>CM077006.1:17007500-19832500 GCA_039090855.1 Macrothele yani | reverse complement strand
TCATTTTGCAAAGTATGTTTATATGGCTTCAGCATTCAATTTAATAAAACATTTTCATTTTGCAAAGTATGTTTATATGGCTTCAGCATTCAATTTAATAAAACATTTTCATTTTGCAAAGTATTTTTCTCTAGATATGACATTTAATTTAGGAAAATTTTTGTTTGCAGAGAATTTTCCTATTGCTTTGGTAGTATTCAATTTCATATTATATCTTTCAAAAATTTATAATGCCGTGATTTCAATATCTTGTAGGGTATATTTTAATAAAATATTTTCCCCCGAGTTCATAGTTTAGTTTAGCAGCAACATATTTCGAAAATACTTTGCGAAAAATGAATATAGAAAAAATTTAGTACACTGCTGGCCACCCAAAATGCAGCACCAGGAAAGAAGCATCCGATTGGCCTGAAATTCGCAGCACGCATCGGCCGCGAGAGTACATGCAAACGATTAGCATTCCAGGGCATATGCAAATCATGTGCGCCCGGCACGTCACCGAGAAGCACTATAAGAAGGGTGCACAGAAGACGGGGTGTAAGTAGTGGAAGTGTGTTGTGCTGCCGGACCTGTGCGTGGGAAGCTTCCTGATGCCTCGTCGCAGAGTACGGTAGTCATTCCAGCACGTTTCGGAGTTTGACAGAGGACGAATAATGACTTATCGCGACAGCGGTTTATCGTACCAAGACACATCGGTGCCCGTGTAGGACGACATCCAGCCACAGTGAGGCGAATATGGATTCGGTGGATGCAGGAGGAATGGACGGACGGACGTGAGCGATTGCAGCAGCCGCGGCACACCACCGGACGAGAGAACCGGCATGTTGTGCGGCGGGAATTGACGGCTCGCACCGCCACGTCACGGACGTTAGAGCAGGAATTAGGGGTGTTGCGGAACAACCTGTGTCAGCAGGTACCGTTCGACGTCGTCTGCAGGAGCGGGGACTTGTCGCACGGCGCCCATTGTTCCGATTACCATTGACGTTACACCACCAGCGAGTGCGGCGGCAGTGAGCCGTTGATCGTCGCACCTGGACTAAGGAATGGCACAACATTGTCTTCTCCGACGAATCCCGCTTCTGCCTGCAACACCAGGATGGTCGGAGCCGCGTTTGGCGGCACCGCGGCGAGAGACTGTATGACGCCTGCATTATGCATCGCCATACCGGTCCGTCGTCTGGCGTTATGGTTTGGGGCGCAATTGGATATGACACCCGCACCCCTCTGGTACTCATCGCCGGTACACTCAATAGCCACCGCTACATCTCCGACGTTTTGGAGCCTGTAGTCCTCCCTTACCTGCAGGACCTGCCAGTGGCCACGTTTCAACAGGACAATGCGCCCCCGCACGTGGCACGCATCGTGCAACAATTTTTCACGGCCCACCAGGTGTCACTGCTGCCGTGGCCCGCCTGTTCTCTCGATATGTCGCCCATCGAACACGTCTGGTCACTGATCGGTAACCGAGTGGCTCGGCAAGCACTACCCGCAGCTACGCCTAATGAACTGTGACAACGAGTGGAAGCAGACTGGACCGACATACCCCAAGCCCATATCCAAAGCCTCTTTTGTTCGATGCCGCGGCGTGTAACGGCCGTTATTGTCATCCATGGGGGCCACACGAACTGTTGATGTCTGCGTGTTCCGCAAGTCGCACGGGCCTGTAAGCTCAATCGTTTCATCTTAGTATCTGTTGTTATGTGTCCAGTAAATCTGGCTTTGCTATCTCGTGCCCTTCTTGGTGCTGCATTTTGGGTGGCCAGCAGTGTACTTTCTGTAGATTTAACAATGAGTTTTGACTGAAGTCATTTTGTATAACTAATCTGTTTACAATGGTTTGGGCCGACTGAAATTCGCAGCATGTATCGCCCGCGAGAGGACATGCAAACGATTAGCATTGCAGGGCATATGCAAATCATATGCGCCCGGCACGCCACCGAGAAGCACTATAAGAAGAGTGCACAGAAGGCGGGGTGTAAGTAGTGGAAGTGTGTTGTGCTGCCGGACCTGTGCGTGGGAAGCTTCCTGATGCCTCGTCGCAGAATACGGTAGTCATTCCAGCAAGTTTCGGAGTTCGACAGAAGACGAATAGTGGCTTATCGCGACAGCGGTTTATCGTACCAAAACATCGGCGCCCGTGTGGGACGACATCCAGCCACAGCGAGGCGAGTATGGATTCGGTTGGTGCAGGAGGGACAGGCGGACCGACGTGAGCGATTGCAGCAGCCGCGGCACACCACCGAACGAGAGGACCGGCATGTTGTACGGCGGGCATTGACTGCTCGCACCGCTACATCACGAACGTTAGCGCAGGAATTAGGGTGTTTTGCGCAACAACTTGTGACAGCACGTACCGTTCGACGTCGTCGCAGGAGCGAGGACTTGTCGCACGGTGCCCATTGCTCCGATTACCATTGACGTTACACCACCGGCAAGTGAGGCGGCAGTGGGGCGTTGAACGCCGCACCTGGACTACGGAATGGCACGACATTGTCTTCTCTGAAGAATCCCGCTTCTGCCTGCAACACCAGGATGGTCGGATCAACGTGTGGCGGCACCGCGGCGAGAGACTGTATGACGCCTGCATTATGCATCGCCATACTGGTCCGTCGTCTGGCGTTATGGTTTGGGGCGCAATTGGATATGACACCCGCACCTCTCTGGTATGCATCGCCGGTACACTCAACAGCCACCACTACATCTCCGACGTTTTGGAGCAAGTAGTCCTCCCTTACCTGCAGGACCTACCATCGGCCACGTTTCAACAGGACAATGCGTGCCCGCACGTGGCACGCATCGTGCAACAATTCTTCACGGCCCTCCAGGTGTCACTGCTGCCGTGGCTCGCCTGTTCTCCCGATATGTCGCCCATCGAACACGTCTGGTCGCTGATCGGCAACCTAGTGGCCCGGCAAGTACCACCCGCGGCTACGCCTGATGAACTGTGGCAACGTGTGGAAGCAGCCTGGATCGACATACCCCAAGCCCACATCCAAAGCCTCCTTCGTTCGATGCCCCGGCGTGTAGCGGCCGTTATTGCCAGCCATGGGGGCCACACGAGCTATTGAAGTCTGCGTGTTTCGCAAGCCGCACTGGCCTGTAAACACGAGCCTGTAAGCTCATCTTTGTATCTGTTGTTATGTATCTAGTAAATCTGGCTTTGCTATCTCGTGTCCTTCTTGGTGTTGCATTTTGGGTGGCCAGCAGTGTAATTAGAATGAAAGTTCTACTGTATTTTATAATATCGTTAAAATGGAAGTTCTGCTGTATTTTATCATATCATTAGAATGAAAGTTCTACTGTTTTTTAACGTATCGTTAGAATGAAAGTTCTAATATAATTTATCATACAATTAGGGTGATAGTTCTACTGTATTTTGTCATATCGTTAGAATGGAAGCCCTGTTGTATTTTATCATATTATTAGAGTGAAAATTCTATTGTTTTTATTATATCATTAGACTGAAAGTTTTACAGTATTTGATTGTATCGTTAGAATGAAAGTTCTACTATACAGTTCCTTATCATATTATTAGGGTGACAGTTCTACCTAGACCCACATGTGATTAGAGGTACGCGCACGACCCTGTCGAAAGGCGAAATGGCGCCGAAAAAGCGTCTTGTTTTTCTGTTTGAGTTATGACAGAAGTGACCGCATGGTGGCTCTAGTTACACGCACAAACCTCACAATGCACGCCCTCGCCGTATTGAAATTTGCCTGGAATTTACGGTTGAAACTTACCTTTCTGAAGTCGAAAATGTTGCACCAAGTGATGCATACGTAATATTTTCATTGAAATAAGTTAGTGTCATCGTTTTAATCGCTTTTTATTGTAAATAACTGTTCTCTGTGAATTCGTCAAATATGAAGGCCAGCAATCTGAAATCTTACGCCCATTTTGTTTTGTTATTGAAAGATTAGTAATCTTAAAACGCGTCATTCCATCTCCCATAACTTGTAGAAAACATTTTGAACTTTTGCAGGTTTCGACAATTAATGACATTATGAAACTGTTTATTAAATTTAGGGCAAACCTTTGCGACCAATTGCGTAGATCCGACATGTTTTTATCTTTGGGTCCGTCGGAAATTCATGGAAAGAGACTTTATGCTGCTCATTTCTTTTTTTATCGCGATTGTCTGAAACACAGTATAGTACACAGCATCGCATGATGCAAGTGCAAAAACAAAAATCACTAATTTAGATTTTTCAGTTGCAGAGTTATTCACACTTAAGAACACACAACAGCAATGCAAAATTCATCTAGGCTGCCGTGAGTTGTGCAGGTAATAAGAGACCCCTGGTCAGACGCTTGTGCGTAAATCTCTAATCATATGTGGGTCTAGGTTCAACCGTATTTTATCATATCATTAGAGTGAAAATTTTACTGTATTTTATCATATCGTCAGAGTGAAAGTTTTACTGTATTTTATCATATCGTTAGAATGAAAGTTTTACTGTATTTTATCATATCGTTAGAATGAAAGTTTTACTGTATTTTATCATATCGTCAGAGTGAAAGTTTTACTGTATTTTATCATATCGTTATAATGAAAGTTTTACTGTATTTTATCATATCGTTAGAATGAAAGTTTTTCTGTATTTTATCATATCGTTAGAATGAAAGTTTTACTGTATTTTATCATATCGTTAGAATGAAAGTTTTACTGTATTTTATCATATCGTTAGAATGAAAGTTTTACTGTATTTTAATGAAAGTTTTACTGTATTTTATCATATCGTTAGAATGAAAGTTTTACTGTATTTTATCATATCGTTAGAATGAAAGTTTTACTGTATTTAAACATATGATTAGAGTGAAAGTTCTACTGTTTTTTTTTCGTTTTTTTTTTTATTGAAGGTTTAACGACCTCCGTGAGCAACTCAATGGGCTATAAGCAGTCGCCCGTCCCTAATTTAGGGTCACTGGTTCCAGGGAAGAGAGAAAGCCAGTGCCGTAAGACAAACACAACATCCATGCCTCACCGGGATTCGAACCCGGACCCCTTTTGGACGAATGATCAGAGGCCACAGCTTAGACCACTGCGCCACCTGGGCGGCTGAAAGTTCTACTGTACCTTATTATATCGTTCGAATGAAAGTTCTAAAGCATTTTATCTTATCGTTAGAATGAAAGTTCTACTGTACTTTATTTTATCGTTAGAATGAAAGTTCTTCCGTGAAATATTTTGTTAGGACTTCAACATTTAACACAGCGTAATACAAATACATTTTAATCTTGGAACATGAAATTTTCTTCACTTAAAAAATTAATGAATGATCGCAAAAATTTGTATATCCAACATCAGTTTTCACTTCGTGCAATTTAAAGTATTTTATGTGTGCTGTAATATTTTAAAGTAGACTTTAAGATGAAAATGGAAGCACTTAAACATGATTTTTTGCAAATTAAATCTGATATTAGGTAAAAAAAGTATCCTTAAGTGTTTCAGAGTCACCAGAATTTCTATCCAGACAGACTTTGAGATTATATATAAGGTTTTTTTTCTCTTCATACGTGAATTATGGCACGATGTCAGTTCTCCCCTTTCTCGGAAAAAGTTGATTTCCCACGTGTGAACTTCTGTATTTCTTCCTTCATCAATTACCAAGTCGCCTTCGAAAAAAATTCCTTCCAGCAAAAACTTCTTACCGGAAAATTGGTGTCGGACAAAGCTCATTAATGAAAGGCAAAAACTAATCACTGTCAGATGTATTTGTAGTTTCTTTTTTTCTATCGATTCCCTACATTTTTCAGAAGATCAAACTACAAAATTAAGAGTTCCACAAATATTCCAGACACTAAATATAAAAAATTCCTCATAGGAATACATTTTCCTTAAACTAACACTCATTTCGCCAATTCTTTGAGACCTTACTCGCGAAAGCATTGAGATTTTCGACAAAGCTGAAGTAACCGTATGTGCATTGAAACCTCCTTGAACTCACACCCATCAGATTGGGACCTCTCCCATTTGCGGCCATTTCCTACTGTCTCTGCGAAACAGCACGCTTTATAAAGGACATTCCTCTTTTGTTTCACCACACTGTGAGACACAGACGAGGATATCTGTCAGAAAATTCCAAATGAATATATTTAGATACATTGTATGGGGAGTAACGACCATTATGAGCCACTCCACGGGCTAGAAGCAGTCGCCCGTTCCTAATTTAGAGCCACTGGTTCCAGCAAAAGGCGAAAAGAAGTATCGTAAGACAAACAAAATACCCATGCCTCACCGGAATTCGAACCCAGACCCATCTCGGATGGTCAGAAGCCATCGTTTAGACCACTGCGCCACCGGAAAGGCGCAGATGACTACATAGTATAACGAAGTAAATTTCTCCGCCATTTTTGGTCTACGCCGGGATTCGAACCCGAGTCCGCTTATTCCGGAACAAGTCGCTCTACCAACTGAGCTACGCAGACGTTCATTCTGATTCCTATCTGCCTTTATGTCGTGTGAATCCTGCTGGCAGGTACTTCACATCTCCCCCCCGAAAGAAGGCCGGGGCATGACCCACGGGTCAGCCGTGACCATGAATCGCTGCAGGCAGCCATCCACTGTAGAACGTGCACTTGAGAACTCCCAGTCAATCTGGGGTGTGGAATGCAACGTCATACACTTTTTTCGAAGCGCTGGAGAAGGGATTCTCTGATTTTTCCTATCTCGCGGTGTGGAAATAACATCACACCATTGCGAGATTTTGAACGGTCGGGTCATCCGGATAGTTCGGGCGCCATTATAACGAAGTAAATTTCTCCGCCATTTTTGGTCTACGCCGGGATTCGAACCCGAGTCCGCTTATTCCGTAACAAGTCGCTCTTCCAACTGAGCTACGCAGACGTTCATTCTGATTCCTATCTGCCTTTATGTCGTGTGCGTCCTGCTGGCAGGTACGTCACAATAGAACTCCCCAGTTACCGCCAAGGGTAACGTATGGATAAGTAACCCAGACCCATCTCGGATAAATGGTCAAAAGCCATCGTTTAGACCACTGCGCCGCCGGAATGGCTCAGATGACTTCATAGAACCGCCTAGTTACCGCCAAGTGTAACGCAGGATTTCGTAAGAGACAGTGCCGCCGGCGGCTGCGTCTTCGTTCAACTGATAAAAATTCTAATGCCCTGCGAGTGATGAATTGTCTCAAACCTTTGGGCTTGATTCCAACTAATACCCGCCTGTGTTGTATTTCATTTACTTTTCTTTACTATTTCCGGGTTTAAAGACCACTATGATCAACTGTGAGGATTAAGAGCAGTCACCTCACGCTTCATGAATACAGACGTCGCAAGCCATTCCTAAGGGTTCCGCTGACACCATGTGTACCTCGAAACACGGTTCGTCCACATGACGACGCAAGACTGCTGACAGTCAGACCAAGAAATACGGACCAAACCTGCCTGTCTATAAGACATTAAAAACATTGCAACTCTAGCAACACCGCAATCTCATGGTATTACTATAATCTCAAACTAAGCTTGGTAATCTCTTGGTAATGCAGTAGTAGCGCATGCACAAATGTGTGGAAATTTTTGACTGAAGCATTTCGTTGTCACCTCTGTAAAGTTATGAATGACAAATCGTTGCAATTAAATATCCCAGACGTCTCACTGACGTTTGAGTTAGACTTCTTTGTACTCCTGGGGGTAGGCGAAGCTTGTCCGTTGAACATCCTGTGGAGAGTGAGGCTCATTTCTCTCTCAAGGGTAATTGGCTTTAGGTTACAGAGAATCTGTATGAGTGTCACTAAATACCCATACATTCACTGGTGGTACGCCGCCCAGTGTCGCAGTGGTCTAAGAGATGGCTTCTGATCATTTGTCCGAGAGGGGTCTGGATTCGAATCGTGGTGAGGCATGGATGTTGTATTTGTCTTACAGCGCTGGCTCTCTCCCTCCCCTGGAACAAATGACCCTAAATTAGGGACTGGCGACTACTTAGAGCCCATTGAGTTGCTCACTGTGATCGTTAAACCTCAAATAAAAAAAAAGAAAAAAACTGTTGATACGATATGGATAAGGTTTACGACAACGCTTCTTATTGAACCGGTTTTCATCGAAGCAAATAATCGAATCGGAATTGTTACCTGTGCACTGAAACAGCGCAATATTATCCGGAAATGTCACACAATTTTGTCAATCCGGAACTGCAGCGAAGAGGTTGTTTTCACACACCACTATTTTTATGCAAGATGAGGAAACTTTTCGTATCGGACAGTCTGGGAAGCAGTTGCCCCAACAAAGCTTCAAAGAGGACGAAAAATGATCAGTTTTCCCAACAGCATGGCCATGTCGTTCACCTAACATTAACCACTATGACTTTTTGCTGTGGGGTCCAGAGTTGGAACCGGGTCAAATATTTGAGGAGCCGGACCGACTCAGACCCAAAAGACACATAATTGGACCTGACCGAGATCTGACCTGAACAAATCTGCTTTGAACTATGTGAAAATTGATGTTGCTGTGAAACATATTCCGGTTTCTTAATGAGACGAACCAACTTCCAGCATTCACTCTTCCTCCTTTTGTTTTTAGCAAGAACGTATTTTTTCACATCGACGACTTTTTCAATCTCCTTCATATTAAATTCGTCCACTATAACGAAGTAAATTTCTCCGCGAATTTGGTTCACGCCAGGGATCGAACCCGTGTCCTCTTATTCCGGAACAATTCGTTTTACCAACTGAGCTACGTAGACGTTCGTCTCGCTGCTATCTGCCTTTATGTCGTGTGCGTCCTGCGGGGCAGGCACGTCACATGCCCCCCCCCCCCCAAAAGAGAGGCCCGAGGCATGGCCCAAGGATCAGCCGGAACCATGTATCGTTGTAGGCAGTCATCCGCTGTAGAACGTGCACTTGAGAACTTCCAGTCAATCTGGTGTGTGGAATGCGACATCACACACATTTATTTTTCGAAGCGCTGAAGAAGGGATTCTCTTATTTTTTCCTGTTTCGCGGTGTGGAAAGAGCACCACACCATTGCGAGATCTTTACGGCCGGGTCGTCCGGGAAGTTCGGGAGCCATTATAACGAAGTAAATTTCTCCGTCGTTTTGGTCCACGCCGGGGATCGAACCAGAGTCCTGTTATTCCAGAACAAGTCGCTCTACGGAGACGTTCGTTCTCGCTGCTATCTGCCTTTATGTCGTGTGCGTCCTGCGGGGCAGGCACGTCACACCACATTAACAAATAAGGTATTAATTCCGACACGACATGCAAGGGAACGGGATGTTATTAATCGCACGCCAAACGAAAGCCTCTGAATGCTCAATGCAAAGAAGGCGATGTGGAAAGTAACTCTCAGTTTTACAATGTGACACGCGGGGTGTGAGAGAGTGAATCACCAGAGAAGTAGGTGACAGACGTTTGCCTGTATTTTGCTCCGTACAATCGCACTGAAAACAAACGCAAATGAAGTATCATTTTGCGATGTGGTATTGATGAGTCTAGCATCTGCGCGGTAACGTCGGTCAGTGAAAATCTCCGTTGCTTTAACAAAGAGACTGCAATATTTTTGTATGATGACTCATTTTTCACTCCGCTTGCACTAACATTGAGCACAAACTGCTACAGTACGCATTTTTATTTCAAACATTTTTTTTTCTTTCCAAAAATAAAACTGGGTCGAAATCGGGTCAGGAATACTTTGACCGACCGGTGTGGCCCATAAGAAATAGTCAGCTCGTTGACCCGTGACCCGTTTCCATCTCTGATGGGGTCACCTGAAAAGCGTGTTGTATCGTGTGAGGTAACGTACTTCACTTTTCAAACTAGAAGTACAAAATCATACAGCATGTGAGAAACATCACTCTATAGCAGTTGTGTTCTGCCATGTATAATCTATCCAGCTAAAGAAGAGGCACGTGTCTCTTTAATATCATTGAGGTCCATAGTTTTTTCGATGGTTATCCTGAGTTGCATTGTGTCCATTGCCTTTGAAGGAAGATCCCTGTGATGCTCTGTTAGACTTGTATCAGGGTGGAGCTACCTAGAAGAAAAATCACAGTGTTGTGTTCTGCTACAAGTCCCACTTGTACCTAGGTGGTGGCTATCATTGCTTCGACATCAGGGGATGATATTAAGCAAAGAGTGCTATCGTTAGGCATGTTAGACTTCAGGAGAGGTACAAGAATATGTCTGCAGTGTATATAAAGAAATTTGAAACTTCTCGGCATACCTGACTATGAATGGACTACGACTACGAACGGACGCATTGGTCTCGGCGCAACGCGTCTCTTCATAGTCGTAGTACACATTTTGATAAACGTTGCACCAATGAGCGATTACATTACGACCCCCTTTAGCTAGAGAAATGAGCGTATGGACACCGAACGGTAGCGCACCTGAAGCTCACAGAGTAGTATATATACAACCCGAGGACCGGCTTTCGATTAGTAGAGAGTTCAAAGTCAGAATGGGAAAAGCTGCCAATTTATCAGAGTTTGATAAAGGACAAATTGTGATGCACGGCGCCTTGGAACTACGATCTCAGAAACGGCGCGGTTTGTGCGTTGTTCACGTGCCGCTGTAGTGAGTACGTATCAGAAGCGGTGCACAGATAGCCAAACGATGAACAGTCGTCCAGCTCATTGATTCTAGAGGGGCAGAAGATACTGTCGCACATTGTTCACAGCGACCGCAGGGTCACAGTGCGACAAATCACCCGCAGCTACAACAGTTGCGATCAGGGCAATGCGTCACAGCAAACAATTCATCGCAGCCTTCTGCGCATTGGCCTGCGTAGCTGAAGACACAGCCGGATGCACATGCTCACTTCACGTCATCACAAACAGCGCATGTAATGGGGCCCAAGATAATCGATATTGGACCGTTGATAAGTGGAAGAAAGTGGCCTGGTCTGACGACTCAAGATTCCTGGTGCATCGCGTAGACGGCAGAGCATGGATACGCCGATTACCAACGGAGACTATGGCACATGGATGCACCGTTGGGCGGAAATAGGCCAGCGGTGGCGGTAGCGGTGTTATGCTGTGGACGATGTTTTCTTGGGACACTTTGGGCCCCATTATCTCAATCCCTGACAGCTGCCAGTTATCTAAACATCGTTTCAGACCAAGTTCACCCATTCATGGCAACTGTGTTCCCTGCTGGTGACGGCCATTACCAACAGGATAATGCGTCACTGCCAGAATCGTCAAGGAGTGGTTCGAGGAACATGCTGGTGACTTTCTGTTAATGCTCTGGCCTCCAAATTCACCTGACATGAACCTAATCAAAAATGTGTGGTTCGACTTGGAAAAGCGGGTTCGCGCTAAATCACCACCACCTTGAAATGTACGGGAACTGGAGAAACTGCTGTTGACATTATGGTACCAGATACCCCAGTATACCTATAGCCACCTGACTGAATCGATGCGTCGCCGAGTGGCCGCTTAAAGGGGGTCCTACAGCTTATTAGGTAGGTGGTCATAATATAATGTCTCATCGGTGTATGTTCAACGGGACACGTGATATTTACAATGCTACTCAACCATGAGCGCCGTCAAACGTACAAACTCCGTGGCAAATCACATCTCAGCAAAATGTGTTCCGCGACTATGAAAGGACTGCAGGTATGTAGAGAATCTCGATTTTTTTTTTTATGCACTGCAGATATATTCTTGTACCTCTCCTAAAGTCTAACAATCCACTTCAATATATCGCTTGGTTTTTACCTTAAGACATACATGTGATAAACCTAATCTTGTATTATCGTTTGATATAGCGTTATTTACAGCAGCAAGCTGTCTCAACTAGTGCTAATAAGGACTGAATAGTACAGGAACCCATCGACTACGTCGTATGATGGTATTTATTTTCTGGTATGCAAAATGCTATCTTTATGTAGGATAACGAAGCTCCTGGAAGGCATCCAAATGCTTCCGTGATCTGCAAGATCCCCAGATCTCTCGCCTATTGACGCCACTTGGATTCCATTATTCAGTTGATATGAATATAGCTGCGTTATGGGATTAACTAAACGTAATGGGTGGGGAAATTCCCCCTAAACTTCGTTTGAAATTTAGAGAACTATATCAAACATGGTAGTTCTGCGATGAATTGGCAGATATCACATTTCCCAACATACGAATAAGTTGTACTATGACGAAACTGTGCAGAAACAAATCAATAACCTTCATTCACTGATGCTACAACAGTGTCTCTTGTGGCTTACTTAATATATTCTCAAATCTGACTTTTTATGTAAAGAAGGTATCGAAAGAATGATCACCTCTAATGATCACACCTGAGATCGATGCATCATCTGCACCGCCTGTCTGTATTTCACACTAGACTGTTGATGAGTTCCTGCGGCAACATCGTCAGTTCTTCCGTCAACTGCTGGACAAATACCGGTGTGTGTTGACTCGGCGCAACGCGTCTCGTCAGAGCGTCCCACACGTGTTCTTTAAAATTTAAGTCTGGGGTATCTACACTGACGGAAAAAAATCCCAACACCAAGAAGGGGTTGTGTTAGATAAACGACAGTTGGTAGGCGGTGAGAGTACATCTGTAAGATGACGTCTGTGCAAATTTCGCGCTCGGCGCATACGTGTGGCGCTAGTAGCACCCTCGGAACATGCAAAGCAGGTTTGCTGTAAATACGCGCTGTAACGTTCGTGAGCGTTAGTTATCGTTGAGATTCGACGTAGTGTGTTGATGTTAGTCAAGAATGCCTTTAAGAAGACGAAGAAGCTATTACCAACAGTTCACGGAGTTTGAACGAGGTCGTGTAATAGGGCTACGAGAAGGTGGATTTTCTTTCCGCAATATTGCAGAACGACTGGGTAGGAATGTAGCCACTGTGCATGATTGTTGGCAGCGGTGGTCAAGGGAAGGTACTGCCTCAAGAAGACCGGGTTCCGGCCGGCCACGTGGCACTAGTGAGAGGGAAGACCGCCGTGTACGGCGTATGGCCGTGGCGCATCGTACCGCGTCTGCGGCAGCAATTCGAGCTGAAGTTGCCATCACAGTGACACAATGGACTGTAACAAATCGGTTGTTTGAAGGACAGCTCCGAGCCAGACGCCCTGTAGCGTGCATTCCACTTACTCCAAACCACTGCCGTTGGCGACGTCAGTGGTGTCAAGATAGAGCTCATTGGAGGACGGAGTTTAGATCTGTTGTGTTTTCCGATGAAAGCCGGTTCTGCCTGGGTTCCAGTGATGGCCGTGTGTTAGTTAGAAGGAGGCCAGGTGAGCGCCTGCAACCAACCTGTCTGCGGCCGAGACACACTGGACCTACACCTGGAGTTATGGTCTGGGGAGCAATTTCCTATGACAGCAAGAGCACTCTCGTGGTTATCCCACGCACCCTGACGGCACAGTTGTACGTCGGTCTGGTGATTCAACCTGTTGTGCTGCCATTCATGAACAGCATTCCAGGGGGTGTTTTCCAACCGGATAACGCTCGCCCGCATACCGCTGTTGTAAGCCAATATGCTCTACAGAGTGTCGACATGTTGCCGTAGCCTGCTAGATCACCAGATCCTTCACCAATCGAGCACGTATGGGACATCATTGGACGACAACTCCAGCGTCACCCCTAACCAGCATTAACCGTCCCTGTATTGACCGACCAAGTGCAACAGGCATGGAACTCCATCCCACAAACTGAAATCCAGCACCTGTACGACACAATGCATGAACGTTTGCGTGCTTGCATTCAACATTCTGGCGGTTCCACCGGTTATAAATGTACCAGCATTTCACATTTAAAATGACTCTTCTCGCTCTTACAATAAGCTGTGATCTTGAAACCTTAATCGATTAAATATGTTATCTATACAAATGTATTGCCGCCATTTCATTTCTCTACAACTGTTTTTTTGTGGTGTTGGGATTTTTTTTTTCCGTCAGTGTATTTAAGTTCATGGTATCGTGTTCTACGTAATTTAAATCTGGGGTATCTATTTAAGTTCATGGAACCGTGTTCTATGGAATTTAAGTCTGGGGTATCTATTTAAGTTCGCAGAATCGTGTTCTATAGAATTCAATCTATTTAAGTTCATGGAATCGTGTTCTATGGAATTTAAGTCTGTGGTATCTATTTAAGTTCGTGGAATAGTGTTCTATGGGTTTTAAGTCCGGGGCATCTATTTAAGTCATGGAATCGTGTGCTATGGAATTTAAGTTCGGGGTATCTATTTAAGTTCGTTGAATCTGGTTCTACAGAATTTAAGTCTATATCTAAGTTCATGGATTCATGTTCTATGGATTTAAGTCTGGGGCATCTCTTTAAGTCCATGGAATCGTGTTATATGGAATTTAAGTCTGTGGTATCTATTTAAGTTCATGGAATCGTGTTGTATGGAATTTAAGTCTGGGGTATCTATTTAAGTTCGTGGAATAGTGTTCTGTGGGATTTAAGTCCGGGACATCTATTTAAGTTCATGGAATCGTGTTCTATGGAATTTAAGTCCCGGGTATCTATTTAAATTCATGGAATCGTGTTCTGTTTAATTTAAGTCCCGGGTATCTCTTTAAGTTCATGGAATCGTGTTCTATGGAATTTAAGCCTAGTAAATCTATTTAAGTTCATGGAATCGTGTTGTATGAAATGTAAGTCCGGGGTTTCTATTTAAGTTCATGGAATCTTGTTCTATGGAATTAAAGTCTGGGGTATCTATTTAAGTTCATGGAATCGTGTTCTATGGAATTTAAGTCTGGGGTATCTATTTAGGTTCGTGGAATCGTGTTCTATGGAATTTAAGTCCCGGGAATCTATTTAAGTTCATGGAATCTTGTTCTATGGAAATAAAGTCTGGGGTATCTATTTAAGTTCGTGGAATCGTGTTCTACGGAATGTAAGTCTGGGGTATCTATTTAAGTTCACGGAATCTTGTTCTATGGAATTAAAGTCTGTGGTATCTATTTAAGTTCATGGAATCGTGTTCTATGGAATTTAAGTCACCTGTGTCTTGCTAGACAGTCCATCTGCTGCTGATGTGTCTTCTCTTTCCAACAGCTCATCAACAGCCTCCGTACGATTGAGTGTGGGGTTGTCGTCCATCAACACGAACTGTGAGCCAATGGCATCTTGTAACAGAGGAACGTGGGTAAGGATTACCTCATTACTGTAACGTGCACCGGTTACAGTACCTCCTTCCAGTGTCAGGAGCTCTGTACGCCAATCGGTCAGAATACCTCTTCATACAAGAACACTGCGGCAGCCACATCCATCACTTTCATTGATGTTTCGGGAGAGGTACCGAGTGTCTACCACATGCCAGGTTAAATGACGTCCGGAATCGCTATCGGTACTAAGAATACTTTCATCAGTAAACAGAACCGTGCCGCACTGTTCTGCTACCCAGTCGTTATGTTCTCTGGTCCACTTTAAACGGTGTCTCCAGTGAGAAGTTTTTAGTGAAACACAGTGTACTGGTGTTCGGGCAAACAGTCTACCTTTGTTTTGTCGCCTGGCCTACTGTAGACAGTGATATTGGACGTCTTGTGCTCATGTTCAGTTACTTTGTTACTTGCTGTCTGGTGTCAATCCCGTTGGGCTTGTAGGAACATGGAGCGATCCTCTGACTGGAGCAGGATTTTCCCCGCAGCTCTACTTGTAATCCTGAAGGCCGACCACTCACGCTATACATACTATAGGCAATACCGAACTCTTGGGCGACATTCATCATAGTTCACTTCCAGGCCTCCTAGTTATTTGACCATGAATATAATCATCAAGATATTCTTGACGGGCCATTTCGTAGTCCCTAGTGCAAAACAAACACAATGGAACGTGTGTAGCCACCCCGGTTGCGCAGTGGTCTAAGCGATGGCCTCTGATCATTCGTCAGAACGGGGTCCGGGTTTGAATCCCGGTGAGGCAAGGATGTTGTGTTTGTCTTACGGCACTGGCTCTCTCCCTTCCCTGGAACCAGTGACCCTAAATTAGGGACGGGCGACTGCCTATAGCCCATTCAGTTGCTCACGGTGGTCGTTAAACCTCAAATAAAAAAAAACAAAAAAACGTGTGTAGCACTTTTGCACACCGCCTGGTGACTTTCGTTCGATTGATGCTATTGGACTGCGTGAGTGGATTTTTCTCCCGCGTCATCAGAACATTATGTCATGCTCCATTAATATGCATGTACTGTTGTTCCTCTTCCAAAACATGGTCCTGAGTTAGTCTGTTTGGGGGCGCTGCTGTTATTTATACGGCGTTATTTTACTTTTATCACTCAGTCCTTAATACTTGTACTTTCACTCTTGTGTTTTAGTCACAAGTCACAAGACTCTGCTGAAATTATATGCAATGAGGCGGACATACAATATTTTGATTTTCGTTGCTCAAATGTTTGAAAATGTTTGGCTGTACTGGCTGTATTGCATAGAATCGGAAAGTGATGAGAACTTAATATCAGCGCACTTTACGGATTTTACGCTTTAGTTCTTAAATTACGATTGAATAACTCACGATTGGAGAGTTTCATATGAATACTTACAGAGTACATGTCGTACCTTTCTCTGCCTTGGGCTTTTGCATGCAATGCTTAAAGAAAATGCTGCACAAAGAGGGGGAGGCAGCCGCACATGCCTTTTCGTAGAATATCACTGAATTTGCAGAAGTTTTATTTTTTTTTTTTTATTTGAAAGTTTAACGACCACCGTGAGCAACTCAATGGGTTATAAGCAGTCGCCCGTCCTTAATTTAGGGTCACTGGTTCCAGGGAAGGGAGAGAGCCAGTGCCGTAAGACAAACACAACATCCATGCCTCACCGGGATTCAAACCCGGACCTTTTTTGGACGAATGATCAGAGGCCATCGCTTATACCACTGCGTCACCGGGGCGGCAATTTACAGAAGTATTCATTACGTTAGAAATGAGGAACATCACCGCTGCACACGTGGATTAGATTCATCTCAAACTGCGGATAGGACTTCTGTATTTCTCGTGTCGTGTCATGAATGGAAGTAGTCAGTTCGTACATCACATGGCTCCAAGTGAATGCTTTCCCGATGCTTCTAATAGCTATTTGGAAGACTTTTGTCGTTATTGTGACATGACATGTGGGGGAGACGAAACAATTTTGCAGATAACATGGCTCCAGGGGAATCCTTTCCTGATGCTAGCAATTTGAAAGACTTTTGCCCTTCTTGTGTCACGACATGTGTGGGAGAAGAGAACACTTTGTAGATCACATGGCTCCACGTGAATAATTTCCTGGTGTTTCTAATAGCAATTTGAAAGACTTTTGCCATTCTTGTGCCATGACATGTGTGGGAGAAGAGACCACTTTGCAGATCACATGGCTCCAAGTGAATGCTTTCCTGATGCTTCTAGTAGCAATTTGGAAGACTTTTGCCCTTGTGCCATGACATGTGTGGGAGAAGAGGCCACTTTGCAGATCGCATGACTCCAAGTGAATGCTTTCCTGATGCTTCTAGTAGCAATTTGGAAGACTTTTGCCGGTCTTGTGCCACAACATGTGGAAGAAGAGACTACTTAGCATATCACATGGCTCCAGGTGAATGCTTTCCTGGTGTTTCTAATAGCAATTTGAAAGACTTTTGCCATTCTTGTGCCATGACATGTGTGGGAGAAGAGACCACTTTGCAGATCACATGGCTCCAAGTGAATGCTTTCCTGATGCTTCTAATACCAATTTGAAAGACTTTGGCCGTTCTTGTGCCACGATATGTGTGGGAAAAGAGACCACTTTGCAGATCGCATGGCTCCAAGAGAATGCTTTCCTGATGCTTCTAGTAGTAATTTGAAAGACTTTTGCCGTTCTTGTGCCACGACATGTGTGGGAGAAGAGACCACTTTGCAGATCATATGGCTTAAGGTAAATGCTTTCCTAATGCTAGCAATTTGAAAGACTTTTGCGGTTCTTCTGCCACGACATGTGTGGGAGAACAGACTACTTTGCATATCACATGGCTCCAGGTGAATGCTTTCCTGATGCTTCTAATAGCAATTTGAAAGACTTTTTGGCGTTCTTGTGTTATGTTATGAGTGGGAGAAGAGACCGCTTTACGCCGTACATGTGAAGCAGTGGTCTCAGCGCTGACTTATGGCCATCCATCAGTGAAGTGTCCGGGTTTGAATCCTTGAGCCATGGATGTTGTGTTTGTCTTACGGCACTGGCTTTCTCCCTTCCCTGGAAGCAGTGGTCCTAAATTAAGGACGGGCAACTGCTTATAGCCCATTGAATTGCTCACGTTGGTCGTTCAACCCCCAATTAAAAAAAAGACCACTTTGCAGATCACATGGCTTCAGGTGAATGCTTTCCTGATGCTTCTAATAGCAATCTGGAAGAATTCTGCAGTTTTTGTATCATGTCATGAATGAAAGAAGGGATCACTTTGTAGATATCATAGCTCCATGTAAAAGCTTTTTTGCTGCTTTAAACAGATCTCTGGATGATTCCGCAGCTCTCATGTTGTATCCTAAATGGGAGAAAGGATCACCATGCAGATCACATTGCTTCAAATAAATGCTTTTCTGCTGCTTCTAATAGTGACCTGGAAAACTTCTGATGTTCTTGTGTCATGTCATTAGTTGAGGAAGAAGCCACCTTGGAGATCACACATCTTTGAATGAATGCTTTACCGATAATTCTGGTAGCACTTGGAAGACATCCGCAGTTTTTATGTCGTGACACATGACTAAAGCATGGATGTTTGAGCAAAATGCTTATTTTGCATATTTTTGCATGCTTAGCCACTTTGAGGAATAAAAGCATAGTTTATTTTAATGCATATGTTTGCACATATCCTTAAAATTTTCCGGAAAAAATAATTTGATAAACGAAATTGTCGTTTTTTAGACTTAGCTCTCAACAGCACTGCGGTAAACATGGAAACCACTTGTTAAACATTTCTCTCGCATTACAGAATGGTCATACTCATATGAATCAACTTACAATCAAAAGAGAAACGTTAAAATGAATTAAATACGGGATTACACCATTGTACAATGCAAATTTTGAAGTTGTGAATCCGTTTATTGTGGAAATATGACAAGGATGGTAAGTCAGATAATATCTGAAAACTTGAAAATTTCGTCGTCCTGGAGCTGAAATCGAACCCACTTCTCCCGATTTTCTCTCGAGTATGCTAACCACCACACCAGTAATGCCGGTTGCTTCGACTAGCGAATCCTGTGATGGTTATATTCAAATTTATTGGAAACTTGAGACTTCGTCGTTCAGGGTGGTGTAGTGGTTAGCATACTACTGCGCACCAGGAGACGCGGATTCGATTTTCGCTCCAGCAGGACGAAACTTCAAAATTTGTATTGAAAACCGTTTGGTGTATTCTCCACTAAACAAGGAGAACGCATGTTCTGAGGATATTGTACGTAGTTTAGGCTCGTCCCCATAGTTCTAGTGCTCGTGGATCTTAACGCTGGAGCCTACAACCACATTCAAAACAATTCTTTGCTCCGAAAGTTATGGCAAGAGTTTGGTGAAGATAAACCCATAACCAGGGAAGGTCCATGTTGAGCATCGCCCAACCTGTTTTCTTTTTTGCCCCTCCTAGCGTTTCACACTACAATCTAATACCCGATCTGTTTTGCCCTACTTGTTTTACATGGTTTGCCAGACCTTTATCATCATCTTTCATCCAAGCTCTGGCTACGAGCCTGAATGAAGATCCTTTCTTTTACCAACAAGACAGTGCTCCCGACTATAAAGTGAAGTCCGTGCAGGAATGGTTTGATGAGTTAGATATACAAGAACTTGACTGTCCTGCACAGATCCCCGATCTCAACCCCATGGAACACCTTTGAGTGCCAACTGCGAGCCAGGACAAACCACCCGATGTCGGTAACCGTTTACAAATATTCTTGTGTCAGAATGGAAGGCAATTTCCGCTGCAATGTACCAAAATCGGAAAACCTTCTCAGTAGAAAAGAGGCTGTGATAGCAGCAAAGGATAGATTGACTAAGTTCAATATTAATTCCTTTCCTAATTTAGGGAATTTGTGGATAGGGAAGTGTTCGAATACTTTTGATCAATACATCAATACTTACTGTGTATGAATCCTACAGTGAAACTTTCAAGAATGCGTGTTTCTTCTATTTTAGCTCACATTTCTTGACTTTTTGTGCACAACTGCTGGCAAATTTTGAAGGATTTTAGGACTTGAACATCTGGACTTTAGTCATGATTGAGCGAAAGAAGGGGGTCACTTTGCTGATCCCATTAATCCAAGTGAATGTTTTTCTGCTGTATCTAATATCAGTTGGGAGACTTGTGCAGATCACACGACTTTCTGCTAAAAGCATTCACGTTGTAGACTGTTGGTTCAGCTTCTTTCTATATTGCTGGTGAATTAATTTCCCAATTGAGATCCCTTTCGGCGAAACTTTCAAAGTGATATCCGGGACTGCATGTGATCCGCAGGCCTCTTGTTGCGCACCACGGCTCTGAGTTATTAAAAAAAAGGATAAAATATATGGAATGTTTTTGTCATGCTCATCTCTGTACGATTTAAACAGGAAAAAAATTCCCTTAATCAAACGTCTGAAAACATGGGTATGAAAAGTATGAATATACGCTTATGCCATCTAGAGGGAGAATTGTGAAGCTGGAAAATGCACGGATGAGTACAGTTATTTCATTTAAAAAGAAAAATTTCCAGTCCGTCTCCCAGATTTAGATCTATTGCAATAAACAAAAAGATTGCAATTTTGAGAGCTACCCAAATATCGAGTTCCGAGAAAAGTCAGAAAATTAACGTGTGCGCTGTTGGTGGAACAAGGCAGGCCAAACTATCTTATTCCACCATCTACTTGCATAAACATGTCTAAATTTTTTGACATGCTTATGTAGGTAGATAAAAGTGATGAAAATGTTTTTCAGTTATGTAGAAGCTGCACGAATATAGTCTTGTGCTTCTTACCATTTTTTACGCTTTCCAACCGTAGGGTGAAAAAGCGTATATGCTCCAGCTTTGTTCGTCTGCCCGTCCGCACGATAACTCGCGTAAAAATTGTTCGATTTCAATGACATTTTAGTATGTGTTAGGGGACTACCTGCGGACGAACCCTATCGAAAATGAGTGAAGTGGGGTCAAAGGTCACGACATAAGAGCGGGACCCATTCCATTGTCCTTATGCTTCATAACTTGCGTAAATATGGTTCGATTTCGATGACATTTTTGAATGTGGTAGGGGACCACCGTGGAATGAATTCTATAAAAAATGGACGAAATGGGATCAAAGGTGAGGACATAGGAGTGGGATCCATTCCATTACCCTTATGCATCATAACTTGCGTAAAAAAGTATCGATTTCAATGAAATTTTAGTATGTGGTAGGGGACTACCTGAGGACGAACCTTATTGAACATGGATGATATGTGTTTAAAGACCAGATCATAGGAGCGGGATCCATTCCATTGCCTTTATGCGTCATAACTTAGGTAAAAATGCTTCGATTACTACAAAACTTTTTCATGTTGTTCCAGAGATACCCTGAACAGGTTCTGTTGAATATCATCGAAATGGGGTCGAAGATCAGGACACAGGAGCGAAATTTATTCCACAGCCATTATCCTCATAACTTGACTAAAAATGATTCAATTGCGACAAAAAAATTATCATGTAGTTCCGGAGGTATACTGAATCGGTTCTGTATAATATCATCGAAATGGGGTCAAAGGTCAGGACACAGGAGCGATATTTATTTCACAGCCATTATCCTCATAACTTGAGTAATAATTTCCGGCATGTTGGTAAGCGTATCATAATCAATGCATTGCATGGTTTTACTAACTTGTTACGTAAGTTATGGCACATTAGTGTGATGGAATGGATCCCGCTCCTATGTCCTGAGCTTTGACTCCATTGCGCCCATTTTCAATAGGGTTCGTCCCCAGGTTGTTCTCTACCAAACACTCCAGGAAATGGATCATTACAAAAAATAAATGGCAAACGTGGTTTTTAAAATCCTGGAAAAGTGCTAACGTAAGCCTTAACGCACACGCAAGAATATGATCGCATCACAAAAGCAAGGAAAGCAGCGATGTCGTTTGCTTTAACCTCTTGTTCCGCGTGCAAAAGACACATTCATTAGATGCTGACGACAGGTGTTCGTTTCCGTCAAGGTCACTCAATCCCTCACCCAGTTTATTCAATGTCACAGCTAACGAGAAATCAATGATCGCCGAATTTAAACAGAAGCGTTTGTCCGATGCTTCAGAGGAACTATTACGATTTCTTTTTTTTTTTTTTCATTTTCACATTGTGCAGTGATCTTTTTTTTAATATTAGAAAAAGAATAAAATGCGCAGTGGTGATGTCTCTTCTACACTCTCCAATTTCCAGAAATGGGTCACACGGACGAAGGGGTTCGACGGAAAATCGTTTGAGTTTCTACAAGTGCTTTGTTGTCTGTTTAACAGAAATTTTGCTCCGGTACATAACGTGGAAACACAGATTCCAGGAAAACATCATTACGCGAAAAATCGCAAGCGGGGATTTAAAACTATCTCACCGAATAACATAGTCGTTCTATACAGGGTGTGTCGCGGAAATGGGGAAGCGTTTCCCTGAGATAAAAATCAATCGTAAACATCTGACTTATTTAATTGTGACTTCGCTTTCTTCTCTACTCTCTAGAAAAGACTGCAGTCTAATGCCAAAAGGTCACTCCCTTTTGACGGGCTTTGCTCTTCGTAGTACCCGACTTTCATCGATCATGTTGTTATTGCGTTCGAGGGTGACCTGGTAACACAACTGCTCGAAGTCTCATAAAGTGATGATTCTTCCTTTTCGATGAACGGATCGATATATCAATATATGTGCCCTTGCCTATATCTGCAGGGGGTCCCATCGGATGATCATTATCGAAAGCAAGCTTAGGAATTATTCGAAAAAAAAAATAAGATTTATTATTATGTATCAACCTTGGGGTTGGCAAAATGGGCTGCAATCAGCTCAAACGAAAATATGGGCCGCAGATGTCCTAGTGGTCAACAATTGTGACAACCTCGGGATCGATCCCAGCAAGGTACTAACGCTCGAACCACTAAATATCCGTCGTGAGTCGGGTGGACATGCGAAGCGGTCAGAGCCCGGGTACTGGGCCCCCGGTTATAAATAAGGGCGTCTTCTTGCCACTTGCTACCTCGTTTCTGTGTGACTTTCCTATCTGGCACTCTAGCCTAAATCTCCTAGCTTCCAAATTTTAAGGGTTGTTTAGGACCTGAGGTCAGAACACTCCTTTCCTAAAATCCTCTACATAAATCCCTGAATCTCGTATCTTCCTACTTCTAAGAACTGTTTAACACCTGAGGTCAGAAGGAACGCTTCCTTCCTAAAATCCTCTACATTAATTCCTAAATCTCGTATCTCCCTACTTCTAAGAATTGTTTAAGACCTGGGGTCAGAAGGAACGCTCCCTTCCTAAAATCCTCTACATAAATCTTTAAACCTCCAATGAATACATTCGCTGTCTAGGAAGTAGGCCGAACGCGGCCGGAATGAATTAATTCCGGGTGTGTTTAGTGATTCCAGGGCTGACAGACGAGAGACATTTAAAGCCGTGGCATCAGAAAACCTTGCCTCCCCTGCTTGGTTGTTTGAAGTGATTGTTTAGGGTTATGATTAACAATAAACGATCACTTTGAACAACCAATAAAACTTTTCAAACTCGTGAAATTTTACTTATGGATACGATATGTAGACGATACTTTCGTTCTATGGAAAGGTAAAAATTCTGAAATTCCGAAATTTGTCAAACTTATAAATTCTATTGATCCTCACATTCAATTCAACTTCGAAACTGAAAATAACGGATGCCTACCATTCCTTGACATGGTTGCTCGCTCAAATGGGTTTCTCACAACCACAATTTATCGGAAGCCTTTCGCTGTTTTCTCACATCCACATGCCAAGTCCAATCACCCTTGGCAACAAAAACTCAGTACCTTTCACGGTTGCGTATATCGCGCGATACATATATGTTCAGATAAAGATAGTTTGGAAAAAGAACTTTATTTTGTTAAATGTGTTGCAGTACAACGAGGATACAACCCTACCATTATAGACAAGGGTCTAACAAAATTCCGGAAACCGAAGCCTATCTCCACGTTAACTCCTGTGATGCTCCCATTGCGAGAGAATTTTGCCATTATTCCATTTTCACGTGACATTGCTTTCAAAATTTCAAAAACTCTCAAAAACTTTAATTTTAAAGTAATTTTTAAACCCATTAACAAAATGAACTTTTTAGGATCAAAAGACTATGTTGAAGCAAAATCTCGTGGGGAATTTATCAAATTCCATGTGAATGTGGCGCTTCTTATGTAGGACAGAGCCGTAGAGCCTTGCGTTTTCGATTGAAGGAGCACAAAACCTATATTCGGAACTGTGACCTAAAGAAGTCTTCTATGGATAAATACTGTAGTAAAAAGGACTTTCTCTTTGAAAAAGCAAAACTAATTGACAAGCCAGATTCAAACTTGATATTTTGGAAGCTTTCCATATATATCAGAAGTCTTCGCAACTTGTTAATGACATGGCATCCACCACATTTCTATCAAGCGCGTGGAAGCAACTAACCAAAACCCGTGACTGTGAACACCATTTATAATGTCATATACAATTTGAATATTTACGTGCCATTCGTCCTGATGAAGCTAGGTCAATGTTCAGCGAAACCATGGTCGGCTTGAAAAAATAAATATTTGTGACAAACCACGTTGTATTCTCTTAATACGTTGTATTCTCTCCATTTCTGGTTTGGGAATGCAAAAAATTTGAAGCCAATGCGCACGCTAGCTGCGGCTGATTTTGAGCACAGGTTATGGTTCACGTAGATCGGCCACTTATGGGGTTAAAGGTATTTACCATACCGATATATGACTTAAACCCTTTAAGCGGCCAATGTACCTGAATCACATGGTGCGCAAAAATTTCAGCTCTCCCCAAATAGAAGTGTTTACTTAGTGGCCGGGCTTTTACAAGCTACAGCAAAATAATTCCTTTGCCCCTCTCATCTCAGCAGCACCTACCATAAACCTGTCACTTGTGATAAGCGCTTCCTTATAGTATGTTATTCCGTGCTCCACGACCCATGGCATGATAGAAAAGGGCTGGTCTCCCTAGCACGGACATCATGCCTGCCACTGGGTTAAAAAAGTGACTGAAACTTTTCTCTCCTATATTTGGTCCATCGCCATTGTTGTAGACCTTTTCGCAGGTGATCAGTTCGAAAGGATTAGTGTGAATCATCCTCCTAAGTGACCACTTTGAAAATCAAACATAAGGATAAAGCAACTTTTTCTGATGTGCAGGTTCGCTCGTTCCAGCAGCTGTCGGCCCACTTCTTAGACAACGAAGCATTTCGAGTTCACTTTAGCAAACTTTTATACTCCCGAGTTTATTTATTCCAGCATTTCAAAGTGTTAAGATATACCACCTAGCTATAGACAGAGTAATCCGATTACTCGTAGACAATGCATCTATATCAATAGTATGTTTTTAATGAGTGAAATACGGGATTACATCATTGAACAATACAAATTTGGAAGCTGTGAATCCGCTTATTGTTGTAAATGTGACATGAATGGTAAGTCAGATAATATCCAAAAAACTTGAAAATTTCGTCGTCCTGGAGCGGGAACCGAATCCGCGTTTCCGGATAGCGCCCGAGACTGCTAACCACTACACCACCCAAAACGACCAAGTTTCCGATTAATTTGAATATAACCATCACCAGTCGAAACAACCGGCATTCATATATAGCGAATCTGGAGGATTAGAATTCTTTCCCGGGATTGCCCGGAGGCAGATAATTGATTTTGATATTCTGAGCCTCCGGGCAATCACGGGAAAGAATTCTAATCCTCCAGATTCGCTATATATGAATGCCAGTTGTTTCGCCTGGCGAATCCTGTGATGGTTATATTCAAATTTATCGGAAACTTGAAACTTAATCGTTCTGGGTGGTGTAGTGGTTAGCATACTCGGGCGCTAACCGGGAGACGCGGGTTCGATTTCCGCTCCAGGACAACGAAATTTTCAAGTTTTTTGGATATTATCTGACTTACCATTCATGTCATATTTACACCAATAAACGGATCCACAGCTTCCAAATTTGTTTAGTATGCTTTCAGTTGTTCTTGTTGTTCTTTGTCCACCTGGTTCCGTTTGATGCTGTCTCAGTCCTCGAATTCCTCAACCCATACATACAGGAACTGTGGACCACAGTACAGAAATCTTGGTCACATGTTCCCATACATGAGTACAGACACCTCGTGGAGTCAATGCCTCGTCGGTTTGCAGTCGTTCTCTGGACCACGGAGTATTAGGTAGGCTCAGTAACCACTCATATGTTCTTCCATTGGGCCTCCTGGTGAACTACATTTAGCGAATTCCCCTTTTAAAATCTCTTATTAATCCCGGACATCCAGCTCTCCTCGCCGACCTACTGTATCACGATCATGGCAAAAACGTACTACGAAAGAAAAATATGAAAAGTAAATTGAGAAATACAAAATTAGAACTATATTTTATCCTCTGGAAAATAAACTATCGAATGTAATAACAGCTGGAATGTGTCTGTAAATTAACCACACCAATATTCCCTCTTGTGGGGCTAGCACTATTAATCCTATTTGTCAGGAGAGCGCTGATAATCTCCTACTAGCCAAGTGCTAATAATCACTCATATGAACCAAATTATTACTCATACGATTATTCATCTTATGA
The DNA here is from genome assembly GCA_039090855.1 of Macrothele yani. NCBI lineage: Eukaryota > Metazoa > Arthropoda > Arachnida > Araneae > Macrothelidae > Macrothele > Macrothele yani. The sequence goes on along the minus strand of CM077006.1, from coordinate 19,805,824 downwards.
GGGTGACAACACTAGCAATTCTTCATATGAAGCAAACACTAGTAATCGCTGCAATCACTTCCATTTTGGGTAGCTCTGATAATTGGTCTTATTTGAATAGCTCTCGATCCTCCAGCTCTTGAAATCATTTTTACCAGGCTAACCATAATACACGATCTTATGAGAGTACCGTACAAAACCACTTTTACCAGGTTTTCGCTGGTAATTGGTCTTCTGATAATCGATCTTACGTTGCTGGCGCTGACAATCGATGTTATAAAGTTGCCGTTGGAAATGGCTCTTACTTAACTAGCGCTGGTTATTGCGTTTATGAGTCCAGCGTTAGTAGTCGCTCTCATGAAATTAGTACTCATAATAATTCTAGGCGACCAACTCTTGCAATATCTCTTATTATACTGACGCTGGTGTTCTATAACACAAAACTAGCAAAGTAAGTTGATCTTAGCTTCGGAAATTGTTTTCCTGGGTGAGCGCTTTTATCATTGTTGTTAGATTAGCGCTCGTAATCTATCTAACTGAGCAGTGCTAATCGCTAGCACTGGTACATCGGTCATGTGAAGACAGTGATGACAATTCCTCCTACAGAACAGTCACTGTTATGAATTAGTGTCGGAAATAACTCTCATTTGACTAGAGCTGGTAATGGCGCTTGTAAATATTTATGAGCTAAACACCAGTAATTGTTATGACGCAGCACTTGCAATCGCTCTCATCAGGCTAACGCTATTATTCGGTTTTATTAAATTAGCGCAGTTCCTCCCACTAACGCTAATATCCGGTCTGATTAAACTAGTGCAGTTAATTTCTCTTGCAGGGCAGGTTTGCTGTGGTAATGGATTGTAAAACGCCAATGCTCGTTACTACTTTTAAGACGCAAAAGCTGAGAACAAACCTTGTCACCAAAACCAAAAATAGAGTAAATTATTGGTGACCAGTGGCATGGTGCAGTTCGTCAAATCTCTATGTGCCGGCACCGGTGACGCAGGTAGGTGACCATTCGTCCGAGATGAGTTCGGGTTCGAATCCCGGTGAGGCATGGATGTTGTGTTAGTCTTAAGGCCCCTGGCTCTCTCCCTTCTGTGGAACCACACTGAGAAAAACGTTTTGTTACTTCAACAAAAAATTTCGTCGATATACAGTCAACAAAAAATTTTGTTGAATTTACAAAATTATTTTGTTGAAAATTATTGTTGATTTAACAAAATTTACTGTTATCACGACAAAACGTTTTGTTCATTTAACAAAATGATTTGTCGATTTTCGGGAATTTGTTGGATCCAACAAAACATATTGTTATCATTACAAAATGTTTTCTTGCTGCAACAAAACATATTCTTGTCGTAACGCAATATGTTTTGTTGCAGCAACAAAACATTTTGTCATGATAAAAATATGTTTTACTTGATCTAACAAATTCCCAAAGATCGACAAATCATTTTGTTAAATGAACAAAACGTTTTGTTGTGAAAACACTAAATTTTGTTAAATCAACAATAATTTTCAACAAAATAATTTTGCAAATTCAACAAAAAATTTTGTTGACTGTATATCGACAAAAAATTTTGTTGACTTAACAAATCGTTTTCCTCAATGCAGTGGTTCTAAATTAAAGACGGGCGACTGCTTGTTGCCCACGGTGGTCGCTAAACCTTCAATAAAAAAGAAAAAAACAAAAGCATGATGACGCCGAATTTTCGGGTGTAATGAGCACGTCTTTTGAATCCGTTCTGACGCAATTTAAATTTATCAAAGCTATTCAAAGTCAATGTATAGAAAGCAATAGTATCTGAATCAATCAGTTAACAAATGGGCTTTCAGAAGTTCTGCTATAGTTTTGTTAGACCCTGGCGGAGAAAGCTGTGCAGCTGAAAAGTCTGGTATGATGTGTTTTACATCGAGCTTGGCTGACGGCAGCTGATATTAAAAGAATTTTTCCAACCAAACAGTTAGAAATAGCGATACCTTTGAACAAAAGACCTAAATTTGCGCTACAAAGAATATTTTAAAACAGACTGGCCTATTTCAGACTTTCACCCAGCGTTCTCTGCCACTTATGGCAAATAACTCAAGGCACTTCCTCTGCCACTTATGGTAAATAACGCAAGGCACTTCCTCTGCCACTTATGGCAAATAACGCAAGGCACTTCCTCTGGAGAAACAAAGCTGCTTTACTGAACTGATACTAGTAAACGGAATATAACTCAGAGAGATGTACCATTTCTGATAGGAACTCCTCCTACAGATGATATATAGACCTCACTACCTACTTCTGTTAGAAATATACAAGCATTTTTTTGGGAGGTTTAACCACCACCGTGAGCTACTCAATGGGCTATAAGCGGTCGCCCGTCCCTAATTTAGGGTCACTGGTTCCAGGGAAGGGAAAGAGCCAGTTCCGTAAGATAAACACAATATCCATGCCTCACCGGGATTCGAACCCGTATCCCTTTCGGACAAATGATCAGAGGCCATCGCTTAGACCACTGCACCACCGGGGCGGCGTACACGCGTTTCCACACTTAATTGTAAACAAGATAGCCTCCGTCTCAAAGTACATAGTATGTAAACAAATACTTCGAACTTTCTCATCAGGTAGCTTGTCGATCTAAAAGTATGTAAACAAATACACTGCCTGACAGAGAAAATGCCACACCATGAAGGAATGCTCGAAAACAGGCAAAACTACACACACAGATAGCCAAGTAGTTCCTAAACAAATGATTTAATTGTCACATTCAGACTAGGCTCCAGTGGCCGAATATACAGGATGAACAACAAGGAGTGTGGCCCTCATTTTGGGGGATACAGCGTTGAATCAGATGTGGCATGGAGGCAATGAGAGTCCGAATAGAGTCCTGGGGTATCGTGGACCATGTGGTGTTGATCCGAGTCCATAGTTTGTAACGTACCAGGAGATGTGACGTACCTGCCAGAAGGACGCACACGACATAAAGGCAGATAGGAATCAGAATACATGTCCGCGTAGCTTAATTGGTAGAGCAACTTATTCCGGAATGAGTGGACCCGGGTTCGAACCCCGGCGCGGATAAAAATGATGGAGAAATTTACTTCGTTATAAGTTCATCTTCATTTTGCGGGAGAGGGAGGGTACTCAACCGACGTCCAATCGTGTCCCACAGATGCTCGATGGGCGAGAGGTCGAAGGATCAGCATCCGCACACCATGCAAAGCTTTCAGGCTGATCCGAGAGGTATGCAGCCGGGCGTTATCCTGTTGAAAAGGGGTATTTGGGATGCACTGCAGATACGGTAGTGCCACTGGTCGCAGCACCTCGTTAACATAGCGACACGCCGTCAATGTGCCCGTGATGCGTACCAGCGGTGAGTGGCTGTCGACGCTGGTAGCACGCCACACCGTGATTCCACGTTGCAGGGGCGAACGACAATGGCGGAGGAATACTCCCTTTAGCCACGCCGCCTCCAGACTCTCACACGGCGATCATTCCTGGTGAGGTAGAACCACGATTCGTCGCTGAACAACTCACTGTTCCATTCGGCACTTCACGCAGCTCTGAAACGACACTACGTCAAGCGGTGACGACAATGGCTCGCTGTTAAGGGTAGACTTCGCAACGGACTGCTGGACAGTAAACCAGGCGCATCCAATCGGCGTGACACTATCCACGTCGATATCGGAGCATCCAATCTCAGCGCGACACTGTCCACGTCGATATCGGAGCATCCGAATCGGCGCGATACTGTCCAAGTCGATATCGGAGCATCCAATCGGCGCGACACTGTCCACGTCGATATTGGAGCATCCAATCGGCGCGACACTGTCCACGTCGATATCGGAGCATCCAATCTCGGCGCGACACTGTCCACGTCGATATCGGAGCATCCAATCTCGGCGCGACACTGTCCACGTCGATATCGGAGCATCCAATCGGCGCGACACTGTCCACGTCGAAATCGGAGCATCCAATCGGCGCGACACTATCCACGTCGAAATCGGAGCATCCAATCGGCGCGACCCTGTCCACGTCGATATCGGAGCATCCAATCGGCGCGACACTGTCCACGTCGATATCGGAGCATCCAATCGGCGCGACACTGTCCACGTCGATATCGGAGCATCCAATCGGCGGGACACTATCCACGTCGATATCGGAGCATCCAATCGGCGCGACACTATCCACGTCGAAATCGGAGCATCCAATCGGCGCGACCCTGTCCACGTCAAAATCGGAGCATCCAATCGGCGCGACCCAGTTCACGTCGATATCGGAGCAACCAATCGGTGCGACACTGTCCACGTCAATATTAGAGCATCCAAGCCTCCCCGTACACTCTTCAAAATGTCGCCCGTTGTTTCTTGTTGGCATGACGAAGGATGCGACTATCGGTGGGCTTGGACGTCCGTCTCCGAGCTCCAGTCCCCCTACGACACTGCACAAATCATTCCTGGGACCATGTCTCCACATGCGACTGACGGTTGCGGCATCACTTTGCGTTTCTTCCGCAATACGACGCAAGGACCATCCGGTGGTACAAAGACCAACGGCGGCACCTCTCGTGAACTCATCCGTTTGACGAAATCTCGTACGACGGCATCTTAACGGCAACGGCATCCCTTGTTCGTTGTCCAGACACGGTTACAGCAGAACCACTCATTTCTCACGGCCGTGACGACGTCTCGACTGATGGCCTCACTGGCTGGTTGTCCACTTATATTCCGCGCGCTGTTCTTGCGATCGGCCTGCGAATGCAATCATTTGCATAACTTGTACGTGTGTACCCAACCTGCAATTTGCATGGCGCTGCGTTCACGTCTTTGTGGTGTGGCCTATTCTGTGTCAGGCAGTGCGCTTCGAATTTTCTCATCTCGGTTTTACAAACGAATCGCTTCAGAAGCTCGGTCAACTGATTTCGTGAAGCTGAAAAGTCTGTTTATATAAAAAAACATTTCAGGGGGTGGGAAACAAAACAACACGTGTTTTTGTCGCTAAATCTACGTATTTAAACATCATTCGGAAACGACAGTTCGGTGTTGTACTGTACGACATCCCAAGACCCTGACTAATGTCAAATCCTCAGTACATATCGCATTTTACAAGAACTCTTTACAGCAATCAAGCTGTCTGTTGCCGCAGTTCTACGTATAAGTTGTCATAACTGAATTTTCTTTCCAAACAGGAATTGAAAAAAAAAAAAACAATTCATGAAATTACTGGACCTATGGTCGTAGTGTAGAAAGAAATTAAAGTCAACGAATTGAAAACCGAAATTGATTTCAACCTTTACATAAATAAACCTGCCCATTCCAAAGTATCATTTTACAATTATGCTTTTCAATTTCAGCCGCAATTAATCAACGCTTCCGGTGGTGAATATACGCTACATTGACAAAAGTCATAGGACACCTAAATGAGAAACACAACATAACATTTATTGACATACATTAGTACGGTGTCGATCCACCTTTGGCCTTAAGGCATTCACTGACACTTCCAGACATGCTTTCGGCAAGGTTTTGGAGCACAGCGATAAGTATACGCTTTCATTCAGTACATAATGCTGCCGCTAACTGTTGCTTAATAGCAGGCATTGGTTTCAAACTTCTTATGCGGCTCTCTAATTCATCCCACAGGTGTTCTGTGGGATTAAGATCAAGGTTCTGTGCTGGCCAGTCTACACACGACACGGAATTATCGTCAAACGACGCCGTAACAGTCCTTGGTTTATGGCTCGGTGCATTATCCTGCTGGTACCAACAAGACTCGGTTCCATAGTAATGCCACAGATTTGGCAGGGCATAATTGTCCAGAATATCAAGGTAGACGTGCTGGTTAACAGGTTTGTCCACGATAGTCAACGGGGCCGGGACCATACCATGAAAAACACCCCCACATGAGTACACTGCCAGCTCCGAACTTGACCGTAGGAACAGTATAATGTGGTAAACAGCGTTCCCCCGGCTGTCGCCATACCCACACAAGGCCTTATGGATCGTGTATCTGGATTCATCAGTCCATAGGACCCGTTTCCATTGATCTACTGTCCACGATAAATGTTCTTTACACCATGCTATACGAGGAGTAGCATTCTGAGTGGAGATCAAAGGCTTATGAGCAGCCGCACGACCAAGGTAATCCATGGAATGAAGTCCTTTGCCAATGGTACGTGTACATGCCGAGGTTCCAACATCTTTACTCACCTGTACACTCAGGTCTGGTGCTGTACTCCGTCCGTCGATTAGCTGTAACGACTCTCCTGAAGCTTCGACGTCCTCTATCACTGATTTTCTTTGGTCTGCCGGTACGTTTTGCTGTTTCAGGCACACCATTCAGTATATCCAAAACAGTTGACTTAGGTATGTTTAAATGCCTCTCGGTTTCTCTTATGGACAACCCACTAATATAACACCCGACAATCTTTCCTTTCTCAAAGTCAGTTCTCTCTCGTCGCGACATTTTCACTCAACCTCATAGTGCGATATGATCGCGGTCAGCTGCAGGCTTCTTTTTATACGGTTTGTAGCTGTACCGCGCTTCTTAAGAACGCATCGGATCTGCTCATATGCTTTTGAAGGGGTACCCGGTGACTTTTGTCAATATAGTGTACTTAAATGTCTTTCGTTTCACTCATGGTCTCCGCTATTTCAATAAGTGAGTCTTTGTTGGGTTGAAATGTTTTGTTTTCATCCAGAAGCAAAGTGCTAAGCGTAAGCCCGGCCCGTCCTGAGCCCGGAATTTTCCAGTTTACTGATGTAAAAGAAATCCAATCGGATGCGAAAAGAATTTTCCCAAACGGAGGCATACACTAAAAAGACAATTTGTAATACACATCCGCCTACTAACGTGGGAGTCCACCTTTCGTCCTCACTGCAGCAACAACACATTGTGACGTGCCTGCCCCGCAGGACACACACGCCATAAAGGCAGATAGCAGCGAGAACGAACGTCTGCGTAGCTCAGTTGGTAGAGCGACTTGTTCCGGAATAAGTGGACTCGGGTTCGAACCCCGGCGTGGACCAGAAATTACGGAGAAATTTACTTCGTTATAATGGCGCGTGAACTTCCCGGATGACCCGGCCGTTAAAGATCTCGCAATGGTGTGATGTTCTTTCCACACCGCGAGACACGAAAAATAAGAGAAACCCTTCTCCAGCGCTTCAAAACAAATGTGTGTGACGTTGCATTCCACACACCAGATTGACTGGGAGTTCTCAAGTGCACGTTCTACAGCGGATGGCTGCCTGCAACGTTTCATGGTCCCAACTGACCCGTGGGCCATGCCCCCGGCCCTCTTTCGGGGGAGGGGGATGTGACGTACCTGCCCCGCAGGACGCACGCGACATAAAGGCAGATAGCAGCGAGAACGAACATCTGCGTAGTTCAGTTGGTAGAACGACTTGTTTGGAAATAAGTGGACTCGGGTTCGATCCCCGGTGTGGACCAGAAATGACGGATAAATTTACTTTGTTAAAACATCGTGGCACGGATTCTATAAGGTGTTAAAATGTTGGGTGGTGTTGTGGACCCATGATTCGTGTACTCCATACAGCTCTACGAGTTGCCTGTAGTAGGCTTCTGGCCGGATTACATCGCTCCACTTCGTCTCAAAAATGTTAATTGGGTTCAGACTGAGTGAGTGAGAGGGACGTTCGGGAACTGCGAATTCAATTGAATGCTTCTCCAACGAGTCCTTTGTTAAATAGAAGGCGAAGAGACAGAGCACTGTTTTATTAAGTCTGTCTTTCGAGCTTATATTCACCACATTCTGGAATATAACAAATCAACCAAAAGTTATGAAAATTGGTGACGTGATAGGAAAAGCATTGACATTTAACGTACAGCGGAGAAATCCCTAAATATAGGGGTATATGTAATGATTCAAGGTTTCTTGAATTGGAAGAGGAACTACAAAGGATCAAGTGGGACATCGTCGGGCTGAGTGAGGTAAGGAGAAAAGGAGAAGATCTCATTGAACTGAAAAGTGGACATCTCTTCTATTATCGTGGGACAGATACTGGCAGAACTAGTGGTGTTGGATTTATAATACACAAGAAACTGAAGGATAAAGTGGTAGAAGTTGAAAGTTCCTCTGACAGAGCTGCACGACTCGTTATCCAACTATCGAGAAGATACCAGGCTCAGATTATTCAAACTTATGCACCCACCACAAGTCATCCTGAAGAAGAAATTGAAGAATTTTATGAGGAAATTCGTCATCTAAATAATAAAGGTAAGCAGCACTTGAAGATAATTATGGGAGATTTCAATGCAAAAATAGGGCACCGGCAACAGAATGAAACTTCAGTAGGTAAATTCGGTCACGGCAACAGAAACCAGCGTGGAAATACTCTCGTTGAGTTTGCAGAGGCAGAAGGATTTTTCATCTTGAATTCCTTTTTCAAGAAAAAGCCACACAGGAAATGGACATGGAGACATCCAATTGGGACGACAAGTGAAATTGATTTTATTATGTGTAACAAAAAATTCGTCATCGAAGACTGCAGTGTGCTAAACAAGTTCAACACAGGTAGTGACCATAGATTGGTGAGATGTAAGATGCACCTCAACACTAAACTGGAACGTGGCAAGCTCATAAGACAAACAAAATGTATTGACATAACCAACCTTAAAAAACACCATAATACTTTCAAGTTGGAACTGAAGAACAGATTCTCTGCTTTAGAAGGCCTAACATCGGAAGAAGTGGATATTTCGGAAGTTAACAGAAAAGTAACCAAAGCTCTTATGGAAACAGCAACAAAATTAGCTGGGTCTAAGAACAAGTTGCATGTAAACAAATTATCAGGAAAAACCAAAATGTTGATGCAAAAAAGAAGAGAGATGAGGACAACTAAAGAAGATGTGACTTCCAAAGTGGAATATATAGAGCTATGCAAGACAGCACGAAAAAGTATCACTGAAGACGTAAGGAAATTCAACTGTGAGCTAGTGAGGAAAGCAATTGAAAACAACCAAAGCCTAAAGATAGCAAAGGGACATCTCAGTAAGGGAAGAAAACAGATTATGGCTCTGAGAAAAAGAAGATGGTTCTATAACAAGAAATAGAGGCGAAATTTTGACAAGAGTGAAAGATTTCTACTCCAAATTATATGAAAGGGATGATACATGTACTCCAGACATCATGAAAGGTACCAGAGTTCTTCCAGTCCTCCCAGCAGAAGTTGCTCATGCAATCAAGAACATGAAGCGGGGGAAAGCTCCAGGAGAAGATGGAATTACTATAGACATCATACAAGAAGCAAGTGGAGAAATTGAAACAGTACTCGCCCAAATTTTCACTCGATGCCTTAATGAAGGGAAGATTCCTGAGGATTGGAACAATGCTACAATGATCCTGCTACATAAAAAAGGTGACATTGAGGATCTCAGGAACTACAGACCTATCAGCCTCCTATCAGTAGTTTATAAAATCTTCACTGAAGTTCTTTCACACCGCTTGAAGGTAACACTGGACATGGCTCAACCGAGAGAACAAGCTGGATTCAGGAGTGGCTACAGCACAATAGATCATATCCACGTACTGAGAGAACTAATTGAAAGAGCGAGGGAATATGAACTTCCATTGTGCATGGCTTTTATCGATTATGAAAAAGCCTTTGATTCGGTGAAACCATCAGCAGTTACCACGGCTCTGAAATCCTGCGGTATTGAAGATGCATACATTAATATTATTAATAACATCTATGAAAATGCAAGTGCAAAGATTCGGCTGTTTGAAAATACAACACACATAAAAATTGGAAAGGGAGTGAGACAAGGTGACACCATATCTCCGAAGCTCTTTAATGCCACATTGGAAAATGTCTTTCAATCACTGAACTGGGAAAACAAAGGGATAAAGATTAATGGAGATTATCTAATCCACCTTCGTTTTGCTGATGACGTAGTCATTTTTGCAACTACCCCATCAGAGCTGCAGAGTATGATCCAGGAACTTGCTGACAAGAGTAAAGAAGTGGGATTAAAAATGAACTTTCAGAAGACAAAAGTGATGTTCAATGCTTTTACAAGAAATGAAGATTTATCGATTGATGGAGAAAAGCTGGAGATAACAGATACGTACGTTTATCTTGGACAGCAGATATCAAGTGAGGGTCACATTGATGAAGAAATTAATCGGCGTACAAAACTTGCCTGGAGAGCTTTTGGAAGAAACAGCATAATTTTCAAGAGCAATATGCCATTATGTCTTAAAAGAAAAGTGTTTGATCAATGCATCCTTCCAGTGCTTACGTATGGTGCAGAGACGTGGACCTTAACTAAAAGAGACATACAAAGGCTGCAGACAACTCAAAGTAGCATGGAGAGGTGCATGCTTGGTATAACCAGGAGAGATAAGAAGAGGAACTCGTGGATCCGAAAAATGACGAGAGTGGAAGACATCATGATCAGAGTTAAATCCCTGAAATGGCAATGGGCTGGACATACTGCCAGAAGGACAGACCATAGATGGACAGCCGAAATTTTAGATTGGATTCCAAGGGACAGGAAAAGACCCAGAAAAAGACCACATGGGAGATAGGTGGATGAAATTCGTAGATATGCGGGAGTGACATGGAGGAGACTGGCACAAGACAGACCGTTGTGGAGGAAACTTGGGGAGACCTTCGTCCAGCAGTGGATTGATAATGGTTGACAATGATGATGATGATGATGTAATGATAATGGTAATTTTACGCTTTATGGTGCCTATTACGAAATTTCGTTAGGAAGGAAATAAAATATAAAAGTAAACGCTCGGCAAATACTTATTACCTTAAGTCTCTGAATACGTGCCGTACTAATAGCCCATTAAAATTCATAATTTTTATGAGAATATGAATTTCAGTGTAATTCCATTGGCACTATTGGATTGCTAAACATCTAGATTTCTTTTGGCAACACCAGATGCCACTGTTATTGTGTTTTTTTTATTTTTTTTATTTTTTTGACTGGAGATTTAACGAACACCGTGAGCAACTCAATGGGCTATAAGCAGTCGCCCATCCCTAATTTAGCGTCACTGGTTACAGGGAAGGGAGAGATCCAGTGGCGAAAGGCAAACACAATATCCATGCCTCACCGGGATCCAAACCCTGACCCCTTTCGGACGCATAATTAGATGCCATCGCTCAGACCAAAGCGCCACCGAGGCGGTATTGTATTTATTTCAGTTATGTTGATAAACATTAACTAAGCGTTTATTTTATTATTTTATTTTCTTATTAACGAATATTTATAATGTAGAAAGCGCCACATACCGTTACATTAATATTATTATTATTATTACTATTACCCTTATAAATATCCTCACTTTTTGCGGGTTTTTCACCTTACGTTAAACTTTGTCGCATTTTCTATCGTGTCACCTATTTTCAAAGCTTTTGGTTCATTTCCAGAATGTGAATTTTCGTTTCCACCATTGCTGAGTATAGGCGCGAAAGACAGCCTTAAAAGAAGCCATCCTATTTTGGAAATGGATGACAGTGATAGGACAAAGACGGTTGAAGAGTACGCCAACGTTGACTTATGACGTGTTCAGGGGGCCCTAAAGTGGCCCACATGAACACACCCTAATTCCCCTATTCAATCGGACTGCAACATCCTGTCTTGATAGTTGGAGTCCATGACAATTTGTGATCTACGCCAGACACTCGCCCTCTCGTCGGCGAGTTGTAACTTGAACCCCGATTTGCAAGATAGTTTCTAATCTTCTATGGTGTTTGGCCATGTTCCTTCGCGCACTGCAGCCTCATAGCCCGTAGTCGCGCTGATTCACGGGCACAAGAAGTAGTATGAGACTTCCTAAGCCTAATTGTGGCACTTCAGGTCGAACAATCTTCGCATAAACCTTTTATAACGAAGTAAATTTCTCCGTCATTTTTATCCGCGCCGGGGTTCGAACCCGGGTCCACTCATTCCGGAATAAGTTGCTCTACCAATTAAGCTACGCGGACATTGATTCTAATTGCTATCTGCCTTTATGTCGTGCGCGTCCTTCTGGCAGGTACGTCACATCTCCTGGTACGTTACATCATCTCCCCCTTATTTTTCTTTTTTCTTTCGAAGTGCTGCTCATATTTTTCCTATCTCGCGGTGTGGAAATAACATCACACCAATGCGAGATTTTGAACGGTCGGGTCATCCGGATAGTTCGGGCGCCATTATAACGAAGTAAATTTCTCCGTCATTTCTATCCGCGCCAGGATTCGAACCCGGGTCCCCTCATTCCGGAATAAGTTGCTCTACCAATTGAGCTACGCGGACATTTGTTCTGATTCCTATCTGCCTTTATGTCGTGTGCGTCCTTCTGGCAGGTACGTCACATCTCCTGGTACGTTACACTTTATAGCTGCTCCTGACCTATTCCCCGCTTTTTGTGCCAATTGATCCTGTGATACTTAGAAGTGGCTCTCATGTCGGACATAAACGGCGCTTTTATGGACACAGTTTTCGCGGCGGCTGCTGTATTTTTTTTTTTTTTTCAGTTTTAATGTAGCTCTGGTACGCACGTGAAACTGTCGCATGTGCAAATCCCAGACGTTCTGTAGTCGCGGAGGCGGGGCACACCATCTACCTCGCAGCGAATATCAGTTCATGATCAAACTCACACAGGTCGCCGTGTTGATCCATCACCGCCGTAGGAGCTCATACAGCTACCTACGCTACACAGTAAGTAGGCTTACTTATAGCACCATCTATTATAGCACCATGACCTTTTTATTGCACCACCTTCCACGCACCGATTATCTGCCCATGATTGAGCTCGCTCCGAGTGCTATACCTGCTCATAATTACAGTCGCAGGTATCTGATAATTGATAGGCCCCATCTTCCTCACACCAACTACGTGCCCGCGACCGGACTCTCTCAAGTTTCCGCATTATTGTGATGAAAAAGAGCAGGTATGTGGATACGTGCGGGAGAGTCTAAAGTTTTGCAATATTTGGATCACTTCATGTCTTCATATATACCTTTACGACGAAAGCTGACTAGCATTCAAAGTATAGGCCATCGTGTTGCACCGTCTTTAGCCATTTGTCTGCCAGTTCTTCGATTCCGCGGCGGTACCAGTTCTTGTTCTTTGAGACGAAGAACTCCTTCAATCCAGATGCCACATCCTCCTAATTGTTGAAGTGTCTTCCACGAAGGAAGTGGGCCATGGACCGGAACAAGTAATAATCCAACGGAGCAAGGTCCGAACTATATGGTATATGGTAGGTGGGGCATCAGTTCGATGCCTTCAAGTTCATTGAGTTTTGTCCGGGTCGTTCTCGCGGTATGAGGCCGAGCGTTGTCCTGCTGTAGGAGAGCGCGCTTTTTGTTTCCCAGTGCCAGGTATTTCTCCTCCAAAATGGCATACTTCCGCTCCAGCTGTTCAGAGTAGAGGCTGGCGTTGTTGGTCCAACCGTTTGGAACAAATTCGTAATGTATTATCACCTCGAAATTCCACCAGACACAGATCATCACCTTGTGCTCGAAGCGCCCACGTTTGGCAACAATTTCAGGAAGCTGTCCCGGGCTCAACCACTACCGTTCTGTGTTAGGATTACGGAAATACACCCACTTTTCATCGCACGTTACAATTCTTTTGATTAAAAATACATAGGGCGAGTCTTCTAGGAGTTTCGTGCACACTTCCACTCGGCCGTTTGCTTCTGCTGACGTCAGTTCGTGAGGGACAGTGCGGTAGCTACTGTAGACCTTGATGACCTTGATGAGGTCCTGTAGGTACGAACCACGGTGGTCTGTGATATGCCCAGCTTGCCTGATAATCTCCGAGTGCTGTTTGTCGGATTTGCCTCTATGGCCTGGCACACGGCCTCCTAATCCACGGTTTACGGCCTACCTGACCTTGGCTGATCGTCGAGGTTTCTGTCACCTCAGCGAAATTTCTTGAACCATCTGGTTGCGGTGCTGTGGTCCACGGAACCTTCCCCTATCAGATGACAAATGTTTCGTGTTGCTTGAGCAGCGTTATGGCTGAGTTCAAAGTCGTAAAGCAAAAGTTCCCTAATTAGCCCGTTGTGGCTGTTCATCTTTTAGGCGTCCCAACCACAGACAGAACCAGGACATGCAATGATGTTCACAGCAACGACTACCACTTTACATCCCTTTCGGCTGACTGCAGTGCGCGACTTGAATTAGTTTAAACACGTGGCATACCCGCCGCAGCACATGCGTTTATGCAAATATTGCAAAACTTTCGACTCACCCTCTGCGTAATAAATTTTTCTTTCGACGCATAAAATATACGTTACCTCATTTCCTTAAATGCGTGTTTCACGACTTATGAAAGTGCATCGGAAGTTTTGTACAATGCCCCCCCCTCTCAAAAAAGCAATTGGACACAGAAAAAAAAAACATGTTTTGCTTCTACTCCGACACTTGGCTGCAGAAATATCGTGTCTGCAGGCTAGCGAACAAAGTGATACTATCAGCACGTAGCTTTTTTCTTATTTATACGCGCTGAAAACAGCAATTTGTGTAGCAAAGCAATTACTAAACCCTTCTGAATCAATAAAAGTATGAGTTTCTTTCTCGAGATAAAATTATTCTATGATCTATCTAACATTTCCCATCCCAGAGACTAAATGAGGAACTGCTCAATAGCTTTGGATGGTAAGCATTTATAGGAAAACAAAACAATTGCTACATACTTAAGTCGTTTAGTTTGCTCAACCAGATCGCTGTAGCTACTTATTCAGAGATGCTCGTGCAAAAACAAAGAATTTATTCAATTCCCGTGGCTGCAAGATATTTTCCCCATCTTTTCCCATCATTACATAACTAGAGCATTTCTTCAATAACTGATTGGTACATGCCCCGAAGTAATACATCATTAAGATGTTCTGTCTGGAGTCACTATGGGACTACATGTGTTTGCTTTAGCTTATTTTCCTTTACGTTCACATCTTTGGCAAGACCAATAAACTTTTAACGGAAAGCAATGAAACATCAGGAATAGGAAAAGTTTAACAAACACAAATCCCACTTTTTTTTTTTTTTGTTAAGCTATGACAGTTCAATCCTAACAACAGAAAAAACATGTTTTCAATCTGTCGATACGTAAACAAAATGTGAAGACTCGGTTTCCGGCCAAGGCGGGGAATGGATTTTGTCCTCAATCCGTGTTAGGGATTGGAGCAGTGCTTCTAAAACTTCGTGAAGCGCGACCCAATTTTCAGAGTGACAAATTTCTCTGTCCATGTACTTTAACACTTTAACCGGCAGATATGAATTAACTTGCAATTAGTAAAATGTGCTGAAATCAGCTCCAATGAATATATTCGTTGTCTAAGAAGTGGACCGAACGAGGCTGGAACGAATGAACCTGCGCTTTGATATTCAAAGTGGTGCATTTAGGGGGAAGATTGGCACAAATCCTTTATGAGTGATCCCCTGATGAAAGAGATATAACAATGTCGTCAAACCTAAGAAAAGAGAAAGAATATACATGGCTCCTTCCAAAACAACTGAGAATCTTTTCTCTCTCTCTCTATTCTAAAAAAAGTAACTGCTGCCGCTGTTTTAGAAATTTCGCGGCACTCTTGTTTTCCTAGCTCGCAGCGCAAAACGTATTGAACACAAAAATACGAAATTTACATCGTTTGTAGAGAATTGTTTGGAAAACACGCTGAAATAAACCGTTTTTCGATTCTAGCGATACTTCAAGAGCTACTGTATTTCAAATTTAAGGTAAGCAAAAAAGTGCTATGAGGTCGCGTTCGAAACTTTGTAGGCATGTAGTGCTGTGACAAAATTTTTGCACCTCGTCGCTTTTTTTTTAATTTCGATTTAGTTTACGAGAATTTAATTTCTAAATTTCACAAAATTCCCTATTTCGCGATGGGATCCATTTAAAAAACGGATATATGGCAAACTATAAAACATTACGCTTTGCAATTTTTACAGCATAAACTTACGACTGTCATCCCTTTTTTACAAAAAATTTAAGAAAAAGCCATTTTCTGATTTTTAGGCATTTTTAAAGACACAAGGGAAAGAAACGAACTGCTCGTCTGTCTTCACGATAACCACAGAGGAACGTTCTGGTCCCGCGACCTGCTGCCATGGTGAAGCAGAGAATTTGTTATGCATATGCTTTGTTGGTAAAGCTATCTCAGTTGTTTAAGGTGGACGCCAAGTACTTTTGCTTCCTATACTTCCAAATTTGCTTCTTAAACTTTTCAGAGGGTTTCTGATGCTCAATCTGTAGCAAATGAATTCAATTGCTATTTCATAAATGTCCCTAAAGGAATAAAAAATAAAATTAAAACTAATAATTAAAAAAATCGGAATCTACTGACCAACAACAATACCTTACAAAATTTGTGTTATTTTGAATATTTTACTGCAGCTGAGGTTGAGGCATGCATAAGAAATATTAAATCAACGTCTGTGGGACCAGATGATATACATCCAAGGGCTATTAAAAGAGTATCCAAAATAATTTCTAAACCTCTCAGTCATATATTTAATGTGAGTATTGAATTTGGCAAAATACCTGATAAATTAAAAATAACAAAAATAACTCCAAAGATAATATAACTGGGTCCAGAGATAATATAAATAATTACAGACCAATTTCTAACTTATCTTTTTTTGCTAAGGTTTTGGAAAAACTATTATGTACAAGATTAGGAAACTTTTTTGAGAAATATCATGTAATCAATAAAACTCAGCATGGGTTTCAAAAGGAAAAATTAACAGAAATAGCTATTTCAACACTACAGAATATCATAAATAACAATAGAAAAAGGGGATTAGTAACCATTGCGGTATTCCTGGACCTTACAAAGGAATTTGACACGGTCGATCATGGAATACTTTTGGATAAGCTCTATGATAATGGAATAAGAAATGAATATTACAATTTATTAGAGGACTATTTACATAACAGGAAACAGTATGTGCAGATTAATAAAATGAAATCGCATGGGTTGCTTAATGATATGGGAGTGCCGTAGGGTTCAGTCCTGGGACCATTACTTTTTTTAATTTATATAAATGACATTTTTAACATTGAACCTAATGTGGATTTTATTTTATTTGTGGATGATGCCACGGTTCTGATCTCGGGTGCAGATATAAATGAGGCAAAAACAAAATGTAATAAATTTATTAAAAAATTGATGGAATGGCTGGACACAAATTTTCTGTGTTTGAATATAAAAAAACTAAAATTATGATTTTTAAACAGGGAGATAGACAGATTATTGAGCCACCATCTATTTGCGCGGTGAAGTGTACCCTTGAAATAGTAAAGAATATAAAATATTTGGGAATAATAATCGAGGATAATTTAAAATGGAATATAAATATTCAAAATGCTGTAAACAAAATTTCGGGGGATATTGGGTTTATTAACGAGAATTTCAAACAATTTAACAATCAAAACATTAAAAATGTTGTACAAAAGTCTGATTCATCCATGTTTGACTTATTGTTGATTGGTATGGGGGCAAACTACTAAGACAAATTTATATAGATTAAAATCATTACAAAATAGGATGGTCAGAATTTTAAATAACTTCAGGGGAATTAATTTGAATATGGGGGGACGTATGAATCCATATGGATTTTTAGATATTGAGAATTTATGGCAATTTAGATTATTAGGATTTATGTATAAAAGGATAAAAGAGAATAGGTATCAACATTTAATTCAACTGAATACTGTAGGTCACGACTATCAAACAACAGAAAGAAATACATTCTTATTACCAATGCCAAACACCTTAACCCAAAAAAGATTTATTAATTACCAGGGATTGATGTTGTGGAATAACCTACCTTGTCAATAACACATATCAATAATTATAACTATTTTCGAAAGCAACTGAAGAAATATTTGCTAACAAATTAAAATACAAAATTCTATAGTAAATTTCATTAATCAGACTACATATGAGAAAATTTTATATGTGCAGGACGTTTGACTTAACTACATAATTTAGGGGAATTGGGATTCACTCAGGCTATATATATATAGCCTTTTACTCAATTTCTTGTTCTGTGGTTACCCTGTACATAAGTACATAAGAATTTACATTATATACGTTGTTATTCTTAATACTATATGTTATAAAACTTACTTATTTTGAAATGTGATATCGTCAAATGTAACCCTAGAACAAAATAAATAAATGAAAGGAAAATGAAATGAAAATGGAAAAACTTCTGTACACATTTTCTTCACAATTAATGCGTTCCCAAGGATGAAAACTTGAACATCGATTAAAATAGCTTCATTTTATAACTTGGAATACTTAATATTTTCTAAAACATAACCATAATTATGCAATCCAACATTTGTTTGTCTACTGACGTCATCAAAGTACAGGTCGTGCATCCTTTTTCTGGTTCCAACACCACCAAAGGAAAAGTTATTAATTTTTAATATAATTATGGTTATTTTTTAGAAAATATTAAGTATTCCAAGTGATAATATGAAGTTATTTTAATCGATGCTCAAAATTTCATCCTTGGGAACACCCTAATTGTGAAGGAAATGTGTACAGAAGTTTTTCCATTGGAAGTATAGGAAGCAAAATTGCTTGACTTCCACCTTAGCGGTTTAGCATAACGCTTTACGGTTTACGGAAATGTTTTTTGAACCGCTTTTGTTTTCCTTGGTGGTAAATTTAGTAAGTACTACAAGTTCAAACGACAAAAGTCCGACCTTCCAAAAATTAACGACAGCAAAGAAACTCTGAAACTTCGGAATAACAAGTCTTATTTCCTTAGACATGCAATAAAAATTGAAATTTATATGAATTTTCCTGTTTTTATTTCATCTGATATACTCGGAGATCGATCGGGCTGCAGGGCCCGAGCGCTACTCTGGAAACGACCGCAGCGAGTCTAGAGGCGCAGCCCCTAGTTATAAAAAAAATGCCTAATACTGCGTTTGACCTACGCACAAGTTTCGAGAAAAAATATTGACGTTGTGGTAACCATAACAACCAAACCCACCTGTTTATCTCGCATGTGTTACGGAGATTTAATACTGGAATTTTAGGCAAAGATATTAAATCTCATTTCGCAACTTTCATTTCGCTTTTGTGCTCCATTTCCTTTGTTTCCACGATGCGTGAGAAAATTTTGCTTGGCCACCCCGCTATTAAACATCGGAAACACGGTTCATTTAGAGAACTGCTAAGGTGGACACTTGTCGCATTTTAGGATATGAGCCTTTGTATTTTGCAGACAGATTAGTATTGTCGTGCTCGTTTGATCTTTTGTCTTCTTAATTTCAAAGCAGCCGACTGAAAGCGCAAGCCCTCTTAATTTCAACCCGGATGTCTTATGAAGCCGACGACGGCTTTCCCAAGGCTTGGGAGCCGAGGTGTTTTGTGAAGGAAGGGGTGAGTTTGCGTGGAAACAAAGAGGAGTTGAGACAGTCGTATCGGGGAATTGAAAGCGCGTAGTGGCAAAGAGGAGGCGAGGAAAGGCCTCAGGTGTTAGAAAGAGGTACTGGGCTGACCGGGAGAATGGAGATTCTCTCAGCAGGGGCAGAAGGGAGACGGAGGAAACGACCGAAAGAGGTAATTTTAGTTTCAGGGGAACAGGCAGGAAGAATTACCAAACTTAAGACAGCCTTCTGCGTTTAAGTGAAGAAAAGAATAAAGCGCTTTTTAAGAGATTTAAAAGGATTGCATTAACCCAAACCACCTAACACATGCGCCGTCGGTAGTACGAAGTTTACTAAGCGTTGTTTCGTGAGTCCCTAACAACTGTTTTTGCGCTGTGATATTTCGAAAAAATAGATGTGGAAAAGGACCAAAGATGCTTCATTAAATTTTGGTGTCAAGGTGTCCACAATGTCTTATTACCCCCTTCCCCCTGTAATAAGAAATGTAAGTGAGCTATGTATCTGTTGTATGATGTATATGTTGAGTTATGGTCTGTATTGTGTTTATTTACAGATTAGGTACCGGAACCATGTGTGATACCAGCGAATACACCCTGGAACAGCGGATTGTTGTCAGTGTCTGGGTACACGAACGTCCACACACAGGCAAGACAATGCGTGACGTGCGTGCCGATTTCCAACAACGATTTGACAAAGAGGCCCCTCCAAAACAGACTCTTCTGCGGTGGGGACATAAACTCTTCGAAGCAGGCAACATCAAGGATAAACCACGAACGGGAAGATTATCAACCAGAGTGCAACAGTGTCAAGCGGTCGAGGAATCAGTTAAAAGGTCACAGACGAAGTCGTTCGGCAAACGATCAGCGGAGCTTGGAATACCACGATCGACACTGCATAAGCACCACGGGAAGAATGACCTGAATTTGCACGCATATCGCCCAATGTTCGTTCAGGAGTTATCAGACATCGATTTAAACCGCAGACGAGATGCATGTGCAATGATGCTTCAGACATTTGCCACAATCCCAAAAAAACGTGGAAAGGTCATTTTCAGTGATCAATGTGAGATGTACCGCAGCTGTCGATCACGGAACGTTGTGTTCTGGTCCAAGGAAAACCCACATTATGTCGAAGAACTGGAACATCATCCTCCGCATGTCATGATATGGGCTGCAATGAATAGTCGACATCTGTTTGGACCGTATTTCTTTGATGGTCCAGTGAATCAGACAACTTATCTGGACATGCTGCAAACCTGGTTTGCGCCACAACTTGGAAATCCTGGCATTCTGAATGACGTATGGTTCCAACAGGATGGGGCACCCGCCCATTACGCAATCGCCATTCGGGAATACCTTGGTGAAGTCTTTCGGGATCGTTAGATCGGCCGAGGTTTGGCAGTGCTGCCCGCTCCACCTGAATGGCCACCTCGAAGCCCAGATCTCTCAACGTGTGATAATGCCCTTTGGGGGTTTCATAAAGGAGGTTTTTGCACAGCAGCGCTACCAAATCACTAATGAACTTAAATAAGCAGTGAGACGTGCTTTCTCTCGTATCACCCAGCAACTGCTTCGGAAAATGTCCCACAGAACATGGCGTAAAATTATTCTCTGTCACGAGAAGGACGGAGCCCAAGCGGATCCACTGGATGTTTAAGTATGCCTCAACATATAACTCAACATATACATCATACAACAGATACATAGCTCACTTACATCTCTTATCACAGGATTGGGGGAGTGTAACAAGACATTGTGGACATCCTGTACAACGGCCGCTTAATGGGTTAAAGGACATCGGGAGGGGGTGCTGGTCGTCGTATTTTTTAATTTAATTACCTTTACCACTGTTTTGTTAATTTATTACTGTACATAATAGTTCAAAGAAACGTTCTGCTTATTGCATGCAAAGGGTGGCTTGTTTTCGGTTTCTTTTGATGACGTCATTGACATCCACGACGATACGAGTCAATTTTATGCGCAAGGTGTCGGACAGTTACAGGTTGTTTCGAAATTTAGTTTTCGTTCCTAACATCGCTGAATATCCAACTTGACAGATGTACGAAGGTGTGAAAGGGAGAAGCACCTTCAAATCCTCAGTTCAAAGTGTCGGATAAATTTGTTGAATAGACAGCCAGAACTGACTCAATTTTTTTTGCGATTGAAATTCATATTTAACAAGGTATCTTCTGACATTTTGATACATGCCTTTTTTTATGCTATGCACCCCGACCGTAATAAAGTAAAACCCAATTTCAAAAGTTCGATGTAACGAAAATGGGTAATGGAAGTTGGCAAAACCTTGTTGTCTTGAATTCTGTAACATGAAGTGACATAACATTAGTTAATTTCACTGTTATTCAACAATATATTTTACTAAACTATCGCCGAACATTATTACATCACATTTTTTGTAAACGTTACAATATCTCATGTGTAAATTACGAGAACCTGATGATAAATGTGATAAAAACCATTACAAAAATGCAATTTGATGCTATTCATGTTTCCTGACAGCAGTAAAGTCTGCGCCATAGCGAAATTTGGCTTCCTCTCGACCTTTCCCTAATCCAGGGGATGTTTCTTGTTATTGGCGAGAGCTTTAAAATGATGCATAACATGATGGGGTGTAAACCTTGTAGGTATCCTAGACCAAACATTACCAATCCCCCTCACTAACACACTTACGATTCTGCCTTCCTTACTTTTTTGAAGTCAGATTTTAGTTCACGCATGCGCTGATGGACTTTCTTGCTACATCATATTTCATCGCTGTTATGGTAGTTTCTTGCTTTCGTCTAAATCTAAATAATTTATAATAATAATAATAAATATTGTTTTTGAAAAACTAAACAGTCGAAATACACTCACGGACAATAAAATGTGCGCACAAAGAAGGAAGCATTGGATTGCACTGAAATTTTATGGACGTTATGATACAGGTGAATGATACACAGGATGGCAAACACAGAGCTGCAGGACGATTACAAAGGGATCTGTGGCACGCAGGCCTCTCATCTTCAATAGCGCGTCGCACCACCTCCTGCGGCGATACATACTACAATACGGTTCGGCATAGAGGCAAAAAGACGCCTGATGTTGTCCTGCGACAGACTGGCCCACACGTGTTGGACGGTGTGCTCCAAATCCCGAATAGTGCGACACGGAGGCCGCTGGCGTTTCAACTGGTCCCACACATGCTCGATAGGGGACATGTCCGGAGAGCAGGCAGACACATGGAAGTGTCTGGACATGACGTAGGCAGTCCTGGGAAACCCGAGCCTTGAGTGGGCGGACATTATCCTGCTGGTATAGCGCACCGGGAATCCCGGCTAGTAGTGGGAGCCCATAGGGCCTTAGGATCTCATCCACATACCGCTGGGCCGTCATTGATCCACGCACCACTACTAGAGCTGATCGGCTATGGTAGGCAATGGCTCTCCAGACCATAATGTCTGCAGCGGAGGAGTAGTGGAGCTCCATAGCGAGGTTGAGATTGTGCCGTTGACCCGGGAACCTCCACACCCAAACACGATGATCATCTGTCCCCAAAACGAA
Source organism: Macrothele yani (assembly GCA_039090855.1). Taxonomy (NCBI): domain Eukaryota; kingdom Metazoa; phylum Arthropoda; class Arachnida; order Araneae; family Macrothelidae; genus Macrothele; species Macrothele yani. The sequence continues at coordinate 19,782,913 of CM077006.1, read as the reverse complement.
GCGGCACTCATCGCTAAACACCACACGTCTCCAGTCTGTGGCGTTCCACGTCGCTCTGGCCTGGTACCACTGCACACGAAGCTGGCAATGTCCCGGTGTTAATGGCAGCACATGTAAAGGGCGCTGGGATCGCAGATTCGCATCCACGAGGCGTCAGGAAATGGTTCGTGGGCGCACAGGAATCGCTACATCTACCTGTATAGAGGATCGAGTCGCCATGGGATCCATTCGTGCCTGGCGCACGATCCGTGGATCCTCTCTACCGGTGGTCCTCCTGGTCCGTCCGAAGCCGCTCCACCATGTGGAACTGCCATCACGTGTCCACTGCTCCCAACACAGTCGGACGGTATGGTCAGAACGATCCACGTGGAGGACTATACGGCGCCCCTACCACCCTGAGGTTTTCAGCCCGATGATCCGGTCTCTCTCAAAGTCCGTATGTTGCGTAAATCGACGTTTCTGGCGTATACCCGGCATTCTTGTCACTCTGTACTCTTGCTTGCGTCGGCCGGTGCTTTTCGCTTTCATGGGGCATCGACTACACGCCGGTTTATAAGGCTGCCGGTTCGTGTTTGCAGCCCCACAACAGGGTGTGCGGTCATGCGCAATCGCACCAACCAATGAAAGAAGATATGTGAGTCATAACGTATTGGCATAGAACGGACCACCGATTAACGGAAATTTAAACTGGAAACACACCACCAATGGATGAAATACCAAGTCAACCGATGGGAGCCGACCCGGTGGCGCAGTGGTCTAAGCGATGGCCTCTGATCATTCGTCCGAAAGGGGTCCGGGTTAGAATCCCGGTGAGGCATGGCTGTTATGTTTGTCTTACGGCACTGGCTCTCTCCCTTCCCTGTAACCAGTGACCCTAAATTAGGGACGGGAGACTACTTATAGACCATTGAGTTGCTCACGGTGGTCGTTAAACCTCCAATCAAAAAAAATGGAAGAACGTACCACCGATGTACGAAATACCTAGAATCGTAGAATATAGACGTACGCGAGTACGCTGTACATGGATAGTTTCCAAATTATTAGCAGATTTTGCAGATAGTTTTTTCTTGTAGATTGAAAACAAAAATGTTATTTACAGCGATTAAGACACTTGCTCAAGGCTTTACTCATATTAATATACTTATTCAAATTTTAAGTTGAAGAACTTTCAATAATTTCTCACATCTTTTTTATTTTTTGGGGGGGGGGGGTTGGAATTTTAACGACCACCGTGAGCAACTCAATGGGCTATAAGCAGTCGCCCGTCTCTAATTTAGGGTCACTGGTTCCAGGGAAGGGAGAGAGCCAGTGCCGTAAGACAAACACAACATCCATGCCTCACCGGGATTCGAACCCGGACCCCTTACGGACGAATGATCAGAGGCCCACGCCTTAGACCACTGTGCCACCGGGGCGGCAATTTCTCACATCTTCTGAGCTCTTTGGTTTTCACAGATGATTTCGGCCTCTGGATTTTATCAAGGCTTGTTCTCAATGTATAGGAACTGTATCGAAAGTTTCATTTGCACAGAAAAAATTTAAATCTTTTTGCTACCCCGGTGTCGCAGTGGTTTAAGCGATGGTCTCTGGTCATTCGTCCGGAAGGGGCCGGGTTCGAATCCCGATCACGCATGGATGTTGTGTTTGTCTTACGGGACTGGCTCTCTCCCTTCCCTGGAACCAGTGACCCTAAATTAGGGATGGGCGTCTGCTTATAGCCCATAGAGTTGCTCATGGTGGTCGTTAAACCTCCAATCAAAAAATTGAAATTTTTATTGCCAGGTTCTTCTTGCAGTTGTCACTTATCAAGTTCTTTTTCTTAAGTATTTTGTAAGTCTATAATTCATGAATTAAGTTGCTGAAAATGCAATTTGTAAGTTTTGAAGGTTCACTGATGGAACTGGTTTTCTGGATATAAAATGTTTCTTTAGTTTGTCTCTTGTTTCTATGAGGTTCATAGTCCAACATTTTAATATTTTAGGTAAAAGTCCATTTCACACTCATTGATGCACATTCAATTGTAATGTGCTTATTTTGTTCTAATTGGAATCTGTAATGTTCTAATAATTATTTATAGTTTTATTAATTTTTCTTTAAATTACCTTTATTTTTATGATGGTTCGTGCTTCGCGGGTTTGCAGCAAGTTTTCTGTTTCAATGGTTGTTTGCACAGATACATTTTATTTTTATACAACTCTGGAAATACCAAGACCACCGATTAAAGAACGGACCACCGATGGATAAAATTTTAGACTCAATACCAAGGAACAGGGAAAGACACAGAAGAAGACCAAGTGGGAGATGGGTGGATGAAATTCAAAAGCACGCCGCAGTGACATGGAGGAGGTTGGCTCAAAAAAAGAGACCGTTGTGCAAAAAACTTATAAGAACTTTATCCAACAGTGGACTGCCGCCCCGGTGGCGCAGTGGTCTAAGCGATGGCCTCTGATCATTCGTCCGAACGGGGTCCGGGTTCGAATCCTTGTCTTACGGTACTGGCTCTCTCTCCCTTCCCTGGAACCAGTGACCCTAAATTAGTGACGGGCGACTGCTTATAGCCCACTAAGTTGCTCACGGTGATCGTTAAATTTCCAATCAAAAAAAAAAATAAATAAATAAATAAAACAGTGGACTGAAAATGCTTAATGACGATGATGATAGTGATGATGATGATGCTTGTGCATGTAAGAATTGTGTTCATCAACTCCGAAACAGTGAATTATTTCATGTTGATAACCCAATCTATCTATATTAATTTCAATTTCTTCGGTAAAGGTATATTAATTTTTTTCGATTAATGTCTTTCAGTGAGGGTATACTGCATTTTGTTTTAAACTTTACGTGGCGAATAGCATTTGACGCGTAATACAGTAATATCAGCTCCTAATTTCTATCACTGAATTCTGTGTTTAAAACATCCTTTTCAATGATAGTTTTTTATAAGTTATTCCATTCAAGAATCTCCATTCACGTGGACTGATGAGATCTGTTCTAAGAAAGCCGATGAAAAATCTCTGAATTTTTTTCGTTTTCATCTTAATGAAGTAACTTGACTTCACAACTTCATTTGAAAAGTCTTATAAAATTTCTTAAGTTAAATATACGCAATAAAAAGCAAATATAAACCTTTGCCTTTGTTTTAAATTTTTTATTCTGACGTTGAAGTACAGCCAAAGACCTTCCGTTTAAATTTAGCTTGATAGGAATCAAATTATCGACAAAGCTATCCTTCGGGAAGAGAATGAGTCTTGGGATAAACTTCGATAAAATAATCCTACACGTGTAACAGTTTTGTAAAATAAAGAAGAAATGTTTTATTATTCAACGGACGACAACAGTGTAAGTAAAAAACAGGAGGCAGCGAAATAGTAGCAATAAGTAAAAAGTTGAAGTTACACCATGAGAAATACCAACACATGCCTTTCACATATAATTGGGAATAAAGAAATTCCTAAATTAGTAGCGCAGTTCATTCTTTCAAGTGATAACTAAAGCGCATTCTGGAGGGGGAAAAGTGTTACAGGAGCTTTATAATGAGCATCATGTGAAAAGTGCGCAAAGGAAGTAAAAAAAGAAAACGTTTCAATGAATTCGAAAATCCTTTTTAAAATCTGGATATTCTTTTAAAGCAAACACCTTTCTAGAGCTAAAAGATAAAGAAAAGGTTAGTTTGTTAGTAGTTCTATCACTAAAGTGGAACACTTGAAAGAAATTTTCATTAATTCATCAAAGTATGCGTGTTACTTTGAATAAATCGATAGGCAGATGCTCTTAAAGAAAAGTGAAGCACAATTGTCTTGTCATTAACTTCACTTGCTTGACGCTTTTTTGTGAGAAGATTGCTCATTTTTTTTAAAGCAAGTGCATTGAAACTAAATTATTAGAGGTAAAGCAAGAAGAGACCGAACATTAAGCTTATATATAAATACAATGCTAACCATTTAAAGAAAGAAAGAAATAAAAACAACCCGAACGCAAAGAGAGCGTGTGTGTGTGTGTGTGCGATTATTATTTTTCCCGTGAAGATATTGCACAGGAATTTTACAGAGGATGTTCAGAAAGTAATGCCTCCATATTTACAGCAATAAGTACAAGTCCAGTGGCAGGGTATCAAACTGAAGCTCAGAATTCCAATTAAGCTCAGAATTTCTACTTTAATTCATATATTTTATTTATTTTTTCTACATAGTTACCCTCTGCTTCATAAAGATACACCAACTTTTAACAAGTTTTGGATAACATGTTTAACAAGTTTCGGAGAATATGCGCAAAATGTTTATCCGTAGAAAGCTGTATCTGTCCAAAACGAATGTTTTCATTCGAGTTTTCAGGAGCGCAGATATTGCTGCAAATACTCGTACATCGAAAACAGAAATATGCACTTACGTCCCCTAGCGGCTAAACCCTTCAATAAGAAACATATACGCGAAAATTTCGTACCATAAACGCTATCCGATGCAAAGAGAATTTGTCAGATCTGACTTTTAGTAGCAGAGACAATGGATAAAACGCAATTCAGTTTTGCTCCGCCAAGCTGGAAAATTACGCACTATTTAAAAAAATAACTGTACCCAAAATGTTCCTAATATAAACGTTATCGAACGAGAGAAGGAATTCTTTCAATCGTATATTTAGAAGCTGTGATATGTAGTAGAATGTATTTTGAATTGTTTATCGTCTGCTTTTACACCTACGGGCTGAGGTTTTGCGCCGGGAAAAGATTTGGCGGCGGAGTTATGCATCGCAAGGTTCATCGTTCTCACATTTCACGCTTCAAAAAGAATTTTCTAGATCGACCTGGTAAGTGCAGAGATATGTGTCCACAAAAGAACTGACGGCCATAGTGATAACACAAGCATTCTGTTTTGTTTTGTTTTTAAGGCGAACGCACTCGTCTAGTTATCAAGAGGGTGGGGAGGGGTTCGATCCCAGCGGCGTTGGAACAACAATTTTTCATTTGCTATGGCGTAGTTTATAAAGTAACGGGGACAGGATCACATCATCTATTTACATTATCTCCACGTATTTGAAATATATTCACCATTTCTATCGCCTTTTGGATTTATCAGCTAAAATTAATTAGCTTGTCCTGTTAATACCACCAGAGGGCGTCATATCAGTTGCTGTGCCCATCAATACGGATTTTTGTAGTTAGATGCTGACTAATAAACCACACATAGCGCTCTGAATTGTTGGCATCGTAGCGTAAAGCGTACGCACTCGACTAGTTATCGTGAGCGGGAGGTTCGATCCCAGCGGTGTCGGAACAACAATTTTTCCGTTGCTACGCGTTGTTTATAAAGTAACGTGGACAGAGCGATAACATCGTCTATTTACAATATCTCCACATCTTTGAAATATATTCACCATAAAGTTTGCATCAACGTAATTCATAAAGTCATTATTTGAGGTGTTAGAAATACAATTTGATCAAAAGTACAAATTTTGAAGATGACAATCCGATTTTTGGCGTAAATGTGACAAGGATGGTAAGTCAGATAATTTTTGAAAACTTGAAAATTTTCATCGTCCTATTTTATTTCTTTCATGATATTTTCATGATATTTCTTTCATGATTGATCAAAAGTATCCTGACATTTGCCTATTCACAAACTCCCTGTAATAGGAAAGAAATTAGTATTGAGTAGGTCCTCCGTTTAGTCCAATCACAGCTTTCACTCTACTAGAAAGCCTTTCCACTGGATTTTGGTACGTTGCTGATTGAATTACATTCCTTTCGAGCACAACAGCGTTAGTCAGAGCGGTTACCTATGACGGGAGGTTCGATCGGACACGCAGTCGACGTTCTAATTCATTCCACGGGGGTTCCATGGGGTTGAGATCGGAGATATGTGCAGGTCAGTCAAGTTCTTCCACACCCACCTCATCAAACCTTTCCTGCACGAACCTCGCTCTGTGGTCGGGGTCATTGTACAGTTTGTCAATCGAGCTCTTGCCATAACGCTGAGAGCACAGCAATGTGTAGAATATCATTATAGCGTTATGATTCTCTGGCTCTGGAAATAGGAGCTCTAGTCAAAGCCATGAAAAGCAGCCCCAGAACATGATACCTCCTCCGTCAAACTTACTCCAGAGTACACTACCGCAGAGATTTATGCTATTCAACCGATGCTTGGCGTTTGTGAAAACAGGAATTTGTCGATGATGGGGATCGAGGCCACGTCTCCTCGCTCCGGAGTGAGTGGCTCTAACAGACTAAGCTACACCGACGGAATGTACCGCTGCTGGTTTGTCGTATTGACACGTGATTCACCTCTGTAGTGCGTCACAACATCTCCGTATTATTATTATATCTTCTTTATTCGAAATATACGAAACACAGCCTATGACAAACAAAAATAAACACCAAACTTGACTGGTGTTGTTGAGCCGATACGAGTTTCCACCCGAGACCTAGGTAACAATCAAGAATCGGCGTAAAATATACGATGTCCCAAGTAAAGCTGTTTTCTGCAGTTCTGTAGGTGGTATATCAGAAAGCTGCAATTTCTCGAAATGATTCACAAAAGTTTTTGACATTGTTCCAAGTGCTCCTATGACAATGGGGACTACCGTTGTGTGTTTGGTACATAATCGGGTAACTTCTATGGCCAGGTTTCTATATTTATTCATTTTTTTCAGTTCTTTTTCATTGACTCTGGCATCTCCAAGAATCGCTACATCAATTATCCAGACTTTGCGATTTTCTATGACTGTTATGCCTAGTGTATTATGTTCTAGGTGCCGATCGGTTTGAATTCGAAAATCCCACAAGATCATGACTTGATTATTTTCTACGACTTTCTCAGCCCAAGGGGTTTTTCGATGCTGGCAGATTGTGCTTTCTGCATAATGGCCAGTGAATCAATTTTCCAACCCTGTCATGTCTAGCTTTGTAATCTGTCTGTGCAATTTTGCTATATTCACATATAAGATGAGACACAGTTTCATCTTTTTCTTGACAAAGTCGACACTTTGGATTATCGCAGACTTTCTGAATTTTAGCCTTCATAACATTTGTTTGTAATGCCTGTTCTGGTGCAGCAAAAATCAGACCTGTTTCTATTTCTTTATTTTATGTCTCATGCCCGACTCTAATGGAAGCCGACCATGAGGGATTCATAAAAAAATGTTAAGGATTTATTTATTTTTTCCTGAATCACATTTAAACACAACTTTTACTCACTTTCATACAAAATACTTAATCTAAAGATTTATCTAATAATGCGGAATTTATTTAAGCTACTATTTTGAAGAACAAATAGATAAGGAGCACTGTAAACGAGTTCATGGTTTAAAAAAAACTGAGAACACCAAGTTAAATTATTTCTCACAGATATACTACTCAGACTAAATTTCATGTGGATCCAAGAAACAAAATTTCACAATAAGTTCTTATAAGTTTTAGCAATATTTTTTCAGATCTTTCATGCACATCTTTCAAAACATCTTTGCTGGGGAAGGGGGGGGGAGCCTTCCCAGGAAAAACCACCTGAAGCAGGTTTAATGCAATTTATTTAGAATCACCCCATCAGGGAACACTATGAAGAGACCCATACTGAAATGATTCTTTAACAAGAAAGATGACACCAAATTTTCGGGTGTAATAAGCACGTCTTTTGAATCCGTTCTTACGCAAATTAAATTTATCAAAGCTATTCAAAGTCAATGGAACCGGTATGGAAAAGAATGGTATCTCACGGAGAAAGACGTTCTTCAATCGGGTTTTTAATTCCTCAGATATTGCTGTAAACGGAATCGTGAGCTTACGCCCTCTGGTTGCAGACTTGTGCGTTAAGAAAAATATGAATTTATATAAGAAACATTTAGCACCAGAAACGCTCTCCAACACAAAAAGAATTTTTTAACTCGGACTCTTAGAATTAGAGACATCGACAAAAGTAAGATGTTACTTTACGTCCCCTGGTGGGAAAACCATGCATTATTTTAGGAAGAAAGTATTCTCAAAAGGTTTTTCCATATGAGTGGTATCGGTCCAAGAAAAAACAAATTTAGTCTAGTTTTCAGGAGCCCAGATTTTGCTACAAATACATCAGAAGCAGAAATTAACACTTATTCCCCCTACTGGCCAAATCATTCTTTACCAAACAATAGAAGTTATGTGAAAAATATTTTCCATCAGGTCTTGTATGCGATACAAGAAGACGTTTCCCAATAGGAGTTTTAGGATCAGAAATAACGAAGAAAACGCAATTCACCTTTGTGGCCCCCTAGCGGAAAGTCTATGATTTACTTGTAAATTTTGAATTTATAGGGAAAATATTTCGCATCGGAAACACTATCCAACAAAGAAAGAATTTTTCAAATCGGACTCCTAGAAGTAGAGATATTGACAAAAATAAGATATACATCTACGCCCCCTGGAGTAGAAACCATGCATTATTTCATGAAGAAAATGTTCCTAAAACGTTTGTCGACATGAGTAGTATCTTTCAACAAACGAGTTTTTTTTCAATCGAGATTTTAGAAGCTCATATTTTGCTGCAAATACATCAGAAGCGGAAATTAAGACTTACGGCGCCTGGTGGCCAAACCATTTTTTTTTACAAAAATTAGAAATTATGTGCAAACGATTTTCCATCAAGAGCTGTATCCGGTGCAGAAAGATTTTTTTTCAAATCGGAGATTTAAAAGCAGAGATATAGGGGGAACGCAATTTACCTCTACGCCCCTAGCGGAAAGTCTATGAATTACTTCAAAATTTTGAAATTATGTGAAGAACATGTCACACTGAAAACACTATCCAACACAGAAAAGTTTTCGTATCGGACTCCTACCAGTTGAGGAATATTGACAAAAATAAGATATATATCTACGCCTCCTGGCGGAGAAACTGTGGAGAAACTGTGAAAATATTCCGAAAAGGTTTATCGATGTGAGTGGCATCAGTCCACGAAAGAAGTTTTTCAATCGATATTTTAGAAGCTCAGATTTTATGGCAAATACATCAGAAGCAAAAATTAACACTTACGTCCCCTGGTAAAAAAAGTATGCTTTACCAAAAATTTGAAATTATATGCAAAAGATTTGCCACCAGGAGGTGCATTCGCGGAAGAAAAAAATTTTCAAATCGGAGTTTTAGAAGAAGAGTTATCGGGGAAAATGTAATTTACTTTTACGACCCCTAGCGGAAAATCTATGCGTAATTCGAAAAAGTTACTATATCTAAAATACTCTTCGACATAAATGGAATCGAAAGATAAAAGATTTTTTTCAATCGGATGTTTAGAAGCAAATATGTGGAATAAAACGCATTTTTGAATTCAACATCATCTGCATTTACTCTCATATTTTGCTGCAAATTTTGCCCCCTCTAGCGGCGAAATTGTACATCGTAAAAAAAACGAAATAAAGGGTCATCATTCGCCTATTTCAAGCTTCCCAATGCATAAAGAATTTTTCAAATCGGACTAATAGTTGAAGAGATATCGTGGGTACTGACGGACAAACCGGTAACATAAGCACGATAATTTTTTACAAAAGACGTGCTGAAAATGAGAGAAAAGGAAAAAAAAATAACCATGAAAAAAAGTGAAAGTACGAAAACAATATATAGCCACAGGAAGAGAAACAGTTTCCAACACATGAAAAATGAACATTTGACTCTGGATCCTACTTTGAATTTGTGATTATTCCAATATTTTATTAAGAATATCATTACCTTTTCTATAAACTATCGGTTTTAGCGCTGTCCACTTTTTAAAAGTTTTATTTTCAGATTTTAGAACTCTTCGAAAATCGCATTTTATTCCTAATTTTATCTGCTCCGAATTTCGGTATTTCTCATTAAATGACATTAAATTTCTATTCTTCCACAGATTACATTTTGTAATTGCTCTTAGCTAATGAATTGTATTACTTTTTAAATCACTAAAAATTCTTTTGAAGTTCCCCTTCTGTTCAGACCTTCTGTTTCTTTCTTGATGGAACCCAATTTCACACATGCCCAAGTCAAGTTGTTGTCCCTTTTTTCTTTAATATTCTTTAGAAATTGTCCATGCAGTGGCTTGTTCTTCCAGTGATGTAATCGGCTTTCAAAATGCCTTCTCTTGTATCCAGCCTTGCTTTCTGTTGTTTTTAATATATTTTCATTATTCACTGCCTGAAGTAGCTTTCCTCTGCATCTGTTGACGTAATCATTCAGGCTTCATTTTTCTTCCTCTACTACCTGTTGTACTTGCAGTAGTCCTCTGTCTCCAATTTTCCGAGGTACATATAATCTGTCAACATCACATTTTGCATGGAGTGCATGATGCATGTTCAATAACTTTCGAGTTTTCCGATCCAGTAACTCTAATTCTTTTTGAGTCCAATCAATTATTCCAGCTGGGTATCTGATTACTGGAATGGCCCAAGTATTTTTGGTTTTGGTTGTATTTCCACTATTTGGTTTTGACTTTAATATTTTTCGTACTCTCTTGATGTACTGCCTCTGAATCAGATCTTTGACTTTTGTATGCAAGATGTTATCTGATTCAAGAATTCCAAGGTATTTGTAATTTTCATTTTCTGACAATGAGTTCATAATATTACCATTTTCTAGTTCTATTTCATCTATATTCTGGACTTTTCCCCGGCGCATGGATAGCACTGCACATCTTTCCAGTCCAAATTCCATATGTATATCATCACTAAATGTTTTCACTGTATTCAACAATTTAGGATCATCCATGTACAGCAGTTAGGTTATTTTTCCATGTTGGTCCGAAATGTGGTAGCCCATTTTTGTTTTGTTCAAAATCATTGACAATGGGACTAAAGAGATTATTAAACAACAAAAGCGACATAGAATCTCCTTCAAATATGTCTCTCTTCATACTAACTTCTCCGAGTTCTTCACCATATGCATGTAACATTTTTTCCAGTGTTTCGTATTGTCTTTGAGGAATCGGCAGATGTTCTTGCTAGTTCCAAATAGTTCTAGACAAGTATTAATCCAGCTGTGTGGCAGTGCGTCGAAGGCTTTTTTATAATCAATCCATGCCATGTTCAAATTCGTTTTTCGTCTTTTGGAGTTTTTGTACCATTTTATCAATTAGTAGCTGGTCTTTTGTGCCTCTTGACCATTTGAAGTTCTCCTTCTGTTCAATTGGGTACAAATTGTTTTCCCATAGGTAGTCATATATTGATCTTACTAGTACTCTTGTGAAAAGTTTGAATATTGTTGGGAGGCAAGTAACTGGGCTGTAGTTAGTAGGTTCATTGTTTTTTTTTTTTTTTTTTGTTTTTATCTTTCATTATAAGGAATGTGCGACCTGTTATCATCCAATCTTCTGTGGCAGAACTCTGCAGCATTATATTAAATTGCATAGCTATACGTTGATGAAGACTTGTAAGATACTTTATCCAAAATCCATGCAATTCATCTGGTCCAGGTGCACTCCAGGCTTTCACGTTCTTTGCGTGTTGTGTAATCACATCAGTTGTTATCATCAGAGTATCCATGTGTATTCCTTTCAGATCTTTACAAACATGTTTGATCGACGAGGCATTTCTATTATGTTCAACTGGGCGTTCCCAAATTTCATTCCAAAATTTCAAGGTATCATCCTTACATCGGCTGATGTTTATTTGAACTGACTTTTGTCTCAATGATTTATAAAATACTTGCTGCTTATTCCGAAATTTCACATTTTCTTTGTGCTGTTTTATGCGTCCATGATATCTTTTCAACCTTCTTTGCAGTAGCTGTTACCCGTTGTTTTAATTCTTCCATAATTTCAACAACTCTTTTTCTTTCCAGGTCATATTTTTTGCAGAGTTCATCTTTCATTTTTATAATTTTGAGCTATCCATCTTTCAAGCATTTTAAGCTATTTCATTTTCTAGCCAAATTTCCCAAATAGGAGTGCCAGGTATTTTATTGATTGGCATCTTGTAACCAAGTTCCATGGTTAATATGGCAGTTGTACTGTACATCAGCTGGTTTTCTGCCTTTAAAGTATTGGTTGGAAATTACTTCATTTTCAGTCCATGACTTCATTTGCAGTTTTTAACAAATCTTTCACTTGTTTGCTTCGTATTTGGCGAATTATAGGAAATATTTGTCATTCCGCATCCTGTCTGATATGGTTTAGAATTTTCTCTTTCAGAAGACCTTGCTGCTGTGTCAATTCATGGTTGTCAGGTTGTTTCACAGATTCTTCTTTGGGTAAAATTTTTCTTTCTACTTGATCTTCAGGCTCTACTGCCATGATGTTTTCCATGACGTGGTTCTTATTTTGTGTTGGTTCTGCTTTTGCCAAATTCTCCACCTCTTGCAGTTCCAGTTTTGCAAATATTTGTTCCTGATGATTAACCTTCTTTGATTCATTATTCTTTGTTCTGTTTTTACACTGCCTGGATGTTTTCCTTTCCAAATTTGCATCATTCTTTTTTGAAAACCACTGGCTGATGGATTTGCCTCGTAATAGCATTTCATGATTTCTCGATTTTCAGAAGCTGTCCAAGTTTTCCGTTTCTTTTGTTCCAGTAGCACTGTAGCAGCTTGTGCTGGTTCCTTAACAGGATCTGGTGAGCCCTAAAGCCCATTTGTCGACAATTGTCCAGGAGCCATAGCACCTGAAGCGGTCCTTGTTGACCTGGGCGACGACAGATCCGGTATGGATTTCTTTTTGTTTTGTCTCATCATGGTTGATGGTTGTTGGGTGCTCTTAGTCTGGATTCACACGTGATTCACCTCTGTAGTACGTCACATCATATGCCTGCTATTATTATTATCATTATTGTTATTGAAGAGAAGAATGAATTTTCATTAATTCCAGACGATGTGTGGAACGAATATCACACATTTTTCGAAGAATCCAACCGCCAGTAGATCCATTTTTACGTCCCCGCGCGAATGTGAAAACAGGAATTTGTCGGGGATGGAGATCGAAGCCACGTCTCCTCGCTCCGGAGTGAGTTACTCTAACCGACTAAGCTACACTGACGGACTGTACCGCTGCAGATTCGTCGTCTTGACACGCGATTCGCTTCTGTTGTGCGTCACACGTTGATCTTTCCGATCTTAGGCTTGTGAGCTGCTGCTCAGCCATGGAAACGCATTCCCTTTGGCTTCGGACGAATCGTTATGATGCTGCTGTTGCTTCGAGAGAGAATTTGGAAGTCCAGGATGAGTGTTGAAACCAAGAACAGGCTTTTTCGTAGCACCATCCGCTTCAGCCTTTGATGGTCGTGTTCTATCATTTTACGCGGCCATCAAGTCGAGATTGTGCCGTTGTTACTCCTAGGTGTTTCCACTTCCCAATGACATCACTTAAAAAGGTAGTTGCAGCAAGGCAGAAATTTCCTGAACTGACTTGTTACTAAGACGGCATCCTATGACTGCATCACGTTGAAATTACAGACCTCTGTTATACGCCCATTTTACTATTCATTCTTCCCTGTGATGCTCTCATATGCTATCTGATTCAGAATAGAGATCTATGTAGAAGATTATGGGACGGGAGTGTCTTAGCCAAGGGCTTAAATAATCCTTAGAAGTAGGAAGATAGGAGATCAGGGCTAGAGTGCCCGATAGCAAAATCACACGGAAGCGAGGAAGAAAGGGGGAAGAAGACGCCCTTATTTATGAAAGGGGGACTAGTACCCGGGGTTCGGCGGCTTAACGTGCCCACCCGATGCACTGCGGATGTTTAGTGGTTCAAGCGTTCGCACTTGCGCGGGATCGATCGTGAGACCGGTGCAGTCACGTCCGTATGGGCCATGGCTGTGACGTAATGGGAAAATCAACAACTGAACAGGGGTGTCCGGATGCTTTTGATTATATAGTGTACTGCATAACCGAGGACTCGGTATAGGCCATGACTGTGACGTACATGGGTAAATCCATTTCTTTATCATTATATAGTGTACTACATAATCGAGGAGTCCGTATGAGCCATGGCTGAGATGTATCAGGGAAAATTCACTACAAGGAGTATCCGAATGCTTTTGATCATATAGTGTACTACATAACTGAGGAGTCAATTTGGGCTATGGCTGTGACGTAATGGGCAAATGCCCTACTGAACAGAGGTGTCCGGATACTTTAGATCATATAGTGTACTACATAACCGAAGAGTTCGTATGGTTCATGGCTGTGACGGACATGGGCAAATCCACTATTCAAAAGGGGTGCCCGGATTCTTTTGATCATATAGGGTGCTACATAACCGAGGAGTACGTATAGGCCATGGCTGTAACGTAATGGGCAAATGCATTACTGAAAAGGGCTGTCCGGATGCTTTTGATCATAAAGTGTACTACATAACCGAGGAGTCCGTATGGGCCATGGCTGTGAGATATATGGGCAAATCCACTACTCAGAAGGGTTGTCTGATTACTTTTGATCATATAGTGCAATTAAAAAACAGTGCATCGTCAGTTGAGCGCGAAAAACGAGTTCAATAAAAGGTCGTTTATAATTTCCCTCCTATTCCCAATGGCAAGTTCTCAGTTTCCTGCTTTTCTGGTATTAACTTTGATTGAGTGCAGCTCTGTTTGTTGCTGTTCTTAGTAACTTGCTGAAAAATTCTGGAGTTTAATCAATAATTTGTCTTCAAGAGATTAGCGTGCGGTCTCTGAAGTTTGTTATGTAAGTCTTTTATTGTGCATTGCTTGCAATTTTTGTCTCAATTCAGGAAGAAATAATTGCTACGGACTTTTGAAATCCTTTGTGCAATAGTTAAGTGGATTCAATCGACGCTGTTCTTTTCGTTTCTTTTTTGAAATTGTAATCTCATATCTTCCAGCACAAACGACTACCATGCATTATTTATTTTTTGTACGATGTGTTTTCTTAACTTTTAAGAGTAAAAAGTACACGAATACAGTATAACACGATAAATTTTACAACACGATAAATTTTAATGGAAGCTACGCTGCTTTGCAGAGCACTTGTCTTCTCTAAATTTTATCCAGCAGATTAGATGAAATCAAAGATCTTACGAAAAGGGGAGCAGCTTTTAAAGGGAATAAAAAAATAAATATTATATTTTTTGTTATTGTTTTTGTAGGGTTTCTTAGTCTGATTTCAATGCATTTCCTAAAAATAGCATCAGATCTGTGCTCTCGTGACGAACTTGCGCTTTTCCATTAAACTGATTAAATTTTTCTTTACCCTTTGTGATGTACCTGTTCACGTTTTTATAAATTGCTTTCTGATTTTTAAGTTCACTATCCGTTTCTTATCTTTCTCATTTTTATGTTTACTATCCGTAATTCTGCTAAATAACCTGGCCAGCTTTTTTGCGTCTTATTTTTCAGCAATAAAGGTTTCTCATTCTTGAGAAAATTGACGAGCCGACTCCGAAACTGTTAATGCAACATCGCTACAACGTCTACATCCAAGAATTCGGCGATTCCGTTCTATCGCGCCGAATTCTTTTAAACTGCCTATCCATCATTCCTCTGTAAGATTCAAAGTTGACTGTCTTTGTGCACAATACCTTGCCAACGAAAAAATAAAGATAAAAAGAAAATATCAAAACTTTGTATCGGTTCGAGACTTTCAAACCCGGAGTTCGTTTGCCTAATTTTCTCCAATGCACGCATCTCGTTGTCTTTTGATTTCCAGGACGCACGCAGAGCACATCACTGGTCAGGACTTTTTCTATTTTTTTTTTTTTGATTGAAGGTTTAACGACCACCGTGAGCAACTCAATGGGCTATAAGCAGTCGCCCGTCCCTAATTTAGGGTTAGTGGCTCCAGGGAAGTGAGAGAGCCAGTGCCGTAAGACAAACACAACATCCATGCCTCACCGAGATTCGAACCCGGACCCCTTTCGGACGAATGATCAGAGGCCATCGCTTAGACCACTGCGCCACTGGGGCGGCCAATCCATCTTTCGTGACAGTAATGAAATACTGCAAATCCCAAGTAAAAACTTTCGATGTAACGAAAATAGGTAACGGAAGAGTCAAAACCTTTGTTGAAATCTGATTTTTGAATGCTTCCCATGAAGAGACGCAAAGATTGTTCATTTCGTTGTTACTCAACAATGTATAATATTTTATTAAACTATCGCCGAACATTATTTCATCACATTTTACATAAACGTAACAAAATATCATTGCAATCTGCGTAAATTACGAGAACTTCATGCTAAATGTGATGAAAGCCATTACAAAAATGCATTTTTGATGCTATGAGAACGGTGTGCCGTAGTGAAATTTGGTTTCTTCTTGACCTCTTCCCCAAGGGAGTCTATTCGCTATTGACGAGAGCTTTAAAATGGTACATAAGATGGTCAACGTTCGTGACTGCCACGGAGAAGACCTCAGGCTCGATCCCAGCAGGTACGAACGCTCGAACCACTAAATATTCGCCGTGCGTCGGATGGGCACGCTAAGCCGTCGGGGCCCGGGTACTGGTCTCCCCCTTTCTATACCTCGCTTCCGTGTCACTTTCCTATCGGGTACTCTAGCCCAAATCTCCAAGCTTCCTATTTCTGAGGGTTGTTTAAGACCTGGGGTCAGACACTCCCTTCCTAAAATCCTCTACATATGATCTGATCTGTAGATATACTGGAACAAAAATAACCAGTCCACCACACTAACACACTTGCGCGATTTAGCTTGTTTTCTATCTTGAAGTAAGTTTTTAGCTTGAGCATGCGCAGATGGACTTTCGTAGCTACATCAAATTTCATCGGTGTCAGGGTTATTTCTTACGACCGTCTGAATCTGAATAACATACAATGGCGTGCAAAAATTAAGGACGAGACGGTTTTTCGAATGTAACGTCGTGCATAAGTGCTCCACATTGACTCAAATCATACCATAAGATCTCCAAGATGTAAGAATATGGGACAAGTGAGCAAAAACGTCCAAACAAGGAATCCAAAGGATACAAAGGCATATAACGAAGTAAATTTCTCCGTCATTTCTGTCCACGCCAGGATTCGAACCTGGATCCCCTCATTCCGGAATAAGTCGCTCTACCATTTGAGCTACGCGGACATTTTATTCTGATTCCTATCTGCCTTTATGTCGTGTGCGTCCTTCGGGCAGGTACGTCACATCTCCTGGTACGTTACATCATCTCCCCCTTATTTTTTTTATTTTTTTTTCGAAGTGTTGGAGAAGGTATTCTCTTATTTTTCCTATCTCGCGGTGTGGAAATAACAGCACACCAATGCGAGATTTTGACCGGTCGGGTCATCCGGATAGTTCGGGCGCCATTATAACGAAGTAAATTTCTCCGTCATTTCTATCCGCGCCAGGATTCGAACCCGGATCCCCTCATTCCGGAATAAGTCGCTCTACCATTTGAGCTACGCGGACATTTTATTCTGATTCCTATCTGCCTTTATGTCGTGTGCATTTGTTATTCATCCCCATTGTCATTGCAGTGTATATACCATTATGTTTTTTAACAGCTTTGTATTATTTCCCAGTGAGATGCCCAATACTGTACGTCTCCCTCTTATGTTTTCTTATGATAAATTAGAATAAAGCGATTTTGAAACCTTCGGGCAGGTACGTCACATCTCCTGGTACGTTACAGGCACTTTATTGAAAAGGTAGATTCGAGCACAACTGGACAGAAGACAGAAACTTCCAGTCTTTAGTAGGGGATATGATCACCCCTTACTGCGTTGCTGGATTTACAACGTCTATCCATGCTGAGGACGAGGTTGTCAAGGAGCTGTTGAGGCATCGCGGCCCATCTTGTAGCGCCAATCGCAGCTGCGGAATCGTTGCTGGCCACTGGTGACGTGCTGCCAAGCATCTCCCGAGAAGGTTCCACGCGTGTTCGATTGGATTTAGGTCAGGGGACCTTGCGGGACAATCCATGCGTTGAATATCTTCACTTTCCAACAGCTCTGCGAAAGCCACTGTACGATGAGGAGTAGCGTTGTCGTCCACGAAGAGGAACTCAGGACCCACAGCACCTCTAAACAGACGCACGTAAGGCAGGAGAACCTCGGTACAATAGCGGACACCAGTGACTGAACCTTCTTGGAAGATGTGGAGGTCAGTACAGGTACCAAGCATGATACCACCCCAAACGAGAACTCCGCCACCTCCAAACCGGCCCCTTTCGATGATGTTGGAGGTGTGATTGCGTGTTTCCTGCTCTCTCCCGTTGTGTATACGTCCAGAATCGCTCGTCAGACTAAATAGGCTCTCATCCGTAAAGAGAACTCGACCCCATTGCTGATGTGTCCAGTTTTTGTGTTCCTGGCACCACAGAAACCGCCGTCTCCGATGAGCAGGCGTTAATGGCACACACCGTACTAGTTGTCGTGCAAATAGACCACCTTTGTGCAACCTCCTGGACACGGTAAAACGCGATAACGGACGTCCCGTTGTCTGTTGCATGTGCCTTGCGATTTCTCCCGCTGTCTGCCGTCCGTCTCTTCTCGCCTGTAGGACAACATACTGGTCGTGCGCCGCCGTGGTTGCTCGTGGACGACCGCTGCTAAACTCTCGGACAGCTGTTCCTGTCGTTTGAAATGCTCTCCAAGCTCGTGAAACGATGCTGTGAGCGATCCCGAACTCCTCGGCCACACTAGTCACACTTCGACCTTCTTCCAACTTCCCAATGACGCGACCTCGGGTAAAGTCATCTAGATGTCTTCTACTGGATTGCTTGTTGGCCATATCACACGGTGGCAGCAACTCGACGTTGTTCAGACCGATGTACACCGTGCAATAAATAGCTTTCACCGAATTGCTGAGAGTACACCGCCCGTGTGCTTTATACCCTTCCGACAAACGTCATGCTGCATATATGCGTATGCCCTACCGTACCGGACCCTAGTATATCTCCAGAGTGGTCTTTCGGTCCGTTCTGCCTGCTCGTTCCGCTGTTACGCTAATTTCTCCTCTTCGTTCTTAATTTTTGCACACCAGTGTATAATAATAATAATAATAATAATAATAAATATTGTTTTTGAAAAATTAAACAGTCGAAATGCTTACTATTTCCGCAGCCATAGTTTAGTAAATATTTACTTTTATGACTCACATATGTTATATCATTGGTTTAACGAAAATAAGATTCATTAATCCACACCTAAGTACCGCTCAATGTCAGGAATTACTAAACCATAGTGTTTGTTGTGATTATTTAATTCCACTTAGAACGCCCCGGACTGTGGCTCGGTATGGTCGTGAGTGATGCGAATGTGTTGTACGTAGGTCGATCAGAAAACAAGTTAGTAAAATCATGCAATGCATTGATTATGATACGCTTTCCCGCTCCTATGTCCTGACCTTTGACCCCATTTCTTCCATTTTCAATATGGTTCGTCCCCAGGTGGTCCCCTACCACATACTGAAATTTCATTGAAATCGAACCATTTTTACGTGAGTTATCGTGCGGACAGGCAGACGGACAAAGCTGGAGCATATACGCTTCTTCAACCTACGGTTGGAAAGCGTAAAAAAGGACACAGCTTTGCCTTCAAACGTGCAAACTGTGTATGCTATACAAAGATGTCCGACAGGGGTAGGGTGACGTTCTCAATAGAGTCTCGGCTGCCTTTATTGAAAACAGGACTAATTTTCGCTAGGTTGATAAAGGTAATTTGTGTTTTCCCCGATAGCTCTGCTTCTAAAAAGAAAAAGAAAAATTATTTCTGCATCGGATACAGCTTCTGATGGAAAATGCTTTCTATATAATTTATAATATTTGTTAAACAATGGTTTCGCCACCAGGAGACGTAAGTGTTTATTTCTGCTTCCGATGTATTTGCAGCAAAATCTGAGCTCCTGAAAACTTGATCGAAAAATTTCTTCCGTGGACAGGTACCGCTCACATCGATAAACCTTTTGAGAATACTTTCTTCTTAAAATAATGCATGGCTTTCCCTCCAGGGAGCGTAGAGGCATGTCTTATTTTTGTAAATAGCTCAACTTCTAATAGTCCTATTTGAAAAATTGTTTCTTTGTGGAGAGCGTTTCCCGCTGCGAAAGTTTCTCATATAATTCCAAAATTTTCTTAACGCACAAGTCTGCCACCAGAGGGCGAAAGGGCACATTTCCGTTTACAGCAATATCTTCAGGACTGAAAACCCGATTAAAGAAATTGTTTCTTTAATGAGATACCACTAACTATGCAAACTCTGTGCGCGCATTTCCTTCCCAAAGTAATGCACAATTTCAAACTCTATGTGAGACAACTGAGATTTATGATAGCACCAGTACAGTGCGCAGGACACTGCACGACATGGATTACCACAGTCAAACTCTATGTGAGAGAATTCGGACTGATGTTAGGATCAGCACAGTGTGCAGGACACTCTACGATATGAGTTACCACAGTCAAACCCCATGTGACACAAATAGGGCTAATGCTAGCACCAGTACAGTGTGTAGGACACTGTAGGACTGGGTTACCACAGTCAAACCTTATGTGAGATAACTGGGACAGATGAAAGCACCAGTACGATATGGGTTACCACAGATAAAACCTAACATCAGTCCCAATTATCTCACGATAATTGGGACTGATGTTAGCACCGGTATAGTAGGTGCGATGCTGAACAACATGGGTTACCACAGTCAAACCCTATGTGAGACTATTGTAAATGGTGTTGGTACCAGTAAAGTATTTAGGACACTGTACAACATATATTACCACAGTCACACCCTGTGTGAGACAATTAGGACTGATGTTAGTACTAGTACAGTTGTATCGTACCAGGAGATGTGACGTACCTGCCAGAAGGACGCACGCGACATAAAGGCAGATAGGAATCAGAATAAAACGTCCGCGTAGCTCAATTGGTAGAGCAACTTATTCCGGAATGAGTGGACCCGGGTTCGAATCCTGGCGCGGATAAAAATGACGGAGAAATTTACTTCGTTATACAGTGTGCAGGACACTGTACGACATGGGTCACCACAGTCAAACCCTATGTGAGACAATTGGGACTGATCTTAGCAGTAGTACGATGTGTAGAACGCTTAACGACGTATGTTACCAAATCGAGCATCCATGCAAAAGCCACTAATCCCTTCGACCAACACCACACGCCGATTAACATGGTGTGAGGAACATTGAAGCGTCCATCTTGGATTGTAGACTAATGGGAAATTGCGCTTCATATTGACGATACACTGTTCTGTGCATTAACCGTATTTGCAGGCATGCAGGAGGCCGGTTATTAATAGTAGGACAGGAGGTGTGTGTGTGATCACAGCCATTTGCAGTCCACTGTTGGGCGAAGGTATCCTAAGGACAGAGGTGTATTGAGTCTCCTAAGGTAACTTTTGTAGGAAAGACAATTATTGCTCTCTTCTTATACTTTGATTACCCCCCCCCCCCAAGCTAAACGACCAATACCACACGTCTGAAAACACACAACAAAAAATTGAAAAGATTTCTTACTTATTATGTTTGCTAGCATCTCATATGCGCTCTCATCATAATTTGCAGCACAATAAATCTAGAACAACCTCAATGGGAGGAGGGATTAGAGAGAAGCATTTGCTGCTCTTCTCTAGCTATGGTAATTGTCGTGATATAACGCTGTTTTTTATATCCCTTACATTGCATAACTTTGTTAATTTCAGTAGCTTGACTTCTAAATAATTCCACATTATCATGCTTCATCTAACTACTGGAGAAAATGCCTTCAGTTTCCGTTGTTTGTTACAGAGTAGTCCGTATTTCAAACTTTAATAAGATTTCTTGCGACATCGGGGATTTTTTACGTTCCATTTTGCGTCAGAGAGAAACATGGAGCATGCGTTACTCATATTTGGAGCGCGGTTATTACTTCTGCTGTTTAGTTAACTTTTTTTAAGTTCATTTCTCTCTGTGAAGTAATTTTTTTCTTCGCAGCCATGCATCCACATATCTCATTTCATATTTGAATATTATTTCCTCTTTGTCTTTAACCATATTTAGATAAAATGAACTTTAAAATAAAAAAGAACTGCGTCAAGAACGCTGCCATTAATATCTTTTTTTTTCGGATTTATGAAAATCGTAACGCACAGAGGTCACTTTATTTAACTCAAACAGATGGAGCATTTTTGTTTTTAGTTCTCTGTTTGTAGCTGAAAGTACAGGACATGGTGCCTTTGGTAGGAAAGAAGGTTTAACGCGACCCTCATGGTAATCTAAGGCTAAAAGGATTCTCTCTAATAATATGATAATATATATTCTCTAATAATATCTAAAGCCTCGTTCAGCAAAGGAAA
The DNA here is from genome assembly GCA_039090855.1 of Macrothele yani. Taxonomy (NCBI): domain Eukaryota; kingdom Metazoa; phylum Arthropoda; class Arachnida; order Araneae; family Macrothelidae; genus Macrothele; species Macrothele yani. The sequence continues at coordinate 19,760,749 of CM077006.1, read as the reverse complement.
AAGAAAGAAGCAAGAATGGGGTGCCCTAGAACACTTGAATAGGGCACGGTGCAGCTTATACACTGGCGTAACAAATCATTTGGACCTCCTACATAATAATGTTCTGTACTACCCATGGCTTTATAAGCATCCGTCCCGCCCCGGTGGCTCAGTGGTGTAAGATTCGTCCGAAATGGGTCCGGGTTCGAAACCCGGTGAAAGATGGATGTTGTGTTTCTATTACGGCACTGGCTCTCTCCCTTCCCTGGAACCAGTGGCCCTAAATTACGGACGGGCGACTGCTTATAGCCCATTGAGTTGCTCACGGTGGTCGTTCAACTTCCAAACAAAGGAAAAAAAAAGAAAAAGCATCCTCGATTTGATGCGAGATGGAGTCAACGATGTGCTGTTAAGTTCAGTCACGCTTATGTTATGGCTTTCGTTAATTGCCGATTGATTCACTCGAAGAAGATCTCCGTTACGAATGGCTTTCTCAATCTCGTCCCACAGGTGCTCAATTGGGTTAAGATCTGCAGACTATGCGCATCAGTCCCTGCAGCGCCCCTAGAGCAACAGTGACGATAGGGACCTTATGGCATAGCGCATCATCCTCGAGGAATAGCCCTCTCCATCAGAAAACACCATTATAATATACAGGTATGACTGCTCGAGAATTATGTTGAAATACCTGATGCTCCAAATGCTGTTCCAGCGATATTTAGGAACCCAATGCCTACCATGAAAAAAACTACAAAAAACTGCATCGCCTCCATCAGCTTCTGCAGTTAATGCAGCAAAAATCTATCGATTCGGGCTGTGGACCCCATATTTTTGCCCTTGCATCTGCATGTTTCAACTAAAAACGTGATTCATCTAACAAGGCAATCTTTCTCCAGTCCTCACAGTCCCGTTTTGGTGGTCCCGTGGACACTGCGGACGAATTTGTTGGTTTTAAGAAAAAACAACAGCTTCTAACGTCACAAACTTGTCAGTTATAAAACAAAATAATTTATTTACATCTAGCTCGTACAAATACTATTAAAAGTTACTATTACATTCTAATTTATTGTACAGTCTTAGAATACTTTAACTTGGCCAACGTTCACACGTCTCTTCCTCCCAAAATCTGTAACCTACAAGTTTGTCCGCAGCGGGCATCCGATCCGGGTCCTCTCATTCCGGAGTAAGTCGCTCTCCCAACTGAGCTACGCCGACATGTGCTCTCACTGCTATCTGTCTTTATCGCATGTGCGTCTTGTAGGGTAGGCACCCCACAAATCTCACACACACCTGACCCACGTAATCTGCAGCGCACGTCCGACATCACACTATACGCTCCAATAATAATCAACAGTCAATATGTCATTCTGCTCTCTCGTGCATAGAAGTTCAAGTCTCGAGTCAACAGTTCTCTGTATCATACCGCATTGTGCGTATGAAGGTTTAGGATGTTACAAGCTACGCGAAGCTGACATCTGCTGTTGTAACCCATTCGCGTTAATATGCTACGTGCTCACCACCGGAAACACTACATACACTTAATCATTATACGTGTGAGTGTACGTTTTGTGTTTGCATGTAGATGGACAGATAGACGTATTTTAATCGAAGTATGTGTCCATCAGTGGTTTATAAAATCTTCACTAAAGTTCTTTCACAGAGCGCTTGAAGGCAACACTGGACATTGCACAACCTAGAGAACAAGCTGAATTCAGGAGTGGCTACAACACTACAGATCATATCTACGTACTGAGAGAACTAATTTAAAGAGCGAGGGAATATGAACTTCCATTGTGCATGACTTTTATCGATTATGAAAAGGCCTTTGATTCGGTGAAACCATCTGCAGTTAGATTTGCTTTGAAATCCTGCGGTATTGAAGACGCATACATTAATATCATTAATAACATCTATGAAAATGCAAGTGCAAAGATTCGGCCATTTGAGAATACAACACACACAAAAATTGGAAAGGGAGTAAGACAAGGTGCCACCATACCTCCCAAGCTATTTAATGCCACATTGGAAAATGTCTTTCAATCACTGAACTGGGAAAACGAAGGGATAAAGATTAATGGAGATTATCTAACTCACCTTCGCTTTGCTGATGACGTAGTCATTTTTGCAACTACCCCATTAGAGCTGCAGAGTATGATATAGGAACTTGCTGACATGAGTAAACAAGTGGGATTAAAAATGAACTTTCAGAAGACAAAAGTGATGTACAATGCTTTTACAAGAAATGAAGATTTATCGATTGATGGAGAAAAGCTGGAGATAACAGATGCGTACGTTTATCTTGGACAGCAGGCGTATAAAACTTGCCTGGAGAGCTTTTGGAAGAAACAGCATAATTTTCAAGAGCAATATGCCATTATGTCTTAAAAGAAAAGTGTTTGATCAATGCATCCTTCTAGTACTTACGTATGGTACAGAGACGAGGACCTTAACGAAAAGAGACATACAAAGGCTGCAGACAACTCAAAGTAGCATGGAGAGGTGCATGCTTGGTGTAACCAGGAGAGATAAGAAGAGGAACTCGTGGATCCGAAAAATGACAAGATTGAAAGGCATCATGATCAGAATTAAATCCCTGAAATGGCAATGGGCTGGACATACTGCCAGAAGGGCAGACCGTCGATGGACAGCCGAAATTTTAGATTGGATTCCAAGGGACAGGAAAAGACCTAAAAGAAGACCACATGGGAGATGGGTGGATGAAATTCGAAAGTATGCGGGAGTAACATGGAGGAGACTGGCACAAGACAGACCGTTGTGGAAGAAGCTTGAAGAGACCTTCGTCCAGCAGTGGATTGATAATTGTTGACAATGATGCTGATGATGATGTGTCCATATAGATAATACTTTTTTGTACTGTGCACAGATAAATAGATATGTATTTTCACTATAGTGTATAGACATATAGATATCTATATACCGTACCTTCATTGTACTGTGTGTATATACAGTGAAACCTCCATTAACGGACGCCTCCGAACAACGGTAATCTCAGAGCAACGGCAAGTTTTGATTGGTACAGATCAGTTTCTGTAGGATTAACATTAATGATAACTCCCAAACCTCTGAACAGCTGCCAACGGACACCATAATTAGTTCCGACAGATATCTAATGGACACCTTTTCCTTTAGAATTGTAAGGTGTTCTTTCGGTACTTCGGCGAGAGGGATATTATAGGAACAAATAATATTGCTAAAGGAAATATGTCTCGAGAAGGATAGGTTGGATTACGGAACGTACAAAGGTGTTCTTAATTGAAAAGAGTCAAAATTTTAAAATTTAGTTCTACGTGAGGCGAGTTGCTTTATGTGTGTGCGAGTTGTGTATGTCTCAGTCGCAACCTGGGACGCTGGGTGAGAGGGTGGGGGTTGCTGGTGCTTGAGATGTTTTCCGTTGTCAGCGGTATATACACTGAAGAGCAATTGAATTAGAGGTACCTGTCTGGTAACGTGTAGCACCATCTTTCGCCCAGATGACGGCAGCGATACGTCTCGGCTTGAACTCGACAAGACACCGGAAGCGTTGGGAAGCCATGCGGATCCACGACCCCTGACCAAGCTCCCACAGTTCACGAAGATTTGATGGAGAGGAGCCGGAGCCTCGAACAACTCTCTCGATGGCATCCCAGATGTGCTCGATGGGATTGAGTCAGGTGACCTAGCTGGCCAAGGAAGCGAGGTCGCGTCGGTGGTGTGTTCATCCAACCATTCGGATACAATTCGGAAGCGATGGCATGGTGCATTGTCTTGTTGCAGGATGAGGTCCCCAGTGGGATGTTGCAGACGCACAAACGGGAGCAAATGGTCGTCCAGGATATCCCGGTAACGTTATCCTGTGAGGGACGATGTCACACGCACCAGGGGCCCCATTTCAACTAGCAATAGGTTGTTAACCAAGGCTTTTTTTTTTAACTGACTAGCAATGTTAACCTAGGCTCTTTTTTTTTTTCTTGATTGAAGGTTTAACGACCACCGTGAGCAACTCAATGGGATATAAGCAGTCGCCCGTCCCTAATTTAGGGTCACTGATTCCAGGGAGACAGCCAGTGCTGTAAGGCAAACAAAACATCCATGCCTCACTGGGATTCGAACCCGGACCTCTTTCGGACGAAAGGTCACAAGGAAGCGCTTAGATCACTGCGCCACCGGGGCTGCTAACCTAGTTCTAAATACAAAAAAAGGCCTTAGAGGGGAACGGACTAAGAAAAAAATACGCTCAAAATTTTTCAAAATCTGATTTATCATTTCTTATTATTTTTTAATTTTCATGAGTAATTACCAATATCAATTTATATTAAATAACTGCTTAAAACTGTGTAATTGGAGCAATTTTAAATAACAGGAAGAATGTAACGTAAGAGACATATGCTAAGATTATAAAATTTTGGTTCAAATATGGCTCTGTGGAGTCCTATACGATTTTAAATATGCATTGAGAATATTTGTGAACTAACAGAGTAACATCAATTCAATAAGACTAATGCGCCGTTTATACTAAGATTATGTGGTACAAGTGAAAGATTTTTGCATTGCCCGTAAGGAGTCAGGGGATCACTTTTATTGGAGTCGATGCCAATGGGGAGTTGTTTAATACAAATGTCCATTACTGCCGTTTTTTCTCTGAGCACTGCAATCTTAACCCTACGGAGCAGCCATCTCCTACAAATTTATGTTGACTGTCTAGACATAGGAGCTCACATTCTCTTTGTGATAGAATCTTATTATTTGTGAGACACCCTATTGCATTGTCCAACTATGCAGATCAATCTACACAGTATTTTTTATTTGTTTGTTTCTATGGGGTTTTTTTTTTCTTTTGATTGGAAGTTTAACGACCACCGTGAGAAACTCAATTGGCTATAAGCAGTCGCCCGTCCCTAATTTAGGGCCACTGACTCCAGAGAAGGGAAAGAGCCAGTGCCGTAAGACAAACACAACATCCATGCCTCACCGGGATTCGAACTCGGACCCCGTTTGGACGAATGATCAGAAGCCATTGCTAAGACCCCTGCGCCACCGGAGCGGTGCGTCTGTGTCTTACAATTACCATGGGCAACTCGTGCGGCTATAAGCAGGCGCCAGTCCCTACTTTCGGGTCACTTGTTCCGGGGAAGAGACAAATCCATAACCTTTGCGGCCATGCACACCACCCACGACTCATTAGGGGTTGGGACTGAGTCTTAGCTCGGAAGAATGATCAGAAGCCTGTGCCCTCAGACACAGGCTCCTGACCATTCTTCCAGTATGAACATTCGGTTAAGATACGAAGATGTTTGCATACAGAACACAGTTTTACCTATTTTTGCATACATGATAATTTTAAAAGTTCCTTTGCCCAAATTCTATTACCAGGTAAGCACGAAAAGTGCCTTAGCGCCGCTAAGGCGCCCTAAACCCCCTTCTAAATTACTGGGCTTAAAATCCGAACAAGGGCATCTCCCAATAACGGTCACTTTTCCAGGTCCAGGTAGCGACTATAATTCGGAGGTTTCACTGTAGTTACCTAATCATGTGTGTGTATATACAGGGGCTGGACAAAATAATGTGAATACCTGGGAAATAGGCGATACATCTTTATCAATAAGGTAGGACCACCATTTGCTTTAGTACAGCTTCTAACCTTCTTGGAATAGATACATACAGTTTTAAATAGTCTTCAGTAACGTGCTCTACCATACGCTGATCAGAACACCAGCCAATTGCTTCAGAGATGTTGGAGGAAGGAATTGGTTTCTCACTCTGCTCTTCAAATCTGCCCTCGATTACTTTCATGACAGGGAATTCAGCTGGCCAGGACAGGTGTTGAAGTTAACCTTGGTGCACCTCCAACGAAGACTGAACTATTCTGGCTGTGAGTGTATGGGCGCATCATGATCTTGAAAAATGGCATCATTGTTGGGAAATAACACTTTGACCACAGAATGCACGTCATCGCCTAGAATTTTCTAACACTTGCTGGTTGACCCTGTAGGGTAATGGTGGCCCCGGCGAATACCAAGATATGGCCGTCCACATCATTTCACATCCACCGATGTTTTTAAAAGTTGGAACTAGGTACTCCGAATTATACGCTTCCTTGAGGGTTCTCCATGCATAAATCCGACCTACTGTTAGGAATATTGTTGACGAGGACTCATCGGAACTTGTCACACCATGTCATTGACCATATCAAACTATATCATTGACCATATCACACCATATCACGTTTTCAGTCATTGCCTGCCTAGGAGTGACTCACTAAGGTGCTGGAAGGTGTTCACAGGTATGTGGAGCCATTCTGACTGCAGTGCATCTGACAGCTGCTGGAGGGTGCGTGGTGGAGGATCCATAGAGCGAACAGCACGATCGAGGTGGTTCCACAGATGCTCAATTGGGTTTACGTCTTGCGAATCAGGGGCCAGGCAAGTACTTCGAAGTCTTCATCGTGGTCTTCCAACTATTCTAGGATATTTCCAGCTGTGTGACACGCCGCGTTGTCGTTCTGGAAGATCCCATCCGCCCCTGGTAAGAAAATCAGCATGTATGGGTGTACGTGGGCCGCAAGGATGGATTCATAATTAATTCGGTCCATAGTGCCTTCCACAGGTATGAGTGGACCCAGAGAATGCCACGAAAACATTCCCCATACTATAACGCTGCCCCACCAGCTTGTGTTCTTCTGGCAATGGTTGAAGAATGTTTCTTCTTTGACATTTCTTGCCTTATACGCCAACGCGTTCCGTTTGATGAAGCATAAAACGTGACTCATCGGAGAAGGCAATCCTTTGCAAATCAGCGGAGGTCCAATACTGCCGTGCAAATGTTAGCCTTTTCTGCCGATGCACCTTCGTTAGCATAGGTGCAGTGACCATCCGTCTGCATCGGAGCCCCATGCGCAGCAGGGTTCGCTGAAATGTCGTTTTAGACACGCCTTCTGGTTCATTCGGCCAGTGAGTTGTTCCACTGTAGCTTCTCGATCGGCCCATACGCGCCTTTGAAGCCGACGTTGATCTCTCACATCAATGGCACGTGGTGCTCCGCAGTTTCCACGTCGCTTATTAGCAATGGTGCCATTTCTCCAATCGCGAAACACTTTAACCACAGCAGCACGCGAACGGTTAACAAACTGCCCTGTTTTTCAGAAATGCCACCCTTGGCACAAAAGCCGATAATCATCCCTTCTTGCGAATCTGATAAATGGCTCCTTTTATCCATGTATGTTTGCAGTTCAGTTCAGTTCAGTTCAGTTCATATGTAGAGGATTTTAGGAAGGTAGTGTCTGACCCCAGGTCTTGAACAACCCTTGGAAATAGGAAACTAGGAGATTTGGGCTAGAGTGCCCGATAGGAAAGTGACACGGAAGCGAAGTAGAAAGGGGGAGGAAGACGCCCTTATTTATTACCGGGGGCAGTACCCGGGGTCCGACGGCTTAAAGTGCCCATCCGACGCACGGCGGATATTTAGTGGATCGAGCGTTCGAACCTGCCTGGGATCGAACCTGAGACCGTTTCAGTGACAGTCACGAACGTTGCCCACTAGGCCACCCGTGGCCCTAATATGTTTTCAGTATGCCTACAGCACACATTATATACCCTCCAAGCCAGCTGACGACACGTGCCTTCTGTCATTGGCTACGTGCTGTTGACGTCAAAAATAGGAGGTGGTCACAATAATGTGACTTGACTGTGTATTTTCACAGTAGTGTGCGTATCAGTAGATACACACATTTAATATAGTCTATGTATAGACATGCAGGTACTTATACTGTACTGTGTGTCTAGATACATGTTTTTTTACGCTGAAATATGTATGTATTTAGGTAAATGAATACTTTAACTGTTTTTTGTGTATAGACAGTTTCCATGTACTGTGTAAAACATAATACGAATATAAATTATAGATATCTGTATTTGTTTGAAAAGACAGAAAGACAGATGCTTCTACAGTATTGCACGTGCGGGTGTGCAGCGACAGAGAGAAGACATATGCCTTGTTGCAATTAGACTAATGGTATAAAACGCATTCTTCAGAGGAATCATTTAACAGGATAATGCGCTGGCTTCGCTCATGAATGAGCATCCGAAATGATATTGTTTATGCAAAGCCCTTTATATCCGCTTGATGAGCAATGTGGCCAACAAAGTATTAAATGCTTCTATCAGCTAGTGTTCTGTCAGGTATGAATAAATTCCTGAATCAATTTGCTTGCAGTTTCACAGCTTGCATTGTATTAAAACAGAACGGAGACTTCGTACTTTGAGAGCCACTATAAATCAGACCGTGCGGGACAAAAGCCTTGGGTTTCTGAGGTATGTTCCGTTTTACAACGTCATGTTTTATCGCATAAGCTCCGAATGTTCTGTAAAGTGGCTTCTGTTGCGAAGCAGTAAATTCGATGAGGAAAACCCAATAAATGAGGAGAAGCAGTGAGCGTTCTTAATGGAATCCCAGCTGTGAGTGATGGCAGGTCATCGTCCCGAAAACAAACCGGCCACCTCGCTATGTCTATAAAGGACGTAGAACCGAAAACAACGGGATGAAGAAAAGGAATACACCTCCTCCTGCTCTTCTTCGATCGTCGGCGAAGAGAAATAAAGGGGAAACCCTTGGCTTTTCATTTCGCTGCTTCCTTTCTTGGCAATGTGTTTCACTGAGCCAGTAGAGACTGCTGAAGCCTTGAACGGAAAATATTCTACGACTTCTGCCAGTAACGGCTCCGATTTCGCCTGAGGTGTTCCGCCAACTTTCGGCCCTATTTTGTCGATCTCTTACGAAAGAGTCTTAAGATTTCACTAGCGTTCATTAGGAAATACATGATTACACACCCCACTCGAAAAGATGAAAGAAAAATAAGCTTCGTTTTACTTCGACCAATTTGTCCGACAGTATATACTAAATAAAGGTTTTCTCAGGTTAACGAATTTCGAGAACACTTCGTCCGAATGTTTCTTTGATGACCTCAAAGCAAACTAAATATTAGGTGTACAAATAAGTTTTAAAGCGGTTTTTTTTTTGTGTGTGTGTGTGATATATACCGTTAATTTACATATCCGACATTACCGCGCGTTATTGTTATGTGACCGTAACTGGTCCAGAGTATAAAATGTGACGCAGAAATGTGCCCAACAGTCAAACGCACATTGGTAGGTGAAAAATGGCAAGCGATGCTGCATTTATTCGACACTGATTTCATTAGGAATTTCATCAAAGAAAACGTGCTGCAAAAGCATGTGCAACGATCTTTTCTGTTCTGGGAGAGAATATTGTATTGAAAAGCACGTGTGAGTTTTGGTTTAGACGGTTTAAAGCAGGTGATTTTGATGTTAGCGATCGAGATCGTAGCTGCGCCCCGCAGAAGGTTGCACATGAGGAACTGCAAGCATTGCTGAATGAAGATTCGTCACAAAGTGCAAAACGAACTAGCTGAACAACTGGAGGTAACTCAACAAACCATTTCCAATCGTTTATGCGCAATGGGAAAGATTCATGAGGAAGGAAAATGGGAGCCACATGACCTGAGCCAGAGGGTCAAGGATGAGCGTGTCATGAAGTGTTTGAATCTGTTAAATAAACAACACAGACAGTTTTTCCTGTGGAAAAGCGTTACGGGTGATGAAAAGTGAATATGGTACGACAATCCCAAACGCAAAAACACTGCGTAGACCCCGGTGAAGCAAAGACTTCGACACCGAAACGAAATATTCACTCAAAGAAAGTTCTGCTTGTGTCTGGTGGGATATGAATGGTGTGCTCTATTATGAACTATTGGAACAGGGTCAAAGTGTTACTGCGGATCGCTACAAGCAACAATTGCTGCAATTGAACCAGGAAATCTGCGGGAAACGTCCATTCACAGGCAAAAGGATTACGTCTCATGAAATTACTGCATGACAACGCTAGGCTGCATACCGTGAAATCGGTTAAGGAAACGTTATTGACGCATCGCTGGGAAGTTTTGGAGCACCCGGCGTATAGTCCCGACATAGCCCCTTCAGACTATCATTTGTTCCGATCGATGCAACATGGTTTGTCTACTGTACTGTTCCGGACATGGGACGAAGTGCAAAAATGGGTTGACGACTCCATCGTGTCACACGACGAAGTATTCTTCTTGACTGGAAACCTTCAGCTGCCCGATCGATGGCGGAAGGTGATAAATAATAACGGCGCATATTTTGATTCGAAAAAGGTACTGTTGTTTTCTCTCGATTTACATGTTGCGTTGTCTTTACACGCTTTAAAACAACTTATTTGTACACCTAATATACACTATGATGCCATTTTATTAGATATATCAACTTAGCAGGGCATTGCGTCTCCCTTAGCCTTCAGAGAAGTCCGAATTCTCCGGGACGTAAAACTTACCAGATGCTGGAAGAGTCATGCAGAAATGACTGAGTCTCGCAGTTGCTGCAGATCTCTCAATGGCACGGTATCGGAGCGAACTGCCATTACGGCTTTGACTCCGAGCTAGAGATGCTCGATGGGGTGTAAATCCGAGGATTGTGCGCGCAACTGAAGCATGGGAAACGCGTGGGCATATTTCAGGAGCTATTCGGTAGTGAACGTGAGTGTTTGTGACGTAAAACTGAGATGACGCATGAGTTAAAACGGCAAGTTTTTATTTTATATGATTGGGGGTTTAACAACCACCGTGAGAAACTGAGTGGGTTATAGGCTGTCGCCCATCCCTAATTAAGGGCCACTGCTTTCAGAAAAAAAGGAGCAGCCAGTGCCTTAAGACAAACACAACATCCGTGTCTCGCCGGGATTCGAACCCGGACCCATCTCGGATGAATGGTCATAAGCAGTGGCGCAGCCACGGAGGGAGCTCAAAGGCTCGAGCCCCTCCTGGTGCCCATTGATCCGCCCTTTGCAGTACATAATTACCTCTAGGAGTATTCCTTCACTGTTTATTCTCATTCCCCCTTTTGTTTTCGCACAACAAAAGAAAAAAAAGAACAGGAAAACGAAAATGCTCTGAGCGTTTGACTTGCCCTTTCTCTCACACCGTGATCCATTTGTTGTGCCTGAGATCATAGTTTTGTCAGCTAACTCACCCCTTCCAACAGTGTTGAGTATGAAATAATATAATGCTCTTAGGATCCAACGCATTCGTCTTCTTTTAAAAATAAATGTATTGGTAGGAAATCCAATGCAAAATATGCTAAGATCTTTAAGGCTTAATTTTCGCTTCCAGTTTTAGTCATAAATTGTCCCTTAATTATTGCATATAATGATAACTATTATTTGTTTTTCTACTCCGATCGAAATCGCGCCCTTTCTGCTGGCCAGCAGCCCCCCTTCCTAAGGAAACATCCTGGCTGCGCGGTTGGTCACAAGCCAGCGCTTAGACCTCTGGGCCACCAGGGCGGCTAAACTGCAGGTTGTAACGCTAAGCCTCTCCGGCGTAGTTCAGTCGGAAGAATATCCGGTTCCGGAATAGGATGACGTGGCTTCGAATTTCACCATCGGTAAAAAGGGAGAATATCCCACTCTGTAATAGGAGGATGTAAGATGTGAGTTTGAATCCCGCTACCGGCAAAAAGGGCAATTTTCTCCACACTGGCGCCCGATAGGTAAAATGATTCTCCTGTCCGGGACACTTCGAAAAAAATGTGCGATTATTCTTTTTGTTTATTTGGGTGTTTAACGACCACGATGAGCAACTCAATGGGCTATAAGCAATCGTCCGTCCCTAATTTAGACTCATTGGTTCCAGGAAAGGGAGAGAGCCAGTGTCGTAACACAAACACAACATCCACGCCTCACCAGGATTCGAACCCGGACCCACTTGGATGAAAGGTCTTAAGCCAGCGCTTATACTACTGCGTCACCGGGCGGTGTGATGATTCTTCCACACATCGCTTGAAAATTACTAAAACTTTATTCTACAGCGGTTTGTCGGTGTTCCCGAAACCGACGATTTCGTGCACCCGCCTTTGTCAATGGGAAATACATGTGACTACTACTGAAGTGACGCATGACGTTGCAGCGATAAGCAAGCCAGCGTAGTTCATTTGAGAAAATATCGTACTCTGAAATAGGAAGACGTTGGTTCGAATCCCATTACCAGCAAAAAGGTATTTACATTGGCATTGGTCAGGAGATTCATTCTTACATTCCTGCTGCATTGAGGCTCCCGACCGTAAAATAAATCTCCTGACCGAGAGGTTCGAAAAAAATGTATGATGTTTCTTCCACACACTGTGAAAACACAAGTTTGTCCGCGACGGCATCGAAACCGTGTCCCCTCACTCCGGAGTAAGTCACTCTCCCAACTGAGCTGCGCGAACAGAATGTCTCGCTGACGATTTGTCGTCTTGACACATGTTTTCACCTCTGCAGTACGTCACAACACATTCTCTGACACTGGTTGTCACATTGTCAACCATTATCAGTCCACTGCAGGATGAAGGTCTTACCAAGTTTCCTCCACAACTGCCTGTCTTGAGCCACTCTCCTCCATGTTACTCCGGCATGGTTTTGAATTTCATCCGCAAATTTCCCATGTGGTGTTCTTCTGGCTCTTTTCCTGTCTCTCGGAATCCAGTCAAAAATGTCCGTTATCCATCGGCGGTCCGTTCTTCTGGCAATATATCCAGCCCATTGCCATTTCAGGGATTTTTCTCTGATCATGATGTCTTCCACTCTTGTCATTTTCCTTATCCACGAGTTCCTCTCCTTATCTTTCTTTGTTACACCAAGCATACATCTCTCCATGTTTCTTTCATTTGTTTTTTTCAAAATGTTTCCATAGATAACAAAATACGTTTTGTGTGTGTAGGGGGGGGGTAGCTCCCTCTGCGCCCATATCCTGGGTCTACCAGTAGGTTATAATATCTGTTTGAGGCAGCCGGCTTGGCGTGTCTAGGGGCCGCTGGTGGTCTAGTGGTCAGCGTTCGTGACTGCCATGGAGATAACCTCACGTTCGATCCTGGGCAGGCACAAACGTTCGAACCACTAAATACGCGCCGTGCGTCGGATGCGCACGTTAGGCCGTCAGCCCCGGGTACTGGCCTCCCGGTAATAAATAAGGGCGTCTTCCTCCCCTCTTCTAATTCGCTTCTGTGTCACTTTCCTATCGGGCACTAGAGCCCAAATCTCCTGGCTTCCTATTTCTAAGGGTTGTTTAAGACCTGGAGTCAGACACTTGATCTTATATGATCTGATCTTGGCGTGTCTGATAGGCTACGGGTTGGGGGCGGGGCCTGCTGCCTTTCTAGCAAAAGTAGCTAGCGCAAGCCACTAGTCTCCCCCTGTTACCAAACCAAAGAATTGATAAGCAATGAATTACAGCGTTGTGTCAAAAATTCCGGGATCATACCTGCAATGCGATTTGGAACAATGTCTCGCAGCTTATGGTTTGCGTACTATTTGTAGTCAATAATGACATAGAAAATGACCCGCGGTGCCAATTCTAAATAATTCATTTTCTTGCGGGAAGATGGGGGGACGTGCAATGCATTGCTAGTACAAATCGGGCACACTTTAACTGAAATTTCGAAATTCGCCCCTTTTCCTTTTTTTCTGAACTGAGGGACTGTAGCTCAATGGTTTTGAATGATTCAAATCGTGTTGATTACAGTCAGGAAGACGTTGTTAACAGAGAAAGAGAAAAGAAAAATGACACCGAATTTTCGGGTGTTATGAGCACGTCCTTTGAATCCATTCCGATGCGAATAAAATTTATCAAATTTATTCAAAACCAATGGAACCAGTAATACAAACAAGTTAGTAAAATCATGCAATGCATTGATTATGATACGCTTTCCAACATACCAGAAATCATTACTCAAGTTATTACTCAAGTGATGAGCATAATGGCTGTGGAATAAATCTCGCTCTTGTGTCCTAACCTTTGACTCCGTTTCGATTATATTCCACAGATCCGGTTCAGTATACCTCCGAAATAACATGATAACGTTTTGACGTACCTGCCAGCAGGACGCACACGACATAAAGGCAGATAGTAGTCAGAACATGGACGTCCGCGTATGCTCAGTCTGGTAGAGTGACTTGTTCCGGAATGAGGGGATCCCCGGGTGGTCCCCTGGACAGAAATGACGGAGAAATTTACTTCGTTATAATCGCCCGAATTATCCGGATGACCTGACCGTTAAAAATCTCGCAATGGAGTGATGTCCTATTTCCACTTTACCGCGAGATAGGAAAAATCAGAGAATCCCTTCTCCAGCGCTTCGAAAAATAAATGTGTGTGACGTTACATTCCACACACCAGATTGACTGGGAGTTCTCAAGTGCACGTTCTACAGCGGATGGCTGCCTGCAACGATTCATGGTCACGGCTGACCTTGGGCCCCATGCCCCCGGCCCTTCTTCGGGGGGGAGTTGTGACGTACCTGCCAGCAGGACGCACACGACATAAAGGCAGATAGTAGTCAGAACAAACGTCCGCGTAGCTCGATTGGTACGTGAACTTATTCCGGACAAATGAGGGGATCCGGGTTCGAATCCTGGCGTGGATAAAGCTGGAGCATATACGCTTCTTCAACCTAAGGTTGGAAAGCGTAAAAGACAGCTTTCTACGATCGATAAAACATCCAGAAATAGAAACAGCTACTTACTTCCACCAGCGGCTAAAACGTATGTTACGATAATGAACAAATGGCGCTCAAAAAGTTTTTCACGGCAAATTAAAGTATCTCTAACCCTACGCCTTCTAGTGGGAGAATTTCGGCATAATGGAAAAATTCAAAAGAGGAGAAAAATATTATTCACGGAAAAAGCTTTGCTGAGGAAAACAACTTTTCAAATACGCCTCCCTAAAGCAGTGATAGCGAAAAACAAAGTATTGATCTTTACGCTCCTAGCGGGAAATTTGTGCATTATTTAAAAAGAGTAATGCTTCATATCTCTATTATCGTGAATGACATACAGCAAATAAGAAATTTCGCATCGAAGTACACAAACATATCACCTAGTGATAGAACTATGAACTATAAAACTCCTCAAATACAAAGCTAAAGTGTACCACAAGGTAAATATCATCTGGTGTTGAAAGAATTGTTTAAAATCGTACATGTAGAAGCAGAGATATTGAGAAAAAAGTATTAAAAATTAGCGCCCCCTAACAGAGAAATTGCGCATTATTTTGGGTAGAAAATATACATAAAATAATTTTCATAGTTAGTAGTATCTGACCGAAAAATAATTTTTTAATCGGGTTTTTAGTCTCCCAGATATTGCTGAAAACGGAAACTTGAACTCACGCTCTCTAGTGGTACAGTTGTGCGTTAAGAAAAATTTGAAATTATATGAATAGTATTGCGCACCGAAAATGCTCTCCAACAACGAAAGAATTTTTCAAATCGGACTCTTAGAAGCAAAGATATAGAAAAAAATATGCCATACATCTAAGCCGCTGGGCGGAAAAGCTATGCATTATTTTAAGGAGAAAATATTCTGAAAACGTTTTCCAAAGTAAGCGGTATGGGTCAACGAAAGAATTTTTTTGGGGTAGAGTTTTTGAAGGTTAGATTTTGCTGCTAATACATAAAAACAGAAATAAACACTTACGCCCATTGGTGGTCAAACCATTCGTTATGAAATATTAAAAATTATACGCAAACCTTTCCCCATTAGGAGCTGTATCGGATGTCGGAAGAATTTTTCAAATCAGAGTTTTAGGAGCAGAGATATCGGGTGAAAAGCTAATTACCTTTACGGCCCCTAGCAGAAGATCTACGCAATACCTAAAATGTTTTTTGAAACTAAGTGAAAAACATTTCGCACCGGAAATATTCTCCAACAAAGAAAGAACTTCTCAAATTGCACTCTTAGGAGCAAAGATATCGACAAAAATAAGACACACATCTACGCTCCCTGGCGGAAAAACTATACATTATTTTAAGAAGAAAGTATTTTGAAACGGTTTTCCTAGGTGAGTGGCATCGGTCCACGAAAACATTTTTTCAATCAAGTCTTCAGGAGCTCAGATTTTGCTGCAAAATCTGAGCTCCGTCAGAAGCAGAAAAAATCACTTACTCCTCCTGGTGGCCAAACAATTCATTTAACAAAAAATTGAAATCATGTGCAAAACATTTCCCATCAAGAGCTGTAGCCTATGCAGGAAGAATTTTTCAAATTGCTGTTTTAGAAGCCGAGATATCGTGGAAAAGCGTAATTCACCTTTTTCGGTCCCTAGCGGATAATCTAAGAACTTAGCTCAAACTACTTGAAC
Organism: Macrothele yani; assembly: GCA_039090855.1. Classification (NCBI taxonomy): domain Eukaryota; kingdom Metazoa; phylum Arthropoda; class Arachnida; order Araneae; family Macrothelidae; genus Macrothele; species Macrothele yani. Next base: position 19,744,569 of record CM077006.1, on the reverse strand, counting down.
CTTTCTGTTAATTATACTTAACTTTTGGACACCGGTGTGTAAGATACACTGGTGTCCAAATGCTAATTATAATTAGCAGAAAGTGCTAAATTACAAAACGAAATAGGATCTTTACTGTACATAAATACCCAAGTGAGGAACAAAATGCGCAGTGAAAATCACGTATAAAAAACTAAGGAATCAAGATAACGGACGAATAGTGCAAAATGGTGAAAACAGCAGGAACTTTCCGAAGGCATTTCGGATTTTATAAAACTGTCTTATAAGGCGTATGGTGACCTCTTACAGCGATACAAGTGTCACACGATGTCTCATGCTGTTGACAAAGGAAACAAGAAGAATCTGTGGCAACAAATCCCACTCCCGAACAAGAGCAGATAGTAATAAGTAAGGTGTATGGAGTCCTCTTACAGGGATACAAGTATCCCACGATGTCTCATGCTATTGAGAAGGGAAAAAGAAGGCTCTGTGGCAGCAAATTCCACTCCCGAACAAGAGCAGATCGGAGTTAGTAAGGTGTATGGAGACCTCTTACAGCTACACAAGTGACACACCGATGTCTCATGATGTTGACAAGGTAAACAAGAAGATTCTGTGTCAGCAAATCCTTCTCCTGAATAAGAGCTCGAGAGATCTGGCAGGAGTTTGACGACCTATAGTGCGTCTAACGAAGGCATCCCACATATGCTCTGGGTTGAGGTCTCAGGAATGCGCTGGCCATGGCATACATACGGTGGATATTTTCACTTTCCAGTCAATCATCGACAATAGCAGCTGTGTTAGGTCTCGCGTTATCTTCCATGAAGAGAAAACTGGGCCAACAGCACCCCGAAAGATCCTCAAGTAGAAATTTAGGATTTCGTCTCTGTATTTCTGACCTGTGAAAGTTCCACCAGAACAGACATGAAGGGGTGTGGTTCATTTTCCCGACGTTTACTTCACCGAAGGGTCTCTTGATCGAAAATCACTTCACCGAAAAGATTGTTTCATCGAAAGATCACTTGATCGAAACGTTCATTTCACAGAAAGGTCTCTTTACCTAAAAGTTTATTTCACCGAAAGGTCTCTTTACCTAAAATTTTATTTAATGGAAAGATCATTTCACCGAAGGATCACTTGATCCAAAAGTTCATTTCACAGAAAGGTCTCTTTACCTAAAAGTTCATTTCATCGAAAGGTCTCTTTACCTAAAATTTTATTTAATGGAAAGATCATTTCACCGAAGAGTCAGTTTATCGAAAAGTTTGGATTTCATTACAGGATCTGTTGAAGAATGGTGCAAGTTCGGCAGACAGACCACAGAAACGTTAGGGGATTACACTCAAATTGGACGTTTTATTTCTCCGTATCACAGAGAACGCAAAGATTTAGTTTTAAGACAAATCTTTTTTTTAAGACAATAGGCCTCGGCTTAGGCCTTTTTAGCAAATTTTAATCATGCTCATAAGGTTTACACAAAAGTCATGTTGTTCAGTGATCATGTTCATAAGGTTTACACAAAAGTCATGTTCAGTGCTTATGTACATGAGGTTTACATAAAAAGTCAAGTTAATAATGTTGCACATTTTTTCAGGCAAAAAGAATCAATTTTAGGGCCCCAGGTCCCGGCTTAGGCCTTTTTAGCAAATTTTAACAGTGCGTGCTCATGTTCATAAGGTTTACATAAAAAAGTTTCATTACATTTTACGGAATGCTTATGAATATGAGTAGGGTTAAAATCTGTTAAAATGGCCTGTATCTAGGCCTACGGTAAAAAACGTATGTTTTGTGGTTGAGTAAAAGTGTAACATTATTTATTTATTTGATTTGCTATGTAATGCTTATGAATATGAGCTCGGAGGGTTAAATCTGACAAAAAGGCACAGATCTAGGCCTTATAATTAACGTTATATTTCGAAAAACCTACTCATGCGGAGGTGTTTCATAGAAATTAAAAGTGTATTTTTTATGTAATCCGACAATGTTTAGGTGGGCAGTTTTTCAAAAACGCGCACCACACTCCAACAGAGCTCTAACAACAAAATTCTAAGTTTTCGGTAAACTGACCATTCGGTGAAATGATCTTTCGATATAATGAATTTTCAGTTAAAGTAATCCTTCGGTGAAATGAACTTTTCAATCAAATGTCCTTTCGATGAAAAGAACTTTTAGGTGAAGTGACCTTTCGGTGAAATGAACTTTTCGGTCAAGTGACCCTTCGGTGAAATATACCTTTCGATCAAGTGATTTTGGACGAAGTGATTTTCGGTCAAGTGAACCATACCGGCTATGAAGTTGTGTGCGCCCGATGGACGTAATGTTGCCACCCGCGGACAAGTACACAACCACCTCTGTAATGGTGCATTTCTGTGATATTTGTGGAAGAATAATGATTTCCAGGTTATCTCCACATGAGGTGAAACATGGAGAATCACAGAGCGACAATGTAAGAACGTAGGAGTATCGGTAAGAAAGTTAGAGAGAAGAATGTTAGGAATAACAAGAAGAAGTAGAGGTAGGAATGAAATTATAAGAGAAAGAACAGAAATAACAGATATTGCAAAAGTAATAAAGGATTCAAAGCGGAGATATGCTGGACATGTTAGATGACTGAAAGATGGACAAGATTAATAACCGAATGGCAACCCAGAGATGGAAGGAGATGGAGAGGGCGCCAGAGATAAGATGGAGAGATGACCTTCAGAAATTTAGAGGTGCTAAATGCTGGACTGTAGCTAAGGATCGAGGAAGTTGGAAAATATTGGGGGAAACCTATACCCTGCAGTAGGTTTCAACAGGTTAAGAAGAAGGAGAATGATTTCCAGGTTCTCTCCAAATGAGAACATGACAGCAGTAACTTTCAAGACTGAACCTGGATTCATCGGAGAAGAGGACATTGGCCCATTGATTTTCGTCCAAGTCTTGACATTGTCTGCAGCTCAGTACCATGATATTTCTTGATGACGGAGTGAGTGTGATGCAAAGTGTAGGTCTTCTCACGTATAGCCCTTGTTCGTTTAGCCGTCTGTGTACTGTTTGCCTTGAAGCAGATGGTCCACCACTCGCAGACAACTCTAAAGCAAGAGCTCCCGCTGACGTCCACTCGTTACGTGTTAGTGACATATACCTATCATCCTGAACCGCTGTAATTCGTGGACGACCTGCCACAGGTTGATAATTAACATCTCCGATATCCTTGTATCTTCTCCAATGTCTAGATGCAATGGATTGATTCATCCCTGTGACTCTAGCAACATTACTCTGCGCCTGGCCGGATTCCAACATTCCGATAATCCGACCACGTGTAAACATATCCACTTGCCGTCTTTCTGACATACTGTTTTAATAAAAAAATAAATTCTACTACTAGGAGGGCGAGATGACGACAAGAAATGTCACTTTCTGCATTTTTGCAGTTCTTTCTCAACTCAACAAACGTACTGCTTCGCTTTTTATGCTAATTATTATTCGTCACATGGTATAGCGTCATTATTCCTATATTACCTTGTCTTCTGAATTTTACTTAATGATCTTTCTTCCTCCTTTAGTTTGTTCTAAAATGTCCTTTTGTAACTACGTTTAAGTTTTGGACACCAGTGTACACATCTTTTAATCAAAACATCGCGCCATAGCTGAAGAATCATGAACTACTGAAATTAGTAATGGCAATGGTGCAGACTGCTGATAGGTATTCCAAAATCCGAAAACTTTTCGAATCTGAAGCTTTTTTAGCCTCAAGTAATATCAATAAGACATGAGCAACTTTTACAGTGCCTTCACATAATATTACTATCAAACGGACCCAGTGGTGCCCGGGTTTAACAAAAAAAGGAGGGCATCAAGCAACTTCTGGGACAGCGTTTTCCAAGTTTTCCTGAAATTATGAACAGGATATATGGCACGGAAACGTTTAATTAACATATGTTCCAGTAATCAAAGGAAAGTAATTTTAAAAAATGAATAAAACCTACAGTTGTACAGCTCCTCTGCCATGGAGCTGTATTGAGTTATCAAGTGAGCAGAGGATGGAGATCAATATAGGTGCTGTTTGGGTGCACCTACCTCATTATTGGAAAAAAGGAGTTAAATACAGCAAAAGCAACGAGAAACATTTGTGCAGTTGAAGACGATGAATGGGTTGACAGCAACACTGCATGAAAATGGTACCAGCGTTTCAATGCTGTAGACACCAGTCTCGAGGACAAGCCGAGGTCAGGACATCTTAACGACCACCAACACCGACACCCTCATAGAAGCTGTGACATCGAACCATGGTAACAATACATGACAATTGGCAGCTGAGGTGGGATCTTCCCAATCCACATTCGTTCACCACCTGCACCAGCCTGGTTCCTCCTCCAGGGTCTACAGAATGGTTCCCCATGAATTGACATCCCATCAGATGGAACAATGTATCGCTCTCCGTAGCAGAATGCTGTTAAATCCACAAGACGACAGGTTTTGGGGTCGTATGGAAGTGGTAAAAAGTGGATGTTCCTATGGTATCCTTCCACTGGGAAGCAATAGCTGAGTCAACGCCAGGAAGCACAGCCAGTGCAGAGAGGGCAGTTCGAGAGAGAGGTGATGCCGTCCATTTTGTGGAATTGTAAGAGTCTTGGGCAGGGGAACTAGAGCTAGATGGGCATATAGTGGATTAGAATCTCTGTGCTGAACAACTGCAGTGAGCCCATGATTCTCTGTGCCAACGCTATGGAGCGCTTATCAATAGAAAGTGGACATTGCTGCAACTCGATAACGCAAGCCACACCTCCAGAGTGGTCCGCCGAAAATTATAGGAATTCGAAGGGGTTGAGATCCTACTCCCATCCACCATACAGTCCGAACTTTACCCCATCCAAATACCACGTGCTACTCTCCGTGGCCAGTTTTCTGGAAGCACAGTACTTGGCTTCAATGATGGATGTGGAATTTATCATCATAAGATTTCTCTTCTCGAAACCTGCTGAATAGTACCTACGTGGGATCGTGGCTCTAGTGGAACGTTGGCAAAGGATTATACACGGCTGGCCTCCCAAAATGCAACACCAAGAAGGACACGAGATAGCAAAGCCAGATTTACTGGACACATAACAACAGATACAAAGATGAAACGATTCAACTTACAGGCCCGTGCGACTTGCGGAACACGCAGACATCAATAGTTCGTGTGGCCCCCATGACTGGCAGTAACGGCCGCTACACGCCGCGGCATCGAACGAAAGAGGCTTTGGATGTGGGCTTGGGGTATGTTGATCCAGGCTGCTTCCACACGTTGCCACAGTTCATCAGACGTAGCCGCGGGTGGTGCTTGCCGGGCCACTCGGTTGTCGATCAGCGACCAGACATGTTCGATGGACGACATATCGGGAGAACAGGCAAGCCACGGCAGCGGTGACACCTGGTGAGCCGTGAAGAATTGTTCCACGATGCGTGCCACGTGCGGGCGCGCATTGTCCTGTTGAAACGTGGCCGCTGGCAGGTCCTGCAGGTAAGGGAGGACTACAGGCTCCAAAACGTCGGAGATGTAGCGGTGGCTGTTGAGTGTACCGGCGATGCGTACCAGAGCGGTGCGGGTGTCATATCCAATTGCGCCCCAAACCATAACGCCAGGCGACGGACTGGTATGGCGATACATAATTCAGGCATCATACAGTCTCTCGCCGCGGTGCCGCCTCAGGCGGATCCAACCATCGTGGGGTTGCAGGCAGAAGCGGGATTCGTCGGAGAAGACAATATCGTGCCATTCCGTAGTCCAGGTGCGGCGTTCAACGGCCCACTACCACTGCACTCGCCGGTGGTGTAACGTCCATGGTAATCGGAGCAATGGGCGCCGTGCGACAAGTCCCCGCTCTTGCAGACGACGTCGAATGGTACGTGATGACACAGGTTGTTGCGCAACACACCCATTCTGCGCTAACGTTGGTGATGTGGCGGTGCGAGCCGTCAATGCCCGCCGCACAACGTGCCGATCCTTTCGTTCGGTGGTGTGACGCGGCTGCGACAATCGCTCACGTCGGTCCGTCCGTCCCTCCTGCACCCACCGAATCCATACTCGCCTCACTATGGCTGGATGTCGTCCCACACGGGCGCCGATGTCTCGGTACGATTAACCACTGTCGCGATAAGCCACTATTCATCCTCTGTCGAACTCCGGAACGTCCTGGAATGACTGCCGTATTCTGCGACGGGGCATCAGGTAGCTTCCCACGCACATCTCCGGAAGCACAACACACTTTTACTACTTACACCCCGCCTTCTGTGCACCCTTCTTGTAGTGCTTCTCTCTGGCGTGCCGGGCGCACATGATTTGCATATGCCGTGCAATGCTAATCGTTTGCATGTCCTCTCGCCGGCGACGCATGCTGCGAATTTCAGGGTAATCGGATGCTTCCTTCTTGGTGTTGCATTTCGGGTGGCCAGCAGTGTAGGAAGCAACTGCCTGTACTTTTCAGAATGAGGTGGGCATGTATGGCTTTCTTGCATGATTAAACCTTCCGAGTGGTACCGCCGTGGGATCGTGGCTCTGGTGGAAAGTTTGAAAAGGACTATAGAAAATAACAGCCTCTACTTTCCAGAATGAGGTGAGCTTGTATGGCTTTCTTGCATGATTAAACCTTCCGAGTGGTACCGCCGTGGGATCGTGGCTCAGGTGGAACGTTGGCAAAGGACTATAGAAAACAACGGTCTGTACTTTGCAGAATGAAATGAGCATGTATGGCTCTTTTGCATGATTAAACCTTCCGAGTGGTACCGCCGTGGGATCGTGGCTCTGGTGGAAAGTTGGCAAAGGACTATAGAAAGCAACGGCCTGTACTTTCAAGAATGAGGTGAGCATGTATGGCTTTCTTGCATGATTAAACCTTCCGAGTGGTACCGCCGTGGATCGTGGCTCTGGTGGAACGTTGGCAAAGGACTATAGAAAGCAACGGCCTGTACTTTCAAGAATGAGGTGAGCATGTATGGCTTTCTTGCATGATTAAACCTTCCGAGTGGTACCGCCGTGGGATCGTGGCTCTGGTGGAAAGTTGGCAAAGGACTATAGAAAGCAACGGCCTGTACTTTCAAGAATGAGGTGAGCATGTATGGCTTTCTTGCATGACTAAACCTTCCGAGTGGTACCGCCGTGGGATCGTTGCTCTGGTGGAACGTTGGCAAAGGACTATAGAAAACAACGGGCTGTATTTTACAGAATGAGGTAAGCGTGTATGGCTTTCCTGAATCATTAAACCTTCCGAGTGGTCCCGCCGTGGGATCGTAGCCCTGGTGGAACGTCGGCAAAGGATTTTAGAAAATAACGGCCTGTACTGTGCACAATGAAATGAGTGTTTACTGCTTTCTTGCATCATTTAACTTTTTTGCTGCAAAAGGGTCGAATTTTTTATTCACCCTGGTACATTGAAAAGTATTATGTTGTTTTAAATTTGTTGTGAATAACTTTTTGGAATCAGGTTTTGCTTTTCATTTGAACGTCATTCATGCATCTGAAACAATATAATTCCCTTTGTCTGAACGTTTGAACGTTTGTCCCACTTTGGTAGCTTAGTGAAAAGAGCGTTTAGCTGTTTTAATTGTCGAATCCCTGCCTCCACAAATACACTTTTTTTATTATTATTTCTTTATTGTTGTAATGTTCATGAAACATACTTCCACATTTCGACATCACAAACAAGAAGAATACCAAACTGATAACGAGGAACTATACACCAGTGATGCAGAAAATAGCAAAACTATGCTAGTAATGCGAATTATTGCCGTAGGAATATATAAACAATCGTTCCCAGGCTTTCGCACATCAACCAGATGGCTTTTTCAAGGAAGATAGAAGGAACTGCAATCTGAATAATAGAACGCTTCAACAATTTCAACACGGCGACTTGACTTGACGATAAGCAGACACGACGTAATATTCATTTAAAGACACGAGGCTTCTTGTTGGTAGTGCAGGCGGTATCCTAGTAGGAAGAAGGCGTTATTTGAAGAACTGGCTCCAAATTCGTGGCAACTACAGTGAGACGCTATCATTGGAAGCATCTGTGTTGGTAATAATCTCCAAGGATTCCCGAATGGCTGCGAATTTAGGAGTAGAGTAGGCAGCTAATTTATTTATATCATCATATATTACTCCTATGTGGGATGATATAAAGAAATTAGCTACCTACTCTACCCTTAAATGTACAGCCATTCGGGAAACCTTGGAGATCATTACCAACAGTGATACTTGCAAAGGTAGCGTGTCACTGGAGTTGCCACGAATTTGGAGCCAGTTCTTCAAGTAACGCCTTCTTCCTACCAGAATACCGCGTGCACAACCAAGGTGATGCTTCGTATCTATAAATGAATATTACGCCGTATCTGTTTATTATCAAGTCAAGTCACCGCGTTCAAATTGTTAAAGCGTTCTATTATTCAAATTGCAGTTTCTGTCTATCTTCCTTGAAAAGCCATCTGATTGATGTGCGAAAGCTTGGAAACGATTGTATAACGTAATTTCTTTTCGTGTAGAAATCTTGTCGTTCTTACGTTATTTCTAAATCATTAGATATGAATACGATGCAATAATTCCTAATTAAATGATAACGGCCAGACGAATCATAAAACAGAAGTCAACTTACGGGAATACTTTTATTGGTTCCAGTACGAATTTCAGTAGCACTCCACAATTTTAAGACAGCAGATATCAGATTACATTATATAATAATTGAACGTCTACAAACACACATCCACCACATATCCACCACAGCAACTGTTATTTCGTCCTTTTAAATATAGTTCTTATCTAATACAGTCGTACGTCACGTTCACTCTGACCTCAAGTGTTGCCAACAATATTCTCGTGAGAGAGAAGATGTCACGTTAAGTTGGAAAGTATAACGGAGAACAAACTCAAAATTTACATAGGAAAAGAAACTAGAAATGATAGTTAATTTAGAATATATGTCTCAATTGTTTACATATTCCTACGCCAATAAATAGGATTACTAGCACAGTTTAATTATTTTCTAAAACAAATACCTTTTTGTATTGCTGTAATGTTCATGAAACATATTTTCACATTTTGACATTGTAGACAAATAGAATACCTGGTTATTAAAATTACCTTGTCACATCTTATTTTCCCCGTCTTCATATTGACGGCCTTTCCCCTAGATATATCCTAATTTCCTACTGTTAATATACCTTTGATTTTAAATGCGAAACTGAAACATTATTTTTTCTCCTTAAAGCTTCCGTCATGACACATTTTCCGCAAATTTTATATTGCCGGTAATGTACAGCCGAAACAAATAAAATTTATATTTATATTGTTACGGCCCACCCCCACCCCCATCTCATTAATTCTGGAATTAATGGGTAGTAAATTAAGTCGGAATTAATTAATTTTGGGTTTTGCGGGGGCTTGGTTAAGAGCTTACAAAACGAAAAAAAAATAGAGGAAAAAAAAGGTGTTAGTCGTGTTATGAAGGAAATTTGTATATTATCGTCAGTGCGTGTAAACCAATAAGTTAATACGCTCCGGTCATAAAGAGGCGAGACTGTTTTTCGGAGGCTAAACAATTTTAGGAACTTCCAAGTTGGGCAAATCGGGCCGCTAAAAGGGGTTTAATGGAAAGGGTGGACGGAGTTTAGCGAATAGTCGTAAATTTGCCTATTGCTTAGGTGCATTTTTAGGTACCATTGTTCTCTTTGTGTGTGTAGCCCCGATATGCACTGCATTGGCGAAGGGAGATCTCTGAAAGAAAAGATCTGAAAAAGGAGCTTCATAAATGTTGTCTGGCTATGATCTCTGAGAGAAAAGATCTGAAAATGGGAGCCTCGTAAATGTTGTTTGGCTATGATCTCTGAAAGAAAAGATCTGAAAAAGGAGCCTCGTAAATGTTGTTTGGCTATGATCTCTGAGAGAAAAGATCTGGAAAAGGAGCCTCATAAATGTTCTCTGGCTATGATCTCTGAGAGAAAAGATTTGAAAAAGGAGCCTCCATAAATGTTGTCAGAAAGCGCCGGTTCACCTATTAGCCGAATGGAAATTTCCGACTCGTTAGAACTAGTAGGTTCAGTAAAGAAATTTGAAGCAGCGGAGAATTAAGAAGTCGGAGAGCTGATATTTTTAAGCCCTCGAGCACCAGCAAGGCACGAACCCGAAAGAGAAACTCCGGCGTGGAACTCAACTGACGGTTGTCTATAACCATCATCATTCTCACCGCCCCGTAAGCAACTCTAGAAGCGAACGCATCTTACGAAGAGAAACGAAGTTCCCTCAACAAAAAGGTTTAGCGTGCGTGTGTCAACGAATGCCAGTGTCGTTCGTGCGCGTGTGTTAGCAGCGGAACCAATCCCGATTAAAGGAATTGTTGAGCATAAAAAGCAGTGCGGTAGTGTTATCCAACCAGTTACAGGTGAAACCACTGGTTGTTGGATTTAACACATGTTTTCAACCCAATGCAAGTAGAAACTTTTCATTGTTGGTACATCTGGTATGCTAACTAATAGTTGAGGAACTGTTAGGCACTTATAAGCTGATCAAGTTTACATTTTTTATAGTGAACTGAACTTGTCAATTTTTAAGGACAAAACTGTGAATTTAAGAAGGCCAAAAACTCTATAACGTGTGCAAATTGCGATCGAAATGACACAGAACTTGCTAATAGCAGTCAACTCATTGTTAAGCATATTTGTACCTTTTTAATAGCCTATTAAATGTAGCAGGCTTTCCTTAAAATTGAAGGAAAATACGTCAAACAAGTTAAATCATTTCGCTATTTGGGTCAAATAATTGCTGAAGATGCGAAATGTGAAAAGGAAATTAGAATGAGACTGCGGATGGCAAAAACGGCTTTTAGAGAGAATCAAAGACTATAGATCGAAAAATGAGGAAGGGAATTTTAAATGCATATGTTTGGCCAATAGCTCTCTACGGTTCTGAAACATGGACATTGATCAAGAGGGAAGTGAGAAGTGGGTCTATAGAAGAATGGAGAGAATAAGTTGGCTCGATAGAAAAACTAATGAGAAGGTCCTGAAGAGAGTGGTAGAACCCGGTAATCTGATCAGTATGTCAAAGAAATGAAGAATGTTATGAATGGGAAACAAGTTGCGCCATGGAGGCCCGATTCTGAAAGTTTTGGAAGGAAAAATTCTAGGCAAGAGAGGAAGAGAACTGCCAAGGAATAGTTTTGTGGCACAGGTACTCCGAGATTCTAATACTAGGACATACTATGGCTTGAAGTGAGCAGTGGAGAATAGAAAGGAAATGGAGAGGCAGAATACACCTACTGAACAACCATTACTTGGAGGAAGGGAAAATTCTAGGCAAGAGAGGAAGAGGACGGCCATGGAATAGTTTTGTGGCACAGTTACTCCAAGACTCTAATACTAGGACATACAATGGCTTGAAGTGAACGGTGGAGAACAGACAGGAATGGAGAGACAGAATACATCTACTGAACAACCAGTCCTTGGACTGAATAACCAAGAAGAAGTTTAAATGTTGATGTTTAATGCAGTCAGTGCAGTTGCAGGACACATTATTTCTGTGTGTACGAGAGTGATTAATTATGACTGCTTAAGGGTTGGCCAATTACAGTCTTAACGCCAAGAACTTATGTTTTGTGATTGCGGAATTAAAATAAATTAGTAGGTCGGTGAAAGTCGCCACTTTGGTTGCCTGCGGTGAAATTCATAGCCCGCTCGGCCCGGGCACAACAATATTTTCGATCAGTTCTTTGCTTGTAAGAGACCGGATATATATTTGTTTTTTTGTATTGGAGGTTTAACGACCATCTTGAGCAATTCAGTTGGCCGTAAGCAGTCGGCTGTCCCTAATTTATTGCCACCTGTTCCACGGAAGGGAGAGAGCCTGCGCCGTAAGACAAACAAAACATCCGTGCCTCAACGGTATTCGAACCCGAACCAATCTCGGAGGACTGATCAAAAGCCATCGCTTAGACCACTGCGCCACCTGGGCGGCAGAAGACGAGTTAATTTTGTTCTTTATCGGACCCCTTTCATTATAACGAAATTTTACTTATAAAATTTCATACTCAGCAACATTTTGGTCGCTACTCTGTGTTGGAAGAGCATACTTTTCTTTGGGATAGAAGAAAATATCATCGCACAAAAAAAATTCGTTGTGTTACCTCAAGTTAAATCTCAATTACAACAAAATGATCGAAATATGTTTCGCGCAGTTTTGTCGCCTAATTCAAGGTTTTAGTTCTTTTTCGTGTTAAGATAGAAACATTTATTTTTTCATGTCCAGCTCCTAAACAATTATCTTTTTCTTTTCTCTTGAGCCGGTTTCGGAGAATACATTTTGTAGCTTTTTGTTACCTTACAGAAACTTTCTTCCTAAAACAGATGATTACTCGGAAATCAAGAACACGGATAAATTTTTTCCGGGGAATACGGAAGTTTAGCCGAATGAAGAGACGCATTGAATTTGGGGTAGATGCCCAAATGCTCAGAATTCGTCGAAAGATTGATGCGCCGCACCATTTGTCAACCCTTTTGGACCTCTCTCTCTCTCTCTCTCTCTCTCTCTCTCTCTCTCTCTCTCTCTCTCTCTCTCTCTCTCTCTCTCTTTCTTACGAAATTTCCACTGAAAGGCAAATGTCCAGAATTCAGGGGACCAGAAAAGGATAGAGCTTTCCTTTTCATCGAAGATGTTTCCTTTCACAGAATCCATTTTTGTTCTCTTCTTTTTTCCCCCGTTCTTCTCTTGTTCTCTTTCTTTTCTTTTTAGCAGCAGTTTTACTTTTTTGTCACAGAAGTTAATGGCTTTCAATAAAGGCCATTCATCGAATAATTTGGATGCTTTGAAATTTTTATTTGTTGTCCTTTACACGGACACAAAATAAAAATCTCGAATGCTGGTATTTATTTAATTTCCAAGAACAGAAAATTAAATAGAAATTGAAAAAAAAAAAAAAAAAAAAGGTAGCGAAGATCTTTTTAAAAATGCACAAAAACGAAAAAAAAAATCTTCTGAAGCAGAATTAACTCGCAATAAATTCACTTCCACCGAACATCGATATTTTTGTCGTTTCCAGAACAATTGATGTTTTTTTCTCTTCTTTCTATTTTTTTCCCTTTGGAAATAAAAATGTGTCATTTTAGAATGCCTGGAAACCTAGTTCTTGAAGACAAAAATGAATGTAAGTAGTTAATTAAAGTAAATGACCAAACAATGTTGAAGACGATAATTTAAGAGTTTAATGAAATTTTGATTAACACGTAAAAGAAAATTTCCCAATCATTCCAAAGATTTTTTTTAAATGTGTGGAAAGCCTGAAATTCTGAAACTGCTAAACAATGTGAGGGATATTTTAAAACTGTTGAAATTTTGTTGCACGTGTTAAATGTTAAATCAAAAATGATGGCATGAATTCACCTGCGTGATGCGTATTTCTGCTATTTTTTTTTATTTCTATCTTCCTTTTTTCTTTTTTTTACAAAAGAAATCGAAACTCGTCTAATGGAATAATTTGGCATCAAAGAAGCTAAACATTTCACTAGGAATCGTGGCCGCAATATACAGAAATCGGAAGAAACATTTATTTAAAATACAATGAAACCTTTGTTGGTGGTCACTCGCATTTCGCTGTCAGCTGCGAAGTTGACAATTTTGTATGGCACGGATGTTATCACCAATAGAAACACTGCATGAGACACCTTCACAGTCATTTACAAAAGTTTAAGACCACCTGTCAATTTATAAAAAATAAGATTTTCAGAGGAACAACTACACTGCTGGCCACTCAAAATGCAACACCAAGAAGGACACGAATTGGCAAAGCCAGATTTACTGGACAAATAACAACAGATACAAAGATGAAACGATTGAGCTTACAAGCCCGTGCGACTTGCGGAACACGCAGACATCAATAGTTCGTGTGGCCCCCATGGCTAGCAATAACGGCCGCTACACGTCGCGGCATCGAACGAAAGAGGCTTTGGATGTGGGCTTGGGGTATGTTGATCCAGGCTGCTTCCACACGTTGCCACAGTTCATCAGGCGTAGCCGCCGGTGGTGCTTGCCGGGCCACTCGGTTGCCGATCAGCGACCAGACGTGTTCGATGGGCGACATATCGAAAGAACAGGCATGCCACGGCAGCAGTGACGTCCAGAGGGGTGCGGGTGTCATATCCAATTGCGCCCCAAACCAAAACGCCAGACGACGGACCAGTATGGCGATGCATAATGCAGGCGTCATACAGTCTCTCGCCACGGTGCCACCACACGCGGATCCGATCATCGTGGTGTTGCAGGCAGAAGCGGGATTCGTCGGAGAAGACGATGTCGTGCTATTCCGTAGTCCAGGTGCGGCGTTCAGCGGCCCACTGCCTCCGTACTCGCCGGTGGTGTAACGTCATTGGTAATCGGAGGAATAGACGCCGTCCGGCAAGTTCCCGCTCATGCAGACGACGTCGAACGGTACGTGCTGACACAGGTTGTTGTGCTACACACCCTCATTCATGCGCTAACGTTCGTGATGTGGCGGTGCGAGCCGTCAATGTCCGCCGCACAACATGCCGGTCCTCTTGTTCGGTGGTGTGCCGCGGCTGCGGCAATCGCTCAGGTCGGTCCGTCCGTCCCTCCTGCACCCACCGAATCCATACTCGCCTCACTGTGGCTGGATGTCGTCCCACACGGGCGCCGATGTCTCGGTACGATAAACCGCTGTAGCGATAAGCCACTATTCGTCCTCTGTCGAACTCCGAAACGTGCTGCAATGATTCCCGTATTCTGCTACGAGGCATCAGGAAGCTTCCCACGCACACTTCCGGCAGCACAACACACTTCCACTGCTTATCTTCTGTGCACCCTTCTTATACTGCTTCTCGGTGGCATGCCGGGCGCACATGATTTGCATATGCCATGCAATGCTAATCGTTTGCATGTCCTCTCCCGGGCGACGCATGCTGCGAATTTCAGGCCAATCGCATGCTTCCTTCTTGGTGTTGCATTTTGGGTGGCCAGCAGTGTAATTATTAGACAGAGATATTTGAAAAAATTACCCCACAGATGAATACTTGCATTCTTTAGAACACAAAAAAGACCGAAATCATTACTTTGTGTGACCACCTTTATTTTTTATAACGGACAGAACATGATGTGGCATACTCTCAATGAGGAATTTGCAGCAGTCACTTGAAATGTCTTTGCACCACACGTACCTTATAGCATCAATCAGAGCAGGGGTTTTTTTGTTTATTATTGGAGATCTGACGACTCCCGTGAGCACCTCAATGGGCGATCTAAGCTTTGGAATTTGATCGCTGTTTTTCTGCTACCTTGTCTTTTAAAATGGTCCACAAATTTTCGAAGGGGTTAATACAGGACTATTCCTTGTAGGTCGGGACTACTCCTGGGCCAGTCAAGCACAGTTATGTCTTTCCTCTGCAGGTTGTCCTTTATTGTCTTTGATCTGTGGCATGGAGCACCATCATGCATAAAGATTGTGCATCTCTGCACTTGCATATGAGGTAACAGCTTCTCACATACTATTTCCACATAAAACAAGTTAGTAAAATCATGCAATGCATTGATTATGATACGCTCTCCAACATACCATAAATTATTACTCAAGTTATATGAATAATGGCTGTGGAATAAATATCGCTCCTGTGTCCTGACCTTTGACCCAATTTCGATGATATTCAACAGAACCGATTCACTATACCTCCGGAACAACATGATAAAGTTTTGTTGCAATAGAAGCAGTTTTACGCAAGTTATGAGAATAATGGCTGTGGAAAAAATCTGGCTTTTGTGCAATGACCTTTAACCCCATTTCGTTGATATTCAACAGAACCGGTTCACTATACCTCCGGAACAACATGAAAAAGTTTTGTCGCAATCCAAGCATTTTAGGTAAGGTATGATGCACAAGGGCAATGAAATGGATCCCACTCCAGTGTCCTGACCTATGACCCCATTTCGCCCATTTTCAATAGGGTTCGTCCCCATGTGGTTCCTTACCAAATACTAAAATTTCATCGACATCGAACCATTTTTACGCAAGTTATGACGCATAAGGGCAATGGAATAAATCCCGCTCTTATGCCCTGCCTGACCTTTGACCGCATTTCACCCATTTTCAATAGGGTTCGTGCCCAGTGGTTCCCTACCACATACTAAAATTTCATCGACATAGAATCATATTTACGCATGTTATGACGCATAAAGGCAATGGCATGGATCCCGCTTTTATGTCCTGAACTTTGACCCCATTCCGCCCATTTTCAATAGGGTTCGTCCCAAGGTGGCTCCTCACCACATACTAAAATTTGATCGAAATCGAACCATTTTTACGCAAGTTATGACGCATAAGAGCAATGGAATGGATACAGCTCCTATGTCCTGACCTTTGACCCTATTTCACCCATTTTCAATAGGGATCGTTTCCAGGTGGTTCCCTACCACATACTAAAATTTCATCGAAATCGAACAATTTTTACACGAGTTATGACGCATAAGAGTAATGGAATGGATCCCGCTCCTATGTCCTGACCTTTGACCCTGCTTCGCCCATTTTCAATAGGGTTCGTTCTCAGGTGGTCCCCTACCGCATACTAAAATTTCGTCGAATTCGAACCATTTTCACGTGAGTTATCTTGCGGACGGACGGACAAAGCTGGAGCATATACACTTCTTCAACCTACGGTTGGAAAGCGTTAAAAAGGACCAGTAGTACCTGTCGGCAAAAGGATAATGAAGCAGTACCGGATGCTAACATAGCACCCCATATCATCTGACTAGGCAGATGTCTCACGGTGCTAACGGTGTATTTTTCATCAAAGCTTTTACCTTTTGGTCGTCGAACATGTGCTTCACGTGATTCAAATTGACGCACAGTTGATTCATCGGAAAAAAGCACTTGGTTCCAATTTTCAGCGGTCCACGATTGATGACGCTTCGCAAACTGGAGTCTCTTCTTTCTCATGATGGAGATTAGTCTAGGTTTATGTGCAGGTTTATAAGACTTTAATCCAAAATCTTTGCTAAGACGTCGGGAAACAGCGCTGATACTAATATCAAACTCTATTGAATGTAGAAAGGCCTTGATTTCCTTGCACGAACTTCTCTGAGAACGCCTTATGGTAGTGTCATCCCGTGAGGTTGTTTTCCTTGGACGTCCACTTCTCTTCTGGTCGCTAAATTCACCTGTGTCTCGATATTTCATGATCGTATTATGAATTGCTGTCTTGTTCACATTCACCTTTCTGCTTATATCACGTTCGGAGTTTTTTTTTTTTTTTTTTATTGGAGGTTTAACGACCACCGTGAGCAACTCAATGGGCTATAAGCAGTCGCCCGTCCCTAATTTGGGGTCACTGGTTCCAGGGAAGGGTGAGAGTCAGTGCCGTAAGACAAACACAACATCCATGCCTCACCGGGATTCGAACCCAGACCCCGTTCGGACGAATGATCAGAGGCCATCGCTTAGACCACTGCGCCACCGGGGCGGCGTTCGGAGTATCCTTCATGATACTATAAAATCACTATTTCTGCCTTCTGAGTAACACTTAATGACGCTTTTTTGTCTGGTTTTCGCTATATAGAAAATAAGTACAAAATCTCTCAGCATGAAAACCAGAAGAAAAATGACGCTCACACGCTTCTCCCAAGTCTATCAACAGCTGCCACTATAGGATGATGCAACAGCGACAGGAAGTTGAGTAATACAGACAGTAGCTGACGCAATCGGCAGAAATATCCTAATACCAACAGGTGGTCTTAAACTTTTGCAAATGACTGTATTTCGCTTATTACGGCGCCAAGCCCCGTTTGGGAACTTGCGGGCATAAATTTTGCATAATTTTGTATATGGTGCTTTTGATGCTTCAAAGCTCAACCGAAGTAGTGCTGCTATTTCGTTCAGCATCTCTTTACCTTATACCGTATTTCCTCCAGCGGAACATGTGGTTAAGAGCCCTCGATCACATAGCGTTGAGTGGTCATATCATAACGTTGAGTATTCAGTATGCCGAGGATGATAATCACAGCACCGTGAGGCTATACTCAGAGTTGATTAGCTGATATTAATTACGACAACATGTGACTGTAGCTAACGTGCGACGTAATACGCCAAGTCGCTTAGCTGTTAATAATAACAGTGACATGTGACTGTAGCTAACATGTGACGTAATACGCCAAGTCGTCTAGCTGATGATAATCACGGCACGCAATATGCCGATGTGACAAGTTTATCATAAGTACGGCACTGTAACTAATATGCCCAGGTGACAAGCTGATAATAATCACGACAATGTAACACTCCGAGTCGACAAGCTCTTAATAATCACGTCACTGCGACCTAATTCACTTAGTCGACAAGCTGATAACAATCACAGCACCGTAACACAGTATGCCGAGTAGAATGGATGTTGATACAGTAATAATGGCACTGAGTTGTAATATGCCGAATCTACCAGCTGATAATAATGTCACGCAATACGCTGAGGTGACAATCAGATGATAATCACGGTACTGAGATGCAATATGCCGAGTCGACTAGCTGATAATAATGACGGCATCGTGACGCAATACGCCGAATTGACTAGATGTTAATAATCACGGCACTGAGGGGCAATACGTGAATTACACCAAGTCGACTAACTGATAATAATCACGTCTTACATAATGCGTCAAGTCGACAAGAGGATAATAATCACGGCACGCAATACGCTGAGGTGACAAGCTGATGATAATTCCGGCACTGTGACGCAATATGCCGAGTCGACTAGCTGATCATAATGACGGCATCGTGACGCAATACGCCGAATCGTCTAGATGTTAATAATCACGGCCCTGAAGGGCAATACGTGAGTTGACCGTCTGGTAATAATCACTGCACTGAGACACATTACACTAAGTCGACTAACTGATAACAATCACGCCTTACACAATACGTCAAGTCGACAAGAGGATAATAATCATGGCACAGTGAAGCTATATGCCGAATCGATTAGCTTATATCAATCACGACACTGTGACACTATACGCCGAGTCGACTAGGTGGTAATAATCACGGCACTGAGATACAATACACCAACTAGTCTAGCTTGTAATAATAATCACGTCACTGTGCCGTGATTCGCCGAGTCGGCTAGAGGATATAAGCACGGGCACTGTGAGGCTATACCCGGAGTCGACTAGTTTATAATAATAACGCACTGTGTCGCTATTCGCCTAGTCGAGTATATGATGATAATCACGCCATTGTAACGCAGTACGCCGAGTCAACCGACTGATAATAATCACGGCACTGTGAAGCAATACGTCGAGGCAACTAGCAGATGATAATCACAGTCATGTGACGCAATACGCAAAAGCGACTAGTTGATAATAATCACCGTAGTGGGACGCAATACGCCGAGTCGACTAAGTGACGATAATCACGGCACTGAGACGCAATACATTAAGTAAATAGCTTATAATAATAACCACCGCACTGTGACGAAATTCGCCGAGTCGACAAGCTGATTATAATCACGGCCCCCGACGCAATTTGCCGAGTCGACTAGCTGATAATAATCACGTATAGTGACGCAACACGCCGAGGCGACTGGTTGATAATAATCACAGTAATGGGACGCAATACGCCGCCAAATCGACCAGCTGACAATACTCACGGAATGATAACGCAATAAGGCGAGCCGAGTAGCTGATGATAATCTCGACACTGTGACGCAATATGCCGAGTCGACTAGCTGATACATAATAATGACAGAACTGTGACGCAATACGCTGAGTCTATCGGCCGTCTTTGTTCATATCAGCAATGCTCCCTCTTTCTAAGTCATTTTGTTTATGATAATCACTGCGTTGATGGGTTCACAACATTCTGCCCATGATAATTTTTCTCCAGGAGTCATTCGTCAACTAGTTGCGGTAATTTTATTCTGAAAGACACGTCAATCTCTTACTCCCAAATCACCACATTCACGGTGTTATAAAAGCTTGAGCTTTTACCTGTTAGTGGAATCGATTGCATATCTGGATGCTATGTACAATCGTGCTCGTGAATTTGCATGCAAATCGCATCCTATTTCCTAGGGTTTTTTTATTTTTATTTCGAAAGAGGATTATCATTCAAAACGAAAGTAATGGAAGCTTTCTCCTTTCATCGTAAAATGTCATGTTATTATTTTAAATATTTTCGTCGTCTTGTTTTTCAAAACTGGAAACTTCGACGTAGCTATCGCTCGCAACTTCTGTATGATTAATTTTAATAGTATGTAATGTTTACCAAAGGCGGCGTACGCTGGTGTTATTTTTGTACCTTCACAATGTTCAGAAAGAATCACCTCGCAAAGACCGCATTCAGTAAGGTCCAAGATATGACAGTTTCGCAGTGCGCTATATCTCTCTTGAGACTACCCTCATTGCCTATATTTTGTTATTAATCTACTTTCACTGGAACACAAAAGCAAGGAAGGGCAAATTCGTCTTCACGTGGAGTAGTTGGTCATTCTTGTCAACGCCCAAAAGGTTATGAATTGCGGCATCGCTATGAATCCACTGTTAGGGTGTGGGCTTATCGACTGTTTTATTATCATTCAACCAATCTAGGTTGGACAAACTTATTGGTAACGACGTATTTTATGAACACAGGAGCAAAATGGATACACAACTGGAAAAATTATAATGCGAACAACTTCCCATGAATCTCTTCCATGATAATTCAAGCTATAGAGTTTTAAATCTAGACTCATAAAAAAAGCGGAATTTCAAGCATATGGGGGTGGGAACAGTAGAGCATGCTTACAACTAGGAGCTACAGTAAAACCCTCGTTAAATCTGACACACTCGTTAAATCCAAGTGCTCCCTAAATCCGTTTCTAAGTGAAACTTTTTGCCATGTAAAAATATACGTACTTAATAGTACGCATCACAATTGGAAATGGGTCATAAATTTTCGGACCCGTAACTGACCCGGAAGAATCTGCTTTGAACTATAAATTCGAAACTCATTTTATACATATATACATATAAACGTAATATATATATTCATCCCAATAACTACTTGATATTTAATAACTAAAAACCTTTTTTAATAATAGAATTTGGTTACTTGCTAAATTTTAGTGCCATTTTTAGTGCCACTATTTTGCGTAATCCAGAAGTAATGGCTGACTATGACCGTGACCATGGAGTATATTACAAATGGGAATCATTATTTACGATTACACAAATGTATTTTTTTAAATGTATTTAGATTGTTCACTCTTTCCACGCTTTGATGGAGGTGCGCATACTTTCATATGGTCCGTTAGATTTTTGGTTCCATAATCTTTTATTACACCGTCGACATCTTTCTTTGTAATTATACGCTTTCCACATTTTGAACAACAAGCAAGACCAAACAACACAGAATTATTCACCGGTTCCTTAATGAGACGAAATAATTTTAGCATTCACTCTTCCCCTTGTGGTTTTCAACAAGCGCGTATTTGTTGGCCTCGACGTCTTTCTCAAGCTCCTTAATATTAATACCATCCATATTAACAAATAAGGAGTTAATTTCGACATGACATGTCATGGGAACGGAATGTTAGTACATCAATTGAAAACCTTTCAATGCTCAATGTAAAAGATGCGATGTGAAAAGTAACTCTTAGTCATACAGTGAACTTCGCACGGAGGGAGTGAATCAGCTGAGAAGCAGGCGAATGGCGTTTGCCTGTACCTTGCCCTGGACGCAAAGGAAGTATCTTTTTACGTTATGGTGTCGGTGTGTCTGACGTCGGTCGGTGGAAATTTTCGTTGCTTTCTACCTCAATTGTGTTGCCAACAGTATTCGTTTGAGAGAAAAGATATCACGTTAAGTATGAAGTATAACTGAGAAAAAACTCAAGATTTACATAGGGAAAGAAACTAAAAAGGAAAGTTAATTTAGAATGTACGTCACACAATATCTGTAGTAATACTTTTTTTCAGATCAGTTAAATTAACAGGAAGGGAAGGGATGAAGGCCTTGTCTATGTCATAACACTGTAAAGAAAAGTCACAGGGCCTTAGACCCGGATTTCGTGGTGGCCAACATGTGAGTAACATGTTGTTGCCTGCTACGCGGCCAATCCTTCGCTGTGAAAGATTTTCATCGAGGTAATTTCTAGCTTCCCAATGCCACTGGGGTGGTGCTCCAACCTTTTGGAAAATGAAGTTGTCACTGTCTTCGTGCAGTTGAGGCATCAACCAAATAATTAGCACATCGAGATAAGAACTTCCCCTTACAGTGTTCTTTTGGGAAAATATGATTTGAAAATACTGTACATGCAAAAAATGCTGTACTAAATACTATATGAAAATACTCTACATGTTCTGTATGTATCCACGCGTATTTTATTATCTCTCTCTCTGTAAAATAATACCAAAAAAATGAACCATTTAATCGGAAAAATAATTTTAAATATATATTATAGGTACGCATTTAATATCAAGTTTTTTAATTGTGAGATCAGCTGGGCACAGAAGTCAACCTCCCGAATAGCAAACATAACCCAATTGTGGACAAATGTTGTAGTCCAAGGGTGTCCGCTGTTAGAAGTTTTTCTTTATTATATATCCACAACAACGGGATTTACTTGAAAGATTGAATTAATTAACCACATCAGTACTGTAGTTAATTAATTAATTCTTTCAAAGTATGTTTAACAGTACGGCCACGTGAGACTGCCCGCTGTTTAAGTGCACGGCACACATGAACCAAAAGCAACGCCGATCCTTCCAATGCAGCGCTCACTTAGAGGATGAAAGTGGCAATTTAAACAAAGACAGGAACTGTTTTCTCTGTTCCCCTCCGGCGAGATCCCCCATTCTGTTATTACAAATCTCTCTCTGTAATTGTCACCCAGAAATCTGCTTTAATGTGCGTGAACTCCCCACATCTTCTTTTTCCCCAGGAGTAGGTGACCTGTATTTAACACTGCTGTCGCTATAAACTCAAGGCTTGGAGCGGTTGGCGGAGAGAGTTCTTGTGCAACTCTCTTGTTGAGCATTTAATGTACTCCTTCCCCATTGCTTTTCTGTGAACATTTTCCCACTAACACATCAAGATTTCTCTGCGCTGTCCTATGTGACACCATATCTATTCATCCATTGCAGGACAGATTTTCTTTTCTGCCTTGTTAAATACGGAATTTCATTGCCATTTGTTAATTTTTCGTTAAAAGTCATCATCTTAACTTTTCACTCCGTCGTTAAATCCAGGGACTTCATTAAATTTTAGTCGTTAAAACGTTAAAATTAACATTGTACCAAACAGCAGCTCCTATTTAGCTCGTTAAACCCGAGACTTCACTAAATAAGGGCTCGTTATAGACGGGTTCTATTGTATCACCATTTATTCTTCAAATTATAGCCCTCCTAATTCGATGCACTTCTTTGTACAGTTGTGTAGTTTATGTACGGCTCCGTGGAACTAAGCAATGGAACCCTGCTTAACAACGTCGTCACGGTCTTTTAGATGTGCGTAATGCTGTCGAAATGGTGCTTCTTTACTTTAGATTTTATTAGGGAAACAAGAAAAAATCAAATGGTGCCAAATCGGGCAAACACGGGGAATGGTGAAGCACTGCACCACCTGTAAGAAATTGTTTGACGATGCTCGCGTTATGCGCAGGCGCATTGTCGTCAAGCAAGAACCAGTCATGTGGCTCCGCCGTGCGTAACGCATCCAGTTATTTTCAGCAGTCTGTCTCCCATTCCTCTGTAAAATCCAGCTTTGGCTGTCTGTCCTTCCGATAGATATTCTTTACGCACAGCTCGTTTCCAATAAAAAAAAACACCAACATTGTTTTGATTTAAGACTTTTAGAGCCGGAATTCTTTTCGGCTTCGGCGAGTTTTCTCTAACCCTTGCAGCTGATCGTCTTCTTGTTTCACGATTGTATGCAAAGTACAAAGATTCATCACTAGTTGGATTTATTTTTATTTTTTTATTGAAGGTTTAACGGCCACCGTGAACAACTCAATGGGCTATATAAGCAGTCGCCTGTCCTTAATTCAGTGTCAGTTGTTCCAGGGAAAGGAGAGAGCCAGAGCCGTAAGACAAACGCAACATCCATCCCTCATTATTTAAACTCTGGATGATTGTCTTCCATCTCAATCAATTCCGGACATGTAGCAACTCGCAAGTACAAGGATTCATCACTAATTGGATTGATTGATTTAAAGTCTGGATGATTGTCTTCCATCTCAATCAATTCCCGACATGATCGATTATTTTAATTCAAACTCTGGATGACTGTCTTCCATTTCAATCAACTTCCGACATGCAGCAAATCGCTCATCTTTCTCCGTCGTGAGTATATGCTGTAGGAAGCGATAACACGCTTGTTTTTTATTCCGTCAACAATCGAAAGTCTGTCATTCAGAGCGACAGTCGACGGTTTTCCGTTAACCGCAGCCGAAATTTGTCGATGTTGGGGATCGTCAGAAACTGGGAGTTCCGGCCGGTCTGTACGTCACCTTGAACAACTTCGCGTCCTTCACAAAAAAAGTTTCGTACCAGCAAAGTATGCAGATTTTCATCTGGCACTGCCATCGTATAAAGGCTTCTACACACGCCACAATTTTTATCAGATGCGAGTTGTAATCTCGAGAGTCAGGTTGTACAACCGCCAGTAGGATTACGGCAAGCCAACGAGTTTGAACGAGGCATAGTAGTGGGAGCCAGACGGATGGGACATTCAATTTCCGAAGTTGTGAGAACATTCAACATTCCTCGATCAACGGTGTCACTTGTGTACCGAGAATACCTAATGGAAGGCATTACCACCCACCGTGAACAGCGCAGTGGCTGACCATGGGTGCTGAATGACCGTGACCAGCGCGGCGTCTGAACAGGATTGTCCATGCTAACAAACAAGCGACACAGGCTCAAATAACATCCACATTCAATGCAGGGTGTACCAGAGACATATCCATTAGGTCAGTGCAGCGTAATTTAACGTCCGTGGGGTATGAGAGCAGAAGACCCACCAGAGTGCCTTTGTTAACACCACGACATCAGACACAGCACCTCACCTGGGCTCGTGAACACGGTTATTGGAAACTGGAAGACTGTCAACATGTGGACTGGTCCCATGAGTCACGCTACGAGTTGTCACGACCTGATGGTAGGGTTGGGTGTGGCGCAGACCCAATGAAGCCATGGGCACCACCTATCAACAAGGAACTGTGCAAGCTGGTGGTGGTTCCATACATGTGTGGTGTGTCTTTGCGTAGCACGTTTTGGCTCCGCTGGTAGTAAATACGTCATTAGCCAGTAATCGTTTTGTGGCTCTACTGGGTGACCATTTGCAGCGCTTCATGGACTTCATGTATCCCAACAACCATGAGATTTTCCAGGCAGACAATGCAGCATGTCATCGGGCCCAAGTTGTCCAAAAGTGGTTCGAGGAGCATTCTGGATAGTTCCGACGGATAGTGTGGCCATCATGTTCTCCCGACGTGAACCCAATAGAGCACTTTTGGGACGTGGTGGAAAGGTCCATTCGCACCAAAGATCCTGCGCCTACAAATACCAGGTAACTGTGGGCGGCTTATCAGATGACATGGCTCAACATCTCTTCAGAAGTCTTCCGGCCACTTGTTGAACCGATGCCACGTCGAGTTGCTACACTTCGCCAGGGCAGAGGAGGTCCTACATGTATCCCATGGCTTTTGGTACTTCAGTATAGTAGACACGAGGAACTGTATCAAAGGTAATGACTAACAATCAACACGTTGGTAAAATCATGCAATGCATTAATTATGATACGCTTTCCAACATACCAGAAATCATTACGCAAGTTATTTAATAATGGCTGTGGAATAAATCTCGCTCCTGTGTTCTGACCTTTGACCCCATTTTGATGTTATTCAACAAAACCGGTTCAGTGTACCTCTTTAACAACATGATAAAGTTTTGTCGCAATCGAAGAATTTTTACGTACGTTATGACGCATAAGGGCAATGGAATGGATCCCGCTCCTCTATCCTGACCTTTGAATCCATTTCGGCCATTTTGAACAGACTTCCTTCCCTGGTGGTCCTCTATCACATACTAAAATTTCATCGAAATTGAACCATTTTTATGCAAGTTATGAACTATAAGAGCTATGGAATGAATCTCGCTTCTATGTCCTGACCTTTGACCCCATTTCGTCCCTTTTCAATAGGGTTTGTGCCCAGGTCGTCCCCTACAACATACTAAAATTTCATTAAAATCGAGCCGTTTTTACGCGAGTTATCGTGCAGACAGACAGACAGACGGACAAAGCTGGAGCATATACGTTTCTTTAACCTACGGTTGGAAAGCGTAAACCAGTTAGTAAAATCATGCAATGCACTGATTATGATACGCTTTCCAATATACCAGAAATCATTACTCAAGTTATTACTCAAGTTATGAGGATAATGGCTGTGGAATAAATTTCGCTCCTGGGCGCTGATCTTTGACCCCATTTCGGCGATATTAAAAATAATTGGTTCAGTATATCTCCGGAACAACATACTAAAGTTTTGTCGCAATAGAAGCATTTCTAGTCAAGTTATGAGGATAATGGCTGTGGAATAAATGTCGTTCCTTTTCACTGACCTTTGACCCCATTTCAATGATATTCATCCGAACCGGTTCAGTGTATCTCCGAACATGATAAAGTTTTGTCGCAATCGAAGCATCTGTACGTAAGTTATGACGCATTAAGGCAATGGAATGGATCCCGCTCCTATATCCTTACCTTTGACCCCATTTCGCCCATTTTCAGTAGGGTTCGTCCCCGGGTAGACCCCTACCACATACTAAAATTTAATCGAAATCGAACCATTTTTACTCAAGTTATGACGCATAAGGGGAATGGATTGGATCCCACTTCTATGTCCTGACCTTTGACCCATTTCATCCATTTTCAATACGGTCCGTCCCCAGATGGTCCCCAACCACATACTGAAATTTAATCGAAATCGAACCATTTTTACGCAAGTTATGACGCATAAGGGCAATGGAATAGATCCAGCTCCTATGTCGTGACCTTTGACCCCATTTCGCTCATTCAAAATAGGGTTCGTCCCCAGGTGGTCCCCTACTGCATACTAAAATTTCATCGAAGTCGAACTATTTTTACGCGAGTTATCGTGCGGACAGACAGACGGGAAAAGCTGTAGCATATACGCTTCTTCAACCTACGGTTGGAAAGCATAGAAAAAGGACACACAGCGTTACCTTCAAACGTGCAAACTGTGTATGCTATACAAAGATGTCTAACAGGGATAGGGTGACCTTGGCATGGATTGTTCAATGGAAACACAAACCAACGACACCACAAATAGCAGCAGAGTTGAACATCAATGGCAATGATCCCGTTTCCTTCATAACAGTTCGTCGGGAACTCCATCGTGCAGGCATAGTATATGACTGTGCTTCAGCCCACAAACCTCTAATTACAAATACCAATGCAGCAAAACCTGTTAGATGGTTCAAAACACGTAAAAACTGGGATGCTAAAGACTGGCAACGTGTCATCTCGTCTGATGAATCCATTGTTTTCCACTACCGGTGGAGTGTACATCCCGAGAAAGCCTGCAGAAGCATAACACACCGACTTTTTGGTTCCAACTGAGAAGCATGGAGGAAGGTCTTAATGTTGTTGGGTGTCATATCATTGCATTCGTTTGGGATGTTGGTTATTCTGCAGGACACCACAAATAGCAGCAGAGTTGAACATCAATGTCACATCTGCCAATATACGAATCCATAATTAGGGACCACCAGTATTGCAAGAATTGTTCCTCTGGTTTCAAGCAGATAATGCACTCGTGCATTTTACGTAACACGTGTCAAGTTGCGGCTTGCAGAACATGAGGACGAGGTACAGCAGAAACGCTGCTCAATTTCCAGATCTCAATATTATTGAACATTTGTTGGAATATTTGGAGCGAAAGTGCAGATCACATTGTCCACTTCCAACATGACTGTCACAGTTGGTACATATTTAGGAAGAATGGTCCCAAATTTCATTATCGCACGTGCATGACTTGTATATACAGAGGGTGAGTCGAAAGTTTTGTAACATCTGCATAAACGCCTGTACTGAGGCGGGTATGTCACGTTTTTAAACTAGTTCAAGTCGCGTACTGCAGTCAGTCAAAAGGAATATAAAGTGGTAGTCGTTGCTGTGAACAGCATTGCATGTCGTCATTCTGTCTGTGGTTGGGACGCCTAAAAGATGAACAGCCACAACCGCCTAATTAAGGAACTTTTACTTTACGTGTTTGAACTCAGCCATAATGCTTCTCAAGCAACATGAAACATTTGTCATACGAAAGGGGAAATTTCCGTGAACCACAGCACTGCAACCTGATATTTCATGAAATTTTGCTGAGGTGACAAAAACCTTGATGATCAACCAAGGTCAGGTGGGCCGCGAACCGTGGATTCGGAGGCTGTGCGCCAGCCCCTAGAGGCAAATCCTACAACCAACACTCGGAGATTATCAGGCGAGCTGGGCATGTCACAGACCACCATGGTTCGTCACCTTCAGGGCCTCATCAAGGTCTACAGGAGCTGTCGCACTGTCCCTCACGAACTGACGTCAGCTGAAGCAAACGGCCGAGTCGAAGTGTGCGCGAAACTCTTAGAAACCCCGCGCTATGCATTTTTCATAAAGAGAATTGTTACGTGCGATGAAAAGTGGGTGTATTTCCTAATCCTAACACAAAACGCTAGTGGTTGAGCCCGGGACAGCTTCCTGAAATTGTTACTAAACGTGGGCTCTTCGAGCACAAGGTGATGCCCTGAGTCTTGTGGAATTTTGAGGGGATAATCCATTACGAATTTGTTCCAGACGGTCGGACCTCTACTCTGAACTTCTGGGGCGATGTATGTCGTTTTGGAGGAGAAGTACCCAGCACTTGTGAATTGAAAGCGCGTTCTCCTTCAGCAGGACAACGCTCGGCCTCATACCGCGCGAACGACTCGGGCAAGACTCCAGGAATTTCAGGGCATCGAATTGATGCCACACGCCCACCGTATAGTCCGGATCTTACCCCGTCGGATTATTACTTGTTCTGGTCCATGGCTCACTTCCTTCGCAGGCGGCACTTCAACAACCAGGAGGAGGTGGCAGCTGGGGTGAAGGACTTCTTCGCCTCGAAGGACGCGAACTGGCACCGCCGCGGAATCGAAGAACTGGCAGACAGATGGCTACAAACGGGGCAACACAATGGCCTATACTTTGAATGCCAGTCCGCTTTTCTCGTAAATGTACGTATGAAGACATAAAGTGATCCAAATATTACAAAACGTTCGACTCACCCTCTGTAAGTCGATTCGAAGTCGAATGGCTTCTTTTCTGAATGCCCGAGGTATAGGTCTACAGCTTATTAATAAAAAGTCGTCCACAAACAGTAAGTGTTTCCATTATTCTAATAAACCCCTGTATGCTTAGGAACTTGTAAAGACATAGACTCGCCGTTGCCGTTTCTGCGATTTCGTTTAGTACGATTGCAATTCCTCGGGGATATTAGAACGCCTGTCTACTGCTGTATTACGGAATCGTGTTCGCAACAAATTAGCAATCTCATTAAAATGTCAGGAGAAATATTAGAAAGCTCGGAATATCTGCGTTTCAGTGTTCGTCCAGTTGCGTAATTCCTCTCTACATTCACTGGAGATATTAAATACCTCTGCTCGGTAAACTGACAGTATGATCTCCTTCACAGGCTGTACCTGAATAGAATTAAGTTAAATATTGCCTTCTTGAATAAAGACTGAAAGAGTAATTTCCTAGCGTAATTAGATGCGTAACAATCACAGCGTGCGACGTGTAAGATTCCTCCTTCATTCACATGACTAAAGAAATTCATTTCGCTAAGTTCAGAGAGAAGAACTTTTCATAAGATTGTAGGGGGTCAAATAATGATGTACGAGATCTTCACTAATTGCGAGCCTGTAAATACAGAAGAGTCGTGTCATTATCCTTTCTAACACAGTGAAAACAGCGTTGCGTTAGAAATACCGTGGCGGTAATGTATGCAAAAATAGCACAGAAAGGTTTTCGAATGCGAACGTCATTGTGCTTTTAAGTACACTGAAGTTCCTAAGTTTTTTTTTGCATCGTGTCTAATAAATCATACCACTCCTACTGGGAGATTTCTTTCTGATGTTGGATAAATAAATTCACTTCTTAAAAAACATAATAATGGCTTCAGATCTTTTTTTTGTCAGTTTTCTTAATAAAATGCATGTTACCCGTTTCAGACGTTCCCGTCTTGCTATATCAATCATCGGAGTAATCATTTTACTTTTTTTAAAGAGAGAAAAATGTTTGGAATCTGCTTTTTCTCCCTATTTCATGTAAAGTGATTTTCAAGCTACGTCGTCAGATCTAGTACCAATTTTTGAATTTTAACTTCTCTTAAAATGAATGTGTTCTGATTATAATCATGTCTTGCTATATTAAACAACAGAATAAGCATTCCTTTTTTTTTCAGCACGTCTTTTGTAAAAAATGATCGTGCTTATGTTATCGGTTTGTCCGTCCGTCCGTCCGTCTGTACCCTCACGGAATCTCTGCAACTATTAGTCCGATTTGAAAAATTCTTTTTGCGTTCAGAAGCTTGAAATATCCGAATGATGATCCTTCATTTCGTTTTTTTTTTAAATGTACAATTTCGCCGCTAGAGGGCGTAAATTCAGATGATGTCGAATTCAAATTGGCGTGTTATTCCACATATTTGCTTCTAAACATTCGATTGATAAAATTATTTTATCTTTCGATTCCATTTATGTCAAAGAGTATTTTAGATACAGTTTCTTTTTCATATTACGCACAGATTTTCCACTAGGGGACGTAAAAGTAAATTACATTTTCCCCGATAACTCTTCTTGTAAAACTCCGATTTGATAAAAACAAATTTCAGCAGACACATCTCCTGATGGAACATCTTTTGCATATAATTCCGAATTTTTGGTAAAGAATACTTTGGCCACCAGGGGGCGTAAGTGTTAATTTTTGCTTCTGATGTATTTGCCATAAAATCTGAGCTTCTAAAATATCGATTGAAAAAATTACTTCGTGGACTGATGCCACTCACATCGATAAGCCTTTTTGGAAAATATTCCACAGTTTCTCCGCCAGGTGGCGTAGATGTATATCTTATTTTTGTCAATATCTCTACTTCTAGGAGTCCGATTTGAAAAATTCCTTCTTTCTTGGACAGTGTTTCCAGTGTGAAATGTGTTTCATATAATTTCGAAATTTTCAAGTAATTCATAGACTTTTCGCTAGGGGGCGTAAAGGTAAATTGCGTTTCCTCCTATATCTCTGCTTCTAAATCTCCGATTTGAAAAATTCTTTCTGCACCGAATACAGCTAATGGTGGGAAATCGTATGCACATAATTTCTAATTTTTGTAAAAAATGGTTTGGCCACCAGTTGGCGTAAGTCTTAATTTCCGCTTCTGGTGTGTTTGCAGCAAAATATGAGCTTCTAAAATCTCGATTGAAAAATAAGTCGTTTGTAGACCGATATTACTCATGTCGACCAACCTTTTAGGGACATTTTCTTCTTGAAATAATGCATGGTTTCTACGCCAGGGTGCGTAGATGTATATCTTATTTTTGTCAATATCTATACTTCTAGGAGTCCGATTTGAAAAATCCTTCTTTGTTGGATAGTGTTCCCAATGCGAAATGTTTTTCTTATAAATTCAAAATTTTCAAGTAAATCACAGACTTTCTGCTAGGGCGCACAAAGGTAAATTGCGTTTTCTGCTCCTAAAACTGCGATTTAAAAAATTCTTCCTGTATCGCATACAAGACCTGATGGAAAATATTTTTCACATAATTTCTAATGTTTGGTAAAGAATGGTTTGGCCACCAGGTGTCATAAGTGTTAATTGCTGCTTCTAATGTATTTGTAGCAAAATCTGGGCTCCTGAAAACTCGACTAATTTTTTTTTGGGGGGGGGGGACCGACACCGCTTATATGGATAAACCTTTGAGAATACTTTCTGCCTAAAATAATGCATGGTTTTCCCACCAGGGGACGTCAAGTCACATCCTATTTCTATCGATAACTCGGTTTCTACGAGTTCGTAAGCTCACGATTCCGTTTACAGCAATATCTGAGGGACTAAAAACCCGATTGAAAAACTTCTTCCTTCCGTCAGATGTTGTTGTTTTCCACACCGGTTCCATTGACTTTGAATAGCTTTGATAAATTTAATTTGCGTCAGAATGTATTCAAAAGACGTGCTGATTACACCCGAAAATTCGGTGTCATCTTTCTTGTTTTCTCCTCTAAGAAAAATCAGGTTTTAAGATGTGTTCTACCACCCCTCACTCTATCGTAAAAACAACTTTATCACGAAAAATGGTGCCTGCCGTTGCGGAGAGAGAGCAACGGTTTTGAATATAAATTCTTCTGAAAAAAAATATGCTTCGTTGGTTGAAATAGCAGGAAAACCAAAAGAATACCTCACCTTTTGATATCCTTCGTTTATCTCGCCTTTTGAGAACCGATTGGGCCGCGGGTGGCCTAGTGGGCAACGTTCGTAACTGCCACGGAGAGGGCCTCAGTTTCGATCTCAGGCAGGTACGAACGCTCGATCCACTAAATATCCGCTGTGCGTCGGATGGGTACGTTAAGCCGTCGGACTTCGGGTACTGCCCACCCCCGGTAATAAATAAGGGCGTCTTCCTCCCTCTTTCTACTTCGCTTCCGTGTCACTTTCCTATCGGGCACTCTAGCCCAAATCTCCTAGTTTCCTATTTCTAAGGGTTGTTTAAGACCTAGGGTCAGACACTCTCTTCCTAAAATCTTCTTCATATGATCATCATGATCATGTAACGTATGTTCTATTTTCACTTTCTTTTGAGTTTCTTTTTCTATGTAAATTAGAGTTCGTTCTCTTAGACATTTTCAAACCTAAACCTTTCGTCGCTTTCCTCACACGAGAATGATCTTGGCAACACACTGAGGTCGGAAAGTGACGTATGTGTGGCCGGATAAGAACGATAGATAAAAAAGTAATGCAACGGTTGTCTACGGGGATTGATGTTATTGATGATAGACGTGCTGTTTTACTGCGATTGAATGTTAAATCAGTAATACTGTATTGAGTACGCCGATAACCCGGATGTGAGTGTGGAGTAAAAACTTGCAAACAAAATAAACGTATTTATAAGTATTACAACTGACCTCTTTCTTGTAATGCGTATGAGTAACTTCTAATATTAACTCGACTTTAGCATACATAACGTAATTACTGGCGTAAGGACTAATTTACAGCAGAAAGACAATTACGTTGTAGGCATTCTGAAAACATATCACTCGTTGCTGTCATGGATAAAAGGAGCGATTTATCAGATTTGCAAAATGGAATGATTATCATCTTTCGGGTCATGAGTGGCAGTGTTTCTGAAACAGAGCAGTTTGTGAACTGTTCGCGTGCTGTTGTGGTTAAAGTGTTTCGTGATGGGAGAAATGGCCCCATTGCGAATAAGCGACGTGGAAACTGCGAAGCACCACGTTCCGTTGATGTGAGACGTAAACGTCGGCTTCCAAGATGCGTGAGGGCTGGTCGACACGTTACAGTGGAGCACCTCACTGGCCGAGTGAACTCGGGAGCTACCGGAAGTGTGTCTAAAACGACAGTTCAGCGAACCCTGCTGCATATGGGGATCCGATGCAGACGGATGGTCACTGCAACGATGCTAACGAAGGTGCATCGACAGAAAAGGTGTACATTTGCGCAGCAGTATCGGAATTGGACCTCCGCTGATAGGCGAAGGATTGCCTTCTCCGATGAGTCGCCTTTTTTGCTTCATCGAACGGATGGACGTTGGCGTATAAGGCGAGAAACGTCGCAGAACAAACACTCTTCAAGCACTGCTGAAAAAACACGAGCTGGTGGGAACAACGTTACACTGAGAAAAACGTTTTGTTAATTCAACAAAAATTTTGTTGAATCAACAAAATTTTTTGTCGATATACAGTCAATGAAAAATTTGTTGGATTTTCAAAATTATTTTGTTGAATTTGCAAAATTATTTTGTTGAAAATTATTGTTGATTTAACAAAATTTATTTTTATCACGACAAAACGTTTTGTTCATTTAACAAAATGATTAGGTCGATTTTTGAGAATTTGCTTGATCCAACAAAACATATTGTTATCATGACAAAATGTTTTGTTGCTGCAACAAAACTTATTGTGTCACTATACCAATATGTTTTGTTGGATCAAACAAATTCCCCAAAATCGACCTAATCATTTTGTTAAATGAACAAAACGTTTTGTCGTGATAAAAATAAATTTTGTTAAATCAACAATAATTTTCAACAAAATAATTTTGCAAATTCAACAAAAAATTTGTTGACTGTATATCGACAAAGTCTTTTGTTGAATTAACAAAACGCTTTTCTCAGTGTATGGTCTGAGAAATGTTTTCGTGGCATTCTCTGGGTCCACTCATACCTGCGGAAGGCACTATGGACGGAATTCGTTATGAATCCATCCTTGCAGAACACGTACACCATTACATGCTGATTGATTTCCCTGGGGCGGATGAGATCTTCCAACACGACAATACCACGTGTCACACAGCTAGAAAAGTCCGAGAGTGGTTGGAAGAGCACGATGAAGACTTCAAAATACTTTCCTGGCCCCCTAACTACCCAGACTTAAACCCAATTGAGCATCTGTGGGACCACTATGGATTCTCTTCCACGCACCTTCCAGCAGCTGTCAGATGCACTGCAGTCAGCATGGCTCCACGTACCTGTGAACACTTTCCAGCCCCTTATTGAGTCACTCCCAGCCCGTCTAACTACTGCCCGTGATGCACACAGCGGTTACTCTAAATATTAGCTGGTGATCACAATAATGTGACTTGATCGTGCATGTTCCTACGCCAATAAATCGGATTACTAGTATAGTTTTACTACTTTCTACATAATTGATATACAGTTAATTTAAACAATGAAGTGAAGTAAATTATGCTGTTGCCATGGGTCTCTTACGCTTAAATGTTGCCCTTTGCAATGCATGAAGAAGAACATTAATGTAAAACGGAGACAGTGCATTTTCTGTTTTTACGCTTGTACAGCAGCCCTTTGCAAACCAACTTGAGCCCAGGATCCACGATGTGCACTTATCTTATTGCGTAGTTCCAAGGCTTGTGCGTGAGTCGACCAAGGAATGCCAGCGACGCTGGAACACATGAACCAAAGGCGTTTCCGTGAAGACTAAAGTTGGTGAAAAGATATTTCACCAGTAACGATAACTACACACACGGGTAAGTAGAATACACCGATTTATCGGAGTTTGATACAAGACAAATTGTGATGGCACGGCACCTCGGAGCTACGATCTCGGAAACGGCGCGGCTTGTGGGTTGTTCGCGTGCCGCTGTAGTGAGTACGTATCAAAAGTGGTGCACAGGTGGCCAAATGACGGACGTCGTCGTGCCGTGTGTCCTCTGCAGCTAATTGATGCCAGAGGGAAACGGAGACTGTCGTGTACTGTTCACAGCGACCGCAAGACCACAGTGCGATAAGTCAACCCTAGCTACAACAGTGGTGATCAGGGCAATGTGTCCCAAGAAACAATTCATTCCAGCCATTTGCGCATGGGCCTGCGTCGCCGAAGACCCAACCTTGTCCGCCACTGCACATCATCTCCAACAACGCATGAAATTGGCCGAAGATCATCGATATTGGACCGTGGATGATTGAACGAAAGTAGCCTGGTCTGACGAATCAAGATTCCTGGTGCATTACGTAGACGTCCTAGCGCGAATACGCCGATTACCAACGGAGGCTGTAGCATCTGGATGCACAGTTGTGCCGAAACAGGCCGGCGGCGGTATTATGTTTTGGGCGATGTTTTCTTGTTATACTTTAGTCCCCATCATCCCAATAGCACAATCCCTGAGAGCTGTCAGGTATCTGAACATCGTTGCGGACCAAGTTCACCTATTCATGGCAATTGTGTTTCTTGCTGGTGATGGACATTACCAACAGGATAAGGCGCCAGGCCACACTACCAGAATCCTGAAGCAGTGGCTCCAGGAACATGCTGGGGACTTTCTGTTAATGCTCTAGCCACCAAATTCACCTGACATGAACCCAATCGAACATTTGTGGTTCAACTTGGAAAAGCAGGTTCGCGCTAAATCACCAACACCCTGAAATATACGGGAACTGGAAGACCTGCTGTTGACATTATGGTACCAGATACCTCAGGATACGCATCTCCACCTCATCGAATCCATACCTCGCCGAGTGACCGCAGTTTTGCGGGCTAAAGGGGGTACTACAGTTTTTTAGGTAGGTGGTCATAATGTAATGGCACATCGGTGTATTTACTTCATGCTAAATAAACTACCACTCACCATTAAAGACATGATCTCGATTTCGCAGCCGTAACGCAGCTGAGCCCTAGCACGACTTGGTACCAGACCCCTAGGGGGAACGACGATTACTGATGAGCAGCAGTCTTTAAATGCTGCCTAGATCAAATGATGACGCACGTGATCACGTAAGTTGCATATACGCTGCATCGGGGACGTTTACGTACATATGTGTAAAGTTTTCTAATTCAGTGGCCGGCGTGTGTGTGTGTGTGTGTGTGTGTGTGTGTGTGTGTGTGTAAATGTTCACATAGCGGCAACGTTTTAAGAAAACTACGACAAAGCAATTCTTTTACCACTCTCACCACAGCATTGCCATTCATAAACCTGTATAACGTACTACAGAGCTGAAGCATGTATCAAGACGACAAATATGCAGCGATACATTCCGCCGGTGTAGCTTGGTCGGTCAGAGCAACTCATTCCGGAGCGAGAAGACGCGAATTCGATCATCGTCAAATTTCAGTTTTTACACCTGTCACTGATAATAGTAATCGCTCTAATGTAGTCCTTTATTTTTTGTTTCATGACCCAAAGCATGGCAGTGAATGTCTAGTCCCGCTGACAGGGACATCGTGCCACTGGTTAAAAAAAAAAACCTTGGCTCAAACATCTTCTTTCTCCTTTCTTGGGTTCGTCGCCATTTTTTCAGCTCTTTAGCAGGTAATCAGCCAGAAAGAATTAGTGTCCATCGTACCTGTGAATGCTCACTTTGAATAACAAAGCTCCTTCTGCGTACGTTCACTCCTACTAACCGTGTTCAGCCGACTTCTTAGACAGCGAATATATTTGAGCTAATTTCAGTCCATTTTTCTAACCTCGAGTCAATTCGTTTCAGGCGCTTAAAGGGTTAAAAAACGATTCAGAAAATGAAAAACAAAACTTGTGCACACGGAAGATTCATTTAAAAAATGTACGAGACAGCTATTCTACATACACTCGTTTCCATAAATTAAGAAAAATTAGAAAAATCGCATTTATTTGTGAAAGAAGAGTTGGAAATGCAAAAAACTTGGGTATCTGACGTCAAACACAATGAGGAGTCGGATTATCGTATGCAAATGAGTGGCAAAGGCATGTGTTTGTGCAAATGAGCAGCAACATAAATTGGACTGCTCTGGAGATGTGCGTCACATCGTTTGAGGGGTGCAAAGCAAGGATTCTAAGATAGCAGATTTCTTGCAATGGTTGCGAGACCTCATTTATTTGAAGAACTGAGGTGGAGAGCGATCGGAAGACTAGACGTAATCCAAAGTCAGGTGGAAGTTGCAAGATGGCTGCATGTGAGCCCTTCTATGGTCCACAGACTGTGGAACAGATTTGTTGTAATGGCTGCGAGACAACATTTAACAGATGAACTGAGGTGGAGAGCGATCGGAAGACTAGACGCAGGCCAAAGTCAGGTGGAAGTTGCAAGATGGATGCATGTGAGTCCTTCTATGGTCCACAGACTGTGGAACAGATTTGTTGTAATGGCTGCGAGACAACATTTAACAGATGAACTGAGGTGGAGAGCGATCGGAAGACTAGACGCAGGCCAAAGTCAGGTGGAAATTGCAAGATGGATGCATGTGAGTCCTTCTATGGTCCACAGACTGTGGAACAGATTTGTTGTAATGGCTGCGAGACAACATTTAACAGATGAACTGAGGTGGAGAGAGATCGGAGGACTAGACGCAGGCCAAAGTCAGGTGGAAGTTGCAAGATGGATGCATGTGAGTCCTTCTGTGGTCCACAGATTGTGCAACAGATTTGTTGTAATGGCTGCGAGACAACATTTAACAGATGAGCTCTAAGGTGCAGAGCGATCGGAAGACTAGAAGACTAAAGGCTGGCCAAAGTCAGATGAAAGTTGCAAGATGGGTGCGTGCAAGTCCTTCTTTTGGTCTGCAGACTGTGGAACCAATTTTAGAATACGCCATCAGTTCCCCAAAGGTACAGCGAAGGAAGGGCTAGGAATATTACATCCGTGATTATAACCTATATCTCCGATTAATCGCGCGGAGGAACAGAACGGCTACCCCGTCGAAACTGCAATCTACCCTTGCTGCGGCTACAGTAATGGTGGCATCTGCTTCCACTGTGCACAGAATGCTTCACGAAGGAGGTCTTTACGCTAAGCAACCTGCAGTCAGCGTGTCCTTACCATCTACCCTTGCAGAGAGATTTCAGGCGCTCTCTGATCTAGAGAGAAGAAGGAACGTCATAGTAGAAGATGTGAAAGGGTCATAGAAGGTCTATAGTGGTGTTAGCTTGCTAGTTTAAGTTGGCGTCTTATTGGGTGAACGCACAGATCTCCATGTCCTTCCAAGAACTCGAATTCCAGACGCTGTAGGAATGATGTCCTGGAGCGCTATGTTTGTTCCTATGCAGGTACCATAGGAGATATATTCCTCTTACAAGACGATAACGTTCATCCTCACCGAACGTGACTCGCAGAACACTATCTTCAAAAGGAGATCATTGTCTATATGAATTGGCCAGCTAAGTCACCCGACCTTAATCCAATCGAGTATGTATGCGATGCTCTAGGGAAACGTTTCGCTGCTCCCAATTCCCTCCGCAAGATGTCGACGGGCTTACACAAATTTTGAACGAAAGATGGTCGCTGCTGAACTCCTAGATTTCATCATCAACAGCGCGAAACATCGGTGTGAGGCTTTTCTTGCTGTGAGGGGTGATTACGCTCCTGTGGAGGTACTTTGGTTATTTCATTTTGTCACCTTATTTTTCACCTGTTTCTGTATGAGGTTATTTTTGTCGGAATGAAGTGTATCTTACGAAATGTGTTAAAGTCTTTCTCTAACGCGGTATGATACGGCTTTTCGCGTATTTTTTGAGTTGTGATTTTTTCCCTTTAATTTTTTGGAAACCAGTGTAGTTACGCAAAGGAAATGATCACGGTCCCAAAATAATTATAATTATCATAAAACACACTGAGTCTGTGAATGAAAAAATCACCTTGTACGTTATTTACCTTGACTTAATATCCAGTATGTGGTCCAGCTCTTAAATGCTACATTGCAAAATATTGAACTGGAAAGGCAAGAGGATAAATATTGATGCAGATTTTATACCCAAACTTCGTTTTTCTGACGTTATAGCCCTATGAGC
Source organism: Macrothele yani (assembly GCA_039090855.1). Lineage (NCBI taxonomy): Eukaryota > Metazoa > Arthropoda > Arachnida > Araneae > Macrothelidae > Macrothele > Macrothele yani. The sequence goes on along the minus strand of CM077006.1, from coordinate 19,705,071 downwards.
GATAGAGCCTGATTCAGGAACTGACTGACAACCGTAAAGAAGTGGAATTAAAGATGAACTTACAGAAAACAAACTTGGTGTACAATGATTTTACAAGAACTGAACATTTAGATGTTGATGGACAAGTTTAGAAATACCTGTTGGCTACCTCTATTGTGGACAGCAGATATCAAGCGATCTAGGCGTTCGGACATCCAACACCAGTTCCTCCATTGCGGCGCACATTTTCTTCCACTGTCGTTACCTTCCTCGTTTTACCCACTGTCGATACCTTCCTCTTATTAACCACTCTCGTTACCCTTATTAAACACAATCGTTACCTTCCTCTTATTAAACATTGTCGTTACCTTCCTCTTATTAACCACTGTCGTTACCTTCTTCTTATTAACAACTGTAGTCACCTTCCTCTTATTAACCACTGTCGTTACCTTCTTTTTATTAACAACTGTAGTCACCTTCCTCTTATTAACCACTGTCGTTACCTTCCCCTTATTAAACACTGTCGTTGGTTTTTGGTACGCAGGGAGTTCTCGCACTCATCTTCTATTCGTTTCCGCAAGCTTGAGTTACATCGTATCCTGAATGTTGCTAGTGACTTCGGATGGTTAAGGGAAACTGTGTTTTCAATTCTACGTAAATTCAGACGCTTCTCCTTCACTACTTTAGAACGAACCAACCATTCAAAGTACTATGTGGGATCAATGGATTACTCTCCTGCTTGCACCAATGCCTTAAGAAATATTTGCCCTAGATCGAACTTGGACTTTGGTTTAAGGACTCGCAATTTATTTTCCATGATCAGACACGACAGAGAACCTATCGAACGAATGCTTAAATGCAGCGTATATTCAATTCCCCTTAAAGCCGTGGAATCTAATGTCGAAGATAAATTGTACATAGGTTCGACTCTCAGAGCGTTTAAAACCGGTGTGTCTGAACATTTATACGATGTGCGAACTGGATCTCTATCAATGGCATTAGCTAGGCTGGTTGTTGGTAGGTCTCATATACCTTTATGGGATGAAACTCGGATCCTCGCATCTTACAACAACAGATTCACAAATATTTTCGCTGAAAGTTTGTTTATTTACCTTCTTAAGCTAAGGTGTTGCGGTGTTGCAACGACGACGTACCCGCACATATTTCCCAAATTTGGACTAAACTTTTGGAACGCTTTGGTGATCACAGTACTTTGAATTTATTTTTCAACTAGACCATCCGATTAACTAGATTTCTGCCTTTCCCTGTAGACTTTAACCTTCAATAGATCTTTAGATGTCCCACCATTCTTTCATGTGTTTCTTCGGTAACGTTACCTTCCTGTATGAGCATACTTGATAATGAATGTACCATCACGCCCCTTGTCACCGTATACACTGAGTGACCACTTTATTATCACCACCTGACAGTTTTAAGCAGATGAGCTACGGCTGCACGCTGTTGCCGCCAGAGGGCGAAGCTAGTATAAAAAGGGAAAGCTTAGTGCTTGCGACAGTAGTAGGAGTGATTTCTGGGTGACGAGATGGGTAAAAATTTCGATTTGACGGACTTTCAACGTGGGATGATTGTAGGAGCTTGGAGCCATGGAGTGAGTGTCACCAAAACCGCCGCATTCGTGAAATGTTCTAAAGCTACTGTTGTTAAAGTGTTTAAAGACTGGACTGTCAGCCAAAAAACTGGGTCTTTACGTGCAACGTGTGGTCGTCATCGACTAGTGACCCCTCGGGCGGATGTGAGAGTGTCCGTACTGGTAACAGACAACAGAAGGGCAACACTGCAGCAAATTACAGACCATTTTAATCAAAGATCGCCTCAAATTATCTCTGCACGCAGTGTTCGCCGTACACTGCATCGGATGGGATATGGCAGCCGAAATCCTGTTCGAACACTTTGCTGTATGCAGTTAACAAGAGAAAACGTCTCCAGTTCGCACAGGAGCACAAGGATTGGACAGTCGATAATTGGAAACAAGTTATGTAGTCCGATAAATCACATTTTTAGTTGCACCATGCCCATGGCCGAGTGAAAATTTGGCGGAAACAGCACGAAAGCATGGACCCCAAATGCATTGCTACAACCCTTCAAGCTGGTGGAGGCAACGTTATGGTTTGGGGGAATGTTTTCCTGGCATGCCTTGGGCCCTTTAATTCGTGTTGATCAACGTCTGACTGGCACATCATATCTAAATATCGTTGCGGACCAAGTGTATCCTGTCATGTGGATGGTTTATCCCAATGGCGATGGCTACTTTAAAGAAGATAATGCGTCTTGCCATAGGGCTCGTATTGTACAGGATTGGTTTCAGGAACATGCCGGTGAGTTTACTTTGGAGATTGGCCCCCACAATCTCCAGATCTCAACCCCATTGAGAATTTGTGGGATAAAGTTGAACGAGCCATCAGACAGCTGGATCACAACCCTGCAATCTCACACTCACTCCTGGAAAGTGCTATTCATCAAGCATGGTCTCAGATTCTACAAGCCACCTATCAACATCTCGTGGAGTTCATGCCACGAAGAATCGAAGCAGTATTAAAGGCAAAAGGTGGCCCAAAGAAGTTCTGAGGGGGTGATCATAATAAAGTGGCTACTCAGTGCATATGTTGTGCTCGCGTGAACAGTCTGTTCAGTATGTCTGGTACCTGATGAAGACCACATAGTGTTGGTCGATAGATCTAGTACTTTTAACTATTGTATTTTAAATTATTGTTTTTAACTTGCATATGTATTTTAACCCAATTAAATACCTGTATCGACACAACGTTTACTGAGGTTACAAAGGTCAGTTGCAAGTTTTTCTTATGGTGTTTATCGACAGATATTAATGCTTCGTTGTCCTACTGTCGTTACCTTCCTCTTATTAACCACTGTCGTTACTTCCCTCTTATTACCCACTGTTGTTACCTTCGTCTTATTACCCACTGTCGTTACCTTCCACTTATTTCCTACTGTTGTTACCTTCGTCTTATTACCCACTGTCGTTACCTTCCACTTATTTCCTACTGTCGTTACCTTCCTCCTATTAACCACTGTTGTTACTTCTCTCTTATTACCCACTGTTGTTACCTTCGTCTTATTACCCACTGTCGTTACCTTCCACTTATTTCCTACTGTTGTTACCTTCGTCTTATTACCCACTGTCGTTACCTTCCACTTATTTCCTACTGTCGTTACCTTCCTCTTATTAACCACTGTTGTTACTTCTCTCTTATTACCCACTGTTGTTATATTCGTTTTATTACCCACTGTCGTTACCTTCCTATTATTTCCTACTGTCGTTACCTTCCTCTTATTAACCACTGTCGTTACTTCCTTCTTATTACCCACTGTCGTTACCTTCCTCTTATTAACCACTGTCGTTACTTCCTTCTTATTACCCACTGTCGTTACTTCCTTCTTATTACCCACTGTCGTTACCTTCCTCTTATTAACCACTGTCGTTACTTCCTTCTTATTACCCACTGTCGTTACCTTCCTCTTATTAACCACTGTCACCACATTCGGTCGACAGTTATTGCAACCCTGAGCGTTGCAGCTGCAGTGCGACGCATGGTCCATACAGCCGTACGTAACCCATTGTTGAAGCCTCTGGTAAAGGTGTCAGTTTAATGGTAGGATTCCCGATGAGGTCACTAAGGCAGACTCAATCGTTACACGTGCTTTCGCCACCGAGATCACTCCGACGCAGTGGACCAGACGACCAGGCACGGACGACCAAACTTTGCTACGCTGATCCGTTTTGCCCTTTTATGTCCCACACCTATCACGTTATCAGTTCACAACTGCAATCATTTTCATAACTCACAACATTATCACATAAACAATCATAACTATAGAGGATCCTAATATAGATTATGCTTCAACAAATGTAAATACTGAAAGATTATTAACACTTACAACTATTTATGGATTTAAGAATTATATAGGCTTTCCTACTAGACTCACTGACATCTCCAGTTCTATTTTGGATTTATGCATAACTAATATTGATACTAATTACACATATGCTGGCGTTTTAAATTATGATATAAGTTATTAATTACCTATTTACTTAATTCATGATAAAAATTAATACCTTTCCAAACTAAAATAAAATATGAAATCAGAGATATGAGTGAGGTTAACATGAGTAAATTTTATGACTTAATTCAAAAAATAAATTGCTGTAGTATTACAATTCATGATTCCACAGAAAAATTATATAGTATATTTCTTGATCAATTTGCAGCTGTCTATGATGAATGTTTTCCAAAAAAAAAATTGTAAAACAGCCTATAAACAGCCTATAAGGGCAAGAACACCTTGTATTAATAAAATAATATTGAGAAAAATTAATAAAAAAATAAATTGTTTAAAAAATTTCTTTCAACTCGACAACCAACTGATTTATTAAATTTTAAATAATTTAGAAATTTGCTTAGTAAAGAAATTAAATATAAAAAAAATTGTACTATAACAATCTATTCAATACACAATCAACTGAAATTATTTGGAAAAATATAAATGAGATGTTGAAAAGAGAGAAAAATATAAACAACTGAAACAATTACGTTAAGTATAAGTGGTCAGAGGGTTTCCGATGCTCAATCCGTAGTAAATGAATTTAATTACTATTTTATACACTGCTGGACAATTGCTAAGGACGGATCATAAACGGCTATACAGCGCATAAAAAAGTAAGTGTGGTTGGATGTCAAGTGAAATAAAATAATGTCAGAATGCCAGGACATTACAAGAAAGACAATTTATTGTGCTCTGAAATCCAGAAGGCTTTGGAACGTGTTCAAGGGACAAACAGGCCATTTTGTGCAGAATACGTAAACGTGAAAAAAATGCAATTACCGTCCTCAGGCGTTCCGGCGTAAGATGTCAATACGGGATATGGCCACCATAGAGGGCGATGTAAGATTCCACACGTCGTGTCATGCTTTGCACAACATTATCAAGCAGCTGTTGGGGTAATTTATCCCATTCCTCTGTCAGTGCACGGATGAGGGTGTCCTTGTTTATTGGAGGGCATTGGCGACCAGCAAGACTCCTCCCCAAAGCATCCAACACATTTTCAATCGAATTCAGATCTGGAGAACGTGCTGGCCATACGAGGCGTTGAATATCCTCGCTCTCAAGACACTCCTGGACAGCGACTGTTCGATGACATGTTGCGTTGTCGTCCATGAAAATGAATCTATCACCGACAGCACCACGGAAAATGCGAACATGAGGTAGCAAAACATCAGTAATGTATCGTTGGCCAGTCACAGTCCCAGTTGGAAGCACATAGAGGGACGTACGGCCATTGATTATGATGCCAGCCCATACCATGACACTACATGTCGGATATCGGTCCGTTTCCTGTATGTTTGCTGGACAATATGCAGTACCACTATCACGCCAGATCAGTTGTCGTCGACAATCAGACGATAGACTGTATCTACTCTCATCTGAGAAGAGGACAGCAGACCAGTCGTTATCAGTCCAATTGCGATGTTGATGGCACCATTGCAAACGGGCGGTACGGTGACGTCTGAACAATGGGATGCACACAACAGGACGGCGGGCGTATAGTCCTCCTTCATGCAAACGTCTGGCAACAGTTTTTCGGGAGATCCACTTGCCAGTACCAGCCATAAACTGATTCGCTACCTCACTAGCTGTGCTGCGCCGGTGTCTTTTTGTTGATAGCACTATGTACCGATCTTCTGCAGGTGTCGTACTGCGAACACGACCCCCCCCCCCCGTGACGTTTGATACACTCTCCATTTGTTTGAAATAATTTCCAAAGCCTTGAAACAACACTGTGGCTGACGTCGAACTCCCTGGCAACATCTGTTATTTTTCGCCCTTCTTCAATCTTGCCAATAATACGGCCACGCGTAAAATCATCTAGGTGATGTCGGGAAGACATACTGAAAATTGCAAGTTCGTCAATTGGTTCTTTCCCTTTCAACTTTGCGTTTGAACAACAACGGTCAATACGCGTCAAATCCTTTATATCTCTTATCAGCGCTATGACGTCACGAACAAGTTCGGCAATCCAAAATTTGCATACGCACAACACGTCTTACTGTATCCCGCACTTATGCTAATTTCCACATTTTCCTGCCTTCCATTTTATGGTTGCTATCGTTGCTATTGTCATCCGTCCTTAGCAATTGTCCGGCAGTGTAAATGCTCCTAAAGAAATAAAAATTAAAATTAAAACTAAGAATAAAAAAATTCGGAAACTACTTACCAACAAAAAAACATTAAAAAATTCATGTTATTTTGAATATTTCACAACAGCAGAAATTGAGGAATGCATAAGAAATATTAAATCAATGTCTATGGGACCAGATGATATACATCCAAGGGCTGTTAAAAGGGTATCCAAAATAATTTCTAAACCTCTCAGTTATATATTTAATGTGAGTATTGAATTTGGAAAGATACCTGAAGAATTAAAAATAAAAAAAACAACTCCCAAGCATAAGACTGGGTCCAGGGATAATATAAATAATTACAGACCAATTTCTAATTTTTCTTTTTTTGCTAAGGTTTTGGAAAAAATATTATATACTAGATTAGGTAACTTTTTTGAGAAGTATCATGTCATTAATAAAAATCAGTATGGGTTTCAAAAGGAAAAATCAACAGAAATAGCCAATTTAACATTTCAGAATATCATATTAAATAATAGAAAAAGGGGATTAGTAACCATTGCGATATTCCTGGACCTGAGAAAGGCATTTGATACGGTCGATTATGGGATACTTTTGGATAAGCTTCATGATAATGGAAAAAGAAATCAATATTACAATTTATTAGAGGACTACTTACATAAGAAGAAACAGTATGTCAGATTAATAAGATAAAATCGCACAAGTTAATTAATTAAATAGGAGTACCGCAGGGTTCAATTCTGGGACCTCCACTTTTTTTAGTTTATATTAATGACATCTTTAATATTGAACCTAATGAGAATTTTATTTTATTTGCGGATGATGCCACAGTTTTCATTACGGGTGTAGATATAAATTAGGAAAAAATAAAATACAATAAATTTATTGAAAAATTGTTGAAATGGCTAGACACAAATTTTCTGTGTTTTAAATATAGAAAAAACTAAAATAATGATTTTTAAAAAAGGGAGATAGATAGGTTGTTGAGTTACCATCTCTCTGTGTGGAGAATTATACCCTTGAAATAGTAAATAATAATAAATATTTGGGAATAATATTTGAAGATAATTTAAAATAGAATATAGGTATTCAAAATATTATAAACAAAATTTTGGGGGTATTGGGTTTAATTACGAGAATTTCAAATAACTTAACAATTAAAACATTTAAAATGCTGTATTATAGTCTGATTTACCCATGTTTGACTTATTGTTTATTATCATGGGGGCAAACTACTAAGACTTATTTATGTAAATTACAATCATTACAAAATAGGATGGTCAAAATTTTAAATAATTTTAGGAGAATTAAGTTGAATATAGGGGGTACGGATTAATTATTATGGTTTTCTAGATATTGAGCAGTTCTGACAATATAGATTATTAGGACTCATCTATAAAAGAATAAAAGAGAATAGGTATCAAAATTTAGTAAATAGTAACACTGTACTAGTGATCCGATTTATTGGCGTAAGAAGTAGACACATCAGCGTTTCCAAGCTTTCGCACATCAACCAGATGGTTTTTTCAAGGAAGTTAGACAGAAATGCATTTTTCTTACCAATGCCTAACACTTTAACCCAACAAAGATTTATTGATCACCAGGGTTTGATGTTATGGAATAAACTACCTTGTCCACTAACACATATTAATAATTATAATTATTTTCGAAAGCAACTAAAAAAATATTTCCTAACAAATTCAAATATAAAATTCCATGGCAAAATTTATTAATCAGACCACATATGCGTAAAATTTACATGTGCAGAACGTTTGACTTGACTACGTACTTGAAGGGAATTGGGATTCTCTTAGGCTATATATGCATATATAGCCTTTTACTCAATTTCCTGTTCTGTGGTTAACCTGTACATAAGTATTTCATATTTATATCTTGTTTTTCTTAATATTATATGTTATAAAATTAATTTTGAAATGTAACATGGTCAAATGTAACCCCAAAACGAAATAAATGAAATGAACAAATGAACTCAATTGTCGACACATGCCCACCAATTTGATTGCCAGTCCGGCAAATACGTACTTCCTAATGTAGCATTTTTAGTGTCGAGCAGTGTACTTGATAAAGTGGATACACAAAGAAATTATAAGAAAGGTAAAAAGAAGCCCTTTGTAATCCTGTAGTAATTGCATGCCATACAATCAGTGTTGGATAAATCATTCATTTCTTGAGGATTCAGAAAATAATAATAATATTAACCTCTAGAATCTTCCAAATACACTTTTCAGAGGATTTCAAAAAATAAAAAAGTTCATATAAGGATTTCTATGTTTCATTAAATATAATATCGTCAAGATTGAGAAAGTTTAAAAAACATAAAAGTGCAGTTTGCACAGTTACCAAGTTTCAAAGCTACTTGGCATTATTCATGTACCGAATAACTTCAAAGTGAAAAAAAAAAATCATGCACTCTGAACTGTCTTTTATCTCACTCCAAAGCGAAGAAATCGTTTTCGCGGGGTTAAAAAGCTGCAGGGATCTTTCTCAAATGAAAACTTAAAAGCTGTAGAAAATGAATGATAATTCTGCTCAAATTTTTTTACAGATTGTTTGTTCAATGTACTTCAGCTGCGTTATCTAACGGAAATTCTTTTCATTACGTTAGTCGATGACAATCTCTTACTTCAGCGGACTGGGTGAAAGAAAGTCGGCAAAAATATGAATCGGAGAATAAAGAGAAAAACTCAGCTTGTGTGAAATATTGGATGAATATGTTCCTTTTCAATATCGTCATTCAAGGATTTTAAAATTTGTAAAGGATGGTTTCTAGCAACACAAGGCTTTGATAATACCTCCTAAAAAAGAAAGAATGCGCTTTGGAACTTCCGACAAAACGGTCAATAGATTTATTGAAAGTATTCGTTTTATATTTTCTTTACTCATTTATTTTTTGTCTAAATGAAACGCCCGATGCACTTGCAGTCTTCTTTTTTTTTCACGTATTACTAAGAACATAAAATGTATCATGATATAGGCGTCGGTGTTCGAGATTTGCACATGAAGTTCAGGGGTTGCTCGAGTTTTGAACGGGAAGTCCAACGCTCTTTACGTACTACAGTGCAACGTCGATTATTCACTCTTTGCCCAAAAAAACAAAAAATGGAAGCATTCCGAGACAATCGTTCGATCCTGATGAAACTCCACGTGCAAGTAACTCAGGGTCGAACATGCAAATGATTAAAAATAACGATCAATGACTAAATAATGGCCCTGCCACAGCGCATGGGAACCGCGCATCGAAGAGGGCAATTGTGATCTACACGGTCGAGTCATATTAAATGATGATCACATGTAGAGGATTTTAGGAAGGGAGTGTCTGACCCCAGGTCTTAAACAACCCTTAGAAATAGGAAGCTAGGAGATTTGGGCTAGAGTGCCCGATAGGAAAGTGACACGGAAGCGAAGTAGAAAGGGGGAGGAAGACGTCCTTATTTATCACCGGGGGGGCAGTACCCAGGATCCGACGGCTTAACGTGCCCATCCGACGCACGGCGGATATTTAGTGGATCGAGCGTTCGTACCTGCCTGGGATCGAACCTAAGGTCCTTTCCGCGGCAGTCACGAACGTTGCCCACTAGGCCACCAGCGGCCCGGTCGAGTCACATTATTGTGACCACCGTCTAATATCCAGAGTAACCTCCATGTGCAGCGCGGACAGCAGCTACACGGACTGGGAGTGACTCAATAAGGTGCTGGAAAGTGTTCATGGAGCCATGTTGACTGCAGTGTAGGGTACGTGGTGGAGGATCCATAGAGCGAATTACACGATCGAGGTGGTCCCACAGATGCTCAATCGTGTTTAAGTGCGGGAATTAGGGGGCCAGGGAAGTACTTTGAAGTCTTCATCGTGCTCTTCCAACCACTCTCGGACATTTCTAGCTTTACATTAGTCGAACCACAAATTGTTTACGGAAGTAAAAATGTACATAAAACTGGAAAACGGAAAAAAATTGCATTATGGAAGTACATGTACAAGGCATTTTCTCTGTTTCCATGAACTCTTGACTTTCAACCATATTTCGGATGAAATCATCACTTGCCGTCAAAAACAATGACCTCTCCATAAAGGTAAGCGCAAGTTTTTAATAGTTCTTTTGTGGCTTCCAGCAACGAAGGTCCCATAGAGATACACTGCCGGAAAGTGAAAAAAAAAACACCCAGGAGGAATGCCGGTAGGAACGTCATATTATAATATGTTAATTGTTAAAGACAGCAGAAACTGTGAACCAAGTTGGAATGTCATTGGATGAAACAGTGACGTCACTACGGAGGACAACATGCAAATGTACGCAGCGCGTATTTAAGGGCGTGCAGGACGAAGTCATTCGTCTGGTGTCGTGTTGTTCAGTGCTCGTACGACGCGGCGCAGGCGCAACATTTGTGCAGTTATCGGAGTTCGAGCGAGGCTGTACAGTGGGTCTGCGGGAAGGAGGTTCGTCCTTCCGTCAAATTGCGGACCGAGTAGGACGAGAGGTATCGGCCGTGGTAAGATGGTGACGTCAGTGGTCAGAGGTGTATTCGCACACACGCCGACGTGGTTCCTGGCAACACAGAGTTGCGGACGCACGAGAGGATCGGCGTATCAGGAGGGTGGTGTTGGCAGAGTGGACGGCTACGGTGTCACAAATTCGATCCTCTGTCTTACCAAGGATGTCTACCAGAAAAATACGGAATCGTATGTCGGAAGCAGGACTATGGGCACGCATGCCGTTGTCATAGTTACCACTGACCCCTGGTCACCGTCGAGCACGTTTGCGGTGGTGTCAAGAACGAGTTCCTTGGAGGAAAGAATTGTGGTCAGTGGTCTTCAGTGATGAAAGCCGACTCTCCTGGGAAGTGTCTCGTGGTTGCGCGTGTGCGCGTCCAAAGGCGACAAGGTGAGCGGCTTTTGCCATTGTGCATCCGCTAACGACACACAGGCCCCATGCCAAGCATCATGGTGTGGGAAGCTATTAGCTATCACTCTCGTACGAGTCTGGTGTTCGTACGTGGTACACTGAATAGCACTACGTACGTCAGCGACATCGTACAGCAGGTCATCTTGGTCTTTTTGAGTGCGATCCCCGATGCTATATTCCAGCGGGATAACGCCCGCCCACGCTCCGGACAACTCAACAATGCTTTTTCAGGCTGTACGTCAACCTCTTTGGCCAGCACGCTCTCCGGACTTGTCTCCAATCGAATATGTCTGAGACTGGATCGGACAAAGTCTCTTCCGCGGACCCCGGCAGGCAGCCATCTCTGAATTACGCGTCCAATGAAAGTGCATGGAATGGTATCCCCCAGCGTGATATCCATAATTTGTACGACCGATTGCATGCCAAATTGGAAGCTTGTGTTTCTACTGGAGGAAGTGCAACACCTTATCTTAAAATGTGCGTTCTGTACACTGTAATACTCATTAAAAGGTAAAATAAGCATTGAGTCACCTCACACGTGTGATCACTTCCCTTTCTTAACAAGTTGTTGCTACGACATAAATCTAATACATTCAGATGCAATTTTTAACGGTGTTCTTTTTCACTTTCCGGTAGTGTACATACAATTTATTAATTGCCTTACATGTATTCAGTCCCATAAATGAAATGCTTTAATTGTCCGGCAAGCTACCAGTAATGGAATTCACATAGATTTACGTACACATTTTTAATTTCCTAACAAAATTTCATCAATGAAATATCTGATACAGTTTATGGAGAGTTCCGAGTCTCCATGCAATAAAAACTACAAAAGTAGGCCCAAATTACTAACTGTCTTACAGGAATAAAATTTCAGCAAATCTACGTACAAATTACTTTCTCACAAATCACCGAGTAATGAAACTCCTCCCATAAATACACACAGTAAATTAATCGTTTTCCAAGTCTTTTTTGGTTGGAGGTTTAGCGACCACCGTGAGCAACTCAATGGGCTATAAGCAGTCGCCCGTCCCTAATTTAGGGTCACTGGTTTCAGGGAAGGGAGAGAGCCAGTGCCGTAAGACAAACACAACATCCATGCCTCACCGGGATTCGAACCCGGACCCTTTACGGACGAATGATCAGAGGCCATCGCTTAGACCACTGCGCCACCGGGGCGGCATTCCAAGTCTTTCAGCAAGGGTTTAAACATGTCGAAAGTATGCATAAATTATTGATTAGGTACATGTGTGCGTGCAACGAACTAGGCCGCGCTGGGTTGTGAATGGTCTAAGCGCTGACTTCTGATTATTCGTTCGAGATGGTCCGGGTTCTAATCCCGATGAGGCATGGATGCTGTATATATCTTACAGCACTGGCTGTCTCCCTTCCCTGAAATCAGTGACCTTATAAATTAGGGGCGGGCGAATTCTTATAGCCCATCCAGCTACTCACGGTGGTCGTTAAACCCTCAACTTGGTCCGGGTTCGAATCCCGATAAGGCATGGATGCTGCATATATCTTACTGCACTGTGTTTCTCCCTTCCCTGAAACCAGTGACCCTAAATAAGGCGCGGGAGAATTCTTATAGCCCATCCAGTTATTCACGGTGGTCGTTAAACCCTCAAGTGAAAAAACGAATTAGCAATAGGAATATTTTGCCCACAGAAAGCATATCAACTGAGACAACTTCTCTACCGGCTAATGAGTGCAATTATCACCCTTCAGGGAAGGAATGGATATTGATGCCGAGCTAATGTGCTTCAAAAGAGCGTTCTGCCGGAAACTTGCCGTTTTCTTATTAGTAAACGCTTCAGCAGATGTTCTCCTGAGTCCTGCTTGGAAGAAACGGTAAGAGAACGATTGAGGAGACACACGCAACCCCCAGAACATTTGCGTACGAGCCCCCAGTCCGGACGTTAGCTATATTAGCGGAATGGTTTATCGTCTGGTGGATGTGCTCGACCTGTGTTGCATCTCAGACTTTGCTGCCCATTTACCTGCCATCTGAATGCGGGATGCTTCGTCAGCACAACTCTATTAAAATTCCATATGTTGCACTCACCAGAAGTAACCAGATGGTGACGACAACGTTAAAATAATAGAGTGATCCCAACATGATAGAAGTTAACAAATAAAGTCTCCAGAGAGCTGCAGAATTTCAATATTCTTCCTCATCTCGGAAGCGCACGGACGTGTCGCTAACTACCGTCGTCTCCAGTAAGTAAACTCTCGTGGCCGTGAAGTATAATTTCATCTTAAATAATTTGCAGCCGAAACAGCACCATCAAATAAAAGACAGGACTTTTAATGGATAATATTTCTGGAATGTTTCAGTTTGTCATCCAAAATGTTATTCCTTTTTTACTAAACTCAAAAAATAATTTAATTTCAATGGGACAACATATATTTACTCTCATATTTTTGTGATTAAATAAAACACACATGGACTCGTGATTATTAGAAACTTTTATTGAATTTTCTGAGCTGTAGATTTTGAAAAACTTCATCTGAAACTCTGTGATTAATTTTATTTTGCGTACACTATTCATGGTAGAGTCTTAATATTTGAATGTTAGTTGGTTAGCGTATACTAAAGCTATCGAGTCATTTAACTAACTGTATATGGCTTTCACCCAATACCATTTCGGTTATATGCATCTTTCATTCCAGATGGTTATTCATTTTCGTAGTACGATACTTATGCATAGCGCTCATGTAAATTAAAAACCTTTATGTTAGAGTGAAACGATATTTAAAACATACACCGATTGAGAAAGTAAATGACATAATAATCTTATAATATAGCTCAAAACTTGGGGACAAATAGCATTATTCCTAGAACGGTGAGATGCATAGCATTATTTAAAAATTATATTAAAATAACGTGTAAACAATATAGAGTGGTATGCAAGCTTTATTTAGTGCACAGAGTTCTTAAAGTCATGGTTTGATCACTGCAATGCACCTCAATATCACCGGGACACGAAATGTTGGACAGTACGTAGCTTTCGATTACATTTGCTAATGGATTAGGGATATGTAAATAGGTATCTCCCAACGTCAGTACACTTACCTGACTACAAGGCGTTGTTTCGCACAGGAGTTTGAACAAAATTTCAAGGCTATAAATAACTCCCGATTCCCTTTGCTGATTGATTGGGGGTATGTAAATAGATGTTTCCCAACTTCATTACGCTCTCCTGACAAAAAGCGTTGTTTCGCACAGAAGTTTGAATAAAAAGGAAAGGCTAGTCAATAAGTAACGCGATTTCCATTGCTTGTGGATTGGAAATATGTAAATAGATATTTCTCAAATTCATCGCAGTCTCCTGGCTGCAAGACGTTGTTTCGCACAGAAGTTTGAATAAAAAATCAATGCTAGTCAATAAGTAACTTCTGATTACCATTGCTGATGGGTTGTGGGTATGTAAATAGATGTCTCCCAAGTTTATTATGCTTTTCTAACCACAAAGCGTTGTTTCGCACAGAAGTTTGAATAAAAAGGAAAGGCTAGTCAATAAGCAAAGGCAATTCCCATTGCTAATGGATTGGAGATATGTAAGTAGGTGTTTCTCAAATTCATTTCACTCTCCTGACTACAAAACGTTGTTTCGCACAGGAATTTGAACAATAATGCAAGGCTGTTCAATAAGTAACTTCCGATTATCTTTGCTGATGGATTGGGGGTATGTAAATAGATGTCTCCCAACTTCATTACGCTCTCCTGTTTCGCACAGGAGCTTGAATACAAATGCCAGGCTGGTCGATAAGTAAGTTCCGATGATCTTTGGTGATGAATTAAAGATATGTAAATGATGTCTCCCAACTTCATTGGAGGGCATTGTTTGGCTTAGCAGTTTGAATATAAAAGACAAAGTGTTGGAGAATAGATTTAAACGAAAACAAAAAAAAGACTCGCCTGGGAACATGGTCTCATTCGAAGGTACGTGCAATAACTTGATTTATCTTGTCACTGAAAACGCTGGCAGCGCAGAATCAAAGGCAAATGAAAGAAGTCATTGGTCCTCGAGTCATGTGAGTTTGGGGTTGTCTGAATAGTGTTCAAATTTCGCACAAGATGCCATGGACGCCTTGGCAGTGATTCAACATCAGCAACAGGCAAGAACGCGGCGTGGGTATTAGTCCCGGTGCAACAGGGTTGACGGTGGTTCTTGGCCGGATTGCTTCAGATTTATTTTCTTCGGTGCAGAGAATCACATCTTGCAATCTAATCACTGCGCGTACCTCCAAGTGAAACTACGTTTCCAGGAGGGTGGTCATTTTTACTTGAATCTGTTCTCCAACACGCTGTCTCTTTATTTCAAACTCCTGTGTTGAACAACTCCCTCTAGTCAGGAGAATGTACCGATGTTGCTAAGACACTCATTTACATCAGATTCTCTGCTTTAGAAGGCCTAACATCGGAAGAAGTGGATATTTTTGATAACAGAAAAGTAACCAAAGCTCTTATGGAAACAGCAACAAAATTAGCTGGGTCTAAGAACAAATTGTATGTGAACAAATTATCAGGAAAAACCAAAATGTTGATGCAAAAAAGAAGAGAGATGAGGACAACTAAACAAGATGTGACTTCCAAAGTGGAATATATAGAGCTATGCAAGACAGTACGAAAAAGTATCACTGAAGACGTAAGGAAATTCAACTGTGAACTAGTAAGGAAAGCAATTGAAAACAACCAAAGCCTAAAGATAGCAAAGGGACATCTCAGTAAGGGGAAAAAACAGATTATGGCACTGAGAAAAGAAGATGGTTCTGTAACAAGAAATAGAGGCGAAATTTTGACAAGAGTGAAAGATTTCTACTCCAAATTATATGAAAGGGATGATACATGTACTCCAGACATCATGAAAGGTACCAGTACCAGAGTTCTTCCAGTCCTTCCAGCAGAAGTTGCACATGCAATCAAGAACATGAAGCGGGGAAAAGCTCCAGGAGAAGATGGAATTACTGTAGACATCATACAAGAAGCAAGTGGAGAAATCGAAACAGTACTCGCCCAAATTTTCACTCGATGCCTTAATGAAGGGAAAATTCCTGAGGATTGGAACAACGCTACAATGATCTTGCTACATAAAAAAGGTGACATTGAGGATCTCAGGAACTACAGACCTATCAGTGGTTTATAAAATCTTCACTAAAGTTCTTTCACACCGCTTGAAGGTGACACTGGACATGGCTCAACCGAGAGAACAAGCTGGATTCAGGAGTGGCTACAGCACAATAGATCATATCCACGTACTGAGAGAACTAATTGAAAGAGCGAGGGAATATGAACTTCCATTGTGCATGGCATTTATCGATTATGAAAAAACCTTTGATTCGGTGAAATCATCAGCAGTTGCAATGGCTCTGAAATCCTGCGGTATTGAAGATGCATACATTAGTATTATTAGTAACATCTATGAAAATGCAAGTGCAAAGATTCGGCTGTTTGAAAATACAACACACATAAAAATTGGAAAAGGAGTGAGACACGGTGACACCATATCTCCGAAGCTCTTTAATGCCACATTGGAAAATGTCTTTCAATCACTGAACTGGGAAAACAAAGAGATAAAGATTAATGGAGATTATCTAACCCACCTTCGTTTTGCTGATGACATAGTCATTTTTGCAACTACCCCATCAGAGCTACAGAGTATGATCCAGGAACTTGCTGACAAGAGTAAAGAAGTGGGATTAAAAATGAACTTTCAGAAGACAAAAGTGATGTTCAATGCTTTTACAAGAAATGAAGATTTATTGATTGATGGAGAAAAGCTGGAGATAACAGACACATACGTTTATCTTGGACAGCAGATATCAAGTGAGGGTCACATTGGTGAAGAAATTAATCGGCGTACAAAACTTTCCTGGAGAGCTTTTGGAAGAAACAGCATAATTTTCAAGAGCAATATGCCATTATGTCTTAAAAGAAAAGTGTTTGATCAATGCATCCTTCCAGTGCTTACGTATGGTGCAGAGACGTGGACCTTAGCTAAAAGAGACATACAAAGGCTGCAGACAACTCAAAAAAGCATGGAGAGGTGCATGCTTGGTGTAACCAGGAGAGATAAGAAGAGGAACACGTGGATCCGAAAAATGACAAGAGTGGAAGACATCATGATCAGAGTTAAATCCCTGAAATGGCAATGGGCTGGACATACTGCCAGAAGGACAGACCATCGATGGACAGCCGAAATTTTAGATTGGATTCCAAGGGACAGGAAAAGACCCAGAAGAGGACCACATGGAAGATGTGTGAATGAAATTCGAAAGTATGCGGGAGTGACATGGAGGAGACTGGCACAAGACAGACCGTTGTGGAGGAAACTTGGGAAGACCTTTGTCCAGTAGTGGATTGATAATGGTTGACAATGATGATGATGATGATTTACCACCAAATGTAACTGGAAGTTACTTATTGGTCAGTCCTCGTATTTCACTCCTATCTCCAGTTTTACCTGATTTTTTCTGCTGTTCCGTTGACTAAGAACAAAACGTCGCATCAGTATGCCGCTTTTTCGTTGACTAAGAACAAAACGTCGCATCAGTATGCCGCTTTTCCGTTGACTAAGAACAAAACGTCGCATCAGTATGCCGCTTTTCCGTTGACTAAGAACAAAGCATCGCATCAGTATGCCGCTTTTCCGTTGACTAAGAACAAAACGTCGCATCAGTATGTCGCTTTTCCGTTGACTAAGAACAAAACGTCGCATCAGTATGTCGCTTTTCCGTTGACTAAGAACAAAACGTCGCATCAGTATGTCGCTTTTCCGTTGACTAAGAACAAAACGTCGCATCAGTATGTCGCTTTTCCGTTGACTAAGAACAAAACGTCGCATCAGTATGTCGCTTTTCCGTTGACTAAGAACAAAACGTCGCATCAGTATGTCGCTTTTCCGTTGACTAAGAACAAAACGTCGCATCAGTATGTCGCTTTTCCGTTGACTACGAACAAAAGGTCGCATCAGTATGCCGCACTATCTACATGGAATATTTCCCCATTTGGAAAAGAATTCAAAAAGTACGAAAACAATTTTGTTAACTTACTGAAGATCATTTTAGAACAAAACCCGCACTCTGAAAGGTTTTAATTTTAGAGGCCACTGTTGTTTGAAAGAAAGGCGTTTGAAATATTGTTTCGAAGGAAAACAGAACAGAGGAAAGTAAGAACTTTTTCGAGTGGTGAAAAAAAGAAAGTTATCGCAATACCATAAGTGGCTGACATCAAGAAAAAAGGAAAAGAGGACGCGGAAGAAAGACGACACATGGACACTTAGAGCAATGGGAACTCTGTCTAAACAGCTCTTAAGTGAGCGAGAACAAATTGCTTAGAGAAACACAAAGACGGACTGAACGTTCAATAGAGGCCTCCATCTATAAAATTCCGCGAATTTGTGTCAGTGTTATACAAGGGAGAGCTCCGGGGAATTAAGAAGAAATGTGGAACAACATAAGAAGCCTTTTGTTGAACTTTAACAGAGGAGAAATCCGCGGTACTTTAAACTACGAACTAACTCAACCAATGTGTTTCACTCAGCAAAATTAGAAGGAAACAAAATGGAAATTTTTAAGACTTGTTCCGAACTTTATATGTAAACACAGAGATTAATAATTATGAAGCAGGCAACTGAAAAGTGATAATACTCCTATACAATACTATCTGTGAAAACACAAGTTTGTTCGCGGCGACGTCGAATCAGGGTCCCCTCACTCCGGAGCAAGTCGCTCTCCCAACTGAGCTACGCAAACAGAATGTCTTCCTGCAGATTTGTCGTTTTGACACGTTTTCACCTCTGTAGTACGTCACATATCTTTCAGATCAAATCTTCTAGTAACTCAAGCCAGTTTCTGGAAGAAATAAATAATCACATTATTATGCATTCCTTGACACTGAAAATGCCACATCATGAAGGAATGTACAAAATGAGACGAAACTTACAACCGACGTTGGCAAGTAGATGGGAAAGAGGTGATTTAATTTGTCAGAGATTACATGAATGCTAAATGATCTATTTACACAGATATAGCCAGTGTTGCTCATGCAACACATTGTGAACAAGTAAACATCAATTTTACAGGATTCCAAATGACTAATGTACACAGATAACCAGTGCTGGACAAGTAACATATTGAGAGCAAGTGCCGAAAGACAAACACAGACATCCATGCCACACGGGATTCGAACCCGGACCCATTTCGGTTGAATGATCAGAAGCCATCTGTTAGACCACTACGCCACCGGGTGTCCATCAAAACTTTACTGTGGAAGATTGGAAATGAGTAATTTGTTTTGATGAGTCTCGTTTTTGTTTGTACTCTAATGACGGGAGTCGACGAGTGCATCGCAGGCCCAATGAAGCCTTTAATCCTGATTGTGTCAAAGGTGTTGTTCAAGCTGGAGGGGGTTTTCAGATGTTTTGTTGATGTTTTTCGTACCATTAAATAGGCCCTCTTCTTGCGGTGACAATGAACTTGAACCAACATGCATACCCCCGCATTCTGAATGACGAAGTGTTGACCTTTGCCCTACATCTCCAGGAGCAGCATACATTGCCACTCCTGTCTTTCAAGACAACTGCCGTGTGCACAGGGCTAAATCTGTGTCTGAGTGACACGACGAACAATCAGCAACACTGTCTCACCTCGACTGGACCACCAAATTCCTATTGAAAATCTTTGGGATCATTTGAAATGGAAGGTGAAACGCCGGAATAGACATCCACGTACTCTGGTAGAACTTCGGGACCACTTGGCGCACGAGTGTCTGCAAATCGATGTTCAATACATCCACAATCTCGTGGAGTCTCTACCACACCGGATTCATGCTGTTATCAAGGCAAGAGGCGCCGTCACCCTTTATTAGGTAAGTTCTGACAGGGGTGACTGATTTTTTCCCCGGTGTGCTTATCAATACGTTTTGCCAGGAGAGACTTATCTGAATAGTCCCCAAGTTACTTTTTTTTTATAAATAAAACTCTGTTTGTTCTTCAACTCTTTTTAGCACGTCTTTTGTAAAAAAAGGTCGTGCTTATGTTACCGGTTTGTCCGTCCGTCTGTACCCACGCTATCTCTGCAACTATTTGTCCGATTTGAAAAATTCTTTTGCATTCGGAAGCTTGAAATATGCGAATGATGATCCTTCATTTCGTTTTTTTTTTTTTTACGATGTACAATTTCGCCGCTAGAGGGCGTAAATGCAGATGATGTCGAATTCAAAAATACGTTTTATTCCACATATTTGCTTCTAAGCATCCGATTGAAAAAAATATTTTATCTTTCAACTAAGAGTATTTAATATATAGTTACTTTTTCAAATTACGCATAGATTTTCCGCTAGGGGGCGTAAAAGTAAATGCATTTTTCCCGATAACTCTTCTTCTAAAACTCCGATTTGAAAAATCTTTGTTTCAGCTGATGCACCTCGTGTTACAAAATATTTTGCATACAGTTTCAGATTTTTGGTAAAAAATACTTTAGCCACCAGGGGGCGTAAGTGTTAATTTTTGTTTCTGATGTATTTGCCATAAAATCTGAGCTTCTAAAATATCGATTGAAAAAATTCTTTCGTGGACTGATGCCACTCACATCGATAAACCTTTTTGGAATATTTGCTTCTTAAAATATTCCACAGTTTCTCCGCTGGGGGGCGCAGATGTATATTTTATTTTTGTCAATATCTCTACTTCTAGAAGTCCGATTTGAAAAATTCCTTCTTTGTTGGATAGTGTTTTCAGTGTGACACGTTTGTCATATAATTTCAAAATTTTCAAGTAATTCATAGACTTTCCGCTAGTAGGGGTAAATTGCGTTCCCCCTATATCTCTACTTCTAAACCTCCGATTTGAAAAATTCTTTCTGCACCGCATACAGCTCCTGATGGGAAATCGTTTGCACATAATTTCTAATTTTTGTAAAAAATAGTTTGGCCGCCAGTGGGCGTAAACCTTAATTTCCGTTTCTGATGTATTTGCAGCAAAATATGAGCTTTTAAATTCTCGATTGAAAAAAACGTCGTTTGTTGACCGATGGTACTCATGTCGACAAACCTTTTAAGAACATTTTCTTCTTGAAATAATGCATAGTTTCTACGCCAGGGGGCGTAGATATATATCTTATTTATGTCAATATCTCTACTTCTAGGAGACCGATTTGAAAAATTCCTTCTTTGTTGGATGATGTTTCCAATGCGAAATGTTTTCCTAAAAATTCAAAAATTTCAAGTAAATCGTAGACTTTCCGCTTGGGGGCAGAAAGGTAAATTGCGTTTTCTGCGTTATTTCTGCTTTTAAAACTCCGATTTGAAAAATTATTCCTGTATCGCACACAAGATCTAATGGAAAATATTTTTCACATAATTTCTAATGTTTGGTAAGGAATGGTTTCGCCACCAGGGGACATAAGTGTTAATTTTTGCTTCTGATGTTTTTGTAGCAAAATCTGGGCTCCTGAAAACTCGACTACAATTTTTTTTTCTTGGACTGATGCCGCTCATATTGAAAAACCTTTTGGAATACTTTCTTCCTAAAATAATGCATGGATTTCCCACCAGGAGAAGTAAAGTCACATCTTATTTTTGTCGATATCTCTCTTTCTTAGAGTCCGATTTGAAAAATTCTTTCTATGTTGCAGAGCGTTTCCGGTGTGAAATGTTTCTCATATAAATTCATGTTTTTCTTAACGCACAGTCTGCAACCATGAGGCGTAAGCTCACGATTCCGTTTACAGTAATATCTGAGAAATTAAAAACCCGATTGAAAAACTTCTTTTTTTCTGTCCGATACTATTATTTTCCATACCGGTTTCATTGAATTTGAATAGCTTTGATAAATTTAATTTGCGTCAGAACGGATTCAAAAGACGTGCTTATTACACCCGAAAATTCGGTGTCATCTTTCTTGTTATTTTTGTTACCGCACGTTTGATGACACATTTTTATTGAGTTGCTTTACAGAGTTGACTACAAAAACCGTTTCTCAGTTAGGTCGAGTTCGAAAACAAAATGACGAGCAGATAAAACAGAACAGTATGCGTTCATAATTCCTCAAAACAGTTTACAAAATAATATTTACCAAAGCACACACAACTATTGACGTATGCCAACCGAATCCGCTCGACTTCAAATCTGCTAAAAAAAAAAAAGCCCTCAAAGTCACGGAACTAATTAAAAATCTGTTTGCATTTTTTCTTCTTTGAAGTAATACTTCGATTTGCTGGGGTGAATTAGCGTTGTAAATCATGTATTAATGTGTTGGTGAGAACCTGTTAGATTTTTCCAATGAAAAAAATCGGTGTGTACTTTTTTTTTTTCTGTACATTCTTACTCGAGAGAATAAAAACGTTCCTATTCCAAGAGACATCAAAGGATCCAAAAGTTGTGTCATTATGTTAGTCTCCCAAGTAGCGCAATCGATATTTCTTCGGTGCAAGAATCCTCCTCTTCGCATTAAGATCTCATAAATAACAAAAACTTGTGTGCCTCCCTGCGCCTGCTGTGATCGTTCACCCACTCTCTTTCCATCTGCATGAACAATAATTCTCTGTCGCATTATTTGCTGTTTACATATCATGTAAGCTAAGAAATAAGTTTCAGAGAGGGTCATTGTGCTTCGTGAAAAGGAAACTGCTAGAGTTTATGACGTTCCAATGTTGCAGATTATGACATTGTTTTTACATTTGAAATCACCCGACATTTGTCTTCTTTCGAAACACCGAATTATTTGTTCTTCACATTTGCAGATCGATTCTGTGCTGCGCGATTTATTCACTAGAGCATTTTCCCTTACAGTTTTTTTTTTCTCGAAAATGTAAGTACTAATAATTTAATTACGGTTTCCTAAATCCTAAATTGCAGGCGTGCCAAAACACTTGCGGAAATGCCCGAGCTCAATTTACTATTCGAATACACTGAAGCAGCAAATTATTAGGAACACCCAACAGCAATTAGACACGTGGCGTCTTCGAGCTACTTTTTGTGAGGAAGTGAGCCCCCCCCCTCACTTCCGCACAATTTGTAAGGGCTCACTTCCCAATAGCGCAAAGCACAGATAGCGGCAATATGGGAATGGCTCGTGATTTAAGCTACTTTTTTTGTGTGTGTGTGTGAGGAGGTGAGGGGGACTCACTTCCCATATTGGCAAGTGAGAAAGTGAGGGGGTTCACTTACCATATTGGGAAGTGGGCCCCCTTACTTCCTCACAATTTTTGAGGGCTCACTTCCCAATAGTACAAAAAAAATTGCGGCAATATAGGAACGGCTCGTGATTTGAGATACTTTTTTGTGCGAGGAAGTGAGGGGCTTACTTCCTCCCCACACTTAGAAGTGAGGGGCTCACTTCCCAAAAGCACAAAGCATAGATAGCGGCAATATGGGAACGACTCGTGATTTCAGCTACTTTTTTGTGAGGAAGTGAGAGGGCTCACTTCTCATTTTGGGAAGTGAGCCCCCCACCCCCCTCAATTCCGCACAATTTTTAAGGGCTCGCTTCCCAAACGAAAGGCATAGATAGCGGCAATATGGAAATGGCTTGTGATTCAAGCTACTTTTTTTGTGTGTGTGAGGAGGTGAGGGGGACTCACTTTAGGGAAGTTACTTCCTCACAATTTTCTGAGGTCTCACTTTCCAATACTACAAAGCATAGATAGCGGCAATATGGGGAACGACTCGTGATTCGAGCTACTTTTTTGTGCGAGGAAGTCAGTAGGCTCACTTCCCAAAGTGGGAATTGAGCCCCCCCCCATCACTTCCGCACAATTTTTAAGGGCTCACTTCCCAATAGCGCAAAGCATAGATACCAGCAATACGGGAATGGATGGTGGCTCAAGCTACTTTTTTTGTGAGAAGGTGAGGGGGACTCGCTTCCCATATTGGGAAGTCAGCTCCCTCACTTCCTCACAATTTTTTCAGGGCTCACTTCCTCACAATTTTTTCAGGGCTCACTTCCCAATACCACAAAGCATAGATAGCGGCAATATGGGAACGACTCCTGATGCGAGCTACTTTCTTGTGAGAAAGTGAGGGGGCTCACTTCCACCCTCGCTATTGAGAAGTCAGCCCTGAAAAAGTTATCGGTATACTACCAATATGTTAAGTGAGGCGTTTAAGAAACTCTGCAATTCCCCTTTTCTCCCAGGTACAAAACATTTTTATTATGCAGCTGAAGCTGAAGTTGAATTGTCATCGTTTGAATTGTTTAAAAAAGTATGAAGGAAAAACATCCTTTTTATATTTTTGGAGCTTTAACGACCACAATGAGCAACTCAGTGGGCTATAAGTGGTTGTCTGTCCCTAATTTAGGGTCTCTGACTCCAGGGAAGGGAGAGAGCCAGCGCCGTAAGACAAACAACATTGATACCTCACCGGGATTCGAACCCGGACCCATCTTGGACGAATGGCCAGAAGCATTTCAGAAACGGAAAACTTTATCTCTGTGCATGAACAACTGTAGTAAGGGTGCACAGTGTGTGATGCACAAAAAAAAAAAAAAAACGAGTAGTCAATGGTCTTCCCAGGGACGGAAAAGACGGGTCGATGTTTGAGAGCACCGGCGGCTACAGAGGATCATGCAAGGTAACAGACGAGTTCAAATGTTCTTTATTTTACAACGAGAGAATTATACAATATGTACAGATGATGACTGATGAAATTTACATTATGAGTATGTTACAGGTGAGATGCAAGGAAAGAAAGAAGCAAAAATAAAGAGCTCTTGGATTTAACAGACATGATCATGATGAGGTTACAATACTTGCAAACATATGCTATGAACAGTGGAAATCATGACATTGATGAACTTTAATGGAAAGCAGATGGAGGTTTTGAAAAAAAAAATTTTCACTGTAAGAGAAAGAAAAAAATTGTGGGAAGTTTTATGAATTTTAAAGTGTTCAGTTTGATACGATGATTGATGATCTCGTACCAACGATCAAGTGGAGACCATTCTCTAGGGAATTTAGTCACATAGTTCTTGCGCAAAGCTTCTGTGTAATCTGTAAGTCTGCAGCGGAAAAACATAAAGAGTTTCCGTTGAGCAGATTGGGTATATGACATACTTGAGTAACACAAAAATGTAGGCACATATAGCTGGCTTGTGAAGAGTTGTACAGCCAGGAGACACGAGGTAAAGATATTCAATGTGGGTGTGGCTGGTGGTGCAAATCTTGGGAAAAAGTGCAAAAACATAGGTAGACAGCGGTGAGAGTACTTGGGAAGTTGAATAAATATGATGCACATCACCTGGTATGCAGCATTAACGGCAGTTGGGAGATGATGTAATCTGAAACCTGTGAAGTACAGTCGGAATAGGAAGTCTGTTGTGTAGGTGAAGCCAATGCGTGCCGATTTCCTTAGGATGATAAGTAGTTGATTGTGCTGCATTCCAGATGAAACGAAGTTGAGAAGGTCGTACGTTGGGAATAGAGCATGGAGAAACATTGCGATGGCGGGAGATTTGATATAACTTTGTGGAGGGGACGGAGTGCAAAAGATATGATTGCTCTTGTAAAGTAATTGTGAACGGAAGTAGAAGAGGAGCTGATGCTGTGGGAATCAAGCCTTGAGTGGTTGCCAAAGATGGAAATGACTGACAGATAACATCCTTGAGACTTTGGAATTTAACTGGATTTTCAGTGGTTGAGGGAAGATGCACTGAGAGATCGTTTAAATTTTTCCAAGTAAAATCCTGATTTACCAGTTGCGAAACAGTGACAATTCCAGCTTTTAACCAAGAAGGGTAGAAGAAGTATTCTTGGTGCCGGGTGCAGGGAATAAGAATAAAACAGTGGTTCTGCAATAAGGTCAAGTGTTGTGCCAGGTGAGAGATTTTTCAAGGAAAGCTGTTTTAGGAAGGTATTTGTCATTTTCTTGTAGGACTTCCGTCCACAGTGAGTAGAGTTTAGTTCCCAGCCACCTACAGCGAGATGGCCTTTTGGGCAGGACATAGGAACGGAAGGAAGGAGAGCAAGTCTAGCGACTTTCACAGAACAGTTTTAGTGAGATTAGAGTACAGTAGATGGCGCCACCGTACAAGTACGATGTTGCACATAGAGGGGTGAGAGAATTTTAGGGGGCATAGGAAAGGATACCCATTTAACCAGTGGGTCCAGCCTGGGGGCCGTCCCTTAACGTGCTCGTCCGATGCACGGCGGATATTCAGCGATTGTTAGTAAATCACACCATCTCTGAAAGATCAGCCCAGGTTCGAACCTGAGGACCTTGCATTGATAGTCTGACTCGCTAACCACTAAGCCATCCGCGGCTCGGAAAGCTGTTTTAGGAGTGAAATGGCTTCTTTATACACAGGAGGGAAATGGAGAGAAATCAGCTGGTATCTGTCCATTCGCAAAACGCGATAAACGTGAGATGTGGGTTCCTTGGGGATGAGAGAATACCGTTGATAATCTGAGAAACAATGGTTGGCCTTAGAAGAAGATTGATGAAGGTCATAATCCTTTGGGTATTGTATTTACTTTCGATATCACATACGTCGATGCCTCCAAACTTGACTGGAAGGGTGAGAACATTTGCCTTCACCCAATGGACTCTAATCCAGATGAAGCTAACAGTGAGTCTAAGGATTTTTGTGAGAACGTGAGTTGGTAATGTGCGGATAGCCCATGTATACTGCAGGGACGGAAGCATGATTTCATTCATAATTTTTGCTCTGCCATGGGAGGACGTGAAAAGTTTTACTCTTGACCAATAGATTGTTTCGTCTTGTTGATCATAGATGTACAGGTGGTTTGATCGGTAATAGTGTTTTTACCAAAATAAATACCTAAGAGTTTTTCAATATTATAGTTCCATTGGGCACCCCAGGGATGATCTATGCGATGTAGCCATGCTCCACACCATAATCCCGCTATTTTTTCAGTATTTATTGAAGCTCCGGAAACCGAAGCGTAAGTGTTATAAATTGGAAGCACGTGCGGGAAATCTGTATCAGAACATATAAATAGCATGAGGTCGTCGGCATACGCTGCTAGGAAAATCTGATGACGTCGCAGACTGGCAGAAGTGGTGGTCGTTTTTTCTGTGAAAATCTGTCTGAGGTGATAAGCAGCGGTTCAAAAATAATAGCAAAAAGTTGTCCCGATAGAGGACAGCCCTGTCGGATTCCTTTCTCAAATGGAATTGTTACCGTGAGGAAGTTGCTACCACGTACATGAACAATAGAATTGCAGTAAAGATTCAAAATCAGCCTGCAGAAGTTGTGCGGAAAACCGAAATGGATTAAAACTGCGAATAAATAATCGTGAACAACATAATCAAATGCTTGGCGTTGGTCAATATTTAACACTGCAAGCGGTTCATTGTTAAGGTCGGCAATGTGTATAATATCTCTAATAATATTTAGGTTCTGAACAATGCTTCGGCTTGGAATTGTACATATAAGTCAGAATGAAAGTTCAAAACTGAAAGCTTTGAACAGTTTCCGTAAATATTTTAGCCGCCCTGGTGGCGCAGTGGTCTAAGCGATGGTTTCTGAACTCTCGTCCGAGATGGGTCAGGGTTCGAATCCCGGTAAGACATGGATCTTGTGTTTGTCTCACCGGGATTCGAACCCGTTTTCTCCATTTCCTGGAGCCAGTGGTCCTAAATTAGGGACAGACAACTGCTTATAGCCCATTGAGTTGCTCACGGTGGTCGTTAAACCCTCAATAAAAAAAAACATTATAATCAGCAAATTTTTCAAAGACGATTTAAGACTGAAATACAGTCGAGCGAAGAAAAGATGTATAGAGAGCGGGATAAAAGCATTTATACATGCTACCGACAACTAACGAAATCTTATGCAGGCTGTCAGATACCAATGAAGTAATTATTCGGGCTATCAAAAGTCAGAAAATCCTTTATGTAGGCTGTTAAGAACGAAAGTATTATTTATGCAAGCTGTCAAGATCCGGAGAGTTAATGCAGGCTGTAATGGATCGAAGACGTATTTATGCAGACCCTCAAAGAATTACATGTAAAGATTATCAAGAGCCAAAGATGTTAGTGAACTAAATAGCCGAAGAAGTATTTTTGCAGGGTATCTAACTCAAAAAAGTTGCCTCTTAACGAGTAGTCTATCTAAAGTGTGAGAGGTTCATGAATGAAATACGGGATTACACCACATATTACAAATTTTGAAGATAACAATCCGTTTTTTTTTTCTTTTTTTTTTTTTTGGTGTAAATATGACAAGGATGGTAAGTCATAACGTAGAACAAACTAATATAATAGAAATGGGCAAGTCCCCTAGCCAGAAGGAAAGTAGGGAGATGGCCTAACAGAATGGCTCTGAATTAATGCAGGTCTTGAGATGTAATAGAAATGGATAAGTCATGTGGCCAGGAGAAAAGATGGGAGATGGTCTATAGAACGACTGTGCATTAATGCTGGTCAAACTAATGAAATGAAAGCGGGCAGGTCACCTGTTACCCCTCCAGGACGACGAAATTTCAAAGTTTTCGTATATTGTCTGACTTACCATCCTTGTGATATTTACACAAAAAAACGGACTGTCGTCTTCAAACTTTTGTGTGAGAGGTTTTCACGCAGGCTGTCGAGAGCTGAAGGAAGATTTATCTGGGCCGTCAAGAGCTAAATGAGGAAAAATAAAGGTTTTCAACAGCCAAGGGAGTAATTAATTCATTCAAACACCCGACGTGGATCAGGAACACATGAACCAAACAGAAATCATCGCTCTTTCCACTTTAATAAGTGAGTATTTTTCCGAGACTCACTTATTAACGTGGAAAGAGCAATGATTTCTGTTTCGTTCATGTGTTCCTGATCCACGTCGAGTGTATGAATTAATTATCCTTTCCCCTTCTAGTTATTTGTTCTGTTGCTGCTTACCATCTATGGTGAATCGCCAGCACTGTGCGGAGCTCCATGAAACAACCTGCCATGTTGTTTGGCAGTTAATTACATGTGAGGCTGGATAATTCGAGGCCGCTGTGGTGCAGTGGTAGCATATCCGCCACGTAACTGGAATACCCTGGGTTCGATTCCCAGTGGCGGCCGATGATGATTTTTCCGAGACTCAATTATTAACGTGGAAAGAGCGGGGACTTCTGTTAGGTTCAAGGGAGTACTTATACAGACTGTAAGCACTTGTAATTCTTGTGAAATTGGTTTAGTTTACAACTGGATGAAATCTTCCCCCATTTCTCCAGTTGTCTATTTTTGCCCTTTGATCAACATTCTCTTCCTTCGCTTTTTAGCATGTCTTTTGAGAAATAAAGTGCGCACTTATAGTATAACTTTGTCCCTCAAAGGTATCCCTGTTTCTTTCCAGTTCTCTCTCTCTCTCTCTCTCTTGTCTCACACAGATATCTCTTTTCGGGTCTTCCTAATTTTCCGAGTAATAGTTTCGTAGTTCAAGATTCTACATAGTCTTCTACTGACTATTTCTCACTTTCCCTTGGGAATAGGTGGTCTTCCCGCTCTTATTCCATTAGTTTGACCAGCAATAATGCACATACGTTCTATAGACCATCTCCCATCTTTTTCTTCTGGCCACATGACTTACCCATTTCTATTACATCTCAAGAACAACATTAGTTCAGAGCCATTCTGTTAGGCCATCTCCTTTTTTTCCTTCTGGCTATGAGACTTGCCCATTTTCATTATATTAGTTTGTCCTACGTTAATGCATAGTCATTGCATAAACCACCTCCTTATTACCTTCTGTCTCGATGATCTACCCATTTCCACTTTCTATTTCATTAGTTTGACCTGTATTAATGCATAGTAATTCTATGGACCGCCTTCCTTTTTCCCTAAAAAGTAAAATATTTCAGGCAGATGTCTTCGTTGCATGATACATTAAAAACTTTAAAAACCCAAGAAGTTAAAACCTTCACAAAACCAAAAGGATTTTTTATTTTATTACTAAAACCCTTAAACCTTAAAACATGAGACCTTTCGGGTTTACACTAAGCCCATCCTCAGATGAATGAGATTTTTCGGGTTTCAACAGTAGCACAAATGGGAAATACTTAAGTATACATTTGTCAGTGTAACTCATGACGTAAAAAGACCGGCAGGTTCTGAGTGCACCGTGAACACAGTACCAAGCATGCGCATCCAGTGAATCGCTTTTTGTTAATAAAAAGATATTTGATGGAAATTAAATCAAAGTTATATTTATACCAGTCCTATACACAAACCGAAGAGGAATACTTCAATTAATACAAAAGAGGACACAACAGTTCAAATTGTACGGTACTCAAAGTCCGTAATATTAAAGCACGAGAGAAATATAACAGTTTAAATTGTTTAATAATTACAGTTCATATAATATATTAAGGAGAAAGGAAAGTTCATAGTAACTTCACATAAGAGTTTTTATGTCCCTGGGGCACTTTAAATTTTTGAAAAGTTGTAATTCATGCGGAAGCCATGGTGTTGAGTACACTTCATGGTTGTCTTCAGCATAAATTATTTAAGATTCAAAGTCGATGTCAAAAATTTAAATACGATGTCAAAAATGGATTAACCAGGACTTCATTAGCACGTAAAGTGAGGGAAGTAACACATTACCCTACTTGGGAAGAAGCTAATATTCTGGTGACACTGTACACAAGATAATCTCTCCTGTTTACATAGAGTCTGGTTATAATCAGCAAAGGATTCACTTGTTGCAATGATAATACACCTATTTTCGTTCCGATGCCGTGGAGACAATAGGTTACACCTCCTCCCACCGGGAAGCATGATGAGAAAAACCGTTAAATGTATTCGACATTATGTCCTCTACGTGGATTCGCAACACTTTGCAGGTTTGGAGCGGCCCGGGTGTTTGGACTCTTTTGTGGTGGTAACTATGAACTTTCTTTGTATATTGATATTACATGGATTTTGAATCTTAAATAATTTATGCTGAAGGCAACCATGAAGTGTACTCGACACCATGGCTTCCGCATGAATTACAACATTTCGAAAATTTAAAGTCCCCCAGGGACATAAAACCTCTTATGTGAAGTGACTATGAACTTTCCTTTCTCCTTAATATATTATATGAACTATAATTACTAAACAATTTAAACTGTTATATTTCTCTCGTGCTTTAATATTATGGAGTTTGAATACCGTACAATTTGAACTGTTGTGTACTCTTTTGTAATAATTGAAGTATTCCCCTTCGGTTTGTGAACAGGACTGGTATATCTGTAACTTAGATTTAATTTCCATCAAATATCTTTTTATTAACAAACAACGTTTCATGGGATGTGCATGCTTGCTACTGTGTTCAAGACGAACTTGCCCGTTTTTCTACGTCATGAGTTACACTGACAAATGTATACTTCAGTCTTCCCATTTGTGCTACTGTTTCATTCATCTGAAGATGGGCTTATAGTGGAAGGCCGAAAGGTCTCATGTTTTAAGGTTTTAGCAATCAAATAAAAATCCTTTTGAACTTGTGAAGGTTTTAACTCCTTTGGGTTTTTAAGGTTTTTAATGTATCTTGCAACAAAGATAGCTGCCTGATATTTTTTACTTTTTACTTTATGTTACGCACGAAATAAGCACATTCTTCCTTTTTCCCTTCTGGGGAGATGACTTTCCCATTTCCACTTCGTTAGTTTGACATGCATTAATGCATAATCTTCTATTAGTCCATCGTCCAAACTCCATTCAGGCTACTTTCCCATTTCCATTTCTTTAATTTGACATGAATTAATGCATTGTCATTCTACAGACCATTCCCGATCTTCCCTGCTGGCCATAAAAACAGTCCATTTCTACACCGGAAACGACATGACATATGCAGCGATCCGACAATATAAGGAGTGATGCGACGGGAATCAGTAAGAGTCGGACGCAGTGTGGGTAAGACGAAGGATCTAAGCGCATTTGATCGTAGGAAAATTGTCGGGGCCCGACGAATGGGTTACTCCATCTATCTCGGAAGTCATGCAGGCACTGGGATTTTCACGAGCCACTGTGTCACGAGTGCACCGTGTGTACATCGAATCCGATAAAACCATCCCTGCAAGGGCCAACTGCCGTGGACAACAGCGTGTGGATGAGCTGGGTCATCGTCAGCTAGCTCGCATTATAACAACGGATAGACGAGCCACAGTGCAAGAAATCACTCGGCAATTAAACGCTGGTGAACAAAAACGTATAAGCAGCCACACCATCCAGAACCATCTCCTCGCTACGGGGGTACAGAAGCCATCGTCCCACGAGGGTACCGCTGCTGACCGCACATCACATGTTGCAAAAACTAGCATGGGCGCGGGAACATCGCCACTGGATCCTAGACATGTGGGAAAATGTTGCCTGGACTGATGAGTCGAGATTCGCGTTGGTACATGCGGATGGCAGGATACGAGTGCGGCGCGAACCACATGAAGCGATGGATCCTTCTTGCCAGCAGGGTACTCTTCAAGCTGGTGGGGGTGGCATTCTCGTCTGTGAACTGTTTACGTGGACTGAAATGGGACCCCTGGTACGTGTGACATCGTCCCTCACAGGTCAACGTTACTAGGAAAACTTGGACGACCATTTGCTCTCGTTTGTGCGTCTTCAACATCCCACTGGGGACATCATCCTGCAACACCACAATGCTCCGTACCATCGCTCCCGAATTGTATCCGAATGGTTGGATGAACACTCCACCTACGTGACCTCGCTTCCTTGGCCAACTAGGTCACCTGATCTCAATCCCATCCAGCACATCTGGGATGCCATCGAGAGAGATGTTCTAGGCTCAGACCCCTTCCACCAAATCTTCGTGAACTGTGGGATCTTTTTCAGGGGTCGTGAATCCGTATGGCTTCCCAACGCTTCCGGTGTCTTGTCGAGTCCATGCCGAGACGAATCGCCGCCGTCATCAGGGCGAAAGGTGTTGCTACACGTTACTAGACAGGTATCTCTAATTCAATTGCTCTTCAGTGTATTTCATTGGTTTGACTTGTATTAACGCATGGTCATTCTATTAAATCATCTCGTCTTCTTCACTTCGGGCTAGGTGACATGACCATTTTCATATCATTAGTTTGACCTACGGTAATACATAATCATTCCATTGGCCATCTCCTTCTTACCTTCTTTTCCGCGTTTCCACTTCATTAGTTTGACCTGCATTAAATCATAGTCGTTCTATAAATCATCTCCCATCATCTTCCCTTCTGGATTGCCGATCTACCTGTTTCGATTTCATACGTAAGACCTGCATTCACGCAATACCTTTCTGTTAAACCATTCCCTTCTTCCTTATACCTAGATGACCTGCCGATTTCTATATCATTAGTTTGACATGTATTAACGCATAATAATTCTACTAGTCTATCTGTTATCTTCCCTTCGGGTTAAGTGATTTGCATTTTTCCATTTCATTAGTTTTACGTGCATTAATACATTTTTAATTAAATTAGTTCTCTTATATACATGCTTTACTTTATCGTTTCAAACTCACGTTTAATATTTTTAGTTTTTAAATGTCACAGTTATTTCCAAAGAATAGAATCAATAACCTTGCTTTAACAAATGTTAACAAAACGCATTCCCATGCAATTATTTGTTTCATTATCGTCTGAATTACAGTACATTTCGTGAAAACGCGTAAAAGTTATTCAAAATATAAGAGAAAAATTCTGCAGCATGGACCACATTTCTTCTTTTCGAGAAAAAAATGTGTTAACAAAATGTTCCCTCGTTCGACAAAAAAGAAAATGAAGCGTTTGACAACACTGCATTCTAAAGATGAGTGTGACGATGAATCTTCTTCAACTGTATTTTTAACTCTCAGCTAAAACTGTCTTTATTCTAGTTTCTAACTTCACTCAACAAATCCTTCGAATCTGAGATCTTCCCACTTCGAGCTTCCCTGCAATCCACCCAGGGCAACGCTGCGTTGAATTCTTTGTTATCCTTTCACACAAAGATTTCACCGCGAATTCGTATGACGACAGCGATTCCTCACTGGAAGAGTACATTTTAAATATTCATTATTTTTGACTAGAAAATGAAACCCTTCGATCACTTTGTATCTGTTCCGTTAACGTAACAAATGTTTTCTAACTAAATAAGTTTCTGTTTTCATTGCGTGGTTGGTGGAGTTTTCATTGAATGAAAATTGTGCCTTGCGTTGGTGGTAAAACAGTGAACAATTGCTTTGCCTACGCAGTTTCACGCTTTATTAAAGTCTTTCATTTTGGGAAAAGTGCAGTGATTTTTATAAAATTTACCTTTCCCAAAGTTAGAATTTAATTTTTACAAATCACAGCGAAGACAAAGATTCTTCTCTCTGGTATTTTAAAGTGTGGTTTTTTGCTTTCAAACAAAAAAAGTATTAATAAAGCATCATAGATATTCTTGTGTTTTTTTTAGGAAAGTTATTATCTTGTCTCTACAAACACGTACTCGTCCGGCGACTAAACTTTGGTCTCTATATACAAAGTAATTTTTATCAAGCTGAATTTATGAATATCATCAGTGAACCGAAAACGAACACACAACGTTAAAAAAAATAACTCACAGCGTAACGCACCATTTATTGTTACGATGCACATGGATCTAAAAAACAAATAATTTCTTATTTCCCTGTTATACATATAAGAGAAACTAATTACTTGTTCCCCTCTATCTGAACAAAAGCGAGTTGTTTACATCACAACGAACCAACCCTCATTATTTCAAGATCTGGGGGCTTGGCTGTAATTATATGGAGGTAAACCGATCTATGTAGTACATATACAGTGTATGCCTGGCGAGCGTGGGTTCAGGAGGCGAACATGGGCGTCCTGATACATATATTGTACGGTAAAATATACAAACTCTAAAATTATATGTACATTATATACAGCACGATGTATTGATTCACAAAGGAGCCTCGTGGTAAGAGGTGCAGGCATTTTGCACAAGAACAATAAGAGAGATTGTCGAAACATTTCGTCTCGAAGCATAAGTATATTATAGTGCTGACAAATAACAGAACTAGAATATTATAATGAAGCACTGTGCAAAAGGAGAACTGTAGATAACAAAGTAGACAATATGAAACCTAAGGCAAACGGAATTACGATGTCTTAGTACTGGTAGAAAAATGATAATCAAAGAGAAAACAAGTAAGACTGTAAACATTTGTACAGTATGGTGCATATTATATTCACATTTGTTAGAAAATATAAGCTTTATGTTGAAGTTTGATTCCGAAAACCAATGGTGAGCATGCACGTTGAACTGAAGTTCTACAGAGGTAGGAGCAACGAGGTTATAAATTACCGACAGTCAGTTGCAACGTAGCTGGCATGCCGGCGAATCAGGAAGCGGCCGGAGACCAGGTGGAACGGAAATGTTGTTCTCTCTGCTGGGCAACGGCCTCAAGGTTCTCTAGACGAAGTCTTGAGAGGAGACGCTTCCGAAAGTGGCACAGTGTGGACGAATATACAGGGTGATCATAATCGACCGCACAATAAACCTACCGTACGATTGTTCTTGGAGAAAGAAGCCGAAAACCGTTGTCCGATCGGACGTCACATTCCGGAGATATACGCGCCGAAAGTTCGCGACGTCACATCCGGTAAGAATACAGACATTAGAAACAACTTACCCAATCACTTTGACAGAAAACATGTAATTTATTGATGTGTACCACTACAACACAAATGATAAAACACGTGGATTCGTGTCAGATTACAACATGTGTTCAAAATGACCACCTTGTAGTGCGAAACAGGCGGCAGCCCGCCGAGGAATAGACATCTGCACGCGTTGCAGCATAGCAGGGGTTACAGTTGTGAGGGCCACGTGTAAGGTGGCCACTAGGTCGTGCAGGCTGTTGACAGGCCGTCAATATACCAGTTTCTTTAGATGACCCTAGAGGAAGAAGTGCAATGGGTTAAGATCCGGCGATCTAGCGGGCCATGCGACAGGACCACCACGGCCAAGCCATCGACCTGGATATTCCGTATCCAGCCACTGGCAAACATTTGCAGCGTAATGCGCCGGTGCTTCATCATGTTGGAACCATGGATTGCTGAGAACAGCCAATGGTACGTTTTCCAGTAAGTCCGGCAGAACATCACGTAGGAACACCATGTAGTTGGCAGCTGTGACACGTTCGGAAAGAAGATATGGTCCCACTAGGAAATCGCCCACAATACCACAACAAATATTAACACCCCACCGCACCCGGTGAGCGTGTTCACGTGTTGCGTGTGGATTGTCCAATATCCAAACATGACTATTATGGGTGTTGCAGATACCCTTCCGTGTAAACCCTGCTTTATCAGTCCACAAAATCCGGCGGATGAAACTATTATCGGCAGCATGTTGCTGTAGCAACCACTCACAGTATGCCTGTCTTCTAGGATAATCCTATAGTAATAAGCCTTGCACCCGTGTCATGTGATATGGATGCAGGTCTTCGTCGTGTAGAACGGCAAGTGCGGTGCTTTGGTGCACACCGAACTGTCGCGCAATCGCATGGCTGCTGGTCGTTAGCTCCTCCTCTACGAAGTCTAGTATGGCGTCCTCGAGGGGTGGTGTTCTCACAGAGGGTCCAGCGCCACTGAGTACACTTGGACGTGGTGCGACATTGCCTGTGTCGCGCATTCGAGCGCCAAGTCGCCGAATAACCTGGGCGTCCAGGTGCCGTCGTGCTGGGTATCGCTCGCTGTAGGCCCTTGCTGCACGTAATGCTGAACCATGGCATTCCCCCAATAGGAGATACATGTCACAATACTCTCTCAAACTGTACGACATATCGCTAACCACACTACTGTCAAATGTACCAACGCAGTATGAACTTACCTGCTACCGTCGCCAACACTTTTTATCCCTACCTGCCGTATCGCGCAGGCGTACAACTGATAGTTTCACACCACCACGTCCTTCGAATTTGCTAACCCACCCCGTGCCACATTATTAAATGTTAATTGCCTTTTTTTTTTTTTTGAAGAACTCAGTGGGCTTTAAGTAGTTCCCCGTCCTGAATTTATGACCACTGGTTCAAGGGAAGGGAGCGAGTCAGTGCCGTAGGACAAACACAGCATCCATGCTTCACCTGGATTCGAACCCGGACACCTTTAGGACAAATGATCAGAAACCATCGCCTTAGACGACTGCGTCACGGCTTGATTGCCTTGTGATACGTGCATCTGCATCAAGGTTAGTAGACTCCAAGGTTATGCTTCTCCGACACTTCCGCTGAGCACTGTCTCAAGGGTCGCCTTCGTGACGTCACAGTCCCGGAGATCTCCACACCCCAACCGCCTAAAGCTGCTTGCTCCCGTTTTTCTGGTTCAGGGTCTGAAAGCTACATTGTCTCATTTCCGAGAATTTGAAGTTAGGTATTTGTAGCCAACAAATTTTCTTTTCCTTGGTTATACGTTAAACACTGAACATGCCTGGTTCGTGCGCAATAGCATCGTGTCAAAATTATTATTCGAAAACCAGAAGGAATGGCATTCATTACCATAGGTTTAAGAAAAATGAAGTTTTGCGTAAAACATGGAAATTGAGATGCAAACGAGCTGACAGTTTCAACGAAATGAATTCAGCTATTTGTTCGGAACATTTTCCTGAGGAAGACTACGAACGCGATTTAAGGAATGAACTTCTAGGTTTGCCTATCCGCAAAATCCTAAAGGTTACCAAGTTTAACAGCTGTACCAAGTTTAAACCTCCCGGGAAACTTTAATGTAAATTCTAATTCAGAGAGAAAGAACAGACAGGAGAAAAGGAAACGAACTGATCTTGTTGGCGATTTGATAAACTCTGAGAATGCAGAGCTGCGTCGTGTGGTACACTGACGGCACTACGTAAGGGGCAAGTGAGGGACCGGCACTTCCGCTGCGAGGGAGGCAGGATGAGTAAACCTTACTGTCTATTAATATTGCATCTGCATAACTATCCACGTCGCTCTTCAACGAGCATGTGCGTTACCGGATGTGACGTCACGAAACTTTCGGCTCGTGTATCTCCGGAATGAGACGTCCGATTGGACAACGGTTTTCGGCTTCTTTCTCCACGATGAATCGTCCGATAGGTTTAGTGTGCGGCCGATTCTGATCACCCTGTATATACAAATACTGCATCTGGTAAGTGTGGCCAATTAATTATATATGATATATACCATTGACCTGCCTGATTGACAAGGCCTTCCAGATCTTAAAATAATGGGGGTTTGATCTTTACAATGTAAGCAGTTGTTTTTGTTTAGATTGACGGAAAAATAATTTGTTTCTCTTAGATTATAGGAATACAGGAATGGTTTGTTTTGTTAATTTAATTAATTCACGGGCGCTCATTGGTGCAGAAAGGAAAGAAAGTTTCACCAGGTAATACGAATTTGCCGAACAAAGGAGGCATCGAAGCTTTCTGCATGGTCTTCAAAAGCAAGAAGCAGGGCCATAAATAAGCTGCGATCCATCTCGGGTTGACTACTTTTACTTTCGTAGACTAAACAAAGTCATGTTTTTGGTCTTGACAAGCTTTCGAAATTATTGGATCTGCGCCCTGTTACACCATGGGCAGGCAATTTATTTTAAAAGTGGAGCACAAGGGTCAAGGAGCCTCGAATTTGTAACACTTAACCTTTTAACCTGCTGGAACGAATTAACTCGGAGTTATCAAAATGGGCAGAAATCAACTCGAACTAATATATTCGCTGTCTAAGAAGCGGGCTAAGCGAAACTGGAAGGAATTCATGTGGGGGTTATGTTCAATGATCCCAAAGCTGCACGAATGAGTGACCTTGAAGACTGGACTATTAAAAAAGCCTTGTTTTCGCCCTTAGATTTTTTATTCAGAGTGGCCATGTAGGGGTACGATTGACACTAACCCTTTCTGACAAATTAACTGATAAAGAGCTATAGCAATGGATATGAATCTAAGAAAGGAGAGAAAAAATATTTGAGTGACTTATTTTCGTCCACTGGTATGATATTCGTGCCAAGGGATTAACTCTTTCCCATCATGACTAGGATCAGGGAACAGGGAATATAGGACTATACTCCAATTCACCCTAAAAGTGGGCCGCGGGTGGCCTAGTGGTCAACGTTCGTGACTGCCACGGAAAGGACCTCAGGTTCGATCCCAGGCAGTTACGAACGAACGCTCGATCCACTAAATATCCGCATTGCGTCGGATGGGCACGTTAAGCCGTCGGACCCCGGGTACTGCCCCCCCCCACCGGTAATAAATAAGGACGTCTTCCTTCCCTTTTCTACTTCGCTTCCGTGACACTTTCCTATCGGGCACTCTATCCCAAATCTCCTAGCTTCCTATTTCTAAGGGTTGTTTAAGACCTGGGGTCAGACACTCCGTTCCTAAAATCCTCTACATTTGATCTGATCTGATCTGATCTTGGCGTGTCTGATTGGCTACTGGTTGGGAGCGGGGCCTGCTGCCTTTCTAGCAAAAGTCGTGAGCGCTAGCCACTAGTCTCCTCCTGTTGCCAAACCAAAGAATAAAACTCCGGCATGGTTTTGAATTTCATCCACCCATCTCCCATGTGGTGTTCTTCTGGCTCTTTTCCTGCCTCTCGAAATCCAGTCAAAAATTTCCGTTATCCGTCGGTGGTCCGTTCTTTTGGCAATATCTCCAGCCCATTGCCATTTAAGGGATTTTGCTCTGATCATGATGTCTTCCACTCTTGTCATTTTCCTTATCCGCACGAGTTCCTCTCCTTATCTTTCTTTGTTACACCAAGCAAACATCTCTCAATGTTTCTTTCATTTGGTTTTTCAAAATGTTTCCATAGATAACAAAATACGTTTTGTATGTGGGGGGTGGGGGGTTAGCTCCCTCTGCACCCATATCTTGGGTCTACAAATGGGTGATGATATCTGTTTGCGGCCGCCGGCCTGGCGTGTCTAGGGGCCGCTGGTGGCATTGTGGCCAGCGTTTGTGACTGCCATGGAAATAAACTCAGGTTCGATCCTGGGAAGGTACGAAAACTCGATCCACTAAATATCCGCCGTGCGTCGGATGGGCACGTTAAGCCGTCGGACCCCGGGTACTATCCTCCCGGTAATAAATAAGGGCGTCTTCCTCCCCCTTTCTACTTCGCTTCCGTGTCACTTTCCTATCGGACATTCTAGCCCAAATCTCCTATCTTCCTATTTCTAAGGGTTGTTTAAGACCTGGGGTCAGACACTCCCTTCCTAAAATCCTCTACATATGATCACCCTAAAAGTGTACTGTTGGTAAAGGCGGGAGAGTCTTTACAAGACACATCGTGGAACGCAAAAGCGGTAGCCGTCCGCGTTATTGTGCTGTGCTACTGTTTCCTATCTGAATGCCCCCCCCACACACACACACATCTCACAAACAGTAGGGATTGTGAGTGAAGGACGAACTGCTTCCCCTACTGCCTGTTTAAGTAACTTACTCTTCGAGTTTCCCCGATTGTCAATTTGCTGTATCTGTGTTGTTAATGTTCGGAGAGATCTTCCACCCCTTCCGCCTGTCCGACTTGTTTCCCAAGTGGGCAGAAACAACGAAAGTGCAAAGTTCTTGATTCAGCAACTTCTCATAACAAATTTATTTTCAAAAGCGCATCAACTTCTAGAACTTGGCAATTTTGTCTGATAAACTGCTGAGCAAACAAAAATGGATTCTGAACAATAAATCTACTACAAATTTTGAAGATGACAATCCGATTTTTTGGCGTAAATGTGACAAGGATGGTAAGTCAGATAATATCCGAAAACTTGAAAATTTTTCATCGTCCTGGAGCTGGACGATGAAAAAAAAATTTTTTTCAAGTTTTCGGATATTATCTGACTTACCATCCTTGTCACATTTACGCCAAAAATCGGATTGTCATCTTCAAAATTTGTATTATATGGCGTAATCCCGTATTTCTTTCATGAATAAATCTACTGATTTTCACTCAAAACTCTAGGGACTACGTTTTGTAGCGGAGGTAGCTATTTCGCACCCTGCGTAGTGGTACACTCTTAGGTTGACTCTGAGTATAGAAAGGAGATCTTATCACCTGTGACAGGTTCATTTTCGGTGCTGCTAAAATGAGAGGGGAGGGGGAGATATATTGTTTAGCTGTAGCTTTCGTAAAACCCGGTCGCTAGGTGAACATTGCTGTTTGGAGACAGAGAAAGTTTTGGGGAACATTTCGTTCAAGTACATCGGCCGCTTAAAGGGTTAAAGGCCTGATACTAAAGAGTCTCTTTACTCCGAGTCAACCTAAGAGTGTACCACTATATAGGGTGCGAAACAGCTACCTCCGCTACGAAAAACAGTCCCTACGGTTTAGAGCAAAAAGCAGTTGAATTATTGCTCAGAATCCATTTTTGTGTGCTCAGCAGTTTATCAGACAAAATGGCTATCTGAATAAAAATTCCAAAAAACAGAGCGCTTTTAAAAATGAATTTGATATGAGAAGATATTTAAACAAGAGCTTCGCACTATTGGCTGCTTCTGTCCATTTGGGATACAACTCGGAGAGGAGGAAGGAGTGGAAGACCTCTTCCAACATTCACTACACAGAGACAATCAACTGACAACAGGAAAACCATAAAATAGTACTAGTAATCCAAATTTCTTGGCGTAGAATATAAATCTAAAAATTCTACGTCAAGAAATTCGGATCACTAGTACTATTTTGAGTGTAATTGGTGTACAGTTCCTTGTTGTTAATTAGGAAACCCATACTTAAACAGGCAGTTAGGGAATAAGTTCGGCCTCCACCAGACCCCATTCACAATCTCCACTGCTTGTGTGATGTGCAGATGGGGTTCAGTGTAACAGTTATTGCTTCAAAGCAAGGAAACAGCAGGAGGGCACATCAAAGCGGATGGATTCCGTTCTTGCGTTCCACGACGAGGCGTGATAAGGCTCTCCCGCTTTAACAACAATACACTCTTACGGTAATTTGTAGCATAGTACTATACTGTGCAAATTAATTGGGACAAAGTAAAAAATCAATATTTTTTCCAAAACTATGCCTTTATATCATTCTATGCCTTGTTATATACTTTCACACCGCTTGAAGGTAACACTGGACATGGCTCAACGGAGAGAACAAGCTGGATTCAGGAGTGGCTACAGCACAATAGATCATATCCATGTGCTGAGAGAACTAATTGAAAGAGCGAGGGAATATGAACTTCCGTTGTGCATGGCTTTTATCGATTATGAAAAAGCCTTTGATTCGGTGAAACCATCAGCAGTTACAATGGCTCTGAAAACCTGCGGTATTGAAGATGCATACATTAATATTATTAATAACATCTATGAAAATGCAAGTGCAAAGATTAGGCTGTTTGAAAATACAACACACATAAAAATTGGAAAGGGAGTGAGACAAGGTGACACCATATCTCCGAAGCTCTTTAATGCCACATTGGAGGGTGTTTTTCAGTCACTGAGCTGGGAAAACAAGGGGATAAAGATCAATGGAGATTATCTAACCCACCTTCGTTTTGCTGATGACGTAGTCATTTTTGCAACTAGCCCATCAGAGCTGCAGAGTATGATCCAGGAACTTGCTGACAAGAGTAAAGAAGTGGGATTAAAAATGAACTTTCATAAGACAAAAGTGATGTTCAATGCTTTTACAAGAAATGAAGATTTATCGATTGATGGAGAAAAGCTGGAGATAACAGACACGTACGTTTATCTTGGACAGCAGATATCAAGTGAGGGTCACATTGATGAAGAAATTAATCGGCGTACAAAACTTGCCTGGAGAGCTTTTGGAAGAAACAGCATAATTTTCAAGAGCAATATGCCATTATGTCTTAAAAGAAAAGTGTTTGATCAATGCATCCTTCCAGTGCTTACGTATGGTGCAGAGACGTGGACCTTAACTAAAAGAGACATACAAAGGCTGCAGACAACTCAAAGTAGCATGGAGAGGTGCATACTTGGTGTAACCAGGAGAGATAAGAAGAGGAACTCGTGGATCCGAAAAATGACAAGAGTGGAAGACATCATGATCAGAGTTAAATCCCTGAAATGGCAATGGGCTGGACATACTGCCAGAAGGACAGATCATCGATGGACAGCCGAAATTTTAGATTGGATTCCAAGGGACAGGAAAAGACCCAGAAGAAGACCACATGGGAGATGGGTGGATGAAATTCGAAAGTATGCAGGGGTGACATGGAGGAGACTGGCACAAGACAGACCGTTGTGGAGGAAACTTGGGGAGACCTTCGTCCAGCAGTGGATTGATAATGGTTGACAATGATGATGATGATGACCTGTTTTAGTATAAAGTATGTCCTCCTTTAGCAAAAATGACCTCTTGAATTCGTTTTGGCATTGACTCCACTAATTGAGTGTACATATTTTTGACTTCATAATCGTGGAACCACACTTTTATAGCATTCGTTATCATGCGTTCTTTGGTTGTACAGTCCAGTTTACCTAAACGTCTCTTCAAAATATTCCACAAGATTTCTATGGGATTTAAGTCTGGTGAATTTCCAGGCCAGTCAAGCAAATGAATTTGATTTTCCAGTATGAAATTTTTGACCAATTTCGAATTATGACATGGGGCCAAGTCATGTTGAAACGTCCCGTCAAAAGTTTGCAAGAATGGGACAATCCTACGTTGTAATATTTCTACGTACTTGGCTGAATTCATCATAATTTGAACAGGAACTAAGCTTCCAGTGCCATTTGATGTGAAAAACCCCAAAACATCTGTTTCCGAGGGTGTTTTACAGTTTGTTTGACATGCTCAGGTCTTAAGGGTTCACAGTTACTTCGTCTAACGACATTTGCTTGGTAACCCTGCACAAATAAATGAGTTTCATCACTGAAACCTTTTCCCAGTCGTCAGCAGTCCATGATTTATATTTTTTGGCCCATGCTAAAATGATTTATATTTTTTGGCCCATCGCATTCAAATATTGTTTTTTCGTTGGTCTTCTTGCCTTCCGGCCAACTTCCAGAAAGCCTACGGCGTACAGTTGAATTACTAACATCACAGCCACTAGCCAATAAATTTTTTTGAAGGTCGGTGCTTGTTTTTGTTTTTTTTTTTTACTATTTCTGATTAGATATTTACCGGTTCGTGGAGTTGTTTTTCGTATTCTTCCACATTTACCTCTCCTTTTTGGAGACGATGATCCAGATACATTGTATCGCGTAAGCAGTCTTGATACACTTAATTTGCCTACACCAACTGCAGAACGATATCTCTCACTGTCATAGAAGTGTGATCCTTCAGAGCAATTATTTTTGCACGCTTCCTTGGGGGAATATCCATTTTTGAATACACGAAAGCAACACGTACTCACAGAGAGCAAAACCTAACATCCACCTGTCACACAGGAAAGCTCACAACTGAAGCTGAAGTGCCTATTTCCTGTTTAAAACCGGTCAAACCACATTCTTACTATCGAGTTCTAACAGGCACACCACCTCACAGCTGATAAAACCGATTTACGTGGGTTTTCGACATCAACTGGCGATCACATTACAATTCTTAGAATAAAATAGC
The DNA here is from genome assembly GCA_039090855.1 of Macrothele yani. Taxonomy (NCBI): domain Eukaryota; kingdom Metazoa; phylum Arthropoda; class Arachnida; order Araneae; family Macrothelidae; genus Macrothele; species Macrothele yani. Next base: position 19,660,569 of record CM077006.1, on the reverse strand, counting down.
TTGTCCCAATTAATCTGCACGGTATAGTAGACACAAAGGCCGTTCCATGAAAACTGATAGTATCCTTTTTTCAAGTTGGCAACAATGCGAAGGGGGAAATGACCACGCAGACGATTAACTGAATTAAGGAAGTATCTGTGGCAACAATTATTAGCCGTGGCAGACGATTCTGGTTTTGTTATTGCGCAGTTGTTTAAAGAACGTCTGCATTTCGCAAAATAGCTGTGGAGGTGAATGATTCAGAGTTAAGAAGGGAAATGCGTTGTGCGATAAAATTTTGCTATCGTTTGGGTAAAAACGGTTCCAGAAACAGTTGATTTAATAAAAAAAAGCTTACAAAGATAAATGTTTAGGTGAGTCAACGTTTATTAGATGGCAGCATGATTTCAAAAAGAGCGCGTTTGTCTGCAGAACTCGCTCCTAGGCCTAGTCGACCTGAAACTGTTGTTACGGAGCGTATTATTAACACTGTTTGAGCAATCCTGCAAGAAGATCGACGAATGACGTGTGAAGACATAACGGCGTGAACTAACTAATATTTCAAAAACGTCGGCATTCCGCATTCTATGCGACAAATTACTGTTGCATTGTGTGTGTTCCAGATGGGTAACTCATCACCTGACAAGACAAAAATTTTAGCCGTAGTTTAGGTGTGTCATGAGTGGAAACAAATGATTGCAAAGGATCCAGACTTTCTGAGCACAGTAATAACTGCCGATGAAACATGGGTCCACTATTTCGATCCCCTCACGATGCGTGCAACACGTATTTTCATACATATTTTCTTTCGGAATTTTTTCTCATTTTCATGCTGGACTTAGCCCCGCATGCCCATAATTACTCGACGCCAATGTGTTTTCTGATAATTACCAATGGTAGTTATAGTTACCATATGGTAATTAAATGTCCGTTGTCTCGTGCCAGTCCTAAGTTGAATGAGTAGTTTAGAAGTGCCAGTGCAATTTCTTTATTTTTGATTGGCTAAATTTATAGGCGAAATTCTTTTGACCAATAATTAAGATCTCGGCAATAAACAATCCTCAAGTAATTATTCTAAATCCTTACGTTTGCCTCCGGGTTTTCGACCAATGCCTGACATCCTACGTTCTAAATTAGTAAAGGGATATTTGTTCAATAGTCTGGCGTACGGGACATAACAATATTTACTAGGAGGATTCTTCGTACACAACATATGCAGTTTAAGTTTTATTTTGAAAACCAGTGCACACGCCTTTTTCGAAATTTGTTTTCATTGGGACGTGGAGCAAGAGTTAATGACGTCATTCCATAGGGCGTGGCATTTTTGTTTAATCGCGAAGTAATGAACTCTCTGATGCGCCATTTTGTGCGTTTGACAAAAATTGGGGCATTTACTTTGCCGATACTTTATTAACTTTGAGATCTATATCGCAAAAGCAGATAATTACAATTACGTGATATGAATGTTATACCTTTCGCTCAAATATCCGTGTGAAAATACGGTGATTCAGGATAGTAACTGCATTGCTTGCATCATGAGTCACATCATGTTTTCCAAAAGCATTGAGAAAGGCACAGATTGGCTTTTAAATTTGATTTAGGTCCACTTTTGACCTGAATCACGGCATTTGATCTAAACGTAAGGTTTCCATCTACTCCTGTCGAGTTTAGTGGGAAATTAACCTTCATTTTTTGTTGTTGTTTGTTTTTGCGCAAAACTGACTTGAAGACTGCCAATGACACCAGTGAGAACGGTTCTTCAAAGGACGTTCTAATTCATTTTGAAAGAATACAGCAGGATTCAAATCGGAGTTTGAGTTGCTCCGTTTGTTAGAGGTACATCATTACCCCTAAACTAAGTACAGTAAAACTTGTTTAAGACGGAAGCTGTATGAAACGGAAGCTCCCTAAAACAGAAAGCGCAGTGGTTTAAGCGATGGCTTCTGACCATTCGTCCGAAAGGGGTTCGGGTTCGAATCCCGGTGAGGCATGGATGCTGTGTTTGTCTTACGGCACTGGCTCTCTCCTCCCAGGAACCAGCGACCCTAAATTAGAGACGGTCGTCTGATTATATAGCCCACTGAGTTGCTCACGATGGTCGTTAAACCTCCAATGAAAAAAATAAATAAAGCAGAAACGGAAATGGCAAGAGAATAAATCCCCTTGGTAACAATGGAAAGTTCCCAGATGTTTCCCTGCTGTCAAATATTTAAACTGAAAACAAAACATTACAAGATAAAGTGTAGTGATGGATTCACGCAGGTGAAATATGCTTGAAGTTGTAGATAATATATGTGGCGTGCCTGCCCCGCAGGACGCACATGAAATAAAGGCATATAGCAGTGAGAGCACATGTCCGCGTAGCTCAGTTGGGAGAGCGACTTACTCCTCAGTGAGGGGGACCTGGGTTCGATGCCCGGCGCGGGCAAACTTGTACGTTATACTGGCGCCCGAACTCCCAGGATGTCCCGGCTGTTACGTTTCTCGCAATGATGTGACGTTCTTTACAGACGGCGAGACAGAAAAAATGAGAATCCCTTCTGCAATGCTTCAAAAAAAAAAAATCAGTGTGATGTTACGTTCCACACACCAAATTCTCTGGGATTTCTCAAATGCACGTTCTTCATGGTATGACTGCCAATAGCGATACACGGTCCCGAATGACCTGTGGGCCATGCCTCGTCTCTTTTTCGTGGGGGGGGGGAGATGTGACGTGCTTGCTCCGCAGGAAACACTTGAGATAAAAACAGATAGCAGTGACAGCAGTGAGGGAACCCGGTTTCTATGCCCGACATGGACAAATTTGTGCATTATGCATAATTAAACACAGAGAGAGAGATTGCTCTTGAGTTGTTTACACAAACTGCAACACACCCACTGTTTCGTTTCTTCTTAAGCATGTGCCGCGACTCAGGTTTAGGTCATGTGACCAGCGTTTCTCTCTTTGCTGGATGCAAAGTCCAAAGTCTTCACAGCTGGCTGTTTCGTACGGATTTCAACGATAATCTGCGATTTAATTCTCTTCACATTTATTCATTGAGATGAACGATCACAACCTCTGCTGGCTTTGAGTTGCCTTTGTTCGCTTGCCTCTTACCATGGCAGTGGCGTAACCATGTTTCAAAATCTGGAGGAGTCCGATCACCCCTACACATATTATATGTATACATATACATACTGCATAAGATAGAGTTTGGGACCTCCTCCCCTACACACACCCAGGAGCAAAGCAGTTGCTGAGGCGCGATCTAACGGGCACGAAGAAATCGATATCGCTGTTTTATTAAGTACACATTATACACGTGTTCGCGTTCTACGAAAAATAACAATCCTATATTATTGAATTTAGTTGGTTCACAACATAAGAAGTATGCCTTACATCATTATATTGCCGGAAAGTCTGGGGTGGTCTTTTACATTGGGGATCCCCGACTCTGAAAATCTGGGGTCCTGACCCCGACCCCCCCTCGATTTGGATACAAAAGTGAAAGTTATTGAAATGCCCGAAAAAGAAAGTTTGGGTATCAAGCGTTTGGAAGAGAATTTCAATGATAGAGAAATTCGTATTTATGATCTTTTAAAGCGAAAGGACGAGATAACAAAGTAGTGACGTAAAGGCAACAACTCAACGAAGAGAAAAATTCTGAAAGCCGGAAATGAAGAGGTAGAGGATACTTGACTGAATAAGGTTGTCTGGGTTTTTAGAGCAAGATCGAGAAATTTGGTAATTTCAGGCCCTATGATGCTAACACGAGGAAGAGATGTAGCCCAAAAAACATCGAAATGAGTGCCGTGCTTCAAAAAGATGGTTAGAGAGTTTTCAAAGGAGGTACACCATTTCGATCAAGGAAATTTGTGAAACGGCAGACGTCAAAGAAAAAACTTTCAAGTTGGATGCGAAAATTATCAATATCAAACATAGCAAATATTCAGGAAATTTTTATTCAGAGTCTCTGAAGTGACACTGAATTATTTCAGTTAATGAGCAGCCCACGCGCTTTGACTGAGCGTCATATTGTAAGTGTTACGGTACAGAAATTATTGTTGGATTATTTAAAAAAATAGAAGTTTGCGATATTTAGTTGATTAAGGTACCACGCACAATACATTCTCATAACTAATCACTAATTATGTAGAATGTGTTACTATTATGACAAAAATTAAAATGTTTACATTTCAATAGCTTCCATGGATGCACCTGTATAAGACGGAAACCTGTCTAAAACGGAAAATATTTCCAGTTCCTTGGATTCCGTCTTAGACAGGTTTCACTGTACCTGTCTAAAACGGAAAATATTTCCAGTTTCTTGGATTCCGTATTAGACAGGTTTCACTGTACCTGTCTAAAACGGAAGATAGTTCCAGTCCTTTGGATTCCGTCTTACCTGTCTAAAACGAAAAATGGTTCCAGTTCCTTGGATTCCCTCTTAGACAGGTTTCATTGTACCTGTCTAAAACGGAAAATATTTCCAGTGCCTTGGATTCCGTCTTAGACAGGTTTCACTGTACCTGTCTAAAACGGAAAATATTTCCAGTTCCTTGGATTCCGTCTTAGACGGGTTTCACTGTACCTGTCTAAAACGGATAGTTACAGTCCTTTGGATTCCGTCTTACTTGTCTAAAATGGAAATTAGTTCCAGTTCCTTGGATTCCGTCTTAGACGGGTTTCACTGTACCTGTCTAAAACGGATAGTTACAGTCCTTTGGATTCCGTCTTACTTGTCTAAAATGGAAATTAGTTCCAGTTCCTTGGATTCCGTCTTAGACATGTTGCACTGTACCTGTCTGAAACGGTACAGATTCATTAAATTGTTGTATTATAGCTGCGTCACATCAATGGGAAATCCTTGCGGTCTGTACAAAAGCTTGCGTTAACTAAGAAACAAAGATATCCGGAATGACGAACGCGAAGATGACAGTGACCAACATTTATCAGCATTAATAAACACCCGAGTGACTTTTGCGGATTTCCTTCTTCCTCTAAATTAGCATCAATTTGCATTTTTGAGAAGGCGAAGCTAAGACCTTAATCGCATCTGACACGTCGAAAGAGATTCTACTACATCGTTCAAACAGCCTGTTCTTCAAACAACAGATATAAGTGACAGCTCATTATTTGCACGTGTTTTTTTTTTTTTTTGTACTCATTGTGCTAGAATTCGGAAAACGAGATGCATCAATACAAAAGGAAGAATATCTTCATCTTCTTTGTATTAAAGTTCGTGTGCATATGACTCCTTATCCTGGATCGGCTTCTTTAAAAAGTGAAATGAACGTGTCATTTTTTTGGAATTTTTTTTAAATGAATCTTAACACATGCGTATCAGCATTAAGTGGCACAGCTTTTTTTTCTCGATTTTTTTTTCCCCCAAAGATATTGTGGAATTAACTTCTAATATCTTAAGTGATGCCCCGTCTACCTAAACTTCTGAAAGACAAATGCAGACTGTTTTTAATTAATAAATCATTGTTGTCAGCGCAATAAATTGGGATGTATACAAAATATTAAAGACACCACGAACAACACTTAGAGCGCGGGGGATACGTTTATCTGGAGTGTGTAATAAAGGAAATAAATACCTCTTCGGAAAAGAGTCGCGGCTTCCAAATAAAAACAAATTGACCCGATTAAACAGTTTTTGTTTTCTAATTTGTGATCTTAAAATCTGGAAAAAAGTATCGCGTTGAAGACTTTAGAAATAAAAGGATATTTTTAACGTGATAAATTGGCTTACTAATTCAAAGAACTAAAACATTAAAGAACTCCTCCATTTACTCTTGGTTACACTACGATGATATTCAATGAAAATCATAATTTATTTAGTGGGAGCGTTCTGACCTCATCCTCCCTATAAACGAAGAAGCAATCATATCACAACAAGGATACTGTTCACATTAACGACACCTTCTCGTTTGCTTTAACATCTCATTCGCTTTTAATTGGTATGCTATGCTTCTAATAGAAATTTGTGTCTTTTCTTTTCCTCCTGCTTACCCCTAAATGTGTAATATAGACCGAGGAGCTTAAAATAATAAAAGTAAGACATCCAGCAATTTGATTGTTTTATAAAGCATTTAAATGTTTGAAATGTTTTCATGGTTTCATCAGCTGAAGAGTACAGTTTTGTGGTTGAACACGTCGCAAGAAAATTCAACGGGTATTAAAAAAAACAATGTAATAAACCTTATACATACACATACTGGCCACTGAATTAGTAACTTTTATTCAATACCAGGTTGGACCTCCTTTTATCCGAAATGTACAGCACGTATACGGTTTAGCATACATAGTGGAAAATTACGTAATGAGACCTGTTTTTTTTTAAATCCCGGTAAAACACACGGGTCGGAAAAGTATGCTTTTTTTCATAAGTCATTTATCAGCTATGCGGTATAACGTAACTCTTTTTCGTGTGTAAGATTGGTGTTACGCTATGTCTAAAACCATGACTAAGGAAATGTTGAACTAAATGAGAATATGACGCAATAGTTGCACGGAATAGCTAAAATTACGGCCAGGCGAAACATATACAGAAGCCAAACTTACTATAACCTTTTATTGGTCCAGCAATGATGGTTGAAATCCACAATATAGCACTGCGAGTTTCACATTTCACATATAATACCTTAATTATCTATCATATAATCTAGCTTAATAACGATCGAACATCTCCACACCCACACACACACACACTAAACAACTGCTGTATCGTCCCTTTTACCTACCGTTCTTATCACATTCATACGTCACTCTCTGACCTCAAAAGTGTTGCTAACCTCATTCATGTGAGAGAGAAGATATCACCTTAAGTTTGGAAAGTGCAAAAGAGAACAAACTTAAATTTACATACGAAAAAGAACTAAAAATGAAAGGTATATTAGAATATACGTCACAGCGGTGGCAACAGCGTTTGCGTGAGAATTTAGCAGATGAATATTTACGCCGTGCATGACGTCATTCGGCGGAAGAGTATTGTCACAGCCCTGTCATGGAGCAAAGAGCAAATATCCGGTTCTGTTTGATAATCGGTAAAACTGCATCTGAGATAGTTGAATTCTTGCGTAATGTGTACGAGGCTAATTGCCTGTCTCGTGCGCAAATATTCCGATGGTATTCACGTTTCAAAGATGGGTGGGAAGATTTGGAAAATGACGAACGTCCTCACAGTGCTCAGTGGAAGTCGCCACAGTCACACAGGAAAGAAGATCAGGTTACAGAAGTCCAAAATCAATTGAATGCTTGTGGGTTTTTACTACAGCAAGGGAATTCTATATCACTAGTTCATTCCTGAAGGTGCAACTGTAAGTGGCAATGCTTACACATCCATTTTTGAACGATTTTGTAATATGATTGTTCGTTTCAGGCCTGAATACAAAAACGGGTAATGGTTCCTTCTTCACGATAACGCTCCCGCACACAGAGCACTCAGGGCACGGCAATTTCTGGCATAAAAAAAAGTGTATTTACCCAACCATCCCCTTGTTCTCCAGATTTGTCACCGTGTGACTACTTTCTATTCCCAAAATTAAAGCTGCCTTTAAAAGGAAAAGTTTTCCAAGATATTGAAGACATGCAAAGAACTGTGACATCAGCTCTTTAAGACATTGAAGGCATGCAAATAACTGTGACATCAGCTCTTTAAGACATTGGAGACATGCAAAGACTGTGACATCAGCTCTTTAAGACATTGAAGGCATGCAAATAACTGTGACATCAGCTCTTTAAGACATTGGAGACATACAAACAACTGTGACATCAGCTATTCACTCCATTCCCAAAGATAGCCTCTGTAAGTTCTTTCTTTCGTAAGCTGATCGCTTCTTGTATTAACGCAGGTGGAATGTACTTCGAATAAAATATATCCACGTAAGTTTTCCTGCTTCTCGATTTAAAAAAAACTAGTAATCATGCCCGTTCTCCCAACGGTGAATCTATGGGAAAAGTAATTAAAGGAAAGAAAAGTAATTTAAAATCCGTAACTGTTTTATGATTTAGAACAGCGTCGTGACGTTAATGCATAACGTTTGACGTAAAACGCAGCAGGCTTTGATGCCCCTTAATTTTAAATCAAAATTTTAAATTTTCAAAGCATTTCAGTGATTCTGACAAAATTATCTTTAAAGCTACCAGCATTTTGAAATAGTAATAAAGCTAAACCACCCTTTTGAGTTTTTTGTTTTTTAGACTTTTTTCTAGTTGTAGAAGTGTTAGAAAGCTTCAAGCAGACAATGTTTCAAAGCGCTGGTCTTTTTTTTTTTTTTTTTTGCTTTTTTCGTGCATTTGCGGGTATCCGGACTTTAAGCCCTACCAGCATGCCAATGTTCAGATCTGCAGGTCATTTAGAACTAGTTAAACAATTCGCGAAAAATTCAAGCAGACAATGTTCCAAAGCCGAGTTTGTTTGTTTGGTTTTTTTTCGTACTTTTCTAGGCATATGGACCTTAAGACCTATATGCATGCCAATTTTCAGATCTCTAGGTCATTTAGAGTGGTCAAATAATTTGCGAAATATTCCAGCAGACAATGTTCCAAAGCCGTCATTTACTAATTTATTTGTTTTTTCGTACTTTTCTAGGTATACGGACCTTAGGTTCTATCAGCATGCAAAGTTTGATATCTCTAGGTCATTTAGAAATAGTTGAACAATTCGCGGACGAACACACTCGCATTTTCCCTTTTTGCTTTTTATATACGAGGCGAAAGCCTATATTTACGTAGGTATTCGCGTATGCCGGCGGAAAACGCCGAACTTTAAAAGCGTGGCTACGTCATTAAGCATTGCGTCATTACCAGTTTGATTATAGCCTGTCCTTTCACCCAATGAGAAGACAGTGCTAAAAATATTTCGGTCACCATGGCAGCAGTTCACGGGACCAGAACTTTCCTGTGTGTTTAACGCGGAAGGCATAGCAAGCCGCTCGTTTCTTTCCTTTGCGTCTTTGAAAAATGCTTAAAAATCAGGAAAAGACTTTTGCTTAAACATTTTTGTAAAAGAGGGATGATAGTTGTGAGTTTATGGTGTAAAAATTGCAATGCGTTATCTATTTAAATAGATTCCATTGCGAAATAGAGAATTTTCTGAAATTCAAAAAATTAATTTTTCGTAAACTAAATCAAAATTCGAAAAAAGACTACGAGTTGCAAAACTTCGTCCACAGCCCAACATGCCTACAAAGTTTCGTGGTTCTTCTGCTGTTAGTGTGTCCGGAACGCGAACTAATAGCACTTTTTGGCTTACCTTAACTTTGAATTACAATAGCTCTTGAAGTATCACCAGAATCGAAAAACGGTTTATTTCAGCGTGTTCGCCAAACTATTTTCTACAAACGATGTACATTTCATAGTTTTGTGTTCAATACGTTTTGCGCTGCGAGCTAGAAAAGCTCGAGTGTCGCAAAATTTCTAAAAGAGCGGCGGCGGCGACCGCAATTACTTTTTTTTTTTTAGAATAGAGAGAAATTCAGTCTCATAACTTAGCACCATGTAGATTCCACAAGGTGATGGAGTGCATCTGCATCTACAGCATACCAGGCATTCACCACAGTCCTTTAACAGTCTCAGATTTGACCGAAGAGGACTTTCCTTTCGGATCTGTTTTTTTTTTTTTTTTTTTTTTGCATGTCCCATATATTCTCAATGGGGTTCAGATTTGGGAGGCCAGGAAATATGACGGAAGTCTCTGTCATGCTCGCTGAACCACTGCTAAACACATCTTGCTCGCTAGACGGTAGCAATGTCTTCCATGAAACAGATGTCGCCTGCTAGAAAAAAGGCAACATAAATATCTGTATTTACTAGTCTTTGATAGGCAACGTAAACCTTAAAGTTAAACCTTACAGATTGAAACTTAAACCTAACTATTACCCAAGTGGCGCCGGTAACTAATGTTTCCAGAAGTGTTCCAATACTGAATAAACAAACATGCCTCGCTCTTGATGTGAAAGACTACAGTCTTGTGCGATTATATACAGGGTAGGGTTACAAGGAAAGTCCTTGATCAGGCCAATATCTCACGAACTATGGCAGCTAGGCAGTTAACGATTTACTTCTTGTACAGTTGTATAGAAAAACCCCTATGGCTAACACAATAAGACCATAAAGGATCGTCTGGCCCCCTTTTTCGTGGAATACCGACCACGCATATCATTTTTGCATTCTGACGACGGAGCAAAAAGCACATTTGAAATCCATGCGACTATGCTTCGGACACGGCGACTCAGTTAGCTTTTCGTTTTTTCAGCATTTGGAGGGTCCCCTCCTGTCTTTTGTAATGGGACAAAAACATTTATGAACTATTTTTGCCTCGCTGAATAAGTTTGTAATTGACTTTTATGCCCTATCTGCAAAGGGGGCGAGAGGATCCTTCGTTATTGTGTGCGCCATAGGGGGTTTTCTATACAACTGCACAAGAAGTAAATCGCTAACTGCCATAATTCGTGAGATATTGGTCTGATCCCAGACTTTCCTTGTAACCCTGTATATTAAGATAATACAACGTAGTTTGTCACAAACATTTATTTTTTCAAGTCGACCATGGTTTCGCTGGTTATTGATCAATCTTCATCAGGACGATATAATGGAATATATATTTGTTTATAATGGAAGGATACAACCCTTCCATTACAGACAAGGCTCTAACAAAATTCCGGAAAGCGAAGAGTGCCTCAACGTTAACTCCTCTGATGGGCCCATTGCGAGAGAATTTTGCCATTATTCCATTTTCCCGTGACATTGCATTCAAAATTTTAAAAATTCCCAAAACCTTTAATTTTAGTGATTTTTAAACCCATAAACAAAATGAACTTGTTAGGATCAAAGAACAGTGTTGAAGACAAAACTCGTGCGGAATTTACAAAATTCCATGTGAATGTGGCGCTTCGTACATAGGGCAGACCCTGTCAGTGTCTTGCGTTTTCGATTGAAAGAGCACAAGACCTATATTCGGAACTGTGACCTAAAAAAGTCATCGATGGCTAAACACTGTTACGAAAAGGACCATAAATTTCTCTTTGAAGAAGCAAAACTAATTGGCAAGCCAGATTCAACCACCAAACTTGATATTTTGGAAGCTTTCCATATGCACTATATTGACAAAAGTCACACGACACCCCATCGATAGCAATCCACTCGGAATACTACTCGTCGTTTAACATGGTGTAAAGAACATTTATCGCGGACCGTAGATCAAAGGAAACGGGTCCTATGGACTGATGAATCCAGATATACACGATCCATCAGTCTGATGGCCATGTGTGGGCATGGCGGCAGCCGGGGGAACGTTATTTACCACAATATCGTGTTCCTACGGTCACGTTTGCAACTGGCAGTGCACTCGTGTGGGGGTGTTTTTCGTGGTATTATTCCGGCCCATTGGTTATCATGGACAAACCTGTTAATCACACGTTTACCTTGATATTCTGGACAATTATGCCCTAGCAACTCTGTGGCAATACTCTGGAACCGAGCCTTGTTGTTGGTACCAACTACCAGCAGGATAATGCACCAAACCATAAAGCAAGGACTGTTACAACGTGATTTGACGATAATTCCGTATCGTGTGTGGACATGGCTTAATCATGATCTTAATCCCATAGAGCCACGGTCGGTCGGCAACTGGCGGACCGCGGAAGGTCAAAAACTGGACCGCCAAAAATTTTTTGAAAGTATAAATTACTCAAATACATTTAAAAAAAATATATTTTTCTGTAGATAACAATACGTTTGAGCGCCACCCTTATCATTTGTCGATCCACATAAAAGCTCTGTTCACCCGAAGGCAACACAAGAATTTTATTTAATGAAGTAGGAAATTTTATAAATCGATCTCTGGCTCTGGCAACCTCTGAAGCCTCTTTTAATCGGAGCAGGCATATTCATATTAACACAATTTTTGTGCTCGTAACTCGAACGAAAACTTAACGTCACTTTGTGAAACTTTGATGTGAAATGACAATTTTATCTTTCGTATGGGTGTACTCGGCTGCGGCGACCTTTGACATGGAAGCGGCTCCTTTGCAGTGCGTCGGCATACCATACACTTTGACACGGAAGTAACTCCTTTGCGGTGCGTCGGTACGCGCTTTGTGCCGGGCGGCAGTATTTTTATAAAGAAGGAATCTAAATAAAATAGACAAATTTTATTGTCACTTCGTCAGTAGTTGTTGCGATCTCGTACGGAGCTTTTATTAATTTGTTCTGTTATTGTCGAGGCTTAAAACTTTTTTTTTTTTTTTGCATCGATATGGATCCTAAAAAGTGTAAAGTTGATAGTGAAATTAGGAAGTTTTTGACTGAGTGGACTAAACAATATTGTTTTACGCTGCCTGATAGGCCTGGAGCTGTTCCAGTTTGCCTCATATGCAACAAAACTGTCGCTCTTGTTAAAAGTGCCAATTTAAAGCGACACTGCGAAACAATTCATCATCAGTTCCATAAAAATGTTCCTCTGGTTAGTGAAGCTCGTCAAGAAAAACTCCAGGTATATCTAGCTTCTTAGAAAAAAAGCACGGCCTTACTAATTCGCTCTGCGAGCGAGCAAGAAAAATCTGCAGAAGCAGCATTGCGTGTGTGTTGGACGCTTTATAAACACCAGAAGCCATTTTCAGACTCTGAGATAGTAAAAAAATGTATGTTGGAAGTGGCCGCGGCACTTTTTGAAGAGAAAAAGGATTTGTTTCCGCAATTCAAGGTATTCCACTGTCGGCAAGAAGCAATACAAGAAGAACCGAAATTTTGGCTGCTGACAATAAAAGTAGTTTGCTCGAACTTCTGCAGAAGGCGCCTTGCTACGCTATAGCACTTGATGAATCATGTGACATTGTTGATGAAGAACAAATGTCTATTTTCGTGCGATTTTTTAATATTGAAAGTAAAACATTTAGGGAAGAATTGCTAGCAATATTGCCGTTTAAAGGCAAGACTCTCGGAGAAGATTTATTCAAGACTTTTGATGACTTCATGACAAAATCAAACATTAGTTATGATAAAATGGTGTCTCTTTCAACTGACGGGGCCCCAGCGATGATCGGCAAAGAAAAAGGACTAGTAAAGAGAATCAAGGATAAGAATGCTGGGCTATTATCTTATCAGTGCATAATTCACCAGGCAGCCCTTTGTGGAAAACTTACTGCCACTCTGAAAGAAGTAATGGACAGCTTGATCAAGTTGATTAATTTTATGAGGTCTCGTTCTGCTCTTCAGCACAGACAGTTCAAAGAGTTTCTATCTAAGTGTGATTCGGCGCATTCTGACTTACTGCAATACAACGATGTTCGTTGGCTAAGTAAAGATCAAGTGATTGAACGTTTTTGGCAAATAAAAGAAGAAGTAACCTCCTTCTTAGACAACTTGGATACACAAGAAGCAAGGAAGCATTTGGAGTTCCTAGCAAACGAACGCAATATGCTAGCTGTGGCTTTCCTGAAAGACATTCTGAAACATTTAAATGCGTTCAATATCGAGCTACAGGGAAATGGGAAATTAATATGTGATCTGATACAAAGTGTGTCTTCTTTCCGTCGCAAGCTGGATATCTTTGAAAAAGACATTGCAAGTCAAGAATTTATTCACTTTCCAACAATTCTTGAAAATAAGAATAATTCTGAAATAGACTTTGCAGTATTTTCAAATTTTATGCCAGATCTTAGGAAGGAATTTGTAGCAAGATTCCAAAACTTCGCAGAGATAGAGAAGTTGTCGCGATTCTTAAAATCGCCTTTTGAAGTTTCTCCAGCGGTAGAATGGACTGGTGTGGCTGCGAAGTTGTTCCACCTTTCGAAGCCTTTACTCCAAATGGAGATAATAGACTTGCAGGAAGACATTTCCTTGCAAACGTATAAAAGTGCATCCGCCGAAGAATTTTGGAGTAAACATGTCCCAGGAAAATATGAAAATTGCCAAAAATTAGCCATTTACCTGGCTACTATGTTTGAATCTACATATGTTTGTGAAACTTCATTTTCAAAAATGAATTTTTTGAAGAACCAATATCGCTCAAGATTAACGGCCGCCCACCTTGAAGACACTCTTGGCATAAGCTGCTCCCCGCGTGAACCTAACTTTAAAAAACTGGCTCAAGACCGCAAATGTAATTTCTCCCATTGATTTTTGAATACAAATATGCCTATCTATTGTATTTCATATTATTTTGTGAGTGAAAATTAAAATAAAAAATTAGTAAGGAATATGAGGTTTTTTTTCTGGACCTCGATAAAAATTTTCAAAAGTATCCGGACCCCACCTAAAATTACTTGCCGACCCCTGCCATAGAGCATCTATGGGATGAATTAGAGCGCCGCATAGGAAATTTAGAACCAAGGCCTACTACTAAGCACCAGTTAGCGGTAGCATTATGTACTGAATGGATGCTCATATATATCGCTGTGTTCCAAAACATTGTTGAAAGCATGTCTCAAAAGGTCAGTGAATGCATTAAGGCCAAAGATGGACTGACACCGTACTAATGTATGTCAATAAATGCTATGTTGTGTCTCTTCTAGGTGTCCGGTGACTTTGGTCAGTGTAGCGTATATCAGAAGTCTTCGTAACTTGTTAATGACATGGCATTCATCCCATTTCTATCAAGCGCGTGGAAGCAACTAACCAAAACCCGTTACTGTAAACACCATTTATAATATTATCTACAATTTGAATATTTACGTGGCATTCGTCCTGTTGAAGCTAGGTCAATTCCCAGCGAAACCATGGTCGACTTGACAAAATAAATATTTGTGACAAACTACGTTGTATTATCTTAATATACACTGAGTGGCCACTTTATTATGACCATCCCCCTCAGTACTTCGTTGGGCCACCTTTTGCCTTTAATACTGCGTCGATTCTTCGTGGCATGGACTCCACGAGATGTTGATAAGTGGTTTGTGGAATCTGAGACCATGCTTGATGAATAGCACTTTCCAAGAGTGTGAGATTGCAGGGTTGTGGATCCAGCTGTCTGATGGCCCGTTCAACTCCATCCCACAAATTCTCAATGGGGTTGAGATCTGAAGATTGTGGGGACCACCCAAGCAAAGTAAACTCACAGGCATGCTCCTGAAACCAATCCTATACAATACGAGCACCACGGCAGGACGCATTATCTTGTTGAAAGTAGTCATCGCTATTGAGATAAACCATCCACATGACAGAATGCACTTAGTCCGCAACGATCTTTAGATATGATGTGCCAGTCAGACGTTGATCAATACGAATTAAAGGGCCCAAAGCATGCCAGGAAAACATTCCCCAAACCATAACGTTGCCTCCACCAACTTGAAGGGTTGTAGCAAAGCAATTGGGGCCCATGCTTTCGTGCTGTTTCCGCCAAATTCTCACTCGGCCATCGGCATGGGGCAACTGAAAACGTGATTCGTCGGACCACATAATTTGTTTCCAATTATCGACTGTCCAATCCTTGTGTTCCTGTGGAAACTGGAGACGTTTTCTTTTGTTAACTGCAGACAGCAAAGGTGTTCTAACAGGCCTTCGGCTGCCATATCCCATGCGATGCAGTGTACGGCGAACAGTGCGTGCATAGATCATTTGAGGGGATTCTTGATTAAGATGGTCTGTAATTTGCTGCACTGTTGCCCTTCTGTTGTCTGTTACCAGTCTGGATACTCTCCGTTCCGCCAGAGTAGTCACTAGTCGGCCGCCCCGGTGGCGCAGTGGTCTAAGCGATGGCCTCTGATCATTCGTCCGAACGGGGTCCGGGTTCGAATCCCGGTGAGGCATGGATGTTGTGTTTGTCTTACGGCACTGGCTCTCTCCCTTCCCTGGAACCAGTGACCCTAAATTAGGGATGGGCGACTGCTTATAGCCCATTGAGTTGCTCACGGCGGTCGTTAAACCTCTAATCAAAGAAAGAAAGAAAGAAAAGAAAGTCACTAGTCGATGACGACCACACGTTGCACGTAGAGACCCAGTTTTTTGGCTGACAGTCCAGTCTTTAAACACTTTGACAACAGCCGCTCTGGAACATTTCATGAATGCGGCAGTTTCGGTGATACTCGCTCCATGGCTCCGAGCTCCTACAATTATCCCACGTTGAAAGTCCGTCAAATCGCATTTTTTACCCATCTCGTCACCCAAAAATCACTTCTACTACTGTCGCAAGCACTAAGCTTTCCCTTTTTATACTAGCCTCGCTTTCTGGCCGCAACAGCATGCAGCCATATCTCATTTGCTTAAAACTGTCAGGTGGTCATAATAAAGTGGCCACTCAGTGTATAAACATGTATCGTTCTTCTCAGTGGTGATGCGGTTATTTCGTCCTCTTCCTGAAGGGCCATCCTTCGAATAAATGGAGCTCATTCATTGAAAAACGCCTGCCCGTACTTATATGATTCGTAAAATAATTTCTGTAGCATATTTCTGTGCCAAGATCATAATCATAAATGCGTTGCAAAATATATTTATTTCGAAGGGACACCCACGTGGTATCCACATTGTTTCTTTGTTTCGGAAATAATTTCGTGAGTGATTAATAACTGGCATAATTTAGAGCAGAAAACTTAGTTGGAATAATCAAGCAACATGAGCGTGCTCGCCCAAGCAAACCATATCGCATCCAAGTGAAATTTTCGCGAACGTTAAATTTTATGTCGTTTGTAAAACCATAGCAACAGCTGCTGCAACGCTACCACGAGAGCCATCAATCTCTTCGAAAAGTTCATATTTCGTGCAACCACCAGACACATTTCCTGTTTCTCTCTCAGCAGCTCTTGAAAAATATTTTCTTTTTCTCTCGTTCATGTAGCTTTTTTTATTATCCTGAAACATCAAACTTTGCGGGAATAACCAATTATTGCTTCTTGAAACAAACTATCATAATCGCAAGCTGAGTAAGTTTTTTTATTTGTGATTTTCTTCTCGGCGGCATAGATTTCATAAATTACGTAATTAAGATTTCGTAAATCAAATTACAATATTTCCAGCTCTCACGGGTTCGCTTTTTTTTCTTTCGGAATTATCAAACAAAGGTGTTTACATATGAGGAATCATTGGTTGTCTGGCAGACAAATAGTTGAAAAAGAGTGTTAATAAAACCATTTTCTTTTGTGAAAAAATATGTAAAAAAAGTAATTGGGAATAATAATTGAGGGTAACTTAAAATGGAATATTAACATTCAAAATATTATAAATAAAATTTCAGGGGTATTGGGTTTAACTACGAGAATTTCAAATAATTTAACAATTAAAACATTCAAAATGCTGTATTACAGTCTGATTTATCCATGTTTGACTTATTGTTTATTAGTACGGGGTAAAACTACTAATACTAATTTATATAAATTACAATCATTACAAAATACGGTGGTCAAAATTTTAAATAATTTTAGGGGAATTAATTTGAATATGGGGGTACGGTTTAATATTTATGGATTTTTAGATTTTGAAAAATTATGTCAATATAGATTATTAGGATTTATGCATAAAAGGATAAAGCAGAATAGGTATATCAACATTTAATTCAGCTGAACACTGTGAGTCACGACTATCAAACAAGAAACAGAAATGCATTTTGGGTAACAATGCCTAACACTTTAACTCAAAAAAGATTTATTGATTACCAGGGATTGGTGTTATGGAATTACCTACCTTGTCAACTAACACATATTAATAATTATAATTATTTTCGAAAGCAACTAAAAAAATTGGCTAACAAACTAAAATATAAAATTTAATAGTAGAAAATTATTAATCAGACCACATATGTCGTAAATTATTTGTGTGCAGGACGTTTGACTTGACTACGCACTTTAGGGGAATTGGGATTCACTCAGGCTATATACATATAAACCGATGAGCCATTATATTATGACCACCCCCAGCCTAGAGAAATGAATGCGCCTGGAGACCTAACGGTGGCGCAAGCGAAGTTCACAGAACAGTATATACACAACCCGAGGACCGGCTTTCGGTTAGTGGAGTGTTCGGAGTCAGAATGGGAAAAGCTGCCGATTTATCGGAGTTTGATAAAGGACAAATTGTGATGGCAAGGAGCCCTCGGAACTACGATCTCGGAAACGGCGTGGTTTGTGGGTTGTCCACGTGACGAACCGTCGTCCAGCCATGTGCTGTCCGCAACTCATTGATGCTATAGGGGAACGGAGACTGTCTCGCATTGTTCACAGCGACCATAGGGCCACAGTGCGACGAATCCCCCGTAGCTACAACGGTGGTGATCAGGGCAATGTGTCGTAGCACACAGTTCATCGCAGCCTTCTGCGCGCGGACCTGCGTAGCCAAAGACATAGCCGGGTACCCATGCTCACTGCACGTCATCGCCAACAGCGCATGAAAGGGGTCCAAGATCATCGAGATTGGACCGTGGACGATTGGAAGAAAGTGGCCTGGTCTGACGAATCAAGATTCCTGGGTCATCACGTAGACGGCCGTCCAATGGAGGTTATGGTACCTGAATGCACCGTTGGGAGGAAACAGACCATCGGCGGCGGTGTTATGCTGTGGGCGATGCTTTCTTGGGACACTTTAGGCCCCATTATCCTAATAGCACAATACCTGACAGCTGTCAGGTATCTGAACATCGTTGTGGACCAAGTTCACCCACTCATGGTAACTGTGTTCACTGTTTGTGATGGCCATTACCAGCAGGATAATGCGCCATGTCTCACTGCCAGAATCGTCAAGGAGTGATTCGAGGAACATGCTGGTGACTTTCCGTTAATGCCCTGGCCTCCAAATCGACCTATCATGAACCCAATCGAGCATTTGTGGTTCGACTTAGAAAAGCGGGTTCGCGCTAAATCGTACCTAAGTTGTTGTGTTATTGTAAACCTGTGTTGTACACTTTATCTGGTATCCTTTTCTTTTGATTAATTCACTGTCAAAGAGCCCCTCTAGTGGTCGTCCGTTGCGTTTGCGACCACACGTTCCTATGTCACTTGTGTTTGTATGCCTGACTTACCCTTAAAGTTTGTCTAAGGACTTTTGACTCACCCTGTATATGGAACAAAATGTATTTTGAATTCGATATAATCTGCATTTACGCCCTCTAGCGGCGAAATTGTGCATCGTAAAAAAAAACCGAAATAAAGGATCATCATTCGCACACTTCAAGCTTCCTAACGCAAAAATAATTTTTCAAATCGGACTAATAGTTGCAGAGATATGGTGTCTACAGACGGACGGACGGACAAACCGATAACATAAGCACGATCATTTTTTTACAAAAGACGTGCTAAAAACAGAAATGTCAAGTCAAGAAATCTTCCTTCTATAGAACTGCATTCACATTATTGCAAGTGTATGTAGGCATACCAAAAACAAATTAACTGTACTGTATATCAAGTACTCCCTTAACTCTCTTGAATTTGAATGAAACATACTTAACTCTTGATCTAATATAAATCGGCAACCCGTTCCAGAGTCGAGGGCAAGCGGCATTAATATTATAATATAACACGTTTGTCCGAGGTCTGGAGATCACCAAATCTGTATATCCAAGAGTATGATATGCATATGTAGGACGGCACACAGTTATTAGATTTAAATGTTTGTTAGTATAGACACGCTCATGCATTAAC
The DNA here is from genome assembly GCA_039090855.1 of Macrothele yani. NCBI lineage: Eukaryota > Metazoa > Arthropoda > Arachnida > Araneae > Macrothelidae > Macrothele > Macrothele yani. The sequence goes on along the minus strand of CM077006.1, from coordinate 19,641,042 downwards.
AACATAAGTCTGAAGATGTACAAGCTCTCAAAAATCAATAACTTATAACGTTTGAACAAACTATCCACATTTTCAGATTGATTTAACAAGCGAACAATTTCTTTTGCAAAGTAAAAATTATATTAATATTTACCCTAGCTGTCATTTCCCAAGCTAAAAGACAGTAAGACATAAATGGGTAAATAAAAGAGTAATAAAGTACTAACTTAGTTTGTTTCTGTTCTTTTAATTCATCGTTCTTTTGTATTACTACTTGTTTCTGCTCTTCAAATTCTTCTTTCTTTTATATTACTATTTGTTTCTGTTCTTCTTTCTTTTGTATTACTATTCATTTTTGTTCTTCTAATTCTTCTTTCTTTTATATTATTATTTATTTCTGTTCATGTAATTCTTCTTCTTTTATCTGAATGATATAAATTTTGATTTATTTCATGTTGTCTAATGGATATCAATCGTTTTCCTAAGTCCAAACCATCAAACTTTTAAGAAAATGGAGTTTTCGGTGTTATAGAAAGAGTTGCTGTTGTAAATAAAAAGAAAATTATATAGTTCACCAAGTAAACATGAGTTTTTAAAAAATGGTGCATTTTTTATTTTTTGAGAAATTCATGTTAAATTTCAAGCAACCCAATAAATCTTTTGAATTTCATCAAAAATAAAGCATCACGCAGTGCAATCGAGAAGCCATAAAAAGTGTTGCTAATGAAGTTTGCCGAGAGCTGTGGCGACACGTGTTATTTCTTCTATTTTTCTAAAGCTTAGATATTTCAAAAAACATACTTTCCTAATTGAACCACTTACCGGTAATATGTTTTAACGAACCTGTCACTAAAACATTATGATTTCTTACTCAAAACGGGATGCCTCGTACTAAATGCTTTCAATTAACACCAACACAAAGCACAGCTGAAGGGATTAATTAACGATGGAAAACATGTTTTGTTTAAAATGGAAACAAAGTCTTAATTTAGTGAAAATATCTGAAGTTGGGAAAAATTCCTGCTTGACTTCTTCAAAGAAAAATAAATTCTCCAGTGTTTCATATTTATCCGACAGCCGTGCTAAAGGAAAAGTTTTTTCGTTTCTAAACATTGCAAATGAAGTACTAAAACCTTTGTTTTATGAATTCGTCAGCTCGAGTGCTTTGGGAAATGCGGCTTAAACAAAGCACAAGAAATATACTTTCTAAGAAATAAGTTAAACTAAGTTACTCTTAGAAATAAATGAAATCCCTATTCTTTATTTGTAACAATTTTTATCATTTCCCGTATTCTTGTACAAGCCAAAACAATTAAGTCGAGATGTTGTTTATTCTTACAAAAGTGTTGTAGTCTTTATCTTATGGTGGTTACACTTAAAATCTCTGCCTTATGTTTCCAATGGTAAAACTTATTTACATATTTTCTTCGCAATTAATGTATTGCCAAGAATGAAAATCTACACATTGATCAAACTAATGTTATGTTACAGCATGGGATACATCATACTTGCTAAAACATCACCATAATTATATTAAAAATCAATCATTTTTCTTTGATTAATGTTCAGACCTGTTAATAGATGGCGCTACCTGTACATTAATGACGTCAGTAGACAAACAAATGTTGGATTGCTTAATTATCCACTACTGTCTTTTTTTATTTTTATTGTGTTAAATGTATCCTTCGTTCACTTGTCTCTTTATACTTCAGCAAATTCACTTTAGTGTTTTTTCGACATTTTTCATTTGCTATAGATTCATCAAATTACAACAAGTCCACTGCAAAAGCGGGGAAGGGATAAAAAGCTGCGATTAAAAAATAAAGGGACAAAATATATAGCGGAAGAAAGAAAATTTTAAAAACCCAGTGCGTGGTTGACGATAAAGAACAAAATGGTGCATGGAAAAGGAAAATATAAATCTTACTGATGAAACAAAGAACAACAGTTGCTTTTAACTCTGGTCCCACTTTAAACGTTACGTTCGTGTGAATCGGTAATATCAGACAAAATACTTACGAAAGCGGTAAAAACTGGAGATTTAGTAAGTATTACTTTAATGCTATTAAAAAAACTGTTACAGTTGTTGAAAATTTGCGTTATCAGACGAGATTTCTTTCAGTAACATATTTCGTAAAAAGCTCGGAAAGTAGATTTTTAAAGTTTTACGAGAATGAGCCAAACAAATCTAGCGGTTAAATCCTACAGATGGAAGAATTAATGACCAGTGATCGTTTACGAACACACACACACACACACACACACACACACACACACACACACCCCCCTTCGCTCTTAGGCCCCAACGCACCGAGCGAACAGCAACCGTCTCCGTTTTTCTCGGACGTGACGCAGCAGGTAATGGACAAAGTTGGCCAAAAAGAAAATATAACAGATTAAATTTAAAATACTGTAGTAGCAAAAATAGTATCTCATTTTGAAAAAAAAAACCAGGTGGGTTTTTTGTGGGTTTTTTCAACTGGGCCTTGGGGAACCTTGCAAGTGACCCAGCATGGCAACCATGGACATGCAGTTTCCGACGGATTTTTATGGTGTAAATGGCTGTTCCAGGGGCTTGTTTGACGTCGCTGGCCAGGTGTATGGCGGAGGACGTGCATGTCTTCTTCATACTTCGCAGTAAGCTTCGTTTGGTACAATCGCCCAGAGCGTGGATTCACTGCAGTGGCACCACCTGCTTTCCATCGATAAATAACATAGGCGACAGTAGATTTGGGGAATCCAAGAAGAGCAGCAATGCTACGCACTGATTGCTTACTCGGGTGGTATCCAACCCCCATGCCTCTTTCACATTCCGTCAGTTCAGCTCCGCGTGGTGTAGTCGCTTCAAATGTGGTTTGACAGGTGATTAGATTAGACCGACCCTAAAATAGATTCAGATCCTGCACACCGACTACTCGAGCCTTTTGGAAGAGGGGAGAAAAATTACAACTTGGAACAGAGTGCACTGATAGGAAATTTCCACAAAAAGGTACAAAAGAAATTAGTGTCAGCAATATACAGTTTCCGGTCAAATGCGTGAAGATGTAAGCTGTCTTATATACTTACGTACAACTGTTAGGGACTCCTTACTTCTTAACAACTTCAAACACATCGGGAAGGGGAAGATATGAAAAAGAAAAGACAACACCGCAAAACAACGAGGCAAAAACACCAAGTTTTGCTTCTTTATATCTTAAAAGGAGCCATCTCTCCAGCAACACACACACACACACACATACACATTGCCCACCAAGTGTGAAGTATCTACTGTAAGTCTCCCACCCAGTTATTCTGTTTTATTTACTTAAGACTGACTCAACGATCGTTTAGTAAGGTATACACCCACAGAGAAGGTTTAGACTCTAGTAGTTAAGCCTGTACACGCTTTCGAACAGCGACCGGAAACGAAATGATATTAGGTGGAACCTAGAGGCTCAGCAGCGACCGGAAACGAAATGATATTAGGTGGAACCTAGAGGCTCAGCAGCGACCGGAAACGAAATGATATTAGGTGGAACCTAGAGGCTCACGATGAGAACGTTGGTTGATAGAGAAGTCAGAATGCCTAGCTACTAGTGCGCGTTACTGATGTTACTCGACCTCAAAGTAGAGTACTTCACCAACTCCCACATTCGCCGGATTTAGCACCTAGTGACTATTTTATGTTCCTCAAAGTGAAGTCCCTCATAAAGAGGCACCATTTCGACAGCGTTTCAGATATATATATGGTTTTTTTTTTTTTATTGGAGGTTTAACGACCACCGTGAGCAACTCAATGGGCTATAAGCAGTCGCCCGTCCCTAATTTAGGGCCACTGGTTCCAGGGAAGGGAGAAAGCCAGTGCCGTAAGACAAACACAACATCCATGCCTCATCGGGATTCGAACCCGGACCTCTTACGGACGAATGATTAGAGTCCATCGCTTAGACCACTGCGCCACCGAGGCGGCATTTTCAGATATCCAGAACAGCGCGTGATTAGGGAGTTAAATAGGGTCCCACAGGCTCAGTTCAACAAAGCCATGCGGAAGGTGTACGACCGCGGAAAGAGGTGTGACGAGTTATGAGGGAAGAACTTTGAAAATCAAATGTTAGTATTTACCCCGGTTGCTGTGGAGTCATGCGACTGGTTTTTGCTTTAGAACAATGTGCCTGACAACAACATGACAATCACCAAGCAGTTTCTAGCACGGAGGTGCATTACAGTGTCTCACCGTCTCCCGTATTCTCCGAATTTATACCTTCAAACCATTTTCTTTACCCCAAAGTAAAATCCCAGATAAAGAGGCACTATGTTGACAGCGAGGTTAGGGAGACACACCATGTATGTAGACATTGTTTTTATAAAACAGTTTTCCACAGGATCACTTAAACAAAGCCGTGCGGAAAAGGAGTGGTTATGCGGAAAGGTGCATCTGCTTGGAAGGGAAGTACGTTGAATATTAAGTGGTATTCTTTTCCCTTTGAATGTCACATTTTTATGAAAGTATACCTAAAACCCTTTCAGACACACCATGTATGGAGACACGCGTCGCTGAGTGAATGACCCAAGTAAAAGGTAAAATCAAATCCTTTTAGGATACTAAATTTTTGATTTGTTTCGTTGTATGTTCAGGAATTAAATGGAGTGCAAAAAAATAAAATAAAAAAGAACGTCGGATTCTTGTATTACCGTTTTTGTTAGAGGCGAACAAATCTCAATATTTACTTTTGAAAATAAATTCTTTTTTCACATGGAAGAAGACTCCATGGATATTCTATCTGCGCTGACAGAAACAAATTCAATGCATTTTTTTTTAGTCTGAAATATAGAAAAAATATTAAGGCAGTTTAGTCACTGTAATATTAACGTTGCATATTTTTAACACCTCTCGTACATCAAAGAGTTAGGGTTTAGTGTCTTGTTTGCTTATCAGTTTGCTTTTCTCCGAATCTGTACAGAAGAATCCTTTTTCATGTCAGTCGAACTGCAAAAATCAAATGCGTGTAAACTCGAGGACGATATTTTCTTTCTTCTTGTGGGTACAAAAGTATAAGCAAATGAATTACTAAAAACTCCGAAAGCGTAGAAAAATCCGTTTATCTACTGGCATGAGAAATTATATAGAATCGCTAAGCCTTCGCTCTCCACTGGGAGGCTCACTGAGAAAAAAAGTTAGTTTCAAGCAACAAAATAGTTCTGTTGAGCTGTTTTGCCGATTTATTTTGTTGCTTTAGCCAAACTCCATCAGAACTGCTTTGTTGGCAACACAAATTATTTCGTTGGCTATATTTCGTTAATTCGACTAAACCATCACGGTAACAATACATATTGTTGGATCAAACAAATTCCCAAAAATCGACCTTGGCATTTTGTTAAATGAACAAAACGGTTTGTCATGATAACCATACATTTTGCTGAATCAGCAATAATTTTCAGCAAAATACATTGGTAAATTCAACAAACATTTTTGTTGACTGTATATCGACAAACTTATTTGGTTGATTCAACAATGTTTTTGCTGAATTAACAAAACGTTTTTCTCAGTGCTTTTTCCAGGCAATAGAAAGACATAACAAGTTAGTAAAATCATGCAATGCATTGATTATAATACGCTTTCCAACATACCAGAAATCATTACTCAAGTTATGAGGATAATGGCTGTGGAATAAATCTCTGTCCTGTGCCCTGATCTTTGATCCCATTTCGATGATATTCAACAGTTCAGTATACCTCCGAAATAACATGATAACGTTTTGTCGCAATTGTAGCATTTTTACGTAAGTTACGATGCATAAGGGCTGTGGAATAGATCCCGCTCCTGTGTCCTAACCTTTGACCCCATTTCGCCCATTTTCAATAGGATTCGTCCCCAGGCAGGCCCCTACAACATACTAACATTTCATCCACATCGAAGACTTTTTACTTAAGTTATGACGCATAATGGCGATGGAAGTTATTCCACTCCTATGTCCTGACCTTTGACCCCATTTCGTCCATTTTCAATACAGTTTGTCCCCAGGTGGTCCCCTACCACGTACTAAAATTTCATCGAAATAGAACGGTTTTTACGCGAGTTATCGTGCGTACGCGCATACGCACACAACGCGTGACGTAATCAGGCAGATGGGAATCGCGACCATCTGCTCGAAAGAGTGTGACGTCATAAAACTTTAATAGGATCCACACGCAACGCGTGAAGCGCCAACATCTCAATCGCGAGATTGTGACGTCATAAGATTTCTAAGCATGGGCAACATTAATGGGATGACGCCATGACACTAAAAACGTGGTGATTCGGAGTGGTTATTTAACGCACTAAACGAATTTTCCTAAAGTCGAGATCCAGCTAAATCAATGTCTAGTGCCAGAAAACGGTATATTAACGACTTTCATCAAAATCGTTTGAGCCGTTTTCAAAATAAAATTTACATACATACAAGAATTGCTCCTTTAATAGTATGGGATAAGGGCGATGGAATGGATCCCGATCCTATGTAATGACCTTTGACCCCATTTCGTCCATTTTCAATGCGGTTCATTCCCAGGTGGTGCCCTACGGCATACTAAAATTTCATCGACATCAAACCATATTTACGCAAGTTATGACGCATAAGGGCAATGGAATGCATCCCACTCCTATGTCCTGACCTTTGACTCCACTTCACCCATTTTCAATGGTGTTTGTCTCCAGGTGGTCCCCTGCCACATACTAAAATTTCATAGAAATCGAACCATTTTTACGCGAGTTATCGTGCGGACAGACAGACGGACGGACGGACGGACAGACGGACAGAGCTGGAGCATATACGTTTCGTCAACCTGCGGTTGGAAAGCGTAAGCGACCGTACCTTTGCTCCGCAAAGTACACTCACGTACAATAAACCTTGCGCACCTATAGAAGAAAACATGCTACAACCGCGAAACTTTGCGAATAGTTAGAGTGAGTGCTAGTATGAAAATGATCCACGTTTGGTGCGCATGACCGCACACCCTGTGGTGGCGTTGCAAGCACGAACCGGCAGCCTTATAAACCGGCGTGTAGTCGATGCCCCATGAAAGCGAAAAGCACCGGGCGACGCAAGCAAGGGTACAGAGTGACAAGAATGCCGGGTAGACGACAGAGACGTCGATTTACGCAACTTACGGACTTTGAGAGAGGCCGGATCATCGGGCTGAAAACCGCAGAATCGGCGGCACGCCATATAGCCCGCCACGTGGATTATTCTGACCATACCGTCCGACTGTGTTGGGAGCAGTCGACACGTGACGGCACTGCCACATGGCCGAGCAGCTCCGGACAGGCCAGGAGGATCACCGGTAGATGACCTGACTGCGTGCCACAGATCCCTCTGTAATTGTCCTGCAGCTCTGTTTTTGTCATCATGTGTATCATTCATCTTTATCATTACGTTCATAAAATTTCAGTTCAATCCGATGCTTCCTTCTTGGTGCGCAAATTTCCTTGTTCGTGAGTGTAATTCTCATGCCAGGCAACAACCTTTTTCCTAGCGGAAAACTAGCATGTGAATGCCTCAATGGTAAAAAACCGTGATCTTTGATGCAAAACGAGAAATCCAGTGTTCTTGGGATCCGTTGTTCGTTTTGGAACTTATTTGTGGTGGTTGTCTAATGCTCAGTGGAAATGGTAATCCGAGAGAGAGACGTTTGGAGAATATGCTGGATTACAAAACGTCTGGATGATATGATGTATGACAAAACGTTTCCGGGCTAGATTCTTTCTGCTTTCCAGAGTTTTCTTCCCTTCGTGAAATATGGCGTTATCTTACAGGAATAGCAGCACACCTTTCTGATTAACCAATCCGAATTAGTGCATGATGCGAATTAGAAAATGATATGTTTTTTCCACGCTGTTGGAGCTCATAATGCATTATGCCCTTGACAGTACCGGTTTATTTCCTGACAACCAGTGTCTGATACTGAACCCACTTCTCATTGCCGGTGAGCACATGGTTGAAAAGAGGCTCCTGTGAGAATGAAGCTCCTGTGTGAAGAGAATTTTTCCGTGACTCACTTATAAATGTGGAAAGAGCGATTACTTATGTTTGATGTCCTTAATCCACGTCAATTGTGTGTATTATTTATTCATTCGCCTCGTAGTATTTTTCAGTTGCTGCTCACCATCTTTAGTGAATCTCCAGCATTGTGCGGGGCTCCAAGAAACAACCTGCTATGTGGTTTGGCAGTTAGTCGTATGTGAGTCTGGAGAATTCGAGGCAGCTGTGGTGCAGTGGTAGCATGTCCGGGCGCGTAACTGGAAGACCTTGGGTTCGATCCCCGGTGGCGGTCGATGAGAATTTTTCCGTCACTCACTTATAAACGTGGAAGGAGCGATGGCTTCTGTTTGAGGCTCCTTGTGTTGACGTGAGCAGAAAGACATGCATACCAGAGACGAAAACGTATCACGGGTCACCAAGTCAACGGGTCAACAGGTCGACAATTTCTTGCGGGTCATACGGACCGGGTGAAGGTGTTCCTGACCCAGGGTTTTACTTCTCGACCAGGGTTTTATTTCCTTTTTATTTTTGAATAGGAAATAAAATATTTCAAAGAACCCTTCAGAGATCTTTGAAATAATACTTTAGAGCTGTAGAGTATGATCCAGGAACTTGCTGAGAAGAGTAAAGCAATAGGGATTAAAAATGAACTTTCAAAAGGCAAAACTGATGCACAATGCTTTTAGAATGAATGAAGATTTCTCAGTTGAATGGGAAAAACTGGAGATAACCAATTCCTACATTTACTTTGGGCAACAGATATCAAGCTAGGGTCACATTGATGAAGAAATTAATGGCGCATAAAACTTGGTTGGAGAGCTTTTGGAAGAAACCGTGCAATTTTTAAGAGCGATACGCCATTGTGTCTTAAAAGAAAAGTGCTTTATCAATGTATCCTTCCACTGCTTACGTACGCAGAAGAGACATGGACCTTTACTAAAAAAGGACCTTTACTAAAAATGGCGCATAAAACTTGGTTGGAGAGCTTTTGGAAGAAACCGTGCAATTTTTAAGAGCGATACGCCATTGTGTCTTAAAAGAAAAGTGTTTAATCAATATATCCTTCCACTGCTTACGTACGCAAAAGAGACATGGACCTTTACTAAAAAAGGTATACAAAGACTGCTAAGAAGAATGAAGAGATGCATGCTAGGTGTTACGAAGCAAAATAAAAAGAGGAACTCGTTGATAGGGAAAATAACAAGAGTGGAAAACATCGCGATCAGAGTAAAATCCCTGAAATGGCAATGGGCTGGACATATTCCCAGAAGAACGGACCACCGATGAATAACCGAAATTTTAGAATGGATTCCAAGGGACAGGAAAAGACCCAGAAAAAGAAAGGTCACGTGAGAGATGGGTGGAAGGAAGAGATTGGCCCAAAACTGTCCGTTGTTGAAAAACTTGGGGAGACCTTCATCCAGCAGTGGATTGATAACGATTGACAATGATGATGACATATTCAAGTTTATAGCTTAAAGCAGATTTTTCCGGGTCAGGCCCGAGTCGGGTACGGGTCGGGTTCAATTATGTAAGCTCCGGGTCCAAAATGTTTGACCAGTTTCCAACTCTGGTGCATACAGCTAATTGTTGCTGCTTGTCGTGTGACAAATTATATTGGACCCAGGATCTCAGTGTGTGTATCTTTCCCATGCCATGTAAAAGTAAACGTATGGTTTCAGCGCTTATAATGAACCTTGAGGAAAGTTTCTGACACGTTTGCGCGGTGTCTTCCTCAGTGGCGTTGCACATATGCTCGTACAATGCGTGAGGCATCGTCCAGTGCCATAACGAAAATTTTTGGAACCACTTTCCGGTGTTTTCCTGGATACCAAGTAGGGCGCATCTCCGTATTACCGTATGTGAAGGCCCCGTTTCGTACACTGTTTTCATAGAAACATACAGCCGCTGCAGGCATGCTACCCTTTCCTTATTAATGATCGCCTTTTATAGCTTTGTAGCATCGCGGAGCAGTAGCGCTTTTATCCCTCGTTCTGCACGCGCTATGCGCAAAACGGCACGAACTTTCTTGGTTACCCAGCAGAGTAGAAAACTTCTTTTTCAGTTTCCATCTGTGCTTATGGTACACTTCTTTTCTCTCTCAAGTGATGAAACTATGAAGGGTCACGCTGTCCTTTGGAAAATCCGCAGGTACATAATTATCAGTTAGCTGTTCACCGGTATATATATGTTTGCTCCTCAAACACAGATTTGATATTTTATTTCTGTTTCTGATTGCGCTACATTTTACTTGCTGTTGATGCATCAAAGTCTCCATTAACAGCGATCTCTGTACACAACTTGAGCTTCTTTTTTCTTTTTTTTTTTTTTTTTGATTGAAGGTTTAACGACCGCCGTGAGCAACTCAATGGACTATAAGCAGTCGCCCGTCCCTAATTTAGGGTCACTGGTTCCAGGGAAGGGAGAGAGCGAGTGCCGTAAGACAAAACACAACATCCATGCCTCACCGGGATCCGGACCCGGACCCTGTTTGGACAAATGATCAGAGGTCATCGCTTAGACCACTGCTCCACCGGGGCGGCCAACTTGAGCTTCACTGAACAAGCTAGTAAAATCATGCAATGCATTCATTATGATACGCTTTCCAACATACCAGAAATCATTACTCAAGTTTTGAGGATAATGGCTGTGGAATAAACCTCGCTCCTCTACCCTGGCCTTTGACCCCATTTCGATTATATTAAATAGAATTAGATGCGTATATCTCCGGAACAACATACTAAAGTTATATATAATTCAAGACTACACACTTGTAATGTTGATTAAGAATAAATTATCAACGTTTATTCTCAATTAAACGCTTTATTATCATCGACTACAGTTTTGCAGAGCGTTCGGCTCGGCATCATCAGGACGAATGGGATGATGCCGAGCCAAACGCTCTGCAAAACTATAGTAGATGCTAATAAAGCGTTTAATTGTGAATAAACGTTGACAATTTATTCTTAACATACTGACGTTTTGTCGCAATAGAAGTATTTTTTACTCAAGTTATATGAGTATAATGGCTGTGGAATAAATCTCGCTCCTGTGCCCTGGTCTTTGACCCCATTTCGATTATATTAAACAGAATTGCTTCCGTATACCTCCGGAACAACATACTACTCTTTTGTCGCAATAGAAGCATTTTTAGTCAAGTTATGAGGATAATGGCTGTGGGATACATCTCGCTCCTGTGCCCTGACCTTTGATCCCATTTCGTTGATATTAAACAGAATTGATTCAGTTTATCTCCGGAACAACATTCTAAAGTTTTGTCGCAATACAAACATTTTAGTCAAGTTATGAGGATAATGGCTGTGGAATAAATCTCTCTCTTGTGCCCTGACCTTTGATCCCATTTCGATGATGTTCAACAGAACCGGTTCAATATATCTCCGGAACAACATGATAAAGTTTTGTCGCAATCGAAGCATTTTTACGTAAGTTATGACGCATAAGGGCGATGTAATGGATCCCACTCCTATGTCCTGACTTTTAACCCCATTTTGCCCATTCTCAATAGGGTTCGTCGCCAGGTTGTTCCCTACCACATACTAAAATTTCATCGAAATCGAACCATTTTTACGCGAGTTACCGTGCGGACAGACAGACAGATGGACGAAGCTGGAGCATATACCCTTCTACGGTTGGAAAGCGTAAACAACCACCACACGTGTCACACAAGACCGTTCGTACTTCATAACCTTTATTTTTCTTTTGCATGGATTCCTGAATCTAGTTCTTTCATGATTTCCTCCGCTTTTCTCTACCTCTCTTACCTGAGACCTGGATTGAATAAGTTCGTTCAGTTAACACCTCATTAATCATTCTTTCAACATGGCATGTCTACCGTAAAATTTTTAACTGTTCCCATGGAACATTTTGGTTCCTCAGAAAATCAAAACACGTCTTGCCACAAATTGTGCCATAAGTAGCGAATCCCTCCAGCTCACAGAATACTCCTGTCTCTTTTGCAGTACCCAGAATTCTCCACAGCATGTTAGTGTAGGGACAATTATATTTGAATACACAGCCATTCGAAACCTTTTCCGCAACCATCAGTTCTGTGAAATTCTTCCAAAACAATTATGACTTTCAAAGATTAATTTACCTGCCTTCTAATTTGACCATCTAGTACAATGAAGAGCAATTGAATTAGAGATACCTGTCTAGTAACGTGTAGCACCACCTTTCGACCTGACGACGGCGGCGATTCGTCTCGGCATGGACTCGACAAGCCACCGGAAGCGTTGGGAAGCCATACGGATCCACGACTCCTGAAGAAGCTCCCACAGTTCACGAAGATTTGATGGAGGGGGGTCAGAGCCTCGAACATCTCTCTTGATGGCATCCCAGATGTACTCGATGGGATTCAGGTCAGGTGACCTAGCCGGCCAAGGAAGCGAGGTCACGTCGGTAGAGTGTTCATCCAACCATTCGGATACAATTCGGGAGCTGCATTGTCTTGTTGCAGGATGAGGTCCCCAGTGGGATGTTGAACACGCACAAACGAGAGCAAATGGTCGTCCAGGATATCCCGGAAACGTTGACCTGTAAGGGACGATGTCACACGTACCAGGGGTCCCATTCTAGTACACGTAAACAGTCCACAGACGAGAATGCCTACCCCACCAGCTTGAAGAGTACCCAGTTGGCAAGAAAGATCCATCGCTTCATGTGGTTTGCGCCGTACTCGTATCCTGCCATCCGCATGTACCAACGTGAATCTCGACTCATCATGTCTAGGGTCCAATGGCGATGTTCCCGCGCCTATGCTAATCTTTGCACCCCGTCATGTGCGGTCATCAGCGGTACTCTCGTGGGACGATGGCTTCTGTACCTCATAGCGAGGAGATGGTTCTGGATGGTGTGGCTACTTACACGTTTTTGTGCACCAGCGTTAAATTGCCGAGTGATTTCTTGCACTGTGGCCCGTTTATCCGCTGTTACAATCCGAGCTAGCCGACGATGACCCCGCTCATCCACACGTCCACGGCAGTTGGCCCTTGCAGGGATGGTTTTAACAGATTCGATATACTCACGGTGCGCCCGTGACACAATGGCTCGTGAAAATCCTAGGGCCTGCACGACTTCCGAGATGGAGTGACCCATTCGTCGGGCCCTGAGAATTTTCCCACAATCAAATGCGCTTAGATCCTTCGTCTTACCCATACTGCGTCCGACTCTTACTGATTCCCTTCGCATCATTCCTTATATTGTCGGATCGCTGCATACGTCATGTCGTTTTCGTTTACAGGGCCGCCCACAGCGCCACATTTGCATAACGCCAGTTATCTCTAATTCAATTGCTCTTCGGTGTATGTTTTCCCTGTCAAACGTGCTTCCGAAATACACAAACTCATTTATCTGGCCTAAATCGGTATCATTTGAACTGATCTTGCATTTAGTACTGGCAATTCCTCCCTCAAAAACGGTTGCTTTAGTTTTTTCTTAGTTTATGCTAAGTTTTATTTTCATACAAGCTTCTTCATCCTGGACAAATACTTAGCAACCCATGTGAAAACAGGAATTTGTCCGTGACAGAGATCGAATCCACGTTTTCTCGCTCCGGAATGAGTTCTTCTAACCGAATAAGCTACACCGACGGAATGTATCGCTGCAGATTTGTCCTCTTGACACGTGCTTCACCACTGTAGTATTTTACACCCACTTTTGCTCTCTGCCAAACAGGATTGTGTTGTCATATTACAGCATCTTGCACGCACAGGAATTTCCAAAACGTAAAGCAGGACTGTCTGTTCGTACTGCTAAACAACTGTCTGTTTTTTACTGCTGAACAACCCTCTGTTCGTTACTGTTAAACAACTGTCTGTTCGTCTATGTTGAATAGCTATAGTGATTGTAATAGAATAGAATGCAATTCTTGCAGTAACGTACCGAAAAGTAGAAGAAAGCTTCCCCAGCAGAGTAAAGATTGTGACAGCAGTAAAAAAACTCGATATTATTTCCTTTCAAAATACAGGGAGTTTGTGGATACTTGTGCAAGTGTCCGGATGCGTTTGATCGGACAGTGTATATGCAACAACTACATATTTTTTTCATTTTTCCCGTGTGTTCTTACATAACTTGAAGCAGCAACAGAAAAGTTTTTAAGCTCGCGTTAATCAAGTACACTGAAGTTCCAGAAAAACTGGTACACCAGTCTAATACTTGGTAGGTGCCCAACGGGCGCGCAGGACTGCAGAAATACGACGGGGAATGGACTCCACTAGTTTCTGGAAATATGCTGTAGGCAATGCACACCATACTTTCTGCAGAGCGTTCCACAATTCGGATGTATTCCGAGGTCTCGGATTCCTGTGTTCGATAGCGATTTGCATGGCATCCCAAATGTGTTCTATCACGTTCAGATCTGGGGACCTGGGTGGGAATGGCAACACCCCAAACTCAGATGAATGCTCCTCTAATCATAATGTGGCATCCCGACACTTGTGTTGTCCTGTAGGAACAGGCCCAAGCCATCAGCATGAATGCAGGACATGAACTGGTGTACCTCGTCAGAAAGGATGCGCACATCGTTGGCCGGTCACAGACGTTTGTAAACGTACCAGGGGTCCCAGTGAAGTCCAGCTAAACCCACTCCATACCATTACGGACCCCCAACCAGCCGGTACAGTTTCATGCTGACTGGCGGCTTCGTGGAGTTTACACCACACACGAATCCTTCCATCTTCCCGATACAGTTGGAAACGCGACTCGTCAGACCAGGCTACTTGTTTTCAATCATCAAGTGTCCAGTGGCGGTGTTGCCGTGCCCAAGCGAGGCGCATAGCTCTGTGCCGTGCACCCATCAAGAGGACTCGAGTTGGGCGTCGGGTCCCAAAGCCCATATCGTGCAGGGTACGTTGAACAGTCCGGACGCTGATGTTTGTTGAGGCTCCAGCATTGAATTCCGATGACACATGCGAGGGCGTTGCACGTCTACCGCGTGAAACAATTCTTGACAGCCGACGATGGTTACGTTCACCCAATGTCTTTTTACGGCCACACTGGTATCGTAGGTTGGAGGATTTGTCGGAATTCTTGTAGTCACGGTACACCCATGCAAGGGTCGTCGGTGAAAATCCGAACTTCGTTTCTACCTCCAAAATACTATGGCCCATCTCACGAGCGCCAATTATGACGCCGCGTTGAAAATCGCTTAAATCGTTATTACTTGTCATTCTCATGCCGAAAACAGCTCTGACAGCTAGCAAGGATGTCTATCGCTTTATATACCCACTGGTGGATGCAACCGAGTACGCGCATAGTTGACATTGCTGTGTATTTTGCATAAGCTCGTCTGTACCAGTTTTTTGTGGCACTTCGGTGTATTTTTAATCTTGCTTTCTTCAAATATAAATTTCAATTTTTTGTGAATATAGTGATCTTTTCTAGTTGAACTTCAGATTTACTACTTGTTAGAGAGTTTCTAGGTCCCAGCATATCGGATCAAATGATGGCGGTGTGCATGATGGAAAACAACTAATCTTTATTGCCACCTTTTTTAAAACGACTTCGGGAGTCGTTACTACCTTGGAAACCAATGTCAACATTTACAAGGCCAATAAATTTTCTTTGTCAATACTGATACTCATTTGCTGTCCGGCGCGATCACGATGAATCCTGTCTGGGCGAGCCCACTGCGCAAACGTGTTTACTATATTAATTTCTGTGTTCGATTGATGCCAGCACGAAATAAAGTTTCATCGATTTTCGTGAGTTATGCTAATTTGGTGTTGCTAAAAACGCTGTGAGTGGTAGTATTAACCGCTGAGACATGAATACTGACCGGGTTGCTCTAGGCCATCACCACTAGTCAAGTTGTTTTTATCTCGAAAACCTAAGCCTCCCTCTTTTCGGAGCTCAAATGTTTCTAAATAACCCTTTCTGATCATATTGTATGAGTATTTTTTATTTTGTGATCAACTTCAAAATATTTAAAACTGCACTCCACGTTATTAAGTTCATCATTTTACCCTTCGAATTTCATACATTTTCCCTCTGATTTAACCCGATGATTTTGCAGATATAAGTTGAAAAGTTAACTCAACGTTGTGTTCGCTTTCAAAAAGATCGTTAAAGAATTCTCAAGTGGCAATGGGCTGGATATATCGCTAGATCACCGATGGACAACTGAAACATTAGAATGGACACCAAGGGGCAGGAGAAGACCCAGAAGAAGACCACCTGACTTGAAAATATGCTGGGGTGACTTGGAAGAAATATGTTTAAGCTGAAAGTTGTGAAACAGGCTTGAGGAGGACTCTATTCAGCGGTGAACGGTTGATGATTATATTTACGAGTATATACATATACACTCGTAAATATATTCAATCACTGAACTGGGAAAACAAAGGGATAAAGATTAATGGAGATTATCTAACCCACCTTCGTTTTGCTGATGACGTAGTCATTTTTGCAACTACCCCATCAGAGCTGCAGAGTATGATCCAGGAACTTGCTGACAAGAGTAAAGAAGTGGGATTAAAAATGAACTTTCAGAAGACAAAAGTGATGTTCAATGCTTTTACAAGAAATGAAGATTTATCGATTGATGGAGAAAAACTGGAGATAACAGATACGTATGTTTATCTTGGACAGCAGATATCAAGTGAGGGTCACATTGATGAAGAAATTAATCGGCGTACAAAACTTGCCTGGAGAGCTTTTGGAAGAAACAGCATAATTTTCAAGAGCAATATGCCATTATGTCTTAAAAGAAAAGTGTTTGATCAATGCATCCTTCCAGTGCTTACGTATGGTGCAGAGACGTGAACCTTAACTAAAAGAGACATACAAAGGCTGCAGACAACTGAAAGTACCATGGAGAGGTGCATGCTTGGTATAACCAGGAGAGATAAGAAGAGGAACTCGTGGATCCGAAAAATGACGAGAGTGGAAGACATCATGATCAGAGTTAAATCCCTGAAATGGCAATGGGCTGGACATACTGCCAGAAGGACAGACCATAGATGGACAGCCGAAATTTTAGATTGGATTCCAAGGGACAGGAAAAGACCCAGAAAAAGACCACATGGGAGATGGGTGGATGAAATTCGTAAATATGCGGGAGTGACATGGAGGAGACTGGCACAAGACAGACCGTTGTGGAGGAAACTTGGGGAGACCTTCGTCCAGCAGTGGATTGATAATGGTTGACAATGATGATGATGATGATACATATACACTATATTGACAAAAGTCACCGGACACCTAGAAGAGAAACACAACATAGCATTTATTGACATACATTAGTACGGTGTCGGTCCATCTTTGTCCTTAATACATGCACTAACATGCTTTCGACAAGGTTTTGGAAGACAGCGATAGGTATGCGCTTCCATTCAGTACATAATGCTGCGCGCTAACTGTTGCTTAGCAGTAGGCCTTGGTTCCAAACTTCTTATGCGGCGCTTTAATACATCCCATAGGTGCTCTATGGGATTAAGATCAGGGCTCTGTGCTGGCCAGTCCACACAAGATACGTAATTATCGTCAAACCACGCCGTAACTGTCCTTGCTTTATGGCTCGGTGTATTTTCCTGCTAGTACCAACAAGGCTCGGTTCCATAGTACTGCCGCAGAGTTGGTAGGGCATAATTGTCCAGAATATCGAAGTAGATGTGCTGGTTAACTGGTTATCCACGATAATCAATGGGTAGGGACCATACCACGGAAAACACCGCCCCACGACTACACTGCCAGCTCCAAACTTAACAGTAGCAACAGTACACTGTGGTAAATAGCGTTCCCCCTGCCGCCGTTATACCCACGCACGACCATCTGACTAATGGATCGTATATCTGGATTCATCAGTCCATAGGACCTGTTTCCATTGATCAATGATCCACGATAAATGTTCTTCCCACCATGCTGAACGACGAGTAGCATTCTGAGTGGAGATGAAAGGCTTATGAGCAACCGCACGACCACGGTAACCCAAAGAATGAAGTTTTCTTCCAATGGTACGTGTACATACCGAGGTTCCAGCATTTTTACTCACCTGTACACTGAGGTCTTGTGCTGTACTCCGTCGATTAGCTGTGACGAATCTCCTCAGGCTTCGACGTCCTCTATCACTGATTTTCTTTGGTCTGCCGGTACATTTTGCTGCTTCAGGCACGCTATGTGTCTTCCACTTATTCAGTATATTCAAAACAGTTGATTTGGGTATGTTTAAACGGCTTTTGGTTTGTCTGATGGACAACTCACTAATATAACACCCAACAATCTTTCCTTTCTCAAAGTCTGTTTTGTCCCGCCACGGCATTTTCGCTAAACCTCACTGTGCGATATGATCGCGGTCAGCTACAGGCTTGTTTTTATACCGTTTGCAGCTGAACTGCGCATCCTAACAACGCAGCGGATCTGTTCATTTGCTTTTGAAGGGGTGCCCGGTGACTTCTGTCAATATAGTGTATATTTCCTATGGTTTTGTTCTCTCTCCCTTTTTTTTATTGTTTGTTGGACCCCCCCCCCCCTTCCCCTCCCTCCCACGCGCCCGCTGTAATTATTTGGTTCCGTCGCCCATGGTTCTACCTGGCTCTGATGTAGAAAGAAATCTGTTATATTTTAGCTTGTGGGATGACTTTAGAGAGTGCGCACGTGCTTCTGTTGTTCATTGGAACTCTCAGAACATCGAAATTCTGAGCATCGTTAAGGTAGCAATGGGGTTTGTAGGAGCTTGTGAAAACTTTCAACTTCAAGGACGAAATACCTGCCATTACTAGTTTTTACTGTGAAATCATGGATCTCTGGAACCCTGGTAAAACGCGGTAATGAGGAGCAAAATAATGAAGTTCTTTTTCCAAATGTGCTGCAGATGCATGATCTGAAATCTCGTAAAACGCATTCAACTGACAAATATTCCGAAACATTGCTTATAGATGTTCAAGATATTGGCATGACATCTAGTACTAAAAAAATGGAAATGCAGTGAAGATTATATTAACTTTGGCTTTTCATTCACGGGAGGAGAGGGCAATTTGCGCCCACGAGGTGCCATTTGCGGAAAAGCACTCAGGTTCTCGATGTAATATTGAAAGGGGTTCACTAGTCAAAACAGGTTGGGATTCGCTGGTCGAGAGGCTTTTCAAGGATAAACTTACTTGGGCTTCGAAAGAACTGCACTTTACACTGATAAAAAATACACAATAGAAAAAATATAGATGTTTCAAATATTTACAAATTTCCTATATTCACAATCAATAAAGATTTAATGGTTTCATCCAATTGTGTGGCTACAAATATAGATTTCATTCCTCTTTTTAAAATCATATTCATTTTTGGAACACATTTCATTGAAATGATTCTGCGCAATATATCCCAATCACAATTTCAGGAAATCTCGGAAAATGCTGGCCTTGAAACTGATTGATGTATTTTTTGTGTAAGCCAGGCAACGTCCTCTGGTACCTTTGCGAGTAGATAATATACTCCAAAGCTGAAGTAAAGGTTTTTTTTTGTTGTTTTTTTCAGCTGAACGTAAAGAGAAAAAATATGAATAAAGCCATCTGTCATGCATTTAAAAGAATCTCACTTTTTTGAGTTTAGGTCAGCGAATTGGTTACCCAAATCGAAGTGCTTCGGATTGTTATACAGGGTGGCCAAAAAGGTGTAAAAAAGTAAAATGCTTTCATCAGGTGACTGAGCTCTATAATTGCGGTATGTTTTTTCACGGGACAGTTAGAGATTGAAATTTGAAAACGCCTCGCCATTTCCGGGGAAAACGCCTTTTTAAAATGGAGTTCCTCAGCATGGAGCAGCGACTGCTTATAGTGCAAAAATATTACGGTTTTGGTCGCAGTAACGCCATAGTTCGACGCGAATTCAACAAAGAATATGGTTCCAAGTCTGCCCCATCAGAGATGACAATAAAACAGTAAGTGTTTGAGAGGAAAGTGACAATGTCCATTTTTTGGATTTTGACATGCATGAGGAGTTCAGACAGGAGTTCGGACCCCGTGCAAGACATCATCGGATGGTCAACACCTATTGTTCATGCAGGATGTTGCACGTTCACATAGAGTTGCTGATGTGTTTTCCTGACTACAGGACACCTTTCAGGACCGTATCATCGCTTTGGACACTGGGAGGTTCATTGGACAGGGCATTGAACGGCCACCCTATAGCCCTGACCTGAAGCCATGTGATTTTTTCCTGTGGGGTTATTTGAAGGACCGAGTCTTCAGGACTTGCCCCAAGACATTGGATGACCTCAAAAAAGCCATTGCACACGAAATCCAGGCCATCAAAAAAGACGTGTTGCAGAATGTTATCGGCAATTTCCAGTCCCATCTCTATACGATGACTTGTGGGGACGGTGGCCATTTTGAAAATCTGTTCTAATAATTTTACTTATTGCTTGAGTTTCTCTGAAAATTTCAGTAAATTTGATCCAGTAATAACGAAATTGTGTCATTTTTACTTATTAACACCTTTTCTTGGCCACCATGTACATGCGATACATACTTTAAGAATTGTTTTTTAAAAAGAAACAATAAGGAAATGAAGGACGCGTTAATGATTTTCGATGTAATTGCTTTCTGTTTCTAATTTATTTTTGTTATATGATTGAGGTTATTTGTGTGTGTGTGTGTGTGTGTGTGTGTGTGTTTGTGTGTGTTTTAGAGCTGATTTGATTACGGAAGATATTAAAGGTATTGCCTATGGATTTAATTTATTGCAACACAGTTTTTTGATTCAATTGCTAACTGGGTCTGTTGTTCCTGACTGCTTACATTCGCAGGAAGTAATTTCAAGTAATTGCTTGCGCTTGGGAAGCCAAATAAAAGTAAAAATGTAATACACAGCTATTTTTACGTACACCTAAATTTTTGCACTGCTCTTCGAATTGACTGTTTTCATTTAACTTCATCTTGTGTGCTTTTAAATAAAGGTAGCGTTGGCTAAGTTTTGTTACAATCTTTAAGGTTCACAAAGTCTTAGCAGTGAGATGCCAGATAATTTTGAGCGGATTTGGATTTCATAATCCTCAGTGAAAGTAACAGAAATTCTTAGCGATCCGAGAGAGAATTT
The DNA here is from genome assembly GCA_039090855.1 of Macrothele yani. Classification (NCBI taxonomy): domain Eukaryota; kingdom Metazoa; phylum Arthropoda; class Arachnida; order Araneae; family Macrothelidae; genus Macrothele; species Macrothele yani. The sequence continues at coordinate 19,620,022 of CM077006.1, read as the reverse complement.
TATCCTTAAAACATCAGTGCACAAATTGTCAGCCGAACTGTAAAGTCCGTAGTATTTTGCATGAGATTTTGAAGGCACCTCGTTTTTGAGGCTATTATCTCTGATTCGAGATTTCTACTTTCGCCTTCAAACAACTTAAAACACGTGTTGCAAAACGAATTTTAATAAAAGGAAACCGTGGATTCCGCATCCTTAAATTGGGAAAACATATTACTAAGATTTTCAAGAGCTTCTGGGAAAGGAATGAAGCGAGAAATGGTATCATTTTGCAAACGGGTTTTCTCAGAAGCGGAAAATATTGAAGATACTTTCTTTTCCAAACGGAGTTTTCATAGATCTAAATGATGTTTGAAAAACTGATGGCAGTCATTATTTTAGCTATATCCTTTCGTCGTTGTTGAATTTAAAATTCAAGTTATTCCATTTTTCACTTCAATTCCTGTTGACTGACGGGAAAGAGCGCTTTTCACACGTATGCACACGTATTTGACATCATTACAGCGATCCTTCGTAATGCAGTCATCTTTGAGGGCGATTCGAATTTCGGATAAAACTACCCTTTTGCACGAATATCTCCTCAAATCAGCCGAAAGGAAATTATATAGCAGCTTTTCCGCCATACACTACACCTGAAACGTTGAAACGAACACCTGAAAATGTCTGGCTTTGCACTTCCCTTGAGATTTTTATTCTAAAGGTCCTGTAAGTCTCAAATATGAGGGAATTTACAATTCCAGTTTGGTGGCTTTCCAACTTATGTATTTTTTTTCAAAGTCATTGACTAACAAAGATTCATCAACTTCATTCTCATCTTTCATATTTCTTTCACTGTGCACTAAGACAAATTCTTTAACATTTTCAGTAAAAGAAATTTTGTAGCACGTCTGTTGAAAAACTAAAAAACAGGAGGCGACTATGTTATCACTAAGTCCGTCCGCAGACTAGTGATGAACCATTCGTGAAAGTTTCTTTCACGACGAATGACTCATCATCATGAATTGTGAATGGTTCGCTCTTAACGCTGTGAATGATCATTCAATCTGAAATTACTGCGATACACACTGAAGTCGAAGCGTGTTTAACTTTCTTTCCCCCGAATGAGTTCGGAAACTAAGGTATAAACACCCAGATCCGTCTCTCTGGAACGTTCGACGTCACACCAACGTCGGCATTGTTGCGTCATCACTTATCGATGAATTCGTTTGTGCTCTCTCGATGTTCAAATGATTGCCTACTATATAATAGCACGAGATCACTTTCAGATGTCAAGGTGATAGCGTGCTAATTTACAAACACTGGATTATTAAGGTGGACGTCTAGTGATTTTGCTTCCTGTACTTCCAATGGGCAAACTTCTGAACTCATTTTCTTCATAATTAATGCGTTCCCAAGGATGAAAATTTGAATATCGATTAAAATAATTCCATATTATAACTTGTAATACTTAATATTTTCTAAAATATAACCATAATTATATTAAAAATCAATAACTTTTCCTTTGGTGGTGTCGAGACCAGAAAAAAGATGGCGCGACCTGTAAATTGATGACCTCAGTAGACAAACAAATGTTGGATTGCTTAATTATGGTTATGGTTTAGAAAATATTAAGTTTTCCAAGTTATAATCTGAAGTTATTTTAATTGATATTCAAATTTTTATCCTTGGAAACGCACTAATTATGAAGAAAATGTGTGCAGAAATTTGCCCAATGGAAGTTATAGGAAGCAAAATCACTAGACGTCTACCTTAATGACTCGAGTTCTATTTTTCCGATCCACAAAATTCGAACCGAATTCTTAATATCACAGCAAGTTGATTTTTCACGCGATCACATTGAGATGTCAAGGTGATCGCGTGCTAATTTAAAAACACTGGATTATCAATGACTCGAGTTCTATTTATCCGATCTACAAAATTCGAATTAAAATCTTAATGTCACGGCAAGTTGCGTTTGTATATTAATTTAATTTAGTACAATTCGAATATTAATTTGTACGCTTTAATAATTTTTTACTAAAAAGTAAAAAATAAGTAATTAACTTTCCGAGTTTAGTGCTGATTATACTAAACATTTTGCAAAAATATCGATTTATCTGAACGCTCTAACCTTCAATAAGAACTGAAATCTTGATATGTCAAAGTGAGCAAGATGGCATCTAAAAGCAGATGTCGCCCCAATAGCACATTGTAACTAATTTAGATATTTCCGACTTGTAATACCAGATGTCGCATTATTTTGTAGAAAAAGCTTCGGTATGAAGCTTCAAACTAAACTTCGAGTAGGACAGTCTAAAACAAGCTGTGAACGGAATAACATGCGTGCTGGAGAAAAAGGTAATTTAATGCGAAAAATCAAAGCAAAAGTTATTAAGGTAAGTTTACACAAAAACAACTGGACTACAAGGAAAATTGCTAAACAACAATAAATATTTCACACAGAATATTTATCGCGAGGTCTTTTGAAAAACGGAAATGAATAGCCCATTATTTTCAGTTAAGACATGAATTAGTTCTTACTATATAAGTTTATTTTCTATATTTCCTTACAAAAAAGCCGGAGTCTATTTGATTTGTTTTCAATCTGCTTCAATTAAAAATTTCGCCGTCTTGGGACGGGAAATATCCCTTATATTAATACAGAAATTTAACGTGGATCAGGAACATCAAACAAAAATCTTCGCTCTTTCCACGTTTATAAGAGAGTCGCGGAAAAATTCTCATTGGCCGCCACCGGGAGTCGAACCGAGAGTATTCCAGTTACGCGCCGGATATGCTTCCGCTACACCACAGCGGCCTCGAGTTCCTCCAGACTCACACACGCTAACTGTCAAGCCAATTTGGCAGGTTGCTTCTTGGAGCCCCGCACAATGCTGGGAATTCACCAAAGATGGTAAACAGCAACTGAAGAAATAATTAGAAGGGGTTCGACTCCCGTTGGCGGCCAATGAGAATTTTTCCATGACTCACTTATAAACGTGGAAAGAGCAAATATCTTTGTTTGATGTTCCTGGTCCACGTTAAATGTCTGTATTAATTATTCACTCGCCTTCTAATTATTTGTTCAGTTGCTGCTTACCATCTTTGGTGAATCCCCAGCATTGTGCGGGGCTCCAAGAAGCAACCTGCCAAATTGGCCTGGCAGTTAGCGTGTGTGAGTCTGGAGGAATTCGAGGCCGCTATGGTGTAGCGGAAGCATATCCGGCGCGTGACTAGAAGACCCTGGGTTCGACTCCCGGTGGCTGCCAATGAGAATTTTTCCATGACTCACTTATAAACGTGGAAAGAGCGAAGATCTTTGTTTGATGTTCCTGGTCCACGTTAAATGTCTGTATTAATTATCCATTCGCCTTCCAATTACTTGTTCAGTTGCTGCTTACCATCTTTGGTGAATCCCCAGCATTGTGCGGGGCTCCAAGAAGCAACCTGCCAACTTGGCTTGGCAGTTAGCGTGTGTGAGTCTGGAGGAATTCGAGGCCGCTGTGGTGTAGCGGAAGCATATTCGGCGAGTAACTGAAAGAGGGTTCGACTCCCGGTGGCGGCCAATGAGAATTTTTCCGTGACTGTCTTATAAACGTGGAAAGAGCGAAGATTTTTGTTTGATATCCCTTATATATTAATATTTATTTAAAGCTTAAAAAACAACCGTCCTAGGGCGAGCTATAGACTAGTTCCTAAGTAATGTCGAGATTTGATATGTGTCAATCGTTGTATAAGTAAGCAGTGAGCTTAGAAAAATGGTGGAACCTAAGAATAGGAATTATATGAATTATAGGGAATGATATTAGGTGTGTGCAAAAGCTCTACCCGTTGTGCCGTTCCCAGTCATGCATAGCTGACGCCACATAGCCCACTGGAAAGAAGAGCCCCTGAAACGATTTAATCGTGTAGCCAAAAGAGTCTTAGCTTCCCTGACCTGAATCGCGGCACGTGAAGTCGTGAACGCCATTAGTCCGTTAGTGTCTTGCTGTGAAGTTGTTCATATTTTATTATTTTTATTTATTATTGTGATTTCTTTTCCAAAGAAAAACGAGTCAACACTCGTAATAACATATAGAGTTCCTTTAGCACTACAACAGAAGAAAATAAAGCGTTTTTGAAGAAAAAAAAAAGGTTACTTGCTTCTACCCGCTGGTATTGCTGTCACTGACCTGCACTTACATACAGGTAAGATTTCTTTTCTGTCTTAAGTAATATGACGTGCAGTTTAGTTATTTATATATATATTGGAAAAAGAATTTGTTATACCTGCTTTGTTGATAAAGCTATCTCCGTTGTTTAAAGGTTTACCATTTCCGTAAGATATATACATCTTACGGAAATACTAAACCGTTAAACAACTTACTTAGGGATAGATTTACTTAGTGCTATACACTGAAGAGCAATTAAACTAGAGACAGCTGGCGTTATGCAAATGTGGCGCTGTGGGTGGCCCTGTAAACGGAAACGACATGACGTATTCAGCAATCCGACAATATAAGGAGTGATGCAATGGGAATCCGTAAGAGTCGGACGCAGTATGGGTAAGACGAAGGATCTAAGCGCATTTGAACGTGAGCAAATTGTCGGGGCCCGACGAATGGGTCACTCCATCTCGGAAGTCGTGAAGGGACTGGGATTTTTACGAGCCACTGTGTCACGGGTGCACCGTGAGTACATCGAATCCGGTAAAAATATCCCTGCAAGGGCCAACTGCTTTGGACAACAGCGTGTGGATGAGCGGGGTCGTCGTCAGCTAGCTCGCATTGTAACAGCGGATAGACGGGCCACAGTGCAAGAAATCACTCGGCAATTTAATGCTGGTGCACAAAAACGTGTAAGCAGCCACACCATCCAGAACCATCTCCTCTGCTATGGGGTACAGAAGCCATCTTCCCAAGAGGGTACCGCTGCTGACCGCACATCACAGGGTGCAAAGATTAGCATGGGCGCGGGAAAATCGCCACTGGACCCTAGACATGTGGAAAAATGTTGCCTGGACTGATGAGTCGAGATTCACGTTGGTACATGCGGATGGCAGGATACGAGTGCGGCGCAAACCACGTGAAGCGATGGATCCTTCTTGCCAGCAGGGTACTCTTCAAGCTGGTGGGGGTGGCATTCTCGTCGGGGGACTGTTTACGTGGACTGAAATGGGACCCCTGGTACGTGTGACATCGTCCCTCACAAGTCAGCGTTACCGGAATATCCTGGACCACCATTTTCTCCCGTTTGTGCGTCTTCAACATCCCACTGGGGACCTCATCCTGCAACAACACAATGCACCGTGCTATCGCTCCCGAATTGTATCCGAATGGTTGGATGAACACTCCACCGACGTGACCTCGCTTCCTTGGCCAGCTAGGTCACCTGACTCAATCCCATCGAGCACATCTGGAATGCCATCGAGAGAGATGTTCAAGGCTCAGACCACCCTCCATCAAATCTTCGTGAACTGTGGGAGCTTATTCAGGGGTCGTGGATCCGTATGGCTTCCCAACGCTTCCGGTGTCTTGTCTTGTCGAGTCCATGCCGAGACGAATCGCCTCCGTCATCAGGGCGAAAGGTGGTGCTACACGTTACTAGACAGGTATCTCTAATTCAATTGCTCTTCAGTGTAAGTTCAAACGACAAAAGTCCGCCTTTCCAAAAAATAACGACAGTAAAAAAAGCTCAGAAAATATGTTCAAGTGAAGCAAAAGAAACGCAAGAAGTACTTAAGTCTTCTTCCTTGAGTAATCCAAGAATAAGGAACACACTGACACCGCACACAGGTAATGTTAACATTACGGGTGTAAGCCAAAACCAAAAATACCGACGCAGGAACTTCGGAAATGGCGGCGGAGCAAAGTCCTTTAATAAAAATAGGAGTTCACAAGGAGCAAACCAAAAATTGTATACAAGCTGCTATCTTGGATCGATGCAGACATATGCCAACAAAAACATTAAAATATTCGCATTTCGTGCTACAACTTTTTAAGTAATTTGTCAACAAAACAACAGCACATTTCATTTACTGTATTTTGTGCGGCAAATTTCAAAGTTCTCATCAGCTGGAATTCTAAGCGAAAACTTCGCAAATACTTTGTCAGTTTCGTTAAAGCATTAGCATTTCTTTCATCTGGTGTAAAATTTCCACAGTAATTTGTGAACTAAATGTTAGCTCATTTTATTCATTTTGCAACACAACCTTCGAAGTTTCCATCAGCTCACGTTTTATGAAATTCTCCCGCTACTCTGTCAGCTCATCAGCACATTACTGATAGCTGAGCCGACGCACACACGGTAGCTGCGAGCTGGTCACATGACCTCAGTGGAAGCCGGTCACATGACCTCAGTGGCGGCCGGTCACATGACCTCAGTGGCAGCCTTTCGATTCAGGGCCTCTTCTTTCCAGTGGGCTATGTGACGTCATAGCTGACATTAGAACTCACGTGACAGCATTGAGTTCGAGACAGCAGACGTGAGCGTGCGTTGAGTGGAGAGAAAGTAGTTTTGACTTGTAGCAAGTTCGACGGAGCATAAATAAGTATATTTCGGTGTATATTTAATTTAATGTTATGTGCTGTTAAGTTGAATTAAGTCGTTAAGGAGTCTTGTTTATGAGTCGTGAAGACGTCATACCGTTTTTTTTTTTAGAAGGGAAGAAAAAAATGTCTTTTTAATAAAAAACATCTTTATCCTTTTACATAATTGCCACTATTATCTATGACCTCGTGCTGTCTGTCTGGCAGTTATTGAATTCCCCTTTTGTAGAGCTCCTTCGTTCTGAAGTCAAAAGAACTCTCGCTATGCAGTTCCGACATCTTCAGCTTCATCGAAAGTTTTTCTATCGTTGTTGTTCTGAAGAGAACGAAAAGGTGATAATCCGTAGGTGTAAGATCTGGGGAATATGGGTATTTAGGTAACACTTCCGATCCAATATCCAGTAATTCCCTCTGAGTGGCTAATGCTGTACGGGGTCTTGCATTGTCATGCTGCAAGACGACACTTTTACGATTGACCAGTGCAGGACGCTTAGATTTCAGTATTTCTTTTAATCTTTCCAGCTATTGGCACTACAGATCAGCATTTATTATTTGGTTAGGTGCAAGCAGCTTCCAGTGGATTAACCCCCTTGACATTCCACCATACGCTTAACAAGACCTTTCCACCATACGCTTAACATGACCTTTCCACCATACGCTTAACAAGACCTTTTCACCATACGCTTAACAAGACCTTTCCTCGTCTTGTCGTCGACAGAGAGCAACTCGGCATACAGTCCTTTGACGCTTTACGTTTCTGTAAAGGGTCCACATTTCATCACCCGCGACTAATCGTTCCAACAAAGGTTCATTTCTATGATGCACAAGAAAAGAAAGGCTGGTGGTCATTCTGTCAGATGAATTATCTTGAGGATAGGTTATGTGGCACTAACTGGTCAAATTTTGTGATCAGCCCAAGTGCATGCATTCCTCTTTCTGCTGCTGTTATATGTAGAAAAAACCTTTGTGATGATTGTTCAGCTGTTAGATGTTGGTTATCTGATATGGCTTGGTTGAGATGCCCCTCAGAATCATCTGATGGACGTCCAGAATGTGGTTAACCTCTGCAGCTTCCACGGAATTTCTGGAACCAATGGCGGCATGTGCTTTCGTCTTCAGCATTCTCCTCGTACACCTGACAAGTTGCATTGTTGCCTTTGTCGAACTCATAAAGCAAACAATGCCTAATGTGATCCTTATTTCTTGAGATGCCTACCCTTGTATGACTTGTTTGCGAATGAGATGCACCTGCATATTTGGTGTCATTTTGTAACCTATTCCTAGAAGCATTTTGGCCATCACACACGCCATCTGTTGTTGCACTTGTTGCTTTTTTTTTTTTTTTTTTTTTTTTTTGGTTTGGAATTTGCACCATTAAAAACGGGTAAAACTTTTGCACACACCTAATATGTGCCAGAATCGTTCACAAATCAATCATGAGGCTCCAGTGGCTCAGTGGTCTAAGCGCTGGGGTGTTATACGTCAATTCGTCGCCAGCGTCAATTCTTCGACTACGGCAGTTCGTCGCGGTCAAATTCGTCGCGATTACAAATTTTGGTTACTTCCGCCATGATCATATTTATAAGGTTTGGATACCCAGACAGGTTAGTAATATTACGTTTTTTCCTTGGCACTAAAAATAAATTAATATGCTTAGGCCTAAGCTTAGGCCTTTCCAATAGCTTTTATTCCATCGTGCTCATATTCATAAAGTTTAGACACCAAATCAAATTAGTATTATTGCGCTTTTACTTAGGAATTATATATTAATACCTTGGCCTGGGCCTTTTTAACAGTTTTTATTCCATCGTGTTCATACTCACAAGGTTTAGACACCAAGTCAAGTTATTATTATTGCGCTTTTACTTAGGCAATAAATATTAATACCTTGACCTTGGCCTAGGCCTAGGCCTTTTTAGCAGCTTTTATTCCATCGTGTTCATACTTACAAGGTTTAGACATCAAGTCAAGTTAGTATTATTGCGCTGTCACTTAGGCATTAAATATTAATGAATAAGCCCTAGGTCTAGGCCTATTTAAAAGTTTTTATTCCATCGTGCTCATATTCATAAGATCTAGACACCAAGTCATTTAAGCAATATTGAGCTTTTACTTAAGCAATAAATATTAATAAATTGGCTTTAAGCCTAGGCCTTTTTATCATTTTTTATTCAGTTGTGCTGGTATTCATAAGGTTTGAGCATCAAGTCAAGTTAGTATTATTGCAATTTTACTTAGGCTTTAAATATTAATAAATACGCCTTGACCTTTTTGACGCATTTTATTCCGTCGTGCTCATTTTCTTAAGGTTTGGACATGAAGTCCAGTTAGTAATATTGCGCTTTTACTTGGGCATTAAATATTAATCAATAGGCCTTTGGTCCAGACCTTTCTGACAGATTTTGTTCAAGGGTATGAAATATTTATTCTTAAGTAAAAGCGCAATATTACTAACTTGACTTGATGCAAAGCTTAAAAATATGACCACTACGGAATAAAACTGTTAAAAAAACCTAAGCCCAGGCCATGGTATTGATATTTAATGCCTAAGTAAAACCGCAATAATAGTAGCTTGTCTTGGTGTTTAAACTTTATATATTCGTGTACAAAATTGAACACGATGGAATAAAAACGGTTAAAAAGGACTACACCTAGGTCAAGGTTTTAATATTTAACGCCTAAGTAAAAGCGCAATAGTACTAACTTGACTTGGTGTCTAAACTTTATGAATATGAGGACGATGGAATAAAAACTGTGAAAAAGGCCTAAGCTTAAGCCTAGGCATATTAATTTATTTTTAGTGCCAAAGAAAAATCGTAATATTATAATACTAACCTGTCTGGGAGTCCAAACCTTATAAATATGACCACGGCGGTAGACAACCGAAATCGTACGTTTTCCTGCATGCGATTTGCATGTAACTAAAATTTGTAAACGCGATGAACTGACGTAGTCGACGAATTTGTCCGCGACGAATCGTCGTGGTCGACGAATTGACGCGCGACGAATCGCTGTAGTCGACGAATTGATGCAGACTACTAATTGGCATAGTTGGCGAATTGACGCAGTCAGCGAATTATCATAGTCGACGAATTGACGCGGCTTCTGACCATTCGTGCGAGGTGGAACTGGGTTTGAATCCCGGTCAGACAGGGATGTTGTGTCTTACGGCACTGGTTCTCCACCTTCCTCTGGAGCCAGTGGCCCTAAATTAGAGACGAGCGACTGCTTATAGCAGCATCGAGTTGCTCAGGAAGGTAGTTGAACTCTACAGAAATAAAAAATAAAATAAAAAAGAGACATCTTGAATGGCAAATTATAACCCATCGAGTTGCTCATGGGGGTCCTCCAAACAAAGAAAATCATCTTGAATGATGAATGGTTCGCGCTCTTTCGGGCAATTTGCTAGAAAAAAAAAACGGTAGCTTTGAAAGCGCCACACTTGATCTCTGCAATGCACGATTTATTCAGTTAGCGTAATGACCACACGGAAATTGGATCATTCGTGAATAACTCTTTTTCCGTGAAAAATAAATGAACTCCCAAAGAGGAATGACTTATGCCCTCACTACTGTGGACACCATATTTTTGCAAATATTAACTCGGAATTTAAAAAATTATTTTCGCATTATGACATATGAACTGTGAGGGCGACGATCCTTGCCTTTTGGTTATTTTCGATTAATGACTTCGCTGCTAGGGAGCGTAAACGTGAACGTTATCAAATTCCTCGTATATTTCATTCCGATTTATGACTTCGCTGCTAGGAGGCGTAAACACGAATGCTATCAAATTCCACGTATATTTCATTCCGATTCATGATTGCCTGCTAGGGAGCGTGAACGTGAAAGCTACCAAATTCCTTGTATATTTTATTCCGATTCATGACTTCGCTGTTAGAGAGCGTAAACATGAATGCTATCAAATTCCTTGTATATTTTATTCCGATTCATGAGTTCGCTGCTAGGAGGCTTAAACGTGAATGCTATCAAATTCCTCGTATATTTTATTCCGATTCATGAGTTCGCTGATAAGCGGTGTAAACGTGAAAGCTACCAAATTCCTCATTTATATTATTCCGATTCATGACGTTTTGTTTGCTAGGGGACAAATAATGGGCTCGTAATGCTATCAAATTCCTCGTAAACGTGGATGCTATCAAATTCCTCGTAAACGTGGATGCTATCGAATTCCTCGTATATATTTTTCATGACTTCGCTGCTAGGTGCATGGCGTGAACGTGTATGCTATCAAATTCTTCGCATATTTTATTCCTATTCATGACTTCGCTGCTGGTAAACGTGGATGCCATTAAATTCCTCGTATATTTTATTCCGATTCATGACACCGCTATTAGGAGTTATAAACGTGGATGCTATCAAATTCCTCGTATATTTTATTCCATATCATAGCTTTTAAATATCCGATTGGAAAAATTACTTCTTTTTCCTTCGATACCTTTAAACTCTTTCGCATCCAGTTTCTTTTACAAATAACACATTGTTTTCCAGCTAGAGGTCGCAAATATATGCTGCATTTTTTTCTATATCTCAGCTTCTAACCGTCGATTTGAGAAACTCTCCATCACATAGAGTTCGCGTTGAAGAATGATTTTCATGTAATCTCTAATTTTTCGTGACAAACCATTTTTCAACTATCAGGTGTGAGCGCATATTTTTGTTTCATATATATATTTGTAGCAATGTCTCGGCTCCAAAGCATTTAATTGAAACAGTATTTTTTTATCAGATACTGCCCCCAACGGAAAACGTTTTACACATATTTCATGCTCATAATGCTCACTTTACACTGCTTCTAACAGTCAGAACCGAAAACTCTTGATGTAAGAAAAAAAAAACTTATTTCATGATAATTTCTGAGGTCTCGGAGTTCAACATAGAACGAATTTTTTGTCATTTCGATGACATAGAAAAACATTCTATGATCATTTTCATCCAAGAAGATGATATAAAATTGCTAAATGATCCATTCTTTTTTCTTCGATGATGGAGATTTAACACTTTTCTTTTCTTTTCTTTTTTTTTTTTTGTTTCTTTTTGCGGTCTTTAGGCTATAACGACTATTCATTTTTTCAGAACTAATCGATCTTTGTTTATGCCGCCATATAATGGCTGAGCTGAAGAGTTTAAATCACCTGTGCAAGGGCTTTCTTCGAACATATGCAATTTTCAAGAGAGGTGAAGTAATTAATTATACGTATTGCAATTGTTTTTTTCAGTTTCCTCGATTAGAACTACTTCTTATCGATAATATATCCATGTCTTGCTTCAGGGGTTCGAACTCAAATCAAGGAATAAGAAAAAACAGAAAACTAAGCAATGGACGAACCCTCAATTCAGTTTGTTTTACAGAAAAATTTTTGATGTCAATACACGACAAAAAATTGTGAATTGTCGTTTTTTAGGATGTGTTAACGGGACAGTAAATTGTCGTTTTTAAAATGTGTTAACGGAAAATTCTGAATTTTCATAAACCTTTCTGCAATTCCTTTCGCATATTAAAGGGGAAAGTTTTACCTTGAACGTGAGTGAGATTTCTGAGTCTTTCTGGCTCTGTAGTTCAGACGCGCGGTTTCTGTTGAGCCAACCAAAACGACACGGTTCGAGTCCCACCGGCGCGAAATAATTCTCTGGCGCAAGGGTTGAAAAATTCAGCATCTTCAATTTTGCGAAATTTCTTTATAAATACGGAAAAACTTGAAACGGACTTTTCTGAAATAAACGGAATTACTGACTATGGAAAATCTATGAAAATACGGAATTTAAAAAACATGGAAACTTTTAAAAACGGAAATTTCGTTAAAAGACGGATGCCTACCGGCAATTTTTGCTACACTTTATTTTCAGAAATTTTACCGCGAATTCACATCACTTAATTTTTTACAGTGTAAGAATACAGGAACTAAAAAGGAAGGACAAATTTCTGTATTCATCATAGTGTCTTTGTACTGTAAGGGAAAATTCATTCACAGTTTTATAGGACTCCTTATGGAGATCACATGCAAATTCGGTAAGGATGTTTGACTTGACTTAAAAAGTAAATAATTTGGCTGGAGTTACGAATGTTGATAATTACCAGTATTATAGTGCACGATTTGATCACGTAAATTTTGAAAAAGATTCCACTGTGAATTCAAAAATCGGAAATTTCAGTACAAGAGGAAAACCAATTTGTGAACACATTTTTTTAATTATCGCAAGTTTTGAACTTATTATTGATAGATTGGTTATGCACGTGTGCAAGTTGTTTTTTTTTGTTTTGTTTTTTTATTGGAAGTTTAACGACCACCGTGAGCATGGCCGTATCGAGGGGAGGGGTTTTTAGGGTCCAAACACTTCCCCATCCCCGAAATTTTTGGGGGCAAAAATATTTTTTGCTAACTTTTCGTAATTTATTAGATCAAAAGGAGTCGCCATTATCGTCTTTTCATTTATTTTTTTTTACAAATTGTTTCTGTTATTTCCTTTGATAAACTTTACTTCATAAGGGCATTTTTCCCTCACTATACCCACTTGTCAGCAGCAACAAATTTATAGAAGTACAGGAAACTCTTTGTCTGGCACTTTATTAATCGAAATTGTTCTATTATCAGGTATTTTTGAGATCGCTTGTTTATTTATTTATTTATTTATCGTGTTAAGAGAGACGAAAAATAATGGCAGTTGGAATCGTAGTTTATTGCGTCTTTATAACATCAAGATGCCAGACTGGGATGGGTTGCGTTTATTAATGTAAGAGCGAAGTGAGTGATTCCTACTCGAATTTGAAACTCCACAGACCACAAGGCCAATTCAACGTCAAAGTGCTATGATAGCAACTATTAGACGGCCAATACAACAACAAAGTCTCTTGTTATGGTGACTTCATCTGTCGTTACAGGAATTTTTAAAATCCACTTCTTGGCTGACAGTGCTCGAAATGGGACGGTATATACCGGCACTTCTTCTTTCCTAGTAATTCGCACTGTCACTTTTTTTTTACCAGGAATTTATGTACCGGCACTAATTTTAGTAGTGGGAACTGCAGAAATGATTTTTTTTTTTTTTGTTCCTGGCTTACGAGCGCGCCTTCTTAAACACCGAAACATTATGTGCCTGGTGACCTTAATGGGAACCATAAAGGGTAGGGGTGTGGTGTACACATGAGCTATAAATTCAATCCTTCAAATGATGGAAATGAAGCTACTCATAGCACATGATCACATTTTGCGCAAGCCCCAGATCATCCCACTAAAGATGTCTATAATTTTTATTATATCATTAATTTAATATATTCAATTTGAAGAGATTCTTCATAGAATGAAGAATTGGGAGTAATAGATTAAACAAATTTTAGTCTTGCAGCATAAATTTTTCCACTTCGGATTTTTTTTTTTTTTTTGGGGTGGGGGCCGTGAGAAATAGCTTTGTGAGAACCGTAGGGGTAGGGGAGTGGTGTATACGTAAGCTATAAGTTCAATCCTTCAAAGTACGAAAATAAAACTACCCATACAGCATGAACACATCTTGCCCAAGCCCCAGATCATTCCACTAAAGATGTCTGTAATTTTTATTATGTCATTAATTTAATAGATTCAATTTGAAGGGCTTCTTCATAGAATGAAGAATTGAGAGTAATAGATTAAACACATATTTTAGTTTTGCAGCAGTGAGTACAAACTTTTCCCACTTCGGACTTTTTTTTTTTTTTTTTTTTTTTGAGGGGGGGGGGTGAGATTGGCATTAATTTAAGACTGAATGTTTATTCTGAATGCTGAGATTCTAATTGTCTAACTTTCTACTTCATGAAAGTCCCTATTGAGAAGGGAATACCTTCTCGGCTCGGGACCTTCAAGTTCTGGGTTCATGTCCCGCTAAATCACTAATGATTAGCCGAGTTCATAAGTCTCGTTAATCCGTAGGTTCGTAGGTGTTAATCCATAAGTCATGATTAGCCGAGTTCAGAAGTCTCGTTAATCCGTATTTCATTTTTCGGACTGTACTTGCTTTCATCCTGTCTCCTGTGTAATCTTATTGTTTTCATGTGATCTCTGTCTCATATTGTTCAGTTTGTTTTTCTGTTAATACTGAGTAAGTTCATCTATCGTTGCTCGCTAACTAATACTAATATACTAAAAACTAAAGAGTTTCTTTTTTGTTAAGCGATTAGATAGATAGATAGATAGGTTTTTCCTGTGGAATAGCTTTTTCTTTTTTAAATCCCTAAAACAAAAGTCTAGTTACGGCCCTGATAGATAGACAACATTTTTACTGTAATCTATTTTTTTTTTTTTTAGTTTTTATCTATTTCTTTTTTAAAAACCAGAAGCAAAAGTCTAAAAGTCTAGTTACGGCCCTCATGGATAGATTACATTTTTGCTGTAATCTATTTCTTTTTTGTTTTTATCCAGTTTAAAAAAAAAAAAACGAAGCAAAAGTCTAGTTACGGCCCTAATAAAGATAGACAACATTTTTGCTCTAATCTATTTTTTTTAGTTTTTATCTATATATTTTTTTAAAACCAGAAACAAAAGTCTAGTTACGTCCCTCATGGATAGATTACATTTTTGCTGTAATTTATTTTTATCTTTTTAGTTTTTATCTTTTCTTTTTTTATTTCAACCAGAAACAAAAGTCTAAAAGTCTAGTTACGGCCCTGATGGATAGATTACATTTTTGCTGTAATCTATTTTTTCTTAGTTTTTATCGATTTTTTTTAAACCAGAAACAAAAGTCTAGTTACGGCCCTCATGGATAGATTACATTTTTGCTGTAATCTATTTTTTTTAGTTTTTATCTTTTTTTTTTTTTAAACCTGAAACAAAAGTCTAGTTACGGCCCTCATGGATAGATTACATTTTTGCTGCAATCTATTTCTTTTTTGTTTTTATCTAGTTTCAAAAAAAAAAAAACTGAAGCAAAAGTCTAGTTACGGCCCTGATAGAAAGATTACATTTTTGCTGTAAAATATTTTACCCCCCCCCCCCTCGAAACCCGAAGCTAAAATTCAGTTACGGCCCTGACCGTGAGCAACTGAATGATCTATAAAGTAGTCTCCCGTTCCTAATTTAGGGCCACTGGATCCAGGGAAGGGAGAGAGCCAGACAACATCTATGCCGCACCGGGATTTTAACCCGGATCCAGCTCGGACGAATGATCAGAAGCCAACGTTTAGACCACTGCACCATCGGACCGGCGTGTGCGAGTTGTCTAATGAATCGCTGAATTTCTAATTCGTTTCAAATACACGCAAAATCAGCTTTTGCTGACGCGAAAATAAACTGTTTGTGTTTTCTGCTATGGAACACCTTTTTCTGTTAAAATGACTCTTAAAGTTCGTTGACGTCAAATGTTTTTTGACTCTAAGTCTGCACGACATCTGTTTTCGCCGCAGAACAGAAAAGCAGTGCAATTAAAGTGAATTCATGACAATGAATATATTCACTCAACGCCAAATGCAGGCACGCAATGTTTTCGCCATTTGAATGACTACGAGGTGAACAAATCATAGCACTGCAAATGAGAATAAAAAGGGGTAAGTTTATTTTTTTATGCTGCAAGTTCAATTTGCAGAGCAAAAAATATAAATTAACAACATAGCGAACGATTCGCCAATGCGAGAGAGAAGCATTTTAATGTAATTTTGCGCAGAGCATTATGCGATCCCTTTCTAGCTTATTTTGACATTCAGCCGCATGAGGGCGCGCTTGACTTTGCGACCAGCACTTCATAGAGGTGATGAAGGGTCTGTTAATACATCTTTTGAGTGCTCTAAAATCGAATGGCTTTGCAATATTTAAATTAGCGACTGGTATGCAATTGCATACTATCAGTAATAAAAGGGAAATCGATTATCCGAATAATAACCTAGGTATTGCAGAAAATTAGTTTCTCGGGTAAGCTTAAAACTACGACATATTGGCAATGGAAAATTAGAATGCTCAATGCAATAACCTTGAGAAACATGTTTCTATTGTTGCAATGTTGGAATTTCTTTTCCCAAAATGAGAAAGCAAAGGCGACGATTCAGAAATCAATTAAGTACTTGATGATGTTTGTATTAAGGTGTGCAACTTAATTCTCGGCCCCTGAACCGCAAGCGATTATAGAACGTCGGAAAATGCAAATAGCTGTGTGCGAAAATGCAAATGGCTGATTGCCGCGCCATCCAAAAGCTTTCCAGGCAACCGTAACCGCTCACAGCTGTAGTGACAGAAAGGATGAAAGCAATGTCGTTCGAGAAGCAACATTTGAGGCACTGCCTCCTCTTCGCGTTTCAGCTGAAAAAAGGTGCCGCGGAAGCCCAGCAAATGATCTGTGCTGCCTTTGGTAATGCTGCTGTGTCCTACAGTACGTGTAAGAATTGGTTCCAGCTGTTTAAACAGGGAAATTTCGATCTACGTGATTCAGAACGTCCGGGACAGCCACAGAAAGTTGACGATGAGGAACTGGAAAAACTGTCGGACGCGGATCCCTGTCGCACACAGTCAGAGCTTGCCCAGGAACTCGGACTAACACGGCAAGCCATTGCAAAGCGCCTGCACAAGCTTGTACGGAATCACAAGGAGGGCCGTTGGGTGCCCCAACAACTCACAGCTGCGAACAAGTCTGGCGCTACGATGCTGCTGTGTCCTTGCTCTCCAGATTCAAGAAGAAGGATTTCCTCCACAAGATTTTGACCTGTGATGAGAAGTGGATAGTCTACGGTAATCCTAAGCGGCGCAAATCGTTGGTTTATCCAGGTCAGCCTACCACCAGTACCGCCAAACCGAATATCCATGCCAGGAAGTTGTTGCTGTGCATATGGTGGAATCAGCGCGGTGTCGTACACTATGAGTTGCTCAAACCTGGTGAAACGTTCAATGCTGAGCGTTATTGTCAGCAACTCATTCGTGTGAGTGACGCACTGGAGGCGAAAAGGCCATACACCGGCAAGGGCAGAAGGTCGGTCCTGTTGCTTCAGGATAACGCGCGTCCTCACACCACGAAAGCGACTTTAAACACGATCACCGACTTGGGATGGGAGGTTTTGTCCCACCCGGCGTATTCTCCAGATTTCGCCCCGTCGGATTATCACCTCTTTCGCTCCCTGCAACATCACCTGAGTGATACGCAGTTCACTTCTATCGAGGAGGTCCACACAAGTATTGATGACTTTGTCAACTCGAAACAGCCCTCTTTTTTCTGCAGTGGCATTCAGCAGCTTCCCGAACGATGGCTCAAATGTATCCAACACGATGGGGATAATTTTCCTGATTTGGCACGTATTCGATTTGCTATAATTTGCTGTCAGCGTGTTGTGCCTGTGGCCGAGAATTAAGTTGCACACCTAACAAATGTTTTTTTAGAAATCAGGCTTTGCTACTAGGGTGACAAAAGAAACGTTTCTCTGTTGCCGAGGGTAGTAGCTACCGGGAGGACAGGGAGGGCGGTTGCGTTCCATAATGGGCAATCCAGGGGCGTAAATACATGCTCTGATGGATGTAAAGAACAGTAGTAACTAAAAACAGAAAATTACATCCTGCAGTACTTTCTTTTAAAAAAACTTTACTTAATCTCATACAGGTTTCCATGCAGTTAGCCAGGGTACAGAGTAACGTACACTATGAGGTGTGAACATCTTATATCCATGAAGGGAATGTTTTAAAACACTGAATGGAGGCAGAGAAAATAATATGCTGATATGCCTAACCTCCATCACCTTTCCGAACATGTCGTTGAGATGAAGAGCTAATTAAGCATTTGTGGTCTGTCACAGAAAGTTCATTGAGCGTCTAATCTTGAGCAGAATTTTTCCAAGCCTTACCCCCTAAAGCTTGTTCCTAATGTTTCGTTTTTACCTGATACTCATTCGTTCTGCGCTGGTTTGTTTTTCATTCTGCATTTCTGTGGAGTGTTGTGTTGTCTGCTTTTACATAACGTTTACACTTTACTTGGTATTTACAACCTGTAGTTCTCGGGTATTTACCTAATTTTTACATTTTTAATACAATTATGTCAAAAACTTGAAGTGCGATTTTTGAATGATTACAATACTGTTCAATAACGGCAGAGTGTGAGAAAGTAAACACCACGTATTATTTGAGTGGAACTCGAAGGGGCGTAATTTTGTTCTCGAAGGAGCGTAATTTCAAGTCTCGCCTTCCCAGGTAAGAAAAGCTTGCTACGGTCCTGGTGTTGCCACCTCTGCTAACGAACAAGCCTGAGAAGGATTATTTCTCACGGTTTATCTTTTGTTTACATAAAAGTCCATTATAGGGTGTTTAAAGTCGGGAGCTTGGATCTGACCACCGCCGCTGCGGCGCAGGGGTCTAAGCGCTGGTTTCTGATCATTCGTCCCATATGGGTCAGGGTTCGAATCCCGGTGA
The DNA here is from genome assembly GCA_039090855.1 of Macrothele yani. Taxonomy (NCBI): domain Eukaryota; kingdom Metazoa; phylum Arthropoda; class Arachnida; order Araneae; family Macrothelidae; genus Macrothele; species Macrothele yani. Next base: position 19,601,152 of record CM077006.1, on the reverse strand, counting down.
AGCATGGATGTTGTGTTTGTCTTACGGCACTGGATCTACCCCTTCCCTGGAACCAGTGGCTCTAAATTAGGTATGAGCAACTGCTTATAGTCCATTGAGTTGCTCTCGGGGGCCGTTAAACCCCGAGTAAAAAAAAATTGGATCTGATCACGTGGTCAACTGCTAGTTGCAAATGATTCTTGAAGAGAAAGCAGCATATTTTTGTTGAGTCCAGTGTTGCTAAACCAGAAGAAAATGCGCTAAAACCCGAGGAATTTTCCCAACAGCAGTAGAGAAAAAGGTGTATCCACAATGTAAAAACATTTCTGAAATTCACGAGACACTTTCTGCGGTTCCTTTCTAGAATTAACGAGACATTTTTCTGTTACAACTTTTTCCGTAAAATGATGGGGAGAAACCTGAATTTCACGGAGGAAAATTCTGTATTTTCAGAAACCTTTCTGCAATTCTTTTCTTATACTGACGGTAAAATGCCGTTTTTAAGATGCATTAACCCTCCTGGTGACAGGAGTTTTGGAAGAGGCAATGTGAAATTTTGTCACATGTATAACAGGAGACCCCTAAAAAGCTTCTTGTCCTTCTGTAGTATTCATCGTCGTTAAGATGCGCATGTATGCGTTCTCGCCGTTTTGGGATGAACGTGTTATTGCGTCGTCGTCGCTTTGGGCACAGAAATCTTCGAACGTGTATATGCGTGCTTGCCACCAGGAGAATTAAGGGAAAATTCTAAATTTTAAGAAACCTTTCCGTAATTCCTTTTGTATTTTAACTGCAAAACTCCATTCTCACTTTTTACGTGTCCATATGACGAAACATTTGCGGCAGTAAGAGCTAATTCGTGGGAATACTTGAGGTTTGACCAACTATTAAATTTCAGTCGTCAGTAGAAGGATCTGATTTTGAAGTTCTGTAGCGAGATCGGATATTGTGGATAGCATATCGCATGAATTTTGGTTATTGTGGAACAGGATATTTATTCTTCTCTCCCCCATTTTGTGCACGAGCTATTATACAGGGTGAGTCAAAAGTCGCAGGACGCCCTTGTATTTCAGAAACGGGAGGGAAAATGAAATATCTGAATACTCCAGCAAAGAATCGATGAGATGGTCTATCTTTCACGCTATTTCCGGAGCATAGCCGCCATCTTGAAATCCCCCCATATTGGATGAAGATAAAAAATTTCTAATGGTAAGAGGGTCATGTTGCACATCAAACAAGACCAGAATTTTTTCAGAAACTGATTGCCGTAATCAAATTTGAGATATGTGTTATGGCTCACAAGTTATCAACACAGACATTTGAAATAACCATTGCTGGTTGCAGGTAACTGAAGATGGCAGCGACGAAAGGTGAGAGGACGGAGGTGATCCTAATGTCTGGGGAACACAACTACCGTATCATATCCGCAGACTTCAACAACCGACACCCAGAAAGACCACCAATTTCACACAACGCTGTCTCATACCTGATATCTATCCAAATTCCGAGAAACTGGGATTGTGGAGAACAAGCCACGTAGTGATCGGCCGAAGACTGCAACCGACGAGGAAACTTAGAAAATGGTCTTTACATCCTTTGGAAAGAGTCCACAACATAGCACACGACCACTCGCAGATGAATGTGGTATCAGCCAATCAGCCATTGTTCGGATTCTTCACACCGCTCCCTGGCATTCGTTCAAGATGCTGATGCAGCAGCAGCAGCTATCAGAGGGTGGCCGTGATAGAAGGTGTCTAGTTCTGCTGCTGGGCTTTAGACCAACATTAACGGAATCAGCAATGGGATCCCCCATTCGCACAGGGCATTTTGCTCAGTGACGAGGCCCAGTTTTATGTCAGTGGTGAGGTTAACCGTCAGAACCTCAGGTATTGGAGTGACAGGCACCCTCACCGTACAGAACCATCCAATGTCGTTGGTAATGTGTGGTGTGGAATATGAGGCACCAGTATAATCGGACCCATTTTCATCGACAATAACCTAAAACCTCAGCGCTACCTGGAAATGCTACAGGAAACAGTGTTCCCTTCTTTTTGAATGAAGATGGCAGTTTCCTCTGTTATTTCCAACACGACGGGGCTCACCACACTACGGAGCAACTGTTCGTCAATGGCTAGATGTTAAATTTCCTGGTCATTGGATTGGCCGACATGGTTCTGTGGAATGGCCACCCAGATATCCCGATCTCACACCACTCTACTTTTATCTGTGAGGTCATCTGAAACACCTGGTGTATGCTGAGAAAATCCGCGACAAACATCACATTCAGCAACACATCCTGGAGACCTGTAACCGCATTTCTCCCGGTATTCTCATGCGGCTGTATAACGACCGGAACAAACGCCTGTGTTCAGCAACAGGGACAACACATTGAACGCATCACAAGATATTTTAGAGGTTGTTTTTGCAACTTTCTGTGTTGATAACTTGTGAACTACATCACATTACTCAAATATGATAACGGCAATCAATTTCTGAGAAAACTCTGGTCTTGTGTGATATGCAACATGATCCATTTACTTTTTGAAAAATTTGACTTTAACTCAATATGGCGGATTTCAAGATGGCGGCCATGTTCTGGAAGTAGCCTAAAAGATAGGCCCTCTCATCGGTTATTTGCTGGAATATTCAGATATTTCATTTTCTCTCTCTTTTCTGAAATACAAGGGTCACCTGCGACTTTTGACTCACCCTGTATGTTGTGTTACCTTAAGAAACCGGCGTTACCTCAAAAAACCGGTGTTACCTTAAGAAACCGGTGTTACCTTAAAAAATCCGGTGTTACCTTAAGAAACCGGTGTTACCTTAAAAAACCGGTGTTACCTTAAAAAAACCGGTGTTATCTCAAAAAAGCGGTGTTACCTTAAAAAAACCGGTGTTATCTCAAAAAACCGGTTTTACCTTAAAAGAACCTGTGTTACCTTAAGAAAGCGGGTACTTAAATAATTGCACAGGTGATTGTATGATGTCTATCTATCAATCTGTGGAGTCATTAAGACGAAAGCTAACTATCAAAAGCAAATTTTATATTTACGGGTTTAGTAAAATAATACTATAAAACAGTACATTTCACCTTTCAAGTTCCAAAGCATTCTGTTTCTTCGAAAAATCACGATGAAAAAGTACCGTATTTGTGATAAGTCCTTCTACAGAAAAAGTAAAATTATTAGAAACCTATTCAAAAACTAATGAGCTCCAACAGAAAGTAAATGACTAAATCACTCGCATTAATGACAAAAAGAAATTCATCATCGCGCAGTTAGTTTTACCATGAGCGTAACTCATATATCCAAGTCTTTCTAGCTCAGTGGTTAAAACGAATGTTATCTCTTGAACCATTCCAAAAGACACTGGTTCGATCACTACCGCTACGAACGTATTATCTAGCGCAAGGGTTAAGAAAAAAATTCAGAGTTTTCGATTTTGAGAAATTTCTGTATAAATACGTAAAAACCAGAAACGAACTTTTCTGAAATAAACGGAATTTCTGACTACGGAAAATATATGAAAATACGGAAGTTAAAAAAAAACGAGCACTTTTAAAAACGGAAATTTCGTCAAAATACGGACACATACCGTACACTTTTCTGCACGTTATTTTCAGAAATTTTCCGTGAATTAACACTTATTATTTTCAGTGCACAGGGAAATTTGCACACGGTGTTTGTAAATGTTTTTGTAATCACAGTTTTTGTTTGCCCTCTCCTAAAAATTACGGTGTATTGTAACTGTGAGTATTTCTTCAGACTTTACGCTGTGCAGTTGCGAGATGCAGAGTGAAGAAAAAACTGTCGGGAATTCAGGAAACTAGTGATCATTTAAAAGGAGATAAAGCTTAAATGCAGAAGAATTTACCTTTGTCTCCACAACCGCTGATGGTTTGCAACTAAATTACGAGCACTCTACACATTACGTTATTCGAATCACCAATAGATCACGTTGTTTACCCACAAATCGGAACACACACACACACATACACAAATGCAGGTTACACATACGGGATCTCATGAGTGTGACACCCTTAACCTCGAAGAAGATGAATGTCTCAGTAAAGTGCTTCTCATTGTCGTGGGAATTCTTCCTGAAACTTTCGCACTTATTTGCTGTGCCTCCCCACCTCACTTAAGAGCTTATGACCCCAATGCTGACCTTGTTAGTCATGGCTTTTATAGCGAAAGGTTTCCAGGTCACTAAATGTTATTTATTCTCACTTTACTGGATGCAAATGTTATATCAAGGCCAATATTTAACAACCACTCCTGGAGCTAAAGTTACTAACGATGTAATGTCATAACGAATAACACACTGATCAAGGTTATTCTTGACTAGATGAAAGCCCGTCAATAATGACGGGGAAAAATAAAATTTATGATACAGAAATTATTGACATTTATTTATTGAGTTTTTTGAGTTCCACGCCAATAGATGGCGACGTTGGCTCACAGTTTTTGAAAATTTCCTGAGCAGTCGGTTATGGAATTTGACACGACGGGCTGTCTGTTTGTTATGTGTTTTGTAAAACCTTTAGTCCCTATTTCGTCAACACTTCCTTGTACACAACATTTTTCGTATACACTGACTGTAAACCGTGTATCAATTTCCCCTGTTCTTTTCCGTGAACTATTTTTATCGTGACGTCGTCAGATCGTTGTACTCTTGACGTTGCCACATACAGATGGCTAAAACGCCGGTTCAGGTAGTGAACCAAAATTCCTGAAGTAAAGTTTTTCGTAGCCGCCCCTCGGTGGCGCAGTTGTCTAAGCGATGGCCTCTGATATCATTCGTCCGAAAGGGGTCCCGGTTCGAATCCCGGTGAGGCATGGATGCTGTGTTTGTCTTACGGCACTGGCTTTCCCCCTTCGCTGGAACCAGTGACCCAAAAGTCGGGAAGGGCGACTGCTTATAGCCCACTGAGTCGCTCACGGTAGTCGTTAAACCTCCAACCAAAAAAAAAAAAAAAAAAGAGTTTTCGTATCTCTAGAGTTGGCCGTGTGACGTAAAGCACCGCTGACGTCATGTGAGAATGATTTGGATTAGACGACGTCACACCAGCAGCTGTGTTCTTTGTTGCTATGATAACAAATTAAAGTGATATACGCGTGTAGGTGTGACGTCACCTATACGAAAAGCCAAGCGTGACGTCACAAACATTTGTTTGTCGGTTGTTGCTATGACGACTTAAAAAGTGGCACGGAGGAGGACGGCTCTAGCTGATTATAATTGGAGATTACGGTCATAGCGACAGCTCCTTGAAAGGCTATATATATATGAAGGTGTATTTCATTAAATTGTAAACCGAGGATTTCATTTTACTAAAGCAGGGGAAAAAACATTAAGTGTTTTCATTTTCTTTACCTGAGATCAAATAAAAAAAGGTTTCCCCTAAATTAAAAAAGTCATACTCAGAGAAATATTAAATTTTTGCTTTATCAATACCGAGAGATGTATTTAAGTCCTCAACTAGAAAGGCCGAGAAATTTTCCATAGTGAAAAACGATGCATGTGGGTAATTTCACAAGAGCCTTGAAGGCCGAATAGTCAGAGCTGGAAACGGGTCAAAAATTTTGGACCCGGATCCGACCCGGACAAATCTGCATTGAACTATAAATTCGAATATATCATCATCATTGTCAATCATTATCAATCCACTGCTGGATGAAGGTTTCCCCAAGTTCTTCAACAACGGACTGTCCGGTAACAGTATCGAGAAGGTCACACCTCGTTACTGCAGGTCCAGTAATGCGCCTTCTTTTTATCTTTTTAAGTCCGATGCCTTATTATTGGGTTGAAAAGAAAGTAGTGTTCGATGACGAGGTATGATGTCGAAGCCCCGGTTACGGCGCACATTTGCCATTGAGATTGCGCAGCACACCGTCACGACATCAGCAGTTAGATGGCTCAAGTCAGTGGCAGTTAGCCGTCAGAATGCGAAGAGTGTAATAAGCGTCAGCTAACATAGAAGTGGATAAGGAGCACATCCGCCATTTCATGCCGTATGAGTTTCGTCCCAGTAGCCCCTCCGCAAGTGCTGTAAGGAGCATTACCAGTGTGTAACCCAATGCCATATCATATCGTCAGTGCTGTCGTTGGTTTGAACGGATTCGACAGAAAACTTTTTGCCTGTCAGACGGTCCCAAAGCCTGAACTCTGTCCTCTTCTCCCCACAGTGGATATGGACACATTGAAGACCTTAGTGAAGACCGACTTTCGTCTCACCACGCGGGAGTTGGCCGGATAGCTGGTGACTACCCACACGATCATTATCACGCACCAACGTCGACTTGGGAAGGTGCACAAGACGGGGTTGGGTACTTCCATCAACTCACAGTTGAGCAGAAAGCATATCGCATGAGTGCATGCGTTGCTTCCCTGCTTGCACGTGACCATGTTGAACTGTTCTTGGACCGCATCGTGACAGGTGACGAGAAATGGGTCCTGCATGACAATGCCAGGGCCCGGAAACAGTGGTCGGATCCGAAACATAAGCCCATGCAGCCCCACAAAACCGGCTTACACCCACGTAAGGTCCTGCTGTCCGTTTGGTGGGGTGTGCGGGGTGTCGTCTTTTTTTTTTTTTTTTTTTGAGCTGATGCCGGACAATACTACTAACACCGTCGATGTGTACTATGCGGTTAGCTAAATAATTTGCACGCATCGCTCACGTCGAAACGACCATCACTGCTTAACTGCAAGGGCGTCCCCCTACAGCAGGATGGAACGAGACCTCACACAGAACGGGGGGATCTGTCACAGGATCAAACACCTGGAATGGGTGCTGCTGCCGCACCCAACCAATTTCGCGGACATTGCCCCCCCCCAAGCGACTACCACCTTTTCTGGTCGTTGCAGCATTTCCTGGATGGACAGTGGTTCACCAACCGGGACGATGTCGAACACGCACTTACTCACTTCTTTGCGTTCAAGCTGCCGCAGTTGTACAGGGACGGTATCCAACAGCTACCCAGACGATGGAGGCAGGTCGTAGGGGTGGAAGCTTATTATGTTAATTAATGCTCATCGGCCGAACAACACTGGCTTCCAGCGCTGATGAAAATTCCTCGCAGCAGGAAGGAAAACTATTTATTTCTTTTTGTCTGGAGACTGTCTATCAACGAAAAGTTGAAGACAGCCCGGCGTTCTTACTCTCCCAGCTTTACTATAAATCTGCTATTCAGGAGAGGGGAAGTAAAAATAACGACAAGACAATTCCAAGCATGTATTCCCTCTCAGGTTTGTTGAAAACTTAACAAAAACATTTAATCAAAAGTAATCGTTCCGGCAGCTATTGTTCCTTGACCTGAGTTCCTGCAACTGCAGTTCCACGAAAAAATGATCAGAGTTTCTATTCCTTACAGAATACTCTTCCCGCTAATACTCTTTGCCCGTTCCTTTCCTATCACAGACGTGAAAGGTTTTAATCGTCGTAACCTTCCGTTCACCTCCCTTCCTTTATTTCGGAAGCTATGCCTCGTGTTCTGTACCGAACACGTGTCCTCTCAATTCGCTTTCTCCGTACGTCGTTACAGACCCACGTGTCTGCTTCCAACTACTATCTTTTTCACCGTGCTCTAGCTGGCACGTTCTATCACCAACTTTCTCTCTCCCAGCGCTGACACCCAGCACTGTCCAACGGTTCCAAGCTTTCGCTGTCCGTGCTGCTCCCGGCACCCCTCAACCGTTCCCAGCTCTAACTCTTCGTCAACTGTCTTCCTTCCTCAATCCTATCCTGAAGTTTTTCCCCCGTGACTTCTCCTCGCCTCTGATTGGCTCCTACCTCCCTTGCCTAGGCGCTCCTCTTCTTCCTAATCGGAGCACGCGAAGAGCAAGCGCCCCCCCCCCCCCCGCTTCTCGGTGCCCCCCTACCCTTTTCTCCCTGACCTGTGCCTTCCGTCTCCGACCTTGGGCTATTCTCTCGTTGACCTCTAATTATCTCCTTCGTTGACCTCTAGCACCCGTGTACTCTGCAGCTTGCATTTCCCTCTGGCCAGGAGCAATAGCGGTGCCTCCGTGAATACAATCGTCATAACAAATAGGCACATCGGAATGTCCCCTGGTCTGGTACATTTCCACGTTTTACATCCGTTTCTAAATAATACACATGGAAATAGTTGTTCTGGAATGTTCATATTTTGCAAGATCGATGGGATTTAATGTCCATCACACAATTTACATAGGGGCGTAATTTCTCGCTCCTACAGACAGATTTGTACTTGCATATAGGGTAATTAGCACTTTTCTGGTGCCTTGCATTTGCAGACATTACTTTTTTTTTCAACCCAATATAATCACGGCGCTGACTGGTTCATGACATTCTACTTATGATGATCTTTCTCTAGGTACACCTTTTCAATGATTTATTACAATGTTACTCGGAAAGACACGACAACCTCTTGCTCATGGATCAACACATTCACGATGTTATATAGCAGTTTCAGCTTTTACTCGATTGGTTCTATAGTCGTGTCATTTGCATACCTGTACGACACAATCTTGTCTGACAATCTTCATACAAATCACATAACTACTTCCTAGTGTTGTATTATTTTTCTTCTTTTACAAGGAATGTATTAATTATACCAATTAATTTTTTTTTTGATTGAAGGTTTAACGACCACCGTGAGCAACTCAATGGGCTATAAGCAGTCGCCCGTCCCTAATTTAGGGTCACTGGTTCCAGGGAAGGGAGGGAGCCAGTGCTGTGAGACAAACACAACATCCATGCCTCACCGGGATTCGAACCCGGACCCCTTTCGGACGAATGATCAAAGGCCATCGCTTAGACCACTGCGCCACTGGGGCGGCCCAATTAAATTGAAACGATAGCACTTGAAATTACACCATTGAGTGAGTGCTCACCATATTACACCCAGCTCGGTCAAAGTAAAACAGCTGGCTGATGATTCCTGATTTCTTATATTCCATATGCATTCTTCCAACCTGATGTTCGTCCAAGAGGGTCAGGAAGAATGCATCAGACATTCTTCCTGACCCACTTGAACGAAAGGTCACAAGCCAACACTTACACCACCGGTGGCGCAGTGGTGTAAGCGTTGGCTTGTGACCGTTCGTCCAAGTGGGTCTGGGTTCGAATCCCGTGAGGCATGGATGTTGCGTTTTTCTTACGGCACTGGCTCTCTCCCTTCCCTGGAACCAGTGGCCCTAAATTAGGGACGGGCGACTACTTATAGAGCATTGAGTTGCTCAAGATGGTCGCTAAACCCTCACCCCCCCCACCACTATCAAAGAAACCTGATGCGCGGGACAACTACGCTCTGCCAGCAATATGCGCTACATCCAATATGGTTAATTTAGGAGTGTTTAACCGATGCTATGCATCTTTCCTGAGAGTAGTAAAGTAAATCCCATGTAAAAAAAAATCGATGCAACGGAAATGGGTAGCGGAGTAGTTACAACCATTTCTTAAATCTGATTGTTGAATGCTGTCGCATGAAGTGACGCAACAATAGTTAATTTCATTGTCACTCAAGAATATATTTTACTAAACTATCGACGAACATTGTCTCATAGCATTTTACCTAAAGGTAACAGTATCTCATGGCAATCTGCTTGAGAACCTCATGTTAAATGTGATAAATCCATTACGAAATTGTATTTTTTATGCAATGACAACGTTGCGTCGTAGTTAAATTCGGCTTTCTCTCCACCCCAGGTCACCTACTATTGACGAAATCTTTAAAATGATGTATAACACGATGGGGTGTAACCTATGGATATCCTAGAACAAAAGTTAGAAATCCATTTCACTAGCCCCTTGCGATTAAGCATTTCTATATTGAGGTCAGATTTCAGCTTGCGCATGCGCAGATGGCCTTTTTTTCTTCATCAAATTTTATTGGTGTCAATACGTTCGTCTAAATATGAGTGATAATAATAATGTTATGGGGAAAATTGCTAAGTGTGTGTAATTACTATTTAAAATTTATGAAAATATTAAAATTAAGGTAAATGTTGAATTTAGGGAAATTTAAAATTTGGGAGTTGGGTGGATGCATTTCGAAACAAAAGTAAATTCAATTTATTTCAGGCCATGATAAATGAAAATATAAATAAAATGCCACACTGATATTTGAAAATTCCAAAAGTCATTATTGCAGGTTTGCGTTCTTTGAATATACGATGAGTTGAGGCACCTGCAAGTGTAAAATACGTAATTATTGGTTACATGTGTACCAAATTTGTAAACACTAAAAATTAGATGGTATACAATGTACACGTGTAATAACTTTTGGAGTCTGTGATGATCAATTTTAGTGGATAAGACAAAATGCATTAATTTAATAAAACAAAACTCCAGGGACGTTTCCAGCTTTAGGCAAGCTAAGGTGGACATTAAGGTGGACTCTTTAGGCAAGCATGTGACCCTGCGATGAACTTCAACTGAATCAACTAATTCTTCACTGCACAAGGTTTGGATTTTTTGAAAGGCTACCTGGCCTACATTTATTGTACAAACTTAACCAAAAACTTAAAAAACAACAACAAGGTGTTCCCATCAATCGAAGAATACCCAAGTCATCACTTTGTTTCTGTTCGAACACAATCACCTTGTAACGTACCAGGAGATGTGACGTACCTGCCAGAAGGACGCACACGACATAAAGGCAGATAGGAATCAGAATAAAACGTCCGCGTAGCTCAATTGGTAGAGCAACTTATTCCGGAATGAGGGGATCCGGGTTCGAGCCCCGGCGCGGATAAAAATGACGGAGAAATTTACTTCATTATAATGGCGCCCGAACTATCCGGATGACCCGACCGTTCAAAATCTCGCATTGGTGTGATGTTATTTCCACACCGCGAGATAGGAAAAATAAGAGAATCCCTTCTCCAGCACTTCAGAAAAAAATAATAATAAGGGGGAGATGATGTAACGTACCAGGATGATGTAACGTACCAGGAGATGTGACGTACCTTTCAGAAGGACGCACACGACATAAAGGCAGATAGGAATCAGAATAAAACGTCCGCGTAGCTCAATTGGTAGAGTGACTTATTTCGGAATGAGGGGATCCGGGTTCGAATCCTGGCGTGGACAGAAATGACGGAGAAATTTACTTCGTTATAACCTTTTCAAATTTTTTGAAATTTCTGACCTTTGGCAACTAGGCCTTATAAAAAAGAGAAAAAATCAGATGATACTCACTTGATGTATTTCTGTAATTCAGAGAGGAAGAACACATATTTCTGCCAGCGAATACTAATTTGCTACCGTGAATTTATCATGGCCACTTTTACAGGCAGTAATCTCACTTAAACTCAAATCTAGCAATTACAGTACTATTTAGATTTTTGCACAACACTTCTATGACGTACGAATGAAATTTATCCCTTTCGGGTGGTCTGAGAACATATTTCACCCAGAAAATCAAGATTTGCAAAAACACATAAACACAGCGACGTGGTGTGGCTATTACACACGGTCGAGTCACATTATTGTGACCACCAGCTAATATCTAGAGTACCCTCCGTGTGCAGCTCGGACAGCAGCTAGATGGACTCAATAAGGTGCTGGAAGATGTTCAGAAGTATGTGGAACCATCTGACTGCAGTGCATCTGACAGTTGCTGGAGGGTGCGTGGTGGAGCATCCATACAGCGAACAACACGATCGAGGTGGTTCCACAGATGCTCAATTGGGTTTAAGTCTAGAAGTTAGGGGGCCAGAAAAGTACTTTGAAGTCTTCATCGTGATCTTCCAACCACTCTCGGACATTTCTAGCTGTGGGACACGTCGCATTGTCGTACTGAAAGATCCCATCTGGCCCAGAGAAGACAATCAGCGTGTATAGGTTTACGTGCTCTTGCGTGTATGGGTTTACGTGCTCTTGCGTGTATGGGTTTACGTGGTCTGCAAGGATCGATTCATAACGAATTCGGCCCATAGTGCCTTCCACAGGTATGAGTGAACCCCCAGATCATAACGCTTACCACACCAGCTTGTGTTCTTCTGGCAATGGTTGAAGAGTATTTGTTTTTCCACTCTTCAACCATTGCTGGAAGAACACAAGCAATTTTTCCCCTTATACGCCAACGTCCATCCGTATGATGAAGCAGAAAACGTGATTCATCGGTAAAGACAATCCTTTGCCAAACAGCGGAGGTCCAATTCCGATACTACCGTGCAAATGTAAGCTTTTTCTGCCTATGTACCTTCGTTAGCTTACGTACAGTGACCATCCGTCTGCATCGGAGCCCCATACGCAGCAGGGTTCGCTGAACTGTCGTTTTAGACACACTTCCTGTAGCCCCCTGGTTCATTCGGCCAGTGAGTTGCTCCACTATAGCGTGTCGATAGACCCTCACGCACCTTTGAAGCCGACGTTCACCTCCCACATCAATGACACGTGATGCTCTACAGTTTCCACGTCGCTTATTCGCAATGGTGCTATTTCTCCAATCACGATACACTTTAAACACAGCAGCACGCGAACAGTTTACAAACTGCACTGTTTTAGGAATACTGCCACCCTTGGCCCGAAAGCTGTTAATCATCTTTTTTTTTTTTTGCAAATCTGATAAATCGCTCCTTTTATCCATGGCAGCAACAAGTGATATGTTTTCAGAATGCCTACAGCACACTTTATATACCCTCCAAGTCAGCTCATGACACGTGTCTTCTTTCATTGGCTACGCGCTGTTGACGTCAAAAGTATGAGGTGGTTACGATAATGTGACTCGACTGTGTATAACTGAAGGGTGATGCAAATACTTGCCTTAGCAGCCAACCGCAACTCTCAATGTCATACTTAGAATTTATTGAACCCCCCTTTTAGGTAAAATTGTTAGGTACCTTTCTAGTACATACCTCATTTCGCGTTTTTTTAGTCGTTTTACTTTTATTTATTTGAGACATTCCGTGCACACCAATTTTCCTTTTCCTCGTACAGAGGTCATAGTGCTAGCGTCTCTCTTGAGCCCTCTCCATTTAGAATTTATTTCGATCGTTCTTTTATGCGAAAATATATTAGGTTTTATTTTTGCGAGGTGGGGGTAGGGATTTTAGATTTTCTCTATTTTGAATTAAGATCAATTTTAAACGGAAAAGAACTTCCTAGAACGTTTCTTGTAACTCCGGAAAATATGGAAAAAAACAAATTCAACTATTTCTCTTTTCACAAAATATTCACTCCTGTCTTAGTTTTCAGAGCCTCATGGATTTTGCACTGAAACTACGGGATTTTATTTCCCGACATAAAATCAGTTTGAATGTTTGAGCAAAAAAAAAAAAAAAATACATAAAAATGCGCTCTGAAAGCAGATATTTTTTACTCTTGTATCGCTGAAGACCGAAATAATCTCTTGCTATAAATGCCTCCCAGTTCGTCACGATACAGAATGCAATTTAAAATTTTTATGCAAACACTACAATCCACCCAGTTTGAACGATGTAAGGGAAGAACGTTATTGATTGCCTTCGTTCATGTCAATATACGTTTCACATAATGCACAGAACCAAAGGAAATAAATGTCCAGGCGGAAAGAATTTCGGTAAACAAAACGAATATTTCCGTGAGTTTAAAGTTTTGATTGGAATGTTTCCATCCTAATAAAATATTCCCTTGAAACAAAAACTAAAGGATTTCGCTTCTCTTTCTAAAAAATACAGAAAAAAATCAGAGTTACTGCTATTTTCTTAAACTGAAAAGAAATGTGTTATCTGAAGGGAAAATGCATGTGTTAAATAAAACATTATTTATTTAATGGATATTTCCAGTAGCAACACTTTTGTAATGTATAAAAAAATCAAAACTACCTGGATTACTTTCTAGGTAATGTCAAGTAAATAATGGAAACGATAAATATTATAATAGCTAAATACACACTGTATTTTCCATCCAAATAAAATATTCTCTTGTTGCATTGAAACTAAAACTGAAAGATTCACTCCTCTTTCTGAAAAATACAAAGAAAAATCAAAATTGCTGCTATTTTCTTAAACTGAAAAGAAATATGTTTTCTGAAGGAAAAATGCATGTGTTAAATAAAGCATTATTTATTTAATGGATATTTACAGTAGCAGAACTTTTGAAATACATAAAAAAAATCAAAACTAGCTGGATTACTTTCCAGCTAAGGTCAAGTAAGTAAAGGAAACAATAAATTTCATAATAGCTAAATACACTGTGATTTATTATATTGTGTTGTTTTAATCCTAATAAAATATTCCCTTTTTGCGTTGAAACTGAAACTAAAAGATTCCGCTTCTCTTTCTGAAAGCAAAAAAAATCAGAAGTACTGCTGTTTTCTTAAACTGGAAAGAAATGTGTTATCTGTAGGAAAAAATACATGTGTTATATAAAACATTATTTATTTAATGGGTATTTCTAGTAGCAGCACTTTTGTAATACATAAAAAAATCAAAACTACCTGGATTACTTTCCAGGTAGTGTCAAGTAAGTAATGGAAACGACAAATATTATAATAGCTAAATACACACTGTATTTTCCATCCAAATAAAATATTCTCTTGTTGCATTGAAACTAAAACTGAAGGATTTCGCTCCTCTTTCAGAAAAATACAAAGAAAAATCAGAATTGCTGCTATTTTCTTAAACTGAAAAGAAATATGTTATCTGAAGGAAAAATGCATGTGTTAAATAAAACATTATTTATTTAATGGATATTTACAGTAGCAGAACTTTTGAAATACATAAAAAATATCAAAACTAGCTGGATTACTTTCCAGCTAATGTCAAGTAAGTAAAGGAAACGATAAATTTCATAATAGCTAAATACACTGTGGTTTATTATATTGTGTTCTTTTAATCCTAATAAAATATTCCCTTTTTGGTTGAAACTGAAACTAAGGGATTCCGCTTCTCTTTCTAAAAAATGCAAAAAAATCAGAAGTACTACTGCTTTCTTAAACTGGAAAGAAATGTGTTATCAGAAGGAAAAGTGCATGTGTTATATAAAACATTATTTATTTAATGGATATTTCTAGTAGCAGCACTTTTGTAATATATAAAAAATCAAAACTAGCTGGACTACTTTCCAGCTAATGTCAAGTAAGGAAACGATCAATATTATAATTTCTACATACACACTGTGATTTATTATACACTATCTACCAACAAGTAATTGGACACCTGTGATAGCAAAGGAAAACGAAGTTTATTCACCTTCAATAGTTGGTGGAGCCTCCACGAGCGGCGATTACAGTTGCGACCCTCCGGGGCATACTCTCAACCAGGCGTTGTACGACGGCTAGCGGTATTTTCTTCCACTCGGCTTGGAGAAGACAGGTCAGTTCCTTCACCGATTTCGGACGGTGGGGCACCCCTTAAGTCATCGCTCCAACTCGTCCCAGAGGTGCTCGATAGGGTTAAGGTCCGGGCTCTGCGCCGGCCAGTCCATTCGATTAACCCCATTGTCACCATACCAAGCCATGGTGGACCTCGCAACATGGCAGGTGGCATTGTCATCCTGAAAGCAACATAGGTCCACCCCGTAAAACTGGCACAACGTAGGAAGCGCATGGTCATCCAAAATGGTGCAGTATATCTCGGCGTTCAGTCTACTAGGAATTGCGACCAAGGGTCCCGTGCCATACCAGGAGAAACACCCCCATAGCATAATTCCACCGCCGCCGAACTTCACAGTTGGCACAATACATTCCGACAGGAGGCGTTCTCCAGGCATACGCCAAACCCAGACCCTGCCATCCGAACGGTAAAGGGTGAACCTTGATTCGTCGCTCCAGAGAACCTGTTTCCACTGTTCAACGGTCCACTGTCGACGTTCTTTGCACCACGTTAGCCGAGCAGCGCTATTGGACTTGGTGATCAAAGGCTTGTGGGCGGCAGCACGTCCATGATAACCGAGCAGATGGGCTTCCTTACGGATGGTATTCATCGAAAGAACACTCCCGGATGCCTGTTGAAACTCCTCGCGGATGTGGCCCATCGATTTGGTGCGGTTCTTCCGAATTTCTCTGGCCAGCACCGGTCGGTCTCTAACTCCCAGTTTTGTGGGTCTGCCGGGTCGGGGCACATTCCGACAGTCACCTCTCATCTTCCACTTGCCAATCACGTAGGTCACTGTCGATTTTGGGTACTTCAACTCGCTGGATATGTCACGTATGGATCGGCCATTTCTGTGATACCCGACGATTACACCTTTCTCGAAATCAGAGAGCTCCGAACTGCGTGGCATCTTGCATGCGACTGGTTGCGTTGTTGTTTCCCACACGATATTTAACGGCGGCGGCCGTGACGTGTATCAGGACCGCAGATATCGTCGATTGCAGGGGTGTCCAATTACTTGTTGGTAGATAGTGTATTGTGTTACAGGTTGTGCATCCTTCATCCAAAATGCTTGGGGGGCGGAAGTACCTCGGATTTGGGATTTTTCGGTTTGCGGAGTATTTCCATACGGTATACCTGTATAATGAGATTGCTTGGGAATAGGACTAAGTTTAAACATTAAATTTGTTTATATTCGGCAAGATATAAAAAATAAATTTAAACTTAAAATCGTTCACAAAACCTGAAGAATGGACGAACGACGCAAACGGATCCGACTTTGAATCGATTCACTACAGTCATTCGCAGCGCAAATCGTTCACCTAGACAAGTGAATGAACGAAATTAACGGAAATGTCTCTGAACCAATCCGCGCGAGTCATACCCTGCTGAAATTGTTCACCGGAAAAGTCGCCAAACGACACAGAATCGCGATAATCATACAATGCGGATATCGATCATCGGAAGAGTCAACGACTGACGCAAACTGATTCGACTCCGAAAAGATTCGATGTAGTCGTCCCCTGCAAAAACTGTTCACCAGATGAGTCAACGAACAACACAAACGGATCCGACTCTAAACAAATTCGATACAGTCGTTCCCTGCCGAAATCGATCACCGAAAGAGTCAAGGAACGACACATAAGGAATCCGACTCTGAACAGATTTTATACAGTCGTCCCCTGCAAAAATTGTTCACCAGATGAGTCAACGAAGGACACAAACTGGTCCGACTCTGATAAGATTCGCGGCAGTCATTCCCTGCAGAAATCGTTCACCGGAGGAGTCAACGAACAAATGGTTGCTAATTAATTGTTTTAAGTGAGGCGAATCGATTTCTTCAAAAGAATCGGTTTGTCCATCGCAACTACAAAACAGAGCGTCAAAGCACCACCCAGGATATCTGACGTAACGTGCGGTAACCGTCAGAGTGCGCAAAGACCTGCGCAACCCTCGAATGCCTTCTGAAATTTTCTATTTGTGACGTTATATCGGCACTCGAAAAAGTTTGGGATTTACCGATAAGGGATGCTTGACCTGCATTAAACAAACGATATGGTACTCAGGATAAGAGGACGTTTAAAAAAGTAACGCCAAGAAATTAGATACAGAGACAACGTCTTAAACAAAAGAAATATTGCTCAAATTTTCGCATTTCAAATTTAAGAAGCATTTATGCATTAAGCTCATCTGAAGCAGCATGTAAATTTAAAAAACAAACATGGTGCACGAGAAACACGTTCCTTATGAATCTCACGTGAACAAAACAAAGTTTTAAATTTATACCCAGTAAGAGCAAAATGTTATGAAATCCCACCCCCTTACCTAATGCTTTTAGATGGTTCCCTGCGCTATCTGTGACAGGTGCAGCATCAGTCAGAGTGATCGTAAGAGACGAAGTTTGACCCCCTTGGAAAAAGGCACGAGCATCAGATATAGAGCAAAGGGCGGCAATGTCCGGGAATCGGCGAAATTTGTAGGCTGCTCACGTGCTGTAATATTTAAAGTGTACCGAGAACTGATGGAAAGAGGCGCAACACGTAACCGGCGGGTGAGTACTGGATGGGCGTGGCTGCTTATAGAGCCGTAGGTTGGTCGTATTGCAAGCAGTAATAGGTGTGCTACCTTGGCTCAACCAACGTGCTGAAAAGTACAAGGCCATGACATTTAAGAAATCAGTTTCCTCCGTTTCTGACGTCACTCTCTCGTTACACGGCCTGATATGTCGGTGTTATGTTTGATGTCATACGTGACAGCGTCGAACTTTGTAGGCTGTTCACGAGCTGCAATAATTGAAGTGTACCAAGAATGGATGGAAAGAAGCGTAACACGTAACTGGCGGGTGGGTATTGTATGGGTATGGCTCCTTACTGCTTGTAGAGAGCCGCAAGTGGTTCGTATTGTAGGCAGTAATAGGCGTGCTACCTTGGCTCAACGAACGTTCCGGAAAGTACAAGGCCATAATATTTGAGAAATCAGTTTCCTCCGTTTCTGACGTCACTCTCTCGTTACGCGGACTGATACGTCGGTGTTATGTTAGACGTCATACATACATGACAGCATCGGAAACCAATCGGAAGCCTGGGTACCGCGTGACGTCACTACAGGAGGTAACTCGTCTCTCTAATGGGCCCTTGTATTTTCTAGGCGGTCTGGTAGCCGATTGTGGTCTGCAACCATGGAGAACAGAGGAGTGTTTCCACAACTACAGGGTAACCATCCCTTCACCGTATGGAGCTACGGTATAAACTCATGGCCACTGCACACGTCACCACAGCACATCACTGACGGCAATAACTGAAGTTTCTCAAAAAAACATCAGTAGGGGATCGCGGTATCCCGGTCCTGCCGGCCGTCTAGTCTGTGGATTTTCCGGGGTTTTCCGAAGACTCCCTGTGTTTGGGGTCGCGAATGCGTAGATGGTTCACTGGGAAGTTGGCCCCTGACGAACTTTGTCCCTTATCCATGTGCTGCATATCCATATATATCCAGTGGATGGACGATGACGAGTAAAATCAACAGCCGTGTAGGAGATGACACAAGATGCCGTGAACCCACGGGTACAAACAGGTAGACAGGTAACGGGATACAATGCTCAAGAGGATGTTTTCCTGAGACCCTTTTGGACCTCTAATGGCGATACACTTATAAAAACTTTGTATTAGGCTGCACCAAAAATTGGTGCCACACTCACTGTACCACTTTATGGACAAAGGTAAACCATTGCGTGATGCATGAAACACACAAAAACATGATGCAACTATGCACCATATCATGGTATCCAACCTGGACGCAGCGAAGTTGCACTCATTGGGCTATATTGTTGTATGTTTCATGCATCACACAGTTGTTTACCTTTGCTTCAAAAGTGGTGCAGCTGGTGAAGCACCGCTTTTTGGTGCAACCTAGTGCAACTTTTTTTAACAGTGTAGATGCCCCAGTGAGCGCTACCGCGTACCTGTCCATCACTGCAGCCCCGGTTCGCCATCCCAGTGATTAATTACTCTGATGCCCTTGATTCGTCCGAATTGGGTCCGGGTTCGAGTCCCGTATGAGGCATGGGTGTCTGTCTGATGTCGTTGGTCTCGTATCGTCCGTTACCACTTCGAGTATCACGAGGGTGACTTCTTTGTGTGTGTGTTTAACAGTTTAAGAACCACCATGAACATCATCATAAGCTGTCGCCTGGCTCCAGTTTAGGGCAACTGGTTCCATGGAAAGGAGAGAGCCAGTTTCGTAATACAAACGCCACCCATCGCTCATCCGGGACTCGAACCTGCGCCCACTAGAACGAATGATCAGAAGCCAGCGGTTGGCCCACAGCGCTAAGAGGAAGGCCGCAAGAATCTCTGCCATGTTCTCCCATGGCCACCTATATCTCCCGACATGAATCCAATTGAACACATTTGGATCAACTACTGCAACATAAGAATCATCAACCATGGATATTGGACGAGTAAGGGAAGCACTTTTACGGGTATGGTACAGCATCAGTAGACAACTGGAGACTTGTGGAGTCCATGCTTAGTCTCATTGCCGCAATGTTGGAGGGTCACGAAGGGCCTAAATAACAATGAGGTGGTGGTCATAATGTTTTGCTCCTAAAGTGATCTGTTAAATTAAAAAGTAAGGCCAACCCGAAAGCTAACTTTTGTTGCAGCTCTTATAATGATTACTATTCGAGCCACAGAATATTTAATGGATCATTATTATTTTGTAAAGTAGTATTGACCACCAAATACAAGGCATGGCAGGTGCATTTGTATTAATTTTACAATCATTGAAACGATAATTGCTATTAACGAAATAAAATGCCGTTAGTTTTAAGGGTGTGTGTGTGTGTGTGTGTGTGTGTGTGCGCGCGCGCGCATACCATTTGTAAGAAAAGTACGTGCATATATCACTTTGTGCGCCCATCTGTGAACACCATATCTCAGCAACTATTTGCCCAATTTGAAAATATATTTTTGCGTTAGGTAGCCCAAAATGTGAAAACGATAATCCTTACTTTTCGGTCCATTTGTGATGCATAACTTCTGCCCTAGAGGACGTAAACGCAGATGCTATTAAATTCAAAATACATTATACACGTATTCCATATCTTTGCTTCTAAATATCCGATTGAAAAAACTCCTTCTTTCTTGCTATACCATTAATTACGAAGACTATTTTGCGTACTATTTCTTCTCCAAGTAATGCACAGTCTTTCTGTTACGGGGCGTGAAGCTAGACGGTAACTTCGCTGATATCTCTGAGTCTAAAAGTCCGAATCCACCGATATCTCCGCTTCTGAAAGTCCGATTTGAAAAACCTTCTTCGCGTCGGATAGTGTCGGGTGTGAAACATTCTTCACATAATTCCTAATTTTGGTAAAGAAT
Organism: Macrothele yani; assembly: GCA_039090855.1. NCBI lineage: Eukaryota > Metazoa > Arthropoda > Arachnida > Araneae > Macrothelidae > Macrothele > Macrothele yani. The sequence goes on along the minus strand of CM077006.1, from coordinate 19,580,513 downwards.
CGTGTTGCTACTGGTAAGTGTGTGTGTACAGAGGATGATCCACGTTTACAGTGACAAAGTAAATGCGCGATAAACATGGTTATCGTGCAATAGCAGACTTTAACTTTAAGAGCATTTTCAATTTTGCTTTTGCAGTGTTAAGATGCCTACACGAGTAATTCCGTTCTGGGAGGGGTATATAGTTGCCCTTTCTGAAGAAGGTTATTCGTATACAGCAATCTAAAAAGGGTGCAAAGGAAATGGTTGTGCGATTTCTAAAAATATCATTTGTCAAGTAATTAAGCGTCCAAAAGAGAACTTTGCAGCTTATTCGATTGGCGGACGAACGCCACAAAGAACCCCCCCTAAACGAAAGAGGACCTCTGAAGTGGTGCGAAAAGTCACGTCTCTTGTAATGAAATATAATCCAGCAACTCAAAGAAGCATTGCACGGCATGTAGGTGTCTCACAGGCATCTGTAAACCGCATTATCAAATCTGAGTTATACTTAGAAAAGCGGTTTAAGCCTAACCTCCGCAAGCTCCTTCCGCGTCGCATTTCAGAGTAGATGACAAACTGCAGGAAACTGTATGACAGCCACCTAGGAAGAGACAGGTGGAAGTTTCTGGCCATTTTGGATGAAGTATGGGGTATACCTTTGGAAGTTTCTGGCCATTTTGGATGAAGTATGGATATACCACATGGAGATATAGATGTTCTAAATGTCCTACTGTGACGTACCTGCCAGCAGGACGCACATGACATAAAGGCAGATAGTAGTCAGAACAAACGTCCGCGTAGCTCAATTGGTAGAGCGCCTTGTTCCGGGATCCGGGTTCGAATCCTAGCGTGGACAGAAATGACGGAGAAATTTACTTCGTTATACTACGTACGCCCATTAAAAAAATGAAGATCCCAGTTTCGGTCGCGTTTCTAAAAAATACAAATATTGGCATTTTGGAGGCGTCATTGTCACTTCTGTCCGTAGATACGTAGAGTTAACACGAGGATATTATACAGTTAACACGAGGATATTTACTGCGACTGGCAGGGGAGCATTGTTAGCCGGAGGCAGAGATAATGGCTTAGTGGTCATTGTAATGAGCTTACTCCTTTCTTCGTGGTTGCTGTTGTGGTGTTGTTGTAGTTATTTATTCTGATATCGCCTTGGTGCGTAGTGTTGCCGTCAGGCAATTACCGGAATTTCAGATTTCTTTTACTAGTAGTTGCTGCCACCAGCCAAACCTTTCTTGGTCTGACAACACTTAACCTTTTAGCTCACTTTTTAAATATCTAGGTTAGATCCACGAAAGCAGACTCGCAGGCTCTATGTACATCTTTTTATTTACATCCTCCACCCCTATTTCCAAAGGGGGTGTAGACTATTTATACACATACACTCATTCACTTCACTTCGGTAGTTCTACGGGAATCATATGAGTCGTTCACTATCACTACTGAGGGAATTCGTGAGAGTCAAATGGATGCACAGTTCAGCAGCGAGTTCATATGACAAGATACCGCTCCTCTTTATATAGGTGTTGAGCATGAATGTTCCAGGTGCCGTTGATTTATATTCACCAACCAATTATCTAGCAATTTGATCTGTACCGCAGTACAGAGTTACCTCTACTATGTACGATGATTTAAAAAAGAATAACCTCAGCCACTCTAAGAATTCTCTATAGCCTGATGACCGCAGCCATCAGGGGAAAATCTTACACGTCTTTCAGCTTGGAGGAAAAACCAGAGAATGCCCGCCAAAAACTCTGAGACCCTGGACTGAGATGCGAGGTCACCCAGCTCCCTCGCCATCAGCCAATCCCGTCAGTGCATTTTCTGCAAGATGCAAACTCTGGCAGTTTCATAACTCACCGAAGCTGTCCCCTCGTTCAGGACGTCCCATACCTAGGCAAGAAGGATGCTTCTTGGACACGCCTCTCTCTCTCTCTCTCTCTCTCTCTCTCTCTCTCTCTCTCTCTCTCTCTCTCTCTCTCTCTCTCTCTCTGTCTCTCTCTCTCTGTCTCTCTCTCTCTCTCTCTCTCTCTGTCTCTCTCTCTCTGTCTCTCTCTCTCTCTCTCTGTCTCTCTCTCTCTCTCTGTCTCTCTCTCTCTCTCTCTCTGTCTCTCTCTCTCTCTCTGTCTCTCTCTCTCTGTCTCTCTCTCTCTCTCTGTCTCTCTCTCTCTCTCTCTCTCTGTCTCTCTCTCTCTCTGTCTCTCTCTCTCTCTCTCTCTCTCTCTCTCTCTCTGTCTCTCTCTCTCTCTCTCTCTCTCTCTCTGTCTCTCTCTCTCTCTCTCTCTCTCTCTCTCTCTCTCTCTCTCTCTCTCTCTCTCTCTTGCCTCCTCCACATATTATGCAACATGGCGCCTCACCCGTCTTTTCCGAAACTGACTCTCCACACACATTTTAGACACGGGTTGCATTCCACTTTACCATAGCTGTTTTAAAGTACTCATTCAGAAATCGTTTGTTTGGTGATCGGCAAGGTTGAGCAGGTGTGGGGTTGGAGGGGGGCTGGGTGGTTGAACGCGGAAAGGTTTCTTTTGTCTCGCCTTCAGTCATCCTTAGGGAAAAGGGTCCGAGACTCATACCACGCCATCAGCGAGCGGAGAAATATTGATAAACAAGAGATCTCATGTCGGTGAATCGGTTTCACAACCTTGGCAGTGTAATCAGGCTAGCTGTGTCCGGAGTATAGAGCTAATTGAGTTGCTCACGGTGGTCATTAAACCCCCAAACTAAAAAATTAAATAAAAAATAAAACCAGGAAATAATCTTTTTTTCCAAACAGGCTTTATAATTATTTTCTCACCCTCCTCCCCGTTTTTCTTTCGTTTTATTTTTTTCCCTCCATTTAGAGAAAGAAACCACTGGCATGACTAAGTTCGTTAATTCGCTGTGCATTGTGTGAAAGGAGGACGTTTCTGGCAGGTGTTCGAATCCTATGTCCTGACCTTTGACCGCACTTCACCCATTTTCAATAGGGTTTGTCCCCAGGTGGTCCCCTACCACATACTAAAATTTCATTGAAATCGAACCATATTTATTCAAATTATGACGCATAAGGGAAATGGAATGCATCCCGCTCCTATGTCCTGACCTTTGACCCCACTTCACCCAGGTTCGTCCCCAAGTGGTCCCCTACGACATTCTAAAATTTCATCGAAATCGAACCATATTTTCGCAAATTATGACGCATAAGGGCAATGGAATGGATCCCATTCCTATGTCGTGACCTTTCACCCCATTTCTTCCATTTTCAATAGGGTTCGTCCCCAGGTGGTCCCCTACCACATTCTAAAATTTAATCGAAATCGAACCATTTTTACGCGAGTTGTGCGGACAGACGGACATAGCTGGAGCATATACGCTTCTTCAACCTACGGTTGAAAAGCGTAAAAAAGATGGTGCTTATGTTGTTGGTTTGTCCATCTGTTCGTCCATCTGTACCCACGATATCTCTACAGCTATTAGTCCGATTTGAAAAATTATTTTTGCATTGGGGAGCTTGAAATATGCGAATGATGATCCTTTATTTCGGTTTTTTTTTTTACGATGTACAATTTTGCCGATAGAGGGCGTAAATGCAGATGAAATCGAATTCAAAATACATTTTAGTCCATACATTTGCTTCTAAACATCCGATTGAAATTTTTTTTCTTTCGATTCTATTTATGTCGAAGAGTATTTTAAGTATAGTTACTTTTTCAAGTTACGCCTAGATTTTCCGATAGGAGGCGTAAAAGAATACCCCCCCCCCCCTCCCGATATCTCCTCTTCTAAAACTCGTATTTGAAAAAAAAAATTATCGGACAAATCTCTTGCATAAAATTTCTAATTTTGGGGAAAGAATACTTTGGCCACCAAGGGGCGTAAGTGTTTATTTTTGTTTCTGATGTATTTGCCATAAAATCTGAACTTCTAAAATCTCGATTGAAAAACTTCGTTCGTGGACCGATGCCACTCACGTCCGTAAGCCTTTTCGGAATATTTTCTTCTGAAAATCTTGCATGGTTTCTCCGCCAGGGGGCGTAGATGTGTATCTTATTTTTGTCAATATCTCTGCTTCTAATTGTCCGATTTGAAAAAAAAATTTCTTTGTTTGATAGTTACCGGTGCGACACGTTTTTCATATAATTTCAAAATTTTCAAGTAATTTATAGACTTGGCGCTAGGGAGCGTAAAGGTAAATTTTGTTTCCCCCGATATCTCTGCTTTTAAAACTCCGATTAGAAAAATTCTTTCTGCACAGGATACAGCTCCTGATGGGAAATGCTTCGCATATAATTTCTAATTTTTGATAAAAAATGGTTTGGCCACCAGGGGGCGTAAATCTTAATTCCCGTTTCTGATGTATTTGCAGCAAAAGTTTCTAAAATCTCGATTGAAAAAAAAATCGTTTGTTGACCGGTACTACTCACGTCGACAAACCTTTTAGGAATATTTTCTTCTTAAAATAATGCATGGTTTCTACGCCAGGGGGTGTAGATGTATATAGTATTTTTGTCAATATCTCTACTTGTAAGAGTCCGATTTGAAAAATTCCCTCCTTGTCGGAGAGTGTTTCCGATGCGAAATGTTTTACATATTAATTCAAAATTTACGAGTAAATCATAGACTGTCCGCTAGGGAGCGCAAAGGTAAATTGCGTTTTCCCCGATATTTCTGCTTCTAAAATTCCGATTTGAAAAATTATTCCTGTATCGCACACACCTCCTGATGGAAAAAAAATTTCATAGAGTTTCTAATATTTGGTAAAGAATGGTTTGGCCACCAGGATGCATAAGCGTTCATTTCTGCTTCTGATGTATTTACTGCAAAATCTGAGCTCCTGAAACTCGACTAAAATCTTTTTTCTTAGACCGATACTGTTGACATCGAAAAAGCTTTTACGAATACTTTCTTTCTAAAATAATGCATGTTTTTCCCGCCAGGGGCATAAATGCATATCTTATATTTGTCCATATCTCTGCTTCGAAGCGTCCGATTTGAAAAATTATTTCTGTGTTGAAGAGCGTTTCCGGTGCGAAATGTTTCTCATAGAAATTCATGTTTTTCTTAACGCACAAGTCTGCAACCAGAGGGCGTTAGCTCACGATTTTATTTATAGCAATATCTGCGGGATAAAAAACCCGATTGAAGAACTTTCTTTGGTGAGATGCTATTGTTTTCCATACCGGTTCCATTGACTTTGAATCGCATTGGTAAATTTAATTTGCGTCAGAACGGATTCAAAAGACGCCCTCATAACATTCGAAAATTCGGTGTCATCTTTCTTTCTTTTTTTTTTTTTTTTTTCTTACCTCAATTGTCATGAAATATACCCCGAGACCTGAGCATCCGTAGTCGAATTGCGGGTTATTCGAATATTTCGTTTGCTTTGAGAATAAGTAACGAACAGAAGTGCGCAGACTTGCTGCTTATAGAAATACTTCTGAAGCGTAGTTATCTTTGTAGGAAAAAAGAATTACAGTCTCTTTTCCTACCTGAAGACTTCTTCCGTCGTAAACTGTTCTCTTATCTGAATGGACAGTTTCACTGTTATAGGTAAAGTCTCTCACTTTTTAAAAATAAGTTATCTGGAATTATTAATCTTGATAACACAAACCATAAATATAAGTGCAGCTCAAAAATACATCAAGAGCAAATGGTACGATTATTCCAACATCTTGAAGTGAAAGAAAAAAAAATCTCGGTAGCAAACGCAACAATGTTTCTTGACAAACTAAAGGCAAAAGTTCATTCTTTTGCATTCAAATGTTTGTCTTCTCCACTAAGGCTGAAAAGCGCAAAGCTCCATTATTTGATTTCGAAGCGAATTCTAAATCTTTCTATTGACAAGAAACGCTCCTCAAATATCAAAAAAACAAACGTCCGTACGCTCGCAGAATGAAAAATTGGATTACGCATCCCTTATACATAAAATTTTATCTCCTTGCAAATCCATTTAACTGTGAACAAGTAAATAATGGCGGGAAAGTGCTGCAGTGACTGTTAATAATAATATTGCTTGACTGCTATTACTGTAAGGCTTTGTGATTTTAAATTTAAAACTAATGTAGCGGGTCTTCATGTGAGACAGCATTTTTCCAGGACGAGAGTTTTAATGGGAAAGAAAGGCTGTTTGATCTTTTGAATGTGGACTTCCTCAAAACTAATTCGTTCGCCTTTAGTTTAAAGTTGAAATTTGCATAGCAAAATTTTGTATATTCAGAGAAAATGTAACGCCACGAAAGGAATTCTGTAAATTTTATATGTCAAGTGTAAATCAGCACATAAAGCAATCAGTGTTACGCTTGCTGAAGTAGATGCGAAATTTGCGTTCGACGTAATGCGACGGAAAATTCACAGCTGCTAGAATTGTGAAAGGTGCGTGGAATCGTCGCTAACTAATACACTGCCGGACAATTGCTAAGGACGGATGACAATAGCAACGATAGCAACCATAAAATGGAAGGCAGGAAAATGTGGAAATTAGCATAAGTGCGGGATACAGTAAGACGTGTTGTGCGTATGCAAATTTTGGATTGCCGAACTTGTTCGTGACGTCATAGCGCTGATAAGAGATATAAAGGATTTGACGTGTATTGACCGTTGTTGTTCAAACGCAAAGTTGAAAGGAAAGAATCAATTGACGAACTTGCAATTTTCAGTATGTCTTCCCGACATTACCTAGATGATTTTACGCGTGGCCGTATTATTGGCAAGATTGAAGAAGGGCGAAAAATAACAGATGTTGCCAGGGAGTTCGACGTCAGCCACAGTGTTGTTTCAAGGCTTTGAAAGACATTTCAAACAAATGGAGAGTGTAGCAAACGTCACGGGGGAGAGGTCGTGTTCGCAGTACAACACCTGCAGAAGATCGGTACATAGTGCTATCAACAAAAAGACACCGGCGCAGCACAGCTAGTGAGGTAGCAAATCACTTTATGACTGCTACTGGCAAGCGGATCTCCCGAAAAACTGTCGCCAGACGTTTGCATGAAGGAGGACTATACGCCCGCCGTCCTGTTGTGTGCATCCCATTGTCCAGACGTCACCGTACCGCCCGTTTGCAATGGTGCCATCAACATCGCAATTGGACTGATAACGACTGGTCTGCTGTCCTCTTCTCAGATGAGATTTGATACAGTCTATCGTCTGATTGTCGACGACAACTGATCTGGCGTGATAGTGGTACTGCATATTGTCCAGCAAACATACAGGAAAGGGACCGATATCCGACATGTAGTGTCATGGTATGGGCTGGCATTATGATCAATGGCTGTACGTCCCTCTATGTGCTTCCAACTGGGACTATGACTGGCCAACGATACATTAATGATGTTCTGCTACCTCATGTTCGCATGTTCCGTGGTGCTGTCGGTGATAGATTCATTTTCATGGACGACAACGCAACATGTCATCGAACAGTCGCTGTCCAGGAGTGTCTTGAGAGCGAGAATATTCAACGCCTCGTATGGCCAGCACGTTCTCCAGATCTGAATCCCATTGAAAATGTGTGGGATGCTTTGGGGAAGAGTCTTGCTGGTCGCCAATGCCCTCCAATAAACAAGGACACCCTCATCCGTGCACTGACAAAGGAATTGGATAAATTACCCCAACAGCTGCTTGATAATGTTGAACAAAGCATGACACGACGTGTGGAATCTTGCATCGCCCTCCATGGTGGCCATATCCCGTATTGACATCTTACGCCGGAACGCCTGCGGACGGTAATTGCATTTTTTTCACGTTTACGTATTCTGCACAAAATGGCCTGTTTGTCCCTTGAACACGTTCCAAAGCCTTCTGGATTTCAGAGCACAATAAATTGTCTTTCTTGTAATGTCCTGGCATTCTGACATTATTTTATTTCACCTGGCATCCAACCACACTTACTTTTTTATGCGCTATATAGCCGTTTATGATCCGTCCTTAGCAATTGTCCAGCAGTGTAGTTTGAATGGGTTTGGAGATTTCTAGTGAAAACCGGGTTGTTAGCTTTTTTATTTTTTATATGCACCATAAAGAAGTTCGAATGTTGATTTGTGGAATAAAATATCCTTAATATCATAATTATACAGCAAGACGCGTTTATAACCAGCCGACATTTTGGGAGATCTCGAATTTAACGAGCAAAATAAGAACTTTTGTTGACATAATGTTAATTCAAAGCCAATTTTACCTTTTCTAAGGAACAAAATTTTAATGAGGGGAAGATAAGATTATCACTTTTAACAAACAAAGTAACAAACCTCAATTATATTTCATATTTAACGAGGCAGAGAAAATCTGCTGCGGACTGTCCTGCAAGGGAGGAATATAAAGGTAGCATAAACGACGAAATTGCAACAGCGCAGAGCATTCTTGATGTGCTAATGGAAATATGTTGATAGAAAAGCAGTGTCGAAAGAGTATATCAAATTCGCAACCTAAGAGTTGTGCAAGAGACTCTCTCTCTCCGCCAGGTTCTTCGAGGGGCTGTGCTTTAGGAGCATCTCATCAAAAGGCTTGAAAACAAGTGACTTACTGCAAGGCAAAACAAGTTAGTAAAATCATGCAATGCATTGATTATGATAAGCTTTCCAGCATACCAGAAATCATTACTCAAGTTATGAGGATAATAGCTGTGGAATAAATCTCGCTCCTGTGCCCTGACCTTTGACCCCATTTCGATGATATTGAACAGAACCGGTAAAGTATACTTCCGGAACAACATAATAAAGTTTTGTCTCAATCGAAGCATTTTTACGTAAGATATAACGCATAAGGGCGATGGAATGGATCCCGCTTCTATGTCCTGACCTTTAACCCCGTTTCGTCCATTTTCAATAGAGTTCGTCCCCAGGTGGTCACCTACCACATGCTAAAATTTCATTGAAATCGAACCATTTTTACGCGAGTTATCGTGCGGACGGACAGAGAGACAGGCAGACGGACGGACCAACCTACGGTTAGAAAGCGTAAAAAAGAGATGGGTGAAGTTCACGCAAATGAAAATAGGTTTCTGGGTAACCATTGCATAGAAGGATATAGGGGAGCAATGGAATGGGAATATCGTCTGAAGGGAAATAGGGGATAATAATTCCTAGAATTCTGTCCATTGCCTTTTTCACCCTCCAAGTGAGCGTTGCATTGGGAAGATCGGTGCTACTTTTGCTCCATGTGTGTCGTTCAACAGCGATCATTCTCACGCAGCCGTAAAATTGAATATGCTTGAAAGATAATTAATTAAATCTTTCAAGTGTATCCAATTGTTATGGATGTACACAATGTGAAAACACTAGTTTGTCTGTGTCGGTAAACGAAACCGCGTCCCCTCAGTCCAGAGTAAGTTGCTCTCCAGACGGAATGTGTCGCTAAAGATTTGTCGTCTTGGCACGTTCTTTACCTCTGTAGTACGTCACAAGGTACCAACAAAACTGAGTAGGGTGCTACCATTTCCATTAGATGCCACCACACCCATGCGGGAAATGGTATCGTCCGCAAACGACGTATATATTGAAGCAGATATCTCCGCAAGCTCAAGTAGTAGCATTCACAGTTCAGATGGCAGCTTATTCGGATTTAAGCGATTTCGAACGTGGTATTATAGTCGGCGCCCGGGAAACGGGTCAATCCATCTCGGGAATTACCATGAAATTTGGATTTACACGGTCAACAATTTCAAGGGAGTACACGAATTTAGGAGGGGGATGATGCAGAGTGCGAGAGAGATAAAAGCCCTGCACGATCGTGGACAACGGCGTCTGGCACACATCGTAACACCCGCCCGGCGAGCAACATGGCCGCAAATCACAGCGCAATTCAATGTTGGGGCCAGTAGTAGCATCAGCGCTCGGGAAATGCAAAGTTCCCTGTGTTCTATGGGGTTTCGGAACCGACTGTCCACCCGGGTGCCATTGCTGGCCCGACCACACAGGGCTGTGCGCCGCGCCTGGGCTCGGGAACACCGCCATTGGAAGCTTGACGACGAATCGCATACCAACCGTTTCGGGCAGATGGCCTATTCCGGGTGTGGCGACGACCCACGTGACAAAGGATCCTTTACACATACCTACAAGGTAAAGTACAGGCCGGTGGTGGCTCTGTTGTGGTGTGGGATGTTTTCAGCTGGCACGCATTAGGACTCCTCATAGAAAGAATATCTACGCTTAAAGAAGGTCAACTCTCATAGAGATTACGTAAAACAGGCGGCAACAGTGCCACCACATTTTAAGAGATAATATGCTCTGCGGGAAAGTCAACATTCAGGAGCACAACACGTTACAGAGCGACTACGGCAGTGAAGCTTTTCTTTGATACACAATGGTTTCCTTCGATCTGATGACTATTTACTTAGAGCAGTTTTTAGCACGTCTTTTGTAAAAAAAGATGGTGCTTATGTTATCGGTTTGTCCGTCCGTCAGTCCGTCTGTACCCACGGTATCTCTGCAACTATTAGTCCGATTTGAAAAATTCTTTTTGCATTCGAAAGCTTGAAATATGCGAATGATGATCCTTTATTTCGTTTTTTTTTACGATGTACAATTTCACCGCTAGAGCGCATAAATGCAGATGATGTCGAATTCAAAAATACGTTTTATTCCACATATTTGCTTCTAAACATCCGATTGAAAAAAATCTTTTATCTTTCGATTCCATTTATGTCGCAGAGTATTTTGGATATAGTTTCTTTTTCAAATTACCCAAAAATTTTCCGCTAGAGGGCGTAAAAGTAAATTGCATTTTTTCCGATAACTCTTCTTTTAAAACTCCGATTTGAGATCATTTTTTTCAGCGGATACATCTCCTGATGCACAATCTTTTGCATATAATTTCGAATTTTTAGTAAAGAATACTTTGGCCACCAGGGGGCGAAAGTGTTAATTTTCGCTTCTGATGAATTTGCCATAAAATCTGAGCTTCTAAAATATCGATTGAAAGAAATCTTTCGTGGACTGATGCCACTCACATCGATAAACCTTTTGGGAATATTTTCTTCCTAAAATATTCCACAGTTTCTCCGCCAGGGGGCCTAGATGTATGTCTTATTTTTGTCAATATCTCGACTTCTAGGAATCCGATTTGAAAAATTCCTTCTTTGTGGAATAGTGTTTTCCGTGTCGCATGTTTTTCATATAATTTCAAAATTTTCAAGTAATTTATAGACTTTCCGCTTGGGGACGCAAAGGCAAATTGCGTTTCCCCCTATATCTCTGCTTCTAAATCTCCGATCTGAAAAATTAATTCTTTCTGCACCAGAGATACAGCTCCTGATGGGAAATCCTTTGCACATAATTTCTATTTTTTGTAAAAAAAATGGTTTGGCCACCAGGGGGCGTAAACCTTAATTTCCGCTTCTGATGTATTTGCAGCAAAATATGAGCTTCTAAATTTTCGATTGAAAATAACATCGTTTGTACACCGATACTACTCATGTCGACAAACCTTTTAGAAACATTTTCTTCTTAAAATAGGACACGGTTTCTACGCCAGGGGGCGTAGATGTATATCTTATTTTTGTCAATATCTCGACTTCTAAGAGTCCGATTTAAAAAATTCCTTCTTTGTTGGATAGCGTTTCTAGTGTGACATGTTTTCCCTATAAATTCAAAATTTTCAAGTAATTCATAGACTTTCCGCTAGAGGGCGTATAGGTAAATTGCTTTTTCCCCTATATCTCTGCTTCTAAATCTCCGATCTGAAAAATTATTTCTGCACTGGATACAGCACCTGATTGGAAATCGTTTGCCCGTAATTTTAAATTTTTGTAAAAAATTGTTTGGCCACCACGTGGCTAAGTCTTAATTTCCGCTTCTGATGTATTTGCAGCAAAATATGAGCTTCTAAAATCTCGATTGAAAAAAAGTCTTTTGTGGACCGATACTACTCATGTCGACAAACATTTTAGGAACATTTTCTTCTTGAAATACTGCATGGTTTCTTCGCCTGGGGCGTAGATGTATATCTTATTTTTGTCAATATCTCTACTTCTAAAAGTCCGATTTGAAAAATTCCTTCTTTGTTGGATAGTGTTTCCGATGCGAAATGCTTTTCCTATAAATTAAAATTTTCAAGTAAATCATAGACTTTCCGCTAGGGTAAATTGCGTTTTCTGCTCCTAAAACTCCGATTTGAAAAATTCTTCCTGTATCGCATACAAGACCTGACGGAAAATATTTTTCACGTAATTTCTAATGTTTGGTAAAGAATGGTTTGGTCACCAGGGGTCATAAGTGTTAATTTCTACTTCTAATGTATTTGTAGCAAAATCTGGGCTCCTGAAAACTCGACTAAATTTGTTTTTTCTTGGATCGATACCGCTCATATGGATAAACCTTTTGAGAATACTTTCTTCCTAAAATAATGCATAGTTTTCCCACCAGGGGACGTAAAGTCACATCTTATTTTTGTCGATAACTCTGTTTCTAAAAGTTCGTAAGCTCACGATTCCGTTTACAGCAATATCTGAGGGATTAAAGACCCGATTGAAAAGCTTCTTTCTTCCGTCAGATACTATTGTTTTCCATACCGGTTCCATTGACTTTGAATAGCTTTGATAAATTTAATTTGCGTCAGAACGGATTCAAAAGACGTGCTTATTACACCCGAAAATTCGGTGTCATCTTTCTTGTTGTGTTGTCGTTGCTATTTTCTGATATCCCGCCCATTCCTTATTTTAGTGAGAAAAATATGCAATAACATTAGTATTACTATTTAAACTAAATTTCAGCAAATATTACAGTTAGACCTAAAGATCCGTACAAAATGCAGACATTCCCTAGTATTTGGCATTACTGAAAATATTTCTGAAAAACTGAAGAACAAAGAAAAGCCTTAACTAAACCGATTGGCGTAACAAAACTAAAATATCCGATTTACGAAGTGATTATGGTACCGAGAAGGTTACAATCACGTGCTGTGAGTCTGAGTAGCTCGGCTGACTGTGTTTTACCGAAAGAATTGAAGTCAACAGAAATACGCATGCGCAGTCTGCTCCGGCACCAGCCGATCAGCCTGTATGTTGGCTTCTGTGCACTGCATGTTTTCCCTGAAGATACGGCTGCGCTAGTTACGTCTCGCTGAGCCTTAACTTCTTCTCGTTAGATATTCTTTGCCTCATACGTCTTCCACGGGAACCAGTAAGAGTCGGACGCACTATAGGTAAGACAAAGGATCTAAGCGCATTTGATCGTGGGCAAATTGTCGGGGCCCGACGAATGGGTCACTCCATCTCGGAAGTCGTGCAGGCATTGGGATTTTCACGAGCCACTGCGTCACGGGTGCACCGTGAGTACATCGAATCCGGTAAAACCATCCCTGCAAGGGCCAACTGCCATGGACAACAGCGTGTGGATGACCAGGGTCATCCACGTCGCCTTGTACGCCAATGTTCATCTGTTCGATTAAGTAGAAAACGTGGCTAATCGGAGAAGGCAATCCTTTGCTAATCAGCGCAAATTTACGCCACCTGGTGGCCAAACTTTTTTTTTACAAAAATCTGAAATTATGTGCAAAGAATTTCATATCAGGAGCTGTATACAATGCAGAAAGAATTTTACAAATCGGAGATTTAAAAGCAGAGATGTAGGAGAGAATGCCATTTACCTTTACGCCCCCTAGCGGAAAGTCTATGAATTACTTGAAAATTTTGAAATTATATGAAAAACATGACACACGGGAAACACTATCCAACAAAGAAGGAATTTTCTACCGATGCACCTTCTTTAGCATAGGAGCAGTGACCATCTGTCTGCATCGGAGCCCAATACGCAGCAGGGTTCACTGAACTGTCGTTTTAGACGCACTTCCGGTAGCCCCCTGGTTCATTCGGCCAGTGAGTTGCTCCCCTGTAGCGTGTCTATCAGCCCTCACGCACCTTCGAAGCCTACGTTCACCTCTCACATCAATGGCACGTGATGCTCCACAGTTTTCACGTCGCTTATTCGCAATGGTGCCATTTCTTCAATCACGATACACTTTAACCACAGCAGCGCGCGAACAGTTCATAAACTGCGCTGTTTCCGAAATACTGTCACCCTTGGTCCGAAAGCCGATAATCCTCCCTTTTGCAAATCTGATAAATCGCTCCTTTTATCCATGACAGCAACAAGTGATATGTTTTCAGATTGCACACCTTATATACTCTCAAAGCCAACTCACGACACGTGCCTTCTTTCATTGGCTACGCGCTGTTGACGTCAAAAGTAGGAGATTGGTCACAATAATGTTACTCGACTGTGTATGTTCATATTGCCACAGTGATTTAAACGTCATATTTTTACAATACACTGGTGAAGCATAAGACAGTTGTTAGAACGGGAAAATGGAGGGATAATTAGTTTTAATATTTTAGGAATTTTCATAAGGAAATGCTATTTTGAAGCAAAAATAATGAAAAATATGCTTTAATGTAACACCTATTTCTTAGTAACACTTGAACACGCTAAATGAAACGCTTCTTTGCAAATATTTAAAGCTAGAAAACGTATCATTATAGTTTAGAGGATTAAATTTTCCTGGAAGGAAAAAAACCTGGTGATACTGGGAGACAGTTGTATGTTGCATGTTCTCCCTAGCAACGACACCTAAAGAAAAACATAAATAAAAAGTTCGCAGTATCTGCTTTTCGCAGCGAGCACTTTAGCTTTTTCATTACATGTCTGGGCGATAAATTGACCTAATATTTCGGTAGTACTCCGTCACGAGACGCTGTAATAGGACAAAAGATAAGGGTGGTATGAAAGATGCTGTACTTGGAGTCGTATTTCTTCACTGTTTATGCAAATTATTCACAGACACTTTACATTTTATTTTAATTATACAAAATAACAAGTTTTTAAATATTAGTTGCTATACAACTCCTCTGATTATGGAAATGCTGAAGATATAAAAGTTTTCGCGCAAAATCGATGCACATTCGGCAACCGAAAGATTTTTACACTCCATTTACATTCGTTTCAAATCTTTAAATTCATCATCATCATCATCATTGTCAACCATTATCAATCGACTGCTGGACGAAGGTCTCCTCAAGTTTCTTCCACAATGGTCTGTCTTGTATTAGTCTCCTCCATGTCAGTCCCTCATACTTTCGAATTTCATCCACCCATCTCCCACGTGGCCTTCTTCTGGGTCTTTCCCTGTCCTTTGGAATCCAATCTAAAATTACGATTGTCCACCATTGGTCTGCCATTCTGGCAATATGTCCAGCCCATTGCCAATTCAGGGATTTAACTCTGATCATGATGTCTTCTCCTCTTGTCATTTTTCTGATCCACGAGTTCCTCTTCTTATCTCTCCTGGTTACACCAAGTATACACCTCTCCATGGTACTTTGAGTTGTCTGTAGCCTTTGTATGTCTCTTTTAGTTAAAGTCCACGTTTCTGCACCATACGTAAGCACTAGAAGGATGCATTTATCAAACACTTTTCTTTTAAGACATAATGGCACATTGCTCTTGAAAATTATGCTGTTTCTTCCAAAAAATCTCCATGCAAGTTTTATACGCCGATTAATTTCTTCATCAATGTCACCCTCACTTGATATCTGCTGTCCAAGATAAACGCAGGTATCGGTTATCTCTAGCTTTTCACCATCAATCGATAAATCTTCATTTATTGTAAAAGCATTGTACGTCACTTTTGTCTGCTGCAAATTCATTTTAAATCCCACTTTTTTACTCTTGTCATCAAGTTCCTGGATCATACTCGGCAACTCTGATGGGATAGTTGCAAAAATGACTACGTCATCAGCAAAACGAAGGCGAGTTAAATAATCTCCATTTTAAATTCATTCCAATAGTTTAATGATATCACTTCGTTATTTCTGAAGTCGTATTGCCAAGGATGAAGATCGCAGATTTTTCTTTTTAAGGTGGAGGTCAAGTAATTTTGCTTCCTATACTTCCAATGGAAAAACTTCTGTACACATTTTCTTCACAATTAATGCGTTCCCAATGATTAAAATTTGAACATCGATTAAAATAGCTTTATTTTATAACTTGGAATACTTAATATTTCCTAAAGCATAACCATAATTATGCAATCCAACATTTGTTTGTCTACTGACGTCATCAAAGTACAGGTCGCGCCATCTTTTTCTGGTTTCAACACCACCAAAGGAAAAGTTATTGATTTTTAATATAATTACAGACCACATAATCTATTTTTTCATTGCCCACAAATCGAATTGTAACACCGAGAAGCACATAGTTCTAATTTCTACAATTGAAAACGGTAGAGTTTGGAAGATGTGATTTTCCTTGTTGATAAATTTGTCCTTGGAGACCACATAATCGTACCATATATCCGGTGACACTCATATTGTTGCTGAAATTGCCAGTCATGACACAATATGCGATTTTGTTAGCCTATAATTATTCCTAAAGACATGAGCACGGATGAAAATAATTTTCGGAGTATCTAGATATAAAGTAATAATGGGCATTTCTGTCTTTCATCTGAATTGGATGGGTCTTTTTATTCATATTGTTTTTGTTCCTAGGTTTTAGGACCATCATAGCAACTATGAGGGCTATAAATGGGTCGCCCATTATAACGAAGTAAATTTCTCCGTCATTTTTGTCCACGCCAGGATTCGAACCCGGATCCCCTCGTTCCGGAATAAGTCACTCTACCAATTGAGTTACGCGGACGTTTGTTCTGACTACTATCTGCCTTTATATCGTGTGCGTCCTGCTGGCAGGTACGTCACACCATGACTAATTTGGGGCTGTTGTTGTTCCAAGGTAGGCGGACAGCCAGCGCCATCGGACAAACACACCATCCGGGCCTTACTCGGGACTCGAATCCGGACATCTCTCAGTAAAATGATCAGAAGCTAGAGCCTCAAACTAAAAAGCCACCAAAGAGACCTTCATGGATTTCTACGGTGTGCATTTTTACTCACCTCTCAGTAAAATGATCAGAAGCTAGAGCCTCAAACTAGAGAATTTCATGGATTTCTAGTAAAATGATCAGAAGCTAGTGCCTCAAACTAAAAAGCTACCAAAGAGACCTTCATGGATTTCTACAGTATGCATTTTTACTCACCTCTCAGTAAAATGATCAGAATCTAGAGCCTCAAACTAGAGACCTTCATGGATTTCTAGTAAAATGATCAGAAGCTAGAGCCTCAAACTAGAGAATTTCATGGATTTCTAGTAAAATGATCAGAAGCTAGTGCCTCAAACTAAAAAGCCACCAAACAGACCTTCATGGATTTCTACGGTATGCATTTTTACTCACCTCTCAGTAAAATGATCAGAATCTAGAGCCTCAAACTAGAGACCTTCATGGATTTGTAGTAAAATGATCAGAAGCTAGAGCCTCAAACTAGAGAATTTCATGGATTTCTAGTAAAATGATCAGAAGCTAGTGCCTCAAACTAAAAAGCCACCAAAGAGACCTTCATGGATTTCTACGGTATGCATTTTTACTCACCTCTCAGTAAAATGATCAGAATCTAGAGCCTCAAACTAGAGACCTTCATGGATTTCTAGTAAAATGATCAGAAGCTAGAGCCTCAAACTAGAGAATTTCATGGATTTCTAGTAAAATGATCAGAAGCTAGTGCCTCAAACTAAAAAGCCACCAAACAGACCTTCATGGATTTCTACGGTATGCATTTTTACTCACCTCTCAGTAAAATGATCAGAATCTAGAGCCTCAAACTAGAGACCTTCATGGATTTCTAGTAAAATGATCAGAAGCTAGAGCCTCAAGCTAGAGAATTTCATGGATTTCTAGTAAAATGATCAGAAGCTAGTGCCTCAAACTAAAAAGCCACCAAAGAGACCTTCATGGATTTCTACGGTATGCATTTTTACTCACCTCTCAGTAAAATGATCAGAATCTAGAGCCTCAAACTAGAGACCTTCATGGATTTCTAGTAAAATGATCAGAAGCTAGAGCCTCAAACTAGAGAATTTCATGGATTTCTAGTAAAATGATCAGAAGCTAGTGCCTCAAACTAAAAAGCCACCAAAGAGACCTTCATGGATTTCTACGGTATGCATTTTTACTCACCTCTCAGTAAAATGATCAGAATCTAGAGCCTCAAACTAGAGACCTTCATGGATTTCTAGTAAAATGATCAGAAGCTAGAGCCTCAAGCTAGAGAATTTCATGGATTTCTAGTAAAATGATCAGAAGCTAGTGCCTCAAACTAAAAAGCCACCAAAGAGACCTTCATGGATTTCTACGGTATGCATTTTTACTCACCTCTCAGTAAAATGATCAGAATCTAGAGCCTCAAACTAGAGACCTTCATGGATTTCTAGTAAAATGGTCAGAAGCTAGAGCCTCAAACTAAAAGGCCACCAAAAAGACAATGGATTTCTACGATGTGCATTTTCGGAAAATTCAGATTCTCCGTTTGGCGGGGGGGGATTCCCCTGTTTCAGTTTTATATTCAAATTCTTTCTTATACACCGATGAGTCATTGCATTATGACCACCCCCATCCTAGAGAATTGAGCGCGCCTGAAGACCGAACGGTGGCGCAGGTGAAGTTTACAGAGCAGTGTATATACAACCCGATGACCGGCTTTCGGTTAGTAGAGTGTTCGGAGTCAGAATGGGAAAAGCTGCCGATTAATCGGAGTTTGATAAAGGACAAATTGTGATTGCACGGCGCATCGGAACTATGATCTCGTTAACGTCGCGGCTTGTGGTTTGTTCACGTGCAGCTGTAGTGAGTACGTATCAAAAGTGGCCCACAGACGGCCAAACAACGAACCGTCGTCCTCACCTCATTGATGCCAGAGGCGAGTGGTGACTATATCGCGCATTGTTCACAGAGACCGCAGGGCCACAGTGCGACAAATCACCCGCAGCTGCAACAGTGGTGATCAGGGCATATGTGTCACAGCACAAAATTCATCGCAGCCTTTTGCGCATGGGATTGCGTAGTCGAAGACCCAGGCGAGTCCCCATGCTCTGCTCCCAAGCTGGTGGGAGCAGAGTTATGGTCTGGGAAATGTTTTCGTGGAATTCGCTGGGTCCACTCATACCTATGGGAGGCACTATGGACCGAAATCGTTATGAATCCATCCTTGCACATCACGTACACCCACCCATACATGCCGATTGTCTTCCCTGGAGAGAATGGGATCTTCCAGCACGACAATGTAACGTGTCACACAGCTAGAAATGTCCAAGAGTGGTTGGAAGAGCACGATGATGACTTCAAAGTACTTCCTTGGTCTCCTAATTCCCCAGACTTAAACCCAATTGAGCATCTGTGGGACCACCTCGATCGTGTTGTTCGCTCTATGGATCCTCCACCACGCATCCTCCAGCAGCTGTCAGATGTATTGCTGTCAGCATGGCTCCACATACCTGTGAACACCTTCCAGCATCTTATTGAGTCACTCCCACCCCATCTAGCTGCTATCGGCGCTGCACGCGCCGGTTACTCTGGACATTAGCTTGTGGTCACAATAATGTGACTCGACAATGTATAAGTTACTCGTTGAAACTTAAAGGTTTAATTTTACTCTTACTCGTAGAAGTTGCAAGCTGTAAGATTTCAAGCTTAACTACCACTTGTAATGTTCATTTACTCAAGAGTCTTAAGGTGGTTTCACCTTATACTCATCAGGGACATCACCAAAGGAGTGCGAGCGTGGGCTTGAGCCCACCTTGAAATTTGTCTCGCCCACCCTGCCGCCCACCCAGTTCAAAATGTGGCAGCTTTCAGCATATTTTACTTTAAAATATAATTTGCACTTTGACAGGTGCAAAACTTGTGTTTTACTTCATGTGGCCCTAGGCATTTTCCTCTAGGAAGTGCGTTGTTTACGTCTCCAAAAAAGGTTAGTAAAATAGCATCGGGAGGGCCATGAAAATTCAGTTATTCTCCACTCTTCCAATTCCTTAGTTTAAGCCTCTTTTTAGCACGTCTTTTGTAAAAAAAGATCGTGTTTATGTTATTGGTTTGTCCGTCCGTCCGTCTGTAGACACGATATTCCTGCAACTATTAGTCCGATTTGAAAAATTATTTTTGCATTGGGAAGCTTGAAATATGCGAATGATAACCCTTTATTTCGTTTTTTTTTTTTTTCAATGTGCAATTTTGCCGCTAGAGGGCGTAAATGCAGATGATGTCGAATTCATAATTAAGTTTTATTTCACATATTTGCTTCAAAATATCCGATTGAAAAAATTCTTTTACCTATCGATTCCACTTATGTCGAAAAGTAGTTTAGATGTAGTTACTTTTTCAAATTACGCATAGATTTTTCGCTAGGGGGCGTAAAAGTAAATTACATTTTTCCCGATAACTGTTCTTCTAAAACTCCGATTTGAAATTTTCTTTCTTCAGCGGATACACCTCCTGATGGAATATTGTTTGCATATAATTTCAAATTTTTGGTAAAGAATACTTTGGCCATCAAGGGGCGTAAGTGTTAATTTTTGCTTCTGATGCATTTTGCCATAAAATCTGAGCTTCTAAAATATCGATTGAAATATTTTTTCTTGGACTGATGCCACTCACATCAACAAACATTTTCGGAATATTTTCTTCTTAAAATATTCCACAGTTTTTCCGCCAGGGGGCGTAGATGTATATCTTATTTTTGTCAATATCTCTACTTCTAGGAGTCCGATTTGAAAATTTTCTTCTTTGTTGGATAGTGTTTTCAGTGTGACATGTTTTTTATATAATTTCAAAATTTTCAAGTAATTCGTAGACTTTCCGCTAGGGGGCGTATATGTAAATTGCGCTTCCCCCTATATCTCTGTTTCTAAATCTCCGATTTGAAAAATTCTTTCTGCACAAGATACAGCTCCTGATGGGAAATCGTTTGCATATAATTTCTAATTTTTGCAAAAAAATGGTTTGGCCACCAGGGGGCGTAAATCTTAATTTCCGCTTCTGACGTATTTGCAGCAAAATATGAGCGCCTCAATTCTCGATTGAAAAAAACGTCGTTCGTAGACCGATACTACTCATGTCGACAAACCCTTTAGAGACCTTTTTTTCTTAAAATAATGCATGGTTTCTACGCCAGGGGCGTAGATGTATATCTTATTTTTGTCAATATCTCTACTTGTAGGAGTCCGACTTGAGAAATTCCTTCTTTGTGGATAGTGTTTCCCGTGTGTCATGTTTTTCATATAATTTCAAAATTTTCAAGTAATTCATAGACTTTCCGCTAGGGGGCGTAAAGGTAAATTGCATTCTCCCTTACATCTCTGCTTTTAAATCTCCGATTTATAAAATTCTATCTGCATTGTATACAGCTCCTGATATAAAATTATTTGCACATAATTTCAAATTTTTGTAGAAAAAAAGTTTGGCCACCAGGTGGCGTAAATTTTAATTTCCGCTTCTGATGTGTTTGCAGCAAAATATGAGCTTCTAAAATCTCTATTGAAAAAAAAGTCGCTTGTTGACCGATACTACTCATGTCGACAAACCTTTTAGGAACATTTTCTTCTTGAAATAATGCATGGCTTCTACGCCTGGGGGCGTACATGTATATCTTATTTTTGTCAGTATCTCTCCTTCTAGGAGTCCGATTTGAAAAATCCCTTCTTTGTTAGATAGTGTTTCCAATGCGAAATGTTTTTTCCTATTAATTCAAAATTTTCAAGTAAATCATAGACTTTTCGTTAGGGGCACAAAGGTAAATTGCGTTTTCTGCGTTATTTCTGCTTCTAAAACTCCGATTTGAAAATTCTTCCTGTATCGCATACAAGACCTGATGGAAAATATTTTTCACATAATTTCTAATATTTTGTAAAGAATGGGTTGGCGACCAGGGGTCATGAGTGTTAATTTCTGCTTCTGATGTATTTGTAGCAAAATCTAAACTTCTGAAAACTCGACTTTTTTTTTTTTTCTTGGATCGATACCGCTCAAATGGAAAACCCTTTTGAGAATACTTTCTTCCTAAAATAATGCATGGTTTTCCCACCAGGGGACGTAAAGTCACATCTCATTTTTGTCAATATCTCTGTTTCTAAGAGTTCGTAAGCTCATGATTCCGTTTATAGCAATATCTGAGGGATTAAAGACCCGATTGAAAAACTTTTTTCTTCCATCAGATACTATTGTTTTCCATACTGGTTCCATTGACTTTGAATAGCTTTGATAATGCGTCAGAACGGATTCAAAAGACGTGCTTATTACACCCGAAAATTCGGTGTCATCTTTCTTGTTCATATTTGCATGGTCAGGGGGCTGATGAGGAGGGTGAATAGGAATTTACTCAGGAGTTTACTGCTAATTCTCTGTTTGTTTTCTGTACAAAATAGGGTATTCTAACACGGAAAGGGAAGTCTAAAGCTGCACTAGCGCTCTTAAGACTCTACCGGGACAGTGAAAGTGCAGAAAGTGAGTGACGACTGCTTTGTAGGAAAGGAGTGCAAGGCAAAATCGCTGGCTATCGTGTTACTATCGTGTTAGCTATCGTGTTTGTCGCTGGCTATCATGTTTTTGTAGATGTAGGCCTAATAAGCGGGAGTGTTGCAACCTTGAAAGCGCCGCACCGGTGGCGCAGTGGTCTAAGCCGTGGCTTATGATCGTTCGTCCGAAAGGGGTCCGGGTTCGAATCTTGATGAGGCATGGTTGTTGTGTTTGTCTTACGGCACTGGCTCCCTCCCTTCCTTGGAACCAGTGACCCTAAATTAGGGACGGACGACTGCTTATAGCCTGCTGAGTTGCTCACGGTGGTCGTTAAACCTCCAATCAAAAAAAAAAAAAAAGCCTTGAATAAAAAAAGCCGTTTATTTGTAGATCTTTATTTCAGAATGATAAAGTTCGGGCAGCATTTGGTAATAAATTAATGCCTACATAATAAATATTTTCTGAAGCAAACGTGTAAATGTATGGAAGATTCCTTTAAATAATTACATGCTTTTTTGCGTGTGTGTGTTTTTCAACGGACTTCTGAAAGCAGTTGTCAAAAATAAAGGGGGTTGCGGGAATTAGGACGTACTTTTAGAGGGGAGGTTGTCAACAATCGGACAAAATGGGACATGGAGAAGGAGGGGGAGTCTAAAAATAGTAAAAAATCACGGACGTACTTTATGGACAGCCCCCAAGAAATATGTATCTTACTTGAGTGACGCTTCTTCAAACTCATCACTTTGAATACTCGCGTGATCTGACTTCCAAAAAAATAGGCTTCAGCCGGTCTCCAGTGACATCCGTTTGTCTTGAGAAAACATGTCCTGTAGTGAACCATTAATGGTTTGCTACCTGCACGAATACATAAATGGTATTTAGTTGCGTTCGAAACGAAACTCGTTGGTAATCAGTATAAACTGATCGTCGCAATACCATTTGCAGATGCTGATAATAATCGTATTGCGTTGTAATCTGGAACCCCAAATGGTAGCAAAACAAAATTTTTATTTCATTAGAGCCAAATAGTGCAGGTGAATCTCACGAACAGTGACTTACTACCACATTGATGCAATCGATGTGCCCTTTAACTCGACATGTTTCCAGATACTAATATGACTCACCATTTAAAATCGCCAAGTCAGAATTTCGATCGCGTTGTATACTGAACATAATAGCTGAGTGATTACTATTGGGACATAGGTAATTGCTCATAAGCTTGTCCAAATGTCGTAATTGACGCACAGTACAGATATGTACAACTCACTACAGTTGTAAGATCGCCATAACCATTAAGAAATATCAGAGTTTTTATTTTATTCAACTATATTTTGTCAACAAACTACTGAAAGTACAACAGTACTTTTGTCAACAGACTACTACTGTATGTAGCTTTATTCAGTTGTAATACATGAGAAGAAGCTCGTAATACAGTGAGTGACATTTTTATTATGATCATCTGCCTAAAAATGTGCTGAACCGCCTTTGGCCATCCGAACAGCTACAAACTGCCTCCACATTAATTCGACTAAAGTCCGTTAACGTTTCGGAGAAAAATTAATCACCGCATGTCGAACAGCATCTTTCAATTTACTCAGATTGAATGACAATGGATCCAGCAAGATCGGGCTGCCCTGCAATATTCTCAAGCTGCGGAATAAAATTAATAGGGAGCTGCCGTGAGGAGGAAGTGGGTGATATTTTGACTGTGTAGTATATAGTATCTACAGTTCTGGAAGAAGCTTTTCAACCTAGGCAAGAATCCAGTAATACGTGGCCTATGACATTTTTGCTACCCAAGCTCAGAATCAATACCCCTCCCCAGTCCCACTCCCCAATGAGACCCAGTTGTTGGATTTCGCTGCCAGCTATGGGAAATAATAAGAGTCGCGTATGCTGAATCATACAAAATCACAGTTGAAAAAGAGAGAGAGAGAGAGAGAGAGAGAGAGAGAGAGAGAAGAAAATTTATAGACCGAGCCCACCCGAACCGTAAGAAATGGTATGTAACCCGAACCCTGTTCTGGTCCGGAAACTGGCTCGGGGTTGGCCCGTCTCAGCTCTGGCAGACAGTGACTATGATTGGATGAACTTGGTAAGAAAGGATGTCTAAAACCTTCTGGGCAATTAGGTCTATGTTCACTTGAATCATAGGCCTAAAGACTCTCATCAAGCCATGGTCTGTACCTTTACGCTGCCTCACTAGCAAGCAGAGTAGTGATCGTGAAAGATGGATCCATTCTTTCATTCTGCAGTGTTCGCATTCTCAAGCTGTCATCGTATGGCACGACTGAAAATGTTATTCCTCAGAGCATATGATTCACCCCGAGCCCACTGGAGACGTTTTGTCTTCTCCGCAGAAAGCAAATGGTGTGCGAGGAGGTCTCTTATTGCTGCAACGTAGACGAGTACAGCCTTCGGTGCACAGTGCACTAAGATGTTATTTGGCATTGTCTCTGATTTAAATCCTAGGTCACTTGACTACTGATGAGCGTCTGTTGGTCCGTACGAATTGGCTACCCTTCGCTAATTTCGTGGTTCCAGTTACCATTTCTGATAACAAGTCATGCAGTGACTACCGGTAACAGCGTGTACAAATTTGGCTACGGTCACCTCGGATGCAGTAGCCGATTGCAAGTTATGTGGTGACTACAGGCCAGATTATGTATCAATTTGTCTACTCCCAGTTCACCTCGAGGATCCACTAGCCGTTTCCGATCAAAAGTCATGCCCCACTACCTTCCAGAGAATGTACAAATTTGGCTACTCCCCGTTCACCTCGGAGATCCAGCAGTCGTTTCCGATCACAAGTCATAGGGTGACTACTGTGTAGAGCATCTACAAATTTGGCTACTCCCCGTTCACCTCGGAGATGCAGCAGTCGTTTCCGATCACAAGTCATGGGTGACTACTGTCCAGAGCAACTACCAATTTGGCTACTCCCCATTCACCTCAGGGATCCAGTAGCCGTTTCCGATCACATGTCATGCCTCACTACCTGCCAGAGAATGTACAAATTTAGGTACTCCCCGTTCACTTCGGGAATCTAGTAGCCATTTCCGATCAAAAGTCATGTCTCACTACCTTCCAGAGAATGTACAAATTCGGCTACTCCTCGTTCATTTCGCGGATCCAATGGCCGTTTCCGATCACAAATCATGAATCACTGCTCGCCAGACCTGTGCAAATCTGGCTATCCTCTGCTCACCTTGGGGTCAAGTGCCGTTTCCGATCAAAAGGCGTGCGCTCTTTTCCTGTATTTTTCCTACATGAACTAGTCTCTGTATACTTCCAATACTGCTTCTGTTAAAAAATCTACAAGTACAGCATTTTTTGTTGATACTCTCGCCACTTTTCCCAGTCCCTGCTATGATTCTACGCCCGAAGGCCGTTGCATAACATCGCAAATCCCGTGATATCTTCAGTAACCTATTCTGATTTACGGTAACGTACTTATTTCAGAGGTAACGCAGATGTCCAGACGGCAAAGTTTCAGCGATAAGGTTCGTCGGTGTAGTTCAAGCGGTAGAATAGTCGATTCCGGAGAAGGTAGACGTTTTTTTGGATCGCATCACCGGAAAATGAGACTTTATTTTCACACTACCACTGTGAATATAAGAATGTTCGCGTTCATTTGATCATGGAGCCGTAGAGACGTGACAACCAAAGACGTAGCAGCCTGTTTGCATAATAATGTCCACTCAATGCACTTGTGTCTCCCGTTAACGAAAGATACGGGGTCCCAACAAAAGTTCTGCACACTGCCCATTTTTGAGAAATTTGTGAAATAAGGGAGAAATCTTTCGCTCTTGCAGATCAATGTACTTCCCTCCGCTGGCAATGACAGCTAGCCAGCGGTGAGTTAGGTTCTGGATGCCCCGTAGTACGCCATCTTTGTTCAGCTGTCGTATTACTCGGCTCACGTCCAATGACAGTTCGTCCAGTGATTCGTAGCTGATGCCACGGAGCCGATTCTTTAACTTTGGAAAAATATCAAAGTTGGGTGGATTGAGATAAGTGCTGTATGGTGGGTGGGATAAAGTTTCCCAGCCATATTTCAACAAAAGTCCCCGCACCGACCCTGCACCATGACGCGATGCGTTGTCCTGCAACAAGATCGCTTCCACTTCCAACAATTTGGGGTCATTTTGACGAATTTTCGGTGTCAACTTTGTCCCCAGAAAGTCACGATAACGTTTTGCGTTGACATTTTGCCCTACAGGTACTCGATCAGACACTACAACACCCTGGGTATCGTACGCAAAAATTATTTACTTCACTTTGGATTATTGCCGATGACACATTGAGGGACGTGGGGAACCTGGATGCCTCCATTCCGCCGATTGTGACTTCAGTTCCGGCTCAAAATCATGGGTCCAAGACTCACCAATTGCAACAATTCTGTCAAGGAAGGTGTCGCCCTCCCTTTTGAACTCACTCTGGCTGCCTTCTGCTCGGGGGTGAGTTGATGGAGCACCCAGCGCGCGGGGATTTTTCTTTTTCCAGTGAGACGGCCAAAATCAGGTGAACAGATATGGTGGACAAATTTTCCTGATGAGCCATCTCCTCGACTGTCAAACGGCAATTCTCTTCGAGAAGCGTTACAAGAATGGTGACAGATTATTTGTCTGTCGCCGTTTGAGGTGGGCCTAAGTGGTGATCATCTTCGATGCTACTTCGGCCCTCCCGAAAACGCGGTGTGGATCTGTGTTGGGGTTTTTCCCCACAGAGTTTCTATTTTCACGTACGAGCGCTGGTCTAACGCTGTGACTCGAACTGAGGAGCTGCACGCTTCCATTTCCAAACCCTTCCACGTCCACACAGCAAACGAAAGCGCGTTGTTCTGACACCACTGCGTTGCTAAAGAGTCTGACCTTGACATGCCGCAATAATTTGCCCAGCTGCATTTTCCACTTCCGTTTTAGGTTAACATGTGCAGAACTTTTGTTATGACCCTCGTATTCTTCTTATCACTGTATCTGAAAAAATCGTTGAAATAGGCTTTTAAAAGTACGGGAATGAAGATCTGAAAATTCCAGTTGCATCTAGATTTAAATACACTACCTGGCAGAGAAAATGCCACACCACGAAGACATGAACGTAGCTCCATGCATTTGCAGGCCAATCGCACCAACGGCGCGCGGGATATGAGCGGACAACCATCCCGTGAAACCATCAGTCGAGACGTCGTCACGACCGCGAGAAGTGAGTGCTTATGCTGTAACTATGTCTGGAGAACGAACAAGGGGTGCCAATGCCGTTAAGATGCCGTCGTACGTGATTTCGTCAAAACGGATGAGTTCACGAGAGGTGTCATTGTAGGCCTTTGTACCGCCGGATGGTCCTTGCGTCGTATTGCGAAAGAAACGCAATGTGATGCCACAACCGTCGGTTGCATGTGGAGACAGTGGTTCCAGTAAGGATATGTGAAACGTCGTAGGGGGACCGGAGCACGGAGACGGACGTCCGAGTCCCCCGATCGTCGCATCCGACGTCATGCCGTAGCGGACCCACAGGCCACAACGGGCGCCATTTTGTGGAGTGTACGGGGAGGCTTGGATGCTCCGATATCGACGCGGACAGTGCTGCGCCGATTGGCTGCGTCTGGTTTGCTGTCCAGCCGTCCGTTGCGAAGGCTACCTTTAACAGTGAGCCATCGTCGTCACCGCTTGGCGTGGTGTCGCTCCAGAGCTGCGTGGGGTGCCGAATGGAACAGTGTGGTGTTCACAGACGAATCACGATTCTGTTTCACCACGAATGATCGCCGTGTGAAAGTCTGGAGGCAACGTGGCCAACGGGCGGCCATTGTGGAGCGCCACACGGCCCGGCAACGTGGAATCGTGGAATCATGGTGTGGGGTGCTATCAGCGCCAACAGCCACTCACCGCTGGTACGCATTACGGGCAAATTGACGGCACGCCGCTATGTTGACGAGGTGCTGCGGTCAGTGGCACTACCGTATCTTCAGGGCATCCCAAACGCCGTTTTTCAACAGGATAACGCCCGGCCGCATACCGCTCGGATCAGCCTGAATGCTTTACACGGTGTGCGGTTACTTTCGTGGTCAGTACGATCCCCGACCTCTCTCCCATCGAGCATCTGCGGGAACGATTGGACGTCGTTTAAGTATCCTCCCACCCCTTCAAAATGAAGACGAACTGTGGAGTCGGATAAACACCACATGGCCCACGACTCTACTCGGACTCTCACTGCCTCGATGCCACGTCGGATTCAACGCTGTATCGCCCAAAATGAAGGCCACACTTCTTATTGATCACCTTGTATATTCGGCCACTTGAGCCTAGTCTGTATGTGACAATTAAATCATTTTTTCGAACACTCCTTCATGGTGTGGCATATTCTCTGTCAGGCAGTGTATCTACTTTTTCCTGGTGAAATATGGCGCGAAGAATTGCAACACAAAGACATATTAAAATGCGACAAGTAGGTGCCCATAATGTATTCAAATTGCTCAAAAAAACATGAGAAAGTGCGCTTTTGTTGGGGTTTTTTTTTTTGGGGGGGGGTGCTTCTCTTGAATAAAGAAATTATATTTAAAAAAAAAAAAAGAATGCGCCTTTTAATGAAGCCTCCGAAAGTCATCCGTGTAAAGGTTCTTCATCACATCCTGGCAAAAACAGTTTTATGTTTTTGAAAGCAAAATGTGTATTAACCGTTTAATTCTTTCATCAGTTATTCCTTTCACTGAATAAATCAACGTCTGATATTCCCCCTAGCTAGAAACTTGCAAATTTTCCATCTCCATTTCTAGAATTTGATATTCTTTTTTTCGAACATGCTCATTTAAATTTCCAGTAATTTAGTTCGGAATTATTCAGGGAAAAGTAAACATTGCTAAATATGTTTTCGCATTTTTTCCAGGGTATGTCTAGACTTTCTTCTTACAACGATCAGGCAGGCCACTCAATTTTTTTTTTTTTCTTTACTGGTGCAGTAAGTTCTTTAAACCAGGTACGGAATGAGCTTCTTAATTTGTTTTTCTTTTTCTAATCGTCAAACATCTTCGTATCGTTGTTGGAACAGCGTGTTATCTAACGAATGTAGAAACTTTTCTTTCTTAGACTCTCTTTAAAACGCAAAACTTTTGCAACCTCCTTTGATGTGCGACATAAGCAGAGATCGAAGACAAGATTGCTCACTATTTTGTAATCGCTAACCCTGTTTCACAAAGCGAAACAAGATACTTCTCAGCAATAGAAAAAAACTAAAGAGGAGAACAAATACGTAAAAGTTATAACCATATGCGTCCGAGTAACTTCGAGAAATATTGCATCTCATGTTTATTGATAAGTCAACGAACTTTTTCTGTCTTTTTCCGTGTGTCCTACCATTCCCAGCAGGAGAACAAAATTACTCAAACACATGAAAAAACAACTGTTCGACAAACCTAATGTTCAACTAAATTGTAGAGGGGAAAATATACAAGAACGTAAAAGACTACATACCAAGAAAGGTGGAAATAAAAAGTGCACCAGGAGTATAGAAAAAGAAATCTCAAAGCAAGAAGTAAAAGAAGTCATCACCCAAAGGAAAAATGACAAGGCAGTAACTTCACTCAGAAGTAGTAACTTTGGTATTAAAACTCTTGGGAAATCATGGAGTAAAATTGACGCTGGAATTATTCAATAGGTTGCACAGAGAAAGAAATTCTAGATTAGAAAAAAATATATACGATAGTGCACATCTTTAAACAAATTGCTGACGTCCTTCAATGTAATAACAAAGGTACAAGCGAGCAGCATAAATTATGAAGACATTCGAGAGAACAGTCAAGAGATTGCGAAAATGTAAAAATCTGCAATATTCAATTGCCCCAAAGAGGGCTGCAGAAAAATACACTATCCAATCTTCTTATGTGACAGTTAGAAAAATTTTTTAGAAAAAAAAAAAAAAAAAAAGATCTACCATATGCATTGCCCAACATAAAATATTCGGGCACATCTCTATTGATAGTGAATTAGGTCCAACGCAAGCCTCACGTTGCACATCCATCTACAAATATGCCCGTATGGCTATGATGAGACAACAGCACGACTGTGAATACCAGATGCTTCCCTCTATTGATAGTGAATTATGTCCTACGTAAGCGCCACGTCACAGACCCAACTATAAACCTGCTCCTAGAACTAAAGTAGGGTAAGACAATATAGCACGGCTTTGAATACAAGATGCTTCCCTCTATTGATGGTGAATTAGGTCGTACATGGGAATCACGTCACATGCCGGACAATTATGTTTTACCAGTTGCTACATGTGTGGTATGTCGTAAAACATGTAACAACGAGTTTGTACATGCGTAGCAACTCGTTAACTCTTTATTTCGCTGAATGACTCAACGACCATCTTGCACAATTTACACCCCACATAGGTGGTTTAGGTTCAACTAGTAGTGGTTCGAACATTTCTAATCTACCTTAGATCGATCCTGGGACATTTTCATCAATAGGCAGAAGCACTCACTGACTGTTAAGCCGTCCACAACTCTTATATAAATTGGAGAAATCACACGAACATGAAGTACTTGCGGACCTTCTGGTTCACAATCATAATACGTAATCCTCTGACAGAAGTATCAACAAGTTTTACAATCTTAACAATCTCAACTCTCTTAGTGTTCTATAGTCACGGTGGTTGTGTGGTACGAATGGCTTCTAACCATTCGTCTTAGATGGGTCAGAGTTCGAATCCCGAGTAACGCCTTGGCGGCAGGGACGTCGCTAGACTTCAAAATCAGGATGGACGACGGGTGGGCGAGCCTAAGTTTTGGTTAGGCAAGCTTGATAGCAACTGTTTTTTGTTTGTTTGTTTTTTCTGGGTTTTTTTTTTTTTTTTTTTTTTTCTGTTTTTTTTTTTTTTTTTTTTTCGAAATACTGAAAGAACAAATTTTTAATGCTTTTTCTTTTCTTTCAATTGAAGGTTAAACGACCACCGTGAGCAACTAAATGGACTGTAAGCAATCTCCCGTCCCTAATTTAGGGTCACTGGTTCTAGGGAAGGCAGAGAGGCCGTGCCGTAAGACAAACACAACATCCATGCCTCACCGGGATTCAAATCCAAACTCTTCTCAGACAAATGGTTATAAGCCAGCGCTTAGACCACTGCGCCACCGGGGCGGTTTCAAAGCTTTTCACTACCGGCTACAAAAGAATTCGTGCAATTCCGATCCCCTCCACCTGGACACACATAAATACATGGACCTGACTAGTTTTGCCACGGGTGTAAGTTACAAGTGCTGGTGGAATGTCGCCTTCAACTTTTTTCTTGCTCTGGATGCATTGTCTTAAATTTCTTTTCAAAATTTTCCATTTTTTGCTTTCGAAAATAGTACTGTACTTGAACAATTTATTTAAAAGAAAATGTCGTTTTCGTTTATTTAAATCAAATTTTAACGTTGTGTCCCTCAGACACAATACCTCAACCCTCCTTAACTTCCTTCCTTCCAGCTAGCGACTTTGTCCTGCACTCCTCTCATACAAAGCAGTCGTCAGCCAGTTTCTACACTTTCACCGGCAGTCTTAAGGATGCTAGTGTAGTTTTAGACTAGACTTTTCGTGTTGGAGTCCCATATTTTCTAAAGAAAATAAACAGGATGATTAGTAGTGACACCATAAACACCTGTATTCCTATCCACCTTACTCATTAGTTCCCCCTGGTCATACAAACATGAAGAAGGGGATTAAACTAACGAATTGGAAGAGTGGAGAACTGAATTTTCATGGTCCAGCGATGCTATTTTAATAACCTTTTTTGGAGACGTAAAAACACACTTCCTAGGGAAAATACGTAGGGTTACATGAAATAAAACACAAGACTTATTACTTCGCAAAGTGCAGATAATATTTTAAAGTTAAGTATATTAAACAAGTTAGTAAAATCATGCAATGCATTGATTATGATACGCTTTCCAACATAACAGAAATCATTACTCAAGTTATGAAGATAATGGCTGTAGAATAAATCTCGCTCTTATGATCTGACCTTTGACCCCATTTCAATGATATTCAACAGAACAGGTAAAGTATACTTTCGGAACAACATAACAAGTTTTGTCTCAATTGAAACATTTTTACGTAAGTTATAACGCATAAAGGCAATGGAATGGATCCCGATCCTATGTCCTGACCTTTGACCCCATTTCACCCATTTTCAATAGGGTTCATCCCCAGGGGGCCCTCTACAACATACTAAAATTTCATCGCAATCGAACCATATTTACGCAAGTTATGACGCATAGGGGCAATGGAATGCATCCCGCTCCTATGTCCTGACCTTTGACCCCACTTCACCCATTTTCAACAGGGTTCGTCCCCAGGTGATCCCCTATCATATACTAAAATTTAATCGAATCGAACCATTTTTACGGGAATTATCGTGCGGACAGACGGACGGACGGACGGGCAGACGGACAAAGCTGGAGCATATACGCTCCTTCAACCTACGGTTGGAAAGCGTAAAAAATGGCGCACTTTGAATTGGGTGGGCGGCAGGGTGGTGAGCAAGCCCACCCTTGCACCCCTTTGGCGACATTCCTGGTTGGTGGTGAGTATGTTTTATGGACCTTGGTGTTGTTCCCTTCTGTCTCGGCAATCAGTGGCCTCAAATTTGGGAGAGATGACTGCTTTTAGCTCATTGAGTTGCTCACGCTAGTAGTTAAACACCAAAGGAAGCTAACATCACATTGTTTTTTTTTTCGACGTAGGTTCTTTTTTTTTTTTTTTTTTTTTTTTTTTTTACTAGCTGATAGCGTTGCCAAGCGTTCCAAAAAGTTCCGGGAGGTAATCTGAACTTTAATAAGGAAACATCTAACTGAAAATTAGCAAAATGTATGTAAAAAATAGAAACTCAAAAGGAAAGTTAAATTAGAGATATACGTCCTACTTTCACCATTTCAACTTTTTCTTTTACGCAAACGCTTACGTTTCTGCAAAATTTCCAAATCGATGCTTGACGAGAAACTTCGCCTTCATAGCTCGCTGGTAAAAAACAGACTACATGACTATATCAATCGCAAACAAATGTTTCAGTTCCCGGATCATCAAACCTCGGCTTCACAGCTCGCTGGTGCAGAAAATGTTACACGACTATAGCAAACAAATGTTCTAGTTTCTGGATTCTCAAACCTCAGCTTCAGAGCTCGCTGGTGATGAAATTACTACACGACTATTGCAAACAAATGTTACAGTTTCCGGACCATCTGAACCTCAAACTGTTCCTTGAGCACTTCACCTTAACAAACAATGTAAGGTGAGGAGAATTTGGACACTCAATTTTGCGTTGTGTGTCCAAGTTTTCTTGGTCTCAAGAACGAAAGAGGTAAGATGGAGAATGAGGAATGCAAAACTAACGAAAAGAAACAATTTTGCAACTTCGGCGGATCACAATGCTGGGAATTCCCGGAATTTTAAAGCCAGTTGTCGGTTAATTCACGTTTTAAGTATGTCAACGTCCGTTATTTGGAATGCCGACTATTAGCAAGTGAATGCCCGATAAGAAACCATGCGTTTCTGCTGAGGGAATAAAAAATTGTCCGGTGAGGATAGATGTAAAGTATTATGAATTGTCCGTTAAATAGGAGTTTCGCAGTAGGCAAAATGTTCTCTCTGACGTTTTTTTAAGGTTCAATATTTGTGTATTACCAGGAAAAGTGAAATTTTATTAATAATTATTATTTCAAATACCTTTTTTTGTTTTTTTATTTTATTTTTTTCGTTTTTTTCTGTCTTGTGTTCACGTGAAACTATGGGAAACATGGTGAGTGTTTGCGTGAGTTAAAAAACTGACTTTCCATATTTGGGGGTTAATTCAGGAATTTCATTTTGGAGACTGCTAAAAATTTTGGGGAGATGTTGGTGAGGTGTTAGGGGGTGTAGATAAATCCATGACCCGTTTTAACCATAAGAACAACATGAT
This sequence comes from Macrothele yani, assembly GCA_039090855.1. Lineage (NCBI taxonomy): Eukaryota > Metazoa > Arthropoda > Arachnida > Araneae > Macrothelidae > Macrothele > Macrothele yani. The sequence continues at coordinate 19,546,280 of CM077006.1, read as the reverse complement.
GAGGAACATATCCATGGATATACAGCAGTAAGTACATATTATGGAAAGTCCAATTCACGTAATTTAAGGAAATGTTTACGAAGCCAAGACACAAAAGCAAATTTTTGACAACAAAAAAAAAATCCCTATCCTTCTGTATGCAAAAACAAAATCTGGAAAACATAGCAAAAATTGGAGGAAAGTATTGCGCTACCTAATACTCTTGAGCAAACTCCTTTCCATTGATCACATTGTAGAGATTTTTTTAATTTTTTTTTTATCTTTTGTCAAGATAGAAAGAATTACAGGTAATACGCTCAGTTAGGACGAAATCAGTTTTTACTTATTTGGCTTTTCTTCAAGACACTTCTTTGCTCCATCACAACATTATTTATTGCGTAATCTGTGAGCCACTAATCAAATTAATATGTTGTTTATCTGAAAATTCCTAACGAGGTATTTTAAATAAGCAGCAAATGTTGTAATTAACATTGTTCGTATCCCCAGAGCCAGAGGGGCAACAAAGGTCTAGTCAACTTCAAAACAGTTTATTAATTATTGTTTATTTAAATAATTAAGTCTTATTCCTATTCGTAGATGGCAGCACATAACAAAGTATAAAAAGTCCTTGTTAAATCCTAATCTTAATACCCTAATTCCCACAGTGCACAATGGATTACATCAGAAATGGGATACTTTCCAGATATTAGGGCGGCCCTAGAACAAGATCATTGAGGCTGCTGAACAGTGGCGTACAGGAAAACACTCGACCTCCCCCCTGTCCTCCCCCTCTACCGCGCGAAAAAATATCTTTGAGGCCCTTTTGCAAAAATGTATTAGTTTTCAATTACTGAGATTTTTAAATTCCATATTATTAATAGGTTTTATGGTGTTTTTATTATATTGTTTTTTGCAAAACCAAAATTTTTACACTTTATTGCGAGTAACATAAATGTGCGCGTTGTACTTAGTTTTACATCAATACAAAGTATTACAAATCGCTTACGCCAAAGTTAATTATGTTATGCAAATTTTATTCTTTTAGAGAATTAAGGCCAGCCTTTGAAATGCCTCACGATCACACACATGAAACACGTAACTGCCACGTTACAACCCATTCTTGATTTATACGAAACTACAGATAAGTAGGAAAATAAATAAGTAACAATTAAGAATTGTGGCACAAAATTAGTAAAATTACTTAAATTAAATTACCCTTGAATATTAAAAACACACAAAACATAATGCTACAATGTTTTACACCTTTTAAAATCTTTTCTCTTGACTGTTATACAAAAAAAAAAAAAAAAGTTAATAACACGGTCTGTTTCTTCGTTCCCGCGAAGAACACCTTTTAGCTCAATATATATTTTAAGGATATGTAGTTATAACGCCTTATCCTCACTGACATAAACATTTCATTCATTCGAGTGATATTTCTTTCACATTCATATACATGTATGGCCGTGAAAAGGGGCCTCAAGTCCTCTGGAATAGCTTCTTTCCCGTCATCCAGCTTTTAGTACGTCTTTTGTAAAAAAAGATCGTGCTTATGTTATCGGTTTGTCCGTCCGTTCGTCTGTACCCACGATATCTCTGCAACTATTAGTCCGATTTGAAAAATTATTTTTGCATTGGGAAGCTTGAAATATGCGAATGATGATCCTTTATTTCGTTTTTTTTTGTTTTTTTTTACGATGTACAATTTCGCCGCTAGAGGGCGTAAATGCAGATGATGTCGAATTCAAAAATACGTTTTATTCCACATATTTACTTCTAAACATCCGATTGAAAAAATTCTTTCATCTTTCGATTCCATTTATGTCGAAGAGTATTTTAGATATAGTTACTTTTTCAAATTATGCATAGATTTTCCGCTAGGGGGAGTAGCGGTAAATTGCGTTTCCCCCTATATCTCTGCTTCTATATCTCAACCAATCGAAATGAAAATTGGTTTGTGAAATGCGCATACACTGAAGAGCAATTGAATTAGAGCCAGCTGGCGTTATGCAAATATGGCGCTGTGGGTGGCACATTTGCATAACGCCAGCTGGCTCTAATTTTGGCTTTCCGCACCGCATACAGCTCCTGATGGGAAATCGTTTGCACATAATTTCTAATTTTTGTAAAAAAATGGTTTGGCCACCAGGGTGCGTAAATCTTAATTTCCGCTTCTGATGTATTTGCAACAAAATATGAGCTTCTAAATTCTCGATTGAAAAAAACGTCGTTTGTTTACCGATACTGCTCATGTCGACAAACCTTTTAGGAACATTTTCCTCTTAAAATAATGCATGGTTTATACGCCAGGGGGCGTAGATGTATATCTCATTTTTGTCAATATCTCTGCTTCTAGGAGTCCGATTTGGAAAATTCTTTCTTTGTTGGATAGTGTTTCTAGTGTGACATGTGGTTCATGTAATTTCAAAATTTTCAAGTAATTCATAGACTTTCCGCTAGGGGGCATAAATGTAAATTGCGTTTCACCCTATGTCTCTGCTTCTAAATTTCCGATTTGAAAAAATTCTTTCTGCACCGCATACAGCTCCTAATGGGAAATCGTTTGCACAGAATTTCTAATTTTTGTGAAAAATGGTTTGGCCACCAGGTGGCGCAAGTCTTAATTTCCGATTCTGATGTATTTGCAGCAAAATATGAGCTTCTAAAATTTCGATTGAAAAAAAGTCGTTTGTGGACCGATACTATTCATGTCGACAAACCTTTTAGGAAATGTTACTTCTTGAAATAATGCTTGGTTTCTACGCCAGGGGGAGTAGATGTATATTTTATTTTTGTCGATATCTCTACTTCTAAGAATCCGATTTGAAAAATTCCTTCTTTGTTGGATAGTGTTTCCTATGCGAAATTTTTTCCCTATAAACTCAAAATTTACAAGTAAAGCATAGACTTTCCGTTAGGGGCACAAAGGTAAATTGCGTTTTCTGCCTTATTTCTGCTCGTAAAGCTTCGATTTGAAAAATTATTCTTCCTGTATAGCAATCAAGAGCTGAAGAAAAATATTTTTCACATAATTTCTAATGTTTGGTAAAGAATGGTTTGTCCACCAGGGGTCATAGGTGTTCATTTCTGCTTCTGATGTATTTGTAGCAAAATTTGGGCTCCTGAAAACTCGACATTTTTTAGCACGTCTTTTGTAAAAAAATATCGTGCTTATGTTATCGGTTTGTCCGTCCGTCCGTCTGTACCCACGATATCTCTACAACTATTAATCCGATTTGAAAAACTATTTTTGCATTGGGAAGCTTGAAATATGTGAATGATGATCCTTCATTTCGTTTTTTTTTTTTTACGATGTACAATTTCGCCGCTAGAGGGCGTAAATGCAGATGTTGTCGAATTCAAAAATAAGTTTTATTCCACATATTTGCTTGTAAAAAACCGATTGAAAAAATCATATTATCTTTCGATTCCATTTATGTCGAAGAGTATTTTAGATATAGATAGTTACATTTTCAAATTACGCATAGATTTTCCGCTAGGGGGCGTAAAAGTAAATTACATTTTTCCCCGATAACTCTTCTTCTAAAACTCCGATTTGAAAAGACTTTTCTTCAGCGGTTACATCTCCTGATGGAAAATCTTTTGCATATAATTTTAAATTTTTGGTAAAGAATACTTTGGCCACCAGGGAACGTAAGAGTTAATTTTTGCTTCTGATCAATTTGCCATAAAATCTGAGCTTCTAAAATATCGATTGAAAAAATTCTTTCCTGGAATGATGCCACTCACATCGATAAACCTTTTTGTAATATTTTCTTCCTAAGGTATTCAACAGTTTCTCCGCCAGGGGGCGTAGATGTACATTTCATTTCTGTCAGTATCTCTATTTCTAGGATTCCGATTTGAAAAATTCCTTCTTTGTTGAATAGTGTTTTCCGTGTGATATGTGCTTCACATAATTTCAAAATGTTCAAGTAATTCATAAACTTTCCGCTAGGGGGCGTAGATGTAAACTGTGTTTCCCCTTATATCTCTGCTTCTAAATCTCCGATTTGAAAAATTCTTTCTGCACCGGATACAGCTCCTGGTGGGAAATCGTTTACACAAAATTTCTAATTTTTGTAAAAACATGGTTTGGCCAACAGGTGGCGTAAGTTTCAATTTCCGCTTCTGATGTATTTGCAGCAAAATATTAGCTTCTAAAATCTCGATTGAAAAAAATATCGTTTGTTGATCGATACTACTTATGTCGACAAACCTTTTAGGAAATTTTCTTCTTGAAATAATGCATGGTTTCTACGCCAGGGGCGTAGATGTATCTCTTATTTTTGTCAATATCTCTGCTTCTAATAGTCCGATTTGAAATATTCCTTCTTTGTTGGATAGTGTTTCCGATGCGAAATGTTTTTCCTATAAATTCAAAATTTGCAAGTAAATCATAGACTTTCCGCTAGGGGGCACCAAGATAAATTGCGTTTTTTGCGTTATTTCTGCTCCTAAAGCTCCGATTTGAAAAATGCTTCCTGTATCGCCTGATGGAAAATATTTTTCACATAATTTCTAATGTTTGGTAAAGAATGGTTTGGCCACCAGGGGTCATGCGTGTTAATTTCTGCTTCTGATGTATTTGTAGCAAAATCTGGGCTCCTGAAAACTCGACTGTTTTTTTTTCTTGGACCGATACCGCTTATATGGATAAACCTTTTGAGAATACTTTCTTCCTAAAATAATGCATGGTTTTCCCACCAGGGGACGTAAAGTCACATCTTATTTTTGTCGATATCTCTGTTTCTAAGAGTTCGTAAGCTCACGATTCCGTTTACAGCAATATCTGAGGGACTAAAAACCTGATTGAAAATCTTCTTTTTTTCGTCAGATCTATTGTTTTTCATACCTGTATCATTCACTTTGAATAGATTTGATAAATTTAATTTGCGTCAGAACGGATTCAAAACACGTGCTCATTACACCCGAAAATTCGGTGTCATCTTTCTTGTTATAAAATAAAGCGAAAATGCTTTCTTGGAGATTTTACTTATTTACTGAAAAAAAATTGCTTTTCTTTTTATAGATTCTGTTATCGGTTTGTCCGTCCGTCAGTCTGTACCCACGGTATCTCTGCAACTATTATTCCGATTTGAAAAATGCTTTTTGCATTCGGAAGCTTGAAATGTGCGAATGATGGTCCTTTATTTAGTTTTTTTTTTTTTTTTTTGCGATGTACAATTTTGCCGCAAGAGTGCGTTAATGCAGATGATGTCGAATTCAAAATTACGTTTTAATCCACATATTTGCTTCTAAACATCCGATTGAAAAAATTATTTTATCTTTCGATTCCATTTATGTCGAAGAGTGTTTTACATATAGTTTCCTTTTCAAATTACACGTAGATTTTCCGCTAGGGGGCGTAAAAGTAAATAACATTTTTCCCGATAACTCTTCTCCAAAAACTCGATTTGAATTTTTTTTTTTTCAGCGGATACATCTTTATTTTATTTACATGTAATACAATCAGCCTTTCCTCAAGAAAGGAAATGTAAGAAGGAAAAATAAATGATTTACATTTTTATTCTTATTTTGTTTCATGTATGACGTAAGGGCTACTGTTTTTGAGGAATTCATAGACAAATGTGGAGGTGGTTCAATTCATAAATATAACATCAGTAAAATGTTTTATATAGAAAAACATATAATATAGATATAAAATTCAAAGTTTATATTAATTTATTAATTTAGATTTTATCGAGATACTAGCTTTACTACCCGGCTTTGCCCGAGATTTAGGCTTATTAGTTTCATATTCCCTTATATGTCACTGAAAAAATCGGGGAAAAAATTGATGCTTGCAAGAAAGAATAAAGCTGATTTCACAAATTCGGTCATTGCAAATAATTTATTCATAGTGTGATTATTTCAGCACTTGGCCGTACACAACATTTTTGGTTTTTCCTTCATCGGCGACAATATATAATCCTTTGCTCTTGACATTCCAACATACAGGTGTAGAATTAAACGGACCAAAAGCGTTACGAATTATTTAACACGCGTCCAGGAGACACAGCATTGGAACACTGACTGAACAAAATTCGTTAACAATTTGTTATCGACGATCAAATGCATCACGTACTTTCAATTTCAGACGTCTTTGAGCGACGAATCTCTGGGTTAAAAAAGTTAAAAACATATCTTTGCGAATATTTTATAAAACTGGTTGAAATTTTAATGAACACCATAAATCGTTAATAGGAACATGACCTCCAAATTTCGCCTGAATTGGTAAATAACCTTTTAAATTAGCCGTCAAAATTGTATTAACCGTTTCTGCGTATATATTTCTGTTTACCAATGAATTAAAAAGTCCATGCCTATTTTAAAAAAGGTTTTGACCGGATTCCCGGTGAAATTTTGAGAGACTCCTCTTATTGCCAATTCATGGTGTTGATAAATATTTCAGCCCGTTCCGTTGAGATTTCGCAAAGTTCGTTTTCGCATTTGTCATGCACAGTTCTCAAAGAATAGAAACACCTGTGGATGTGCCGAGGAAATGAATGCAGTCACGTGCGTTCAGATTTGGAATAGATAACGATGACGTAGCAAACGATGCTGACTTTATTGATTAGCTTATTAATTAATTCATAACTCGCGAACGGGAGAACGTAGAGATCTTAAAATAGTTGCGTTGACCTAGAAATTTCAGTATTAATAAGCTATGTAAATTTCACGATGCCACAGTTCGTCATTCGAGAGTTTTTGCTGCTTCAGACAAACAGACGTTTTGTGTTTTATACACTGAGTGGCCACTTTATTATGACCACCTGACAGTTTTAAGCAAATGAGCGATGGCTGCACGCTGTTGCCGGCAGAGGGCGAGGCTAGTATAAGAATGGAAAGCTTAGTGCTTTCGACAGTAGTAGAAGTGATGTTTGGGTGACGAGATGGGTAAAAAATGCGTTTTGACGGACTTTCAACGTGGGATGATTGTAGGAGCTCGGAGCCATGGAGCGAGTATCACCGAAACCGCCGCATTCCTGAAATGTTCCAGAGCAGCTGTTGTTAAAGTGTTTAAAGACTGGGCTGTCAGCCAAAAAACTGGGTCTCTACGTGCAACGTGTGGTCGTCATCGACTAGTGACTGCTCGGGCGGAGCTGAGAGTGTCCAGACTGGTAACAGACAACAGAAGGGCAACAGTGCAGCAAATTACAGACCATCTTAGTCAAGGATCCCCTCAAATGATCTCTGAATGCACTATTCGCCGTACACTCCATCGGATGGGATATGGCAGCCAAAGGCCTGTTCGAACACCTCTGCTGTCTGCAGTTAACAAAAGAAAACGTCCCCAGTTCGCACAGGAGCACAAGGATTGGACAGTCGATAATTGGAAACAAATTATGTGGTCCGATGAATCACGTTTTCAGTTGCACCATGCCGATGGCCGAGTGAGAATTTGGCGGAAACAGCACGAAAGCATGGACCCCACATGCACTGATACAACCCTTTAAGCTGGTGGAGGCAACGTTTTGGTTTGTGGAATGTTTTCCTAGCATGCTTTGGGCCCTTTAATTCGTGTTGATCAACGTCTGGCTGGCACATCATATCTAAACATCGTTGCGGACCAAGTGCATCCTGTCATGTGGATGGTTTATCCAAATGGCGATGGCTACTTTCAACGAGATAATGCGTCCTGCCATAGAGCTCGCATTGTACAGTATTGGTTTCAGGAACATGCCGGTGAGTTTACTTTGCTTGCGTGGCCCAACAATGTCCAGATCTCAACCCCATTGAGAATTTGTAGGATGAAGTTGAACGAGCCATCAGACAGCTAAATCCACAACCTTGCAATCTCACACTCCTGGAAAGTGCTATTCGTCAAGCATGGTCTCAGATCCCACAAACCACCTATCAACATCTCGTGGGGTCCATGCCACGAAGAATCGACGCAGTATTAAAGGCAAAAGGTGGCCGAACGAAGTACTGAGGGGGTGGTCATAATAAAGTGGCCACTTAGTGTATATAAGATTTGTTTTATCTGTAGTGTGCGTGTCGTACTATACAGAGGTAAAGCACGTGTCGAGACGACAAATCTGCAGCGATGCATTCCGGCCCTGTAGCTTAGTTGGGAGAGCAACTTACTCCGGAGTGAGGGGGCGCAAGTTCGATCTTCGTCACAGACCAATATGTGTTTCCACGCGTATTCAAATGATGTCAGCACGTTCTGTTTTACAAAAGCGAAACATGTTTTATGATCTGTCCAAAGAATGCGATCTTGGTACCTTGCCCCCGTTGTCAAAAAAATAGTTCCGACGCCCCTGTACTATTTATTGCATCATTCACCAGGAATATTTGTGTGCCAAATATCTCGGTTTTAAAAACATTATGAAAGTTATCACAGACATTGTGAATTTCATCCGAGTGATGGGTTTGAATCAGTGACAGTTTCAAAATATTGTATAGATGGAATGGAATGCTGATCATGGCAATGTTATCCACTTCTCCGACATGCGATGACTAAGCCGTTCAACAGCGCTCACAAGGATTTTTGAGTTGAAAGATGCCGTCCAAGAATTCATGACAGCAAAAGACAATCCAATATCAGAGCTCGACGATCCGAAGTGGTTGGATGTCCTTGCCTTCTTTACGGGCATTTCTTCTTATTTGAATGAGTTAAATTTGAAGCTTCAGTCAAAGGATTAACTAGTTCAAGCCCTGTTAAAATCACAAAGCTTGTCAGATTAAATTAGAACTCCTTAAGGGCCAACTTCGAAACCACAATTTTAGTCATTTCCAAAGAATGTTGAAATTGCTGTCTATAGAATATGCTCCTCAATATGTGACTGAAATTTCTCAGCTCCAGACCAAGTTCCAAAAGAAATTCTAAGATTTCCCTGCTCAAGGAAAGACCCTGCGAAAGTGGTAACTATTTCTTTCTCTGTGAATGTAATGGAAACTCCAAGGGACCTCCAAATGGAAATCATTGACCTTCAATGTGACTCAGACCTTGAAAATGAAATTTGAGGAAATGTCTCTCCTGGAATTTTATCAAAAAATATGTAGAAAAAGGAAAATTTGTGAATTTAAGAATGTATGCGGCAAGAATTTTTTCCGTCTTCGGAAGCACGTTCTGAATACTGATCTGAACATATGCTTCCCAGAATGACTCCCCTCCTCCACTCCCCCATCCTTTTAGTTCTGAGACCTAGCAACACCCTGCGAAGAAGCATGGAGTTTGATGCAGAGGATTTGATTCTCTTTGGAACGCAGCGAAGGTGCTCAAGATGTGCTTCGCAAGCCTCTGGGTCAATGTGAAAATGAATGGGAACTGTTCTGTCCAATTCTAAGAAAAGTTCTGTCCTATTGAAACCATAGACCAGTAGATTTGCCATGGGGATCTTGTAAGCAAACCGCCACCCTGCTTTCGGGAAAAGAAATGGAAGACATTATTCTCGTGAAAAACTAACGGATATTTCCCTCGAACGTTCGCGTTTTTTACCGTTTTATGACCAAGACCACTGTCCGTTATTCGGAGGATCCGCTATTTGGAGGTAAAGAGCTATTTGGTGATAAAGATATACACTATATTGACAAAAGTCACCGGACACCTAGAAGAGAAACACAACACAGGATTTATTGACATACATTAGTACGGTGTCGGCCCACCTTTTGCCTACACGTGTCTTCACGAGCTCCATGTTTGAGTGCTTCAGGTACGTGTTTTGTGTGTCCCATCATTGTTCTTCTGTGTGTGTGTGTGTGCCGAAGTTAAAGGTCTGTGCTTTCGTTTAAGATCCTTCACGAGTTGGTGAGTGCTTATTTTTTTCATTATCAGTGTTTTAATTTCCACACCGAGCTGGTCGTTTTTCTTCGTTAACCCTTGCCATTGATTATGGCATCTGCCGATGAGGGCGCTGTTCCCGCCCGCATCGCTACAACTCCTCGCGTCGCCTCCTCAAAGTCAGTCGCAGCCGACCAATCATCTTCGCTTGCTAGTGGAGAGCCTCTTAATTTTCCTCCTGCCATCTACACCTCTTCTCCTGACCGGGTCTCCGACTCTGCCATTGAGAACGTGGAGTGGACGTCCCTGGCCTCTGCTGGCGATGATGAATTCATGGACGTCTCTGATCGCGTCACTAATCTGCCCTCTACAGTTTCTACTGCCTCTGCTTCCAGTACATTGTCTCATGCTGCGTCAATGCCTTCCATAGGACGCGCTTCTGTACGCACGTATTCTGCGACTGCCTCTGGTATTCCACCGCCTTCCTCCTCGTCTCGTCTGCCCCCTATGGATTCTTACGTTACTCTCAACGGTGACACCATCTTATTAGACATTCCCGAGAACTCTCCTGCTGGTCAACGTCTTCATTCGACCCTCGAGTTGGGGGTTTGTTTTGATGCGCTGCCCAACACTCCTTTGAAGCAGTACAGCTCCGCTCTCAAGAAGATGCTTCCTTCTGGTGCCATCACCCACCTTACCCGAAAGCCACGAACTGTGATTGTTTATTTTTCGAAGAAAGAATATGCCGAGCCTGTCTTGTCTCGGGGCCTATCAATTGGCGATCTTCACCTCTTAGCCGAATCCATCGCCCAGCATCCTGTTCTAGTCTCTCTACATCCGGTACCCCCGGAGATCTCTGATGATATGCTGTGTGCTGCACTTTGTCGATGCGGCAGAGTAGTCGCCCCAGTGAAGACTCTCTCCTCTCCCCCTTTGACCCCGATGATAAACATATCTGTGGCTTCCGTAGAACTGCTCGCATCATCTTCCCGTCGGAAGAGCATCTCATAAAGTTTCTGCGGTTCTTCGATGTTCGTTGCGGTAACGAGCGCCGCTGGATTGAGCTCCTCACCTCTGCTCATTGCTCACGCTGCAAGGCTTACGGCCATCAGCAGGCTCGTTGCCCCCATGCAGAACCACTGACTCCTGAAGCTCCAAGGCAGCATTCTACCTCTTCCTCCGTTTCTGCTGCCAGGCCTCCTCTTGCGTCTGCACCTCCTGGACCCAGTTCTGCCGAAAATCTGATTAAAGCCTTCGATCAACACGCGTCTTCCGATTTTGCTTTCTCCACTCTGTCGGATTTTCCTCCGCTTAACTCCTCCTCGCCTTCCCGTGTTCTCTCTCCATCAGAGGACATCACGGCTGATCCTCAAGCTTCATTCACCGTCGGCACTTTTGCTCTTGGCGATGAGGTGGACATTTCCTCAGATTCCACATCTCGTGTGTCATCGATCCACGGCAAACGTCGCTCTACTACCAGTACCGAGGCTCGGAGGGAAAAGAAGAAGTCACCTTCTCTGACTGGCCGCCCACGTCGTTCCACCAATCTAGCAGGCTCTAAGTCTCCCTTGTCACGTTCTAGCTCTTCCTCTTCAAAGTCCAAGGGTCATCTGCCGACGTTTGAAGATTTCTCGACTCTGCTTACCAATGCCTCTCTTCCTTCAGAACCTGTCTCCTTTGAAGCTCCTTAGGAGTTTCTCACTCATAAAACAAATCGGGAGGTTTCTCTCATCTTTTTACAGCAGTTTGAAGCAGTTCTTCCCGAGGTCTTCGAGTAAGCAACTTCCATCCTCAAATTCCTCCGGCATAATGCCAAGCAACCCGACTACGTCTTGTGGTGTCGTGGTGTCATCAATCACCTCGACACATTCCACAAAGCTGCCATAGCTGCCCTTCATCCGACGTCGGACTTGCCCATTCAAGGTCGCCGCTCTGAATTGTAGGGGGTGGGCTAACCCCCTCGCTAACACTCTCGTTCTGGAAGATCTCTCGCCCCTTGGGGCAGACTTACTCCTTCTGCAAGAGACGAACTGCCACTCCTCGACACTTTTTCATAGATGGCGCACTTGGGACTTCACCTTTCACCATGCTTTCCGTTACTCTGTGCAAAATGATACAGCAGGAGTATCAGTCTGCCATCTCCGCATGCCGTGAAAGCTCCTTCTATGCTACGTGATCGCCAGTGACCCCGCGGTTCGTTGTTACACCAAGTCCGTTACATCTCACCGTGAGTTAAGACTCTGCATTAACTTTTTGATATTCTTTCGCACTGCGGTGCCCCGCCTGTGATCATTTTGTTCTTCCTCAAGCATTGCTCTGTTTGCATCACGTTGTAAATTTGTAATTACTCATTCAATGTACATACCATCGCTTTTTTCAGTTTGTATCATTCCTGTTTATTTTTTATTTTTTTCTTTGAGACGATTCCATGTTGCTCGTCTCCTCTGTTCTGTTACATTAAAGCTATTCTGAAACCGCCTTTGGCATTAATGTATGCACTGACCCTTCGACACTGGCTTTCTACAAGGTTTTGGAACACAGCGATAGGTATGCATTTCCATTCAGTACATAATGCTGCAGCTAACTGTTGCTTAGTAGTAGGCTTCGGTTCCAAACTTCTTATGCGGCGCTCTAATTCATCCCATAGGCACTCTATGGGATTAAGATCAGTGTTCTGTGCTGGCCAGTCCACACATGATACGGAATTATCGCCAAACCACACCGTAACAGTTCTTGCTTTATGTGTCGGTGCATTATCCTGCTGGTACCAACAAGGCTCGGTTCCATAGTATTGCCACAGAGTTGGTAGAGTATAATTATCCAGAATATCGAGGTAGACGTGCTGGTTAACAGGTTTGTCCACGATAACCAGTGGACCGTGGCCATGCCACGAAAAACATCCCCACACGAGTACACTGCCAGCTCCAAACTTGACCGTAGGAACTGTACACCGTAATAAATAGCATTCCCCCGGCTGCCGCCATACCCACACACGGCCATCAGACTGATGGATCGTGTATCTGGATTCATCAGTCCATAGGACCCGCTTCCATTGATCTGCGGTCTACGATAAATGTTCTTTACACCATGCTAAACGACGAGTAGCATTCAGTGGAGATGAAAGACTTGTGAGCAGCCACAGGACGGCGGTAACCCATGGAATGAAGTCATCTGCGAATGGTGCGTGTACATACCGAGGTTCCAGCATTTTTACTCACCTGTACACTGAGGTCTTGTGTAGTACTCAGTCGATTAGCTGTAACGACTCTCCTGAAAGTTCGACGTCCTCTGTCACTGATTTTCTTTGGTCTTCCAGCACATTTTGTTGTTTCAAGCACGCCATGTCTCTTCCACTTATTCAGTACACCCAAAATAGTTGACTTTGGTATGTTTAAACGCCTCCCGGTTTCTCTTATGGACAACCCAGTAATATAACACCGAACAATCATTCCTTCCTCAAAGTCAGTTCTCTCCCGCCACGACATTTTCACTGAACCTCACAGGGCGATATGATCGCAGTCAGCTGCACGCTTGTTTTTATACCGTTCGCAGTTGTACCACGCGTCTTAATAACGCAGCGGATCCGTTCATTTGCTTTTGAAAGGGGTGTCCGGTGACTTTTGTCGATATATGTATATATATAATCAGGGCCGTAGCTACCGGGAGGGCAGGGAGGGCGGTTGACCTAACAGAGTGGTCATTCGAGGGGCGTAAATTCATGCTCTGGGGGATGTAAAAAATAGAAACTGTAATTTAAAAAAAGGAAATCACACCGTTCCGTATTTTCTTTTTAAAGACTAGTTATTCTCACGCAGTATTATTCCATGCAGTTAACCACGGTACAGTATAACATATACCATAAGGTGTAAACATCTCATATCCATGAAGGGAATTTTCCAAAACAGTTAATGGAGGCATAGAAAACAATACGCTGATTTTCCTAACCTCTATGACCTTTCCGAACATGTCGTTGCAACGAAGAGCTAAATTTCTGCTCTGGGCAGCAAGTTCTCTGAGCTTTAATCTTAAGCAGAATTTTTCAAAACCCTACCCCTTAAAGCTTTTCCCATTGTTACGTTCGTTATACGATACTCATTCGTTTTGCATTTCTGTGGAGTGTTGTGTTGTCGGCGTTCCTATGACGTTTACGCTTTTCTTGGCATTTACAACCAATGATTCTTGGGTATTTACCTAGTCTTTTACGCTTTCCAACCGTAAGTTGAAGAATGAAGAAGCGTATATGCTCCAGCTTTGTCCGTCTCCCTGTCTGTCTGCCAGTCCGTCCGTCCGCAAGATAATTCGCTCAGTTATGGTTCGATTTCGATGAAATTTTAGTATGTGGTAGGGAACAACCTAGGGAGGAACCCTACTGAAAATGGGAGAAATGGGGTAAAAGGATATGACATAGGAGCGGGATTCATCCCATTGTCCTTATACATCATAACTTACGTAAAAATGCTTCGATTGCAACAAAACTTTATCATTTTGTTCCGGAAGTATACTGAGCCGGTTGTGTTGAATATCATCCAAATGGGGTCAAAGGTCAGTGCACAGGAGCAAGATTTATTCTACAGCCAGTATCCTCATAACTTGACTAAAAACCTATTGCCACAAAACTTTAGAATGTTGTTCCGGAGGTATACTGAGCCAATTCTGTTTAATATCATCGAAATGGGGTCAAAGGTCAGAGCACAGGAGCGAGATTTATCCTGCAGCCATTATCATCACAACTTGAGTAATAACTTAAGTAATGATTTCTGGTATGTTGGAAAGCGTATATCAATTCATTGCATGATTTAATTTTTTCATCACTTTTTTAATAAAATTTCGTCAAAAACCTAGTGAGATTTTTGAACAATCATAATACTTTCCCGTAATGGCGGTGTGTGAGAAAGTAAAAATCGCGTGTTATTTGAGTGGAACTGGAAGGTGTGTATAATTTTGTATTCGAAGAGGCGTAATTTTGAACTCGAAGGGGCATAATTTCAAGTCTCGCTCTCCCAGATAAGAAAATAAGAAAAGCGTGCTATGGTCTTGTATATAGTATGCGTAAAATAATTATATTATATTATATTATATTATATTATATTATATTATATTATATTATTTATTTGCATAAAAATATTATTATTATAAGTATATGTTCTATAGCCATATTGATAATGTTTAGTCTATTGAATGTACGTAGAATATTTTCATTGTTTCAGTTCCCATAAAGAACAATAAAACTCTTTTTAAAAAATGATACGTATAGATAAGTTGTTTCAGTTCACACACACGAAAAAAAACTTTTGGGTGTTTAGTGCAATTGTTTTTTCTTTAAATCAGTTGGTTTATAGATTAAAAATTGATATGAATTTCCTCCTTTCACTTGAGTTGCACATTATTTCCAGCAGATGGCAGCATATGATAAGATTTCCTTCTTTTTTTCCGATCGGACGACAATCTAAAAGAGCGCGCCTGTTTAAATGTTTGGATCCCTTTGGAAAACAATATCGAGGACAAGATAATTAACATCAGAAACCAAACAATCAGTATTAACTGTGAAAATCAGTACATCTTGTAATTTTCATAAGAAACCAAACAACCAGTATTAACTATGATAATCAGTGCATCTTGGAATGTTTTCTGGGGAATGATATTTTATACATTTTCTAACTAATTGTTATGTTATATTCTTTGGTTATATATCCCCCAAGCCAGCTCACGACACGTGCCTTCTTTCATTGGCTACGCGCTATTGACGTCAAAAGTAGGAGGTGATCACAATAATATGACTCGACTGTGTATGTACTGTGTATAATTTTGAAGTACTGTATTTACATATATAGAAGTAATTAATATACATAGAGTAATTACTTCTTCAAACGTTTCAAGAACAAACTTTCGCCAGTTAAACGAGGGGAAGGAAATTTCAAAGTATTTTATATTGGGCTACAGCCACAAGATCTCATTCTGAAAATAATCAATCGCGAAATAAAAATATATAATCATCTAAATGCTGCCACATAAGTGGAAACTGGTTAAAATATGAAGTTTAACTTGCAATTTTTTATAAAATTATTTTGTTTTCACCAGCAGAAGTTTTGGAGGATGAACGGAGTTTAGGGTTTTCTGTAACCTTCCGTTCAGCACTAAAATTCGAAAGAGATACTTCAAAAATAAGAGCATCAGCTGCTTCAAGTGATTTTCGATAAAATAGATGTAAAGAATTTCGCCTTGATCCAAACACTCTATCAAAGCCCATAATTTTGTTTGGTTATTTGTTTAAATCATTTCCTCTCATGTGGGTCTATATGCTCAGTTCATATAATGCTCAGCTCATATAATAATTTTTCTAAGCAAACATTTGTACGTGAATATTTTTTTTTTTTTCGTCACTGTTCTTTTCATCTGCTACTTCTTGGAAAGGAGCACCACCGCTTTATAATCCTTCCTAAAAGCCATAACTGACTGGAATACAACCCATCATGTATGCAGAACTCTCCCAATTTTTTAAATCTGTATGTCCAGCATAGTTGTACAAGATTGCAGCTCTCCTGCATTTTTTTTTTTTTTTTTTTTTTTTGGTGATGCAGGGTATACAACGTGAGACTACAGCTTATTCAAAAAATATTTGAATCTGTTAGTTCCTGCCAAAAAAGCTGTTCTCTTTTGGGGGAGGAGGAACCATACTTGAAATTACTTCCCTTTGAGTTCAACTGCTACCCACTTCCACCTAAATACGAGGTCCCATCAAAAAGTTCCAAGGCTCCGTATGTAGCGCGCCAACAGATGGCAGTACGCAGATGCGCGAGCAGTGGTCGAGGGCAGGGACCTTCATGAGTCATTGTGCCAAGTGGCGTCGTTCTGTGAACATCGGGAGCTGTGCTACACGATATTTGGTGACCACGTGCAGAACACAGCTGCGATTTCGGTATGGACTGCAAACTAGAGCAGAGAGCGAACATCAAATTCTGCGTCGAACTCGACAAATCGGAAACGGATACGCATGAAATGTTGCGGCAAGCTTATGGCTATGAAGCAATAAGTCGTGTGAGGTGTATTGAGTGGCACTCGCTCTTCAAGAGCGGCAAAACGGAACTGGAAGACGACGAGAGGTCAGGGCGACCGTTCACGAGCGAAACTCCCGAAAATGTGGACAAAATTAGGAAACTGGTGCATGAGGATCGTCGGAGAACTATTCAAGACATTGTTACCATCGTCAATGTGTCATACGGAACGGTGCAAGAAATTCTGACGTCGGTTTTGAACACGCACCGCATTGTTTGTGTCAAAGATTCTGAACCCCGAACAGAAGGCGGTCCGTGTCGAGATCTGTCAAGATCTTCGTCAGCAGGTGGTAAATGATACAACGTTCCTGTCGCGGGTCATCACTGAGGACGAGACTTAGGTCTACGGTTACGACCCGGAGACCAAACAAAAGTCGTCGCAGTGGAAGAGCCCGGCATCTCCACGACCGAAGAAAGCCCGACAAGTCCGGAGCGCAACCAAATTGCATGCTCATCGTGTTCTTCGATATTCGTGGGGTTGAGCACTGTAAATTCGTCCCCCAGGGCCAGGCCGTCATCGCCATTTCTTACTGCGATGTTCTGCGGCGTCTTAGGGACGACATTCACCACAAACGACCTGAAATTTGGCGCAGGGGCGATTTGCAGCTCCATCACGTCAATGCAGCAGCTCACAGAGCGTTAGCAACACGCCAGTGTTGCAGTCGTAACAGCATGACTACCCTTCCTCACCCGCCTTACTCGCCGGATTTGGACCCCCTGCGACTTCTTTCTGTTCCCAAAGATGAAGCTGAAGCTCAAGGGTCGCCGTTTTGAAACCGTGGACGAGATCCAACGCGAAACGCAGACGGTGCTTGACACGATTCGCGAACAGGACTTTCAGAGAGCGTTCCAACAGTGGCAAAAACGCTGGCAGTGGTGTATCGCTGCCCAAGGAGACTACTTTGAGGGAGATCATAGCCAGACTTAAGTAACGTAAGTGCTTTGTTGTGTATCTGCCTAGTCTCGAAACTTTTTGATCGGACCTCGTATAAGCACCGTTCGACGTAACGTCACTGCTACGTGCTGTGGAAAGCGTCCACTCATGGAGACAGGAGTGGTCATAATGATTACTAGCGTCTCAATACTACAGTGGCTGAATCCTCATTCCCTGTAAAGCGCATGCCTGAGACTTGGAAATTTTCTCCCCATCTGTTGGTCTCGCACTCTTTGTCCAGGAGTGGGGAGTCGATATACGCCCTAGATTACGGTGCACGTTGTACATTATGCTCAAATGCTGTGTTATTACAAAGTGTGACGTCACAATAAGGCGCTGGGTATAAACAAATACCTGTTCCTCCATGATTCCCATATCCCATGTTTCAACGTGAGTGATGAAATGTTTTCTTATTTTGCAACTTCTTTTCTTTTTTGTGACAATTTGAAGCTAATTTGACGTGGTGAAAATGCTGTGAAGTCCTCTCACATCCAGTCATTTTATAATGAAACACATCGATGGAATCCATAGTCTGTTGGTATTGTCCTCATCTCGTACTTTTTTTATCTTCAAAATTCATCGTAGTAACTTTTTATTTGTCTCTTCCCACACAGCAAAATCTTTCATACAATTGAACTTCTTATTTTCAAATGACAGAGAGATATCCAAATGCTCTGCCTGAATGTGTGTATGCAAAGTCTTCAGATATAAAAAAAAACCTGTTATCACAAATACAGCACGCCACATTCAATACTACAGTATTTTGTTTTTCAGAATGAAGGTTCTTAAAATGAGTATTAGGATTTTTTTTTACAAGTAAACGTTTTTTCACAAATGGTGCACGACTGAAGGGGCACAGCCGTTGCTTCCGAGGACTCACCTTTGATTTGCGATAGATGAACGTTATTAACGTGTCTATTCAAATTATATTTCTGTAAAAACGTTTCTCCGCAAAACGAACATGAATATGCCTTCCTCTCAGATGTCATACCTTCTACCACTTGATGATGGGAATTTTTCATATGCCTATAAAAATTCTGTTTGTGAGAAAACGATTTCTCACACGCTGAACATCTGCCGTCACATTTTTTTCTGAAGACGATGAATCAGTGCTTTGGTCAGGATGAATATTCCTCATATGTCGATACAAATTAAACGACTTCGGGAATATTTTCTTACAAAACGGGCAAGAAAAACAATATTTATTCTTCATACAAGGTGCATCAACAATATTACCATCCATCGTCCACAGTAGCTTAGAGAAAAAGCACACCTGATATGAGAAATTGAGGTTCAAGTAACTTGTTACGTCTCGGGCATGCGCATTACAGGGAATGAGGATTCAGCCACTGTGGGATTAATCTGGAGCGTCATCGACTGTCCACTCCTGGGCAAAGAGTGGCAGAATAGTCATAATGATCTTCTGGCCCATGAGGGTATTAAAATCCTTCGACATGACTTGACTGCTATGCACCGTGGGACACATCCACTCGTGGAGGCAGGGGTGGTCATTTTTATCTGGCCCATGAGGGTATTAGAACCCTTCGGCATGACTGCAATGTACCGTGGGACGCATCCACTCGTGGAGATAGGGGTGGTCATTATTATCTGGCCCATGGGGGTATTAGAACCCTTCGACATGACTTGATTGCTATGCACCGTGGGACGCATCCACTCGTGGAGACAGGGGTGGTCATTATTATCTAGCCAATGAGGGTATTAGAACCCTTCGACATGACTTGACTGCAATGTACCGTGGTATGCATCCACTCGTGGAGATAGGGGCGGTCATTATTATCTGGCCCATGAGGGTATTAGAACCCTTCGACATGACTTGACTGCTATGTACCGTGGGACGCATCCACTTGTGGAGACAGGGGTGGTCATTATTATCTAGCCCATGAGGGTATTAGAACACTTCGACATGACTTGACTGCTATGCACCGTGGGACGCATCCACTCGTGGAGACAGGGGTGGTTATTATTATCTGACCCATGAGGGTATTAGAACCCTTCGACATGACTTGACTGCTATGCACCGTGGGACGCATCCACTCGTGGAGACAGGGGTGGTTATTATTATCTGGCCCATGAGGGTATTAGAACCCTTCGACATGACTTGACTGCTGTGCACCGTGGGACGCATCCACTCGTGGAGACAGGGGTGGTCATTATTATCTGGCCCATGAGGGTATTAGAACCCTTCGACATGACTTGACTGCTATGCACCGTGGGACGCATCCACTCGTGGAGACTGGGGTGGTCATTATTATCTGGCCCATGAGGGTATTAGAACCCTTCGACATGACTGGACTGCTATGTACCGTGGGACGCATCCACTCGTGGAGACAGGGGTGGTCATTATTATCTGGCCCATGAGGGTATTAGAACCCTTCGACATGACTTGACTGCTGTGCACCGTGGGACGCATCCACTCGTGGAGACTGGGGTGGTCATTATTATCTGGCCCATGAGGGTATTAGAACCCTTCAACATGACTTGACTGCTATGCACTGTGTAACGCATCCACTCGTAGAGACAGGGGTGGTCATTATTATCTGGCCCATGAGGGCATAAGAATCCTTCGACATGACGACACTACGTGCTGCAGGATGCGTCCACTGGTGGAGACAGGCATGGTCATAATTATATGCCCGTGAATTCATGCCTGTGCTTCTAAAAAATTACTTTCTGAAATAGATTTTTCATCTATTAACGTTTATTTCTCATGTACCTTTTTGATGTGAAATTTTTCTCCTAGGTAGGATCAACGCCAGCATTCAGACACATATTCACCCAATATTCCTATGTCAACAG
Source organism: Macrothele yani (assembly GCA_039090855.1). Lineage (NCBI taxonomy): Eukaryota > Metazoa > Arthropoda > Arachnida > Araneae > Macrothelidae > Macrothele > Macrothele yani. The sequence goes on along the minus strand of CM077006.1, from coordinate 19,525,768 downwards.
AAATGTCCCAATGTTCCATGTCAACAGAAATATAGAAATATATATAAATCCGTTTGTTTGTTTGTCTGTTTTTTGTTTAAGAATTACTGATTGCATTATTTAAAAAAATATATCCTTGTACTCCTTTAAGGTAATAAGTTTGAGACTGTTACGAAAAGATATGCCCTCAAACCAAAGAACATGGCGTAAGTTTTCTTGCTTTCTTTTCTAATCTTTCCTGTTTCTTTGGTCAGTGTTTTTTATTCCAGCTGGTATAGGTTATCGCTACCAGACGTACCCATAACTTCTGTAGTATCTCAACGCATTACGGTGTAACGATAATTTTTCAAGGTTAATTCTAAACTTTTTTCTGCTGTCTTGGGCTCCCTGATAAAGACATGTTTCCAGGTCAGTCAGTTACGCATAGGAAATTTTCAGCTCCGATGCTGTTTACTTCATCAACTGCTGTTGCATATTTCAAGATGGCCTTGATGTTTTTTTTTTGAATGATTGCATCTTTACTCCGGGTCGTTTCTTCAGCTGCGTCTGTATACATTTCAGAGAAATCTCTTCCACAGTTTGTATACGTTCTGACTTCTGAATCTATGAAAGGTGTTTTAGCCTTTCCGTCTTTGCAAGAGAGAGAGAAAAAAAAATGTTTCTTCGCTATTTACATGTAGCTTGCTTTTATTTGAAAGCTCGGCTCTTTTTATTTACTAACGTGTGTGTGGCTGTGTCTGTAATGAGGCTTGTTTATCTGCACTTTCGGCACAGCAAAAGATGACCACTTACCGTCACCTTCAACATCCTTGAAAGCGTAAATGTATTTATGTCGTCAATAAATATTATTATGATGAATCAATTTAAAGGCTGAAAAAAATGGGACACTGCACAAGAAAAAATGGGAAATATGGTCAAGTTTTTATAATAAAATCCTAATACATGTATCAACAAGCGAGTTCAGACTTAAAAATATAGATGGGCATATAATATACTTCATATAATAGTTCACCATAAGTATTTTAATATTTAATTGTGTAATATTAGGCGTACAAATAAGTTTTAAAGCGTTTTTGTGTGACGTTGCCGGTAATTTACATATCCGACATTCCCCTGCGTTTTCGTCATGTGACCGTAACTGGTCCAGAGTATAAAATGTGACGCAGAAGGTTGCCCAACAGTCAAACGCACTTGCACGTCGGTAGGTGAAAGATAGCAAGCGATATTGCATTTATTCGACACTGCATTCGTTACGAATTTCATCAAGAAAAAAGTGCTGCAAAAGCATGTGTTCTGTTCTGGGGGAGAATACTGTATCGAAAAGTGCGTGTGAGTTTTGATTTAGACGGTTTAAAGCAGGTTAGAGCAGGTGATTTTGATGCTAGCGATCGATAACGTTGCGGCGCCCCGCAGGAAGTTGCACATGAGGAACTGCAAGCATTGCTGGATGAAGATTCATCTCAAACGCAAAACATAACTAGCTGAACAACTGGGGATAACTCAACAAACCATTTCCAATCGTTTACGCGCAATGGGAAAGATTCAAAAGGAAGGAAAATTGGGTGCTGCATGATCTGAGCCAGAAGAACAAGGATGAGGGTGTCATGAAGTGTTTGAATCTGTTGAATAAACAACACAGAAAGTCGTTCCTGTGGAACATCATTACGGGTGATGAAAAGTGGATATGGTACGACAATCATAAACGCAAAACACGCTGGGAAGACACCGGTGAAGCAACGACTTCGACACTGAAATGCAATATTCACTCCAAGAAAGTTCTGCTGTGCATCTGGTGGGATATGAAGGGGCTCTATTATGAACTATTAGAACAGGGTCAAACTGCTACTGCTGATCGCAGCAAGTAACAATTGCTGTGATTGAACCAGAATATTGTCGGAAACGTACATTCACAGGCAAAGGATTGCGTCCCGCATGAAATTACTGTATGACAACGTTAAGCCGCATGTCGCGAAATCGGTCAAGGAAACGTTATTGACGCTTGGTTGGGACGTTTTGGAGCACACGGCGTATAGTCCCGACATAGCCCCTTCAGACTAACATTTGTTCCCATCGATGCAACAGGATTTGTCTGCTGTATGGTTCCGGACACGTGACGAAGTGCAAAAATGGGTTGACGACTTCATCGCTTCACACGACGAAGTATGGCTGGAATCCGTCAGCTGCCCGGCCGATGGCGGAAGGGAGGCGATAGATAATGACGGCGCATATTTTGATTACTAAAGGTCAGTGGCGGCTTTTCAGGTGAAGTAGGTGAAGTGCCTCTTCACCTATTTTACTTAAACTAAAGTTTTATTCAGTAATTTGTATAATATATTCTTTTTTGTCTCAACTGTGTTACAAAATACTCAAAATTTTTATTAGATATCAATTCACATAGCGCGTTCAATACGGAAAACAAGTCCTCATACGCAAAACAGTGCAAGTGAAGAGCCGAAATGAAAACCCGTGGAAGTCTGCAGCTTTCGACCGAGTTGCTATGGTAACCGTGACGTCAACCTCCCCTATCTGGCGCGCAAGTGAAGTGTTTTAGCTTTTGGCGCCGAAGCTCTGCAGATGGAATCGTAACCTTCAAAGGAGATCACGGTGAAACGGGACGGTTTACCCAGGGTATCTTGCAATCCACTAGGGCTTTTTTCTTGTGGTGCTGTGGTGTGGTACATGTTTTCCGAAAGGGATTTGTTTTTTCGTGCTTTGTGATTATTTGTCAAAAAGTTTAGCTGTTACTGCAGTTTCGTGTACAGTTTAACAGTTAGTGATAGTTTTAATTAAAGTATGTATCATGTGAACGACATTGTTTGCAATTTATTGCAAACTCCATTTAATCGGTGGAAAGATGAAGATAAAAGAGACATTTTACTTCAAGGACGGCCGACCGATTCACTGACAATTTAATTGTTGCCAAAAAAGAAATCAAGAAGAGCGGTAAATCTTACAACATTAATTTTTAAAATTGTTGGTTTACTGAATATAAATGGCTTTGTGGTACTTCTGTGTTATAAAAATTATTTTGTTGGCCCTGCTTACCTTTTAGTAATAAACATTCGGCGTGGAATAAAGACGGATTCTCAGATTTATTAAGCATAACACGGTCACTTCATAAACATGGTGATTCTAGCTAACACCTGAAATGCGAGTTAATGCTAAGGAATTTTGAAAAAAATCAGAACGCCATTGCCGATGTCCTGAGGGAGAATGCTAGGCTTTTGAAAATGCATTTCAACGAAAACGTTCATTTTTAAATAGACTTTTCCTGCAGACAGTGATTGATGCAGTATTATATTTGAGCAAACAAGAACTAGCATTCTGTGGCCATGCCGAAAGCATGGACTCGATAAATAGTGAAAATTTCAAGGAATTACTTTCATTGTTGATATCAAGAAGTCCTTTAGAAATTCAAAATCAATACGAAAAGATAAAAAATGTCTTCACAGGTAACTCAAAAACTATTCAAAATGAATTAATTGAATGCATTTCTGAATATATAAACGATCACGTTAAAAATTAAGTAAATGAAGTTCAATGCTTTTCTATTCAAGTAGATGACACTACAGACATAAATCAGACTTCTCAGTGCTCTTTAATAATAAGATTTGTTGATTCGGAAGGTGTATTGGCTGAGCGATTTTTGGGTTTCCACGACGTGAGTGGAGATCGAACGTCAGAAGCTTTATACAAAATGCTAGCCAAAATTTTGGAACAATTAGATTATCAATACAAATTAATAGGACAATGTTACGATGGGGCAAGTGTAATGTCTGGACACTTGAATGGGCTCCAGAAAAAAATCAAGGATAAAGTTTCTCAAGCTGTTTTTGTTCATTGCTTAGCACATCGTTTGAACCTTGTATTACAGCAGAGTTTTTCTAAAATTTCAAAGTGTCGTATATTTTATGCAAGCCTCACTGGAATTCCTTCGTTTTTTCACCACTCAGTGAAGCGATCTTATACACTCACATCTACAACCGCAAGACGCATACCAACCATAGCAGAAACTCGATGGTGCTCCACTTCGAAGCTAGTAAGTGTAATTGTTGAAGATTATGATAAATTGAAGGAAGTATTCGAATTTCGAACAAATAGTGAGCAACGAGACAAAAAATCAATTCAACTTGCCAAGGGGTTTTTAAACGATATGAACACTTTTGACATTACATTTTTGGCAGTAGTATTTAATGAAATTTTTGGCCCCACCGACCTATTATTCGAAATTTTGCAGAAAAAATCACTAGACATAAACTACTGTGTAACTCAAATTAAAAAAACTCGTGAAATTTTGAGTCATAAAAGGAACGATGAAGAATTATTTGAAACACTGTTTGGAAAAGCTAGCAAAATCACAGAAATTTGCAGATCTAAACGGGAATATGCTGCTCTTATACAAGAAACAATTTTTCAAAATTATAAACAATTGTATTTTGAAATTTTAGACCACATTCTTATGGAAATGGATATAAGATTTCAAGACTGTGAAAAACTTCAATTTGTTTGTCTTGCTGACACAACCAAATTAGAACAATTTAATTCAAGCTTTCCCTCTCACGCTTTTGAAAATCTACAACATTTTTACGAAAAAATATTTACTAAACTCCAGCGCCTTAAAAATGAACTGAGTCTTGTATATGCCAACGAAAAATTAAGGAATATGTCGACTCAAGAACTTCTTCGAGTGCTTCATGAAGATAAAGACATTTTTACAGAAGCTCATAAATTGGTTGCCCTCGTTTTAACCATTCCATCTAAAAGTGTGTCAGTGGAAAGAAGTTTTTCTTGCCTTAAAAGAATACAAACTTATTTCTCAAGACAGACTTGCTTTTTTGGCAAATATTTCTATTCAGAAAGATATTTTATTAATGCTAACGAAGAAATAACCATTCTATGACGACATAATCGACAAATTTGCAGCTTTAAAAGAAAGAAGATTTGATCTAATATACAAAAAATAGGTCAGTCCTCATATAGGGATTTTCACTGAAGACAGTAGATATCTTTTCATATTGCTCTTGTAGCTCTTCACCTATTTTTTCAACCACGAGCCGCCACTGGTAAAGGCACTGTTGTTTTCTCTCAAATTACATGTTGCGTTGTCTTAAAACGCTTTAAAACTTATTTGTACACCTAATAATTCAAATGTGCATTGATGTCAAGTTATTCATTCCCTTTTCATTTTATTTTTAGCTGCTGAAAGTTAATTAGGAGTGGTACAGGCTTATCTGCAGTGGAAAAAAAATCGAGTACCCTGGTACACTTTGTAGATGATTTATGCTACGCATCTTTCGCATGCCAAGATCTTTGTGGGTGTGAAAGAAACATAGTGATTCAAGAGTATATATTTATTTACATGCAACACACTTCATTATTCACGTCATTCACGATCACACAGAGCCACAGCTGTGTACGTGTTACCTAAGGGGAATTAAATTATAACCACAAACAATAAGGTTTATTAATTTCTGACATTACGCTGTACTTAGGTGGATGAATGCTATTTTCGTAAAACCAATGAGCGAAGATATGTCAGTCCCAAAAGTAAATATTTACTAAACTATGGACGCGGCAATAATAAATATTTCGACTGTTTAGTTTTTCATAAACAATATTTATTATTATTATTATTATTATTATTATATAATTCAGATTTAGACGAACGTAAGAAATGACCCTGGCGCCGATGAAATGGGATGTAGCTACGAAAGTCCATCTGCGCATACGCAAGCTAAAATCTGATCTCAAGATGCAAGAAAAGTTTAATCGCATGTATTTTAGTGGAAGGATTTGGTAACTTTTGGTCTACGATACCTACAGATTGCACCCCATCGTGTTATACATCATTTTACAGCTCTCAGGAAGTCAAATTTCCTTATACGATACACACTGTCGGAAAATATGGATAGCATCAAAATGCAGTTTTGTAATGGCTTTTATCTATCAGGTTTTCGTTATTTCCGCAGATTACAATGAGATATCATTACGTTTATGTAAAACGTGTTGATATAATGTTTGACAATAGTTTAGTAAAACATATTGTTCAGTAAAAATGAAATTAACTGTTGTTGTATCACTTCATGGGACAGCATTCGGCACGATCAGATTTCAAAATTGAGTACTGCTGTTATCCATTTTCGTTTTATCGACATTTTTTACATGGGATTTACTTTTTACTACTGTCGGGAAAGATGCATAACATAAAAAGGAAAACTTCCATGAAGCTGATGAAGCCTGATTAAACGTGTCATGTGATCAGGATTACAATAGAATGTCTGTATTAAAAAACGAATGATTCTTAGATTTGAGCAAAGACGTCCAGGTAGCACAGCCTTGCAATTTAACGCAGGCCCAATACTGAGCCACCGTCTTTTAGGAATTAAGACGTACTACAGGGGTAAAGCACGAGTCAAGACGACAAATCTACAGCGATACATTTCGTCCGTGTGGTTTAGTTGGGAGAGCAACTTACTCCGGAGTGAAGGGGCGCAGACAAACTTGTATTTTCACACTGGCGCTCGAACGTAAAAATGGATGCATTGACCGTTGGGTTCTTCGAAAAATGTGTGATATTTGTTCCACACATCGTCTAGAATGAATGGAAATCTGTTCGCTTCAAAAGAAAAACAAGAAAGATGACACCAAATTTTCGGGTGTAATAAGCACGTGTTTTGAATCCGTCCTGACGCAAATTAGAAATCATGTGCAAACGATTTCCCATCAGGAGATGTATGCGGTGCAGAAAGAATTTTTCAAAGCGGAGTTTTAGAAGCAGAGATATAGGGAGAAACGCAATTTACCTCTACGCCCCCTAGCGGAAAGTCAATGAATTACTTGAAAATTTTGAAATTATATGAAAAACATGTCACACTGGAAACACTATCCAACAAAGAAGGAATTTTTCAAATCGGACACCTAGAAGTAGAAATATTCACAAAAATAAGATATACATCTACGCCCTCTGGCGGAGAAACTGTGGAATATTTTAAGAAGAAAATATTCCTAAAATGTTTATCGATGAGAGTGGCATCAGTCCACGAAATTATTTTTTCAATCGATATTTTAGAAGCTCAGATTATATGGCAAATACATCAGAAGCAAATATTAACACTAACGCCCCCTGGTAGCCAAAGTATTTTTTACCAAAAATTTGAAGTTATATGCAAAAGATTTTCCATCAGGAGGTGTATCCGCTGAAGAAATTTTTTTTCAAATTTGAGTTTTGGAAGAAAAGTTATCGGGAAAAATATAATTTACTTGTACGTCCCTTAGCGGAAAATCCATACGTAATTTGAAAAATTGATTATATATTTAAAATACTCTTCGACATAAATGGAATCGTAAGATCAAAGAATTTTTTTCATTTGGATGTTTAGAAGCAAATATGTGGAAAAAACCTATTTTTGAATTCGACATCATCTGGCATTTTCGCCGCTAGGGGGCATTTACGCCCCCTAGCGGCGAAATTGTACATCGTAAAAAAAAAAAAAAACGAAATGAAGGATCATCATTCGCATATTTCAAGCTTCCCAATGCAAAAAGAATTTTTGAAATCGGACTAATAGTTGCAGAGATATCGTGGATACAGGACGGACGGACGGACAGACAAACTGGTAACATAAGCACGATCTTTTTTTACAAAAGATGTGCTAAAAATTAAGAGAGAGATGAGGTAACGTACTACATAGGTGAATAACGTGTTAAGGCGACAAATCTGCAGCAGTACAGTCCGTTCGTGTAGCTTAGTTGGGTGAACAACTTTCTCCGGAGTGAGGGGACAAGAGTTCGGTCACAAATGAATTTATGTTTTCACAGAATAGAAGACTGTATCTCAGTATTGTGCCTACGTTAAATTTCAAGGCTGTGCCATCTGGAGTACAACCACATAATTCTTACATTCGCAAAAGCACATTCTTTTTTCTCAAATAGCCAAAAATTCAGCAATGTGTCTTAGCAAAGCAAACCCCGTTAGTATATACACTTCCGTGTTTTCACAAATTTTCCGTTCCCAGAAATTCCGTTTATTTCAGAAAAACCAATTTCAGGTTTTTCCGTATTTAAACTGAAATTCCACAAAATCGACGACCCTGTACTAATATTTAGTCCTTACCCAGATAATCCTTCCGCGCACGAGCCGCGGATGGCTTAGTGGTTAGCGTTTCAGACTATCGATGTAAGGTCCTCAGGTTCGAACCTGGGCTGATCTTTCAGAGATAGTGTGATTTACTAACAATCGCTGAATATCGGACGAGCACGTTAAGTGACGGCCCCCAGGCTGGACCCACTGGTTAAATGGGTATCCTTTCCTATGCCCCCCTGAAATTCTCTCAACTTCTGCGTGAAACATCGTACTTGTACGGTGGTGCCATCTAATGTATTCTAATCTCACTACAAACTGTTCTGTCAATGGCGCTAGACTTGCTCTCATTGTTTCTGTGTCCTGCCCAAAAGACGATCTCGCTGTAGGTGGCTGGGGCCTAAACTCTACTCACTGTGGACGGAAGTTCTACAAGAAAATGACAAATACTGGTAGTGGTTCCTTCCGCTGAGTTGGGAATGAAACCCCGACGCTGGAGCCGTCTCAACAGATGATAACTCGCGTCTTTAACGACTGAGCTACAAACGCTCGGGGGCAGCTTCACGTAAAACGAAGTCAGCGGCGATGAAATTTTGTTTTTTGTCATTAATGCGAGTGATCTAGTTAGTCATTTCTTTTTTCGGTTGGAGCTTATTGTTTTTCTGAATAGGTTTGTAATATATATATATATATATATATATATATTTTTTTTTTTTTTTTTTTTTTTTGCTGTAGGAGGACTTTTTACAAATTAAGCATTTTTCATCCTGATTTTTCGAAGCAACAAAATGCTTTGCAACTTGATTTTTTAAGCCGACAATAACTTTCAGTTATCTTTAAAAAAGGTGGAATGTTCTTTTTTATAGTATTATTTCACTCACACACACACACACAAAGCTAAATATAAAATTTACTCTTGATTATTGTAATAGCTTTTTGGCCGCCCCGGTGGCGCAGTGGTCTAAGGCGTTGGCCTCTGATCATTCGTCCGAAGGGGTCCGGGTTCGAATCCTGGTGAGGCATGGATGTTGTGTTTGTCTTACGGCACTGGATCTCTCCCTTCCCTGGAACCAGTGACCCTAAATTAGGGACGGGCGACTGCTTATAGCCCATTGAGTTGCTCACGGTGGTCGTTAAACCTCCAATCAAAAAAAAAAAAAAAAAAAATAGCTTTTGTCTTAAGTTGTCCAAAGACAACTTAAGACAAAAGCTATTACAATAATCAAGAGTTAAGTTGTCCAAAGACAACACAGACATCGTATAATCATCTGTACAATAAGTACTAGTTTCTTTCAGTAACACAATATATACTAAGTAGCTGGTGTGCCAAATATGGGAAAGGAGAAGAAATATTCTGTGCCACAATAAACAAAATCCATGCGATATGCTATCCATAATATCCGATCTCGCTACGGAACTTCAAAATTTGACAGACGATTGAAATTTAGAAGTTTATCAAACCTCAAGCATTCTCAGGAATCGCTCCTATTACCGGTAATTTCTCGTCATACGGATACCGAAGAAGTGAGAACTGAGATTTTCCGTTACTGTGCGAAAGGAATTGCGGAAAGCTTTTTGAAAATTCAGAATTTTCCGTTAACACATCTCTAGAGCGGCAATTTACCGTCACTGTAAGGAAGAAACTGCGGAAAGGTTGCTGAAAATTCAGAATTTTCCCGTATAGTATGAAAATTCCGTGAAATTCGGGTTTCTTTCTGTCATTTCACGGAAAAGGTTGAATCAGAAACATGCTTTGTTAATTCACGAAAGAAATGACGGAAAGTTGCCCGTGAATTTCAGAAATCTTTTTTTACAGTGTATAACAATGCAAGGAAATTGGTTTTAAAAGATATTTAGACAATTTTTAAACCAGCTCCGAGGGAGAGTACAAATGGAATGCAGTATATATGGTGTGAAAACACATTTGTCCGTGACGAATATCAAATCCGCACACCCTCGTTCCGGAGTAAGTTGCTCTCCCAACTAAGCTACACGGATGGAATGAATCGCTGCAGATTTGTCGTCTTGACACGTGCTTTACCTCTGTAGTACATCACAATAGCTAGGGCCTCAATACCGCACAGTCCTTTGTATTATATATGTTTCCAATAAATGACTACATCATTGTTGAATTTCTTATTATTACTATTACCGTGAAAGTAATATTTCGCCTAGGTTTTTGTTGTTGTTGTTGCACCCAAGGAGGTTAGAAGTAAGAGGAGGTGGCAACAGCCCCTCTCCCTGTGCTTCTGGCGTGACGCCCCTTTTTATCAGCTGACTACGCCAATGAGCCCAACCTAAGAATCTCCTGTATATCTCTATGGGGAAATCGCGATTTTGAACTGGTTTTTCGGACCCTTCCTCTACCCATACAGGCATGAAAAAAATTGAGGCTGAAAAAATTGAATTTTTTAATATGGGAATGAAATATTCATTCCCATATTAAAAAAATTCAACAAAACAATGATTTTTTGAGCGGAAGTGTATAGTGCGCATGGTTACTTACTGTCCATATGCAAGTAACCATGTATACTGCCCATGTGCAAGTAACCATGTTTAAAATATAACCAAAAGCCTAATGTTAAGAAATAAGAAGTCCGAAATATTCCTTCTTTCCATCTTTGGTTTGCACGCGCTAAGCAAAAGTGCTTAAGCCACAGGAAGTGACGTCACGTTCCCGAACTCTCGCAGCGCAGACTCCCACCACCTCAGAGAGAGGACAGAAACAGCTGATCTGTTTTGGCTTCACTCAAAACGGGTCCCTTCACCCCCTCTTCTTCTAACCTCCTTGGTTGCACCCTCTGAGACGTGTTACAGGGATGAAACACGTGTCAAGACGACAAATCTGCAGCGATACATTCTGTCGGTGCTGCTTAGTCGGTTAGAGCAGCTCACTCCGGAGCCAGGAGACGGAGTTCGATCCCCTTCACCAACAAATTCCTGTTTCCACACTAGTGCTCGAACGTAAAAATGCATCTACTGGCCGTTGGGGTCCTTTCAAAAATGTGTGATGTTTTGTTCCACACATCGTCTGGAATTAATGAAAACTTCGTTCTTCGCTTCAAAAAGAAAACAAGAAAGATGACACAGAATTTTCGGGTGCAGTGAGCACGTCTTTTGAATCCGTTCTGACGTGAATTAAATTTATCAAAACTATTCAAAGTCAATGGAACCGGTATGGAAAACAATAGTATCTGATCGAAGAAAGAAGTTTTTCAACAGGGTTTATCATCCTGCACATGTGGCTGTAAACGGAATCGTGAACTTACGCCCTCTCGTTGCAGACTGTGCGTTAAGAAAATGTTTAAATTGCATGCGAAACATTTCGCAGCGGAAACGCTCTCCAACAAAGAAATAATTTTTCAAATCGGACTGTTAAAAGCAGAGATATCGACAAATATTAGATATGCGTCTACGCTCTCTGGAGGGAAAAATATGCATTATTTTAAGAAGATAGAATTCTCAAAAGGTTTTTCCATGTGAGTGATTTCGGTTCAGAAAAGAATTTTTTCAGTCGAGTTTTCAGGAGCTCAGATTTTTCTGAAAATGCATCAGAAACAGAAATTAAGGGTTATGCCCTCTGGTGGCGAGACCATTCTTTACCAAATATCAGAAATGGTTCGGAAAATATTTCCCATCACGAGCTGTATGCGATACAGGAAGAATTTTTCAAATCGGTGTTTTAGAAGCAGAAATATCGGGGAAAACGGGATTTACCTTAACGCCCCCTAGCGGAATGAGTTACTTGAAAATTTTGAAATTATATGAAAAACATTTCGCACAGGAAACTCTATCCAACAAAGAAGGAATTTTTAAATCGGACTCTTAGATGTAGAGATATTGACAAAAACAATATGAATATCTACGCCCCCTGGCGGATAAAGCATGCATTATTTTAAGAAGAAAATATTCTGAAAAGGTTTATCGACGTGAGTAGTATCGGTCCACAAACGAATTTTTTTCAATCGAGATTTTAGAAGCTAAAATTTTGCTGCAAATACATCAGAAGCGGAAGTTAAGACTTACGCCCCCTGGTAGCCAAAGCATTTTTTTAGCAAAAATTAAAAGTTATATGCGAAAGATTTCCCATCACGAGCTGTATCCAGTGCAGAAAGAATTTTTCAAATCAGAGTTTTAGAAGCAGAGATATCGGGGGAAACGCAATATATCTTTACGCCCCCTAACGGAAAATCTACGAATTACTTGATTTTTTTTTAAATTATATGAAAAACGTGTCGCACCGGAAACTATCAAAAAAAGAGGGAATTTTTTTCAAATCGCACAATTAGAAGCAGAGGTATTGACAAAAATAAGATGTATATCTACGCCCCCTGGCGGAGAAACCATGCAATATTTTAAGAGGAAAATATTCAGAAAAGTTTTATCGACGGGAGTGGCATCATTCTACGACAGAACTTTTTCAATCGAGATTTTAGAAGCTCAGGTTTTTTGGCAAAGACATCAGAAGCACAAATTAACACTTGCTCCCCTGGTGGCCAAACCGTTCTTCACCAAAAATTAAAAATTACATGCAAAAGATTTCCTGTCAGGTGCTGTATCCGCTGAAGGAAAAAAATATTCAAATCGGAGTTTTAGAAGTACAGATATCAGGGAAAACGCAATTTACTTTTACGCCCTCTAGTGGGAAATCTATGCGTAACTTGATAAAGTGACTGTATACCTAAAATACTCTTCGACATGCATAAAATTGAAAGGAAAATGAATTCTTTCAATCGGATGTTTAGAAGCAAATATATAGAATAAAATGTATTTTGAATTCGATATCATCTAGGTTTACGCTCTCTAGAGGCTAAACTGTACATCGCAAAAAAAAAAAAAAAAAAAAACGAAACCGAGGATCATCATTCGGATATTTTAAGCTTCCCTATGCAAAAAAATTTATCAAATCGGACTAATACTTGCAGGGACATGATGTCCACAGACGTGGGCGGACGGAGAGACGGACGAACAAACCGAAAACATAACCACGTTCTTTTAATTGAGAGGGAGATAAGGTGAGGTACTACAGTGGTGGCAAAACAGTGGTGGAAGATGCTTTAGTCTGAAACTGTTATTGTGTTAGTCTTTAGATCGTGCTTATGTTATCGGTTTGTCCGTCCGTCCGTCTGTCCATCTGTGGACACCATATCTCTACAACTATTAGTCCGATTTGAAAAATACTTTTTGCATTGAGAAGTTTGAAATGTGCGAATGACGATCTTTTATTTCGTTTTTTTTTTTTTACTATGTACAGTTTCGCCGCTAGAGGACGTAAATGCAGGTTATATCGAATTCAAAAGACATTTTATTCCATATATTTGCTTCTAACATCCGATTGAAAAAATTATTTTACCTTTCGATATCACTTATGTTGAAGAGTATTTTAGATATAATCACTTTTTCAAGTTACGCATTGATTTTCCGCTAGGGGGCGTAAAATTAAATTGCGTTTTTCCTGATATCTCTACTTCTAAAACTCCCATTTGAAAAATCTTTTCTTCAACGGATACAGCTCCTGATGAGAAATTTTTTGCATATAATTTCTAATTTTTGGTAAGGAATTGTTTGGCCACCAGGGGGCGTAAGTGTTAATTTCTGCTTCTGATGTATTTGCCACAAAATCTGAGCTTCTAAAATCTCGACTGAAAAAGTTCTTTCATGGACTGATGCCACTCAAATATAATTTCAAAGATTTTCAAGTAATTCATGGACGCTAGGCGGCGTATATTTAAATTGCGTTTCCCCCGATATCTCTGCTTCAAAAACGCCGATTTTAAAAATTCTTTTTGAACCCGATACATTTCCTGCTGCGAAATCCTTTGCATATAATTTCTAATTTTTGGTAAAAAATGGTTTGGCCACCAGCGGGCGTAAGTCTTAATTCCCGCTTCTGATGTATCTGCAGAAAACCCTGAGCTTCTAAAATCTCGATTGAAAAAAAAATTCGTTTGTGGACCGATACTACTCACGTCGACAAACATTTTCGGAATATTTTCTTCTTAAAAAAATTCATTGTTTCTCCGCTAGGGGACGTAGATGTATATCTTATTTTCGTCAATATCTCTACATCTGAGAGTCCGATTTGAAAATGTTCTTTGTTCGATAGCCTTCCAGTGCGAAATGTTTTTCATATAATTTCAAAATTTTCAAGTAACTCAGAGACTTTTTGCTATGGGGGCGTTAAGGTAAATTACGTTTTCCCCGATATTTTCTGCTTGCAGAACTCCGATTTGAAGAATTCTTGCTGTATCTCATACAGCTCCTAATGGGAAATGTTATTCATATAATTTGTAATATTTGGTAAAGAATGGTTTGGCCACCAGAGGGCACAAGTGTTAATATCTGCTTCTGATGTATTTGCAGCAAAATCTGAGCTCCTGAAAACTCGACTAAAAATTTATTTTCTTGGACCGATACCGCTCACATCGTAAAACCTTTTGAGAATACTTTCTTTATAAAATAATGCATGGTTTTTCCGCCAGGTGGCTAAGTGCATATCTTATGCTTGTCCATATCACTGCTTCGGAGGGTCACATTTGAAAAATTCTTTCTTTTTTGGCGACCGTTTCCGCTGCTAAATGTTTCTCATATAAATTCAAATTTTTCTTAACGCACAAGTCTGCAACCAGAGGTCGTAAGTTCATGATTCCGTTTACAGCAATATCTGCGGGATTAAAAACCCGATTGAAAAACTTCTTTCTTCGGTCAGATATTATTGCTTTCCATACCGGTTCCATTGACTTTGAATAGCTTTGATAAATTTAATTCGCGTCGGAAAGAATTCAAAAGACGTGCTCATTACACCCGAAAATTTGGTGTCATCTTTCTTGTTACATATTTTGTGATGGAGTTTGTTAATCAAGTTTTCTGCTTACTAACTTACGTTAGTCAGTTTTGAAATGTTAGTATTGTTGTGAAATAGTTCCTCGCGAGAGTTAATGTATGTGACAGTAAATGTATGTGGCAAGAAGTTAAGTAGGAGAGGAAATACGGGTAAATGTAGAAGTAGGAGAAATGTGAGTAAATGTGTGTAGCAAGAAGTAAGTAGGAGAGGAAATGCGAATAAATGTAGAAGTAAAGTAGGAGGAGAAGTGTAAGTAAACGTATGTAGCTTGTAGCACGAAGTAGTCAACAATTTCAAGCTGTTTTTGGCCTCCCATATCACCTGGACTTTCACTTCCCGACTTTCCCCTCTTGGGAGTAGAAAAAGTAGTTGTGTACAAGGACCTCCCGAAAACATCACTTCAACACGTGATGTTAAGTCAAAAGTAAGAACAAACATGCGATAAAATGTAATGTGATGAAAATATATAGTGTTATTAAAATGCAAATATGGGTGTTTTCCATATATAACCTAAAACGTTTACTGGGAAGGGTCTTTTTCAAAACACTGTATATGCAATGGTCGTTCTGTCAATCACCCAAATTGCCTGTTGCGATAAACATTATGAGTTGGCAGTTTTTCTTTTTCAATTTGTAAATGTTAGCAGCTGCATATAATAAGATAAATATATAATAATAATAATAATAATAATAATAATAATAACAATATTATTATTACTTTAGCCATTTTCAATTTCTTTACATAAATAAAAACGTAAATAAAAAATTGTTTTGACTAAAGTAATAATAATAAAAGAGTGGCACAAACAAATCCGACGCAAGTTTTCATATGTATTACATTTCGGATTTTTTTCAATTTCGTCTTCACTTCTAAGCTGTAAAAAGTTTTTTGAGGAGTTATTTCATTAAAGAAAAGTTTGAAAAATATCGATTTGCAAAATGGCAAAAATGCAGTTGAGATTAGGTCCAAAATATTTCGTAATAATGCTGTTGATGATTGCTAAGTAAACCTAATGAATTTTAATTCTACTGAAAACCCTGTTCTCGATTCCTGATTAAAGACAAACTTAACAGGGTTTCCGTTATTTCTTTATGGTAATAAACAATTCGATTTACGACGGCCTCAGTTTACGACGCATGAGCCCTTCAGGAACAAACCGCTGTCACGTCATGGCTGAACTTGCATTTACTGTCGTTGTTTTCCCTCATTTTCGAAAATTAATTCGCGGAAAATTATTATGTGAACAAATATTTTTGCGTGTCTCTGATGCTGCTCTGCGATCAATGTAGTCTCTAAACATTCAGCAGACAACGAATGCAGTCTGATTAACTGTCTGCATTTGGGTCCGTGCTGGATGTAATTAATCGAACACCATGTGAACGACATTAATATTTAGAAGGCTTCATAGCTTCGTTCGGTTTATAATTTGGGTGTGCCGTGCATGCGTATATTCCCCTTGAGGGTTTAGTCTAGTTTTAGTGAGTTCCTATAAGCTAAATTAATATGCATGATATAACGATGCCTGGAACGACCATCCGTGCCACAGGTGGCAGCTGTACTGCACGCTCCTTCTCTTTCCGTCCTTTAGATACGCTCCCTCTTTCTTTCTCTATCTCTTTACCCCAGTCTGTTAGCCCTTCTTCATTTCTCTTTCATTCTCAGTAATTCCTTATATCTTAGATTCTTTATCTTTCTACCTTAGTTTCTTAGTTTGTCTCTTTGTGTGCTTCTCACTACTTCTCTCTCTCTCTCTCTCTCTGTCGCTCCCCCCTCTCTCTCTCTGTCGCTCCCCCTCTCTGTCTCCTCCTTCATTTTTTATGCAGTTCTCCTTCTTTTTGTCTCTATCTGTTTTTCTCTCTCCGTCAGCACTTTTCTCGCTATTTCTGTCTTTGCATTTTTGTACCTCATCCTTCTAATTTCGGCTTCCCTCTTAATTTTCCTCTTTTTCTCTGTCTCCTACCCTTTCTTCTCTCTCTCTCTCTCTCTCTCTCTCTCTCTCTCTCTCTCTCTCTCTCTCTCTCTCTTCCCCGCTCACAACTTCCATTTTCATTCCATCTTTGTGTATCTCTGCCTTTGCTTCTTTCTTCGTCTTTGTCTCGCGCGTGCTCTGTTTCTGATTTGGCCTCTCCATCTTTCTTCTCTGTCTTCATTGTCCTCTTTTCTTGTGTTTCTGTACGCTTCTGCCTCCATCCATCCATCCATCTCTCTCTCTCTCTCTCTCTCTCTCTCTCATCGTGTTTATTTCTCTTTAATTTTCTCTTCCATGCCCCCCCTCCCCCTTTTATTTTTTTGCTTTTTATCTCTTGCTCTCTCTAATTTGTGCTTTCATCCACTTCATCTCCTATTTTTCATATCCCTTTCCTTTTTAATTAGTTTCTCTCTCTGCTTTCTCACTTCCTTACTCATTCTATTCCTCTTTCACTGTCTTACTTTTTCTTCATTTCTCACGCTCCGCGTCCTCCCTTAGTTTTTCTCTCTTCTTCGCTTTCGGTTTTCTCTCATCCTTGGCCATTTTTCATTTCTCGATGAATTTGTCTGCTTGTCATTTCAAAAATTTGACTGAATGAGGAGTGAATAATTTCGGAAATTCTGAAGCTTTGCTTCTAAAAGGCACTGAATTTTTTCACAGTGTCAACATGCGTCCTCCATTTCTGAATCTTCAATATGAAATTCAGATTTCTAAAAAGATTTTCCTGCAATACAATTAATGCCCAATTTTACTCGTTCATTAACTCTCAGCATCCAAGCATAAAGTTAACTTTGGAGCTAGAGAAAGAATCCGCATTACCTTTCCTGGTTGTCCTAGTGAGTAAAATAAGCTCAGGAAGTCTGGCCACACAGACTTTCTACAAACCAACATATGTGCCCAATGTAATCTTACCGGAGTCGGCATGCCCAACTACGAGGAAGATGGCCTTAATACGACATAGGGCCAGGCGAGCGACCACCCACTCATCGAATGAGATGGCTAGAAAGAAGGAGCTCAATGACCTGGGAAAGTTGGCTTCTAACGTTGGATACGACGCCCTCCAAGTGAACAAATTTATTCTCCAAGCACAGGCCAACGCAACCAACCCCGGCACGCAAAGCCGTAATAATAACCTCAGATTCATTGGATCATGCCCATACTTTCTGGGCTTTTCATACTTTCTAAAAAACTCCGTGTGCAAAAATGAATTCGACATCGGTATCAAAGCCCCTAGAGCAATCTCCTCGTACCTTTCACTGAAGAAACGAGATTCTGCTAACCTCCATGCAGCTGGAGTCTACACCATCCCTATCGCCTACCCTGACGGGACGTCCAAAATGTATGTTGGCATGACAAAGCGCACGCTGAAAATTAGACTCCGGGAGCATAAGCGAGACGTATTGAACAAAAGGAATACTACGGCGCTTGCAAGGGCAGCCAAGACTCAAGATGCAGTTCCCAAATTGGAGGACATTCGATTAATTGCCCCGTACACGACGCCGAGGGCCACAGCCTACAGAGAAACTATTGAGTTACTCATCGCTCCTAACGCCTGCAATGAAGAGGTATCTGTGGAGTTACCTCGCGTTTGGCTGTCGATTGTGAACATTCCTCGCAGCTAGCGCGTTAGGCACATGCGCGTGACATGCTGTTACCATTGTTATAACAGTTTTACCTTTAAATTTGAGTTGTTCCCTATCGTTAAGTTTCCACTGCTTTGTTTATATTGGGTTTCCGGAAAAGTCATGACGTATTTTTACACCCGATGGCGGTTGGGTGGTTTTGGAAGTACTAAAGGCATGCGCAGCTCTGTTATTGCTATGCATTCGACAGGTGCCAGTTCTAGCTGCAGTCTGAAAGGAATAGCGAGCGATTTGGTTGATTTGCGGAGATTTGACATCAAGTTGAAGATGGAAGACCAAACTGTGCATTTTCGCTATATTTTACTGTTTTACTTCCGTAAAGGGAAGAACGCGCGTCAAGCTTGTGAAAAGTTGCGTAAAGTGTACGGTGATAATGCTCTACAAGAACGTTAGTGCCAGCGGTGGTTCGCAAAAATTCCGTGCTGGTGATTTTGACCTCAACGATGCTCCTCGGTCGGGAAGGCCCACCGAGGTTGATGACGATCAAATCAAGGCATTGATCGAGTCAAACCCACGTTACACGACACGAGAGATTGCAGACACATTGCACATCCATCTTTCAAGCGTTCACGACCACCTGAAGAAGCTGGGATACGTAAGCAAGCTCGATGTGTGGGTTCCTCATGAACTCAAAGAAGCTCAATTGACGGCGCATATAAACATCTGCGATATGCTCATTAAACGTGAGGAAAACGATTCTTTTTGAAGCGACTGATAACTGGTGACGAAAAGTGGATTGTGTACAACAATGTGCTGCGCAAACGGTCTTGGTCCCGACGTGCTGCTTCGCCTCAAACAACATCCAAAGCAGACATTCATCAGCGGAAGGTTCTGGTCTCAGTGTGGTGGGATTTTGAAGGTGTGTTTGTCGAGCTCCTACCACGGAACCAAACAATCAATTCGAATGTGTACTGTCGGCAATTGGACAGTTTGAACGAATCCATCATCCAGAAACGTTCAGAGCTCGTTCATCGTAAAGGTGTTGTGTTCCATCACAACAACGCGAGACCACGCACAAGTTTGATCACCCGCCAAAAATTATTGGAGCTTGGTTGGGATGTGTTGCCACACCCAGCATACTCGCCTGACCTTGCGCAGTCAGACTTCCACTTGTTTCGCTCTCTTCAACAGCCTTTGCGTGGTATAACATTTACTTCAGATGAGGCTGTAAATCAGCACCTTGTACAGTTTTTGGCCACGAAAGACAGGTCCTTCTATGAACGAGGCATTCTGCAGCTCACTGAAAGATGGCAAAAGGTTATCGAACAAACGGGTATTATATCATTGATTGATCTTTGTTCTTTCTATCAATAAATGAGCTTTGCAAAACATGGCTAAAATACGTCATGACTTTTCCGACAACCCAATATTATATATGTAGCCTGAAGAAGTCACCCGTGAGTGGTGAAAGCTCGCTTATTCATACTGTATTAGTCTATACACCATTAAACGGATTCTGTACTATCTTGGATAATATAATTAATGTTTAAAATAGAATTATTTCTTTCTTGAATGTTCTATCTTTCTTAAAGTTCGTAGTGGCATTTTATTCCACTCCTCTTCCGCTGCTTTCCATAGTCCAATCATTGTTTGAGGTCTGCGTGTAGAAAGCGCTATTTGTAGCAGCCTGAAGTCCATTGGTGACACATCAGGGAACTTTGAAGGAATATGAGCAAAAGGTATAGACTTGAAACCCTTTTTTTTTTTTTTTTTTTCTTTCTTCAAGAAACAGTGGTAAATTTGGATGTATGATTGGTGGACTTATCCTGATGGAGTTTTACTGTTTCAAGGCTCTGTGGATAAAGGAATGGTATTTCCTCTTCAAATATAGGAGTTAAAACTTTAGCTTGGTAATACGTTGAATTAATTTTAACATTGTTTTCAACTTTTCTTAACTTTAGTCTGTTTCCCATTGTACGAGAAACCAGCAATAATCATGAATCCTTTACTGAAACTTTCTTTGGATTCTTGGAACCAAGTTTTAAGTATTTTTCTGCTGTTTTGTTACAGTCGTTTACGTAGATCCATGCTTGCATCTGTAGTCACAACAAATTTCCATCTGTTTCTGGCTAAGTGATCTTCATAAAGAAGTCTACACTGTGTTCTGCACTCAGCCGCGTGCGTAGGCAAAAGGCAGCGGTGAGCATTGTGCTTTTTTTTTTTTTTTTCAGTTTCAAATCTTGGTTTATTGTCTTGTTCACAATTGGTATATAATTTTTTAACGACTTAGCGGTTTCTCTTTGGGTCGGTGGATTTTCTTTTAAGACCAGAGACTACTTTAAAATAGTCGTAAATGTACGTACCTTCTTTGGATATTCGTTTGGTGTTCTTTCTCCTGTTAAAAACTATGCTTAACGATTTTACCCTCTATTATTAATAAAATTGCTTATTTTATATTTTGAAATGCTAATTCCATGATTTTCACAGCGTTTTTTAATTTCAGAATAGGAATATTTCTCTTCGTAAAGAGCAAAAGCAAAACCTTCTATCCACAGCTTGTTTACGTACGCCATTTTCGTAGCAGACGATATTTAACTACAGCAGATGTTTCTTTACGATAAAAGAATGACTTCGCACAATACGTCAAATGAAATGAAAACCTCACCGTCTATGTACGTTATTTAATAAAATACGAAAGATATTTACAGTTAAAATACCCCACTAGCACTTTCGGGGTAACATTTACCCCGTCATCAAGCAGAACAGAGGCATTACCAACCTGAACTTTAAATTATATTAATATATATTAACAGTTCCAATAATATATAAAATTGATCATAACTTTGTATTTGTAACAAATCCTTGTATTTACTATACCGTGCAAATTAATTGGGACAAGCTATTTTATTCTCAGAATTGTAACGTGATCGCCAGTTGATGTCGGAAAACCACGTAAACCGGTTTTATCAGCTGTGACGTGGTGTGACTGTTAGAACTTGATAGTAGGAATGTGTTTTGACCGGTTTTAAACAGGAAATAGGCACTTCAGCTTCAGTTGTGAGCTTTCGTGTGTGACAGGTGGATGTTAGTTTTTGCTCTCTGTGAGTACGTGTTGCTTTCGTGTATTGAAAAATGGATATTTCCCCAAGGAAGCGTGCAAAAATAATTGCTCTGAAGGATCACACTTCTATGACAGTGAGAGATGTCGCTTCTGCAGTTGGTGTAGGCAAATCAAGTGTATCAAGACAGCTTACGCGATACAATGCATCTGGATCATCGTCTCCAAAAAGGAGAGAAAAATGTGGTAGAAAACGAAAAACAACTCCACGAACCGATAAATATCTAATCAAAAATAGTAAAATGAATCCAAAAAAAAAAAAAAGCACCGACCTTCAAAGAGATTTATTGGCTAGTGGCTGTGATGTTAGTTATTCAACTGTACGCCGTAGGCTTCTGTAAGTTGGACGGAAGGCAAGAAGACCAACGAAAAACAATATTTAAATGCGAAAATGAAGATAAAGCGTATAGCATGGGCCAAAAAATATAAATCATGGACTGCTGACGACTGGAAAAAGGTAATTTTCAGTTATGAAACTCATTTATTTGTGCAGGGTTACCAAGCAAATGTCGTTAGACGAAGCAACTGTGAACCCTTAAGACCTGAGCATGTCAAACAAACTGTAAAACACCCTCTGAAACAAATGTTTTGGGTTTTTCACATCAAATGGCACTGGAAGCTTAGTTCCTGTTCAAGGTATGATGAATTCAGCCAAGTACGTAGAAATATTACAACGTAGGGTTGTTCCATTCTTGCAAACTTTTGACGGGACATTTCAACATGACTTGGCTCCATTTCACATTTCGAAATTGGTCAAGAATTTCATGCTGGAAAATCAAATTCATTCGCTTGATTGGCCTGGAAATTCACCAGACTTAAATCCCATAGAAAACTTGTGGAATATTTTGAAGAGACGTTTAGGTAAAATGGACTGTACAACCAAAGAACGCATGATAACGAATGCTATAAAAGTGTGGTTCCACGATTATGAAGTCAAAAATATGTGCACTCAATTAGTGGAGTCAGTGCCAAAACGAATTCAAGAGGTCATTTCTGCTAAAGGAGGACATACTTCATACTAAGTCAGGTATTTATCAGTGTATATCAAGGCATAGAATGATATAAAGGCATAGTTTTGGAAAAAAGAGTGATTTTTTACTTTGTCCTAATTAATTTGCATAGTATATGTGAAACTAACAATTTGTGAAATTATACCCGTTACACTGTTGTAATGGCAACGGTCACGACCCATGCAACGTTTGATGACTTATTAAACCCATAATGCATGGTTGCACTACTATATAAAGGAGTAATGCATTGCCTCTGTTCCACCTGATGATGGGGTAAACGTTACCCCGAAAGTGCTAGTGGGGTATTTAAACTGTAAATATCTTTCGTATTTTATTGAATATCGTACATAGACGGTGAGGTTTTCATTTCATTAGATGTTTCTTTCGTGCTCATCTAACACGTTGTTGACAGTTTCAATTCTTTGAACTTATTTTATTTTCTGTAATTTCTTATCAAAAACGTTCTAAAAATGTGCGAACATCCTCTATAATAAGGTACGGTGACGGTAAGAAGGGAAATACAGTAGAACCCATCTATAACGAACCCGGATTTTACGAGATCTCGGGTGCAACGAGCAAAACAGGAACTTTTGTTTGGTATATTGTTAACTCAAAGTTAGTTTGATCATTTTTAACAACAAAATTTACCCATGTCCCAGGTTTTAGCGAGGGAGGGAAAAGCTAAGATCATTACTTTTAACAAGCAAGATAGCAAAACTTAATGAAATTCCATATTTAAAATGGCAGAAAAAATCCGCAGTACACTGTCCTGGAATGGAGGAATAGAAATGATGGGGCGCAACACGAAATTTCAACAGCGCAGGGGAATCCTGGTGTGCTAATGGAGGAATGTTGATAGAAAAGCAATGAGGAAAATTTCATCAAATGCTAAACAAGCGTGTTGTTGTGCCGCCCCGGTGGCGCAGTGGTCTAAGGCGCTGGCCTCTAATCATTCGTCCGTGAGAGTTCCGGGTTCGAATCCCGGTGAGGCATGGATGTTGTGTTTGTCTTACGGCACTGGCTCTCTCCCTTCCCTGGAACCAGTGACCCTAAATTAGGGACGGGCGACTGCTTATAGCCCATTGAGTTGCTCACGGTGGTCGTTAAACCTCCAATCAAAAAAAAAAAAAAGCGTGTTGTGCAAGAGATTCTCTCTGCCACCTATACTCTTTGGTGTGTCGCGTCAGCAGATATGAAAACAGGTAATCTACTCCCACGCAAAAAGAGATGAGTGGGGCTCAAGCACTTTAAAATTAATTTCTGAGGCACAATTGCAGAGAGGGATAGAAGAATAATCGAATGGGGATGTCGCTGTTGGGCAAACAGAAGATAACAATTCCTTGGACGGTGTAGTGACGCTTGCGTGCATGTCAAATTTAGTGGTACTTGCGTACATATATCAAAGCATACAGTGACACTTGCGTACATGTCCGATTTGGTGGCACTTGCGTATACATGTCAAGGTCCTATGTTCTGGAAAATTATATGTTTTTGCAGTAATCCCCGAACAACACAGTCCCTATAACCCATATTTTGAATGATTTTAACTTTCCTTTACACTTTATCCAGGCTTAGGACTGGTAGCATCTATGATGACGTGTTTAAAAGTTGTAGGCGATATTTGCCTTTTTTTTATTGTTTGTTTTTTGGATATTTAAAAAAAACTGTTCTTTATAGATATTTCAATTCACTTTTTCAAAATTTACTCTGATTTAGCAATATAAGCTAAAGACTTCAAACACTTCTTGACATCTTGCGTACTTTCGTAATGTCGCAGAGTTCTAGAGATTTGCTGATCCAGTTTGATGTACCTTTTAGATCGTTTCTTTCCTTCAAGATTAAGGCCTGTTCGATTTATAAGAAAGTCACTGTACTTTTTTCCTATGTTAGATTTGGAAAGGCCTTGATATGTATGCAAGTGCTACCAATTCTCCTGGACATGTGTCCGTTTTCCCTTTCACCCTCCAAGTGGGTGTTTCTTTGAAAGGATCGGTGCTACTTTCGCTTCATGTGTGTGCTGTGTAGTTTAACTGCGATCTATGTCACGTGACCATGAAGGTGAATATGCTTGAAAATTTTGATTAATTAGTGTAGTACGTTATATTTAATTAAATCTTTCAAGCATATTCAGTAGTTATGGATTTATAATATAAACATATAAACATATCACGCATGCGTATTTTTACATGGTGAAAATTTTCATTCAAATACAGATTTAGCGTGCGCTTGGATTTAATAAGGTTTTCCGGCGGTCCCGAACTTCTTATTATAAGCGAGCCTTACTGTACCTGGGCACATAGGTAGACCAAATATTAAAAAACAGCTGATATTGAAAATCGGGAAAGCATCTTAAAAAAGATTGAAGATAACAGCGATGTGTGTGATGTGTGTGTGAGAGAGAGAGAGAGAGAAAGAAAGAAAGCGGGACATCGATTGTTTCTCCTATCTCTAATCCTTAATCAGATCAGATCATATCTAGAGGATTTTAGGAAGGAGTGTCTAACCCCAGGTCTTAAACAACCCTTAGAAATAGGAATCTAGGAGATTTGGACTAGAGTGCCCGATAGGAAAGTGACACGGAAATGAGTTAGAAAGGATGAGGAAAACGCCCTTATTTATTACCGGGGGCCAGCACGCTGGGACCGACGGCTTAACGTGCCCATCCGACGCGCGGCGTATATTTAGTGGTTCGAGCGTTGTACCGGCCTGGGATCGAACCCGAGGTCTTCTCAGTAGCAGTCACAAACGTTGATTCCTAGGCCACCCGGGGCCCTAATCCGTATAGGAATTGACTTTTATGGTGTTACCGCTTCCTAGTTCAGAGAAAGGAAGTTTTGAACGCGTTTAGTCTCTCTCTAAGGGGCTCTGCCTTATGTTTCCAATGGTAAAGAAGCTTTACCATTGTCTTCTCCGTGGCAGTCACGAACACTGATCACTAGGCCACCCGCGGCCCTAATACCTATAGGGATTGACTTTTATAGTGTTATCGCTTGCTAGTTCAGAGAAAGGAAGTTTTGAACGCGTTCAGTCTCTATTTCTCTCTCTCTCTCTCTCTCTCTCTTTAAGGTGCTCTCCCTTATGTTTCCAATGGTAAAACTTCTTTACATATTTTCTTCGCAATTAATGTATTCCCAAGGATGAAAATTAGCACATCGATAAAACTAACGATACTTAATGCTTGCTAAAAACATAACCATAAGTAAGCAATCCAGCATTTGTTTGTCTACTGACGTCATCAATGTACAGGTCGCGCCATCTATTAACAGGTCTGAACATTACTCAAAGAAAAATTATGGATTTTCAATATCATTATGGTTATGTTTTAGCAAGGATTAAGTATCCCATGCTATAATTTAAAGTTAGTTTTATCGATGAGCAAATTTTCATTCCTGGGAATACATTAATTGCGGAGAAAATATGTAAAGAAGTTTTACCATTGGAAACATAAGGCAGAGATTTTAGGTGGAACCACCTTAAAGGTTATATTCTTCGATAATTGCCAAAGTTTAGTTAATATTTTTAGGCTTACATTCAACTAAGTACTTTCAATAATATCTCATTTCATTATTTAATTTTCACAATTTAAAAAATACAATAGAAAGGCAAAATAATACAAAATGCCGGATCACCCGCCGCTAAAAAATAGCTGCAATTGACGGGCCGGGCTAACCAAATAAGGCCCATGCAGACCTCTATCAGATATTCCCTTCCTAAAACTACTTCGAACAAGTGCAAGGGCATTCATGTAGAAGGCAATTAGATGTTGGTATTGATAAACGTCGTGAGCTGACAGAGCTTGAAAGCGGGATGATACTGGTTGCCCAATGCGTGGATCATTGTATCGCGGAGATGGCACAGGAACTTCAGTACTCCCATTCGAAAGCGAAGGTATCAAGAGTGTATTGGGAATACGCCACTTCCGGAATAACATCGCATCCTGGATAGCGCTGTGGGTAGAGAAAGGTGGTAGATGAACGTGGCCGTTGACGACTGTCTAGCATAGTTGCAACTAAACGGACAATGACCAAATCACAACTTCTACGAGGGGAATGGCAGAAACGCCTCCACCAAAATCATCAGGAAATTATTAGCAGCTATGGGTTATGGGAGCCGCCGACCCACAAGAGTCCCATTGCTAACGCCACATCACTGGACTACGCCTCCTCTGGGTGAATGTCTAGGTGTATGGCTCCTGGGTATTTGGAGACGGGTCTACTGGCCCGATGTGTCCCGTTTCCCGTTACTTCACGCAGATGGGAGGGTGCGGATCTGGTGAAAACCACAGGAAGCGATGGACCTCCGTGGTAACCAGGAACTGTTCAGACTGGTGGATATTCTGTTATGTTCTCGGGGCGTGTTCAACTGCTACAAGTTGGAAATGCTGGTACGTCAAGAAATATCTCTGAACAACCCACGTTACGCATCCATCCTTACAGATCATCTGCATCCGTTCATGGTCATCGTGTACCCACAGTGCTAAACTCTTCGAGCAGCAGAATACGTCTACTAACAGAGCTGTGGTGACCATAGAACATAGTTAGAAGAGCATTCCGCAGTAGTTCTCACTCTGTAACAGCCCAGAGTTGGAAACAGGTTAAAAATTTTGGACCTGAACCCGACCCAGACGTCTCATAATTGGACCGGAACCCGACCCAGACGTCTCATAATTGGACCCGCACCCGACCCAGGCGTCTCATAATTGGACCTGACCCGGATAAATCTGCTTTGAACTATAAATTATAGACTCAATTTATAATGGGACATAATTATTGGGTTTGGGCAGAATAATGCAACAACTTAGGAAAAGAAGGTTTTATGTATACCTAATAGGGTGTGGGACCACCTTTGCCATTCGAAACCACCTAAATCGCCCTTGGAATGGACGCATACAAATTTTGTATGGCGGTTAGTGGGATGTTACACCACTACTAATGCAGAAACTGTCCAGGTCCTTGAAATGTGGGATCTTGCTCTGTTTTCCAACATTGACCACAGTGGCTCGATGATGTTTAAGTCTGGTGATTGGGGAGGCCAAGGAAGACGTGAAAGTTCGTCCTCGTGTTCCTTAAACCATAGTTGGACATTCCGAGCTTTGTGAATTGGGGCGTTATCATCTTGATAGATGGCATCCCCTGTAGGAAACAATACCTGGGCCATTGGATGGATTTGGTAATCTAAAATGGTTTCATACGTCCTGCCAGTCATCCGTCCTTTTAAGGTGATCAGAGAACCTGCCGAAAACCACGATATGAACGCCCAGATCATGACAAAACTATCACCATAGTGCACTGTTAGGAGCAGACAGTCTGGGTTGTAAGCTTTTGACGGCGTTCTCCATGTGTAATCACGTCCTGCGGTGCGGAATAGTGTGAATGTGGATTCATCCGACCACATTACACGCTTCCATGAATCGGCAGACCGCGTTGTATGCTCCTGGCATAACAGCCGTCGCCGTTGTGCATTCACCCGGGACGCCAGAGGTTTGGGAATAGCAGCTCTGCCATGAATATCTTGTTTATGCAGTTTCCTGCGCACTGTTTTCGTTTATACTGGAGTCTGGAGATCCAGATTGAGCTCCGCACTAATTTTTGGCGCCGTGGTCTTCTTATTGCGGGTAACAATCTTCTTTAATGCTATCCTGTCTCTAACAGTCAGGGTAGTTTTCCGGCCGTTCTTGTGAATCGCAGACGATATTTTGTCACGAACGTGGTATGTTGTCATGACCCTAGACACAATATCTCTCGATACCCCCACGACCCTGGTGACTGTTGTCACATATGCACCGACTAGTCGGCCACCAACAATTAGCCCTCTTTCAAAGTCAGTTAGGTCGCTCATTTCGTCGTCATCATGAAAGAAATTTTGCAGCAAGACGCTTTAAACACACTTAAACAGGACCTTGAGGTTCTAAACAAAGCTATTGCAACCAGAAAGTGGTGGATACCTTTGCGTATTGCGACGTACGCAGCTCCATCAAAAGTCACGTTTATGAGCGTGGTGTTCACATTATTCTGTCCAACCCCTGTATATATACACACACAGGCTGTTCAAAAAGTCTCTCCGCAGTGGATATCATAGGTTGTATAGAAATCGTATAATTGTATTACAGAAACGTATGATTTACTGACTTACAGAAAGTTTTCAAACTGTAGTTCTTTACGTAACCTACCTGTTTTACACATACAAATTTTGAAGATGACAATCCGATTTTCGGCGTAAATGTGACAAGGATGGTAAGTCAGATAATATCCGAAAACTTGAAAATGTTCATCGTCCTGGAGCGGGACTCGAACTCGCGTCTCCCAGAAACCGCCCGGGTATGCTAACCACTACACCACCCAGAACGACCAAGTTTCAAGTTTCCGATCAATTTGAATTTAACCATCACAGGATTCGCTAGTCGAAGCAACCGGCATTCATGTTTAGCGAATCTGGAGGTTAAGAATCTTATCCCGTGTTTGTCCGGAGAAGCAGATAAATCCTGAAACAAATACGGGATTACGCCATATAATACAAATTTTGAAGATGACAATCCGATTTTTGGCGTAAATGTGACATTTACGCCGCCAAAAATCGGATTGTCATCTTCTTTCAGGATGTTTTACACATGTTTCCAAACACACCTGCCAGAGTCAAAAAGTCTCTCCGTTAAGGCTGTTCCACTTAATTTGATGTCGCTACAGTCAAAATTTCTGAATTCAGTAACTTGTTGTATGCTTAATTTCGGTTTTTTGTTGTTTTCTTGATAACGTATCAAGCTTCAGAGTAGGTTTCACAGCAACTCCAATTTTCATCAAATTCTGATGAGTTGAAAGTTTCCAGAACGTGGATGTTGATTTCATCATTGCCCCTCAGAAGGAAGGAACACTCGTGAAATCAATATTCACAGTTTGGGAAATTTCAACTCATCACAAGCTTGTGAAAATTGGTGTTGCTGTGAAACATATCCTGGTTTCTTAACGAGACGAAACAATTTCTAGCATTGAGTCTTCCCCTTGCTGTTTTCAACGAGAACGTATTTGTTGGACTCGGCGCCTTTTTCAATCTCCTTAATATTTAAATTAATTCATATTAACAAATAAGGCATTAATTCCGACACGATATACAATGGAACGGAAACGGGATGTTAGCATGTCAAGCGGAATACTCAATGCAAAAGATGCTATGCGAAAAGTGAATCTCAGTCTTACAATGTGACACGCAGGGTGTGAGAGAATGAATCACCAGAGAAGCAGGCGTTCGCCTGTATCTTGCACCGAACGATCACACTGAAAACAAACGCAATGGAAGTATTGTTTTACAATACGGTATTGTTGGTCGGTGGAAATTTTCTTTGCTTTAGAAAAGAGACGGCAATATTTTTGTATCACAAATCATTTTTAATTTCTTTGGTACCAGCATCGAGCACAAAATTCCCCAGAACGCATTTTTCTTTGAAATATTCTAGTTTTTTTTTGTTTTTTTTTCAATAATGAAATTTGTTTCATCCAACACCATGTATTGTTATCGTATTGCGCTTACTGTGAGAAGGGGCCTCTGGTCTTCTGAAGTAAGGGCCTCCCCGTCATCCAGTTTTTATAAAATCAAACTGTGAAAAAAAAAGAAAAAAAAATTCTTTTTAATTCCTCTTTCAAGGCTGTTGTAAAAATTTCCTGACTATTTCATTATACACATGAAGTTTCCGCAAAAGATTTTGTAAAATCTTTCTGTTGAGGCTAGAGGCCCTCTTAGCCGTGAGCCTCCTCCCCGTGACTCTCCCCCCCCCCAATGCGGGGGTTGCATTTAGCAGGTCGATGTTGCTACACACCATCATCACTAAACCCAGCCATTTAACGGAAGAAAAATCACGAAATATTAGTCAGATTTATAACGAGAAAAACATCATCGTAAAAGTAAAGACATTTAGTTTTGAAGAAGTAGGTCAGTAAACTCAGGCACAATAGCCGATATGTTTTTTTATTATTATTATTAATGCAATGAAAGGTATTCTCATAACGATTTCCATCATCTCGCTGTTTCCCTTTGTTTCCTTCCCAAAATGACGGCTGACTTTACATCGCTCGAACTGACAGCATCACTCTCCATTATCCATTGTTATCCAGTTGACTGACGCTGACTGGCGTTTTGTCCTTTTTCAGTTGTCGGTTCTGTTATGGTAGCTTATCGCATACAGATTATCTCTCCCTCCCGCTGAGTTCAGTCAGTAAATGTTTTCACTGAGCTCAAAACTTCTTATCTGCAAAGTTTAACCTCAGTTAAATGCTATGGCTTCCCTTAAGGATTTTGAGCTATTTTGCCTTTTTTTATTTATTATTATTTGTTTTTATCAGTGCAATTAAATTTCTTAATCCGTCCAACATATTTGCCCCTAACAAGACAATTTTAAAAGGCCACACCGAGTGCAGTGACGTAGCTAAGATTTCATTTAGCCAAGATTTCATTTCAGTGACGTAGCCAAGATTTCATTTCCTGTGTTTATCTCTCTCTCTATGTGTGTGTGTGTGGCCAATCCGATAATTACCAGTACTTCGGGCTTTGGCCGGCCAGTTCTAGATTTGGCCGTGAGAAACTGGCCAAAGTTAGTAATTTACTGTACTTCGGTGGTCCTATGTGGACCGAAGGTGAGGGTTTAGTGGGTAAAACTACCACAATATTGCAGTTAGGGGTCCAAGTCCCAGGTGATCTATAAGATTTCCCTTCGCCTTAAAAAAAATACATAAAACACGTAATTATAAGCATTTTCTCAACCGTGTACAAATCACATAAAGCATATAAACGATTATCTTAACACTATGATCTGTTTTTTTACGCTTTCCAACCGTAGGTTGAAGTAGCGTATATGCTCCAGCTTTGTCCGTCTGTCTGTCCCTCCGTTCGTCCGCACAATAACTCACGTAAAAAAAGTTCGATTTCGATGAAATTTTAGTATGTTGTAGGAGACCACCTGGGGAGGAACCATACTGAAAATGGGTGAAATGGGGTCAAAGATCAGAACATAGGAGCGGGATCCACCGATCTATTCCATTGCCCTTATGCGTCATAACTTGCGTAAAAATGGCTCGATTTCAACGAAATTTTAGTATGTGGTAGGGGACCACCTGCGAATGAACGCTATTGAAAACGGGCGAAATGGGGTCAAAGGTCAGGACATAGGAGCGGGATTCATTCAATCTACCTTATGCGGCATAACTTATGTAAAAATGCTTCGATTGCGACAAAACTTTAGTATGTTGTTCCGGAGGTATATATGCGGCTATTATCCTCATAACTTGAGTAATAACTTGATTAATTGTTTCTGATATGTTGGAAAGCGTATCATAATCAATGCATTGCATGATTTTACTAACTTGTTACTTTTACTTGCTTGTGCAGTTCGACAATATAATGACACGTATTTTACAACATGTAATTGTGACAGTTGAACAACTCACTTCAAAGAGGTGATTTTACCAGTGTGGAAATCTCTTCAGTTCTACTTGTTTGTGCAATCTGAGCTGTTATGACATTTGGAGTTACATAACCTATTGCCTCGTTTACACGTACATCGATTTGTTAAACAGTTTCTACTACAGAAGAACCTTGAAAATCCTTGGCCTCCAGTTAAAGACTGACTCGATGATGCTGCTCTTAATGATATTTCATTATTCTGCATCCAATCACGGCACGTATTCTCAGACAATCCAATCGCGTCGGTGGGAGAACACACCGCTACACAGCAAAAGTTCTGACTTTGGCCAGTTTCTCACGGCCAAATCTAGAACTTGCCGGCCGAAGCCCGAAGTACTGATAAATTATTATATATTGTTTGGGGATTTGGCCACATGAGCTGGCCAAAGCTAGTAGTGGCCGGTTATTTTGCGAGGTGACTAGACTTCGGGCTTTGGCCGTAACATATATGTATCCATGCCTAGCACCTGAAGACGCCATCGATCACAGCTGCCATATTTTTATAATCCATCCTTTTTCTCCTGGTTGATTTGGTTTTCCGAATCAGATGTCTTCTGCTTTCAGTGATTTGTTTTGGTTGTTGTGTTATGTTTTGATTTATTTATTTTTTTATTCGCAGCCTCCGGCGCTATGGAATTTCAAAATTTGTTTTGTAAATTTATGAGACTATTTTAATTTACCTTATACGTATATATATATATATATATATGTCATCATCATCATCATTGTCAACCATTATCAATCCACTGCTGGGCGAAGGTCTCCCCAAGTGTCCTCCACAACGATCTGTCTTGTGCCAGTCTCCTCCATGTCACTCCCACATACTTTCGAATTTCATTCACCCATCTCCCATGTGGTCTTCTTCTGGGTCTTTTCCTGTCCCTTGGAATCCAATCTAAAATTTCGGCTGTCCATCGATGTTCTGTCCTTCTGGCAGTATGTCCAGCCCATTGCCATTTCAGGGATTTAACTCTGATCATGATGTCTTCCACTCTTGTCATTTTTCGGATCCACGAGTTCCTCTTCTTATCTCTCCTGGTTACACCAAGCATGCACCTCTCCATGCTGCTTTGAGTTGTCTGCAGCCTTTGTATGTCTCTTTTAGTTAAGGTCCACGTCTCTGCACCATACGTAAGCACTGGAAGGATGCATTGATCAAACACTTTTCTTTTAAGACATAATGGCATATTGCTCTTGAAAATTATGCTGTTTCTTCCAAAAGCTCTCCAGGCAAGTTTTGTACGCCGATTAATTTCTTCATCAATGTGACCCTCACTTGATATCTGCTGTCCAAGATAAACGTACGTGTCTGTTATCTCCAGCTTTTCTCCATCAATCGATAAATCTTCATTTCTTGTAAAAGCATTGAACATCACTTTTGTCTTCTGAAAGTTCATTGATGATGATGATGACATATATATATATATATATATATATATATATACGTATATATATATATATATATATATATATGTCATCATCATCATCATTGTCAACCATTATCAATCCACTGCTGGGCGAAGGTCTCCCCAAGTGTCCTCCACAACGGTCTGTCTTGTGCCAGTCTCCTCCATGTCACTCCCACATACTTTCGAATTTCATTCACCCATCTCCCATGTGGTCTTCTTCTGGGTCTTTTCCTGTCCCTTGGAATCCAATCTAAAATTTCGGCTGTCCATCGATGTTCTGTCCTTCTGGCAGTATGTCCAGCCCATTGCCATTTCAGGGATTTAACTCTGATCATGATGTCTTCCACTCTTGTCATTTTTCGGATCCACGAGTTCCTCTTCTTATCTCTCCTGGTTACACCAAGCATGCACCTCTCCATGCTGCTTTGAGTTGTCTGCAGCCTTTGTATGTCTCTTTTAGTTAAGGTCCACGTCTCTGCACCATACGTAAACACTGGAAGGATGCATTGATCAAACACTTTTCTTTTAAGACATAATGGCATATTGCTCTTGAAAATTATGCTGTTTCTTCCAAAAGCTCTCCAGGCAAGTTTTGTACGCCGATTAATTTCTTCATCAATGTGACCCTCACTTGATATCTGCTGTCCAAGATAAACGTACGTATCTGTTATCTCCAGCTTTTCTCCATCAATCGATAAATCTTCATTTCTTGTAAAAGCATTGAACATCACTTTTATCTTCTGAAAGTTCATTTTTCATCCCACTTCTTTACTCTTGTCAGCAAGTTCCTGGATCATACTCTGCAGCTCTGATGGGGTAGTTGCAAAAATGACTACGTCATCAGCAAAACGAAGGTGGGTTAGATAATCTCCATTAATCTTTATCTCTTTGTTCTCCCAGTTCAGTAATTGAAAGACATTTTCTAATGTGGCATTAAAGAGCTTCGGAGATATGGTGTCACCTTGCCTCACTCCCTTTCCAATTTTTATGTGTGTTGTATTTTCAAACAGCCGAATTTTTGCACTTGCATTTCCATAGGTGTTATTAATAATATTAATGTATGCATCTTCAATACCGCGGGATTTCAGAGACATGGTAACTGCTGATGGTTTCACCGAATCAAAGGCTTTTTCATAATCAATAAAAGCCATGCACAATGGAAGTTCATATTCCCTCACTCTTTCAATTAGTTCTCTCAGTACGTGGATATGATCTATTGGGCTGTAGCCACTCCTGTATCCAGCTTGTTCTCTCGGTTGAGCCATGTCCAGCGTTACCTTCAAGCGGTGTGAAAGAACTTTAGTGAAGATTTTATAAACCACTGATAAGAGGCTGATAGGTCTGTAGTTCCTGAGATCCTCAATGCCACCTTTCTTATGTAGCAGGATCATTGTAGCGTTGTTCCAATCCTCAGGAATCTTCCCTTCATTAAGGCATCGAGTGAAAACTTGGGCGAGTACTGTTTCGATTTCTCCACTTGCTTCTTGTATTATGTCTACAGTAATTCCATCTTCTCCTGGAGCTTTTCCCCGCTTCATGTTCTTGATTGCATGTGCAACTTCTGCTGGGAGGACTGGAAGAACTCTGGTACTGGTACCTTTCATGATGTCTGGAGTACATGTATCATCCCTTTCAAATAATTTGGAGTAGAAATCTTTCACTCGTCAAAATTTTGCCTCTATTTCTTGTTACAGAACCATCTTCTTTTCTCAGTGCCATAATCTTTTTTCTTCCCTTACTGAGATGTCCCTTTGCTATCTTTAGTATTTGGTTGTTTTCAATTGCTTTCCTCACTAGTTCACAGTTGAATTTCCTTACGTCTTCAGTGATACCTTTTCGTACTGTCTTGCGCAGCTCTATATATTCCACTTTGGAATTCACATCTTTAGTTGTCCTCATCTCTCTTCTTTTGTGCATCAACATTTTGGTTTTTCCTGATAATTTGTTCACATGCAACTTGTTCTTAGACCCAGCTAATTTTGTTGCTGTTTCCATAAGAGCTTTGGTTACTTTTCTGTTAACTTCAGAAATATCCACTTCTTCCGATGTTAGGTTTTCTAAAGCAGAGAATCTGTTCTTCAGTTCCAACTTGAAGGTATTATGGTGTTTTTTAAGGTTGGTTATGTCAATACATTTTGTTTGTCTTATGAGCTTGCCACGTTCGAGTTTAGTGTTGAGGTGCATCTTACATCTCACCAATCTATGGTCACTACCTGTGTTGAACTTGTTTAGCACACTGCAGTCTTCTATGACGAATTTTTTGTTACACATAATAAAATCAATTTCACTTGTTGTCCCATTTGGATGTCTCCATGTCCATTTCCTGTGTGGCTTTTTCTTGAAAAAGGAGTTCAAGATGAAAAACCATTCTGCCTCTGCAAACTCAACGAGAGTATTCCCAAGCTGGTTTCTGTTGCCGTGACCGAATTTACCTACTGAAGTTTCATTCTGTTGTCGTTGCCCTATTTTTGCATTGAAATCTCCCATAATTATCTTCAAGTGCTGCTTACCTTTATTATTTAGATGACGAATTTCCTCATAAAATTCTTCAATTTCTTCTTCAGGATGACTTGTGGTGGGTGCATAAGTTTGAATAATCTGAGCCTGGTATCTTCTCGAGAGTTGGATAACGAGTCGTGCAGCTCTGTCAGAGGAACTTTCAACTTCTACAACTTTATCCGTCAGTTTCTTGTTTATTATAAATCCAACACCACTAGTTCTGCCAGTATCTGTCCCACGATAATAGAAGAGATGTCCACTTTTCAGTTCAATGAGATCTTCTCCTTTTCTCCTTACCTCACTTAGCCCCACGATGTCCCACTTGATCCTTTGCAGTTCCTTTTCCAATTCAAGAAGCCTTGATTCAGAAGATATGGAGCGTCCATTATACGTAGCCAAGGTCAGCATCAGATGGCTGCCTAGTCCGGTCCTCCGGGGATTCTTAGCACCCTCTGCCTTCATGTCGCACTGGCCGCTGCCTTGGCCAGGTACATTCCAGCTGCCGGAGACTGAGGGCCAAGATTTAAGTTGTGGAGTCATTTTGGAGGGGTTTAGCCATAACTGACCACGCTGGCCAAGCGGGTTGGTAAGTGTGGGATAGCATTTCCTCTAATCCGGATGGTATAGTTATACCGCTATTGGCGGTCGTCAGAGCCCCTTTAGTGGGAACAGGATGCACCACGAGAAGGCGGGGTTGACATTTGTCAAGGAGAGGCTGTGATGTTACGCATCACATCCCATATATATAAGGTTCACCTCTGTATTACAGAGGTGAAGCACGTGTCAAGACGACAAATCTGCAACGATACATGCCGTAGGTGTAGCTTAGTCGATTAGAGCAACTCACTCCGGAGCGAGCAGACGCGGTTTCGATCTCCTCACGTTGGCGCCCGAGAGCGTGAACATGGATGTATTGGCTGTTGGGTTCTTCAAAAAATGTACGATGTTCGTTAGACCCATCATCTGGAATTAATGAAAAATTCCTTCTTCGCTTAATATGTATATATATATCGTACATTTTTTGAAAAACCCAACAGCCAATATATCCATGTTCACGCTCTCGGGCGCCAACGTGAGGAGATCGAAACCGCGGCTGCTCGCTGCGGAGTGAGTTGCTCTAATCGACTAAGCTACACCGACGGCATGTATCGCTGCAGATTTGTCGTCTTGACACGTGCTTCACCTCTGTAATACATCACATCGTCTCCCTCTTAGTTTCTCCTTTTTTTTTTTTTTTTTTTTTTTGAAGCGAATGAACGTTTTATTAATTCTAGACGATGTCTGGAACGAACATCACACTTTTTTTTTTTTTTTCTTTGAAGAACCCAGCGGCCATGCAGATTTGTCGTCTTGACACGTGCTTCACCTTTGTAATACATCACATCGTCTCCCTCTTAGTTTCTCCTTTTTTTTTTTTTTTTTTTTTGAAGCGAATGAACGTTTTATTAATTCTAGACGATGTCTGGAACGAACATCTTTTTTTTTTTTTTTTGAAGAACCCAGCGGCCATGCAGATTTGTCGTCTTGACACGTGTTTTACCTCGTCTCCCTCTAGTTTTTCTTTGTTTGCCTCTTTTGAAGCAAAGAAGGAACCTTTTATTAATTCCAAACGATGTGTGGAACGAACGTCACACTTTTTTTTTTTTTTTTTTGAAAAATCCAACGGCTACGCAGATTTCTCGCTTTGACACGTGCTTCACCACGCCTCCCTCCTAGTTTTTTTTTTTTTTTTTTTTTTAAGGTCCCGACGGCCATGAAGATTTGTCGTCTTGACACGTTTACCTCGTTTCCCTCTTAGGTTTTCCATGTTTGTTTGTTTTTGAAGGGAAGAAGGAACCTTTTATTAATTCCAAATGATGTGTGGAGCGAACATCACCTTTTTTTTTTTCTTTTTTTTTTGAAAAACCCAACGGCCATGCAGATTTGTCGTCTTGACACGTTCACCTCGTCTCCCTCTTAGGTTTTCCTTGGTTTTTTTTTTTTTTTTTTTTTTTTGAAGCGAGAATGAACTTTTATTAATTCCAGACAATGTGTGGAACGAACATCACACTTTTTTTCTGTTTTTGAAGAACCCAACGGCCATGCAGATTCGTCGTCTTGACAAGTGCTTCACCTCGTCTTCCTCTTATTTTTTCTTTCTTTCTTTTTTTTTTTTTTTTTTTTTTGAAGCGGAGAAGGAACCTTTTATTAATTCCAGACGATATGTTAGCGAACATCACACTTTTTTTTTTTTTGAAGAACCCAACGGCCATGCAGGTTTGTCATCTTGACACGTGCTTCAGAAGGAGGAACCTTTTATTAATTCCAGACGATATGTTAGCGAACATCAGACTTTTTTTGAAGAACCCAACGGCCACGCAGATTTGACGTCTTGACACGTGCTTCACCTCGTCTACCTCTTAGTTTTTTGTTTTGTTATTTTTGAAGCAAAGAAGGAACTTTTTATTAATTCTGGACGATGTGTGGAACGAACACCACACTTTTTTTTTTTTTTTTTTTTTGAGGAACCCGACGGCCATGCAGATTTGTCGTCTTGACAGGTTCACCTCGTCTCCCTCTTAGTTTCTTTTTTTTTCTTTTGAAGAACCCAACGGCCATGGAGATTTGTCATATTGACACGTGCTTCACCTCGTCTCCCTGTTAGTTTTTTTTTTCTTTTTTGAAGAACCCAACGGCCAAGCAGATTTGTCGTCTTGACACGTTCACCTCGTCTCCTTCTTAGCTTTTTCTTTCTTTTTTTTGAAGAACTATGCGGCCATGCAGATTTGTTGTCTTGACTTCGTCTCCCTCTTAGTTTTTCTTTGTTTGCTTTTTTTTGAAGCGAAGAAGGAACCTTTTATTAATTCCAAACGATGTGTGGAACGAACATCACACTTTTTTTTTTTTTTTTTTGAAGAACCCAACGGCCGTGCAGATTTGTCGTCTTGACACGTGCTTCACCTCTGTAGTGCGTTACACACTCTAATATGCAGTGTATTTATATAATACACTACATATTAGTATTGTGTTAAATATTACTAACAAAACACATACACAGCCCAATCAAAAATTGTGACCACCTGTTAGTATGATGAGAGACCTCCTCGTGCCGTCCATACCGCAGATATGTGGTGTGGCATTCATTCAGTGAGGCCTTTGAACGTTTCTGTATGGATGCTATACTATGCAGACACCAGAGCTTCTCTCAGATCATCAAGAGTTATCGATGGTGGATCCATTCGTCGAACCTGTTGGTCAAGATAGTCCCACAGGTGTTCGTTCAATGGGGTTGATGTACGACGAGTCCAGTGACCATGATAAAGTCACTGTAATGTTCCTTAAACCATTCTCTCACACGCATAGCAACATGTTAAGGGGCATTATCTTGCTAGAAGAAACACATGGCATTGGGGTACACGATAATCATGAATGGGAACCCCTGATCCGCTAAAGTGGACAAGTAGCCTGAAACGTTCATCGTGCGATGGCGATGCTCCCAGTGATTCCCAGGAAAACATGCCTCACATGAGCAATCTGCCACTAACTACCTGTTTCTTTGGGAGCATCGTGTCAGGATGATTGCCGTTAGCCGTGATTCGCCGTAATCTCCATCGACCATCCACACGACAAAGCAGAAAACGTGATTCGTCTGAAAAGACGACTTTCTTTCACTTTCCATGCGGTCCAATGCCTCATCTTAGATGTAAATTCACGCCGTAGTTGTCTATGACTGGCCGTCAGCACACTGAGAAAAACGTTTTGTTAATTCAACAAAAATTTTTGTCGATATACAGTCAACAAAATTTTTTGTTGAATTTGCAAAATTATTGTTGATTTAACAAAATTTATTGTTATCACGACAAAACGTTTTGTTCATTTAACAAAATGATTTGGCGATTTTGGGGAATTTGTTTGATCCAACAAAACATATTGTTATCATGACAAAGTTTTGTTGCTGCAACAAAACATATTGCGTCACGATAACATTATGTTTTGTTGCAGCAACAAAACATCTTGTTATGATGACAAAATGTTTTGTTGGATCAAACAAATTTCCAAAAGTCGACCTAATCATTTTGTTACATGAACAAGACGTTTTGTCGTGATAACAATAAATTTTGTTAAATCAACAATAATTTTCAACAAAATAATTTCGCAAATTCGACAAAAAAATTTGTTGACTGTATATCGACAAAATTTTTTGCTGAATTAACAAAACCTTTTCCTCAGTGTACTACGACAAGGATCTTGTGGCTTATTTAAAAACCTTTCCTCCCTTCCTCGATCAGCAGATCTCATAAGTAAAGGTTAGGAAGAGGGCGCCTGGGCCTTAAATTTACATTAGTAAATTATGTATGGAAGAACCTAAGTAGATTTGCTGTGTGAGGGTGGCTGCTAATTAATTCAACGGACGACCTCCGGAACGGAGGCGGTACTTAGCACAAGGGCCATAGTCTCACCCCTACAATCATGACCAGGCAAGTTCCTTTCTTCTTTAAGTTGGCAATCATCATGATTGTGAGAGCGAACGTACTTATCTACTCATGTGAACACGCCCCAAACTTATGCTTCTGTGGCGTTAACGCTATAGGCTCCCCTCACAGGCGATAGAAATACTCTAAAGGTTCTTTCCTAAGAACTTACCCAAACTCTGATTGGGGGGAACAGACGAAATCTCCCCCGCTTTTCTATAAGTGATTATCTGCGAATCAGGGAGATGAATCGAGACCGCTGGAACTCAAAGTAGAAGTTGCTAATGTCATAAATTAAAACAAGAGGATTTGTTCAAACATAAACAAATTTATTCCAGAAAGATTTGAAGTCGGAATGTCAGTCTGTCCGTAGAAGTGCCGCTTTCTGGATATCGATTAGACGTTCCTTAAATAGTAAAGACCTGGTAAATCGCTAACGTAAACAACTTGACGTCTCTATCCTAATGATACTTTCCTAAGCTTGGGAGAGAGTCTTTCTCGTATGCGATAAGACGTGTGTCTCCGATGAAAATTCCTATTTCCGAATCTTATCAAACTCAGCTCCGAAAGTCGTCTTCGCTGTTTCAGTAAATTGTCCCTTTCTGGATACTTAAGAAAAGCCCGTGAGATTACCTAGTTCCGGGACCTGTTTCACGGGTAAACGCTATCTTCGCAAAGATACTTCAACAATATTCAGTACTCGACTGAACTACTGGACCCCGTAACGATAGGCGTCCGTAACCCTCGAAACACTTCGAGTCACGTCTACCCGAGAACTTCCTTCTCCACTTCGCGTAAACAGACTAACTCACTCAATTCTCTCATGCGCCTACCTCTCCCTGCTTCGTCGGCGTCGCGCATCCGTCACGTACGTTCTCTTGCCCTCAGGCGTACCACTCCTCTCTCTCTCTCTCTCTCTCTGCTGACGTAGTACGTCACGATGACTAGCGCGTCTCTTTTCTCCGTTTGCTTGCCTCGCCCTTCCTGTTTACGAATTCCTCGGCTCTTCACTAGATAGTCGGCTCGTCTGATCTTCCATTAGCGGGTCTCTTCTTGAACAGACTTAACTTACCGCAAAGTACAGAAAAGCATTGAGTATAATGCTCACTGCTACATGCATACAATAGGTAAGGTATACGTTTCCAGACATTTAGGCATCTGCTCTCCGCTGACAATACTAACGGATGTCGCTCGATTAATTACTGATGTCTATCTTGTTTGGGAACGGCATCTCACATCCCAGAGCGGGAGAATTTCAGAACTTCTTTTTCACATGCCAATACCTTTGAAAAATGTTCTAGAACAATCTATTGTTCTCGTATACATTTCAACCATATTTAAAGTTCAGTTAATAATTACATATATATAGAGAGATGCTTTTATCATAAGTCCATCCGAACACAAATTAACATGATATTAAATAAACATAAGGTTCTTCTCATTAGCCATTAATGTATGTTTTTCCTGATATTACAGGCACAATGTTCAGTTCATTATTTCCCGGGCATAAATAATGCGCTCGCTCTCACATAATAACTTCGCAGTAGAAGATAAAGAAATTTAATAATCACAGATTATAGTCTGAGAGTCTGATTTCCCACTAAACGGCGGTGTAGGAAGAGTGCCTACGGTCTATCTTAAGCGACTCGATATAACCCGAATCTGTTATCGGATACTACACCCATCTCTACCCGTTATCAGTCTCTGGAAACTATTAGATTACTCGACTAAGTATTCCGTACTCCAACCCCGCTCCGGTCGAAAAAATATCGGTGCATACACGCACCTACCGTACTCGAGTTACCTCAACTCAGAAAGTACTAGGCTTCACTTCTACGCTCAACATAATTTCTCGGGAGCTCCTGCTCCCACGTCTTGACACTTCCGAAAACGACTTCCAACTCCTTCGCCTCTCTACTGGGTCACGTGACCTTCTTTCCTCCTCTTCGGAGAATCCCAGCATTCCTCTCGGTATATTGCTCCGAGACTTTGACCTCTGACCTTTCAAATTCCGGATCGCTCCGAACTCAAGCCCTCAGGCAAATATGGCTTCTACTTCGGGAGCGCAGCCCCCGCCGGCCCTCCCAACACGCATACCTGCCATTCTTATCGCTGGTCGAGATCTCCCGTGGCATTTTTCTACCGCCGCCTCCGCTTCAAACCAGACTCTTTACAGATACATGAATACCATTCAAACAGTAGCAGCATACGATCCTAATAAAGGTAGGTAACAAACTGCCAGACCGACTGGCGACCTTAGACATAGAGCATTGTCTAGCTCCACTTTTGAAATCCTCTAAACGTAAAGATTTCCTGTGTACGTTAATGTCTCTCAGGAATACTATGCTTCCGTTGGTGAATGCTCACCTTGAACTCCTTTGGTGCCGTTAGTAGCACGCCAAACATCTGCGGTATTCAACAAAACTGTTAAAAGAAAGAAAGTTATTTCCCCAGGGCGAGAAATGTCCTTCCCGAGGTGAAATTTTGTTCTCATCTGAACACGTAGCATAGCTTTTCTCTTTTTTTTTAACATGCCCAAATTAACGTAAATGTATACAGTATGGGATGTAAGGTCAGGTGATGCGTAACATCACAGCCTCTCCTTGACAAATGTCAACCCCGCCTTCTCGTGGTGCATCCTGTTCCCACTAAAGGGGCTCTGACGACCGCCCATAGCGGTATAACTATACCATCGGGATTAGAGGAAATTCTATCCCACACTCACCAACCCGCT
This sequence comes from Macrothele yani, assembly GCA_039090855.1. Taxonomy (NCBI): domain Eukaryota; kingdom Metazoa; phylum Arthropoda; class Arachnida; order Araneae; family Macrothelidae; genus Macrothele; species Macrothele yani. Next base: position 19,482,645 of record CM077006.1, on the reverse strand, counting down.
TGGCCAGCGTGGTGAGTTATGGCCAAACCCTCCAAAATGACTCCACAACTTAAATCTTGGCCCTCAGTCTCCGGCAGCTGGAATGTACCTGGCCAAGGCAGCGGCCAGTGCGACATGAAGGCAGAGGGTGCTAAGAATCCCGGAGAACCGGACTAGGCTGCCATCTGATGCTGACCTTGGCAACGTACAATGGACGCTCCCTATCTTCTGATTCAAGGCTTCTTGAATTGGAAGAGGAACTACAAAGGATCAAGTGGGACATCGTGGGGCTAAGTGAGGTAAGGAGAAAAGGAGAAGATCTCATCGAACTGAAAAGTGGACATCTCTTCTACTATCGTGGGACAGATACTGGCAGAACTAGTGGTGTTGGATTTATAATAAACAAGAAACTGAAGGATAAAGTGGTAGAAGTTGAAAGTTCCTCTGACAGAGCTGCACGACTCGTTATCCAACTCTCGAGAAGATACCAGGCTCAGATTATTCAAACTTATGCACCCACCACAAGTCATCCTGAAGAAGAAATTGAAGAATTTTTATGAGGAAATTTGTCATCTAAATAATAAAGGTAAGCAGCACTTGAAAATAATTATGGGAGATTTCAATGCAAAAATAGGGCAACGGCAACAGAAATGAAACTTCAGTAGGTAAATTCGGTCACGGCAACAGAAACCAGCGTGGAAATACTCTCGTTGAGTTTGCAGAGGCAGAAGGGTTTTTCATCTTGAACTCCTTCTTCAAGAAAAAGCCACACAGGAAATGGACATGGAGACATCCAAATGGGACGACAAGTGAAATTGATTTTATTATGTGTAACAAAAAATGCGTCATAGAAGACTGCAGTGTGCTAAACAAGTTCAACACAGGTAGTGACCATAGATTGGTGAGATGTAAGATGCACCTCAACACTAAACTTGAACGTGGCAAGCTCATAAGACAAACAAAATGTATTGACATAACCAACCTTAAAAAACACCATAATACCTTCAAGTTGGAACTGAAGAACAGGTTTTCTGCTTTAGAAGGCCTAACATCGGAAGAAGTGGACATCTCTGAAGTTAACAGAAAAGTAACCAAAGCTCTTATGGAAACAGCAACAAAATTAGCTGGGTCTAAAAACAAGTTGCATGTAAATAAATTATCAGGAAAAACGAAAATGTTGATGCAAAAAAGAAGAGAGATGAGGACAACTAAAGAAGATGTGACTTCCAAAGTGGAATATATAGAGCTATGCAAGACAGTACGAAAAAGTATCACTGAAGACGTAAGAAAATTCAACTGTGAACTAGTGAGGAAAGCAATTGAAAACAACCAAAGCCTAAAGATAGCAAAGGGACATCTCAATAAGGGAAGAAAACAGATTATGGCACTGAGAAAAGAAGATGGTTCTGTAACAAGAAATAGAGGCGAAATTTTGACAAGAGTGAAAGATTTCTACTCCAAATTATATGAAAGGGATGATACATGTACTCCAGACACCATGAAAGATACCAGTACCAGAGTTCCTCCAGTCCTTCCAGCAGAAGTTGCACATGCAATCAAGAACATGAAGCGGGCAAAAGCTCCAGGAGAAGATGGAATTACTGTAGACATCATGCAAGAAGCAAGTGGAGAAATCGAAGCAGTACTCGCCCAAATTTTCACTCGATGCCTTAATGAAGGAAAGATTCCTGAGGATTGGAACACCGCTACAATGATCCTGCTACATAAGAAAGGTGACATTGAGGATCTCGGAAACTACAGACCTATCAGCCTCCTATCAGTAGTTTATAAAATCTTCACTAAAGTTCTTTCACACCGCTTGAAGGTGACACTGGACATGGCTCAACCGAGAGAACAAGCTGGATTCAGGAGTGGCTACAGCGCAATAGATCATATCCACGTACTGAGAGAACTAATTGAAAGAGCGAGGGAATATGAACTTCCATTGTGCATGGCTTTTATCGATTATGAAAAAGCCTTTGATTCGGTGAAACCATCAGCAGTTACAATGGCTCTGAAAAACCTGCGGTATTGAAGATGCATACATTAATATTATTAATAACATCTATGAAAATGCAAGTGCAAAGATTAGGCTGTTTGAAAATACAACACACATAAAAATTGGAAAAGGAGTGAGACAAGGTGACACCATATCTCCGAAGCTCTTTAATGCCACATTGGAGGGTGTTTTTCAGTCACTGAGCTGGGAAACCAAGGGGATAAAGATTAATGGAGATTATCTAACCCACCTTCGTTTTGCTGATGACGTAGTCATTTTTGCAACTACCCCATCAGAGCTACAGAGTATGATCCAGGAACTTGCTGACAAGAGTAAAGAAGTGGGATTAAAAATGAACTTTCAGAAGACAAAAGTGATGTTCAATGCTTTTACAAGAAATGAAGATTTATCGATTGATGGAGAAAAGCTGGAGATAACAGACACGTACGTTTATCTTGGACAGCAGATATCAAGTGAGGGTCACATTGGTGAAGAAATTAATCGGCGTACAAAACTTGCCTGGAGAGCTTTTGGAAGAAACAGCATAATTTTCAAGAGCAATATGCCATTATGTCTTAAAAGAAAAGTGTTTGATCAATGCATCCTTCCAGTGCTTACGTATGGTGCAGAGACGTGGACCTTAGCTAAAAGAGACATACAAAGGCTGCAGACAACTCAAAGCAGCATGGAGAGGTGCATGCTTGGTGTAACCAGGAGAGATAAGAAGAGGAACACGTGGATCCGAAAAATGACAGGAGTGGAAGACATCATGATCAGAGTTAAATCCCTGAAATGGCAATGGGCTGGACATACTGCCAGAAGGACAGACCATCGATGGACAGCCGAAATTTTAGATTGGATTCCAAGGGACAGGAAAAGACCCAGAAGAAGACCACATGGGAGATGGGTGGATGAAATTCGAAAGTATGCGGGAGTGACATGGAGGAGACTGGCACAAGACAGACCGTTGTGGAGGAAACTTGGGGAGACCTTCGTCCAGCAGTGGATTGATAATGGTTGACAATGATGATGATGATACAGTATTTAGCATTCGTGTAATTATTAATTTTCGCCTTTACAATGATCATGATGATGGCTAACTTAAAGATGAAAGAACCTCCTTGTTTAAGATTATGATAGGCAACTTAAAGATGAAGGAACCTTCCTGTTTATGATCATGATGATGATAGCCAACTTAAAGATGAAGGAACTTACTTTCTTATGATCATGATGATGATAACCAACTTAAAGATGAAGGAACTTACCTGTTTATTATGATGATGACCAATTTAAAGGGGAAGGAACCTCCCTGTTTATGATCATGGTGATGGCCAACTTAAAGATAAAGGAACTTCCCTGTTTATGATCAGGATGATCATGGCCAACTTAAAGATGAAGGAACTTACCTGGTTATGATGATGGCCAACTTAAAGACGAAGGAGCTTGCGTGGCTATGATCATGATGGTGATGGCCAACTTAAAGATGAAAAAACCTCCCTGTGGTTTATTAGCAAAGCATAGGGTAAACCTGCACCAAGCCTCTGTTGAAAACAGCTGTTCATAAACTGTACTGTTTTTTCTAGGTTTATAACAACTCATGCAGTTTCAAACCTGCAGAACGCACTTCAGTGTACATAAGATAACCTCCATCCGCAAAATATAGAAACAAACGTTTCCAAGTCTCTGTAATGTAAACGAAACCAGAGAAAGGTCGGTCATCCTGTTTGCACAGCTGTTAATATAAACATTTCTTGGAAAATAAAAAATCACGTGCCTTAGTCTTGAATTTTGTTTATGTAAACATTTCTTAAAAAAAGAAGTTTCATGTGTTGATCCGCAAAGGCGCGGACTGATTTTAAATACCCAGTAGTTATCGCGTTTACACGAAATCTCTGTTAGGTTCAGCGCGACTAAAGTTCTACGTATAAACAGTCATAAATCAGTTTCTTCTGGAAACGTATATTTCTAAAAAAAAGCATTCTGCATGAATTTTTTTTTTTAAGAAAAGTCGAAATAGCATTCAGGTTTAAAATATGTGCGTAGGGTGGTAAGTAAAGTGATGATACCGCTCGCGAGGTTCAAGTGTCAGGAATCGTAGTCTGCCATCTTTTACTTAGATTTACTGCTTCCAGGGAAGGGGGAGAACCAGAGTAGGGAGAATAAGAACGATGTCCGTCCTTTTTCAACATTCGAACCAAGGCCCACAAAATATTGGTAAAGCCGCGCTTTAGAGTACTTGGGCCTCAAATTTGGAAGTCGAAATGTATGTTGCGAGATTCTCAAACTTCTCTCTGCCGGTGATGGCCTCTAACCCACATTCTTCTGCTCCGGAGCTTAATGTTTTCCCGATTAAGCTACGCCGCCAAGGGCTTATCACGGCTACTTGCCATCTTGACATGTGTGTGACCTCTGTAGTGCGTCACGTTGTACCATCCCATTAAGAAAGATAGGGACACGAAATCGCAGGTTTCGGATACGCCGCAAACCATGCTTGAAGTAATTTTTGACGAAGAAGGAATTCTCACGAATTCCAGACGATGCACTGAGAAAAACGTTTTGTTAATTCAACAAAATTTTTTTGTCGATCGATATACAGTCAACAAAAGTTTTGGTTGAATTTGCAAAATTATCTTGTTGAAAATTATTGTTGATTTAACAAAATTTATTGTTATCACGACAAAACGTTTTGTTCATTTAACAAAATGATTTGCCGATTTTCGGGAATTTGTTTGATCCAATAAAACATATTGTTATCATGACAAAATATTTTGTTGTTGCAACAAAACATATTGTGTCCCGATAACAATATGTTTTGTTGCAGCAACAAAAAAATGAACAAATAGTTTTGTCGTGATAACAACAAGTTTTGTTAAATCAACAATAATTTTCAACAAAATAATTTTGCAAATTCAACAAAAAATTTTGTTGACTGTATATCGCCAAAAAATTTTGTTGAATTAACAAAACGTTTTTCTCAATGTGTATGGAAAAAGCATCACACATTTTTCCAAACAAAGATGGAATTCTCATTAATTCCAGACGATGTGTAGGAGGAACATCACACATTTTCCGAAGAACCTAACTGCCAGTAGATCCATTTTTATGTTCTGGCACCAATTTGAAATTCAAAAGTTGCCGGTGACAAAACTCGAACTCACATCTTTCTGCTCCGGAGCCCATTGCTTTCCCAATTAAGCTAAGCAGGCAAGACCTTATCACTGCTACTGTCCGTCTTGACATGTGCCGGTAGGTCACAATATAAACTATAGCCTAATTATTTCTGGGGCTGCTCTTATAGCGGTAATCTGCATATTCATATTTTCACTGCAGTGAATGACTGTTGTAGAGGTATGCCCAAGCCCGTGCGTTTAAGGCCGAATCCGGCCCGGCGCGTTTCAAATATTAGTCACTCGATCCAGTCCGGCCCAGACCGGTCCGTTTCAAATATTAGACACTCGGCCCGGTCCGGCCCGGGCCCATCAATTGCATATCTTATTTAGGCCCGGGCCGGCCCGTGATGTGCCATTTCGAATTATTTTGTCTCACTGCTACTTGCCGTCTTGACACGTGCCGGTAGGTCACAATATTAACTATAGCCGAATTATTTCTGGTGCTGCTCTTATAGCGGTAATCTGCATATTCATATTTTCACTGCAGTGAATGACTGTGTTGTAGAGGTATGCACGGGCCTTATTTGATGAGCCCGGCCCGGCCCAGCCCAAGCCCGTGCGTTTAAGGCCGAATCCGGCCCGTTTCAAATATTAGACACTCGGTCCAGTCCGGCCCGGTCCGGTCCGTTTCAAATATTAGACACTTGGCCCAGTCCAGACCGGCCCGTTTCAAATATTAGACACTCGGCCCGGGCCCATCAATTGGATATCTTATTTTAGGCCCGGGCCGGCCCGTAGTGTGCCATTTCGAATTATTTTGCCTTTCTATTGTATTTTATTAAATTGTGAAAATTACATAATGAAATATTATTGAAAATATTTAGTTGGATGTTAGCCTAAAAATATTAACTAAACTTTAACAATTATCAAAGAATATCATCTTTAAAGAGAGACAAAAAAAAAAAAAAAAGAAAGTCTAAGCGGGTTCAAAATCTCATTTTCTCTGAACTAGCACGTGGTAACACTACAAAAGTTAATCCGCATACAGATTAGGGATAGGAGAAACAATCGATGTCTTCCCACTCTCTCACACCAACACACACACGAACACCCCACATCATTGCAGGTACCCCCGTTCCCCACCCCATACAACACACACACTCTCTCGGGGTCGAATCTTTTTTGTTGTCAAGAAGCTCCGAAATGGTTTTACCATCTTAATACCTACAGATGGTAAAAACACTGTGAGTGCCTCTCCTTGCTTTTGTTAATATGCCCTGGGCTATGTCATAGAAGTAAGTAAAGCCAGCAAAGCAGTTAAACAGACCAGGAAATCGGGGAACACGACTTTTTTTTTTTTTTTTTTTTTACCATTGCGATAAAAAGAATGGGTCGACTAGGCCCGGCTGAGCTACAGGAATGTGAGATCGCCCGGAGTAACAGAAAGTGTAGGGAAGAATATTTTTGGCTTAAGGAATGAGATGACTCATAAGGTATCAAGGTTGTTTTAGATGTAGGCTTCGAATAAACAGAGTATGATAAAACGTTAGTGGTTGTCTCCCGTTGAAGCATAAAGTCCATAAATGGTATAGTTGAGTCTTTCTACTACTCAATTGAAAATAACATTTTCAATCAATTTTCATCCACAAAATTTTCAATTGAGTACGAGAAGAATGTGCCCAATTTTTCAGGTAACAAAATTGTGCATTGGTTTTATAATCTAACCATGTGTTTCTTGTCGCCCATACTACCACATCCGTGAACATCAGCGTACTTTTCCCATCGCTCCTGGGTGTTACGATTTCAATGTTACAGAGTGCATTAACTTATTGCATTTATTTTCTTGTTTCATTTCTTAGTAACGACTTGTTTGGGGGATAGGCACACACACACACACACACACACACACACACACACACACACACACACACGGTCGAGTCACATTATTGTGACCACCAGCTAATATCCAGAGTAACCGTCGTCTGCAGCGCGGACAGCAGCTAGACGGGCTGGGAGTGACTCAGTAAGGTGCTGGAAGGTGTTCACAGGTATGTGGAGCCATGCTGACTGCAGTGCATCTCACAGCTGCTGGAGGGTGCGTGGTGGAGGATCCATGAAGCGAACAACACGATCGAGGTGGTCCCACAGATGCTGAACTGGGTTTAAGTCTCGAGAATTAAAAGGTCAGGGAAGTACTTTGAAGCCTTCGTCGTACTTTTTCAACCACTCTCGGAGATATCTAGCTGTGTCACATGTCGCATTATCGTGCTGGAAGCTCCCATCCGCTCCAGGGAAGACAATCAACATGTATGGGAATACGTGGTCTGTAAGGACGGATTCGGCCGCCCCGGTGGCGCAGTGGTCTAAGGCGCTGGCCTATGATCATTCGTCCGTAAGGGGTCCGGGTTCGAATCCCGGACCCCTTACGGGCAACTGCTTATAGCCCATTGAGTTGCTCACGGTGGTCGTTAAACCTCCAATTAAAAAAAAAAAAAAAAAAGAAAAAAGGACGGATTCGTAACGAATTTGGTCCATAGTGCCTTCCACAGGTATGAGTGGACCCAGGGAATGCCACGAAAACATTCCCCAGACCATAACGCTGCCCCTACCAGCTGGTGTACTTCCAGCAATGGTTGAAGAGTGCTTGTTCTCCGATATTGCTCGCCTTATACGCCAACGTCCATCAGTTCGATGAAGCAGAAATAGTGACTCATCGGAGAAGGCAATCCTTTGTCGTCCAACGGAGGTCCAATTCCGATACTGACGTGCAAATGTAAACCTTTTCTGCCGATGCTCCTTCGTCAGCATAGGCGCAGTGACCATCCGTCTGCATCGGAGCCCCATACGCAGCATTCGGCGAACTGTCGTTTTAGACACACTTTCGGTAGCTCTCTGGTTCATTCTGCCAGAGAGTTGCTCCATTGTAGCGTGTCGATCGGCCCTCACGCACCTTCGCAGCCGACGTTCACCTCTCACATAAATGGCACGTGGTGCTCCGCAGTTTCCACATCGCTTATTCGCAATGGTGCCATTTCTTCAATCACGATACACTTTAACCACAGCAGCACGTGAACACATCACAAACTACGCTGTTTCAGAAATACTGCCACCCTTGGCCCGAAAGCCGATAATCGTCCCTTTTTGCTAATCTGATAAATCGCTCCTTTTATCAGTGACAGCAACGTGTGATATGTTTTCAGAATGCCTACAGCACACCTTGTATACCCTCTATAAGCCAGCTCAGTACACGTGCCTTTTTACATTGTCTACTCGCTGTTGACGACAAAAATAGGAGGTGGTCACAATTATGTTGCACGACTATGTATATATAAAGACCACCGCAAGAAGCAACTTGCTCGGCTATAAGCAATCGCCAGTGTCTACTTCGGGGCCAGCGGTTCATGGGAAGCGAGAGACTCAGTGCCATAGAACAGTCACACCACGATGCATTTTTCCGGGATTTGAACCTGGGCCGCTCGGACGAACCGTCAGAAGCCAGCGTTTAGACCACTGTGCCTTTGAGCCTGTGCCTTTATGAGACTTTTGTAAAGTGCTCATATTTTACTCGATTTTCTGTCAAAGCCTTTTTAACCTGAATTTTGTAAACATTTGGTTATAAAAGTACTTGGTTATTTAATACCGAAAATTTTCCGGGATTATTAATAAAACGGGAAATGTCAAACCCTATATTCTGTGTATGTTTTTTTTTTTTTTTTTTTTCCCTGCGCGGAAATGGAGAGGAATGCGACGCGTTTGCACGTGTTTACAGATTACAAAGTAAAAAGGTAAAAAAAAAGTGAATTAATAAAAAGAGGGGTAGCAGAAACCAGATAGAATAACGGCGTTACTGCTTCACTTTTGGCATTACTCCAACATTTCATAAGCTCACCTAAAAAGGGTTTGTTTATTTACATTTCATATTATTTAACCGGTTTTATTTCGAAACAGCGTCTTAAAGAGGAACATTATATGGAAAGGAAACGGCCTCTAACGACCTTGACCTCTTATCTGCTGAAAAAACATGTCATATAAGAAGCAACAGAATTAATAAACTAATTTATCTCTTCAATGATTTTTATCGTAATCCTCACTGCCAGCTCGCTTTTCTTCTTTTGTTAAAATAAACAGAAAGAGCAAAAGCTTACCTCTAATTACAGCATAGCTGTACACGATTAAATATAAAGGAAAGAAAAGAAATGTAAAAAAAATGGGAAGGATGATGTCAGCGGAGTAGAGTTGGGTCGTGATTAGCTGAGATGGATTGGCTATATCCGAGTTTAAAAGATGTCACTTTTAAAGGTAAACTGTTCTGCTCGTCAGAGCTGGAAGGAGAAAAAACAAAAGTTTACATTCAAGTTTTGATATGACGAAGTTGAAAGGGACGAAAAAATGGTTATGCAAAAAGGTTAAGTTATAAAACAGCACTGATATTGATGCTTATTTTTCTGCACACAGGCGGACACCCTGATGCCTTAGTAATTTGGCAGTCGTAGGCGAAGATTTACTTTTTGAGGCTCCTAATAACATTTTTGGCAGAAAAAAGGTGAATCTTTAAAACACCGATTTTGGGTCAGATTTGAGTAACATGATTTTCCTGAATGAAAAGAAACCACAATTATTTTTAAAAATGCATATAGTTACTGAATAATATGAAGCGATCTGCTCAGAACCGGGTGGAACTTATGCGGGTCCCAGGATGAAATTTCATAGTGGGCCCTGAGCAAAATTGCATTGCGGGACCTAGAAATTGCACCACATATTTAATAAAGTCGTGATGTGAAAAATATGTTCAGTAAAGAACACACACGGAAACTATAATAAAGAAAAAGTGATGATCTCAAAAAGTATTTGCTTTAAGCCTAAGAAAAAGACAATAATACAGATTGAAAGTTTAGAGAGAGAGAGAGAGAGAAAGAGGGAAGGGAGAGAGAGAGAGAGAGAAAAAGAAGGGGTAAAACAGAGAGAGAGACAGGGAAACAGAAAGAGTATAACGAAGTAAATTTCTCCGTCATTTTCGGTCTACGCCGGGATTCGAACCCGAGGCCGCTTATTCCGGAACAAGTTGCTCTACCAATTAAGCTACGCAGACATTGAATCTAATTGCTATCTGCCTTTATGTCGTGTGCGTCCTTCTGGCAGGTACGTCACATCTCCTGGTACGTTACAAGGGGAGAGAGAAATTGAGGGGGAAGCGAGAAAAAGAGAAGGGGAAAACAGAGAGGGGAGACAGAAAGAGAAAGAGAGAGAGGGAAACAGAAAGAGAAAGAGAGAGAGGGAAAAGAGAGAGAGAGAAAGAGAGAGAGGAAGGGAGAGAGCGAGAGAGTAAAAAGTGCCAAAATCTGCGACTTTCTTTTTCGGGAAGAGAGGTTGCATTGTGATACTTACAAAAACTTCCACACAATGCGATAAAATGATCACTTCAAATAATCTGCGTAGCGAATATTTTTGCGTAAATAATAACAAGGATCCCTTTAAAATAAATTCGTTTAATTAATTTTTTCCCCGATACATGTTTTAGTGATTGATTTTTTATGCAAAGTAACTGACAAATTAGTAGCCTTTTTAACTCTTATATAAGCGTATATACCCACACAGCACAGAATATTTCGTATACGTTACAATTACGAAGCACTGAAACATTGAGACTTTTCAGATACGTTGGCCAATGTAACAGTAATGTTTCAAAAACCTTACAATTATGTCAAAATGTTCGCTAACGTTACATAACTTTGAAACATAACCGATACGTTACAGTGAAAGGGTTTTGTAACTTCAACATACCAACTTCATGTTACAGTTACGTATTTGAAAGATATTTGTAACTTCGTTACATTACTGTTACGTATTTGAAAAATATTTGTGACATTATATTACTGTTAGGTGATAATAGAGGGTTTCTGTAACAAAGGAAACCGTCCACGGCCGACCCCAGCCGTCCACGTGCTGCCTCAAGGACGGGTGTGGTTGATTTTTGGTCAATCATGACGTCAGTTTCAGCAATTTTTTTCCTCCGTGATCTTTCCGACCATCTTTTGTCCGCCATTTTCTCTTTGTGTTCAACCATAACATTTTATGTGCCACGTGGTCTTACCGAACATGTTTTGTTCGCCATTATTTTTTTACCTCCCCACATGGTCTCACGAAAATATAACGTTAAGACTGAAATGCTAAAGGAGAACGAACTCAAAATTTACACAAAGACAACTAAAAATGAAAGTTAAATTAGAGTATACGCCATAAGTGAGAAAATATAACGTTAAGATTGAGATGCTAAAGGAGAACGAACTCAAAATTTACATAAAGACAACTAACAATGAAAGTTAAATTACAGTATACGCCATAAGTGAGAAAATATAACGTTAAGATTGAGACGCTAAAGGAGAACGAACTCAAAATTTGCATAAAGACAACTGAAAATGAAAGTTAAATTAGAGTATACGCCATAAGTGAGAAAATATAACGTTAAGATTGAGATGCTAAAGGAGAACGAACTCAAAATTTACATAAAGACAACTGAAAATGAAAGTTAAATTAGAGTATACGCCATAAGTGAGAAAATATAACGTTAAGATTGAGACGCTAAAAGAGAACGAACTCAAAATTTGCATAAAGACAACTAAAAATGAAAGTTAAATTAAAGTATACGCCATAAGTGAGAAAATATAACGTTAAGACTGAAACGCTAAAGGAGAACGAACTCAAAATTTACATGAAGACAACTAAAAATGAAAGTTAAATTAGAGTATACGCCATAAGTGAGAAAATATAACGTTAAGATTGAGATGCTAAAGGAGAACGAACTCAAAATTTACATAAAGACAACTGAAAATGAAAGTTAAATTAGAGTATACGCCATAAGTGAGAAAATATAACGTTAAGATTGAGATGCTAAAGGAGAACGAACTCAAAATTTGCATAAAGACAACTAAAAATGAAAGTTAAATTAGAGTATACGCCATAAGTGAGAAAATATAACGTTAAGATTGAGATGCTAAAGGATAACGAACTCAAAATTTGCATAAAGACAACTAAAAATGAAAGTTAAATTAGAGTATACGCCATAAGTGAGAAAATATAACGTTAAGACTGAAACGCTAAAGGAGAACGAACTCAAAATTTACATGAAGACAACTAAAAATGAAAGTTAAATTAGAGTATACGCCATAAGTGAGAAAATATAACGTTAAGATTGAGCTGCTAAAGGAGAACGAACTCAAAATTTACATAAAGACAACTGAAAATGAAAGTTAAATTAGAGTATACGCCATAAGTGAGAAAATATAACGTTAAGATTGAGATGCTAAAGGAGAACGAACTCAAAATTTGCATAAAGACAACTAAAAATGAAAGTTAAATTAGAGTATACGCCATAAGTGAGAAAATATAACGTTAAGATTGAGATGCTAAAGGAGAACGAACTCAAAATTTACATAAAGACAACTGAAAATGAAAGTTAAATTAGAGTATACGCCATAAGTGAGAAAATATAACGTTAAGATTGAGATGCTAAAGGAGAACGAACTCAAAATTTACATAAAGACAACTGAAAATGAAAGTTAAATTAGAGTATACGTCATAAGTGAGAAAATATAACGTTAAGATTGAGATGCTAAAGGAGAACGAACTCAAAATTTGCATAAAGACAACTAAAAATGAAAGTTAAATTAGAGTATACGCCATAAGTGAGAAAATATAACGTTAAGATTGAGATGCTAAAGGAGAACGAACTCAAAATTTACATGAAGACAACTAAAAATGAAAGTTAAATTAGAGTATACGCCATAAGTGAGAAAATATAACGTTAAGATTGAGATGCTAAAGGAGAACGAACTCAAAATTTGCATAAAGACAACTAAAAATGAAAGTTAAATTAGAGTATACGCCATAAGTGAGAAAATATAACGTTAAGATTGAGATGCTAAAGGAGAACGAACTCAAAATTTGCATAAAGACAACTAAAAATGAAAGTTAAATTAGAGTATACGCCATAAGTGAGAAAATATAACGTTAAGATTGAGATGCTAAAGGAGAACGAACTCAAAATTTGCATAAAGACAACTAAAATGAAAGTTAAATTAGAGTATACGCCATAAGTGAGAAAATATAACGTTAAGATTGAGATGCTAAAGGAGAACGAACTCAAAATTTGCATAAAGACAACTAAAAATGAAAGTTAAATTAGAGTATACGCCATAAGTGAGAAAATATAACGTTAAGATTGAGACGCTAAAGGAGAACGAACTCAAAATTTGCATAAAGACAACTAAAAATGAAAGTTAAATTAGAGTATACGCCATAAGTGAGAAAATATAACGTTAAGACTGAAACGCTAAAGGAGAACGAACTCAAAATTTACATGAAGACAACTAAAAATGAAAGTTAAATTAGAGTATACGCCATAAGTGAGAAAATATAACGTTAAGATTGAGATGCTAAAGGAGAACGAACTCAAAATTTACATAAAGACAACTGAAAATGAAAGTTAAATTAGAGTATACGCCATAAGTGAGAAAATATAACGTTAAGATTGAGATGCTAAAGGAGAACGAACTCAAAATTTGCATAAAGACAACTAAAAATGAAAGTTAAATTAGAGTATACGCCATAAGTGAGAAAATATAACGTTAAGATTGAGATGCTAAAGGAGAACGAACTCAAAATTTACATAAAGACAACTGAAAATGAAAGTTAAATTAGAGTATACGCCATAAGTGAGAAAATATAACGTTAAGATTGAGATGCTAAAGGAGAACGAACTCAAAATTTACATAAAGACAACTGAAAATGAAAGTTAAATTAGAGTATACGCCATAAGTGAGAAAATATAACGTTAAGATTGAGATGCTAAAGGAGAACGAACTCAAAATTTACATAAAGACAACTGAAAATGAAAGTTAAATTAGAGTATACGCCATAAGTGAGAAAATATAACGTTAAGATTGAGACGCTAAAAGAGAACGAACTCAAAATTTGCATAAAGACAACTAAAAATGAAAGTTAAATTAAAGTATACGCCATAAGTGAGAAAATATAACGTTAAGACTGAAACGCTAAAGGAGAACGAACTCAAAATTTACATGAAGACAACTAAAAATGAAAGTTAAATTAGAGTATACGCCATAAGTGAGAAAATATAACGTTAAGATTGAGATGCTAAAGGAGAACGAACTCAAAATTTACATAAAGACAACTGAAAATGAAAGTTAAATTAGAGTATACGCCATAAGTGAGAAAATATAACGTTAAGATTGAGATGCTAAAGGAGAACGAACTCAAAATTTGCATAAAGACAACTAAAAATGAAAGTTAAATTAGAGTATACGCCATAAGTGAGAAAATATAACGTTAAGATTGAGATGCTAAAGGATAACGAACTCAAAATTTGCATAAAGACAACTAAAAATGAAAGTTAAATTAGAGTATACGCCATAAGTGAGAAAATATAACGTTAAGACTGAAACGCTAAAGGAGAACGAACTCAAAATTTACATGAAGACAACTAAAAATGAAAGTTAAATTAGAGTATACGCCATAAGTGAGAAAATATAACGTTAAGATTGAGCTGCTAAAGGAGAACGAACTCAAAATTTACATAAAGACAACTGAAAATGAAAGTTAAATTAGAGTATACGCCATAAGTGAGAAAATATAACGTTAAGATTGAGATGCTAAAGGAGAACGAACTCAAAATTTGCATAAAGACAACTAAAAATGAAAGTTAAATTAGAGTATACGCCATAAGTGAGAAAATATAACGTTAAGATTGAGATGCTAAAGGAGAACGAACTCAAAATTTACATAAAGACAACTGAAAATGAAAGTTAAATTAGAGTATACGCCATAAGTGAGAAAATATAACGTTAAGATTGAGATGCTAAAGGAGAACGAACTCAAAATTTACATAAAGACAACTGAAAATGAAAGTTAAATTAGAGTATACGTCATAAGTGAGAAAATATAACGTTAAGATTGAGATGCTAAAGGAGAACGAACTCAAAATTTGCATAAAGACAACTAAAAATGAAAGTTAAATTAGAGTATACGCCATAAGTGAGAAAATATAACGTTAAGATTGAGATGCTAAAGGAGAACGAACTCAAAATTTACATGAAGACAACTAAAAATGAAAGTTAAATTAGAGTATACGCCATAAGTGAGAAAATATAACGTTAAGATTGAGATGCTAAAGGAGAACGAACTCAAAATTTGCATAAAGACAACTAAAAATGAAAGTTAAATTAGAGTATACGCCATAAGTGAGAAAATATAACGTTAAGATTGAGATGCTAAAGGAGAACGAACTCAAAATTTGCATAAAGACAACTAAAAATGAAAGTTAAATTAGAGTATACGCCATAAGTGAGAAAATATAACGTTAAGATTGAGATGCTAAAGGAGAACGAACTCAAAATTTGCATAAAGACAACTAAAATGAAAGTTAAATTAGAGTATACGCCATAAGTGAGAAAATATAACGTTAAGATTGAGATGCTAAAGGAGAACGAACTCAAAATTTGCATAAAGACAACTAAAAATGAAAGTTAAATTAGAGTATACGCCATAAGTGAGAAAATATAACGTTAAGATTGAGACGCTAAAGGAGAACGAACTCAAAATTTGCATAAAGACAACTAAAAATGAAAGTTAAATTAGAGTATACGCCATAAGTGAGAAAATATAACGTTAAGACTGAAACGCTAAAGGAGAACGAACTCAAAATTTACATGAAGACAACTAAAAATGAAAGTTAAATTAGAGTATACGCCATAAGTGAGAAAATATAACGTTAAGATTGAGATGCTAAAGGAGAACGAACTCAAAATTTACATAAAGACAACTGAAAATGAAAGTTAAATTAGAGTATACGCCATAAGTGAGAAAATATAACGTTAAGATTGAGATGCTAAAGGAGAACGAACTCAAAATTTGCATAAAGACAACTAAAAATGAAAGTTAAATTAGAGTATACGCCATAAGTGAGAAAATATAACGTTAAGATTGAGATGCTAAAGGAGAACGAACTCAAAATTTACATAAAGACAACTGAAAATGAAAGTTAAATTAGAGTATACGCCATAAGTGAGAAAATATAACGTTAAGATTGAGATGCTAAAGGAGAACGAACTCAAAATTTACATAAAGACAACTGAAAATGAAAGTTAAATTAGAGTATACGTCATAAGTGAGAAAATATAACGTTAAGATTGAGATGCTAAAGGAGAACGAACTCAAAATTTGCATAAAGACAACTAAAAATGAAAGTTAAATTAGAGTATACGCCATAAGTGAGAAAATATAACGTTAAGATTGAGATGCTAAAGGAGAACGAACTCAAAATTTACATGAAGACAACTAAAAATGAAAGTTAAATTAGAGTATACGCCATAAGTGAGAAAATATAACGTTAAGATTGAGATGCTAAAGGAGAACGAACTCAAAATTTGCATAAAGACAACTAAAAATGAAAGTTAAATTAGAGTATACGCCATAAGTGAGAAAATATAACGTTAAGATTGAGATGCTAAAGGAGAACGAACTCAAAATTTGCATAAAGACAACTAAAAATGAAAGTTAAATTAGAGTATACGCCATAAGTGAGAAAATATAACGTTAAGATTGAGATGCTAAAGGAGAACGAGCTCAAAATTTGCATAAAGACAACTAAAATGAAAGTTAAATTAGAGTATACGCCATAAGTGAGAAAATATAACGTTAAGATTGAGATGCTAAAGGAGAACGAACTCAAAATTTGCATAAAGACAACTAAAAATGAAAGTTAAATTAGAGTATACGCCATAAGTGAGAAAATATAACGTTAAGATTGAGATGCTAAAGGAGAACGAACTCAAAATTTACATGAAGACAACTAAAAATGAAAGTTAAATTAGAGTATACGCCATAAGTGAGAAAATATAACGTTAAGATTGAGATGCTAAAGGAGAACGAACTCAAAATTTGCATAAAGACAACTAAAAATGAAAGTTAAATTAGAGTATACGCCATAAGTGAGAAAATATAACGTTAAGATTGAGATGCTAAAGGAGAACGAACTCAAAATTTGCATAAAGACAACTAAAAATGAAAGTTAAATTAGAGTATACGCCATAAGTGAGAAAATATAACGTTAAGATTGAGATGCTAAAGGAGAACGAACTCAAAATTTGCATAAAGACAACTAAAAATGAAAGTTAAATTAGAGTATACGCCATAAGTGAGAAAATATAACGTTAAGATTGAGATGCTAAAGGAGAACGAACTCAAAATTTGCATAAAGACAACTAAAAATGAAAGTTAAATTAGAGTATACGCCATAAGTGAGAAAATATAACGTTAAGATTGAGATGCTAAAGGAGAACGAACTCAAAATTTACATGAAGACAACTAAAAATGAAAGTTAAATTAGAGTATACGCCATAAGTGAGAAAATATAACGTTAAGATTGAGATGCTAAAGGAGAACGAACTCAAAATTTGCATAAAGACAACTAAAAAGGAAAGTTAAATTAGAGTATACGCCATAAGTGAGAAAATATAACGTTAAGATTGAGATGCTAAAGGAGAACGAACTCAAAATTTGCATAAAGACAACTAAAAATGAAAGTTAAATTAGAGTATACGCCATAAGTGAGAAAATATAACGTTAAGATTGAGATGCTAAAGGAGAACGAACTCAAAATTTGCATAAAGACAACTAAAAATGAAAGTTAAATTAGAGTATACGCCATAAGTGAGAAAATATAACGTTAAGATTGAGATGCTAAAGGAGAACGAACTCAAAATTTACATGAAGACAACTAAAAATGAAAGTTAAATTAGAGTATACGTCATAAGTGAGAAAATGTAACGTTAAGACTGGGACGCTAAATGAGAACGAACTCAAAATTTACATAAACGCAACTAAAAACGAAAGTTAAATTAGAGTATACATCATATGTGTTTTATTAAGTTGTCTCGTAACATTTTTTTTTTTGAAGGCTTCTTTAGCTTTACGACACATCTGCAATATTTCTTTTATTTTATTTTTTTTCTTACCAATTTGCTTTTCTGAGGTTGAATCTTTTTCCTGTTATGTTTGAAGGCAGGGCAGCTGGACTGGTGATCAATAAAATTCGCAACCAATCATTAATCCTCCTGGTATGCTCTTCTGAATAAAAGATGTGCTCCCCGCGGTGAAAGAAAGAAAGAAGCAAAACAAAAACAAAAAATAAGAAAAAAAATATCAAGGACAAAACGAAAGCCGCAAACAAGTAACAAAAAATAAATAATAAAAACTTCCTTTTTTCAAGACGCTTCGTAAAAGAGCTAAGCATCCGCAAAGAATAATAGAGAATTAACAAATGCCGTGAGGTAATAAACAAGAAGTTAATGATCAACCGTTATAATAAATGGCAACACTCTGAGCAAATTAAAATTAATGGCTATAGTCTGAATAAGACAAAAATTAAATGGTCAAATAAAAAATAAATGATAACAGTCCAAACGAAATAACAGTAAATGTCCTACTGTAAAAATATGGGACAACGGCAGTCGAAATAAAATGAAATTACTCAGTAAATGGCTGACGGTAAAATACAGTCTTATCAGCCAGTGGCGAACTGGCGATACATAAACGGCCCTGGAAGCGACCGTTTATGAATCGCCAGTTCATAAACGTGCCTTTTGTGGCCCACTGTTTGGAGAAAAATATTGAAAGACCCAGCTCTAAAAGTAACGGAATGTCTGTATCACCATTTCCTGAATAAAAGTCCTTTCAACACAAGTCTACAAATTGCGGCTGTATTTTTATTGAAGCAACAGTTAATTAACTTTTTACACATTTTTCTGGGCTGCAGCATAAGTTATCCCAGTAAGTTTAATGTAAAAAGAAGCATTACTTCCGTTTCTGTAGCAATGGTCAATGAGAGAGAGAGATTGTCAAAGACTTTATTCTACTCTTATAAATTTTATCGCGATAGCTTAATTCACAATCATGATAGTTTCGTCGCTTTTTTGCAAGTTTCTTAGCTCTTGTTTGTTAAAAAAAGTATCAATGTTTACTTCTAAGCAAAATTGTTGCGAAAAACTAT
This sequence comes from Macrothele yani, assembly GCA_039090855.1. Lineage (NCBI taxonomy): Eukaryota > Metazoa > Arthropoda > Arachnida > Araneae > Macrothelidae > Macrothele > Macrothele yani. The sequence goes on along the minus strand of CM077006.1, from coordinate 19,463,492 downwards.
CTTGAAGAAATTGAAAATTTTGAGAATTGCAAGAATTTTAGAGCATATTCATAAAGTGAGAAATTCAAGAGTGAGAAAATTGATGGTCTTCTGTAAAAAAAAAATCGCGCTTATGTTACCGGTTTGTCCGTCCGTATGTATATACGACATCTCTGCAACTATTAGTCCGATTTGAAAAATTCTTTTTGCATTGGGAAGCTTGGAATATGCGAATGATGATCCTTCATTTCTTTTTTCTTTTTTTTTCTTTTTTTTACGATGTACAATTTCGCCGCTAGAGGGTGTAAATGCAGATGATGCCGAATTCAAAAATACGTTTTATTCCACATATTTCTACACATCCGATTGAAAAAATTCTTTTATCTTTCGATTCCACTTATGTCGAAGAGTATTTAAGATATAGTTACTTTTTCAAACTACGCATAGATTTTCCGCTAGGGGGCGTAAAAGTAAATTACATTTTTGCCGATAGCTCTTCTTCAAAACTCCGATTTGAAAAAAAAAAAAAAAAAAAATCAGCGGATACACCTTCTGACGGAAAATCTTTTGCATATAATTTCAAATTTTTGGTAAAGAATACTTTCGCCACCAGGGGGCGTAAGTGTTAATTTTTTAAGTGTTAATTTTTGCTTCTGCTGTATTTGCCATAAAATCTGAGCTTCTAAAATATCGATTGAAAAAATTCTTTCGTGGACTGATCCCACTCACATCGATAAAGCTTTTCGGAATATTTTCTTCTTAAAATATTCCACAGTTTCTCCGCCAGGGGGCGTAGAGGTATATCTTATTTTTGTCAATATCTCTACTTCTAGGAGTCCGATTTGAAAAATTCCTTCTTTGTTGGAAAGTGTTTCCAGTGTGACATGTTTTTCATATAATTCCAAAATTTTCAAGTAATTCATAGACTTTCCGCTAGGGGACGTAGAGGTAAATTGTGTTTCCCCCTATATCTCTGCTTCTAAACCTCCGATTTGGAAAATTCTTTCTTCACCAGATACAGCTCCTGATGGAAAATATTTTTCACATGATTTCTAATTTTTGTAAAAAATGGTTTGGCCACCAGATGGCGTAAGTCTTAATTTCCGCTTCTGGTGTATTTGCGGCAAAATATGACCTTCTAAAATCTCCACTGAAAAAAAAGTCGTTTGTTGATCGATAATACTCATGTCGACAAACCTTTTAGGAACATTTTCTTCATGAAATAATGCAGGTTTCTACGTTAGGGGGCGTAGATGTATATCTTATTTTTGTCAATATCTCTACTTCTAGGAGTCCGATTTGAAAAATTCTCTCTTTGTTGGATAGTGTTTCCGTTGCGAAATGTTTTTCCTATAAATTCAAAATTTTCAAGGAAATCATAGAATTTCCGCTAGGGGGCACAAAGGTAAATTGCGTTTTTTGCGCTATTTCTGCTCCCAAAATTCCGATTTGAAAAATTCTTCTGGTATCGCACACAAGACCTGGTGGAAATTATTTTTAATACAATTTCTGTTTGGTAAAAAATGGTTCAGCCACCTGGGGGCATAAGTGTTAATTTCTGCTTCTGATATATTTGTAGCAAAATCTGGCCTCCTGAAAACTCGACTAATTTTTTTTTTTTTTCTTGGGCCGATACCGCTCATATGGAAAAACCTTTTGGGAATACTTTTTTCCTAAAATAATGCATGGTTTTCCCACCAGGGGACGTAAAGTCACATCTTATTTTTGTCGATATCTCTGTTTCTAAGAGTCCGATTTGAATAATTATTTCTGTGTTGGAGAGCTTTTCCGGTGCGAAATGTTTCTCATATAAATTCTTGTTTTTCTTAACGCACAAGTCTGCAACCAGAGGTCGTAAGCTCACGATCCCGTTTACAGCAATATCTGAGGGATTAAAAACCCGATTGAAAAATATCTTTCTTCCGTCAGATATTATTGCTTTCCCATACCGGTTCGATTGACTTTGAATAGCTTTGATAAATTTAATTTGCGTCAGAATGGATTCAAAGGACGTATGCTTCGGTGTCATCTTTCTTGTTTAAATTACTTTCAAATGGAGAAAGTATTCTCGCTGTAGTTGAAATACGCTTCAAAACTGCAGTTCAACAGGAGTTTCCATTTAAGTGTAAGGCCTGAAAAAAAGTAGTAAATCAAATGGAAATCGCGTTAAAAATGAAAACCAAATACGTACATATAACATTCAAATCTCGATTTAACGAACTTGAAAAGACCAACAGTTTTGTAAGTAAAATCGGGGAATTCGCTAAATCGGGGAAGCCTTTGGAATGAAACATTGAAATTAAGCTAGTGTTCATAACAGAATACGTAAACAGCTAAGTTCTCTTTCTTTCAGTGCAGTTAAAATTATGAATAGTACTTTTAATTAGGAAATTTATTAACAAAAATGTTATAATACGTACACATTTACGTTGCATATAAAATTACATAATTTGTAGATATAGACTTCAATATGTAGCATCAAAATTTAAGCGTACTTTAAAATTGCGAGAAAAATGTTATAGCTGGTTTTTTCCCGAGCATTGAGCTTCTCAAACAACGACTTCAGTATTACTAACTGCATGAAAGAGAACATCAATTAGTACTAATTAACTTGTAAAAACAAAATATGTGTTGATTACCTTTTTACACTATAGAAAAGAAATGCTTCAGAGAAGATTGGTTTATTATTCTGAATGTTTAGCTTCAATTTTATGAAGCGCAAGAAAAACGTCATCATTAATATCGAAGCGCATCAAGTAGATTTTAGCACATTTTATACCTTTAGCAACATTACTAAAGCAGCTGATTTTCAGTTCTGCTTCATCTTCTTCATCAGAATCTGATGCATTTAGTCCTATCTGTTCATTCAAAACATCACCAAGGGTATGCACATTTGCGTCACAATCAATGCAATCGGAAAATGCAATACCTGATGAAGCAATTTCATTCCATTATGAAAGATCGTCATCCGTAAAATTATCTGCAGGATTTTCGGTATTGGACTCACTTTCTTCTTGTTCAAAACCTGAGAAGCCTGCTTTATTAAGCAGTTTTTAATGGTATCTGTCGTAACTGCATTCCACGACTGTTGCACGAAATGCATAGCATAGAGAATGTTAACTTTAGATGCATCATCCTTTGCATCGATAACAGAAAGTACACTCACGGAAAATGAAATTTGCGCACCTATAGAAGAAAACATGCTACAACCGCGAAACTGTGCAGATAGCTAGAGTGCGTGCTGGTATGCAAATGATCCATGTTTGGTGCGAGTTCGCATGGCCGCACACCCTGTGGTGAAGCTGCAGGCACGAACCGGCTGTCTTATAAACCGGTGTGTAGTTGATGCCCCATGAAAGCGAAAAACACCGACCGACGCAAGCAAGAGTAAAGAGTGACACGAATGCCGGGTAGACGCCAGAGACGTCGATTTACGCAACTCACGAACTTTGAGAGAGGCCTGATCATCGGGCTGAAAACCGCATTGTGGTCGGCGCGCCGTTTAACCCGCCACGTGGTTAGTTCTGACCATACCGTCAGATTGTGTTGGGAGTAATGAACACGTGATATCACTGTCACAAGGCGGAGCGCCTCCGGACGAACCAGGAGGATCACCGGTAGAGAGGGTCGACGGATCGTGCGCCAGGGAACGGATCCCACGGGGACCCGGTCCACTATACAGGCAGACGTAGCGGCTCCTGGGTGCCAACGAACCATTTCCCGACGCCTCGCGGAAGCGAATCTGTGATCCCAGCACCCCTTACATGTGCTACCATTAACACCGAAACATCGCCGGCTCCGTTGCAGTTGTGCCAGGCCAGAGCGACGTGGAACGCCACAGACTGGCAACGTGTGGTGTTTAGCGTTGAGTGCCGCTTCGTTTTGGGGACAGATGATCACCTCGTCCAGGTGTGGAGGTCCCCGGGTCAACGGCACAATTCCAACCTCGCTATCCCCCACTGTTAGCATTATCGTCTGGGGAGCCGTTGCCTACGATAGGCAATCAGCTCTAGTAGTGATACGTGGGTCATTGACGGGCCAGCGGTTTGTGGATGAGATCCTACGGCCCCATTCCTGGCTGGGATTCCAGGTGCGCTCTGCCAGCAGGATAATGCCCGCCCGCACACGGCTCGGGCTGCCCAGGACTGCTACGTCATGTCCAGACACTTCCATGACCTGCCCGCTCCCCGGATATGTCCCCTATCGAGCATGTGTGGGACCAGTTGAAACGCCGGTTACCGCCGTGCCGCACTATCCGGGACTTGAAGCACACCGTCCAACACATGTGAGCCAGTCTTCCGCAGGACAACATCGGGCGTCTGTTCGCCTCCATGCCGGACCGTATTGCAGCATTGTCGCCGCACGAGACGGGGCGACGCACTATTGAAGATGACCGGACTGCGTGCCTCAGATCCCTCTGTAATTGTCCTGCAGCTCTGTTTTTTGCCATCATGTGTGTCATTCATCTGTATCATTACGTCCATAAAATTTCAGTTCAATCCGATGCTTCCTTCTTGGTGCGCAAATTTCATTGTCCGTGAGTGTACTTTTCACATGAGAAACTTTCGATAATGAGCTTTAAAAGACCTAAGGACACCCAAATACAGCGGTTGCAATTCACTAGTACAATTTCCTAGGAAAAAATGACTTGAAGATTTTTCAGATTGTTTACCCGAGGATGCGCCGAACACTGGTCAATGAATAAGGCGCAATTTGGGGAAGAATTCCAGAGGTTCAGGTATGGGCGCACACAATGTGTGTCCTCCGACTTCAAAGAAAGCTATCATTCTGTCTGTAGCTGAAAACAAGAATCCCCACGGCACTCTAGATTTCCTCCCCCAAACCGCCTTTCTTTTTCCTGTTTCCCACCCATGCGAGAAAACGTTGCACTCTTTTGAAACTTGTTGGTCATTTGTTTCCTCCTGTAAGAAGCTTACGCTTGATAGTCGGAGGAAAGGCGAACTGATTTATGATTCCGTCAAGCTGTGTCGCAGACGGTGTTCTTTGAAACGCTGGTTAACTGCATGCATAAAATTTTCCTGTTACGCGAGGGTCTGTGACTTGTGGTTGCAAGTATTTGGGGTGAGAGAATTTTAGGGGGGTGGCATAGGAAAGGAAACCCATTTAACCAGTGGGTCCAGCCTGGGGGTCGTCACTTAACGTGCTCGTCCGATGCACGGCGGATATTCAGCGATTGTTAGTAAATCACACCATCTCTGAAAGATCAGCCAAGGATCGAACCTGAGGACCTTGCATTGACAGTCTGACTCGCTAACCACTAAGCCATCCGTGGCTTTACGCGAGGGTCTCTTTCTAGTTAACTTTTAACATGAAAATGCTGGTCAAAATAGTATGGTGGTTTATAAAAAATAAAAATGTTCTCTAAACTGAGGAAACGTGTTCGTTAATCGGGAAACGCCGAGCATTAATTTCAGTGTGGTTCCGTACGGACTATAAAAAATGCACGTAAAATCGCGGAATTCGTTAAATCGCAGTCCGTTAAATAGCGGTTTGACTGTACTTCGTGTACACAAATAGCAACCCAAATTTTTTTATCCTAGGTGAACCTAAATGGTTTAACTTATACAACTAATTTCTAGTTTCTGTCCAAGTTTTAAACAGCACATTCATAAGAATACAAAACTGAAATTTAGTGCTTTTACTGATTTCATGGAGTTATATTGATAGTATAATATATTTGACTATTTAAATTAGTTAACTGCAATCAGCAAAAGAGGGGCGAGGTACAGGAAATCTACAGAAAGGAACGTAGCTTAAATTAGAAAGTCGAGGGGTTGGGTGTACATGAAAAACAGTGTTTCAATCAACAGAGCTTTAGATACGTAAGTTTTTACAGTTTTTTCGAAGCCTTCAAAGTGGTAAACAAATTTTGAGTATTCAACATCACTCCATTTTCTTCTACAAGCATTGGTGAAGTGCAGTACATATGTATATTTTATGAGGTTAGCATAATGCCTGCCGGGTGCCGGCCCGGGACAGTGCGATCCCCCGAGAACTTTTCCGGCCACCCGACGGTCCAGTCAGCGCCTGTTCTCAGCTTAAATGTATATACACTGAGTGGACAAATTATTATGTACACCCCTATGACAAAGCAGAAGTATCACGCCCAATCACGTATCACCCTGAAACTGTCAATGCCTATAAATAAAGCAGGGTTCTACCAACTGGAAACCGGGCTGCCACGGAAAAGTCTAAGAATCGATCCCAGGCAGGTACGAAAGCTCGAACCACGAAATATCTGCCGAGCATCGGATGGACACATTAAGCGGTCGTACTGGCCTCCAGGTTATAAATATGGACGTCTTCCTTCCCTTGTCTACCTCGCTTTCGTGTGACTTTCCTGTCGGGCTGTTATATGGAAATAAATAAGGACGTCTTCCTTCCCTTTTCTACCTCGCTTTCGTGTGACTTTCCTACAACCCGACAGGAAAGTCACACGGACGCGAAGTAGAAAAGGGAAGGAAGACGTTCTTATTTATAACCGGGAGGCCAGTAACCGGGGTGAAAACTTTAATTAAAGTTTAAATATTTCCATATGACATCATTGTAACTTCGGTTATTTTGTGCGCGAATGGCAGCTATAGATAAATTCACCCTCAGTTAAAAAGAAGCTTGGCACTGATTCCTTTCGGGAAAAGTCATACTTTCATTGACAGTGGTACCTCCCACGAACAAAAGAACATCCCCTTTCCCCCGTTGTTGGGCCCCACTCTACCTCAGAGAGAGCTCGCCAGGGACAATCCGAGAAAGCAATTAACAGTCAACTTCTTAGGTCAATAGCATCTTCCTCGGACACAGATAGTGAATGGGAATGAGAGGAGATAGTAGTCATGAAGAAAAAGTCTATTTAGAGATTTGAGGAGAGAACGACGAAGGACTTTCCTGGGACACAAGGCAGGGAGAAACGCTTTTGCACGGGATGAAATAGAAGGAAATTTTGGCGGGAATTACATAGAAGAAGTCACCCGGAATATCCATTACGCGCTGGAAGTATATGCTATTTATTTTGACCAACCAATATTTCCCCTTTCTTTCCCAATCTGTACCCTCCTGAACGCTGCTTATTTGCCAACGGACCTCGGCTTATCTTTTTAGTGTTTTTTTTTAAGAATTCGGTCCTCTTCTGTCTTAACTTAACCTCCTGCGACCTCTTGTCGAGTTCCGGATTCTGTAACTGGTTCCATCTGCTCTAAAGTTACGGTTTTCTGGGTTTTATACATTTCTAAGAAGTCCTCCACTGCCATTAACACGTGACACGTCAAAGTTGGGACGATAGCACACTTCAATTTCATTATTTAACACCTATTTCCTTGAAAGCAAAAAGAATTTTTCTTCCATCAAATCCTGTCGAAATAATCTCCCCCTTTTCAGGAAAACCCTGCTCTCCTAGAGCACTTCCCCGTACACAAGTAACCTGCGTTCCCGAATCAATATTCGCGTTTGTGCTTTGCCCACCTTCGGCTCTAACTTTTACCGTTCTACCAATGGGAATCTCAGCAATTTCCTTTTCGGACCTATATTCACAAAACACCGTACTTACGTTGGCTACAACGGCATCTGTCTCGATCTCGTGTACACTTCGGTGAATACCCTCCTGGTTTGCATCTTCTGAAGTGGGAGTGACTATTACTCTATGCATTTTCTAGGCTGGCCTATTCTATTTCATCCAATTCCTTTGCGTAGTACTATTCCTATCAAACCTTTGTGGGCAATTAGCTTGGTAGTGCCCTCTTCTTCCACATCGAAAGCACACGTTACGCTTATCTGAACTTGAGATGCCCGCCTGCTGATTGGACGGACGTATACTTCCGTTATCTTCAGATAGCCATGCCCTTATCTTACGGACATCTCTGGAATGCCCATAATCTCCAGATAAATTCCTTTCCTTACTCCTATCGGCTCCCTGATTTTTAAAATAATTCCCTTAAAATAATTCCCTCTGGAATACTCCCCATTTAAAAGAAGATGTACATCCCCTTTACCTTCCATCTTCTCATTCACATGAACATGACTTACATACAAATCACACAATTCTGCTAAATCTTCCACTTGCTCAAACTTTCCCTTCATCCGAAAGGGGTCCGGGATCGAATCCCGGTGAGGCATGAATGTTGTGTTTGTCTCTCCCTTCCCTTGAACCAATGGCCCTAAATTAGGGATGGGCGACTGCTTATAGCCCATTGAGTTGCTCACGGTGGTCGTTAAAAATCCACTCAAAAAAAATAAAAAAAACTTTCTCTTAGCTCCTCTTTGCAGCCAATAAGATTTTAACTCTGGTGATAATAATGATTTAAATTTATCACACACAAACTTACTAAACCTTCAAACTTAGAAATATCACTTGAATTAGCATATTATACCAGTGATCTTTTTAACCTCCCATCAAGTTGCGTAAAACTTTCACCCTTAGCTTTGCTTAATCTATTACAGATTTAAGTAAGCATCTGGTGTCAAATGACATTCTACTAATACTAATACTTTCAAAAAGTTCCGGAACTTTTTATATTAAAAAAGAATGAGTACAGATAATGCCGGTTTATGCGGTGTTTCGTTCGAAGGGGTTACCCTGTGCAACTATGCATTTTTGCCAGCGCTCATACAAAGATTTAAATGCAGATTGCAAGCCTTGTTTTGCCACATCCTCCAGTGCTTCCGGCTCAGCTCGTTGCATTTCTTTAGAACTTGAGAAGCGTCGCCTCTTAAGCAAATTCTTCATCTGGGGGAAAAGGAAAAAGTCACACGGGGCAAGATCACGGGAATAAACTGGCTGTGGAAGAACGGGAATGTGATGTTTGGACAGGTAATCGGACACCAGAAGGGATCTATGAGCCGGAGCATTATCGTGATGGAGCACACACGAGTTGGTCTTCCAAAGATCGGGTCGCTTGCGTCTTACTGATTCTCGGAGCCGTTTCAGGACGTTGACGTACTCTTCTTTAGTGACTGTACGACCATGTTGAAGAAATTCCTTGTGTACGACCCCCTTGCAATCGAAGAAAACTGTTAACAAGACCTTTCCTTTGGAGCGCTCAGCCTTGAACTTTTTTGGTCATGGTAACGACGGTGATTTCCACATTTTTGACTGTCGGTTGGATTGGGTGTCGTACAGAAAGCACCAAGTCTCATCGCCAGTGATCAATGGATTCAAGAGATCAGGATCTGAATCCACTGCATCGATGTTATCCCCGCAAACTTGCATGCGCTCATCCATTTTTTTTTGTGTCAGGTTTTGGGGAACAATTTGTTGGCACACGTGATGCATGCCCAGTTTCTCTGTTAAAATGGCATGGCAACTTCTGCAATTGCTGCAACAGTTTTTCGACGGTCATTTTTCACAATTTCTTTTACAATGGCGATTTGTTCATCCGTTGTGGATGTTGAAGGTCGTCGTGACCTCTCATCATCCTCGATACTCTGTCCCCCGTTTTAGAATCGTCGATGCCACTCATAAACTCTAGTTTGACTCATTGCACTCACACCGTACGCTGACTTAATCATTTGAAAAGTCTCAGCGAAAGATTTTCCGAGCAGAACACAAAATTTTACACTTGAACGCTGTTCAAAATTCGACATCGTTTCCTTGCGACGGAGAGCCTCTAATGCCTGTAATCACGAATAACGCACATACGCTGTACGTGTTGGATCTGGATCAAACCAGTTCTAGCTGGTCGGTCACATCATGCTCTTCCCTTGCTCAGCAGGGAATGACGTAATTCATTGACATTTGGCAAATATCCAAAAAGTTCCGGAACTTTTTGAACATAGCAGTATAGCTTTCTTTACTGTGTCTTATTTATTGCACTCTTCAACAGATAACCTACTAAACAAATGATTAACACACTCAACATTAAATAAAGCAACCACTAATTTATCTTTAACCTCTTCTGGAATTTCACGAAGCATAAAAGCTCTTTCTAACTTATCAAAAGAATCTAATACTTCATCTGTATTATTTAAAGCTTTAGAGTTTTCTCAAGAATTTTGATATAATCTGACAACTTAGCTTCGGCCTTTAAACTATTTTTAACTTTAATTAATTCACTTTCCTTTCTAATTAATTCAGTTTTATTTAGCTCAAACTCTCTTCCATCTCTTACCTATTATTTTCTAATCAGGGGTGTACTCATAGTCCCCGCAACCCCCGCATTGCGGGGTAGTCTCCCGTCTTCGAGGGCCTTTTGCCTCAGTAAAATGATTTTGCAAAATTTTTCATATGAAAGTGGTTAAATAAATAGCAAGTAATTCCTGATGGCAGATTTCAAGGAAATATTAAAAAGAAAACCAATTTTTGGCATTTTTTCCCCATTAAATAAGATAAATATTTAGAATCATTTTTGCGGTTTTAGTTTATAAAAAATGGATGACGGGGAAACATTCATTTTTTTCCAGAGGTCTCGAGGCCCCTTTACGCACCCATATATACATGTATATTAGAACGCCGATGTGAAAGAAATATCAGTTCAATGAATGAAATTTTTGTACCAATGAGGATAAGGTGTTATGTGTTACAGTTGTTTGCACATAACTACGCATCAGGGCCGGCCACAAGGGGGGTGCAGCGGGTGCAAGACACCCGGGCCCCGGGATTTGCAAGGGCCCCGGAAAATGAAAAAAAGGGGGGTGGGAGATGAAACCGAAGAAAATTGAAAATAAAATTTTTAATGAAGTTAATTGGTTAAAATTAAGTTATAAACTCAATCTGAATTGTTGTAAACATTAGGGGGACACCGTAACCGAACTGGCGTTTGTTAACGCCCCCATGCACTTTTTTCTGAAATTACGTAAGGTGAGCCAAGGAGGTTAAAATAGATGGAGTCCGCCGTTCCCTTAGTGTGATCAAAATGAAGCCAGCGAAACGTCGCAATTCTGACGTCACAGCCTTCGCCGCCATGTTGGTGACACGCAATGAGACGACTGAGATTAACATCAGATTGAGTAGTGATGATGTGGCTGCCTTTTTCGATTTATATCTTTAAATTTCAGTATGTGGATCAGTAAAAAAAAGCTAGCGATTATTAGGTAACACATAATAAACGTTTTAGGCTGGCTATGATACATTTTTATTGATGTTTCTCGAACTTTGTTTTAGATTTTTAACAACTGCATAAGAGTAGGAGCGGAACGTTCGTAACGGAGGTCACAAATAGCTAATAAAACATTTTCTACTTATCGTGTTTTACAGAAATATCTGTATGTAACTGAATTAATTAATATTGTTAGAAACTCAATTCTATGGAATCTTTAAAGTTCCTGTTTACTCGCAAACCTAACGAACCGACTATAAATAACAGCACATTATTTCTACGAGTTCCTCTTGACACAAGGGCAAATAACGTGCTGTTATTTATTTTAATAAATATAATCGCAAACCTAACGAACGCGACTATAAATAACAGCTCATTATGTTTACGAGTTCCTCTTGACAGAAGTGCAAATAATGTGCTGTTATTTATTTTAATAAATAACAGCACATTTCTTGACACAAGTAAAAATAATGTGCTGTTATTTGTTTTTGATAAATAACAGCAGGTTATTTTTACGAGTTCCTCTTGACACATCCAAACTGAGAACGAGTCTCCTCGAATACAATTTTTTTTGTTCATTTTATTTATGTCTCTTATTATTCAGATTTTTTTAGGGCCCCAAATTTTTTTTGCACTCGGGCCCCTGTTTGGAGAAGGCAGGGCCTGCTATGCATCCTTCAGAATGTAATGAACAAAAACATGTTCTTCGCGGGGACGAAGAAACAAAGGCTTGTTGGTTGTTTTTTTCATAACAGAGTCAAGAGAAAATTTTTTGCTCATGTGGAATTATCTTAAGGGCGGTTTTCTACGCTTTCCAACCGTAGATTGAAGAAGCATATATGCTCCAGCTTTGTCCGTCCGTCCGTCTGTCCGTCCGCTCGATAACTCGAGTAACAATGTTTCGATTTCGTTGAAATTTTAGTATATGATAGGGGATCACTGGGGACGAACCATATTTAAAATGGACCAAATGGGGTCAAAGGTCAGGACATAGGAGCGGGATCCATTCCATTGACCTTATGCGTCATAACTTGCGTAAATATGGTTCGTTTTCAATGACATTTTAGTATGTGGTAGGGGACCACCTGGGGACGAACCCTATTGAAGATGGGCGAAATGGAGTCAAAGGTCAGGACATGGGAGCGGGATCCACTCCATCGCTCTTATGCGTTATAACTTACGTAAAAATGCTTCGATTGAGACAAAACTTTATCATGTTTTTCCGGAAGTATACTTTACCGGTTATGTTTAATATCATCGAAATGGGGTCAAACTTCAGGTCATAGGAGCGAGATTTATTCTACTGCCATTATCCTCATAACTTGAGTAATAACTTGAGTAATGATTTCTGGTACGTTGGAAAGTGTATCATAATCAATGCATTGTATGATTTTACTAACTTGTTATATTCAAGAGTAAATAATTTGAGTAATTTTACTTTTTTTATGCCATGATTCTTAATTGTCACTTATTTGCAAACTTATGACCCGTGTTTTTTTATAAATTGGGAAACATCAGGTGATATCCTGGGACAGTTGTGTGTGTGTGTGTGTGTGTGGTCGTGATGAATTTCAAAGCGATGGCTAGTTCTCTAAATGAATAAGATTTGCAAGATATGCTTCGGAAGTGTTTTGTAATATTTAGTATTTGTATAAAACTAGGGCAATAATTTTAACTACATGGCGAACGTTGGTGTTACACGAAATAAAGTGCAACAATTTTGGTTTTAGGAAAATTTCCTGTAGGTTTCAAGGAACTTGCATTATTAAAACGCTCATAAAACCTATTAACAATATGAAAATTAAAATGTTAAATAATTGAAAAAATAATATGGAATTAAAAAAATTCAAAATAAATAATAACGATAATTAATAATATGGAATTTAAAATTTTCAATAACTGAAATCTAATCAAACAGAAATCATCGCTCCTTCCACGTTTATAAGTGAGTCACGGAAAAATTATCATTGGCCGTTACCGGGAATCGAACCGAGGGCCCTCCAGTTACGCGCCGGACATTCTTATATACACTAACTGCCACGCACTTGGTAGGTTGCTTCTTGGAGCCCCGCATAATGCTGGGGATTCACCAAAGATGGTAAGAAGCAACTGAACAAATAACTAGAAGGCGAATGAATAATTAATACAAACGTTTGACGTTAAATAGGAACATCGAACAGAAGTAATCGCTCTTTCCACGTTTATAAGTGAGTCACGGAAAAATTCAGCCAATGAAAAATTTCATTGGCCGCCACGATTTCGGGTGGCGGCCAATGAGAATTTTTCCGAGGCTACTGGAGCCTGTCTCTGCTTCATCTGCAAACACCCATCCACTGGCACTGTCTTTTGAAAATCCACGCATAAAACTGCTTCTGTAAAAGTTCGTGTCGATAACATCCACCTCTGTTATGGTATCAGACATTGCACCGTCACGACTTCCGGCCGTTGTCTTCAGATTTCTGGGTTGCTCGACCACGTGATGCTGGTCCTTCATCAGTCTTTGAAGTCCCATAAGGAAATATTACACAAAGCTTCAAGACTTCGTGAGATCTGAGTTCTGCGGTTTCATACCTCGTGATTCGAATCCTGTGATTGTGATCCTATGACTGTGATCCTGTGATTGTGATCCTATGATTGTGATCCTGTGATTGGGATTCTATGAATGTGATCCTGTGATTGGAATCCTATGACTGTGATCCTATGACTCTGATTCTATGATTGAGATCCTATGACTGCTATCCCATGTTGGGATTCTATGACTGTGATCCTATGATTCGGATACGTTTGTAAATCTGCCTATACTGGACCACTTTATGTAACGACCCTAGCTCCTTTCTGGCTCTTACATATAGTCCAGTTTTAGCGAGAGCCGTCATATATTTTTGTTTTGGTTCGTTTCCCAAAGTAAAATCACCCACTCGAAGAAAAATAGAATTTAGGCCCTTTTTTAACACTAACAAAGACGAACGGTTTATTCCGCTATAACGATGTAGCTTGGGACTTCTCTAGGGCTTTTAATGGAATGCTTGATGGATTGCGTTTCCGTCCGTGCTATCGACACTAGACCCGAACGTCATGCCACCCGTAAACCGTCACTGCTACTACGCTACCCGATATCAATCGTTCTCCCGAAAACAAATAGTCTCCGACGTCAACTCCCAGAACCGACCGCTCTTTCCAAAACTTCGGTCCCGTCTGTCTTGCTGCCATTTCCAGATTGCAAAGTGTCTGTTCTCTGTTAAAACTTCAGAAAAGCTCTACTAACGGATTTCCGAGTTAATATCCCCCACGTAGGGCTATCTGCCACACTCTTAAGTTTGTGCCTCACTCATTAACGCGCCCTTGAAATAATCCCATCGCCACACAAGACAGGTACAATGCACTTCAAATACATATGCACTAAGCCTATTGTGTATCGGACAGCAACGCCCGTAAACATGCTGATTTCGTCAGCTCTGCCGGAAAATGGCGTGAACAACGAAATTACACGTGAAAATATACATAGATATATATATTTGCAATTATTTTCTTATGACCCGGGGCTAGCGAATCGTACAGATCTGATGGGTAATTCTGCTATGTGTAGAGAACAGAAGAAGAACAAAACAGTGGAAATAAAGCTCTTGTTAAAGTCCGAAGTCTTCATAATCAGGTTTGTTGTTATTCGTTTAAGACTAATACACAGTGGCGTATACTTAAAAGGATCAAGGGAATCGGAGGTGGACCATCTTTTTTATTAAATAAATTGTTTATGAAATTTTCTGTGGCACATTTATTTTCATTCATTTAAATACCCACTCAACTCTGGGATGGTGAAATTTGAGGCGGCTATCTCAATGCGAAGCAAACGGATATATCTTGAAGTTCGAATAACTCCACCAGAGAGTAGTGGGGAGTCTCAGCTCCGCGAAGATTCAGATTCCCTCGCGCTCCCGGAGATGCCAAGGTTTATTTAACCTTGGAAACGAGAAACGTGGTTATTGCGCATGCTCGACTTCGAACAATCCACTGGAAAGCGGAGAGGTAAGACCATCTCCTGATTCTGAGATGGCCTAAAGCTGACGGCGGACGTTTACAAGTTCCCGAGTTAAAAATCACACGACACAACTTCACCACCCTTATATATATATATATATATATATATAAGACAGGGATGTAAGGTCAGGTGATGCGTAACATCACAGCCTCTCCTTGACAAATGTCAACCCCGCCTTCTCGTGGTGCATCCTGTTCCCACTAAAGGGGCTCTGACGACCGCCCATAGCGGTATAACTATACCATCGGGATTAGAGGAAATTCTATCCCACACTCACCAACCCGCTAGACCAGCGTGGTGAGTTATGGCCAAACCCCTCCAAAATGATTCCGCTACTTAAATCTTGGCCCTCAGTCTCCGGCAGCTGGAATGTACCTGGCCAAGGCAGCGGCCAGTGCGACATGAAGGCAGAGGGTGCTAAGAATCCCCGGAGGACCGGACTAGGCTGCCATCTGATGCTGACCTTGGCTACTTACAATGGACGCTCCCTATCTTCTGATTCAAGGCTTCTTGAATTGGAAGAGGAACTACAAAGGATCAAGTGGGACATCGTGGGGCTAAGTGAGGTAAGGAGAAAAGGAGAAGATCTCATCGAACTGAAAAGTGGACATCTCTTCTACTATCGTGGGACAGATACTGGCAGAACTAGTGGTGTTGGATTTATAATAAACAAGAAACTGAAGGATAAAGTTGTAGAAGTTGAAAGTTCCTCTGACAGAGCTGCACGACTTGTTATCCAACTCTCGAAAAGATACCAGGCTCAGATTATTCAAACTTATGCACCCACCACAAGTCATCCTGAAGAAGAAATTGAAGAATTTTATGAGGAAATTTGTCATCTAAATAATAAAGGTAAGCAGCACTTGAAAATAATTATGGGAGATTTCAATGCAAAAATAGGGCAACGGCAACAGAATGAAACTTCAGTAGGTAAATTCGGTCATGGCAACAGAAACCAGCGTGGAAATACTCTCGTTGAGTTTGCAGAGGCAGAAGGGTTTTTCATCTTGAACTCCTTCTTCAAGAAAAAGCCACACAGGAAATCGACATGGAGGCATCCAAATGGGACGACAAGTGAAATTGATTTTATTATGTGTAACAAAAAATTCGTCATAGAAGACTGCAGTGTGCTAAACAAGTTCAACACAGGTAGTGACCATAGATTGGTGAGATGTAAGATGCACCTCAACACTAAACTTGAACGTGGCAAGCTCATAAGACAAACAAAATCTATTGACATAACCAACCTTAAAAAACACCATAATACCTTCAACTTGGAACTGAAGAACAGGTTCTCTGCTTTAGAAGGCCTAACATCGGAAGAAGTGGACATCTCTGAAGTTAACAGAAAAGTAACCAAAGCTCTTATGGAAACAGCAACAAAATTAGCTGGGTCTAAGAACAAGTTGCATGTGAACAAATTATCAGGAAAAACCAAAATGTTGATGCAAAAAAGAAGAGAGATGAGGACAACTAAAGAAGATGTGACTTCCAAAGTGGAATATATAGAGCTATGCAAGACATTAAGAAAAAGTATCACTGAAGACGTAAGGAAATTCAACTGTGAACTAGTGAGGAAAGCAATTGAAAACAACCAAAGATTAAAGATAGCAAAGGGATATCTCAGTAAGGGAAGAAAACAGATTATGGCACTGAGAAAAGAAGATGGTTCTGTAACAAGAAATAGAGGCGAAATTTTGACAAGAGTGAAAGATTTCTACTCCAAATTATATGAAAGGGATGATATATGCACTCCAGACATCATGAAAGATACCAGTACCAGAGTTCCTCCAGTCCTTCCAGCAGAAGTTGCACACGCAATCAAAAACATGAAGCGAGGAAAAGCTCCAGGAGAAGATGGAATTACTGTAGACATCATACAAGAAGCAAGTGGAGAAATCGAAACAGTACTCACCCAAATTTTCACTCGATGCCTTAATGAAGGAAAGATTCCTGAGGATTGGAACACCGCTGCAATGATCCTGCTACATAAGAAAGGTGACATTGAGGATCTCGGAAACTACAGACCTATCAGCCTCCTATCAGTAGTTTATAAAATCTTCACTAAAGTTCTTTCACACCGCTTGAAGGTAACACTGGACATGGCTCAACCGAGAGAACAAGCTGGATTCAGGAGTGGCTACAGCACAATAGATCATATCCACGTGCTGAGAGAACTAATTGAAAGAGCGAGGGAATATGAACTTCCATTGTGCATGGCTTTTATCGATTATGAAAAAGCCTTTGATTCGGTGAAACCATCAGCAGTTACAATGGCTCTGAAAATCTGCGGTATTGAAGATGCATACATTAATATTATTAATAACATCTATGAAAATGCAAGTGCAAAGATTAGGCTGTTTGAAAATACAACACACGTAAAAATTGGAAAGGGAGTGAGACAAGGTGACACCATATCTCCGAAGCTCTTTAATGCCACATTGGAGGGTGTTTTTCAGGCGCTGAGCTGGGAAAACAAGGGGATAAAGATTAATGGAGATTATCTAACCCACCTTCGTTTTGCTGATGACGTAGTCATTTTTGCAACTACCCCATCAGAGCTGCAGAGTATGATCCAGGAACTTGCTGACAAGAGTAAAGAAGTGGGATTAAAAATGAACTTTCAGAAGACAAAAGTGATGTTCAATGCTTTTACAAGAAATGAAGATTTATCGATTGATGGAGAAAAGCTGGAGATAACAGACACGTACGTTTATCTTGGACAGCAGATATCAAGTGAGGGTCACATTGGTGAAGAAATTAATCGGCGTACAAAACTTGCCTGGAGAGCTTTTGGAAGAAACAGCATAATTTTCAAGAGCAATATGCCATTATGTCTTAAAAGAAAAGTGTTTGATCAATGCATCCTTCCAGTGCTTACGTATGGTGCAGAGACGTGGACCTTAACTAAAAGAGACATACAAAGGCTGCAGACAACTCAAAGTAGCATGGAGAGGTGCATGCTTGGTGTAACCAGGAGAGATAAGAAGAGGAACTCGTGGATCCGAAAAATGACAAGAGTGGAAGACATCATGATCAGAGTTAAATCCCTGAAATGGCAATGGGCTGGACATACTGCCAGAAGGACAGATCATCGATGGACAGCCGAAATTTTAGATTGGATTCCAAGGGACAGGAAAAGACCCAGAAGAAGACCACATGGGAGATGGGTGGATGAAATTCGAAAGTATGCAGGGGTGACATGGAGGAGACTGGCACAAGACAGACCGTTGTGGAGGAAACTTGGGGAGACCTTCGTCCAGCAGTGGATTCATAATGGTTGACAATGATGATGATGATGATGATGATAAGACAGACCGTTGTGGAGGAAACTTGGGGAGACCTTCGTCCAGCAGTGGATTGATAATGGTTGACAATGATGATGATGATGATAATGATATATATCATCATCATCATCATTGTCAACCATTATCAATCCACTGCTGGACGAAGGTCTCTATCATCATCATCATCATCATTGTCAACCATTATCAATCCACTGCTGGACGAAGGTCTCCCCAAGTTTCCTCCACAACAGTCTGTCTTGTGCCAGTCTCCTCCATGTCACCCCTGCATACTTTCGAATTTTATCCACCCATCTCCCATGTGGTCTTCTTCTGGGTCTTTTCCTGTCCCTTGGAATCCAATCTAAAATTTCGGCTGTCCACCGATGATGTGTCCTTCTGGCAGTATGTCCAGCCCATTGCCATTTCAGGGATTTAACTCTGATCATGATGTCTTCCACTCTTGTCATTTTTCGGATCCACGAGTTCCTCTTCTTATCTCTCCTGGTTACACCAAGTATGCACCTGTCTATGCTACTTTGAGTTCTCTGCAGCCTTTGTATGTCTCTTTTAGTTAAGGTCCACGTCTCTGCACCATACGTAAGCACTGGAAGGATGCATTGATCAAACACTTTTCTTTTAAGACATAATGGCATATTGCTCTTGAAAATTATGCTGTTTCTTCCAAAAGCTCTCCAGGCAAGTTTTGTACGCCGATTAATTTCTTCATCAATGTGACCCTCACTTGATATCTGCTGTCCAAGATAAACGTACGTGTCTGTTATCTCCAGCTTTTCTCCATCAATCGATAAATCTTCATTTCTTGTAAAAGCATTGAACATCACTTTTGTCTTCTGAAAGTTCATTTTTAATCCCACTTCTTTACTCTTGTCAGCAAGTTCCTGGATCATACTCTGCAGCTCTGATGGGCTAGTTGCAAAAATGACTACGTCATCAGCAAAACGAAGGTGGGTTAGATAATCTCCATTAATCTTTATCCCCTTGTTTTCCCAGCTCAGCGACTGAAAAACACCCTCCAATGTGGCATTAAAGAGCTTCGGAGATATGGTGTCACCTTGTCTCACTCCCTTTCCAATTTTTATGTGTGTTGTATTTTCAAACAGCCTAATCTTTGCACTTGCATTTTCATAGATGTTATTAATAATATTAATGTATGCATCTTCAATACCGCAGATTTTCAGAGCCATTGTAACTGCTGATGGTTTCACCGAATCAAAGGCTTTTTCATAATCGATAAAAGCCATGCACAATGGAAGTTCATATTCCCTCGCTCTTTCAATTAGTTCTCTCAGCACGTGGATATGATCTATTGTGCTGTAGCCACTCCTGAATTCAGCTTGTTCTCTCGGTTGAGCCATGTCCAGTGTTACCTTCAAGCGGTGTGAAAGAACTTTAGTGAAGATTTTATAAACTACTGATAGGAGGCTGATAGGTCTGTAGTTTCCGAGATCCTCAATGTCACCTTTCTTATGTAGCAGGATCATTGTAGCGGTGTTCCAATCCTCAGGAATCTTTCCTTCATTAAGGCATCGAGTGAAAATTTGGGCGAGTACTGTTTCGATTTCTCCACTTGCTTCTTGTATGATGTCTACAGTAATTCCATCTTCTCCTGGAGCTTTTCCCCGCTTCATGTTCTTGATTGCATGTGCAACTTCTGCTGAAAGGACTGGAGGAACTCTGGTACTGGTATCTTTCATGATGTCTGGAGTGCATATATCATCCTTTTCACATAATTTGGAGTAGAAATCTTTCACTCTTGTCAAAATTTCGCCTCTATTTCTTGTTACAGAACCATCTTCTTTTCTCAGAGCCATAATCTGTTTTCTTCCCTTACTGAGATGTCCCTTTGCTATCTTTAGGCTTTGGTTGTTTTCAATTGCTTTCCTCACTAGTTCACAGTTGAATTTTCTTACGTCTTCAGTGATACTTTTTCTTACTGTCTTGCATAGCTCTATATATTCCACTTTGGAAGTCACATCTTCTTTAGTTGTCCCCATCTCTCTTCTTTTGCATGAACATTTTCGTTTTTCCTGATAATTTATTTACATGCAACTTGTTCTTAGACCCAGCTAATTTTGTTGCTGTTTCCATAAGAGCTTTGGTTACTTTTCTGTTAACTTCAGAGATGTCCACTTCTTCCGATGTTAGGCCTTCTAAAGCAGAGAACCTGTTCTTCAGTTCCAACTTGAAGGTATTATGGTGTTTTTTAAGGTTGGTTATGTCAATAGATTTTGTTTGTCTTATGAGCTTGCCACGTTCCAGTTTAGTGTTGAGGTGCATCTTACATCTCACCAATCTATGGTCACTACCTGTGTTGAACTTGTTTAGCACACTGCAGTCTTCTATGACGAATTTTTTGTTACACATAATAAAATCAATTTCACTTGTCGTCCCATTTGGATGTCTCCATGTCGATTTCCTGTGTGGCTTTTTCTTGAAGAAGGAGTTCAAGATGAAAAACCCTTCTGCCTCTGCAAACTCTACGAGAGTATTTCCACGCTGGTTTCTGTTGCCGTGACCGAATTTACCTACTGAAGTTTCATTCTGTTGCCGGTGCCCTATTTTTGCATTGAAATCTCCCATAATTATTTTCAAGTGCTGCTTACCTTTATTATTTAGATGACAAATTTCCTCATAAAATTCTTCAATTTCTTCTTCAGGATGACTTGTGGTGGGTGCATAAGTTGGAATAATCTGAGCCTGGTATCTTTTCGAGAGTTGGATAACAAGTCGTGCAGCTCTGTCAGAGGAACTTTCAACTTCTACAACTTTATCCTTCAGTTTCTTGTTTATTATAAATCCAACACCACTAGTTCTGCCAGTATCTGTCCCACGATAGTAGAAGAGATGTCCACTTTTCAGTTCGATGAGATCTTCTCCTTTTCTCCTTACCTCACTTAGCCCCACGATGTCCCACTTGATCCTTTGTAGTTCCTCTTCCAATTCAAGAAGCCTTGAATCAGAAGATAGGGAGCGTCCATTGTACGTAGCCTAGGTCAGCATCAGATGGCAGCCCAGTCCGGTCCTCCGGGGATTCTTAGCACCCTCTGTCTTCATGTCGCACTGGCCGCTGCCTTGGCCAGGTACATTCCAGCTGCCGGAAAAAAATACATATATAATTTTGACTCACACCAAGTACAACATAGAAAAGGTTATGTATCTACCTGTGTGAGTAAAAGGAGAAAAGATAAAAAAATAAAATAAAACAACTGAATGTAGAAGGTGTCCAGAATACTGAGCCTTGGCTTTATCAAGGACCAGCAAAAACTCTGCATTTTCTCACTTCCACAAAGACCTAGTCGGAAATGGGTTTCTGCAAGGCCATAGATGCAAGTAACATTCCCACCTAAAATTGTTTTAAAAAATATATATATGTCATGTCCTCCGCAGAGTTGTATGACCTAGCACTAGTTAACAATTTCGCTTGCATCCGTGAACCTTCCTGGCCCGACCCATGCTCTTCATCTGTTACTATTAAACAGAGAGAAGAAGATAAAAGAGAACTCAAGCTGTGAGAGTGACATAATAATTAGAAATAATTTTCAGCTATAACGAAATGCCAAGTTCGTTTGAGAGAGAATTTAAACCTGAAAAACAATGCAAAAGAAATCCAAATTTTTTCATTGCAATTAAAAAAGGAAATATTAACTTTTAAAAAACAGATTTTTTGAAAGAAAACTTGAGTCTAAAACCCCCTACTTCCTTCTTCTTTCATCAAAAGAACTTTAAGAAAAATTATTCTGAATAATAGAGTAAGGTTGGCAGATCTGCTTTAATTTTCTACACAGTTAATAATATGATTCTGACCAATCAAAGCCGTAAGGAAGTTGGCTAGAGGATGCCTATTAACTACCTAAAGGAACCTTAGTGCTATGGATATGAAGGTCCTATTAAAACAAAAAATTAAATAATATAAACAAAATCACAAAAAAAAGCTTAAAAATCTGTTTTTAAAAGAAAATAAAAACAAATAAAAAAGAAAACTAGTTATTCATCACTAGGATAGCTATACTAAAAATAGTAAAACCAACATTAAAATTAATAAGATTCTGATTAATCTATAGAAGCTCACTAAGGTGATTTAATACATGCCTATTAACTACCTAAAGGAACCTTAGTGCTATGGATATGAAGGTCCTATTAAAACAAAAAATTAAATAATATAAACAAAATCACAAAAAAAAGCTTAAAAATCTGTTTATAAAAGAAAATAAAAACAAATAAAAAAGAAAACTAGTTATTCAGCACTAGGATAGCTATACTAAAAATAGTAAAACCAACATTAAAATTAATAAGATTCTGATTAATCTATAGAAGCTCACTAAGGTGATTTAATACATGCAAAGATTATTAAATACACTACTCGTGTATTTTATAATATTTCTCATGTATTCTGGAGAGTTAATTCTGCTCTTTCTGATCATACAGATCCACAGTCTTGTTTATATATTTTTTTCTCTCGTTAAAATCTCCGCGAGTTGGTTTCTTTCTGTGTGAGGAGGCCATAAGCCCCACCCACACTGCCCCCAGCGACTAGGGAGTGGCGGAAGAGGTCAGCCATGTTTTACTCTTGTGAGGAGAAAGTTTCGTCGCACAAGAGGTAAGCTCTCTTCCTTGTATTTGGGTTTTAGGTTTTATAAGTTCAATGTTTGTACTTCATGTACTTTTTCTCTGTTGATTTTTTGCTTTTCAGCTTTTAGGCACTGGCTTGTCTGTTAACATTTTTGCGGGTTTTAACTCTTTCTTTTCTTTGTAACTTTGCGCGTCTTTTGGGGAACCTAGGAACAGCAGATGGCTAAGCTTGTTCCTTTTCTTTGCGCTGTTTTTTCAAAGTAGTTAAGTACTTAATAACTAATTAATTATGCACTTAAAGCACTGCTGAAATACTTTGTACATATTGCAACTAACTGTTTAAGTCATATAACTTTCACAAAGTTTTCTTTAGTTAATTATTGTCTTTAACTTATTCTCGTTTTCGTGCTGTCATAAGTTGTAGAGTAGGGGGTTTTAGACTCAAGTTTTCTTTCAAAAATCTGTTTTTTAAAAGTTAATATTTCCTTTTTAATTGCAATGAAAAAATTTGGATTTCTTTTGCATTGTTTTTCAGGTTTAAATTCTCTCTCAAACGAACTTGGCATTTCGTTATAGCTGAAAATTATTTCTAATTATTATGTCACTCTCACAGCTTGAGTTCTCTTTAATCTTCTTCTCTCTGTTTAATAGTAACAGATGAAGAGCATGGGTCGGGCCAGGAAGGTTCACGGATGCAAGCGAAATTGTTAACTAGTGCTAGGTCATACAACTCTGCGGAGGACATGACATATATATATTTTTTAAAACAATTTTAGGTGGGAATGTTACTTGCATCTATGGCCTTGCAGAAACCCATTTCCGACTAGGTCTTTGTGGAAGTGAGAAAATGCAGAGTTTTTGCTGGTCCTTGATAAAGCCAAGGCTCAGTATTCTGGACACCTTCTACATTCAGTTGTTTTATTTTATTTTTTTATCTTTTCTCCTTTTACTCACACAGGTAGATACATAACCTTTTCTATGTTGTACTTGGTGTGAGTCAAAATTATATATGTATTTTTTTGCTTAGGTATCTTCTTAATAGAATGTGAATTCTGAATTTTCAAAACTGCTGCGTTGCGCGTTTTGATCTTCAGGTTTTTTTGCAACTTTCGTTTTAAATTCTAAAGTTTTTCCTTAGTCTTCAGTTTTGCTCTTCAGTATATATATATATATATATTCTGGTTGTTGTTGTCTTTTCATCGTTTCAGTTAAGTTGAAATTTTGGTAAATTGAGTATGTATTTTTATATTAATAATAATAAGCGTGATAGAATCGCACAAATGTACACTGCCTGACGGAGAACATGCCACACCATGAACGAATGCTCGAAAACATACCAAACTACACAGACAGATCGCTAAGTAGGTCCTGAAAAACGATTTAATTGTCACATACAGACTAGGCTGCAGTAGCTGAACATACGGGATGATCAATAAAGAGTGTGGCTCCGATTTTGGGCGATATACCGTTGAATCCGACGTGCCATGAGGCATTGAAAGCCCGTATAGAGTCCTGGGGTATCGTGGACCATGCGGTGTTGATCCGAGTCCATCATCGTTTTGCGGGACAGGAGGGTACTCAACCGACGTCCAATCGTGTCCCCACAGATGCTCGATGGGCGAGAGGTCGGGTGATCGTGCTGGCCACCGAAGCATCCGCACAATGTGTAAAGCATTCGGGCTGATCCGAGAGGTACGCGGCCAGGCGTTATCCTGTTGAAAAACGGCGTTTAGGATGCCCTGCAGATACGGTAGTACCACGGGCCGCCTCACCTCGTCAACATAGCGGTATGCCGTCAGTGTGCCCGTAATGCGTACCAGCGGTGAGCGGCTGTTGGCGCTCATAGCACCACACACCGTGATTCCGCGTTGCCAGGCCGTGTGGCTCTCCACAAGGGCGGACGAATTTGCCCGTTGACCACGTCGCCTCCAGACTCACACGGCGATCATCCGTGGTGAACCAGAACCGCGATTCGTCGCTGAACACTACACTGTTCCATTCGGCACCCCACGCAGCACTGGAGCGACACCACGCCAAGAGGTGTCGACGATGGCTCGCTGTTAAGGGTAGCCTTCGCAAACAGGTGGCGCAGTGGTCTAAGCGATCGACTCTGATCATTCGTCCGAAAGAGGTCCGGGTTTGAATCCCGGTGAGGCATGGATGTTGTCTTTGTCTCTCTCCCTTCCCTATAACCAGTGACCCTAAAATTAGGGACGGGCGACTGCCTATAGCCCATTGAGTTGCTCACGGTGGTCGTTAAACCTCCAATCCGAAAAAAAAAAAAAAAAAGACGGGTGGACAGCAAATCAGACGGAACCAGTCGGCGCGACACTGTCCGCGTCGAAGTCGGAGCATCCAAGCCTTCCCGTACACTCCGCGAAAAGTCGCCCCTTGTGGCCCGTGGGTCCGCTACGGCAGGACGTCGGATGCGACGATCGGTGCGCTCGGACGTCCGTCTCCGTGCTCCGGTCCCCCTACGACAGTGCACAGGTCCTTTCTGGGACCACTGTTTCCAAATGCGGCCAACGGTTGTGGCATCACGTTGCGTTTCTTCCGCAACACGACGCAAGGGTCACCCGGCCGTACGAAGGCCTACGATGACACCTCTCGCGAACTCATCCGTTTGACAGATGACACCTTTCGCGAACTCATCCGTACGACGACATCTTAACGGCATTGGCACCCCTTGTTCATTCTCCAGATACGGTTACAGCAGAACCACTCAATTCTCGCTGCCGTGACGATGTCTCGACTGAGGGCCTCACGGGCTGGTTGTCCGCTTATATCCCGCGCGCCGTTCGTGTTATTGGCCTGCAAATGCAATCATTTGCATAACTTGTACGTGTGCATCCAGCCTGCAATTTGTGTGGCGCTACGTTCTCGTTTTCGTGGTGTGGCATTTTCTCTGTTAGGCAGTGTATTATAGATGATTTGAAAGGATGTCCTTTCGGAAGAAAAGAGTACGGGAAAAAACTGATTATAAATAATGAGAGACCAAATCCTAAACGAAGTCTTACTGCAAAATACAAAGATAAAAATCGTGAATCCGAAAGGCACTTTTCCGATTCCGTTTATTCTACATCTCCGTGGTTAGCAGGATGTTCAAATGCAAATAAATTTTGCTGGCTGTGTCGACTCTTTAACCCCGAAAAAACTGTGTGAAAAAATCACTGGAGCCAAGAAAGACTTAGTGGTTTAGCTGGAACAGCTGAGAAATGATCGGCAGTTCAAGTTCCATAACGCTGTAATTGAAATTTTTTGGCCCAAACGAAATTTCCAGAATTCATGTTACGTTAACTGAATGTAATTATATAATTAGTTGTTATGTAAATTAGTATGTAAATTAGTTGTTATATATAATTATATATAATTATATTATTAAATTAGTTGTTATATATAATTATATAGAATTATATAGAAAAGTAACCAAAGCTCTTATGGAAACAGCAAGAAAATTAGCTGGGTCTAAGAACAAGTTGCATGTGAACAAATTATCAGGAAAAACCAAAATGTTGATGCAAAAAGAAGAGAGATGAGGACAACTAAAGTAGATGTGACTTCCAAAGTGGAATATATAGAGCTATGCAAGACAACACGAAAAAGTATCACTGAAGACGTAAGGAAATTCAACTGTGAACTAGTGAGGAAAGCAATTGAAAACAACCAAAGCCTAAAGATAGCAAAGGGACATCTCAGTAAGGGAAGAAAACAGATTATGGCACTGAGAAAAGAAGATGGTTCTGTAACAAGAAATAGAGGCGAAATTTTGACAAGAGTGAAAGATTTCTACTCCAAATTATATGAAAGGGATGATATATGCACTCCAGACATCATGAAAGATACCAGTACCAGAGTTCCTCCAGTCCTTCCAGCAGAAGTTGCACATGCAATCAAGAACATGAAGCGAGGAAAAGCTCCAGGAGAAGATGGAATTACTGTAGACATCATACAAGAAGCAAGTGGAGAAATCGAAACAGTACTCGCCCAAATTTTCACTCGATGCCTTAATGAAGGAAAGATTCCTGAGGATTGGAACACCGCTACAATGATCCTGCTACATAAGAAAGGTGACATTGAGGATCTCGGAAACTACAGACCTATCAGCCTCCTATCAGTAGTTTATAAAATCTTCACTAAAGTTCTTTCACACCGCTTGAAGGTAACACTGGACATGGCTCAACCGAGAGAACAAGCTGGATTCAGGAGTGGCTACAGCACAATAGATCATATCCACGTGCTGAGAGAACTAACTGAAAGAGCGAGGGAATATGAACTTCCATTGTGCATGGCTTTTATCGATTATGAGAAAGCCTTTGATTCGGTGAAACCATCAGCAGTTACAATGGCTCTGAAAACCTGCGGTATTGAAGATGCATACATTAATATTATTAATAACATCTATGAAAATGCAAGTGCAAAGTTTAGGCTGTTGGAAAATACAACACACGTAAAAATTGGAAAGGGAGTGAGACAAGGTGACACCATATCTCCGAAGCTCTTTAATGCCACATTGGAGGGTGTTTTTCAGTCGCTGAGCTGGGAAAACAAGGGGATAAAGATTAATGGAGATTATCTAACCCACCTTCGTTTTGCTGATGACGTAGTCATTTTTGCAACTAGCCCATCAGAGCTGCAGAGTATGATCCAGGAACTTGCTGACAAGAGTAAAGAAGTGGGATTAAAAATGAACTTTCAGAAGACAAAAGTGATGTTCAATGCTTTTACAAGAAATGAAGATTTATCGATTGATGGAGAAAAGCTTGAGATAACAGACACATACGTTTATCTTGGACAGCAGATATCAAGTGAGGGTCACATTGATGAAGAAATTAATCGGCGTACAAAACTTGCCTGGAGAGCTTTTGGAAGAAACAGCATAATTTTCAAGAGCAATATGCCATTATGTCTTAAAAGAAAAGTGTTTGATCAATGCATCCTTCCAGTGCTTACGTATGGTGCAGAGACGTGGACCTTAACTAAAAGAGACATGCAAAGGCTGCAGACAACTCAAAGAAGCATGGAGAGGTGCATGCTTGGTGTAACCAGGAGAGATAAGAAGAGGAACTCGTGGATCCGAAAAATGACAAGAGTGGAAGACATCATGATCAGAGTTAAATCCCTGAAATGGCAATGGGCTGGACATACTGCCAGAAGGACAGATCATCGATGGACAGCCGAAATTTTAGATTGGATTCCAAGGGACAGGAAAAGACCCAGAAGAAGACCACATGGGAGATGGGTGGATGAAATTCGAAAGTATGCAGGGGTGACATGGAGGAGACTGGCACAAGACAGACCGTTGTGGAGGAAACTTGGGGAGACCTTCGTCCAGCAGTGGATTGATAATGGTTGACAATGATGATGATGATGATATAATTATATTAGGATGTACATGGTTTAAAACGCTTTTAAATCTGCAACTGCAATGCAAATTTTAATGTTGTGGTAAAATGAATTTTTTAATGTGTGTTTGTATCTGCATTCCTTCGATTTACAACTAAGTATAGATTATCCACTTCTCGGAATTAGCATACGCCACTGCTAATACAAGATATTGGGGAAAGCACCTCGAATAATTCAAAACTTTAATATGCATTCTACATGAAATAAAATACTTTGTCCGGCAACTTCATCCCGCGAAATATCATGTTCACGATACTATAATGTTATTTCTTTTCGTGCTGAAATTGTGTCGTTCTTCTTACGTTATTTCTAAATCATTAAATAATCATACGATGAAATAGTTCCTAAATGAATATTTACGACCAGACGAATCATTAAACAGAAGTCAACTTACGGGAATTGATTATTTATTTCACCATTATATCAATAGCATAGATATCGCACTTCCAGGTATAACGTAATTCGCATAGCCACATCTACTAGGGGTGTTCAAATGAAAAGGTACGAAACGTCATAAGAACGTAACCGTTAACATATTTGCCTATGCCGCTATGGGAGAACGTAGCGACACATCTAGGGATGCGATTGGAGTCGCCAGCGTGGATCGGAGCATGCGCGGGCACCCGCATGCGCAGTAGAGAGCAGAGGCTCTTATAAAGAGCGCCGTCCAACTGACGCGGCAGTAGAGCCGCGGAAGGCTTAGTGGTTAGTGTTTCAGGCTATCGATGCTGGGTCCCCAGGTTCAAGCCTGGGCTGATCTTTCAGAGATGGCGTGATTTACTGACAATCGCTGAATATCCGCCGTGCATCGGACGAGCACGTAAAGTGACGGCCCCCAGGCTGGACCCACTGGTTAAATGGGTATCCTTTCCTATGTCCTCCCTGAAATTCTCTCACCCATCTATGTGCAATATCGTACTTGTACGGTGGCGCCATCTACTGTACTCTAATCTCACTACAAACTGTTCTGTCAAAAGTCGCTAGACTTGCTCTCATTCCTTCCGTTTCTGTATCCTGCCCAAAAGGCGATCTCGCTGTAGGTGGCTGGGACCTAAACTCTACTCACTGTGGACGGAAGTCCTACAAGAAAATGAAGCTGACTGACGCGGCAGTGCGTGTGAGGACAGGATGGCGTTCACATTGCAAAATTCGACGATTGAGGAGCAGCGAGGTGTTATCCGATTTCTGACAGCGGAAGGTGTTAAACCGGCCGCTATTCATCGCGGAGGGTGTGGTTCTGCTCCATGATAACGCGCGTCCTCACGTCTCCAGGGTCACACACGCGGAACTGGCCAGGTTCCAGTGGGAGCAGCTTGATCATCCGCCCTACAGCCCGGACATGTCGCCCTGCGATTTCCATGTGTTTGGTCCCCTGAAAAAACATCTGAAAGGGAAGCGCTTCCACTCGGACGACGAACTCAAGGACGCTGTGCAGGACTGGGTCTCGTCACTGCCACAGGAATTCTGGGAACAAGGAATCCTTCGGCTCGTTAATCAATGGGATCGTTGTGCTACGGCCTATGATGTATACTTGGAATAAAGTCTTCATTTATACCCACAGTGTCGTTTCGTACCTTTTCATTTGAACACTCCTTGTACATATCCACCACACACGAGCAACTGTTATCTCGTTGTTTTTATCTATCGTTCTGATCTCACACATTCATGCGTCACGTTCACTCTGACCTCAAAGGTGTTGCCAACAGTATTCTTGTTTGAGGGAAAAGATGTCACGTTCACTCTGACCTCAAGAGTGTTGCCCACAATATTCTTGTTTGAGGAAAAAGATGTCACCTTCACTCTGGCCTCAAGAGTGTTGCCAACAGTATTCTTGTTTGAGGGAAAAGATGTCACATTAAGTTTGGAAGTATAAGCAGAACAAACTCAAAATTTACATAGGGAAAGAAACTAAAAATGAAAGTTAATTTATAATATACGTCACAACACGTATATCACTTTTATGATAACTTTTAAATGAATTTCAAATAAATCGGTTTTCAAATATGACATTATTAAATAGGTGTACACTGAAAGGACAAATTATTGCGTACACCCACCAAATAGCGTGTAGCACCACCTTTTTCACGCAGGACAGCATCCAAAAGTCGTGGTACGGACGCAAATAGGTTCTGAAACGCAGACTCAGGTAACACTGAC
Source organism: Macrothele yani (assembly GCA_039090855.1). Taxonomy (NCBI): domain Eukaryota; kingdom Metazoa; phylum Arthropoda; class Arachnida; order Araneae; family Macrothelidae; genus Macrothele; species Macrothele yani. The sequence continues at coordinate 19,432,995 of CM077006.1, read as the reverse complement.
CAACAATCTAAGAATGCTTGGCGTACAGCAGGCACACTGTTAAAAATTGGTACATAGAAATAAGCAAAATGTACTCGGTTTTGAGTTCATTCTGGGCTTATAATAGCTCCGAGTACTTGTGTCTCATTTTTGGAAAAGACACGTACTCATTTTTGAGTACATACAGGGAATCAATTGTGAGTATAACTGGTATCTCTAATTTGAAATAAAGAAAAAATTCATATATTTCAAATACATGTGCTCTAACTTCATTCAGTTTCTGTGCCCTTTCGGGCAGGGCACAGAAACTGAAAGAAGTTAGAGCGAATCTAGCGATTCTGACATGATAGTTTGTAAGTGAGAAAGAACACACTAGATGGCGCCACCGTACAAGCGTACGATTTTGCACATAGAAGACAGAGAGAAATTAGGGAGGGCTTAGGAATTAACACCTTTATATGTAACCGGGGATTTCCTACCCGGGGGCCCTCACTTAACGTGCTCGTCCGATATTCAGCGATTGTTAGAAATTCACACCACCACGGAGAGCCCCCAGCTTCAAGCCTATCAGGCTAGGTTTGAACCTGGGGTCCCTCCATCAGTAGTCTGAATCTCTAACCACTAAGCCATCCACGGTGCGATTTCAAATTTGGAATACGTGTACTCCATACATGCTGATTTATACATATAATCAACTGGAAGTATATTATTCTATGGCACATCTAAGATAATAGATATACTCGTTGTCACATACTGGACAGCACAATTTTATGACAAATATAGTGATGAAGCGACAATATATTATTTATGAGATTGACCCAAATATAGTTAATGTAAAAACGTACACAAAGATATTTTATGCATAATGATGAACTAATTATTTATGTGTGCCACTTTATACGTTTATTAAACTATTTCTCTTGAAATCTGTAATATCTAAAATGAAGTAATACGAGATTATATTAATATTTATTGAAGCAGTTATTTGTAAGTACATATGGTTACTTATATTTGAGCATGTCATGCACTCGTTTACGATACGATTGTACTTAAAAAAAAAAAAGGTAGGTTCAGGTTCTTATTTTTAAGTAGATTTTTTATAACAGTGCAGAGATGTTAGTGGGGATTGTTGATCACGAACAGGCCGTTCCAATATGTCCCATAAATTTTCTATGGGGTTGATGTCCGGTGTGCGAGGGGGCCATGCAAATGTGGTAAGCTCACTGCTATGCTCCTGGAGCCAGTAGGTCTGTATCCGGGACCGATGGGGTGGTGCGTTGTCCTGTTGGAAGATCGAAACTTGGTTCGGACAGCGGCACGTAATGAAAGGGTGGAGATGGCCGTCCAGGAGCTGGAATCTTAGCTGGAACCAAGGACGGAAGACTCAAGAGGTACTAAGGGACCCAGGCCGCATCACGTGAAAGAGGCCCACACCACCTCCACCGGCCTGTGGTACCCCCAACTTGGCATGCGGGATCCGTAGCTTTGTGTGGTTTACGCCACACATGCTGCCTGCCATCGGCGCGATACTGTGTGAAACGGATTCGTCACACCATATGACGCGTTATCCATGCTCTAGTTTCAATGGACCTTCGCAAACTGCAGCCGAATCATCTGTGCCGTTAACATCGGGACACGATGTAGACGTCGACTGCCCCATCCGAGTTGTGCCATGTGTCGACGGATTGCCTTTGAGCATAGGCTTGTAGATACTCCTTCATTAAATTGTGACGTGATTTGTTGCAAACAAGCCTTCCGGTTCGTCTGTACGATGAGAGCAAACCGTCGGCACCGTCGATCATACAGTGCACTTTTATGGCCTCATTTCATCCGACTGTTAGCGGTTTTGCCGGATTTCACGTACTCCTAGTAGACACTTGCTACGGTATATCGCGGAATTCCAAACAGTTTCGCCGTTGCGTTGATTGAACATCCGGCCTTCCTGGCTCCCACGACTTGACCTCGATCAAACTCACTTAAGTCCCGTCCTCGACCCATGCTGGATGGCACTTGACGGAATGAATTCCTGTACGTACCGACACACTCTATTTATAGCCCTAACTGGTATTCCTGTGCATACCAACCCACTCTATTTATAGCCCTAACCGGTATTCCTGTGCATACCGACCCACTCTATTTATAGCCCTAACCGGTATTCCTGTGCATACCGACCCACTCTATTTATAGCCCTAACCGATATTCCTGTGCATACCGACCCACTCTATTCATAGCCCCAACCGGTATTCCTGTGCATACCGACCCACTCTATTTATAGTCCTAACCGGTATTCCTGTGCATACCGACCCACTCTATTTATAGCCCTAACCGGTATTCCTGTGCATACCGACCCACTCTATTTATAGCCCCAACCGGTTTTCCTGCACACCGTGATTTGCTGCTGTCTTGCTGCTTTGCGTATTTTCACCGGGGTGTACGTAATAATTTGTCCTTTCAGTGCACTTAGTGTTATTTCTTGTGGTAGAACAGTATAAATTAATTTGTTGCAATTTAAAATACAAAGTTGAAATGTTTTATTTAGTGAGCCGCAAGTCATAAGCCTGGCTAGACCTAAGTAAAGGTTTACCTGTGTCACCGCTCAGTTGATTTGAACCAAGTGACGTCACTGTCTCGGCGGAGAGGGATGCAGCAACCGGTTTGTTTACAACCATTGCCGACTTCTCTACTCTACTTACCTTGGTTGGAAGAACCAAAATACGACGTCACGACGGCCGAAGGAACAGAGACGATTTTATTTGTAACGGGAGATCAATGCCCTGGGGCCAACGGCTCCATGTGCCCATCCAACGCAAGGCGAATATTCAGTGCTTCAGAGAAACACAATTTCTGGGATCAATCCCGTGACCATCTGGCCGGAGGGCTGTTGCTCTAACCACTAAGCCGCTCGACTCGTGATGGCCCTGTCCTGGTATGCAATTGCCGACGCCAGGTCTTTTCTCGCTTATTCGTACTCGAACCATCGGAGTTCATGAAATTTGTGCCATACAAGTTCTGGATGGCATTTATTTTAAATATATCCTAGGTGCAAAACTCCACACAACAGGAACCTGTGACAGCCAACACTCAGGCGGCCCAAATATCAAGCATTCTAAGAAGTCTGCTCTTAGCATTTCACTTTGTAGCATCATTCCTAACTTACTGCATGGATATTTTTGGGAATTCCGATGAACTAACGGTCTATATAAATTAAAAAAAAAAAAAATCCCTCGGTAAATAAGATCGGTAAACACTGCTCTAAGTAATGTAAGAAGCAGCCCGTCTGCTTTCTTTCTCTTTCCTTTTCTTTTTTTTTTTTTTTAACACGTGGGTGCATTAGCATGTAGATGCCTGTGACCACGGACATGGAGGATACGAATAGCATAAAACTATCATAAATAAAGGGTCACATATTCAAAAACAGCATGGGGGTTGAAGAAACTTTAAACTGCAGAGTATGAGTGGTAAACAGTCTGGTTAAAAAACAAAAGCTCCCCCCACCCCATCCCTACAAAAAAAGCAGGGAGCGTGTACTTCCTTCTTTACCGCAAAAGGTCATCTAAAAAACATGAATGCGCGAACCGCACCTCCGAATTCCAAAGACTGCACTTTGATCAGCGTTGCAATATATGACACTAGCAGAAAAAGAGATCCAACCAACAGGAAGGGACGTAATATGGGAGGAGATGCAAACCGTTCCTAAAAAAATGGAATCTCAAATTCTTAAGGTTGCTGTATTATCTGCAGGCTTGAAGAAGGGTGTTTATGGGAAATATGCAGGTGCATCTCCTTTTCACTTGACTTGGTTACGCAGCGTGAAAAATTTTTTTGTTTTGGTATTCACGATCTCTCTCTCTCTATCATCATCATTGTCAACAATTATCAATCCACTGCTGGACGAAGGTCTCCCCAAGTTTCTTCCACAACGGTCTATCTTGTGACAGTCTCCTCCATGTAACTCCCGCATAATTTCGAATTTCATCCACCCATCTCCCATGTGGTCTTCTTCTGGATCTTTTCCTGTCCCTTGGAATCCTATCTAAAATTCCGGCTGTCCATCGATGGTCTGTCGTTTTGGCAATATGTCCAGCCCATTGCCATTTCAGGGATTTTGCTCTGATCATGATGTTTTCCACTCTTGTCATTTTTCTGATCCATGAGTTCCTCTTCTTATCTCTCCTGTGGTTACACCAAGCATGCATCTCTCCCTGCTTCTCTGAGTTGTCTGCAGCCTTTGTACGTCTCTTTTAGTTAAGGTCCACGTCTCTGCACCATACGTAAGCACTGGAAGGATGCATTGAGCAAACAGTTTTCTTTTAAGACACAATGGCATACTACTCTTGAAAATTATACTGTTTCTTCCAAAATCTGTCCAGGCAAGTTTTATACACCGATTAATTTTTTCATCAATGTGACCCTCACTTGATATCTGCTGTCCAAGATAAATGTAGGTATTGGTTATCTCCAGCTTTCCCCCATCAATCGATACATCTTCATTTCTTGTAAAAGCATCGTACATCACTTTTGTCTTCTGAAAGTTCATTTTAATCCCACTTTTTTACTCTTGTCAGCAAGTTCCTGGATCATACTCTGCAGCTCTGATGGGGTAGTTACAAAAATGTCTACGTCATTAATCTTTATCCCACTGTTTTCCCAGTTCAGTGATTGATAGACATTTTCCAATATCATCATCATCATCATCATCATTGTCAACCATTATCAATCCACTGCTGGACGAAGGTCTCCCCAAGTTTCCTCCACAACGGTCTGTCTTGTGCCAGTCTCCTCCATGTCACCCCTGCATACTTTCGAATTTCATCCACCCATCTCCCATGTGGTCTTCTTCTGGGTCTTTTCCTGTCCCTTGGAATCCAATCTAAAATTTCGGTTGTCCATCGATGATCTGTCCTTCTGGCAGTATGTCCAGCCCATTGCCATTTCAGGGATTTAACTCTGATCATGATGTCTTCCACTCTTGTCATTTTTCGGATCCACGAGTTCCTCTTCTTATCTCTCCTGGTTACACCAAGTATGCACCTCTCCATGCTTCTTTGAGTTGTCTGCAGCCTTTGTATGTCTCTTTTAGTTAAGGTCCACGTCTCTGCACCATACGTAAGCACTGGGAGGATGCATTGATCAAACACTTTTCTTTTAAGACATAATGGCATATTGCTCTTGAAAATTATGCTGTTTCTTCCAAAAGCTCTCCAGGCAAGTTTTGTACGCCGATTAATTTCTTCATCAATGTGACCCTCACTTGATATCTGCTGTCCAAGATAAACGTACGTATCTGTTATCTCCAGCTTTTCTCCATCAATCGATAAATCTTCATTTCTTGTAAAAGCATTGAACATCACTTTTGTCTTCTGAAAGTTCATTTTTAATCCCACTTCTTTACTCTTGTCAGCAAGTTCCTGGATCATACTCTGCAGCTCTGATGGGGTAGTTGAAAAAATGACTACGTCATCAGCAAAACGAAGGTGGGTTAGATAATCTCCATTAATCTTTATCCCCTTGTTTTCCCAGCTCAGCGACTGAAAAACACCCTCCAATGTGGCATTAAAGAGCTTCGGAGATATGGTGTCGCCTTGTCTCACTCCCTTTCCAATTTTTACGTGTGTTGTATTTTCAAACAGCCTAATCTTTGCACTTGCATTTTCATAGATGTTATTAATAATATTAATGTATGCATCTTCAATACCGCAGGTTTTCAGAGCCATTGTAACTGCTGATGGTTTCACCGAATCAAAGGCTTTTTCATAATCGATAAAAGCCATGCACAATGGAAGCTCATATTCCCTCGCTCTTTCAATTAGTTCTCTCAGCACGTGGATATGATCTATTGTGCTGTAGCCACTCCTGAATCCAGCTTGTTCTCTCGGTTGAGTCATGTCCAGTGTTACCTTCAAGCGGTGTGAAAGAACTTTAGTGAAGATTTTATAAACTACTGATAGGAGGCTGATAGGTCTGTAGTTTCCGAGATCCTCAATGTCACCTTTCTTATGTAGCAGGATCATTGTAGCGGTGTTCCAATCCTCAGGAATCTTTCCTTCATTAAGGCATCGAGTGAAAATTTGGGCGAGTACTGTTTCGATTTCTCCACTTGCTTCTTGTATGATGTCTACAGTAATTCCATCTTCTCCTGGAGCTTTTCCTCGCTTCATGTTCTTGATTGCATGTGCAACTTCTGCTGGAAGGACTGGAGGAACTCTGGTACTGGTATCTTTCATGATGTCTGGAGTGCATATATCATCCCTTTCATATAATTTGGAGTAGAAATCTTTCACTCTTGTCAAAATTTCGCCTCTATTTCTTGTTACAGAACCATCTTCTTTTCTCAGTGCCATAATCTGTTTTCTTCCCTTACTGAGATGTCCCTTTGCTATCTTTAGGCTTTGGTTGTTTTCAATTGCTTTCCTCACTAGTTCACAGTTGAATTTCCTTACGTCTTCAGTGATACTTTTTCTTACTGTCTTGCATAGCTCTATATATTCCACTTTGGAAGTCACATCTTCTTTAGTTGTCCTCATTTCTTTTCTTTTTTGCATCAACATTTTGGTTTTTCCTGATAATTTGTTCACATGCAACTTGTTCTTAGACCCAGCTAATTTTGTTGCTGTTTCCATAAGAGCTTTGGTTACTTTTCTGTTAACTTCAGAGATGTCCACTTCTTCCGATGTTAGGCCTTCTAAAGCAGAGAACCTGTTCTTCAGTTCTAACTTGAAGGTATTATGGTGTTTTTTAAGGTTGGTTATGTCAATAGATTTTGTTTGTCTTATGAGCTTGCCACGTTCAAGTTTAGTGTTGAGGTGCATCTTACATCTCACCAATCTATGGTCACTACCTGTGTTGAACTTGTTTAGCACACTGCAGTCTTCTATGACGAATTTTTTGTTACACATAATAAAATCAATTTCACTTGTCGTCCCATTTGGATGTCTCCATGTCCATTTCCTGTGTGGCTTTTTCTTGAAGAAGGAGTTCAAGATGAAAAACCCTTCTGCCTCTGCAAACTCAACGAGAGTATTTCCACGCTGGTTTCTGTTGCCGTGACCGAATTTACCTACTGAAGTTTCATTCTGTTGCCGTTGCCCTATTTTTGCATTGAAATCTCCCATAATTATTTTCAAGTGCTGCTTACCTTTATTATTTAGATGACAAATTTCCTCATAAAATTCTTCAATTTCTTCTTCAGGATGACTTGTGGTGGGTGCATAAGTTTGAATAATCTGAGCCTGGTATCTTTTCGAGAGTTGGATAACAAGTCGTGCAGCTCTGTCAGAGGAACTTTCAACTTCTACAACTTTATTCTTCAGTTTCTTGTTTATTATAAATCCAACACCACTAGTTCTGCCAGTATCTGTCCCACGATAGTAGAAGAGATGTCCACTTTTCAGTTCGACGAGATCTTCTCCTTTTCTCCTTACCTCACTTAGCCCCACGATGTCCCACTTGATCCTTTGTAGTTCCTCTTCCAATTCAAGAAGCCTTGAATCAGAAGATAGGGAGCGTCCATTGTAAGTAGCCAAGGTCAGCATCAGATGGCAGCCTAGTCCGGTCCTCCGGGGATTCTTAGCACCCTCTGCCTTCATGTCGCACTGGCCGCTGCCTTGGCCAGGTACATTCCAGCTGCCGGAGACTGAGGGCCAAGATTTAAGTTGTGGGATCATTTTGGAGGGGTTTGGCCATAACTCACCACGCTGGCCAAGCGGGTTGGTGAGTGTGGGATAGCATTTCCTCTAATCCCGATGGTATAGTTATACCGCTATTTGCGGTCGTCAGAGCCCCTTTAGTGGGAACAGGATGCACCACGAGAAGGCGGGGTTGACATTTGTCAAGGAGAGGCTGTGATGTTACGCATCACCTGACCTTACATCCCTGTCGAGGTGAAGATTTTCCAATATATGTAGTATATATATATAATAGATTTTTATTTGCAGCAGCAAAAATGTGGAACTTGGTGGCAAAACACTTGGACATATTGTTAATAATGCTAGCCTATTCAAAGTATTGTCCATCACTTTCTATACATTTCCGCCATCTTTGAACCCATTGGTAAAATACATTTTGGAAACATTTCGGACGCTGTCGTTTCACCCATGAGTTCACAGCCAGTTTAACGTCTGTCACATCGTCGAAACGTTCCCCAAGAAGGGGATTTTTCAATGGAGCAAACAGGAAAAAGTTTGAGGGAGCCGAAATTAGGACTAATAAGGACTGTTGGGGCATCACCGTCCGCTCCATTTTGGCAATAGCCTGTAAAGTCTCCATTGGGGTGTGGGGACGGACGTTAGCATGGTGTAAAACAACACTATGAAGTCGAATGTCACGTCTTTTCCTTCTGATAGCTTCCTTTAGTTTCTTCAATGTCTGCACATACTGAGCACTTTTTATTATTGCGCACCGGTCAAGGAAATCAGTCAAAATGGCACCACGTTTGTTCCAGAAAATTGTTGCCATCACCTTCCTCGTGGAACGTGTTGTTTTCACGTTTTTCTGTCGAGGTGAAGATGTGCTGTGCCATTCCATTGAAGCACGATTTGTTTCTTTTCACCTTTTCCTGTCGAGGTGAAGATGTGCTTTGTCATTCCATTGACGCACGTTTTGTTTCTTTTCACCTTTTCCTGTCGAGGTGAAGATGTGCGGCGTCATTCCATTGACGTACGTTTTGTTTATTTTCACCTTTCTCTGTCGAGGTGAAGATGTGCTGTGCCATTCCATTGACGCACGTTTTGTTTCTTTTCACCTTTCTCTGTCGAGGTGAAGATGTGCGATGTCATTCCATTGACGCACGTTTTGTTTCTTTTCACCTTTTCCTGTCGAGGTGAAGATGTGCCGTGGCATTCCATTGACGCACGTTTTGTTTCTTTTCACCTTTCTTTGTCGAGGCGAAGATGTGCCGTGCCATTCCATTGACGCACGTTTTGTTTCTTTTCACCTTTTCCTGTCGAGGTGAAGATGTGCGGTGTCATTCCATTGACGCACGTTTTGTTTCTTTTCACCTTTTCCTATCAAGGTGAAGATGTGCGGTGTCATTCCATTGACGCATGTTTTGTTCCTTTTCACCTTTCTCTGTCGAGGTGAAGATTGTGCCGTGCCATTCCATTGACGCACGTTTTGTTTATTTTCACCTTTCTCTGTCGAGGTGAAGATGTGCTGTGCCATTCCATTGACGCACGTTTTGTTTCTTTTCACCTTTCTCTGTCGAGGTGAAGATGTGCGATGTCATTCCATTGACGCACGTTTTGTTTCTTTTCACCTTTCTTTGTCGAGGTGAAGATGTGCCGTGCCATTCCATTGACGCACGTTTTGTTTCTTTTCACCTTTCTTTGTCGAGGCGAAGATGTGCCGTGCCATTCCATTGACGCACGTTTTGTTTCTTTTCACCTTTTCCTGTCGAGGTGAAGATGTGCGGTGTCATTCCATTGACGCACGTTTTGTTTCTTTTCACCTTTTCCTATCAAGGTGAAGATGTGCGGTGTCATTCCATTGACGCACGTTTTGTTCCTTTTCACCTTTCTCTGTCGAGGTGAAGATGTGCTGTGCCATTCCATTGACGCACGTTTTGTTTCTTTTCACCTTTTCCTGTCAAGGTGAAGATGTGCAGTGTCATTCCATTGACGCACGTTTTGTTTCTGGGTCATGAAAGAACGCCCAGGTTTCATCTCCTGTCACAACAATAAAAAAACACACCTGACTCTCCCTCTCAAACAGTCCAAGAGGTTCCGGCCCATGTCAACCCTTTGCTCACATTGTTCACGGGTTAGGTTTCTTGGGATCCACTTTGAACACATTTTTCCCCTAAATAATGTTTCCATAGCACTATGGCCACAATGAATTGCATTACACAACTCCTGGATGGTGACACGTCGATCGGCTGTGATGAGATCTTTCCTGTTGGCATCTGTCGCTGCAGTTGAGAGTCTTCCACTCCGTTATTTTTCCCACACTGAACTTTCTCCCTCCCGAAACCTCTTCATCCATCTTCGGACATTACTGATATCGATTGTGGCAGCTCCATACACCGCCAGGAGTCTTCTTTGGATTTCTGGAGCCTCACATCCTTCTTTTTCCAGGAATTCAATAACGGCCCGCTGCTTTTCTCTCTCATTCATGATCTTTATTTCCGATTCCGAAAAAAATTTGTTCCCACATTGGTAACATATCATAGTACATGTCAGTGCAGTTTCATTAAAATCACTTCAGAATTTCAAAAGTTACATTAAGGAGGAGGCATTACTTTCAGGATACCCCTTGTATATATATCAGAGGAGCCGACTTCACCAAATTATTGGGAATGGGGGGCAGGCGTGAAGAGATCAGACGTGGGAGGGGCATGTCTCTTTCATTGTAAGGAGGAAAATTAAAAAAAAAAAGGCAAAAAGATAAACTAAGATAAAGATTGGACATATATTTTAAAACGCAATTATAATGCTTGCATCAATAAAACAACGAGAGAACAGAAATATTATTTTGTTGAATCTTAATATTTTTAAAAATAAAATTCAGCCTGTGGTTTTATAAAAACATCCAGAGAAATTTTATTTAGAAACTTTTATAAAAAAAAAAAAAATGAGAAATTAGCTGGGTTACTTAAACAAAGAACAAGAAGCGCAAAAAAAAAAAACAGATAAATAAAGGCGCTAGAGATTATACGTTTTGTAACGTACCAGGAGATGTGACGTACCTGCCAGAAGGACGCACACGACATAAAGGCAGATAGGAATCAGAATAAAACGTCTGCGTAGCTCAATTGGTAGAGCAACTTATTTCGGAATGAGGGGACCCGGGTTCGAATCCTGGCGCGGATAAAAATGACGGAGAAGTTTACTTCGTTATAGTTTCTGTATTTCTATTTATTTTATTTTTGTTAATTGTTTTAAACATTTACCACATATCACGAGAGTATGTCATACACAATGCATTTAAAAATTGTACTGTTTCTTCCAAAAGTAAAAGCCGGTACCTACATTTACCTTAGGCACCAGATATCAAGCGAGGATCACATCGATGAAGAAATTAATCGGCGTACAAAACTTGCCTGGAGAGCTTTTGGAAGAAACAGTACTTTTTTTTGTCTGAAAAGAAAAGTTTTTAATCAATGCATCCTTCCAATGCTTACGTATATGGAGCAGAGACGTGGACCTTAGTTAAAAAAGACATACAAAGACTGCAGACAACTGAAATAAGCATGCTTGGTATGACCAGGAGAGATAAGAAGAGGAACTCGTGGATCAGGAAAATGACAAGAGTGGAAGACATCATGATCAGAGTTAAATCCCTGAAATGGCAATGGGCTGGACATATTGCCAGGAGAACGGGCTATCGATGGACGATCGAAATTTTAGACTGGATTCCAAGGGACAGGAAAAGACCCAGAAGAAGACCACATGTGAGATGGGTGGATGAAATTCGAAAGTATGCGGGAGTAACATGGAGGAGACTGCCACAAGACAGACCGTTGTGGAAGAAACTTGGGGAGACATTTATCCAGCAGTGCATGGGCTGATAATGGTTGACAATGATTTGTACATACTGTATACTATATATACACTGCTCGACCCTGAAATTGCCCCACCAAGAAAGAGTGAGTATAGAGGGGTGAAACTGAGCATGCGAATAGGAAGGGTTTACTTTGATGTTATTTTCAGCCACGTACAGTGTTTATCAGATGAGATAATGCAGCACAATGGGTACGCCTGTGTAAATGGTTGCACTGCCACGAACGGCAATACAGGCAGCAATGCGGCGTGGCAATGAAGAATACAGTCGAGGGATATCGTCCTGAGGAATGGAAAACCAAGCACTGTTGTCTTACTCCCATAATTCATCGAGATCTTGGGCAGGCCGTTTCGATTCAACTGCAGACGACGTCCAATATGTGGTTCCACAGGTTTTCGATTGAGGATAAATCGGGCGATCTTGCTGGCCATGGCAGTGTTTGAACATGCTGCAAACATTGTCTGGAGACCCGAACAGCGTGTACACGGGCGTTATCTTGCTGGAAAATGGAGTGCTGTAGGCCATTCGGGAAAAGTATCAAAATAGGCTTCAGAACCTCGCTTACGTATGCGCAGCTGTCAGTGGTCCCGTGATTCAGACAAGAGGTGGCCTGTTGTCATTCGCATTGGCACTCCATGCCATGATGCCTATGTTATATGGAAATAACTTTATTTAAATTGTAACTTTTGCTATTTTTTGTGCCAACAACAGTGAGAAATTCTCTCCCCAGTCAAAAAGGCGCTCAGCACAGATTCATTTTGGAGAAAGATCATTCTCTCGTCGACCGTGGGACCTCCCACGAGCAAACTTCCATTGTCCCCGTCTGGCTCTGAGAGAGAGTCCGTCGTCGGACTCTCTCTCAGAGCCAGACGGGGACAATGGAAGTAAGCAATTAAGAGTACAATTTCTCACGTCAAGGGGACAGAGAGAGAAAGAGATTTGGACCTGGCAGTCATAAAGGAAGTCCAGTTGGAGATCTTTGGTGGGAAGGAGGAAAGATTTCACGCGGGCATGTAGCCACGTAAAGATAGGATTTGGCGGGAAAAACGCAGATAAAGCCGTCCATAACATGCATCTCCCGCTGGAAGTATATACCATTTATTTTGACTAACACATATTCCCCTTTTCTTCCCCAATCTGAAGAATAAAGATGAGTGCAGTCGAGATCATTTGTCACAATACATGAAATGAAACCAAGCCAACACCCACCTGACGGGCGGTGTGGCGGCCGCGAATGAAACCGGGATCCTTCCGCTCACCAGGGTGTCACCAGACACGGAACCGTCGATCGTCCGCTCACCAGGGTGTCACCAGACACGGATCCGTCGATCATCCGCTAACCAGGGTGTCACCAGACACGGATCCGTCGATCATCCGTTCACCAGGGTGTCACCAGACACGGATCTGCCGATCGTCCGCTCACCAGGGTATCACCAGACACGGATCCGTCGATCGTCCGCTCACCAGGATATCACCAGACACGGATCCGTCGATCGTCCGCTCACCAGCCACGGATCCGTCGATCGTCCGCTCACCAGGGTGTCACCAGACACGGATCCGTCGATCGTCAGCACCCAGTCAAAAGCGGGATTCATCACTAGAGATCACAATGGTCCATTCGTGACCCCAGTTTGCATGACTTCGGCACCAAGCCAGACGAGCGCTGAGATGGCTGGCCGTCAATGGCAGTCGACGTAACGGTTGCCTGCTGAGCAGTTCTTCCACATGTAACTTTACAGTTCGGGTCGTTATTGCTTCGTCTATGGCCGATGACACAGCACGTCAAATATCGGCTGAAGTGCTTTCTGGTGTCGAACAATCTGGCGTGCCGACGTCTGTCGGACTGCACCACTGCCGCTCCGACGCACGTACGAACCTTCCTGTAGCTACTGGTGCCAACAGCGTCCAACAGTTGCTGCACCCTGTTGCACATGCGCAGCACTACGACGTGTAGAAACGACCGCGACACTTCCACCAGCGACCACACATTACCATCCATGTTGCTGCTGGCACCTTTATCTCACGAACGTGTGACGTCATCGGTTCCAGTTTAATAAATATCCTTTGCCGCGCCCTATGATTTGCATGTTCGTAGCGCACCTCCTTCTGGGTGGGGCAATTTCTATGTCGAGCAGTATATATATATATATGTATATAAAGCCAAAAATACGTTTTTGATGCTATGAAAACGGTGCGTCGTAGCGAAATTTGGCTTCCTCTCACCCCTAAGGGAGCCGTCCCGGTGCCGCAGTGGTCTAAGGCGTCGGCCTCTGATCATTCGTCCGAAGGGGTCCGGGTTCGAATCCCGGTGAGGCATGGATGTTGTGTTTGTCTTACGGCACTGGCTGTCTCCGTTCCCTGGAACCAGTGACCCTAAATTAGGGACGGGCGACTGCTTATAGCCCATTGAGTTGCTCACGGTGGTCGTTAAACCTCCAATCAAAAAAAAAAAAAAAAAACCCTAAGGGAAGAGGTAAGGGGGGGAGGGTACCTGCTGTTGACGAGAGCTTCAAAATGATGAATAATACAATGGGGTGTAACCTGTAGATATCCTACACACAGGCGTAAACACTGAGGTTCGGGGGGATCAGGAACCGTAGATTTTCAGAGTCGGGATCCCCAATGTAAAGGCCCCCCCTCTAATTTTTCGGGAGTATAACGTAATGACATAATGCAAACTTTTTTTATGATGTGAACCAAATAAATTTAATAATATAAGATTGTAATTTTTTGTAGAATGCAAACACCTGTATAACGTGTACTACCTTATCTATCATAGTTTTACAGTTGTGTTCGCTAAGTTTCACAATTTGCCAACAGAGGTGTCTATGTCGTGCCCGTTAGATCGCGCCTCAGCAACTGCTTTGCTCCTGCGCACGTGTCTGTAGGGGGTCCCAAACTCTATCTTGTACAGTATGTATATAATATTGTATATACATATATGTATACTATAACGAAGTAAATTTCTACGCCAGTTTTGTCCACGCCGGGCATCGAACCCGGGTCCCATCATTCCGGAATAAGTCGCTCTCCCAACTGAGCTACGCGAACGTATGCTCTCGCTGCTATCTTCCTTTATCTCATGTGCGTCCTGCAGTGCATGCACGTCCCATCTCGCCCCCCCTGAAAGAGGGCCGGGGACATGGCCCAAGTGTCAGCTGGAACCATGTGTCGCTGTAGGCAGTCATCCGTTGAAGAACGTACGTTGGAGAAATCCCAGTCAACCAGGTGTGTGGAACGTAACATTACACACATTTATGTTTCGAAGCGCTGAAGAAGAGATTCTCTTATTTTTCCTGTCTTGCGGTGTGGAAAGAACATGATACCATCGCGAGAACTTTAACGGCCAGGTTATTCTTGAAGTTCGGGCGCCAATATAACGAAGTAAATTTCTCCGTCATTTTTGTCCACGCCGGGCATCCTCACTTCGGAGTAAGTCGCACTCCCAACTGAGCTACGCGGACGTATGTCTCGCTGCTATCTGCCTTTATCTCATGTACGTTCTGCGGTGCAGGCACGTCACAATACATATAACGTGTGTGTGTGTGTGATCGGTCTCCCCCCCTCCAGATTTTGAAACATGTTTACGCCACTGATCCTACACCAACAGTTACCAATCCTCCTCACCAACACACTTGCAATTCAGCTTTTCTTTCTATCTTCTGGTAAGATTCTAGCTCCCGCATGCGCAGATGGATTTTCGTAGCTTTATCACATTTCATCGGGTCCAGGGAAGTTTCTTACATTCGTCTAAATCTGAATAATATGATAATACTGTAAATATTGCTTTTGGAAAACTAAACAGTCGAAATACTTAATATTGCAGCCGTCATAGTTTCATAAATATTAACTTTTATGACTCACATATTTTTCAATGTCAGGAATTGGTAAACTTTATTGTTTGTTGTTATGCTTTAATTCCGCTTAATATGTACAGTACTGTCGCTCAGCGTGATCCTGAATGACGCGAATAAATGCAGTGTGTGGTACGCAAATAAATGTATACTCTCCAATCATGCGAAAGATTAATACAGACATATAACGTGTATAACGAAGTAAATTTCTCCGTCATTTCTGTCCACGCCAGGATTCGAACCCGGATCCCCTCATTCCGGAATAAGTCACTCTTCCAATTGAGCTACGCGGACGTTTGTTCTGACTACTATCTGCCTTTATGTCGTGTGCGTCCTGCTGGTAGGTACGTCACATCTCCCCCCCCGAAAGAGGGCGGGGGGCATGGCCCACGGGTCAGCCGTGACCACGAATCGTTGCAGGCAGCCATCCACTGTAGAACGTGCACTTGAGAACTCCCAGTCAATCTGGTGCGTGGAATGCAACGTCACACACATTTATTTTTCGAAGCGCTGTAGAAGGGATTCTCTGATTTTTTCCTATCTCGCGGTGTGGAAAGAACATCACACCAATGCGAGATTTTGAACGGTCGGGTCATCCGGATAGTTCGGGCGCCATTATGACGAAGTAAATTTCTCCGTCATTTCTGTCCACGCCAGGATTCGAACCCGGATCCCCTCATTCCGGAATAATTAACTCTACCAATTGAGCTACGCGGACGTTTGTTCTGACTACTATCTGCCTTTATGTCGTGTGCGTCCTGCTGGTAGGTACGTCACACGTGGACCAGGAACATCAAACAAAGATCTTCGCTCTTTCCACGTTTATGAGTGAGTCACGGAAAAATTCTCATTTAGCGTGTAGCAGTTAGCGTGTGTGAGTCTGGAGAAATTCGACGCTGCTGTGGTGTAGCGCAAGCTAATCCGGCGCGTAACTGGAAGACCTTGGGTTCGACTAGCGGTGACGACCAATGAGAATTTTTCCGTGACTCACTTATAAACGTGGAAAGAGCGAAGATCTTTGTTTCATGCGAAAGATGAATAGCCTAAATTATTTGTAAAGAGTAGCAGCGTACTCTATCGATTTTTTTTTCTTTAGTTTACTGGCTTAACGACCACCATGATAAAAAAAAAATATTCAGAGTCGTATTCGAGGAAATTTTCTTTGTCTTTTGGGTACGGATCTGGTTAATTCTGTGCAAAACACGAATTTTCCATGAATTTTCTATCAAACCTGCAGAATGTTTGTTACTTCTACACTTAGCAATTCATTAGCCCCCACCCCTTCAGCTTTGAAAACTAGCACGGTCTGCGGTTTAACAGTAACAACAACGTCTTCAAATAATATCAGAAATCACCATTTGATGAGGTGATTGTTGATTTTTCAGATTTTCACATAAATTTCGAAAATTTTATATTGGAAGCCTTTTATTTTTTTATCTCTTTGAAAGAAAAAAAAAAAAGAAGGGGGTACTGATGTCACGCCCTCTTTTGGCACATATTCTATTTCTACACTATCTACCAACAAGTAATTGGACACCCCTGCAATCGACGATATCTGAGGTCCTGATACACGTCACGGCCGCCGCCGTTAAATATCGTTTGGGAAACAACAACGCAACCAGTCGCATGCAAGATGCCACGCAGTTCGGAGCTCTCTGATTTCGAGAAAGGTGTAATCGTCGGGTATCACAGAAATCGCCGATCCATACGTGACATATCCAGCGAGTTGAAGTACCCAAAATCGACAGTGGCCTACGCGATTGGCAAGTGGAAGATGAGAGGTGACTTTCGGAATGTGCCCCGACCCGGCAGACCCACAAAACTGGGAGTTAGAGACCGACGGGTGCTGGCCACAGAAATTCGGAAGAACCGCACCAAATCGACGGGCCACATCCGCGAGGAGTTTCAACAGGCATCCGGGAGTGTTCTTTCGATGAATACCATCCGTAAGGAAGCCCATCTGCTCGGTTATCATGGACGTGCTGCCGCCCACAAGCCTCTGATCACAAAGTCCAATAGCGCTGCTCGGCTAACGTGGTGCAAAGAACGTTGAACAGTGGAAACAGGTTCTCTGGAGCGACGAATCAAGGTTCACCCTCTACCGTTCGGATGGCAGGGTCTGGGTTTGGCGTCTGCCTGGAAAACGCTTCTTGCCGGAATGTTTTGTCCCAACTGTGAAGTTCGGCGGCGGTGGAATTATGCTATGGGGGTGTTTCTCCTGGTATGGCACGGGACCCTTGGTCGCAATTCCTGGTAGACTCAACGCCGAGACCTACTGCACCATTTTGGATGACCATGCGCTTCCTAGGTTGTGGCAGTTTTACGGGGTGGACCCATGTTACTTTCAGGATGACAATGCCACCTGTCATGTTGCGAGGTCCACCATGGCTTGGTATGGTGACAATGGGGTTAATCGAATGGACTGGCCTGCGCAGAGCCCAGACCTTAACCCTATCGAGCACCTCTGGGACGAGTTGGAGCGTCGACTTAAGGGGTGCCCCCACCGTCCGAAATCGGTGAAGGAACTGACCTGTCTTCTCCAAGCCGAGTGGAAGAAAATACCGCTAGCCGTCGTACAACGCCTGGTTGAGAGTATGCCCCGGAAGGTCGCAGCTGTAATCGCCGCTCGTGGAGGCTCCACCAACTATTGAAGGCGAATAAACTTCGTTTTCCTTTGCTATCACAGGTGTCCAATTACTTGTTGGTAGATAGTGTATTATGGCTATTTTTTTCAAATAGTTAATTTTCTTACTATTTTTTTCTATATTTTTTGCAAATTTTTTTTAAATTTTACCACGCAAATAATAACAATATTAATAAAAAAGAAACTTTGTCACCACATTTTTCGGTGGCCGTGGTGTACGGGTACTGCTAGATGAAACTTGGTTTGTAGGTCCTTTGATCGTATTATAGAATTGTGGGGGGGGGGGGCTACAGAAAATGGAAGTTTTTTAATCTACTAGGAAAAAATAAATGCTAATGAAAGCAGAAGAAAAAAATGTATTATTTTAAGTTAATGTAATTTAATTTTTTGTCAACGTAAGTGCATTTTTGTAAGATAATGCACTTTTATTTATTAAATTAAACCAGTTTTTTCAAAAGTAAGTCGCATTTCAACAAAAAAAAAAAAAAAAAAAAAAAAAAGAAACACTTTTATGGGGCTCGGCCCTTGACCCCCTCTAAACACGCCTCTGCTTTGATATATGCATTTTTATATGGATGTATGAAGTTCTCTAACATCGAATGATTTCAGTGCAGTAGCGTTTTAAAATGCTGTCGGGAAATATTTGATGACGTTATTGGGAGAATATATTTTTGTAAGATCTCGGAAAGTTAATCTTGTTATCTAATTCGTTTTCCTTCATAGAAAAAAAAAAGTAGAAAGAAATTTAGAAAAAGAAGGCAAAATTGCTGACAAGAAATTGCTGCCTAATCTTCGCTACACATTCATTCATACAAAGCATTTTTCGTGAAGTTTTGCCTCTAAATTAAAAGCAATTATCAAAGACATTGTTTTCGTAGTTCCTAGCACAGAAAGCACTGTCATACGGTCTACGAAAATAGCGGCATGTCCACGACGGAGAAAAAAACTTAGTTTTCCCTAAGTTCCGTCACGAAGTATGAATATGCATTAATTGGTATCTTTGAAGGGAATTATACGCTAATTTATGCGTTAATTTGTTTCTGCGGTTTGTACAGTCACATCAGCCTACATGACCTTTAAACAGCCTTTGTCATGTATGTCCGGAATAATAATAATAAATGAATCAGGGGCATCAGTCACATTTAGCAAGAAAGCAGAATGTTTGTTCAACTCACACGTGTTTCTGAGGGAGTGAGTGAGTGCGAAAAGTGACATGAAATTCCGGATTGCTCGAAAAGTTATTCCAATTTCCTCTTCTCTCTGTCTCTGTTGAGACGTGCCCGTAATTAATAAGAGTTCAAGTGATACACGTGACAAAACGCACGTGTTCTTCCGACACGTTATCCATTTTTATTTTATGATCATTTCCGAGGGGGGCCGCGGTGTTTACAAGTGCATGTGACGTCACGGCTACTTGATTTTTTCCCCCAAACCGATCCCCATGGCTCCCCTCCCGATTCCCCCGATCGACGAACGGCGGAGTGAAGCCTGCTTGTGCACGAAGAAAGAGCGAGGCAACATGGCGGCCACTGGGCTAGTGGAGGCGAGTTACACGGCAATGGAAGACACAGATATCTCTCGGAAAAACGGATTCAGTCTCTTGGAAATAGTTCAGCAGAACGGGATATTCGGCGGTCGGAATTTCGCTTGCGTAAGTGAATGTGATTCTTCGAGTGAATCTTCCTCAGCTGTATCCAAATGTATCGAGAGGTTGAACGGCCGATTGGACAAAGTGGTTAACGGTAGCGGCGTACCATCTATGGCTTCTCTGGGTAGCTACTTTAAGAACGCTGTTGGAAAGCATGGCTTTAGCCAATGCACAAGAAATTTGGCATATCAGAATGACAGATGTTCAGTACGCATTGGGAGAGCTCCAAGTACCGACAGGTAAGCGAGCTGCTTGTTTTTGTTTTGAAATTCTACCGTGCATAATTTAGATTACCGCAGGAGTGGACGTCGTACACTTGAAATGGCGAAAGGTCACAAATTATGACCTTTGCGATGAACTTAACCAGTGTGCAAACGAGAAAACGTTTATGCCGAGAGACTACTACACCACGTAATTGTACTGCGGTATTAATCTCGAATGTGAGGGAAAATTTTCTTCTAAACGTGCTGTCAGGCTTAAGAATGGTGATCAGTCTGTGTCAATTTCACCCACAGAAATTAATTGTTGAAAATAAATAGCATAAACTTTCTCGGAAAATGAAATGTCACTCCAAAATCGGGCAATTATTATAGTTGTATTACTATTCCCCTTAACAAAGCAAAAGAAAAAAAATTGACCTGAAAGTATTTAATATATGCTTTCTCATTTCCTGTATGATATTGCGTACAGTCTGCGCTATTTAACGATTTCGTTTTACATATATCGATTTAAGTGTCGTTAGTTATTATCCAATCATAACACTTGTGTGAAATTCAATCTCAGCGTGCTCTTAAAAAAAAAAAAAGAAAGTGTTTCTTTAGTATAGATTAGTTTTTATGCTTGTTTTACGTGCAGTGTTGAATTGCATTTCTAATAATATGGTATTGTGGGCGATATGGTTGTATTCATCTATGTTAAGTGCTCTAATATTTGTTTTAGAATTTCTGTGCAAAATTATGTGACATTTAAACAGCTAAAATTAAATTTGTGCCATTATTTTTATAAATATGTGCAGCTTTGTTTTCCTGCATGGGTGCTTGAACTGTTCAAGGATTTTAACTTAATCCCTATCAATAAAAATATTGGGGGCATTGCCTACCCAGTATTATTAAGATCTGTGGGTAAGGTTTCTCTATTTCTTTAAAGAAAAACAAAACGAGATGAACCTTGAAATTATTACATTCTGTGATTGCTACACCCACTAAGAATTTCTACTCCATGGCACCTTTGTTTGCATGTGACATTTGTATGTTAGCTATGGTAAGAATGTGTGAAAAGGATGTTGCTAGTGATCACACACTCCACACATACACACAAATATTATGCTAGCTGAAGTATTTACAGAATCCTGTTTTATCAAGGTTTTTTTTTTTTTTTTTTTTTGTAGTAACTAATAATTATCCTCCTTTTCATGCTTCAGATGTTCAGGAATTTCAGCTTTTATGACTCCAAAACTGATTTTCCACTAACATTTGAAAAAAAGAAAAGGACATTTTAAAGTAGGAACTATATAGTAATTAAAGGTTCTTAGCATCCTGGGAAGAGTACTGTGAGAATTTATTGATATTACTGAACATCTTCATGTGAAGTTTAGTCATTAATAGAAAAACTCTAGTAGCGTCAGAATATTTGCAAGACATTTGTAGCCATTGAAAGTTACTTGTAATTAGTGATTTAAATGCCCCATGTTGTTGATATAGTGTATAGCATATGAGACACTCACTGAACTGTGAAGTCACCCATACCATGCTTGATTGCAGGCTTCATGAAACCAGAAACAACAAAAGTGTGTAGAACTGTAATGTTCCTTATTTGCCTTCCAAACAATATTCACTTAAAGTTTATTAGTCAATTATAAAAATAATTTTGATTTGTTCCATATATTTTTTTTAATGTGCAGAGTTTTATTTACAGGTAAATATTTGAAGAGAATATAGTTTTAATAGACATGCTTGTCAAACTACAGATCAGCAGTTAAAACCAAATTTACAGTTGGCAGTCAGTCTTAATAATGTAAAATAACTCATTTGTGTGCGACTGGAGATTTTCTTTATCTTATTATTTTGACCTGCTGCAAGTTTTGCATAAAAACAGTTTTTATCTGGTACATTTTTCGTGATAATTTTTGTGGTGGGTTTTCTTTTACAGGGGTGGGTATTTATTTGTATAGGGCTGGTTAATTATTTGTTGCAGAAAGTGGCTGAGTACTTTTCTTATACCCAAGACCATAACCTATTTTATTCCTCTTTTAAAAAAAAACAAAAACCTGAGCAGTATATGATTTGCAGAATACTTTATGTACAGGTTGTGTTTACAGGCCTGTTTGTCGTTCTGGTGTAGCTTGGAATTCTGGGTTTTTGTAATATTCTAAATTCAGAAATCCAGGTGTTCAAGTTTTGTGTAGAAATTTGGTAATCCTTGATCATGTCCTTTCTGAAAATGCTATGAAGTGGTATTTAATTAAAAGTACCTTTCTAAATTCAAAGCTGTTGTGCATGCTGAAAACTTATATCGTTTTAGTATCTGTGTCTATATTAAATAATTTCATCACATAAGATTCAATTATTCCATGAGCTAATTGCAGAATGGACAAAAATCACTGTGGGATGACATGAGGATGTCGGCAACTGAACTGATTTTCGTAGTTTGCCTAAATGTTCTGAAGTGCAAATTTTGACTTAAATTTTACAGTTTTTGAGAGATCTCTAACATCACATGTAAAATTTAGAAATGTAATTTTTGAAAGATTTTTAACATAATGCAAAAACAAAATTGGTACTTCAAAAAAAGTGCAAAGTTAAATTTCATGGGCACTAGTTAATTGTTGTGTAGCTAGTTGTAAAATATAAACAATGTGTATTGTATATTATATTATACGATGTGATATATAAATAATATGCATTATTTATATATGTAGCACTGAAGTCAGGGTTGTTTTTTTTGTTTCATCTCACAGTCACCCCTCTGTTAAGTATAAATGCTTAAAATCTGTTAAGTGCACAGGGATATTTTCAAGAAAGTGTAATACTTTGATGTAATATTTAAGTCATATTTCTGGAAATTGTTGCCTTACTCCAGGTATATGTGAAAGATAAATCAGTTTAGGTTATTTCTGAGATTTTTTTCACACAAATGTCATATTGTAAAACAACATTAAGATTAGCTATGTAGGAACAAACACTTCCTTTCTAGTTTGCAAAGTGTCTGCAAACAGTTCCAACTGATCAGTGTGACTTCTAGTTTTTCTCAATTATTACATTTGTGGCACTGTAAAATCATTACTTCAGAAAGCCCTTGCAGTTATGACTTGTTTAAGCACATGAATTGCTGTTTTGATGAATAGAGTCCATACTATTTTAATAGTTTCTGAAACTATCCATGAAGTGTTGATATCTTGGAACAGACCTGGTTGTCAGTTGCTGTGTAATTACAGCAAAGAAAAAACAAACTATGTGGTGTTTAGTTGTACCTATTACTCTAAACAAAGGTTTTTGTTGTGGTAGGTTGTATTAAAAAATTATGCTGCATGAAAGAATTGAAGACTTCTACATTCTTCCATCTCTCTGGAGAGTGGACAACTATTGCTGTATTGCCTTTCTTGGTGTGCAGTGATTGTGTAAAATATTTAGAGAAGTTAACGAAGCCCTAGGGCAAAAGTAAGACCAGCTTCTATATGATGTCTTGTATTGAAGACTTCACTGTTTCCTCATGAGTTTTCTTTTCTTGCAGACTTTTCTGGCCCTTATGTGACAATCAAGGCCTGTCATCAATGCTTCACTTCACTCCACCTTTGTTGTTGGCACAGAATGCAATTTAAATCTGGCAATATGCCATTTAAATTCCATCAACAGCAAAGGTAAATGAGCCATTGATAACAGGCCTTGATAGTCACCAGAAATGTCTGCAAGAAAATAAAACACTCAGAAGAGAAAGTAAAGAAGTGAAGTCTTTAATTAAAGCAAACTTTAAAATAAATGCGAGTAAAGCCAATAAATTGATCTTTTAACATCTTGTATGTTGCAGCTTTGAATTAATAGGAATCACATAGGGTTTCAATATTTTATTGTGTGTTGAAATCACATGTGATCTTCATACATAAAGTTGTATGTTTGTGAAACATATTAAAATTTTACAGGTTCAAAGAAATGTGTAACATTTGATACATCTACTTAACACATGGTTTAGAATTGTAGTTTTTGCCCTGGTGGTGCAGTGGTTTAACTAAGCGCTGTCTTCTGGCCACTTGTCCGAGAAGAGTCCATGTTCAAATCCTGGCTTGTGTTTGTCTTGTGGTACTGGCTCTCTCTCTCTCTCTTCCCTAGAACTAGTCGCCCTAAATTAGGGATGGACAACTGCTTATAACCCATCAAGTTGCTCATGGTCGTTGTTAAACCCCCCAATCCACTCCACAGTCAGCTGTTGCCATACGGTATCAGTTACCCACTAAAAGTACACATTTCAGCTGTAGACTTGAACTATATTTGTAAAATAAAGGCTACTGAAGTATTTTGTCTCTATTGCATAGCAGCATGCTCTTATTGAATGAAAATGGTTTTTGTTTCATCGTATATTTTCTGTAGACTTGGCCACCATTGTCTAACCATAAAGGCTGAATTTCAAGCAGCTATCGAAATGACATTTTCAGTGAAATGCTAGGGTACATGAACAGGGATTAAAGAACAAGATTTTTTTTACATTTGCTTAGTTGCTATATTAGCAATTAAATCATGTTTTATGAGTGAATATCATCTGCATTTCCATATTAACATTTGTAATGATCCTCTGAGTATAATTGCTTCAGTAAATTCTTAGCCTATAGATTAGTTATTCAAATCTCTTGAAGCAGGTAACGAGAAACTATTTGTAGCCCTCTTTGAGATGTGGAGTAAAGATTTTATTTGAACAATTTTTAGAAAATATATTTTTTGAACAATTTTTAGAAAATGATTTTTCTCAGTTTTGAAACAGCAAACATATTTTTTTTACCATTAAAGTATTGAAAGAGATTGAAGGTAATATGATCCAAGTTGCATACCTGAATTAGCTGTAGGTAAAAATATGCACCTGAATATGTCATGAGGAAAACTCTCACTTAAAAAAAAAAAAAAAAAAAACCCAGCACAATATAGGTGAATGTTATGCAGAATTCAATTTTTAGAGTTCCATTGAAGGTGTTCCTTTCCATTCTGATTTCCAATTGGGTTTCGATGCTCACAAGCATTTTCCAAGTATAATGCTACTGTTCAGTAGGATATATTCTGCCTGTTATTTGTGGATAATTATTAGTTCATTGGTGAGGTACAGCTTTGTTGTGCTCAGCTTTCCAAATCTGGAGCTTTGCAAGAAGAGTTTGGTTTAAATAGGTTATGTAATTTTATAGGGAAACATTATCAGGTAAGGAATTTTGAAGTGTTGATGTAGTAGGGGTGAATGTAGTGGTACAGCAGTTATTATGATACTTACTCTGGCAGAGCTTGAAAAATACCATGCCTGAGATACCCCAGGCATGTAAATTATTGGCCTGTAGGTAAATAAAAAAATCTACCTGCCCGGTCTGGGTAACTAAATTTAAAAATAAAGTTTGGAATAGAATTTCGTACTAGAAGAAGTTGCATGTAACACTCCATTTCACTGCTGATCACCAGAAGTTTTATTATTGTTACGGAATCCCAAGGACAGAAGAATATCACTTCTTTAATTACTGTATTAAGCTCTAGGTCTAGAAATTAGAGCCATATGTAGTTTTGCTCCAAATGTTGTTTATAGTCAGCCATAGGATGCATGCCTCAGGATGGAATGAAAAAAATCTGGATTGATTTTGCTCAGTAACAAAGGGTGAAAACTTCAACTAAAGGAACATGGCAGAATCGCTACCTTCCTCAAATACCAATTTCATCATCATACCAATTTCAGCATCATCATCTTAAAACTTTAAGTTACATGCATTCGTGCATCGAACATTTTCAATATAGACCCTTAAAATGGAAATGCAAAATGTGTAAAAAAAAGTTCATCGTATATTTTCATATTTTCGTATTTTTTAACTTGCAAGAAAACATGAGGGTTCTGATTCGTTATCTTAAAAAGATAAATTTCCCTGGGCATCCAGCTTTTACTACCTGGGCAGGTAAAATAATTTCTGCACATGCCCAGCTGAGCATGTCACTTTTTAGATGTTTTTCAAGCCCTGCTCAGGTGAACTCAAATGGAATGGTAAAACTATGATTTGTTGTGTCCAAGTTCACTGTATAGCTGAGCATTTAAAAGTATGTTTTTTGGGGGCATTCAGCTGTATAATTACAGCTTCATGTAACCAACTTCATGTTACATAACAGAGTTTATGTAAGTGAATTTTTGTACGGTACATTTCAATCTTCTCAAATTTCGTGTTGTGTAGTCACGTTCACACGCACACATTAAAGTGTTTTGAGAAAGGCAATTCTGTGTGACTAGATTTAACATATATATGCACCTTCTTTTCTGAGTTTTATTTCACTGAAGGCATTTCTAGGTTCTTGTTGACTGTTGGGGTTTGTTCTTTTGTAGTAGTTACCAAAAGGCCAGAAATATGTGCAATAAAATAAAAACAAAAGAAGGGGAATGCCTTGAAGTTTTTGCTGGATATTACATCTAATTTAACTAAATTAACTTTTATCTGGCAGTAAAGTTATCTTTCACATGACTGACTTCATGAAAGGAAATTCATGATTCATGGGAAATGATTTGACCCAACCAGTTTGATGTTATATAGTGCAGCTTGTAAAAGTGAATTACGGGGGTGATTTAATCCTAACTGATTTAAAGATACATCTAGCTGAGTTTATCGAAGTCTAAGTATTACGAAATGATTTTGTCTCACTAGAGTAGAAAATCTGAGTGATATTGTTTTAACTTACTCCAAAGTTAGTGTTTTAGTGATTACTAAACATTAAAAAAATACTTATGTTAATCACAAGTATTTCAGCATAGAACAAAATCATGGGCTATGTGATATAGCTTTCTTTAAAAGTACCTATTAACTTGTGGGCTTTAACTCCAAAAAGTATAGGTGGAAAGTATTTTGAGAATTTGTTTGATTTCACCAATTTTTGCAGCTTATTTGACTTCCAACTTATTCAAATAATTTTAGACTTAAAGAACAGGGGCATACACTTCAGTTGAATATTGGAAAAATGAGGATACTTTTGAAGTATCAAAATAGTGTAATTATATGCTGTCAGATTTTGGGGATACAAAAGGTCCAACTGTTAAAGTTGGATGTAATTAGGGGGCGGGTGGGTGGTGTTTGCCCCCCTGAAAGTGTTTTTTTTTATATTTTTGGATAAAATGCAACTTACATTTGAAAAAATGCTTTAATTTGTTCTTCTATTTTTCATTAAATTTTATTTTGTTTTGACTTTTGATGGATTTCAGGAACTTTCATTTTCCGTCTCTCCTCTTCCCCTCGAAAAAAATTCTATATATGCCCATGGTTAAAGTCAAACAAGTATTTGTACACAGTTAGCATACTGTACTTCTGCATTGATTTTGTGACTCATTTGAGGAAGACCTCAAATGTGTCATAATTTTTATAGAGCCCACATTTAGTGGCTGATACTGGTGTTATTATTATTGAGCTGGCATCCAGATTTACAATATGGCTAGCTAGTACAGTTTTTTTTTTGTTTTTTTCTGAAACTCCACAAAATTCTGCTGTTAACTGAGAAATTCATAAAGCATGGATTTAATTCTTTGCTATTTTAATTGCTTTCAAAATTGCCTTAAGTTTTGAATAGTGTCATACACAGAGTTTGCCAGAAAAAAATTATTTAAAGGAATATTTTTACTCCTTTGAAAAAATTTAGGGATTAATTTTTAAAAGTGGGGAATATTTTAGAAAAATTAACAGATGAAATAAAAAAAAAACTTAAAAAAATGCTGGGCAATTATAAAAAATCAATCCAGATTTTTTTCATATTAAAAATATTCCACTACCGCTCAATGTATTTAGAATTGGCATCCATTTTGCTTCTTGTTTTAGTAATAAATATAATATTCATATTTTAAAATAAGGACATTGAATTTATCATGTTTTGTAATTACCACATGCAACCGCAGTATGTTCAAAGAAGTGAATACATTGCACTTTTGATATTCTTATAGACATCTAAAAATATAATAAACTTCTCAGCACGTTCCACAGCCACATTTGTCTTTTGTTGACTCTACAAGCTGCTCAGCATCCAGTGCTTAAATTTTCATTTTGCTGATATCTTTGTTTCCCCTTCCCATTTTTTATTGTCGCTGTTTTTAATTTTTTTTATTCCTTTGGGTGACAGTTTATCCATCACGCTGAAAGAACTTTCAGTCTGAGGACCATGAATGCATGAAAGCTTTCACTATTTTAGAAAAAAAGATACTTGCAAATAGTGTAATTTTGAGAATATGAATACTTTTTAACACCATGCATCAATTCTTACAAATTTTTCAGTTTTGTCGTTTTTTTTGTTTTCGAACACCCCCGCCCCTTTATCAAGCTGAAATGCAAACCTTTTTTGGGGGGAATATAGGACAGTGGCGGCGGAACCGTCCGGGCCAGCAGGGCCCGGTCAATGATTTCAATAATCTTAACCAAGATTTTTATTTATTTGGCATCTGTGCGATTTTTTGTTGTGATGTGCCTTAGAAAGTTACCCATTTAAAAGGCTATTAGGGCTACCTGATCATTATAAAGGTCAGGTAGTCCTAATCCCTAGCAAAGCTCCTTAAGCATTGTTTTTCTTCTGTTTGTTGCGGGAAGGAAGAGGGTTCACCACTATTCGGAATTTCGGGCCCGGTCAGCTAACTTCCCTTTCCGCCGCCCCTGATATAGGATACATGTTCAGAACATCGCGCGCGCGTGTGTGTGTGTGTGTGTGTGTGG
Source organism: Macrothele yani (assembly GCA_039090855.1). Classification (NCBI taxonomy): domain Eukaryota; kingdom Metazoa; phylum Arthropoda; class Arachnida; order Araneae; family Macrothelidae; genus Macrothele; species Macrothele yani. The sequence goes on along the minus strand of CM077006.1, from coordinate 19,404,472 downwards.
GGGGGGGCTGGTGCAGTTACGCGAGAAATCGTTGCTACGTCCGATATTTGGGACATTTTCCCTCCATTTTCAAGTTGAAATACAAATATCTATGAAATAAAATATTATTTAACAACAATACTAGGCAGAGGAAGCATCATGTGAAAAATAAAATTACGATTACGGGAGAAATCTTCACTGCGTCTAACTTCCGTTTTCGAAAATTTTGAAAGACGAAACTTACGTTTTCGAAAGTTTCAGACGGAAAACATCTTCTACCACTACCAATTGCCCCAAAATTTCTGTTCAGTTATGCATCGATATCGAAAACAACCCAAATTTGACTGAAAAGAAGAACTTCTTCGAAGCCGTTGCACTCTTATGCCTGAAGATCCAGGGAAATTTTTAAGCCGTCGAATTTCCGTTTTCGGAAATTTTCCCTCCATTTTCAAACTGAAATACAAATATTTACCGTTCCAATGCGTATTTTTACGCGTTGATGTGTATTTTACGTGTTTCTCGATACGTATTTTTTACGCGTTGGCAAAATTTCGATGCGTACTAGACGCGTAATTACACATTTTGGCGGACTCTGGTCAATACAGTATGTATATTTGTGACAGACACCAATTTGCAATTGGAAAGAGGCTTACTGCTTCTGTGGACTTCATTATTATTTATGCTTGGTTTGAAATCCATTAAATCTATCATAAGTCAAAGATGTTAATTGGTTCTAAATCCATGAAATCTATCATAAGTTAATTTTTTTTTTTTTTTTTTTTTTTTTTTTGATTGGAGGTTTTAACGACCACCGTGAGCAACTCAAATGGGCTATAAGCAGTCGCCCGTCCCTAATTTAGGGTCACTGGTTCCAGGGAAGGGAGAGAGTCAGTGCCGTAAGACAAACACAACATCCATGCCTCACCGGGATTCGAACCCGGACCCCTACGGACGAATGATCAGAGGCCAACGCCTTTAGACCACTGCGCCACCGGGGCGGCTAATTTTGTTTTATCACCCTACGGAAGAGTATGTTAGACTAAAGGCTGGCACACTCCTTTGAAGGGTGACAGTATAATCTACAATATAATCGTGAAGTTTTAAAATAAAACTGTCATTAGACAATTAACTGTATAATAACTTCTGTAGCACAAAATTCGCAGGAGGGTGGATTGCAGAATAAGTAATTTTGAAATTGCTATGAGATTTAAATGAAGTTAACATTTCACAAACAAGAAAGCCCTCTTGAGCTTAGTGAAATAATAAACATTTGACAGCAAACAAATTAAAAGGAAGAAAAATCTATGAAGTCTGGTTGCAGAAAACCAGAAATGGATGATGTTACCTGCATCATAATTAGGTGAATGAAATCAAGGTGGCTTTTCAGGTATTCATATAAATTTTATCATATGTAAAGAAGTGCAGATAAGATGGTAGTTGTAGACATAAATTTTATCATATGTAAAGAAGTGCAGATAAGATGTTAGTTGTAGACATAAATTTTATCATATGTAAAGAAGTGCAGGTAAGATGTTAGTTGTAGATTTTCCACTTCTTCAATTCATTGTAATGAAACTTTTTTTTAAGAACCAGCAAGTTCAGAACATTTTTGTGTAGAAAAACAGTAAACATATTAAGCATTTATAAACAGTAGTAAGCAATTGTTTTTATTGTTTGTTTCTACTCTCATGATGCCCTTTTAATGTTCATAGGTATCCTTTTTTTTAATTTTTTGAAGTAAATCCAAAAGGTTAGTGACTATAAAGAAAATCATAATCTGTTAAACAAAGCTGCATAGATGGGTACTGACTTTTTGGAACTCTTGTTTGGCATTGTAATCTTAAATTTGCAGCTGACTGATTTAAGCAATTTGAAAAACAATCAAAGGTAAAGTGTTTCTCTCAAGTAGTGTATATGTACCGGGTGATCCACAAGTCTTGCACATTTTGAAAACGTAATAAATCCCGGAGTTTTGAGAGTAGGGCAACACGGATTGCATAGAAATGATCAGAATGACATCGGGTTTTTTATGAAATCACATAAATTTTTACTCATTACATTTTTCATCGCCAGATGGCGCCATAGGCGAACAGGTCTGGGATAGTGGGTATAAAAGTAGCAGCTGGGAAGCAACCACAATTCACAGCGGTTCATGTCAGTATGCTGTCATTACCGGACAAAGTGCTCTTGGTGAAATTGTTCTATTGCAACGACACTGAATGTGCGAGTGCTGCTTTGAGAGCCTACCGGTCACTGAACGGTGATTGCAGTGGGAAAAAACCGATGAAAAGTGCTGCGCTGCGGCGAATGGTGGCATCTTTCAGCATGGCCAATGAACTGCGGCGTGTGTTGAGCCGACACTTTCCGAAGGACCTGCCTCCTCGGTCACCAGATTTGACACCCTGTGATTTCTGGATCTGGGGTTACCTAAAATCACAAGTGTGCACATGTTGCCCCACGTCATTGGCCATGCTGAAAAATGCCATTTGACACCATGTGGCAGCTATACCACCGGCCGTGCTCTTCAATGCCGTCCATGGTGTTTTCTCTCGTCTGCAGGCAGTGCTGGAACAGGACAGCCATCACATTGAACACCTGGTACAATGAGGTGTCTAACCTAGTACAATCAGGTGTCTATTTTTCTCGACACTTCCAACCTGTGGTTGCTGCGCCATCTGGCAATGAAAAATGTAAGTAAAATGAGTAAAAATTCATATGATTTCATAAAATACCAGATGTCGTTCTGATAATTTCTACGCAAACCGTGTTGCCCTACTCTCAAAACTCCGCGAGTTATTACGTTTTCAAAATGTGCAAGACTTTTGAATCACCCGGTATATAATTAATTAATATATGTGTTAATTATATAGTCCATAAGTACTTTTGTTAAGGCAAACAGTTACTCAGTCATTAACACCACACTTTTACAAGAACAATACAATTAAAAAATATTGTGACTTTTCCATATAAGAGATGTACTTAACAATTTTTACAGATGTGATGTATAAGTTTCATACTTCGGTTATAAACATAAGAATTACAAATAGGCCAAAAACAAATGGGGACGCATAGAAAACCAGAGAAATAATAATAATAAAAAGAGTGCTGTGTACTGTATCTGTGAAGATAATGTCACTGTATCTGTGCTTACTTACTCTTTTGTGTGGGAAAAAGTTTCAGCAGTTGAATGTGTCTTGGTTTACATTTGTAAAGTTTGAAGTGCTGAATGGTAGCTTTCAACTGTCCACAGTCATTCTATTAAGTGGTTTTCAGGTTACTGGAAATCCATATTCTGGGTTCTCGCATCATACATACATACATATCACTAAGCTGTCCTCTGAGATTCATAGGCTAGCTCCCCAAATAAAAACAAACTGCCAGATATATGTTTAACTAACAACAATGGAACTAGAATTTACTTACTGCTGGTGATCAAATGTCTCCATTTACAGCGATCCTGGCACTCAGCTCAATCTTCACTGGCATCCATCACACGATGCACACTAGACCTTTTGTACTTGTTACTCTCATAATTTTTTTCTCACGCAGACATTCCTGAATCTGGTCCTCCCAAGATTTCCCGGGCCTTCCTCTACCTTTCTTTCCTGCCAATTGGGTAGAAAAAATGGTCTTTGTAAGCATCTCTTCAGTCATTCTTTCAACATGGCAAAACCACCTAAGAATATTGGTCTCCACTTTACTAACAATATTTTGCCTCACATTACACAACTGCTACACATCTTAATTCCTTACATTATCAGAGTGAGTCTTGCCACAAACACCCCTATAAGTAATGCATCTCTCTAGCACACCAACGATTCCTGTGTCGCTTCTTCAGTACCCATGTTTCACTGCAATACATCCGAGTAGGAACAATTACACTTTCATACACAGCCATTCAAATCCATCATTTCCTAAAGCAGCTATGATTTTCAATGAAGAGTTCACGCACCTACTAATTTCACCATCTTATTTGTTCTCTTTGTCAAACATCCTTCCCAAATATTACGAACTCTTTCACCTGGTCAATCGCTGTGCCATTCAGACTTATCTTGCATTCAGTGCTAACTGTTCCTCACTCAAAAACCATAACTTTGGTTTTTTCCCTTATTTATACTGTTTGAGTTTCATACAAACTTCGTACATCTGGGACAACATACTTTGCAACTCACATTTGCTCTCTGTTAACGAGGCAGTGTTATCAGCATACTGCAAAATTTAATGCAAACTTGAAATGTTAAACATGTAAATTTGACTTCATGGTTTCCACCATCCTTAAAAGTTCTTGTGTGTGTGTGTGTGCCTAGAAGTCCTTACTTTTTTTCCAAACATGGCATAAAGTGCTCATTATTTTCGAGTGCACACAATTTAGAAGTTTCAATGTAGTACCTAGAACTGTGCTGCTGGTTGGCCATGTTGATTGATGTCAGCCGAAAGCCCTAGGGAGAGCATGGGTCATTGCGAGATAGTAATATGACAAAAGAAAGTGAAGGATACTGTGGTAAATTTAAACACATCTCTAGCAGGGACTCTACCCAACAAGCCCTATCCATCACCATCTCTTGGTACTGATATTTCACTTTTATATTTCCCCTTTTTGAATATGCAGATAATTTAGTGCAAAATTGAAATGTTTAACACATAACTTTGACTTTGGTTTTGCAGTTTAAGCCATGAGATGGTTACATCACAATTCATATCTTGAATTCGTAATTTCAACTACAGTTATACAGTTTACACACTCTTCATTGCGCATGTAATTATTCTTGCAGATAAGAAGACTGATTTGACCAGCAGAAATGGTCTTTTAAATGGCATAAATTCTAATTTATTACTCCCACAAACTTAAATTATATGAAAAAATATTGCCAACTTCATCAGCATACTTGTTTGCATTTGTAAAAGTGTATCTGTGCACATAATTGTTGCCTAAGGTTCCTAAAATTTTTGGGGAATGATAAAAAGTGCTTATTTTGTGTGGGAGAAAAAGTGGCGACCCTGATATTTAATTGTTAAGTTTTAAGATGGATTTCCAACAAAGTGAAATATTGAAAATCATTTAGTTTTTGAGGGCAACAGAAAAAGCAGCTGAGAAATGACAAAAAAAAAAAAAAAAAAAAGCTATGAAAGTCAATGGTTATGTATTCTTTCTGTAGACACTATATGTGTAGGAATGCTATCGGTTAATTTTGAACTTTCTGAAGCACATAAATTCAACAAATGCTTACTAAAATGTGAGATCTGTTCTGTTTGTATAGTCTATCAAGCTACAGAAGAACAAGGGGTTGCACTGATGTCAATGAGATTCGTAGTGGTTCTTTAGTTGGATGGACTGTGAGGTTATGTCTTTAAATGTAGATAAAAATCGGAAATACATTATTCAGATGTTTTTTTAAGTGTAAATTTAGAAGAGAAATAACAAATTGTGTAACTATGTCTGATGTTCACGTTACTTAAGTGCGAATGTAAAGTTTAGTTCTTGAGAGAAAGAAATTCTGTTGCAGGTTTTATTTCAGCACGATCGTGCAGTGAAATTTTTTTTCAAAAGAAGCTTCTCCATAGGTATATCAGAAAAGCGGTATTTAAATGTTGTCAGTTTAGTCTATCCTAATAAAGGAAATTAAATGATAAGTAGGAGTACGTTGAAAATAAAAATGGACAACTTTTGTTGAAGTTCTAAATTGGCGTATTGAATAATTTCCAGAAACGCGCCTTTATTAAATTAGATCTTGGGGTAGTAAGTACATTTTAGAGAAAATGCGTGTTGGGCGGGTTTTAAAAACGCAGCTGGTACGGAAGTATCCATGTGTGCACGTATCGATTAAAAAATGTGGGCGGTACTGACACCAGTGGTACGTAAATTATGTCAGCGCAGAGAAAGATATGGTGTATGTTTTTCTTCCGTTAGTGATAAAGCATAATAGTGCTTTTTATCGTGTCAAAGATTTTGTAATTTCGTCACGCGACTTCGCAATGATGCGATTTTTTTTCTTATGGATCAGAAAAGCTTGTGATCAACATTTTTTCGAAGAGGAATTGCAAAATTGCTTTAAAGAGCGATTTTACTAACGGATTCTAACCGCTGTACGTATTCTATAATTTCTATAAGTGTGTGAAGGAAAATGTTTGGAATATGAGCAGAAAACTCCAGTAGTTCCTGCGACGGAGTTACCGGGAAACAAACCCACAACGTTGGTATCCGGCAACCGTGAATTGTGTGGAATACACCGCAGAAACGCATGCTCATCAGCGGAATACAGAGAGAAATGATTCGAACGCCGGAAATAGCGGTATCCGAAACGGGTGTGGCCCTACTTTTTTTTTTTTTCTTTGTCTATATTTTAGTAAGTTCTGCTGTTAGATTTGACGTGCGTCACCTTAGGTGTTAGTAAGTGGCGACCGTGTGCCGTGTGCTTTAACCACAAAATTAGTTTCCTGGAGAGAGCGGAAACTGTCCTATGAGTAGCGACTGAAAATTTGCAGAATTTCGTTGAAGAAATAATTATTATTACTAGGGGGAAAAAAACCTACCGCGCACGACGAATTCTGCTTACTTTTTGCCGAAGTTTAGCGGTATGTGTGCGAAAAAAGCACTGCGAGTATTTTTTTAAAACCAAAATGCATCTGTAACTAGATATTTGATTTTTATGGCACGAATTCCCCCGTCCCCTTTATTGTCACTGATTTGCCTCAGACGTACGTGTACACAATTTCGTACGTATTAGTTAACGGGGAGTGCTAATATATATATATATATATATATTTTTTTTGCTCAAGTTTCCACAGGCGGCGATAGATTTTTTAACCCAATCGCACCAACACGAGCTCGGTCTCGTTCATCTCAAAGTGATCCTGCAACTCTTACAGAACAAGACCTTCAGGCTCTACTGACAAAGATGCCTCCTATTACTACATGACCTCTTGCCTTTGATAAGTTGTATATGATTTTTGATTTCCGTAAGCGGGGTTTCACTCTCACTGCAGATTTCTTCCTTCAAATTCAAGTTCCTCCACAACAAATTTTATCTCATGTCACCGCCGTTCTATGACTCATCACCTTCCTTTGAAACTAGTAAGTTGACTAGATTCATATCAAGGGTGTGAGGCGGGCAAAAACCTCGATGTTTTAACCTCAACGCTGCAGAAGCCGATGATACATCGAAAAAACATCGAGGTTTCATAACCGATGTCTGAAACTGGTAAAGAATATTGTCTACGTGAAGTAAAGGAATTTCTTTTTGTTGCGTTTTTACAAAGAGGAAGGGAATATCATCTTTCTATGTCATAAACTGATAGTTTTGATTTGGTTGATGTTTCGTGGGCGAAAATAGAGTTCTTTCCCTCGATGCAACGGGAAATGTTACATTGAAAAAACATCGAGGTTACCACCGATATATCCAGCGTTTTTAAGAAATATTGATGTTGAATTTGTGAGTAATCATCGTTTTATTGAATAAAGATTTTACACACATATGTGCCCCATTCACTGCTGCAGATGGAAAAGTGCGAATTTTCCGGCTTGTTAGCAAAAACATATAGAAACAGCGAGGTTTTCACCCATACATTGAAAATTTGCACCTATAGTATCGATGTTTCGGGATGAGTAATCGCCGATGTCCAATATCGATGTTTTTCACCGGTGCCCATCCCTAATGAAGGGTCTTCGCTCACTCGCAGTCACAACTTTTCGATTGTGTACGTTGACCCGCAGACATTAAACCATAACAAAGGGGTTTCACCCTACCCCCCCCCGTTATCATTACTATGTTTTTCAAGGATATCCTACATAATAAGTAAGTGTACTGCTCTCTTATTATAATGTTACTGATACCTAATTATCTGTTTTCACGAGTATACATCCTTTTAGTCATTTTGTACTCTTTGTTGTGATGACACCACGTGTTTCGTCGTCCTTTCTTGATTATTATATTTTACCTAATTTATCACCCTTTTGTCTTACGTAAACTATGTCTTCCTTTTTATATCCTATATGCTGTTCCCTTTGTTTTACCAGAAATGTTATCTGATTTTGTCTTCTCTCTGGCGTAGTGTCCAGTATATGTTGTTACGGACATGTGTGTGTTGAGTTAGTTGGCTCGGTATTTTTGTACACACCTTTTTTGTATCGTCGCTTTCGTTATGATTTTGTTTCTCTGATAAACTAAACATTGATGTTCACAAAACGAAATTTAGTATTCTCGCGCCAACACTGATAATAAACGAACTCATGTTCACAGCATGAAATCTAGTAGCATTCCAAATTTATAAGCATGTTGGGATCATCACAACTACGACGTCGGGACACATTTTTTGGCGTTCATGTATAAATTCGTTACCTAATCTTTGGGACAGCTCCGGCTTAAAAATAGCATTAAAAATTTCCTGCATTAAAAAATAGCATTAAAAATTTCCTGCAAACAACATTTTCAGTTCTTGCAAATTAGAAAGCTTTCGTAGCATTGGCTTGTAAGAAGCACACTTTATCCAACTTGTTTCACAGAAGCATTGAATTAAAAAAAAAAAAAAAAGCCCAAAATATGCTTAGTATACAAAGATTTGGAAATTTCCTATTTGAATATTACTGCTTATCTACAAGTTTCCCAGGGCGGCGGTGTTATCTCGCGCCCCAATTTGGTGATTCGCTTGCCGTTAACGCCAAACGCGTCTCCCGGTTCAGAAGTGGCGTTAAGCCGCTGGGCTCAGGGTATTGAATCCTCGTTTTAGACAAGGCTACCGGCATTCTTTTCGGGCTTCGGCATGGAACTTTTATTCCGTTCAGCAGCGTAAATTGTACTTGGTAGGGGTTTAAGATACAACCATTGTGGCTGCTGCGTAACTTTCTCTAACATAAAATTAATGAAAAATTTATTCGTGAAATAGTATTGCTAAGTCGATCGTTAGAATTGGACATACTGAGTACCGAATGTGTAAAGAATGGAAAATGTAAGTATTGATGAAGTTATTATATCGTGTTTTTGGCAACTTCCCAAGAAATTGCTCATTTTTTACGCTTTCCAACCGTAGGTTGAAGAAGCGTATATGCTCCAGCTTTGTCTGTCCGTCCGTCTGTCGGCACGATAACTCGCGTAAAAATGGTTCGATTTCGATGAAATTTTAGTATGTGGTAGGGGACCACCGAGGACGAACCCTATTGAAAATGGGCGAAATGGGGGTCAAAGGTCACTGCATAGGAGTGGGATCCATTCCATTGCCCTTATGCGTCATAACTTGCGTAAATACGGTTCGATGTAGATGAAATTTTAGTATATTGTAGGGGACCACCTGGGAATGAACCCTATTGAAAATGGGTGAAGTGGGGTTAAAGGTCAGGGCATAGGAGCGGGATGCATTCCATTGCCCCTATGCGTCATAACGTGCGTAAAAATGGTTCGATTTCGATGAAATTTTAGTATGTGGTAGGGGACCACCTGGGGACGACCCGTATCGGAAATGGACGAAATGGAGTCAAAGGTCAGGACATAGGATCGAGATCCATTCCATCGCCCTTATCCCATAAATTAAGGTGGACATCAAGTAATTTTGCTTCCTATACTTCCAATGGAAAAACTTGTACACATTTCCTTCACAATTATTGTGTTCCCAAGGATGAAAATTTGAGCATCGATTAAAATAACTTCATATTATAAACTTGGAATACTTAATATTTTCTAAAACATAACCATAATTATATAAAAAAATCAATAACTTTTCCTTTCGTGGTGTTGGAACCAGAAAAAAAGATGGCGCGACCTGTACTTTGATGACGTCAGTAGACAAACAAATATTGGATTTCATAATTATGGTTATGTTTTAGAAAATATTAAGTATTCCAAGTCATAAAATGTAGCTATTTTAATCGATGTTCAAATTTTCGTCCTTGGGAACGCATTAATTGTGAAGAAAATGTGTACAGACGTGTTTTTCCATTGGAAGTATAGGAAGCAAAATTACTTGACGTCCACCTTAAAGGAGCAATTCTTGTATGTATGTAAATTTTATTTTGAAAACGGCTCTAAGGATTTTGATGAAAGTCGTTAACCTACCGTTTTCTGGTACTAGAAATCGATTTAGTTTAATTTCGACTTTTGGAAAATTCGTTTAGTGCGTTAAATAACCACCCCGAATTAACACGTTTTTAGTGTCATGACGTCGTCCCATTGATGCTATCCATGTTTAGAAATCTTATGACGTCACAATCTCGCGATTGATATGTCGGCGCGCGGTCACGCCACTGTCTCATTACGTCACGCGTTGTGTGTGGATCCTATTAAAGTTTAATGACGTCACACTCATGCGAGCAGATGGTCGCGATTCCCATCTGCCTCATTACGTCACGCGTTGTGTGCGTATGACCGTCCGCACCATAACTCGCGTAAAAATCGTTCGATTTCGATGAAATTTTAGTATGTGGAAGGAGAACACCTAAGAAGGGAACCCTATTGAAATGAACGAAATGTGGTCAAAGGTCAGGACAAATGTGGTCAAAGGTCAGGACACCCATTCCACTGCTCTTATGCGTCATAACTAACGTAAAAAAGGTTCGATTTCGATGAAATGTTAGTATGTTGTAAGGGCCTGCCTGGGGACAAATGCTATTGAAAATGGGGTCAAAGGTTAGGACACAGGAGTGGGATTTATTCCATAGCCCTTATGCATCATAACTTACGTAAAAATGTTTCGATTGCGACAAAACTTTATCATGTTATTTCGGAGGTATACTTAACCGGTTCTGTTGAATATCATCGAAATGGATCAAAGGTCAGGGCGCCGCCCCGGTGGCGCAGTGGTCTAAGGCGTTGGCCTCTGATCATTCGTCCGTAAGGGGTCCGGGTTCGAATCCCGGTCAGGCATGGATGTTGTGTTTGTCTTACGGCACTGGCTCTCTCTCTTCCCTGGAACCAGTGACCCTAAATTAGGGACGGGCGACTGCTTATAGCCCATTGAGTTGCTCACGGTGGTCGTTAAACCTCCAATCAAAAAAAAAAAAAAAAAAAAAAAAGGTCAGGGCACAGGAGCGAGATTTATTCCACAGCCATTATCCTCATAACTTGAGTAATGATTTCTGGAATGTTGGAAAGCGTATCATAATCAATGCATTGCATGATTTTACTAACTTATTTTAAATATCACATGATTTTATTAACTTATTTTAAATATCACATGAATTTACTAACTTATTTTAAATATCACATGATTTTACTAACGTATTTTAAATATCACACGACACATTTATGGTGGATAAGTGAATGAACGGTACTTGGAATTAAAATTTGAACTTGGTTAATATGTGGTTTATTTTGTATTAAGTGGTAATGTTTAGATGCATGTTTGAGGAAGGTTTGGGACAACGCTAAAAATCTGCCGGGAAGGGGGGAGGAGGGGAAGGCGTGAATTCTCCGTTACAGCCGCAATCGTGATTTGATTCTCAGCGACGGAAGCAAGCCCTGGAAATTTCTGTCGAAAAGCGGCATCTTACATTATTTACGACGGGAAATTATCTGGACTGCTTCAAGTGTTACTTCTAGGCTTGACACACATGATAAGCGTAAAGGTATTTTTATTTTTCCATTAAGGAATCCAAAAACGGATAAGCTGATCTCAATAAACCTTCCGCATGCAGTAACATTTAATTTTTTAACTGCTTACCATCACATTAAAAATTAATCAACTTGAAAAAATTTACTCGTGCACCAAAAGCTATTAAATTGAAAGCAAATGCCGTCTCCTGCACGATACACTTTAATGATATAAAACTATGTACATATTAATCGTGCATTCACACAGTCGTCCACACAGGATCTCCGGGACCAAGAGTTAGCTAGGATTAAACAGTTTGCCTTGACTTTCGGTTACCCTCGGGACATGATTGATCGCTTGATTGTTAAGAAATCAATTGGTCGACCTCAGACAGCTTTGCTTGCAGATAAATGTGACTACCAATTTGTGGGATCCATTCCATATATACCACCTGTATGTTATATCTTAAAGAATATGTCATAAGTACAAACTCAAGTTTGGTGTAAGGTCTCATATTTTATTTAACACTGTTAAAAAGGACAGAGACTGTGTTGAATGTGTTAACCGTCACGGTTTATATTTGGTTCCATTAATCCTGCTGAGCCCGATTTATGTTATGTGGGCTCTACCACTCGTAATTTGGGGCGCCGCATTTACGAACATCAATATAATCTCAGGACGCATTCTGGTGTTACATCTTTGTCGAGACTCTGTTTAAACGGTTCTTACCTACCATGTTGGAATGACACCATTATTCTGGATTCTCGCAGGAATCTTCGACCCAGGGCTTGTTTATCCACCTTCCTTGGAGAACACTTTTTGGGCCATGTCACGCCCACCAACTCTGCTTGTACCCACTGAACTTGATTTGGACTTTGCCGATTATTTCACATGCGCATTAACTGCTATTTGTCTTGTAAAAGTATATAGGCTACTCACTTCTGTGCTCACTGCTGCATTGTTTCTGAGGATGACGCCATTGTGGCATTGAAAGTTCTTAAACATATACTTATTTTAATTGTACATAGTTTTTTTTTACCATTCAAGTGTATCGTGCAGGAGACGGCATTTGTTTTCAATTTAATAGCTATTAATCAACTTCATATCCGTGTTTTATGTTAGATTTTAGACTATTTCTGTGTGATTGCTGCTGGGAAGGTGAGAAATAAGCAGTTCCGGTGATTTTTCTTTCTTTTGATCGAAGGTTTAACGACCACCGTGAGCAACTCAATGGGCTATAATCAGTCGACCGTCCCTAATTTAGGGTCACTGGTTCCAGGGTAGGGAGAGAGCCAGTGCCGTAAAAACAAACATAACATCCATGCCTTACCGGGATTCGAACCCGGACCCTTCACGGACGAATGGTCATAAGCCATCGTTTAGACCACTGCGCTACCGGGGGCGGCTCTGGTGTCTTGTCTCATGGTAATTAGATTGTGTGTGGAATTGTTTGGATCATTTGTTTCAACGGACATCGTTCTTGAATGAATGGTCAAATATTTTTAGTCGTTCCGTGTTTGAGTCGTCAGAAGTGAGGGCTTGTGGCTTTGCCTTCTATAGTTGACCATGGACGTTGATATGACTGTTCTACGACGCAGGTTTACATTCGAAATACTTCTTAAGTTAATTAAGTATCCGTTTCGAAATCGGTAGAATATTTTATTAGTGGTGTACTAAGCAGTTAGTATGTCCTAACTTGTAATTGCAGCCGCTCTAAATGGTTTTATCATAGCCAGTGTTGAGTTTGTTATGAGAATGTTAAACATGCCAGATTTTCTAAACTCGTGTAAAATATATACACAAGTAACATGTGCTGCTTGAGTTTTACATATCGCGTTCCGCAACTTGAGACATTTTCAAGAGGGGGCCGAAAAACACCGAAGCTTTGAGTTTTAACAGAAAATACACTGTCGTATCAGAATAATATCACCCCCCCGAATCACAGTGGACCTGCCCAGGCGCATCACAGAGTGCACGTGACAAGGTCGACCACACGGAGATATAAGCGGCCGGCCAGGACAGACGAGCCATAGTGCGTAACGTGAGCACAAGGAGCAGTGGTAGTGATTTGACGGACGTTCAAACAAGAGTGATCATCGGCTACCGTGCCAAGGATGGAAGCATCTCAGAAATAGCAGACTTCGTGGGCTGTTCGTGAGGTGCTATAGTAAGAGTGTACCAAGAACGGACCGCTGGCACATCTTGTACCTCCCTACGTCATAACTGTGGACCCATCGACCTCAGAGGAGAACGTCCACTGGTAAAAGGCAATCGGCGCGCAACAGTGCAGCAATTGAACCTGCAAATGAACGCTGGGACACCCAGGTACGCGTCCCGACAACAGTAGAGCGGACCATGTTACGCATGGGTCTCCGACGTCGACGCTGCGTCAAGGCGCCCATGTTAACCCAGGTTAATCAGTAACGACGCCTGCAGTTCGCATGGGACTACCGTCACTGGACAATGGAGAGTGGAAAAAGTTGCCTTCTTCGACGAATAGAGGTTTTTACTCCATAGAAGTGACGGGCGATGGCGGATATGACGTCAGACACGTGAACTAACACCAGGACAAGCTTGTCGGTCAAGTACAGGTCGGCGGTGGCAGTGCGCATGTCTGGGGGATGTTTTCTTGGTATGACTTGGTACCACTGGGTGGGTCTCTGAACGCCAATGGCTACCTATCCATCCTCACTGACCACATGCATCCCTTCATGTTGTACGTTTACCTTGGTGGTGATGGTGCCTAACAACAGGACAATGCACCGTGTCACGTCGCTAAGGGGGGTGATGGATAGGTTCCAGGAACACGACAGCCATGTCTCCGTTCTCTCTTTTTGCGGGCGAAATGTCCCGACCTTAATCCCATTGAGCACTTGTGGGACTATTTAAATCGACAGTTTGGACGTGCCGACCCACAAGCACGTCATCTCCGAGACCTCCGTGCTCTGCTGCAGTCCGAATGGCACGTGTGCCTCGGGCAACCTTGCGGTCATGCCACGCCGTCTCACCGCTGTCATCCAAGCCAAGGGTGGTTATGCCCATTATTAAGTAGGTGGTGATATTATTCTATGACTGTGTATGGTTACGAAATAAAAGAATAATTTACAGTACGGAAGAGTGTAGCACAGTAAGCTGGCATGCGATAATTACAAAAATTCCAAACAGAAAAATTACAAAAACAAAGAGTAGGTGATTTTAAGATATTATATGCAATTTCTAATGCGTTGAGTTGTCATGGCAAAATATTTAGATGTTCGGTTGAAAAATTAATTTACAGGTGCAGTTTTTGAAGTAATTTATGCAGTAATTTATATAAAATTGACACTAGTAATGGAATAGAATCCACTGTGTCTTGTATCGTGTTCAACATAAATGAATCGAGACCAAAATATAACGTTGAAAACCATTCATTTGGCTTAGAATTATTTCACTTGAAAGTTTCTCAAGACTATATCATTTCCTTGATCCTTGTTCCAAAAGCACCACTAACGAAGGCATTAAAGATACGCAGAAAATCCCCGCCTTCGGTACTCTGTGCAAGAGGAAATTATTTCTAATTTTGCTTGCCTCCTTCTTTTTAGTATGTCGTACTTGTTGTCAAATGGTATTGTAACATCAATAACGTCTCGGACATTTTCCCGCTTATCAAGGACAACAAGATTAGTAGATGTTTCCTGTTGTCGGGCCGACTGCTGTCCCGATGTGAAATTTCTGTCTGCCGTTTCTTTCCTCCATAGTGTGTGTGAGCTGAGAATGCGCGAACGTCTTGTTGATTGGATATTTTGTGTTCATATTTTAAATTTCAGGACTTATTTCCGACAACTTAGTCCAAGCAGCTGCAAAGCATTTTTGTTTCTTCTATTAAATGCATTCAAATGTGTGATGGCCACAAATACAAGTTTTTCATTTTCTTCCTCCGTCAGCTGTACGTATTTTATTCGTTGAGTAGTTCGACAAATCCCGGGCGCCTAGAAATTTGCCTGGCGCTCTCCCCCCCTTTCAAAAAACGTTGCATACCCGCCAACTACTACAGAATGTTCGTAGTTCTACGGATATCTCACTACGGAACTCACTGTCGAAACTAAGAATTTTCATTTTTTTTAATTTCGTTTGTTATTTTATGATATACATGACATTCTTAAGCGGATTCACGGAATTCCGCTTTTTATTATTTTTGTCATCATTTAGATCATACCGAGATCGATGTAAAAATGAAGAGAAATTGGAGGAACAGTGTCGTTTTTCTTCAGGAGGTGGTACTTTGTGTTTCAAAACTTTCGGAAATTGTAGTTAAACAGTAAAAAAAAATAAAAAATGCCATAATCATAATTTTTTTTATCTCCCGATGTGGCCTTTGCGTCCAGTATTCTTGTGAAATATCATTTTATTGCATAAATTTTTGTATTTCAGCTTGAAACTTCAGGCAGCAATTTGCGAAAACGGAAGTTAGACGCCGCCAAAATTTCCCCGTAATCTTCAGGGCTAAGATTCTTCCGCGAATTCGAGGAATTCCGCCATTTTCGTTATTATTTTGGTCATTTAGGAGATTGATGCACAACTAAACAGAAATTGGGGATGGGTGGAGTGACGGGGAGATGTTATTCGGAGGACGGAATTCCATCTTTACGAAACTTTCTAAAACGGAAAGTCGACGGAGTTAAGATTTTTTCCGTAATGGTAATTTCTTTTTCTCGGAATGTTGCCTCTGTCCAGTATTATTGTTAAATAACATTTTACTGTATAAATATTTTTATTTCAGCTTGAAAATAGGGGGGGGATTCCAAAACCGGAAGTCGGACGGAGCAAAGATTTCTTCCGTAATCGCACCCTCTACCCACCCACCCCGCGATGTTCACACTCTTCTGCGTTGTTAAATATCTCCCGTCCCATAAGATTTTTGCATTTAAGTTTGATAAGGGAGGGGGAAATTCCCGAAAATGGAAGTGACAAAGTTAGAAAATTTGTGAAAATTGATGCATTTTTTACAAATTTTGCATTTCCCGTCTGCCAAGCGTTGTGGAATTCTGAACTCATCTGACTGATTTTTACTGGTGGAAGCTTCGAACTTAAATATCTCAGTGTTATACCTTATCGTGGGCCTCACCAGGGGAATAAACTTTGTGTTTCGCACGTGTTAAGTTTGTTTCATTAGTGTCCCTGTTTGTTGTAACATTTTGTTGTTGCGTGTATTTCTTTTTCACGTAGAGATGGATCGTTTTGTAAGAAAGCGCCTATGTGTGCCGTGCAATAACACTAGTTACTACTGACAGAGGTTTTGCCAATGTTGGCAGGGGTTACTTCTTGATTCGCCTATTCTTGTTTGGCCTATTCTTCGTACGTCGAAAGTTAATAAGTTCTGCCATTTTAGGCGAGGAAAGAATTCTTAATTCGCCTATTCCTGTCTCTCCTAAAACTTTCACCTGCTAGAGGAGGGGATTCACCTGGAGCAAAGTTCTTGATTCGTCTATTCTTGTTTGGCCTATTTCTGCTACATCGAAAGTTGACGGGTTCCGTCATTTTAGGCGAGGAAATAATTCTTGATTCGCCTATTCCTGTCTCGCCTAAAACTTTCACCTGCTAGAGGGGAGGGATTCACCTGGAGCAAAGTTCTTGATTCGCCTATTCTTGTTTGGCCTATTCCTGCTACATCGAAAGTTGATGGGTTCCGCCATTTTAGGCGAGGAAATAATTCTTGATTCGGCTTTTCCTGTTTCGCCTAAAACTTAGTGCGGAGTTCAATCTGCATCTCCAGACCCCAGTATCAACGGAAACAGTGCGCAGGGGCATAAACAAGATATTCATGGTAGAGCTATTTTTTGCCAAACCTGTGGTGACCCAGGGGAAGAAATGCACAACGGTAACGGCAGTGGTGCCAGGAGCATACAACATGGATAGGCCATGCATGGAAGCGTGTAATGTGGTCGGATGAATTCACATTCACACTATTCCCCACCGCAGGACGTGTTGACTTGTGTAGAACACCGTCTAGTCAGAAGCGTACAACCCAGACTGTCTGCTCCCAGCAGTGCAGCATGGTGGTGGTTCTGTCATGCTCTGGGTGGTTATATCGTGGTTTTCAGCAGGTCCCCTGATCACCTTGAAAGGACAGATGACTGGCTGACCAAGTCCACCCAATGGCTGAGGCATTGTTTCTTGCAGGGGATGCCATCTATCAAGATAATAACGCCACAATTCACAGAGCTCGGAATGTCCAATCATGGTTTGAGGAACGTGAGGGCAAACTTTCACACCTTCCTTGGCATCCCCAATCACCAGACTTTAACATCATCGAGCCACTGTGGTCTGCGTTGGAAAACAGAGTAAGATCCCGTTATCCTCCTCCTGCATCTCTCAGTGACCTGGAGCAGTTTCTGCATGAAGAATGGTGTAACATCCCACTAACCACCATCCAGGATTTGTATGTGTTCATTCCAAGGGGGATTCAGGTGGTCCCACATCCTATTAGGTACGTAAAACCGTCTTTTTCTAGGTGTTCACATTATTCGGTCCAACCCCTGCATTTTCGTGTGAAATCAGTTTAAAAATAATCGTAATATGAGCGGGTACTGATTTTCACTTGAATTTTGAATATAATTTTAGCACACCTCGGATATAACAGGTGTTTCGGCTGCAACGTGTTTTTGCAAGATTCCTCTGAAGATTTAAATTAAAACACCGACGTGCTCTGGAAAATTCAGGTTTTGTTTTTTTAATTGATTCGAATGAATACACTGCAGCAAACAAAGTGAAAAACTTCTGTGTTGGAGTTTCCAGTATCATTCCCAGGTTAGCGCAGAATATTTAACCGTCTTGGTTATTTCGAAGGACAAAATCTCCCAAGTGCAGAAGTCACCCTGCAAGGAACAAGTTTCTTCACACTGTTTTCCCACGTACTAAGTTTAGCTCGCTCAATGTGTTCTTAAGCCTTCTTCAGAAGCCTCTTATATTTAGCTGCAATTAGGCAAGGAGAACGCCTCATTAACTAATTGGGTTTTACTTATTGGGAGCGGCCGACCTTGAGTTTCCACAGTGGAAGATAAACCCGCGTTGAGTCTCACACATCTGTGCAAGCCTCTCGTGCATGCCTCAATCACACTGGGAAACAGTAAACAAACAGTGGAACTCTTTTCACACAAAGCGGAACATCGTGACAGAAAATTAATCCATATTTGACTTCCCTAACGGGCAGTTGGTTTCTCTATCAAAAGGTGGCAAACCAACATGTTGACCGTTTTCGCACCTAAAAATATTTCGCTGCACTGAAACAGAGGTGCGTTATGGCAATGCAAATAGAGTTGCAGCACCGATTAATCGTTTCTGTGTTATACAGTAATGGCCAAAATTGTGGAAACCTTTTGGAAATAGTGTATTTCTGAGGTTTGATGGCTCATAACACCCCCTTTTCTTTGGAGTAAAACCATAAAATTATATATCAATGGAAAGATAATTTCATCAAGAATGTATAACGATTATGAAGGATTTTGTATTAGAACAGCAGTTATAAAGAAGAAAAGTGGAACACATGGGAAAAATGAGATATACAATAAATTATCACCATGTCAGTTAATACTTAGTTGGGTAACCTTTATCGTTAATTACGGCCTTACAACGTAATCCCATGGAGTGAACCAAGTTTTTTAGTTCTGCAGCTGTTAAAATGTGAAACCAAGATTGAATTATTGCTTCTATTAATTGGATTTTATTGCCGGGTTGCTTCTGACTAACAAGTTTCTTTAGTCGGGTCCATAGATTTTCGATGGGGTTAAGGTCTGGGCTATTCCCAGGACATTCCAGCAGTGGAATATGATTATCTTAAAACCCCATTTTGCACACAGCAGCAACATGATATGGAGCTGAATCCTGTTGAAATATAAATGCTTCATTATCTTGGAAAAGATACGTGCGGAAGGCTTCAGTTTGGGCTCAAGTATTTCATTAATGTATTTTTGGCCATTTATATTCCCATTAATCACGCAAATTCTGCCCACACCTTTTGATGTCATACAACCCCAGATCATAACACTAACTGGGTGTTTCACGGCACATGTAATGCAATCAGGATGCAAATCTCCGATTCTTTTCCTTACGTATTTTATGCCATCACTACCAAACAGGGAGATTTTGGTCTCGTCACTCCAAATAATACTGTCTCATTGTTCCGCTCTCCAGTTAAGATGGGTTTTAGCCCAGTTTAATCTTTTTCAACCTTTGTTTGAGAGACAAAAATTGCTTTTTCGTGGAATTCTAGCTTTTAGACCAAATTCCTGCAGTCTGAGCCGAACAGTCCTTGCACTCAACTTCACATTGCATTTCGCCATTTCATCTTGTATACACCCAGATGATTTTCTTCTGTCACGTAGGCACACTCTTAATTCTATCATCACTTGCTGTTGTGCACCTTTTCCTGCCTTTACCAGTCTAGTTTTCTAGTGACTGAGTCTCCTTATACCTCTTCAAAAATTTAGAAATGCCACCTTTGGTTAAGTTTCCACCAATTTTTCTTCTAATTTCTTCATAACTGAAGCCTTGTTCACTTAATAGTACTATTTTACAGCGCTTTCTGGGTGACCAGTCAACTCTTTGCGCCATTTCTTTAATTTTATTACGTTTTACAAGCTCACTAAATGAAAGAACACAAAAAAACCCCAACCAACTTGATAGCAGTCACATAACACACTTTCAAATGTCCTCCTCTCAGCTCCAATACATGGCATCAATAGCTGAATCCTACTGTGACCTCATTGGCTCATTGGCAAAACAAGATGACACCTGATTGGCTCTCTAAACACTCATGCTCATTGGCTATATTCAAATGAAGGAAAGCTACTTCATATCAACCTAAGCAAGTTGTTTCCTTTTTCTGGTTATTGGGCTATAACTTTTCATAGAATACAGATAATTGAACAAAATTTGTTGCATTACATTCTTGATGAAATTATATTTCTATTGATATATAATTTTATGGTATTACTAAAAAATGGTGTTATGAGCCATCAAACCTTAAAAATACACTTTTTTCAAAAGGTTTCCACAAATTTGGCCACTACTGTACCTTTTTCTCGTTTATGCGTAAATTCCTGCAGTCCCGACAGAATTCGATATGTACTAACGTTAATTTATTTCACTTGTTATTCATCAGATTGTAAGTTTCGTTTATACTCTTTCATTTCTACTCCGTAAAAAATAAGTGGCGTGAATTCACGGAAAATTTCTGAACATGACGTACAGCAAAGTTGCTGTTTTTAAAAGTGCCCGTTTATTGTAACTTCCGTATTTTCACAGATTTTTCGTAGTCAGAAATTCCGTTTATTTCAGAAAAGTCCGTTTCAGGTTATTCCGTATTTAAACCGAAATTTAACAAAAATTAAAGAACCTGCACTTTTCAGCCCTTACACCAGATCATCCTTTCGCAGCAGCCAGGATCGAACCCCGTCGTTTGGGTTGGTTCAACAGATACCGCTCTCCTTTAACCACTCAGCCAGAAATAGTCAGGGATTCAATTCACTTCCATCGTAAAACAAATTACACGGCGATGAAATTTTTTTTTGTTAATAATGCGAGTGATTTAGTCATTTTATTTTCTGTTGGAGCTTATTATTTTTCCGAATAAGTTTGTAATTATTTTTTTTTTCTGTAGGACTTTTCACGAATCAAGCATTTTTCATCGTGATATTTCGAAGCAATAAAATGCTTTGCGACTTGATCTTTTTAAACTGACAATAACTTTCAATTATTTAAAAAAAAAAAAAAAAGGTGAAATGTACTATCTTATAGTATTATTTCACAAAACTCCTAGGTATAAAATTTACTCTTGATAACTATTTCCCATTTTCTGGAAATAGCTATCAAGAGTAAATTTTTAAGAGTAATTTTATAGCTTTTGTTTTAAGGGGTCCAAAGACTGATACATAGACATCGTACAATCATCTATACAATAAGGTAAGTACCCGGTTTCTTACAGTAGCACGAAATATAATAAATAGCTGGTTCACAAAATCGGGGAGAGAAGAAATATTCTGTGCCACAGTAAACAAAATTTGTGCGATATAACATCCACAATATCCGATCCCGTTACAGAACTTTTTTTTTTTTTTTGATTGAGGTTTAACGACCACCGTGAGCAACTAAATGGGCTATAAGCAGTCGCCCGTCCCTAATTTAGGGTCACGGGTTCCAGGGAAGGGACAGAGCCGTAAGACAAACAACATCCTTGCTTCACCGGGATTCGAACCCAGACCCCGTTCGGACGAATGATCAGAGGCCATCGCTTAGACCACTGCGCCACCGGGGCGGCATTTTATAGAACTTCAAAATCAAATACCGCGAGAGATTATTTGAAATTTAATAGTTAATCAAACTTCCAAGTATTACGTGAATCTCTCCTATTACAGGAAATTTTTCGTCATATGAATACGGAAAAAGTGAGAACGGAGTTTTTCTATTAATATAAGAAAGGAATTGCGGGAAGGTTTCTGGAAATTCAGAATTTTCCCATTGTACGAAAAATCCATGAAATTCAGGTTTCTTTCCGTCATTTCACGGAAAAGGTCGTATCAGAAATATGCTTCGTTAATTCACGAAAGAAATGACGGAAAGTGGCTCGTGAATTTCAGTTTTTGCGGTGTAGCTAAAAGGAAAGATTAACCAGTTTGAGCCTAATTCAAGGAGAACCACCTGCCTTTTTTTTTTTACTTTAAACTTCCCTTTTCCATTAATCGATGCCACAGGCATATCGTGAAGAGGATAGATATCTGTCGCGGAATATTTTGAACACGGTGAATTGGTTAAAGCGAAATTTGGCGATTTGAAAGCTGTGAACAAAATTTTGCCATGGCTTGCAAAATGATTTTACTGCGGATGGTGCAAACCTGCTTGACCAAGCTGGGTTCATTGAAACGAGGTCCCTCTCAACTGGAAAATTCGGAACCAGTCACAATACCAGTCGAGATTTGGTCGAATTTTAAGCACAGGAACTTTAGATGCCAGCTGTGATTTTGAAATTGCGACGTGATTACTTTTGACTAGTGATGAACTGATGTAAATGAAAGATTGTGAGAACAGGAGTGACAGTGATGACGAAGAAAGTGTGACCACTCTACCAATAACAAAATTTAAAATTTGCCCACGTTCTTTCTTCCTATGATGTGAGGAAAACATTTCATTTGTCATGAATAGGGCGCGGATTTCTATGTCATGTCATATTTTATCCTAGAAAGTCATATTTTGATCTTTTGAAAATGTTAGGTCACATTTTTGACTAATTTCGTAATAAACGGCATTTTGGTTATGCGAATGCGAAATGATAGCCAGTCGTTGGCTATGCGAATGCGAAATGACGTCATAAGGACTCCACGACTCGTAACCCCAAGCATTTCGAACGGCCTGACTTTCCCATGGGAAAATTTTCCTGAATATAGATTGTGTACAAAGAGAAAACATCCTCTTGTTTTTAACAGATGCCGCTCCATACATGACTAAGGCAGCGAAGGAACTTAAACTACTTTATCCGAAAATGGTCTATATCACATGCCTTGCACATAGTTTACACAGAGTGGCCATAGAGATTCAAAGCAACTATCCTGATGTAGATAAGCTAATTTCAAATGGTAAAATTTTTTTCATAGAAGCTCTGCTTCACGTGCAGAGAAGTTCAAAGAAATTGCTCCTACTTTGGCACTTCCTCCTTAACCTGTCCTAACGCGGTGGGGGACCTGGCTGGATGCGGCTTTGTATTATTGCACAAATTATGATTCTTTAGACAGGACAGTTAAAGAATTTGACTGTTGTGATTTTTCTTCCATCAAAATTGTGCAAGATTTTTTTTTCTGATACCTTGGCTGGAAATTTGGCATGTATATAAAATGTAACTTCAGTGGAATATCTAGTGCAATCACTCGCCTTGAAACTGTAGGAATAAAACTTAGCGATGAACTAGAAATTGTGAAACAAACTGTGGGTGATTTAAAGCAAGCAACGTGAAAGTATAGCTGAAAAAGTGACAAACTGCAAAGAGTGTTGCAATCTAATCCAGATTATTCAACACTTCCCAAAATAAGTGACATTCTTTGTGGAAGTAAAGCAAAATTTGATGACTTCAAGCCAGAATTTTCTCTAGATGAGTTGGCGTTATTCAAATTTGCCCCTGTAACCTCCTGTGATGTCGAGCGGAGTTTCTCTAGGTACAAGAACATACTCACGAGCAACAGAAGGAGTTTTGAGTTTGATAACCCGAAGATGCACGTAATCATCCAGTGCAATTCTATGATCGACGATATTACTCTCAAAATGTCCATTTGATTCCTTCAGCTCTAGCACTTTTGCACTGATTAGTGCTAATTGTTTAATTAAATAGAAGTCATCAAGTTCTAAGTATGTAGAAGTGATGAAGAATAAACCTTTTAGTTAATAACTATAATCTATATGTGTATAAGCACTGAGTTTTAAAAATTGGGTGATAATTTCATAAAATTTATGGTCATATTTCCGGTTTAATTGGTCATATTTAAACAACTTTAAGGTCATATATGCTTGCATATTTTTAACATTTTTAGGTCATAAAAATCCGCGCCCTAGTCATGAAATAAACGATAAGTACTGAAAACGTTCTCACTACAAAAAAAAAAAAAAAAAAAAAAAAAAACTCAGGCTCAGCTGGTACAGTATTTTAAAACACTGCAGTTGAAAAATAATGCTCGAGGGCCTGCTTTTAATCAGAGTTAGACTACGTATCGATAAAATTATGCTACCACACATACCTTATCTGTCTATTCCAGAAAATGTTTGAAAATGAAAGTCAGTTAAATTAAGGAACAATGTTCTACTAGTGGCAAGTTAATCAAACATTTGCTCTCTACGTTAATTATTGTAGTTTTAAAAATATAGAGGTTCGTATTTTCTATACTGATATCGTTAAAGTTAGAAGTTTCATTTATACGTTTTTCACAGTTACACGATTTTCATTTTGGCCCCTGTAAAAAACTTATAATCGATGCTTTACCGTACGTTGTTAACATCACATAGCGAGACAATTGTGCAGTGGAAAAAAACATTTTGTTTTCAAATTTTGATACAGCTCGACTAAAAATGAACTGAAGGTATTTTATTTCCTTGATGAATACAGAAACAAATCAGTAAGAGACATTACTTGTTACATAAAGTTGAATAAATTGGACATAGTGTTTAGTGAGGTGTACAAATTAGCAGACCTAATACTAAAGTTTCCATCAACAACTGCAACTGCCGAAAGAAGTTTTTCTGCGTTAAAAAGAATCAAGATATATCTTAGAGCTACACAAGGACATGCACATTCGACCAACTTGGCTGTTTTGTCAATAGAGAAAAGCATTCTTTTTAAATATGAAAAAGTACTCGGAAGAAACGTTTTATGAAAAGGTAACACTCAAGTTCACACAAAAGGAAAGAAGAATGGAGTTCTTGTACAAATAAAGTATTCAGGGGATGAATGGAGTTCATGTACAAATAAAGTATTCAGAAGAAGAATGGAGTTCATGTACAAATAAGTTTTCAAATCCTAAACCTCATAATTATTTGGTATCATGTTAGCAAATAGCATGTACCTAAAATTTAGAAAAAAATGTTACTATTATGCTTAACAATTAAAAATTAAACATCGCAATGTAAAAAAAAAAAACAGTACTGGGGGAGGGGGGGGAGGGGATGAGATAGCCCAGGTCTCGGACCCAAGATACGCCACAGATGATTTATTGAGCGAAGCTCTCTTTACGAGACTCGAGACAATTAGTTGTTTGGGCATAGCTACAACATGACACATCCGATCACCGTGATCTTTTCAATGCGATTGGACATCGTCCATGGTCATTTGATGCCTTCCGAATCCCGAAATTCCGTGTCATTGAGGAATAATCGTCCCAAAACTTGCATTTTTAGGCGGTTTTCTGGGTTTTTAGAAGGGGTCGTTTGTTACCTATCTCGTCCAAAGATCTTCAGCCGATCGCGGTGACACTTGCCACAGAGAAAGGGAAGGACATGACGAGTGACATGGGGTTGGTATCATGGTGATTGGTCGTGCGGTATAAAAATAATGACCATTAAAAAACTGATCAATTTTAATAATAAAAAAATCCGCTCTCTATGCCAGACTCGGGACAATTAGTTGTTCGGGCATAGCTACGACATAACACATCCGATCACCGTGATTTTTGGCATGCGATTGGACATCGTCCATGGTCAGGTTTTGAGTCCTTCCGATTTTACAAATAGCTTCGCTCAAAATTTGCCAACTGTACCCGAGTTATCGGTTACCGTTGGCGGCTTGCCCTAGTATATAACCTACAATATCCACTGCAGTGAGAATTTTTGAACGCCCTGTGTATATACGTATACGATTATGTGTAATTGTAAATTGAGTTTCGAATTTATAGTCGAAACCAGATTTATCCGGGTCGGGTCAAATTATATAACTTCCGGGTCCAAAATGTTTGACCCGTTTCCAACTCTGGTCTATACTCACGGAAAGGCCGATCGGACCTGATTTATGGACTGGAAAATACTGAGTGTGTGCTTCTGCTGCATAGTATATAGTTCCAATCTTAAAGCTCGTATTCCAGCTTGAACTGTGACTTTAAAAAGTACATAGTTGCTCTAAACGTTTCTCGTACTTTAAGAAAATTATCTCAGTTTCGGTCGCGTTTCTAAACAAGAAAGATGACAACGAAATTTCGGTTGTAATGAGCACGTCTTTTTTATCCTTTCCGACACGAATAAAATATTTTAAAGTCATTCATAGTGCATGGAATCCGTTAAAACAAGTTAGTAAAATCACGCAATGCATTCATTATGATACGCTTTCCAACATAACAGAAATCATTACTCAAGGTATGAGGATAATGGCTGTGGAATAAATCTCGTTCCTGTGCCCTGACCTTTGACCCCATATCGATGATATTCAACAGAACCGGTTCAGTATACCTCCGGAACAACATACTAAAGTTTTGTCTCAATAGAAGCGTTTTTAGTAAAGTTATGAGGATAATGGCTGCGGAATAAATCTCGTTCTTGTGTCCTGACCTTTGACCCCATTTCGATGATATTAAACATAATTGGTTCAGTATACCTCCGGAACAACATACGAAAGTTTTGTCGCAATAGAAGCATTTTTAGTCAAGTTATGAGGATAATGGCTGTGGAATAAATCTTGTTCCTGTACCCTGACCTTTGACCCCATTTCGATGATATTATACAGAACCGGATTAGTACATCTCCGGAACAATATGATGAAGGTTAGTCGGAATCGAAGCATTTTTACGTAAGTTATGACGCACAGGGGCGATGGAATGGATCCCGACCTTTGACCCCATTTCGCCCATTTTCAATAGGGTTCCTTCCCAGGTTGTCCTCTACCACATACTGAAATTTCATCGAAATCGAACCATTTTTACACGAGTTATCGTGCCGACAGACAGAAGGACAGCTGGAGCTTATACGTTACTTCAACCTACGGTTGGGAAGCGTAAAAAAGAAATCAACCAGATTTCTACAATTGATAAAACTTCTAGAAATAGAAACAATTACTTTCTTCTACTAGTTGCTGAAAAGTATGTTGCACAAATCGTTTCTCATGCAGAAGATATCAGAAGCCAAAGAGATTTTCAAATCGAACCGTTTAGAACAAGAGGTATCGAGCAAAAGATACAATTTTACTCTTACCCATCTAGCGGAAGAATTCTGAATAATGGAAAAGTGGGAAATATGCAAAAAGTGTTCATCACAGCAAAACGTATACTAAGGAAAAATATTTTATTTAAATATGCTTCTTGGAAGTTAAGATAGCGAGAAAAAGGTTTTGAGTTTTACGCCCCCTAGTAGGAAAACTGTGTATTATTTCACTGTAGCGATTGGCATACCGTAAGAAAAAGAAAATTTGCAACAGGGTTTTTTAGAAGCGGAGATAGAGTTAGTTGCAAAGAGAAATGCACACTACCACCAGTAATATATTTCACTAATTATTTCCGGAAATTCGGATGTAAAAAATTTCGTTCCGGACCGATAACGTCTAAACGAGTGGTGAAGTGATGAACTAAGAATTTATTCAGCCCAAGTGACAGGAAAGAAAGCTAAGAGGAAGGTTTAGAGAATCGTTTGAAGACCATTGTGAGGAGCTCGGACGGGCTCAGAATTCATGAACTACCGAAAAACCCGGGCCCGGTCTCGGAATTACACGTCTTGAATTTCATTACTGTAATTAATTCAACACATGTAATTCCGAGCCCGGTTGAATTACACGTGTTGAATTTCATTGTGGATTTGTTACCATGGTGGAAGGATTTTCAATTTCCTAAGCTCTAGCTGCCATTGCAAAACAAATTTTGCTTAGCAAGACTTGCATTATGCAGCATTGTCCTAAGCTATGGCCCAAGCAAGGATTAGTGTAAGTAGGTCTGGTATCGAAAAACTGGGAAAAAATCACATTCACATTTTTTGTATTTTATTAAAAATCAAGAATCTTATCTTACAAATGATGTATTAATTTCCAAAATTGTGCAGTTAGAAGTATTGTTATTTTTTTTAATTTCCTCACTCCCGCGATTTTTGGGGTGAGGTTGGTTTTTAGTGCAGCATGTCGAGTTTTAGAGAAAAGAAGATCAAGTTGAGGCATTAGATGTAATTCTCTCTCTCTCTTTTTTCATGATGAACTTGATCTGGAAACTGCACACACATATGGTAATGTGATTATTATACTATTAAGCGCAAAGCTTTGCTAATGTTACAAAATGCAGAATAATCTGGTCTGGAATGCTTTTACGTTCTTTTTTTTTTTTAATTTTGGAAATTTCCCTGCGTGCTTTTTTTTTTTAATTCTGCTACATCACTCTAAACTACCTTTACCAATTAGCATATATGTAAATTATATTGCAAAGATTAGTTTTCTAGAGTCAAAATTGCAAACACTTGCAACTGTCTGTACGGCGTTGTACGTTTTATAATGCAATTTATTCAAAATAAAAGTAAATTTAGAAATCAAAAAGAAATAACGAATGGAATTTTTTGTTTCTAAACGATTTTCTTTTCTTCAGCTTTTACCAAAATTACTGATTCCCCTGATACGGTCGAAGGGCACGTTGATTATTTATTTATTTTCAAATCCACATTTTAGAACATTTGGCTTTATGCGTAGTATTTCTAAAAACACATTAATATTGTGAAGTGGATTAACTGAACTAAACTTTTTAGACTAATCTTTGCTTGGGCCATATCTTTTTTGGCCAGTGTATAATGCATAAATGCAAGCCTTGATAGGCAAAATTTTCCAAGAATCCGGGCCCGGGCTCAGCAAACACATCTAATCAAAGAAAGCTGGCTGGGGCTCTAGGCCTTTGGACCCGGGCTCCTAAAATTGAGCCCGAACTCATCTCTAGAAGACTAGACTCACGAATGCCTTCGTTCCTGTGCGGGACTTGGGATGGGTGTACGAGTTGTGTGCCATGATCGCTGTAAATAGAGGCGTTTCATACATCAACAGTAAATGAAATCTAGCACCATCACTAGCTTTGATTTGGCTGTTGATTTTGCTTTGTGAGCTGATTTGACCTATGAATCAAGAGAACAGTTCAGTGATATGTATCTACCCGATTTTTGTTCTACTGTGAAATTTCAGTAATTTCGCTATGAACGTCTGGCCTAGGCCCGTGTAATATTCGCGACATATTGACGTTAATTGCGTCTTGATTTGCGTGTAATCCTGGAGCAATCGTTGTTTCTCGTAAACTTAATTTTCGCCACGCTTTCGAATGGAAAAAGTACCAGTCAGGTTTTTAATACCATTTTTCTTGGTTAATTAAGCAAACAGCAGTATCAACTAAAGAAAACGATCTTGTGATAATGTTTTTGATGTCAATAGCATTCGTGTTGGACGTTAAACGGGGAAATATATGTACCTCGGAAGTATCCAGTAAGCTATACATATGACAGTAACTGCTGTTAAAACTGCGCTTGCTGAAGCATTAAATACGGCATGCGTTGGATGTTTTATCATATCTTCCATTTTAAATTTATTTTACGAAGGCACGTTACGAAAAAACGTAAGGCTTCTTTCTATTCAAGATAAGCGGCAGTTACTGTTTTCTGGTCGTTTGCATTTTCCTCGATGTCTGTTCCATCTTTGTTTCACATCATTTGGCGTTTGACAACATCGATTTTTATAGGCCCGTCAAAAGGATGGAAAGCCCCTGGCTTCGTTGTCGGAAACAACAGCACTTCGAAAGCATAAAACAGGATGCCTTATTTAAAGTAGGAAGGTTTTTACTTTTTTCTTTTTCTTCCTTTTTTTTTTTTTTTTTTGTTTCGAGCTCATTCCGGTAAAGATTTCAGTGAGAACTGGGAGATGCCGCAGGTAAAGAAAAGTAGGAAGACACAGAAATATCTCCATGAGAAGTCCAGAAAAAAAAAAGAAGAAAAATGCACATGTAGAGCGAAAAGTTTAAAAACTCCTCAAAAAAGTTTTCTTGTTTATCAGTTTTTTTTTTCAATAGTGAGCAGCAGTGAGAGCTCACATGTTGCAAAAATGATAAGAGGGATTTTATCAAGCTTTCGAATATAACGAGCACGTGTTTTGCCAAAAGAGATATCTGGAATGTTCCAGAGTATCCCTGCATCACGTAGAATGTAGGAGGAAATAACAGTGCAATGGAGATATCGCATCCACAGACGGTCATGGCCAGGGCTCGACAAATATGTTCTAGATCTAGGAGCCAGCTCCAAAATTTAGGCGCCAGGTGAAACAAAGTCAATAACGCATGAACACATGTTTGGTTATGACGCTGGAACGAAAAGTGGTAAACCATATTTGTTGTCATTTTTTTTTCTTATTACCTAAACCACTTATTGCAAAATAAAGTTCCAATTTGCTTCATAATTTTCTTTTTATGTTCTTTTAGTAGACGATCTCAAAAAATTTCAGATTTCGATTTTATTAAAATACTATTTGCGGAAGTCATATTTTTTACATATTAATTTAAAGTGCCATTTTTTTCTTCGTATAATCTGTAAACCATAAAATTAAAAAAAAAATTTTGTTTGTGAGATCTACAAGGGTATATAATCCAAAGGCTGTGAAAAAAAAAAATAATACCACGTATAATCCGCTGCAGCATATGATCTGTAGATCGTGAAATTCTGAGAAAAGCAATTTTTTCCTTCGCATAATCTGCAGCAGCATGTCGCAGAACATGATATTTAAAAAAAAAAAATAACAGTCCATACCACATGATCATACTGCCCCTAAAATAGCAGTTTAAGGAGAAGATGAGACCAAAGAACGGGGAAAAAAAGCTGAATATTTTAACTGGTGAAAAATCAAAACAGACAGCAAGAATGCGTACTACTGTCAGTTTGTCTTTTATTGACTCTGCAACTTCACAGCACCACTGCTTAATTTTTCTTTGTGCTGATATCATTCTCTCTCTACTTCTTCATTGTCACTTTTCTTGTTTTTTTATGCCCTCTGATAAAAACCATCAGTCTGAGGACCATGAGTGCATGATATCAAAGCTTCACTGTTTTAGATAAATGGTGTAACTTTGGGAATATTAATACTTTTGAACACCATGCATCAATTTTTAAAATTTTCGTCACTTCCGTTTTCGGGAATTTCCTTCTTCCTTTAACAAGATTTAACAGCGCTGGAGAGTGGGAACATCGCGGGTGGGAGTTGATTACGGGAAATCCGTCCGACTTCTGGTTTTGGAAATTTTTCTTCTATTTTCAAGCCTGAAATACAAAAAATTATGCAGTGAAATGATACTTAAAAATACTGAACAGAAGTAATTATGATTACGGAAAAAATCTTAACTCCGTCGGCTTCCCGTTTTCGAAAGTTTCGTAAAGACGGAATTCCGTCCTCCTCCGACCCCCCCACCCCTTCAAATTCTGTTTACTTGTGCATCGATCTCCTGAGTGGCCGGCCAACATAACGAAAAAGACAGAATTTCTCGAATTCGCGGAAGAAGCCTGAAGATTAGGAGGCAATTTTCGCGGCGTCTAACTTCCGTTTCCACAAATTCTTGCTACAGTTTCAAGCTGAAATACGAACATATATGCCATAAAATGATATTTAACAAGAATACTAGACACAAACGCATAATCGGGAGAAAAAATAACGATTAGGGCAAATTCTTTTTACTCCATTTAACTATTGTTTTCGAAAGCT
The DNA here is from genome assembly GCA_039090855.1 of Macrothele yani. Taxonomy (NCBI): domain Eukaryota; kingdom Metazoa; phylum Arthropoda; class Arachnida; order Araneae; family Macrothelidae; genus Macrothele; species Macrothele yani. The sequence goes on along the minus strand of CM077006.1, from coordinate 19,372,791 downwards.
TTGAAAGAAATACCGGCCCCAGACGGAAAATGACCCCCCCTAAAAAATTGTTCTTAAACAAAATGAAAATTCGTAGAATCCGTAGTTTCGAGCGTGAGTTCCGTAGTCAGACAACAAAATCCGTAGAAACTAGACATTCCGTAAAATTAGCATGTACGACAGTCGTATAATCCGCACCTATCATGTTAATTTCTGACAGAAAACTGCGATTCACAGGACCGCCTCAGAAATCCAAAGATGTAAGAAAGAAATGATCGTCTTATTGAAAAAGTAACTGTCATTTTGAAGTACTTCTGTGCTACTTTTAAGTAAATAAAGAACTAAAATCGCTAGCTGTTGCAGCATTACCGTAGTTCATTAGTTACACTAAAAAATTCCGTTGAAATTGCGGACAGTTCGCATCGTCTTATTTGTGGATACGTTTTAACTGAATACCGAAAGTAAAAAAAAAATTAACTAACACAATTAACGCACCAAAACTAGGCAATGCGATTCGCAGAAAGGTTACATGCTACGGAATAGCTTTGCGGGATTCTCGAGAGTAGCGGATTCTCACACCACGTAGGCTTCGGCACGCGCGAATAGTAACAACGCCTTCCTTGCGTCATATTTTCTGTCAAAATGCTTCTAAAGTACAAATAAATAAATATATATATATATATATATTCTTACAATCTCCTCGCCAGCCGCCCCGGTGGCGCAGTGGTCTAAGGCGCTGGCCTCTGACCATTCGTCCGTAAGGGGTCCGGGTTCGAATCCCGGTCAGGCATGGATGTTGTGTTTGTCTTATGGCACTGGCTCTCTCCCTTCCCTGGAACCAGTGACCCTAAATTAGGGACGGGCGACTGCTTATAGCCCTGTTGGAAATAAAATTATTTAAAATAAATTTAGTCCAACATGCACGTGCATAGATAGCCCCAGGGGATAGCGGGAGGCAATCTCAAGCCTTGTGACGATACTTAGGCCCCAGGGGATATAGGGGGGGTCGGAAAAGTTGAAGGGTCAGTTCCCAAGGAGGGAGCGAAGTGACGTTCCCCGGACGGATTAGATGAATTCCAGACTGGTCAAGTGACCTTGGCATCCGCGGACAAGGTGAAGCTCAGAAGGTCAGAAGGTCTTCACTGGTCAACAGTGTGGAGTGCGTATAGCGACAAGGGACAGACGTGGATAGCGGATCGTCGAGCGATGTGACGAGAGATAGATGAAGTACTGCCAGCGCTGACAATTGGAAAAAGATTTGGATTGAAAACCTGAAAGACATATGGAAATACCAGTTAAGTTATTTTTCCTTTTCCCTGTTATTGCATGTACTTGCTTAAATTAATTCATAACCCTATTCAGAGCACGTGGCGTGTGTATTGGTCATGATCAAACAATGAAAACCCAGTTAGCTAGGTAAAACATTTAAGTAAAGCATAGGAGAAAAGGAACTAGAAGTAAAATGAATCACTAAGCTTTGCACTTATATATATAGATAGATGTATGCAGAAATGATCGGAGACGTTATAGAGAAAAATCGTAATAATAGTAAATTTTATGTGTAAGGTATTGCTAACGGCTGCACCCACGCACGTGGTACCTTAGTGTTCCTAATTCTCTCGTATTAAACTATTTTTGTTACTTCCACATAAGATTCCTGTTTGTTTTCCTTATAACCACACAAGACATAAGTTAAGGTATGTGTAAACTAAGATATGTGTTTATGTTTCTGATTTCTTTCACGAGCGGCACCTTTACTCCCCCACCATTCCAGTGACGGGATAGAGGTGAATCACAACGCCGTGCTTTATTATATTCTAGTACATATAAGGGGCACGTTTTTGTCCATATACGATCACTGTAGAACAAAAAGTCCCATAGTTATAAAAAGGCACGATAAAGTAAATTTAATCGGTAAATGATCTGTAACTGATGCACCTATAATTTGTTCATAATAATAAATATAACAATAAAATTAACACCTTGTATTTAACATTGATGACAGTAACACGTGTTCCAATGAATAGCATCAACACGTGTTCCATTGTTCGTAACTTTAACACGTGTTTTGTATTAGAATGTAACGTTGGTACAGATTAACGTTTGAAGATTTATGGTGAATTGTTTCATAAAGTATATAACTATGGTGAATTGGTTTGAGCTAAATATTTGTTTATAACATATGATTATTCCTATGATTATAACGTTTCAAATAATTGAATATAACATTGGTGCCGTGACTTTTGAGCCATTCGTGCTGTCACGTATTTTTCCCCGTCGCAGTACGGATTGAATGGGTTTTCTTTTCTTCATGTGTAGCAGTTCTTTATTTTCTTTTGTTGTATGCGCGCGATTGTTTTCTTAAGGTGTTATTTTGACAACTTCATTACTAAGAGTTAGGTAAAAGCGCAATTGCATGTTGTAGGGAAAGGTATTATTTTAATTGGTATTAGTGTATAACTTAGGTATTAAACTTCTATTAAAAATGTCAGGCTCCTCCGTTCAAGATTCCATGCAGGAGTTGCAATTTATTGCATCAGTACTTCCCCTGATTCCCGAATTCTCTGGAAACGATAAGCTTATTCCAGCTTGTTTCTTGTTCGAAGCAATAGAGGGATTAGAATCAGTTACTAATTGGTCAGAAAAAGTAAAAATTTTTGTAGCAAAAGCTCGCATGACGCAAGCAGCTTTAGGATTTTTGAGTGAATCTCCCCATGTTAGACAGCTTGATGATTACAAGATGTTTAAATCAGCAGTGATAAAAAGGTTTGCCAATAACCAACCTCTAGTAGTGGCAATACAAAATTTTAATTCTTGCAATCAAAGACCAGAAGAGTCGGTCGCCCAGTATGAATCACGTCTAAGAGGATCAGCGCATTCTTATCTAGGCACACCGGTCTCAGGGGATGAGCAGGTTAAGGCACTGGTTGATTCAATTATGTTATCACAATTTTTAGCAGGTGTGGAAAGAAGTATTCAAACAGAGGTACTTTCGAAAGGGCCTGCAAATTTCGATCAAGCAGTACAAGATGCACTGCTTGCTGAGGCAAATCGACATATCATCAAAAAGAGTGTCAATTCTGCCGATGATGCAGATCAAATCCCTCGAGAAAGCGCCCCAGGCGATGCTAATGGTATTTCAGAACTTTGTCCCATGTTTCAGCAATACATCGGGCAGCAAAATGCACTTATCAGTACCTTACGAGAAGAATCACAACAAATGAGTGAAAGATTAATGAAAGCCGAGAATGAGCTATCAAAATTGCAATCAAAAATTAATGAAAGTCAAAATTATGAGAATTCCAGATATAAGGCTAGGCGAAATTTTGTTAATGTCAGATGTTTCGGATGTGGTGCATTAGGACACCCAGTTAGCAGATGTAATCAGCAATCAAATAATTTTGGAAACCAAAGACAGGGAGATAGAGCCCCGTTTCGTGTCCCCAAATCTTCAGGTTACGGAGCGCGGGATACAAATGGCGCGGGTCATTTTAATCCTCGCGGAAATTTGTACCAGAGACAAAACAGGAATAACAACCAGGGAAATGTAAACACTGCAGTTGTCAATACGTTCCACATCCAGAGACATAGAAGTTTTCCGTTAGAGCAGAATAAGCATTTTGATCAAATAAATAGGAATGCTAGACCACATTACGTAACACATCAGAAACAACGTCAGGCTTATGACAACCTCCGTTGTTTTGGATGTGGAACTGTAAACCACAAAGTGAGATTTTGCAGAGGAAAAATAATTACAGAAATCCATTTCCCTCAAGACCTAGTCAGGGTAGGCATTTTTACAATAATAGACACCAGCGTGCTCAAAGTTCCCCAAAGCCACGTGTTACTCAAAATGAAGAGGCTCAAGAGAAGGTCCAGGTTTTGACAATAGTTGATTCCCGAAGTAAGATCAAAGCAAGCGTAGATAAAATCTCAACAGTTGAATCCACTACAGAAATTGTACATAAGCAACGTAAAAATGAAAAAGACAACTTAGAATCCCCCCAGATTGTGAAGAACAGTAAGAGAAGAAGTCTGTAACGAATCCAGTTCGTTCTTCCTCACAGTCGTTCGCAAATCCTCATAATCCACTTAACGAAAAATGTGAAGAACAAACTGCAGAATCGCCATTTGATCTTTCACAGTTATTAGGAGTACAGGACGATAAAGATCCTTTTAAGTTAAAGCAGCCAAGCAAATCTTGTTCGAGACAGAAAGGTGCAAAGCAATAGAAGAGCTGCAGTTTATTTCATTTACACCCCTCCCCCCAGCCCCAATTCCAGTAGCAAATCTAATTCGGATCTTTATTAAATTTATTTGATAGATTTAGTAATTCATTATTGCAGTTAGAAGGCATTTTAAACGGAAGTTAGTAAGTCAGAAAGTTTTATTATAGGATTAGCATATATCTCTTAATATTAAAGCAAAAGGTGGAAAATTCACTAGTATTTTGTGTAATATATATGTATAAAATTTTCTCGAGTTCGGGTATTATTATTTTCCATTCCGTATTTCAAGTATGTTTCAAGTCTGTGTGTGGTTAGTGAATATAAAGGTGTGTGTAAAAAAAAAGAAAAAAAAAAAAAAAGAAATTTCTTAACTGGTTAACTAACGTTATGTTATATCTGAATATTCCCCAGGAACACATGGTTATCTCTTGTGGAGGTGTATGCTCGAAAAAATTCGTCAGATAAAAATTTAGTAGAGATATTGGCAAAAGTAATATAAAATATTAATGTTAATAATAATTAGGTGCAGTAGGACGGTATTGTTTAAGTTTGGCTGCGCGGGTCTATCTTTGCTTGGGAAGGAAAGAATAGTGTAAATCTAAGATATTAGATATACAACTATTCTGAAAAAAAAAAAATAATGATAATGAATGTAGATAAGGGTAAATGAAAAATTAAACCACTGGGTAATTGACTTTGTTTCGATTGACGGATCACACTGCCGCGTCTAGTCTGGGTAATGACAGAGCGGTACAGTGCGTAATCAGGGGAAGAGAGAAGGTTATAGAAGAAAAAAAAAATCAAAGTGTGAGTAAAGTCAGTGTGTTCCATGTGGTGGTGAACAGAAAGAATCACGTGTTGGTGAACAAAAAGAACCACGTGTTGGTGAACAAAAAAGAACCACGTGTTGGTAAACAAAAAGAATCACGTGTTGGTGGACAAAAAGAACCAAGTGTTGGTGAACAAAAAGAATCACGTGTTGGTGAACAAAAAGAATCACATGTTGGTGAACAAAAAGAACCACGTGTTGGTGAACGAAAAGAACCACGTGTTGGTGAACGAAAAGAACCATGCTTCCTATAGAAACTAAAGTGCAACAGTGATTGAAACACCGTTTTCTTTTCCCAAACTCAAACAACAGGAGGATATTCAAGTAATGATGCAAGCTTTTGAAAATAATGAACGGATCGCACGTGGCATGCGTAATGTAAGCGTGCTGGTGTATCCAAGGACGGTCGTAATTACTGTGAATGCAACGCATGTTTTTCATGTGGATGACCTACAGACTAAATAAAGTGCTACATTGACAGCGAAGACTTTGTTGTGCTGTGTGGTCAACAGGTAGTGAAAACGGTATGGTCGATGAACGGTGTGGTGAAAACGGTATGGCCGATGAACGGTGTGGTGAAAACGGTATGGCCGATGAGCGGTGTGGTGTTTAAAAGCACAAAGGACATTGTCCATGAGGGCGCATGCAGAGATGAATAAAACACAGGTGAAATGATTTTGCTGTTATTGTGTTCCAGGGTCAAAGAGACCTTGGTGAATAACCCATGCTATAGGTGACTGTGGACGAATAATACCTAGATAAACATATACGTACAGAGCTAAATGTTCTACAGCTAATTTTATTACCAGCATATAAAAAGCACAAATCAGGTGACAATGTTCTCCAAATATTACGAACTGCCAGTGATATTGGTTTGATGTCTGATAACTTTTTGTGTGAATTGTGTATGTGAATCGCAGAACTGAACGTAAATCGAACAATTTCACCTTGTCTTACTTTCCACCAGGAAAAAAAAAAATTAAGTCAAACAATAAAACTCAAGAATCGGTGGACGTGGACAATGACAATAAAAAAAAATTGAATATAAAAGCAAACAAACAAACGGAAAAGCGTTTGGCAGTTAAATGTGTTACTGATACTTGGTCAGCAACAGCTCAAAGTGTACTAAACGACACGTGCATGTAAGCTTCAGATGCCAGCAGTATCACTGAATTGATATTTTTTAGATATGTATTGTGGGTGCAGGACCGTAACAGTTAATTAATTTTTGTGTTTGAAAAGTGTATTGTGTATATGTGTGATTATGAATATTTTATATAATTTCATTGCTATATGTATATATAAGTGCACATGAGGAAAAAGATAGAGGATTACTAGGTAAGGATGGAGTAGTCTATCCGTGCGTGTAGTTTTCCCCCCAGCATTCTTTTTGGCCCCCCATAAAGATTACATCTGGTAAGGGAGGAATGTTGGAAATAAAATTATTTAAAATAAATTTAGTCCAACATGCACGTGCATAGATAGCCCCAGGGGATAGCGGGAGGCAATCTCAAGCCTTGTGACGATACTTAGGCCCCAGGGGATATAGGGGGTCGGAAAAGTTGAAGGGTCAGTTCCCAAGGAGGGAGCGAAGTGACGTTCCCGGACGGATTAGATGAATTCCAGACTGGTCAAGTGACCTTGGCATCCGCGGACAAGGTGAAGCTCAGAAGGTCAGAAGGTCTTCACTGGTCAACAGTGTGGAGTGCGTATAGCGACAAGGGACAGACGTGGATAGCGGATCGTCGAGCGATGTGACGAGAGATAGATGAAGTACTGCCAGCGCTGACAATTGGAAAAAGATTTGGATTGAAAACCTGAAAGACATATGGAAATACCAGTTAAGTTATTTTTCCTTTTCCCTGTTATTGCATGTACTTGCTTAAATTAATTCATAACCCTATTCAGAGCACGTGGCGTGTGTATTGGTCATGATCAAACAATGAAAACCCAGTTAGCTAGGTAAAACATTTAAGTAAAGCATAGGAGAAAAGGAACTAGAAGTAAAATGAATCACTAAGCTTTGCACTTATATATATAGATAGATGTATGCAGAAATGATCGGAGACGTTATAGAGAAAAATCGTAATAATAGTAAATTTTATGTGTAAGGTATTGCTAACGGCTGCACCCACGCACGTGGTACCTTAGTGTTCCTAATTCTCTCGTATTAAACTATTTTTGTTACTTCCACATAAGATTCCTGTTTGTTTTCCTTATAACCACACAAGACATAAGTTAAGGTATGTGTAAACTAAGATATGTGTTTATGTTTCTGATTTCTTTCACGAGCGGCACCTTTACTCCCCCACCATTCCAGTGACGGGATAGAGGTGAATCACAACGCCGTGCTTTATTATATGCTAGTACATATAAGGGGCACGTTTTTGTCCATATACGATCACTGTAGAACAAAAGTCCCATAGTTATAAAAAGGCACGATAAAGTAAATTTAATCGGTAAATGATCTGTAACTGATGCACCTATAATTTGTTCATAATAATAAATATAACAATAAAATTAACACCTTGTATTTAACATTGATGACAGTAACACGTGTTCCAATGAATAGCATCAACACGTGTTCCATTGTTCGTAACTTTAACACGTGTTTTGTATTAGAATGTAACGTTGGTACAGATTAACGTTTGAAGATTTATGGTGAATTGTTTCATAAAGTATATAACTATGGTGAATTGGTTTGAGCTAAATATTTGTTTATAACATATGATTATTCCTATGATTATAACGTTTCAAATAATTGAATATAACAGCCCCTTGAGTTGCTCACGGTGGTCGTTAAACCTCAAAAAAAAAAAGAAAAATCTCCTCGCGGTCTTTTATTTCGCTGTTACGTTACATTTTTTCTGTTACCGCATTTTCAGTGCTTTCCCAATAACAGCACCTCTCTGACAATTACCTCGCGGACTTTTTTTAAACGCCGCATCGTTTTTTTTTTTTTCTATCCCTTTAGCGGTGTCCGCGTATTTAAATTTATAACTTTTTAATAGATAATCTATGGATTATACAACAGAAATTACAGTATTTACTGCAAATTACGAAATTTCAAGTAAGACGAAAAATAGGCGCCACGGCCCGAATTTTAGGCGCCTTGGCGACCTGGCGCCCGGGATTTGTCGAGCCCTGGTCATGACCCAGTGGCCTGAGACGCCGGCTTCTGATTATTCTTCTGAGATGGGCATGGGTGGTGTGTTTGTCTGATGACGCTGGTTCGAACTCTTTCCTGGAACTAGTAGCCCTAAATTAGGGACGGGAGACTACTTATTAGTCCTAAGAGTAGCCCATGATGGTCGGCAGTGGTCTAAGGCCCTTAAGACCATTCACCCTATTTGAGTCCGGGTTCGAATCCCGGTGAGGCATGGATGTTTGTGTTTGTCTTTCAGCACTGGCTCTCAACGTGTTACTTGTCCGACACTGGCTCTCTGTGTACATTAGTCATTTAGTATACTTTAAAAACCATGTCTGATATGTACTTCTTGATGTGAAACATCTGTCTCCTGTCTATGTCTGCCTGTTTGTCATGCTTCTGTACCACCAGGTCCAATAAATCATTTTTAAACCCAGAAAGAACAACAAATGACGAACACTTCTACGCTGTTCAGCTGAACTGAACTCCTAAGTGTCGTCGTCTCCCGATCACACCAATAGCTTCTGAGTTCTTGTGCTTCTGGGTGTGGGTTCAAATCCCAGTGGCGATCGTTTGACCTTTCGACGCTGATTACTCCCTTCCCTGGAGCCAGTGACTTTAAATTGGAGAATTGGAAAGGAGCGACTCTTTATGGCTTCAGTTGCTCACTGTGGGCTGTAGGTAAATTGCTGCTATATTAGCGTTTTTAATCCTTAGAAGTTGTTGGTCATTGCAGCTTCACAAGAAAATTGCAGCGATTAGATCGTTATCCCAACTTTTCTCCTCCGTCACACACGCGTGTTATTCCCCCCAGCCCATCTTTGTAATTAATTGGGAGGGCACGTACACAAAGATCCGTAGTTCTTTCTAGCACTGTTGCTTCCCTGTTGAAGAGGTCATATATTTTTAGAAAAATGTACGTGTTGCTCAAAGGTGGTTTTTTTTTTTTTCGTACCGGAAGAAAACTACACTGCTGGCCACCCAAAATGCAACACCAAGAAGGACACAAGTTAGCAAAGCCAGATTTACTGGACACATAACAACAGATACAAAGATAAAACGCTGGAGCTTACAGGCCCGTGCGACTTGAGGAAAACGCAGACATCTGAAGTTCGTGTGGCCCCCGTGGCTGGCAATAACGGCCGCTACACGCCGCGGCATCGAACGAAAGAGGCTTTGGGTGTGGGCTTGGGGTATGTCGGTCCAGGCTGCTTCCACACGTTGCCACATTTCATCAGGCGTAGCCGCGGGTGGTTCTTTCCGGGCCACTTGGCTGCCGATCAGCGACCAGACGTGTTCAATGTGCGACATATCGGGAGAACAGGCGGGCCACGGCAGCAGTGACACTTGGTGGGCCGTGAAGAATTGTTGCACGATGCGTACCACGTGCGGGCTCACATTGTCTTGTTGAAACGTGGCCGATGGCAGGTCCTGCAGGTAAGGGAGAACTACAGGCTCCAAAACGTAGATGTAGCGGTGGCTGTTGATTGTACCGGCGATGCGTACCAGAAGGGTGTGGGTGTCATATCCAATTGCGCCCCAAACCATAACGCCAGGCGACGGACCGGTATGGCGATGCGTAATGCAGGCGTCATGCAGTCTCTCGCCGCGGTGCCGGCACACGCGGATCCGACCGTCGTGGTGTTGCAGGCAGAAGCGGGATTCATCGCAGAAGACAATGTCGTGCCATTCCGTAGTCCAGGTGCGGCGTTCAACGGCCCACTGCCGCCGCACTCGCCGGTGGTGTAACGTCAATGGTAATCGGAGCAATGGGCGCCGTGCGACAAGTCCCCGCTCTTGCAGACGACGTCCAACGGCACGTGCTGACACAGGTTGTTGCGCAACACACCCTAATTCCTGCGCTAACGTTCGTGATGTGGCGGTGCGAGCCGTCAATGCCCGCCGCACAACATGCCGGTCCTCTCGTTCGGTGGTGTGCCGCAATCACTCACGTCGGTCCGTCCGTCCCTCCTGCACCCACCCAATCCATACTCGCCTCACTGTGGCGGGATGTCGTCCCACACGGGCGCCGATGTCTCGGTACGATAAACCGCTGTCGCGATAAGCCACTATTCGTCCTCTGTCGAACTCCGAAACGTGCTGGAAAGACTACCGTATTCTGCGACAAGGCATCAGGAAGCTTCCCACTCACAAGTCCGGCAGCACAACATACTTCCACTACTTACACCCCGCCTTCTGTGCACCCTTCTTTTAGTGCTTCTCGGAGGCATGCCGGGCGCACGTGATTTGCATATGCCATGCAATGCTAATCGTTTGCATGTCCTCTGGCGGGCGACGCATGCTGCGAATTTCAGGCCAATCGGATGCTTCCTTCTTGGTGTTGCATTTTGGGTGGCCAGCAGTGTAGTTTAAAACAAATCGTGATAGTACCGTGGTGCTTTTTGTAGTTAATAATTTATGCTACGTAACTTTCGCATGCCAAAGTGTTTGTGGGTGTGAAATAAAACGAGTGATTACAGAGTATACATTTATTTACCTACAACACATTGTGTACAACACTTTACATTTATTCGCTTCATTAACGGCTACATCGTGCCACAGTCCGGTACATGCTAAATGGAATTAAATCATAATAAACAATAAGGTTTACTAATTCGTAACATTGAGCGATTCGTAGGTAGGTGGATTGATGAGTATTATTGTCGTAAACTCAGTGAAGAAGATATGTGAATCATAAAAGTAAATGCAGTCAACTCCGATTATAGTGAATCTCCGCGGACTCACATATTTCGTTCACTATATCCGAGGTTCACTAAAACCGAAGTGCCTTCCCTTAACTTGAATTGAGTGGAATGGTGGGCAAGAAAATACACACGCCGCCCCGGTGGCGCAGTGGTGTAAGGCGCTGGCCTCTGATCATTCGTCCGTAAGGGGTCCGGGTTCGAATCCCGGTGAGGCATGGATGTTGTGTTTGTCTTACGGCACTGGCTCTCTCCCTTCCCTGGAACCAGTGACCCTAAATTAGGGACGGGCGACTGCTTATAGCCCATTGAGTTGCTCACGGTGGTCGTTAAACCTCCAATAAAAAAAAATAAATACACACTTATGCAAAATACATAGCAACGTCACCTATGCGCGTACTCGGTTGCGTCCGGCAGTGCGTATACAAAGCGATAGACATCCTTACCAGCTGTCAGAGCTGTTTTCGGCATGAGCATGACAAGTAATAACGATTTAAGCGATTTTTAGCGCTGTGTCATAGTTGGCGCTCGTGAAATGGGCCATAGTATTTCGGAGGTAGAAACGAAGTTCGGATTTTCACGGACGACCATAGCAAGGGTGTACCGTGACTACAAGAATTCCGGCAAAACGTTCAACCTACGATACCAGTGTGGCCGTAAAAAGACGTTGGGTGAACGTGACCATCGTCGGCTCTCAAGAATCGTTTCACACGATAGGCGTGCAACACTCTCGCAGGTATAATCGGAATTCAATGCTGGAGCCTCAACAAGCATCAGCGTCCGGACTGTGCAACGCACCCTGCACGGTATGGGCTTTGGGAGCCGACGCCCAACTCGAGTCCCCTTGATGGGTGCACGACACAGAGCTATGCGCTTCGCTTGGACACGGCAACACCGCTCTGGACACTTGATGACTGGAAGCAAGTAGCCTGGTCTGACGAGTCGCGTTTCCAACTGTATTGGGCAGATGGAAGTATTCGAATGTGGCGCAAACCCCATGAAGCCATGGATCCCGCTTGTCAACAAGGAACTGTACCGGCTGGTGGGGGGTGGGGGCCGTAATGGTATGGGGTGTGTTTAGCTGGACTTCACTGGGACCCCTGGTACGTCTACAAACGTCTGTTACCAACCAACGCTATGTGCTCATCCTTTCTGACGAGGTACACCCGTTCATGTCCTGCATTCATGTTGATGGGTTGGGCCTGTTGCAACAGGATAATGCACCTCCATAGAAGTGTCGGGACGCCACATTATGGTTAGAGGAGCATTCATCTGAGTTTGGGGTGTTGCCATTCCCACCCAAGTCCCCAGATCTAAACGTGATAGAACACATTTGGGATGCCATGCAACGCGCTATCGAGCACAGGAAGACCTCGGAATACACCCGAATTGTGGAACGCTCTGCAGGAAGTATGGTGTGCATTGCCTACAGCATATTTCCAGAAGCTAGTGCAGTTCATGCCCCGTCGTATTTCTGCAGTACTGCGCTCGCATGGGGGACCTGCCAAGTATTAGACTGGTGTACCAGTTTTTCTGGCACTTCAGTGTATGTACATATGTATCTAAAAATAATATTTTCATATACGTAGTGTATATTCATTTAATTAAATAAACAAAATTAATTTTGCATTACCCTAATTAGCATGAAAACAGTCTGTTATGTGCCGCTGCTTACTGCAAACAGTTTTAATAAATATTTTCTCTGTCGTTGCCATACTCGATTCTACATTTAACATACATTCTAGGAACTTTAGCAAAGTCCTAACACTCTCCAACGCCTCTTTCACTGTTGGAACACGTTTTTTTATTATCGTCCTCGTCATCTGCGTTTTCTTCCGTGCTGGAACCGCCTTTCACAGCCTCTACAATAGTTTCATCTGACGGGATTATATTCGTTATAACTTCACAGTCAGCATCGATAAAATCTTCAGCTTCAGTGGAATTCGCACCGATATGCTGAAGCAGGTCCCTGAGAGGCCCATCCTCCTCCTCCTCTTTGAATGCCACATGTCCAGTAGCCAAGACCGACCTCCGGAAACAGTTCTGTATAGTGACAGTTGACACTCCTTCACGCTTTGTTTCCGAAACGTACAGCATTCAGATCATTTATTGATGTGTTCTGCTTTGATTCAAAGTCTTGGATTAAATGAAGCGTTACTTCCCTTCTGTAATAGGTTTAAAAGCTCCGAATCACATCCATGCTTTGGAGGACTGACGTGGTATTGGCAGGCAGGAACAACAGCTTGATGTTGCTGAGGTTTTAAATCCTACTTTTGTCTTTCAATGCCCATAAGGAGTAGTGTAGTAGGCCTACAATATTGTTCTCAACACATTCCTTCAAGTTTTTACAAGAAGGTTTGTTTTGAAATAAGTTACCATTTCATGTTGCAAGTACATTTTTTTCTTTGAAGTTTTATTTTTTAGGTTCACTAAAACCGAAGTTGAGAGTTCACTATTAATGAACATTTTTATATACATTACGATGTTGCGGTTCGGGACCAATGATTTAGGTTTACTATAGCCGAATGTTCACTATAACAGAGTTCACTATATCCAGAGTTACTATAGCCGAATGTTCACTATAACTAAGTTCACTATATCCAGAGTTACTATAGCCGAATGTTCACTATAACTGAGTTCACTATATCCAGAGTTACTATAGCCGAATGTTCACTATATCCAGAGTTACTGTACCCGAATGTTCACTATATCCAGAGTTACTGTACCCGAATGTTCACTATAACTGAGTTCACTATATCCAGAGTTAGTATAGCCGAATGTTCACTATAACTGAGTTCACTATATCCAGAGTTAGTATAGCCGAATGTTCACTATATCCAGAGTTACTATAGCCGAATGTTCACTATAACAGAGTTCACTTTATCCAGAGTTACTGTAGCCGAATGTTCACTATAACAGAGTTCACTATATCCAGAGTTGACTGTATTTACTAAACCTTGGCGGCGGCAAATAAATATTTCGACTGTTTAGTTTTTCAATAACAATTATTATTATTCAGATTTAGGCGAACGTAAGACACGACCCAGCACCTATGAAATGTGATGTAGCTATAAAAGTTTGTCTGCGCATGCGGAAGCTATAATCTAACCTCAAGACAGAAAGAAAAAGTTGAATCACATGTGTTAGTAAGTGGGGATTGGTAACTTTCGGATTAGGATATCTTCAGGTTACACCTCATTTTGTTTGCACATCATTTTAAAGCTATGAATAGCAGATGACCCCCGTCTGCCTTCTGGAGCTCGAGAGGAAGCCAAATTTGGTCACGAAGCACCTTTTTCATATCATCAAAAATGCATTTTTGTTATGACTTTTATCACATTTAATAACACCATTTTCTAATTTACGCAGATTGCGATGGGATATCGTTACGTTTACGTAAAACGTGATGAAATAATGTTCGACGGTAGTTTAGTAAAATATATTGTTGAGTAGCAATGGAATTAAGTATTGATGGCGTCACTTCATGGGACATAATTCAAAAATCAGATTTCAACAATGGTTTTGACTACTTCCGTTACCCAATTTCGTTATACCGAAATTCTTCACTTGGACGCTACTGTCGAGAAGGATACATAGCATCAAAAAGAGGAAATTCTGTTGCCCGTGCACTGAAAAATCTTGTGCAAAATCATACACCGTTGGAGCTGGCGATACAATTTTGCGAAGTAAAACTAAACATTCACATGCAAAAAAATTGCAGGCCCTTAATAGAAAACTCGTTATATAAGTACAGGAAATTAGTAAGTCTCATTCACATTTTAATTCAGCAAAATATCTTTATTTTTTTATTTAAAAAACTAGGGAAAATAGCTTAGCGCATGATTCAAAAGCAGGTCGTTAACCCCCACCCTTCCCCAAAGTTCGCTAACGCTAAGTACGTACGGTTAGAGCGGGGGCTCCGGTTAGAGTCTCCATATGCAATAGAGCAGCACATGACGGAAGGTGTGTAAGTCGCTTGATAAAGTTGACCAGTTTCAGAGCAGTTCTTGAAAAATTTGAAAAAGGAACGACAAAATTAACAGGAATTTTAATTTCATTAAATTTTTTCAAAGGGATGTAACAAATTTGGAAATTAAAAAAAAAAAAAAAAGTCCCAATTTCCTGTTTGCGCACATTTCTTGCGAAAATTCACAGAATTTGGGTAACATCCTAGAATGTAAAAGTAGTAATTCTAAAGCTTCAGGAAAAATGTTCCAGAAACGTACGTTCCTCAGCAAAGGTAACTAATCGCGTTACGGGCCACAGGGGATAGATAATAATTGTCGCTGCCCGTTGTTAAGCTACCAACCTTAGAACTGCGTAATTTTACATTTTGGTTCCAGTGTTGGCAAGGAGAGAGAGAGAGAAAGAGCAAACTTTGTGGGGAAATCCACCGTGGGGTCATTTTCGTGCAGACCTTTTACGCTCATTATTTGTTGGCCTTGAAGTTGCGTGCAAACTTTTTATGTGCACTACCAGTGTAGTTTGTTGTAGATAACTATGGTAAATGTGTCTAGGCATAATAGATCAAATTGGATTTTCCTCAGTGGCGTGGCAGTAGTTTGGGTTGAAGAATTTTTTTTGCTTGTCATTACGATAATTTTATCTCCCCCCCATTTTTTTTTTTTTAGCGTAGTGAATGACCACCAAGTGGATCGAAAGTGGAGCCGATAAATATCTTTGCATTTAACTGTTAGTAACTTTCTATGCTGAAAAAAAACAGCCAACAACGTTCGTTGTGCATGTAAAATAGGGTTCCTTATTTCACTCAGTGATAGTAAACTTCCTTCCTTACAACTGACAGTTTATCTCTAGTGGTTTTAAATTACAGCGCAACCATGGATGGAATACTAAACTTTTGCGAATGTATTGTCGGTAATCGGGGAATCATTAATTTTTTCATTCGAACCTGTTTCGTGATTACTATGTGACTCTTGGCCCTTTTTTACGCTTTCCAACCGTAGGTTGAAGAAGCGTATATGCTCCAGCTTTTTCCGTCCGCGTGATAACTCATGTAAAAATGGTTCGATTTCGATGAAATTTTAGTATGTGGTAGGGGACCACCTGGCGACGAACCCTATTGAAAATGGGACAAATGGGGTCAAAGGTCAGGACATAGGAGCGGGATTCATACTATCGCCCTTTTGCATTATAAGTTATGTAAAAATCGATTGAGACAACACAACATTTTTTCGTGTTGTTCCGGAAGTATACTTAACCGGTTCTGTTTAATATCATCATAATGGGATCAAAGGTCAGGGCATAGGAGCGGGATTCATACTATCGCCCTTTTGCATTATAAGTTATGTAAAAATCGATTGAGACAACACAACATTTTTTCGTGTTGTTCCGGAAGTATACTTAACCGGTTCTGTTTAATATCATCATAATGGGATCAAAGGTCAGGACATAGGAGCGGGATTCATACTATCGCCCTTTTGCATTATAAGTTATGTAAAAATCGATTGAGACAACACAACATTTTTTCGTGTTGTTCCGGAAGTATACTTAACCGGTTCTGTTTAATATCATCATAATGGGATCAAAGGTCAGGACATAGGAGCGGGATTCATACTATCGCCCTTTTGCATTATAAGTTATGTAAAAATCGATTGAGACAACACAACATTTTTTCGTGTTGTTCCGGAAGTATACTTAACCGGTTCTGTTTAATATCATCATAATGGGATCAAAGGTCAGGACATAGGAGCGGGATTCATACTATCGCCCTTTTGCATTATAAGTTATGTAAAAATCGATTGAGACAACACAACATTTTTTCGTGTTGTTCCGGAAGTATACTTAACCGGTTCTGTTTAATATCATCATAATGGGATCAAAGGTCAGGACATAGGAGCGGGATTCATACTATCGCCCTTTTGCATTATAAGTTATGTAAAAATCGATTGAGACAACACAACATTTTTTCGTGTTGTTCCGGAAGTATACTTAACCGGTTCTGTTTAATATCATCATAATGGGATCAAAGGTCAGGGCATAGGAGCGATATTTATTCTACAGCCGTTATCCTCATAACTTGAGTAATGATTTCTGGTACGTTGGAAAGCGTATCATAATCAATGCATTTGCATGATTTTACTAACTTGTTTGTATTTTGATCAGTAAAATTCGCGGAAAGGCGCCCTGAATAATAGTGTTACAGGGCTGTTGACTGAATTAGGCTTCAGTGCCCTGTTTCAACGGTTCGTT
Source organism: Macrothele yani (assembly GCA_039090855.1). NCBI lineage: Eukaryota > Metazoa > Arthropoda > Arachnida > Araneae > Macrothelidae > Macrothele > Macrothele yani. Next base: position 19,355,694 of record CM077006.1, on the reverse strand, counting down.
AGACCTTCGCTTGTAAAGAATTTAGAAGTTCCGGGGTTTTACCTGTATTTTTCCTGATGTTGAAGCAAATATAATAAATAAAATATCTGCTAAAATTATAAGTTGTTCTTTGTAGTGAAGAATACATTTATTCACTTAATTACGGGGAGAGGTCTTCAAAGCTTTGTCCAGCTTTCTTTATCATAACTGGTATTATTTATGATCTATTTGTGCTTATTATTCTGTCGGGTTTCTTTCTCCGTATCTCGCTTCTAAATCTACCTTTTCCGACTTTGTTTTTCATTCTGGTTTCACGACAGCAGACATTCCTCTTCCTGTCATTTTCACGACACGGAGAAAATCTTTACAAACCTCTCTCTTCCAGAGCCCAAGCAGAAGTCTCCATCTGCTTCCTCAGACAAATCCGTGACCCCAAGCTTTATTTACACCACAAGCGTAGCCAAGGGGGTCCTCGGGTTCGGACAGCCCATGGACTGAGTGCGAATTTAAAGCGATATATATATATATATATATATATGAGACATACAAAGGCTGCAGACAACTCAAAGTTGCATGGAGAGGTGCATGCTTGGTGTAACCAGGAGAGATAAGAAGAGGAACACGTGGATCCGAAAAATGACAAGAGTGGAAGACATCATGATCAGAGTTAAATCCCTGAAATGGCAATGGGCTGGACATACTGCCAGAAGAACAGACCATCGATGGACAGCCGAAATTTGAGATTGGATTCCAAGGGACAGGAAAAGACCCAGAAGAAGACCACATGGAAGATGGGTGGATGAAATTCGAAAGTATGCGGGAGTGACATGGAGGAGACTGGCACAAGACAGACCGTTGTGGAGGAAACTTGGGGAGACCTTCGTTCAGCAGTGGATTGATAATGGTTGACAATGATGATGATGATGATGATGATATATAATATCTAAGTACTGAGAGAACTAATTGAAAGAGCAAGGGAATATGAACTTCCATTGTGCATGGCTTTTATCGATTTTGAAAAGGCATTTGATTCGGTGAAACCATCAGCAGTTACAATGGCTTTGAAATCCTGCGGTATTGAAGATGTATACATAAATATTATTAATGTCTGGAAAAGTCGGCCGTGTAACATAGCAGACAGAAACCGAAGTGTCTTGTAGAATATTCGAGAAGCTGCAAGAATGGGTTAGACGTTTGTAGAATGTTCCAGAATGATGGGAAGTTGGAGAATGTTCCAGAATGATGGGAAGTTGGCTCTTGGCTCTTTTTTACGCTTTCCAACCGTAGGTTGAAGAAGCGTATATGCTCCAGCTTTGTCCGTCCGTCCCCTACCACATACTAAAGTTTTATGTAAATCAAGAATATTCCAGAAGGTTCAGGTCCTGTCGTGAAGTAATATAAAAGAGTCAGTCGCTCGCTAGCCCAGTGTTCGTATCGGACAAGTAATGGACTACAACACTTTGAGAAGTACGGCAAAAATGTCAAGAGTTCGCAAAGTTCTGTAATATTCGGCAGTGTACCCGGAGTTGCTGAAATGTGAGTGTAGTGCTAATATGTGCTTGTGGCTATAGTGGGGTAATTATTTTGAACAGTGAAACGTATGTAATGGACGAGAATACTGTACTGGAGATGGACGAAATGAGTATCTCTAACCGAAATAAACATCCCATTCGTACTTACTTCTTATGTATTATTTCTTTTAAATCACTTTACTTGCGGTGAAGACGAGTCAACTACTCATGTCATACAGGTACAATCTCCAACACACGCATTTTGAGGTCCGAGGGGTGGAACAATTGTCAAATAACGTACACAACTTGTAAGGGTGTACTGTTTGCTGGTTTATTCACGTTGTATTGTTACCCATAAGTTATTGGTTAATTACCAACATATAGTTAACCATTATGATTATAATAGGTAACTGCTACATGTCATTGCAATTACCATGTAATTCTAATGACCAGTTCACCATTACCATGTAATAATGGTAATGCTAAGTTCTTGTTCCCATTACCATTACGCTGTAATGTATTACTGATTAATTCAATTATGATTTTGCCCAACTCTGATTCTTGACCCGATTTTATTTCCGTTTCACTTTTTAAAAATTAGCAATAAATAAATAATTAAATTTCAAACTAAAATGCGCAAAAATGATTTGTCGTGCAATATTAAGGAAAAGTGTCCCTTCCTTCTGAGAGACAATGATAGAAAAAAACATCCACATTTTGGAAACTTTCAACTCATCGTAAATTTGTGAAAATTGGTGATGCTGTGAAACGTGCTTGTTATGCTATCAAGAAAACTGAAATTAAACATACAACAAGTTGCATAGTTCAAAAATTTTGTCTGTAGCGCCATCAAAATTAGGTGGAACAGCCTTATTACTGCGGAGGGATTTTTTTGACTGTCGCAGATATGTTTAAAAACATGAGTAAAATAGTTAGGTTATGTCGTGCAAATGAAGGACGACAGTTTCAACACTTCCTGTAATTGAGTAAATTATACGTTCCTATAATACATTCGTTTGATTTCCCTATAACCTAAGATACCCACTGCGGAGAGAGACTTTTTGGACGCCCTGTACATATTTATAGTTTAAAATATATTTGTCCGGGTCAGTTACAGATCCGGGTTGGGTCCAATTATGTGACGTCCGGGTCCAAGATTTTTGGTCCGTTTCCAACTCTGCTGCTATCTCCTGACCTATCAATTGTTCTTCTGTCCACCATGAAAACTAAAACTGCCTCCCATTAAACTCGAGATGTGAAAATTTCTTGGTGCCTCCCTACCCGTACAAATATCATTGTCCACTCACTCTCTAAAACACAGGGAAAAAAATCATAAAACCGAAAAAAAGGGAAAAAATCATAATCGAAACACGAGAAAAAAAAACAACCCCGAAACCGTACTTCAAAAAAAAAAAAATCCTAAAACCGAAAAACGGGGAAAAAAATCATCAAACCGTACCTAAAAAAAAAAAAAAAATATCATAAAACCGAAAAACGGGGAAAAAATCATAATCGAAACACGAAAAAAAAATCATGAAACCGAACTTAAAAACAAAAATTATAAAATTGAAAAACGGGGGCGGGGGAGGGGAGATCATAATCGAATTCGAAACACGAGAAAAAAAAATGAAACGTACTCCAAAAAAATAAATAAATCATAAAACCGAACTTCGCAGATCGGCCAGTAATAGATAGCGTTAAGAAATACGCAAGTGTCCTGCCTCATTAACGCAGCTGGCATGTATCTGTTGAAAAAGGGGACCGTCTCGTAATAAGCACTAATGAAAAAGGGAGATCATTTTAACTCGCCATATTCAAAATGGTTATTTGAGTTTACCGTTGTTAAAATCTATAATCCCAGGGTTACAATAGTGATAAACATTCATGTAAAAGATTTTCCCCACAGTGGTTTTAAATAATACAACCGTGTATAAAATGTTAAGTATTTTTCCTAGTGGTTTTACAACCTAACATAATAATTTGCTTGGGTTTTACGTTTGTACGTAACTTGAGTTGACGTTCTGAATAGCCCCCTGTGTCCGAGTGGTCAGAGGCGCTGGCTTCTGAACATTCGTCCGAGATATAGTCGGGTTGGTGTCCCGTATGATTGATAGGTGGTGTGTTTGTCCTTCTGCAGTAGAGCTCCAAATTTAGGGACGGTCGACTGCTTACATAGATAGCGGCTTAGATTTTGGATATGGCTGTCGTTAAGTGCCGAAATAGTGTCTGGAGTTTCCTAGGTGACGTACGTAAAATTCTAGTAAGTTATTATGTTACCTGAAGAAGAAAACTTATTGCAGCATTCAAATGACGTCATCGATTTGCCAGTACTTTCTCAACCAGCAATGGCCATCAGTAAGAAAGTATATCGAATTTTTTTTTTGGGGAGGGGGCGACGAAAAATCATTTTTTTCTAATGTAAGTTAATGCATTTTTATTAAATTAAGGCATTTTTTCTAATGTAAGTCGCATTTTAACCAAAACCTTTTTAAAAAATGACACTTTAGAGAGGCAAGCCCCTCCCTCTTTCACTATGTCCCTGCCCATCAGGAATGCCAGCGTATTTACTGAAACTTAAAGTTGGTACGTTCATAGCATATGCGCCGACTATAGAGGGGCAAGGTGAATCTTGTCTCTCCAATAATTTTACTGGGGGTGCAGTGCCCACCCAATATTTTTAGTCCTGTTCAATTAAATAATCGCTTTAGCCTAATGACGGGGAACAAGCTCCACCTTATGAGGCCAAAGCGATTTATTTCCAAAATATTAATAAATAAAATAAATAAAGACTTTTTTTCCAATCTCAGCATTGCTCTTTTGATAAGAAACTGGATTGCCAGAGCCCCGTATTAAGAGTTTGACATGTGTTCGTGATATGTGGTAAATGCTTAAAACAATTATCAAAAATAAAATACAGAAACGTGTAAACTCTAGCGCCTTTATTTATCTATTTATTTTTTGCGCTTCTTGTTCTTTGTTTGAGGCACTCAGCTAATTTCTCATTTCTAACTAAACTTTGGAAATAAAATATTTCTGGTTATTTTTATAAAATCAGACTGAATTTTATTTTTAAAAATATTAATATTAATCAAAAGAATGTTTCTGTTTCCTTGTTCCTTTTCTGATGAGCAAATACATTTGTGTTTTAAAATATACATCGAATCTGGTAGTTTATCTTTTTTTTTCCCCTTCTGGCAAGGAAGAGACATGCTCCTCCCACGTCTGATCTCTTTACGCCTGATCCCCCAATAATTTGGAGAAGTCGGCGCCCCTGGTTCATAGTGCTGCTTAGAAGCTTGAATCCAATTAAAATTCTTTTGAATGTCACGAGACTAGGTGTAAAACCACTACAGAGCCAGTGCCGCACGACAAGCACACCATCCATGCCTCACTGGGGATTCGAACCCGGTCCCATCTCGAACGAATGATCACATGATCAGAAATCAACGCTTCGCACCACCAGGGGTGGATCGAGTGGTGGTGGTGGGGGAGGGAGGTAGGTCAATAGGAGCTATAGCCTTGAGGCCCACCATGGCTAAGGGCCCAAGAGGCATGCCTGGGCTAATAAAAGAGCGAGGCTTCTAAAATAGTTTTCGTTTGTCTCGTATGATTTCCACTTGGTCGGAAACAGAGGCTGAAAGATGAACAGATTTCAAAGCAGTGACTCGGCAAGGGTTTCGTGTCGCTGTGTGCAGCGGGGTGGGCGAGACTGTTTCAGCATTTTCACGACCATCTTTCTATCCCACACCTCCCAATATGCACTTGGAACTGTTAATGATCGAAGTTCCCAAGGGCTTCTTCGCATTGCATAACAAAAAAGATGCTCTAAGAAAAGTGTACAATGATGAATTGCTAGAAAATCAAAGACAAAATATCTAGGAATCTTAAGCTTTTAACTCCTGTTCTTATGAGAACAACGGAAAATACAGTTACTTGTTATGGCAACTTTGCAGATAATTCATTAGTTTGAAAAATGCACTAGGTATTAATTATCACAAGCATATTGCTACAGCTTCGTGTTTTAACGAACTTCATAGTGGTTCCCCGGCAGGGACGTCGCCAAGGGGGTGCTTAGCTCACCCTGCCGCCCACCCAATTCACGATGTGCCATTTTTCAATTTTTTTTTTAACTTTAAAATACAATCTGGACTTTGCCCGGTAATAAGTGTCGTGTTTTTCGTCTTGTAGTCCTACGTATTTCGCATTCGAAGTGCTTTGTTTACGTGTCCGTAGAGAGGTTATCAAAATAGCATCCAGCGTGCCATGAAAATTCAGTTATTCTCCACTCTTTCAAATCCTTAGTTTAAGCCCTTTTCATGTTAATATGGCCAGGGGCGAATGGTCACTTCACTGAGGGAGGTTATTACTAACTGCTCTGTTGTTTGTTTGTGCTACTAAGTAGAAGATTCCAACAAGAAAAGTGGTCTACTATACCATGCCACCCCGATGGCGCAGTGGTCTAAGCGCTGGTTCTTGACTATTCTTCCCAGTTGGGTCTGGGTCCGAATCCCGGTGTGGCATGGATATTGTGTTTGCCATGAGAAACAGACTCTCTCCTTTACCTGGAACTTGTGCCCCTAAATTAGGAACGGGCAACTGCTTATAGCCCATCCAGGAGTTTCTCAGGGTGGTCGTTAAAATCGCAAAGAAAGGAAAAAGCTATACTAGCGCTCCTAAACCTTTCTCGGGGCAGTGAGGCAGCAGGATGTGTCTGACGACAATTTTGGCAGGAGGAGTGCAAGGTAAAATCGCTGGCTTGAAGGAAGTTAGGGAGGAGTTACGTGTTGTGTCTGCGTGTCACGGCGTTAAAATTTTATTCTAAACAGAAAGGACATTCTCCTTTTAAAATATTGTTCAAGTACAGTATTATTATCGTATGCAAAACTGCAAAATTTTTGAAATCAATTAAGACAATGCATCCGCAGCAAGAAAAAAGTTAAGAGACATTCTACCAACACTTGTATCTCACACTAATGGCTTAAGCAACCAGATCGACGCGCGCGCGTCTGTATGTGTGTCCGGAGGAAGTGGTCAGGATTGTGTTATACAGTGTGACTTGTCTAATTCGAACGTTTTTAATTCGAATTCTTGGTTAATTCGAATTTTTCATATGGTCCCTTAAATTTTCTTTATAAATGTTTAAAAAACCCTTTAATTCGAACTTTTTGTTTTTGTTTAATTCGGAAAAAAAAAAAATTCGTATTCTCGTATTTTCAACAATTACTTTTTAAAATGGGTACGTACTGTTCTGGATGAAGTCCTGAAACTATAGCCAACTGCTTCGGAAAAGCAGGCTTCCAGCACCCCGATGATGAGTCTCAACTACATCAACGTATTGGTGGCGAGGAAATCATACCCACTGTGGAGTACTGGGAAAACGTAGGCCGTGATGTACCACATGAGGCTTTTGTGAGAGTTGATGACAATTTAGCTGTTTGTGGTGAACTCACAGATGATGAGATCTTGGCTGATGTTTTGAATAAGAACACATACTGTGTATCTTCAGACGAAGAACTGGAACGGCCAGAATTTCCTGAAGAGCGCCTTCCAAATTCAGTAGAGGCCTTGGTTCACCTCCAACAGTTAAGGAAGTTTGTTGAGGAACAGCAGAATGTAAGTGACTCTATTTCATTCACTCGATAAACTTCAGGAATTTACACTTACCCATAACATAAATTCTAAGAAGCAGGCCAAAATTTCACGTTTTTTTACAAAAAATATGTAAATTTACCGTACTGTACCTTTTTTTGTATGTTATGAATAAATATGTTGTTTTTTACAGTACTTGAATGTGCCCATATTCAAACTTGCCTAATTCGAATTTGTCGATAATTCGAATTATTATTGTGGTCCCTTCAGCTTCGAATTATCCAAGTTACACTGTATATAACATTTAAACGGCACCAATGTCATATTTCACTTTAATAAAAATTGACTTTTCTCTGTATTAAATTAGATGGTGCCAATGTTTATAATTAAATGAAATTAAATTAGTTAGAATTTTATGCAGTGATCGTCTAAAAAAAAAACGTGCCCCTTGTATGTATGGACTTACAAGAAAACACGGCGTTGTGTTTCACCTTTATCCCTTCACTGGAATGGTGGGGGAATAAAGGTGCCGCTCGTGAAATAGTATTATAAACATACAAACATTTTATTAAATATTTTTGCATCCAACAATTGCAAGATTCCTTTGCAGGCAGTAGTGAGAATAATAAAACATTTTTGCTTTTCAGCGGTCTTCTAAATAAAATTGCTTTCAAACTTGCCCCACCAAAAATAATACCTGCCCACCCGTCTCCCACTATGACTTGGAAGTCTAGCGACGTCCCTGTTCCCCAGCCGCCCCCCGGTGAAGCAGTCATACCTGCCAACTACTACGGAATGTCCGTACTTTCTACGGATTTAGTTGTCTGACTACGGAACTCACTGCCGAAACTACGGATTCTACGAACGTTCGGTTTTTTTTTTTTTTTTTTGCTATTATTTTATGATATATATGAGATTCTTAAACGGATTCGCGGAATTCCGCTTTTTTTTTTTTTCGTCGTTTAGAGAATACTGAAGATCGATGCAAAACTGAAGAGAATTTGAGGCGCGGGGGTGGGGGTGGTCGTTTTCCGTGTGAGGATGATATTTCGAGTTTCAAAACTTTCGAAAACGATAGGTATAAACGGAGTAAAAATGTTTGCCGTAATCATACTTTTTTTCTCCAGATGTATATTTTGTGTCCAGTACTGTTGTTAAATAACATTTTATTGTATAAATGTTTGTATTTCAGCTTGAAACTGTTGGCAACAATTTGCGAAAACGGAAGTTAGATGCCGTGAAAATTTCCCAGTAATCTTCAGGCATAAGATTCTTCTGCGAATTCGAGGAATTCCGCCTTTTTCATTATTATTTTGGTCGTTTACGCGATCGACGCCCAAGTGAACAGTAATTTGGAAGGGGGGGGATGGAGGTGTTCGGAGGACGGAATTCCACCTTTACGAAACGTTCGAAGACGAAAGATCGACGGAATTCAGATTTTTTTCCGTAATCGTAATTTCTTTTTTCTCGCGATATTACCTCTACCCAGTATTATTGTTAAATAACATTTTACTACATAAGTATTTGTATTTCAGCTTGAAAGTAAGGGGGGGGGATTCCAAAACCGGAAGTCGGACGAAGCGAAGATTTCTTCCGTAATCGCCCCTTCCCACAATGTTCCCTCTCTCCTGCGTCTGTGTATGCTGCGCAATAATACTGTACTATTTACTATTGGCAAGGCTCTTGCCAATGTTGGCAGGTATGCGCAGTGGTCTAAGCGCTGACTTATATGATCCTTCGTCCGTGAAGGGTCAGAGTTCGAATCCCGGTGAGGCGTGGATGTTGTCTTTGTCTTACGGCGTTGGCTCTCTCTCTTCCCTGGAGTCAGTGGCCTAAATTAGGGACGGGAAGCCGATGGAGTTGTTCACGGTGGTCGTTAAACCTTCAATAAAAAAAAAAAATGATTCCAGTCATAAGTCCAGTAGGGATTGGGGGTGGGGGGTACTCAGATGTCTTAGCCTTGGAGCCCACTCGAAATGTCTTAATCTATTGGCCCACTAAGACTTTAATCCGGCCCTGTGCACCACCAATCGACCTCCTCCATTAAATCTGGACTGCGTTTGTCTTGTCCATTAGAAGATTCAAAAAGCTGGGATATGCTTTTCTAACAACCGTGTAAAATAATGCTGGAAATCATGTGAAATGTTGTGTACAATTATTCCATGGTGAAAAGCGCGTGTCATAAATGGAAACTGTGAAGAAAAAAAGGTAGAAGCAGATCTCAAATGTTATCATACGTTGGCTAGTTAAAATGAATCAGTGTGTTTTATTTTTGAGAATTGCAGGGTAACGAAAACAGCTGTACAGATGGCGTTTTCGTGAGGTGTTTATGTTTTCCCCCTCAGAGGTCGCACGTGATGCAGAAGAAGGGGAAAAAGTTGCTTTTTTTTTTTTTTTTTTGTTTCTTCCCGCTCGCCTCCTCCTACCAGTACACCGCACAGGAAGCACGCTATTTGTGAAGGTCATGTGACAGCTGCTTCAGTAGATTTATTTACTACAGCGTGTATCTTTGTTACTGGGATGTTTCCATTGGTGTTTCCATTGTTGGCAACAGTACTGCTTGGCACGGCTTGTTACTCTTCCTTCAATTTCCAAAGCAAATAAAATTACTTTACCGTTTAACATTGATGCCCGCTTGTATTAGTTGTATCTTACGTATTACTAATAACACACAATTTTTTTAATATAGTGATTTAAGTGTTGCATGTCTTCTAGCACATAAAGAAAGAGAGCGTGTGACACTCGGACGAAACAGTTTACGTACTTTTTGCTGCACCTAAAGAAAGGCACAAACCAGTAATCACCCCAGAACGGTTCGGACTGATCTGTCGAAATTTACATAAGTTTCTTTTTTTTAAAAGTGATTTGTTACAGGGCTTGGTGCTGAGTGATATTACAGCGCCCTGTGTGAAGGGTTCATTTGATGCTTCGTTTGCAGTAAGTTCTGTATCGGGGGTTTAACCCGTATTTCTCCCTATTTGAGCAGATAGATAAAATATAAATAAACACGATTAAAGTTAAGCTTTGCTCTTGCAGTGAGGAAGTCTTTTATTCAGATGTTGTGGGGAATGTCTCAAAGCATTGTCCTGATCACCTTTCCTCTATTATCATCAACAAGCTGATCGCCCTCACTGACTGGCGAGATTTCACATCTCCCCTCTCGCCTCCTTAACACCGAATCTCCTGCAACCTAGTGCCACGTCCTCTTGCTGAGACCCTCCCCCTAAAGTCGATCCCTGCTGAAGAGTGAAGTCCAACGCCCTCCAAGAAAGCGCGGACACTCCTTAAAAATACCAATACCTTCTCTCTGACGACGCAAAGTTACTTAATTGGCTGAAACTGTCCCCCTCTTCTCACATCCACGAAACTATAAATCTGACACCCCCTCATTTGAAGGGACGCGTGAGAAAAAGCGCACTTTGACCGTTCGTTGCCCAGCTCATCAAAATGGCGGGAAAATGATTACAATTCCCTATCTCTAAAATGGCTACTGAAATTCACTTCTGATAAATATGGGATGCCAGGTTACAGCTATGAGCAAGAACAAACCATATTTCAAGTAACTTATTTTATGGAAATGAAGCCCGAAAGCATTCGGAGACTAAGTATGTATTTCAATTTCACGACTGTTGTTATAAAAACGAGCTCTTGTGTATGCCATAAAAATACAAAATGGAATCTATTATATGTGAAGAGGGATTAAAGCAATTAGCGTTTGGTTTGGTGAAAGTTTTAAACCAACCATCCGGAAAGTCAGCCGCCAATGGTAGCGAGTATAGTTTGTTACGATTGTAGCAATTACCGTTATAAAGTAGAAATATTAGTCAGTCCTCTTGATGAACCGCCACCGTTTGTTGCATTATATTGTGGCGTTATATCGAATTTCCCAATTAGTTTTAAGCAACCGAAATTCTGTTAATCACGGTTTTTCGAAATTCATAATTAGCATTTAATTAAAAACATGTTTAATTAGAAAAAAAATGCAATTATATGTTGCGCATTTACTATCTATAGTTCGAAGTGTCCGTTTCGATCTGGGCAGGGTCATGAATTCTATGCAGAAATTTACTTTGCTTATATACAGGGTGAGTCAAAAGTAGCAGGACACCCTTGTATTTCAGAAACGGAAGGGAAAATGAAATATCTGAATACCTCAGCAAAGGATCGGTGAAGGGGGGGGGGGGCTATCTTTTAGGCTATTTCCAGAACATGGCCGCCATCTTGAAATCCGTCATATTGGATCAATGTCAAATTTTTCAAATGGTAAGAGGGTCATATTGCATATCAAACGAAGCCAGATTTTTCTCAGAACTTGATTGCCGTAATCAGATTTGACATGTGTGTTGTTGTTCACAAGTTACCAACACAGAAAGTTGAAATAACAACCTCTAAAGTATCCTGTGATGCGCAGCTATTTGATGTGTTCAGTTGCTGAACACAGAGCTGACGGAGCTTGATCCAGTCGTTATGCACCCGCACGAGGATATCGGGAGAAATGCGGTTACAGGCCTCCAGGATGCGTTGCTGAAGGTGGTGTCTGTCGCCGATTTTCTCAGTATACACCAGGTGTTTCAGATGATCCCACTAATGAAGTCGAGCGGTGGGAGATCGGGGAATCTGAGTGGCCATTACACAGTACCACGCCGGTCAATCCAATGACCAGAGATTTAAACATCTGGCCATTGACGAACCGTTTCTCCGCAGTGTGTTGAAAATAAGAGGGTAAACTGCCATCTTCATTCAGAAGGAAAGGAACACTGCTTCGTGTAGCATTTCCATGTAGTGCTGAGCTTTTAGTTTATTGTCGATGAAAATGGATCCGATTATACGGGTGCCCCATATTCCACACACACATTACCAACGACATTGGATGGTTCTGCACGGTGAGGGTTCCTATCACTCCAGTACCTGTGGTTCTGATGGTTAACCTCACCACTGACATAAAAATTGGCCTCGTCACTGAACAAAATGCCCTGCGCGAATGGGGGATCCCGTTGATGTTGGTCTAAAGTCCAGGTACAGAACTCTACACATTTATCAGGGTCATCCTCTGATGGTAGCTGCTGCATCTGGATCTTGAACGGATGCCAGTGAGCAATGTGAAGAATCCGTACAATGGCTGACTGGCTGATACAACATTCTGCTGCGAGATGTCGTGTGCTACGTTGTGGGCTCTTTGCAAAGGATGCCTGAGACCATTGTTGAGGTTTCCTCGTCAGTAGTAGTTTTCGGCCGACCACTACGTTGCTTGTCGTCGTCCGCAGTCCCAGTTGGTCGTGATTTTCGAAAAACTTGCAGTGTGATGAATTCTCCGTTCGACGATTTCGCTTTTGACGTTTTCGCATTCTATGAATTTACATGGAACTCCTTAAGAAAACATAAATTGCGTGCAAGACCTCGTGACGCGAGACAAACGAATGACTGACTATTCGGTGTATGTGACCTAGACCCACATATGATTAGAGAAAGACCTAGCCAAATGGCAAACTGTAGCGTCTCATTATGTCAAATGTTTACGCACAAGCGTCTCACCAGGGATCTCTTATTACCCGCACAACTTCTACTAGTGACATATTTCATGTCTTCATATCTTCCACGAAGATTTGTATACATTGCATTTATGTTCGTACAGCATACCGTCCTATTACGACCTCTATTAATTTCTTTTTTCACGAGTACGATTCTTCAAACTGACTGATTGTCAGTTTAGCTATTTTTAAGTTCTACGTAATTTCTTTATTAAGTACTTCCATATTGACCACCAGACAATCTGTAAATACGGAAAGTTGATAGAATGAACTTCTGGGCATCCCCAACAAGAATAGAGATTCCCCACGTCATTCATACAATAAAAAGCGGTTAAAACGATGACGATACCTTATTTCAGGGAAAATATTACTTATGCATCACTTGGTGCAACATTTTTTACTTCAGAAAGGTAAGTTTCAACGGCAAATTCTAAACAAACCTCAATATGGCGATGGCGTGAATTGTGATGTTTGTGCGTGTAACTAGAGCCACCATACGGTCACTTCTGTCGCAACTCAAACAGAAAATGGGGCGCTTTTTCGGCGTCATTTCGCGTTTTGAGCAGGTCGTACCTCTAATCACGTGGGTCTAGATGTGACAGGCTTTTGAATCGGCAATTTCGATTCAATCCTTACTAATTATTTGAAGATACTCTGGTGTATCGATATATTCTCATCTGAGAAGTCGATAGTAAAATCAGGTCGTTGGCTTTAGATGTGTTTAAATTTAGTTCGTGTTAGACAGCGTGGTTTGACATTTGCGTTTCATTTAGATTTACCCATAATAAGCAGCACAGGGTCAAGGGCACTTCATTTCTGGGCAATTATTTTAAAAGGCGATTTCTAAAATTGGTTTGATATATCTAATGAAATTTAATACGTTTTGACACCTGAAGAAAAAAACCCGTTAATCTTGATTAGAAATGAAGTCTCAAAGTTTCAATCTGTTGTTATTTGGAGGACAGCTTTCTTCTGAAACTTCTTTCCTTCCAAGGTCAGCTGAACGTGAACTCGAAAGACAGTGAAATGAGCGCTGTAACATCTGGCTCTGAAAATCTGCTTTCGCATTCCAAGCAATGTTCATTCGTAGTCACGTTTGAAAGTGGTCCAGGTTTTTCTGGGTCATGGTTTTAGGACACAGTTTTGTGTTATTTCCAAAAATCCAGGCTTCCACCTTTTAGAAGGGTTTAGTTTAGTTGATTAAGAAATGTGTAATATCAGAGTGGAAACTTTAAAAAAAAAATAAAAAAAAATCGCTTAGCTCGTGTTTTGTAGCAAAATAAACGCGAACTTTGATTATTTCCTTTTCAACAGAACTCCTCGTGTCAGCCAAAACAACTTGGCACCTTGTAGTCCATTGGTCGGTGGGGGTTACTCATCCCCTGTTTCAGAATGTAATGATGTGATGTATTAAATGGTATTAAGCTACGGGTTCATAAGTCAGAATGATTACCATTTTCTGTCTTCCTTTGTTTTTTTTAGTGTTTGGAATGCAGCCAAATCGATAAAGCAAGATGTTAATTTGTACTACGTATTTGAGATACTAGGAGGAAGGTATGCGCCTTGAACAGGGGCTCTTAGCAGTAGCGTAACGAAAGTGATTGGCTCCCTGGGGCAAGCTGTATACAATACAGCCGTGAAATTTAGATCAGATCAGATGTAGAGGATTTTAGAAAGAAAATGTCTGACCCCAGGTTTTAAACAACCCTTAGAAATAGGAGGCTAAGAGATTTGGGCTCTACCTAAAAATCCCGTTCTACCTAAAACCCCTGCCTTATGTTTCCAATGGTAAAACTTCTTTATACATATTTTCTTCGCAATTATTGTATTCCCAAGCGTGGAAATTTGTACATCGATAAAACAAACTTTAAGTTACATCATGGGATACTTAACACTTGCTAAAACATAACCATAATTAAGCAATCCAACATTTGTTTGTCTACTGACGTCATCAATGTACAGGTCGCGCCACCTATTAACAGGTGTGAACATTACTCAAAGAAAAATGTTGATTTTTAATATAATTATGGTTATGCTTTAGCAAGTATTAAGTATTCCATGTTATAGTTTAAAATTAGTCTTATCGATGTGCAAATTTACATCCTTGGAATACATTAATTGCGAAGAAAATATGTAAAGAAGTTTTACCATTGGAAATATAAGGCAGAGATTTTAGGTGAAACCTCCTTAAGTGCCCTACAGGAAAGTGACATGGAAGCGATGTAGAAAGGGGGAGAAAGACGCCTCTATTTATTACCTGGGGGGGGGGCAGTAACAGGGGTGCGACGTATTAACGTGCCCATCCGACGCACGGCCGATATTTAGTGGTTCGAGCGTTCGTACCTGCCTGGGATCGAACCTGAGATTTCTCGTGGCTGCCAGGAACGTTGATCTCTAGGGCTCGGCCAACCGTGGCCCAACGAAGTTTAAGTCTCGCTTGAGCCCGTTCATGAAGTCGAGCTGGTGACTGGCGTAAACCATCGTTAAATCCAGGCGCTCGCTAAATCTGTTTTTGGGTGAAAATTCCTATATGAAAATATGCTGATACGTTTGTATATTCATAACAATTGAATATACTGAAAAGAGTTAATTGATTACATTATTAGTCTAGTTAATTAATAAAACTTTATAAGTATCGGTCTCACCTCACCTCACCTGGAATGAGTGTATATTCATCTAGACGGTCACGTAAGACTGACCACAGTTTAACTACAAAATGCATATGAAGCAAAACCAACACTAATTCTCGTAGTGCAACGCTCCCAGAGACATCTCCATCCCATTACTGTCCTCTCCCCCTCTCTAATTCCCCCTCCACTAGAAATCCGCTTTAATATGCATGATTCCCATTCATTAACATTTTGCCTAGGAGTAGGTGGCCTGTTTTCAATTCTGCTGATACGATACACCCATGGCTATAGCCCCTTGGAGTGCGTGACAGGGAGAGCATCTTGCACAACTCGCTTGTTGAGCATTTAATGCACTTCTTCCCCATTGCTTTTCTATCAACATTCCTCCACTAGCAACCCAAGATTCCTCAACGTTGTTGCAGTTTCGTATGTCATGATTTTTTCTATTCCTCGCCTGT
Organism: Macrothele yani; assembly: GCA_039090855.1. Lineage (NCBI taxonomy): Eukaryota > Metazoa > Arthropoda > Arachnida > Araneae > Macrothelidae > Macrothele > Macrothele yani. The sequence continues at coordinate 19,339,999 of CM077006.1, read as the reverse complement.
ACGTAACATATTTTCACTATCTCGTTAAATATGGAATTACAGTGGAAGCCTGTTATAACGCTTGTATACGGAGACAAGGCGATAACCGCGTGATAGAGATACCCGCGGTATATCCGAATCTCTGTGTGTATGTATCTTGTTTGGGGGACACGATTGGACCCGCGTTATATCCGATTCCGCGGTATAACCGACTGCATTAACATCCGGCTTCCCCTGTACATTAAATTTTGGTACTTTGCTTGTTAAAAGTTATCATCTTAGTCTTTCTCTCCCTCGTTAAATCTGGGGATTTAATTAAATCTCGTTCGTTAAAAGCGAGCAAATTAGTTTTAAACTAACATTATACCAAATGAAAGTTCCTGATTTGAGCGTTAAATCCGAGGGCTTCTTATAAGCGGGTTCTACCGCACGTAGTTTACGGCCCTTGGAATAACAACAAAACATACGACTGAGAGTGTGCATTCGAGAATAACGGTAAGCACTCACACCCAAGGAATGTTTGTTCGATTTCTATCTGATCGTTTATTCATAGCATGTTTAATTTCATATCATGATACGCTTGAAAAAGCATTCACTTTTTAACCTAGATTAGACGGCGGAAAAAGAGTATATGTTACGAATCAGTGCCGGGTTTAATCAAGGAACACGGAAAACACGTAGCACCTAACAAAATGGCAAAAATAGAAAAATTATCGCCACCCCGGTGTCTGAGGCGATGAGTTTTGACCATTTGTCCGAGATGTGCGCAGGTTCGAGTCTCGAATGAAGAATGAGTTTGCCGCACCCGGTGGCGCAGTGGTCTAAGCGCTGGCTTATGATCATTCATCCGAGGTGGATCCGGGTTCGAATCCCTGTGGGGCATGCATATTGTGTTTGTCTTACGGCACTGGTTCTGTCCCTTCCCAGGAACCAGTGACCCTAAATTAGGGACGGGCGACTGCTTTAGCCCATTGAGTTGCTCACGGTGGTCGTTAAACCTCCAATCAAAAAAAAAAAACCTTCAATCAAAAAAACAAAACCTTCAATCAAAAAAAAAAACCTTCAATCAAAAAAAATAAAATGAGTTTTGTTTAAGTCTCATCGCGAAGGCTGTTTCCCTCCCCTGAAATCATGGCCCTAAATTAGGGACGGGCAACTGCCCATAGCCATTAAAAGTTGCTCATGGTCGTCGTCAACCCCCCCCCCCACACACACACACACACACATTTAGCTGCGAGGACATTTTGTCAGTGTAAATGGGGTATGTTACCATCCTATTAAATTACTTGCGGTGGTGCGTTTTTCAACTTTGGCATCAACAGCATTCGGACATTTTCAGCACCTCTATAGATTGTTTGGTGACCGGAGACAACTGCTCCTTTCTGTCTCGGACGCGAGGGGCTTGTTACTGATCAAGCATTTCAATACATGCTTCAGAAATGGCTGCGGAGAATATAATTCCAATACTTCAAAATTCATCAATGGCTTCATTGAGAATAAACAAAATAGTTTCCTTTACGTAGGAATCGCAGATCATTCGCTCTTTAATAGAATTTGTATTGTTTGGCTGGTCTCCTTTCGTATTCCGATGGAAATGCATCACCAAAAAAAAAAAATAGGTTGCGTGAATTCACGGAAAATTTCTGAAAATAACATGCAGCAAAATTACGGGTAGGTGTCATTCTTTTAACGAAATTTCCGGTTTTTTTTTTTTTGGTAAGTTCCAATTTTTTTTTAACTTCCGTATTTTCCGAGATTTTCCGTAAATAGTAATTCCATTTATTTCAAGTTTTCCCGTATTTTCCGAGATTTTCCGTAAACAGTAATTCCATTTATTTCAAGTTTTTTTTTTTTTTTTTGATTGGAGGTTTAACGACCACCGTAAGCAACTCAATGGGCTATAAGCAGTCGCCCGTCCCTAATTTAGGGGCACTGGTTCCAGGGAAGGTAGAGAGCCAGTGCCGTAAGACAAAAACAACATCCATGCCTGACCGGGATTCGAACCCGGACCCCGTTCGGACGAATGATCAGAAGCCATCGCTTAGACCACTGCGCCACCGGGGCGGCGGCTCAAGTTTTCCCGTATTTATACATAAGAAGCTGAATTTCTCAGCCCTTGTACCAGAAATTCTTGACCATGGTGGGATTCGATCTGAGGTTGTTTGGGTTGGCTTAGCATAAACCACACGTCTCTACCACTGAGCAAGAAAGAAGAGGCTCATAAGTCACGATTCACGTTCCAGCTAAAACTCGAATTACGCGATGAATTTTTTTTTCAAACGTCTGTGCTATTCGTGCCAACTAAATACACCAAAATAACTGAATGCTGTCTAGACACGGTACCAAACAATGGAGATAATTGCAGATTAAAAGATGAACTTTTATTTACAACTTAAAACCATGTATACATGCAAGATCTTTCAGACCCACTATGGGTTCATCATCAGGCACCGCAGAGGGGTGGTTCCGGGATTATAAAGTCGGAAAAAAGCAACCCACAATGCATTGGCATGGAGGCGCCGCTCAAGCCCACGCATGCGCACTTGTTAAATATATAAACATGCAAATATTATAAAAAGTACAAGAAACACGATTACGGATTATGATGATATATACAATGATGTAAAATAAAATGTCTTCATGACGAGGGTAATGTCGACGACATGTCGTCATTACAACACTGGTTAGCAAATACATTCTTTCAGTGAATAATAAGCCAGTCTTAGTTGCAGGTGTTGCTAAGATCTTGGTGCTGTTCCAGTCCGGAATGTGTTGGCCTTGTTTAACTAGTAGGGATAAGCCAGTGGTACCCGATCCAGTCCGGGCATTGTACATGTGTTCAGAAATACGGGTAGCAACAGTCCGAATCGTGAATCCTACGTAATTGGTGTCCTGTAAGTAGCTTTTAATTGAATAGAATAGACACCATGCCTTTGGAACGTATTAACCTTGTCCCGATCCCTCCTAATCAAGGAGAATAATTTATGGGTTTGTATGCCAAAGGCTATATTCTGCCTGTGGCAAGCCTTTTTAAAAATATATATAACTTCAGGAACATAGTCGATAGAAGCGACGTATTTAACCGTTTCCTCATTTCCTCGGAAAGAGGTGTAGGTGTATCGTTGACATTTACGAAGTTACCTTGCCACAAAATTTTCTGTGGGTACACGAACCGGGAGGCCAAATCAAAAATAAATCGAATCTCTTTATTGCGATTTCTAGCAGAAGAAGGGACAATGCTGCAGTCTTATGTTGATATGGACTGGCTGAGGCAAATGGAATCAATGTAGGGGATGCAGAAGGTTTTCGATAGACGGAGAATGAAAAGGAACGGTTGGAGGTGTTACGAGTTAAACAGAAATCCAGAAAAGGCAACGATCCCTGTGTCTCAAGTTCAGTTGTAATTTTAATGGTAGGGAAAGGGGTGGAAAGTAAATCAGCAAAACCCTGGAGTAAAGGAACTGAGTGAGGCCAAATAACTAACACATCATCGACATATCTTAAAAATAAGAGTGGCTTTAAAGGGCACTGCGCCGCCCCGGTGGCGCAGTGGTCTAAGCGATGGCCTCTGATCATTCGTCCGAACGGGGTCCGGGTTCGAATCCCGGTCAGGCATGGATGTTGTGTTTGTCTTACGGCACTGGTTCTTTCTCTTCCCTGGAACCAGTGACCCTAAATTAGGGACGGGCGACTGCTTATAGCCCATTGAGTTGCTCACGGTGGTCGTTAAACCTCCAATCAAATTAAATTAAATTAAAGGGCACTGCTCAATCACTTGGTTTTCCAGTTGCTGTAAGACTATTTCGGCTAACAAAGCCGAAAGCGGTGAGCCCATAGGTGTGCCGACTTTTTGTCGACAGATAACGTCATTAAATCGAAAGTATGTTCGTCGGGCTAAGAGTTTCAAAGAGTCTATAATGGCAACAGCTTCAGTAGGAGTAACACCTAAAGTGGGAAGCTTTTCTTCGATAAGGGAGTGGGCTAATAAGTCAAGCGGGACATTAGGGAATAAAGAGACCACATCCAATGACGCTAGGATAAACAGTGAATTACCTATACCTCTTTACGAGGAAATGAGGAAACGGTTAAATACGTCGCTTCTATCGACTATGTTCCTGAAGTTATATATATTTTTAAAAAGGCTTGCCACAAGCAGAATATAGCCTTTGGCATACAAACCCATAAATTATTCTCCTTGATTAGGAGGAATCGGGACAAGGTTAATACGTTCCAAAGGCATGGTGTCTATTCTATTCCATTAAAAGCTACTTACAGGACACCAATTACGTAGGATTCACGATTTGGACTGTTGCTACCCGTATTTCTGAACACATGTACAATGTCCGGACTGGATCGGGTACCACGGCCTTATCCCGACTAGTTAAACAAGACCAACACATTCCGGACTGGAACAGCACCAAGATCTTAGCAACACCTGCAACTAAGACTGGCTTATTATTCACTGAAAGAATGTATTTGCTAACCAGTGTTGTAATGACATGCCGTCGACATTACCCTCATCATGGAGACAATTTATTTTACATTATTGTATATATCATCGCAATCCGTAATCGTGTTTCTTGTACTTTTTATAATATTTGCATGTTTATATATTTAACAAGTGCGCATGCGTGGGCTTGAGCGGCGCCTCCATGCCAATGCATTGTGGGTTGTTTTCCGACTTTATAATCCCGGAACTCTACCCCTCTGCGGTGTCTGATGATAGACCCATAGTGGGTCTGAAAGATCTCGCATGTATATATGGTTTTAAGTTGTAAATAAAAGTTTATCTTTTAATCTGCAATTATATCTCCATTGTTTAGTACCGTGATAAAAAGTTATTTTGGTGAATTTTTTTTTCTGTCATTAATGCGGGTGAATTAGGCATTCTATTTACTGTTGGAGTTTATTATTTTTTTGAATTGGCTTGTAATAATTTTATTTTTTTCTGTAGGAGGATTTATCACAAATTAAACATATTTTTCATCGTGGTTTTTCGAAGCAATACAATGCTTTGGAACTTGAGATCTTTTTAAATTGTCAGTGACTCTCAATTACCTTTAAGAAAAGGTGAAATGTACTGTTTTATAGTATTATTTCACAAAACTCCTAAGTATAATATTTATTCTTGATAGCTATAATAGCCTTTGTCTTAAGGACTCCATGTACAGACTACTGATACATAGACATCTTAGAATCACCTGTACAATATCACATCTTTTTCCTGAAACACCAAGTGATACATGTACTTTCACCAAGGGCTCACCGTTGCAAAATAACACATTTTTAATTACAGTGTGACCAAGTTTTTGGGGGTCCCATCCACTTAACTCAAAAAACCCTATGCTTTTCCAGTTCATTATATTATTCCCATCTCACAGTTACACCACGTACTTCCAAAGACATCCAAAATCCTTTTAATGATATATTTTTTTACATTTAATGATATATTTTTTACAATATCTTATTTTTCTGTTAAACTGCACATATTTTAATACACTGACAACATAAATTTCAAATCGACAGTAATATTAGAAGTTATATGTGTTGTAATTTGGACAGTGCTCATTTACCTCACTCAAGGATTACATGGATACACATGGTGTTAGTGAACATAGAATTGTGCGGTTTTTTTTTCAGCTGCATGTGAAAATAGAAACTGACTAACGAAGGACATGCCCGTGACAAGAGTGTGAGATTTCCTAAGGACTTTGCAAGGACACCGTATGTATATAACTAAATTTTAACTATTTTTCAGCAATAGATATCATTACAGTAGAGTATGTGAATTTTTACTGTACTTGGTAACATAACATAGACAAAGTGTTACCAAAAAAACAATTAATTCGTAGTTGTTTGTCAGTGTATTAAAATATGTGCAGTTTAACAGAAAAATAAGATATTGTAAAAAATCGTATCATTAAAAGGTTTTTGGATGTCTTTGGAAGTGCGTGGTGTAATGTGAGATGGGAATAAATACAAAACGTATAGTCTATAATATGTAAACTGGAAAAGCATAGGGTTTATTGAGTGAAATGGATGGGACCTCCAAAAATTTTGTCACACCTTAATTAAAATGTGTTATTTTCCAACGGTGAGCTCTTGGTGAAAGAACACGTATCACTTGGTGTTTCACACTAGCAAAAAGATGTGATATTGATCATATGCAAAGTGTGTTTTATGAGAGATTATAACTCACAAGATTATAATTTCAGGCATTTTACCTGTACAATAATTTAAGTACTCGGCTTCATACAGGAACAGAGCCCATTGAAGATGAGGGCTAGGGGGAATGCAGCCCCGGGTCCCGCATCTTAAAGAGGCCCCAGATTCATGCAGGATGTTTGAAGAATTAACAGTTCTACAGTTTTTTTTTTTTTTTTTTTTTTGCAGATAGCACAGCGAAAACTATAAGAAAACTGCCTTGTGAAAAAAATTTACTTCTCCCAGAGATCGCAAAAAGTATAATCACCCCCAGGCATCCGTCATACACACTAATGCCGAATATGAAAAAAGTGATATATTACATCAAGAAATTAAAAGTATTAAAAGCAGAGCTGTGATTGTGAGAACATTCTCTTCAAGGGACCAACAGCCTTGTACGTAAAATCGCGGAATTCGGTAAATCGAGGAAGCCTTTCGAATGAAACATTTAAATTAAGGTAGTGTTCATAATAGAATACGTAAGCAGCTGTGTTCTCTTTCTTTCAGTGACATTTAAATTATGTATAGTACCTTTAATTTCGAATTTATTATCAAAAATGTTATAATTCGTATTATAATAATTCGCTTACTTTGCATATTAAATACATAATTCGTTAATATTAGACTTCAATATGTAGCATCAAAAATTAAGCATACTTTTAAAATTGCGAGAAAAATACGATAACTTTTTAAATAATGATTTCAGTATCTTAAACTGCACGAAACAGAACATCAATTAGTACTAATCAACTTGTATAAACAGAATATGTGTTGATCACCTTTTTACACTGTAGAAAAGATTGCTTATGCTTTTTTCTGAACGTTTAGCTTTATAAATTGCAGCTTCAATTTTATGAAGAGCATGAAAAACATTCATAATTAATATCGAAGGGCATCAAGTAATTTTTAGCACAATCTATACTATTACCAGCGTCACTAAAGCAGCTAACTTTCAGTTCAAAACATCATCAAGTGATTGCATTGGGCTAACTTTTAACTTGAAAATGCTGGTTAACATAGTTTTGTGGTTTAAAAAATAAAAAAAATGTTCGCTAAATTGAGGAGATGTGTTTCGTTAAATCGGGAAATGACAAGCATTAATTTCAATGTGATTCCGTCGAGACCATAAAAAATGTACGTAAAATCACGGAATTCGTTAAATAGCAGTCCCTTAAATAGGGGCTTGACTGTACTTTACCTTAGAAACACATGCTGAATCAAGAGTAAGCTGCATAATTCTAAATTTTTCTGAAGAACGAAATGCATAGAGAATTTTCCTATTTTATAAAAGTCAGAATTTGGCCAGCGAGGTAATCTAAGTCCTGGTTTGAGAGTTCGGCCGAGTGGGTTCGGGTTTCGAGTCCCAGATGAGGCATAGGTGGTGTGTTTGCCTTACAGCACTGGCTCTCTCCCTTCCCTAGAACTAGTGGCCCTAACCTTGGGCCGAGTGAGTGCTGTAGCCCTTTTTTCGGGTTTTTTTTTTTTTTTTTGATTGGAGGTTTAACGACCACCGCGAGCAACTCAATGGGCTATAAGCAGTCGCCCGTCCCTAATTTAGGGTCACTGGTTCCAGGGAAGGGAGAGAGCCAGTGCCGTAAGATAAACACAACATCCATGCCTAACCGGGATTCGAACCCGGACCCCGTTCGGACGAATGATCAGAGGCCATCGCTTAGACCACTGCGCCACCGGGGCGGCTTTTTCGGGTTTAACGACCACTATGAGTTAAATCACAGTGGCAGTTTAAACTCCAAAAGAAAAAAAAAAAGAAATGGGTACTTTTTTTTTTTTTTTTGAGTAAATCTCAAATAAAAAAAAAGTACCCATTTCTTTGGGGGGTGGGGTGGGGGGGGGGTGGAGGGATTTAACGACCACTAAGTTAAATTACAGTGGCAGTTAATCTCCGAAAGAAAAAAAAAAAAGAAAGAAATGGGTACTTTTTTTTCTTTTTTGGCGATTTAACGACCACCGTGAGTAACTTGATGGGCTACAAGCACAGTCGTCTGTCCCTAATTAAGGGCAATTGGTTCCAAGGAAGGGAGTCATAAGAAACACGACATCCATGCTTCATGGGATTGGAACCCGGACCCATGGCGAACGAATGATCAGAAACCAGCACTTTGACCACTGCGCCACCCGGCAGAAAGTGGTACAACGAAATCTAATTTTAAGAACACAGCTAATTACGAGTGTAACGAGCTGGTAGTGAAGTTTAAATTTGAGGACAAAAGAAAAAAAAAGTCGAGGACAATTTGCTTCCCCGAACGCATCAGACGGTTTTTGGGGACAGTTAATTAAATTCGAGGGCTGTTCTCAAGAATTCGGGACAGCTTATCCTAACTAATTACTTTGCCCCACCCCCCTTCTTTTCGTTCTGAGAATTCTCGCCACCCCGTGTGGCCACTGACCGCACGAGGTGTCCTACTGTTGTTACAGCGCCGTCCACTGGGTTACTTTTGGGTTCATGAGGCCTTCCCTCGTAAGAGAATTTAGCGTTTTCTGGGTTTCAGTTGTATTTCCCCCGTATGATAGAAAGAATGAATTACTAGCAGAGTATAAACTTTGCTCTTCTTTCATTGGTGCTCTTTATTAAGTGCTATGCCGCCTCGTTGGTGCAGTGGTCTAAGCTCTGGCTTCTGAGTGCTTTTCCGAGATGGGTCAGTGTTCGAATCCCGGTGGCTCTGTGGTCTAAGTGCTTGCTTCTGACTATTTTGCCCTAGATGGGTCCGAGTTCGAATCCCAGTGAGGCATAGATGTTATTTTTGTTGTACGGCACTGGCTCTGTCGCTTCCCTGGAAACAGTGGCCCCCAAGTTAGGAACGGGCGACTGCTTATAGCCCATTTAATTGCTGACTGTGGTCGTTAAATCCTCACACAAAAGTAATTTTAGTTAACAGCAATTGATATGAGTAGTCCGACTATGTAAAACAACAACTAAAAATACAATTAATTACGAGCCTCTAGTTAGCTAAAGCAGAATGCGCGTTAAAAATAATAATGATAACTATGATTTGAAAGCAATAACAGTAATGATACAATGATTCTTTTCTGGCCGCCCCGATGGCGCAGTGGTCTAAGCGTTGGCTTATGACCGTTCGTCCCATTTGGTCCGGGTCCGAATCCCTTCTGGGCATAGATGTTGTGTTTGTCTTACGGCACTCCTCTATCCCTTCCCTGGAACCAGTGGCCCTAAATTACGGACGGAAGACTGCTTATAGCCCATTGAGTTGCTCAAGGTGGTCGTTAAACCCTGAAACAAAAAATTCTGATAACATCGTTCCCCTTCCTTAACAACAAAGGTTTCCGTATAATGTTTTACTTAAAATAATTGATAGAAAAATAACTTATAGAAATAGCAAAAGGTTTCTGAAGGGGGCAGCAGTTCAGTGGGCCACAATATGACGTAATTCGGCCTGCTTATGAACCCTTGGACAGCAATAGCGTTTTCAGGAGGGGGGGGGGAAGGTGCGTCCTTTCCCTTATTAACCGAGGACTGACGAAAAACGGGAATGATTTTAACGCTATGAGGCAATATTAAAGATGGTTATTAATGTAAACTGTCGCAGAATTGATGAGCCCAGGGTTACTTACATAGCTTCATAGAAAAAACTGCTGTTGGCTTAAAGACAGCATCAGTTTTTGCCTGTACTATCTAATAAGATTAAAGGAACCAGGACAAGTTTGTGACCATACAATATCGCAGTAATAGCCACCTTGGAAGTGCCCAGTTGTAAAAATATTTCCATGTACGTTTTGCGAGGCTGGTTTGATGCCAGGTTCTAGAAAATTATACCCAACAAAAATCTTTGGGTACAATAAAAAAAAAAAAACTCTTTAATTAGCGTTGTTATATGGTTGACTTGTGGAATAATAAAGTTTTAACCACTTAGCGTCCAGGTATGTTATATTACGTTAACGAATGATAAGAAAATCGAGATCCGTAATATTACGGGCTCACTGATGTGAGGTAGAGCGCCATGTTTTCGCATATATCACACAAATAGCGACTTTTGAAATAATAATTGTCCTTAACTACCAGAACGATGCCCGTAATACTACAGATCTGGATTTCGTCGTGTTTGTTTTTCGGTGTACTGCTGCTCATTACTAATTTTTTGAAAACATGTACGTTCATTATCTGGAATCGAGCTACTAATACCTTGCAATAAACAATTGCGTTTTTTTACCGGGTTTTTGAATTTTTCTTGGGATCTTAAGTGGTTAAAAAGCCCGTAATTTTGAGAAACATTTTCCAGCATTAAAAAAAAAAGAAGAAAAGCTAACCATTGTGCAGTATCCAAACTTTGGAATGTGTTACTGGAATTTTGGTTATATTTTTAAGTAAGAGAAAATAAACTGGTTTTCAGCATTTCATATTTTTTAAATGAAAAAAACAAACAAAAACGAAGTGATCGCGTAGCTGTAGGAGGTTTAGAGTTGATCTTTGTTGAGTAATTCTGAATGGTGGGATTGTATTAGACATAAGCAATTAAATATATGAATATGCAGCAGTGTTGTCAGGATCCAAGCAGAGTATTGCCACATTTCGTGTTGTCATCGTACGCAACGAACCAGGTGTTTCGTGTTTTGCCCTTGAACTGACATTTGGGGAATAAATAAAAAAAGAAAGAAAGAAAAGGGAAAAACGTCCTTTCCTAACGCATTTTTTCCCCTGCATAGTTTAACTCGAAACTGCTTTTGCAATTTTTGTTTTGCTAGAACTGCGCAGTGAGTACGGAAAGGGGTGAGTGAGCAGCTTGTGTAGTAACGGGTGGTAAGTTTATCCCTTCTACCATGTGGTGCTTGCTTTCTGCCGCAGCCCCTTATTCCATAACATTGGCTCAGTCAGGACGCCCTTCCTTCCACCCGAGAGGGTTCAAAGGAATACGTAGTCACCCCATTATTTTATTCACCTCACAACCATCCCATTAAGGTTTCCTCTCCTGGCTTTTGCTTGTGTCTCCCTTTTGAAGGTTATTTTTTATTTGTCCTATCCACCTTCATCCAATAACCTTCGCTTCGTAGAGGTTATAATGTTTTTAGGCAAAACAAGATAGGGACTTCAAAAAAAAAAAAAAAAAAAAAAAATTCTCAGTGATTGACTGCGCGTGAATTCAGATTATTAGGCTGGGCTAAAAAAGATTTTAACAGCAAGAAAATTACAATTGTTAGCACGAATGTGTGTTTTTTTAGTTCATTGAAATATTCCAGAATTTATCGTGATTTTATAAATATGGACGTTTTTGGTACACGACACTTAGAAACCTGCATGGGGATGAAAGGTTTGACCCGAAGCGACCCGATAACAGCCGGCTAAGAACGTTCGGTTTGGCACGGACCAGCAAGCCTGAGTTGTTTGACCCGACCAAGCTCGAAACCACTCTAAAATTAAACCGGGCCCGACTCAATCCCGAACAGATTTTGTTAGAAAGCCCGACTTTTTTTGTACCGATTTTAACGAATGTGCTTATGTGGCCAATAAAAATTCAATTCTCCCATTCTCCGGGCGAGTAGAAATCTTGATTTTTAACTAAATTATAGTTTTTCCGGATAGCACAACAGTGGTATTGTATTTTGTACCTTCATATGACTCCCTGAGCACCACGTGAGAGGTGGAAAGAACGCAGGATACGTTCACTCGAATGACAGGGTTTTTTTTTTCCTGTTGTAAATTGATCAACTCGACGAGTTTTCGTTTTGATTTGTTGCGCTTTGTCGTTTTACACACACACACACACAATCATCAACCATTATCAATCCACTGCTGGATGAAGGTTTCTTCCACTACGGCATATCTTGCGCCAGTCTCCTCCATGTCACTGCCGCATATTTTTGAATTTCATCCACCCATCTCCCTTGCGGTCTTCTTCTGGGCCTTTTCCATGTCCCTTGGAATCCAGTCTAGAATTTCGGTTTTCCGTTCTTCTGGCAGCATGTCCAGCCCGATGCCATTTCAGGGATTTTACTCTGATCATGATGTCTTCCACTCTTGTCATTTTCCATATTCATCAGTTCCTCTACTTGTTGACGTGATTATTTCTAAGTATAGAAGTGGACGCCATACCATCAGAAGAATCGCTGTTTTCCGGCTACTGTCATTGGAGAAGGGAAACAAATAAATAAATAGTTGAATTGAATGTAACGATAGATGATTTTGCTCGCACGAATCGTTTTCTTCTGAATGGGGTGAAAAGCGAAAATATCGGTTAGTTATAAATCAGTAGTAAACACTTCCAGCGAGAGATTAGTATTTTGGAGGGCTTCCTCTGTATATTTCCCGCCAAAATCTGTTCTCATTCCTTCCTGTGTGAAAACGTTTCTCATTGTCTCAAGTTCCAAGCATGACTGCCCCTTTTTATGACTACTGTGTATTTCGTGCTTTCGCTCTCTCTGCCGCTTGAAGGAAGGATCCTCCTGACTCCTGACGTAAGAAGTTAATTGCTCTCACTCAAGGGGTTTCTCGCAGAAAGTGTTTGTACTCCAACGACGGGGAATAAAGGAGGTGGGGGGGGGCGTCCTTTTTTTCGTGGGTGGTCCACCGTGAATGAAGGAATGGATTTCCCGAGAGATCTGTGAAGTGCTTTTTTTTTTAATTGAAGGTGAATTTCTATGGTGTTATATCTGCCGTTTTACGCGCGTTGACTGAGTCGAGTTACTATTTAATTATATTTTAAATATTTCTAAATAACATGCTAACTCATTAGATGTGGGTACGACTGTAGGCATATCTTTCGCAATGTTAATGTTTAACAATCTATTCACAATGTATCGACATACATACAACCAGTGGCGCCCATATGAGTGCTTTTAGAGGGGGGCGCTAAGAGAAATCCTTACCCAGACCTGTTTGTAATCCGGGTTTTTGTCACATTCCAAACCCGCAAATCTGGGTTTTTAAGTTTTAGAAGAATTTGAGATACTTCGGACATTTCATTTCTAAAAATGCTACAAAATGGCAACTAAACTTCACGTTTCATTTTCCCCGCACGGGGATAACTGGTTTTCCAGTTATTGGGGGAGCGGCGCCCCCACGGCCCGAGCTGACCTTGTGACGGAACATCTTGCTTTTTCGTCTTGTACGATTACATCACCGAAGGGACAGCTGTTCATCCAGCTGCTGGGGGATAGCGTCCCCACGGCCCGAACCGACATGTGCTATATGTGATGATTTTCACATTTTTTATGTTTTTTGTTTTTTTTCACTTGACACGCTCCCGCCTCAGTTGTAGGCTGCTGAGGTTGTGATTATGCGCCAGCTCTGGATTATAGTTTCTCGTTTTATATCATGTCTTCTCCATTTTATGTTCCTTTTGTTTTTACGAGCTGGTTAGCTAGACCTACCTGCACGTTTGCCGTGTGCGGTGACCCGTAAGGTGGAAAAGGGGATGCTGGAGCTGAGGTTTCTGGAGGCCTGGGTGTTGTCGTCGCCAGTTGCCAACACTCCTCTTTGCCCCCTGCTTCACCTTAAACGGGCGGCTAGGAACTAACCCACTCCTAGTCAAATGAGGTCTGTGGCCGAGTGGAGCCCAGACCTCTAACGGCTTGTCGTTTCGTACGACAGGGTGAGTCTGGGGATAGGGTGGGCATGCCAAAGGGGTGTTTCCCAGGCATGGGAAAGTCTGGGTGCACGCCGAGCGCATGTCTGCCCTATCAACTTGCTATATCCGCTTCCTATCCCTAGAGCCGTGTCCTGCGTCCAATTGGGCTTGCGGACCTCCGGTTCTCCCTCGTTGGGTTCGATTGTGGGTGGGGAAGTCGGCGGAGGAATTCTAAAAAATTTTCATGGCTCTCAATTCTGTTTCCCACGAAACAACAACCAAGCGAGGTAATGAGGAAGGCTCATCCCCTTCCGCAAAAAACCATATTCCTGATTGCTCGAATGCTCGTTTCTTTTTGTGCACTCATTGGACCCTTCAAAGCCTTTGAGTGCCAAAAGTCCATTTTGGATAAACAAAGCACTTCAATCTATAGCAAGCTCTCCTAAGAGTGTCAAGAAGCTCCAATCTGGAGATCTTCTGGTTGAGATGTCCACTGTGGCCTACAGCTCTACACTTCTTAACACTACCACGCTGCTTGAGACTCCGGTCAAAATAACACATCATGGATACCTAAATTCATCTCGAGGTGTTGTTTCCTCTCAGGACCTCGTTGAGTGTTCTGAGGAGGAATTACTTGAAGAACTGAGAAGTCAGCACGTTACGGGTGTGCGGCGTATTCTTTTTAGGCGGAATGGGCAGTCTGTCCCATCTCGGAACATCATTTTAACTTTTGATAGCCCTTCCCTGCCTACGTCCATCAAGGCAGGGTATCTCCACCTAGAAGTACGCCCGTACATCCCTAACCCTTTGAGATGTTTTAGGTGTCAGTCGTACGGCCATTCTCAGCAGTCGTGCAGGAGCAATGCTAGGTGTGGACGCTGTGGTGCCACAGAGCATCTTTTATCAGAATGTGTGGCCGAGGCCGAGTTTTGTGTGAACTGTAAGGGTTCACACGCAGCATCAGCCAAAGATTGTCCCAAGTGGAAGGAGGAGAAAGAAATTCAAAGGCTAAAGACGGTGGAGAATATTTCCTATCCTGAGGCCAGAAGGAGAGTAGTTCCTGCTTCTTCTGATCGGCGCTCATATGCATCAGTGGTAGTTGCAAAATCTACAATCGGCATTTAAACCGACATTCAGATCCCTACTAAATGTCCCTATAAGCTGGACGATACATCGCAGCCAGACTGGAGGCACTCCAGTCTCGAGCTAGGGGTCTGAAAGCGCCACCCACCACTTCGCCGAAGCATACTCATCCCACCACCAGCAAGGGAACTCGGGCCACTTCTTCTAGCAAGAAAACCAAAGCCCAGAATAAGAAAAACATTTTTTCTCTTCCAAAACCTCAGCAAACGACTCAACGTCGTGCGCCTCCCGTTAAGACACTTGGGACAAAGCAGGCTTCCATCTTGGCCCCTGATCACACGCCTCCAGATCTGGGGGAACCCCCATCAGAGGTGATGGAGCCGATTTCGTTTGATCATTTTCATGTTCATTTCACTTATAACCATGGCTTCAATCATTCAGTGGAACTGTCGAGGTTTTCGGACGAGTTTTGATGAAGTGGAACATCTGCTTTCATTGTACTCTCCGGTGTGCCTTTGTCTACAGGAGACGAAGCTTAAACCATCAGACCTGCTTTCAGTTCGAGGCTACAGTGCGTATCGGACAGATAATGCATCGGGAGACATCGCCTGTGGGGGAGTCGCTATTCTTGTCCCTCACAGTGTTCCGGTGTCTTCCGCTGCGATATCAACAACTTTGCCTGTGCCTCTTACTGTTTGCAGTGTCTATCTGCCGCCGGACGAGAACGTGAGCGTCTCTGTTCTGGAGAGATTGGTTGATCAGCTGCCTTCACCCTTGCTTCGTTTGGGTGACTTCAATGCCCATCATCATTTGTGGGGTAGTGTCAGCATCAGCACGAGAGGTCGTCGCATAGAGTCTCTTCTGTCCTCGGCCTCTCTGTGCCTTTTTAACACCGGTGCTGACACGTACTTCCACGAGCCGACAAGATCCTTCAGTGCGATCGATTTAACCTTGGGATCACCATCGATTATTGCTAATTGGTCGTGGACGGTGTGTAATGACCTCCACGGGAGCGACCCTTTTCCGATTTTGCTCTCGCGTCATGCGAACATGCCATCTTCTGCCTCCCGCACTCCTCGGTGGAGGATGGAGCGTGCGAAATGGGAGGTCTTCACACCGTCAGCATTGATATCTTCTGCAATGGTAACCCAAGAGTCAATCGACGCAGCTGTTCTTGAAGTCACAAATTGTATTCTTCAGGCAGCTGATCTTTCTATACCAAAAACATCTACGACACTCTCCAGAAGTCCGAAGCCTTGGTGGACCCCTGAATGCGCAGCGGCTAGGAGAGCTCAACATAAGGCCTGGTCTACGTTTTGGCGTTATCCAACCGATGCTAATCTCGTTGCATTCAAACGAGCAAAATCCTATGCTCGGTTGGTGCGTCGACGTAGCAAGAGGGAGTCTTGGATCCAGTATGTTTCATCTCTCACTTCTCGTGCCAGTTCGAAAAGTGTGTGGGACAAGATTCGTAAGATCCGGGGTAACTACAGCTCTCACCAGATCTTCATTCTCGAGAGTAACGGCTGCACATATGCTGAAGTTGGGGAGATTGCTGATTGTTTGGGGTAGGCGTTTGCCTCCGTGTCGAGTAACCTGGCGCATCCTACTTCTTTTCAAAGAATAAAATCCACTGTGGAACGCCAGAGAATCTCCTTTGCGCCTTTTCTTGACACTGAATATTACTCCCCCTTCAGCATGGTTGAACTCAGGGTGGCTCTGCATCGGTCCGGCGCTACATTTGTCGGTCCCGATGGAATCCACTATGACATGCTCCGTCATCTCTCGCAGTCGTCTCTCGAGAATCTCTTAATCTTGTATAATCGTATTTGGTCGGAGCACAGTTTCCCGGAATCTTGGTGAAAAGCTTTTGTTCTGCCTTTTCCCAAACCTGGCAAGGATCCCAAGTCTCCCTCTAGTTATCGTCCAATTGCTCTCACTAGCTGTCTGTGTAAAGTTCTTGAGCGCATGGTTAATTCCCGGTTAATTCATTTTTTAGAATATCATCATGTACTTTCACCATCACAAAGCGGCTTTCGCAGTCATCGTTCACCTCACGATCATCTCCTGCACCTTGAGACATCTGTGCGCGAGGCGTTCGTGCGTAGGCAGCACCTGGTGTCCGTTTTCTTTGATATTGAAAAAGCCTATAATCGAGCGTGGCGGCACGGTATGATCCGTGACCTCCACGCATGCGGATTGCGAGGAAATCTTCCCACCTTCATCGTTAATTTTATTCGCAATCGGGTGTTCCAGGTGCGCCTGGGTTCGACGCTCTCGGCACCGTTCCATCAAGAACAAGGTGTTCCTCAAGGTTGCATTTTATCTGTCACATTGTTCATCCTCCGCATTAATTGTCTTATCATAAATCTTCCTCCTGCGGTTTCGGCTACTGTCTATGTTGATGACTTGCACATTTTCTGCTCGTCATCAAGCATGCATTTTATTGAAAGGCAGTTGCAGTCTGCAATTAATCAGATCTTTAAAACGGCGAATAGCAATGGTCTCGTTCTTTCTCCCGACAAGACAGCGTGTGGCAATTTCTGCCGGAGGCGTGGCCTCCATCCTGACCCAGAGCTGTATTTAGACCGTGCAGCCATACCAGTTTTGCCGGAGACCAAGTTTCGTGGTCTGACCGTCGACCGTGCGCTTACGTTCCGTGCGCACGTTCGGCGGCTCAAGATTTCCTGTCTGCGGGCTCTATCTATTCTTAAGATCCTTTCGAGAGTCTCGTGGGGCGCAGACAGGATGTCTTTGTTTCGAATTTACCATTCATTAATACGGTCAAAACTGGATTATGGTTGTATCGTGTATGGCTCTGCTCGTCGTTCTGTTCTCCGGCCTTTGGACACTATTCACCATCAAGCACTGCGTCTTTGTTCGGGAGCATTTCGAACATCTCCGATTCCAGCCTTTACGCTGACGCGAACGAACCATCGCTTGAATTACGCCGTCTGCAGCTGTCTATTCAATTCTACTTGAAACTTAGATCTCTTCCAGACCATCCTTTATACGATGCAGTTTTTCATCCCCAGCATGCTCGTTTATTCGGGAACCGGCCCTCGTGCATTTCAACCTTCGGTCTTCGTATGGCGGCCGTAGCCCGTGATGTAGGGCTCGACTTGTCACTTGTTGGAGAGACCAGGGGCTTTGGGGATCCTCCATGGCACCCACTTGGTATCATGGCTGATACCACCTTTACATCTTTCGATAAATCCTCAACCCCTCCGTCAGTGTACCAGCAGCTCTTCGCTGAGCACCGTGACCTCAATTCTGACTACACTCCTATTTTTACTGATGGCTCCAAGATGCATGGAGTCGTTGGATCCGCGGCTGTCTGTGTAGATGACGTTTCAGTAGCGCGGATCCCAGCTGAGGCCACGGTGTTTTCGGCGGAGATGCATGCTGTGCATCTCGCCCTTCTCCATGGTCAGTCGAGTTCTCATCATCGTGCTATGGTCTATACGGATTCCTTAAGTGTCTTGCAATCTTTGTCATCTGCGGATTGCCGTGACCATTCTTTTCTCTTGAATGTGAGACAGTTACTTCGTCATTTGCTCGAGGCCGGTTTTCGGGTTCAGTTTTGCTGGATTCCTGGGCATGTTAGAATCTCGGGTAACGAGTGTGCTGATGCGGCTGCTAGAACTGCTTCCTCTTTGGTTGTCACACCCTTGCCACTGTTTCACCGCGATTTCCGTTTTCTTCTTCACGAGCATATCAAGCGAACGTGGCAGGTCTGTGGGACCAATAGGTGGAAAATAAACTGCATCGTATTAAACCTAATCTTGAAATCTGGAAATCCTCATATCGTCGGAACCGTAGTGAGGAAGTGGTACTTGCGCGTCTCCGCATTGGGCATTGTCGTTTCACTCACCGCTTTTTGCTGTGTGGCGACACTGCGCCGATGTGTGAGAAGTGCAAATGCCGACTCACCGTCACTCATCTTCTGTGTAGCTGTGTTTGTTTTCGTGAGGTACGTTTTCATTTCTTTCATTCTCATTTGTTGACCGAGGACGCCGCTACACTTCAGCGGCTCCTCAATGACCACTGTGATACTGTTGTCGTGTTTTCATTTTTTAAACAAATTGACTATTTTAAACGTATCTAGATTTTAGCCTTATCATCATCCTCATTTCTCAGTTTTACCGAATCAGCTAGATTTTAATCATTGTATCATGTTTTTTAATACTGTTTGTTTCATTATCTTTTTTAGCCCTTCCATCGTTCTCATTCTTCAGTTTTATTCGATCAGCCATATTTTTAAGCTTCATAGCACGTTTTTAATACTGTTTGTTTGTCTGTCTTATGTCTGGCGCTCTTTGACCAAACATGGCCCTTGGGCCATAAAAATCAAACAACCAACCAACCAACCAACCAATCAGGTTCCATTTTCTTTGGGAATTACACTGTTTGATTAAAAACACACTGCATGTCCGTGCGAATGGTGAATGTTAGACGATTTGTGACACCTTGTGCGTTTCTTTTGTTATCAAACAAGCTCTCAAGATAACAGCCTTCTTTTCATTATTTTGAAAGTTCAAATAATTTGATTATTTTTTCTAATTACTTTTAGAAATTGAATGGAATCCACTGTAGGCTTCAAGTTCAAGTAAAACTGGTCTACATAGACTGCTCAATTAATATATAATATGAAGTGCAAAATTTGATTTTAAAGATGCAATGCCTGAAGGATTTTGCACAGTGAAAGAAAATTGGGTACAAGAAAAGATGCGAAGTTTAACTGCACAAGCACTGGGCCTATTTGTTGTGTAGCTAGTTTATATGTGCGTTATATACATTAATATGTATATTGGCACTGAGCTGAGAGTTTCAGGGTTTCTTGTGTCACCTCACAATCACCCCTGCTTACCTCCTTTTAAGGCTGCCAAACATTTTAGTAAATGTGCACGATACTAAAATACAACAAAAATAATGGATACAATCAATAATTGTTATCTTATTATTTTAAAAAATGCTTTAAAAAAAGGTTGCGTCTATTTTAGTGTTTTAAATTTATAAAAAAATTGGCTATACCAACGGCTGGGGGTGAGCCCCCATTCGTGGGCGTCCTTGCATACAACTGCACCATGTACCCACCTTACTCACATTCAATCTCGTCATTTTATTGTGCTCTGACTCATTGTCAGTGATGCCAAATTGTAAAGCCCGTTCAGTGAGAAAATTTTGATCCAAGAAGTAATTAAATATGCCTAAGAAACAAACTCGAAATGAAAGTTGATATGTATCACATTTTTCAAATAGACGTAAGCGAATTGCAGCTCGTATATTTTTGCTTTCCAGATATCGCACGTCGCTTTTGGGTTGCAGGAAAAACAAGTTCCTGTTTTGATTTATTACGGACTGTTTTCACGCAGACGCAGTCATGTATTTTGATCTTTTGACTGCTTGAAAAATATCCGTGTCTTTCATTCTCTAAACTGTGTCATGTGTTGTTTCGCCTTAACGTTATGGAACTTCTGCTCAAAAAGCGTGAAATGTGGTCAACTTCAGGCAAAATGTTTTTCCGCTTGATAAAGTTGCCATCTAGAAAGAAAAAAGCATGAAACCTATAAAATGACTTGAATGTATTAGACGAAGAAGAAAAAAATAATAATGGGAGAAGTGAGCGTGATGTCACCGAATTCGTTTGTGATTTAGTAAGAAAAGTGTGGCTTTGTAGAAAAACTTAATCGGTGAAAAATTTTAGCTTCCTACATACCTTCTGTTTGTTATAGGACTTGAAATTAACAAAAAAGCAGGCATATTTTTGTCTACCATGCAGATCAAAATAACTGTAGACCTAATTGGTCAGCAGTGCTCATATCTGGCTCATTTGAAATCATATTACAAACGTTGTCCCAAAACAACTGAGAATGTTTTTCCTTAACTGCATGTCAAGTGGTCATCTTCTTCGGAAACACTGTTCATCGCATCGAATACAGGTGTCCCAATGTTCATCCTACTTTTTGATTGTCTTCTGGAAATCTTCTGAAATGCTGTTGAAGCGCTCTGCGCAGTTGTAAATAAGTTGTTGATCAGTCTCAAATTGCTCCCCTCCCCTCCGTAATGTCTGTTTTAGCACGTCTTTTGTAAAAAGATGTGCTCATGTTATCGGTGTTTGTATGTAGACACCATATTCTTTTTGCATTGAAAGCTTGAAATGTGCAAATGATGATCTTTCATTTCGTTTTTTTTTTTTTTTTACGATGTACAATTTCGCCGCTAGAGCGCGTAAATGCAGATGATGTCGAATTCAAAATACATTTTATTCCATACATTTGCTTCTATAAAGAAGCATCCAATTGAAAAAAATATTTTATCTTTCGATTCCATTTATGTCGAAGAGTATTTTAGGTATAGTTACTTTTTCAAATTACGTATAGATTTTCCGCTAGGGGGCGTACAAGTAAATTATGTTTTCCCCGATATCTCTTCTTCTAAAACTTCGATTTGAAATTTTTTTTCTTGAGCGGATGCCGTTTCTGATGGAAAATCTTTTGCATATAATTTCTAATTTTTGGTGAAGAATACTTTGGCCACCAGGGGCGTAAGTGTTATTTTTTGCTACTGATGTATTTGCCACAAAATCTGAACTTCTAAAATCTCGATTGAAACATTTCGTTCGTGAACAGATACTACTCACAACAAACCTTTTCGGTATATTTTCTTCTTAAACTATTGCATGGTTTATACGCCAGGGGGCGTAGATGTATATTTTATTTTTGTCGATATTTCTACTTCTAGGAGTCCGATTTGAAAAATTCCTTCTTTGTAGGATAGTGTTTTAGATGCGAAATGTTTTTCATATAAATTAAAAATTTTCAAGTAAATCATGGACTTTCCGCTAGGGGACGCAACGTTCAATTTCGTTTTCCCTGATATTTCTGCTTCTAAAACTCTGATTTGAAAAATTCTTTCTGTATCGCATACAGTTCCTGATGGAAAATATTTTTCACATAATTTCTAATATTTGGTAAAGAATGTTTTGGCCAACAGGGGGCATAAGTGTTAATTGGTGTATTTGCAGCAAAATCTGAGCTCCTGGAAACTCGCCTATTTTTTTTTTTTTTTTTTTTCTTGGACCGGTACTGCTCACATCGAAAAACCTTTTGAAAATATCTTCTTCCCAAAAAAAGCATGGCTTTGCCGCTAGGGGCGTAGATGCATATCTTATATTTGTCCATATCTCTGCTTCTAAAAGTCCGATTTGAAAAAAAAAATCTTCCTTTGTTGGAGAGCGTTTCCGCTGCGAAATGTTTCTCATATAAATTCAAAAATTTTCTTAACTCATAAGTGTACATCCAGAGGACGTAAGTTCACGATTCCTTTTACAGCAATATCTGCCGGGTTGAAAACCCGATTGAAAAACTTCTTTCTTCGGTCAGATACAATTGTTTTCCTAACCGGTTCCATTGGCTTTGAAATAGCTTTGATAAATTTAATTTGCGTCAGAACGGATTCAAAAGACGTGCTCATTACACAAGAAAATTCGGTGTTATCTTTCTTGGTAATATAGGGAACATCAAGAAATCGCATGGTGACAGGTCTGGACTTTATTCAGGTTGGTGCCATCAACTTAATATTCATTCATTCAAAACTGGCCATGTGCGGCCTTGTATTGCGCCGCACATGAAAAGAAATGGGGAACCCAAGTTGAACAAACTTCATGCCCAAATTTACAGATGGCATAAAGAATTTATGGATGGCAGTGAGTGCTCGGTTAAAATTCTGTGACTTGATGATTTCGAAATGTGAGCCATATCTGCAATTGATAAGTGTCTTTTTTCCTGTATAATAACACCTATTATACTGATGTTTACCTTTGTAACACTCATTGGTCGTCCTTCATGCGAGATTAAAGCCACCGACTCACGGCGATCCATAAATTCTTTATGCCATCTGTAAATTGTTGATTTTCCTAGACATTCATCTTGATAATCCTCTTGCATAAGACGGAAAGCCTCTCCGACAGACCTAAGTCGACAGCAAAATTTAATGGCGCATCGTTGTTCCTCTTTCACATCCCTTTTCTCGAAAAAACAGCGCGAAAACACCTGTTAGGGTTCACAAAACAACGCTCATTAAGCTGCGCACTACCGACGACGCATGCGTGATAAACAGGTGTGGTTAGTTGCTATGGTTACTACAACGACAACCGTTTTCTCGAGACTCGTGCCAAGGTCGGACGCAGTATGGCACATTTTTTTATAAAAAAACATTCTCAGTTGTTATAGGATAAGCTATGTAGATGAATTTTCTTTTGAGATAACACACAATGGTAATATAGGTAATTTAGTTTTCAATGTCAATTTCTCAAAACACCCCACTCATTTCCTTAAATAAAGCAGAGCGAGAGAGCCTGTAATCAATAAGAATATTGACTAGGAAATAAACTTTTTATTCGGTAAAGAGCTAGATTTTTTACATGCCTGATCGGACATGTGGGAAAGAAAAATATATGCCGGGGTGGCAGAATTTTTACATGCCCCTGGCATGTCGGGCAATGTAATTTTTGAGCCCTAGTTATTCCTTGATATGCATCTATGACGAGGAAGTTTCCCTCTAACTAATAACTCGCCGTGCGTCACATTTACGTTGCTTTACAGGGATACACATTTGTGCCACTGTGCATCGGAAAGGGGGCGGGGCTTGAATTACTGTGCACAGTTTCAGCTATCGGATGTAAAAAATAATTTTCCCGATCCATTTTTTAGAAATGTAGATATTATGCGAAACATAAACATATTTTTCACGTCATATAGCGGTGAAACGTCAACCCCACGGTAGTTTTCTCATGCAAACATAATTGTTCGAGTAAGCCGAAATGCCACTGACGGGGTACGAAGTTACGCAATAATAATTTTTTTATTATTATTATTTGGAAAAGACTTACTAAAAGCTCTCTTAGAAATTAGTCTAGGTTTTAAGCAAACCGTCGATGCTCACTGTAGCAGCTTTGTACAGTATTCAGATTGTAACATTCTTATTAGTCTGTCAGCTAAATAAAAAAATATCTTCATTTAAAGGGAGTACGTGCAACTTGTGTATTAGTGTTCATCATGTACATATATAGTAGGACAAAAAACCATGTTGCCTACTCTGAATTGGTAGCTTTTGAATATGGTGGCTTAAAAGAAAAATGGCGTCCATGAATCTTGGTATTGCGTCAGCGAAACAACTACGTGCTCATAATTTTGGTACTTATTGTTGAAAATAACGTTTTTTTTTTTTTGTTTATCAGGCTGTTTCTGAATTTAAATGTACAAAACAGTGTAACACTTATTATTATTATTTCGTTAAACTTGTCAATAATAGCGTTAAACTATGATAAATTTCACACATTTATTTATTCTTCAAATTGTTTAATTGTTCCATAATTGTCCGAACTAAAAAACATCATCGAATTGGCCACTGAGGCAGGATATACGTCGAACCAGATGCATGACTCCATCGAGAAAGCCAGAACCAACCGTACTAATATTTCTATGCCGCAACTTCGCTACCTGCATTCCCTACATACCAAATGTTTCCTATCAAATCAAAAACGCGCTCAGGAGGATGAACTTCGGTGTCGGCATAAGGTCTCCGGCATCTTTATACACGATGCTTAAGAGAAATAATGACAAGCCCCCTCTTCTCAATGAGACGGGTGTTTATGCTATGCCACTACAATATCCGGACGGCTCCAGGCGAGATACCTCATCGAAATAACCAAACGTTCGTTTGGAATTAGAATCAGCGAACATAAAAGGGATAGAAAAGACGGAAAAATACCCACTGCTCCATCAAGAGAAATTCAAGTCCACCGATCGTATATGGAGTGATGTAAAAAAATTAGCTTCATACTCCACACCCAAATCTACTGCCATTCGCGAAACCTTGGAAATCTTGACCAGCTGCGATGCTTGCAATGATATCGTATCTTTGGAGTTGCCACGTATTTGGAATCAATTCTTCAAATAATGCTGCGTTTTCTACCATGGTACCGCGTGCCCAACCAACGTGACCTCGTTTCTTCGAATTATCACGTTTGCGCCTATTCATTTATTGTCTAGTCTCTAGTCAAGTCACCGCGTTCAAATTGGTGAAATTTTTTTCTATTATCCAGTTTGCAGTTAGTTGTCTACCTACCTTGAAAAAGCCATCTGGTTGATGCGCAAAAGCTTGGAAAGTTTTTATTTCTATTATACGCCAAGAAATTCGGATTATTAGTGTAGTTATACTAATTTGAGTCTTCTAATTGTGTTTTAATAATTGTATGCCTGTAGGGAACATATTAGATTTCAGTTAGAACATTTATTTAAGTATTGCATTTTTCAGATAATAATTAACCGACTAAAAATGTTCTTATTTCCTAATAAAAAAACTCTGCTGTTGATCCCAGAGATCTGCACTTTGTGGAACGTGATTTATTCCCGTTGCGCATGTAGTCGGCTACCGAATGCTGTAATGCGGTGTTGTGGTCGAGTTTTCCTCTGTGAATGCTCCTTTTGTTAATTTAATATCTTTCTTTCGAGTTGTAAATTGACGTTTTATCGAGTCTGGCCTCTCGAGTAGGGGTGTCAGTTAATCAAGTGGCGACCACCTTGTTTTATGAGTCTGCTGACAGGCAAGGTCAAGTTCAGAAACCTTTTGCTGGCGTTCGGCAGCGGTGAGTGAAGCCTGGGTCATATATTTTAACTCACTTGGCGCTCGGCCATAATTTTGATGGCGGTCGTTGCTTGGCTGCTTGGAGGGTGTCCGCCGTATTTGCTTTTTGTTTAGCATATCTGCAAACAAACAGTCGCGCCAGGCAGCGGAAGATTTAAACTTTAAAAACTAGTTCTTGTGACGGAAGTTCCGCGGTACGCATCGCTTAACCAGTGTTTTTAAACGCTCTAACATTTTCTTGTTGTAGTGGTAAATAAACGTTATATGTTAGTTTGTTTTATGAACGAGTGTTAATTTGTTTTTCTTTGGAAAGAAAATCAATAATAAATCAAAATAATAAAATATAAACAACTTCACAGCTACTTACTAACGGACTAATGGACTTCACCTGCAGTTCAGAGCATGAAGTTGAGACCTTCTTGGTCACATGACAAAATCGTTTCAGGGCCTCTTCTTTCCAGTGGGTTATGAAAAACATCATTAGCGGCAGTATTTTTTACTTCACTTCCGTGTGAAGCCTGAAATGCAAATGACGAATTCTCCGTCTTAGCGAGCGTTGAAAGTCACGTGCCTTACAACGCCACGTTGGAAACATCATTGGCGGGAGTATTTTATACTTGACTTCCAAACAAAGACTAAAATACAAATGGCGAATTCTCCGTCTTACACGAGCGTTGAAAGTCACGTGCCTTGCCACGTCATATTAGAACCATCATTAGCGAGAGTATTTTATATTTTGCCGGCTTCTGTTTAGGAAATGTATAGAACGCCTAGGAAATATGTGAAATATTAACAATTTCATACTTTGCCTAGAAACGCCAGGCATTCTATACATTGCCTAGGCATTCTGTAGAATGCCTGGTTTTCATACATTGCCGGTAACACATACATTAATATTATTAATAACATCTATGAAAATGCAAGTGAAAGGATTCGGCTATTTGAGAATACAGCACCCATAAAAATTGGAAAGGGAGTGAAACAAGGTGACACTGTATCTCCCAAACTCCATAATGCTACACTGCAAAATGTTTTTCAATCACTGAACTGGGAAAATAAAGGGATATAGATTTATGGAGATTATCTAACTCACCTTCGTTTTGCTGATGATGTAGCCATTTTTGCAACTACCCCAGCAGAGCTGCAGAGTATGATCCAGGAACTTGCTGAGAAGAGTAACGAAGTGGGATTAAAAATGAACTTTCAGAAAACAAAAGTGATGTACAATGCTTTTACAAAAAATGAAGATTTCTCGATTGATGGAGAAAAGCTGGAGATAATAGATACGTACGTTTATCTTGGACAGCAGAATCAACTGAGGGTCAAATTGATGAAGAAATTAATCGGCGTATAAAACTTGTCTGGAGTAACGAAGAGTAACGAAGTGGGATTAAAAATGAACTTTCAGAAAACAAAAGTGATGTACAATGCTTTTACAAGAAATGAAGATTTATCGATTGATGGAGAAAAGCTGGAGATAATAGATATGTACGTTTATCTTGGACAGCAGAATCAACTGAGGGTCATATTGATGAAGAAATTAATCGGCGTATAAAACTTGTCTGGAGAGCTTTTGGAAGAAACAGCATAATTTTCAAGAGCAATATGCCATTATTTCTTAAAAGAAAAGTGTTTGATCAATGCATCCTTCCAGTGCTTACGTATGGTGCAGAGACGTGGACCTTAACTAAAAGGGACATACAAAGGCTGCAGACAACTCAAAGCAGCATGGAGAGGTGCATGCTTGGTGTAACCAGGAGAGATAAGAAGAGGAACTCGTGGATCAGAAAAATGACAAGAGTGGAAGACGTCATGGTCAGAGTTAAATCCGTGAAATGGCAATGGGCTGGACATATTGCCAGAAGGACAGACCATCAATGGACAACCGAAATTTTAGGTTGGATTCCAAGGGACAGGAAAATACCCAGAAGAAGACCACACGGGAGATGCGTGGATGGAATTCGAAAGTACCAGATAAAGATTTTTTTGCATCTGTCTCTTCTTAATTTGTAGTATGTCATCATCATTGGCAACCATTATCAATCCACTGCTGCACGAAGGTCTCCCCAAGTTTCCTCCACAACGGAACCGTCTAAAATGTAAATCATCATAATATTCGTTGTCAACCATTATCAATCCACTGCTGGACGAAGGTCTCCCCAAGTTTCCTCCACAACGGTCTGTCTTGTGCCAGTCTCCTCCATGTCACTCCCGCATACTTACAAATTTCACCCACCCATCTCCCATGTGGTCTTCTTCTGGGTCTTTTCCTGTCCCTTGAAATCCAATCTAAAATTTCGGCTGTCCATCGATGGCCTGTCCTTCTGGCAATATGTCCAGCCCATTGCCATTTCAGGGATTTTACTCTGATCATAATGTCTTTCACTCTTGTCATTTTTCTGATCCACGAGTTCCTCTTCTTATCTCTCCTGGTTACACCAAGCATGCACCTCTCCATGCTTAGCTGAGTTGTCTACAGCCTTTGTATGTCTCTTTTAGTTAAGGTCCCTGTTTCTGCACCATACGTAAGCACTGGAAGGATGCATTGATCAAACACTTTTCTTTTAAGACATAATGGCATATTGCTCTTGAAAATTATGCTGTTTCTTCCAAAAGCTCTCCAGGCAAGTTTTGCACGCCGATTAATTTCTTCATCAATGTGACCCTCACTTGATATCTGCTGTCCAAGATAAACGTACGTGTCTGTTATCTCCAGCTTTTCTCCATCAATCGAAAAATCTTCTTCTTGTAAAAGCATTGAACATCACTTTTGTCTTCTGAAAGTTCATTTTTAATCCCACTTCTTTACTCTTGCGAGCAAGTTCCTGGATCATACTCTGCAGCTCTGATGGGGTAGTTGCAAAAATGACTACGTCATCAGCAAAACGAAGGTGGGTTAGATAATCTCCATTAATCTTTATCTCTTTGTTTTCCCAGTTCAGTGATTGAAATACATTTTCCAATGTGGCATTAAAGAGCTTCGGAGATATGGTGTCACCTTGTCTCACTCCTTTTCCAATTTTTATGTGTGTTGTATTTTCAAACAGCCGAATCTTTGCACTTGCATTTTCATAGATGTTATTAATAATATTAATGTACGCATCTTCAATACCGCAGGATTTCAGAGCCATTGTAACTGCTGATGGTTTTACTGAATCAAAGGCTGTTTCATAATCGATAAAAGCCATGCACAATGGAAGTTCATATTCCCTCGCTCTTTCAATTAGTTCTCTCAGTACGTGGATATGATCTATTGTGCTGTAGCCACTCCTGAATCCAGCTTGTTCTCTCGGTTGAGCCATGTCCAGTGTCACCTTCAAGCGGTGTGAAAGAACTTTAGTGAAGATTTTATAAACCACTCATAGGAGGCTGATAGGTCTCTAGTTCCTGAGGTCCTCAATGTCACCTTTTTTATGTAACAAGATCATTGTAGCGTTGTTCCAATCCTCAGGAATCTTCCCTTCATTAAGGCATCGAGTGAAAATTTGGGCACTGTTTCGATTTCTCCACTTGCTTCTTGTATGATGTCTACAGTAACGCCATCTTCTCCTGGAGCTTTTCCCCGCTTCATGTTCATCATTGCATGTGCAACTTCTGCTGGGAGGACTGGAAGAACTCTGGTACTGGCACCTTTCATGATGTCTGGAGTACATGTATCATCCATTTCATATAATTTGGAGTAGAAATCTTTCACTTTTGTAAAAATTTCTGCCTCTGTCTTGTTACAGAACCAACTTCTTTTCTCAAAGCAATAATCTGTTTTCTTCCCTTACTGAGATGTCCCTTTGCTATCTTTAGGCTTTGGTTGTTTTCAATTGCTTTCCTTACTAGTTCACAGTTGTATTTCCTTGCGTCTTCAGTGATACTTTTTCGTACTGTCTTGCATAGCTCTTCGTATTCCACTTTGGAAGTCACATCTTCTTTATTTGTCCTCATCTCTCTTCTTTTTTGCAAACATTTTGGTTTTTCCTGATAATTTGTTCACATGCAACTTGTTCTTAGACCCAGCTAATTTTGTTGCTGTTTCCATAAGAGCTTTGGTTACTTTTCTGTTAACTTCAAAAATATCCACTTCTTCCGACGTTAGGCCTTCTAAAGCAGAGAATCTGTTCTTCAGTTCCAACTTGAAGGCATTATGGTGTTTTTTAAGGTTGGTTATGTCAATACATTTTGTTTGTCTTATGAGCTTGCCACGTTCGAGTTTAGTGTTGAGGTGCATCTTACATCTCACCAATCTATGGTCACTACATGTGTTGAACTTGTTTAGCACACTGCAGTCTTCTACGACGAATTTTTTGTTACACATAATAAAATCAATTTCACTTGTCGTCCCATTTGGATGTCTCCATGTCCATTTCCTGTGTGGCTTTTTCTTGAAAAAGGAGTTCAAGATGAAAAACCATTCTGCCTCTGCAAACTCTACGAGAGTATTTCCACGCTGGTTTCTGTTGCCGTGACCGAATTTACCTACTGAAGTTTCATTCTGTTGCCGTTGACCTATTTTTACATTGAAATCTCCCATAATTATCTTTAAGTGTTGCTTACCTTTATTATTTAGATGACGAATTTCCTCATAAAATTCTTCAATTTCTTCTTCAGGATGACTTGTGGTGGGTGCATAAGTTTGAATAATCTGAGCCTGGTATCTTCTCGAGAGTTGGATAACGAGTCGTGCAGCTCTGTCAGAGGAACTTTCAACTTCTACAACTTTATCCTTCAGTTTCTTGTTTATTATAAATCCAACACCACTAGTTCTGCCAGTATCTGTCCCACGATAGTAGAAGAGATGTCCACTTTTCAGTTCAATGAGATCTTCTCCTTTTCTCCTTACCTCACTTAGCCCGACGATGTCCCGCTTGATCCTTTGTAGTTCCTCTTCCAATTCAAGAAGCCTTGAATCAGAAGATAGGGAGCGTCCATTATACGTAGCCAAGGTCAGCATCAGATGGCAGCCTAGTCCGGTCCTCCGGGGATTCTTAGCACCCTCTGCCTTCATGTCGCACTGGCCGCTGCCTTGGCCAGGTACATTCCAGCTGCCGGAGACTGAGGGCCAAGATTTAACCCTTTAAGCGGCCTATGTGCTTAAACCAAATGGTGCCCAAAATATTAAACACTCCCCAAACAGAAAGGTTTTACAGTGGTCGGCTTTAATGAAAGTTAGGCAGAACAGTTTCTTTCCCCTTTTACATCAGCAGTATCTGCTTAAATGAAGGCAAAAAAAACTGTCACTACTTATCGAAACTGATAAAAATTAAAGATACTTATCAGCCACTGTTATCACCTGTCACCGGTGATAACATTGGCTGATCAGCGCTTTCTTCCAAACTTCTATTTTCTACTCCATTATCCAAAGCATGATAACGGAGAGCTTGTCTTCCTGACACGGACATCATGCCACTGGGCAGAAATACGTGACTCTAACATCTCCATCTGATGTTCGTCGCCATTGTTGTACTTTTAGCAGGTAAACAGTTAGAAGAGGTTAGTGTCAGCCAGCATACCCTTAAATGAACAATTTGAATAAAAATGTTGAAGGGTCTCTTCCTGAACCGCAGGTTCACCCGTTCCGGCCGAGTTCGATCCACTTCTTAGACAGCGAATTTATTCGTTAGAGGTGATTTCAGCTCATTTTGGTAACCCCGAGATAATTCGTTCCTGGCAGTTAAAGGGTTAAGTTGTGGAGTCATTTTGGAGGGGTCTGGCCATAACTCACCACGCTGGCCAAGCGGGTTGGTGAGTGTGGGATAGCATTTCCTCTAATCCCGATGGTATAGTTATACCACTATTGGCGGTCGTCAGAGCCCCTTTAGTGGGAACAGGATGTACCACGAGAAGGCGAGGTTGACATTTGTCAAGGAGAGGCTGTGATATGTTACGCATCAACTGACCTTAATGTCTTAAAGAAGGTTTTGAAACACATTAGAAACTGTTCTAACTTGATGAACAGAGATTTTTGGATAATTAATAATAATGCAGAAGTAATTTCTACTATACTCAAAGTTTGTCCCCTAGATATTAATAGTTATGATTTTGAAAACCTATATACTAATCTGCCTCTATCAGATATAATCACTACCTTTAAAGAGCTGTATGCAGAATTTAAACTTAACCAATTTGTTGATGTAGGAACTTGGAACTCTTATCTCAATTGCTGCATAAAAAATAACCATATCTTATATAATAATACTCTCTATAAGCAAGTGAACGGTATTCCAATGGGGACATCAACGTCCACGAATATCGCTAATCTATTCCTGTTCTTTAAGGAATATAAATTCATTAAAAATCACCCCACCTGCTCAGATAACTACCTTTACACTTTTAGATATATTGATGATCTGCTGTGTATCAACAATTCAGAAGTTATAGAGAGTGATTTTGATAATATCTATCCAAGCTCTCTTAACTTATGTAAAACCAACCACAGTAATCAGGAACTTGAGTTCCTAGACTTAAGCATTAAGCTCAACAGAGGTAACCCATCTATTAGCCTCTTTGATAAAAGAGTTAATTTTCCTTTCAAAGTAATTAAATATCTACACTGGAATAATAACATTTCAACCAAAGTAATTGAGAATGTACTAATTTCTCAGGTCCTAAGAATTTCAAGAATTTGCAGCAACAATTTGTACTTCAATTACCACATTAATATACTATTAGAAAGTTTTCTAGAGAACGAAATTCCTTCTTCTTTCATCAAAAGAACTTTAAGAAAAATTATTCTGAATAATAGAGTAAGGTTGGCAGATCTGCTTTAATTTTCTACACAGTTAATAATATGATTCTGACCAATCAAAGCCGTAAGGAAGTTGGCTAGAGGATGCCTATTAACTACCTAAAGGAACCTTAGTGCTATGGATATGACGGTCCTATTAAAACAAAAAATTAAATAATATAAACAAAATCACAAAAAAGCTTAAAAATCTGTTTATAAAAGAAAATAAAAACAAATAAAAAAGAAAACTAGTTATTCATCACTAGGATAGCTATACTAAAAATAGTAAAACCAACATTAAAATTAATAAGATTCTGATTAATCTATAGAAGCTCACTAAGGTGATTTAATACATGCAAAGATTATTAAATAAACTGCTCGTGTATTTTATAATATTTCTCATGTATTCTGGAGAGTCAATTCTGCTCTTTCTGATCATACAGATCCACAGTCTTAAGTTTATATATATATTTTTTTTTCTCTGGTTAAAATCTCCGCGCGTTGTTTTCTTGCTGTATGAGGAGGCCATCAGCCCCACCCTCACTGCCCCCCAGCGTCTGGGGAGTGGCGGAAGAGGTCAGCCATGTTCTTCTCTTATGAGGAGAAAAGTTTTTGTCACACAAGAGGTAAGCTCTCTTCCTTGTTTTTGGGTTCTAGGTTTTATAAGTTCAATGTTTGTACTTATTCTCTGTCGTTTTTTAGCTTTTCAGCTTTTAGGCATTGGTTTGTCTGTTAACATTTTTGCGGGTTTTAACTCTTTCTTTTCTTTGTAACTTTGCGCGTCTTTTGGGGTACCTAGGAACAGAAGATGGCTAAGCTTGTTCCTTTTCTATGCGCTGTCTCTGCGCTGGTTTTTCAAAGTAGTTAAGTTCTTAATAACTAATTAATTATGCACTTAAAGCACTGCTGAAATACTTTGTACATATTGCAACTAACTGTTTAAGGTATATAACTTTCACAAAGTTTTCTTTAGTTAATTATTATCTTTAACTTATTCTCGTATTCGTGCTGTCATAAGTTGTAGAGTAGGGGGTTTTAGACTCAAGTTTTCTTTCAAAAATCTGTTCGTTAAAAATTAACATTTCCTTTCTTAATTGCAATGTAAAATTTGGATTTCTTTTGCATTGATTTTCAGGTTTAAATTCTCTCTCAAACGAACTTGGAATTTCGTTATGGCTGAAAATCATTTCTAATTATTATGTCACTCTCACAGCTTGAGTTCTCTTTAATCTTCTTCTCTCTGTTTAATAGTAACAGATGAAGAGCATGGGTCGGGCCATGAAGGTTAATGGATGCAAGCGAAATTGTTAACTAGTGCTAGGTCATGCAACTCTACGGAGGACATGACTTATATATATATGTTTTAAACTATTTTAGGTGGGAATGTTACTTGCATCTATGGCCTTGCAGAAACCCATTTCCAACTAGGTCTTTGTGGAAGTGAGAAAATGCAGAGTTTTTGCTGGTCCTTGATAAAGCCAAGGCTCAGTATTCTCGACACCTTCTACATTCAGTTGTTTTATTTTATTTTTTTGTCTTTTCTCCTTTTACTCACACAGGTAGATACATAACCTTTTCTATGTTGTACTAGGTGTGAGTCAAAATTATATTTGCATTTTTTTGCTTAGGTATCTTCTTTATAGAATATATATATATATATATATATATATATATATATATATATATATATATATATATATATATATATATATTTAGCCTCTCATATATATAGATAGATATATATTTAGCCTCTCATATATATAGCCTCTCCTTGACAAATGTCAACCCAGCCTTCTCGTGGTACATCCTGCTCCCACTAAAGGGGCTCTGACGACCGCCAATAGTGGTATAACTATACCATCGGGATTAGAGGGAATGCTATGCCACACTCACCAACCCGCTTGGCCAGCGTGGTGAGTTATGGCCAAGCCCCTCCAAAATGATTCCACAACTCAAATCTTGGCCCTCAGTCTCCGGCAGCTGGACATGAAGGCAGAGGGTGCTAAGAATCCCCGGAGGACCGGACTAGGCTGCCATCTGATGCTGACCTTGGCTACGTATAATGGACGCTCCCTATCTTCTGATTCAAGGCTTCTTGAATTGGAAGAGCAACTACAAAGGATCAAGTGGGACATCGTCTGGCTAAGTGAGGTAAGGAGAAAAGGTGAAGATCTCATTGAACTGAAAAGTGGACATCTCTTCTACTATCGTGGGACTGATACTGACAGAACTAGTGCTGTTGGATTTATAATAAACAGGAAACTGAAGGGTAAAGTTGGAGAAGTTGAAAGTTCCTCTGACAGAGCTGCACGACTCGTTATCCAACTCTCGAGAAGATACAATTCTCAGATTATTCAAACTTATGCACCCACCACAAGTCATCCTGAAGAAGAAATTGAAGAATTTTATGAGGAAATTCGTCATCTAAATAATAAAGGTAAGCAACACTTAAAGATAATTATGGGAGACTTCAATGCAAAAATAGGGCAACGACAACAGAAGGAAACTTCAGTAGGTAAATTCGGCCACGGCAACAGAAACCAGCGTGGAAATACTCTCGTAGAGTTTGCAGAGGCAGAAGGGTTTTTCATCTTGAACTCCTTTTTCAAGAAAATGCCACACAGGAAATGGACATGGAGACATCCAAATGGGACGACAAGTGAAATTCATTTTATTATGTGTAACAAAAAATTCGTCATAAAAGACTGCAGTGTGCTAAACAAGTTCAACACAGGTAGTGACCATAGATTGGGTAGATGTAAGATGCACCTCAACACTAAAATCGAACGTGGCAAGCTCATAAGACAAACATAATGTATTGACATAACCAACCTTAAAAAACACCATAATACCTTCAAGTTGGAACTGAAGAACAGATTATCTGCTTTAGAAGGCCTAACATCGGAAGAAGTGGATATTTCTGAAGTTAACAGAAAAATAACAAAAGCCCTTATGGAAACAGCAACAAAATTTGCTGGGTCTAAGAGCAAGTTGCATGTGAACAAATTATCAGGAAAAACCAAAATGTTGATGCAAAAAAGAAGAGAGATGAGGACAACTAAAGAAGATGTGACTTCCAAAGTGGAATATATAGAGCTATGCAAGACAGTACGAAAAAGTATCACTGAAGACTTAGAGAAATTCAACTGTGAACTAGTGAGGAAAGCAATTGAAAATATCCAAAGCCTAAAAAAGATAGCTAAGGGACATCTCAGTATGGGAAGAAAACAGATTATGGCACTGAGAAAAGAAGATGGTTCTGTAACAAGACATAGAGGCAGAAATTTTGACAAGAGTAAAAGATTTCTACTCCAAATTATATGAAAGGGATGATACATGTACTCCAGACATCATGAAAGGTACCAGTGCCAGAGTTCTTCCAGTCCTCCCAGCATAAGTTACACATGCAATCAAGAACATGAAGCGGGGAAAAGCTCCAGAAGAAGATGGAATTACTGTAGACATCATACAAGAAGCAAGTGGAGAAATGGAAACAGTACTTGCCGAAATTTTCACTCGATGCCTTAATGAAGGGAAGATTCCTGAGGATTGGAACAACGCTACAATGACCCTGCTACATAAGAAAGGTGGCATTGAGGATCTCAGGAACTACAGACCTATCAGCCTCCTATCAGTGGTTTATAAAATCTTCACTAAAGCTCTTTCACACTGCTTGAAGGTAACACTGGACATGGCTCAACCGAGAGAACAAGCTGGATTCAGGAGTGGCTACAGCACAATAGATCATATCCACGTACTGAGAGAACTAATTGAAAGAGTGAGGGAATATGAACTTCCATTGTGCATGGCTTTTATCGATTATGAAAAAGTGTTTGATTCGGTGAAACCATCAGCAGTTACAATGGCTCTGAAATCCTGCGGTATTGAAGATGCGTACACTAATATTATTAATAACATCTATGAAAATGCAAATGCAAAGATTCGGCTGTTTGAAAATACAACACACATAAAAATTGGAAAAGGAATGAGACAAGGTGACACCATATCTCCGAAGCTCTTTAATGCCACATTGGAAAATGTCTTTCAATCACTGAACTGGGAAAACAAATGGATAAAGATTAATGGAGATTATCTAACCCACCTTCGTTTTGCTGATGACGTAGTCATTTTTGCAACTACCCTATCAGAGCTGCAGAGTATGATCCAGGAACTTGCTGACAAGAGTAAAGAAGTGGGTTTAAAAGTGAACTTTCAGAAGAACAAAAGTGATGGTCAATGCTTTTACAAGAAATGAAGATTTATCGATTGATGGAGAAAAGCTGGAGATAAGAGACACGTACGTTTATCTTGGACTGCAGATATCAAGTGAGGGTCACATTGATGAAGAAATTAATCGGCGTACAAAACTTGCCTGGAGAGCTTTTGGAAGAAACAGCATAATTTTCAAGAGCAATATGCCATTATGTCTTAAAAGAAAAGTGTTTGATCAATGCATCCTTCCAGTGCTTACGTATGGTGCAGAGACGTGGACCTTAACTAAAAGAGACATACAAAGGCTACAGACAACTCAAATGAACATGGAGAGGTGCATGTTTGGTGTAACCAGGAGAGACAAGAAGAGGAACTCGTGGATTCGAAAAATGACCAGAGTGGAAGACATCATGATCAGAGTTAAATCCCTGAAATGGCAATGGGCTGGACATACTGCCAGAAGGACAGACCATGGATGGACAGTCGACAGATGGACAGCCGAAATTTTAGATTGGATTCCAAGGGACTGGAAAAGACCCAGAAGAAGAAGAAGACCACACGGGAGATGGGTGGATGGAATTCGAAAGTACCAGATTAAGATTTTTTTGCATCTGTCTCTTCTTAATAGTATGTCATCATCATCATCAACCATTTTCAATCCACTGCTGGACGAAGGTCTCCCCAAGTTTCCTCCACAACGGAACCGTCTGAAATGTAAATATATATATATATATATATATATATATATATATTTACATTTTAGACGGTTCCTTTTTAGAATTCTGTCATCACATTCATTACCAATGCTTTCAGTGTCCAGTTTCAGTGTATGCAGGCTCGTTCCTCCAATCCTTTCTTTTCCCCGCTGGGTTTCGGAAGGAGGATTAACGAGAGCTAGCTGGGGAAAATACCTATTGGAGTGCATTCATGCGCCCAGTTTGTGACTCACGGGCCTTGGGGGATCGAATTTGCTTTTGGCTAAGTCCATCTACCCACTCCTTTGTATTATCTCCTGCGCTTCGTGGAGGTGTCCCCAATCTCCCTCTCCTTTTTGGTAGATTAGGTGTGGATATGACCACCGCTTGCTTGAATGGCAGGACCATCTCTGCTTGGATTGCCACTCTTCCTCTCTCACTGGAGTTTTCCCAGCGCAATCTCTAAAGGGTAAAATCGGAACAAGCTTTCCAAACTAATACTAAGAGATTCAGGTTGCAGAAGTATGTATGTAAATACGTAGACAGTTGAGGGGTTGCAGTTAAATGACAATCCTCACCGCTCTTTCTCCTACCCCTCTACGAAAAAAAGGGACGATGAGGTGCCTCTTTGGATGATGAATCATTGTTAGGAATGTACACTGGTATGCATTAATTAAGAAAATAAGACGTACATTGAGATATTTCAGTAAAACTTTGCACGGGCGTACATTTTGACTTATTTATTTTAAGTACATTCCTGCAGACAGCAGATCTAGTTACAGGAATTGCGATAACATCATTCTGCGTTAACATCATAGAGCAATCACAGTGATAATCGCAATCTTGCAAAACATGATTTATGAAGAAAATTACATTAAAATATCCGGACATTCGTCAAGTGAGTTGTGAAGTCGATGAGCTATTACATTATGACCTCACCCAGCCTAGAGAAATCATCCGCGCTTGGAGACCGAACGGTGGCACAGCTTACGTTCACAGAGCAGTATATATACTACCCGAGGACCGGCTTTCGGTTAGTAGAGTGTTCGGAGTCAGAATGGGAAAAGCTTCCGATTTATCGGAGTTTGATAAAGGACAAATTGTGAGTGCACGGCGCCTCGGAACTACGATCTCGGAAACGGCGCGGCTTGTGGGTTTTTCACGTGCCGCTGTTGTGATTACGTATCAAATGCGGTGCAGTCCAGTCTTGTATCGTCCGTAGCTCATTGATACTAGAGGGGAGCGGAGACGGTCGCGCATTGTTCACAGCTACCGCCGGGCCACAGTGCGAGAAAACACCCGCAGCTACAACATTAGTCATCAGGGCAATATGTCGCAGCGCACAGTTCATCGTAGCCTTCTGCGCATGGGCCTGCGTAGACGAAGACTCAGCCGGGTATCCATACTTTGTGCACGTCATCGCCAACAGCGCATGAAATGGGCTAAAGATAATCGAGATTGACCGTGAATGATTGGAAGAAAGCGGCCTGGGCTGACGAATTAAGATTGCTGGTGCATCACGTAGACGGTTGAGCGCGGACACGCCGATGACCAACGGAGGCTATGGCACCTGGATGCACTGTTGTACGGAAAGAGGCCGGCGGGAGCGGTATTATGCTGTGGGCGATGTTCTCTTGGGACACTTTAGTCCCCAAAGCACAATCCTTAACAGCTATCAGGTATCTGAACATCGTTGCAGACCAAGTTCATCCATTCATGGCAACTGTGTTCCCTGCTGGTGATGGCCATTACCAACAGGATAATGCGCCATGCCACACTGCCAGAATCGTCAAGGAGTGGTTCGAGGAACAAGCTGATGTTTTTCTGTTAATGCACTGGCCTCCGAATTCACCTGACATGAACGCAATCGAACATTTGTGGTTCGACTTGGAAAAGCGGGTTCGCGCTAAATCGTCACCATCCTCAAATGTACGGGAACTGGAAGACCTGCTGTCGACATTATGGTACCAGATACCTCAGGATACCTATCGCCACCTCATCGAATCGATGCCTCGCCGAGTGGCCGCTGTTTTGCGGGCTAAAGGGGGCCGTACAGCTTATTAGGTAAGTGGTCATAATGTAATGGCTCATAGGTGTACATTTTGCATAACGGATAATTTTTCCCAGCTTCAGCTCCTGCAGTATGGCACTTCAAATACTCCACATTTTGTCCTCGCCGAACGTTTCACACGGAGTTTTAATCGGTTTACAGTTTGAATATCATCGATCTCTCCATTGATGTTACCGTACAGAAACCTAAGTTGGAGAGCCTTCCTTCTCGATTGTAGAGAGGTCATCTTGAAGAATGGCAGAAGGTAAGCCGTCGAGATATCTGAAATATAAACTCCACTAGATCTGTGAAAAAGGTGTCGTAGAAATATTTTTTTGTATTTTTTCAATTCCATTTATTAGTGTTACGAGGCTAGGACTCCAGATGATCCCACCGTACTCTAGTGAAATTCAGACCGTCGTCTCAAAAATGCGAAAAGGCGCCCGAGGATTGGAAAAATACTTTCTCAATTTCATTTATTAGTGTTACGAGGCTAGGGCTCCAGATGATCGCAGCGTACTCTTATGAAGGTCAGACCGTAGCCTCAAAAAATGCGAATAAGTATCTGAGGATTGGAAAAATACTTTCTCAATTTCATTTATTAGTGTTACAAGGCTAGGGCTCCAAATGATCCCAGCGTACTCTAGTGAAGGTCAGACCGTCGTCTCAAAAATGCGAAAAGGTGTCTGAGGATTGGAAAAATACTTTCTAAATTTCATTTATTAGTGTTACGAGGCTAGGGCTCCAGATGAACGCAGCGTACTCTCTAGTGAAGGTTTGACCGTAGTCTCAAAAATGCCCATAAGTGTCTGACGATTGTAAAAACACTTAGAAAGTCGCATAATGAATCCAAGATTTGTATAGGTTAAATGTACAATTCATTGGATATGGCTTTTGAAGTTCAAGTTGGAATCAGATGTAACTTCCATGTCTTGGATATTGTCCGGCTAAGAGAAGAGTCCGTACCTGTGTAGTAAAAAAATAAAATAACAATAATTAGTTTTCTTTTCCGCGAAAAGGAAACATGACACTTGGAACCGTGGAGGTGGAGATGAATTAACGTACATTACTGAAGCAGGTTATTGATGTCAGTTTGAAGAGCCAGACAGTGATCACGAGTCTGTACATTGTGATATAGGTGGTGATCGTCAGCGAACAAGAGACGAGCCATCAATGTAAAAAGTGAAGTCATTCATGAATATGGAAAACAAAATTGGTCCTAAATTAGAGCCTTGGGATAATTCAGACGTGGCAACATAGGGATCAGAAACATGTTGTTAATTGTTATAAATAACAGACTGGGACCGTTTAAAAAGATAGTACTTAAACAAAGACAGCAGATTATCATTGAGGCCAAGACAGTTTAATTTCTTGAGGAAAATGCCATGATAAACCTTGTCAAAAGCAAAGTCAATGTAAATAGTATCTTCATGTAATCCTCTGTCAGTAGATGACGAAATGTTCACTGATGTGGAATAGGTTGGTAAGTGTTGAGCCTTTCTTCACAAAACCATGTTGTACAGAGCTGAGGACATATTTGAAGTGATCATATAGCGTAGAATAAATCAATCAGAATTCTGTGAAGTATAATAAATACAAAATATAGTAGAACCAACCCACTTACAACGAAAAGTGCCGGACTAACGTAAATCCCCGCTTCCTGGCCGGAAGTAAATCCGTTTTGGGGCGAAAAACCCACCCTGTAAAAATGTGCATACATGATAATATACACGGTCGTATCAGAATAATATGACCACCCTCGGAATCAGTGTTCAAACCCAGGCGCGTCACACCGCGCACGTGACAAGGTCAACCAACCACACGGAGATATAAGTGGCCGGTCAGAACAGATGAGCCATAGTGCGTAACTTGAGCACAATGAGCAGAGGTAGTGATTTGAAAGACGTTCAAAAAGGCTACCGCGCCAAGGGTGGGAGCATATCAGAAACAGCAGACTTCGTGGGCTGTTTGCAAGGTGATGCAATATTGTTCGGCGTGTGGCTGCCCTGGGTAAGGTCAAAAAGCTGGACATGTGGCTGCCGCATGAGGTTGACAACTGCCAACAAGACTGGGCGTTGTAACAAGTTAAAAAGAAAAAGAAGAAAATTTACTGTTAAAATCCTCCAAATACCGTCAGCGAATAAACAAAGACATCGCTCTTTCCACGTTTTAGCAACACACAGCAACCGAAAAATTGCTATTCAGTCACCGCTGGAGAATCGAATCCCAGATATCTCGATATCTAGTCGAGCGCGTTAGCCTTACACTAACGCGCTGGGCTAGATATCGAGAGATCTGGGATTCGATTCTCCAGCGGTGACTGAATAGCAATTTTTCGGTTGCTGTGTGTTGCTAAACCGTGGAAAGAGCGATGTCTTTGAAACTTTACTGGCCAGCGGACCACTGGGCAATTCAAACGCTGGTATATAACACTTTGAAATTTCGTTTATGTGTTTACATTTGTACGTTTTTTAAGGCCACCCCCTATAAACAGGAATAACCAAGGTTTCACTGTAATTTGTGAATTCTTCATATCGGTATCGTATCTGTAATTAATTTTACACTGGCAGGGGAATTTTAATTAGAGCTTCAATTTCCACACTAACCCTCTCTCACACACACATACGGCCACACGCACAGCTTTGCGTAGTTACGGGCCTAATCGCCAGTAAAAGAAAATGGCCGTAAATTAAGGAGTCGGTTCTTCCTTGAGCGTAGTGTAATTTTAACGCAGCACTTCGTTTGTTTGGTTCTTCATCGATAAATCTGTTGAGACACATTTTCAAGTGCATAGTTGAGCCCATCTTCTGTTTAGCTCAGTCGGACCGTTCTATGAATTTTTGATCCATTTTCGAAGCAGATCGCTCTCTCGGCTGGTCTTCCCAGCTCTTCTTCAAAATCGCTATTGCCATGGTAACCGTCGTCGTTCTCTCTGCCACGGGAGTCTGTTTCGTACCCATTCAATCTGCATCTCTCCATCTTCAAAATGTGCTGCTGTATTGGCTGGAAACTTCTTTTCAACAGTGACGTCGTCTGTCGAGTGCACTTTACTGTAATTACGGGCAGGACAGGCACTTTTCATTAAACAAGAATGAATGAATACAAAAGAGTTTGAGTTAAAACTGTACTGCTAATTAAAAAAAAAAGAAGGAAAAAGGATATTTGCCAACGTAGCAATCCCCCCCCCACCTGAGTGTACGACTGTAAATGTGCTTGTCGCAGCTTCCTGTTATATTTCAAAGTGTTTTTGTTTTTCAGTGGGAAGCCTCGCAGGTTCGGTAATTATATCCCAGGGGCCTACCATTACTACGGCCCTAGGTGGCGCACTGCTACACAATATTGCACGGCTTATATACAGTGGAACTCACACATAAGTTCTCATTAATCAAAGTTTTTGTAGATCCCTTGAACTTCGTAATATTCTCTCGTTATTTTAACCGCATATCACGAACAATAATACAGGGTGTTTCAAAATTATCTTTACAACTTTGACTCAGTAAAACAGAAACGGAGTAATTGAACAAAAATCGATTTTTTCGCATATTCAGCAGCACGTGCCAAAGTTTGTTGGGATGCTATAGTAGAGCTCCACACGCGTACCGTTGGTTGCACGAATAACGCCGAGACGGTATTCGACCTCCCGCCATGTTCTCCCGAGTTTGCCCCCAGGAATTGTTGTGATGTCAGCTGTAATCCTGTGTTTCAGCTCATCCACATCCGGAACCGTTGTGCGGTTCACAATATCCTTCACATAGCCCCACAGAAAAAAAAAAAAAAAGTCTAGGGGGTTAAATTCTGCTGAACTTGGAGGCCAAGGATTTGCACCATCCCGTCCAATCCATCGCTCCGGAAATGTTTCATCAAGAAACTCACGAGCACGAAGTGCCCAGTGCGCAAGTGCACCGTCCTGCTGGAAGGTGACAGCCGGTTGCAGACCTTCCGATTGGGGGTAGCAAACTTACTCAGCGTGTC
The DNA here is from genome assembly GCA_039090855.1 of Macrothele yani. Lineage (NCBI taxonomy): Eukaryota > Metazoa > Arthropoda > Arachnida > Araneae > Macrothelidae > Macrothele > Macrothele yani. The sequence continues at coordinate 19,296,901 of CM077006.1, read as the reverse complement.
TAAAGAAACATAGGATGTGACTGTGTTTTCGCCGGAAAGAATGGGCCGATGATGCGGTTGTGCAGGACACTACACCACACCACACCACACCACACCACCCTTAGGGCTGTCACGTTCAATCTCATGGGCAGCATGTGGATTTCCAGACCCCCCCAACATTCTGCAGTTATGCCTATTGATAACACCGCAGGCATGAAACGTTGCCTAATCGTTGAATAAAACACGTTTCAGGAAGCCTTCCTCGTTTTCAATCCCGTGGAGCATTTCAACAGCAAAATCGAAACGCTTCGGTTTATCCCCGTGGTGCAGTACCTGTGTCAAATGCACTTTGTAGGCAGTCAGGCGCAAGTGCTTGACCCTGTGTATCGTTGTAGGTGGTAACCCCAACTGCCTGGAGGTCGTGCGAATGGACTTCGTAGGAAACCGTCAAACACGTTCCGTATTATCTTCACATGTGCTTGGCCAGCCAGCGCCCTTTTTATGAAGCTCTCGTCTTAGTTCTTGTAGTTTTTTAGTTCTAAGTTAAAATTATGAGCATTTTAAGCAGAAATTTTCTTTTTTCGCATCAGGCAATTAAGTGCAAGCAAGTCTAATAACTTCTTGTGTTTTTCTCTTTCACTTTACTTTGAAATTTAGCGAGTTTTTGGGCACTTTTTTTGAGTAGTTAGCCGTTTCATTGTTCTTGTTATCAACGATGTTTTTTCAATGTCGGTAAGAACGTAATATCTTCATTAATATACTCTTAAAGCACTCCTGGAATATTTTGTAAATATTACAACTAATTGTTAACGTCATATAATTTTTCCAAAGCATTTTTTATTTCATTATTAATTTTTTGTTCTTGTGATGTCAGTTGTTTAGGTGGTTGAGGGACAAAAATCCTGTTTACTTTCAGGTATCTATTCTTTAAATTTTTTATTTTTTATTATTTAGGGCCGCGGGTTGCCTAGTGGGCAACGTTCGTGACTGCCGCGGAAAGGACGTCAGGTTCGATCTCAGCAGGTACGAACGCTCGATCCATTAAATATCCGCCGTGCGTCGGATGGGCACGTTAAGCCGTCGGACCCCGGGTACTGGCCCCCCGGTAATAAATAAGGGCGTCTTCCTCCCCTTTTCTACTTCGCTTCCGTGTCACTCTCCTATCGGGTACTCTAGCCCAAATCTCCTAGCTTCCTATTTCTAAGGGTTGTTTAAGACCTGAGGTCAGGCACTCCCTTCCTTAAATCCTCTACATATGATCATGTTCATGTTTTTTATTATTTGGCATTTTGAATAAAGCTTTTTTCACTGCAAAGCATAAGATTTGTAGTACTTTGGAATTGCTATTCATGTTTAAATTCTCTCTTAGGCGGCTAGGTAACTTGGCAATGTGCTTTAACTGAATAATTCTTTTGATTTATTCAGACACTCTCACAACTTGTGTTTTTTTGTAGTCGTTTTTCTGTTTTTAGTGGCAGATGACGAGCATGGGTTGGGCCAGGAAAGTTATAGATGCATGCAAAAAATATTAACTAAGTGATTCATCATGCAACTCTGAGGAAGTTATGATATTTAAAAAAATAAATTTGGGTGGGCTTAAAACTTGCATCTATGGCTTTGCAGAAACCCATTTTCCAACTAAGTCTTTGTGGAAGTGAGAAAATGCAGAGTTTTGCTGGTCCTTGATGAAGCCAAGGCTCGGCATTCTCGACACTTTCTACATTCAGGTTGCTTTTAATTTATCTTCTTTATGCTAATACCTGTTTGTATATGAGCTTTTCTTTGTAGTTTAAGTGCCTGTTAAAAAAATTGTTTTTGCTTCTGTCTCTTCTTAATAGTACACACACACACACACACACACACACACACACACACACACACACACACACACACAAATCGTAGTCAAACTATTTACATCTAATTAATTAAGTACTTACATCTTCTGAATTTTGTAGCTTTTGTCCTTAGTCTAACTTGGTAACATAGCTTAATGCTTTCAGGCATTTTTTAATGTCTTTAGAATTCCCAAATTCGACGTGTGATGCACAAACAACAATTAAAAAAATTAGGAGAACTTGGTCCCAAAAGGAAGAAAATGCATATACAAATAGATGAACGCATTCGCAATATCATGGGGGAATTTGGAAATTCTAAAGTTCTTAAAAAGTGCACTGAAAGCATTAAGCTGTGCTACCAAGTTGGACTAAGGGCAAAAGTTACAAAATTCAGATGTAGGTACTTAATTAATGATGCAAATAATTTGGCTACGATTTGTATATATCTCATCATCATCATCATTGTCAACCATTATCAATCCACTGCTGGACGAAGGTCTCCCCAAGTTTCCTCCACAACGGTCTGTCTTGTGCCAGTCTCCTCCATGTCACCCCTGCAAACTTTCGAATTTCATCCACCCATCTCCCATGTGGTCTTCTTCTGGGTCTTTTCCTGTCCCTTGGAATCCAATCTAAAATTTCGGCTGTCCATCGATGATCTGTCCTTCTGGCAGTATGTCCAGCATACTGATGATCTCTCCTTCTGGCAGTATGATCTGTCCTTCTGGCAGTATATATATATATATATATATATATATATATATATATATATATATATATATATATATATATCATCATCATCATCATTGTCAACCATTATCAATCCACTGCTGGACGAAGGTCTCCCCAGTTTCCTCCACAACGGTCTGTCTTGTGCCAGTCTCCTCCATGTCACCCCTGCATACTTTCGAATTTCATCCACCCATCTCCCATGTGGTCTTCTTCTGGGTCTTTTCCTGTCCCTTGGAATCCAATCTAAAATTTCGGCTGTCCATCGATGATCTGTCCTTCTGGCAGTATGTCCAGCCCATTGCCATTTCAGGGATTTAACTCTGATCATGATGTCTTCCACTCTTGTCATTTTTCGGATCCACGTGTTCCTCTTCTTATCTCTCCTGGTTACACCAAGTATGCACCTCTCCATGCTTCTTTGAGTTGTCTGCAGCCTTTGTATGTCTTTTTTAGTTAAGGTCCACGTTTCTGCTCCATACGTAAGCACTGGAAGGATGCATTGATCAAACACTTTTCTTTTAAGACATAATGGCATATTGCTCTTGAAAATTATGCTGTTTCTTCCAAAAGCTCTCCAGGCAAGTTTTGTACGCCGATTAATTTCTTCATCAATGTGACCCTCACTTGATATCTGCTGTCCAAGATAAACGTACGTGTCTGTTATCTCCAGCTTTTCTCCATCAATCGATAAATCTTCATTTCTTGTAAAAGCATTGAACATCACTTTTGTCTTCTGAAAGTTCATTTTTAATCCCACTTCTTTACTCTTGTCAGCAAGTTCCTGGATCATACTCTGCAGCTCTGATGGGGTAGTTGCAAAAATGACTACGTCATCAGCAAAACGTAGGTGGGTTAGATAATCTCCATTAATCTTTATCCCCTTGTTTTCCCAGCTCAGCGACTGAAAAACACCCTCCAATGTGGCATTAAAGAGCTTCGGAGATATGGTGTCACCTTGTCTCACTCCTTTCCAATTTTTACGTGTGTTGTATTTTCAAACAGCCTAATCTTTGCACTTGCATTTTCATAGATGTTATTAATAATATTAATGTATGCATCTTCAATACCGCAGGTTTTCAGAGCCATTGTAACTGCTGATGGTTTCACCGAATCAAAGGCTTTTTCATAATCGATAAAAGCCATGCACAATGGAAGTTCATATTCCCTCGCTCTTTCAATTAGTTCTCTCAGCACGTGGATATGATCTATTGTGCTGTAGCCACTCCTGAATCCAGCTTGTTCTCTCGGTTGAGCCATGTCCAGTGTTACCTTCAAGCGGTGTGAAAGAACTTTAGTGAAGATTTTATAAACTACTGATAAGAGGCTGATAGGTCTGTAGTTTCCGAGATCCTCAATGTCACCTTTCTTATGTAGCAGGATCATTGTAGCGGTGTTCCAATCCTCAGGAATCTTTCCTTCATTAAGGCATCGAGTGAAAATTTGGGCGAGTACTGTTTCGATTTCTCCACTTGCTTCTTGTATGATGTCTACAGTAATTCCATCTTCTCCTGGAGCTTTTCCCCGCTTCATGTTCTTGATCGCATGTGCAACTTCTGCTGGAAGGACTGGAGGAACTCTGGTACTGGTATCTTTCATGATGTCTGGAGTGCATGTATCATTCCTTTCATATAATTTGGAGTAGAAATCTTTCACTCTTGTCAAAATTTCGCCTCTATTTTTTGTTACAGAACCATCTTCTTTTCTCAGTGCCATAATCTGTTTTCTTCCCTTACTGAGATGTCCCTTTGCTATCTTTAGGCTTTGGTTGTTTTCAATTGCTTTCCTCACTAGTTCACAGTTGAATTTTCTTACGTCTTCAGTGATACTTTTCCTTACTGTCTTGCATAGCTCTATATATTCCACTTTGGAAGTCACATCTTTAGTTGTCCTCATCTCTCTTCTTTTTTGCATCAACATTTTCGTTTTTCCTGATAACTTATTTACATGCAACTTGTTCTTAGACCCAGCTAATTTTGTTGCTGTTTCCATAAGAGCTTTGGTTATTTTTCTGTTAACTTCAGAGATGTCCACTTCTTCCGATGTTAGGCCTTCTAAAGCAGAGAACCTGTTCTTCAGTTCCAACTTGAAGGTATTATGGTGTTTTTTAAGGTTGGTTATGTCAATAGATTTTGTTTGTCTTATGAGCTTGCCACGTTCAACTTTAGTGTTGAGGTGCATCTTACATCTCACCAATCTGTGGTCACTACCTGTGTTGAATTTGTTTAGCACACTGCAGTCTTCTATGACGAATTTTTTGTTACACATAATAAAATCAATTTCACTTGTCGTCCCATTTGGATGTCTCCATGTCCATTTCCTGTGTGGCTTTTTCTTGAAGAAGGAGTTCAAGATGAAAAACCCTTCTGCCTCTGCAAACTCAACGAGAGTATTTCCACGCTGGTTTCTGTTGCCGTGACCGAATTTACCTACTGAAGTTTCATTCTGTTGCCGTTGCCCTATTTTTGCATTGAAATCTCCCATAATTATTTTCAAGTGCTGCTTACCTTTATTATTTAGATGACAAATTTCCTCATAAAATTCTTCAATTTCTTCTTCAGGATGACTTGTGGTGGGTGCATAAGTTTGAATAATCTGAGCCTGGTATCTTTTCGAGAGTTGGATAACAAGTCGTGCAGCTCTGTCAGAGGAACTTTCAACTTCTACAACTTTATCCTTCAGTTTCTTGTTTATTATAAATCCAACACCACTAGTTCTGCCAGTATCTGTCCCACGATAGTAGAAGAGATGTCCACTTTTCAGTTCGATGAGATCTTCTCCTTTTCTCCTTACCTCACTTAGCCCCACGATGTCCCACTTGATCCTTTGTAGTTCCTCTTCCAATTCAAGAAGCCTTGAATCAGAAGATAGGGAGCGTCCATTGTACGTAGCCAAGGTCAGCATCAGATGGCAGCCTAGTCCGGTCCTCCGGGGATTCTTAGCACCCTCTGCCTTCATGTCGCACTGGCCGCTGCCTTGGCCAGGTACATTCCAGCTGCCGGAGACTGAGGGCCAAGATTTAAGTTGTGGAATCATTTTGGAGGGGTTTGGCCATAACTCACCACGCTGGCCAAGCGGGTTGGTGAGTGTGGGATAGCATTTCCTCTAATCCCGATGGTATAGTTATACCGCTATTGGCGGTCGTCAGAGCCCCTTTAGTGGGAACAGGATGCACCACGAGAAGGCGGGGTTGACATTTGTCAAGGAGAGGCTGTGATGTTACGCATCACCTGACCTTACATCCCATATATATATATATATATATATATATATAATGATGGGATGTAAGGTCAGGTGATGCGTAACATCACAGCCTCTCCTTGACAAATGCCAACCCCGCCTTCTCGTGGTGCATCCTGTTCCCACTAAAGGGGCTCTGACGACCGCCCATAGCGGTATAACCATACCATCGGGATTAGAGGAAATTCTATCCCACACTCACCAACCCGCTTGGCCAGCGTGGTGAGTTATGGCCAAACCCCTCCAAAATGACTCCACAACTTAAATCTTGGCCCTCAGTCTCCGGCAGCTGGAATGTACCTGGCCAAGGCAGCGGCCAGTGCGACATGAAGGCAGAGGGTGCTAAGAATCCCCGGAGGACCGGACTAGGCTGCCATCTGATGCTGACCTTGGCAACGTACAATGGACGCTCCCTATCTTCTGATTCAAGGCTTCTTGAATTGGAAGAGGAACTACAAAGGATCAAGTGGGACATCGTGGGGCTAAGTGAGGTAAGGAGAAAAGGAGAAGATCTCATTGAACTGAAAAGTGGACATCTCTTCTACTATCGTGGGACAGATACTGGCAGAACTAGTGGTGTTGGATTTATAATAAACAAGAAACTGAAGGATAAAGTGGTAGAAGTTGAAAGTTCCTCTGACAGAGCTGCACGACTCGTTATCCAACTATCGAGAAGATACCAGGCTCAGATTATTCAAACTTATGCACCCACCACAAGTCATCCTGAAGAAGAAATTGAAGAATTTTATGAGGAAATTTGTCATCTAAATAATAAAGGTAAGCAGCACTTGAAAATAATTATGGGAGATTTCAATGCAAAAATAGGGCAACGGCAACAGAATGAAACTTCAGTAGGTAAATTTGGTCACGGCAACAGAAACCAGCGTGGAAATACTCTCGTTGAGTTTGCAGAGGCAGAAAGGTTTTTCATCTTGAACTCCTTCTTCAAGAAAAAGCCACACAGGAAATGGACATGGAGACATCCAAATGGGACGACAAGTGAAATTGATTTTATTATGTGTAACAAAAAATTCGTCATAGAAGACTGCAGTGTGCTAAACAAGTTCAACACAGGTAGTGACCATAGATTGGTGAGATGTAAGATGCACCTCAACACTAAACTTGAACGTGGCAAGCTCATAAGACAAACAAAATCTATTGACATAACCAACCTTAAAAAACACCATAATACCTTCACGTTGGAACTGAAGAACAGGTTCTCTGCTTTAGAAGGCCTAACATCGGAAGAAGTGGACATCTCTGAAGTTAACAGAAAAGTAACCAAAGCTCTTATGGAAACAGCAACAAAATTAGCTGGGTCTAAGAACAAATTGCATGTAAATAAATTATCAGAAAAAACGAAAATGTTGATGCAAAAAAGAAGAGAGATGAGGACAACTAAAGAAGATGTGACTTCCAAAGTGGAATATATAGAGCTATGCAAGACAGTACGAAAAAGTATCACTGAAGACGTAAGAAAATTCAACTGTGAACTAGTGAGGAAAGCAATTGAAAACAACCAAAGCCTAAAGATAGCAAAGGGACATCTCAGTAAGGGAAGAAAACAGATTATGGCACTGAGAAAAGAAGATGGTTCTGTAACAAGAAATAGAGGCGAAATTTTGACAAGAGTGAAAGATTTCTACTCCAAATTATATGAAAGGGATGATACATGCACTCCAGACATTATGAAAGATACCAGTACCAGAGTTCCTCCAGTCCTTCCAGCAGAAGTTGCACATGCAATCAAGAACATGAAGCGGGGAAAAGCTCCAGGAGAAGATGGAATTACTGTAGACATCATACAAGAAGCAAGTGGAGAAATCGAAGCAGTACTCGCCCAAATTTTCACTCGATGCCTTAATGAAGGAAAGATTCCTGAGGATTGGAACACCGCTACAATGATCCTGCTACATAAGAAAGGTGACATTGAAGATCTCGGAAACTACAGACCTATCAGCCTCCTATCAGTAGTTTATAAAATCTTCACTAAAGTTCTTTCACACCGCTTGAAGGTAACACTGGACATGGCTCAACCGAGAGAACAAGCTGGATTCAGGAGTGGCTACAGCACAATAGATCATATCCATGTGCTGAGAGAACTAATTGAAAGAGCGAGGGAATATGAACTTCCATTGTGCATGGCTTTATCGATTATGAAAAAGCCTTTGATTCGGTGAAACCATCAGCAGTTACAATGGCTCTGAAAACCTGCGGTATTGAAGATGCATACATTGATATTATTAATAACATCTATGAAAATGCAAGTGCAAAGATTAGGCTGTTTGAAAATACAACACACATAAAAATTGGAAAGGGAGTGAGACAAGGTGACACCATATCTCCGAAGCTCTTTAACGCCACATTGGAGGGTGTTTTTCAGTCACTGAGCTGGGAAAACAAGGGGATAAAGATTAATGGAGATTATCTAACCCACCTTCGTTTTGCTGATGACGTAGTCATTTTTGCAACTAGCCCATCAGAGCTGCAGAGTATGATCCAGGAACTTGCTGACAAGAGTAAAGAAGTGGGATTAAAAATGAACTTTCAGAAGACAAAAGTGATGTTCAATGCTTTTACAAGAAATGAAGATTTATCGATTGATGGAGAAAAGCTGGAGATAACAGACACATACGTTTATCTTGGACAGCAGATATCAAGTGAGGGTCACATTGATGAAGAAATTAATCGGCGTACAAAACTTGCCTGGAGAGCTTTTGGAAGAAACAGCATAATTTTCAAGAGCAATATGCCATTATGTCTTAAAAGAAAAGTGTTTGATCAGTGCATCCTTCCAGTGCTTACGTATGGTGCAGAGACGTGGACCTTAACTAAAAGAGACATACAAAGGCTGCAGACAACTCAAAGAAGCATGGAGAGGTGCATGCTTGGTGTAACCAGGAGAGATAAGAAGAGGAACTCGTGGATCCGAAAAATGACAAGAGTGGAAGACATCATGATCAGAGTTAAATCCCTGAAATGGCAATGGGCTGGACATACTGCCAGAAGGACAGATCATCGATGGACAGCCGAAATTTTAGATTGGATTCCAAGGGACAGGAAAAGACCCAGAAGAAGACCACATGGGAGATGGGTGGATGAAATTCGAAAGTATGCAGGGGTGACATGGAGGAGACTGGCACAAGACAGACCGTTGTGGAGGAAACTTGGGGAGACCTTCGTCCAGCAGTGGATTGATAATGGTTGACAATGATGATGATGATGATATATAATGATATTAAAAACTTGTATTTGGTATAAAAAATTGATGTAAGTAATTAATTAATTAGATGTAAATATTTTATCCAAAAGAGTTATTTAAATAATATGAACCAAAAGAGTTATTAATATTTAGGCTGAAAAAATAAAGAAATTTGAGAATATCACACTATGTTATTTAATAGTGTTAAAAGTATTTTATGCCGCCCCGGTGGCGCAGTGGTCTAAGCGATGGCCTCTGATCATTCGTCCAAAAGGGGTCCGAGTTCGAATCCCGGTGAGGCATGGATGTTGTGTTTGTCTTACGGCACTGGCTCTCTCCCTTCCCTGGAACCAGTGACCCTAAATTAGGGACGGGCGACTGCTTATAGCCCATTGAGTTGCTCACGGTAGTCGTTAAACCTCCAATCAAAAAAAAAAAAAAAAGTAATTTATATTGTATTGCAACAACGTTTTCTCATTACTTTCTGCACCCTTGGTTTAATACTGATAAATATCAAGTATTCTCACCTTTTCTGTTCCTTAAATCGACTTAAAACTAGCTTTTGAAAAAGAAATAAAAAATTTCAATGATACTCTTACTCAAAAACCTGCGGTCCCTACTTTTCCATTTTCAAACCGGATCTTTTGCATTTAATTTGCATTCTTCTGTTTCTTATAACTGCAGTGCAGGTACAAATGGGATACGGGTATTTAAAGTGCCAAACCTAACATCCATTGGTTCCCTGCTAGCCGCAAAATTCTGTTTATGATAACTGCAGTATGTGGAATATTAAAAGTGCCAAACTTAATATTCATTGATTTCCTATTAGCCGCAAAAATAATTTTTGATATATGTTTCTGAAATAAAAAAGTTCGATGTGCACGGACAGACAAAATTATTACACTAGCGCTATTTCTTACAGAACATTCTAATAATAGGAAGCCATGGCATTTTGAAAAAAAGTGTAAAAACCTTTTTTTGACCCCCCCCTTTTTTTTTTGTTAATCTGACGGATGAAAATTTCTGAAGGCATAAGAAGGGGAGGGGCCCCTGAACCTTTTAGCGCCTAGGGTCCCAAAAGATCTAAAGTCTTCTCTGCATGTGGAGGTGTACTGACACTGGAAAAAGGAACTTTACTTGTGCACCATCATTGTCGTGCAATCCCTTTCTTGTGCCTGTAATGTATTTTGTATAATAGTTTTTGTAATTGTTGGAAAGACTTTATGGACACCCTGTATTTTAAAATCTATTTGTCTTGAGTCTCCATGGCCTGCTGTGGCCATATTGTCTTGTGCATATAGTTGCATGACAGCCTTGAAAGATCCGTTATAGCCTTAATGATTTTGGTCATGATAATTTTGTGTGTTATTTGATAAAAAAAAAAAAAAAAAAAAAAAATAGATAAATAAAGATGAATTATTGGTCTACACGAGTGCTGTCTAGTCGCCTTTCCGTGTGGCTTAAGTAACTGATGGTGGAGCGCTGCACGAACATCGTATGCGAGACTGTGTGACGCAGAAAGAGGCTTACCGTTAGGCTTCGTGTTGCAGTACAACGATTACTAACAGTAATTGGTCTTGTGCGTTTATTGGAAAAAGAATCTTACTGTGAATTTCACTTCCATTTTCCTCTTATCGTTTCATTTTTCATACTGTCTCATGCTGCAGAATAGCAGAAAATGCTTTCCGTGATGTCGGACGAAGAATCTTCACTAATGGTCCTTTCTTTATTAAAGAGTCCTTTCTCTATTACGATTAACGATTTTTTAAAGATGACGATTCTGTTGCTGGCAATAATTGAAATTTTCTTGTTACACAGCTCATACGCAGTGTGTCCTCTTCTCCTGCCCCTGTTATTCGTATGTATACTATACTGTGCAAATTAATTGGGACAAAATAAAAAATTACTTTTTTCCAAAACTATGCCTTTATATCATTCTATGCCTTGATATACACTGATAAATACCTGTATTAGTATGAAGTACGTCCTCCTTTAGCAGAAATGACCTCTTGAATTGGTTTTGGCATTAACTCCACTAATCGACTGCACATATTTTTGACTTCATAATCGTGGAACCACACTTTTATAGCTTTCGTTATCATGCATTCTTTGGTTGTACAGTCCATTTTGCGTAAACGTCTCTTCAAAATATTCCACTAGTTTTCTATGGGATTTAAGTCTGGTGAATTTCCAGGCCAATCAAGCAAATGAATTTGATTTCCCAGCATGAAATTCTTGACCAATTTCGAATTGTGACATGAGGCCAAGTCATGTTGAAATGTCCCGTCAAAAGTTTGCAAGAATGGAACAATCCTACGTTGTAATATTTCTACGTACTTGGCTGAATTCATCATACCTTGAACAGGAACTAAGCTTCCAGTGCCATTTGATGTGAAAAACCCCCCAAAATATCTGTTTCAGAGGGTATTTTACAGTTTGTTTTACATGCTCAGGTCTTAAGGGTTTACAGTTGCTTCGTCTAACGACATTTGCTTGGTAACCCTGCACAAATAAATGAGTTTCATCACTGAAAATTACCTTTTTCCAGTCGTCAGCAGTCCATGATTTATATTTTTTGGCCCATGCTAAACGTTTTATCTTCATTTCCCGCATTCAAATATTGTTTTTTCTTTGGTCTTCTTGCCTTCCGGCCAACTCTCAGAAGCCTACGGCGTACACTTGAATCACTAACATCACAACCACTAGCCAATAAATCTCTTTGAAGGTCGGTGCTTGTTTTTTTTTTTTTGGATTCATTTTACTATTTCTGATTAGATATTTATCGGTTCGTGGAGTTGTTTTTCGTTTTCTTCCACATTTACCTCTCTCTCCTTTTTGGAGACGATGATCCAGATGCATTGTATCGCGTAAGCAGTCTTGATACACTTGATTTGCCTACACCAACTGCAGAAGCGATATCTCTCACTGTCATAGAAGTGTGATCATTCAGAGCAATATTTTTGCACGCTTCCTTGGGGAAATATCCATATTTCAATACACGAAAGTAACACGTACTCACAGAGAGCAAAAACTAACATCCACCTGTCACGCACGAAAGCTCACAACTGAAGCTGAAGTGCCTATTTCCTGTTTAAAACCGGTCAAACCACATTCTTAGTATCAACTGCTAACAGTCACTCCACCTCACAGCTGATAAAACCGGTTTACGTGGGTTTCCGACATCAACTGGCGATCATATTACAATTCTGAGAATTAAATAGCTTGTCCCAATTAATTTGCACGGTACAGTAGTGGTGGAAATTGGAATTATTCGCTACCGGAACTCAACGCGCACATGAATGCCTTAAAACTTTCGTATTCAGAAACCCATTCGCAGTAGATATGAAACAACATAAGGAAATTTCGTTATTTAAATTTAAAATGAAATACTCAAATTTAGCTGAAGTCAGAGCTGTTTTCTTTATTCAGAAGTACAGTAGAACTCCAATTATCCGGATTCAATCGGACCACAGCCCATCCGGATTTTCGGAAAATCCTGATAATTGTTTTTTTTTTTTTTTTTTTTTTCTTTCTGTAGGCCAGATACGTATTTATTAATTGAAGTGAGGGAATTTAGTTTTTTCGCTTATCGTGTTTTGTAATAACAATGTTATACAGTTTAAAAAATAAATTACAGATTTTGTTTACATAAAAATACAGTAATTCAAAACACTTTTATAGAAAAAATACAATGAGATATGTACGTACATATTTTTAATTTACTATAAATAAAACACAACGTTTTTACAATAAAATTTTTAACCAAACAATATATTATTTTCTTATAGATGTAAATTAATAAAATTAACAAAAGTTAATGCAGTACACATGATTGAATTTTTTTACTTACAATTTGAAGTAAATTTATGTTTTTAATGAAAAAAGTCAAAAAGGGTCGTCTGTTTCAGTAGAAAACCTGCCTTTGCTTGCGTCGTACGAAACGAGAAGAGCATCGGTTATGCATGACCAGTGAGAAGACGACAGGAATTGGCATGACGTAACAGCTGACGCCCGGACCCCTGCTGTTACGTCACTAAAGCTGCATTGAGGCTCGATCAAGTATAACGATGGCTCCGTGACACCCTACTGTACGGACTTCGCATGTGCTTTCTCGTTGCAGTCTCGTCGCAATTTCACGCATTTTGGCATTCCTACGCACTTATTAATTTAATTGCTTTATTAATAAAACATCTACTGCATCATAATTTTGTATTATTTAAATAAACGAAACAACTAAAAGCACGTAAATAAATCAACAAAAATATTAATATTACCTGGCCTTGAAAGAACTAGCGATCCGGATAATTGAAGGTCTGCATAATTGGACTTCTACTATGGGTTTCTTATTGAAAAGATCTGCATTCCAATACCGATGCAATTATTTGCTATTAATAAACATTAGAGAAAAAAGTCAGCTCGTATTTGAAGCGGAGATATGCATTGTTTTGGGCGACAAAATAAAAGAAACTCGGCTCTGTCTGAAATATCCATTTATTTTGACTGAAAAATCTATTATAACTTCGTTTTGAAAACATAAAAATTATCTCCTAAAATAATTTCCAAAATCTCCCGACCATCTGGCGGGGGTCTGACCGACGGTCGGCGATCAGCTCTTGTCGTGAACTTCGCTCTCACGAAACACCTTATTAGAGTGAAGGAAAATTTTTGTTTTTGAAACGACGAACAATTCATACAAGATGGCGTCATTAATTGAAATGTTATAATGCATTGCGAAATGTTTTATTCAAATTAAATGCTCCCTTTCTTTTGGTGTCGTATCGCTCCCGGAACGGGGTGCCGCTGCGTTCTGGCCCATTTCCATCGCTGCCTATGTATACCAATTGATATTGTTTTACATATCATGTAAACAAAATTTGCAAACATCCGCTGTCATGCCTTTTAAGTTTTACGATTTACCCGATAGCGCGATGCCCAGCGAGAAATTGTGATTCGATCAACAGTTCCTTCCCCACATACTTCTTGCAAGGCAGAGTGGGTTTGTGTCGGAGTTTTTACCCTCAGAGTTTTTGTTTTCACGTACAAGCTCTAGTCTAACGCCGCTGTGACTCGACCTGAGGAGCTGTGCGCTTCCATTTCCAAACTCTCCCACGTCCACACAGCAAAGCATAGCGCGTCGTTCCGACACCACTGCGTTGCTGAAAATCTTACCTTGACATGATGCAATCATTTTCTCTATTGCGTCATCCGCTTCCGTATTACATTAACGTGTTCAGAACTTTCTTTTGTTATGACCCTCGTATTTACGATGATGTGATGATTTACAGAAGATTAGTTCATTACTTGTTCATATGCAAATAATCAGAGAAGGATGGCAAACCATCATAATGAATGAACAGTTTGTAATATTTTGAAAGTTCTCTGAGAAAGTCACAATATGCATATGTAATATTCTTCCCGCAAATTCGCGAAATTCCGCTTTTTTTTTTTTTTTTTTTTTTTTTTAAATTATAATTTGGGTTACTCTCCAGATCGATTCAAAACTGAAGAGAAATGTTGGAGGGGATTGGTGGGGGGGGGGGGTTATATTTTGGTCTCGGAATGTTATTTCGTTTCTCAAAACTTTCGAAAGCGGGAGCTAAACGGAGTAAAAATTTTCCCGCAATCGTAATTTCTTTTTCTCGCGATGCTTCTCCTGCGCAGCATTATTGTTAAATATAATTTTTGTTCCATAAATATTTACATTTCACTTTAAAAAGGGAAGAAAAAAATTCCGAAAGCGGAAGTTGAACGGCGCGTAAATTTCCCTGTGATCTTCAGGCACGAGATTCTTCAGTGGATTCGAAGAATTTTGCCTTTTCCATCATCACTTCAATGGTCCCGATATCGATGCAGAGCTGAACAGAAATTTGAGAGGGATTGGTGGTGGTGGTGGGGTCGTTTTCCGTCAGCGGACGGAATTCCGACTTTTAAAACTTTCAGAAACGGAAGTTAGACGGAGTGAAGGTTTCCCCCGTAATCGTGATCCTCTTTTTCTCACGTTGTTTCTTCTACCCAGTAGCGTTGTTAAATATTTTTTTATTTCATTAATATTTGATTGCAGCTTGAAAATGGAGGAAAACTTTCCTAAAAGGGAAGTCAGAGTGAAGATGTCACCCGTAACCGTAATTTTTTTTTTTGCTCCGCGATGTTCCATTTATCCTGTGTTGTTGTGTAAAGTAAAAAAAAAAAAAAAGAAATAAATGTATTATATTTTGAATACAGTGTGCTCCAGTTTAATATCTACATAATAAATTTCAGTGAATAATTTTGTTTTGCATGCCTCGTTATATGCACGCTGCCTCGCAACACGTTCTTATTTTTCACCCGGTTATAAGGTTCAGCTTTGTTTTTTTATTCCTCAGTCTCGTGTATTGAATATTTATTGAGGTTTTAAAACTTTCAGGCAAGGTGCAGGAGATTTGTAAAAAAAGAATGGGGGGGGGGGGGGGGGCAATGAAAATTCCATGTGCTGTGAAATTGTGAAGTTTTACCATTGCGTTGAGCCTCTGAAAAGTCTGCTTGAATGCGCTGGAGAGTTCGGTATTTGATATGTGAGATGAGTTGCTGTTCAGCTTATAGAGGAGAAATGGCGATGGAATTCGTAGAGTGATCAAGTTGAAATCTGTAGGTAATATACACAGTCGAGTCATATTCGATTACTTATTCAGTGTCAGAGACATGAATTTCTGCAATAAAGAATTTCAGATGGATTATGTCAAGTTCAACTTGTGTTCAGTATCTTCTTGTGAAATTGTCAGGTAAAATGTTATACAGATCATAATTGTTAGGTTTATATGAAGTGGTATAATAAAGGGCGCGTGCGGTGCTAAGTAGATATTTCTCCGTGGAAAGCAGGAAATTAATTTTGTAAGGGGAAAAAAAAAAACAAAATCACCAAAGCTCATTTCTGAGGTACAAAGCAACCACAAATTTCGGAGATATCGTGAGGAGGCGTAATTGATATTGATCGTGGCGAAATCGATGGATTCGATTTGAAGCGAAGCAATTCCGTGCCAACTTCGGAGGCGTGATACACGAAAACCGCTACACTACTCGTTTGTAAATAACAGCATCCCTAACGGCATTGATTTTTGCCAAAATATTGCAGCTAGAATCAGCCTGCAGTAAATAACAGCCTGGGAACAGCCTTTGAATAAGAATCCGTTGACGCAGAGTAAAATACTGTCGATTGTCCCCCAGTGCACAAATGGTCAGAGGCGAAGATTTCTGTATAGTTTGGTGCCCTACTTTCACAAGGTTCTAACTGATCGGAGCAGTATTTTGAGAACAAAGAATTTAAAGTTTAATTTTGTTGTAAGATTCTTTCTAATGGAGTTTCGGCAAAGTGAAATGCTGAACACTTATTGAAGTATGTTATAAATACTTTTAGCCTACTTTCCGACTAAATATTGTGTTTATACATAATCGAGCCACATTATTCTGACCAACTCCTACTTTTGACGTCAATCGCGTCAATTTTGACGTCAATGACGTCAATTTTGACGTAATGAAAGAAGGTACGTGTCGTTAGCTGGCTTGGTGGGTATATAAGGTGTGCTGTAGAGACATTCAGAAAACACGGGGCCGCGGGTGGCCTAATGGTCAGCGTTCGTGACTGCCATGGAGATAACCTCAGGTTCGATCCTTGGCAGGTACGAACGTTCGAACCACTAAATACCCGCCGTGCGTCGGATGGGCACGTTAAGCCGTCGGACCCCGCGTACTGACTCCCCGGTAATAAATAAGGGCGTCTTCCTACCCTTTTCTACCTCGCTTCCGTGTCACTTTCCTATCGGGCACTCTAGCCCAAATCTTCTAGCTTCCTATTTCTAAGGGTCGTTTAAGACCTGGGTTCAGACACTCCCTTCCTAAAATCCTCTACATATGATATGATATGATCAGAAAACACATCACTCGTTGCTGTCATGGATAAAAGGAGAGATTTATCAGATTTGCAAAAATAAATGGGCCAAGGGTGGCAGCATTTCTGAAAAAGCTCAGTTAGTGAACTGTTCGCGTGCTGCTGTGGTTAAAGTGTATCGTGATTGGAGAAATGGCACCATTGCAAATAAGCCACATGAATACTGCGAAGCACCACGTGCCATTGATGTGAGAGGTGAACGTCTGCTTCGAAGGTGCGTGAGGGCCGATCGACACGCTACAGTGGAGCAACTCACTGGCCGAATGAACCAGGGGGCTACCGAAAGTGTGTCTTAAAACGACAGTTCAGCGAACCCTGCTGGGCATGAGGCTTCGATGAAGACGGATGGTCACTGCACCTATGCTAACGAAGGTGCATCGGCTGATTGGCCAAGGATTGCCTTCTCCGATGAGTGACGTTTTCTGTTTCATCGAACGGATGAACTTTAGCGTATAAGGCGAGAAACATCGGGGAACAAACCCTCTTCAACCATTACTGGCATAACACAAGCTGGTGGGGGCAACGTTATGGTCTGGGGAATGTTTTCGTCGCATTCTCTGGGTCCACTCATACCTGTGGAAGGCACTATGGACAGAATTCGTTATGAATCCATCCTTGCACATCACGTACACCCATACATGCTGATCGTCTTCCCTGGGGCGGATGGGATCTTCCAGAATAACAATGCGACCTGTCGCACAGCTAGAAATGTCCGAGAGTGGTTGGAAAAGCACGATGAAGACTGCAAAGTACTTTCCCCACTCCCTAACTCCCCGGACTGAAACCCAATTGAGCATGTGTGGGACCACCTCGATCGTGTTGTTCGCTGTATGGATCCTCAATCAAGCACCCTCCAGCAGCTGTCAGACGCACTGCAGTAAGCATGGCTCCACATACCTGTGAACACCTTTCAACACTTTGAGTCACTCCCAGCCCGTCTAGCTGCTGTCCGCGTTGCACACGGCGGTTACTCTGGATATTAGCTGGTGGTCTCAATAATGTGACTCGACCGTGTACATAGAAAACTGACTTATTCCGTTTTGCAGTTATAACCTTGTCACTCTCATATTGCCAATTTGGGAAAGTGACAATGGTGTAAGTGAACATACAACTTTGTCAAACTAAGGTATTTAGATAATTCCAGTACCATTTGTCACTTTATAACATCAGTACAAAATTTCTGTATTGCGGATTGAAATGTTAAGTTTTAAATATTAAAAAAGGTGAAAAACAAATATAAGTAGGTTATTACATAAACAAAATAACGTATTTCAAACAAAAGGAGAAATAACATAAAACCATGTCGACAATATTACTGCAATGGAGCCCACTTTATATTTAGTATTGCACAATAATATGGCCTGCCTGATAATAGCATGAATGGAAAACCAGCTTTAATGCACTTTTCCTTTATTTCAGATATTTCATTTTTTGTTCTCTGCAATTTAAGTGCGACTTGGACAGCTCCCAGAGCCTCACTTGGACGAACAACTGATTTCGTGTTTGATGTTTGAAACTTAATAACTACTTGTTCATCAGTATCTGTTTTATGATAACTTTGTAGCCCACTGCATGTAGCTTGTTTGTGAACATCAAGCTTGCCATTAGAGTATAAGGAATAGCCTTTTAGTTCAAAAAGCTTTGCAGGAGCAGCAAAATCTTTGAAATCTTGCGATTTCATTTGTATACTCTCTACGGATTCCTTTGATTAACTTTTAGTAATGCTCTAAAGAGTCCAATTGGAGAATATACGTCATTGTGTTTCAGTATTCTTTCAATGCAGCTGAGAAAACAGGAACACTTATTGATGACTTCAGAAATGAAATTGTTAAAAATGCAATGTGAGAAGAGAAGAATAAAGACAAAACAGGGGACAAACAAGTGCTTTTGTTTGACCTTAAAAATGTTCTTGTTCTTCCACGATCAGACGTAAGTTTCTTTTTCTATCTTCGTCAATTAAATGCTTAAAATTTAACCGCGTACTATTCAGTGACTAAAAAAGTTTATTGGGCTATCTGGCCTTAAACATTGGCAGGCCGAGCTGGGAATGACTTTGTCAGTGCACTTAGAAAAATCCTTGATGTTTTGATTGAAGAAAATGACTTATCTGAACTAATAATTACATGGCCTGATTCATGTGTACCACAAAACACGAATTCAATCATATCACATGCAGTACAACTATTTATAAAAGAAAATTCAGGCGTTACTTCAATAACAATGAAGCATTCTGTTCCCGGCCACTCTTGCGTTCAAGAGTAGACAGTTGTTCACAGCTGCATTGAAAGAACACTGAAACACAATGGCGTGTATTCTCCAATTGGACTCGTTAGAGCATTACTAAAAGTTAATCAAAGTTATCCGTAGAGAAGTATACAAATGGAATCGCAACTTTGAATTTTTCGCACCAGTCACAACGATCGTTTTTTGAAACATGAAACTCTAAATTAAATTCCGTCACCAAAATTTTGTAATACTTAGGTTCTTCAACAGGATGAATGTTTTTCTCCGTATATTTCTTTTTATATAAAAGACTAGCTTACGTCTGATGGAAGAAATACCCGCTCTTCGAACGTGACGATATTAAAATACAGTTGAAATGGTCATACACTGCATATTTCTTCGCTCTTTTGGGAAACATATGTCTGCCTGACTTATTCTGCCAGACGACACATAAGCAATTTCGTTCATAACTGTAAATTTAAAACTTCAAGCCTACACGAGACAAATCAAAATATGTCGTTACTCTTCACTTTCATCGTTAAAATATTAATAGTATAATAGACAACAGAACAAAATAATAATAATAATAGAAAACAGAACAAAATAATAATAATAATAGAAAACAGAACAAAATAATAATAATAATAGAAAACAGAACAAAATGCGTTGTTACTTTCAGCATAAATGTAAGAAGAACCTTGCTTATAAACAATTTCGTAAACAATTTCGTTCGAAAACGTACATTTAAAAGCTAGCAAGTCAGATGTTTTTGGAAAGGAAGCCTGAGCAAAACTTTTTTTCTCAAATTTCAATTACTATGAAAATCTACCCGCATATTTATTGCAGTCCCCTTACCATTTATATGACGCCGTTGCTTCGGTGAAAACGAATGTTGGTAATTTGATTTTGACTCAAAAAACCTTGACACTCGATATGTCAAACGATAATATAAATGTTTAAATGCAAAGCATATTTATGATATAGCGCTTTTTACGTAAAATTTTAAAAAGGTTTCTTTTTTGTTAAATGAATTTAGAACAAATAAAAAACCTTGACATTCGATATGTCAAAAGATAATAAATATTTAAATGCAAAACAAATTATGATATAATGCTTTTTACGTGATTTTTAAGGTTTTTTGTCAAATAAATTCGGAACTAATAAGTTCAGAACAAATAAATTTAGAACAAAATATTTATATTTATTGCAGTCACCTTACCACTTATATGACGTCACCGTTGCTTCGGTGAAAACGAATGTTGGTAATTCGATTTTGACTCAACTATAGTGACTAGAAGAGATAGTGTGCCGTGCGTTAATACCTCACTGTTTAAATTTTTGTTCCCATTTTTCATGAAACCGCGAGATGGCGCTCCTGCGAGTTTCGATGCTATGATTTCTAAGCATAACATGCTTTTCTATGGCGTTTTCGATGGATAGCGATTGAAAATGCGATTTATTTTGTTAGATCGGTCATAAAAAGTAGTAGTATTAAGTGTAACGTTGAGAATGTGTTTCGTATCTAGATGCAACAGTGGTTCCAGGTTCTGTAAACAAAGGGTAACTATTTACCGTGCCGAAAGATGAGGCAAGGTGGAACGAATAGAATTTTTTTTTACCTGTCCGAAATCAAGTTGGCAGCCACTCAGTAATTACTTAGTTAAATGTGCCACTTATTTTGTTTTTTTAGTCTTTTATAAATCGTCGTACTTTTTCTAAAATTATTGAAATTGGGTGGTGTTTTTTTTGTCCAAAGTTCAGTAAACTTTATCATGGGAAGATTAGGCCTAGGTGCAGCATCATGTGATGTCCAATTAAACATTTTGTGTCCTGTGAGACATAGAGACAGAAAAGAGTTGCAACAGGATCGGAACAGAATTCAATACGATGATTAATTAGGCAAAAATCCCAATAATTACGGAGAAAATTTGCGTCCAGTAATGTTTTTGCACTAACTAGCCTTGTGACACGTAGATTCAATGCGAGATGATGCATTTCCCAAATGAAGTTGACGAAGCTTCCCCAAAACACATTTTGGAGAAATTCACTTATACAGAACAAAATATATCCATACATGATATTAATCACTTTTAGTATAACTGCAGGATAAAAAAAGATGAGATTTTGGTAAAATTTTAGTGAAATTCCTTTACCGCACGGAAAGAGAAGCACGTATATCTTTGAGCATAGTTTACAGCAATAGCATTGAAGATATGTGCAGCGCCCTCTATGATTCCATGATTTCTGGAATTATTTTGCAGAAGCGCACGACACACTATACTATCTCTTCTAGCCACTATAACTCAACAACAACAACAACAACAACAACAAAAACTAATATGACGTCACCGTTGCTTCGGTGAAAACAAACGTTGGTAATTTGATTTTGACTCAAAAAACCTTGACATTCGAAATGTCAAACGATAATATAAATGTTTAAATGCAAAGCACATTATGATATAGCGCTTTTTACGTGAATATATTGCATCGACTGTAACTGCGGACTCAGCTACATAGGAGAAACAGGGAGAAGTATTAAGTTCCGAATGAAAGAACAGCAAGCAGCTATTAGGAACATTAGTAACAAAACAGGGCTAGACAGACACACAAGCAAGTGGACACTCCATAAATTGGGACTCAGTAAGAATAATCGCTCACCAGTCAAACTTAGTAAAGAGGAAACTAGAAGAAGGGATCGAAATAGCAAGAAGAGGTACCGCAATTAATGATAATTGCGGTTGGACTCTTCCAACTGAGTGGCAGCAGCTACCCCAGTGACGTAGTCCTGATGACGAACTAGGCTTTAGTTCGAAAATTTGACAACCAACTTTCATGAATAATAACCTCTATAAGACCCGTAAAAAAATTAATTCCACAATACACTATGAATAGAGGTGCCATAAACTCATTTACAACTGTGATTTTTAAGGGTTTATGTTAAATAAATTCAGAACAAATAAATTTAGAACAAAATATATACTGAGCAGGTCAACTCAAGTCATTCAAAACTTAGGGCGGGGCTTCAGTTGCTGGGCAGCAATGGCTCGATCATTGCAAAACGTCCTAGCGTGTTATAAGCTGGGTTATTTAAAAAAACAATTTCGACCCACTTAAAGTTGTCGTAGTAAAACAAAACCTTTCTTAGTGCGCCTCTATGTTGTAAAAGGAACATTCCTGCCAAATATGAAAGTTATAAGTTCAGTAGTTTCTGAGATACGGTGATGAGTCAGTGAGGGCTTTCAGTTTTATGTGTACACATACATTTTGGAAATGCTTAGATTCGAATCAAGTTATTATCTCGTTGTAGTAGCCTTTCAATAGTGTGATTCAATTTTAGGAAATGATTTAATATGTTGCCGTGCAAAATCAGCATTACCCTCTGGCACTCTTCTACTGTCAACAGTTTTGCCTCCGTGATTAGGATTAGCGGTGGTGGTCTGAGTATTTTAGTCATGTGTGTGCAGTATACACTAGCTTCTATGATAAAAGTTCCTAAATAAAATTGTTCACACACTTAAATTTTCTCATCCTTGACATGAAAGAAGTCCTTGAATGAGTAATTCCTTCTCAACTTCATTTGATTATTTCTTGGTAACCCATCAACATTATCAGTGTCTTCATCGTCAGACACATTAGGATCATCAATTCTTTTTCTCTGTGGCCTAACTGTGTGAAAACGTCCTGTAGTGTTAATTATGAAATGTCACTTTCACTGTTGCATTTGGCAAAGAATAGTGTTTTGTGCAGTTCAAAACGTTTATCCTCAGATATCTTTTGATTACATTTGAATTTGAAATGAATTAGACAATTTTTTAATGTTTTAACCTCTTTCGCAGGGACAGTTTTCCCTCGCCCACTTACATATAATTTACCTGACTGTTGTGCTGCCTGCCTTACATTGCTTTTCCATTTCCATGGTTTGGCAACACCTTTTCGAACCCTCTTCCGTGGGGATTCTGGAGTTTTGTCACTGCAGTTCGTTGATGACTGAGTGCTGAAAGAATCGCAACTCATATTTTCTATTTCACTTTCTCTGTCCATTGCAATTATTAATAATTATGTAACAGCAGTAATACCTATTCAAATACGAACATCAAACTAAACGACCTCTACTGTTAGCTACCAGGAATTAGCGATTTACAGGTACTCCGTTACTTACTTGTGGGCTTAAATTTAAATGCAACTGGCCGCCGATGTTGTGGATATACAAATATGTATGTAGCCCTGGCGGTATAAAACGGTCGGACTCAGCGTTTTATTGAAAAGTGGGCCGCGGATGGCCTAGTGGTAAACTTTCGTGACTGCCACGGAAAGGACCTCAGGTTCGATCCCAGGCAGGTACGAACGCTCGATCCACTAAATATCCGCCGTGCGTCGGACGGACACATTAAGCCGTCGGACCCCGGGTACTGGCTCCCCGGTAATAAATAAGGGCGTCTTGATCCCGCTTTCTACTTCGCTTCCGTGTCACTTTCCTATCGAGCACTCTAGCCCAAACCTCCTAGCTTCCTATTTCTAAGGGTTGTTTAAGACCTGGGGTCAGGCACTTCCTTCCTAAAATCCTCTACATCTGATCGAATATCTTTATTGAAAAGTTAATACCGCCTAAACAAGTTCGTCAGTAGTTTGACAAAACATAATGTCAAACTACTAGCTTTCGTTAAAACTCCAACTCCATATCATGGGTTTTTAACAGTTACAGCCTTGTCACTCTATGATTTCTTCTAGTAGCTCTGCAGTTACAACTGTGTCACTTTACCTTATTCCATAAAATGCTAGCATAGACTGTTCAAAGTCAGTCCCTGGATACCGAATGACAAATAGTACTCATTGAAGACATAACCTCAAATTTGAAAATTTTGTCACTTAGAACCTTGTCAAAGTAAGGCAGCGAGTTGTCCAAGTGCTGCGGTGGTCCATAGCTCATAGAGATTGTTCCAATAATGTCTATAAATTAGGTATGCAATTAAACGAGGATAACCTAGGACCATTCAGATTGATTGTGCTATTACTGCTTGATTCTTAAACACAATCATGGAATAAATATAAAATGAACACATTGTTTTTTTCCTTCCAAATACAACGGAGAAAAATTGCTTTTGTCGGCGAATAAATTGCCAACCAATCTAAAGATCTAAGGAGCGGGGTTAAAAAAGACTGAATCTGTGGGTGAATACAAATCACTAACCAAGTTGAAGGACTGAAGACTGGATTTAAACCACCGAATTTGTAGGTGAATAAATCAGCAGCCAACTTAAAGGACTGAATCTATGAGTGAAAAAATAACCTAACAAGTTGAAGGACTGAATACGATGGAAGAGTGCTACTTTGATAGAGAAGCTCTTGGAGATCGGAAAGTCATGTCAGACGCCATAAACCGATTGATATATACAGCGCACACACACACACACACACACACACACACACTATGAGCCATTACATTATGACCATGCCCAGCCTAGAAAAATAATATGAGCGCGCCTGTAGACCGAACGGTGTCCCAGGTGTAGTTCACAGAGCAGTATATATACAACCCGAGGACCGGCTTTCGGTTAGTAGAGTGTCCGGAGTCAGAATGGGAAAAAGCTGTGGATTTATCGGAGTTTGATGAAGGACAAATTGTGATGTCACTGTGCCTCGGAACGACGATCTAGGAAACGGCGCGGCTTGTGGGTTGTTCTCGTGCCGCTGTAGGGGAAGACGTATCAAAAGTAGTGCACAGATGTCCAAACGACGAACCGTTGTCCAGCCGTGCGTCGTCCGCTGCTCATTGATGTCGTCAGAGGGTGCGAACACTATCGCGCATTGTTCACAGCAACCGCAGGGCCACAGTGCGACAAATCACCCGCAGCTACAACAGTGGTGATCATGGCAATATGCCACAGCACACAGTTCATATCAGCTTTCTGCGCATGGGCCTGCGTAGCCGAAGACCCAGCCTGGTCCCCATGCTCAGCGTACGTCATCGCCAACAGCGCATGAAATGGGCCCAAGATCGAGATTGGACCGTGGATGTATGGGAAAAAGTGGCCTGGTCTGACGAATCAAGATTCCTGGTGCATCACGTTAGACGGCCGAGCGCGGATACGCCGATTACCAACGCAGGCTGTAGCACCGGGATGCAGTGTTGGGCGGAAACAGGCCGGCGGTAGCGGTGTTATGCTGTGGGCGACGTTTTCTTGGGACACTTTAGGCCCCATTATACCAGTAGTACAATCGCTGGCAGCCGTCAGGTTTCTGAACATCGTTGCGGACCAAGTTCACCCATTCATGGCAACTGTATTCCCTGCTGGTGACGGCCAATACCAACAGGATAATGCGTCACTGCCAGAATCGTGAAGGAGTGGTTCGAGGGACATGCTGGTGACTTTCTGTTAATGCCCTGGCCTCCAAATTCACCCGACATGAACTCAATCGAACATTTGTGGTTCGAGTTGGAAAAGCGGGTTTGCTCTAAATCACCACCACCCTGAAATGTACAGTAACTGGCGGACCTGCTGTTGACATTATGGTACCAGATATCCCAGGATACCTATCGCCACCTCATCGAAGCGATGCCTCGCCGAGTGGCCGCTGTTTCGCGGGCTAAAGGGAGCCGTACAGCTTATTAGGTAGGTGGTCATAATGTAATGGGTCATTGTTGTATATGTATGTATTCCGAATAGCAAGGATTCTCCCCCTTATATTTCTGTCTTCCGAAACGTAAAAATAATTTTTTTAGACCTGGTCAATACGTCAGCATTCACAGACAGACAGACGGACGTAGTGAGAGCATAGCAGGTTCTCTCCCCCCCCTTAGTGGCGCACACACGGGAAGGGTCTGCCGGGTCCGAAGCCCCTCCAAAGAATGCCATTGTCGTTCATTCATAGGTTGAAGGAAACGAATGATGTTCTTTTAAAATTCATTATTCCAACTACAGCTAAATTAAAAAAAAAAAAAATCTCTCTGCACATGGCTTTAATATAAATTTAATACTTTCGTTATGATCAGTTATTTTTCTGTGTCTTAGTTCTAGTTTTCGTAACGGTCGTTAATTTTCTGCATGTCTTACAGTCCTAAAATTATTAAATTCGTCTTACTTGTTATCAAATTTGTCTCCCAAACAAGTATTTTTTTATTTACCTGAGTTTACATCAATGTTGATTTATCTCAACATCCCATTAAAAAATACATACATTCATATATATATTTACTGTTTTAAATTTTGCTGGAGTAGGTATATATGTACTATGCATGATGCATTTGCGCTTGTCCCATAGATTTTTTATTGGACCTCTCCCTTGAAGAAATTCTGTGCGCGCTACTGCCCCCCCCGAAAATCTGCTAAAGTGAGGGGAGTATGAGCGATTATTCGTTTAAGTGGGGCTGATTATTCATGAAAGCTGATTTTGGCCATCACCAGTTATGGCAATATAAAATGAAGATCTGTACGCAATTTAATTTACGGTGTTGAATTCGAGAGAGCAAGTATTACGGCCAGGAAATATTTCTGAGCGTAATTCTAGTGGCGTTGTGAACAGCTTTCATCTCTGAAGCACTTGAATTTTCTGTTTAGTGTTGTCGACCGCAAAATCAATATGTCCTCCCATTGGGTCGCTTGCACTTGGCACGCTCTTCATGATGCAAACGGTGTCATCTTTGTCGTTTGTTTCCAGCGGTTCTGCTGATACTGCTTCAACCGCATTACACAGACAGAGACTGACGCCGACGACAGCTGGATGAATACAAGAGATTACATAACCATCAATCAGGTAACACAGCCGCCCTCCAAGGAAAAACAAGAAAACGTATTTTCTCTTTTGTTGACGGAGGTTTGTGTCGTTGATTCTCAATGGCCTTGAAAGGGTATCGGTCGGTCAAAGTTGTATTCAAATCGTATTTTTGCAGTTTTCTTGATTAATTTCTGCCGTTGCGGTTCTTTTAACTTAGAGATTGTTTCAAAAATCCGAAGCTTTCCAACGTTTTTTGATCAGAAGACTTGCTTTCCAATATCTCTAAATCGATTTGATCAGCATAAATTATCAGCTGTAATGAGCACGCCATCAGCCTACTTGGTTTTATTGGGCTTTCTTTGTGTTTTCCAGTTTCCCCCCCCCCTTTTTTTTTTATATTTTTTTATTTGCGTAGCTGGAATTTATTTAAAACAGTACTAAACGAAACCCGTCGGAATCGACGGTTAGTTAGTTTTTTTTTCTTTGAAAAGAATAAACTCATTAAACAACAAATCTAAACTTTATCAGATTGACAAATTCATTCAACATTTTGCGCAACGCGGTTGTCTCAGAAAAGAGACTTCGGACTTTGGACTATCTCAATATCTCAGTCCCTCCATGCGTCCGACGCCTTCAACAGCGCGTGAGTCAACCGCAGGCGATCGAATGTCAATCGCAAGCTTCTCCCATAGACTTTACATGGGAAATTTGCCGCCCCACAACGCCCGAACCGTTTCTCCAATCTCATTTTTCTCTTCGACTGGCACATCTACATGGTAAGACCTTTATTTTGATACCTCAACCATATCTTTACGTTCAGCCGATTCTCTCAAAATAGGACTCACAGTAAAAAACCTTATAGAATTAATATATAGATTGGAAATTCCAATTTATCATATTTTATTAGTTCATATTTTTTTTAAACTAAGTGATTTATAAAAATATTTAAGGTGTAGTGAGTGTGTACGAAAATTACATTATGTACATATTTGCGTGCAATAGTAAAAAAAATGAGGGTAGGCTGTGTCCGGGACACACCCGCAGGTTTTATTTACGTGATAAGTGTTTGACAGTAAGGGGTTTGAGGTAGAAGTCTGTTGATAAATGAAAGAGGAATGCAGTTAGACCATAATTCTATTTATTAAAGGGCGATGATATCAGAAGTAACAAACATATGGCATACAATTCACATCTATGTTTCGTACAAAGGTTAGGTCGATAAAAGTATTGCCTAAGCTAGTTGGAGAATTTATATAATAAGTCAAGCCTAATTTGTCTTTCATGAACTTGAGTAAGTTGGTGTTTTGTTTCACATCAATGTTAAAGTCACCAATGAGAATAATGATAGGCACTTGGGTATCCGGTACCATAACTGATATGATTTTCTTGATGTTTTCAGATTAATCGCATAGCATCCGGAACATGAAGACCTTTAATGATGTTTGTGAAACGTTAGGATGAATGTAAACCGAACCAACGTATGAAGCGAGTTTGAAGCAGACACTGTGACATCAACTAGACGCATGTCACCCACATAGTTATCTTCAGTTCTCAATCTGCTGTTGACTGAGACATTGACGGGGTGGCAATCTGTTAGACTATTAATGTTTCTGCAAATGGCAACTCCCTCCGCTGTTCGTATTGTGGGCGAAGTAGTACGTTTGGAAGTGGATGGTTTGTGTTGGGTTTATTGCCCTATTTCTTTTCGCCTTCAATTCGAAACAGGGCAGATAGATGTATGGGACTAAAATCTTCCATCCAAGTATCACTCACGACCAAGTAGTCCATTGTTTCACAGGTACTAGATGTAGAAGCGCTTGGTTGTGGCTCCATGCGTTGTTCCGCTTCGGGTTTCTTCTTCTGTCGATGAGCCCTACATCGTTCTGCTTTAGTCGTTTTGGGCTTATTCGATTCCTGTTGAGTTCTTTCTTCTGATATACGTTTGCAGCAATTTGCGTCGGTCTTTTGCTTCAAATATTGAGACATTTTGATTTTCTCACATTGTTTTTCGTTTATCACTTATGACATATAAAGTACTTACTAAATGTTTATGAATTATTGGTTTTTAGATAGATCGCATTCAGACGAATCGTACCTTTACGCAATCTCGAGTTATACTGGTTCCAAGGCGCTTGACTCAGCGTATTCGACCCCAAAATGGCGTACCCTTTCCCCGCGCATGCGCATTACCTTGAAGTTGATATTTTTAGAATCATTGGTTATTACTCTTTTTATGTCAGTTATTAGATTTTAGCTATTTTTTATAATTTAGAAATCATAAGCATTTGATCAATCGTAAGAAATTAGGTCGGTCAAGTTTTACTAGAGGGTTACCCCCATGGTACCGATTCTAAAGAGTGTCCACGTCAATAAAAGGAAAATCGCCGGTTTGCTGCACCCTCGTTTAGTCTGCTCTCAGCAGTTTTGCGCCCAACAAAAAGACACAGATAGTCCGCGAACTGTGTCTTTTTTACGCTTTGCAACCGTAGGTTGAAGAAGCGTATATGCACCAGCTTTGTCCGTCCGTCTGTCTTCTGTCTGCACAATAACTCGCGTAACAAATGTTTTCGATTTCGATAAAATTTTAGTATGTGGTAGGGGACCACCTGGGGACGAACCCTATTTAAAATGGGTGAAGTGGGTCAAAGGTTCACGACATAAGAGCGAAATCCATTGCATTGCCCTTATGCGTCATACCTTGCGTAAATATGGTTCGATTTCCATGAAATTTTAGTATATGATAGGGGATCACCTGGGAACGAACCCTATTGAAAATGGGTTAAATGGGGTCAAAGGTGACGACATAGGAGCTGGATGCATTCCATTGTCCTTATGCATCATAACTTGCGTAAATATGGTTCGATTTCGATGAAATTTCAGTATGTCGAAAGCGATCTCCTGGGGACGAAGCCTATTAAAAATGGACAAAATGGGGTCAAGGTTAGGACATAGGATCGGGATCCATTCCATCGCCCTTATCCCATACTATTAAAAGAGCAATTCTTGTTTGTATGTAAATTTTATTTTGAAAACGGCTCTAAGGATTTTGATGAAAGTCGTTAACCTGCCGTTTTCTGGTACTAGAAATCGATACTCCACTTTAGGAAAATTCGTTTAGTGGGTTAAATAACCACCCCGAATTACCACGTTTTTAGTGTCATGGCGTCATCCCATTATTATTTCTATGCTTAGAAATCTTATGACGTCACACTCTCGCAATTCAGATGTTGGCGTGCGGTCACGCCATCAGTCTCATTACGTCACGCGTTGTGCGTGGATCCTATTAAAGTTTTAAGACGTCACACTGTTGCGAGCAGATGGTCGCGATTCCCATCTGCATCATTACGTCACGCGTTGTGTGCGTATGTCCGTCCGCACGATAACTATCGTAAAAATCGTTCGATCTCGATGAAATTTTAGTATGTGGTAGGGGAACACCTGGAAAGGAACCCTATTGAAAGTGAACGAAATGGGTTCAAAGGTCAGGACATAGTAACGGAATCCATTCCACTGATCTTATGCGTCATAACTAGAGTTAGGATTTTCATGGGCAAAAATTTGATCAAATATGGGCAAAAAAATTGACAAAATATGGGCAACATACTTTTTACCGGGGACATAAATACACGTTAACGTAAAAAAGTGAATTCCAGCATTTTAATGCTCGAAGATACAATTTATTAACGAATTAATGCTACATTTACTGAAACAGGGTTCCCACTCAACCTGGAAAACAGGGAAAACCTGGAATTCTCAGGGAATTTGAAAATGGTTCCAAAAATCAGGGAAAACTCAGTGAAAATTACCCTTTTTTGTAAAAATCAGGGAAAACTCGGGGGAAATTACCCTTTTTTTTTTGTAAAAATCAATGGATACTTTATTTTGCCAAAAAAAAAAAAAAAAAAAACCTTTGTTTTTCAAGATTTCAAACTTTGGCTTGCAATTACTGCCTGCCTAGAATTTGGTAGATCTTACTTTCAGTTATATTAAGTATTTCCTTTATTCTCTAAAAAAAGATGCAAAATTGAATTTTTAAAATTGCTAGAATCATTAAGCTTTTGAGCTTTTGTTCAATTTCTGCAGGCAGTTGTTATAACATGGAACAATTAGGCACAATGGCTCCTGCTTGAAGAAACACTTCACAAGAGAACCAACCAAATGATGGATCTAAGTCCTTTGTCTGTTGGTTCTCTTGAAACATCTTTCTTTGAACACAGCCATTCCATCATTAAGCTTAATTGCATTGTGTTATAGAAAAGCTGAAACCATTCAACTGACAGATTTTTTCTTACATATGACCTGTTTCTTTGGGAATGTATTTACAAATTCCGTGTGTGTAGTATTCACAAAAAAGTTCACGGAACTTTGGTACAGAAAATAATTTTTTTTTTTTATTGGATATTGGAGGTTTTAACGACAACCGTGAGCAACTCAATGGGCTTATAAGCTGTCGCCCGTCCCTAATTTAGGATCACTGGTTCCAGGGAAGGGAGAGAACCAGTGCCGTAAGACAAACACAACATCCATGCCTCACCGGGATTTGAACCCGGACCCCTTTCGGACGAATGATCAGAGGCCATCGCTTAGACCACTGCGCCACCGGGGCGGCCAGAAAATAATGTGCACAGTTAGTTGTTATTAATGAAAAGCAGGTTATTTTATAAAGACAAATTACTGAAAGAATTTATAAGTGTGTGCTTTGGTGAGAAAAAATGAATGGAATGGAATTAAATGTAAGAATTGTTTGCAACATGCCACTGGAAAACTTTTAAAAACCACATGGAGAACCTGGAAAAGTCAAGGAATTTTTTTACTACTTTTGCGTGGGAACCCTGTGAAAGGAATTTAATTTAATCACATTCAATGTTCTGAAATAACAGATTTTGTCTATTTGCAGCCAAAATTGTTTTATAAATGGAAAATGATCTTTCTACTGCTACAGATGTCAGTGGTGCATACTTTGTTTTAATTCTGAAGTCGACATTTGGACAAGTAGAACACTTTACAACATCAGGATTTTTTGATAGGCTGACTTCGAGCTGGCCACCAGATTTTCCACTGATCTTCTTTAGAGATGTTGGCTTTTTCTAACTGTTTGATATGCATTGGAATGTGCTTAAAGCTGTACACCAGAAAGAGTTCATTTTCAAGGAGATTATCATTGGCAATCTGTTGTAGTTTTTTTTTTTTATGGCTTCTGCTTCTTCGGAATCAAGAGTAAGAATAAATTCTTTAATTTTTGCAAAATTTTCTGAAAGAAAAGTACAGCACTCAATCCATGTTCTCCATCGTGTTAAAACAGGAAATTTGGGAAGACACAGACCTGTTACTTCTCTGTACCTAACAATATGACTAGGCGCTTTTGTGAGGACCTTTTTTAGTTCAGATATAAATTGATTCGCAACAGAATACTCAGCACGAATTGCTTCACTCACTCTATGGAGGGCGTGCGCAAGACATGTCACATGGTTTAAGTTTGGAAACAAAACTTTCAATTTATTGATACCTGACAGCATGTATGATGCTTGATCTGTTACCACTTCGCATACGTTTTCATAATTAGTTCTCTCAGGCCATAATTTTCCGCACGCATCCAGGAAACTCTGCATTATTGTTGTACATTTTAAACAGCATGGCCTTTGAACGCTCTCCAGTTAGAGGTTGAACTAGAATACCGAGGACATATCTTTGGCAATCAATTGTTACTTCATCCAAAATAAAAGTTACAGGGTGCTGCCCAATTACCTCTCTAATTTTGTTAACAGTTAAATCATATATTGGTTTCACATAATTCTTCCTTAAAGTGCTTTCAGAAGGTACTGATTTTTTTGGTGCATTTTTCCATGAAATTAATTATGGCAGGGTGTTCAACTTTATTTAAAGGTACACCTGCCTTTAAAAATGCAGATGCTAAATCTTGATTAAATTCGTTTAGTGAATTTGCCTTATCCTGACTATTTTGTAAAGTATTAGAAATACTTGGTTGTCTAGAGGTATTAACCTGCTTTTATGTGCTTCATCATCATCATTGTCAACCATTATCAATCCACTGCTGGACGAAGGTCTCCCCAAGTTTCATCCACAACGGTCTGTCTTGTACCAGTCTCCTCCATGTCACTCCCGCATACTTTCGAATTTCATCCACCCATCTCCCATGTGGTCTTCTTCTGGTTCTTTTCCTGTCCCTTGGAATCCAATCTAAAATTTCGGCTGTCCATCGATGGTCTGTCCTTCTGGCAGTATGTCCAGCCCATTGCCTTTTCAGGGATTTAACTCTGATCATGATGTCTTCCACTCTTGTCATTTTTCTGATCCACGAGTTCCTCTTCTTATCTCTCCTGGTTACACCAAGCATGCACCTCTCCATGCTTAGTTGAGTTGTCTGCAGCCTTTGTATGTCTCTTTTAATTAAGGTCCACGTCTGTGCACCATACGTAAGCACTGGAAGGATGCATTGATCAAACACTTTTCTTTTAAGTCACAATGGCATATTGCTCTTGAAAATTATGCTGTTTCTTCCAAAAGCTCTCCAGGCAAGTTTTGTACGCCGATTAATTTCTTCATCAATGTGACCCTCACTTAATATCTGCTGTCCAAGACAAACGTATGTGTCTGTTATCTCCAGCTTTTCTCCATCAATCGATAAATCTTCATTTCTTGTAAAAGCATTGATCACTTTTGTCTCCTGAAAATTCATTTTTAATCCCACTTCTTTACTCTTGTCAGCAAGTTCCTGGATCATACTCTGCAGCTCTGATGGGGTAGTTGCAAAAATGACTATGTCATCAGCAAAACGAAGGTGGGTTAGATAATCTCCATTAATCTTTATCTCTTTGTTTTCCCAGTTCAGTGATTGAAAGACATTTTCCAATGTAGCATTAAAGAGCTTCGGAGATATGGTGTCACCTTGTCTCACTCCCTTTCCAATTTTTATGTGTGTTGTATTTTCAAACAGCCGAATCTTTGCACTTGCATTTTCATAGATGTTTTTAATAATAATAATGTATGCATCTTCAATACCGCAGGATTTCAGAGCCATTTTAACTGCTAATGGTTTCACCGAATCAAAGGCTTTTTCATAATCGATAAAAGCCATGCACAATGGAAGCTCATATTCCCTCGCTCTTTCAATTAGTTCTCTCAGTACGTGGATATGATCTATTGTGCTGTAGCCACTCCTGTATTCAGCTTGTTCTCTCGGTTGACCATGTCCAGTGTTACCTTCAAACGGTTTGAAAGAACTTAAGTGAAGATTTTATAAACCATTGATAGGAGGCTGATAGGTCTGTAGTTCCTGAGATCCTCAATGTCCAATTTTTTATGTAGCAGGATCATTGTAGCGTTGCTCCAATCCTCAGGAATCTTCCCTTCATTAAGGCATCGAGTGAAAATTTGGGCGAGTATTGTTTCGATTTCTCCACTTGCTTCTCTTATGATGTCTACAGTAATTCCATCTTCTCCTGGAGCTTTCCCCCGCTTCATGTTCTTGATTGCATGTGCAACTTCTGCTGGGAGGACTGGAAGAACTCTGGTACTGGTACCTTTCATGATGTCTGGAGTACATGTATCATTCCTTTCATATAATTTGGAGTAGAAATCTTTCACTCTTGTCAAAATTTCGCCTCTATTCTTGTTACAGAACAATCTTCTTTATTCAGTGTCATAATATGTTTTCTTCACTTACTGAGATGTCCCTTTACTATCTTTAGGCTTTGGTTGTTTTCAATTGCTTTCCTCACTAGTTCACAGTTGAATTTCCTTACGTCTTCGGTGATACTTTTTCGTACTGTCTTGCATAGCTCTATATATTCCACTTTGGAAGTCACATCTTCTTTAGTTGTCCTCATCTCTTTTCTTTTTTGCATCAACATTTTGGTTCCTGATAATTTGTTCACATACAACTTGCTCTTAGACCCAGCCAATTTTGTCGCTGTTTCCATAAGAGCTTTCGTTACTTTTCTGTTAACTTCAGAAATATCCACTTCTTCCAATGTTAGGCCTTTTAAAGCAGAGAATCTGTTCTTCAGTTCCAATTTGAAGGTATTATGGTGTTTTTTAAGGTTGGTTATGTCAATACATTTTGTTTGTCTTATGAGCTTGCCACGTTCGAGTTTACTGTTGAGGTGCATCTTACATCTCACCAATCTATGGTCACTACCTGTGTTGAACTTGTTTTAGCACACTGCAGTCTTCTATGACAAATTTTTTGTTACACATAATAAAATGAATTTCACTTGTCGTCCCATTTGGATGTCTCCATGTCCATTTCCTGTGTGGCTTTTTCTTGAAAAAGGAGTTCAAGATGAAAATCCCTTCTGCCTCTGCAAACTCAACGAGAGTATTTCCTCGCTGGTTTCTGTTGCCGTAACCGAATTTACCTACTGAAGTTCCATTCTGTTGCCGTTGCCCTATTTTTGCATTGAAATCTCCCATAAATTATCTTCAAGTGCTGCTTACCTTTATTATTTAGATGACGAATTTCCTCATAAAATTCTTCAATTTCTTCTTCAGGATGACTTGTGGGTGCATAAGTTTGAATAATCTGAGCCTTGTATCTTCTCGAGAGTTGGATAACGAGTCGTGCAGCTTTGTCAGAGGAACTTTTAACTTCTACAACTTTATCCTTCAGTTTTTTGTTTATTATAAATCCAACACCACTAGTTCTGCCAGTATCTGTCCCACGATAGTAGAAGAGATGTCCACTTTTCAGTTCAATGAGATCTTCTCCTTTTCTCCTTACCTCAGTTAGCCCGACGGTGTCCCACTTGATCCTTTGTAGTCCCTCTTCCAATTCAAGAAGCCTTGAATCAGAAGATAGGGAGCGTCCATTATACGTAGCTAAGGTCAGCATCAGATGGCAGCCTAGTCCGGTCCTCCGTGGGATTCTTAGCACCCTCTGCCTTCATGTCGCACTGGCCGCTGCCTTGGCCAGGTACATTCCAGCTGCCGGAGACTGAGGGCCAAGATTTAAGTTATGGAGTCATTTTGGAGGGGTTTGGCCATAACTGACCACGCTGGCCAAGCGGGTTGGTGAGTGTGTTATAGCATTTCCTCTAATCCCGATGGTATAGTTATACCGCTCTTGGCGGTCGTCAGAGCCCCTTTAGTGGGAACAAGATGCACCACGAGATGGCGGGGTTGACATTTGTCAAGGAGAGGTTGTGATGTTACGCATCACCTGACCTTACATCCCTTTTATGTGCTTACCTCCTTTTATATGTTGCTCAGTGACATCCTTCTGGGGCTTTTTTGTTATGCTGATAGTAACATTACAGACACTACACCTCAGTACACTTCCATCTGTTTCTATAAAAATCATTTTTAAAAATTTTTGCTTAAGCAAACAAGTTATCTTTTGGTACTTTTGGCTTTTTGAAAAATTTATACACTCATTTAGAAATTAATAGACACTTAATCTAAGTAGTAGCAAACTAACACAAACTCAAAAAAAGTAGCAAAAACTTAGCTAACAGGGTAGGCCTACCAACCACCATGTGCATGATGTTGCCAGATTCCAAACGAAGTATGTCTGGGCTTGGTGTTGCCAAAATCCAAATGAAGTATATTTTATACTTATATTCTTCTGCCCTTGGTTTTGCCAACTTATTCATTTTTTGAAGCATATTTTTTTCTTCGTAAATTTTTTTTCCAAATGTAAATAACTAACAAAAAATATTAAAAATGTTATTGAATAACTGAAATACGGGAAAAAATGGGCAATTGCACCAAAATATGGGCATTTATGGGCAAATAAAAATAATGATTTTCAATTAATTTCAGCATATGTATGAGTATTATGGCATTTTTAGGTGAAATTAAGCTTACCATAAAAAAAAAAAAATTGTGGGCAGCCCATAAAAATCCTAAGTCTAGTCATAACTAACGTAAAAAAAGGTTCGATTTCGATGAAATTTTAGTATGTGGTGGGGGACCACCTTGGGACAAACCCTGTTGAAAATGGGCGAAATGGGGTCAAAGGTCAGGACATAGGAGCGGAATCACTTCCATCGCCATTGTGCGTCATAACTTACGTAAAAATGCTTCGATTTGGATGAAATGTTAGTATGTTGTAGGGGCCTGCCTGACGAGACGAATCCTATTGAAAATCGGCAAAATGGAGTCAAAAGTTAGGACACAGGACCGGGATCTTTTCCATAGCCCTTATGCATCATAACTTACGTAAAAATGCTTCGATTGCGACAAAACTTTATCATGTTATTTCGGAGGTGTACTGAACCGGTTGTGTTAAATAACTTTGAAATGGAATCAAAGGTTAGGGCACAGGACCGAGATTTATTCCACAGCCGTTATCCTCATAACTTGAGTAATGGAGTAATGATTTCTGGTATGTTGGAAAGCGTGTCGTAATCAATGCATTGCATGATTTTACTAACTCGTTATTAATTACTATTAAATTTTTATTAATTACCGTTCACGTGGATGGTAAAACAAGAAAAAATATGGCTGGTCGATCCGTATGAAACGTGGACGTTTCAACTTTAATAATAAGAATTATTCTAAATTAATTTGTCTCTAATTCGTCTATCATTATTAATCTTGATGGTTTAGCCTTAGTATCACAATAATTGGAAATAACTTATCAAAATATAAAATTTTTGTGTGCCCTCATCCTCCTTTAACCAAGTGATGCTCGGCGTTCCTGATATTTGCCCTTATGCGTCATAACTCACGTAAAAATGGTTCGATTTCGACGAAATTGTAGTATGTGGCAGTGAACTATCTGGGGACAAACGTTGTTGGAAATGGGGTCAAAGGTCAGGACATAGGAGCGAAATCCATTCCATTGCCCTTATGCGTCATAACTTGCGTAAAAATGGTTCTACTTCGATAAAATTTCAGTATGTGGTAAGGGACCACCTGGGGACGAACTTTATTGAAAATGAGGTCAAAGGTCAGGACGTAGGAGCGGAATCCATTCCATCGCCCTTATGCGTTATAACTTACGTAAAAATTCTTCGATTGAGACAAAACTTTATCATGTTGTTCCGGAAGTTATACTTTACCGGTTCTGTTGAATATCATCAAAATGGGGTCAAAGGTCAGGTCATAGGAGCGAGATTTATTCTACAGTAATTAATTATCCTCATAACTTGAGTAATGATTTCTGTTGTGTTGGAAAGCGTATTATAATCAATGCATTGCTTGATTTTACTAACTTGTTTACGCTTTCCAACCTTAGGTTGAAGAAGCATATATGCTACAGATTTGTCTGTCTGCACGATAACTCGGGTAAAAATGGTTCGATTTCGATGAAATTTTAGTATGTGGTAGGGGACAACCTGAGGACGAACCCTATTGAAAATGGGGTCAAAGGTCAGGACGTAGGAGCGGGATCTATTCCGTCGCTCATATGCGTCATAACGTACATAAAAATGCTTCGATTGCGACAAAACTTTGTTGTTCCGGAGGAATACTGAACCGGTTCTGCTGAATATGATCGAAATGAGGTCATAGGTCAAGGCACAGGAGCGAGATTTATTCCACAGCGATTATCCTCATAACTTGACTAAAAAGGCTTCGATCGCGACGAAATACAATAAATTGTTCCGTAACGACTTTAAAAGCATTTCCGCCAAAAATGTTTCTTGTCAGCAATTGCGGGCAGTGCGCATTCTTGAGACTCGTTAGCCATTATTTTCGCACGATAACTTCCATGAAAATTGCCCGATTTAGATGGGATTTTTATTTATAAAACGGCTTGTGTGTGGTAGCTCTGGATAATAGAAATAGGTAACACGAGCACAAAGAGAATTCATTTTGATATATGTGAACCCCAAACGTTATACCATAGTTTAGTCCCCTCAAAACCAAGGAAATTTCTTATGATTTCTGGTATGTTGGAAAGTGTATCATAATCATTGCATGATTTTACTAGTTTCTTTTTGCTGTGTTAAATGTATCACTTATTCACTACTCTTTTCGCTTCAGCAAATTCACTTGAGTGTTTTTCAACATTTTTCATGTGCCATAGATTCTTCAAATCACAAAAAATCCACTGCGAAGAGGAGGGGTGCATAAAAATATGCGATTAAAAATTGAAGTGACAAAATATATAGTGGAAAAGAAATAATTTTAAAACCTTAGTGCAAGGTTGATGATAAAGAATAAAATAATGCTGCATGGAAAAGGAAAATCTGAATCTTACTAACGAAACAAATAAGAATCGTTGCTTTTAAGTCGGGTCCCACTCTTAAAAGTTATGTTTGTGTGAATCGATAATATCAACACACAATATTTACGAAAGTGGTAGAAACGGGAAATTTAGCAATTATTCATCTCTCTATTCTAAAAAAAAAAAAAAAACGTAACAGCCTCCAGCGACGTTGTTTTAGAAATTTCGCGACAGTCGTGCTTTCCTAGCTCGTAGCGCAAAAAGTATTGAACACAAAAATGGGAAATTTACATCATTTGTAGAGGTTTGGAGAACACGCTGAAATAAACCTTTTTTCGATTCTGGCAATACTTCAAGAGCTATTGTATTTCAAAGTTAAGGTAAGCAAAAATAGTGTTATCAGTTCGCGTTCCGGACACGCTAACAGCAACAGAACCACGAAACTTTGTAGGCATGTAAGGCCATGGCCGAATTTTTGCACCTCGTCGCCCTTTCTTTGAATTTGGATTTAATTTAAACGAGAAATAAAATTTTTAAATTTCACAAAATTCTCTATTTCGCGATGGGATCAATTTTAAGAAACGGATATATGTCAAACTATAAATCATAATGCATTACAATTTTTACAGCATAAACTCAACAATCATCCCTCTTTTAAGAAATTTTTTTTTCAAGAAAAATCATTTTCTGATTTTTAAGCTTTTTTTTAAAGACGCAAAGGAAAAGAACGAACGGCTTCCTCTGTCTTCAACGATAGGCACACAAGAAAGTTCTGGTCCCGTGACCTGCTGCCATGGTGACGCAGCTATTTTTAGAGCTCTCTTCTCACTGGGTGAAAGGACAGGCTACAATCAAACTGGTAATGATGCAATGCTTAATGACGTAGCTACGGTTTTAAAGTTTGCCGTTTCCCGCAGGCATAAAATAAAATAAAAATGGTGGCTATGGAACATTTCTCTGCTTGAAATTTTTGCGAATTGTTCGACCACTTCTACATGACTTGGAGATTAGAGAATTGTCATGTTGATAGGTCTTAAGGTCCAAATGTTTAGAAAGAGTCCGAAAAAAAAATTAATTAAATAAATAAATTTTTATTAATGGCGGCTTTGGAACATTGTCTCCTTGAATTTTTTGCGAACTGTTCGACCACTTCTAAATGACCTGTTCGACCACTTCTAAATGATTTGAAAATAATCATGCTGATACGTCTTAAGGTCCAAATGCCTAAAAAAGTCCAAATAAATAAATAAATAAATAAAAATAAATGGCGGTTTTGAAACATTCTCTGCCTGAAGTTTTCGCCAATTGTTTGATCACTTGTCAATAACCTTGAAATCTGAAAATTGGCTTGCTGATAGTTCTTAAGGTCAGGATACCTAAAAAAGTCTAAAAACCAAACAGTTCAAAAGGGAGGTTTAGGTTTACTGTTCAAAACGCTGATAGGTTTAAAGATAATTATGCCAGAAGCGTTGAAATGCTGTACAAATGCAATGAAATTTTGATATGAAATTAAGGGGCGCCAAAGCCTAATCCGTTTTACGTCAAACGGCATACATTGACGTCGACCCTGTTCTAAATAGTGCAACAGTTGCGGCTCTTAAATTACTTTTCCTTTCTTTAATTTTATGTTAAGAAAATATGGATTCATCGTTCACAGAACGGGCATAACTGCTAGTGCTATTAACAAAAAAACAACAACTTACAGTTACTGAAAATTTGCATAGAACCCCCCCCCCCCCCCCGGCGTTATCAGACGAAATTTCTTTTAGTAACAGATTTGACAAATAGCTCGGGAAGTAGATTTTTAAAGTTTTACGAGAATGAGCCAAAACCAGCTAGCGGTTAGATCCTACAGATGGAAAATGAATTACTAAATTACTAGTGGTCGTTTACGAACGACCCCCCCCCCGCGCGCTGCAGCAACGGTGTCCGTCGGTTAAACGAATTGTAAAAGAAAATATTATATTGGGTGCTGGTTAAATTTAGAATGTTGTAGAGGCAAAAATAGAATCTAATTTTGAAAAAATTAGGTGGGTTTTTTTTTCAACTGGGCCCAGCTTAGCTAACCCTGCATCTTATGGCATAATGCCCAAATCACGTTCCGTGAAGATAGTGTACCTAGACATTTTTTTCACGTCTTTTGAAAAACAAAACAAGCAAACGAAAAGACACAACTTCTTGCTGCAACACACCACAAAATGGTTAACAACCTTGTCTGTAGCGGGGATCCATTACCCGGCTTCATTAATGTGCTCTCTGAGGCTTAGCGGATATTTAGTGGTTAGGTAATCGAGCTGAGCACTAAATATAGCTTAAGTTCTACGCTAGGGTTAAAAATAATTTACTGTGGGAACCCTCATGTAACGAGCCTGCATTTATCGAGCTCCTGGATCTAAGGTGTAAAACAGGAACTTTTGTTAGGTATAGTGTTAATCCAAAGCTAATTTGATAGTTTTTAACGAACAAAATTCAGAAACTCCTCGGATTTAACGAAGGAGAGAAAAGTTAAGACGATCACTTTTAGCAAATTTAGTTATAAAATTTAATGAAATTCCTTATTTAATGAGGCAGAGAAAATCTCTTAGGCACTGTTCTGGAATGAAGGAGTACGGGCCGAGTCAAAAGTCGCAGGGACACCCTTGCATTTCAAAAACGGGAGGGAAAATGAAATATCTGAGTACCCCAGCAAAGAATCGGTGAGGGGGCTTATCTTTTAGGGTATTTCCGGAACAAGGCGGCCATCTTGAAATCCGCCATATTGGATCAAAATCAAATGTTTCAAATGATGAGGGGGATCATATTGCATATCAACAGGGATAAATAAGTATTCCGAAATCTGGTGGCCAGCAAAATATTTTGATGGCCAGAATGAAAACATTGCACCAAGGCGGTAGGATACACCAACCCTGACTCGAAAGTTTCAGTAGTAAATACTGCAAAAGTCCGAAAACTACGTACAGATAC
The DNA here is from genome assembly GCA_039090855.1 of Macrothele yani. NCBI lineage: Eukaryota > Metazoa > Arthropoda > Arachnida > Araneae > Macrothelidae > Macrothele > Macrothele yani. The sequence goes on along the minus strand of CM077006.1, from coordinate 19,254,962 downwards.
AATAATCAGAGACTCCAACCCTGGCTCGAAATTTTAAGTAGTTTATACTACAAAAGTCCGTAGTTTTCAGCGTTTTTCAGTTGCAATGAATAAAATTATATTACACACTCTGTGAAAAGCAAATTAAATTTTCAGGGCAGCAAAATGACTGTAAATTCATAAAAAAGCGAATTTTTTCTTAACAAATTGGCCATAAATTGAAGACATTTTGTGGGAAACACTAAGTGGCTCCAAAACTTTTTTTTTTTTCTTGTATCTAGTTTACGCCAAAAATTAATGCATGTTCCAATGGGAACCTTACATCAAACTTAGTAAGTGCTTACACAGATTGAAAGTTGCTCACGGTTGTCTTCAACCTTCAAACAACAAAAAGAATGAAAAAAAAACATTAACATTATTTGTAAAAAATGGTAACCGTACACTAAAGTGACCTCATATTTTTTAGAAAAGTTCCACACTGAAATGTACCTTTTCTTATTTCTTATAGTACTTTCTTGATACATCATAGATCAGTGGAACACTCATTTTTGCTTTTTATCAAGGCAAAATTTAAACTGAAAATCTTTACTTATGTCCTTGCTGGAAATTTAACTACGTATTTCAATGACCTGTACAGTTGTTTTCACGGCAGCCTGAGGTTCGGCACTAACACTTTTTAAACTTTAATTTTGCTGTAAATGCGTAGTTTTCCATTGACTTTTATTATATCAAGAAACAAAGAGGGTGAGCATTTTTTCTTTTGTCCAAAAAGAAATTGAAGTTCAAAATCGGTACTTCAATTTTCCGTCGCATTCTTTTGTTCCCGTAAAGTCGTTTTCTCTGCAGAATGAGCGAGTAGTAGCGTTTTTGAACTTAAATGATTAAATTTCGCTTTAAGCAAGAGAAAAAATCCTTGCTCTGTCTTTTCATGTAACAAGAATGGTAGAAAACATCGGAAAGCTAGCATTGTAAGGGAAACTAAATAATGAAATATAGGTACTGCGTTGTTCACTCTCCCGTGAAACAATTTTACGAATCACGGAAATGAAGCAGATTCTATCATCGTCATTGGTATCTATTGTGATAGAATCTGATACCAAAGGTATCAGATTCTATCACATACAGATACCAATGACGTCAGATTCTAACACGTACAGATACCAAAGATATCAGATTCTACCACGTACAGATGCCAAAGATATCAGATTCTATTCTACCACGTACAGATACCAAAGATATCAGATTCTATTCTACCACGTACAGATACCAAATATATCAGATTCTACCACGTACAGATGCCAAAGATATCAGATTCTATTCTACCACGTACAGATACCAAAGATATCAGATTCTATTCTACCACGTACAGATACCAAAGATATCAGATTCTACCACGTACAGATGCCAAAGATATCAGATTCTATTCTAACACGTACAGATACCAAATATATCAGATTCTATTCTAACACGTACAGATATCAAAGATATCAGATTCTACCACGTACAGATATCAAAGATCAGATTCCACCACGTAGAGATACCAAAGATATCAGATTCCACCACGTTCAGATACCAAAGATATCAGATTCCACCACGTTCAGATACCAAAGATATCAGATTCTACCACGTTCAGATACCAAAGATATCAGATTCTACCACGTACAGATATCAAAGATATCAGATTCTACTACGTAGAGATATCAAAGATATTAGATTCTACCGCGTACAGATACCAAAGATATCAGATTCTACTACGTAGAGATATCAAAGATATCAGATTCTACCACGTTCAGATACCAAATATGTCAGATTCTGCCACGTATAGATACCAAAGATATCAGATTCTACCACGTACAGATATCAGATTCTACCACGTACAGTTATCAGATTCTACCACGTACAGATATCAGATGCTACCACGTACAGATACCGAAGATATCAGATTCTACCACGTACAGATACCAAACATATCAGATTCTACCATGTACAAATACCAAACATATCAGATTCTACCACGTACAAGTACCGGTTTTGAAATTTAATTCCACTTAAAACAAAAGGTCTTTACTAATTGGTTTTAAGAAAATATAAAAATGATCTTTACTGATTGGTTTTAAGAAAATACTACGAGATACAGGGAAGTATCCAATACATTAGGAAAAATTCTTAAAAAATACGAAGTCTCTCTCTTTTTCACTTTTACCGACGATCTCAAAAACGAGAAGATTTTGGAAACTAAGAATAGAATACGGTGGAATAGCAAAAATAAACGAGAAACTTGAAATGACAGAACATTCTCATCACTGCTAGAGCAGACATTTCCGGTAATACCGAACATTTGCGAGATTCTCACTTTCCCCGGTTCTTTCAATTGCTGGCCACCCTCCCTTAATTTTTCAACCTTTGTCTTAAATAATGAAATATAGGTTCTGTGAAAAATCCTTAAACTGTTCATTGAAGGAAAGAATTCCAGTATTACTCCAAGACTACGAAAAATTAAGGACTTTACCAAATCTAGAAAGGAAAATAATAAAATTTTAGAACGTTTCCGGCATTCCGTGGGCCGTGATAAATAACTCTGTACATGACCAGAGATATTTAGAATCAAAACATTAAAGCATGGAAGAAATGCAAAGATATTGAAAACATCCAAAATGAAAACCCTTTATAATTTATAGATTCCTGGGCAGCTATTGTTAGCCAGATATTCTGGCTAACAATCCTTACGCCCAAGCGTCAAGACTGCAGCTGAGGCGATTGAACATGAAGCAGCAGGACACAACCTGTACCTGCGTTTTGTTGCTATTGTGTTTACACATTCTCTATATCCGCTCTACATAAAGCATGAAAAAATGGTAAAATTTTATTTCCACTTTTTTGAAAACTGGGAAAAAATACTTCTTATACTATATAGGGTGATTTACTCGGGACTGAAAATTTATTATGTGGAATATATGAGATGGGGAATGTACGATGAGCCTGAAACCCGAACGATGCGGTTCTTTATTCCATGACGGAGCAGTCGACATGTATTACCTGTGAATAAAATGTCTCCGCAGACAGTTTAAGCAAGGAGGTCGGATGAAGATGGTGTACTCAATTAAAGAGCGTGTGTTCATTGTGTGTCAGTACTGGGTAAACGGTTCCTTCGAACAATGTCAGAAGGAGTTTCTGAAGAAATTTTGTGGGCTTAAACAACCCACCAGAGCCACCATTTCGAAATTGGCGAAGAAGCTGAAGAGAACGGGAAGCTTGGTGGATCCGCATACGGTCGGACGACCCCAAATGGCGGAGGGCACAACAGAGGGTGTGAATCAGTGGCTATTGGCATCCCCACGAGAAGCTATTCGCCGGCTATCCCAAGAGACTGGACGATCGTATTCGACATGTTAAAGAACAGCCAAACAGGCGAAGATTAGGCCGTATCGTATCACGGCTGTGAACGAGCTACAGCCACCGGATTTTGCAAAGCGATTTGCATATTGTCAATGGTTTGCCAAATTTTTCGCCGAAAACCCCTCGCTGTTGAACATAACATGGTTTACTGATGAAGCATGGTTCCATTTATCCCGCTATGTAAACTCGCCAAACACATGGGCGTGGGCCAGTGATAATCCCCACGCCATCCATGTAGAGTCATTGCATCCAGCGAAAATCGATCATTGGGCCAATCATTTTTAAAGAAATGGTGAATATCGACCGATACTTGGAAATCTGTAATGAGTTTGTGAACCAGCTGGATGACCAGGAACTTGCAAGATGGTTACTTTCAACAAGACGGTGCAACGTGCCATACCTCCAATAAGAGCATGGCAGAAATTCGCGGCTTTTTCCAGGGCAGGATTATCGGACTAGGAGACCCGTGGCCGCCTAGGTCTCCCGACCTGACACCCTCAGATTTCTTTCTCTGGGGACTTTTAAAAAGCAAGATTTATGCCAACAAGCCAAGGTCGATTGAGGAACTGAAAGACAACATCGCACGTGAAATTGCTGCCATCGACGTCGTTACGCTACATCGCACATTCGCCAATATGGAGTGTCGGGTGAATATGAACCTGGATGTTGGCTGTGGGCACTTCCAGCATCTTCTATGAGACATTCCTTTTTGTTATGGATCAAGGTAAGGTATGGTTTACATTTAAATTCGTTCAAATGTGCCTTTGCAATCCTGAGTCAATTAAAAAAATAAGTGTTTAGTCCCGAGTGAATTACCCAGTAGATTGGTGGTTTGCCTCACCAAGCCACCAGTATAATATGTATAAATGTGTATGCATATTTTTACAAGGTGGGGACCCTCACCCCCTCTCCCTCCTAAAAAAAAAAAACCTGATTTAGCTAGCGGGACAGACGGAAATGATGACAAGTTTCCTGCCGGGAAAGTGAATAAAGTATAAACATTTGTGTGTATGAAGTTGGATTGTAAACTGGAGTACTAGAGCGTAACACTTCTCTTCGTTAAATAATAATTGAGCGTAAATAAGAATTACCGTTGTTTACTCATAAATTGTTGGATATTTCACTCTCGTTCGATTACTTTTGGGGTCGTTATATGGTTGGCTGAAGATGATGCATAACCGAGAAGACAAGTTTCTGTTTTGATTGGTTTTCCCTGGTAAACAGCCTGAAGAGTTTTCCCAGTCTGGAGGGCATTGCACGCAACAGGGTCTGGTGTGACTTTCTTCCCAGACAAGTTACGTAAGGTGTCTGGGAAGGGAGTGTTTACTAGCTCAGAACTTTTCCCTGAATCGATGTCAGTCACTTTCTCGTGCGTTTTGTTGTGTCTGGGTTATTGAGGTCACCGGCGCGTTTTTTCTTTCGTCGGTGAGATGTCACCTTCAACGGTAGTACAGATTCGCTTGGGATTTTTTAATCTCGTAAAAACATCGTTTTGCAATTTTTTATTTTCATGCCACTTGATAACCATCGTCTTCGAGGAAATTATGGGGCTGTCAGACAGTAGGATCAACGAACCTTTTCGTCATGGGGTTGAATTTGAATAAGTCTGTTTACATTTTACAGGAAGAACCTCTTTGTTTTATTAATTCACATTTCTTTTGATATTCTTACTTAAAATTCTGGATATTGTGTGAGTGTCGTCATCTCGTTGGGATGCTGGCTAGGTTTTGGTTCTTTTGAAGTAGTTAAGCAACAAAATTGATGAAACTGATTTTTTCTGCTGTAATAAGCGAATATTTTGACAAAAGTCTCAAACCTACTGAAGGTATCTAACCCCCCCCCCTTTTTTTTTTTTGTATTTTAAATTATGCAATCGGTAGTTTTCTTCACCCATCTTGCAGGGAAATTTTTCGTAAAACGCTGTGCAGAAAAAAAAAAAATCTGAATGAATACAACAAATGGAACGCGAAAATATTTTTTTAAAAAGGACTTCTATTGGGGAGGACCGAAAAGTAATGCCGTTTTCAAGTTTGGGGAGCAGTTGTGAGGTGTTTACGTACCTTCAACTTAAAGTAAGTGTATGTACAAGTGAATGAACTATTCCCTTTTAACTTATGTAGGTGTTTTTGTCTTCCAGATTTGCAGAACAAAAATGAGTGACATAAAACCCGAGAAGAGCCATGTTCGTCATTGCATGCTGTATGAATTTCACAAGGGGAACAATGCAACCGTGGCCACTAATAACATTTGCGCTGTTTATCCGAATGCGTGAAATGTCCGCACTGGTTCGCCCAATTCCGGTCGGGCAATTTTGACCTCTCTGATGCCCCTCGTGCAGAAAGGCCCATGGAGCTGGACAATGACCTGCTGCGTGCAGCCGTTGAGGCAGATCCTCGAGAAACCATTGGTGAATTATCCCAACATCTTAATGCATCATGGTCTACTATTCAGGAGCACCAGCAAGAGATAGGGATGGTCTATATATAGGCAAGGAGTTTGGGTCCCACACCAACTTTCACCTGACAACAAAGCCCAGCGTTCCACCATCTGCAACTCTTTGCTCAGCCGACAGGAAAAGGATCCATTTCTTCATCGAATTGTCACTGGAGATGAAAAGTGGGTGCTTCACGTGAACAACAAAAGCAGGTTAGACACCAGTTCCTACGCCAAAACCAGGCGTACAACACCACCAAAAAGGTTTTGCTCTGTGTTTGGTAGACTACCGCTGGCATAGCTCACTTTGAGCTCTTGGAACCCGGACAGACCGTAACGGCAGACCTCTATGGTCAACAGCAACGGGACCGTTTGAAGCAAGCTCTTACTGTTAAATACCCATCACTGGTCAACAGAAAAGGTGCCATCCTCCAGCATGACGATGCGAGACCTCACACGGCGAGACGGACCCAGCAGACGATCAGATATTTTGACTGGGAAGTTCTGCCCCATCCACCCTATTTCCCTGACATTGCACCATCTGATTAGATCTCTGCAGCAGTTTCTTAATGGAAAAAGATTCCACAATATTGATGATGTCAATACGGGGCACTTGGACTTCTTTGCATCACATCCAACGTCTTTTTATAAAGACGGCATTGAAAGTTTGGTTTCACGATGGGTAAGTGTGATCGATAATGATGACGATTATATAATTGATTAAGAAATAAATTTCTTCTGTTACGAACAGTTTCTTTTCTTTTTCAAGAACGACATTACATTCGAGTCCCCGCAATACAAGAGCATATATGTAGTCGCCAGTGGCGTATCTTGGGTCCGAGATGTGAGCTATCTCAACCCCCCCCCCAAGTACTGTTTTTTTTTTAAATTGCGAAGTTCATTTTTTAGCTGTTAAGTAATAAGTAATAGAAGTGAATTTTTTTCTAAATTTTAAGTACATGCTGTTGCTAGCATGATACCAAATAATTATGAGGGTTAGGATTTGAACACTTGTTTGTACATGAAATCCATTCTTCTTTCCTTTTGTGTGAACTTGAGTGTTACGTTTTCACAAAAAATGTTTCTTCCGAGTACTTTTTCATTTTTAAAAGTAATGTTTTTCTCTATTAACAAACCAGCCAAGTTGCTCGAATGTGCATGTCCTTGTGTGGCTCTAAGATATATATTGATTCTTTTTAATACGGAAAAACTTCTTTCGGCATTTGCAGTTATTGATGAACAGTTTAATATTAGATCAGCTAATTTGTACACCTCAATAAACACTATGTCCAATTATTCAACTTTATGTAACATGTAATGTCTTTTACTGATTTGTTTTGTATTCATCAAGAGAATTAAACACTTTCAGTTCACTTTTTAATCGAGCTGTATCAAAATTTGAAGCATAGAGTTCTTTAAGCTCTGATAGCAGATGTTCAGGGAAGCTTTCACAAAATTTATCAAAACAGTTCGAATCCAACAAAGCCACGAATTTAAGATATAACATCACTGATTTTAATTCATTGACACTTCACACAAACTGAAACAACTCTCGCGAAACACGCGCTGGAAGCATGGAGGGACTGAGTTGGTCCGAAGTCTTCGTTTTTCGGAGCGAACCCTTACTCAAAGCAATGGCCACTTAGCTCATTCATGTTGTCATGGAAACGCTAGCAGGAGATAGTATTGAAGCTCTTCGCATCAGAACAGCGAAGGTTCTCGAAGACCTACTTGCGTTATGCCGTTGATCATCGCTCGCCAGACTGATTCTCATTATCGAAAGAAGCAAATCCGCTCGTGTTATTTTCGCACCGAAAGTATCGACATATCTTAATACCGTTGATAATTGACTTTTATTTGTGTATATTTAATGTTTCTAGTCTGGAATATACGCCACTGGTAGTGGCATATAATGATAGAGGGTAGATGAGGAAGTAAAAGCAATTTCGTTGTATTTTCGAAAACCCAGATGAAACTCGCATAACTGCAACATTATTTTTCAATGTACTCTTCCTGCAATTCCATACACTTCCTGTAACGGTCCAAAAGCATATTCATTCCAATTTTAGGCTGGGACCATGTATGGACCGCTTCCTTCACCTCTTCATCACAACGAAATCTCGCACCATCTAATGCTTTTGTAAGCGGACAAAGGATATGAAAATCGCATGGTGCGAAGTCCGAGTTATGAGATAGACGCGGCAGAACCTCAAAGTTAAGGTTTTGAATTGTCGCTATGGTCACCGCTGCTGTATGGGGACGAGCATTGTCGTTGTGCGAAATAAGGGTTTGATAGCAATCCTTTTCTTTGTTTGCTAATTGAAGGTTTCAGTTTGCCTTTTTTAAGCATTGCTGAATATATTGCACTGCTAACAGTTTCCTACTGTTTCTTATAATATTCCAAAATAGGCCCATACATATATCCCAAAACAAGGGTAGCAAGATTTTTTTTTTCTTAGTAGAGGAGCTTCTTTTTTTTTTTTTGCTAAACTACTTTTTTTTTTTTTTTTAGCTTTTTTTTTTGCTAGGGATGATGGGTGTTAGTGCTCCATACTTTGTCTCTACTTCCAGGGTCAAAATGGCTTCACAACTCTGCAAAATCTGGTCGTAAATCTTCATACTCAGTGGTGTGTGCTGATTGGTCAGTTGTTTCGAACCTATAATACCACACATTTTCCGATATCATAAGTGGTTATGAACGATTGCATAGGCTTAGAACCATAACATATCTCTGACATAACAGCCACAGCAATCCATTGGTCTTCTTGAATGAGAGAATTCACACGATCGGTATTATCTTGAGTTCTTGACGTTGACGGGTGTCCATCTGGCATTTCGTCAGTCACCCCTGTTGTACCAGATTTAAACCTCACTACCCATTCGTATACTTCTCATCATACACTCATTACCATGCTTGCTGTATTACCATCCTTCTGTAAATTTCAGCGGGCTTGATCTCTTCTTCCGTGCTTCTTCCACAAAAAAGTATCACGGACGCTGTTAAACAGCTGTTTGGCTTGTTTTAATTTTAAGTATTGTGGAGGACGCCAACTTATCAGAAGAATCGTTTTAGGTTCCTGTCATTGGAGAAGGGAAGCAAATAAATAAGTAGTTAAACAAATGGAATGGAATGACAAATTATTTCGTCCGTTCATATCTCTATTCTTCAGATTGGGGAAGAAAAAGGAAATATTGGTTAGTCAAAATAAATGGTATATACTTAGTAGAGGAAAATGGAGACTTCTGGCACAGGGACAGCCCTCCATAGACTTAACATTGGCTGTCCACGAGGCTGTCCACGAGGCTGTCCCCGGCTGTCCCAAGGCTGCCCCACTGCCCCCGAGTCAGAATTTTTATCACGTGATCGTCCCCATGATGTGCTGCCCCCTGGCGGTGCTTCTTGGAACTTTCAATGGATCTTTTGAGGGATGGCAACGACCGAGAGGGAAAGGGGTGGATATAGGGGATGTCAACTCGATGTGCTGCCCCCTAGCGGTGCTTCTTGGAACTTTCAATGGAACTTTGTTTTTGAGGGATGGCAACGACCGAGAGGGAAAGGGTGGATATAGGGGGATGTCAACTCGATGTGCTGCCCCGAGTCAGAATTTTGTCACGTGATCGTCCCCATGATGTGCTGCCCCCTGGCGGTGCTTCTTGGAACTTTCAATGGATCTTTTGAGGGATGGCAACGACCGAGAGGGAAAGGGGTGGATATAGGGGGATGTCAACTCGATGTGCTGCCCCCTAGCGGTGCTTCTTGGAACTTTCAATGGAACTTTGTTTTTGAGGGATGGCAACGACCGAGAGGGAAAGGGGGTGGATATAGGGGGATGTCAACTCGATGTGCTGCCCCGAGTCAGAATTTTTGTCACGCGATCGCCCCCATGATGTGCTGCCCCCTAGCGGTGCTTCTTGGAACTTTCAATGAATCTTTGTTTTTGAGGGATGGCAACAACCGAGTGGGTCCGTTGGGATTTTTTGTATTTATTCCAGTGGTTTTCAAGCGGGATTTTTCCTCTTCTTTGATGTTATTTTTCACCGGAGGAAATTTTTACGTAACGATGCTGGGGAATTTTCTTTCCAATGGAGTAAAAATGCTCTAATGGTCTTAGCAAGGTCCAAACTCACGATGATTTGGTTTCAAAAAATTGGTCAGGTGGTCTCGTGTACTACGTATTCACTCTATTTTTTTTAATTACTTTTGCATTATTTCTTCATGGTTTTTTTTTTTATATATTTTTTGTATGTTTTGAGGGAGTTTTTTCGTGTAGATGTAATGAATTTTCTTGGGAACCTTTCTTTTTCATACATTTCATTTTATTTCAGACCATGAGACAGGGAAATTCTTCTTTAGAAACGATTTCGTTCCTGTTCGCAGTAACTATTGGACTTTGACAAAATTTTTGGGAAATCAAGCGGAAATGTAGACATGTTAATTCTGAGTCTTTCGCCCTTCCAATATTTTTTTCTAGTCGTAATGTTTTCATGTACTATGTATTCCCGCTCTTTTCTTTTTTATAACTTTTACGTTATTTCTTCATGAATTTTTTATATTTTTTGTATATTTTGAGGAGTTTTTTTGTGTAGATGTAATGAATTTTCTTGGGAACTTTTCTTTATCATACATTTAATTTTATTTCAGACCATGAGACGGGGAAATGCTTCTTTAGAAACGATTTCGTTCCTGTTCGCAGTAACTATTGGACTTTGACAAATTTTTTGGGAAATCAAGCGGAAATGTAGACATGTTAATTCTGAGTCTTTCGCCCTTCCAATATTTTTTTTTTTTCTAGTCGTAATGTTTTCATGTACTATGTATTCCAGCTTTTTTCTTTTTTATAACTTTCACGTTATTTCATCACGAATTTTTTATATTTTTTGTATGTTTTGAGGGAGTTTTTCGTGTAGATGTAATGAATTTTCTGGGGAACTTTTCTTTTTCCTTTATTCAATTTTATTACAGATCATGAGACGAGGAAATGCTTCTTTAGAAACGATTTCGTTCCTGTTAGCAGTAATTATTGGACTTTGTCATTTTTTTTTTGTTAAATGACTTCATGCTAATTCTGAGTCTTTCGCCTTTGCAATATTATTTTCTCGTAATTTTTTCGTGTGTTCAAGAACTCTACAGGTCTTTCACAGTTAAAATTCTGATGAAACAATATTTTCTTACTTTATTTCGCATATCATTATAGCTTTCCAATTTCGCTATTTTACTTCATCTTTTTTTTTTTTTAAATTTCATAAAACTTTTCAGTATGTCAGTAATTGTTTTCTTACTTGGTCAAACTTGTGACTCCATTTATTTGGACTCTTTCTTTCTTTCCATTTCATTTCAACAAAACGATTATTTTAGATGTAGCAAGTCATCAGATTTTTGTTTCCTTATATAGCATATTTTCAAACTTGCTTAAAAATATTCCTCAAAGCTTTGCATGTAATCAAATATGCATTTTTTTATTCTTTCCTAGTTTGCTATACTTTTCGTGGACTGTCCCAATAAGAAAGCATTCATTGTCAAGACATACAATCTAAAACCTTTTTTCTTACGATAAAATTTGTATTCTTTGGGCTGTATATTTTTCTGTCTCGTCCGAAAAAACGTTCATTCTAGAGGCAAAGCTAGTGATTCCGTTCATCCCATAAACATTGTTTTTTTAACGTTTTACTAACTCATCAGAAAAGCAGTTATTCCCCACCCCCATAGCGAAAATAAAGAAATTCTTACTTCTTTTCCATACATATCGACTCAATCTATTTCTTTTCGAAATGCTGGTCATGACATTTCAACTAAAATTTCCTACTTTCACCAAAAACCATATTCTTAAACGAGCTATTTTTTTTTTACTTTATTTCATGTATAACTAAATTTTTATTGTTTCCTCACCTCATCAAAGTTAATAAGAACTTCCCCAATCTCATTCCTTTCCCTCATTTAGTTCGCTTTTAAATTGAGATGTTTCAAAACTTCGCGTATATTTCTTCCACTAAATGTCCAGTTCTCCCGTATCGGTCCCATCATTTTTAACTTCTGTGCCTGCCGCATTTTTTCTTTAGACGTTTAGTTTCATTGACCTTTTCTTTCGTTTCAATTAGGTTTTCATTATCGTATTTTTTATTCATTGTCTCAGCAGAAAAAGCTTTCATTCTGGAGACATTGCGACTAAGTCCATACTTCCTCTAAACATTTTTATTTCACGTTTTACTAATTCGTAAGAAAAGCAGATGTTTCCAAACTCTCATAGTGAAAATATCGTATTCCCCTTATTTTACTTATTATGTTTTTCCTTCTATTCAGTGTTGTATGATTCTTAAAACTTCGGTTTATTTTTATGAAACTTCTTTTTTTTCTTAGTTTTTTTTTTTTTCTGATTCAACCGATCAAACTTTTCCTATCGATTTAATTGCTCTTATTTTTCCATTCGACTTTACTTTTGAACAGAAATGTGTCTAAAATCTTCAGATGTATTTTAGTCTCTAAGGCCGATTCTTCACTATTTCAAATAAAGTCATTGTAGGATTTTAGTGTAAATGCCCCTAAATCTTTAGAACTTCCTTTTCATAGTTAGATACTAATTCCTCGAGGTTTAAATTAAAACATGAAAAAAGAGTGTTTTTACGCTCTATCCAGTGAAAGAAGAGTGTTTTTACGCTCTCTCCAGTGAACGAAGAGTGTTTTTACGCTTTCCCCAAGAAATTAACTTTGGAATCTCCCTTCTTCTACCGGAAAATGACTATCTTGTGCGACTGTTTTCACGCGTCTACTGCTTTGCTGGAAAACCTCATGACATGAAATCCCTTTGCTTGGTAGATTAAACTAAATTCTGGTTTTGAACTTTGAACGCAAACTCAAGCTTGCAAAAGCATAGTTTTCTGAGCGAACTTAAACTGTCTAAGATGACAAAATCTAAAACTGGTGACTCAATGGGACAGAGCGTTTGAACTTTGCCGTTCATTCAAGATTTAAGAGATCAGTCGTGAACCACTACAAGGGAAATAAGCAGACCCTGATTTAGTCCACTGTTTCCAAGGAAGGTAGAAAGCTAGTGTCGTAATTCAAAAGCTCATAACTCAAGCCTCCCCAGGATTTAATTTCGGACGGGCGATTAGTCAGATGTCAATGCTTAGACATTGAAAAATTACTTCAGACAAATATTTTCTTACTTAAAAGGGCTTCAAGTCAGAATTTGTATTACTTAAGATTTCCCTTAGTCAATATTTTTTCTATCTTAAAAACTTCTAAAGGGTTGATTTTGAAAAAAAAAAAAACGAGTTCTCCCCAAAACGTAAAATTTCCACAGAATTGTATGTGGAACCAAATAAATTGACGAAGCTTGAATGTTAAGTCTTTCAACCCATTTCTTTCTCTTCATGTTTCATTCCGTAAACTTTCTTCAAATTCCTATATACCCAAGAATTTTGTTAAATGTCCAAGTTCGAATCCACCAGAAATTTTCTGAAAATGATAGTTTCTCTTTTTAAAAAAATTCCAAAATAAGAATCCCTTCAATGAAACAAGAAATTCCTATTCAAAGCATTCCATCACTCTTTCTACTTCAAATACTCTCTTTGTAAATCTAAGGAGGTGTTTCTGTTTTAGGTTTTTTTTTTTTTTTAATATTCATATATTTTTCCCTCTAACTTTAGAAGATATTTTCCCGAAATGTATGTACATATACGATAGTAAAACATCATACAACTGCTTGATGTTCAATTCACTTCACGCTGTCTTAAGGATATTCTTTCATTTTCTCATAACACATAGACATGTTATTTTTCTTCCCATTCACTTCAAAGACTTGAGATCATCTTAATCGAGTCCTTTGAGAAAAACTTTCATAGAAAAGCATAAATGTAATGAAAATGTCAGTTTTCTTAAAGAAATCATAAGAATAAGAATTTTTTTTACTGAAACAAGTTTCCCCTGTTCAAAGCATTAAGTGGCTCTTTTCGCATCAAATTCTGTATTTCCTCATGTAAACTTTATTCTTTTTCTACTTCATATCGTCGTTCGTTTCTTGTTTTTCCCTATGTAACTTAAAACTTCTTTTCTTAATCTATTTTTCATAAAGTATCATTCTTTTGAGTTGATTTTCTCTCTCTCTCTCTCTCTCTCTTACTCTTTTTTTTTAAATGCATTCCTAAGTTCATATTGAGAAGGGTTTGAATTTTGATTGAAAGATCGTTTTAGGAAAATTTGAAAACGGATAAGGTTCGTTTCGGGAAAGTTGAAAACAGATAATGTTCGTTTCGGAAAAGTACATTCTCATGTAGGGTTAAAAAATGGAACACTTCATATTTTCTTAGGGGCGGTTTTGATGAAACACGTTTCAGTAAAAACAGTGAAATTCCCATTGAATAACATGGGGAACTATGAAATTTAAGAAGCACGTTTTCGTTCAAGGAAAATATTTTAAAAGGTCTATATTCGATTCAGTTGAAAACGATTCTGGTAGAAAACAGAATGCAGAAAAAACGGTCACAGCAAGTTCCTGAAAGTTGAAAATAGATGAGGTTGAAATTTGGAAAAATGTCTAAGGAAAGAAATTGTTATAAAACACAGACTGTTTAGTTTTCCCAGGCTAGGGGTCTTCAGTGAGAGCGCTTCTTCTTTTTCAACCCAAAGAATGAAGCGAGTCAGTTTGAAATATTTCAAACTCCCCGAAAATAAGCCGTGTACTCTGGTTTCGACTCAATACTGTAAAGCATTGCTCTCAGACCAGTCGGAATTCCGCCTCAATTGGTTGCCTAATGGAAAACCTTAGACCCCCTTCCAATAACAATTCCCAAATATCCTTAAGAAAAGTCTAGCAAAAAAGCACTAGTCCCCCATTAAATCAACGGCATTCATTCTGTTACTGCTTTAAACATTTCAAAAAAGAAGTTTACATTCTCACTTTTACTTTTAAAATCTTGAAAGCTTAAATTTTGACCCATTTCAAAAAAAAAAAAAATTCACTTAAAATTATTTAAAAAAATAATAATTACTCTTTAAATTTGTCTTAAAACTAAAAAAATATTTCAATAAATAATAAATATTCACAAACTCACCTTCTACCTTGCCCATTTAAAAAAAAAAATTCTGAATTTATATAATCGAAATCATTACTTCTCCAAGTAGTTCTTTTCCCCTGATTGTAGAGAGGAACTCTTCTGAAATCTTCACTTTTCCACACGTGTTCATAAAAGCTTGAGCTACTTCCTTAGGATTCAACAAGGCCACAGCGTTCACGAAACTTGAAATCGCTTTCCTGTTCCACTCAGTGGTTAGGCATGGAGGATGCATCTGAATAGGTGGAAGTACTTCAGAAATGCATTCGCGACGTCTACATATGTGTCTAAGTTCACACTCCTCAATCGATGTATTTTGAAACTTTCGGGATTCTCCGAGTACGATTTTCTGGAATTCTGAACCCATTAACAATTCCAGGATGCTGTCCCACTCGCCATCCAAAATAATTTGGAGTTTCTTACACTGCTTTTTGGTTAATGCAACTCCTGTTGTTAAGTGAAAAATCCTGAAACAGAATTTGAAAGACTTGAAGACTTCTTACTTTATTTAAACTTAGAACAGAACTAAAATTCACTAAGCGTTTCCTTTGCATACTGTGACTAATGCATGACCCTTATCACAACACGTGTTGGTGTGTCACCATGCGTCAGCGCTTCACGGCGACTGTTTCCTTATCTGTTCATCTCTCAACGAACATGCTATCGACTCTAATCAGACAAAGCTTATTTTCAGGTAAATTCTTAGAGAAAAACGAAAAGGACTTCATTATAATTAATTTTCATATCCAGAGAGAATAAAACTAAAATGTATTCGGTAAGAAATTCTTCATGGTTGAATTTTCCACAAAAGGAATACGGAAAGCGGAATAATTTAATCAGACACCCTGAAAGAATTCATCTCAGAATTAAAACCGCTTTTGAAAAAAAAAAAAAAAACAAACAGTAAACTATAGAATACTTTGTTCTTCACATAAAGAAAACACAGTGTACGATTTCAATATTCCCTTTTTTCTTAAAATTTCTCACACGTAATAACTAAGATCAACTGAGTCCAGAAATGCTTCGTCTACTTTAGTATTTCGATTCCGAGGGAGTTCTTCCCGATACTGTTCAGATATTTTCTCAAAATCCAGTTGTAAAATAATTTTGGTCATGTTTATTTGATTGTCGTTGTCGGAGATTTCCAATCCGTTCATATCCACCATGTCATATACTGTGTCCCCGAGAGTTTCTTCAAGCAGAAAAGAGCCTTCATTCCACAGAAATTCTTCTTTTGGTGTTTGTAATGTTTCCAAAGTCCAATTATTTTTTTTTCCAATGCTTTCTTAATTAAAGCTGAAAACGAAATGGATTGAAGAAACGTTTGTTGTATGACTCTTAACATAGTAGATTTCTTATCACCCAGGTTAGTCCAATGTTCGCCGCACAGAGAAATTTCAGATTTCAAAATTTCAGCATCCTGACCCACTTTTTTCTGAGTGAAATTCAATACATGGTGAAAATCTCGACTTATACATTCCTTTGAGTGGGGAATCGCTATCATGAAAGGGGCCAACGGTTAAAATCGACATTGATTAAAATTGGAGACAGGAAAAATATGAGAATTGAATAAATAATGCATAGACGAGATTCCCGAAAACATAAAAAATATAAGTTTTATATAAAAAAAATTCCATGAAAAATATTGGAGGGCGAATGATATCTCACATCGTCATCCATTCCACCCAAAATTAAACAAATACGTGTACTGACAACAGAGATTTAATGGACTTCGTTAAATTTTGGGAGGAGTGGAAGACCGATGTGAGATATCATTCACCCTCCAATATTTTTCATGGAATTTTTTTTTTTTATATAAAGCTTATATTTTTTATGTTTTCGGGAATCTCGTCTATGCATTATTTATTCAATTCTCATATTTTTCCTCTCTCCAATTTTAATCAATGTCGATTTTAACCGTTGCCCCCTTTCATGATAGCGATTCCCCACTCAAAGGAATGTATAAGTCGAGATTTTCACCATGTATTGAATTTCACTCAGAAAAAGTGGGTCAGGATGCTGAAATTTTGAAATCTGAAATTTCTCTGTGCGGCGAACATTGGACTAACCTGGGTGATAAGAAATCTACTATGTTAAGAGTCATACAACAAACGTTTCTTCAATCCATTTCGTTTTCAGCTTTAATTAAGAAAGCATTGGAAAAAAAAATAATTGGACTTTGGAAACATTACAAACACCAAAAGAAGAATTTCTGTGGAATGAAGGCTCTTTTCTGCTTGAAGAAACTCTCGGGGACACAGTATATGACATGGTGGATATGAACGGATTGGAAATCTCCGACAACGACAATCAAATAAACATGACCAAAATTATTTTACAACTGGATTTTGAGAAAATATCTGAACAGTATCGGGAAGAACTCCCTCGGAATCGAAATACTAAAGTAGACGAAGCATTTCTGGACTCAGTTGATCTTAGTTATTACGTGTGAGAAATTTTAAGAAAAAAGGGAATATTGAAATCGTACACTGTGTTTTCTTTATGTGAAGAACAAAGTATTCTATAGTTTACTGTTTTTTTGTTGTTTTTTTTTTCAAAAGCGGTTTTAATTCTGAGATGAATTCTTTCAGGGTGTCTGATTAAATTATTCCGCTTTCCGTATTCCTTTTGTGGAAAATTCAACCATGAAGAATTTCTTACCGAATACATTTTAGTTTTATTCTCTCTGGATATGAAAATTAATTATAATGAAGTCCTTTCGTTTTTCTCTAAGAATTTACCTGAAAATAAGCTTTGTCTGATTAGAGTCGATAGCATGTTCGTTGAGAGATGAACAGATAAGGAAACAGTCGCCGTGAAGCGCTGACGCATGGTGACACACCAACACGTGTTGTGATAAGGGTCATGCATTAGTCACAGTATGCAAAGGAAACGCTTAGTGAATTTTAGTTCTGTTCTAAGTTTAAATAAAGTAAGAAGTCTTCAAGTCTTTCAAATTCTGTTTCAGGATTTTTCACTTAACAACAGGAGTTGCATTAACCAAAAAGCAGTGTAAGAAACTCCAAATTATTTTGGATGGCGAGTGGGACAGCATCCTGGAATTGTTAATGGGTTCAGAATTCCAGAAAATCGTACTCGGAGAATCCCGAAAGTTTCAAAATACATCGATTGAGGAGTGTGAACTTAGACACATATGTAGACGTCGCGAATGCATTTCTGAAGTACTTCCACCTATTCAGATGCATCCTCCATGCCTAACCACTGAGTGGAACAGGAAAGCGATTTCAAGTTTCGTGAACGCTGTGGCCTTGTTGAATCCTAAGGAAGTAGCTCAAGCTTTTATGAACACGTGTGGAAAAGTGAAGATTTCAGAAGAGTTCCTCTCTACAATCAGGGGAAAAGAACTACTTGGAGAAGTAATGATTTCGATTATATAAATTCAGAATTTTTTTTTTTTTTTAAATGGGCAAGGTAGAAGGTGAGTTTGTGAATATTTATTATTTATTGAAATATTTTTTTAGTTTTAAGACATAAATTTAAAGAGTAATTATTATTTTTTTTAAATAATTTTAAGTGAATTTTTTTTTTTTTGAAATGGGTCAAAATTTAAGCTTTCAAGATTTTAAAAGTAAAAGTGAGAATGTAAACTTCTTTTTTGAAATGTTTAAAACAGTAACAGAATGAATGCCGTTGATTTAATGGGGGACTAGTGCTTTTTTTGCTAGACTTTTCTTAAGGATATTTGGGAATTGTTATTGGAAGGGGGTCTAAGGTTTTCCATTAGGCAACCAATTGAGGCGGAATTCCGACTGGTCTGAGAGCAATGCTTTACAGTATTGAGTCGAAACCAGAGTACACGGCTTATTTTCGGGGAGTTTGAAATATTTCAAACTGACTCGCTTCATTCTTTGGGTTGAAAAAGAAGAAGCGCTCTCACTGAAGACCCCTAGCCTGGGAAAACTAAACAGTCTGTGTTTTATAACAATTTCTTTCCTTAGACATTTTTCCAAATTTCAACCTCATCTATTTTCAACTTTCAGGAACTTGCTGTGACCGTTTTTTCTGCATTCTGTTTTCTACCAGAATCGTTTTCAACTGAATCGAATATAGACCTTTTAAAATATTTTCCTTGAACGAAAACGTGCTTCTTAAATTTCATAGTTCCCCATGTTATTCAATGGGAATTTCACTGTTTTTACTGAAACGTGTTTCATCAAAACCGCCCCTAAGAAAATATGAAGTGTTCCATTTTAACCCTACATGAGAATGTACTTTTCCGAAACGAACATTATCTGTTTTCAACTTTCCCGAAACGAACCTTATCCGTTTTCAAATTTTCCTAAAACGATCTTTCAATCAAAATTTAAACCCTTCTCAATATGAACTTAGGAATGCATTTAAAAAAAAAAGAGTAAGAGAGAGAGAGAGAGAGAGAGAGAGAGAGAGAGAAAATCAACTCAAAAGAATGATACTTTATGAAAAATAGATTAAGAAAAGAAGTTTTAAGTTACATAGGGAAAAACAAGAAACGAACGACGATATGAAGTAGAAAAAGAATAAAGTTTACATGAGGAAATACAGAATTTGATGCGAAAAGAGCCACTTAATGCTTTGAACAGGGGAAACTTGTTTCAGTAAAAAAAATTCTTATTCTTATGATTTCTTTAAGAAAACTGACATTTTCATTACATTTATGCTTTTCTATGAAAGTTTTTCTCAAAGGACTCGATTAAGATGATCTCAAGTCTTTGAAGTGAATGGGAAGAAAAATAACATGTCTATGTGTTATGAGAAAATGAAAGAATATCCTTAAGACAGCGTGAAGTGAATTGAACATCAAGCAGTTGTATGATGTTTTACTATCGTATATGTACATACATTTCGGGAAAATATCTTCTAAAGTTAGAGGGAAAATATATGAATATTAAAAAAAAAACCTAAAACAGAAACACCTCCTTAGATTTACAAAGAGAGTATTTGAAGTAGAAAGAGTGATGGAATGCTTTGAATAGGAATTTCTTGTTTCATTGAAGGGATTCTTATTTTGGAATTTTTTTTAAAAGAGAAACTATCATTTTCAGAAAATTTCTGGTGGATTCGAACTTGGACATTTAACAAAATTCTTGGGTATATAGGAATTTGAAGAAAGTTTACGGAATGAAACATGAAGAGAAAGAAATGGGTTGAAAGACTTAACATTCAAGCTTCGTCAATTTATTTGGTTCCACATACAATTCTGTGGAAATTTTACGTTTTGGGGAGAACTCGTTTTTTTTTTTTTTTCAAAAATCAACCCTTTAGAAGTTTTTAAGATAGAAAAAATATTGACTAAGGGAAATCTTAAGTAATACAAATTCTGACTTGAAGCCCTTTTAAGTAAGAAAATATTTGTCTGAAGTAATTTTTCAATGTCTAAGCATTGACATCTGACTAATCGCCCGTCCGAAATTAAATCCTGGGGAGGCTTGAGTTATGAGCTTTTGAATTACGACACTAGCTTTCTACCTTCCTTGGAAACAGTGGACTAAATCAGGGTCTGCTTATTTCCCTTGTAGTGGTTCACGACTGATCTCTTAAATCTTGAATGAACGGCAAAGTTCAAACGCTCTGTCCCATTGAGTCACCAGTTTTAGATTTTTGTCATCTTAGACAGTTTAAGTTCGCTCAGAAAACTATGCTTTTGCAAGCTTGAGTTTGCGTTCAAAGTTCAAAACCAGAATTTAGTTTAATCTACCAAGCAAAGGGATTTCATGTCATGAGGTTTTCCAGCAAAGCAGTAGACGCGTGAAAACAGTCGCACAAGATAGTCATTTTCCGGTAGAAGAAGGGAGATTCCAAAGTTAATTTCTTGGGGGAAAGCGTAAAAACACTCTTCGTTCACTGGAGAGAGCGTAAAAACACTCTTCTTTCACTGGATAGAGCGTAAAAACACTCTTTTTTCATGTTTTAATTTAAACCTCGAGGAATTAGTATCTAACTATGAAAAGGAAGTTCTAAAGATTTAGGGGCATTTACACTAAAATCCTACAATGACTTTATTTGAAATAGTGAAGAATCGGCCTTAGAGACTAAAATACATCTGAAGATTTTAGACACATTTCTGTTCAAAAGTAAAGTCGAATGGAAAAATAAGAGCAATTAAATCGATAGGAAAAGTTTGATCGGTTGAATCAGAAAAAAAAAAAAAAAAAAAAAAAACTAAGAAAAAAAAAGAAGTTTCATAAAAATAAACCGAAGTTTTAAGAATCATACAACACTGAATAGAAGGAAAAACATAATAAGTAAAATAAGGGGAATACGATATTTTCACTATGAGAGTTTGGAAACATCTGCTTTTCTTACGAATTAGTAAAACGTGAAATAAAAATGTTTAGAGGAAGTATGGACTTAGTCGCAATGTCTCCAGAATGAAAGCTTTTTCTGCTGAGACAATGAATAAAAAATACGATAATGAAAACCTAATTGAAACGAAAGAAAAGGTCAATGAAAACTAAACGTCTAAAGAAAAATGCGGCAGGCACAGAAGTTAAAAATGATGGGACCGATACGGGAGAACTGGACATTTAGTGGAAGAAATATACGCGAAGTTTTGAAACATCTCAATTTAAAGCGAACTAAATGAGGGAAAGGAATGAGATTGGGGAAGTTCTTATTAACTTTGATGAGGTGAGGAAACAATAAAAATTTAGTTATACATGAAATAAAGTAAAAAAAAATAGCTCGTTTAAGAATATGGTTTTTGGTGAAAGTAGGAAATTTTAGTTGAAATGTCATGACCAGCATTTCGAAAAGAAATAGATTGAGTCGATATGTATGGAAAAGAAGTAAGAATTTCTTTATTTTCGCTATGGGGGTGGGGAATAACTGCTTTTCTGATGAGTTAGTAAAACGTTAAAAAACAATGTTTATGGGATGAACGGAATCACTAGCTTTGCCTCTAGAATGAACGTTTTTTCGGCCGAGACAGAAAAATATACAGCCCAAAGAATACAAATTTTATCGTAAGAAAAAAGGTTTTAGATTGTATGTCTTGACAATGAATGCTTTCTTATTGGGACAGTCCACGAAAAGTATAGCAAACTAGGAAAGAATAAAAAAAAATGCATATTTGATTACATGCAAAGCTTTGAGGAATATTTTTAAGCAAGTTTGAAAATATGCTATATAAGGAAACAAAAAATCTGATGACTTGCTATATCTAAAATAATCGTTTTGTTGAAATGAAATGGAAAGAAAGAAAGAGTCCAAATAAATGGAGTCACAAGTTTGACTAAGTAAGAAAACAATTACTGACATACTGAAAAGTTTTATGAAATTTAAAAAAAAAAGATGAAGTAAAATAGCGAAATTGGAAAGCTATAATGATATGCGAAATAAAGTAAGAAAATATTGTTTCATCAGAATTTTAACTGTGAAAGACCTGTAGAGTTCTTGAACACACGAAAAAATTACGAGAAAATAATATTGCAAAGGCGAAAGACTCAGAATTAGCATGAAGTCATTTAACAAAAAAAAAAAATGACAAAGTCCAATAATTACTGCTAACAGGAACGAAATCGTTTCTAAAGAAGCATTTCCTCGTCTCATGATCTGTAATAAAATTGAATAAAGGAAAAAGAAAAGTTCCCCAGAAAATTCATTACATCTACACGAAAAACTCCCTCAAAACATACAAAAAATATAAAAAATTCGTGATGAAATAACGTAAAAGTTATAAAAAAGAAAAAAGCTGGAATACATAGTACATGAAAACATTACGACTAGAAAAAAAAATATTGGAAGGGCGAAAGACTCAGAATTAACATGTCTACATTTCCGCTTGATTTCCCAAAAAATTTGTCAAAGTCCAATAGTTACTGCGAACAGGAACGAAATCGTTTCTAAAGAAGCATTTCCCCGTCTCATGGTCTGAAATAAAATTAAATGTATGATAAAGAAAAGTTCCCAAGAAAATTCATTACATCTACACAAAAAAACTCCCTCAAAATATACAAAAAATATAAAAAATTCATGAAGAAATAACGTAAAAGTTATAAAAAAGAAAAGAGCGGGAATACATAGTACATGAAAACATTACGACTAGAAAAAAAAATATTGGAAGGGCGAAAGACTCAGAATTAACATGTCTACATTTCCGCTTGATTTCCCAAAAATTTTGTCAAAGTCCAATAGTTACTGCGAACAGGAACGAAATCGTTTCTAAAGAAGAATTTCCCTGTCTCATGGTCTGAAATAAAATGAAATGTATGAAAAAGAAAGGTTCCCAAGAAAATTCATTACATCTACACGAAAAAACTCCCTCAAAACATACAAAAAATATATAAAAAAAAAAACCATGAAGAAATAATGCAAAAGTAATTAAAAAAAATAGAGTGAATACGTAGTACACGAGACCACCTGACCAATTTTTTGAAACCAAATCATCGTGAGTTTGGACCTTGCTAAGACCATTAGAGCATTTTTACTCCATTGGAAAGAAAATTCCCCAGCATCGTTACGTAAAAATTTCCTCCGGTGAAAAATAACATCAAAGAAGAGGAAAAATCCCGCTTGAAAACCACTGGAATAAATACAAAAAATCCCAACGGACCCACTCGGTTGTTGCCATCCCTCAAAAACAAAGATTCATTGAAAGTTCCAAGAAGCACCGCTAGGGGGCAGCACATCATGGGGGCGATCGCGTGACAAAATTCTGACTCGGGGCAGCACATCGAGTTGACATCCCCCTATATCCACCCCTTTCCCTCTCGGTCGTTGCCATCCCTCAAAAACAAAGTTCCATTGAAAGTTCCAAGAAGCACCGCTAGGGGGCAGCACATCGAGTTGACATCCCCCTATATCCACCCCCTTTCCCTCTCGGTCGTTGCCATCCCTCAAAAGATCCATTGAAAGTTCCAAGAAGCACCGCCAGGGGCAGCACATCATGGGGACGATCACGTGACAAAAATTCTGACTCGGGGCAGCACATCGAGTTGACATCCCCCTATATCCACCCCCTTTCCCTCTCGGTCGTTGCCATCCCTCAAAAACAAAGTTCCATTGAAAGTTCCAAGAAGCACCGCTAGGGGGCAGCACATCGAGTTGACATCCCCCTATATCCACCCCCTTTCCCTCTCGGTCGTTGCCATCCCTCAAAAGATCCATTGAAAGTTCCAAGAAGCACCGCCAGGGGGCAGCACATCATGGGGACGATCACGTGATAAAAATTCTGACTCGGGGGCAGTGGGGCAGCCTTGGGACAGCCGGGGACAGCCTCGTGGACAGCCTCGTGGACAGCCAATGTTAAGTCTATGGAGGGCTGTCCCTGTGCCAGAAGTCTCCATTTTCCTCTACTATACTTCCAGCGGGAAATGGATATTATGGACGGCTTTCTCTACGTTTCCCCGCCAAATCTGTTCTTATCCCTACGTGGCTACATGCCCGCTTGCTCGTTCTCCACTGAAATCTCCTAGACCTTCCGTTTATGACTGCCGCGTCCAAATCCCTTTCACTCTCTGTGCCCTTGACGTAAGAAGCTGAATGCCCATAAATGCTTACCGACGAATTGTCCCTGGTGGTCTCTCTCTGAGGGGAGAGTGGTGTCCAACGACGGAGGGAAAGGGGATGTCCTTTTGTTCGTGGGAGGTCCCAGTCCGTGAAAGAATGACTTTTCAAGATGTGTTGAGCGCCTTTTTAACTGAGGGTGAATTTCTCTAGTTGCTGTTCGCCCACCAAAATAACCGAAGTTGCAATTTAATTAAAGTTTAGATATTTCCATATAACACAGCCGTGCAGCAGGAAAGAGAAGCATCCATGGTTACACATTCACTGCCGGAGACAGCCTGGTGTGTATAGTTGCGCGGTTCGTTAGTTAGTTAGTTAGTTAATTGATTTTAGTGGCGCAAGGGCCAGGTTTGGCCAAAGAGCGCCAGACACAGAACAATCAGTTAAAGATATTTAAAAGCGGGGTGAAATGATTAAGATCAGACAGGCTTGGCAAAAGTTAGAATAGAGAATGATAAAAGCTGTGAAGACTAGTTAGTCAATTAGGTTTATAAATAAATAAATAAATTCACCAATTCACTGTTATAATCATTATAAATTATTATTATTATTATTATTATTTTTTTTTTTTTTAAATAAGTTTTAAAAAGTCTATCTGCTTTAAGAACGAAAACACTGCGAAAGTGTCGCAGTGGTCGCCCAAAAGCTTCTGCAGTGTAGCTGCGCCGTCATCCAGTAGATGAGACTGAAAATAGTGAAACCGATGATTACAAAAACGAACACAACTACATAAAACATGAGAGATGGTGAGTAAACAGTCGCACGCCTCACACATTGGGGCAGCGTCGCCACACAGCAAATAGCTATGCGTGAAGCGACAATGCCCAATGCGCAGACGCGCAAGAACAACTTCCTCCCCACGGTTCCGGCAACACGATGATTTCCAGATTCCAAGGTTAGGTTTTATACGGTGCAGTTTATTCTCCACCTGTTGGTCCCACAGACTTCGCCACGTTCGTCTGATATGATCGTGAACAAGAAAGCGAAAATCGCGGTGAAACAGTGGCAAGGGTGTGACGACCAAAGAAGAGGCAGATCTAGCAGCAGCATCGGCAGACTCGTTCCCTGGGATCCCAACATGCCCAGGAATCCAGCAGAACCGAATCTGGACATCAGCCTCGAGCAAAGAACGAAGAAGTCTCCGAACGGCAAAAAGAATTGGGTGGCCAGTGAAATCCAAAGATGACAATGATTGCACAACACTCAACGAATCAGTGTACACAATAGCACGCTGATGAGAGCTCGACTGCACGTGAACAAGTGCAAGATACACAGCATGCATCTCCGCCGAAAAAACCGTGGCCTCAGGAGGAATGCGGGCAACAGAAACTTCGTCAACGCAGACGGCGGCGGATCCAACAACACCAGCCGCCTTAGATCCATCGGTGAAAACAGGAATAAAGTCTGCATTGACGTAACGGTGTTCAGCGAAGAGCTGCTGGTACACTGACGCAGGGGTTGATGACTTGTCAAAAGATGTAAAGCTGGTATCGACCATGACACCAAGAGGATGCCATGGAGAATCCTCAAAGCCCCTGGTCTCTCCAACGAGTGACAAGTCGAGCCCTGCATCACGAGCTACGGCCGCCATACGAAGACCGAAGGTTCGAATGCACGAGGGACGGATCTCGAACAAACGAGCAGGCTGGGGATGAAAAACTGCATCGTATAAAGGATGGTCTGTGAGTGATTTAAGTTTCAGGTAAAATTGAAGAGACAGCTGCAGACGGCGTAAATGAAGCGACGGTTCGTTCGCGTCGGCATAAAGGCTGGGAATGGGTGACGTACGAAAGGCTCCCGTACAAAGACGCAGCGCTTGATGGTGGATGGTATCCAACGGCCGGAGAACGGTAGGACGCGCAGAGCCATACACCATACAGCCATAATCCAGCTTAGACCGAATGAGAGAATGGTAAATACGGAACAAAGAAGTCCTGTCTGCACCCCAGGAGACTGAGGCAAGGATCTTAAGGATTGACAAGGCTCTCAGACAGGAAGTCCTAAGCCGTCGAACGTGCGAGCGAAAGGTGAGAGCACGGTCAACGGTCAAACCAAGGAACTTGGTTTCCGGCAAAACTGGAATGGCTGCACGGTCCAAATAGAGCTCTGGATCAGGATGGAGGCCACGCCTCCGGCAGAAATGGACACAGGCTGTCTTGTCGGGAGAAAGAACAAACCCATTATTGTTAGCGGCTTTAACAATCTGGGTAATTGCAGACTGCAGCTGCCTTTCAACGAAATGCATGCTGGATGACGAACAGAAGATGTGAAGGTCGTCAACATAAATGGTAGCCGAAACCGTAGGAGGAAGATTTTTGAGTAAACAATTAATGCGGAGGATGAACAGAGTCACCGAAAGAATGCTGCCTTGAGGAACGCCTTGTTCTTGATGGAAAAAGGCGGACAGCGTTGTACCCAGGCGCACCTGGAACACACGGTTACGAAGAAAGTTGGCAATGAAGGTTGGCAGGTTTCCCCGCAACCCACTCTCGTGGAGGTCACGGAGGACACCGTGACGCCACGCTCTATCGTAAGCTTTTTCGATGTCAAAAAATACAGACACCAGGTGCTGCCTACGTACGAACGCCTCACGAGCAGACGTCTCAAGGAGCAGGAGATGGTCAGGAGCTGAACGATGACGACGGAAGCCGCTTTGTGATGGAGAGAGTATTCGATGTTCTTCAAGAAAATAAATTAGCCGGGAATTAACCATTCGTTCAAGGATTTTGCACAGACAGCTAGTGAGGGCAATTGGCCGATAACTAGAGGAGACTTGGGGTCTTGGCCAGGCTTGGGAAAAGGTAAAACAAAAGCTCTTCGCCAAGAGTCCGGGAAACTGTGCTCCAACCAAATACGGTTGAAAAGCACTAACAGATTCTCGAGAGACGACTGCGAGAGATGACGAATCATGTCATAGTGGATGCCGTCGGGACCGACAGATGTTGCGCCGGACCGATGCAGAGCCACCCGTAGTTCAACCATGCTGAAGGGGGAGTTATACTCAGTGTTATAAAAAGGCGCAAAGGAGATTTTCTGGCGTTCCGCGGTTGTTTTAATCCTCTGAAAGGACGGGAGATACGCCTGAGAACTAGAAACTGAGGCAAACGCTTCGCCCAAGCAATCCACAATCTCCCCAACTTCAGCATACGTGCAGCCGTTATTCTCAAGAATTGAAATTTGGCGGGAACTATAGTTTCCCCGGATCTTACGAATTTTTTCCCAAACAGTTTTTGAACTGGCACGTGAATTGATAGATGAAACGTACTTCATCCAAGACTCCCTCTTGCTTCGTCGACGCACCAACCGAGCGTAAGATTTTGCTCTTTAAATTTAACAAGATTAGCATCGGTCGGATAACGCCGAAAAGTACACCAGGCCCTATGTTGAACTCTCCTAGCCGCTGCGCAATCAGGGTTCCACCAAGGCTTCGGACGTCTTGGGAGCGTCGTTGATGTTTTTGGGATAGAGAAATCTGCTGCCTGAATGATACACGTTGTGACATCAGTAACAGCTGCGTCAATTGACCCACGGGTCACCATGGCAAAAGATATTACTGCGGACGGTGTGAAGACCTCCCATTTGGCACGATCCATCCTCCAACGAGGAGGGCGGGAGGCAGAAGATGGTACGCTCACATTATACCTAAGTACAATTGGGAAGTGGTCGCTTCCATGGAGGTCGTCACACACCGTCCACAACCAGTCGGCCATAACCGATGGTTGACCCAAAGATAAATCGATTGCACTGAAACTTCGTGTAGGCTCGTGGAAGTAAGTGTCAGCACCGGTGTTAAACAGGCACAAAGAGGTCGAGGAAAGAAGAGATTCGATCCTACGGCCTCGTGAGTCTGTTCTGACACTACCCCACAATGGATTATGAGCATTGAAGTCACCCAGAAGAAGAGCAGGTGACGGCAGCTGCGCAACTAAGCTCTCAAGAACGGACACGCTCACGTCCTCATCCGGCGGCAGATAGACGCTGCAAACAGTTAGAGGCACAGGCATGGAGATACGCACCGCAACGGCTTGTAAAGATGTTGAGACCGCAACAAAAGAAACTGGAACACTGTGGGGGACAAGGATGGCAACTCCCCCGCAAGCTATATCTCCTGAAACATTATCTTTCCGAAATGCACTGTAGCCTCGAACTGAAAGGAGGTCTGATGGTTTAAGTTTTGTCTCCTGGAGGCAAAGGCACACCGGAGAGTATGACGAAAGCAGATGTTTCACGTCGTCATGTCTTGTCCGAAAGCCTCGACAGTTCCACTGAACGATTTGATCCATGGTTTGAATTCTGGTGAATGAGAAAAAGAAAAAACGAAAAACAAAACCCGAGAAAAACTGGGACAACTAAAAGTTGTCCGATTCCATCATTTCGTCTGCAATGTCCATTTGCGCTTGGGACTGTTTTGTCCGACGCCCTGTAGTCTCTGGTGGTAAAATGGGGCGGTATTTTGTTTCCTGTGTCGCAGATGATCTTGCCCGATCCTGGTTCTTATGATGGGAGTTTGGAGATTTCTTCTCCTTTTCTTTTTTCTTTCTCTTTCCTCCCGGGGTTGTTGAAGTCCCGGTGGTGCTGGTGTTAGTTGCAGCAGTTTGCGCGGTTCAGGTGCCACTTTGTCTGACTATCCATAGCCCACTGGAAACAAGAGGTCCTAAGACGAACGGCCGCCACTGAGGTCATGTGACCAACTTAGTCCCAGCTCTTAGTCACACTACCGTGCGTGCGTCGTCTCAGCTATCAGTAATGTGCTGATGGGCTGAGAGAATAGCGGGAGAATTTCATAAAACGTGAGCTGATGGAAACTTCGAAGATTGTGTTGCAATATGTATAAAATTTGCTAGAATTTAGTTCACAAATATCTTTGAGAGTTTTACACAGAATGAAAGAAATGCTAATGTTTTAACGAAACTGACGAGCCGTCCCGGTGGCGCAGTGGTCTAAGGCGCTGGCCTCTGATCATTCGTCCGTAAGGGGTCCGGGTTCGAATCCCGGTGAGGCATGGATGTTGTGTTTGTCTTACGGCACTGGCTCTCTCCCTTCCCTGGAACCAGTGACCCTAAATTAGGGACGGGCGACTGCTTATAGCCCATTGAGTTGCCCACGGTGGTCGTTAAACCCCCAATCAAAAAAAAAAAAAAAAAAGAAACTGACAAAGTACGTATTTGCGAAGTTTTCGCTTAGAATTCCATCTGATGGGAACTTTGAAATTTGCCGCACGAAATAAATGAAATCTGCTGATGTTTTGTTGACGAATTACTTACAAAGTTGTGGCACGAAATGCGAATATTTTAATGTTTTTGATGGCATATGTCTGCATCGATTCCAAAATGGCGGCTTGTTTACAATTTTCGTTTTGCTCCTGGGGAACTCTCTGTTGAATTTTTATGGAACTTTTTTCAATTTCTTTCTATTTTTATTAAAGGACTTTGCTCCGCCGCCATTGCCAAAGTTCCTGCGTCAGTATTTTTGGTTTCGGCCTATACCTGTAATGTTCACATTACCGGTGTGCGGTGTCAGTGCGTTCCTCATTCTTGGATTACTAAAGAAAGGAAACCTACTTACTTTTTGTATTCCTATTGCTTGACGTGAACATATTTTCCAGAGTTTTTCTTTACTGTCGTTATGTTTTGGAAAGGAGAACTTTTGTTTGAACATAGCACATAGTAAATCTACCACTAAGGAAAACAAGTTAGTAAAATCATGCAATGCATTGATTATGATACGCTTTCCAACATGCCGGAAATCATTACTCAAGTTATGAGGTAATGGTTGTGAAATAAATATCGCTCGTGTGTCCTGACCTTTGAACCCATTTCGATGATATTATACAGAACCGATTCAGTATACCACCGGAACAACATGATAAAGTTTTGTCGCAATCGAAGAATTTTTAATCAAGTTATGAGAATAATGGCTGTGGAATAAATCTCGTCCTGTGTCCTGGCCTTCGACCCCATTTCGATGATATTCAACAGAACCTGTTCAGTGTACCTCTGGAACAACATGATAAAGTTTTGTCGTAATCGAAGCATTTTTATATAAGTTATGACGCATAAGGCAATGGAATGGATCCCGCTCTTATGTCCTGATCTTTGACCCCATTTCGTCCATTTTCAATAAAATTTGATCCCAGGTGGTCCCCTACCACATACTAAAATTTCATCGAAATATAAACATTTTTACGCAAGTTATGAACTTATAAGGGCAATGGTATGGATCCCGCTCATATATCGTGACCTTAGACCCCATTCCGCCCATTTTCAATAGGGTTCGTTCCCAAGTGGTTCCTTACCACATACTAAAATATCATCGAAAGCGAATTATTTTTACGCAAGTTATGCCGCATAAGGGCAATGGAATAAATCCCGCTCTAATGTCCTGCCTGCCCTTTGACCCCATTTCGCCCATTTTCAATAGGGCTCGTGCCTAGGTGGTTCCCTACCACATACTAAAATTTCATCGAAATCGTACCATTTTTACGCAAGTTATGACGCATAAAGGGAATGGAATGGATCCCGCTCCTATGTCCTGACATTTGACCCTGTTTCGCCCATTTTCAATAGCGTTCGTCCCCAGGTGGTCCACTACCACATACTAAAATTTCTTCGAAATCGAACCATTTTCACGTGTTATCGTGCGGACGAACAGAGCTGGAGCATATACGCTTCTTCAACGTACGGTTGGAAAGCGTAAACAAAAGCAGTGCAAAAAACGTTTCCGTAAGATGTATACATATTACCGAAATGCTAAACCGTTAAACAACTGAGATAGCTTTACCAACCAAACATATGAGTAACAAATCTTTGTTTCAATGTATATATAAATAACTAAACTTTGCACGTTATATTACTTAAGACAGAAAAGGAATTTTGTATATCTACAACAGAAGGAACCAGCAGGTAGAAGTAATAACGCTCCAACATTTTCTTCTGTTGTAGTGGTAAATGAACGTTATATGTTATTACGAGTGTTAATTGGTTTTTCTTTGGAAAGAAAATCACAATAATAAATCAAAATAATAAGATATAAACAACTTCACAGCAACATACTAACGGACAAATGGACTTCACCTGCAGTTCAGAGCATGGAAGTTGAGACCTTCTTGGTCACATGACTAAATCGTTTCAGGGCCTCTTCTTTCCAGTGGGCTATGCTGACTATCATTATGACGTTGGCTGCTATGTCTGCATAATTCACAAATTGCCTTTGCTTTTTAAATAATCCTCGTAAATTGCGCATGTCATGCATTGTGCAAACATATTTTGGTGCCCGCATAGAAACCTATTCGGCACCAAAGTATGTTTAGCCCCTACTAGTGTTATGGTGAAAAAAATTTGAAGGTTGTAAGTTATTTAGTTATCAAAAGCGACTATATTTATGCTGGTATTGAAATTTATATGGAAATTATAGAAAAGTTAAATTTGGGAGATGGGTGGATGCATTTCGAAACAAAAATATTTTCTAAGTATTAGAAGGCCATGAACATCCTAAACAAAAATGCATCTGAAAATTTACATTCCACAAGAAGTTATTGGAAAGTTTGCGTTGTTTGTGTTCACGCAGCGTTGAGTCACCTGAAAGTGCAAAAATAAGTGAATATTGTTGCATGTGTAGGAAAATGTGTCACTATAAGTCATAGGATAAAATGTACTCGTTCAATAACAACTTGTGGAGGCGGTGAAAGTCAATTTAAAAGGATAGGACAAAAATTGCAGTTATGAAATACCTTATAATACCAGGATTCGGATCGATAGCCTTAGTCAAGCTAAGGTGGGGTACATGGGACCAAGTCATGGAAGACAACAGCACACAAAATTTATCACACTGCACTAATTTTGGACTTTTTTTTTGAAAGGCTACTGCCTGTATTTATTCTTCTTTAAAAACTTAATAAGGTCATTTAGTGGACAATCAGATGGCATTTCCTTTTTGTTGTTTGCTAAAACACAGCAGTATAAAAACAGAATCTCAATTTCTTTTCTATTTCTCTTTGGCCACTGGCCTTATGAACAGCAGAACTTTACATATTTCAACACAGTTGGTTTGAACACTAGGCATTGACTTTATGCATCCAAAATTATACCATGATTCACATAGCTTACACAAAAAAAGATACTGGATTATTTTTAATTCCACCAGGTGGACAAGTTCTGTTCTTTTGAAACGTACTCTCTTCTCTCTCACCTAGTTAGCTCAATGACAAATTTACACTTTTACACTTATTGATTTAAATTTACAGCACCTAAACAATCTTAGCAAACTCTGCAATCTCCCAGACCAGCTTCGAAGACTTCAATTTAAATTTACAGTTATTTTAAGAGCCACAAATTATACTTTAACAAATCTACTATCAGCAAGTAAACAAACCAAGTAAATTATCCTCAAAACAGAATTTACACTGAGCACAAGCATTAATAAATATTACATAACCTATAGAACTACCCTGAATGAACCTACTTCACTTATAAAGAAACCTCACTAACTAATCTTAAAAATTATCACTATTCATAACATCATCATAATTCAGAAATTCAAACAATCTTCTTGCACTAGCTTGCTCATAAAAATCACCTCACTCTGCACTTCACATAATAGCTCAAGATACTTAATAACTCTATACTGTAAACAAAAGCTCAAAATACCAATTAACTAAATTTCCAAACTAAATATCAAGTTCACTAACACCAACAACCAGAATTTAGAATTTACATCCCTAGCACTACAGCAAATCATAAACAAATAAATTTAGATACTTTAAATCACCAAACAAACTTAAATTTAACGCCTTGCAGTGAATTACTGAGGTAGCGGTGAGGCAAATACCCTCAGTTCAGACACTACCCTGGGTTTTTGAGAACCAACACAGGAAGAAAATACCAGTCAGGCTGAAGGCGTGGAATTGGGTCGTGAATCCAATTTCAGCCTAGGCAAAGGGAAAGGAAAAAAATCCTCAAGTGTGACACATCATCATCAGGTACAGAATTTCCTCTAACATGATCTCGCCAATTATTGAAGCAACACCCGACCGACCCTCGCTGGCAGTACATATCTCCGTGAGCAGCGAAACTACTGGGGGGTTTGAAGACAAGTTTTCCCCCAAAAACCACGTCCTCAGGGCTCCCCCTTTTCGAACCAATGCATGATCCCACCTTGATCAACCACGCCTGCAAGAGCCTGTCGTACTTCAACCCCAAATACTCCAGGCACATCCGGCCCAGAACTAACACAACTGTATCCCAGGAAAATTCACTTATCTCTCTATATCCCAAGAAATCCTAAATCACAATATCCACATATATCCCAGGAAAATCCACTTCTCTCTCTCCACATATATCTCAGGAAAATTCACTTCTCTCTATATCCACATACATCCCAGGAAAAATCACTTATCTCTCTATATCCCAAGAAATCCAAAATCACTATATCCACATATATCCCAGGAAAATCCACTTCTCTCTCTCCACATATATCCCAGGAAAATTCACTTATCTCTATATCCACATACATCCCAGGAAAATTCACTTATCTCTATCCACATATATCCCAGGAAAATTCACTTATCTCTATGTCCACATATATATCCCAGGAAAAATCACTAGCAAGGAAATTCCTCTGTACCATGGCAATGCGCAGGTCCACTTCAGACAATAACACTGACCATTTACATAACCCACTAAATATTTTCACCTTATTGAAAATTAAAATTACAATTTAGACTCTTTTTGTAAAAACAAGAAAATTTAGGCCAAAGAAAAGAACAATTAATACTGGAACTGGTGAGCAAAAGTGTGTCTTCTCAACCCATGATGTTCATTCTTTTTGTGAAATACTAAACTTGAGAACAAAAAATACTTTAACTTCTATTCTGCACATATCGCATCCTGGTGAAAATTCCCTACTCAGAGCCCTCTGCCCTAGGACAAGTTCCCGGCTTGCCCTAAGATCACCCCTTTCCAATGGGATATTAACACTCATCTGGAGCATGTAAAATACTGGTCCTCAATTAACACTCCTACCATCTCAATTTCGACACTCGACACTCCAAGAATGTAAACAACACTTTAGGTTTCCAATTTCATCACACTATAATATGTTCCCAAAATCTCAATATAAATCATCCCATAATTTATCTTCACTCATAAAAAAAAAATAACTCAACGCTATAAAAGACTAGAGAGAAATGTTTACTATTATTTTATCACCCACGACATCACAATAACACTGCTTTTCAATTATCACATGCCCAACTAAACTATTATCGATGCACCAAAATTTACTGTGCCCAAACATTAAACCAAATTTTTCCGATACATTAAAATTTACTGGCCTGGGAAGTTGCTAAAATACCAGACATGACAACACACACACAAAAAAAAAAACATAAATGAAAGCATTTTCAACTCCCCTCTCTTTTTTCTTGACTCATACCTGAGGAACTAATAAATCTTAATTTTGAAAACTGAAGGACAACAATATGGGGGCATCTGTCCCACATCCAGTTACCCTAAAAAAACCAGAAAGTTTCTTCTTTTTTTTTTTTTTGTAGAACTATAAATTTGATTTCACACTGCTGACCCACTCGTTCAACAATTCCGCAGCGGTCACAACATTATACAAAAAAAAAAAAATCGAGAAAGAATTTACCTTCTGGGCTAGGCATGAACAACACTTGTTTCAAATAAAAAAAATCTTCTCGTCACACTGTCACTGTTGATCCTCTCTTCGCCTCCAACAATGTTTTTCTCTTTCTTTTTGGACACAATGTGCCCGAGCACTTCACCTGAACACAGGGAAAACAAAAGACATCCCGAAGCTGGTGATGATGGACCCTCTCAGAGGGAGTAATTCTCCCTTGTCCTTTTCGATGCCCATCCCTGGTAGGAATATGGTCGGCTGCATTGGAAGGTGGACGGCAAAGGCTCAGAGGTTCCCCTTTCTTTATCCATCAGCTCTCACGAGAATGCTTAGGAGTGCATCAGCTCTCACGAGAATGCTTAGGAGTAGGATCATCTTTCGCTGCGCCCCGAGGAGGTCTCGTCCTACGGTGGTCCTGTCCTTTCTTCATAATTTCTTCCACCTCTTTTCATTTGGTGGAATCCGTGAGAAATTCATCGCAAGCCCTGAGCTCCTTTTAATTTTTTTTTTTTTTTTATGTAACCAACCATGAGCCTGACAAGTCCCCAAGCTAGAAGACCGTCGCTACTAGGCTCCTTTAAGCTTTTTACCTCGATGTCAAAATCATGGTGGTCAGCAAATGCTCTCCCCACCAAAAGGCGAGGAGAGACTCTGCTGTCCCCTCTTTCTCCCGACCAGCAAGAGAACAAGAACAAAAATGACTGAGACAAGCGTCTCAAAGTGTCAAAGAAACTCTCGCGTGTTGGAAAAAAATGCTGACCCCTGATTGGCTGAACTCTGCAAACAGCGGAATTTTTCTCCCACGCCTCGAGTGACCTCTGACCTTCACTCAGGCATCGTTGCAGCGTCCAACACTCTCCACGAAAAAAAATGTTACTAGCACGTGCATCCTCTGGTCGGCCAGGGGAAGATGAACTTGACCTTCAACACGTAGGGACCAAGCCTCTTGACCCTGAGGTCTAAAAATAGATTCTGTTGCTGAATTCCTTACCCAAAAGACGAAAAGATATTGCACTTTTGGGCGACTTTTTCACGACGTTTGGAAACAGGAACGCAAAAATGGCGAATTCTAGCTTTGCAGAAAATCACCAATTTTAATTTTCTTTTTCTCTCGTTCCGTGATGTTAAACCAAAATTAATTTTGATTCTCTGAGCTGCACACCTACTCGCCTTTTCCTATCGCGATAAAAGAACAGATAAAATAAATTATTTCCAAAACCCCAAAGTCAGTTAAATCAAATATTATTCTCTTTTTCTTTATATATATTTTTTTTAATTAACATGAAATTTTGTTTTCCTGGTTGTGATTAAGACAAGCAAATTTTGTGCACGAATTCCCCTGCCTTTCAACCAGGAATTTTCTTCTAACGTATGTCATGGGAGAAAATTTTTGCATTAATTAATCTCTGATAAACCAACAGAAAGATTGATCAGGTCTCTCTGAAATTCACCAGAGGTTAAAATTTTCGCCATGACACTAGAAACTAAGTGATGTTATACAGAAAGGAGCAGTTTTGTCAAACCATTCATTCTTAAAAGTCTCCAAATCAGTTATGATGAAAAGTCTTCAAAAATGAAGAAAAAGCTACCTAAAAATAAGATTTAAATTACGCTACATTTTTGTACTAATCTGTGTGCCATTTAAAATTTAATGATGCGTTTATTAATATTACTTATTTGATACTTTCAATACAAGGGTAGTCCCAAAGCAACTAAGAATGGTTTTATTAAAAAAAAAAATGCGAATCTTATAATTATCAAGAAAGTGGTCATCTTTTTCGAAATACTGTCCATTGCATCGACTACAGGTGTTCCAACGTTCCTCCCATTTTTTGAATGTCTTCTGGAATTCTTCTGAAATGCTGTTGAAGCAGCCCTGCGCAGCTGAAATAAGTTGTTCATCAGTTTCAAATTGTCGTCTCCATAATGTCTTTTTTAAAATGGGTAACAACCTGAAGTCACATGGCGTCAAGTTTGGACTATATGTAGGTTGGGACATCAACTTAATATTCATTTTTTCCAAATAAGAAACGACAGAACTGTGTGTTCTGTCGTTTCATGTGCAGCCCAATGCATTGGGCTGCACATGAAAAGAGATGAACCCAAGTTGAACAAACTTGTTTCATGCCCAAATGCCCTGTTAAAATTATGTGAATTGATGATTTTGAAATGTGAACCATATCTTCAATATCTCTAATTGATAAGTGTCCGTCTTCTCGTATAATAACACCTATTGTATTAATGTTTACCTCTGTAACACTCGTTGTTTTCCTCCATGCGTAATTAAAACCGCCGACTCACGACCATCCGTAAATTTTTTATGCCATCTGTAAATTGCTTATTTTCTTAGACATTCATCGTTCTAAGCCTCTTGCATAAGACGGAAAGTCTCTCCGACAGACTTCTTAATTCGACAGCAAAATTTAATGACGCATCTCTGTTCCTCCTTCACACCAATTTTTTCGAAAAATCACAGCGCGAAAACATTTGTTAGGGGTTCTCGAAGCAACGAAATATTAATCCGTGTACTACCGACGACGCATGCGTGATAAACAGGCGTGACCGATTGCTGTGTTTACTACAACGAGTACCGTTTTTCGATACTCGTGCCAAGGTAGAACGCAGTTATTGCACATTTTGTATAAAAACATCCTCAGTTTTTTTTTTTGATAAGCTATATAGATAATGTACAAAGGCCGTTCCGTAAAAATTGAGTGAGATTTTTTTTTGAGTTGGCAGCAGTGTGGAGGGGAAAAATAATCACGCAGACGACTAACTGAATTCAGGATGTATGGCAACAGTTATTAGCCATGGCAGACTATTCTGGTTTTGTTATTGCGCAGTTGTTTAAGGTACGTCTGCATTTCGCCATTCAGTTATGGAGGTGAGTGATTCAGAGTTAAGAAGTGAAATGCTTTGTGCGATAAAATTTTGGGATGTAGGTAAAAATACCCCCGGGAAAAAATACACCAGGAGAAAATACCCCTAAAAACTGAAAAGCGGAAAAAATGCCCCCGGAAAAAAATATCCCCAGAACAAACGGTTCACTGTAAACTGCCACACAGGAACACTGATGTGTAGCAATTTACCAGCAACCCTGTCACCCATCTTTCAGCAACCTGGCTACAAAAGTTCAAGGGAGGGGGGGTCTATAAAGATTGCCGTTTCTGGGCCTACATTGAGAACTGAATTTGGAACTCCAAACAAATTTCGCGAAAACGTTCCATGTAAGCCAAGCAAGAATTGTACTTTAATTTGAAGAAATAAATTGCCGAGGATCCGAGGTACAGGGGGGGGGTTGCTCTACCCCGAACTTCCGTAATTTTATATTCTGGGCCGCTGGAGTCTGTCACTGTATCCAGCAAGCCAGGAAGTTCCCCTTCAAGTGTCCGCGAAGTCCATGAACTGGGGGGGCTTTCCCCCAAAATGTTAAAATGGACGTAGAGCTATAAACATTAGTACCATGCTTTATATAATGATTCTGTACACGACCACGAATTTTCAGGTGGGTGGGGTAACCCCCCCCCGTTTCTAAGAGCTATTCACACGGGTGACATCGAGGTTACACTGACCGACTCTAGAGGTCCAGAATATAAAATTACGGAAGTTGGGGGTTGAGCCTTCCCGCCAAAAGTACCTCGGATCCATGGCAATTTATTTCTTCAAATTAAAGTACAATTCTCGCTTGGCTTACATGGAACGTTTTTTCGAAATTCGTTTGGAGTTCCCAATCAGTTCTAAATATAGGCCCAGAAACGGCAATCTTTATAGCCTCCCCCCCGCTCTTGAACTTTTGTGGCCAAGTTGCTGAAAGATGTGTGGCAGGGTTGCCGGTAAATTGCCACACCGGAACACTGCCACACATCAGTGTTCCTGTCTGGCAGTTTACAGTGAACTGTTCGTTCTGGGGGTATTTCTTTCTTCAGGGGGCATTTTTTCCCGCTTTTAAGTTTTCAGGGGTATTTTCTCCGGGGATATTTTTACCGTTTACCAACAAATTCGGGATGCACATTGGGATGGAAATCACGTTTCATTTTACGCAACTATTCCATGAACACTGAAGCGATGAAAGATTTCCGTCTTTAGCACGATTTAATGATTAAAAGATGAGAAATATATACAAATAAAAACAATTAAAACCATGAGCACTTTCGTGGCAGCGGCTGCCTCTTCTTTAGATGTAATAAATAGATACACATTTAATCTATATATAATATAGATCATTGCATTGTGGGAAGCATGGTAAGTTAGCCAATAGTAATCTACATGCGTCAAAAATGTTGGGCCCAATGGTCTGAAAAAGAAAACATGGAAATATATAATAGAAATAAATGGTGTAGGGTGAACATTCAATTTTAAGTTTATATTACAATTTATAATTTACATTTTTAATAAGGGATTTCCAAACGTTATGTAACTCATAGGGGGCATGTTCATTACAACATTGCTCACCGGAGGCCTCTATATACACACTTTCAGCAATTAAAAGATCACCAGGTTTACTAGGATTATGAATTATTCTAACATTGCTCCAGTCGGGATTAAGATCATCTTGTGTAACAGATTTGGCTAGTGATGTACAATACATGCCTGTTTTAATATTGTATTTGTGTTCTTTAATTCGTAATGCAATATTGCGTTTTGTAGAACCCACATAATTAGAAGCTGCTTGTCCTGTAGTTGCCTTAACCAGAGGGATATTGTAAATACCTCACTGTCCCATTTTGCTATTCCGTTCACGATCCTTACGGACTACTGAAAATAAGTTTCGTGTGCGTGAACCAAACTTGAAGTCATATGGTTTACATAGTTGTGTTAAGGCTCTCGTTAAATGTGGATTGTATTGCATAGAGCCAACATATATGGAATTGCAGTTGGAGTTTCTTAACAGGGTAGTATGTAGGGCATATTTGACCTTGTCAAACACTTGCCTAATCAGATATTTAGGGAACTCATATTGCTCAGCCAAACCAAAAATGTAGTTAACTTCTTGCTGAAATAATTCAGTAGTTGATGAATGTGAGTGAGCTCTTCTAAACATATAGAATAATGCTGTCAACTTATGTTGTTTAGGGTGTGATGAATGATAAGGTATTAAAACAGGTGTATGACTGGGTTTTCTATATACACAAGTGGTAATGCAGTTAAGGTTATAGTCCTTACGAATAAGAATATCCAAGTAAGGTAAGCAGTTATTAGCTTCAAATTCTATCGTGAGCCGGATAGTTGGGAACATGGATGATAGTTCGTTGGCGAATAAGTGGAAATCATCCCGGTTGTGAGGCCATGCAACCAGGATGTCGTCAACGTACCTTAAATAAAGCAACGGGCGGTGAGGGAAGGAACCAATGACCTGATTTTCAATGTGCTGTAACAAAATTTCAGCTAGAACAGCAGACAGGGGGGAACCCATTGGGGAGCCCTCCAACTGTTGATAAAGGCTGTCTTTAAATTTGAAATATGAACGTTTCTTAATAAGACGAAGTGCGTTCATAATAGCATTAATTTCTGAACTCGGGATATGGGAATCAGCAAGTTTTGCCTCAATAATCTGATGTGTGGCGTCAACAGGTACATTAGGGTACAATGAGACCACATCAAGAGATGCCAAAATGAAAGGCTGCGATTGTGGCTGAAGCGATTGCAGTCTTTCTATAGCCTTTGTGGAACTTTTAATAGAATAAAGTGAATCCACAGTATAAGGGGCTAAATATTGTGCCAAGGCTTTTTCTAAGGGTCTGGTGGGGCTAACATAGCCTGACACCAGAGGACGAATGGGAAAATTCTCTTTATGCAATTTAACCCGTCCGAACATATCAGGCACACGATAGCCGGGGAGAGGGGTGAATGCATGTGAAAACCCTTCAGGAAAAGAATAAGCCTTTTTAAGTCTTTGAAGAGCCGCTACCGTGGCCTGACTAGGATCACTTT
This sequence comes from Macrothele yani, assembly GCA_039090855.1. Lineage (NCBI taxonomy): Eukaryota > Metazoa > Arthropoda > Arachnida > Araneae > Macrothelidae > Macrothele > Macrothele yani. The sequence continues at coordinate 19,214,030 of CM077006.1, read as the reverse complement.
GAATGGTTTTGTGTGGAATAGTGTTAATAACTTCATGCATTTTTTGAACATAGTCACAATTATTCAACAACACAATCTGACTAGATTTGTCTGCAAGCACAATAGACAAGTCATTATTATTTTTGAGTTCAACCAATTGTCTCTGCTCTTGAATAAGATCAGGTTGTGGGATAGGGTAACAAGAGTCATGTTGTAAGGTATGGGCCATTATCACTCTAGCGTAATCCTTATGCTGTTCAGGAATACATTTAACTATGCTTTCCACCTGGGTAATAGTGTTTGGTATGGATCCTTTCTTTGGTGGATAAGAGAATTTTGCTCCCTTATCCACCAAAGAATGTACATTTCAAACGCCGGAAATGTACATTCCATGAACATTTCCGGCGTTTTCAAAGGTAACTAACTTATGGAAAGTTGTCCCTTCCTTTATGCATATTCGGTGACAGGATTTGTTCGCACTGTAATAACGACATTGGCGAGTTGTTTATAACATTGGTGCAATTAACAAAGTTATATTCAAATATTAATCGGTACCAATGTTATATTCAATATGAAACACGTTAATGTTATGAACAATGGAACACGTGTTAATGTCACCAATGTTATATACAATGCGTTAATTTTATAAACACAATGGGTTAATTGCAGCTATGTTATATTTATTAGTATGAACAAATTATATGTGCATCAATTACAGATTATTTACCGATTAAATTTAATTTAATGTGCCAATGCTATAACTATGGGAATTTTGTTCTACAGGGATCGTATATGGACAAAAACGTGTCCCTTATATGTACTGGCATATAATAAAGCACGGCGTTGTGATTCACCTTTATCCCGTCACTGGAATGGTGGGGGAATAAAGGTGCCGCTCGTGAAAGAAATTAGAAACATAAACACACATCTTAGTTTACACATACCTTAATTTATGTCTTGTGTGGTTATAAGGAAAACAAAGAGGAATCTTATGTGGAAGTAATCAAATTGGTTTAATACTTGAGAGTTAGGAACACTAAGTTACCACGTGTGTGGGTGCAGTTGTAACAATACTTTTGACCTAGACATTTCTAATTATTATGATTTTTCTCTACAAAGTTTCCTATCATTTCTGCATACGTATATATAAGTGCAATGCTTAGTGATTTATTTTACTTTTATATCCTTTTCTTCTATGCTAAATGTTTTACCTAGCTAACTGGGTTTTCATTGTTTGATCATGACCATTGCACACGCCACGTGCTCTAAGTAGGGTTACGAATAATGTTAAGCAGGTACATGCAACAACAGGGAAAAGGAAAAAAATAGCTTATCTGGAATTTCCATCGCTGGCAATTCTTCTGCTTGTCAGACTTGTAGCTTTTGTCAACGCTGGGCAGTATACCTCATCTCTCCAATCTGGCTTATCTCTCCGCTCACACCTCGGCACTCACTACCAAAATGTCTGCCTCCCACTGTCACTAGAACTCCACTCCGTCTGTCTCCCGCTGTCACTAGACCTCAACTGCCCGAGATGTCGTCTTGAACAGTCTGACCACTGCCTGACCTTTTTGGGGTTCACCTTGTCCGCGGATGCCAAGGTCACGTGGCCCTCTGGGGAGTTGACCTAATCCGCGGAGGTCAAGGTCACGTCGCTCCCTTCTAGCCAGCTGACCGCATCGACTCTTGCAACCCTCCCGATTTCCCCTGGGTGCCTAAGTATCGCCTCAAGGCTTGGGATTGCCTTCCGATACCTCCTGGGGTATTCCCTTTTTCACGTGCATGTTGGACTAAATTTATTTTAAATAATTTTGTTTCCAACAGCACAACCATACGAGGAGCAACAGTTAGACATGTCGTTAATAAATATACAAAGATTAGCAATTTTCGTAAGGCTCTGCAACGCAACTGCGTGTTACGGAATGGCAAAACATATGGAAACAAACTATTGCTGGTCCGTAACCACCGGACATCTTTCCCATGTTGCAATGCAAGGTGAATAAGGTCCATTGCAATGTAACCATCGAATGGAGCACCCCCGCCGTTGTTGCCAGAAGGGTAAAGTCTAATGCTATGTGGCCAGAGCGTCCTGGTACGCACTGAATCCACCCCACCCCAACCCGCTTCTTTTAGAGCTGAGGAATTTTAACGATGTGATAAAATGAAATGCCAAAGGCACATTACTGTATGCCCAGCGATCTGTTGAAGCAACAGGGAAGTAAGTAGTCATACACTCAAGCGAGGGAACCATTTCTTGCAAGACTATTAACAGAGACCCCCGTCCCCCCGCGAAACACAGATTCACTGAGAAGTAAAGCTGCCATCTGCCATCCCTAGGGGCCAGCAGACGAGCGGGAAGTGTTACCTTAAGTAGCTTAGAGAAGAAGAAAGTGCCTTCGCCCCTCGGGGCAGAAGAAATCGGACATGTTTTGGGTAAAGTCGTTTTTGGAAAAGAAAAGAGACTATAACAAAACAAATTTATTTCTTAATCAGTTATATAGTAGCCATTATTATCGATCACACTTGCCAATCGCGAAACCAAACTTTCAATGCCGTCTTTATAAAAAGACGGTGGCTGTGATGCAAAGAAGTCCGAGAGCCCCGTTTTGACATCATCAGTATTGTGGAACAGAATTTAAGCTAGCTCAAAAAACACTGTAGCAAAAATGAGAAAAAAATGTTGTAGCAAAATGCTAAAGATAATTTGCCACTTTTGTAACGCAGAAAATCGTAACTTCAATTGAATCGTTCACACCAAGAATACTTTGGACATCAGTGTTTCATTGGGGGAATGCCGTAGACGTCACAGCTGACTCAGATTTGAACGTGAACTTTGAATGGGAGAAGGGATCTACCCTCTATAATCTTACCCTGCCCCACCCTTTATACAGTTATATAGAATGAATGGAGGGGGTGACTGAGCCAGCAGGTGCTGTAGGAACATACCTTAAGGATTAAGAAAATAACATCAGTGGAATGTAAATCGCTGCCACAATTTCAGAAACTTTAGCTTTCACCGAAATAGAAAAGCCGCAGCAGAATCTCCTGATGGGTTGATATATTAATGGCTGGCGCCATTTTGCTATGGACACACATTTTCTCTCGCATTTCGGATTAACTCATCCCATTTCGCGAAAATAGCGAACGTAGCCTGATCTTTGTTGTGTAATCTTTTCCCATTAAGGAAGTCCTGCAGTGATAAGAACAAATGGTAATCAGATGGTGCAGTGTCAGGGGAATATGGGGATGGGGCAGAATTTCCCAGTCAAAATCTCCGATCGTCTGCTGGGTCCGTCTCGCCGTGTGAGGTCTCGCGTTGTCATGCTGGAGGATGACACTGTTTGTTTCTGTTGACCAATGCTGGATGTTTTACAGTAAGAGCTTGCTTCAAACGGTCCAGTTGTTGACCATAGAGGTCTGCCGTTACGGTCTGTCCGGGTTCCAAGAGCTCAAAGTGAGCTATGCCAGCGGTAGTCCACCAAACGCAGAGCAAAACCTTTTTGAGGTGTTGCACGCCTGGTTTTGGCGTAGGAACTGGTGTCTGACCTGGAGAAAGCCACTGATTTTTGCGTTTGTTGTTCACGTGAAGAACCCACTTTTCATATCCAGTGACAATTCGATGAAGAAATGGATCCTTTTCCTGTCTGCTGAGCAAACAGTTGCAGATGGTGGAACGCTGGGCTTTGTTATCAGGTGAAAGTTGGTGTAGGACCGAAACTCCTTGTCTATAGACCATCCCTATCTGTTGCTGGAGCTCTTGAACAGTAGACTATGATGCATTAAGATGTTGGGATATTCACCAATGGTTTAACGAGGATCTGCCTCAACCATCGAGCTTGTATTAGGTGGAGACACTACTGGCTCTGCCGCCATAGATCACAACAGCTAATCTGTGACGTGACGTCACAAGCAGGCAAAAACGAACTAAATTATACCGTTGATAAAACAGTAAGCTTGTGTATCATTGATAAAGATTATTGGATTACTCATTTTATCTGTCTATACGCTTAGAAGCTTTTGTTGAATTGGTTTCAAAGCAGCTTCTTTTCTGCGGCTGCGTCGTGCTTGCATATGACGTTATTTGCAGCTCGGACGGTGACTTATGGCGGCCAATGCTGCGTGGATAGGAGTGGTGTCTCCACCTAATATATGAACTCGATGGCCTCAACGGCTGCACGCAGTTGCCGCGGATGGCTTAGTGGTTAGCGATTCAGACTATCGATGCAAGGTCCTCAGGTTCGAACCTGGACTGATCTTTCAGAGATGGTGTGATTTACTAACAATCGCTGAATATCCGCCGTGCATCGGACGAGCACGTTAAGTGACGGCCCCCAGGCTGGGCCCACTGGTTAAATGGGTATCCTTCCCTATGCCCCCCCCCCCCTGAAATTCTCTCACCACTCTGTGTGCAACATCGTACTTGTACGGTGGCGCCATCTACTTTACTCTGATCTCACTACAAACTCTTCTGTCAAAGTCGCTAGACTTGCTCTCATTCATTCCGTTTCTGTGTCCTGCCCAAAAGGCGATCTCGCTGTAGGTGGTTGGGACCTAAACTCTACTCACCGTGGACGGAAGTCCTACAAGAAAATGACAAATGCTGCGTGATTGTGTGACGGCTGCACGCAGCAGGTCACTGTCCAGCTCCACGAGCCTCCCTGCACGAGGGGCATCAGAGAGGTCAAAATTGCCCGACCGGAATAGGGCGAAACCAACGCTGGCACTTGCGGACATTTAACGCATTCGGATAAACAGCGCAAATGTTATTGGTGGCCACGGTTGCATTGTTCCCCTTGTGAAATTCATACAGCATACAATGACGAACATGGCTCTTCTCGGGTTTTATGTCATTCATTTTGTTCTGCAAATCCGGAAGACCAAAACACCTACATAAGTTAAAGGCGAATAGTTCATTCACTTGTACATACACTTACTTTAAGTTGAAGGTACATAAACACCTCACAACTGCTCCCCAAACTTAGTCCACAGAAAACTACATTACTTTCCGGTCCCCCCTAACAGTCAGGACTCTTCTTTCGCGATGCATGACCTGTGCGTAAATTCATTAATAAAATTGCAGCTAAGCTTTAAATATTTAAATACAGTAGAAAAACGGTGTAGTGGTATAGTAATGCTGTTAAGAAAGTTAGTAGCGTGAGATGACTACGTGAACTGAAGAAGTTTCGGGTGGTAGAGAATTCGGTTGCACTGGTTCTTTCCTTTCAATACGTCTCTAACCGTTATATACACTCTACCACACGCACATAGAGCTCCGTCTTGAAACACCATTTCTTCTGAAGAGATTATTCAAGTAAAGCTCCAAACCAGAAGTGGGGAACCTTTCCATGTTGGAAGGCCGCATTAAGTTAACTTCAATCTAACAAGGCCGCATTCGAAAAACTTCAATTAGATATATAGATATACAGTAGAACTCCAATCATCCGGATTACTGGGACCACAGCCCATCCGGATAATTGGGTTGCCTTTTTTCTGTAGCCCAAATACGTATTTATTAATTGAAGTGAGGGAATTAAATTTTTTCGTTTATCGTATTTTATAATAAATGTTATACAGTTTAAAAATTAAATATTTACTGTAATGCATTATAACTTTGTATTATTTTAAGTGAACGAAAAAACTAAAAACACGTAAATAAATTAACAAAAATCTTAATTGTACTTGGCTTTGTAAGAAGAACAAGCGATCCGCATAATTGGAGTTCTGCATATTGGAGTCCGGATAATTGGAGTTCTACCGTACTTCGAAATGTACATTATTTTGTAAAAATCTTACTAGGTGTTAACTAACTTCAAAAAATGAAAATTGTTAATTCTAAAGTTAACCTTTTAATGACTTTGTTGTGACTGCCCCCCCCCCCCCCCCCTTTTTTTTTTTTTTCTTGTGAAAGTATTTGAATATTTGTTTGCAACATGGAGGTCCGCAGTTTCAGCTCATGCTCTAGATGGGTATCAGTCATTTGTGACCTTAAAGGGAGTCTTGATTTGGGTTAGTAGGAGAATGTACATTCGCAGCAATAAGCAGTGCTTAAAAAGCAAGAAAGCCTTTTTTTGTGCATGTTTCCGAATGCGTGGGTATTCTATCGCATTTTTCCATATTACGACAGTGATCTTTTCTTAGCATCAAATAAGGATTTTAAAAATGTCATCTTCTGAGAGCTCAATCAATTCCATCTGTAGTTCTTTAGGAGCCATAGAAGGAAATTATGAGCATAGCAGGTGTCAAAATAGTGTTAAGAGATTTTATACGGGGTTTTAGAATTTCATATAAAATCTCAAAATGCAGCTTTTATTCCATCTCGTGCTCCACTTCCTTTGTCTCCACAAAGCGTGAGAGAAATTTCTCAGGATCAGTTCCCCATTAGACTCCGGATGCACAGTTATTTACTAAGACGACATTTTGTCTATGCTTAGTATTTGCACTTTGTATGTTGAATGGAGATTAACTCTATCGCGCCTCTTTTTATGCTTTCCAGGTCTCAATTTCAATGGTGCCGACTAATGCACTACCCCTCACATTTTTACTTTGAGGCTTAAGATTTACCGAAAAGCGGTGTGGTTCTTTCTCTAGGAACATTAGGATATGCTTAAGGGCATTATTTGGAGAGAAGGGAAGGAGGCGAAAGACAGTTGTCTCTAGGTTTAGGTAGCGAGCGGTCACGAAAAGTACAACGAGGTTATTGCCCCAGGCGAGGCCGGGAAGGTCTTAGGTGGACCGGGAGGTCAGGGGATTTCACGGCAGCGCGAGAGATGATCGAAAGCGGGAGGGTTAGGAAATATAGCACAGCTAACGGACAACCTTTGCAGGCAATTAAATGAAGAAAAGAATAAAAGTTTCTTAAGCATATTGACGAATGGCAAGAATTATTTGCATACAATTTTACTATCATCTTCAACTATATAAGACTTAGCAACTCAACCACGCAATGTTTATGAAGTTAACAACAAGAATAAAGATAATTAAAAATGAGCTTGTTAGCCCCAAGGAACTTACTAATGTTTTAATTGTGGCCGTCAGTCGAAGAGCATTATTTCATTGAACCTTCTTTTACTCTTTGGTATTTTAAAATCAGTCATTTTAAGATTGAAATAATAAAAGACGAACAAAAACATATTAATGAAAATAAAAGGATTTGTTCTGCAAAATTTGGATTCACTCAAAAGGCCGCAGGTTCTCCATTCCCCACCCCTGCTCCAAACGGTTGTAACTTACTAAACATTTAAGAATTTCAGAGGTACTCTTGCCCCCAAGAGTTCTTTTTCCTCTGTCTCTCAAGAGAAAGGAAATACTGCTCTCTCTTCAACATGATACGCATTTTTATTTTTTATTCACTCAAATTAACTACGCGCTAATTTGTGCAGCTCGTGCGTTTATCGTACTGTCCGTAAACGACGTAACGCACCTCAGGATGGCTTAAAAAGTTAAGTAATTTGGCGTCTGCCGTCGAAAATAGCTCAGAAAGGAAATACTCTTGTATTTACCCTCGATGCTTCTTTTGTTCACCAGGGCAGACGAATGTGTTTAGACAGATAACCTTCTCGTTTTACCCCCCACACCTCCTTATAGCACATTAACTGAATTCCGTTTGGGGCATCTCATTTTGAGCCTCTTCGTTCCAGCGTCGTACCTCCCACAGAGCCCTTAAGACAGATGGTAAGCAATTCTTCACTGTGCCGTTGTAGGACTTCGGAGTGTCAACAATGATACGCTCGTTCGCGCAATATGCCTATGACCAGGAGCGAGGCTCGACGTCGCTATAAAGAAGAACAGGAGGGTCAATGTTCCTTCCACTAGTGAGTTCCTTTTTTTTTTTTTTTTCTGTTTTGTCTCCCTCCACCCGACTTCCATGTGGTGCCTTATTGTGACCGTCACGACTGCGAAAACTAAGAGTTTCAGTGCAGATTGTTGCCAGATTGTCCGAATAGATTTTTGAAGGGGATAGATACTCCAGAATACCGTATATTTCCCTGCAGAGGCGTCGGAGCCGGCCGGGCTTAGGACTGGTTAGTACTTTTTGACACCCCTCCCCTTTTTTTCTAAATGTATCCGTGGTTGTTATGTGAATTTTATATAGTTTTTTTTTTTTTAGTGACTTATCAGAGACATGGACTCGAACTAAAAACGACACTCAGAGGCTGCGTATAACTGAAAAAGAAGCATGGAGAGAGGTGCATGTTTTGTAAGCTATCTGACGACTGTACCTGCACCGTCCAAATGCAGACTACCGCCCCACCCCGGTAGCGCGGTGGTCTAAGCGATGGCTTCTGATCATTCGTCCGAAAGGGGTCCGGGTTCGAATCCCGGTGAGGCATGGTGGTGTGTTTATCTTACGGCACTGACTCTCTCCCTTCCCTGGAACCAGTGAACCTAAATTAGGGACGGGCGACTGCTTATAGCCCATTGAGTTGCTCACGGGGGTCGTTAAACATCCAATCAAACAAAAAACAAAAAAAAATGCGGTCTCCGTAGATATATACTGAACTCTCTAAAAATTTGTAGTGACAGCGTTGCGCTAGCAATCCTACCAGGATCCAGCGGTCCTTCACCTGGACAGGATCGGCCCAGGTTTTGACATTTCCCACCAGAGCTGAGTTCGGACTCAATTTTAAGAGCCCGAGCCCGAATATTGTATTGCAAGATACAGTCCGGGCCCGAACGAGCCCGAAAACTATGACTAACCTGTTTAGGCATTAAGAAAAAAGGCTTCTTTTCCAGACTTCCACTCTTTCCTACCCGTGCAATTAACCGATGTCTATCTCAACTGCGAAGTTGGAAAGTGATGTCTATGTATTTCTATAGTTTCTTTTACCACTCATTTCTTCCTGAAATGCTTCTGGGGGTTGTCAGGAAATCAGGAAAAATCGGGAGGCACAACAATCTACGTCGTACGTTGCTCAATAGAATTAGCAGGAAGCTGCCCCTTTGAGCTCTACACGGGTAGATCCTTGCGATTTCGATTGAAGGGAGTACAAGACCTGCATTCGGAATTGTGACCTAAAGAAGTCATCGATGGCTGAACACTGCTACGAAAACTACCACAAATTTCTCTTTGAAGAAGCAAAACTAATTGAAAATCCAGATTCAACCACCAAACTTGATATTATGGAAGCTTTCCATATATATCAGAAGTCTTCGCAACTTGTTAATGACATGGCATCCACGCCATTTCTGTCAAGCGCGTGGAAGCATTAACCAAAACACGTGACTGTAAACGCCATTTATGCTGTCATATACAATTTGAATATTTACGTGCCATTCGTCCTGATGAAGCTAGGTCAATACTCAGCGAAACCATGGTCGGCTTGAAAAAGTAAATAATTGTGACAAACTACGTTGTATTACCTTAATACATATATACAGCTTATATTGTTTGAAAAATTACTACTGTTTTCCCAGTCTTGTAATATTAATAAGACACGTATTCAAAACTCCCCACTTGAAATTTTCAATCTCCTCTATTTACTAACACAATTCGGGAGACTCCCTTCCAATTTAAATTTTAAGCCCTGAGTTCAGAATGGTCAAAACCGGGTGTCGTTTTTCGAAAATTACGCAGGGTTGCTTTGTTTGTGCTGTCTTTATTTTGTATCTGTCGTATGTAAATGCTTTCTTGAACAAGGCTTAAGCAAAGAAGCATTAATGGTTGCTGAAACAGTAGATATTGATATTTTCACAAAAATATTGTGCGTGCTTGAATTATTCAGAAATGTGTCTGCAAGCTCAATAACAGACTGAAATGATGAGATACGTACGTACACGTTTTTGTGGTTGCAATGAAAGACTTAAAACACATGCTTTAAACACGAAAACTTAAAAAACAAGAAAGATGACACCGAAATTTCGGGTGTAATAAGCACGTCTCTTTAATCCGTTCTGACGCAAATTAAATTTATCAAAGTTAATGGAACCGGTATGGAAAACAATAGTATCTGACGGAAGAAAGAAGCTTTTCAATCGGGTCTTTAATCCCTCAGATATTGCTGTAAACGGAATCGTGAGCTTACGAACTTTTAGAAACAGAGTTATCGACAAAAATAAGATGTGATTTTACGTCTCCGGGTGGGAAAACCATGCATTATTTTAGGAAGAAAGTGTTCTCAAAAGGATTATATCTATATGAGCGATATCGGTCCAAGAAAAAAAAATTTAGTCGAGTTTTCAGGAGCCCAGATTTTGTTACAAATACATCAGAAGCAGAAATTAACACTTATGACCCTTAGTGGCCAAACCATTCTTTACCAAACATTAGAAATTATGTGAAAAATATTTTCCATTAGATCTTGTATGCGATAGAGAAAGAATTTTTCAAATCTGAGTTTTAGGAGCAGAAAACGCAATTTATCTTTGTGCGCCGTAGCGGAAAATCTATGATTTGCTTGAAAATTTTGACTTTATAGGAAAAACATTTCGCATCGGAAACACTATCCAACAAAGAAGGAATTTTTCAAATCAGACATTTAGAAGTAGAGATATTGACAGAAATAATGTATACATATACGCCCCCTGGCGTAGAAACCATGCATTATTTCAAGAAGAAAATGTTCCCAAAAGGTTTGTCGACATGAGTAGTATTGGTCAACAAACTACTTTTTTCAATCGAGATTTTAGCTCATATTTTGCTGCAAATACATCAGAAGCGGAAATTAAGACTTAAGCCACCTGGTGGCCAAACCATTTTTTTTTTCACAAAAATTGAAAATTATGTGCAAACGATTTCCCATCAGGAGCTGTATCCGGTGCAGAAAGAATTTTTCAAATCGGAGATTTAGAAGCAGAAATATAGGGGAAAACGCAATTTAACTAGCGGAAAGTCTATGAATTACTTGAAAATTTTGAAATTATATGAAAAACATGTTACACGCAAAACACTATCCAACAAAGAAGGAATTTTTCAAATCGGACTCCTAGAAGTAGAGATATTGACAAAAAATAAGATTTACATCTACGCCCCTGGCGGAGAAACTGGAATATTATAAGAAGAAATTATTACAAAAAGGTTTATCGGTGTAAATGGCATCAGTCTGTTATATACAATTATTTGAAACGTTATAATCATAGGAATAATCATATGTTATAAACAAATATTTAGCTCATACCAATTCACCATAGTTATATACTTTATGAAACAATTCACCATAAATCTTCAAACGTTAATCTGTACCAACGTTACATTCTAATACAAAACACGTGTTAAAGTTATGAACAATGGAACACGTGTTACTGTCATCAATGTTAAATACAAGGTGTTAATTTTATTGTTATATTTATTATTATGAACAAATTATAGGTGCATCAGTTACAGATCATTTACCGATTAACTTTACTTTATCGTGCCTTTTTATAACTATGGGACTTTTGTTCTACAGTGATCGTATATGGACAAAAACGTGCCCCTTATATGTACTGGCATATAATAAAGCACGGCGTTGTGATTCACCTTTATCCCGTCACTGGAATGGTGGGGGAATAAAGGTGCCGCTCGTGAAAGAAATTAGAAACATAAACACATATTTTAACTTACACATACCTTAACTTATGTCTTGTGTGGTTATAAGGCAAACAAACAGGAGTCTTATGTGGAAGTAGTAAAAATGGTTTAATACGTGAGATTTAGGAACACTAAGGTACCACGTGCGTGGGTGCAGCCGTTAGCAATACCTTACACATAAAATTTACTATTATTACGATTTTTCTCTATAACGTCTCCGATCATTTCTGCATACATCTATCTATATATATAAGTGCAAAGCTTAGTGATTCATTTTACTTCTAGTTCCTTTTCTCCTATGCTTTACTTAAATGTTTTACCTAGCTAACTGGGTTTTCATTGTTTGATCATGACCAATACACACGCCACGTGCTCTAAGTAGGTTTATGAATAAATTTAAGCAAGTACATGCAATAACAGGAAAAAGGAAAAATCACTTAACTGGTATTTCCATATGTCTTTCAGGTTTTCAATCCAAATCTTTATCCAATTGTCAGCGCGGGCAGTACTTCATCTATCTCTCGTCACATCGCTCGACGATCCGCTATCCACGTCTGTGTTTCGCTGCTCCTCGAACTCAACTCCTCGTGACCAGTGAAGACCTTCTGAGCTTCACCTTGTCCGCGGATGCCAAGGTCACTTGACCAGTCTGGGGGTTCATCTATTCCGTCAGGTGAACGTTCCTTCGCTCCCTTCTTGGGAACTGACCCTTTAACTTTTCCGACCCCCCTATATCCCCTGGGGCCTAAGTATCGTCTCAAGGCTTGAGATTGCCTCTCGCTATCCCCTGGGGCTATCTATGCACGTGCATGTTGGACTAAATTTATTTTAAATAATTTTATTTCCAACATTCCTCCCTTACCAGATGTAATCTTTATGGGGGCCAAAAGGAATGCTGGTGGGAAAAACTACACGCACGGATAGACTACTCCATCCTTACCTAGTAATCCTCTATCTTTTTTCCTCATGTGCACTTATATATACATATAGCAATGAAATTATATAAAATATTCATAATCACACATATACACAATACACTTTTCAAACACAAAAATTAATTAACTGTTACGGTCCTGCACCCACAATACATATCTAAAAATTATCAATTCAGTGATACTGCTGGCATCTGAAGCTTACATGCACGTGTCGTTTAGTACACTTTGAGCTGTTGCTGAGCAAGTATCAGTAACACATTTAACTGCCAAACGCTTTTCCGTTTGTTTGTTTGCTTTTATATTAATTTTTTTTTTTTTTATTGTCATTGTCCACGTCCACCGATTCTTGAGTTTTATTGTTTGACTTAATTTTTTTTTTCCTGGTGGAAAGTAAGACAAGGTGAAATTGTTCGATTTACGTTCAGTTCTGCGATTCACACAAAAAGTTATCAGACATCAAACCAATATCACTGGCAGTTCGCAATATTTGGAGAACATTGTCACCTGATTTGTGCTTTTTATATGCTGGTAATAAAATTAGCTGTAGAACACTTAGCTCTGTACGTATATGTTTATCTAGGTATTATTCGTCCACAGTCACCTATAGCATGGGTTATTCACCAAGGTCTCTTTGACCCTGGAACACAATAACAGCAAAATCATTTCACCTGTGTTTTATTCATCTCAGCGTGCGCCCTCATGGACACTGTCCTTTGTGCTTTTAAACACCACACCGCTCATCGGCCATACCGTTTTCACCACACCGTTCATCGGCCATACCGTTTTCACCACACCGTTCATCGACCATACCGTTTTCACTACCTGTTGACCACACAGCACAACAAAGTCTTCGCTGTCAATGTAGCACTTTATTTAGTCTGTAGGTCATCCACATGAAAACATGCGTTGCATTCACAGTAATTACGACCGTCCTTGGATACACGAGCACGCTTACATTACGCATGCCACGTGCGATCCGTTCATTATTTTCAAAGCTTGCATCATTACTTGAATATCCTGCTGTTTGAGTTTGGGAAAAGAAAACGGTGTTTCAATCACTGTTGCACTTTAGTTCCCGTAGGAAGCATGGTTCTTTTCGTTCACCAACACGTGGTTCTTTTCGTTCACCAACACGTGGTTCTTTTTGTTCACCAACACGTGATTCTTTTTGTTCACCAACACGTGATTCTTTTTGTTCACCAACACTTGGTTCTTTTTGTTCACCAACACGTGATTCTTTTTGTCCACCAACACGTGATTCTTTTTGTTTACCAACACGTGGTTCTTTTTGTTCACCAACACGTGATTCTTTCTGTTCACCACCACATGGAACACACTGACTTTACTCCCACTTTGATTTTTTTTCTTCTATAACCTTTCTCTTCCCCTGATTACGCACTGTACCGCTCTGTCATTACCCAGACTAGACGCGGCAGTGTGATCCGTCAATCGAAACAAAGTCAATTACCCAGTGGTTTAATTTTCATTTACCATTATCTACATTCATTATCATTATTATTTTTTCAGAATAGTTGTATATCTAATATCTTAGATTTACACTATTCTTTCCTTCCCAAGCAAAGATAGACCCGCGCAGCCCAACTTAAACAATACCGACCTACTGCACCTAAACATTATTAACATTAATATCTAAAATTACACTGGCCAATATCACTATTAAATTTTTATTTGACGAAATTTACGTGCATACACCTCCACAAGAGATAACCAAGTGTTCCTGGGAAATATTCTGATAGAACATAACGTTAGTTAACCAGTTAAGAAATTTCTTTTTTTTTTTTTTTCTATGAACTAACCACACACAGACTTGAAACATACTTGAAATACGGACTGAAAATAATACCCGAACTCGAGAAAATTTTATACTTATATATTACCCAAAATACTAGTGAATTTTCCACCTTTTGCTTTAATATTAAGAGATATATGCTAATCCTATAATAAAACATTCTGACTTACTAACTTCCGTTTAAAATGCCTTCTAACTACAATAATGAATTACTAAATCTATCAAATAAATGTAATAAAGATCCGAATTAGATTTGCTACTGGAATTGGAGCTGCGGGAGGGATGGGGGTGGGGGTGGGGTGGTAAATGAAATAAACTGCCGCTCTTCAATTGCTTTGCACCTTTCTGTCTCGAACAAGATTTGCTTGGCTGCTTTAACTTAAAAGGATCTTTATCGTCCTGTACTCCTAATAACTGTGAAAGATCAAATGGCGATTCTGCAGTTAGTTCTTCACATTTTTCGTTAAGTGGATTATGAGGATTTGCGAACGACTGTGAGGAAGAACGAACTGGATTCTTTACAGACTTCTTCTCTTTACTGTTCTTCACAATCTGGGGGGATTCTAAGTTGTCTTTTTCTTTTTTTACGTTGCTTATGTACAATTTCTGTAGTGGATTCAACTGTTGAGATTTTATCTACGCTTGCTTTGCTCTTACTTCGGGAATCAACTATTGTCAAAACCTGGACCTTCTCTTGAGCCTCTTCATTTTGAGTAACACGTGGCTTTGGGGAACTTTGAGCACGCTGGTGTCTATTATACTTATTGTAAAAATGCCTACCCTGACTAGGTCTTGAGGGAAATGGATTTCTGTAATTATTTTTCCCTCTGCAAAATCTCACTTTGTGGCCTACAGCTCCACATCCAAAACAATGGAGGTTGTCATAAGCCTGACGTTGTTTCTGATGTGTTACGTAACGTGGTCTAGCATTCCTATTTGTTTGATCAAAATGCTTATTCTGCTCTAACGGAAAACTTCTATGTCTCTGGATGTGGAACGTGTTGACAACTGCAGTGTTTACATTTCCTGGTTGTTATTCCTGTTTTGTCTCTGGTACAAATTTCCGCGAGGATTAAAATGACCCGCGCCATTTGTATCCCGCGCTCCGTGACCTGAAGATTGGGGGACACGAAACGGGGCTCTATCTCCCTGTCTTTGGTTTCCAAAATTATTTGATTGCTGATTACATCTGCTAACTGGGTGTCCTAATGCACCACATCCGAAACATCTGACATTAACAAAATTTCGCCTAGCCTTATATCTGGAATTCTCATAATTTTGACTTTCATTAATTTTTGATTGCAATTTTGATAGCTCATTCTCGGCTTTCATTAATCTTTCACTCATTTGTTGTGATTCTTCTCGTAAGGTACTGATAAGTGCATTTTGCTGCACGATGTATTGCTGAAACATGGGACAAGGTTCTGAAATACCATTAGCATCGCCTGGGGCGCTTTCTCGAGGGATTTGATCTGCATCATCGGCAGAATTGACATTCTTTGTGATGATATGTCGATTAGCCTCAGCAAGCAGTGCATCTTGTACTGCTTGATCGAAATTTGCAGGCCCTTTCGAAAGTACCTCTGTTTGAATACTTCTTTCCACACCTGCTAAAAATTGTGATAACATAATTGAATCAACCAGTGCCTTAACCTGCTCATCCCCTGAGACCGGTGCGCCAAGATAAGAATGCGCTGATCCTCTTAGACGTGATTCATACTGGGCGACCGACTCTTCTGGTCTTTGATTGCAAGAATTAAAATTTTGTATTGCCACTACTAGAGGTTGGTTATTGGCAAACCTTTTTATCACTGCTGATTTGTTTATCTTGTAATCATCAAGCTGTCTAACATGGGGAGATTCACTCAAAAATCCCAAAGCTGCTTGCGTCATGCGAGCTTTTGCTACAAAAATTTTTACTTTTTCTGACCAATTAGTGACTGATTCTAATCCCTCTATTGCTTCGAACAAGAAACAAGCTGGAATAAGCTTATCGTTTCCAGAGAATTCGGGAATCAGGGGAAGTACTGATGCAATAAATTGCAACTCCTGCATGGAATCTTGAACGGAGGAGCCTGACATTTTTAATAGAAGTTTAATACCTAAGTTATACACTAATACCAATTGAAATAATACCTTTATCCCTACAACATGCAATTGCTTTTTTACCTAGCTCTTAGTAATGAAGTTGTCAAAATAACACCTTAAGAAAACAATTGCATGATGCATACAACAAAAGAAAATAATGAACTGCTACACATGAAGAAAAGAAAACCCATTCAATCCGTACTGCGACGGGGGAAAATACGTGACAGCACGAATGGCTCAAAAGTCACGGCACCAATGTTATATACAATTATTTGAAACGTTATAATCATAGGAATAATCATATGTTATAAACAAATATTTAGCTCATACCAATTCACCATAGTTATATACTTTATGAAACAAATCACCATAAATCTTCAAACGTTAATCTGTACCAACGTTACATTCTAATACAAAACACGTGTTAAAGTTATGAACAATGGAACACGTGTTACTGTCATCAATGTTAAATACAAGGTGTTAATTTTATTGTTATATTTATTATTATGAACAAATTATAGGTGCATCAGTTACAGATCATTTACCGATTAACTTTACTTTATCGTGCCTTTTTATAACTATGGGACTTTGTTCTACAGTGATCGTATATGGACAAAAACGTGCCCCTTATATGTACTGGCATATAATAAAGCACGGCGTTGTGATTCACCTTTATCCCGTCACTGGAATGGTGGGGGAATAAAGGTGCCGCTCGTGAAAGAAATTAGAAACATAAACACATATTTTAACTTACACATACCTTAACTTATGTCTTGTGGTTATAAGGCAAACAAACAGGAGTCTTATGTGGAAGTAGTAAAAATGGTTTAATACGTGAGATTTAGGAACACTAAGGTACCACGTGCGTGGGTGCAGCCGTTAGCAATACCTTACACATAAAATTTACTATTATTACGATTTTTCTCTATAACGTCTCCGATCATTTCTGCATACATCTATCTATATATATAAGTGCAAAGCTTAGTGATTCATTTTACTTCTAGTTCCTTTTCTCCTATGCTTTACTTAAATGTTTTACCTAGCTAACTGGGTTTTCATTGTTTGATCATGACCAATACACACGCCACGTGCTCTAAGTAGGTTTATGAATAAATTTAAGCAAGTACATGCAATAACAGGAAAAAGGAAAAATCACTTAACTGGTATTTCCATATGTCTTTCAGGTTTTCAATCCAAATCTTTATCCAATTGTCAGCGCGGGCAGTACTTCATCTATCTCTCGTCACATCGCTCGACGATCCGCTATCCACGTCTGTGTTTCGCTGCTCCTCGAACTCAACTCCTCGTGACCAGTGAAGACCTTCTGAGCTTCACCTTGTCCGCGGATGCCAAGGTCACTTGACCAGTCTGGGGGGTTCATCTATTCCGTCAGGTGAACGTTCCTTCGCCCTTCTTGGGAACTGACCCTTCAACTTTTCCGACCCCCTATATCCCCTGGGGCCTAAGTATCGTCTCAAGGCTTGAGATTGCCTCTCGCTATCCCCTGGGGCTATCTATGCACGTGCATGTTGGACTAAATTTATTTTAAATAATTTTATTTCCAACAAGTCCACGAAATAATTTTTTCAATCGATATTTTAGGAACTCAGATTTTATGGCAAATACATCAGAAGCAAAAATTAACACTTACGCCCTCTGGTGGCCAAAGTATTCTTTACGAAAAATTCGAAATAATATGCAAAAGATTTTCCATCAGGAGATGTATTCGCCAAAAGAAAAAAAAAAAAATTCAGTTCGGAGTTTAAAAAGAAGTTATCGGGAAAAATGTAATTTACTTTTACGCCCCTAGCGGAAAATCTATGCGTAATTTGAAAAAGAAACTATATCTAAAATACTCTTCAACATAAATGGAACCGAAAGATAAAATAATTTTTTCAATTGGATGTTTAGAAGCAAATATGTGGAATAAAACGTAATTTTGAATTCGACATCATCTGCATTTACGCCCTCTAGCGGCGAAATTGTACATCGTAAAAAAAAAAAACGAAATAAAGGATCATCATTCGCATATTTCAAGCTTCCGAATGCAAAAATAATTTTTTAAATCGGACCAATAGTTGCAGAGATACCGTGGGTACAGACGGACAGACAAACCGATAACATAAGCACGATCTTTTTTTGCAAAAGACGTACTAAAAAGTAAATGTCGAAGTTCAGCACGGCTATCAGCAAACATGATAAGTGCGTGGGTGCTTATTTTCCGGAATTTCCGGAAATTAACAAAGAAATGTTCAACGGTCGAAATGTTTGGTGTCGAAGACCCGATCACCACTGCAGTTGACAAAACTATGTTATAAAGGTGGAAAATTCATCACAAATCAGCTAAGGAAAAGTGTGATAGAAGGCATGAAGTAATTGGAGATCATTTTTCTGGAATAAATAAATATCAGCAACTAGCTCTGTAAGTACAAAGATTGTGGCTAGCCCTAAAATTCCAACACAAAATCTATCAACACCAAAGCAGGAATCTGGACGCAGCAAACGTAAAGCAGAGGATTTGCCGCAAAATAAAAACAAAATAACCAATTTTTCTTTAAGCATTATGAACTATGAAGTTTTGCCTTCACCAACAGCATTAATGAGTTCAACAGACATGAATACAGCTCTGCATTCATTGAAGCATTTTATTCAACTGCAACTACTAGTTTATTCCATAGTTTTACTCACACCAAAAACTTCATTGTGAACTTACAGGGCCTATGGCTTATTATGTGAGTATACAAATCGTTCAAAGTACAAACTGAACAAACTTCGTTATGTACATTTCATAGTCTCTTCTGTACGAGAAAATACACCGTTGACACTGGCAGGCAGCAATTATGTAAGTTGCCTTTTTTTTTTTTTTTTCTTCAGTACTTTACTTTTTATAAGCATTGTAGTTTTGAAGGGTCAAACACTGGAAATTTTCAGTTAGTAGAATTTTATAAAGGCCACTATTCTTTAAAAAAGATATCAGAACTTGTCATAAAATAAGGTTGCCGTCTTATGCACGATTAGAATAACTAAAAGTTAAAAGAACTGATGCTCCTGTACACACCAAATGTGGTGAAGGTGATATGAATGACAGGTTAAAACAAACATGAGATCTTTCAGTCCCTCTTGGGATCATCCTCAGATGTGCTCTCACATCTGAGGATGATCCCAAGAGGGACTGAAAGATCAGCGTCATTTTCTTGTAGGACTTCCGTCCACAGGTAGTAGAGTTTAGGTCCCAGCCACCTACAGCGAGATCGCCTTTTGGGCAGGACACAGAAACGGAAGGAATGAGAGCAAGTCTAGCGACTTTTGACAGAACAGTTTGTAGTGAGATTAGAGTACAGTAGATGGCGCCACCGTACAAGTACGATATTGCACATAGATGGGTGAGAGAATTTCAGGGAGGACATAGGAAAGGATACCCATTTAACCAGTGGGTCCAGCCTGGGGGCCGTCACTTTACGTGCTCGTCCGATGCACGGCGGATATTCAGCGATTGTTAGTAAATCACACCATCTCTGAAAGATCAGCCCAGGCTAGAACCTGGGGACCCAGCATCGATAGCCTGAAACACTAACCACTAAGCCATGCGCGGCTCTGTGCTCTCAAATTAGTGATTCCGACCCTTAAATAACAGAAGGGGGAGTGTCATGAATCAAACTGTGCGTTCACTGCGCATGTCTGGGATTGTTCACGGGAAATTCCGAATCGCTGAATGGGTGATTGTGTCATCTGGTGTTAAGGCATTCAAGGTGGTGTCACTTTGAACATTATTTGAGTCCCTTGGCAAGAAATTTTTCCAAGAATTGGGGATGCACATAGGTCCTAGTCGTTACGACATTATTGCCCTTGATGAAAATTAACAAGCTCTCTGCAAAAAGTAACGATGTTTTGTTCCGTGGTGTTGTAACGATGGGAGCCTCCTGCCTAGCTGGGAAATATGGACCCTTGTTGGTAAGCGCAGTTTTTTGGTTTCGAGTCTTAATGTCATAAAGGCGCTCCTTCATTCTGATGTCCAACGTCCTCTGAGTAGATCCTATGTAAGTGAGAGATGGGCCATCTGGCTCAGTACTGTAAAGAGGTATGTTATATACTCCATGACGGGATCCCTGTTTGATTTGATCGCGGTCGTTGCGAATGATGGAGTAAGTATTTGATGTTATGAGGCCAAAATCGATTTTGTGACGATGACACATGTTTTTCATAATGCGAGTGACGTGTGGGCCATAGTACATAGACCCAACAAATTTCTTATCTCTTGTTTCCCTCACAAGTGTGGACCTGGTTGAGTTTCCGAGTCTCTTGTAAATCGAGTCCACCAAATGATTTCCATAGCCATGGTTTCGGGCGATTTCTTTAATTTTTGCAATTTCTTGTTTCTTCAGCCGGTTGCTGGAGGAGTGTGTAATGGCTCGTTGAATCATAAAGCAAGTTTTATGACATAGAGGGTGCATAGAGTTGTAAGGGATGATACTAGGGGCAGACATAGGCTTCCTGAAA
Source organism: Macrothele yani (assembly GCA_039090855.1). NCBI lineage: Eukaryota > Metazoa > Arthropoda > Arachnida > Araneae > Macrothelidae > Macrothele > Macrothele yani. Next base: position 19,193,215 of record CM077006.1, on the reverse strand, counting down.
ACTGAGGTTTGAATAGTGTGATTTGTAATATTTCTGGTTAGCAAGATATCCCAAAACGGTAAGATTCTTTCAGTTTCCAGTTCCAACGTAAAATTCTCTGACTGATGGCACTCCCCCTTCTGTTCTTTAAGGGTCGGAATCACTAATTTGAGAGCACATCTGAGGATGATCCCAAGAGGGATTGAAAGATCTCATGTTTGTTTTAACCTGTCATTCATATCACCTTCACCACATTTGGTGTGTACAGGAGCATCAGTTCTTTTAACTTTTAGTTATTCTAATCGTGCATAAGACGGCAACCTTATTTTATGACTAACTGAGCACGAACTTTTCATCTATTTTTATCAGAACTTGGAAATAAATTATGAATATAATACATATGCAGTTACGGAAAAATTAATAGCTGCTCTGGAAATTTCTGACGTTTTTTGGGTTTTCAGTGTTGCTACAAAAGTAAATATGCAGAAAATACTTTAAAATGATATATATATATCATTTTAAAGCACATTTCATGCAGAAGCGAAATCAGTTTAAAGAATGGGAATATCTTTAACAGAACGCAAGTTTTGAACTGAAATCTGCAGCGAAACAGAAATCATTGCAAAGCAACATGTTCAAATACAATTACGTACCTAATATTTCGTTGGGTGACCTTTTGATTTAACAACGGCTGCACACCTGTTGGGCATGGAGTCAACCAAGTTACGCAACATGTCGGATGAAATACAGTTGTGCCAAACGTCAGTAATTGTGTTAATCAGCCCCACTTCATTTGTGGGGTGACGTTCGTGCACTTTTCTTTTCAGAATGCGCCGCAAATTCTCAATCGGGCTCAAGTCTGGCGAATTACCAGGCGCCGTCCCGGTGGCGCAGTGGTCTAAGAGATGAGATGGCCTCTGATCATTCGTCCGAAAGGGGTCCGGGTTTGAATCCCGGTGAGGCATGGATGTTGTGTTTGTCTTATGGTACTGGCTGTCTCCCTTCCCTGGATCCAGTGAACCTAAATTAGGGACGAGCTACTGCTTATAGACCATTGAGTTGCTCATGGTAGTCGTTAAACTTTCAATAAAAAAAGAAAAAATTACCAGGCCAAGCTTATGTGACGTCTTTAGGCAATGTTGTGCACAACATTGCCTAAAGATGCCACATAAGCTTTAATGTTGTTTGCACGGTGGCATGGGGCCGAATCGCCGTGGAAGATGTATGGCTGACACTGGGACAATCACGTCCAGAAGGCACCATCTTGTCCTGGAGGATACATTTGTACACCTGTGCATGAACAGTGCTCTCACACACATGGATGCTGCCCACTCCAGCAGCAGCAGCGAAACATCCCAAATCACAACACTGCATGGATACTTTCTTGTCTTAAGTGTGTAAGAAGGATGCAACGCAACGCTATTTCGTCGAAACACTCTGCACATGGCGTCGTTACCGTCGATGTTCAATTTTGTCTCATCAATAAGTAACACTTGACGCCCCCTATCAGTGTTCCACTCCTTATGTTCCTTTGCCTATTTTAAACGTTTCTTGCATTGTACATTGGCTAGCAATGGCTTCTTTACCGCCCTATGAGACGTCAGATCCGTAGAACGTAACCTATTCCTCACTGTTCGAGGGCAAACAACAGTACCACAGCTCTCCCGCAATTCTTTGGCAACAACTGTTGACGAGACGAACCTGTTTCGCAGACATAACCGTTTCAACGCGTTGTTACTTCTAGGAGTTGTTTTCATTTTTCGGCCGCATTTACCCAGCCTGCCATTCTCAATTCCACCCATATAACGGATCTTCACCAGCTGTCGTCCAGCTCTTGTGCATCCCTGTTATCCGGGCAATTTCTGCATTGCTTTTGCCGAGTTCACTTAGTCACCATTCTCGAAGCTTTTTGTGCTTAAATATCACCTAATCTTCCCATAATTGCACAGAACAAACGAAATGCACTCTAAACTTCAGATTTGCACTGCAGTCCACAGAACTAACAACTGCACACTCACCAATGCAAACGAACTACGTACGCGAAAACGTCTGGAATAACCCCAGCAAGCAAGCGTCATTTTCTTATAGGACTTCCGTCCACAGTGAGTACATTTTAGCTCCCAGCCAATTACAGCGAGTTCGCCTTTTGGGCAGATGAGATTAGAGTACAGTAGATGGCGCCACCGTACAATTACGATGTTGCACATAAAGGGGTTAGAGAATTTCAGGGTGGGCATAGGAAATGATACCCATTTAACCAGTGGGTCCAGCCTGGGGGCCGTCACTTAACGTGCTCGTCCGATGCACGGCGAATATTCAGTGATTGTTAGCAAATCACACCACCTCCGCAAGATCAGCCCAGGATCGAACCTGAGGACCTTGCATTGGTAGTCTGAACTGCTAACCACTTAGCCATTCGCGGCTCTGGAATAACTCCACGCACATCGCCTGCCCTTTATATCGCCTGTACACGGACGTACAAGCAGTCTCCGTCGGCTTGTAGCACCGACGATGACATTTCACATAACGAAGTGTGCTTCCTTCGCAGCACATTTCTGGTCATAACTTGATGTATATTGTGAGTATTGTCTGCATATTTACTGTTGTAGCAACACCGAACACCCAAAAACGTTAGAAATTTCCAGAGTTGCTATTAATTTTTCCGTAACTGTATATTCCTGTTTTTTTGTTTTTTGTTTTTTTCGTAAACGTTCTGAATAAGCACCCGTGTAAGCGGTGTTCACCCAGTTCTTAGATCTTTCTGTTTCACGTGGAAAACTAGGGAATTCCTATTATCTAAAATATCCCTTGATTCCCTTCACAGACAGATTAGTCAAGCATGAAAACAAAAATGTTCCAGTTCTCCTTTTTCACACACTCACACACACTCACACACACACACACCCACCCACACACACACACACACACACACACACACACACACAGACTCACTCACTCACTCACCACCTAGATTAAAACAGTCGACGACGAAATGAGCAAAAAAAAAGGGGAGGATTCTTATTATAGGCAACTGTACGGCCCACACAAATATCCGAGGTTTCCCATTTCTGCAAGAATACCGATTTTACCCCCCCTCCCATACGATTGGCCCAACTCCGCATGAGTTTTACGGAGCAATTCTCCATGGTTTTTATAGCCCAATCCCGCATGAGGTTTATAGCCAGAAGCTTCTATGGAAGTGCGTACTGTATATGTTCAGTCAGTGAGCGAAGATTTGCAAAACCAAAAGATTTAATCGTGCGCAAATATTGAGAATATAATTTGGACAAAAATTCTCGGACCGTTGTTATCGAAGTTGTATGTAATCCCTGAATTTTTACGTACATTAGTTTCTGTGGAAGTGCGTGCTGTATATGTTGTGCCAATGAGAAAGTATTTCTTGTGTACTGTATATGCTGTATGCATTGTGTCAATGAGAAGTTTCTGTGGAAGTGCGTACTGTGTATGTTCAGTCAGTGAGAAAGTGCATTACAGATAAATAATCCCTACTAGACAAAATAAATTTTATTTCCTTGCTAGAGGTGGCCGGACAAAAAACAAACAAAAAACTCATGCGGAATCGGGCTATCAGATGAGGGGGGGGGTCGATATTATTGCGAAAATGCGCGACCTCCCAAATAACGGGGTTATATATAACCCCGTTATTTGGGAGGTCGCGTAATAGAAAGAACTGTTCACCGTCTTCTCAATAACAGCACAAGCAAGGTGCAATGAATCAGGGAATGATAGAAGATAGGAATGCTCTTTACACAAAAGTTGTATACTTCGGAAAGTTCTAATTTATTTAGAAAAAGGTGAAGCAACACAGTTACTGACATTAGAATGACATATGATATGGTAAGCTGAGCTTGGAGAGCAGTTTCAAAAGTGCTGCAAATATGCAGGTTGTGCAAGTTTTTTATATGAGCAATGAAGACCTATTTGCAAATGAGATTGAAGATGAGGGAAATTAAAATGTTCAAGTTAATTAAACTTGGAGTCATCTGAGGGTGGAGGGGGGACGGCATCGCCTCGGATGTTTCTTTTCTGAAGATTATGTGAACATTGATTAGCTCTCGATAGAATCGCTGTGTACATAAGTGGAGAACATTCACGACAAGAATGATCAGTCAAACGATGAAGTAAGAAATTACCATAGAAAAGAAAACATTTTCAAACAGACTTGCTATTGAAAATTTAGAAAATCTTTATTAAAGTTTATTTTGTATCTAGATACATTTCAACCATTGCTTTAGAGGAAGTTAAATAATTTAACAGATATCATAGCAAGCACACAAAACAGGCTACGACTGACTGATATTTTATGACAGGCCATGTTGTAGCGACCGGAAGTCCGAGGGAGCAATGTCTGGGCAATAGGCGGGTGAGGTAAGATGTCCCAGCCAAGTGCTTCCAAGAGTTCCAGCACGGATTTGGCGACATGAGGTCTAGCGTTGTCGTGGAGAAGAATAACCTTGTCATGTGGGATCCAGTTTCCGAGCTTATGGATAATTTCCATTGCCTTTAAACGTTTGCTAACCGTTGACTCATCGATCCGTAGTGTTTCAGATAACTCGTGGAGCGTCTGACATGAATCCTCGTCCAATAAGGCCTCCAATGCGTCATCTTCGAACTTTTGCGACTGCCCATGGCGCTCTTTGTCCTTCACGTCATGTTCGTTGGCTTTGAAGCGTCGAAACCACTCTCTGCATGTTGTTTCCTATAGGGCATATTCCCCATAGGCATGCACTAGCAAACGAGACTTTCCGTTGCATATTTCTTGAGATGAAAGCAGAAGAGTAATGTTTCCCGCAAATGCTCCTTTTTTTGGTACGTAACTCGACATCGTGAATGCGATACAAACTCGTGTTCTGTGCCCTCCGATCGCGTGTCACACACTGCTTCGCCCAGACTACGGACGGTACGTGCGTGCACAAGGGAGGTCACGTGTGGCCCGGGTCACAGCGCACCACTGCTGCGCTCTATTGGGCAACAGTGGGAATTAATTCAAGCACCTAATAAAAACGTCAGCCGTGGAAGCAAAATAAGTGGAATTATTCGCGAATCCAGATGGGCTTCTGTTGACTAGAGTTAAAGTGCATTCTTGGCGGTGGGTGAATACGAAAATAATGTACCCTTTCCAAATATTCCACACAGTAAAATGATTTCGAAAAACACCAAACCAGAGGAACAATTCTAAGTTAATAAAATAAACCCACAGGAAGGCGGGGGAGGGGAGGGGGGGGGTAACAGACAGGTCATTCAAGGTGTGCTCGTCCCATCTAAGTTTAATGGTTTGAACTTGCTAAAATACCTACCAAAAGCACACACGTATAATAATTTGGTTTTATAAAGTCCTTGAAAATTGCTTGAATTTATTTTGCTTGCAAGAGTACAAACCTTGTATTCATAGTTTTCGACTCAGGCTCTTAAAATTCAGCCCAAACTCGGCACTAGTGTCTGGATGGTAGGGCAGTGTATATACATAATGAGTTCAAATTCATATATTCGCCCTTCTGCAGATTTCAATGTATTGTTTATTCGTAAATATTGGCGAAACTGTAGCGAAGCCCAAAACCGATGAGATTTTCTGCACTGAAAAAAAATAAAATAAAAAAATAAATAAATAGGATCTTGGGTTAGTTATTTCGCTGTTTACAAGATCAGATGTGGAGTTGTTCCATTCTACCGCGCGAAAGGACATGCAGAAACTAAAAAGCCGCCTCATCATTTTCTGATGCTTTAGAAGAATATCAAACGGTGAAAATTCTGTTGAAATATTACGCTTTCGCACTTGTTTCGTTCTTCGATGGTGAATGCTCTTGTTCTTGAAGGAAGGAAAGAAGTGATGTCGATATCACGTTTTTTTTTTTTTCCTTCCTGACTTTGTTAGACGTAGAAAGTGGTCATTGTTATAGAGGTGGTCAACATGCAAGATAACTGCATTTTAATTTTATTATGTAATATAATTAAATGTTGTTATCTTGATAGGAAATACGAGAAAAACAACCGTGTGTTTCGGAATTTCGATGAAATAAAGTGTTCCATACACTATCTGGCTGTCTTCAAATTGCTTTCCTCCATGATTCAATAGTGTTTCTAAAGTTACAATTTCCAGCTCTCTGTAATAATCACCCTCATTTGAAGCGTGCATTTGTTACTGCAAACAAACGTTTGTGCGATAACAGCTGTAAGGCAGATGAAATGTTCTCAAACAATACGTTGCTGGACTAGTTGTTGTGTGATTACAGTTCAGATTGTTGAAGCTTACATCGTTTATTGTCTGGGAGAGGAGTTTTGATTGCTGTTCGGATGCGTATCTCTTGGACCAACCGCATCACAGATATTTGGACAATGTTTGCCCTTGGAGTACTTCCATTCCTCTCCACAAATGGCTCCCGACTGCCAAAATAGAGCGCCATGCACCGGATCGATATCAAGTGTATAAATCGATCTTTTCAGGTTTTCTATTTATAGATCGCAGTACACATTTAAACTAAGGTGGACCAGTGTGCGCAAAATACGCTACTTCCTGTCATTTTTAGGCTAAGGCCACACGAGCGATACTTACTGCCGGATTTCTGCAGTGAATGAAGCTGCTACAAAAGTCGCAAATGAATGGCCGGACAGTAGCCGTAAATGTTGCTCTCATCACAAGGGCTGTCCGGTCACATGAGCAGTATTTGCATCAGCCAGACTGCATATTGTGTTGGGTGATGGTAGTTTGATGAAATATGAAGCTCCAGCGTAATAATAATAATAATAAAAAAGAAAGCTGTTCAATTGTTATTATTATGTTTAATAATAAGTCGACGTCGGGGAACATATCATAGGAAGTGGTGGATCCATCCTAGTATCAGTGAAAGATTGAAAACTTCGACAGTTCCCAAATAAGTTTTTTGAATATTATAGAATGTCTATAAAGTCTTTTGACTTTCTTCTCTCCGTCGTGAGTGACAGCCTTAAAATATCTGATACTGCTATGCGGCTATGTATATGCGTGGAAGAAAAATTAGCAGTTACATTACAGTAAGTTTATTTGAATAATGTTTATTAATAAGTACTCAAAGTAACAAGTTAGTAAAAAATCATGCAATGCATTGATTATAATACGCTTTCCAACATACCAGAAATCATTACTCAAGTTATGAGGATAATTGCTGTGGAATAAATCTCGGTCCTGTGCCCTGACCTTTGATCCCATTTCGATGATATTCAACAGAACCGGTTCCGTATACCTCCGAAATAACATGATAAAGCTTTGTCGCAATCGAAGCATTTTTACGTAAGTTATGATGCATAAGGGCTACGGAATAGATCCCGCTCCTGTGTCATAACCTTTGACTCCATTTCGCCCATTTTCAATAGGATTTGTCCCCAGGTAGGCCCCTACAACATACTAACATTTCATCCAAATCAAAGAATTTTTACGTAAGTTATGACGCATAATGGCGATGGAAGTGATTCCGCTTTTATGTCCTGACCTTTGACCGCCCATTTTCAATAGGGTTTGTCCCCAGGTGGTCCCCTACCAGATACTAAAATTTAATCGAAATCGAACCATTTTTACGCACGTTATGACGCATAAGGGCAATGGAACGCATCCCGCTCCTATGTCCTGACCTTTGACCCCACTTCACCCATTTTCAATGGGGTTCATTCCCAGGTGGTGTCCTACAATATACTAAAATTTCATCGACATCGAACCATATTTACGCAAGTTATGACGCATAAGGGCAATGGAATGGATGCCGCTCCTATGCCGTGACGTTTGACCCCATTTCGTCCATTTTCAATAGGGTTCGTCCCCAGGTGGTCCCCTACCACATAATAAAATTTCATCGAAATCGAACCAGTTTTACGCGAGTTATCGTGCCGACAGACGGACGGACAAAGCTGGAGCATATACGCTTCTTCAACCTACGGTTGGAAAGCGTAAAAAAGGGAATACATGTCAAAGTGAGTGTACGAGCTACACATATATAAAAGAACAAAACCAATATCAATTATACTTCTTAACATCGTTTTTTGAAATATTCCATAGTCTTGAATATTGCTGTACAATATGAAGTGTTGGCGATATAAGTACATAAAGAAAATGTTTTGTACCATTCACAATTGAAGGAAAGATAACACCGGCTCTGTCTGATTCAACGTTAGTTACAATTGACGGTGACACTGGATATCTCCTCCTTCCATTGCCAGCACAGCTTCTGTAACCTTCATCCACGCATCAGTTTTCTTGTTCTTATTTCTGTAGCTCACATTTCGAATCGAACAGCACATCCTAATTTTGAACTTCAATTACTATCTGTTCACTGTCAATAAAAAAATCCATCGTGATTAATATCCAAACCACAATCGAAACCAAACACACCACTCGCTACAAATGTCGCTATGTGTGGCCAGCTTTCCTGCTACAAATGAAGCGAGTAAAATGGGTCGGGGCCATTCTTCTGCGACATGACGTTGGTGTCGCACTCTCTACCTCATTGGCGACATTTACTGCTGTGTCTGGCCACTTTATTATAACCACCTGACAGTTTTAAGCAAATGAGGTATGGCTGCACGCTGTTGCCGCCAGAGGGCGAGGCTAGTGTAAAAAGGGAAAGCTTAGTGCTTGCGACAGCAGTAGAAGTGATTTTTGGGTGACGAGATGGGTAACAATGCGATTTAACGGACTTTCAACGTGGGATGATTGTAGGAGCTCGGAGCCATGGAGCGAGTATCACTGAAACCGCCGCATTCGTGAAATGTTCCAAAGCAGCTGTTGTTAAAGTGTTTAAAGACTGGACTGTCAGCCAAAAGACTGGGTCTCTACGTGCAACGTGTGGTCGTCATCGACTAGTGACTGCTCGGGCGGAACGGAGAGTGTCCAGACTGGTAACAGACAACAGAAGGGCAACAGTGCAGCAAATTACAGACCATTTTAATCAAGGATCCCCTCAAATGATCTCTGCACGCACTGTTCGCCGTACACTGCATCGGATGGGATATGGCAGCCGAAGGCCTGTCCGAACACCTTTGCTGTCTGCAGTTAACAAGAGAAAACGTCTCCAGTTCGCACAAGGATTGGACAGTCGATAATTGGAAACAAATTATGTGGTCCGATGAATCACGTTTTCAGTTGCACCATGCCGATGGCCGAGTGAGAATTTGGCGGAAACAGCACGAAAGCATAAACCCCAAATGCATTGCTACAACCCTTCAAGCTGGTGGAGGCAACGTTATGGTTTGGGGAATGTTTTCCTGGCATGCTTTGTGCTTTTTGATTCGTGTCTGACTGGCGCATCATATCTAAACATCGTTGCGGACCAAGTGCATCCTGTGACGTGGATGGTTTATCCCAATGGCGATGGCTACTTTCAACAAGATAATGCGCTCTGCCATGGTGTTCGGATTGTACAGGATTGGTTTCAGGAACATGCCGGTGAGTTTACTTTGCTTCGGTGGCCCCCACAATCTCCAGATCTCAACCCCATTGAGAATTTGTGGGATGAAGTTGAACGAGCCATCAGACAGCTGGATCCACAACCCTGCAATCTCACACTCCTGGAAAGTGCTATTCATCAAGCATGGTCTCAGATTCCACAAACCACTTATCAACATCTCGTGGAGTCCATGCCACGAAGAATCGACGCAGTATTAAAGGCAAAAGGTGGCCCAACGAAGTTCTGAGGGGGTGGTCATAATAAAGTGGCCGCTCAGTGTGTACGGCAGGCGTGTAAGTTCATTACACGAGTCATTTAAAAAGTTTTGCACACTGTGAGTTATCCCTTAAAAAACGAAATTATTTCACAACAGGCCTTCGAAGTCATCTCCATGTTTCTTTACGGCAGCGGCCCAACTTTTGGGCAATCTTGTATTCCAGTCAGGACACCTCCATTGTCAAGGCGTCGGATTACTCGGGTCACCTCATTAGAAACATCTGTTTCAGAGGAGTGGCTTCTTCAGTTTTTGGAAACAAGTCATAATCTGGTGGAATCATGTCAGGGTGGGCGCGTAGGGAAGCAATTTCGATCCATAAAAACTTCTCGCCTTCTGTCTCGTACCTCTGAAGCAATTCTGCGATCCCGTTTTGAACTGCTTGCTGCTCTTCACCCAGATTTGGCTGCCACTTTTCTCTTCTGTAATTTTTCAGTTAGGATTCTGAAAACCGAAGCGATAGACACGTTTGCTTCATATGCAATCTCTTCACATGTTTTCCGTCGATCTTCCAAAATGCTGTTGACGATGACCGCAGAAGTGGCGTCCGTTGCATCTGATGGTCGGCCACTTCTTGGGTCGTCTTCAATGCTTTTCCAACCTTGGCGGAAACGAGAAACCCACGCGACACTCTGCTACGATCCTCTACACTAACCCCACAAACTTCACACAACGCTTTATGAATTTCGGTAGGGGATTTTCCTCGCACAGTTTCAGTTTTAATGTAGGATCGCTGGTTGCTTAAGCGAGATCTGACTTCACTCACTTTCTTCTCCCATTTAGAGGCAGAATTTTTCGGAACAGGAACAAATTCGCCAGCAAACGTAGACACAACTTTGTATAGTCTGACTCACAACTGGCGCCACGATTGGTGCTATTGTATCATCCTACGAGCAGCAATTGCGCAATGTGCAACACTTTTGAAATGGCCTACGTATTTGGCCTAGTGATAAATAACTCGGTCATCTCCCTGCATGCTACACCGAAGAGCCAAAACATTATGTCCAGCTCGCCTTTATGCAAAATCGAAGCAACTGCTGGTAAACTACGTGCGCGGGTGAATGTGGTGAAACGGTATACATTAACACCTGATACTTGTTCTTCAGATGAGAAAGGCCAAGGCCAAAATGTAATGGCCAGACGTCAGGGTCAGATCATTTCCCAGACGGCAGGGTTTGTGGGGTACTTACCACGTCTGGTCGTGGTAAGTCCCTTCAAAAATGGTGTTTTCCGAGGAGGGAAACACCACGAAACCGCCAGCTAGGTGTGGGACGACCGCAACTCATTGATGCTACAGCAAGGAGGTTATATTACTGGAGACACCACTGGATCTGCCGCCATAGGTCACAGCTAATCTGTGGTGTGACGTCACAAGCAGGCGAAAACGAACTAAATTATACCGTTGATAAAACAGTAAGCTTGTGTATCATTGATAAAAATTATTGAATTACTCATTTTATCTGTTTATATATGCTTAGAAGCTTTTGTTCCATTGGTTTCAAAGCAGCTTCTTTCTGCGGCTGCGTCGTGCCTGCTCATGACGTCATTTGCAGCACGGACGGTGACTTATGGCGGCCAATGCTGCGTGGATAGGAGTGGTGCCTCCAGTAATATAACCTCCTTGTGCCACAAGTGAGCGAAGGCTTTCCCGTATGGTTCAGGCCAACAGCAGAGTTGGAAACGGGTCAAAAATTTTGTACCCTGACTCGAGCAAATCTGCTTTGAACTATAAATTCGAAACTCAATTTATATATATATATATATATATATCCATCCCAATAACTTGTTTGATATTTAATAGCTGAAATCCTTTTTTAATAATAAAATTTGGTTACTTGCTAAATTTTAGTGCCACTATTTTGTGTAATCCAGAAGCAATGGCTGACTATGACCGTGACCATGGAGTATATTTTAAATGGGAATCATTATTTACGATTACACAAATGAATTTTTTTTTAAAATGTATTTAGATTGTTCACTCTTTCCACGCTTTGATGGAGGTGCACATACTTTCATATGGTCCGTTAGATTTTTGGTTCCACAATCTTTTATTACACCGTCGACATCTTTCTTTGTAATTATACACTTTCCACATTTTGAACAGCAAGCAAGACCAAACAACACAGAGCGGTGGCGCAGTGGTCTAAGCGATGGCCTCTGATCATTCATCCGAAAGGGGTCCGGATTCGAATCCCGGTGAGGCATGGATGCTGTGTTTGTCTTACGGCACTGGCTCTCTCCCTTCCCTGGAACCAGTGACCCCAAAATTAGGAACGGGCGGCTGCTTATAACCCATTGAATTGCTCACGGTGGTCGTAAACCTCTAAAAAAAAAAAAAAAAAAAAAAAAAAAAAAAAAAAAAAAAAATTATTCACCGGTTCCTTAATGAGACGAAACAATTTCCAGCATTCACTCTTCCCCTTGTGGTTATCAACAAGCACGTATTTATTGGCCTCGATGCCTTTCTCAACCTCCTTAATATTAAATACATCCATATTAACAAATAAGGAGTTAATTTCGACATGACATGTCATGGGGAACGGGATGTTAGCACATCAATCGAAAACCTTTGAATGCTCAATGTAAAAGTTGCGATGTGAAAAGTAACTCTTAGTCATACAGTGAACTTCGCACGGAGGGAGTGAATCAGCTGAGAAGCAGGCGAATGGCGTTTGCCTGTACCTTGCCCTGGACAATCTTACTGTAAAAAAACGCAAATGAAGTATCTTTTTACAATATGGTGTCAGTGTGTCTGTGTCTGACGTCGGTCGGTAGAAATTTTCGTTGCTTTAAGAAAGAGACGACAAAATTTTCGAATGGCAAATCATTATTCACTCCGTGGGTGCCCAGTACCGACTACAGAATTCCACAACGCGCATATTTCTTTGTAATATATTTTTCTCTTTTCAAAAATAAAACTGGAATAAAATCGGGTCAAGAACACCTTGACCCGACCCGTTGACCCGTGACCCGTTTCCATCTCTGGCCAACAGAAGGAATACTATGACCCAACTAGCTTGTAGTTTTAAATTTGCTGGTGATGGGAGTAATATGTCACAACACAGTACATCAAACTCTGCCGCCCCGGTGGCGCAGTGGTCTAAGCGATGGCCTCTGATCATTCGTCCGAACGGGGTCCGGGTTCGAATCCCGGTGAGGCATGGATGTTGTTTGTCTTACGGCACTGGCTCTCTCCCTTCCCTGAAACCAGTGACCCTAAATTAGGGACGGGCGACTGCTTATAGCCCATTGAGTTGCTCTCGTTGGTCGTTAAACCTACAATCAAAAAAAAAAAAACCCCATCAAACTCTGCTGAAAAGCAGGCTGCGTGACCGCATGCCTCTCCGAGTGCCCATGCTTGAGCGGCGCACGGGCCTGGCCTGGCCTGCACTTGCTTGTGTTCCGTGTAGTCAGATTGTTGATTAATTTAGGCCATTCTGTTTTTGACGTCTGTCTTTTCCCTTCCCATGATCATATTTCTTGTTTCTCGCAATCATTCTTCTCTCCCGCTCTGTGATATTAGACGTCCGGCCAAGAGAACAAAATCATATTCTGCGTACGAGAGCTTGTTGTATTTACCATTAACTGTGTGTAACTCAGCATCAGTTTATAATATGTTCTGGGCAAAAGTGTCAAAGAAGACAGTACTTAACTCGTATAAACAGTGATCTGACCCTACGAAGGGTTCGATTATGAAATGACGATAATTTACTTAAGTTAACTGAATACTATATATTGTATTTGCCGTATTTCTAGTTACTCGTGGGTTAGTTAACTTGCTTATGCCGTCTTTTTACACGAGTTACAAGTTATTCCAAAAAGTTACAGCACAAATACCGTCTATGTTAAAGCAAGTGACATTTACACAAATGAAACCTATGCCGGGCCTGACATTCCCTGGGTGGGAACAAGTCGAGCCTTGCATTGACTAAAGTGAGCCCGAGCCGGACTGTGTCCTAAAATGTTGCCTCTGCAGGGTTGTAGCCCATGCTAACCTCAGTTCACGGTCGAAAGCGCCTACAGTAGGCACGGGATCATCAAAACTGTTTGAATGATCAGAAGAAGGTCGCCTGTTCCGATGAATTTTTCGTTTCCTGTTTGCAGTATGTGGAGGGCCGGATACGTGTGCGTCGTTTACCTGGGGAAGTGTTGGCACCAGGGTGAACCGTGGGATGAAAACAAGCCAGTGGAGGAAGTTTAATGCTGTGGGCAGTGTTCTGCAGGGAAACCCTGGCCCAGTCATTCATGTGTGGGAAACTAGGAAACTATGACTTCTACTACCTTCCTAAACATCATTGCAGACCAGGTACATCATTTCATCGCAAGGGTGCAGTGGAGGAAGTTTAATGCTTTGGGCAATGTTCTGCTGGGAAACCCTGGGTCCAGTCATTCATGTGCAGGAAACTCTGACATCTACCACCTACCTAAACATCATTGCAGACCAGGTACATCATTTCATGGCAAGGGTCCAGTGGAGGAAGTGTAATGCTTTGGGCAATGTTCTGCTGGGAAACCCTGGGTCCAGTCATTCATGTGCAGGAAACTATGACATCTACCACCTACCTAAACATCATTGCAGACCAGGTACATCCTTTCATGTTCATGGCAAGGTCTGGTGGAAAACGTGTAATGCTTTGGGCACTGTTCTTCTAGGAAACCATGGGTCCAGTCATTCATGTGCAGGAAACTCTGACATCTACCACCTACCTAAACATCATTGCAGACCAGGTACATCGTTTCATGGCAAGGGTCCAGTGGAGGAAGTGTAATGCTTTGGGTAATGTTCTGCTGGGAAACCCTGGGTCCAGTCATTCATGTGCAGGAAACTATGACATCTACCACCTACCTAAACTTCATTGCAGACCAGGTACATCCTTTCATGTTCATGGCAAGGGTCTGGTGGAAAAAGTGCAATGCTTTGGGCAATGTTCTGCTGGGAAACCCTGGGTCCAGCCATTAATGTGCAGGAAACTATGACATCTACCACCTACCTAAACATCATTGCAGACCAGGTACATCTTTTCATGGCAAGGGTCTGTGGAGGAAGTGTAATGCTTTGGGCAATGTTTTGATGGAAAACCCTGGGTCCAGTCATTCATGTGCAGGAAACTATGACGTTTACCAACTACATAACATCATTTCATGGCAACGTTATTCCCCTCTAGTACAATACAATACAATTATTTATTGCACACATTTAAAACTTACAGTTATATGAAAATGCAATAAATACACCAGGAGGAATCTGAACACATTGGATGTAAGGCGATTCCCCCTATCAGATGTAAGAAAAAGAATAAAACATATGGCATATATGAAAGCAAGTAAGATGGTTAAACAGAAGCACCACTGTTAGCAGCATGCTTGGAAATACAATTTAATGATAATGTTGAGATTCGTTATGGAGATCAGGGTGATTTACAATGTAATTTCGCATAGACAAGGAAAAGTTTTTGATATTTTCCAGGGATCTGATGCTCTCTGGGAGATTATTGCATAGGATAATTGCTTTATACAGTATGCTATTTAAACCATAATTAAGTCTAACACACGGCTGACATAATTTGTTGTTAGCAACAAATCTGGTGAAGATAGAATAAATAATCCAGATATTTGATGTCAGTTTGAAAAATAGGCAGTTTAAGATGCATTATTTAAAAAAAACATGATACCTAGTTTCAAGGTAAAAATTTCATGAATATTTAGAATATTTAGTTTTAGAAATAATGGTTTTGAATGAGACATGTAATCTGTGTTCAGCATATAGCTTGAACAGATTTCTTCTGTAATTTGAGCAAGCATAACTTATTGTTTGCACTTATATTTGAATACCAAGATTCCAGACAATAGGAGAGATGGGTATAAATAAAAGCATAGTAAAATGTTTTTAGGACATTGATAGGGAAGAGATGCTTAATTTTACCAAGCAGGCCAGCCTCTAAGAAACTTTTTTTAAAACAAACTGAACATGCGTATTCCAGTTAAGGAATTCATCAAACCAAACACCAAGATACTGAACTTTGTCCACAATTTTAAGGTGGAGATCATTAATCCTGACTGGAAATTTATTTATGTCCTCTCTTTTATGAACGTTTCGGAAATATACGGCGTTGGTTCTTAGAATATTAAGTGATAATTTGTTAGAGCATAACCAATGAGATAAATTTGATTGATCATTATCTGTAACTTATGCAAATCATGACATTTTTGAAAAAGGACAGTGTCATCAGCGTATAGCAAAGCATGATTTGATTGCAGGCACAGAGGAAGGTCATTAATATATAACAGGAATAGTAACGGTCCCAATACCGAACCTTGAGGGCACTCCACATGAAATATTACGTAGATCGGAGTTTATTTTATTTGCAGTGACATACTGTTTGCGATGAGAGAGGTAGCTCATTAAGAGGAAAGAATTTTGCCACGAAAACCGTATTTGGATAATTTATGTAACAGAATGTCGTGATTTACCGTGTCGAAAGCTTTTTGGAAATCAATAAAAACACAAATAGTATAATAACTGTCATCTCATCATCATCATCATCATTGTCAACCATTATCAATCCACTGCTGGACGAAGGTCTCCCCAAGTTTCCTCCACAACGGTCTGTCTTGTGCCAGTCTCCTCCATGTCACCCCTGCATACTTTCGAATTTCATCCACCCATCTCCCATGTGGTCTTCTTCTGGGTCTGATCCTGTCCCTTGGAATCCAATCTAAAATTTCGGCTGTCCATCGATGATCTGTCCTTCTGGCAGTATGTCCAGCCCATTGCCATTTCAGGGATTTAACTCTGATCATGATGTCTTCCACTCTTGTCATTTTTCGGATCCACGAGTTCCTCTTCTTATCTCTCCTGGTTACACCAAGCATGCACCTCTCCATGCTACTTTGAGTTGCCTGCAGCCTTTGTATGTCTCTTTTAGTTAAGGTCCACGTCTCTGCACCATACGTAAGCACTGGAAGGATGCATTGATCAAACACTTTTCTTTTAAGACATAATGGCATATTGCTCTTGAAAATTATGCTGTTTCTTCCAAAAGCTCTCCAGGCAAGTTTTGTACGCCGATTAATTTCTTCATCAATGTGACCCTCACTTGATATCTGCTGTCCAAGATAAACGTACGTGTCTGTTATCTCCAGCTTTTCTCCATCAATCGATAAATCTTCATTTCTTGTAAAAGCATTGAACATCACTTTTGTCTTCTGAAAGTTCATTTTTAATCCCACTTCTTTACTCTTGTCAGCAAGTTCCTGGATCATACTCTGCAGCTCTGATGGGGTAGTTGCAAAAATGACTACGTCATCAGCAAAACGAAGGTGGGTTAGATAATCTCCATTAATCTTTATCCCTTGTTTTCCCAGCTCAGCGACTGAAAAACACCCTCCAATGTGGCATTAAAGAGCTTCGGAGATATGGTGTCACCTTGTCTCACTCCCTTTCAATTTTTACGTGTGTTGTATTTTCAAACAGCCTAATCTTTGCACTTGCAGTTTCATAGATGTTATTAATAATATTAATGTATGCATCTTCAATACCGCAGGTTTTCAGAGCCATTGTAACTGCCGATGGTTTCACCGAATCAAAGGCTTTTTCATAATCGATAAAAGCCATGCACAATGGAAGTTCATATTCCCTCGCTCTTTCAATTAGTTCTCTCAGCACGTGGATATGATCTATTGTGCTGTAGCCACTCCTGAATCCAGCTTGTTCTCTCGGTTGAGCCATGTCCAGTGTTACCTTCAAGCGGTGTGAAAGAACTTTAGTGAAGATTTTATAAACTACTGATAGGAGGCTGATAGGTCTGTAGTTTCAGAGATCCTCAATGTCACCTTTCTTATGTAGCAGGATCATTGTAGCGGTGTTCCAATCTTCAGGAATCTTTCCTTCATTAAGGCATCGAGTGAAAATTTGGGCGAGTACTGTTTCGATTTCTCCACTTGCTTCTTGTATGATGTCTACAGTAATTCCATCTTCTCCTGGAGCTTTTCCTCGCTTCATGTTCTTGATTGCATGTGCAACTTCTGCTGGAAGGACTGGAGGAACTCTGGTACTGGTATCTTTCATGATGTCTGGAGTGCATATATCATCCCTTTCATATAATTTGGAGTAGAAATCTTTCACTCTTGTCAAAATTTCGCCTCTATTTCTTGTTACAGAACCATCTTCTTTTCTCAGTGCCATAATCTGTTTTCTTCCCTTTGCTATCTTTAGGCTTTGGTTGTTTTCAATTGCTTTCCTCACTAGTTCACAGTTGAATTTCCTTACGTCTTCAGTGATACTTTTTCTTACTGTCTTGCATAGCTCTATATATTCCACTTTGGAAGTCACATCTTCTTTAGTTGTCCTCATCTCTCTTCTTTTTTGCATCAACATCTAGTGCTTCGGAAATGAAGTTTGACTACTTTAGCAACAGCCATTTCAGTAGATCTGTTTCTTTGGAAACCGAACTGTTCCAAAGAGAGCATACCATGGGTGTGTAAAAAATCAACCATTCTGCTGTGAATAGATCTTTCAAAAATCTTACTCAAAACGGATAACAAAGATATCGGTCTGTAATTACAGGTAGATTCCCTATCTCCTTTTTTAAAAATAGGAATAACCTTAGCGATTTTCAGACTGTCAGAAAACTGACCTGAATAAAAACTCAGATTAATAATATTTGTTATACGTGGTACTAAAACAGAGATCGAGTCTTTTATGACTGCTATTAATATTGTCTGAACCAGCACTTCTTTTTAGGGACAATGAAGTGATAATATTATAGGTTTCAGTATCTTCCAAAGGGCGTAGAAACATTGAAAAAGGAACTTCCTTAATTTTGGATAAAGAAGCATAACCTTCAGTATTTGTGTGCAAGTTTTGCTGAGATGCTAAATCATGACCTATGTTAATGAAGTATTTGTTGAATTCATCAGCGCCTGATTTTGAATCAACATTAAAATTACCAGAATTTCCTTTTAATGTCAGCGGAGTTTCAGTAGCACAGGATCGTTTGTTAATTGCTGATTTGATTATTTTCCATTTTTGATATGAGCTATTTCCTGCATCTGAAATAGCGAGTTTGTAATAAGCAACTTTCGCATGCTGAATATCATTTCTTAGGGCATAATTATACCCTTTATACTTATCACGTAAGTGACTGTTATAAGGATTCTTTCTACTTTTTTTTACGAAGCTTATCCTTTTTTTTTTGATTGATCTAATGATTCCATTGGTCATCCAAGGTTGGATCTTAATGTCATATTACCGTTCACAAGGTAGTGTTAACTACCTTGTGAACAATTGTGATCTCAAGGAAATAATTCAAAATGTCTTGCAAAATTTTCTAGTTGGACAAGTTGTATTGAAGATACCGGACTTGTCCCAGTCAAAATTTGAGACTAGGTCAGCTAACGTGGTGTAGTCACAATAGGAGATTGTTTTGTGGTTAATTGAGTAATGGTAATTTGTAAAAAAGGAACATGAATGAAGACAGGGTTGTGATCACTAATACCAAAATCAACCACCCCGGACTTTAAAGCAGTATTAAGTAAGTTAGTACCAATATGGTTAATACCTTCTTTCAGAAGGATAATGCGCCATGATGCCGTGATTGTTCGACAATGGTTTACGGAAAATGAAAAGGATTTACAGATATTGTCCAAGCCACCAAATTCCCAAGATATCAATCCAGTCGAGTGTTTATGATTTGGGTTGGAAGAGCAAATCCGATGCTATCTGGTAACGCGATGTTACCAGATAGCACCAATGAAACGGCACGTGGAAGACCAACATCATATTAGGCAAGTGGTCATAATGTTTTGGCTCTTCGGTGTATATTACCGATACCCGCTGCAATATACGCCACAACCATCGCAGTCTGACAGATTCCTATACCGCAAAACCCGTCTTGGAAGGTCATGCACGGTTCTGTGAAAAAAATGACCGTCTTGACAGGTGACCACCAAGTAGAATGGTTCAGCTTGTCACAAAATCTCCCTACCCATTTGAAAATAAAATAAAGACTACTGTTTCTTCATGCATCCCGCTATGAACCGCTTCTTCTTCTCTGCCGTGCCATTTTGTTATTTTAGAATGTTGTTCTCTAATTAGCATATTACAGTGGTGCATTGACAGGACAGGGCTTGAAGAATATCTGAAAAGTTACCATGCCCAGCTGGACATGTGCAGATTTTTTTCTCGTATTTACCTCCCCAAGTAGTAATAGCTGGATGCGCCGGAAAAATTTTCTTTCAAGACAACAAATCAGAAACCTCATTTTTTTTTTTTTTTTTTTTGACGTAAAAGGTACGATGAACTTTTCTTACATGTTTTGCATATCCGTTTTAAGGGTCTGTATTCAAAATGTTCAACGCACAAAGAGCGTGTATCTCAAATTTTAAGACGAACATGCTGAAATCGGTATGAAATGGTATGATGATGAAATTGGTACGAAATGGCGTGATGCTGAAATCGGCATTTGATAAATTTAGTGATTCTGTCATGTTTCTTTTCGTTAAACGTTTCGCTCATGGTCACTAAACACCACAGGCTAGTTCTATCAGAGGCATGCAATCCCGTCGCTGGCTATAAACAACATTTGGAGCAAAACTACATATTGTTCCAATTTCTGAACCTGGAGCATAATATAATTAAAGAAGTGATATTCTTCTGCCCTTGGCACTCCTAGCAATAATACAACTTCCGGTGATTAGCAGTGAAATGTAAAAAACCAACATACAACGACTCCCCCCCCCCCCTCTCTTTCTTGTAGTCGGAAATCCTATTCCAAACTTTATATTTAAATCAAATTGAGCCGCCCTGGTGGCGCAGTGGTCTAAGGCGCTGGCCTCTGATCATTCGTCCGTAAGGGGTCCGGGTTCGAATCCCGGTTAGGCATGGATGTTGTGTTTGTTTTACGGCACTGGCTCTCTCCCTTCCCTGGAACCAGTGACCCTAAATTAGGGACGGGCGACTGCTTATAGCCCATTGAGTTGCTCACAGTGGTCGTTAAACCTCCAATTAAAAAAAAAAAAAAATCTAATTGCCCGGAACGAGCAACTAGATTTTTTATTTACCTGCCAAGGCCAATAATTTACATATCTCGGGCACGAGTCCACCGTTCTTAATTCAGGGCCACTGTTTGTAGGATTGGGACAAAACCAGCGCTGTTGTACAAAAATACACCGTCCATGTTTCATCCGGGACTAAAACTAAACTCGGGATTTATTTGAGTGGTTAGCCAGAAACCTACTCTCGGATCATTAAATGATCAAATGTAAAGGATTTTAGGAAGGAAGTGTCTGACCCCAGGTCTTTTTTTTTTTTTTTTTTTTTTTTTTGGTTGGAATTTTAACGATTACCGTGAGCAACTCAATGGGCTATGAGCAGTCGTCCGTCCCTAATTTAGGGTCACTGGTTCCAGAAAAGGGAGAGAGCCAGTGCCGTAAGACAAACACAACATCCATGCCTGACCGGGATTCGAACCCGGACCCTTTACGGACGAATGATCAGAGGCCAGCGCCTTAGACCACTGCGCCACCGGGGCGGCCCCAGGTCTTAAACAACCCTTCAGAAATAGGAAGCTAGGAGATTTGGGCTAGAGTGCCCGATAGGAAAGTGGCACGGAAGCGAAATAGAAAGGGAGAGGAAGACTCCCTTATTTATTACCAGGGGGCTAGTACCCGGGGTCCGACGGCTTAACGTGCCCATCCGATGCACAGCGGATATTTAGTGGATCGAGCGTTTGTACCTGCCTGGGATCGAACCTGAGATCCTTTCCGTGGCAGTCACGAACGTTGCCCACTAGGCCACCCGCGGCCCTCTCGGATCATTAGGCCGCCAGGACTGCTCAAATAGCATTCTGTTTTTCTTGAAAAGTATTCTTACTTCCTGTGTGTTGTGTGATGTTCACAGAAATGTTGAAAGGCATTCAACACTTACGCGCAACTGTGGGCACTACTGACAAATAGTTGTTCACCGCCCACATTCAAAATTCTGCATGGAAATAATTGTGGTCTCATTGGATGTAAAACAAAAGTAGGTAATGTCAAAGATTCTGAATTTGTTCACAGCGAGAAATTGTTTGAGCGCAATAATTTTTACTTTATCAATATTTAATATTTCTCTTTCATAATCGATGTCCAATATGGCCAAACCTAACGATCCGCGACGATTATTTCTCAAATAGTTTTTATTGATTTTGCTACGGAGAAAGATCCTTTTTGCCGTCGCAACAGTGATTGGTCTTCTGAAAAACTAAACCAGCGTTACTTAGGCAGGCATCTGGGGAATTCTATGGTGGGAGATAATTTTTAATAATTCTTGTGTGCATGCAAATCTTTTATATTTTGCCGCAGGACTACGTCTAACACCGCGGATAGTATGGAGCGACTTCCGGCCGACCGCCTGTGACAAAAATAGGTCCCAATTGAAATCATTATAGTGTTAAAAATACGTGCCGCACACTAATCGTGTTAGCATATTCGTAAACAGCATGGAGTCCAATTCGCGTACTGCGCAATACATCGTGCGCTTTAGGCTCCCTGTGCGCGGGAAAATGATGCAATATTTCTGGGTGTGCCGCCGCTTTTGACTTAATCTATCTCGACAACCGTGAGCGTAACACGACTGTGTTCTTCGTATATATGAATAGATCTCTTGACGAGATCTATTCAAATATACGAATTGCCGCCCCGGTGGCGCAGTGGTTCTAAGGCGTTGGCCTCTGATCATTCGTCCGTAAGGGGTCCGGGTTCGAATCCCGTTCAGGCATGGATGTTGTGTTTGTCTTACGGCACTGGCTCTCTCCCTTCCCTGGAACCAGTGACCCTAAATTAGGGACGGGCGACTGCTTATAGCCCATTGAGTTGCTCACGGTGGTCGTTAAACCTCCAATCAAAAAAAAAAAAAAAAAAAAAAAAAAACAAATATACGAAGAACATTTCGAATTGGTTTGAACTGAACATTTAAAAAATTGTTTTCTTGTGAACCGGTGAACTCTTTTGACAACATCGCGGTTTATCTGGACAACCGTGCAAAACGACTGTGCGTGGTATCGTTTTAAAGCTCTCGACGAGATCTATTCAAATATATAATTAAAGAACATATCGCAGTGGTTTAAACTAAAATTTTAAGAAAATGTTTTCGTGTGAACGGGTTAACATTTCCGACAGTGCCGCGGAATTCGCAGAATGAACGCAAGCAAAAGTGGAGAAAATCAAAACGAAAGGCAAGAGCAAGTGATAAGGAATGTAAGAAGACAGCACCACGTTGGGTAATTCGTGTATCGATATGCTTTGTGTTCGCAATGCATCCAGCATTTTTTGTAAAAATTATATAAGTTACTATCATAGACCTGTGTTGGCTATAACAAATTAAATAAACGCTTTGAAACCATACTCGACTAGCTCATTTCAACTCTCCGATCTTCAAGTCGTAGTCCTGCTATGTTCCAAACTGACGGCTCAATCAGAACTGAGCCTACCTGTATTTTTTTTTTTTTCCAGTCAGTTCTGTGTATTGAAATATAAAAAAAAAAACGTCGAATGCAGTTGAACAGGGGCAGCATCTCTTATCACAGGAATTAATGAAGAAAAAATCTTCATGGGAATCTTAGTTCCTTAGATGTTATCACAGAATTAAATGAAAATGGGTGCATGAGCAGCAGTGAAATGAAAACGTCAGCTCCCGGTAGCCAAGTGGTCTGAGTTGCCGGCTTTGGACCATTCGCCCGAGACCTGGTTCGAGTCCTGAGGAGACACGGGTGGTTATCTTACGGTACTGGCTCTCTCTCTTCCCTGGAACTAGTGACCCCAAATTAGTGGTACAAGTTGCTCATTGTAATAACTGCCGATGAAACATGGGTTCTGTTCTTAAGATTCATTACAAAAATCATGATCAAGTCGAAATTATTTTAAAAAGCATCATTTATCCAATACTTTGGTTTGCAGCAATAAATCGTTTTTGTAATTCATAAGGAATGAAATAACATTTAAATACAGAAATATAATGAAGCAAAATTATAAAATGTACCTAATATTTTGTTGCCCAGCCTTTTAGCTTTAATCACAGCTTTGCATCTTAACGGCATACTGTGAAGTTGTGAACAAGGTTTTGTAAAAGAATGGGTTGAACAATACGATTCCAAACTTGAATTACATCTTCAATGAGTTGAATTTTGGTTGTTGGCTTCTTTTTAGCACGTCTTTTGTAAAAAAAGATCGTGCTTCTGTTATCGGTTTGTCCGTCCCCACGGAATCTCTGCAACTATTAGTCCGATTTGAAAAATTCTTTTTGCATTCGGAAGCTTGAAATATGCAAATGATGATCCTTCACTTCGTTTTTTTTTTTACGATGAACAATTTTGCCGCTAGGGGCGTAAATGCAGATGATGTCGAATTTAAAATTACGTTTTAATCCACATATTTGCTTCTAAACATCCGATTGAAAAAATCATTTTATCTTTCGATTCCATTTATGTCGAAGAGTGTTTTAGATATAGTTTCATTTTCAAATTACGCATAGATTTTCCGCTAGGGGGCGTAAAAGTAAATTACATTTTTCCCGATAACTCTTCTCCTAAAACTCCGATTTGAAAAATCTTTTTTCAGCGGATACATCTCCTAATTAAAAATCTTTTGCATATAATTTCGAATTTTTGGTAAAGAATACTTTGGCCACCAGGGGGCGTAAGTGTTAATTTTTGCTTCTGATGTATTTGCTATAAAATCTGAGCTTCTAAAATATCGATTGAAAAAATTCTTTTGTGGACTGATGCACTCACATCGATAAACCTTTTCGGAA
The DNA here is from genome assembly GCA_039090855.1 of Macrothele yani. NCBI lineage: Eukaryota > Metazoa > Arthropoda > Arachnida > Araneae > Macrothelidae > Macrothele > Macrothele yani. The sequence continues at coordinate 19,168,743 of CM077006.1, read as the reverse complement.
TACTTTCTTCCTAAAATATCCCACAGATTCTCCGCCAGGGGGCGTAGATGTATATCTTATTTTTGTCAAAATCTGAACTTCTAGGAGTCCGATTTGAAAAATTCCTTCTTTGTTGGATAGTGTTTTTCGTGTGACATGTGCTTCATATAATTTCAAAATTTTCAAGTAATTCATAGACTTTCCGCTAGGGGGCGTAAAGGTAAATTGCGTTTCGCCCTATATCTCTGCTTCTAAATCTCCGATTTGAAAAATTCTTTCTGCACCGGATACAGCTCCTGATGGGAAATCGTTTGCACATAATTTCTAATTTTTGATGGGAAATCGTTTGCACATAATTTCTAATTTTTGTAAAAAAATGGTTTGGCCACCAGGGGGCGTAAATCTTAATTTCCGCTTCTGATGTATTTGCAGCAAAATATCAGCTTCTAAATTCTCGATTTAAAAAAACGTCATTTGTAGACCGATACTACTCATGTCGACAAACCTTTTAAGAACATTTTCTTCTTAAAATAGTGCATGGTTTCTACGCCAGGGGGCGTAGATGTATATCTTATTTTTGTCAATATCTCTACTTCTAAGAGTACGATTTGAAAAATTCCTTTTTGTTGGATAGTGTTTCCAGTATGACATGTGCTTCATATAATTTCAAAATTTTCAAGTAATTCATAGACTTTCCGCTAGGGGGCGTAAAGCTAAATTGCGTTTCTCCATATATCTCTGCTTCTAAATCTCCGATTTGAAAAATTCTTTCTGCACCGGATACAGCTCCTGATGGGAAATCGTTTGCACATAATTTCTAATTTTTGATGGGAAATCGTTTGCACATAATTTCTAATTTTTGTAAAAAAATGGTTTGGCCACCAGGGGGCGTAAATCTTAATTTCCGCTTCTGATGTATTTGCAGCAAAATATCAGCTTCTAAATTCTCGATTTAAAAAAACGTCATTTGTAGACCGATACTACTCATGTCGACAAACCTTTTAAGAACATTTTCTTCTTAAAATAGTGCATGGTTTCTACGCCAGGGGCGTAGATGTATATCTTATTTTTGTCAATATCTCTACTTCTAAGAGTACGATTTGAAAAATTCCTTTTTGTTGGATAGTGTTTCCAGTATGACATGTGCTTCATATAATTTCAAAATTTTCAAGTAATTCATAGACTTTCCGCTAGGGGGCGTAAAGCTAAATTGCGTTTCTCCATATATCTCTGCTTCTAAATCTCCGATTTGAAAAATTCTTTCTGCACCGGATACAGCTCCTGATGGGAAATCGGTTTGCACATAATTTCTAATTTTTGTAAAAAACAAAAAAAAATTGGTTTAGCCACCAGGGGGCGTAAACCTTAATTTCCGCTTCTGATGTATTTGCAGCAAAATATGCGCTTCTAAATTCTCGATTGAAAAAAAAGTCGTTTGTAGACCGAACTACTCGTGTCGACAAATCTTTTAGAAACATTTTCTTAATAAAATAGTGCATGGTTTCTGCGTCAGGGGGCGTAGACGTATATCTTATTTCTGTCAATATCTCGACTTCTGGGAGTCAGATTTTAAAAAAATCCTTCTTTGTTTGATTCTGTTTTTAGTGTGACACGTTTTTCCTAAAAATTCAAAATTTTCAAGTAATTCAGAGACTTTCCGCTAGGGGGCGTAAAGGTAAATTGCGTTTTCTGCTCCTAAAACTCCGATTTGAAAAATTCTTCCTGTAGCGCATACAAGACCTGATGGAAAATATTTTTCACATAATTTCTAATGTTTTGTAAAGAATGGTTTGGCCACTAAGGGTCATAATAAGTGTTAATTTCTGCTTCTGATGTATTTGTAGCGAAATTCGGGCTCCTGAAAACTCGACTAAATTTTTTTCTTGGATCGATACCGCTAATATGGATAAACTTTTTGAGAATACTTTCTTCCTAAAATAATGCATGGTTTTCCCACCAGGTGACGTAAAGTCACATCTTATTTTTGTCGATAACTCTGTTTCTAAGAGTTCGTAAGCTCAAGATTCCGTTTACAGCAATATCTGAGGGATTAAAGACCCGATTGAAAAACTTCTTTCTTCCGTCAGATACTATTGTTTTCCATAGTGATTCCATTGCGTTTGAATAGCTTTGATAAATTTAATTTGCGTCAGAACGGATTCAAAAGACGTGCTTATTACACCCGAAAATTCGGTGTCATCTTTCTTGTTTGATAGTTCATACGACACTTTGAACCACAAATTTTGGATCGGGTTCAAGTCAGGTAACTGTGGTGACCGATCAAGATGCTGAACATTTTTTTTTTTTTCCTGAAACCACTTTTTCAGTACTTTAGCACGATGACAGGGAGCAGCACTGTCATCTTGAAAGATAAAACTGCATTCGTAAAATCTTCTAGATGACGGTACATCATCTTGTTTTTTAATATCCAGATGTATTTCTGGGAATTTACCTCACCATCAACAATATGGAGGTTCTCAACGCCATGTGCACACCTGCAGCTCCAAACCATGACCTTCACCAGATGCTTAACAGTAGTGTCACTAAGCAACTTAGATGGAATTCTTCATGCTTGAATCTTCTTACGCAGGCACTACTCTGATTCACACTAAGGCGAAATTCTGATTCATCACTGAAAAGAACATTTCCCCATTGCTTGGTTGTCCACGACACATGCTGTTTTGCCCACATGAAGTCTACGCTGTCTTTGATTTGCAGTTAACAGTGGTTTACGCCTGCTTTTGCAGCCACATAAGTCATAGTGAAGCAGCCTCCTCCTAACAGTAGATGTACTAACAGTAACATCAGTCACTTCAGACCATCTTTGAAGCAATTCAGGTGAACTGAGCCTCCTTCCTGTCTGCCAAGCTTAGCTTTCTGAGCACCCCTTTCAGCTGATTGTAGTGGATCTGGACTTTCCACTGCGACGCATATTTTTAATTATCTCCAATGTCTTTTACTTTTTTCAGTTCCTAATAACTGTAGATTGACTACAGCCCACTCTTTCAGCGATTTGACGTGAAGAATATCACTCTTCGTGCAGAACAACTAACTATCTTTACTCTCCGCTGTGGACAATTCCGCAGTTTTAACCATTATTGAGAATGTAAACAAATTATACCCTAATAACAACTAGAAACGAACAACAACAACAACAACAACAATTCCAAGGTTTAGGGCCATTTCGCACTCATTTGTATGGACCGAAAGATGAAGTAATAGATTCGGGGTAGGGTCCTCTAATTGGAAAGAGTTAAAAGAGTAAGAGAAAAATTAGTGTTTGAGTTATAGGCCTATACTGTTAAAAGCGTGCGCTGGTCGATGAGCACTTTTAACAGTTAAGGAAAAAATAGTAGTTAATGCCTATCACTACCTAAGATAAATAAAAAAAAAAAAATTAACTGGGGCTATGCTGACCGCGGGGCGAAGGTGGCAGGGCCGAGGGAGAAGTAGTTGTTTTCCCGGGGATCCGATGAAGAGTACGATAAAGATTTGGTAATTTCTGGTAATTCCTGGGGAGCTAGCTGGTTTGCTGTGGCGAGTGTAGTAGGTGGTGCACTGGAGATTTTTTTTTTTTTATCAAGCATAAGAAGGAGAGATTTGAGAGAATTTTACTCGAAGCAGCGATATTTGATTTACCTGTTTTTTGTTTGTTTGTTTTGTAACACATTTTGTTTTACGGAGTTGGCTGCTTTAGTTAAGAAATTAGGGAGGTAAGGAATTTAATTCCTTTTAAGGGCCAAACTAGGGACATGATTGCTTAATAAGAAAATAATTAGTTGTTTATTAAGCTGAGACTTGCCCCGGAAATAAGGGGATATTGAAAACCATGTAGAAGTCGGACAGCCGCAAATTGCCAATGCAGGGTGCGACCGTAAGAGAGACGGGAGACTGGTGCTTTTAGGTGTTTTTGGGCTGTGCAGAAAATAGACTCCGAAACGATAACAGAACAAACTTATGTCGCGAACTTAAGGGAGATGGGTGCAGTGCGCTGAGAGTAGACTAGCGTAGGGGGTGACGGTGAAATTTCTCTCAGTCCAGGGTGGTTTTAAATCATTTTCCGTTTGAGATTTTTTCCTATTTGGAAAATGTTTCCTGCACTGCTTCTTTGCTTTCTTTGGTGGGAGCCTTGGGAGTGTGTTAAGCATGAATCTTGGTCTTTTATATAGTTGAACAGTTTCAGTGGAATATTCATTCACAACTTGCAGAGTGGGGTTTGGGTGAGATTTAATCTTTTCATAGAAATTTTCTGCATGTGTGCCAATTATTTCCTTGATAATAGATAACTGCAGTTTGGTTCTAATGTTGACATTTCTTTCTCTGGGGTCAGCATTTGAGAGTTGCCTGAGCATTTTATTTTGAAATCGCTGTAATTTTGACATATGAGATTTGAGGCAGACAGAGACATCTTGTGAGAGACAGCCAGACATTTTTATGTAGGACTTCCGTCCACAAAGAAGGTTTAGGCCCAAATTACCTACAGCGGGTCCGCCTTTAGGCAGGGAACAGAAACGGAAGGAGTGAGAGCAAGTCTAGCGTCTTTGACAGAACACTTTGTAAGTGAGAGAGAGCACAGTACATGGCGCCACCGTACAAGTACGATGTTGCTCATAGAGGTGTGAGAGAAAGTCAGGGGGAAGTAGGAATGAATACCCAACATAACCGGGGGTCCAACCCGGGGACCGTCATTTAGCGCGTACTCTTCCAATGAACGACGGATACTCAGCGATTGTTAGCAATCTCTGGAAGCCCCCCCCCCCCCGGTGGCGCAGTGGTCTAAGCAATGACCTCTGATCATTCGTCCGAACGGGGTCCGAGTTCTAATCCCGGTGAGGCATGGATGTTGTGTTTGTCTTACGGCACTGGCTGTCTCCCTTCCCTGGAACCAGTGGCCCTAAATTAGGGACGGGCGACTGCTTATAGCCCATTGAGTTGCTCACGGTGGTTGTTAAACCTCCAATCAAACAAACAAACAAAACAAACAATCTCTGGAAGATCAGCCAGGATTGAACCTGGGGACCCTCCATGACAGTCTGACTCACTAACCACTAAATATTCAATCAGATCAGATCATATGTAGAGAATTTTAGGAAGGGAGTGTCTGACCCCAGGTCTTAAACAACCCTTAGAAACAGGAAGCTAGGAGATTTAGGCTAGAGTGAGTGCCCGATAGGAAAGTGGACACGGAAGCGAAATAGAAAGGGGGAGGAAGACGCCCTTATTTATTACCGGACCAGTACCTGGGCCCCGACTGCTTAACGTGCCCATCCGACGCACGGCGGATATTTAGTGGTTCGAGCTTTCGTGCCTGCCTGGGATCGAACCCGAGGTCTTCTCCGTGGCAGTCACGAACGTTGACCACTAGGCCAACCGTGGCTCACTGAAGGTTCGAGCACTGCGTCAACCCTTATAAAGGCTGGAGTAGGTTTAGGATAGCATTAGGAAGCAGCCAATCTGGTAAAAGAATGTCTCTGATTGGCTGTACACTGACATGCAGCTAACGTGAATTTCAATGTGTGTCAAACCCCATATTTTATGTCATATCTTAAGAGCACAAGTGGCTACTGGAAAAACTAAGATATTTTTGAAATCTCCATTAAATTTCGTATCTAATGACATATAAATGATGCAATGACTATGAAAATTAGTTAGTTAAACTTAAAAATTCACGGTTTTTGCAGGTGATGCAGTACTTTTGCACACCACTGTAGTACGAAACACAAAAATATGTTTACGCCACATAACGAGAACACTGCTCCATACAGCAGATCATGATCTTACTTATCGTTAGTGGCATCCGCTGGAAAGCTTTATTTTATTTTTAAGTTCCTATGCGCAAAAGCTGTTTGTGGACAGACGGATGGGCAAAGTGATATCGTACCGTTTTTTCAAAAGACGCGAATTATATGCTGCATGGTTCACATGTTGATGCGACAGTGTTACGCCGAGTGGTTTCTTAAGAGGAGGTATTTGTGCATTACCCGCATAAACGATTATTACTTCTCAAAGTGGGAGGGTCTCAAGACCGTGTGAACAAGCCGACGTCGAAATGCCCTTTCCCCTCATTAATATTCTGTGCGGTGTTCTCCAAATGCGTGACTTGATCTTTGTTTTGCCGCTTGGTAATCTGTCGTTTGGTGCTTAAAGAGTTAATTGGCCCGGCGAACCTTTGTCACCCCGGGAACCCCTTCCCCCCTCTCCAGCAGTTGAGGGAACAAAAAGAAATGACTTCCCGAGCTCAGGGTGATAATATATGTGATTTAAACCGTCCTTCGACTTCCTCCTGCGCCGCAGCGTGGAAAACCAGCTTTCGCTTAATTTGCCGTGTGGATGGATGCCCAGAGAATTCATTCTATATGACGATTTCACGTCGAGAAATCGTCCTTTGAGGAAATCATTTCCTTATTAGATAAATTCAAATCTACGAGATATATATACAGTTCTTCTGAGTTGTAGGTTTTGTATGCATGTACTCGTGAGTAGCAGTTAATTTTGTAAGTATTTCATTTTTATCGCGCACACACGTACATATGCAATAGATTTTTTAGCATACGTGTATTTGTCATATCGTCCGGCTGTCGTTCCATTCAATGACGTGACATAACTGCTTCTAGAGGTTAAAAATTTGTTTTCTATGCGCCGGATGTCAGTATGATTGATTTCAATACGCAGTTTTTCTCAACTTGTAAATGTGCATTTACACTCGTTATGTATTTGTTTCGAGAGCATGCCCCAACTCTAGACTGTAATCAAGGAGCTTGCAGCAGGAAAGGGGGTGGGGGGCTTTTTGGTTGATTTTTACTTACCATATTTATTAATGTAAGAAAAATATACACTCGTCGTGTATTTGTTTCGAGAGCATGCCACAACTCTGTGGGACAGACTGTAATTGAGGAGCTTGCAGCAAAAGGGGGCAGCTCCATTTTTGGTCGATTTTTACTTAACATATTTATTAATCTAAGAAAAATATACACTCGTTATGTATTTGTTTCGAGAGCATGCCACAACTCTGTGGGACAGACTGTAATTGAGAAGCTTGCAGCAAAAGGCGGCAGCTCCATTTTTGGTCGATTTTTACTTAACATATTTATTAATCTAAGAAAAATATACACTCGTTATGTATTTATTTCGAGAGCATGCCACAACACTGTGGGACAGACTGTAATTGAGAAGCTTGCAGCAAAAGGGGACAGCTCCATTTTTGGTCGATTTTTACTTAACATATTTATTAATCTAAGAAAAATATACACTCGTTATGTATTTGTTTCGAGAGCATGCCACAACTCTGTGGGACAGACTGTAATTGAGGAGCTTGCAGCAAAAGGGGGCAGCTCCATTTTTGGTCGATTTTTACTTAACATATTTATTAATCTAAGAAAAATATACACTCGTTATGTATTTATTTCGAGAGCATGCCACAACACTGTGGGACAGACTGTAATTGAGGAGCTTGCAGAAAAAGGGGGCAGCTCCATTTTTGGTCGATTTTTACTTAACATATTTATTAATCTAAGAAAAATATACACTCGTTATGTATTTGTTTCGGAAGCATGCCACAACTTTGTGGGGCAGACTGTAATTAAGGAGCTTGCAGCAAAAGGGGACAGCTCCATTTTTGGTCGATTTTTACTTACCATATTTATTAATCTAAGAAAAATATACACTCGTTATGTATTTGTTTCAAGAGCATGCCACAACTTCGTGGGGCAGACTGTACTTGAGGAGCTTGCAGAAGGGTGGGGTGGGTGGGAGGGGTGGTAGCTCCATTTTTGGGCAATTTTTACTTAACATATTTATTAATCTAAGAAAAATAGGCTGAATCGATTGGTGCAAGAACCAGGCCAATCCGATAATAAATCGGTGGGGGGGGGGTATAAAAATCGGCCTACATCGTACTTGCACCAAACAGTGATGGGTGAGAACTGCCCCCATCACCGTTTGGTGCAAGTACGATGAAGGCCGATTAATAACATTGTAATATTTTATTTGTTTATTAGCATCGAGATTTGAAATGTCGTTTAATGGTGACATTTTTTTAACATTATTTCGTTTTTTCTATCCTTTACTAAATGCGAAATTTAATGAAATTTATGACATTTTGGTGCAAAAACGGGGCAGCTCCAATTTATTTAAATGTATCCTATATTCATTTTAGGAGAGAACATTCAGAAAATACCTGTATTTATTAAGGATAATGTAATCTTTACAGTGGAGAATGTTGTGCGAACCTCAGCTAAACCGTATTTTTTATAAACGTTTTTTTTTTTCTTATTTCCCACAAAACGTCGAAAGGGAGCTGTCCCGTTTTGCTGCAAGCTCCTCAATTTTGAACCGTTGTACCGTTTCGATTTGTCAAACGATGTGGTCGATAAAGAGCAGCGACGTTAGCAGGGCTAGAAAAATTTCAAAATTGTAACATGCTCAGTCAGGCATGTTTTCCAATAAATACATGCCCCCCCCCCCCACAAACACACAAACACAGAGTAGTGACCAAGTACTTTTATTGAATTTCATGTACGGTCTTCTACCGATGAAATTTGAATTCAGCTATATTTCACTGTATTTCATAAATTCATACACGAGATTCTTCCGCGGATTCGCGGAATTCCGCTTTTTTGCCATCATTTGGGCCATTCTCGAAGTCGATGCAGAACTAAGAGAAATGGGGGGGGGGGGTCGTTTCCCGTCTGGGGATGGTATTTCGTCTTTCAAAACTTTCGAAAACTGAAGCTAAACGGAGTGACGAATTTTCCCGCAATCGTAATTTATTTTTTCTCACGATATTGCCTGTTCGCAGTATGGTTATTAAATGTCATTTTATTGCATAAATGTTTGTATTTCAGCATGAAGTGTGGGCAGCGATTTCCAAAAACGGAAGTTAAGACTACGCGAAGATTTCCCTGTAGTCTTCAGGCAAGGATTCTTCCGTGGATTCGAAGAATTCTACGATTCGCGCTGGATCTCGTCCACGGTTTCAAAACGGCGACCCTTGAGCTTCAGCTTCATCTTCGGGAACAGAAAGAAGGCGCAGGGGAGGGGGGTCCAAATCCGTTGGGGGAGGAAGGTTAGTCATGCTGTTGCGGATGGAAAAGGGGCGTGTTGCTAACGCCCTGTGAGCTGATGCATTGTCGTGATGGAGCAGGAAATCGCCCCTGCGCCCCATTTCAGGTCGTTTGCGGCAAATGTCCTCCCTAAGACGCCGCAGAACACGGCAGTAAAAAAAGGGGCGGTGACGGTCTGGTCCTGGGGGGACGAATTCACGGTGCGCAACCCCACGAATGTCGAAGAACACGATGAGCATGCTTTTGGTTGCGCTTCGGACCTGTCGGGCCTCCTTCATTAGTGGAGATGCCGGGCTTTTCCACTTCGACGACTGTTGTTTGGTCTCCGGGTTGTAACCATAGACACAAGTCTCGTCCCCAGTGATGACGCGTGACAGGAACGTTGGATCATTCACCACCTGCTGACGAAGATCTTGACAGAGTTTGACACGGAGCGCCTTCTGTTCGGAGTTCAGAATCTTTGGCACAAAACTTTGCAGCAATTGGGTGCATGTTCAAAACCGACGTCAGAATTTCTTGCACTGTTCCGTGTGACACATTGACGATTGTAGCAATGTCTTGAATGGTTCTCCCACGATCCTCATGCACCAGTTCCCTAATTTTGTTCACATTTGGAGTTTTGCTCGTGGACGGTCGTCCTGACCTCTCGTCGTCTTCCAGTGCCGTTCTGCCGCTCTTGAAGCGCGAGTGCCACTCAGAACACCTCGCACGACTCATTGCTTCATTGCCATAAGCCTGCCGCAACATTTCATGCGTCTCCGTTCCCGATTTGCCGAGTTTGACGTAGAATTTGATGTTCGCCCGCTGCTCTAGTTTGCAGTCCATACCGAAATCGCAGCTGTGTTCTGCACGTGATCACCAAATATCGTGTAGCACCGCTCCCGATGTTCACAAAACGACGCCACTCGGCACAATGACTCATGAAGGTCACTGCCCTCGACCGCTGCTCGCGCATCCGCGTACTGCCATCTGTTGGTGCGCCACGTGCCTAGTCTCGGAACTTTTTGATCGCTCTACGTATTATTGCCAATATGTTTTTACTTTTCAAGTAACATTCGTTTCCAGAAAGCAGTTGTTCCATTTTGTATGTGTCTGAAATATCCCACACGCGCGATGCAGTGGCGCTTTACAGTTCACACTAAAACATTCAAAAAATTCTGCACTAGCAACTTTTGCTAGAATCACTTTTTATCACTAGCAAAATGCATTTGCTTGCTAGCAATTTGCTACTAACTACCGGTCGAAATCGAGCCCTGATTTGACTGTTTACATTCAAACAAATTATTTTTAACATTTCCAGATAAAGTTTCATGCTTTATTAATTTTTATGCATTTGATGTCTTAAAACGTTTGAGACTCTACTAATATGTTGTTTAATTATCACTTGCGTTTTCTCATTCCAGTGTGGTTGTTAGCAGTGCTGGCAGCGAACATGGCAGTGTTGATTCCTATCAGTCCAGCAACTCCAGTGACGCGGCCAGCAATGTGTCAGCTCCGTGTTCTCCAGAAGGACCGGACTCTCCGAGGGCAGAAACTCCACAGCCCATGCCGCCTATACCTGCATCGTTGGCCGACAGCCTCGAGGGAAGTTGTGACGAAAGTAGCAGTGGACTCTGCGCGGACTCTAGTAGACAGAAAGAGCCATTTCATCTGACAGAAGTAGAGTGTTTGCCCAACGACAGTGAAGTGGGACCTTGTTTTTCTTCGAAAGATTCTCTGTGTGAAGGTGAAAACTGCTGGACTAGCACAAACAATACTGTCACCTTGTATAGGGACCAAACAAATTCCACCTTTGAGTCTGCAGCGGACAGTTCTGTACCAGAACTGTCTCGGTCGAGTTCCTCCTGCGATGAGAGCAGTGTTGCAAAGACAGAATTAAAGTCAGTGTTTGCTGAAGTCGTTGACAAGGAACCTTCATTCCAGAGGCAACTACCTGAACAGTTAAGTGAGTTGCCTTCCTCCAAGCTTGGGGATACTCATTCTAGGGATGCCAACAAGTCTAGTTCTGAAATTCAAAGTTCCGTTATTCAGTGCAAATGGGTTCATTGTGAAGCTCAGGTGGATGGTAGTTCACAGTTGGTTGATCATATACTTTCGCAGCACGTAGAGACACAAAAAGAGCAACACAGTTTCACTTGTCTATGGGCAGGATGTAAAGTAAGTTCTTTGTCTCATTTTTTGTTTTACAATTTTGGATGTGAGATTTTCCCAGTTCGCAGGGGTCGATCCTGGTTTTTGAAGATGATACCCATTTGTGTGAAATTCTGTCTGTTTTAGTGAAATTTTGCGTATTTTTGTGAAATTTGTCTATTTTTCATACAGGAGAAAGATTCTTCAGCGAATTCGCGAAATTCCGTCCCCCCCCCCCATTTTCCTTCATCATTTGGGTCATCCTCGAGATCGATGCAAAACTGATGAGAAATTTCGGGGAGGGGTTCGTTTCTCGTCAGGAAACGATATTACATCTTTCAAGACTTTCGAAAACGAAAGTTAAATGCAGTGAATTTTTTTCCCGTTATCGTAATTACTAATGTCCTTTTCTTGCGATGTTTTGTCTGCCCAGTATTGTTGTTAAATATCATTTTATTCCATAAATAATTGTATTTCAGCTTGAAAACGGAGGAAAATTTTCCGAAAACGTAAGTTAGATGGCGCGGAAATTTCTCTGTAATGTTCCGGCATGAGATTAATCCGTCGATTCGTGGAATTCCGTTTTTTATTTTTTTATTTTTTATTTTTTTGGTAAATCTCGAGATCGATGCAAAGCGATGAGAACTTTTGGGGCTATTAGTTGGAGGAAGGGGTTCCTTTTCCGTCAGGAAACAATATTTTCATCTTTCAAAACTTTCGAAAACGAAAGTAAAGATTTTTTTTTTTTTTTTTTTCTCGTTCTGGTGATGTTTCTTCCGGTCAGTGTTGTTGTTAAATATCATTTTATTCCATAAATATTTGTATTTCAGCTTGAAAACGGAGGAAAATTTTCTGTAAACGAAAGTTTTAGATGGCGCAGAAATTTCCCTGTAATCTTCAGGCATGAGATTCTATAGCGGATTCGCGGTACTTCCGCCATTTCTGCCATCATGTGTGTGGTTCACGAGATTGATACATAGCTGAACAGAATTTGGGGGAGGGGTCGTTTTCCATCGAAGGATGGGATTACGACTTTCGAAATCGGAAGTCAGATGGAGCGAGATTTCTCCTGTAATCATAATTCCTTGCAATATCCTTCTGCTCACTATGGTTGTTAAAATCATTTTATTGATTAGATATGTGTATTTTAGCTTGAAAATAGGGGGGGGGGAGATTTCCGAAAACGGAAGTCAGACGGAGCGAAGATTTCGCCCATAATTATTATTCCCCACACTCTGCCCGATTTTCCCTCTATCCTATGTTGTTAAATGTCAGTAATTTTATATTCTGAATAGTGGTGGGGTCCAGTTTAATATTCACATGAATAAATTTACGTGAACAATTTTGTCTTGCTCATTCTGTGTTTTACTCACACTGCTTCATTTTTATTCTGATTTTTTCCCCAGTTAAAAAGTTCAGCTTTTTTTGTTTCTTCGAAACTCTCAAAAATACACTAAGATCTGATGTGGTGTGAATTCATTATCAGATCAGGACTTGTAAAATGTCATTACCCAGATGCAAGGATCATCAAAATGATTGGTCTCGGCATTCAAATAGGAAATCGAGGTGCCTGGGCGGATATGTAAAAAACAAAAACAAAAAAAAAACTTTCAACATCAACTACTCTTTCACAGTAAAATAAACAGTCTGATTACCCCCCTCCCCCTCAAAAAAAAAAGTTAGTTAAACACAATAATAATTGTGCGTTTTACGCTAAATTATTTTTGTTGAAATAAAATTTTGCTCAAAACTAGTCCGTAACCTGAAAAAGCTGTGACTGAAATTTTTTCCTGTCATATAACACGAATCGTAATAAAATCCATAACTACAATAAACGATTGAATTATTAATGACAGTGTTAAGATGGGTCACCATCAACAAAATTTTTGTAACATTCCCATTAATTTTTAATTTTTCTAACTACTCGTATACGAATTTAACGATGACGTTCCTCATTATTGTACAAGCATGTGCTTACCCGTCGTTGACGGGCTTGCATCGGATTATTGAGGCATTATTTCGGTGATCCCAAATGATATCGTGTCTAGATAACTACACAATGAGGTTGAAAATGTGTTTTATTTTGCCAGTTTGGTTTTAACAATTTTTTTTATTTTTGGCATCATTATATAATCTATACTAATATATAAAGAGAGAGAGAGAGAGAGAGAGAGAGAGAGAGAGAGAGTTTGAGGTAATCTCGAAAACTACTGAGCCGATTTGGATAATTATTTACCGTTGGGAAGCTTATTTCTTTCCGGTGTATATAGGCTATTTCGTTTATTTTTTCATTATTTTTTTATTATTTTTGGTTGTACTTCCGAATCAAATCGCTTTCAAGTAGTTCCCGATTTCCCGTGTATCGTTCCGCGTTGTTTTCATACAACCTGATCACACCCAATGCGAAAGAAAGTAGTTCACGATAATATATGGACTTTTTTTTTTTCCTTTTTTTTTTTTACTAATCTCGAAAACTACTAAACCGATCCTGATAATTACAACTACGTAGTTGATAGCGGAGGGCTTAGACTAATTCCGACCACCGCAGAAAGGCAGATGGCGCTGCAAGTACTGAAGCGAGAACAAACGCCAGAATAACGAACGGCTGATTGTACAAAGAAAATGCCATGGTAACATTAAAGAAAATGCTTATGACAATAAAAATTAGCGATGACAAATCTGTGGGTCAGTAGCTTTCACTTAAAAAATAATCATGAACATCGCTCTAGTTGGTGGCGCTGGCGGATTGTAGAAAGAAATCGCCTTTGTGTTTTAATTATATAGATATTTTGTGAAGATGCCATAAGAATTCAGAATACTTTTGTGAAGATACCATTACAGTTAAAAAAAATATTTTTTGGAAAATACCGTTTGAGGTAAAAATATTCTTGTGAATCTACAGTCCAACGGTGTCAAGTGCCGTCTAAATGGACCCCTGCAGTTCATATAGATTTCAACGTTTTTTAAACTGTTGTATTCAGAGTAGTAATGGTACCATTCGTGAAGGATTCATTCACGACGAATGACTCTCAGACCTGTCTGTAACGACGAATGACTCTCAGACCTGTCTGGGTGTAGCCGGGAATTCGAGGTTTTTGTCATGTTTTAAACCCGGCAATCCGGGTTTTTTTTAAAGTTTTAAAAGAATTTGAGGTTCCTCAGTCATTTCATTTCTGAAAATGATACGAAATGATGACGACTAAATAATAAAAAAAAATCCTTTTGAGTTTGATTTTCTTTAGGAATTACAACAGTGTTTGAAAACATCGCATTTACGTGCGGACTGTGAATGAATACTAGCTATTTGTGACACCTTGAGAGTTTGTTTTGCAGTCAAATAAGCTGTCAAGGTAACAACAGCGTGCTGAAAGAAATGCTTTTTACACCATTTTGGAAGTTGCGTTTATGAAGTAATATGGTTTGATTCGATTCAGCTAATCCCAATGAGCTATATTTAGAAATTGAATGGAAACCATTGTAGGTTACTAGTAGAACTGATGTTTATAGACTGCTCAATTAATATAGGTATAACATGAAGTGCGAAATTTGACTTCGAAAGGATCTCTAGCACACCAAAAGAAAATTTGGTACAGGAAAACAATGCGAAGTTAAATTTTACGGAGACTGGTGTCTATTTGTTGTGTAGCTAGTTAATACGTGAGTAATGTATATAATATGCATTTAATTTTATATATAAATAAATAAATATATTAGTGGCGTATCTTGGGTCCGAGACCTGGGTATCTCACCCGTACTCTCCACCTCTCCCCAGTACTGTTACTGGGGAGCGATGGAGGGTACGGGTGAGATTGTACTGTTAAGAAACGTATATGCTCCAGTTTTGCTTTTTCCGTTTGTCTGTCTGTCTCATAACTCGCGTAAAAATGGTTCGATTTCGATGAAATTTTAGTATGTGGTAGGGGACAGCCTGGGGACGAACCCTATTGAAAATGAATGAAATGGGGTCAAAGGTCAGGACATAGGAGCGGGATCCATTCCATCTCCCTTATACGTCATAACTAACGCAAAAATGCCTCAATTGCGAAAAACTTTATCGCGTTGTTCCGGAGGTATACTGAACCGGTTCTGTTGAATATCATCGAAATGGGTGTAGTCACAGGAGCGAGGTTTATTCCACAGCCATTATCCTCATAACTTGACTGAAAATGCTTCTATTGCGACAAAATTTTCGTATGTTGTTCCGGAGGTATACTGAACCAATTTTGTTTAATATTATCGAAATGGGGCCAAAGTTTAGGGCACAACAGCAAGATTTATTCCACAGCCATTATTATCCTCATAGCTTGAATAATATCTTGAGTAATGATTTCTGGTTTGTTGGAAAGCGTATCAAAATCAACGCATTGCATGATTTTACTGACTTGTTTTAAATACTGCAAAATTTATTTTTTAATTATTAAATAATTAAGTAATTTTTCTACATTTTTAGGTACATGCTATTGCTAACATAACACCAAATAATTATGAGGATTAGGATTTTAACACTTTATCTTTTGAATACTTTATTTGTACATCAATTCCATTCTTCTTTCCTTTTGTGTGAACTTCAGTATTATATTTTCATAAGTTTCTTCCGAGTATTTTTCATATTTAATTTTTTTTTCTCTATTGACAAAACAACCAAGTTTCTCAAGTGTACATGTATGTGTCTTGTGTGTCTCTAAGATACAGCGACTCCCAAAATTGAGTATACACCATTCAATCTCTTCTTTAAACATCTAAAAAACTATTATTAAATCGTTATTGAAAATTAATATTTATAGGAACGATAAAATACACATTAAGAAGTGTACTAGGCTAGAAAACAAATATGAAGTCTCTCTAATATTTTAATGAAATAACTTTTATGTCGAAGTTACAAAATTCGAAATAACAAAATGGACTATACACCTTTGTTAACAAAAAGAAAAAAAAACATGAACTAATATTTTGTTGCATATCCTTTTGAATGCAGAACGGCTTCCAAACGGCGTGGTATTCAATTAACAAGAGTTTGTGTTGTTTTGCTGGATATTTTTGTTCATTCTTCTCGTAAAACTGCTTGTAACTGTTCCTAACATCATGTTTTTGAACTGATATTTCCAACTGGGACCACAAATTTTCTCAAAAACATCAGACTTCTTGGACTGTTCGTGAGGTGCTTAAAGTAAGGGTGTATGTACCAAGAATGAACCGCTGGTATACCGAGTACCTCCCAGTTCATAAATGTTGGGGGCCCCAATGGCCATCGACCCCCGACGAGAACGTCACGCAAATGAACAGTGGGCCACCCAGGTACGTGTCCCCGATAAGAGTTTCAACTCCACAGAAGTGGCTTGCGGTAGCGGATATGACGTCAGACACACGAGAATCAAGACCCGGACACGGTTGTCGGTTAAGTACAGACTGGCGGTGGCAGTGTGCAGGCCTGGGGGAGGGTTTCTTGCTATTACCTGGGACCGCTGGCACCACTGGATTGTGTCCCTGAACGCCAGTGGCTACCTGTCCATCCTTGCTGACCACATGCATCCCTTCATGTTAGGCGTTTACCCTGGTAGTGATGGTGTCTACCAACACAACAATGCCACGTCGCAAAGGGAATGCGTGACTGGTTACAGGAACACGACAGCCATGTCTCCGTTCTCTCTTGGCCGGCGAAATCGCCCGGTCTCAATCCCATAGAGCACTTATGCGACGATTTGGATCGACATGTTCGACGTGCTGACCCACGGCCACAATCACGTCATCTCTGGGACCTCCGTGCTCTGCTGCAGTCCGAATGGACACATGTGCCACGGGCAAACTTTCTGGGCCTCATTTCATCCATGCCACGCCGTCTCGCCGCTGCCATCCGGACCAAGGGTGGTCCCATTACTAGGTAGGTGGTCATATTATTCTGATACGACTGTGTGTGTGTGTGTGTGTGTGTGTGTGTGTGTGTGTGTTTTAAAGATGGTCATATTACTTTGATAGGACTGTGTATATCATCATTGCCAACCATTATCAACCCACTGATGGATGAAGGTCTCCCCAAGTTTCTTCTACAACGGTCTGTCTTGTGCCTGTCTCTTCCATGTAACTGCCGCATACTTTCGAATTTCATCCATCTATCTCCCATGTGGTTTTCTTCTGGGTCTTTTCCTGTCCCTTGGAATCCAATCTAAAATTTCAGCTGTCAATCTATGGTCTGTTTTTCTGGCAATATGACCAGCCCATTGCCATTTCAGGGAATTTTCTCTGATCATGATGTCTTCCACTCTTGTCATTTTTCTGATCCATGAGTTCCTCTTCTTATCCCTCCTGGTTACACCAAGCATGCACCTCTCCATGCTTCGTTGAGTTATCAGCAGTCTTTGTATGTCTTTTTTAGTTAGGGTCCACGTCTCTGCACCATACATAGGTAAGCACTGGAAGATGCATTGATCAAACACTTTTCTTTTAAGACATAATGGCATATTGCTCTTGAAAATTATACTGTTTCTTCCAAAAACTCTACAGGCAAGTTTTATACGCCGATTAATTTCTTCATCAATGTCACCCTCACTTGATATCTGCTGTCCAAGGTAAATGTAGGTATCAATTATCTCCAGCTTTCCTCCATCAATCGATAAATCTTCATTTCTTGTAAAAGTATTGTACATCACTTTTGTCTTTTGAAAGTTCATTTTTTAATCTCACTTCTTTGTTCATTTTTAATCCCACTTTTGTCAGCAAGTTCCTGGATCATACTCTGCAGCTCTGACGGGGCAGTTGCAAAAATGACTACGTCATCAGCAAAACGAAGGTGAATTAGATAATTTCCATTAATCTTTATCCCTTTGTTTTCCCAGTTCAGTGATTGAAAGACATTTTGCAGTGTAGCATTAGTGAGGTTTGGGAGATCTGGTGTCACCTTGTCTCACTTCCTTTCCAATTTTTATGGGTGCTGTATTCTCAAAAAGCCGAATCTTTGCGCTTGCATTTTCATAGATGCTATTAATAATACGTATTAATGCATACATCTTCAATACCGCAGGATTTCAGAGCCATTGTAACTGCTGATGGTTTCACAGAATCAAAGGCTTTTTCATAATCGATAAAAGCCATGCATAATGGAAGATCATATTCCCTCGCTCTTTCAGTTAGTTTTCTCAGTACATGGATATGATCTATAGTGCTGTAGCCACTCCTGAATCCAGCTTGTTCTCTCGGTTGAGCCATGTCCAGTGTTACCTTCAAGCGGTGCGAAAGAACTTTAGTGAAGATTTTATAAACCGCTGATAGGAGGCTGATAGGTCTGTAGTTCCTGAGATCCTCAATGTCACCTTTTTTATATAGTAGGATCATTGTAGCATTGTTCCAATCCTCGGGAATCTTCCCTTTATTAAGGCATCTAATGAAAACTTGGGCGAGTACTGTTTCAATTTCTTCACTTGCTTCTTGTATGATGTCTATGGTAATTCCATCTTCTACTACAGCTTTTCCCCGTTTCGTGTTCTTGATTGCATGTTCAACTTCTGCTGGGAGAACTGGAAGAACTCTGTCTGGTACTGGTACCTTCCGTAAAGTCTGGAGTACATGTATCGTTCCTTTCATACAGTTTTGAGTAGAAATCTTTCACTCTTGTCAAAATTTCGCGTCTATTTCTTGTTACAGAACCATCTTCTTTTCTCAGTGCCATAATCTGTTTTCTTCCCTTACTGAGATGTCCCTTTGCTATCTTTAGGCTTTGGTTGTTTTCAATTGCTTTCCTCACTAGTTCACAGTTGAATTTCCTTACGTCTTCGGTGATACTTTTTCGTACTGTCTTGCATAGCTCTATATATTCCACTTTGGAAGTCACATCTTCTTTAGTTGCCCTCATCTCTCTTCTTTTTTGCATCAACATTTTGGGTTTTCCTGATAATTTGTTCACATGCAACTTGTTCTTAGATCCAGCTGATTTTGTTGCTGTTTCCATAAGAGCTTTGGTTACTTTTATGTTAACTTCAGAAATATCCACTTCTTCCGATGTTAGGCCTTCTAAAGCAGAGAATCTGTTCTTCAGTTCCAACTTGGAAAGTATTATGGTGTTTTTTAAGGTTGGTTATGTCAATACATTTTGATTGTCTTATGAGCTTGCCACGTTCGAGTTTAGTGTTGAGGTGCATCTTACATCTCACCAATCTATGGTCACTACCTGTGTTGAACTTGTTTAGCACACTGCAGTCTTCTATGACGAATTTTTTGTTACACATAATAAAATCAATTTCACTTGTCGTCCCATTTGGATGTCTCCATGTCCATTTCCTGTGTGGCTTTTTCTTGAAAAAGGAGTTCAAGATGAAAAACCCTTTCTGCCTCTGCAAACTCAACGACAGTATTTCCACGCTGGTTTCTGTTGCCGTGACCGAATTTACCTACTGAAGTTTCATTCTGTTGCCGTTGCCCTATTTTTGCATTGAAATCTCCCATAATTATCTTCAAGTGCTGCTTACCTTTATTATTTAGATGACGAATTTCTTCATAAAATTCTTCAATTTCTTCTTCAGGTTGACTTGTGGTGGGTGCATACGTTTGAATAATCTGAGCCTTGTATCTTCTCGACAGTTGGATAACGAGTCGTGCAGCTCTGTCAGAGGAACTTTCAACTTCTACAACTTTATCCTTCAGTTTCTTGTTTATTACAAAACCAACACCACTAGTTCTGCCAGTGTATGTCCCACGATAGTAGAAGATATGTTCACTTTTCAGTTCAATGAGATCTTCTCCTTTTCTCCTTACCTCACTTAGCCCGACGATCTATAGATCATATCCATGTACTGAGAAAACTAACTGAAATAGCGAGGAATATGAACTCCCATTATGCATGGCTTTTATCGATTATGAAAAGGCCTTTGATTCTGTGAAACCATCAGCAGTTACAATGGCTTTGAAATCCTGCGGTATTGAAGATGTATGCATTAATACGTATTATTAATAGCATCTATGAAAATGCAAGCGCAAAGATTCGGCTTTTTGAGAATACAGCACCCATAAAAATTGGAAAGGAAGTGAGACAAGGTGACACCAGATCTCCCAAACCTCACTAATGCTACACTGCAAAATGTCTTTCAATCACTGAACTGGGAAAACAAAGGAATACAGATTAATGGAGATTATCTAACCCACCTTCGTTTTGCTGATGACGTAATTATTTGCAACTACCGCAATAGAGCTGCAGAGTATGATCCAGGAACTTGCTGACAAGAGTAAAGAAGTGGGATTAAAATTGAACTCTCCGAAGACAAAAGTGATGTTCAATGCTTTTACAGAAATGAAGATTTATCGATTGATGGAGAAAAACTGGAGATAACAGACACCTACGTTTATCTTGGACAGCAGATATCAAGTGAGGGTGACATTGATGAAGAAATTAATCGGCGTACAAAACTTGCCTGGAGACCTTTTGGAAGAAACAGCATAATTTTCAAGAGCAATATGCCATTATGTATTAAAAGAAAAGCGTTTGATCAATGCACCCTTCCAGTGCTTACGTATGGTGCAGAGACGTGGACCTTAACTAAAAGGGACATACAAAGGCTGCAGACAACTCAAAGTAGCATGGAGAGGTGCATGCTTGGTGTAACCAGGAGAGATAAGAAGAGGAACTCGTGGATCCGAAAAATGACAAGAGTGGAAGACATCATGATCAGAGTTAAATCTCTGAAATGGCAATGGGCTGGACATACTGCCAGAAGGACAGACCATCGATGGACAGCCGAAATTTTAGATTGAATTCCAAGGGACAGGAAAAGACCTAGAAGAAGACCACATGGGAGATGGTGGATGAAATTTGAAAGTATGCGGAAGTGACATGGAGAAAACTGGCACAAGACAGACCGTTGTGGAGGGAAACTTGGAGAGACCTTCGACCAGCAGTGGATTGATAATGGTTGACAATGATGATATATACACACACACACACACACACACACACACACACACACACACACACACACACACATTATCTACCAACAAGTAATTGGACACCTGTGATAGCAAAGGAAAACGAAGTTTATTCACCTTCAATAGTTGGTGGAGCCTCCACGAGCGGCGATTACAGCTGCGACCCTCCGGGGCATAATCTCAACCAGGCGTTGTACGTCGGCTAGCGGTATTTTCTTCCACTCGGCTTGGAGAAGACAGGTCAGTTCCTTCACCGATTTGGGACGGTGGGGCCACCCCTTAAGTAGACGCTCCCACTCATCCCAGAGGTGCTCGATAGGGTTAAGGTCTGGGCTCTGCGCAGGCCAGTCCATTCGATTAACCCCATTGTCCCTATACCAAGCCATGGTGGACCTCGCAACATGACTGGTGGCATTGTCATCCTGAAAGTAACATGGGTCCACCCGTAAAACTGCCACAACGTAGGAAGTGCATAGTCATCCAAAATGGTGCAGTAGGTCTACCAGGAATTGCAACCAAGGGTCCCGTGCCATACCAGGAGAAACACCCCAATAGCATAATTCCACCGCCGCCGAACTTCACAGTTGGCACAATACACTCCGACAGGAGGCGTTCTCCAGGCATACGCCAAACCCAGACCCTGCCATCCGAACGGTAGAGGGTGAACCTTGATTCGTCGCTCCAGAGAACCTGTTTCCACTGTTCAAAGGTCCAGTGTCGACGTTCTTTGCACCACGTTAGCCGAGCAGCGCTATTGGACTTGGTGATCAAAGGCTTGTGGGCGGCAACACGTCCATCATAACCGAGCAGATGGGCTTCCTTACGGATGGTATTCATCGAAAGAATACTCCCGGATGCCTGTTGAAACTCCTCGCGGATGTGGCCCATCGATTTAGTGCGGTTCTTCCGAATTTTTCTGGCCAGCACCCGTCGATCTCTAACTCCCAGTTTTGTGGGTCTGCTGGGTCGTGCACATTCCGACAGTCACCTCTCATTTTCCACTTGCCAATCACGTAGGCCACTGTCGATTTTGGGTACTTCATTTCGCTGGATATGTCACGTATGGATCGGACATTTCTGTGATACGCGACGATTACACCTTTCTCAAAATCAGAGAGCTCCGAACTGCGTGGCATCTTGCATGCGACTGGTTGCGTTGTTGTTTTCCACACGATATTTAACGGCGGCGGCCGTGACGTGTATCAGGACCGCAGATATCGTCGATTGCAGGGGTGTCCAATTACTTGTTGGTAGATAGTGTATAATGATTTATATAGAAATATAATAAAGTGAGCTTTCAGATGGCAATGTCTTAAATTTTGCAGGTTTAACAAACAGTCTTTAACATATAAGTATCTTAAAATCATTCCACATTTATCATGATAACCCTGTAATAAAAAATGCAGAAAAATAGCGCTTCTGATATTATTTGTTATTTCATTTCTGTAAAACAAATCTCATTATTCTGTACAGAATTGCTATTTACTTAGAAATTATTCTAATTAAAAAAAAAAACAACCTGTGTCATGTAAACAAAGCGGAGCGATGCACGGAACTTACTGAGCTGATAAGCGGGAGGTTATCCGTAACATCAAACCACGGAATCAGATGATCACAAATTTACTCAATTGTTAATTACCTTCATTCGGGTGTTATGTCTTGTAGATATAATGTTTGTACCGTTCCGTTCCCTCAAGTAGAACACATTTAACAAATGTTTAATGGCCGGAAAATAAAATAGACGCGTGTATATCTTAACAGAACTTCCTACTTTATACAGAACAAAACGAAAGAAGAGAAACTGGATGGGCTTGATTTTTTTTTTTTTTCACTTTCATTTTCTATGCTTTCTTTTCCGTAATGGGATCATGAACGCCGGCTGCAGCTGACAGAGAGAGAGATAGAGAGAGAGATAGAGAGAGAGAGAGAGAGAGGGGTCAGTCAGCGCAGAGGAGAACAAGTAGTCAGCTTGCCGACCGGTTGTGAGCTGAGGGTCATTGACACCTTCGTCGCCGCCGCCGCTGTTAAATGGATTATTGCGCAACCCATTTTTTGCTTTCTATGACTTCATCCTTCAATGAATGCAGTTCGCCTTACTGCCCCACTGGGAAGAAAAGGAAAGTGTCTGACGCGGCCGCGCGGTCAAGTGCACCTGGAACACAAACCTCGATTTGCGTATTCACACGAGAAAACGGTGAATAACGTTTTTTTTTTCCTCCTTTTTTTTTATTGTTTGTTACTACGTTACGATATAATTTCGCCGTCGTGTTCATGTTTTTAGTTGATGGTTCGCTTACGTGGCAAGCCACGCCAGTCAATCAAAAGTGGAAAGCACTTCCAGACGAAAAACCGTGCGTGAGGAAAAAAACTGAGAAAGCTTAACAAGCATATCTACAGTTGCGTCGCTAGACCAAGAATGTGGGGGGGGGCCTGAATAGGGGGTAATTTTTTCACTACCTCGTACTTACCCGATCGCCCTGTTTCGTAATGAAATAAAACTGCAGAGGTTTACAATTGATAGTTGTCACTTTTAATTTAAAATTAGCAAGATTAATTAATGAAATTTCACTTCTTTTTTATAACCAATGTAAACCCGAGATCTTTAGCTTTAGGATAACAATTTTAGCTCAGCATTAAAATTATTTAAATGGTTCGTACGCTACTTAGATGGTTACGTAAAAAAAGTTCATTTTCAAGTCCTTGAAAGTACTTGAAAACGCTTGACTCCGTAAGTAATATTTGAAAAAAAATTCCTTTTGCTTTTTAATTAATTATATGAAAGAGCTCGTGTAAAATAATCTCTCTGTGCATCTTTTGGATGTTGCATGTGTTTGGCACGGCTGTGTCATTGAGGTATGTTTATTTCTCCTTGTCGACCAGGACGATGTCGGGCCGATTGTGGGGGATGGTCTTATCTGTTCTGATCGATCTGTCCCAGTACATCTTGTGGGTGTTATTCTCTAGAAGCTTCTCAGGCTGTAGTGTACCGTAGTAGGGGACATGCTCAGTTGTAATGAGGTGGTGCTTTCTTGCCAATTTCTGATGGAGGATCTTGTCGACTTGATTCTGCTTGTTCTTGTACTCTGTCTGTATGAGGACTCTTATTATTATTATTATTACTATTGTTTTTTTTATTATTATTATCAGGGCTTGAAAAATATCTGAAAAGTTACATGCACAGCTGGGCATGTGCAGAAATTATTTACCTGCCCAGGTAATAAAAGCTTGATGCCTAGAAAAATTTAGTTTTAAGGTAAAAAAGCCAGAACCTCTATTTTTTTTAAGTAAAAAAATATTGACTTTTTTACGTTTTGCATTTCCGTTGTTAAGGGTCTGTATTCAAAATGTTCAGTGCACAAAACCTTTATGAGTTTTTAAGATTTTTGAAATTGGTATGAAATATTATGATGAAATTGGTATTTGAGAAATTTAGTGATTCTACAAAGTTTCTCTTGTTGAAGTTTTCGCAGTTTGTCACTAAACACCGGAGGCTAGTTTCATCAGAAGCATGCACGCAACCCGTCGCTGACCATATACAACATTTGGAGCAAAACTATGTATGGTTCCAATTTCTGGACCTGGAGCACAATATAATTAAAGAAGTGTTATTCTTCTGTTCTTAGTACTCTGTAACAATAATACAACTTCTGGTGATTAGCAGCAAAACGAAAAACGACATGCCATGACTGTCTGTTTTCTTGTAGTAGGAAGTTCTATTCCAAACTTTAGTTTTAAATTCAGTTGCCCCAGCCGGGCAACTAAATTTTTATTTATCTGCCCAGACCAATAATTTACATGCCCTGGGCATATCAGGCATGGTATTTTTCAAGCCCTGATTATTATTATTATTATTATTATTATTATTGTAGATGATTCCACCTCTTCCTTCTGGGACGGGTACGACGTACCAAGTCAGGGAAGTTCTATTTCTTTCTCTCAGTTGTCCAGGAACTTCCTTATTATCCTACAAGTATTCCAGGATAGCTGCCTTCTGTAGTTCCATGAAGATGTTAGGTTGAAAGTCTAGTGTCTGTCTGTATAGAGCTGTAAATGGTCTTACGTATAACTCCTGTGGCTGATATTACTATTGGGACGGTGGTGACGTTCTCCGTATGCTACATACCTTTGACGTCGTATCGTAGGTCGTGATACTTTGACAGCTTCTCTTCGTGCGTCTTCTGAATGTTGCACGTTTTGGACACGGCTATGTCAATGAGGTATGTTGACTTCTCCTTGTCGACCAGGACGATGTCGGCCCGATTGTGAGGGTTGGTCTTATCTGTTCTGATCGAAAACACCCACAAGTATATCTTGTGGGTTTTGTTCTCTAGAAGAGTTGTTAGCTCATACTTGCAGTATGGCTAAGTTGTAATAAGGCAGTGCTTTCTTGCCAATTTCTGATGAGGACCTTGGCGACTTGATTGTGTCTGTTCGTGTACTCTGTTTGTGTGAGGACTCTGCACCCTGCTGTGATAGGTTGGATGGTCTCGGGCGCTTGATGGCATTGCTGACATGTGTCGCTTTTTACTGACGTGTCTTTCAGGATATGTTTCCGGTAGTTTCTGGTGTTTATAACTTCAACTTGTTTAGCCATCAGGAACCCTTCGGTCTCGGGGAAGAGTGATCCGTTTGTTAGCCATGCATTGGAAACAGTCTTATCCACATGGCCCGATTGCAGATCGTCGTAGTGCCTTCAGTGTAGTACTTTCTTGCCCCAAGCTTCTTCTTTTGGCTCTCTCGTTCCAATCTCGATGTTCTGAGTAGAGAGGTCTAGAGCTGTGTACTTCTTGTCACACTCTGGTTTATCACTTAGTGAAGGGGCTCCTTCCTTGCTCTGATGGAAGTATTTTCTGAGGCTGCTGATTTCTTTGTCTCGGTGTTCCAGATCAATCATTCCTCGTCCTCCTTCTGCCCTTCCAATGGTCAGCCTTTCTACTGCCCACTTCGGGTGGTGTTGGCGATGTTTAGTGAGCGTTGTTCTGGTATTTCGCATTATTTCCTCAAGCTCTGTTGTGGTCCACTTGATGTTTCCGAAGGAATACGTGAGGACTGGACTGCATATGTGTTGATAGCCCTAGTGATGTTGCGAGCGTCGAGCTTGGTCGTCATTAATCCCCTCAGCCTTTAATTGTATTTGGCGGCTAGATTGTTTTTGATTTCTTTGTGTTCTAGGCGTTGTGCCTGAAGCATCCAAGGTACTTATTGGTTTCTCCTTCCTCCATAGCTGCGATCTTTTCTCCGGTCTTCAATTGGTAGCTTATTATTATTATTATTATTATTATTATTATTATTATTATTATTATTTTCTTTAATTTATTCGAAATATACGAATCACAGCCTATGACAAACAAAATAAACAACACATTATCATTGACTGGTATTTTTGAACTGACACCAGTTTCCACCGGAGACCTAGGTATCAGTCAAGAATCGGCGTAAAATATATGATGCCCCAAGTAAAACTGTCTTCTGCAGTTCTGTAGGTGGTTGGTATAACAGAAAACTGCAATTTTTCAAAATGATTCATAAAATTTTTTAAAATTGTTCCAAGTGCCCGATGACAATGGGGCCGTTGTGTGTTTAGTCCATAACCGGGTAACTTCTATGGCCAGGTCTCTATATTTAGTCATTTTTTCCAATTCTTTTTCATTGACTCTGGCATCTCCAGGGATCGCTAATCAGTTAGCCAGACTTTCCGATTTTCTATGACTGATCTGGTGTATTATGTTCTATGTGTCGATCGGTTTGAATTCTGAAATCCCACAAGATCTTGACTTAATCATTTTCTATGACTTTCTCAGCCTGATGTTCCCATGAGTTTTTCGATGCTGGCAGATTGTGCTTTCTGCATAATGACCAATGAATCAATTGTGCAACCCTGTCATGTCTAGCTTTGTAATCTGTCTGTGCAATTTTGCTACATTCACATATAAGATGAGACACAGTTTCATCTGTTTCTTGACAAAGTCGACACTTTGGATTATCACTGACTTTCTGGATTTTAGCCTTCATAACATTTATTTGCAATGCCTGTTCTTGTGCATCAAAAATCAGACCTTCGGTTTCTTTCTTGATGGAACCCAATTTCAGCCATACCGAAGTCAAGTTGTTGTCACTTTTTCTATCAATTTTCTTTAGAAATTGTTCATGCAGTGGCTTGTTCTTCCAGCCATCTAATCGGCTTTCAAACTGCTTTCTCTTGCATTCGGCCTTGTTTTCTGTTGTTTTTAAGATATTTTCATTATTCACTGCCTGAAGTAGCTTTTCTCTGCTTCTGTTGACGCAATCATTCAGGCTTCTTCCTTCCTCTACTACCTGTTGTATTTGTAGTAGCCCTCTGCCTCCAATCTTCCGAGGTAAATATAATCTGTCAACTTCACTTTTTGGGTGGAGTGCATGCTGCATGTTCAATAACCTTCGAGTTTTTCGATCCAGTATTTCTAATTCACTTTGGGTCCAATCAATTATTCCAGCTGGGCATCTGCTTACTGGAATGGCCCATGTATTTATGGCCTTGATTGTATTTCCACCATTTAGTTTTTATTTCAATATTTTTCTTACTCTCTTGATATATAATCACTCTGACTCAGACCTTTGACTTTGGTATGTAAGATGTTATCTGATTCAAGAATTCCAAGGTATTTATAATTTTCATTATCTGACAATGATTTCATTATATTACCATTTTCTAGTTCTATTCCATCTATATTCTGGATTTTTCCCCGGCGCACGGATAGTACCGCACATTTTCCCAGTCCAAATTCCATTTGTATATCATCACTAAATATTCGCACCGTATGAAGCAGTGTTTCAAATTCGGCGGAACTTTTTGCATACGATTTAAGGTCATCCATGTACAGCAGATGGTTTACTTTTCCATGTTGGTCCGAAATGTAGTAGACCCTTTTTGTTTTGTTCAAAATCATTGACAATGAAATTAAAGAGATATTAAACAAAAAAGGCGACAAAAAATCCCCTTGAAATATGCCTCTCTTGATATTAACTTATATATCACAATATGATACACTATCTACCAACAAGTAATTGGACACCTCTGCAATCTACGATATCTGCGGTCCTGATACACGTCACGGCCTCCGCCGTTAAATATCGTGTGGAAAACAACAGCGCAACCAGTCGCATGCAAGATGCCACGCAGTTTGGAGCTCTCTGATTTCGAGAAAGGTGTAATCGTCAGGTATCACAGAAATGGCCGTCCATACGTGACATATCCAGCGAGTTGAAGTACCCAAAATCGACAGTGGCCTACGTGATTGGCAAGTGGAAAATGAGAGGTGACTGTCGGAATGTGCCCCGACCCGACAGACCCACAAAACTGGGAGTTAGAGACCGACTCGTGCTGGCCAGAGAAATTCGGAAGAACCGCACCAAATCGATGGGCCACATCCGCGAGGTGTTTCAACAGGCATCCAGGAGTGTTCTTTCGATGAATACCATCCGTAAGGAAGCCCATCTGCTCGATTATCATGGACGTGCTGCCGCCCACAAGCCTTTGATCACGAAGTCCGATAGCGCTGCTCGGCTAACGTGGTGCAAAGAACGTCGACAGTGGACCGTTGAACAGTGGAAACAGGCTCTCTGGAACGACGAATCAAGGTTCACCCTCTACCGTTCGGATGGCAGGGTCTGGGTTTGGCGTCTGCCTGGAGACGCCTCCTGCCGGAATGTATTGTGCCAACTGTGAAGTTCGGCGGTGGTGGAATTATGCTATGGGAGTGTTTCTCCTGGTATGGCACGGGACCCTTGGTCGCAGTTCCTGGTAGACTCAACGCCAAGACCTACTGCACCAATTTGGATGACCATGCGCTTCCTACGTTGTGGCAGTTTTACGGGGTGGACCCATGTTACTTTCAGGATAACAATGCCACCTGTCATGTTGCGAGGTCCACCATGGCTTGGTATGGTGACAGTGGGGTTAATCGAATGGACCGGCCTGCGCAGAGCCCGGATCTTCCTATCGAGCACCTCTGGGACGAGTTGGAGAGTCGACTTAAGGGGTGCCCCCACCGTCAGAAATCGGTAAAGAAACTGACCTGTGTTCTCCAAGCCGAGTGGAAGAAAATACCGCTAGCTGTAGTACAACGCCTGGTTGAAAGTATGCCCCGGAGGGTCGCAGCTGTAATCGCCGCTCGTGGAGGCTCAACCAACTATAGAAGGTGAACAAACTTTGTTTTTCTTTGCTATCACAGGTGTCCAATTATTTGTTGGTAGATAGTGTATATATATATATATATACTAAAGAGCAAAACTGAAGACTAAGGAAAAAATTTTAGAATTTAAAACGAAGGGTGCAAAATAACCTAAAAAATCAAAACGCGCAACGCAGCAGTTTTGAAAATTCAGAATTCACATTCTATAAAGAAGATACCTAAGCAAAAAAATACATATATAATTTTGACTCACACCTAGTACAACATAGAACAGGTTATGTATCTACCTGTGTGATCAAAAGGAAAAAGATAAAAAAATAAAATAAAACAACTGAATGTAGAAGGTGTCGAGAATACTGAGCCTTGGCTTTATCAAGGACCAGCAAAAACTCTGCATTTTCTCACTTCCACAAAGACCTAGTTGGAAATGGGTTTCTGCAAGGCCATAGATGCAAGTAACATTCCCACCTAAAATAGTTTAAAAAATATATATATAAGTCATGTCCTCCTTAGAGTTGCATGACCTAGCACTAGTTAACAATTTCGCTTGCATCCATTAACCTTCCTGGCCCGACCCATACTCTTCATCTGTTACTATTAAACAGAGAGAAGAAGATTAAAGAGAACTCAAGCTGTGAGAGTGACATAATAATTAGAAATGATTTTCAGCCATAACGAAATTCCAAGTTCGTTTGAGAGAGAATTTAAACCTGAAAAACAATGCAAAAGAAATCCAAATTTTACATTGCAATTAAAAAGGAAATGTTAATTTATAACGAACAGATTTTTGAAGAAAACTTGAGTCTAAAACCCCTACTCTACAACTTATGACAACACGAAAACGAGAATAAGTTAAAGATAATAATTAACTAAAGAAAACTTTGTGAAAGTTATATACCTTAAACAGTTAGTTGCAATATGTACAAAGTATTTCAGCAGTGCTTTAAGTGCATAATTAATTAGTTATTAAGAACTTAACTACTTTGAAAAAACAGCGCATAGACAGCGCATAGAAAAGGAACAAGCTAAGCCATCTTCTGTTCCTAGGTACCCCAAAAGACACTCAAAGTTACAAAGAAAAGAAAGAGTTAAAACCCGCAAAAATGTTAACAGACAAACCAATGCCTAAAAGTTGAAAAGCTAAAAAACGACAGAGAAAAGGTACGCATGAAGTACAAACATTGAACTTATAAAACCTAGAACCCAAAAACAAGGAAGAGAGCTTACCTCTTGTGTTACAAAAACTTTTCTCCTCACAAAGAGAAGAACATGGCTGACCTCTTCTGCCACTCCCTAGACGCTGGGGGGCAGTGAGGGTGGGGCTGATGGCCTCCTCATACAGCAAGAAACCAACGCGCGGAGATTTTAACCAGAAGAAAAAAAATATATAAACATAAGACTGTGGATCTGTATGATCAGAAAAGAGCAGAATTAACTCTCCAGAATACATGAGAAATATTATAAAATACACGAGCAGTTTATTTAATAATCTTTGCATGTATTAAATCACCTTAGTGAGCTTCTATAGATTAATCAGAATCTTATTAATTTTAATGTTGGTTTTACTATATTTAGTATAGCTATCCTAGTGATGAATAACTAGTTTTCTTTTTTATTTGTTTTTATTTTCTTTTATAAACGGATTTTTAAGCTTTTTTTGTGATTTTGTTTATATTATTTAATTTTTTGTTTTAATAGGACCGTCATATCCATAGCACTAAGGTTCCTTTAGGTAGTTAATAGGCATCCTCTAGCCAACTTCCTTACGGCTTTGATTGGTCAGAATCATATTATTAACTGTGTAGAAAATTAAAGCAGATCTGCCAACCTTACTCTATTATTCAGAATAATTTTTCTTAAAGTTCTTTTGATGAAAGAAGAAGGAATTTCGTTCTCTAGAAAACTTTCTAATAGTATATTAATGTGGTAATTGAAGTCCAAATTGTTGCTGCAAATTCTTGAAATTCTTAGGACCTGAGAAATTAGTACATTCTCAATTACTTTGGTTGAAATGTTATTATTCCAGTGTAGATATTTAATTACTTTGAAAGGAAAATTAACTCTTTTATCATAGAGGCTAATAGATGGGTTACCTCTGTTGAGCTTAATGCTTAAGTCTAGGAACTCAAGTTCCTGATTACTGTGGTTGGTTTTACATAAGTTAAGAGAGCTAGGATAGATATTATCAAAATCACTCTCTATAACTTCTGAATTATTGAAATTCATTAAAAATCACCCCACCTGCTCAGATAACTACCTTTACACTTTTAGATATATTGATGATCTGCTGTGTATCAATAATTCAGAAGTTATAGAGAGTGATTTTGATAATATCTATCCTAGCTCTCTTAACTTATGTAAAACCAACCACAGTAATCAGGAACTTGAGTTCCTAGACTTAAGCATTAAGCTCAACAGAGGTAACCCATCTATTAGCCTCTATGATAAAAGAGTTAATTTTCCTTTCAAAGTAATTAAATATCTACACTGGAATAATAACATTTCAACCAAAGTAATTGAGAATGTACTAATTTCTCAGGTCCCTAAGAATTTCAAATTTGCAGCAACAATTTGGACTTCAATTACCACATTAATATACTATTAGAAAGTTTTCTAGAGAACGAAATTCCTTCTTCTTTCATCAAAAGAACTTTAAGAAAAATTATTCTGAATAATAGAGTAATGTTGGCAGATCTGCTTTAATTTTCTACACAGTTAATAATATGATTCTGACCAATCAAAGCCGTAAGGAAGTTGGCTAGAGGATGTATATTAACTACCTAAAGGGAACCTTAGTGCTATGGATATGACGGTCCTATTAAAAACAAAAATTAAATACTATAAACAAAATCACAAAAAAAACTTAAAATCCGTTTATAAAAGAAAATAAAAACAAATAAAAAGAAAACTAGTTATTCATCACTAGGATAGCTATACTAAAAATAGTAAAACCAACATTATTAATAAGATTCTGATTAATCTATAGAACTCACTAAGATTTAATACATGCAAAGATTATTAAATAAACTGTGTATTTTATAATATTTCTCATGTATTCTGAGAGTTAATTCTGCTCTTTCTGATCATACAGATCCACAGTCTTATGTTTATATATTTTTTTTCTCTGGTTAATCTCCGCGCGTTGTTTCTTGCTGTATGAGAGGCCATCAGCCCCACCCTCACTGCCCCCCCAGCGTCTAGGGAGAGAAGAGGTCAGCCATGTTCTTCTCTTGTTTCTCGACTTTTCTCTTGTGAGGAGAAAAGTTTTTGTAACACAAGAGGTAAGCTCTCTTCCTTGTTTTTGGGTTCTAGGTTTTATAAGTTCAATGTTTGTACTTCATGTACCTTTTCTCTGTCAGTTTTAGCTTTTCAACTTTTAGGCATTGGTTTGTCTGTTAACATTTTTGCGGGTTTTAACTCTTTCTTTTCTTTGTAACTTGAGCGTCTTTTGGGGTACCTAGGAACAGAAGATGGCTTAGCTTGTTCCTTTTCTATGCGCTGTCTATGCGCTGTTTTTTCAAAGTAGTTAAGTTCTTAATAACTAATTAATTATGCACTTAAAGCACTGCTGAAATACTTTGTACATATTGCAACTAACTGTTTAAGGTATATAACTTTCACAAAGTTTTCTTTAGTTAATTATTATCTTTAACTTATTCTCGTTTTCGTGTTGTCATAAGTTGTAGAGTAGGGGGTTTTAGACTCAAGTTTTCTTTCAAAAATCTGTTCGTTATAAATTAACATTTCCTTTTTAATTGCAATGTAAAATTTGGATTTCTTTTGCATTGTTTTTCAGGTTTAAATTTCTCTCAAACGAACTTGGAATTTCGTTATGGCTGAAAATCATTTCTAATTATTATGTCACTCTCACAGCTTGAGTTCTCTTTAATCTTCTTCTCTCTGTTTAATAGTAACAGATGAAGAGTATGGGTCGGGCCAGGAAGGTTAATGGATGCAAGCGAAATTGTTAACTAGTGCTAGGTCATGCAACTCTAAGGAGGACATGACTTATATATATATATTTTAAACTATTTTAGGTGGGAATGTTACTTGCATCTATGGCCTTGCAGAAACCCATTTCCAACTAGGTCTTTGTGGAAGTGAGAAAATGCAGAGTTTTTGCTGGTCCTTGATAAAGCCAAGGCTCAGTATTCTCGACACCTTCTACATTCAGTTGTTTTATTTTATATATATATATATATACACTGACGGAAAAAAATCCGAACACCACGAAAAAATAGTTGTAGAGGAATGAAATGGCGGCAATACATTTGTATAGGTAACATATGTAATCGATTAAGGTTTCAAGATCACAGCTTAATGTAAGCGCGAGATAAGCCATTTTAAATGTGAAGTGCTGGTACATTAATAACCGGTGTAACCGCCAGAATGTTGAATGCAAGCATGCAAACATTCATGCATTGTGTCGTACAGGTGCTGGATGTCAGTTTGTGGGATGGAGTTCCATGCCTGTTGCACTTGGTCGGTCAATACAGGGACGGTTAATGCTGGTTGGGGGTGACGCTGGAGTTGTCGTCCAATGATGTCCCATGCGTGCTCGATTGGAGAAAGATCTTATGATCTAGCAGGCCACGGCAACATGTCGACACTCCTTAGAGCATGTTGGGTTACAACAGCGGTATGCGGGCGAGCGTTATCCTGTTGGAAAACACCCATGGGAATTGCTGTTCATGAATGGCAGCACAACAGGTTGAATCACCAGACCGACGTACAACTGTGCCGTCAGGGTGCGTGGGATAACTTAAACTACCAGAGAGCTCCTCCTGTCATAGGAAATTGCTCCCCAGACCATAACTCCAGGTGTAGGTCCAGTGTGTCTCGGGCGCAGACAGGTTGGTTGCAGGTGCTCACATGGCCTCCTTCTAACCAACACACGGCCATCACTGGTCTCCACTCCGTCCTCCAATGAGCTCTAGCTTGACACCACTGACGTCGCAAACGGCAGTGCTTTGGAGTAAGTGGAATGCACGCTACAGGGCGTCTGGCTCGGAGCTGTCCTTCAAGTAACCGATGTGTAACAGTTCGTTGTGTTACTGTGGTGGCAACTGCAGCTCGAATTGCTGCCGCAGACGCAGTACGATGCGCCACGGCCATTCGCCATACACGGCGGTCTTCCCTCTCAGTAGTGCCACGTGGCCGGCCGGAACCCGGTCTTCTTGAGGCAGTACCTTCCCTGGACCACCGCTGCCAACAATCATGCACAGTGGCTACATTCCTGCCAAGTCGTTCTGCAATATTGCGGAACGAAAATCCACCTTCTCGTAGCCCTATTACACGACCTCTTTCAAACTCCGTGAGCTGTTGATAATGGCTTCTTCGTCTTCTTAAAGGCATTCTTGACTAACATCAACACACTACGTCGATTCTCAACGATAACTAACGCTCACGAACGTTACAGCGCGTATTTACAGCAAACCTGCTTTGCATGTTCCGAGGGGCGCTACTAGCGCCACACGTATGCGCCGAGCGCGAAATTTGCGTAGACGTCATCTTACAAATGTACTCTCACCGCCTACCAACTGTCGTTTATCTAACACAACCCCTTCTTGGTGTTGGGATTTTTTTCCGTCAGTGTATATATATATATTGAATACAGTGATGTGCTCCAGCTAATATTTACATAATAAATTTCAGTGAACAATTTTGTCTTGCTCACGCTGCCTTATATTCACGCTGTTTTGCAGCACATTCTTATTTTTCACCCGTATGGTTAAAAAGTTCAGCTTTTCCCCCCTGCATCAGTGTCATGTAAGTATGTATTATTTGATGACTGACCACTCATTTAAAATAAATACTACTAATATTCCGAACTTACTAATGGTTCATCAATTTTTTTTTTGAGATTATTGTAAGATTATTGAGCAGGGGGCGCTTCAGCTACGCATGGTGGGGCTTCAAGCCCCCTGAAATGGTATAGCGACTCCCCTGCATAGCTATTATTGCATAGCATAGCTGACGAAATATACTGATTGAATAGAAGTTCAGCCGCCCCTGTAGCGCAGTAGTTTAAGCGATGGCCTCTGGCCGTTTGTCCGAGTGGGCCTGGGTTCGAGTCGCAGATGAGGTAAGGGTGACGTGCTTGCCTTACGGTGTAGGCTTTCTCCCTTCCTTGGAACCAGCAGTGCCTAAATTAGGGACGGGTGACTGCGTATATCCCTTAGAGTTGCTCACGGTGGTCGTTAAATCCGAAAATAATTTTTTTAAAAAGGTACAAGTTTGAGAAGTTATTTTGAGATTATATTGACATTGTTCAGACTGTTGCGAACTGGGAAAGGATGCCATACGCCTCCGAGGGTGTCACTACACTGAAATAGAAAATTTCCGCCCCGGTGGGGCAGTGGTCTAAGCGATGGCCTCTGATCATTCGTCTGAAAGGGGTCCGGGTTCGAATCCAGTGAGACATGGATGTTGTGTTTGTCTTACGGCACTGACTCTCTCCCTTCCCTGGAACCAGTGACCCTAAATTAGGAACGGGCAACTGCTTATAGCCCACTGAGTTGCTCACGGTGGTCGTTAAACCTCGAATAATAATAAATAGTGACGGGAGATTGCTTATAGACATTCCTCCGCAACATCTGAATAAAAGTCTTCCTCACTGTACGAAAAGAATTTGACTAGAGTCGATTTTTGATACCTTGTATTTTATTTATCTACTCCAGTTGGGAGAATTACGGGTTAAACCCCATATACAGAGCAAACATCAAACGAACCCTCCACACAGGGCGCTGTAATAGAACTCAGCACCAAGCCCAGTAACAGCGGTGTCAACGCTAATCTGAGAAGGGGCCGACGAACCTGCATCCGAACTGTAATAACCGGCGACGTATTGTTTACAGCTGACATGGAAGAATGCGTCACAGTTCGGCACTGCAGCGCCAACGCAGTTGATGATGCAGAACGGTTACTCTGAGGCATCCTCATGAGATAACGATCGTCCAGGGGCGGATTGGCCCACCGGAATACCGGGACATTTTCCGGTGGAGCACTCGAGAAATGGTATTTGTTTTGCCTGCATTTCTTGGAACGAAAGAATAATTATTTTGATGCACGTGAATAACAATCTTCAAATTCATTTGAGCTTTATTTTTGTCTGAAAAGAAAAAGTTACTTCCTTAAAAAGAAAAAAGTTTCCTATCTAGATATACACTGAAGTGCCAGAAAAACTGGTACAGACGAGCTTATGCAAAATACATTGCAACATCACCTATGCGCGTACTCGGTTGCGTCCGCCAGTGCGTATATAAATCGATAGACATCCTTGCCAGCTGTCAGATCTGTTTTCGGCATGAGAATGACAAGTAATAACGATTAAAGCGATTTTCAACGAGGTGTCATAGTTGGCGCTCGTGAGATGGGCCATAGTATTTCGGAGGAAGAAACAAAGTTCGGATTTTCACGGACGACCATTGCAAGGGTGTACCGTGACTACAAGAATTCCGGCGAAACCTCCAACCTACGATACCAGTGTGGCCGTAAAAAGACATTGGGTGAACGTGACCATCGTCGGCTGTCAAGAATCGTTTCACGCGATAGGCGTGCAACACTCTCGCAGGTGTCATCGAAATTCAATGCTGGAGCATCAACAAACATCAGCGTCCGGACTGTGCAACGTACCCTGAACGATATGGGCTCTGGCAGCCGACACCCAACTCGAGTCGCCTTGATGGGTGCATGGCACAGAGCTATGCGCCTCACTTGGGCACAGGAACACCGCCACTGGACACTTGATGACTGGAAACAAGTAGTCTGGTCTGACGAGTCGCGTTTCCAACTGTATCGGGCAGATGGAAGGATTCGTATGTGGTGCAAACCCCATGAAGCCATGGATCTCGCCTGTCAACAGGGAACTGAACTGGCTGGTGGGGGGTCCGTAATGGTATGGGGTGTGTTTAGCTGGACTTCACTGGGACCCCTGGTACGTCTACAAATGTCTGTGACCGGCCAACGCTATGTGCGCATCCTTTCTGACGAGGTACACCCGTTCATGTCCTGCATTCATGCTGATGGGTTGGGCCTGTTCCAAGAGGACAATGCAAGTGTCAGGAGGCCACATTATGGTTAGAGGAGCATTCATCTGAGTTTGGGGTGTTGCCATTCCCACCCATGTCCCCAGATCTGAACGTGATAGAACACATTTGGAATGCCACGCAATGCGCTATCGAACACAGGAATCCGAGACCTCGGAATACATCCAGATTGTGGAAGGCTCTGCAGGAAGTATGGCGTGCATTGCCTACAGCATATTTCCAGAAGCTGGTGGAGTCCATGCCCCGTCGTATTTCTGCAGTTCTGCGCTCCCTTGGGGGACCTACCAAGTATTATTACTGGTGTACCAGTTTTTTTGGCATTTCAGTGTACGTCGGGCTTCTGTGAAATGAAAGCAACATTTTCTATACTTATGTGACAAAAATGACACCGGACCAAGTACGCGGTTTGCAATGGAATTATGCTAAAGCTAACTATTAGTAGATGCAAATCGTTGGACCTGAAGCCTAGCGTCATTGCT
Organism: Macrothele yani; assembly: GCA_039090855.1. Lineage (NCBI taxonomy): Eukaryota > Metazoa > Arthropoda > Arachnida > Araneae > Macrothelidae > Macrothele > Macrothele yani. The sequence continues at coordinate 19,130,968 of CM077006.1, read as the reverse complement.
ATGCCCTAGCTCCTTTTTGTAATCTTGAAGAAGACACTAATACGCATTGTGATGCTCGCCCATCATTTCCACCCTCCTACCCACGACACTATCACAGAGCGCAACGCGATTCTTTTGCTGAGATATTCCGAAACTCGTACCGTTTACCCACATCGATCCTAAAAGAAACAATGATTTACCAGTATTGGCTCATGGGTCAGAATGGCAGTTCGTGGGTCAAAATACTGGGGCGATTTAAAAAAGGCGTACGTTCAAGAAGAAGATATATCTACTGTTGTGCAGCAGACGAACAGTTGCAAAATAAATATAAAAATTTACTGCGTAGGAAAATTGCTCTTTGGCATGTGTCAGTTCAAATTGCAAAATCCTTTTCGTGGTGATTTAGTTTGAAATTGGTTTCTTCAAGAGACTGGTCATTGTTTCTATTTTTATTTTTATTTTTTGTCAAAACTAAATTTTTCAAAGAAAAATATTTATTTGGTACAACAGCCCGTTTTTATAGTGGCATGTTACTACATTCCATCATGAGCGGATTTTTAAAATCCTTTCACCGTTCAATTGCTTTTTAAATTTGTTCACGACTGTATTCGTTTTATTAGGTGTGCAACTTAATTCTCGGCCACAGGCACGACACGTTGACAGAAAATTATAGCAAATCGAATGCGTACCTAATCAGGGAAATAATCCCCATCGTGTTGGATACATTTGAGCCATCGGTCAGGTAGCTGCCGAATGCCACTGCGGAAAAAAGAGGGCCGTTTCGAGTTGATAAAGAATTCTATACTTGTGTGGACCTCCTCGACAGAAATGATGTTGCAGGGATCGAAAGACTTGATAATCCGACGGGGCGAAGTCTGGAGAATACGCCGGATGGGACAAAATCTTCCATCCCAGGTCGATGATCGTGTTTAAAGTCCTTTTCGCGGTGTGAGGACGCGCGTTAGCCTGAAGCAACAGGACCGACCTTCTGCCTTTGCCGGTGTATGGCCTTTTCGCCTACATTGCGTCACTCACACGAATGAGTTGTTGACAATAACGTTCAGCATTGACCGTTTCACCAGGTTTGAGCAACTCATAGTGTACGACACCGCGCTGATCCCACCATATACACAGCAAGAACTCCCTGGCATGGATGTTCGGTTTGGCGGTACTGGTGGTGGTAGGCTGACCTGGATAAACCCACGATTTGCGCCACTTAGTATTATCGTAGAGGATCCACTTCTCATCACAGGTCAAAATCTTGTGGAGGAAATCCTTCTTCTTGAATCTGGAGAGCAAGGACACAGCAACATCGTAGCGCCTAGACTTGTTCGCAGCTGTGAGTTGGTGGGGCACCCAACGGCCTTCCTTGTGAATCCGTCCAAGCTTGTGCAAGCGCTTTGTAATGGCTTGCCGTGTTACTCCGAGTTCATGGGCGAGCTCTGACTGTGTGCGACAGGGATCCGCGTCCAACAATTGTTCCAGTTCCTCATCGTCAACTTTCTGTGGCTTTCCCGAACGTTCTGCATCACGAAGATTGAAATTTCCCTGCTTAAGCCGTTGGAACCACTTCTTACACGTACTGTATGACACAGCAGCCTCACCCAAAGGCAGCACAGATCATTTGCTTGGCTTCCGCGGTACCCTTTTTCAGCTGAAACGCTAACAGGAGGCAGTGCCTCAAATGTTGCTTCTCGAACGACATTGCTTTCACCGTCAACTTTCGTCCCTTTCTGTCACTACAGCTGTGAGCGGTTACGGTTGCCTGGAATGTTGTAGGATGGCGCTGCAATCAGCCATTATCGCACACAGCTATTTGCATTTGCCAACGTTCAATGATCGCTTGCGGTTAGGGGCCGAGAATTAAGTTGCACACGTAATACAATGCATAACAATTTTCTCTAATCCAGGACCTAACTGATTTCTTTCCATTGGGGAATTTATGAGTAGTTACTCTGTAGGTATGTGTGACTCTATAGTGGACTTAAAAGACTAAAATTCCTGGCCTGGTTTGGTCCTCCCAATCCGTCCCTGCGATCGTCCCTCGGCTTTGTCTGTGTACGACGTTCAGAACCTTCTCTTCGTGTCCTACGCCCTTCTTCGTACCACTCCCATCACGCTCTTGCCCCCGACGGACACATTACGCCCCCTCACGACAGGCAATCCCCCGGAAGGAAGCATTGTAGTCTCTCATGCTAGTAATGCGACCTCTGTTGAACTCGCTGATGTGGCTGTGTGACTGTTTTACACGTCGACGAGGCATTCCACAGCGGCGGCTGAAAAACAATTTTTCGGATGCTGTGTGTTTCTGGAACGTGGAAAGAGCAATGTATTTATTTATTAACTGTCGTATTTGGAGTAATTTCACCTTGGATCTCGCCCTTTGAATTTATCTGCTATAATATATATAGCTAGTGCCATTAATGCCCACCAGATGGAGACGTCTCAGTAGCTGAGCCCATCTTACGGATTTATGATGTCAGAAGCTGACTTAAAAATACACGTAGCACCGTGGATTGTTGGCCACCGTGGCGTAAATGTAACGCACTCGGCGCGATATCGAGAGTTCTGTTGGTTCAATTCCACAGCGGCGGCTGAAAAACAATTTTTCGGATGCTGTGTGTTTCTGGAACGTGGAAAGAGCGATGTATTTATTTATTGAGGCATCCTTACCTCGTCGACGTGTAAAACAGTTGCGTTTGTGTATTAATTTAGCAAGCAGAGACATGCCAACTGAGTCACGCAGCGTTTATAACTGAAAAAACGCCCGGTTTCTGGTCTGTGACATTGCGCGATCTGATTTGCCTAGACGCGGTACGCATGCGCAGTTGTATAAAAATAAGGTGTATCTGCGTACACAACCATTGAAACAGAAAACTTGCTGCAAACCCGCATATCACGATAACAATAGAATAACATAATTTAAAGAAAAATTAATATAACAATAAATAATTATTAGAACATTACAGATTCCAGAGAGGGCAAAAGAACATTACGACTGAATCCGTAAAAATGTGTGTAAAATCGACCTTAAGGCCAAAACTTTCAAATATTGGATTATGAATCTCATAAAAACAAGAGACTAATTTAAGAAATTTTTTTATATCTAGAAAAGCAGTTCCGTTAATGAACCTTCAAAAATTATATATAGCATTTTTAACAACTTAATTAAAAAATAGACTTATAAAGTACATAAGGAAAAGATTTTAATTTAATAACTGGCAATTCAAGAGGAACCTGCCAATAAAATTTAAAGTCTTTTTGTGTAAATGAAACTTTTCTTACAGATACTATATATTGAGAACAGGCCTTGATAAAATCAAGAGGCCAGAAATGTTTGTAAAAACAAAAAAAACAAAAACTCACTATCGGAAGATATGAAAAATAGTTGAACATTATCACGTTAAGATAGAATTAAATACATTAATCTGAGTAAAGCCTTGAGTAAATGTTTTAATTACTGTAAATAACATTTTTATTTTTAATCTACAGGCAAAAACTATCTGCAAAGTCTGCTGATAATTTGGAAACTATCCGCGTACGGCGTACGCGTGTACGTCTATATTCTGCGACTGTGCGCATGCGCCTATGACGCCGAAATGCTGATCATTTTTGAGATATTGCTTGATAAGCATATCCTGTAAAAATCAAAGTCGTAGCTCGACTCTTTTTAGGTGTTATGTTTTTTTATGAACATGAGTGTACATCTGCTGGGCAAATACTGCCCCCCTCCGCTTCCCTTGCCCACACTTCAATCACTTAATCTCTGTTTAGGAAAGACTATAGATGAAAGCCCGTCAATAATGACGCGCAAAAATAAAATTTATGATACAGAAGTTTTTGAGTTAAAATTTATGATATTGAGTTTTTCAGTTCCTTGTCAATAGATTGCGACGTTGGCTCACAGCTTTCTGAAAATTTCCCGAGCAGTCGATTATGGAATTTGATACGACGGGCTGTCTGTTTGTTATGTGTTTTGTAAAACCTTTAGTCCCTATTTCGTCAACACTTCCTTGTACACAACATTTTTCGTATACACTGACTGTGAACCCTGTATCAATTTCCCCTGTTCTTTTCCGTGAACTATTTTTATCTTGATGTTGCCACATACAAATGGCCAAACGCCGGTTCAGGTAGTGAACCAAAATTCCTGATGTAAAGTTTTCGTATCTCCAAAGAGTTGACCGTGGAACGTAACGCATCTCTGACGTCATGTGAAAATGATTTGGATTAGATGGCGTCACACCAGCAGCTGTGTTCTTTGTTGCTGTGACAACAGAACAAAGTGATATACGCGTAGACTGTGCGCGTGTAGGTGATGCGTCACTTACACGAAAAGCTAAGCGTGACGTCACATATATTTGCTTCTCGGTTGTTGCTATGACGATTTAAAAAGTGGTTGGAGGAGGAGAAGGGCCATAGCAAATTATAGTATATTAGAGTTTATTTTGCATCTAGAAACTTCTCAACCAGAGGAAGTTGAAACATTTAAAACAGCAATCATGGCAAACACAAAACAAGCAAGAGTTGGCTCAAATATGGGACGTAATATGTAACAGATGAAATTTCAAAATTTTGGCTGTTACTTTAATTTTTGAGTTTGCACGTGATCACATTGAGATGTCAAGGTGATTGCGTGCTAATTTAAAGACATTGGATTATCAGTGACTCGATTTCTATTTATCCGATCTACAGAATTCGAATTAAAATCTTAATTTCACGGCAAGTTACGTTTGTATATTAATTTAATTTAGCACAATTCGAATATTAATTTTTTTACGCTTCAATTATTTTTTACATTTTTAATTTAACTAACTTTCCGAGTTTAGTGCTGATTATATTATACATTTTGCAAAATATCGATCTATCTAAACGCTCTAACTTACAATAAAAACTGAAATCTTGAGATGTCAAAGTGAGCAAGATTGCATCTAAAAGCAGATGTCGCCCCAATAGCACATTGTCGAGAATTTACATAGTTCCGATTTGTAATACCAGATGTCGCATTATTTTGTACAAAAAGCTTCGGTATGAAGTTTCAAACTAACCGTCGAATAGGGCAGTCTAAAACAAGCCTTGAAGGGAATAAACAATTAGTGTGCCGGAGAAAAAGTAAATTTAACGCGAAAAATTAAAGTTATTGTAAGTTTACACGAAAACAACTTTCCGAGTTTAGTGCTGATTATATTACACATTTTGCAAAATATCGATCTATCTAAACGCTCTAATCTACAATTTTTAAACAACAAATATGACAATGTTATTTTTCGCTAGGTTTTTTGAAAAACTGAAATAAATACCATATAATTTTTTGTTCTAACATGAAAAAGTTCTTACTATAATAAGTTTTTACTATGTTTCCTTACAGAAATCCGGTGTCTATTTGATTTGTTTTCAATCTGTTTCTAAAAATTTTACTGCCAGTCACAGGACGGGCAACATCCCCTATATAGTAATATTTATTTAAAGCTAAAAAACAGCAGTCTTAGGATGGGCTATACCCTAGTTAATAAAGAATATGTAGACTAAAAATTATGCCGATCCTCCGATTCATATGTACTTGTTTTTATAACCGAGTAGTCATTACTTTTTTGATGGACTAGCAGAAGGAAAATCTGCTTCTGTCGTAACTCTTGATTGTGTAAGTAAGGGCATTTCTTTTCTTAAAGAAAAAATGTTTCTCGCAGTGGCGGAATTGAAAATTTTAGGAACCGAAGAAGGCAGCGGAACATTTTTTTTGTTCTTTGTTTTCGAGCACACGGAGTGCTCGTAAAAGACGTTTGCGTGGGCCATAATAGCGTGGAAGTATTATTTTTCTGTATTATTCTACCTTTGCTTTCTCGCTTAGTATGATGCTGCTGCCATCCTGTCTTCATTGTACAATCGAGTTATATTTTTATAAAAAAAAAAAAAAAAGGAAAGTTCCGAAAAGTGGGAATTTTACGAAATTGTGTGTAGCTTGCGAGAACCTGCGATAAAATCTCTAAAAGATTTTCCGTTCCCAAAATCACGTTGTGCTTAACGGTTTACGCAAATTCCATTTGCCATTTTAGCAAAACCGATTTTCCTTTCGCAGCTCGGCGTTACTTATTTCCGTGTTTTGCGTGCGTTTCAAGGTAATCCTCATGAAGCTCATATTTGATTTTGTATCGATCGCTTCGACATCGCCGATGGCCATGCGCAGCTGCCGACGCCACTCTTCTGAAGTATCTCTCGAATTTCTTCGTTTTTCCTGCTCTTATGAGTTGAGAGCTCCCGTTGTACGAGTATCTATCATTCATCTTTCTTGTTCTTCTCACTTTGAAATCGTCATAAGTTTGAGTTTTCTTGATTGCTTGCATAACTTTGTTTATTTTAAGCATTACATCCCATTTTAAGTGTCTCCTAAAACGGTTTTGATTAGCAATTTTACTTTGGCTTCAGGAAATAAAATTCGTCGTCCTCTTTACCAGTGTGAATTAACGTCGAAGTTCACTGTTTCGTAAGATACTCGGCATAAAGTTTCTGAGTCTTTGTAGTAATGCTTGGAACGTTTTAATTATTTTATAAAGAATATCCCATAAAAAATTATCATACTGTAATGTGTTTGGCTATTTAATATTATTCGCTTTATTTCCGTTCAGATATTTTATTTTTGGGGAGGGCGGGGGATATAGTTATATGTGACGTACCTGCTTCAAAGGTGACGCACATGTCAAAACGGCAAGTTGTTGAGATAAACCTTTGTCGGCATAGTTCAATCGGTAGAATGTCCGACTCCGGAGGAGGAAGATGTGGTTCTAATCCCATCACCAGAAGAAATGTGCTCTTTCGCTATAATTTTTAATACCATCATTCATGCATTGGCCCAGTTAATTGTCGAATAAGAAATTATGGGAAAGTGACTGCAAAAATACAGAGTAGTTCAGTTCAGATAGTGATATAAAAGGTGTTACGATGTTATTTATCGAAGCTGTTGCATCGATGGCTTAGATATCACAAAATTTCGGGCTGCGCAGCTTATGCCTGTTAAGCCTAGTTCACGCTTGGAAACATTGTTTTTCAGACATGTTTCATTGATGTTTTGCGTCCATACCTGCCAAGTTGACTTTAAGATGTTTTCCGAGGAGAACGTGACGATAGCTTCTGCTTTGTTTGTCGTGGTGGACTGACTCTTTTGTTTCGCGTCAGCATAAAAAAAGACGTTGGGACTCGAAAACTTCTGCACGAGGGGTCTCATTATAAGGCTTCAATCTATTAGCTAACCTCAAGCTACAAGATGGTGCTGGGTTCCGAAACTTTATTCGGATGAGTCCCAAAGACTTTGAGATTTTATTGCAAATGGTAGGGCCGAAGATATCAAGAAAGAACACACGGTATAGGGATGCAATTCCACCTACCATACGACTTGCGGTATCTTGTAAGTGGTGATTCATTCACAAGCCTTAATCACCCTTCCAAAATTTCGAAGCAGAGCATTTCTGAGATTGTCCCGGTATGTGAAACAATCATATCAGCATTACGTGGATATGTAAAGCTATGTACCAAGCGATAATTTATTAGTTTCACGTTGTATTACCGAAAAACCTTGTCAAATTTACCTTTTAATGAAAATTAAAAACAATTTTCAGTGTTTTAACTTAATAACGTGGTTCAAATGTATATTTTTATCGTCCCAAAGTTTTTTTCGTGACTGGAACTCCTGAATGTGTTGTAAAGTATTTTCCGGAGTCCACATACTTATTATTACTGAAAAAGTTAATACAAAAACAGCAGAAATGAATTCAGATGTTTACGCACGACCTTCTGAAAGAGCGCGAAGGGACTGCGCATGTGCGTATTTCGCACATGCTTAAACCTCATCATTTTCTGCTCCCTCCCAGCGGCCAGCTGTTTCGGACATTTTTCTCAGCTAGCTTTTTGGCGCCCTTTTTCGTAGCCTAGTCCTTGGCGCCTTTGACAAATCTAGAATTGTCCGCATTGAAAAAATAAATCCAACCCTGGTATTTTTATTTAGATTAAAATACACTGCCGGACAATTGCTAAGGACGGATGACAATAGCAACCATAAAATGGAAGGCAGGAAAATGTGGAAATTAGCATAAGTGCGGGATACGGTAAGACGTGTTGTGCGTATGCAAATTTTGGATTGCCGAACTTGTTCGTGACGTCATAGCGCTGATAAGAGATATAAAGGATTTGACGCGTATTGACCGTTGATGTTCAAACGCAAAGTTGAAAGGGAAAGAATCAATTGATGAACTTGCAATTTTCAGTATGTCTTCCCGACATCACCTAGATGATTTTACGCGTGGCCGTATTATAGGCAAGATTGAAGAAGGGCGAAAAATAACATATGTTTCCAGGGAGTTCGACGTCAGCCACAGTGTTGTTTCAAGGCTTTGGAAATCATTTCAAACAAATGGAGAGTGTAGCAAACGTCACGGGGAGGTCGTGTTCGCAGTACGACACCTGCAGAAGATCGGTACATAGTGCTATCAACAAAAAGACACCGGCGCAGCACAGCTAGTGAGGTAGCAAATCAGTTTATGGCTGCTGCTGGCAAGCGGATCTCCCGAAAAACTGTCGACAGACGTTTGCATGAAGGAGGACTATACGCCCGCCGTCCTGTTGTGTGCATCCCATTGTCCAGACGTCAGCGTACCGCCCGTTTGCAATGGTGCCATCAACATCGCAATTGGACTGATAACGACTGGTCTGCTGTCCTCTTCTCAGATGAGAGTAGATACAGTCTATTGTCTGATTGTCGACGACAACTGATCTGGCGCGATAGTGGTACTGCATATTGTCCAGCAAACATACAGGAAAGGGACCGATATCCGACATGTAGTGTCATAGTATGGGCTGGCATCATGATCAATGGCCGTACGTTCCTCTATGTGCTTCCAACTGGGACTATGACTGGCCAACGATACATTAATGATGTTCTGCTACCTCATGTTCGCATGTTCCGTGGTGCTGTCGGTGATAGATTCATTTTCATGGACGACAACGCAACATGTCATCGAACAGCCGCTGTCCAGGAGTGTCTTGAGAGCGAGGATATTCAACGCCTCGTATGGCCAGCACGTTCTCCAGATCTGAATCCCATTGAAAATGTGTGGGATGCTTTGGGGAGGAGTCTTGCTGGTCGCCAATGCCCTCCAATAAACAAGGACACCCTCATCCGTGTACTGACAGAGGAATGGGATAAATTACCCCAACAGCTGCTTGATAATGTTGTGCAAAGCATGACACGACGTGTGGAATCTTGCATCGCTCTCCATGGTGGCCATATCCCGTATTGACATCTTACGCCGGAACGCCTGCGGACGGTAATTTGCATTTTTTTTTTCACGTTTAAGTATTCTGCACAAAATGGCCTGTTTGTCCCTTGAACATGTTCCAAAGCCTTCTGGATTTCAGAGCACAATAAATTGTCTTTCTTGTAATGTCCTGGCATTCTGACATTATTTTATTTCACTTGGCATCCAACCACACTTACTTTTTTATGCGCAATATAGCCGTTTATGATCCGTCCTTAGCAATTGTCCAGCAGTGTATAATTAAAATATGCCCTTATTGCTGTGTTTGCAAACAATGTTTCCTGTTTTCCATTTGAAATGGAAAACACGAAACATTGTTTCCTTCTACGAGAACAAAAGAATTTGTTTCCGAAATGTTTGCAAACAGTTCGCAAATTTTGTGCAAAACTGTTTGCAAGCATTTCGGAAACAGTTTGCAATGTTTTCGAAAATGTACCCAAGTGAGGATGGGGCTTTAGGCCAGGGCTAGAGAATAAGGAAGGGCTGGCCCACCAGGCTGTCCAAAGCAAGTCGCTTTGCTGGGGAGGACGTGACGTCACTGCGAGTACACTCACGATTTGGGATTCTGCCTTCGAAGGCAGAAGTCATAGCTGTCGGAGTAAGCTGAACACCTTTGCACGTATTATATATTTTTTTATACAACTCTGAACGTTATATACGTATATATAGTAGCAAGTAACGTTTTTGTTTATTTTATCGGAAGGCGTATATAATAGAAAGAAAAATTTATTAACATACCTGTATAGTTAAAAAGGAGGAAGATATTCACCAGGTTTAGGTATTGACATCGTCGTGCTACGTTTTTTAATGGCAGAATTTATCCATTTGGTTTTCTTTTGATTTGATTTTCTTTCAGACACTAAATCTTTATTGTGATCAACATACCAAATTCTGATAAATGTTCGTATGCGCCAATAATTTTTCAAAGCTTCTTTTCAGGTGCCAGGAAATCTTTCTTCTATTACAGTTTTTAATTTTCGAATTATTCCTTTCTTTCGGGAACTCTCTGTCTCGTGAAATGACTTAAAAATTATTTCAAATTGATCTACCGTTCTCATCTACTTTGGAGAAAGAACCGTTAGTCCTCCGAGTGATAAAGTTTTAATCCATTGAGCAGGTGGAAAAATCTTCGGTATTTCTAGAAATTTGTTCCGAGGGAGGGATCTTTACCACGTAAACGATAGGCAGTATAACCTGCGACATAACTCAGAGCTTGTTTCTCAGCATTACATTGCTCATTTTGAACTGTTTTAAGTACGTCGTCGCCCCAATCTTGCGGCCACAGCTCATTACAATTTTTTTCTAAAGCTTCTAAGTCATTTGCGTTTATTTCTCCAGATACTTCATCAAAAATTTCTTGATTATCAGCTGTAGTGAAAGCTTCTTTTAGTAGCTCTGCTGTCAAATATGTTTGGAGCGTTTTACCTTCTTGAAATCAAATATTAACTTTTTTGGACAAATTAGGCAATTTATTTCCCAGCAATATGTGTTTTAAACGACTAATAAATTCCGTAGGTGAGGGGTGGTCATATAAAGCACCTATGCCTCTTATTTGACAGAACAAACTCTCCAGGGCATCTTGAGTTAAACGAGTAGCTAAAATGTAACGGACTCCACGAAGCGTTAAATCCTCGTAGAGACCGAGAAGAGAAGAAATTGAGACAAGAATGCCTTTTTGGAAAGGTAACATATGTTTTCTTCCCATTACTCTGAGATTCAGTATTTCTGACTTCATTCTGTTCAGAATTTCCTTTTGTTGTATAAAAAATGGGGTTAATACCAAAACCTGCTTTTAAAGGTTTGCTTTTGTCAGGGTGTGGGTAACTGCTATTCATAATGTCAAAAAAATAAATCTACTAAATTGAAGAAAACCAGCACTTTTATGCTCTGTTTGATATTCAATATCCTTGGCAGTGGTGACTGAAAACCAAGTTTTTGCTGGGCCTACTTTTTGCCTCTCGTTCCCTTTGATTGCTACATAGCACGGCAGCAATTTAGGACACAACTTTTTCTCCCCAGAATCCTTCTCGAAAAAAACTTTGATGATGCCAGTTTGGAGCACAGATCCGTTCTGCAAGACAAGTCCATGGTCTATGAAATGATTGCGTAAAAATTTTAAATAGTGAGAAGGGTCTGCAAAAACCCAAATCTTAGAACTGTCGTCCAGCGGATGATTAAAAAATGATTCTTCGGGAGAAAATAATAGTTCCTTCCACAAGGTCATACAACCACCTAAATCTGAAACAATCGCTTTTATTGTAATTCCTGTTTTTTCAAGGTTTACAATTATTTCAAACACAAGCCTATTATTCATTGTACGTTGAAAGTCAAAATACACGGGTTGTTTCCAGGAAGACAATATTCCTCTAGCCAAAACAACTAGCACCTTTTAGTACGGACCTAAAATCTGGTCCATTCCTGTATCGTAACACACTTTACTATCAACGTGTACTTCATCAAAGCTTGAGACGCAGACTTTGTCATTTTCGGAAAGGGTTTGCCTATTTTTCCGCATAAGGAGGAAAATATTATGCAGAATTCCGGGATGACACCTAAATTTAAAACACCATGGCCTTAACGTGCTAGCACTTGGCAAAGGAATGCCAATTTTACACTTCCAAAACTCGTAAGCATTTTTTGAAATAACTCTAGTTACTATTATTCCTCTAAATATATCTTCTTCTTTCCATTTGTTAATGATTTTTTGTGTTGCGAAGAACTTTGTTGGTATGACAATTTTCCTGAGGTTCATTTCCATCTGTTCAAGTATTTTATTTTTCATATGATGGGTTCCATTTCAACTCAGGCAGGGTCGTACCATCATGGTCTCAGATTTCTCTAAAAAAATTAAGGGGTGTTCCTTGACTAAAATAAGGAGACCCATATTTTTCTTTCGGCAAGAAAAAATTTTCCCTTCGAGATAGACGGTTTCAAATCTTGCACCGTCAAACAAGCTCTCTAGAAAACGGTTATTTTTCCTAACTTCAGCGAGTCATTGCAGCAGAGTTAAAAAAGATATCGTGTTCTTGTATTTTTTACATTGTGTATATAACATATAATAATATATGGTGCTAACATTTGCTACACATCGTATGATTAAAATTTAAAAAAAATCGTAAACTTTGTGATTTTTAAAAAAATTTAATTTTTAAGTTTTTTTAAAACAGGTTTGGATGGAGTTTTTTCTATATTTGTTTTTTCGTTAAAGACATACAAATGTGCACTTTATTTGTAATTTTTTGTGTGTCTGAGAAACTGCTAGTTTCCGCGTTTCGGCAGCGTTAAAAACAGCCGATTTTGAAAAATCTCTAACTTTGCCAACGATTTTCTCAAAAAGGCCATTTTTTAAAATTCTGAAAATAAAATCCCTGTTTCATTATCAACAGGAGAATATCTGTGTAAATTTTCACGGACCTAAAAACGCCCGTTTCCGAGTTAGACGCGTTTGAATTCGGTTTGAAAGCCTACGATTTCCCGTGTTCTAAAGGCGCCATTTTGGAAAAAATCTCGGCGCAAAGTACGTACGTTATCTCTTACCCGAATCAAAGCGTTAGATATGCCCGAATGATGGAATGAGAGCATTGGGTCAACTGGCCCTGGTTGGATACATCCACCTCACCCTTCCCCGAGTGATGACATGCCTATAAAACTGTCGGGGGGGGGGGGGGGGGGATAACCAATACATAAAGATCATTCTTGCTGCTCCACTAACAAAGTTGAGTTGCGAAAGACAGCAACAGTTGTTTGTTTGTTTACGTTATATACTTAAACATCGCATAAGAAAAAGACTATGAAAGAGTAGAAAACTGTTGTGAAATAATTTTAAGAAAAGAGTGCAGGCACGTGTACCGTAAGTTAATTTTCGATGGCTAAACAACCTCGAGTTTTTCTGGGAGTTGCTAATTGTAGGCTACTGTCAGAAGAGAGCAGTTACTGTTTTGTTATAGTTGCTAAAGTTAACCTCAGTTTTCGTAATAGTAAAATATTCGCGCAGGAGAATTTTGTCCTCTGCGAACGGGGGAGAAGGTGCAGTGCTCTTGACCTCGCTGCTGGGTTGATAGCGCTGGTCGCTACCGAAACTCTGCTTACCTCCTCTCCAAAACGTAATGGCAATTGTCTAATCTACTAAATAAATAACAATTAACACATACGCGTGCATGCATTCATAAAATGTAAGTTGAGTATATTTCCTGTTCAATCAACTGATTTTGCAAGTGGAATACATATACAACTTATGCACTTATAATGGTGTAAAGATTTTTATCTATTTAAAACATATTCATAAATTTCAATTTTTTTAAAGAGGGGGGGGGGGTGATTGTGTTCTTAGTGATTTCCACCTGGGCCACGATAAACCATGCACTGCCCATGGCTTCTGTTCCCTTAGAAGATAATCCTGGATCCATGGGAGACCAGCGGAGTTTGACCCCACCCCACCCCCTCACGTGTTGGTGAGGTGTCTAGGTAGCTTTCAAAAATGTTTCAACTTAGTTGGCTGGTAACAAGAGAGGATTCCATTTCAACTCTGGCAGGGTCGTACCATCACGGTCTCAGAATTCTCTAAAAAAAATTAAGGGGGTGTTCCTTGATTAAAATAAGGAGACCTATATCTTTTCTTTCGCCAAGTAAAATTTTTCCCTTTGAGGCAGAGGTTTTCAAATCTTCCACCGTCAAACAAGCTCTCTAAAAAACGGTTATTTTTCCTAACTTCAGCGAGTCATTGCAGCAGAATTAAAGATATTTTGTTCTGGTATTTTTTATTACATTGTGTGTATAACGTATAATAATAAGTGATGCTAATATTTTTTTTACACATCGTATGATTAAAATTTTAAAAAATCGTAAACTTCGATTTAAAAGAAAATTGAAATTTTTAAGATTTTTTTTTAACTGGTTCAAATGGAGTTTTTTTTTCTATACTCGTTTTTTTGTTAAAGACATACAAATGTGCACTTTATTTGCAATATTTTATGTGTCTGTGAAACTGCTAGTTTCCGCAGCGTTAAAAACAGCCGATTTTGAAAAATCTCCAACTTTGCCAACGATTTTCTCAAAAAAGCCCTTTTTTAAAATTCTGAAAATTAAATCCCTGTTTTATTATCAACAGGAGAATATCTGTGTAAATTTTCACGGACCTAAAAACTCCCGTTTTCGAGTTAGACGCGTTTGAATTTGGTTTTAAAACCTACGATTTCTCCGTGTTCTAAAGGCGCCATTTTGGAAAAATCTAAGGCGCAAAGTACGTTTTCTCTTACTCGAATGAGAGTGTTGGATCCATCCACCTCAAACTACCCTGAGCGATAACATGCCTAAGAAACGGTCTTGGGGAAAAAAATAACAAATCTATATATAGAGAGAATTGAATGTATGTCAATTTGGAACCATCAAACTTGGTATGCTATCTCATGGTACCCTAACTTAGACCGTAGATGGTTTTTTTCGAAGAGGGGAGCCCGGGTCAAAAGGGCCCCACGCAAAATTTCCGTAAAATCTAGTTTTCAATTTAGAACCATCAAATTTGGTATACTTTTTCTTGGCACCCTAACTTTGACTAGACGGTTTTGGGAAGGGGTCGGAGCCCGGGGTCAAGACCCCCCCCTACAAAATTTTTCGTAAAATATTTTACAAAGTTAGGGTGCCAAGAAAAAGTATACCAAATTTGATGGTTCTAAATTGAAAACTAGATTTACGGAAATTTTGCGTGGGGCCCTTGACCACGGGCTCCCACCCACCCAGGGCTCTACCCCCCTTCCAAAACCATCTACGGTCTCAGTTAGGGCACTATAGTTTACAAGTTTATTTTACGTAAATTTTGTGTGGGGGTCCTTTTGACCCAGGGCTCCGACCCCTTCCAAAAACAGTCTGCGGTCTAAGTTAGGGTACCATGCTATAGTATTCCAAATTTGGTGGTTCTAAATTGAAAACTAGATTTTATGGAAGTTTTGTGTGGAGCCCCTTGACTCCGGGCTCTGACCCCTTCCAAAAACCGTCTACGGTTTAAGTTAGAGTACCATGAGATAGTATACCAAGTTTGGTGGTTTTAAATTGAAAACTGTAAATTTGTTTAGTTGAACATACATTCAAACTATATATATAGATTTGTTATTTTTTTTCCAAGACCGTTTTTTAGGCGTGTTATCGCCCAGGTTAGGGTCAGGTGGACGGATCCAACGCTCTCATTCGGGTAAGAGAGAATACATACTTTGCGCCTGAGATTTTTCCAAAATTGCGCCTTTAGAACACGGAGAAATCGTAGGTTTTTCAAATGAAATTCAAACGTGTCTAACTCGGAAACGGACGTTTTTAGGTCCGTGAAAATTTACACAGATATTCTCCTGTTGATAATAAAACAAAGATTTAATTTTCAGAATTTTAAAAAGGGCTTTTTGAGAAAATCGTTGGCAAAGTTGGAGATTTTTCAAAATCGGCTGTTTTAACGCTGCAGAAACTAGCAGTTTCACAGACACATAAAAAAATTGCAAATAAAGTGCACATTTGTATGTCTTTAACAAAAAAAACGAGTATAAAAAAACTCCATTTGAACCAGTTAAAAAAAATCTTAAAAATTTCCAATTTTCTTTTTAAATCGAAGTTTACGATTTTTTAAAATTTTAATCACACGATGTGTAAAAAATATTAGCATCACTTATTATTATACGTTATACACACAATGTAATAAAAAATACCAGAACAAAATATCTTTAATTCTGCTGCAATGACTCGCTGAAGTTAGGAAAAATAACCGTTTTTAGAGAGCTTGTTTGACGGTGGAAGATATGAAAACCTCTGTCTCAAAGGGAAATTTTTTTCTTGCCGAAAGAAAAGATATGGGTCTCCTTATTTTAATCAAGGAACACCCCCTTAATTTTTTTAGAGAAATCTGAGACCGTGATGGTACGACCCTGCCAGAGTTGAAATGGAATCCCTCTCTTATTACCAGCCAACTAAGTTGAAACATTTTTGAAAGCTACCTAGCTTTGAGACACCTCACCAACACGTGAGGGGTGGGGTGGGGGATCAAAACTCCGCTGGTCTCCCATCGATCCAGGATTATCTTCTAAGGGAACAGAAGCCATGGGCAGTGCATGGTTTATCGTGGCCCAAGTGGAAATCACTAAGAACACAATCACCCCCCTCTTTAAAAGTGAAATTTATGAATATGTTTTAAATAGATAAAAATCTTTACACCATTATAAGTGCATAAGTTGTATATGTATTCTGCTTGCAAAATCAGTTGATTGAACAGGAAATATACTCAACTTACATTTCATGAATAAGCATGCACGCGTATGTGTTAATTGTTATTTATTTAGTAGATTAGACAATTGCCATTACGTTTTGGAGAGGAGGTAAGCAGAGTTTCAGTAGCGACCAGCGCTATCAACCCAGCAGCGAGGTCAAGAGCACTGCACCTTCTCCCCCGTTCGCAGAGGACAAAATTCTCCTGAGCGAATATTTTACTATTACGAAAAACTGAGGTTAACTTTAGCAACTATAACAAAACAGTAACTGCTCTCTTCTGACAGTAGCCTACAATTAGCAACTCCCAGAAAAACTCGAGGTTGTTTAGCCATCGAAAATTAACTTACGGTACACGTGCCTGCACTCTTTTTCTTAAATTATTTCGCAACAGTTTTCTACTCTTTCATAGTCTTTTCTTATGCGATGTTTAAGTATATAACGTAAACAAACAAACAACTGCTGCTGTCTTTCGCAACTCAACTTTGTTAGTGGAGCAGCAAGAATCTTCTTTATGTATTGGTTACCCCCACCCCCCGACAGTTTTATAGGCATGTCATCACTCGGGGAAGTGTAAGGTGGATGTATCCAACCAGGGGCCAGCTGACCCAATGCTCTCATTCCATCATTCGGGTAAAGAATATCTAACGCTTTGATTCGGGTAAGAGATAACGTACGTACTTTGCGCCTGAGATTTTTCCAAAATGGCGCCATTAGAACACGGAAATCGTAGGCTTTCAAACCGAATTCAAACGCGTCTAACTCGGAAACGGGCGTTTTTAGGTCCGTGAAAATTTACACAGATATTCTCCTGTTGATAATGAAACAGGGATTTTATTTTCAGAATTTTAAAAAATGGCCTTTTTGAGAAAATCGTTGGTAAAGTTAGAGATTTTTCAAAATCGGCTGTTTTAACGCTGCCGAAACGCGGAAACTAGCAGTTTCACAGACACACAAAAAATTACAAAGAAAGTGCACATTTGTATGTCTTTAACGAAAAAAACGAATATAGAAAAAACTCCATCCAAACCTGTTTAAAAAAAACTTAAAAAATTCAATTTTTTTTAAAAATCACAAAGTTTGCGATTTTTTAAATTTTAATCATACGATGTGTAGCAAATATTAGCACCATATATTATTATATGTTATACACACAATGTAAAAAAAATACAAGAACAAGATATCTTTTTAAACTCTGCTGCAATGACTCGCTGAAGTTAGGAAAAATAACCGTTTTCTAGAGAGCTTGTTTGACGGTGCAAGATTTGAAACCGTCTATCTCAGAGGAAAATTTTTTCTTGCCGAAAGAAAAAATATAGGTCTCCTTATTTTAGTCAAGGAACACCCCTTAATTTTTTTAGAGAAATCTGAGACCATGATGGTACGACCCTGCCTGAGTTGAAATGGAACCCATCATATTAGCTTTTGACAGGGCATTTCGTATTAGCACAATTTCTGCTCTCTTGTTTCGTATGCTGATATTTTTTGACGCAAAACTTGAACAGTATTTTTGTGTTTGCTTTTCAAGCTACGTGTTTCTCGTTCCAGGACGTCAAGCTTTTCGGTGAGAATTTTGTTCTGACTGCTAACCTCTGAGCAAGACATGCACTGAACTGATGCACACTTTTCTTCTGAATATCCATTGTCAGAATTGCAAGCAACATCATCGATGTGTAACTTTTCAGGACTTGGCTCCGGAGTTCGATTCAATGCCCTTATACGGATATCGCTCTTAATTCTTCTATGTTCTCGACTTGTGTGTAGCGTTAATTTTTCATTCGGTAAATTCAAACTGGGAACAGCTGTGGGTTTCAGATTTTTTTTTTTTTTTTTTTTTCGGGAAGCCCAAGCAGGCGATTTCGCATGTCATATGTATTTGTAGTCTGAATTTTGGAAATGACCACTACATATTCTTGCACTTCCAACTTTAAACTTGTCAGCACGCTTACACTTAAAAATCCATTCTTTTATCACATTAACATTTGAAGGGAAAACATGGTAAATCACGCCACGTTCTTTTGTTTTCTTAGTATTTGTACAGTTAGCGACAGCACAGGATGAAGAAGGCATGTTTGCGTATTACTTTGAATAATAAAAAAAAAGTAGACGCTGAATTTTAGTTAAAATAAAATTTACATCAGTAAAAAACAGACGTTAATAAACAACTACATAAACCACTACCAGTAAATGGAGAGCAACAGAAATAAACTGCACAGAACGACTTGAATGTCACCAACTCCGACCCTGAGTTGGCACAGGAGTCACCGAATGTCCTCGCAGTGACGTCACAGCGCCTTCGAATTCCCCCTCGGTAGGAGCACAAAACTTAGACCGCTAGACAAAAGGATGAGCCAGCCTTTCCTTATTCTCTTGCCCTGGCTTTAGGCTTTTATATAACAAATTTCTTTCCTAGATAGCGATTTCTGTGAGCCGCGGATGGCTTAGTGGTTAGCGATTCAGACTGTCGATGCAAGGTCCTCAGGTTCGGACCTGGGCTGATCTTTCAGAGATGATGTGATTTACTAACAATCGCTGAATATCCGCCGTGCATCGGATGAGCACGTTAAGTGACTGCCCCCAGGCTGGACCCACTGGTTAAATGGGTATCCTTTCCTATGCCCACCCTGAAATTCTCTCACCCCTCTATGTACTAGTACGGTGGCGCCATCTACTGTACTCTAATCTCACTACAAACTGGTCTGTCAAAGTCGCTAGACTTGCTCTCATTCCTTCTGTTTCTGTGTCCTGCCCAAAAGGCGATCTCGCTGTAGGTGGCTAGGACCTAAACTCTACTCACTGTGGACGGAAGTCCTACAAGAAAATGACTCATGCTTGCTTGAAGATAGCGATTTCTGTTAGGAGTGTGGGCTTAGCTCGAAAAGGACGGCAATCAATGTGTGGGTGTGATCGCGCTAAACCACGTGCGGCTTGAGCACCTGTCGCGGAAGATTAAAGCAAGCTTTGATAGCTAATCTCTTTACAGAAGATCTAAACTCCTGCAGGCTAACTCACCAGAAAAAGGAGAGCTTTGTTGAACTTCCTTCTGATACCAGTCTGGTATCGATATTCAGATCCAAATCTCTGACTCAGTTTTGGGGTATTTATGGGAAAAGAATATTCGAGTCTCAGCGACAAAGCTCTAAAATAATTGGTAACTTTTTCGACCACGTATTTATCGCGAGAAACCTTTTCAGCGGTTTCAGCAATCAAAACAAAGCACAGGAACATAACGGGCATTAATACTGCACTGAGTCTTGCATAAACGACCCTGGAAACACGGCTCGACATGATCATCGCGAAGCAGCAGCAACAGACGTCGCATTGACCCCCAGAAAAAATATTAACGGTAAGGAGAATATTGTGGTATCTTGATTATGGATTGCCATTATTAATCTTTAAAGAATAGTAACAGATTAAGTGGTATTAGCGGTAAGTAGGGGGCATGGAATAATATGGTATATAAATTATGTATTGTACGCAGTGATCATTATAAAATAGAATATTACGAGATTAAATGCACGAAAATAGGCTAAAAGTTTTGTTTCGGCATTGCCAGTCCTCGAAGGTTTCCCCAACGCTTTGCCGGTCCGCGAATGTAAAAAGGTTGGGAACCACTGCAATCCCCTGAAGTGCCAAAAGTGATGGGATATCAGTATGTAAATTTTTAACTGACGCTGCCGTCGTATAAAGGCTTCGACACACGCCTCGATTTTTATCAATTGCGAGGTGTAATTTCGGGAGTCACGTTGAAAAACCATCCGTAAGATTATAACAAGCCGGCGTGAATTATCGGAGTTTGAACGAGACGTGGTAATTTGAGCCAGATGGATGGGACATTCAATTTACGAAGTTGTGCGAACATTCAACATTCCTCGATCCGCGGGGTCACGTGTGTACCGTGAATACCTCATACAAGGTATTACCACCCACTTCGGACAGTTCAATATCCGACCACTAAAGTTGTTCGGGCTCAATTTTCTCAGCCCGCGCCCGCATTTTATATTTCAACATAGAGCCCGGGTCCGAACGAGCCCGAAAACTGACTGACTCGTGCAACCATTAATGAAAAACATATCCTTTTCCAAACTTCCACTATCCCCTCCTCCTGCTATTAACCAATGTGTTTCTCAAATGGGGAGTGGGAAGGGACCTCTATCTATTTTTACAGTGTAACTGTACGATTTTCTTTGACCGTTTGTTTCCACCTGAAGTGCTTCGGGCGGCCGGACATCCAAAATGATCGGGCGGCTCTACAATTGTATATTGCTCAAATAATGCTAATACAGAAAAGCTTTTTCTTCTCTGCAGAAATACACTAATGTGCGGCCTACGGCAATTTCTACCCAAGCCCGGAATAAATAGCCATCTCAGCCCGCTCCCCAACCAGAACCAGTTGTGGAAGAATTCTCTTTCCCAACTATGAAGTATCCCATTTGCTTAATCATATAAAATCACATTTATGTATAAAAAAAATTATCTCGCTCTCCTCTCTCTAAGAGCCCGAGCCCGAACCGCAGTAAATATTTTACAGCCCGTCTCAGCTCTGCCGACCACGGGTGCTGAATGACCGTGAGAAGCGGCGTCTGCCCAGGATTGTCCACGCTAACAGACAAGGATCAAATAACAATCACATTCAATTTAGGAGGTACCAGAGACATATCCATTAGGCCAGTGCAACGTAATTTAGCGTCCATGGGGTATGGGAGAAGACCCACCAGAGTGCCTTTGTTAGCACCACGACGTCGGACACAACGCCTCACCTGGGCTCGTGTTCTAATGATTTCATTAAAAGAAGATAGTTACACTGAAGTGCCAGAGAAACTGGTACACCAGTCTAACACTTGGTAGGTCCCCCACGGGAGCGCAGGACTGCAGAAATACGACGGGGCATGGACTCCACAAGCTTCTGGAAATATGCTGTAGGCAATGCACACCATACTTCCTGCAGAGCGTTCCACAATTCGGGTGTATTCCGAATTCTCGGATTCCTGTGTTCGATAGCGCATTGCGTGGCATTCCAAATGTGTTCTATCACGTTCAGATCTGGGGACATAGATGGGAATGGCAACACCCCAAACTCAGATGAATGCTCCTTTAACCATAATGTGGCTTCCCGACCCTTGCATTGTCCTCTTGTAACAGGCCCAACCCATCAGCATGAATGCATGACATGAACAGGTGTACCTCGTCAGAAAGGATGCGCGAATAGCTTTGGCCGGTCACAGACGTTTGTAGACGTACCAGGGTCCCAGTGAAGTCCAGCTAAACACACCCCATACCATTACGGAACCCCCACCAGCCGGTACAGTTCCCTGTTGACAGGCGGGATCCATGGCTTCATGGGGTTTGCGCCACACACGAATCCTTCCATCTGCCCGATGCAGTTGGAAACGCGACACGTCAGACCAGACTACTTGTTTCCAGCCATCAAGTGTCCAGTGGCGGTGTTGCCGTGCCCAAGCGAGGCACATAGCTCTGTGCCGTGCACCCATCAAGAGGACTCGAGTTGGGCGTCGGCTGCCAAAGCCCATATCGTGCAGGGTACGTTGAACAGTCCGGACGCTGATGTTTGTTGATGCTCCAGCATTGAATTCCGATGACACATGCGAGAGCGTTGCACGTCTACCGCGTGAAACAATTCTTGACAGCCGACGATGGTTACGTTCACCCAATGTCTTTTTACGGCCACACTGGTATCGTAGGTTGGAGGATTTGCCGGAATTCTTGTAGTCACGGTACACCCTTGCAATGGTCGTCCGTGAAAATCCGAACTTTGTTTGTACCTCCGAAATACTATGGCCCATCTCACGAGCGCCAACTATGACACCACGTTGAAAATCGCTTAAATCGTTACTACTTGTCATTCTCATGCCTAAAACAGCTTTGACAACTGGCAAGGATGTCTATCGCTTTATATACGCACTGGCGGACGCAACCGAGTAGGCGCGTAGGTGATGTTGCTATGTATTTTGCATAAGCTCGTCTGTACCAGTTTTTCTGGCACTTCAGTGCATATTGATAGGGTTAAACATGAACAGTATTCACCTAAATTTTCAGTGTCTCATGCCAGGCATTTCAACGTAAGAAATAGTCTGAAATGTAAAAGTTTGGTTGTTGCTTCCAGTTCTTCAAACACCAGCCTCGTTGTAGAGTCCATTTTATGTGTACAAGGCACTTCAGCTTCTGATGAAAGGTTGTTCTTGGTGCTGAACAATGTATGAACTGAAGAAAGATGGAATGGCCAAATCAACAGTAAGAGGTGTAACAATTATATTTTATGGGACTTCACATATTTATGTTCACACTTTTGTCTGCATGATATCGAAGTACAGTCTTTTCAATAAGCTGATTTCAGTTTCTCAGGTAAATAAATTTTTAAAATGGCTACGATGTTATTTCAGTTTTCCAGGTAAATAAATTTAAAAAAGAGCTACAATGTTGTCGTCATTTTTTAAATGTTCTTTTAACAGGGATTTGTATGTCTTGGTTTGTTTTGTGAAAGTACAGGATGTAGGGAAGACAGAATTTTAACTGATCCAAATATTTTGTGATAGCATCATGACAATTTGATTATATCATTTGGAATAACAATCCAGAACTTTGTCCTGGTCATGTTAGATTCTTCATCTTCATTATGCCCGGTTTTGAACTAAAAAAATATGGCAACCCTAATGATGCACCCTCTGAGGCCTTCAACCTGAATTGTATGCTTTGCTTATGGTTCAACATACATTAGAGCCAAACAAAAGAAGACTAAACATTTCCATTCGGTTCTGATGATAATAAGCAACAACAATGTGAGACAGTGATTTTTGTTAACACGTCTTTTGTAAAAAAAGATCGTGCTTATGTTTATCAGTTTGTCCGTCCGTCTGTACCCAAGGTATCTCTGCAACTAGTAGTCCGATTTGAAAAATTATTTTTGCATTCGGAAGCTTGAAACATGCGAATGATGATTTTTTATTTCGTTTTTTTTTTTTACGATGTACAATTTCGCCGCTAGAGGGCGTAAATGCAGATGATGTCGAATTCAAAATTACGTTTTATTCCACATATTTGCTTCTAAACATCCGATTGAAAAAATATTTTATCTTTCGATTCCATTTATGTCGAAGAGTATTTTAGATATAGTTTCTTTTTCAAATTACGCATAGATTTTCCGCTAGGGGGCGTAAAAGTAAATTAAATTTTTCCCGATAACTCTTCTTCTAAAACTCCGATATGATTTTTTTTTTCAGCGGATACATCTCCTTATGGAAAATTTTTTGCATATAATTCCGAATTTTTCGTAAATAATACTTTGGCCACCAGGGGGCGTAAGCGTTAATTTTTGCTTCTGATGTATTTGCCATAAAATATGAGCTTCTAAAATATCGATTGAAAAAATTCTTTCGTGGACTGATGCCACTCACATGGATAAACCTTTTGGGAATATTTTCTTCCTAAAATACTCCACAGTTTCTCCGCCAGGGGCGTAGATGTATATCTTATTTTTGTCAATATCTCTACTTCTAGGAGTCCGATTTGAAAAATTCTTTCTTTGTTGGATAGTGTTTTCAGTGTGACATGTTTTTTATATAATTTCAAAATTTTCAAGTAATTCATAGACTTTCCGCTAGAGGCGTAAAGGTAAATTACGTTTCTCCCTATATCTCTGCTTCTAAATCTCCGATTTGAAAAATTCTTTCTGCACCGAATACAGCACCTGGTGGGAAATCGTTTGCACATAATTTCTAATTTTTGTAAAAAAAAAAAAAATGCTTTGGCCATCAGGGGCGTAAATCTTAATTTCCGCTTCTGATGTATTTGCAACAAAATATGAGTTTCTAAATTCTCGATTGAAAAAAACGTCGTTTGTAGAACGATAATACTCATGTCGACAAACCTTTTAGGAACATTTTCTTCTTGAAATAATGCATGGTTTCTACGCCAGGGGACGTAAAGTCACATCTTATTTTTGTCGATAACTCTGTGTCTAAGAGTTCGTAAGCTCACGATTCCGGTTAGAGCAAGCAATATCTGAGGGATTAAAGACCCTATTGAAAAACTTCTTTCTTCCGTCAGATACAATTGTTTTCCTTACCGGTTCCATTGACTTTGAATAGCTTTTGTAAATTTAATTTGCGTCAGAACGGATTCAAAAGACGTGCTTATTACACCCGAATAATCGGTGTCATCTTTCTTGTTTGAAGAATAACTCTGGTTTTTGTCTCGAGTAAAGAACTTTTCTCCCCCGTGGAACTCCCAAAGATCCTCCCTCTCCCAAACACTGCTTTGATATTGATGTTAAATATTGTTGCTGTTGAGAATTCGAGGAAAATTCCTAGATAATAATAATAATAATAAAAAGCCTTTGTTGTGGTTCTTTCTCTCTCCCCCCCCTTTTTTTCCATATAATGCTATTGGACACTTACTTTTAATTCAGATATGTTTTGTCCTGTCTTGTAAGTTTTGCTTGTTTCTAGGTGATGTTTTTTTTTTTTTTTTTTTTGCTTTTGAAAATTTTTCTGGCATCACCATATTTGAATATACTAATGTTCCAGTGTGTTATATTGTTTGCATTATTCTTCAGATCATACAAATGCTTCTTAAATTTCTGAATTTGAGAAGCAACATGTAATGTGATGAAAAATAAGCATGTTAAAATCAGTTGATGTCGGGAAAATGTTCTCACGAAAAACCTGTAAACCCACAACTAGCCAAAATGATGGAACTTTTTATCCAGTTCTCAACACCTTAAAACCATATTTAACAGCAACTGAAAGGGTGGAAACTCTCGAGGGGCAGTGTGTCCAAAACTGGCGGGAGAGGGCGTCCATGAAAAAATTCATTTCAGAAAAACAATGTAACTAGCAATATTTCAAACAAAATTCAATTTAAGTTCATTGTGCAACAAAATATGGGAATTAAACGTTTACACATTACCGAAAAAGCACACTTTTGTAGGAAAAGCAAGGGATATTTTAAAAAAAACTGTTCCGTTCTTGTGTTTATTACTTGTGAGTTTCTAATGGCTGGCAATTATTTTGAAACTTTTACTGACTAATTTAAAAAATACTGACCATGTTTTTACTCTTTGGAAATTCTGCTAATGTCTCCCCTGGAAAATTCTTTGATGTTTTGACTACAGTTTGCTCAAAAATTCGAAATTGCAGTTTTCAGCGGAAAAGCTTAATACAGTGGTGGCAAAATTTGTTGACACTTTTGAAATTTTCATGTTTTGCAACGTTGCGGGCTTATAGGAAATGTCATTTTGCACCAAATACAAATGTTTATATGTCAATTTAAAGGAAAGTTAATGCTGAATTCAATACAAAACACAGAATGCAAATATATGCAGTACAAAAATAAAAATAAAAGTTATGCTTACTTTAGTCTAAAAAAGAAATACAAGTGCGATTCAGTTAAGAAGTGGATTGCAAGTGCCAACCCTACTGGTCAATCACAGTCTTTGTCCCTGGGACCAATCAAATGGCAGTAGCTGCAATACATCTTGTGAGAAGTTGAGGAAAGTCAGTTTTGCTGTTTGTTCTGCAGAAGAAAGACTGTTAGTGGTGTAAGTGTAGCGTAATTGTAGATTGTGTGAATATTTTAGTATATCCTTAAATTTAACGTGTAGATAATAAGTACAGCAATGGCACCAAAGAAAAGAGTTGACTGGTCACCCATGAAGAGGACCCGGATTGTTTTACTATGTGAATTGGGTCTTCCTTATGCTGAAATTGTGCAAGGCAAGTAGGTGGGTCAGTGACAACATCTGGTTCACTGAAAAGCAAACCAGGAAAAGGCCAAAAAAAGTGCCCAAAAGCTGTTGATGACAGAAGAAGAAAAAGACTGTGTCTGAATGACAGACAGAAAAATTTCATCTGAGGCTATCAGAGCTGAAATGTGTTCAACTGGTGTTTCTGTCAGTTCAAGAACGATAAGGAGCAGAGCATCAGATATGGGAGGGACTAAGAGGTAGGATTCTGAGAAAAAAGCCATATCTGAATCTACAGCAGTGTAAGAAATGACTACAGTGAGCAAAATAACACATTGGATGGAGAGACGATCAGTGGAAACAAATTATTTGGTGTGACGAAAGTAAGATATCCTTATTTGGTAGTGATGGCCGAAAATATGTGAGACGTAGAGTAGGAGAAGAGCTACATCCTGACTGCATGGAGGCCAATGTAAAGTACCCAACAAGCGTTATGATTTGGACATGTATGGCAGCAAATGGTGTTGGCCGCCTTCATGTAATCAACGGCACGCTGAACTCAAGAAAATACAATAACACCATCCTGGAACCAAAACTGCTACCTTCCATTACGGATCTCTTTCCCAACAATGCGCCATTTCTTTTCCAGCAGGATTCAACTCTCTGCCACACAGCAAAAATATGCAATCAGTAGTTTACAACAAAGTCCATTCCATTGTTGACCTGTCCCGGAAACAGACCTGACCCCAATAGAAAATTTGTGGCACTGTTCGAAAATCCTTGTATGAATAAGGCGTCTTTCATATAAAAGGCAATTAATTGAAGCTATAATTGCTTCCTGGTACTACATAATAATGAAGGCAGAGCTTCAAACACTAGTTGACCCAATGAGACGTCGCTGTGATGCGGTTTTAAAGAATAAAGGCTACTCTACTAAATACTGATGGTACATTGAAATCGTAAGTGCATTACAGTAAATTCAGCATGATTGCGGTATTCCCAGCATAGCTTTTTGTACTGCATATATTTGCTTTCTGTTTTTTGTATTTAATTCAGCATTAAAGTTTCTTTAAATTGACAAATAAAAATTTGCATTTGGTGAAAAATAACATTTCCTTATAAGCCTGCAAAGTTGCAAAACATGAAAATTTAAAAAAGTGTCCACAATTTTTGCCACCACTGTATATAATATTTTTAAGAAGCTTTTAATCTTCAATATTAGAGCAAATTATAATCAAAACATCAGAGAATTTTCCGGGGGAGACCAGTAAATTTTCCTTTGAGTGAAAGCACTCTTCGGAAATTGTGTTTTTTGAAATTAGTCAATAAAAAGTTTCAGAATAACTTGTCAGTACTTACTACTCACAGATCATCTATATATTAATTCTATAAGATTTTTTACTGTGAGTCCTATTTTCATAGAACAGCTGAACGTAAAGATATGGTTGAAGTATCAAAATAAAGGTCTTACCATGTAGATGTGCCAGTCGAAGAGAAAAATGAGATTGGGGCAACGGTTCGGACGTTGTGAGGCAGAAAAGTTCCCATGTTATGTAAAGTCTATGGGAGAAGCGTGCAGTTGACATTCGATCGCCTGTGGTTAACTCACGTGCTGTTGAAGGCAGAAACATGGAGGGACTAAGATAGTCCGAAGTCTTATCTTTTCTGAGCGAACCGTTGTGCAAAGCAACGCTAGCAGGCATTCCTATCAAATTTCTTCGCATCAGGAACAGCGAACACTCTCGAAGACCTGATTCCATTATGCCGTTGGACTGTGTAATGTATATATACAATTTAATATTCATTCGATCCAGTTTATTAACGTAGGTAAGACGTTTCCTGTTATTTAAAGATGTAAATAAATATTCCGTTGACCATTGTTAGTGAAAATATTACGGGCGACTGCTTATAGCCCATTGAGTTGCTCACGGTAGTCGTTAAACCTTCAGTCAAAAAAAAAAAAAAAAAAAAATCATGAACCTGGACTATTGTCTTTATTGAAGTGGTTGAATGAATTTGTCGATCAAATAAAGTTTACATTTGGTGTTTCATACGAGTTTATTCTTAAAAAAACAAAAACAAAAAAACACTAACCATACGGTATTCGCGACGCGAATCTCATTCCAACAATATTTACAAACACGGTTTGTGACTGAAGATGAGAGTGAAAGAATGCGCTATCCAGTTGAATTTTTGCACACGATCAAGATGAATGGACTTCCTCCTCACATGTTACAACTGAAAAAGGGTGCAGTTGTGATGCTCATCACAAACCTGGCCGTCCCTGTGGCGCAGTGGTCTAAGCACTGGCTTATGATGATTCGTTCGTGAAGGGTCTGGGTTCAAATCCCCGGTGAGGCATGGATGTTGTGTTTGTCTTACTGCACTGTCTCTCTCTCCCTTCCCTGGGACCAGTGACCCTAAATTAGGGACGGGCGACTCCTTTTATAGCCCATTGAGTTGCTCACGGTGGTCGTTAAACCTTCAGACAAAAAAAAAAAAAAAAAAATCACGAACCTGGACTATTGTCTTTACTGAAGTTGTTGAATGAATTTGTCAATCAAATAAAGTTTACATTTGTTGTTTCATATGAGTTTATTCTTTTCAAAACAAAAAAACAAAAACCGTCGATTCCGACGGGCTTTTTCTAGTAGTTATATGTAAACCACATTGCAACTTACATTAGGCACAAAAATCTGTTTTAGTGACTAAAGGAATAGCTGTTTACATAGTGTTTTTTTGTTTGCAGTCCATCAACTGAGATATAGTGACAAATATTTTATTCCACAAAATGGTAACATCTGCATACCCATTTAGCGGCATGGATGTGCTGTGCTTTCTGTGATCCATATGAAATGTTAATCTATTTTCTCTTTTTCTTTTAAAAGTATGAAAAATCTTAAACTGTTCATGGCATTGTGATTTGAATTTGTAGCTCTTCTAAGCAAGTGTCTTATTAAACAGCATGTTACAAAGGCATTTCCACGTAATGAGGACAATATAACAATAACCCTTTTACTCATCACACATGCCTTTATTTGGGCATTCAGCCAAACTTCCAGATGCCTTTAATTAGGCATTCAGTCAAACTTCCAGATGCCTTTAATTGGGCATTCAGACAAACTTCCAGATGCCTTTAATTGGGCATTCAGCCAAACTTCCAGATGCTTTCTTAATTGGGCATTCAGCCAGACTTACAGATGCCTTTAATTGGGCATTCAGCCAACAGGGTGTCCACATTCTGGAAAGTCAGGGAAATGAAAATTGGTCAGGGAAAGTCACAGAAATGCCTGAAATGTTGGTAAAAGTCAGGGAAAAGCAGAAAGCAGTGGTATTTAAAAAAAGGTCAGGGAAATTTCAATCACAGTTAGACTACAACTAGTTTTAACCCGGCGTCGAGGAGTGACGCCCTCATCGCCCAACAGACTTGCACTTGGTGTTGCAGACAGTCACTAACTTCCCTTCCCTTTCCTTCTAATGTAACCTTGTATTTCCTACCTATTATTGTAAGTTGTGTTACATTATTTGTTAACATTTCTCTTTTTATTTTAGGTCAGAGGCGTAGAAGAAAATCTGTGATATAAGTTAAACCTTGTTAAAAGGCAATTAAGACTGCAGCAATGTCAAAGCGTTGTGTGTTTAATGAACAATGGTTGGACCAACAATTAAATCCTGTGGTTTTCTGGTTGGATAGCTGCTGTGAACTGCGACAATGAATCAGCATTTTGTAAAGTGTGCTCTAAAACTTTCAAGCTTAGTAACATGGGGCGTCAGGCAGTCTCCAGCGACGGAAATGGCCCTATTCATTTGCAAAACATCCGTGCTAAAATGTCTCAGCCCAGTCTTGCTTCTTTCACTTCCTCTGTGAAAAAGGAACTCTCTTTGTAATAACGAACTCTTGCCATCAACAAACTCAGGAAATGTGGAATCAGTACTTCTAGAAAATATTAAGTCTAATGACTCAAATACTTATGTTGTGAAAGATGATGTGAAGCCCAGTGAACTTAATGCTTATGTAGTGATAGATGATGTAACAAAGTCGGAAATAATATGGGCCATGGAAGTGTTGTCCAAGCGAATGTCTCTGAACTCTTGTACACAGATTAACAAAACATTTCAGTTAATGTTTCCTGACAGTGCGATAGCTTCAAAATTTACTTTAGGCAAAAGCAAAGCATCTTATGTGATAAACCATGGATTGGCACCACATTTCAAAGAGTGTTTAATGAACGATCTGAAGCAGTGCACTGACTTTGTAATTTGTTTTGATGAATCACTAAACAAAATTGCTCAGTGTGGGCAAATGGATCAGTTTGTTCGTTATTGGGACGTCAATCTGCAAAAAGTTTCCACTAGATACTTAAGTAGTGTGTTTTTAGGATGGGCAACAGATAATGACCTTTTAGATAAATTCATTAAAAGTGCACCTCTTCCCTTGGATAACATGCTACAAGTGTCAGTGGATGGACCTAACGTTAATCTCAGCTTTTTTCAAAAGCTGAAAGATAAACTTAGAACTGAAAATCCAGATGGTAAATTATTAGTTGACATTGGAGTATGTGGTCTTCACGTGGTCAATGGAGCTATGAAAACTGGACTTGAAGCCGTGAAATGGGATATACATCACTTTCTGCGTAACTTGTACTACCTTTTAAAAGGTAGTCCTGCTCGCCGTGCAAATTATACTATGATTACTGGATGTAAAGATTCCCCTTTAAAATTTTGCCCTGTAAGGTGGTTGGAAAACGTTAATTGTTTGACTAGGGCATTTGCTTGTCTATGATCATATCAAGAAATATGTTAAAGAATCATCTATTTCCAGCAAACAGCACATGTTTCCTGCAGAATTCACAGAAAGTCCACTGTTGAAATGCAAATTGGCTGCATATAGGACTATAGCTTCAGAGTGTGAATCTTTTTTGAGAAGGTTCCAGAGCCCAAAGACTTTAATTCCTTTCTTACACACTGATTTGCTGGATCTCATGAAAAATTTGATGGCATGAAGCTTGAAGCCTGACAAATTAAGTGAAGCTGATAGTGTCTCAAAACTGTTAACTTTAGATGTATCAAAAAGTGAAAATCTTCTCTCAATTGAGAAAATTGATATTGGATTTAGTGCTAAAAAGCTATTAAAAGAAGTAAAGTGTTCAGAAAGGGAGAAATTAGAGTTTAAGCTTGAATTTTGGAAACTTGTGACCAGGATGATTGAAAAACTTCGTGAGAAAAGCCCACTAAAATTAAAGTTTGTCCGTGGGGTAACTGGTTTGGACCCAAATACACTGGCGTGCAAAAATTAAGGAAGAGACGGTTTTTCGAATGTAACGTCGTGCAGAAGAGCTCCACATCGATCAAATCATACTATAAGATCCCCAAGATGTAAGAATATCGGACAAGTGAGCAAAACCGTCCAAACAAGGAATCCAAAGGATACAAAGGCACTTTATTGAAAAGGTAGCTTCGAGCACAACTGGACAGAAGACAGAAACGTCCATGTGCCAGGCAGCTGCCAAAAAAAAAAAAAAAAAATCCAGTCTTTAGTAGGGGATATGATCACCCCTGACTGCGTTGCAGGATTTACAACGTCTGTCCATGCTGAAGACGAGGTTGTCAAGGAGCTGTTGACGCATCGCGACCCATTCCTCTTGTAGCGCCAATCGCAGCTGCGGAATCGTTGCTGGCGGCTGGTGACGTACTGCCAAGCGTCTCCCTAGAAAGTCCCAGACTTGTTCGATTGGATTTAGGTCCGGGGACCTTGCGGGCCAATCCAGGCGTTGAATATCTTCACTCTCCAGCACCTCTAAACAGAACGTACGTGAGGCAGGAGAACCTCGGTACAATACGGACACCAGTGACTGAACCTCCTTGGAAGATGTAGAGCTCAGTACGGCTACCAAGCATGATACCCCCTCCCCCAAACGAGAACTCCGCCTCCTCCAAATAGGTCTCTTTCGATGATGTTGGAGGTGTGATTGCGTGTTCTCTGCTCTCTCCAGATTTGTATACGTCCAGAATCGCTCGGCAGACTAAATCGGCTCTAATCCGTAAAGAGAACTCGACCCCATTGCTGATGTGTTCAGTTCTTGTGTTCCTGGCACCACAGAAACCTCCGTCTCCGATGAGCACCGTTAATGGCACACACCGTACTGGTCGTCGTGCAAATAGACCACCTTTGTGCAGCCTCATGGCCACGGTAAAACGCGATAACGGACGTCCAGTTGTCTGTTGCATGTGCCTTGCGATTTCTCCCGCTGACTGTCGTTTGTCTCTTCTCGCCTGTAGGACAATATACCGGTCGTCCGCCGCCGTGGTTTCTCGTGGACGACAACTGCTAAACTCTCGGACAGCAGTTCCTGTCGTTTGAAATGCTCTCCAAGCTCGTGAAACGATGTTGTGAGTGATCCCGAACTCCTCGGCCACACTAGTCACACTTCGACCTTATTCCAACTTCCCAATGATGCGACCTCGGGTAAAGTCATCCAGATGTCGTCTAGTGGATTGCCTGTTGACCATATCACACGGTGGCAGCAACTCGACGTCGTTCAAACCGATGTACACCGTGCAATAGCTTTCACCGAATTGCTGAGCGTACACCGCCCGTGTGATTTATACCCTTCCGACATCCTCTCCCCCACGTCATGCTGCATATATGCACATGCCCTACCGTACGGAACTCTAGTCTATCTCCTGAGTGGTCTTTTGGTCCGTTCTGCCTGCTCGTTCCGCTGTTATGCGAATTTCTCCACTTCGTCCTTAATTTTTGCACACCAGTGTATTATAGTGCAGTAGCCAGACAAGAAGAGAGTGGAAATTGTGCTCGAAGTTTTACTTAGTGCAAACAGGATTTCAGATGACTGTGTTGAAAAAGCTAATAAACAGTACGCTTCATTGTGTGTAGAAGCTCAATCTGCTTTAAAGTCTCAGTTTGATGAATTTTTAGATAGTCATGATTAAAGTCTCAGTTTGATGAATTTTAGATAGTGCTCTACTTGACAACCAAAAACAATTCGGTGAACTTTGGGATGTAATAAAAAATTGTCTCATTATGTCTCATGAAAATGCTTCAGTGGAAGGTAGATTTTCTGTCAATAAGTCTCTTCTTGTGGAAAATCTCCTGGAATAATCCCTGATTTGTCAGAGGACAGTTTTTGATGCCATTAAAAATGTGGGAGGAGTAGAACACATTGCCATCAATAGAAGGTTTCTTCTTTCTTTAAGAGTCTCCAGACGAAGATATCAGGATTATCTTGAGAAAAAAATGTTCTTCAAAACGAAGAAGAAAGAAAACTGAAGGAAAAAAGAAAAATTGATCATGAAATAAAGGAATTGAAGGAAATAAGACAAAGAGTACGGAAGGAACTAGAGTTGGAAGAAGCAGCATTACAGGCGAAGATTTCAGATTGGGAAAAGAAGAAAAGTGGTGTGTAATGTAGAAACAGTGACTGTGTTCCTACTGTAGTATTTTTATAGTAACTGTTCTGAATATTGTGTATGGGTTTGTTTGAGTGTTTTTTCAATAAATGTAAAGCCATGAAAAAAGGAGTAAACTTAAAATTATAGCTATGGGGTAGGTACAGCCCGATAAAAAAAAAAAAAAAAATGAATTAGTTATTTGGGAAACTTTATGCGCCACACGGAAACACTTTCAGATAATAAAAGTTTCTTAATTATCCAATTCAATTTTATTTATTATCATGGCACATTTATTGAAAAACTCAAATAAACCTATATGCGTAAGGTCAGGGATTTCTTATATGTTTGGTCAGGGAAAATCAGGTTTGAAAATTCTGTGGACACCCTGGCCAAACTTCCGGATGCCTTTAATTGGGCATTCAGCCAAACTTCCAGATGCCTTTAATTGGGCATTCAGCCAAACTTCCAGATGCCTTTAATTGGGCATTCAGCTAAACTTCCAGATGCTTTTTAATTGGGCATTCAGCCAAACTTCCAGATGCGTTTAATTGGGCATTTAGCAAACTTCCAGATGCCTTTAATTGGGCATTCAGCCAAACATCCAGGTGCCTTTAATTGGGCATTCAGCAAAACTTCCAGATACCTTTAATTGGGCATTCAGCCAAACTTCCAGATGCCTTTAATTAAGCTTTCAGCCAAACTTCCAAATGCCTTTAACTGGGCATTCAGCCAAACATGCCTTTAATTGGGCATTCGGCAAAACTTCCAGATGCCTCTAACTGGGCATTCAGCCAAACATACCTTTAATTGGGCATTATGGCAAACTTCCAGATGCCTTTAATTGGACATTCAGCCAAACTTCCAGATGCCTTTATTGGGCATTCAGCCAAACTTCCAGATGCCTTTATTGGGCATTCAGCCAAACTTCCAGATGCCTTTATTGGGCATTCAGCCAAACTTCCAGATGCCTTTAATTGGGCATTCTGCTAAACTTTCAGGTGCCTTTAACTGGGCATTCAGACAAATTTCGAAATGCCTTTAATTCGGCATTCACCCAAACTTCCAGATGCCTTTATTTGGGCATTCAGCCAAATTTCCAGATCCTTTCTTAATTGGGCATTCAGCAAAGCCTCCAGATGCCTTTAACTGGGCATTCAGCCAAACATGCCTTTAATTGGGCATTCAGCCAAACTTCCGAATGCCTTTAATTGGGCATTCAGCCAAACTTCCGACTGCCTTTAATTGGGCATTCAGCCAAACTCCAGATGCCTTTAATTGGGCATTCAGCCAAACTTCCAGATGCCTTTAATTAAGCATTCAGCCAAACTTCCAGATGCCTTTAATTGGGCATTCAGCAAAACTTCCAGATGCCTATAATTGGGCATTCAGCCAAACTTCCAGATGCCTTTAATTGGGCATTCAGCAAAACTTCCAGATGCCTCTACCTGGGCATTCAGCCAAACATGCCTTTAATTGGGCATTATGCCAAACTTTCAGATGCCTTGAATTGGGCATTCAGCCAAACTTCCAGATGCTTTAATTGGGCTTTAAGCCAAATTTCCAGATGCCTTTAATTGGGCATTCAGCCAAACATGCCTTTAATTGGGCATTCAGCCAAACTTCCAGATGCCTTTAATTGGGCATTCAACCAAACTTCCAGATGCCTTTAATTGGGCATTCAGCCAAACTTCCAAATGACTTTAA
Organism: Macrothele yani; assembly: GCA_039090855.1. Lineage (NCBI taxonomy): Eukaryota > Metazoa > Arthropoda > Arachnida > Araneae > Macrothelidae > Macrothele > Macrothele yani. Next base: position 19,095,631 of record CM077006.1, on the reverse strand, counting down.
TTCGGCATTCAGCCAAACTTCCAGATGCCTTTAATTGGGCATTCAGCAAAACTTCCAGATGCCTCTAACTGGGCATCAGCCAAACTTCTAGGTGCCTTCAACTGGGCATTCAGTGAAATTTCCAAATGCTTTCTTAATTGGGCATTCAGCAATGCTTCCCGATGCCTTTAATTGGGCATTCAGCCAAAGTTGCAGATGCCTTTAATTGGGCGTTCAGCCAAACTTCCATATGCCTTTAATTGCGCATTCAGCCAAACTTCTAAATGCCTTTAATTGAGCATTCAGCCAAATTTCAAGATGCTTTTAATTCGGCATTCACCCGAACTTCCTGATGCCTTTAAGTGGGCATTCAGCCAAATTTCCAGATGCTTTCTTAATTGGGCATTCAGCAAAGCCTCCAGATGCATTTAACTGGGCATTCAGCCAAACTTTCAGATGCCTTTAACTGGGCATTCAGCCAAACATGCCTTTAATTGGGCATTCAGCCAAACTTCCAGATGCCTTAAACTGGGCATTCAGCCAAACATGCCTTTAATTGGGCATTCAGCCAAACTTCCAGATGCCTTAATTGGGCATTCAGCCAAACTTCCGGATGCCTTTAATTGGGCATTCAGCCAAACTTCCTGATGCCTTTAATGGGGTATTCAGCCAAACTTCCAGATGCCTTTAATTGGGCATTCAGCCAAACTTCGAGATGCCTATAATTGGGCATTCAGCCAAACTTCGAGATGCCTTTAATTGGGCATTCAAATTTCCAGATGCCTTTAACTGGGCATTCAGCCAAATTTCGAAATGCCTTTAATTCGGCATTTACCCAAACTTCCAGATGCCTTAAATTGGGCATTCAGCAAAATTTCCAGATCCTTTCTTAATTGGGCATTCAGCCAAACTTCCAGATGCCTCTACCTGGGCAGTCAGCTGAACATACCTTTAATTGGGCATTATGCCAAACTTCCAGATGCCTTTAATTGAGCATTCAGCCAAACTTCTAGATGCCTCTACCTGGGCAGTCAGCCGAACATACCTTTAATTGGGCATTATGCCAAACTTCCAGATGCCTTTAATTGGGCATTCAGTCAAACTTTCAGATGCTTTAATTGGGCTTTAAGCCAAATTTCCAGATGCCTTTAATTGGGCATTCAGCCAAACATGCCATTAATTGGGCATTCAGCCAAACTTCCAGATGCCTTTTAATTGGGCATTCAGCCAAACTTCTAGATGCCTCTACCTGGGTAGTCAGCCGAACATACCTTTAATTGGGCATTATGCCAAACTTCCAGATGCCTTTAATTGGGCATTCAGTCAAACTTCCAGATGCTTTAATTGGGCTTTAAGCCAAATTTCCAGATGCCTTTAATTGGGCATTCAGCCAAACTTCCAGATGCCTTTAACTGGGCATTCAGCCAAACATGCCTTTAATTGGGCATTCAGCCAAACTTCCAGGTGCCTTTAATTGGGCATTCAGCCAAACTTTCAGATGCCTTAAATTGGGCATTCAGCCAAACATGCCTTTAATTAGGCACTCGGCCAAACTTCTAGGTGCCTTTAATTGGGGATTCCGCCAAACTTTCAGATGGCTTTAATTGGACACTCAGCCAAACTTCCGACTGTCTTTAATTGGGCATTCAGCCAAACTTCCGACTGCCTTTAATTGGGCATTCAGCCAAACTTCCAGATGCCTTTAATTGGGCATTATGCCAAACTTCCAGATGCCTTTAATTGGGCATTCAGTCAAACTTCCAGATGCTTTAATTGGGCTTTAAGCCAAATTTCCAGATGCCTTTAATTGGGCATTCAGCCAAACATGCCATTAATTGGGCATTCAGCCAAACTTCCAGATGCCTTTTAATTGGGCATTCAGCCAAACTTCCAAATGACTAATTCGGCATTCAGCCAAACTTCCAGATGCCTTTAATTGGGCATTCAGCAAAACTTCCAGATGCCTTTATTTGGGCATTCAGCCAAACTTCCAGATGCCTTTAATTGGGCATCAGCCAAACTTCTAGGTGCCTTCAACTGGGCATTCAGCAAAATTTCCAGATGCTTTCTTAATTGGGCATTCAGCAATGCTTCCGGATGCTTTTAATTGGGCATTCAGCCAAAGTTGCAGATGCCTTTATTTGGGCATTCAGCCAAACTTCCAGATGCCTTTAATTGCGCATTCAGCCAAACTTCTAAATGCCTTTAATTAGGCATTCAGCCAAACTTCCAGGTGCCTTTAACTGCGCATTCGGCCAAATTTCAAGATGCTTTTAATTCGGCATTCACCCGAACTTCCTGATGCCTTTAATTGGGATTTCAGCCAAATTTCCAGATGCTTTCTTAATTGGGCATTCAGCAAAGCCTCCAGATGCATTTCACTGGGAATTCAGCCAAACTTCTAGAGGCTTTTAATTGGGCATTCAGCCAAACTTCCAGATGCCTTTAACTGCGCATTCAGCCAAACATGCCTTTAATTGGGCATTCAGCCAAACTTCCAGATGCCTTTAATTATGGCATTCAGCCAAACTTCCAGATGCTTTTAACTGGGCATTCAGCCAAACTTCCAGGTGCCTTTAATTGGGCATTCAACAAAACTTCCAGATGCCTCTAACTGGGCATTCAGCCAAACATGCCTTTAATTGGGCATTATGCCAAACTTCCAGATGCCTTTAATTGGGCATCAGCCAAACTTCCAAATGCCTTTAATTGGGCATTTAGCCAAACTTTTATATGCCTTTAATTGGGCATTCAGCCAAACTTCTAGGTGCCTTTTATTGGGCATTCAGCCAAACTTCTAGGTGCCTTTAATTGGGCATTCAGCCAAACTTCTAGGTGCCTTCTACTGGGCATTCAGCAAAATTTCCAGATGCTTTCTTAATTGGGCATTCAGCAATGCCTCCAGATGCCTTTAACTGGGCATTCGGCCAAACTTCCGGATGCCTTTAATTGGGCATTCAGCCAAAGTTGCAGATACCTTTAATTGGGCATTCAGCCAAACTTCCAGATGCCTTTAATTGGGCATTCAGCCAAACTTCAAGATGTTTTTAATTCGGCATTCACCCAAACTTCCTGATGCCTTTAATTGGGCATTCAGCCAAATTTCTAAATGCTCTCTTAATTGGGCATTCAGGAAAGCCTCCAGATGCATTTGACTGGGCATTCAGCCAAACTTCCAGATGCTTTTAATTGGACATTCAGCCAAACTTCCAGATGCTTTTAATTGGGCATTCAGCCAAACTTCCAGATGCCTTTAACTGGGCATTCAGCCAAACATGCCTTTAATTAGGCATTCAGCTAAACTTTGAAGTGCCTTTAATTGCGCATTCAGCCAAACTTCGAGATGCCTTTAACTGGGCATTCAGCCAAACATGCCTTTAATTGGGCATTCAGCTAAACTTTGAAGTGCCTTTAATTGGGCATTCAGCCAAACTTCGAGATGCCTTTAACTGGGCATTCAGCCAAACTTCAAAATGCCTTTAACTGGGCATTCAGCCAAACATGCCTTTAATTGGGCATTCAGCCAAACTTCCAGATGCCTTTAATTGGGCATTCAGCCAAACTTCCGGATGCCTTTAATTGGGCATTCAGCCAAACTTCCAGGTGCCTGTAATTGGGCATTCAGCCAAACTTCCAGATTCCTTTCATTGGGCATTCACCTAAAGGTTAAGATGCCCTTAATTGGGCATTCAACCAAACTTCCAGGTGCCTTTAATTGGGCATTCAGCCAAACTTCCTGATGTCTTTTATTGGGCATTCAGCCAAACTTCCAGATGTCTTTAACTGGCCATTCAGCCAAACATGTCTTTAATTTGGCATTCAGCCAAACATGCCTCTAATTGGGCATTCAGCCAAAGATTCCTTTAATTAGGCATTCAGCTAAACTTCTAGGTGCCTTTAATTGGGCATTTAGCGAAACTTTCAGGTGCGTTTAATTGGGCATTCAGTCAAACTCCCAGATGTCTTTAATTGGGCATTCAGCCAAACTTCCAGATTCTTTTAATTAGGCATTCAGCCAAACTTCCAGGTGCCTTTAACTGGGCATTCAGCCAAACATGCCTTTAATTTGGCATTCACCCAAACTTCCAGATGGCTTTTATTGGGCATACAGCCAAACTTCCAGATGCCTTTAACTGGGCATTCAGCCAAACTTCCAGGTGCCTTTAATTGGGCATTCAGCCAAACTTCCAGGTGCCTTTAATTGCGCATTCAGCCAAACTTCCAGGTGCCTTTAATTGGGCATTCAGCCAAACTTCCAGGTGCCTTTAATTGGGCATTCAGCCAAACTTCCAGATGCCTTTAATTGGGCATTGAGTCAAACTTCCAGGTGCCTTTAATTGGGCATTCAGCTAAAATTTCAGATGCCTTTAATTGAGCATTCAGCCAAATTACCAGATGCCTTTAATTTGGCATTCAACCAAACTTCCAGATGCCTTTGATTGGGCATTCAGGCAAAACTTCCAGATGCCTTTATTTGGGCATTCAGCCAAACTTCCAGGTGCCTTTAATTGGGCATTCAGCCAAACTTCCACATGCTTTTAATTGGGCATTCAGGTAGACATCCAGATGCCTTTAATTGCGCATTCATCCAAACTTACAGATGCCTTTAATTGGGCATTCAGCCAAACTTCCAAATGCCTGTAATTGGGCATTCAGCCAAACTTCCAGATGCCTTTAATTGGGCTTTCAGCGAAACTTCCATATGACTATAATTGGGCATTCAGCCAAACTTCCAGGTGCCTTTAATTGGGCATTCCGCAAAACTTCCAGATGACTATAATTGGGCATTCAGCCAAACTTCCAGGTGCCTTTAATTGGGCATTTCGCCAAAATTTCAGATGGCTTTAATTGGGCATTCAGCCAAACTTCCAGGTGCCTTTAATTGGGCATTCAGCCAAACTTCCAGGTGCCTTTAATTGGGCATTCAGCCAAACTTCCAGGTGCCTTTAATTGGGCATTCAGCCAAACTTCCAGGTGCCTTTAATTGGGCATTCAGCCAAACTTCCAGATGCCTTTAATTGGGCATTGAGTCAAACTTCCAGGTGCCTTTAATTGGGCATTCAGCTAAAATTTCAGATGCCTTTAATTGAGCATTCAGCCAAATTACCAGATGCCTTTAATTTGGCATTCAACCAAACTTCCAGATGCCTTTGATTGGGCATTCAGGCAAAACTTCCAGATGCCTTTAATTGGGCATTCAGCCAAACTTCCACATGCTTTTAATTGGGCATTCAGGTAGACATCCAGATGCCTTTAATTGCGCATTCATCCAAACTTACAGATGCCTTTAATTGGGCATTCAGCCAAACTTCGAGGTGCCTTTAATTGGGCATTCAGCCAAACTTCCACATGCTTTTAATTGGGCATTCAGGTAGACATCCAGATGCCTTTAATTGCGCATTCATCCAAACTTACAGATGCCTTTAATTGGGCATTCAGCCAAACTTCCAGATGCCTTTAATTGGGCTTTCAGCGAAACTTCCATATGACTATAATTGGGCATTCAGCCAAACTTCCAGGTGCCTTTAATTGGGCATTCCGCGAAACTTCCAGATGACTATAATTGGGCATTCAGCCAAACTTCCAGGTGCCTTTAATTGGGCATTTCGCCAAACTTTCAGATGGCTTTAATTGGGCATTCAGCCAAACTTCCAGATGCCTTTAATTGGGCATTCAGCCAAACTTCCAGATGCTCTCCTTGTTCAGATAATAATGCAATTTTTGTTTTTTAAACTCGGAAAAGTGAACTCAGATTGCAGAGTTTTTTTGTTTTTTTTCAATAGCTTGATTCTTCAGAACTGTGTCGCAAAGCGTGGCCTCAAATGCATCACGAAGTAAGTTTATTTCGTGCTTTTTCAGGATAAGTATATGCAGGAATCTCGTGGTGAAAGGGTAACTTTGACATGGAGTAAGAGATGCATTTCTGCCATGGGGAATCATTAAGCACATGTACGAAATGAAGATGTGTAATGTGAAGCAAAATGTTTTTAGTAGAGTGAAAACAGATATTCTGTGATGGTTTGGCAATGTTGAATGAATGAGTGATGATGATTTATTCAGCTCAAAGGAAGGAGGAGGGAGATTTCAAGAATGCCAGGGAGGACAGAGGACAGTGTTTCTTTCCGGACTTTTTGGCCGCGTGGCAAATGGAACTTTAGAGGGGTTAAGTTTCCCATTTGCTATATATATACACACACACTGAAGAGCAATTGAATTAGAGACAGCTGGCGTTATGCAAATGTGGCGTTGTGGGCGGCCCTGTAAACGGAGACGACATGACGTGTGCAGCAATCCGACAATATAAGGAGTGATGGAGCGGGAATCAGTAAGAGTCGGACGCAGTGTGGGTAAAACGAATGATCTAAGCGCAATTGATAATGAACAAATTGTTGGGGCCCGACGAATGGGTCACTCAATCTCGGAAGTCGTGCAGGCTCTGGGATTTTCACGAGCCACTGTGTCACGGGTGCACCGTGAGTACATCGAATCCGGTAAAACCATCCCTGCAAGGGCCACCTGCCGTGGACAACAGCGTGTGGATGAGCGGAGTCATCGTCGGCTAGCTCGCATTGTAACAGCGGATAGATGGGCCACTGTGCAAAAAATCATTCGGCAATTTAACGCTGGTGCACAAAAACGTGTAAACAGCCACACCATCCAGAACCATCTCCTCGCTATGAGGTACAGAAGCCATCGTCCTCAAGGGTACCGCTGCTGATCGCACATCACAGGGTGCAAAGATTAGCATGGGCGCAGGAACATCGCCACTGGATCCTAGACATGTGGAAAAATGTTGCATAGACTGACGTGTTACCGGGATATCCTGGACGACCATTTGTTCCTGTTTGCGCATCTTCAACATCCCACTGGGGACCTCATCCTGCAACAAGACGATGCACCGTGCCATCGCTCCCGAATTGTATCCGAATGGTTGGATGAACACTCCACCGACGTGACCTCGCTTCCTTGGCCAACTAGGTCACCTGACCTCAATCCCATCGAGCACATCTGGGATGCCATCGAGAGAGATGTTCGAGGCTCTGACCCCGCCCCTCCATCAAATCTTCGGGAACTGCGGGAGCTTGTTCAGGAGTCGTGGATCCGTTTGGCTTCCCAACACCTCTGGTGTCTTGTCGAGTCCATGCCGAGACGAATCTCCGCCGTCATCAGGGCGAAAGGTGATGCTACACGTTACTAGACAGGTATCTCTAATTCAATTGCTTTTTAGTATTTATATATATAATTTTAACTACTATATTTATATATATATATATAGAAGTAATTACTATATATCTAGCACAGGGGCGCATTTAGAGCCCCCCCCCTGAAAATGATTCTTTTTTTTTGTTTGGTTAAAATGCGACTTACATTAGAAAAAAATGCCTTAATTTGATAAAAATGTATCAACTTACATTAGAAAAAAATGCCTTAATTTAATAAAAATGTATCAACTTACATTAGAAAAAAAATGCTTTAACTTTTTCTTCAATTTTTCATTAAATTTCATTTTGTTCCAGACGGTGGATTTCAAAAACTTCCTTTTTCGTCCCCCTCCCCCGAAGAAAAATTCTATATGTATACCTGATATATGTATGCATGTACAAGGTCTGATCGGAAAGTAATGAGACTCATTCAATAACAGACGTTTAATTAAAGTTATATTTACATCACATTAAAATTCCATGAAATAACATCCTTGAACATCAATACACCGCTGCCAGCGGTTCTGCCATGCCGCGTAGCTTGCCTGGAAGTCGGGAACAGGGATCGCTTTCAAAGCACTCGTCACAGCAGTTTGTACCAGTCCCAAAATGGTGCCCCTTTCAGGCTGGATTTGAGCTGGGAAAATAAAAAGAAGTCAGCCGGGGCCAAGTCCAGGCTGTAGAGAGGTTGGGGCGGCATTGCCATGTTGTGTTTCACCAGAAACTCTCGGCGGCCCATGGCTCGGCGCATTATCGTGGTGAAGAACCCAAGTATTGGTGATCTCCGGGCAGACGTGCGCAACTCTGTTTTTCAGCCATTGAGCACTTCAACGTAAAATGCAGCGTTGACTGTTTGACTGGGTGGTACGAACTCCTTATGGGCAACACCTTTACAGTCAAAGAAGACAATGAGCATCGATTTCATCTTTGATTTGCACATTCGAGCCCTCTTTGATCGAGGAGACTCTGGAATGTGCCACTCTGGGCTCTTGTCTTTTCATCTCCAGATCGTACTCACCCCCTCTTAACGACCATCTTTGCATAAGGTCCACTGCACAAAAATTACATTATCTGAATTAAAGGCATTTCTGCTGAAAAGTTTCTCTATACCCTGGAACCATGAAACAGTAAATTAAACAAATATACATTAGTATGGAGGGGTCACTTAAAATGGCTAGGAAGTTTCCTCCTGCATGGCAGTGAGTTAGGTGGGGTGTGGGGGTGTTTGGGGCAGTGACAGGCAATTCTAGTGGCTGACGTAGTATGTATGTGTATAAATGCAATGACAGACCCCGTCCCCACACTTCCTACAAAGGCTGAAAAAGAGAGTGACAGTTAAAACTCATCTTTACTTCACTCTCCTTTTTGGCCGGACAGAGGACACTTAAGAGGGATGACTGTCCTGAAGGGGAAAAGATTAAGAAACTATTCTGTGATCTGAAAGAAAACTTAGAAAAAATCATGCTGAAAGAAAAGTCTGATAAACTTAAGCAGACAACATTACATTCATTTTTCAAATGAATTTTTTTAGATTGCCACTTATAGGTACCTTCCAAATGTGTAACTGTACTACATATGCTATTGTTTTTTTATACACATACATACATACACACACACACACACACACACACACACACACACACACACACACACACACACACACACACACACACACACACACACATACATACATACATACATACATACATACAGGGGTTGTCCAAAATAATGAAAACACCTTGAAACAATAGGTGTAACATACCTAATATGGTGTGGGCATTTAAAACTGCTTAAATCCTCCTTGGAATGGACACATACAAGTCCTGAATGGTAGTAAGTCGTATATGTTGTACCATTCTTCTTGCAGAAACTGCTCCAATTCCTTGAGAGACGCCGGAGGAGAATAACAGGATCGCACTCTGTTTTCCAACACAGGCCACAGGGGCTTAATGATGTTTAATTCCGGTGGTTGTGCAGGCCAGGGGAAGTGTGCAACTTCATCTTCATGTTCCTCAAACCATGATTGAACAGTTCGACTTCTGTGAATCTGGGCATTATCATCTTGAAAGGTGCAACCCCCTGACGGAAACAATGTCTGCATCATTGAATGCACATGGTCGGCCAAAAGAGTGACATAGTCACCTCTAGTGATCCGTCCGTGTAAGGTGATAATGGGACCTGCTGCAAACCACGAGATCATGGCCCAAACCATTACGGAACCGCCCCCATGCTTCACTGTAGGAAGGAGACAGTCTGGGTTGTAGGCTTCTGCGAGGGTTCTCCACACGTAAACCCATCCTGTGGTGGGGAATAGTGAGAAACTTGATTAATCGGGAAAACAAGACATGTTTCCATTGATCCACAGTCCACATTTTATGTTCCCGGCACCACTGTAGTCTCCGTTTCATATTCACCTGTGACACCAGGGGTTTTGCAATCGCAGCTCTGCGGTAAATATTATGCTTATGCAATTCCCTTCGTACAGTGTGGGTTGACACTGGGTTTTGGAGATGTGCATTAAGCTCGGCAGTCACTTTCGCTGCCGTGGTCTTCCTCCTTGCGATCACAATCCTCTTTAATGTCCTCCTGTTTTTCTCATTGAGTTTGGTTTTCCTTCCACAGTTGTGCCTCGCAGATAATGTTGTGCCATGAACATTGAATGCTGTCATGACCTTCGACACGGTACCTCTCAATACCTGTGCCGCTGAGGTTACCGACACACCAACCAGACGGGCACCTACAATCTGCCCTCTTTGGAACTCCGTCAGGTCACTCATTGTGTCTTCACCTAGAACAAAATTATGCAAACACCGATTTACAATGCAATCGCACAGACCCTTGAAACTATAAGCAACACTTTTGTACAAAAAAAAAAAAAAAAAAAAATGTAGCTACATGTTAGTTTTACTCAGAAAGCAGCAGATACCAAAGTCACTGTTTTCAGCGAGTTGTTTCCATTATTTTGGACAACCCATGTACATACATACATACATACATACATACATACATACATACATACATACATACATACATACATACATACATACATACTGTACAGTCTGTACTATAAGGAAACTGGAATGCATCATGTTTGGAATGTAGCAATTCAGAGTACGTAATTTATAAAAGTTTTGAAGCAGTTTAATGCCAAAACTCTTCATTCAATATGCCATTAAAACCTTCCCCTATTTAGCGACCACCACTCTGAACGACCGTTTTTTAGAAGAATCGGCAGTGGTAGCCTTGGAGATGTTTCACTGTATATAACCAGATTTTGTGCTATAACAGTTGTTTTTTCATGTGCTCATAGTCATATATATATATATATATTTACTGTTAGACATTATTGCAAAATATTTGTTAATACCTTATTTTTGTTCCATTCAGGTATTTGACCGATCTTCTTCTTGTTTGAGCTGGTTACAGCGTCATGTTCTGACTCACGGTGGGAACAAGCCTTTCCAATGCATTGTCGAAGGGTGCAGTAGTCGCTTCACATCTCAGGCTGCTCTAGAGAGGCATGTTAATTCACATTTTAATAGTGGATCATCCTCGAGTGGATCAGCTGCTTCTTCAGCGAGGGGAGGGCAACATCCTAAGAATGACACTCCAACCAGGTTCGTCAAGAAGAAGAAAATGCGACATCGGAGAAGGTGCATGGCTGGTAAGTTGAAGATTTTCGGTTCTGGTGATTCAATCACTATATTAAGTTATAGAAATAACAACGTGCACAAACGTTTCCATCCCTAAAAATGCTTGCTTGTGTTACCTTATATTTTAGATTTTTTTTATTATTATTGCTTCTAGTCTGTGCAGTTAAAATCCATTTTCAAACTGGTCTTTCTGTAACATACAATATTTTCTGGTAGATAACATAACAAAATTATATGAAAGGAGCACAAAATGAACTAAGTACATACTGTATATTAAAAATGCAAAATATTTACTGCAAATTTAAAAAAATCAAACTATTATTGTGACAGTACAACTGAAAATAATCTTCATTTTTTTTTCCTCTTGGAAAGGGTAAGAAAGACTTGTTCTTATGGATAATTTTGTGCTAGTAATAAGACATTACCATATCATAGCAAATAGTACTCTTATAGATGTGAACAGTGTTTAGGTATCATGCAATTGAATTTTTCATGCAAGCAGAACAAAAAAAAAAAAAAAAACTGGTTCCAGTGATTTATTGAACAGAATTGTATTCAGAACCATGATAATTGTCATCAGATTCAATACAGAGCAAAGCAAAACAGGTCAACATTACCAAAAACGAGTAGATCCTCTTTCATTTACTCTTTTTCCAAATCAAAATCTCTGTTGTAAAGATATCCACTTGAAGTGAAAACTAGGTTTGCCAAAAGCATTTTATAATAAAAAAAATTTTTTTTTACTTATCCCATATCTATTATGATGAGTTCATGGATTTGTTTAGCAATTAATATTACCCAACATGAAAAAAATGGCAATGTTACTCAGTGTTACCCCCCCTCTCTCTCTCTCTCTCTCTCTCTCTCTCTCTCTCTCTCTCTCTCTCATATTGAGAGTTTTGTTTCCTCTTTTTGTTTATTGATTTCCATTGTAGTGAAACTTTTTCACCACTTGTAGTTTGAATGAATTGCATCTTACAGTACTTTGGTAATCATTAATTTCACATAGTCAGATTTTTGAAAGGTTATTTTTGAAGTGCAGTGTTCATTCAAGTCTTTTAAACATGTTTACTACTTTGCTATTTCTCTCACCATTAGGGGAAGTTAACATCCTCCTTCCTCTCCAAAAAATTATTTGGGAGTAGTTTGTATGTATGTATGTATGTATGTATGTATGTATGTATGTATGTATGCCTGTATGCCTGCCTGCCTGCCTGCCTGCCTGCCTGCCAAATCTGAGAATTCTTATGACAGTAAAGCATCATTAATATATGAATTTGCATTATCATATAGTTGATTGAGAAAGTACAGTCAACCCTCAATGCACCGCCCCTTGATTTACCACCACCCTTGCCTAATGCCACCCCTTGTGTCCAGACAAACGTGCTCTATGTAAAACATCCCTTGGTATACTGCCACCCCTTAGCGTTCTCCAACCACCAATATGCTTTATATTGACAAAAGTCACAGGACACCTAGAAGAGAAACACAGCATAGCATTTATTGACATACATTAGTACGGTGTCGGTCCACCTTTGGCCTTAATGACCCTATGAGACATGCTTTCGACAAGGTTTTGGAACACAGCAATAGGTATGCGCTTCCATTCGGTACATAATGCTGCCGCTAACTGTTACTTAGCTGTAGGCCTTTGTTCCAAACTTCTTGTACGGCGCTCTAATTCATCCCATAGGTGTTCTGTGGGATTAAAATCAGGGCTTTGTGCTGGCCTGTCCAAACACGACACAGAATTATCGTCAAAACACGCCGTAACAGTCCTTGCTTTATGGCTCGGTGCATTATCTTGCTGATACCAACAAGGCTCGGTTCCATAGTATTGCCACAGAGTTGGTAGGGCATAATTTTCCAGAATATCGAGGTAGACGTCCTGCTTAACAGGTTTGTCCACGATAACCGATGGTCCGGGACCACACCATGAAAAACACCCCCACACGAGTACAGTGCCAGCTCCAAACTTGACCATGAGAACAGTACACTGTGGTAAATAGCATTCCCCCGGCTGCTGCCATACCCAAACATGGCCATCAGACTGATGGATCGTGTATCTGGATTCATCAGTCCATAGGACCCGTTTCCACTGATCTACGGTCCACGATAAATGTTCTTTACACCATGCTAAACGACAAGTAGCATTCCGAGTGGCGATGAAAGACTTATGAGCAGCCGCACGACCACTGTAACCCATGGAATGAAGTTCTGTGCAAATGGTACGAGTACATACTGAGGTTCCAGCATTTTTACTCACCTGTACACTGAGGTCTTGTGCAGTACTCCGTTGATTAGCTGTAACGACTCTCCTGAGATTTTGACATCCTCTATCACTGATTTTCTTTGGTCTGCTGGTACGTTTTGCTGCTTCAGGCATGCCATGTGTCTTCCACTTATTCAGTACATCCAAAACAGTTGACTTGGGTATGTTTAAAGGCCTCTCAGTTTCTCTTATGGACAACCCACTAATATAACACCCAACAATATTTTCTTTCTCAAAGTCAGTTCTTTCCCGCCACAAGATTTTCACTCAACCTTACAGTGCAATATGATCGCGGTCAGCTGCAGGCTTGTTTTTATACCGTTTGCAGCTGTACTGTGCATCTTAACATTGCAGCGGATTCGTTCATTTGCTTTTGAAGGGGTGTCTGGTGACTTTTGTCAATATAGTGTATATTACTGCACCAATCTACCTTTTACAACACGAAACGTACTTGGTGTACTGCCACTTGCAAGCTGTATGAATTACCTTCCCATTTTTTCAGACCATGATTCAATTGTAGCGATTTTTTTTGGCAGAAAAAATGTCAGATGAAATTGCTTGGTGCAGAAATCAACTGCTCCTTCTGAAAACAAGCAACAATGAGAAAGTCCATTTGAACTGCTGCCGCTTTCGTAAAGTGGTACAGGAGTCAAAAGAAGAGGAATAAGTCGCAGAGCTTTAGCAGTTTGGGATATCATTACAGCCTGGATTTATTGTGACTTGGTGAGAGGAGGAGGGGGTAATCTATTCCTATTTATCAGAACTGAATGGATGTCTCATGACCCTTTACCTTTTAACCATATCTTCCATTTGCGTACAAAGAAGCATCAGCAAAGAGTGCCTCCGGTGGGCCTGGTTACCTTTGATTAAAGCTGCTGTCTTCTTCTCATTCCCACCCTGTCATCTTCAGCAGAAGAGAAGTGCTTGTGTTCCTTACCTTCTACCAACTGTCAGTTAATATGACAAATGAGTCAACACCTTTTTCCAGGGACTTAAAACTTCTTTTATTCCACATGATGTTTGCTGTCTTTAGTTTATCTTCTTGGCTGTGCAAATCAGTCTGCAACTGTTTACAAGCATCAAAATCAGAAACGGGAAAAAAGTTTTTGTTGTTGTTGTCTGCTTTTTGGAAAAACAATTTCGAAAAGAACCATCCTTACCATATAAAGCAGAAGGCTGAAATTTGCAAATGTCACAACGAAAATATGGAAATCTAAAAGACAAATGAAAATTATTTTTTTAAAAGAAACTAAGGTGTGTAAAACTATTTTGTGTAATGCTATTAATTTTCACTTGTTAAAGTTTAGTAACGTAACATGGATTTTTTATTCATTTTCGTAAAATTTTAATGTTAATTTTGTCTTTCTACTATGCAAAGTAAATTTCCACATTTAATGCGTACAAGTTCCAAATGGGCACTTCGACCTACAGTGCACGCTAGGTACACAACATATAACTGCAGTTTTTCTGATTAACATGTTTTTAATTTAATGCTAATTATGATTTTCGAGGAATCGTTAGGTTACCTAAAAATTATTGGCAAATTTGATATAATACCACAATGTAACAGAACAAACGGTGGCCCACAGTACCTAAAGGGTTGACTGTGCTTACGTCTTGGTAATTCCCATGTGTACTGGTTGCTGTATGCTGATGACACAGTCCTGATGGTAGAGAGCTACAGTGAGTTGCAGAGTTTGTTTTCCAGGGTGTATGAAGTTTGTATGAAATTCAAACTACAGGTAAAACTAAAATTATGATTTTTGGACGAGGAACTGTTAGTACTGAAAGCAAGATCAGTGTAAATGGCTACACCAAATGAATGAATTTGTATGTTTAAGGAAGCATGTTTGACAGATACATACCTGCCGTGTTTTATGATTTACCCATAAAATTTGCAGAAAATTGTACTTGTTTTACGGTTATTTTATGGACAACATATTTTAGATTTCCATGCCTAACCGTGCAATTTAAAAAGAATGTGTTCCCCAGGACCAGTGTGCCTGTATATTCTGATTAATCGAATCACATTTGCTCCTATTTGTGTGTCCCCAACCCTCTCTGCTTGCAGCCAAGCAGGAAAGATGAGGTAAAAATGCTGTAAAATTACGATTGGAGGTAACTACTGAAAAAGAGAGAGCAAGAAATGAAAAATATCAACCTCACATAAGATTTAGAATTGCATTTTTTAAAGGTATTCTAACATGTTGGCACAAAAATTTTAGGTCAAATCCTCCATTAAGTTAAAGTAAAAAGTCACTGCAATTTTTATTGTAATAATTTCAGAGTTACAAATAAAAATTTACGTGTTTGTACGTAAATTTTCATTTGTAACTCTGAAATTATATTGTAATGATGTACCGATTGCATTTTTTTTTAATCACTGTAAGTGTTAAATCGTGCTAGATATCTAAGGCTCTTTCATATCGCTTGAAGGCAACGTTAGATATGGTCCAACCAAGAGAACACGCTGGATTCAGGAGTGGCTACAGCACTATAGATCATATCCATGTACCGAGACAACTAATTGAAAGAACAAGAGAATATGAACTCCCGTTAAGCATGGCTTTTATCGATTATGAAAAGGCCTTTGATTCTGTGAAAGCATCAGCAGTAACAATGACTTTGAAATCCTGCGGTATTGAAGATGTATACATTAGCATTATTAATAACATCTATGAAAATGCAAATGCAAAGGTTCGGATATTTGAGTATACAGCACAAATAAGAATTGGAACAAGAAAGATGACACCAAATTTTCGGGTTTAATAAGCGCGTCTTTTGAATCCGTTCTGACGCAAATTAAATTTATCAAAGCTATTCAAAGTCAATGGAACCAGCATGGAAAAACAATGTCTGACGGAAGAAAGAAATTTTTCGTTCGGGGTTTTAATCCCTCAGATATTGCTGTAAATGGAATCGTGAGCTTACGCCCTCTGGTTGCAGACTTGTGCGTTAAGAAAAATATGAATTTATACGAGAAACATTTCGCAACGGAAACGCTCTCCAACAGAGATGTCGACAAAAATAAGATGTTACTTTACGTCCCCTGGTGGGAAAACCATGCATTATTTTAGGAAGAAAATATTCTCAAAAGGTTTTTCCATATGAGCACTATCGGTACAAGAAAAAAAAAAAATTTGCCTCGAGTTTTCAGGAGCCCAGATTTTTCTACAAATGCATCAGAAGCAGAAATGAACACTTCTGCTCCCCCAGGTGGCCAAACCATTATTTACAAAACATTAGAAATTATGTGAAAAATATTTTCCATCAGGTCTTGTATGCGATACAGGAAGAATTTTTCAAATCAGAGTTTTAGAAGCAGAAATAATGCAGAAAACACAATTTACCTTTGTGCCCCCTACAGGAAAGTCTATGATTTACTTGAAACTTTTGAATTTATAGGGAAAACATTTTGCATTGGAAACACTATCCAACAAAGAAGGAATTTTTCAAATCGGACTCCTAGAAGTAGAGATATAGACAAAAATAAGATATACATCGACACTCCCTGATGTAGATTCGTGGGTATAGCCATGCATTATTTCAGGAAGAAAATGTTCCTAAAAGGTTTGTTGACATGAGTAGTATCGGTGAACAAACCACGTTTTTTTCAATCGAGATTTTAGAAGCTCATATTTGCTGCAAATACATCAGAAGTGGAAATTGAGACTTACGACACCTGGTGGCCAAACCATTTTTTTTTTCCCAAAAATTAGAAATTATGTGCAAATGATTTCTCATCAGGAGCTGTATCCGGTGCAGAAAGAATTCTTAAAATCGGAGATTGAGAAGCAGAGATATAGGGGAGAAAGCAATTTACCATTACGCCCCCTTGCGGAAAGTCTATGAATTAATTGAAAATTTTGAAATTATATTAAAAACATGTCACACTGGAAACACTATCCAACAAAGAAGGAATTTTTCAAATCAGACTCCTAGAAGTAGAGATATTGACAAAAATAAGATATACATCTACGCCCCCTGGCGTAGAAACTGTGGAATATTTTAGGAACAAAATATTCCGAAAATGTTTATCGATATAAGTGGCATCAGTCCACGAAAGAATTTTTTTCAATCGATATTTTAGAAGCTCAGATTTTGTGACGAATACATCAGAAGCAAAAATTAACACTTACACCCCCTGGTGGCCAAAGTATTATTTACCAAAAATTTGAAATTATATGCAAAAGATTTTCCATCAGGAGGTGTATCCGCTGAAGAAAAAAGATTTCAAATCGAAGTTTTAGAAGAAGAGTTATCGGGAAAAATGTAATTTACTTTTACGCCCCCTAGCGGAAAATCTATGCGTAATTTGAAAAAAGTAACTATATCTAAAATACTCTTTGACATAAATGGAATCGAAAGATAAAATATTTTTTTCAATCAGATGTTTAGAAGCAAATATGTGGAATAAAACGTATTGTTGAATTCAACATCATATGCATTTATGCCTTCTAGCAGCAAAATTGTACATCGTAAAAAAAAAACGAAATGAAGGATCATCATTCGCATATTTCAAGCTTCCCAATGCAAAAAAGAATTTTTCAAATCGAACTAATAGTTGCAGAGATATCGGGGGTACAGACGGACAAACCGGTAACATAAGCACAATCTTTTTTTGCAAAAGTCGTGCTAAAAATGCATCCCAAGTCTGTTCACATGCACTCAAATCTCAGATTACCTTGACATTGGAATACCTACTGTATATTAGAAGTGAAATGCTTTAAAGCAAGCCTGTGTAAATAAGGTATGTATTGTTACCTTAATATGGGAGGTTAGCAAGGGTTTTATGTATTCTTTCTGAAGACTGCTTCCAGCTGTGAAGGAACTCAGTAAACCATCATGCTTATTTGAAAGAAAGAAAATGAGCTTAAAAGGGGAGAATCTCCCTCCCACTTATAACCTGTGTGTCTTTTTTACCTTTCCAACCGTAGGTTGAAGAAGCGTATATGCTCCAACTTTTTCCGTCCGCCTGTTGACACGATAACTCACGTAAAAATGGTTCGATTTCGATGAAATTTTAGTATGTAGTAGGGGACCACCTGGGGACGAACCCTATCGAAAATGAGACAAATGGGGTTAAAGGTCACGACATAAGAGCGCGGTCCATTCCATTGCCCTTATGCCTCATAACTTGCGTAAATATGGTTCGATTTGAATTAAATTTTAGTATGTGGTGGGGGACCGCCTGGGGACGAACTCTATTGAAAATGGGTGAAGTAAGGTCAAGACATAAGAGCAGGATGCATTCCATTGCCCTTATGCGTCATAACGTGCATAAAAATGGTTTGATTTTGATGAAATTTTAGTATGTGGTAGGGGACCACCTGGAGAGGAACCCTATTGAAAATGGGACAAATGGGGTCAAAGGTCAGGACATAGGATCGGGATCCATTCCATCGCCCTTATCCCATACTATTAAGGTGGACGTCAAGTAATTTTGCTTCCTATATTTCCAATGGAAAAACTTTTCTACACATTTCCTTCAGAATTAATGTGTTCCCAAGGATGGAAATTTGAACATCGATTAAAATAACCATATTATAACTTGGAATACTTAACATTTTCTAAAACATAACCATAATTATATTAAAAAACAATAACGTTACCTTTGGTGGTGTTGAAACCAGAAAAAAGATGGCGCGACCTGTACTTTGATGATGTCAGTAGACAAATAAATATTGAATTGCATAAATATGGTTATGTTTCAAAAAATATTAAGTATTGCAAGTTATAAAATGAAGGTATTTTAATCGATGTTCAAATTTTCATCCTTGGGAACGCATTAATTGTGAAGAAAATGTGTACAGAAATTTTTCCATTGGAAGTATAGGAAGCAAAATTACTTGACGTCCACCTTAAAGGAGCAATTCTTGTATCTATGAACATTTTGTTTTGAAAACGGCTCTAAAGATTTTGATGAAAGTCGTTAACCTACCATTTTCTGGTACTAGAAATCGATTTAGCTTGATCTTGATTTTAGGAAAATTCGTTTAGTGGGTTAAATAACCACCCCGAATTACCACGTTTTTAGTGTGGTGTCATGGCGTCGTTCCATTAGATGTTGGCACGCAGTCACGCCATCTGTCTCATTACGTCACGCGTTGTGTGTGGATCCTATTAAAGTTTGATGACGTCACACTCTTGCGAGCAGATGGTCGCTATTCTCATCTGCCTCATTACGTCACGCGTTATGTGCGTATGCCCGTCCGCACGATAACTCGCGTAACAATCGTTCGATTTTGATGAAATTTTAGTAAGTGGTAGGGGACCACCTGGGAAGGAACCCTATTGAAAGTGAACGAAATGGGGTTAAAGGTCAGGACATAGGAGCGGGAGCCATTCCACTGCTCTATGCGTCATACCTAATGTAAAAAAGGTACAATTTTGATGCAATTTTAGTATGTGGTAGGGGACCACCTGGGGACAAACGCTATTGAAAATGGGCGAAATGGGGTCAAAGGTCAGGACATAGGAGCGGAATCACTTCCATCGCCATTATGCGTCATAACTTACGTAAAAATGCTTCAATTTGGATGAAATGTTTGTATGTTGTAGGGGCCTGCCTAGGAATGAATCCTATTGAAAATGGGAGAAATGGGGTCAAAGGTTAGGACACAGGAGCTGGATTTATTCCATAGCCCTTATGCATCATAACTTACGTAAAAATGCTTCTCTTGCGACAAAACTTTATCATGTTATTTTGGAGGTATACTGAACCAGTTTTGTTGAATATCATTGAAGTGGGATCAAAGGTCAGGGCACAGGAGCGAGATTTATTCCACATCCATTATCCTCATAACTTAAGTAATAACTTGAGTAATGATTTCTGTTATGTTGGAAAGCGTATTATAATCAATGCATTGCATGATTTTACTAACTGGTTGCAGTCAGCAGCAAAGACTGGATCCACTTCTTCAACGGAAATGGAGCACCCCTGCTTTGTTATCTCCCTATCTTTCTTAAATTCCCTGCCTCTGCTGCGGGGAGGTGCCACACTGCAATACTTCTTCCTGTTTTCTCCTGTCCAACTTGTTTCTCCTTCCAGTGTTAAGATTCCTCAAATAAAATTACATTAACATACATGCCTAGCTACACTCCCAGTGAACTTGGTCCCTGAGCAGGGAAAACAAAAAGTCCTGTTTGTTATCACTTCCAACATTTCTTTCTTCTGAATGCTGGTAGTGACTGGTTAGCCTCTTAAGGTGGTTAGTGTCTGAATGATTGTTTTAACCTTGGTTGTTTATTGAATTTTTCACGCATGTCAAAAAGGGCAGCAACTACAACATATACATATGTACATACAGTACTTTGATGCATGAGGACCGAAAATCCAGAAATTGTTTGGTCCCAAGCTTTCTGGATTTGGGGTCCCATACTGTACAGGGTAATTCAAAATGATTGCCCTCATTACAAATGACAATAACGTGTTTATGAAGATAGACAGCTGATATCCCTACACAAGAAAGAAGAAAGTTTAAACTTTTATTGGAACCTACTGCTGTGTTGCTATGGTAACATACAAAAGTAAGCTGGCAGTACGCCAAAGCTAGTGAAAAGAAATGGCGACCGGAGCAGAAAAGGCGTTTTGCGGGCTGGAGTTCGTAAAGTGGCCCCCAGGTCTCCAGACCCTTATTCCTTGTGACTTCTTTTTATGAGGGTATGTCAAAGACCATGTGTATGTGCCACATTTGCTGAGAACACTTCAAGAACTAAAGATGCACATTCAGCTTGCACTAGCGTCAGTGACTACAGACATGCTTCATAATGTATGGCGTGAAATGGATTGCCGTTTAGATGTTGTGTGTGTGACCCAGGAGAGTTGCATAGAACATCTGTAAGGTATGGAAACAAAATTCTAAACTTCCCTCTTTATTGTGCAACAATGTGATCTCTGTATCTATGTTCGTAATCCAGGTATTGTCATTTGTAATGCGGGCAATCAATTTGAATTACCCTGTATTTTAGGTGGTTTGGCCATATTGAAAGAATGAGTGGTGAGATTCTAACTGAGAGAATATATTCAGCCCAAGTGGTAGGAAAGAAAAATAGAAGAAGGCCAAGGAAATCATGAAAGAACCAGATTCGGCAATGTCTGCAATAAGATAAAGGTAGATAATAAGTATGAAGTACATAAGATATTTTGTGTGACGTGTGATGGATGTCAGTGAAACTTGGGTTGTGGGGCAACCTTGCTGTAGGTATGAGATGTTTGGATACATCAACAGTGAGTAAAATCTAGCATCATCAGTTTTAACCTTTAATTTGACAGATGAGCTTTCTTTGGGAAGCTAATTTCGGAATCACAGAGAACAGTTTAGAGATATGGATGTTTGTACATGTACGATTATGAAGACAAGAGCTGTAATATGTGATGAACAAATTGCAATATGTTATGCAAAATTAGCATGAAATGGTGGTGTAAACTTTCTGATGACAGATATAAATTTGCAAACCCCAAAGGTCATTGTGTGGTCAGATCTAAACAGCTAAATCTCTATTGTTTGAATCACCATCACTTCACCCATCTTTCATCAGTGGGTTTTGTGCATGTTTTGTTCAGAATAACGAGAGAGAGAGAGAGAGAGAGAGAGAGAGAGAGAGAGAGAGAGAGAGAGAGATGCCAACTGAAACTAACAACATAAAGTGCTTTTTCCAATTATTTGTGCAGTTTTGTTCCCATTGCTTTACTTTTCCTGATAGCTCTTCTTTTACTTACAATGCCAGTAGTAAACTTCAGCTTCTGGGGCTGAATAGACTGCACACTGTTATCTAGCACGAAATATTGTACTTCTCTTGTCTATTTGTATTAATTCCACTTGTTTGCTGAGTTTATTAAGGTTTCCTTAGCTAGGTAAAAATAAATTAATGAAGATTTTTATATGGACAGAAAAAATAAGATTAAAGGACTAATTAATAGAGAGATCGATGAATTATTCCTGTATGATGTTAGAAATTCAACTTGACGCTTTTAAGTTATGTAAAATATGTACAAGAATAACGTGGTGGTGACACATGCTGATTCAGGTGTTGCCAGATTTGAGAATGGATTTCCATATGATAGAAATCTCTAATCTGGCAACATTTGAAACAACACATGTTTGTTACCATGTAATGGTATTTTCATATGTTCAATGTTGATGGAGGTAGCAGTCACTACGAAAACATTCAGTGCGATAATTTTATTTTACTTAAAAGCATAAGGTTTAATTTCTAATATCATATTAGGAATACTTCATGAATCTCTCTATTGTCATATTATTATATTCATTTCTGCCATACCTAGTCATAAAGAATGCATTTTTAAAAGTATTTGTATTTGCACCTTATTCTTTCACTCCATTTTTTTTAACTCACAGAATGTTGGTTTAGCATCATTTCCTTGATTGATTGTTTGTCTAAGGATCTGTAATTTCGCTCTGAAATGGGAAAAAAAATATATCAGAGAACTGTTCTCATGACTCACATGGTGTTGTTTTGTGAACATTTATGATGTTTCTTGAAACTATTTAGTTACTAGGTTTTTTGAGTGTATCGTTGTTTTCACGCGGTATCTTTGTAAATGTATGTATCATATTTTTCTTCGTATAATCCATAGACTGTGAAATTCAGAAAGAAATTAAAGTTGCCAATAATCCGCCCCTGTGATGTTTATCGCAAACCATAATTCTGTACAGAAAGGGGATGATTCACAGGATGACCCAGCAGTCGCAAACAAAAAATGTAGTTTTTTTATGGGCTTTTGCGTTACCTTCAAGTAAATAAAGAGCAGAAGTCGCAAGCTTTTTCAGCATTACCTACAGAGGCAAAGTGCACATCAAGACTGAAAAGTTGCAGCAATAAATTCCATCAATGCACCTTAATTGGTAGAGCATTCTGCTCCGGTGTGGAAGAATGCTGGTTCGAACCCTGTCACCGGCAAATTGGTGTTCTCATTTACCACAGTTCCTTAGTTAGACTTGTGGCACTCACAAAAGCATGCGACGCTAAGCTTCTCAAATCATGTGTTTGCCCATGAGAGCAAATAATACCACCTTTGATGCATCATACTTTCTATCAAAATACTTATAAGAAAAAAATTATAAACAACAAAAACAAAAAAAATTTGGACTGTCTGTAGAAAATTTTCTTTGTATAGCATTACATTTTATGCTGTTAATATACTTTTAGTTGGTAATTTTCCAAATATACAACTTCTCCTGACTGTTGAGATATGAAGTTTTTAAATCAAAGAGCCGCAATAAAGTCTTTTTTTTTTTTTTTTTTTTTTACATTTAAAAATTATCCACAGAGCCTAAAATGTATAATTTTTTAAACAGATAATCCATGGATTATACGACGAAAATTACGGTACGCATGATGCTAGAGAGAATGAGACTTCAAATATCCATTTAGTATTTTTCAAATGATTGTAGCAAAAACCTACAATTAAAGGCTGCTATGTTCATTTTCTCTGTCCACGACTATGAATTTGCTTTGTTCACTGCTGCAAAAGATCCTTGTGTTTTCCATTTTGTCTTTTCTCAATAATTTGAACTTAGAACAATGAAATACTTAAGTCATGCCGGAGTTCAAAGCCGTGTTTCTTAACAAAAAACTGTACCACAGACTGCTAACATGTCAGAATATTTCTCGGACTTATATAATTGTTTCAATTACTGACTATAAGTTCTTAGATACAAAATTCCAATTTTCCATTCCTATCTTTTATTAGTGAAATAATGCACAAATCCACAGGAAGAAATTTATATTTGATGATAAATACATGATTCAAGCAAAGTGTCAAGATGTAGAAGATAATCTTTGTATTGTCCATGTTTATGGCTTTGCTTTTCCCAAGACTGAGTTATGTTCATTAAACCAATATTGTGATTATAATCATAAGTTGAAGATACCTGATTTTTTTTAAATGAGATTGAAATTAAAAAAAAAAACAGTATGAATTAATCCACTAGAAGACTGCAGTGTGCTAAACAAGTTCAACACAGGTAGTGACCATAGATTGGTGAGATGTAAGATGCACCTCAACACTAAACTTGAACGTGGCAAGCTCATAAGACAAACAAAATCTATTGACATAACCAACCTTAAAAAACACCATAATACCTTCAAGTTAGAACTGAAGAACAGGTTCTCTGCTTTAGAAGGCCTAACATCAGAAGAAGTGGACATCTCTGAAGTTAACAGAAAAGTAACCAAAGCTCTTATGGAAACAGCAACAAAATTAGCTGGGTCTAAGAACAAGTTGCATGTGAACAAATTATCAGGAAAAACCAAAATGTTGATGCAAAAAAGAAGAGAGATGAGGACAACTAAAGAAGATGTGACTTCCAAAGTGGAATATATAGAGCTATGCAAGACAGTAAGAAAAAGTATCACTGAAGACGTAAGGAAATTCAACTGTGAACTAGTGAGGAAAGCAATTGAAAACAAGCAAAGCCTAAAGATAGCAAAGGGACATCTCAGTAAGGGAAGAAAACAGATTATGGCACTGAGAAAAGAAGATGGTTCTGTAACAAGAAATAGAGGCAAAATTTTGACAAGAGTGAAAGATTTCTACTCCAAATTATATGAAAGGGATGATATATGCACTCCAGACATCCTGAAAGATACCAGTACCAGAGTTCCTCCAGTCCTTCGAGCAGAAGTTGCACATGCAATCAAGAACATGAAGCGAGGAAAAGCTCCAGGAGAAGATGGAATTACTGTAGACATCATACAAGAAGCAAGTGGAGAAATCGAAACAGTACTCGCCCAAATTTTCACTCGATGCCTTAATGAAGGAAAGATTCCTGAGGATTGGAACACCGCTACAATGATCCTGCTACATAAGAAAGGTGACATTGAGGATCTCTGAAACTACAGACCTATCAGCCTCCTATCAGTAGTTTATAAAATCTTCACTAAAGTTCTTTCACACCGCTTGAAGGTAACACTGGACATGGCTCAACCGAGAGAACAAGCTGGATTCAGGAGTGGCTACAGCACAATAGATCATATCCACGTGCTGAGAGAACTAATTGAAAGAGCGAGGGAATATGAACTTCCATTGTACATGGCTTTTATCGATTATGAAAAAGCCTTTGATTCGGTGAAACCATCAGCAGTTACAATGGCTCTGAAAACCTGCGGTATTGAAGATGCATACATTAATATTATTAATAACATCTATGAAAATGCAAGTGCAAAGATTAGGCTGTTTGAAAATACAACACACGTAAAAATTGGAAAGGGAGTGAGACAAGGTGACACCATATCTCCGAAACTCTTTAATGCCACATTGGAGGGTGTTTTTCAGTCGCTGAGCTGGGAAAACAAGGGGATAAAGATTAATGGAGATTATCTAACCCACCTTCGTTTTGCTGATGACGTAGTCATTTTTGCAACTACCCCATCAGAGCTGCAGAGTATGATCCAGGAACTTGCTGACAAGAGTAAAGAAGTGGGATTAAAAATGAACTTTCAGAAGACAAAAGTGATGTTCAATGCTTTTACAAGAAATGAAGATTTATCGATTGATGGAGAAAAGCTGGAGATAACAGACACGTACGTTTATCTTGGACAGCAGATATCAAGTGAGGGTCACATTGATGAAGAAATTAATCGGCGTACAAAACTTGCCTGGAGAGCTTTTGGAAGAAACAGCATAATTTTCAAGAGCAATATGCCATTATGTCTTAAAAGAAAAGTGTTTGATCAATGCATCCTTCTAGTGCTTACGTATGGTGCAGAGACGTGGACCTTAACTAAAAGAGACATACAAAGGCTGCAGACAACTCAAAGAAGCATGGAGAGGTGCATGCTTGGTGTAACCAGGAGAGATAAGAAGAGGAACTCGTGGATCCGAAAAATGACAAGAGTGGAAGACATCATGATCAGAGTTAAATCCCTGAAATGGCAATGGGCTGGACATACTGCCAGAAGGACAGAGATCATCGATGGACAGCCGAAATTTTAGATTGGATTCCAAGGGACAGGAAAAGACCCAGAAGAAGACCACATGGGAGATGGGTGGATGAAATTCGAAAGTATGCAGGGGTGACATGGAGGAGACTGGCACAAGACAGACCGTTGTGGAGGAAACTTGGGGAGACCTTCGTCCAGCAGTGGATTGATAATGGTTGACAATGATGATGATGATGATCTTGAACACTACAGGTAATGATAATTTTGTTTAGGAAATTATAGTTGATTTTATTAATCAAATTCCAGAAAACTGAATACAATATTCATCAATGATATTTATCATCCTAGTTTGTTAAGAATGGGAATTTATAGATCTTGTAAGTCAATAGAAGGGTGGAATCAGTTTACAGTTATTATGTTGTGTGCTCCTCTGAGTGAATTTTTAATTTCTTATTAAAGGAGTCATATTTATTGTACAAAGTGAATATAGTAATCTTACTCTTTTGCAGTCTAAAATTTAATTCATTTATTAGTGAACATGTGTCCAGTTGGTAAATGAACTTTAACAAACTCAGTCTCTCTCATGGGAAAAAAAAATTAGGTGAATTAAAATTTTTTTTAAATTGAAGTTTTAAGGAAAAGTGATTTTTTAACGAATATTTCTGCACACCCCAAAATGCTGGCCAATTTAAACAATACAGATATTTTTTTAAAGGAAAAAATAGTTTATAATTATTTCTGTCACATTAACAAATATGTGGATTGCTGTTTTACAACAGGTGAAAAACAAATAATCAGCAGTAGAACAATTATTAGTAAGACATTTCTTTCTGATAGCCTGTATTGCATTTTGTGTGCTTATAAACTGCTGTTCCAGTGTTTTATTACAGTTAGTTATCTTAGTACATTTCTGCTCCTAACTTTCGTGTCTTAGTTCTGGATTTCAGAGACAGTCCTGTGGGATTGATGTATTTATGCAAAAATACCTTTTTTCAAATTATTATATGTTTTTTAATTCATGAAATGCCTGTATACATTTAAAGAAAATAAATACAGTGAAATCCAAATTTAATGTTTCTCAAATGGTGGATAATTATGAATATTATAATTAAGCTCAGGAAAATGGTAATGTAGAAAAGCATTATATCCATACATTTGTCTTTAAATTTATATGCAGTCTTATAATTGCAAGCCATCTGAATTATACAGGGTGACCGAAAAGTTCCCTAGAGGTTTCATTTGACAACTGTACAAAAACGAACAGATCTACAGCAGTGTGGTTTGTGGCATTTGAAAGAGTAAGTATTCGAGTTTAATAATCTTACCATAACACACCTGTGCATGTGCGCCTTTGGTGGCTCGTAACACATCCAGTCGGTATTCAAATTCTTGCCACGTGCACTCCAACATGTCAGGATCGATTCTATCAAACACTGCTGTAATGTGCTGTTTGAGCTCCTGAAGGCTGCTTAATCTTTCCCAGTAAACAATGTCCTTGACATAGCCCCAGAGAAAGAAGTCTAAAGGAGTGATATCCAGGGACCGGGGTGGCCAAGGAATGGGACCATCTCTGCCAATTCATCTGTCGGGAAACTCACGGTTCAGGTATTCACGAACATCAAGTCCCCAATGTGGGGGAGCGCTATCTTGTTGCTGTATGATGTTTGGTTGTAAATCCTGTAGTTGAGGAACCGCAAAGTTCAGATACGTGTCTAGGTAATTAATTATTCATTTGCTCTGTGGGCTCAGAGAAGAAGAATGGCCCAATTACATGATTATGCATGGACTCACACCAAACATTCACTTTTGGACTGTGCACGACATGCTTCCGACTGAATGTGGGTTTTCACTACCCCGCATATGAATGTTCTGAGTGTTGACTTTTGCGTGCACGCAAAAGGTTGCCTCATCCGAGAACATTATACGTCGTAGGAAACTTGAATCAACTTCCAGCCGCTCCAATATATCCCGAGCGAATGCCAAACGCTGAGGTCTATCGTTCGGTTTAATCTGGTGTAAGAGTTGCAGTTTGTATGCGGTTAGTTTCAGACGTTTGTGAAGCACTCCCATCAATGTGGATGGTGGAACATTCAGTTGTAAATAGGTCCTTGTGGACTTTCTTGGACTGTGAGCGAAAACCTCCTGCATGGTGTGCACAGTTTCTTCACTGAAAGGCGGTCTGCCACTTCTTTGCCAGTCCAGGACACTACCAGTATCGAAGCATTTCTTCTGCCACGCTCTGATGCTGAAATCACTTGGTGGATCTTTCCCATATGTTTGACGGTAATTTCTTTTTACCGTAATCACAGACTTCGTCTCAAAAAAAAACAGCGCATGCACATTGCTTTCTCCTGTGGTGACAACATTTTCAGTTGTTTTGCAGTCATTGTCTGTATTTGCAAGCACGTAATGTCATCTGTTGGAAAGAGATGGCTTTGAAAACCAGAATATTTACTCTTTCAAATGCTATAAACCGCATTGCTGTAGATCTGTTTGTTTTTGTACAGTTGTTAATCGAAACCCCTAGCGGACTTTTCGACCACCCTGTATTATTTTGCAAATATTAATTTTTTGCTGTTATTAGTATGAATATGTTTGAAATGAAATTTTGGAAAAACATTGTTTTTCATTGATAGTACAGAAGAACTCACGTTCAACAAACATTTCAGAACTGGCTGAAAAATTTCTATGTATAAAAATGTGCATGTGTGATGATAATATTCATGTACATATTTGTAACAGGTGTATGTACTTGAAAGATTTAATTAATTAAGTGTTCTGGCAGTACGCTTGTGCAGTGCACAGTAGTGAGACAACTTTACCTGAATAGTAGCAGCAAATCCTGAAGTGAAAACATTGTTTAAAAAACTGTCAAATGCTGTTTGTTGTGTTTTATGTTTATGTCCCTTCAATTTTTGTTAAACAATACAAAGGGCAGAAAATACCTTGTCATTTGCTGTGGTTTGTTGCTGGACAAAAGTAATGGAGATTTTCTGCAGAATCGGTGCCTGTTATTTAGAGGTGGATGAATGTTGTCATCTTCACTGGCCTTTGCCGTTCCTGGTGACGTAACTGCCCTTATAATGCCGTCTTTAAAAAGAATTCCTAATGGGCAACAGCATTATGCACTTGAGTATTGCAGGACCACCATTAAAACATGTGAAGGATGTGGCACTAGACACAGTTTTAGGAGGACTTTTTTTAAACCTGAAGTTACGTGTGCATCTTCTTTTTACCTGGGAGCAGGTAATTTATTTTTAACTCCGCTTGTGCGATTCTCCCAACTCTTTCCTGGAATGGGTGAAGGAGAGAAATGACTTGAAATCTGGCTCTATTAAAGCAAACTGTCAGATTATCACCACATTGAATTATTATGCATTCCACCATTTCTGGTTTATTTCCTCCAGGTGAACTCCCCCTTCCCCCTCTCTCCCTCATCAAATCCAGAGTTCATAAAATTTTCTTGTTAAAAATTATCAAATTGTGAATTAACATTATGCCAAATAAATATTTCTGTGTTCCTCATTAAATCCAGGTCTTCACTAAATATGGGCTTATTAGAAGTGAACTCTGCTCTTTGAAAATTTAGACACTTACCTGTTCATTTTACATATTCATAGAAGAGGATCCTGAATAATAAACATAAAACATGGTGTAATGCTTTTATTCTTTGCAAATATTTCAAAGATATATATATTCTTTTTAATTGCCAAAAGAAAAGTTTTCTTTCAATGCATATATTGGGTGTACAAATAAGTTTACACCGTTTGCGAATAGATGGCATAACTAGCACAGATTTCATGTAATTGCGAAGGACAGCACGTGTATAAGAAAATCCTTGCAACAAGCTTTGATAATTAGTGGAGGACAGTTCATTTCAGTGTGAATATCATTGTTTGTCAGTGCATTGAAAATGTCGAATTTCGTGCCAAAAAAACAGCATATGCGGGAAGTTTTGCTGCCTTACTTCTTTTTTATGCTTTCCAACCGTAGGTTGAAGAAGCGTATATGCTCCAGTTTTGTCCGTCTGTCTGTCTGTCCGCACGATAACTCGCATAGACATGGTTCGATTTTGATGAAATTTTAGTATGTGGTAGGGGACCACCTGGGAACGAACCCTATTGAAAATGGATGAAGTGATGTCAAAGGTCATGACATAGGAGTGGGATCCATTCCATTGCCCTTATGCATCATAACATGCGTAAATATAGTTCGATTTTGATGAAGTTTTAGTATGCCGTAGGTGACCACCTGGGAAGGAACCCTATTGAAAGTGAACAAAATGGGGTTAAAAGTCAGGACATAGGAGCGGGATCCATTCCACTGCTCTTATGCGTCATAACTAACGTAAAAAGTTATATTTCGATGAAATTTTAGTATGTGGTAGGGGACCACCTGGGGACAAAGCCTATTGAAAATGGACGAAATGGGGTCAAAGGTTAGGACATAGGATCAGGATCCATTCCATCGCCCTTATCCCATACTATTAAAAGAGCACTTCTTGTATGCATGTAAATTTTATTTTGAAAACGGCTCTAAGGATTTTGAAGAAAGCCGTTAACCCACAGTTTTCTGGTACTAGAAATCAATTTAGCTTGATCTCAACTTTAGGAAAATTCGTTTAGTTAGTTAAATAACCACCCCGAATTACCACGTTTTTAGTGTCATGGCGTCACGCCATCTGTCTCATTACGTCACGCGTTGTGTGTGGATCCTATTAAAACTTTATGACATCACAGTCTTGCGAGCAGATGGTCGCGATTCCCATCTGCCTCATTACGTCACGCGTTGTGTGCGTATGTCCTTTCACGCGATAACTCGCGTAAAAATCGTTCAATTTCTTTGACATTTTAGTATGTGGAAGGGGAACACCTGGGAAGGAACCCTGTTGAAAGTGAATGAAATGGCATCAAAGGTGAGGACATAGGAGCCGGATCAATTCCACTGCTCTTATGCATCATAACTAATGTAAAAAAGGTTCGATTTCGATGAAATTTTAGTATGTGGTAGGGGGACCACCTGGGGACAAAGCCTATTGAAAATTTGCAAAATGGGGTCAAAAGGTCAGGACATAGGAGCAGAATCACTTCCATCGCCATTATGCGTCATAACTTACGTAAAAATGCTTCGATTTGGATGAAATGTTAGTATGTTGTAGGGGCCTGCCTGGGAACGAATCCTATTGAAAATGGGCGAAATGGGGGTCTAAGGTTATAGGACACATGAGCGGGATCTATTCCATAGCCCTTATGCATAATAACTTACGTAAAAGGCTTTGATTAAGACAAAACTTTATCACGTTATTTCGGAGGTATACTGAACCGCTTCTGTAGAATATCATCGAAATGGGATCAAAGGTCAGGGCACAGGACCGAGATTTATTCCACAGCCATTATACTGATAACTTGAGTAATGATTTCTGGTATGTTTGAAAGCATATCATAATCAATGCATTGCATGATTTTACTAACTTGTTAAAGAAAACCACTGCCGAAATTCACCGTTTGCTTGTGGAAGCTTATGGTGAACATGCTGTAGCTGAAAGCACGTGTAGACAGTGGTTCTAACAATTCAAAGGGAATGATTTCAATGTGGAAGACAAAGAACGTGAAGGTGCACCAAAAAAATTTGGAGATGCTGCTTTGGAAGTGTTACTGGATGAAGATCCGTGCCAAACAGAAACAGAGTTAGCAATGGCATTACATGTTACTGAACAATGCATTTCTCATCGTCTACATGCGATGGGAATGGTTCAAAAGCATGGAAATTGGGTCCGACATGAATCGAGAGATAAAGACATTGCAAAGCACATAACTATATGGGAATTGCTCCTGCAAAGACACACAAGAAAATAATTTTTGCATTGAATTGTTACGGGAGACGAAAAATGGATTCACTACGATACTCCGAAACGACCAAAAGCATGGGTGCATCCAGGTACGCCAGGTCCATCAACGCCAAAGCAGAATATTCATGGCAGTAAGGTTATGCTGTGTATCTGGTGGGATCAGAAAGGTGTGGTGTAGTATGAGCTGCTGCAACCGCGCCAGAGCATCAACGCTGAACCTTGTCAACAACTACTAATCAATTTGAGCCGTGCATTGAGAGCGAAACATCAGGAATATGCGAAAAGGCATGACAAGGTTGTTCTCCAGCATGACAATGCCAGACCTAGTGTCGCGATACGGGTCAAGGAAACTGTAGAAGTGCTTGGCTGGGATGTGTTACCTCAACCGCCATATTTACCAGATATCGCGCCATCAGATTACCGTTTGTTTCGATCCCTGCAGAGCGCCCTTTCTGGAGAGCAGTTCTGTTCTTATGAGGAGATCCAAAATTGGCTTGATAACTGGATTGCTTCCAAACAACCGGACTTCTTCTATCGCGGAATCCACTTATTGCCTGAAAAGTGGGAGAATTTTGTATGTTGTGAAGGTAAATATTTTGAATAAAATCATTGTTATCTGTCTATAACACTCTATTACCTTTTTTGACCAAAAAATGATGTAAACTGATTTGTGCACCCAATAAATATGTTGTTACATTGTTAACATCTGCACACTGGAAGAAATTGAATATTTACTGAAATTCTGTTATAACTAGACCTACTGTGAAAACAATCCCATTTGGCTTATGTGTTTCGCATCCACATCTTTTGTTTGTTTTAATAAACAGATTTCTTCTGTTCCTCTAAAAAATTATATTGGTGTTATAAAATTCTCAAATTTGGCATCTATGCCATTCAAACTACTAAGTCTCATAAACAATTTCTCACTTGTCTCAGATAATTAAAGTTCTCCGGTTACGGCATAATAAATCACAAATATGAAAAATCCACTTTCCTCTGTCACAAATTTTAGGTTAAGACATGTAATGTCTCTGTTCCAGATGGTGATGATGTTCTGTCTTGCTAGCGCAGTTGGTGGAACATCTGGTTTGGGGAAGCTTTTTTGTAACTCTTTATCTCCAGACGGTGCCCGATATATTGTTTTTTAATTTATTTTCTTAGTAACAGCATTTTGAACAGTGCAATCTAAATTTGTGAGTTAAAAATCAGTGTTAAAACATGGTAGTATTATTCTAAAAGGACTAGAGTCATTTTTAAAACGGTAGCATTGTTTTTAAATGATGAAACATAAAATTGGAGAATGTAGTTCCTAAAAAAATTTGAATATTAGATACATGAAAAGAGAATATTGAGACTTAAAAAAACTGCATGAAATGCATAAAACATGTAATATGTGAATGTTAAATCAGGATTTCACTGTGCATTGAAGGGGTTTTTTTCATGCAAGTGTATTCTCTGTGTAATTTTACTATTTTTAGCTCTGCTTGGCTTGGTTCTTATCACATACGGTGCATAAAATCATGATGACATAATCGCATATAACATGTAACATAATTGCATCTAATGCGTAACATAAAATATCTATGAGATGCACAAAACTTACGTTTATATATAACATGCATGACATACAGAGGCATAGCCACTTGGGGGTGGGCAGGGGGGGTCTTGGATACAAACTCTCCTTGTTGCCTTTTTTTTCTTCTTTGGTATTTTAAGCTCTCTCTCTCTTTTTCTCTTATATGTAGGTATATATATTATATGTATATATTGGATTCCAAGGGACAGGAAAAGACCCAGAAGAAGACCACATGGAAGATGGGTGGATGAAATTCGAAAGTATGCGGGAGTGACATGGAGGAGACTGGCACAAGACAGACCGTTGTGGAGGAAACTTGGGGAGACCTTCGTCCAGCAGTGGATTGATAATGGTTGACAATGATGATGGTGATATATGCATAACAAAATATCTATGAGATGCACAAAACTCGGAACAGGCCTTTTTACAGATGTAGAGGCAAGGAATGTCTAATATATATATTGCCAATCCACTGCTGGATGAAGGTTTTCCCAAGTTTCTTTCACAACGGTCTGTCTTGAGCCAGTATCCTCCATGTTGTTCCGACATGGTTTCGAATTTCATGAACTCATCTCCCGCATGGTCTTCTTCAGGATCTTTTCCTGTCCCTTGATATCTAGTCTAAAATTTTGGTTGTCCATTTTCTTCTGGCAAATACGTCTAGCCCATTGCCATTTCAGGGGTTTTACTTTGATCGTGATGTCTTCCACTCGTCATTTTCTCGATACGCGAGTTCTCTTCTTATCTTTCCTGGTTACACCAAGCATGCATCTCTGTATGCTTCTTTCAGTTGTCTGCAGCCTCTGCAATTTTTTTTTTTTTTTTTTTTTGTTAAGCTCCATGTTTCTGGTTTATATGTAAGAACTAGAAGGATACATTGATTACACACCTTTCTTTTAAGATATAATGGTATATTGCTCTTGAAAATTGTACTGTTTCTTCCAAATGCTCTCCAACCAAGTTTCATGAGCTGATTAATTTCATCATTAATGTGGCCCTTGCTTGATATCTCTTGTCCAAGCTAAACGTAGGTATCAGTTGGTAAATCTTCATTTCTTATAAAAGTATTGTACATAGATATGTACAAGATGTCATCATTGTCAAACATTATCAATCCACTGCTGGATGAAGCCCTCCCCAAGTTTTTTTCCACAACTGCCTGTCTGTCACTTAGGCATGCTTTTGAATGTAATCCACTCGTCTCCTAAGTCATCATCTTCTGGATCTTTTCCTGTTCCTTGGAATCCAGTCTTAATATTTTAGTTGTCCAATGGTGGTCAGTTCTTTGAGCAATATAATATGTCCAGCCCATTGCCTTTTCAGGGATTTTGCACTGTTTTCATTTTCCTGATCGAAGAGTGGGAGACATCATGAAAAAGGTAAAATCTCTGAAATGGCAATGGGCTGGACATATTGTTTGGAAGATGGACCACCGACTCATGGACAACTGAAATATTGCCATATATATTTTTATTTTTCTCAGGAGGCTTTCACCAATGATGTGAATCCATAGACTCCCCGCCGCCGCCAAGAAACTTCTGGCTATGCTGCTGATGACATACTTAAATATAACATGCATGATATTGTGTAAATTGCATAGTGTAACTGTACTTAAAAACAAACAAACAAAACTTATGTTTATATATAGCATTGAATAGTGTAATTACATGTAACACAAATCATAACATTACTGTGTATAAAGCATAACATAACTGTGTAATGTGCAGTACAATAAATGCATCTACAACATGCAATTAATGAATAACACATGCCACAATGCTTGTTTATTATACAATACATAGCATATGTATATAGGATTGCATGGAATATTTTTTAATCCTTAATATTAGCATTTCTCAGATGTAGTTTGTATTTATGAATTATTTTCATTCCATTAATTTCTGAATTAGGCTGAAATAATTGTTTTTGGTGTTTTTGGACATGGATTAAATTTTGGTGAATATAGGATTATAATGATTTTAATATAACCTCTGACTGTGTAAAATTTCCTTCTGAAGTAAATGAAATCATCAAAATATAATGAAATTTTCTGCAAAGTTGCTCGTTATATTACCTCATTTTGGTAAAATGTATGTCATTTGAGTAAAATGTTAAACAGGGGAACTCATTCATATATTGTAATGTATTTCAGAAGGGAGGAAAGTTTCAACTAATAGTACAATTTTTTTTTTTCGAAACTAATTTTTGCGAAGATGAATTATTGTTTTTGAAGTTGTTGAGGTTTTAATTGATTATTTAAAATCTTATTTTCTACCATTGAACACCAACCTGTCAGACACTGGATGTGTGAGCAATCATCCTGTAGTTTTTTTTAAAAACCAAATGGTGTGATAAAAAGATTATTGTTTTTAAACTATTTCATCAAAAATACCAACAGTTCTTTGTTAGGTGCTTTTCTTCTTCTTCGTATTGGTGCGTGGGTGTTGCAAAATGTATTCATGAATGTATTGATAAATGCGTTGATAAACTGCATCAGAACAATTTTATTTCGAGTTGGTGGGAGTTGTCAGCATTAAATTTTATCATTATGAGTTTTACTGGGAGCAATATATATATATTTTTCTTTTTCGTTTCACATTTCTTTCTTTTTCATTTCACATTGTAATGCAGTTTAGTACAATGCCAACACAGATTCTGATGTAGATGTGTTAGTGCGGAAATGATGGCAATTAAAAAAACATTTTAATTTAATGTTCTAAACATTAAAAGTTAAAAAAATTGTCCAAGGAAACAGATGCCATATGCATTTGTTGATCATTTCAATAACATTTAAATAATGTTAGTATCGGAGTCAAGCTGTGTGTGATTTTGGATGGTATTAATACTATGAGTTAATATTGCATTAGGAACACCTTCCTAATAGTGTGTTGATCCACCTTTGTGTGCAATCATGGCACACAGATGCCTAGGAACAGATTGGAACATCCTCCATGTGGAACTTGACCCATGTCCAGAGCCTGATTTACACAAGGGCACACGGGGCTCGTGCCCAGGGGCCCCATGGACTTGGTAGGGCCCAATTTAAGCACTAACATTTAATTTTTATTATTATTGTGGGCAGCAAAAACGGCAATGGTGGTGTGCGCCAGTTAATTTTTACCAAGCGCAAATATGCATCAATATGTTGCTTCAAAAAATAGATTATTAATATCCATTTGAAAGATGGCAATTTGGCGGGCTACACTTGTTTAAATCCATTTTATTTTAAAATTAACATGAATATTTAAAGAAATATTTTTACTAACCCATGTTTGATGTTTATGCCACATCATGGGCAGAAACATGGGTTAGTAAAAATAGCTTGCTCCAAAGAAGAAGAATGGAAAAATAACTTGCTCAGAAGAAGAAGAAAAATTAAGCTATCTGATTACTGATTTTGCCTTAAAGAAGGCAAGGAAATGCCCACAACAATGAATACAAAGTGAGTTTATGTACTTTTGGTCAGCGACTGGAGATAAAATGTTTACTTTTAATTTACAATTTTTGAACATTTATTGTTTCTTGCATTTATTAAAGTAGATAGTGCTTGTGTATTAAGGCAGCACTTCTTGTGCTTTATACAATTATATGCGCAATTGTAGAATAATTATAACAGGGGTGCTGCCTTAATATGCAAGTACCATTGCTAATTTATTAAGAGTACAATTCATGCCCGGGGATGGGGGGGGGGGGGAGTTGTTTGTGCCCATGGTCCCACTAGCCTTAAGTTGGGCTCTGTCCATGTCCACTGCAGCAGCTCTGTCAATTCATGCTCATTCCGGAGAAGAGGATCAGCAGTTTTCACATCCCATTCTAGCATATCCTACAAGTGTTCAATTGGTTTACAGTCAGGGCAGTTTAAGAGCCAAGGCAGTGTGGCCAATTCATTGTTGTGTTTTTTCAACCACTGGGTAGTTATATTAGGCCGATGATATGGTGCGTTGTCCTGTTGAAAGATGGCATTCTGGTCTGGGTAAATCTCCTGGTAGATATGGATGGAGATGGTCTACTAACAGGTCCTTGTAGCATCACCATTTGGGGTTTGTGGGATGATAACCAATAGACTTGCCAGGAAAAAGCTTTTGTGGGATGATAACCAATAGACTTGCCAAGCTTTTGTGATGTGATAACCAATAGAATTGCCAGGAAAAAGCTTTTGTGGGATGATAATTAATAGACTTGCCAGGAAAAAGCTCCCCAGACCAGAGGGTTGTTGAATCTCAACTGTGCAACCAGGACATAGAGCTTCATGCTGTTTATGCCATATGTAAACCCTGGTATTAGCATGCTGCAGCAGGATACGGGACTCATCATTTCAGACGACCTTCTTCCATCTGTCGAGGGTCCATTTCCGATGTTCCTTGGCCCATGTGAGGCATTGTTTTCAATGATTGGGCATCATCATAGGTACCTTCGTTGGTCTCCAGCTGTTAAACCCCAGGCAAAGCAAGGTATGGCAGAAGGCACATGTGGGAATAGGTTGAACTGCACCACTGTTGTGCAGGTGCAGGGCTCGAAAAAAACCACGCCTGAGATGCCAGGGGTTTGTACATTATTGGCTTGTGCAAGTAAATGAAAAATTTGGTTGCCCAGTCCCAGCAACTAAATTTAAAAACAAAAATGTTCGGAACAGAATTTCGTACTGCAAGAAAAGAGACAGTTGTCACATGTCATGTTTCATTTCACTGCCCTGGACGTTGTATTACTGTTATGGAGTGCCAAGGACGAAAGAATATCACTTCTTAAATTAGTTTATTATGCTCTAAGTTCAGAAATTGGAATTACCTGTAGTGTTGTACCAGATGTTGTTTATAGTCAGCGCAGGCATGCATGCCTCTTGTGGAACTAGCATCCGGTGTTTAGTGACAATGGGTGAAAACTTTAACGAAAGGAACATGGTGGAATCGCTAAATTTCTCAAATACCAATTTCATCATCGTACCATTTCATACCAATTTCAGTATCCTAATCTTAAAACTTGAGATACACACTAGTGTTAGAATTAGAAATAAATCTTCTACTGGTCCAGCAGACCACTGGAATTTGCAAACCACTGGTCCATCAAAATGCCCACTGGTCTGTAAAGAAAATAATAAAAAAAACATTTAAAGACATTTATAATGCCAGGTGTTTCACTGGGTAATGACAAAAGAAAGAGACAATAAAGTTAACTTACTTTATTGGAAGAGGAAAAAGACGTTTACAGGAGTAAGAGTAGGCAAAAGGTAATCAATAGATGACATGTTCCACATGATGACCATCCGCTGTCACGACGTGGGGAATAAGTGCTTCGAAGTGCTGCAATACCCTGTGCAGTTTCCTGTTGGATAGCACGTCTGAGGTCAAGCAGTGTTCACGAGTTGTCCTGGTACACCCGATCTTTCAGATAGCCCCACAAGAAGTCTAGCAGCGTTAAATTGGGGCTGTACAGAGGCCTAAAGAGACCGGCCGAAAAACGTGGTGGTGGGAGGGGTGGAATGGTCGGGCAATGGCCCGTGGGCCATACTGATGGTGAAGCAAAACAAGAACAGCATTTGTGGAGTGTGGTGGTGCTCCATCCTGTTGAAAGGTGCAGTTGTGAATCCAGTTTTTCTGGACTGCAGTGGGGGTGAAAAACGATTCTTCAAAAGGTCACTGTAGGTGGCAGCAGTAACTGTGGACTCCAGAAAAAATGGCCCAATGTGGCCATCACCACTCGTTGCACACCAAACGGTTAGCTTCAGAGGATGGAGAGGCTTCGCAACACTGATTGCTGGCTTCTCGCTTCCCCAGATGCGGTAATTTTGCCGGTTAACATAGCCATCCGACGAGAAGTGCGCCTCATCGCTGAAGGCAATGCCTTTCACATCAAAGTTGTGTTCATCGATCAGTGAACACATGTCACTTGCAAACTCATAATGCTGCTGGACAGCTGTTCTGCTCAAAGGCTGATGCACCTGGATTTTGTAGGGAAACGTGTCCAAATCCGATGTCACAACGCGCCGTGCAGACACTGACCTAACATCTAGTTGCTGCGCAAGTCTTCGTGCAGGAGTTCTCGTGTGGCTTCAGTATTTTCCGCCGTCCGCACTGTTTTTGACGTCTTCATGCTTGCCACGTCATCACTGACACTGCCGGTTCGTTCGAATTTTGCTACCAATTTCATCAGGTATGCACGGGATGGCTTACGACGATTCTTAAATTATGTACCCCACTTTCGTAACACCTTTGTGGGGTTTTTACCCTCCACATACCAATTTTTCACCAAGAAAACTCTTTCTTCCGTGGTATTTCTCTGCATGTGCGAAATTGCATGTCCACCGTCCCACTGCTTCCTCGCAAATGCCTGCTGATCGAGGTCTCGGACTTACAGCGCCATCTCGCTATTCTTTAATGATTTATTCCACAAAAAAGTTGTCACTGCCCACTGAAACACCTGGCATATGTAGAAAATAACATATCATTTCAATGGAATTATCTCCAATATTTGTTTTTAAACCTATTATTGGCAGGGCTTGAAAAATACCATGCCAAGATGCCCGGGTAAATTATTGGCCTGGGCAGGTAAAAAGACAATCTAGTTGCCTGGTCCGGGCAACTAAATTTAAAAATAAAGTTTGGAATAGAATTTCGTACCACAAGAAAAAAATACCGTAATCTCATGTGTTTCATTTCCCTGCTAATCACTGGAAGTTATATACTGTTACCGAGTGCCAAGGACAGAACACTTCTTTAATTATATTATGCTCTAGGTCCAGAAATTGAAACCATATATAGTTTTGCTCCGAATATTGTTTATAGTCATCAACGGAATGCATGCCCCTGGTGAAACTAGCTTGTTTGGTGACAAAGAGCAAAGATTTCAATGAAAGCAATATAGCGGAATCACTAAATATCTCAAATTCCGATTTCATCGTCATCATACCATTTTATACAATTTCAGCATCATCATCTTTAAAACTTCATTTACACGCTTTTGTGTATTGAACATTTTCAATACAAACTCTTAAAACGGAAGCAGAAAAAAGTTCATATTTTTCAACTTAAAAAAAATGATAGTTTCTAATTTGTTATCTTAAAAGACAAATTTTTCTAGGAATCCAGCTTTTACTACCTGGGCAAGTAAATAATTTCTGCCCATGCCCAGCTGGGCATGTAACTTTTGGATATTTTTCAAGCTCTGATTAGTTTGCAGCTGGAAGCCATAGAGCAAGGTAAAAGGAAATAGAAATTCATTTTTTAACTTGTGACAATGATAGTTTCTAATTTGTCATCTTAAAAGACAAATTTTTTTAGGAATCCAGCTTTTAGTACGTGGCCATGTAACTACTTGGATATTTTTCAAGATCCGATTAGTTTGCAGCCTAAAAAGGAAACCAAACAGCGAGGTAAAGGATGTAAAAATTAATTTTTTAACATGTGACGAACTGGGGAAAAAAAAAATTACTGGCCATTCAGGCTCCAGGCTAGTAAAATTAATAGTTCAGTGGTCTGGCGGAAGTTTTACTGGCCGGACCACTGGGTAATTTGAACATTGCATGCTTTTGTGTATTGAACATTCTTTATACAGACCCTTAAAACGGAAATTCAAAACATGTAAAAAAAATTATTTTTAACTTTAAAAAAAATTAGGGTTCTGATTTCTTATCTTAAAAGATAAATTTTCCCGGGCATCCAGCTTTTACTACCTGGGCAGGTAAATAATTTCTGCTCATGCCTAATTGGACATATAACATTTCAGATAGCTTTCAAGCTCTGGTAGGTGAAGTTAGTGACTGTTGCGCATTGTTGCTGAGATACCAGTTGTGTCACCTGACGCTCACCTCTAGGATCAACCACGCATGGCTGACCAATGTGAGCTCTTCCGCTGGATGTCTGTGCATGGTTAATCCAGTCCTGGTACACCCTTGATACAGTAGTACTGGAGCAGCCAACAAGTGTGGCTGACCAATGTGAGCCCTTCTGCTGGATTTCTGTGCATGGTTAATCCAGTCCTGGTACACCCTTGATACAGTAGTACGAGAGAAGCCAGCAAGTGTGGCTGACCAATGTGAGCTCTTCTGCTGGATGTCTGTGCATGGTTAATCCAGTCCTGGTACACCCTTGATACAGTAGTGCGTGAGCAGCCAACAAGTGTGGCTGACCAATGTGAGCCCTTCTGCTGGATGTCTATGCATGGTTAATCCAGTCCTGGTACACCCTTGACACAGTAGTAGTATGAGAGCAGCCAACAAGTGTGGCTGATCAATGTGAGCCCTTCTGCTGGATTTCTGTGCATGGTTAATCCAGTCCTGGTACACCCTTGATACAGTAGTACGGGAGCAGCCAGCAAGTGTGGCTGGCCAATGTGAGCCCTTCTGCTAGATGTATGTACATGGTTAATCCAGTCCTGGTACACCCTTGATACAGTAGTACGGGACCAGCCAGCAAGTGTGGCTGACCAATGTGAGCTCTTCTGCTGGATGTCTATGCATGGTTAATCCAGTACTGGTACACCTTTAATACAGTAGCATAGGATCAGCCAACAAGTGTGGCTGATCAATGTGAGCCCTTCTGCTGGATGTCTGTGCATGGTTAAATCAAGTCCTGGTACACCCTTGATACAGCAGTACAGGAGCAGCCAACAAGTGCCACTGTTTCCTAAATACTGTCACCTGCCCTCTGCCCTGCCAACTATCTGTCTGCTGTCAAATTGACTTACGTCACCATTACTGGCAAACATTCACTTATTACATACAGAGGGTAGGTGTGCACAATTTATAGTGGCCGCATATGACATTGATATCACATAGTACTTCATTATTACTCCAAATATCTACAATGGGTGGTGTTCCTAAGGCAACACTAACTCAGTGTGAGTATACACTGAGTGGCCACTTTATTATGACCACCTGACAGTTTTAAGCAAATGAGCTATGGCTGCACGCTGTTGCTGCCAGAGGGCGAGGCTAGTATAAAAAGGGAAAGCTTAGTGCTTGCGACAGTAGTAGAAGTGATTTTTGGGTGACAAGATGGGTAAAAAATGTGATTTGAAGGACTTTCAACGTGGGATGATAGTAGGAGCCCAAAGCCATGGAGCGAGTATCACCGAAACCGCCACATTCGTGAAATGTTCCAGAGCAGCTGCTGTTAAAGTGTTTAAAGACTGGACTGTCAGCCAAAAAACTGGGTCTCTACGTGCAACGTGTGGTCGTAATCGACTAGTGACTGCTCGGGCGGAACGGAGAGTGTCCAGACTGGTAACAGACAACAGAAGGGCAACAGTGCAGCAAATTACAGACCATCTTAATCAAGG
This sequence comes from Macrothele yani, assembly GCA_039090855.1. Classification (NCBI taxonomy): domain Eukaryota; kingdom Metazoa; phylum Arthropoda; class Arachnida; order Araneae; family Macrothelidae; genus Macrothele; species Macrothele yani. Next base: position 19,052,919 of record CM077006.1, on the reverse strand, counting down.
ATCCCCTCAAATGATCTCTGCACGCACTGTGCACTGCATCGGATGGGATATGGCAGCCGAAGGCCTGTTCGAACACCTTTTCTGTCTGCAGTTAACAAGAGAAAACGTCTCCAGTTCGCACAGGAGCACAAGGATTGGACAGTCGATAATCGGAAGCAAATTATGTGGTCTGATGAATCACGTTTTCAGTTGCACCATGCCGATGGCCAAGTGAGAATTTGGCGGAAACAGCACGAAAGCATGGACCCCAAATGCATTGCTACAACCCTTCAAGCTGGTGGAGGGCCGCCCCGGTGGCGCAGTGGTCTAAGGCGCTGGCCTCTGATCATTCGTCCGAACGGGGTCCGGGTTCGAATCCCGGTGAGGCATGGATGTTGTGTTTGTCTTACGGCACTGGCTCTCTCCCTTCCCTGGAACCAGTGACCCTAAATTAGGGACGGGCGACTGCTTATAGCCCATTGAGTTGCTCACGGTGGTCGTTAAACCTCCAATCAAAAAAAAAAAAAAAAAGCTGGTGGAGGCAACGTTATGGTTTGGGGAATGTTTTCCTGGCATGCTTTGTGCCCTTTAATTCATGTCTGACTGGCACATCATATCTAAACATCGTTACGGACCAAGTGCATCCTGTCATGTGGATGGTTTATCCTAATGGCGATGGCTACTTTCAGCAAGATAATGCGTCCTGCCATAGTGCTCGTATTGTACAGGCTTCGTTTCAGGAACATGCCGGAGAGCTTACTTTGCTTAGGTGGCCACCACAATCTCCAGATCTCAACCCCATTGGGAATTAGTGGGATGAAGTTAAAACGAGCCATCAGACAGAACCCTGCAATCTCACACTCCTGAAAAGTGCTATTCATCAAGCATGGTCTCAGATTCCACAAACCACCTATCAACATCTCGTGGAGTCTATGCCATGAAGAATCGACACAGCATTAAAGGCAAAAAGTGGCCCAACGAAGTACTGAGGGGGTGGTCATAATTAAGTGGCCACTCGGTGTATATGTACATGTTGGTGTCATGCTAAATTGCATTACTGTGATTAATTAATATCTTTAAAATGGGAAAAACATGTTTGAATCTTCCTTCAAGTGAGGAAAAATATCTCAGTAATGTGTTAGAAGTCAGTTCTGAATTCACAGCCATTTGAAATATTAAAATGGATCACTTATATAATAATTGCATATTTTATCAGCTTGTTTGATATTTTAGTGAAAAATACAAGGGTTGCACCGAAAGTAATGTAAAAGTGAGCATAACTTTCCTATTAATTGACAGAGGCCGTTCAAATTGCACATGTTGGTAGAGTAACTCTTTCTCTGTACAGAGGTACTACTCAACGTAATCTCCATCACAAGCGATGCATTTGCGCCATCATTGAACCCAACTCTCGAATCCTCTTTGAAAAAATTCAGGTGTGGACTGTTGCATCCACATCTTCACAGCCACTTTCACCTCGTTTGTGTCATCAAATCGTTGTCCCCAAAGACTGTCCCTTCATTGGACTGAACAGGTGCAAGTCAGAGGGTGCCAGATGTGGACCAGCCTAATTGCTGATCGCGTGATTCGTTGCCAAAGATGTGTGTGGCCTGGCATTGTCATGGTGAATGTGGATCCTTTTCAGATTCTTGTTCAGTCTCTTCCTCCTTATGGCTTCTCTAAGCTTCTTGAGTGTCTCAATGTAACGCTTGCTGGTCACATTATGGCCACATTCCAGAAAATTAAGGAGAATGACACATCTGTCATCCCCAAAAAAACAGTCACCATGATTTTCTGTGCTGATCGTTAGCTCTTAGAACTTTTTAGGCCTTGGTGAAGAGGTGTGACCATTCCATGGATTGATTCTTCATTTCCAGATCGTAAAGATACACCCACGTTTCATCTCCTGTCACCAGATTGAAAAAAAAAATGTCTTCATTGGCTTCAAATGCTTCCAGCAGATCAGAGTATACTTCCACCCTTCTCTCCTTCAAATCGGGTGTGAACTGCTGAGGCACCCACTTTGCACCCACTTTTCAAAGTCTTCCACCATCTTCTGTATGGCATTGTGACTATAGTCCAGTTGTGCAGCAAGCTCATGGATTGCAGTTCGTCTCTCCGCATGAATCAATTCATCCACTCGGCGATGATTCGTGTCAGTGGTCGCAGACGATGGTCTCCCACTGCGTGGTTTGTCTTTAAACTTCTTCATCCATCTGTGCATATTAGCTCTTGTCAATGGTGTCATCTGTGTAAACATTCTGTAGCCTTCTGTGGATGTCAGACAGCATGCACCCTTCCTTCGTCAAGAAGTCAATGACAGCTTGTTGCTTCTGCGTGGAATCCATTATTTACCTGCAATGAAGAAGAAGAAGGGTTACTGTGGAGGAAAAGCTCATTTACCAAGATTTGCAATTTGAACAGCCTCTGTCAATTATTGTAATAAAAAAGTTATGCCCACTTTTGCATTAATTTCAGTACAACCTTTGTATTAAATATTAAACAAACTTACACACACGCACATTAGTTATACCTGTTATTTTCTAAATTTTAAGATATTTTTCATTTGTCAGCTTGCAAATTTCAACTCTAAAATAGAGAAAATAAATAAATTACTGCTTCCCAATCACTGCACTTTTAAAATTGATTAAAAAATCGTACATATGCTGGAAAATACGTATATCCTCTAAATTTTGGATATTTGAATCCGGCATTTGCAGCTTTTCAGTGTAAATCAATCCTTCCAATCCTATATATATGGGTATGTATAGCAAAGTCTTATACCCATGCTCAGACTCTATTACAAGATATATGCTGCTACTCTTGTTGTAGGAAACTCACCCTTTTTTTAATTCATAGAATTACAGATGAACATGGATCAAAAGGTAATGTATGAGCTAAAATCCACGTCAGTGGATGATGCCTTGCTGATGGCTGCCGTTACCATTGGTTATTGGTATTTATTCATAAAGTCTAATCTGTGTCAACATTCATTCTAATTAGAACACAGTTCTTGTGAAATTCCATCATGTATTGATATATGTTAACATGTATCAAGTATCTACTGTATGTTACACTGTATCAGTTGTTATGATCCTTATTTGATATATGCAGTAGCCATGTATCAAGTATCTATGTAACACTGTATCAGATGTTATGATCTTTGATATATGCGATAATCATGTATCAAGTATCTATGTAGCACTGTATCAGATGTTATGATGCTTATTTGATATATATACGACTACCATGTGTCAATTATCTAGGTAACACTGTATCAGATGTTATGATCTATATTTTTGGATTTGATATATGTATTGATATATGTGAACATGTATCAAGTATCTACTGTATGTTACACTGTATCAGTTGTTATGATCCTTATTTGATATATGCAGTAGCCATGTATCAAGTATCTATGTAACACTGTATCAGATGTTATGATCTTTGATATATGCGATAATCATGTATCAAGTATCTATGTAGCACTGTATCAGATGTTATGATGCTTATTTGATATATATACGACTACCATGTGTCAATTATCTAGGTAACACTGTATCAGATGTTATGATCTATATTTTCGGATTTGAGTTTCCGAGCCAGAAATATATCCCAAAAATACAATGTCTACTAGTTGAGACATTTAATTTATTAAAAATATATTGTGATTTATTATTTGTGGTCTTTAACAACAGGTTGTTAATATAAAAAAATGTTCATTGTAGCTAACTTACAAATTAGTTGTTTATGCTTCACTAAAATAATGTGTTTCTAACACATTTCTGTTGTAAGATTCATTAATGTAAGAACAGAAATACAGGAATTAAATTGAGTATTTAATTTATATAAAAAAACTAGTGATCAAGTTTTTTCAAATTAAATAAATCTCTTATGGTGGATATCTAGTGATTTTGCTTCCTATACTTCCAATGGGTAAACTTCTATACACATTTTCTTCACAATTAATGCATTCCCACAGATGAAAATTTGAACATCGATTAAAATAGCTTCATATTATAACTTGGAATACTTAATATTTTCTAAAACATAACCATAATTATATTAAAAATCAATAACTTTTCCTTTGGTGGTGTTGAGACCAGAAAAAAGATGGCGCAGCTTGTACATTGATGACATCAGTAGACAAACAAATGTTGGATTGCTTAATTATGGTTATGTTTTAGAAAATATTAAGTATTCCAAGTTATAATATGAAGATATTTTAATTGATGTTCAAATTTTCATCCTTGGGAACACATTTAATTGTGAAGAAAATGTGTACAGAAGTTTGCCCATTGGAAGTATAGGAAGCAAAATCACTAGACATCCACCTTAAAATATCCGCTATTATGACTTTTTGGTTTGCACTAACAAAAAAAAAAACATTTCTTATTTTATATACTCATCACATCACTGAAATAATGCATGTTTATTCACCTTGTTCTGAGTTTCAGTTCAGTTTTCTTGCTGATGCTTCTGACCTAGTCACTGATAAAATATCCTTCCCAAAAACGTTAAAGAATATCATAGCTGCCAGCTGTACTATTCTTTTTGAGAGTACCCTGAATTTTACTGCACTCTCCCAATCAAATCATGTAACTTCATATTATTTGGAAATTTGAAAAAAAAATTATGTATCTGTATGTTTTCTTAAGACATTTTGTAGCGAGGGGGACTCAGAGATTTCCAGTTGATGATTCAAATGCATTTTTCAATGTAATCAGCTCTTAAGCATTGTGCTGTGTGGCCATTGAATTCCATTGTATATAATAATAAATAAATTTGTGTATTGTTGTGCCACATAAATCTTTCATTTTTTTTTTTTTTTTTTTTTTTTGAGTCCCAGAAAGCTTTCCATATCTATGTATGGCTTACTTGTTCATTGCAATATATAGAGTATGCTGTGCTAAATACAATTTCAAGAAATGCCTAAAAGTACAAATTGTACTTGCATTCATTTTCCAGCACATCGTACAAAGGATGATTTTTCCTGGTTTCATTTTATTTTTCAATGCCTTCATGTATTTGATATGGGGTTTTTGAATTAACAACATGATAAATTTGGACATAAGCATGCAACCATAAATAAACAAGTTATTGAATAAAAACACACTTCAGTCATGTTAAAAAACATTTTATTAAAAAAACATTCGACTGATAAGTCTTTTTCAACCTGAGGAACGAAGGCATTGGTAAGTGGTTGCTAGATCTGCAATATTGTAATTGTTATTTTCTTTTAAAACTGATTTCCATATTAATGGAATACAAAAAGGAGAATCAGAATTATGCAGATTTTGGGTGAGGAGGGGTGAAAAGTTTCTGAACTCTCTTGGTAAGAGAATTGTGAAAAATATCTTAACTTCTCCTCTCATCAGTTGTTTTCCCCTCATTATTGGAAAAGTTTAAAAAATTTTCTCAATGCCAAAACTGTAAATAAATAAAACATGAAAAATTAATCTAGTGAAACTGCAATTTTTCTCACTTGTTTTTTTTTTATGCTTTTTTCATCGTGAGTGAAAAAAGTTATGTATTTTTTGGGTGATATTTGCATATTTAAATGTTGGGGAAGGAAGTTTCATAGCATTATAACAGTTCTACAATATGAAAATCTACTACTTTTTCCTTTTTTCTTAATTTTTTTTTTAACTTGGAAAAGTTGGCAGCTATGTAATGATTAGAACTAAATCCTGAAGTGTAAACTTTTAAGTTGAATAAGCAACATTTTCTTTAGCATCAGCTGTTAAATCTGACAGACTGGTTTGTTGCCGTCTTTTTGTGGATTCAAAACTCTGAAGTTAATTCCATCTTATTAGTCTGCTAAGAACAGGATTTAGAAGTCTTGCAGATGCTTTTACAGAACTCCCCCACCACCATATAGAAACACAAATCCTAAATTTGTGCGTGATATGACATTCCCTTTTAACTTTTGAATTGTTCATTGACTGCAGCACTTGCTACAGATCAAAACAATTTTGCAAATGACATTTATTTATTAATATAATTCATGTTTTGAGGATGAGTCAATATTTATCCACAATGTATTTATGAAATGTATTACAACAACTGAGCACTTAAAAGGACATCATTCTTTCTCTTGCTTTTTATTACACTTGGTTTATCATTGCATGAGCTTCTTTATTCCATCAGAAAAAAATTATTTTGGCTGAAAGAAGAGCCATGCATCCACCGCTTAAGTCAAATCAACCACCTTGTAACCTGTAGCGCATCTTTTGAGTGAACCAAACGATCATAGTTAAAAGATATGATGAGATTAGGACTATATGGAGGATACCTCAATGTTTGTTTGCTGGAGGATATCAACAATATGGGCAGTAATGTGGCAATCAACATTGTTATTCAGCAACAGAATGTTTTCTGACAGTAGCCCTTGGCCTTTGCTTTGAGTTGCAGGCTTCAGCTTGTCGCACAGCATCTCACTGTTGCATTTGCTTTTCAGCTTGTCTGTTAAGTGTTCCAGCGTTGGTCTTTTTGAGCCCCTCCCCAGAAAAAGTGAGCAACATTTCTCCAGCTGTTGGTTGAGTTTTGAAAAAAAAATTTATTTTTTTTTGGTAGTGTTCCCCAATTTTTTCATCCCACGATCTGTAATCATGAATCCATATTTAATTTCCAGGGATGATTCTTTTCAGAAAAGGTGTCACCTTCATTACCATTGTGGTTCAAAAGTCATTGTCTCAAATGTTCAAATGATTGTGTTTGTGCACTTCCATGAGAAGTTTGGTATCCATCTTGCACAAACTTTACGAAAATTAAGTTCAGTATTATCATCAACATTGGACATGTGCATATGAATTGTCACTTCATCAATAGTCACCCTTCTGTTTGCCAGAACCATGGCACTGTCTGTCAGAACCATGTCACAGACTTATTCAACAGTGTTATCAACATTGGACGTGCATATATGATTAGCCACTTCATCAGTAGTGGCCCGTCTGTTTGCCAGAACCATGGCACAGACTTATTCAACAGTGTCATCAACATTGAACATGCACATATGATTTGCCACTTAATTAGTAGTGACCCATCTGTTTGCCAGAACCATGGCACAAACTTATTCAACAGTGTCATCAACATTGGACATGTGCATATGATTTGCCACTTAATTAGTAGTGACCCATCTGTTTGCCAGAACCATGGCACAAACCTAATCAACAGTGTCATCAACATTGAACGTGTGCATATGATTTGCCACTTCATCAGTAGTGGCCCGTCTGTTTGCCAGAACCATGGCACAGACTTATTCAACAGTGTCATCAACATTGGATGTGCACATATGATTTGCCACTTAATTAGTAGTGACCCATCTGTTTGCCAGAACCATGGCTTAGACTTATTCAACAGTGTCATCAACATTGAACGTGTGCATATGATTTGCCACTTCATCAGTAGTGGCCCGTCTGTTTGCCAGAACCATAGCACAGACTTATTCACCAGTGTCATCAACATTGGATGTGCACCTATGATTTGCCACTTAATTAGTAGTGACCCATCTGTTTGCCGGAATCATGGCACAAACTTATTCAACAGTGTCATCAACATTGGACGTGTGCATGTGATTTGCCACTTCGTCAGTAGTGACCCAGAACCATAGTACATACTTCTTCATTGCTGTCATCAGCAGTGGACATGTGCATATGATTTCCACTTCATCAGTAGTGACCTGTCTGTTTGTCAGAACCATGGCACAGACTTATTCATTATCAGCAGTGGATGTGTGTGCAAGCATCCTGCTCCTTCTTCATGTCCTGCACTTGCATGACCATTTAGAATTCATAATCTGTCTGTAGACAATCTTCCATGGATACACTATATTTCCACAGTGTGCTAAAAACCTTCAGTAAATTTTAGCAACTGGTAAACCCACAGAAAAATTGGCTCACTGCTCTTCTTAGGTGGATACAGAAAGCAGAGAAGCCATATGAAGTGCATGACAAGAACACAAGACGTGACTGATCAGGAAGTGGTGGCAGTGACACAGCATTTGCCATATGAGCAGTGAACAGAAGCAGCATGCTGTTTCTGGAGTAAAGTGGCATGTAGCAGTAGTAGGTTACCAGATAAAATAGCTTGTAGCAGAAGTTATGCTTGAAATTGTGCTACTTCAAAAAAAATGTGAAAACAAAATATTCTTCAAATCATGTGGCATTTCCAAATTTCTTGAAGTATAATTGGCTGGGATAAGAGGGGCCTGAGTGTGCCTTTCTACAGTCATGTACCTGCTTTTGATTTACAATGTGAAAACTAGCCGAACGGTTAACTGGGAAAGTCTCTCAATCGACCTGTGAAGGCAGGATATATGAGATGAACATGCTAGTGGCTTTGTTGGGGACTGTTGATTCCTAGATTTGATTTTCTTATTCAAAGAGAATGAATTCTCAGGTATTTCTGGATATGTTTTTAATTTGAATTCCCTGGGCTTTGTAGCTAGTCTAGCTAGCCTATAATATATGCCATGGAATGTGGTGCATATGATGATCAGAGCTAAGGTAAATACAAAAATATATTGTGTAATTTACCTCTTAGTGCCATATGTAAGAATGTACATTAAAGATCATCCACAGAATTTGCATGTTTAATTTAAACCTATACATACAGAAGTAACTAGAAAGTAGTCACTTTTCAGAAAACAATAGGTGTAACTACAGCAAGCTACTTTTTCAGGAATGTTGTTGTAGCAGTAACTAGCTACCTTTTTAAAGTAGCATTCCAGTCTCTACACATGAGCATACCAAAATAGAAATGAGAACTACATTGCAGATGATCATTGATTCATCCTCATGCTTCATTTTCCCACCTTAATTAGTGTCTTCAAGAAAACTAACTCAAAACACTACAGGCAAATTGTTATTCTTCAGTTCCACAACATTTATTGGAGTATATATTCATTGCACAACTTTTATTTCTCACTGAAACACATTAATATCATAACTCTGAACAGTTCTGTAGTAAAACATTTTTGTGTTCGGTGTGCATTCTACTCTTTTAGAGAAGAGAGCAATCATTATAAGCTAAAAACTTATCATCATCATTATTAGCTTACATTAAAGTGTATATTTATATATTGTATAGTGTGTAATATTTTATTCATTGTTTTTTATGTACACAGTTTGGTTTCGGCAAAAGCCGTGTGTCAGGATTTTTGTTGTGTTCGTTGTAAATGATGCCAATTAGCAACCCACTGTTAAGTTTGATTTCCTTGCTTATTTATTAGTGAATAGTAGTGGCATTGCAGCATCTATCCAAACTGGCAACTTTATGTAACATACATACAAAACATAGAGCATTTAGTGATTTTTTCTCGAGAAAACAGCATACCCAGTTGTTATTCACAGACACACAACAAATATGTCAATGTGCAGCAAATTTTCATTTGATACTAGAACTATTAGCTGTAAAATATGGAAATAGGTCATGATTTAATTTCTCAAGTATGTTTAAATAAGTGTTACGTTAGCTAAGCAACTTATAACGAAGTAAATTTCTCCATTTTTGTCCACGCCGGGCATCGAACTGGGCCTCCTCATTCCGGAATAAGTCGCTCTTCCAACTGAGCTACGCGGACATATGCTCTTGCTGCTACCTGCCTTTATCTCGTGTGCGTCCTGCAGTGCAGGCACGTCGGCCGGGGTCATGACCCACGGGTCAGCCGGGACCATGTTTTGCTGTAGGCAGTGATCCGCTGAAGAACGTAGAACGTAGAACGTACATTGGAGAAATCCCAGTCAATTTGGTGTGTGGAACGTAACATCACACACATTTATTTTAAATCCCAGTCAATTTGGTGTGTGGAACGTAACATCACACATATTTATTTTTCGAAGCGCTGAAGAAGGGATTTTCTTATTTTGCCTGTCTCGCCGTGTGGAAAGAACATCACACCATTGCGAGAACTTTAACGGGCAGGTCATTCTTGAAGTTCAGGCGCCAATATAACGAAGTAAATTTCTCCATCATTTTTGTCCACGCCAGGCATCGAACCCGGGTCCCCTCATTCCGGAATAAGGCGCTCTCGCAACTGAGCTACGTGGACGTATGCTCTTGCTGCTATCTGCCTTTATCTCATGTGCGTCCTGCATGGCAGGCAAGTCACAAATTTTTAAATGTACGGAAAGCTTCACAGAAGTCTTGGGTTTCCTACTAAAGTGGAAACCTGTACCACATTTTCTGATTTCTATTGCAAATACAGCACAAATTTTAAAAATGATAGCTGCAGGAACATGTCATTTTTTTTAAGCCTTGTGCTGTATTGTAATAGAAATCAGAATAGTGTATATTTCCAACGGGAGATGGGTATTTTAGGATGGCTTTCTCTGTGCATTTCCTGCCAAAACCTATTCTTATTCCTACATGCCCGTGCAAAAATCTTTCTTTTCTCCGTGAAATCCCAAACAAGACTTATTTTTATGACCACTGTATATTTTTCCTTTCACTGTCTCTGCTCTTGATGGAAAGTGCTCCTGCCATAAGAAGTTTATAATTAATTGCTGAGGATTGAATTGTCACTCGCAGGCTTTCTTCTCAAAGCAAGTGTTTGTCCTCCAACGATGAGAAATAAAGAAGGAGTGGGATCCTTTTGTTCGTGGGTGGTCAATGAAGGAATGGCTTTCCCAAGGAATCTCTTAAGCATCTTTTTTATGTGAAGGCAAAATTCTGGTTGCTGTATTTGCACATTGAATGACCCGAATTACTATTTAATTACATTTTAAATATTTGTACGTAATATGTTTGCAGAAGAAATGGAAGAAAGATGATACACAAATTAAATATTATGAATAAGTTGCCTTATATTGACACAGTATATTGACAGATGATGCAGTATGCCTGATAAATTTTAACATGTTCTGCCTGTGTGTTTTAAGGGAATTGTGACCTAAACTTCAAGATGATCAAATAGTGTGATGATAATTGAAGAAATAGTTACTTTTTTCTCAAAATACACACTTTGGTGTGCATTACATTTTTATCATATGTTTTTGACATCTAGGTATCTTTCAGGGGCCTGCTGTTTTTCAAAATCTGTTATGTAAACTGCTTGTTCTAGTTCTAGAAGTAAGCTGGTTTTCATTGATAGCAGGTCTTTGAAGATATTTAGGAACTGAGGAAACATCTGTTAGAAATTTAAATCAACCTAAAGTGTAAAAATGTCATTGTTAGCACGAAGATGTTGTGCGAGGTAGGATCTAAAAGTTCGGGGACTCTGTGTATAGTTCCTTACCTTGAATACTTTAAAACACCAATGCACAACCACCTTCAAAATAATCCCCCTTGGGCGACTATGTACTTTTGCCAGCATTCGTAAAGCTTTGTTGAAAGTCATGTTTTGCAACCCCTCTTAATGCCTTCCGCATTGCTATTTTTACCTCATTTGTTGACACAAAACAACATCCCCGCAGATTTTGTTTCATCAATGGAAAGAGGTAAAAATTGCAGGGGCTAAGTCAGGTGAATAGGCGAGATGTGGAAGCACATTAGTGCAATTTCTGGCGAGAAACTCCGTGACCAGTAGAGATCACGTGCAGGTGCGTTGTCATGGAGAAGGTACCATTGTCCACTTCGCCACACCTCCTGCCATTTACGACGTATTGACTCCCTTAAGTGGCACAAAATGTCCAGATAATGTTCCTTGTTAACTGTTGTGCCCTCAGGAATAAATTTGGAACGGACGGTGCCGTTAGAATAAAAAAACACCTTCAGCATGACTTTCCCTTTTCTGCGATCCTGCCTAAATTTCTTTGATCGCGGTGGAGACGGTGATTTCCATGTTGAATAAGCACGCTTTGGCTGAATATAAAACAAGAAGCACTACGTTTCATCACCTGTGATGATGCTATCCAATAACGTAGGATCGCTATCGGCTTTGTCAATTAATTCACCCAATATCCGCATCCGTTCATCCTTTTGTTCGGAGGTCAAAATGCTATAGCATGTGGTCTCCGATAAGTTAGTTGTGTTAGTGATTTCCTCAATGGTTCGGTGACGATCCTGACGATCACACTGTGCCACCGTCATAATGTTTTCCTCACTCCGTGCAGTTGCAGGTTGACCACAGCGCTTTATCTGTGATGGATTCTTGGCCGTCTTTGTAATGCCGATACCACTCGTACACCTTCGATCTTGCCATTGTAGAGTGACTGTACACCTTCGAAAGCATTTCTAAGGTCACTGCAGCGGTTTACCCAAACGCTGACAAAATTTAATGTTAGAACGTTGCTCTTCAAAAGGCATGTTTCTCACATCGCAGAAGACAGGCGACTAACCACAGCAGCAAACGTCTGCATGCACATTCCAATCACTTTCCATGGGCCAAACCATTATGACTGCTGAGGGGAGGGATGGCAGGATGTATTTAAGATGCCGTAACTTTAACTACAGGCTTGCGTTGTCGCGGGTAGGCACCGTCTCCGAACTTTTAGATCGTACTCCGTGTTTTCACTGCTCCTCATGTAACCACCTCTTCAGAAAACTTGATTTAGTCTATGCTATGTAGGGCACCACCAATATCTGATTATTTCTCTTAATTTGGGACAGCATGTGTGTCTTCCATTTAAAAATCTACTTCAAAAATCTAATTTCTGTTTTGTGAACAACTTTTCAAAGGGTCTTAAATTCAAGATTCGTCCAATTTTGGAATAATGTCATTTTATTGGGTAGTAGCCCAAGAACTTTCCCTCACTTTGAGGCTGCCATAATTGAAAATGATCAGGAACCTTTACTAAGGTTGCATGTAATCATATCAGCATTTTCTGTAGATTACAGAATAAATAAATCTGTTCAGCACATAAAGTTAGTTTTTTTTTTTTTATTATTGAGGTACATCTGCAGAACATTAAAAATATTTCAAATATGCTGTAAGATAATCAGCATTAGTTCCGAAACTACCAATTTGTTATTTTGTAATTATGAAAAGTTTATGAATTATTGTAGTTAGCATTCAGTTAACAACAGTGGTGCGCTAACCTTGTTTGAATGTGTGTGTGTGTGTGTGTGTGTGTGTGTGCTTTCTTTTGCTGAAGCTGTTGAAATATGTGTTTCAAGTTACTTTTCTGAAGTTCAGCCTCTCTTTTTCAGTCAAGACAGATGACTTTTTTGATGCAAAAACCATGGAGCATATAAAGCATGGGTTGCTCGAAATCAATGCTCTTACTCGACAAGATATATACGGGTATCCAGGAACCATCACATTTCACAGCAGGGTAAGTGAAGTGTTATCTTTATTCTAAGACATATTTTCACTCATGCAACACATTTCCAAATGGAGTCACTACCATCTACAACATGCTCAGCAGACTTGACTCAACCCTTTGCAAGAAAACTGATTTGAAGTGCTGGTATGGATAGCTTAATGCAACATATTTCACTTCCCATTTTGTACAGGAAAACTTGCTTTTTCTCCTGATGGTTATGTTTGCCCATCTAATAACTTACCAATTTTGTGTTTTAGCAACCAAAAATAGCTGAACAAAATTTGCGCTTTAAAATGACTGAGATAATTGTGAAATTAATAAATATATATAAGGCACACTTCTTGCAAAACAAAGGAAAATCTATGTACATGCACTGTTGTTTAAAGTTTTTTTTTTTTTTAATTTACAATCCTGAGTAGATGTTTATGAATCTGCTGCTGTTTGTGAACCAGGGAGGAATTTGATGGATTTGGCATCATTTTGTTGCATGACATTAGGCTTAGATGCTATGGTGTCCCATCATCACAGTAGTTAACCATGATATGTTGTGATGTTAGTCAAATAACTGTGCTGTGATATTAAAAAACAGATAGAGAGATATTTTGGAAGAAAAAAAAAGACATACACATGCATGCACACACTAACTGGTAGTGCTGCCCTCCTGGGTAATGCTTGTCTTTTTTATTTTTATAAATCACAAAGATATCAGTGATGGGAATAACTGCACATTCCTTCCCATGGACTCCACCCTTCAATTTTGCTACAATATTTACCTGCTAATTAGAAATGCGGTCTAAAATTTTCTGTTCAGCCCTTTCTCAAAGAATGAGTGAACTGACGAAAAGTTGCCAAACGCGAAGCAGACATCCGTATATTAAACTGCATTACTTGGGCATGCGAAAACGGGAAGGAGAAGAGGGAATACCCCACCCCCTAAAAAGAAGACAGAAAGAAGTGCAGTTGAGAACATCTTTAATGGTTTTTGTTTATGACACAGTCGAGATACATACTTTGGTTTTGACACACACACACACACACACACACACACACACACACACACACTCCAAAGTCCATGACCTTCCCTGTTGCCACTTACTAATGCTACTAGGCAATACTAAAGAACATCACAAAGTTAACTGTATATGCAATGCTTTTCATGGCCAGACAAAATCGCATTTCATTTCCGCTATAAGCTTTCTGTTTGAGAACCTCTAGTAAGTTTGCTGTTTTGTTCTGCCTGATGAAGCTGGAACAAAACATTTTCTCTCCAAATTCACAGTAAATTTCAATTGCTGTTAAAAACTTTTGCAAAAATTTATGCATTTTGTACTATAATGTTTTAAAAAAAAAAGTACATTAATTATTTGCAAACATAGCCATTTAATAAGAAAAAAATCTGCTTAGGAGGGCTATCACCACAGTCACACACAGCTTGAATCCACCACTGATCAATGCAGTGCAGCCTAATGTGAGATGATAAAGTGTTGGCAGCACCATTGAGTTAATAAAATTTGTTAAAGAGTTAATAAAATACACACAAAAAAAAAATTATTTCTTTTTTTTTTTTTTTAAGTCAGGTAGTTGAACTCATCCTGCAGCTACAAGGTCCATTTGCAGTAGGTTTCAATGTGCTGTGTGTGATTACATGTTACTCCTGTCACTAACTTTCAAATTACTGGTAAGTTGCTCCACATATCACTTTTGTTGGCTTACATCTAGGGTCTATGTACACACCTTGCCAGCAGTTCATTCATTTCCCCTCCTCGGACCACTTTTTGTAGATACTAACCACAGCTGACTGTGGGCACTCCACAAGCCTTGCGATCTCAGAAATGCTCTTACTCAATCGTCTGGTCATTACAATTTGGCCCTTGTCAAACTCCCTTTAATCCACTGTTTTTCCCCATCTAAAGAACAAGAATAACACTGATTAATAGAGCTTAGTATCAGATGTTATGTATACAGTTTCATGACCATTCGTTTACCTGCAGTTGCTTCGATATGCATAAAGACACGCTGGTCACAGTGTTTTAGCTCTTTGGTGTACATTAAATTCAGCGAAAGAAGATAACTGAAAAGAGAATTCGTGCATCACACCCATTCTTGATTAGAGTCGTTAAGTGTAATTCCGCGTTATCACTAACATTGAGATAACTTGCAGAAAGTAAAAATGTTGCAAGTTATCTCAACATTAGTGGTAACACGGAGTTAGACTTCATGACTCTAATCAAGGATTGGTATGATACACGAATTTTCTTTTCAGTTGTCTTCTTTCATTGTATTTGGTGGATATACACTCAATGGACAAAACATTAGAGATACCTACCTAATAGCGTGTTGGTCCTCCTCTAGCACGAATAACAGCCTGTACATGCCAAGGCATTGACTCCACTAGATGCCATAGGCTTTCCGGAGGTAATACCAGCCATGCCTGTTGCAGCATTGTCCACAACTCCACCCTAGACGTCTGACCAGGATCCATGGATCGGATGTTCTGCTCCACGGCATTCCAGAGAGCTTCTAGAGCGTTTATATCTGGGGATCTTGAGGGCCGCTAGATGGTTCCAAACTCAGAGGAGTGTTTCTCAAACCATGCCTGGGTGGTTGCGGCCCAGTGGGGTGGCTTATTGTTCTTCTGGAACATACCATTGGCCGCAGGATGCACGAAGGCCATGAAAGTGTGTAGGTGATCAGCCAGCACACGCTGGTAGCGCACAGTGGTTAAGAACCTCTCCAGACACTCCAAGGGGCCTAATATGTCCCATGATAAGGCACCCCAAACCATTACAGAGCCACCACAGCCTCGAACAGAGCTCATATGGCATGACAGTGCTATGGCCTCATGCTGTCACCACCACACTTGCACTGTGTCCGCAGTACTACAGAGAGCTCATGTAGTCCATGCCCCATCATGTTTCTGTCATTATCCGATTGTGAGGAGGACCCATGTGATATTAGAGAGGTATCCCAGATTTTTCGGCACTTCAGTGTACAGTATTCAAGTTTTTCACTACATATACAAGATTCGTACGGTCCTTAAAAGTCCTTAAGAACTCATTATTTTTTATTTCCATTTCTAAGGCCCTTAAAAGGTCCTTATTTTTTAAAACGAGAGCTAACCCCCCCCCCATCTTGTTTTTGTGCTGCAGTAATGGACATTACAACCCTGCCCCCATTTTTGTTTGTGTATCTGTAAATATGCTAAACCATTCACCCCAGGGGAGCTTTCTTCTAGCTCACTGAGGGAGATAATTCCTTTGAATGTTGTTAGTAATTATCTGCCTTAACCTCCCCCCCGATTTTCCCATTGTATCCTGCATGACCTTACCAGTGGGATCAATACCTCCTGTGTTGTGTGTCTTTTCAGGGGTCAGAGGGTCAAAGTTAAGGTCCAAGGTGTGTGTGTGTGGGGGGGGGGGGTTCTGTTTGACTTCTTCACAATTTATGTCAGTTTTGTGTCATGTGGTGTGATCTATCTAGTGTCTACCGTTCTGCTCAGCTCAGCTTGCTTTATTGTCCATGTGTCTCCTGCTTGTCCTTTCTTTTTTCGGCATGTATTTCATTTTGTTCTTTGCGGGCAAAGTAGTTTATATTTGGGGCAAAATGCCTGGTAAATGGCCACTAGCGCTGTTTAATCTACATATGTATATATACATACACACACTTACCTGGTGATATTCCAATGATGCAAAATATCAATTGTAGTGTAGGTCCTTAGAAAGTCCTTAGTTTTTTTCCACAGAAAAGGGTATGAACCCTGATTATGCAGAGTGTATAGTATGAGTGTTGGTCCTTAGAAAGTCCTTAGTTTTTTTCCACAGAAAAGGGTATGAATCCTGATTATGCAGAGTGTATAGTATGAGTGTAGGTCCTTAGAAAGTCCTTAGTTTTTTTCCACAGAAAAGGGTATGAACCCTGATTATGCAGAGTGTATATAGTATGAGTGTAGGTCCTTAGAAAGTCCTTATTTTTTTTTTCACAGAAAAGGGTATGAACCCTGATTATGCAGAGTATGAGTGTATGTCCTTAGAAAGTCCTTCGTTTTTTTCCACAGAAAAGGGTATGAACCCTGATTATGCAGAGTGTATAGTATGAGTGTAGGTCCTTAGAAAGTCCTTATTTTTTTCCACAGAAAAGGGTATGAACCCTGATTATGCAGAGTGTATATAGTATGAGTGTACGTCCTTAGAAAGTCTTTAGTTTTTTTCCACAGAAAAGGGTATGAACCCTGATTATGCAGAGTGTATAGTATGAGTGTAGGTCCTTAGAAAGTCCTTATTTTTTTTTTTCACAGAAAAGGGTATGAACCCTGATTATGCAGAGTGTATAGTACAAGTGTACGTCCTTAGAAAGTCCTCAGTTTTTTTCCACAGAAAAGGGTATGAACCCTGATATAGTGATGGTAAACATGCTATCTAACCACAATCAGTTATGGATTTGAAACCTTCTAAAAATGACTGTTTCAATCAAATATTCATACAGCATTGCAAATGTCAAATGTCACTTAGCTGCTTAATTATTCACGTGCTATTTAGACATAATCTACATTTTGAGGTTACTCACCTTTATTCCAAATATCATTTAGGAGGTTTTCATCTTTACACATTTCTGACATATATTTTTCCTTAGTTACATCATGGTTGAAGGCCCCCAAAAAATGCACGTCTTTTTCAACTCATGCAAACTTCCCTTTTTTTTTCCCCAATGACTAAATGCTGATTCAAAATAATCAACCACAAGTATACATAATTCAACTCCCTAAATCATTAATATCTAATTAAAACTTCAATAAAAAAAAAAACTATACTACACATTTCCTAAAATGTACAGTAACGTTTTAGGAAATGTGTAATATAGGGTTTTTTTTATTGAAGTTTTAATTAGATATTAGTGTTTTAGGGAGTTGAATTATCTATACTTGTGGTTGATTATTTTGTATCGGCATTTAGTCATTGGGAAAAAAACAACAAAAATAAAGAAAACGAAGTTTGCGTGAGTTGAAAAAGACGTGGGTTTTTTTGGGGGGCTTTGAACCATGATGTAACTAAGGAAAAATACGTGTTGGAAATGTGTAGAGATGAAAACCTCCAAAATTATATGTGGAATAAAGGTGAGTAACCTCAAAATGTAGATTATGTTTCAATCAATTTCGAACTTTAAGTGTGTTATTTCCTGGAGACCACGAGACCATGTTCACAGGCAAAAAAGAGATGTTACAAAAAAAAAAAAAAAAAAAAGGTAAACCCAGCCAATAAAATTTAGTACTTACTTTTACCAAAAAGAGGTCCTTGATGAATGAATGCAGACATATTCCAAGTACCTCAAGCACAAACCACATGGTACTTGGTACATGTCTGCATTCACCTAGGACCTCTTTTTAGTAAAAGTAAGTACTAAATTTTATTGGCTGGGTTTCCTTTTTTTATTTTTTTGGTTTTTTATTTTAACATCTTATTTTTGCCTAATTACAGTAAAAACTACATAAAGTTCTTATACTTGTGAAATACACTGGCGGAAAGTGAAAAAAGAACACCAAGAAGGAATTGGTGGGCGATCAGGAAATTTACATATGTTAATGGGGTCGAGTTTACGTAGGTGTGATGTCAATTTCGGGACCAACTGGTGAGTGCTTACGCCACAGCACGGCATAATATGCATATTATCGCCAGTGGTATGAATGTAATCAGTCGTCGACGTACGGACATGTGCGAAGACCCTGAAGAAGCTGCAATGTATTTACATGGCAGACGTGTACGATTTCAGCAGTTATCGGAGTTTGAGCGAGGTCGTCTAGTCGGACTCCGCGAGGCCGGGTGGTCGTACGTCGTATTGCGGAGCGAATTGGACGGGAAGTATCGGTGGTGGTACGATGGTGGCGTAGATGGTCCGAGGAACATTCCCACACGAGAAGGCGTGGAACCGGGAGTCACAGACGGACTGATGAGCGAACCGATCGATGCATAAGAAGAGCGCAGTTGTCAAGCAAAACATCCACTGTGACGCAAATTCGAGCTGTCGTTGCACCTGAGGTGACTGTGCGAACAATCCGCAACCGTCTACTGGATGCAGGACTACGTGCACGTGTGCCTCTGGCATGTGTACCTCTGACTCCAGCCCACCGTCAGGAACGGCTGCAGTGGTGTGGCCAACGTCTGCACGGGAGAATGCAATGGCGATCTGTCGTGTTCAGCGATGAAAGCAGATTCTGCTTGGGAGCCTCCAATGGCCGAATGCGTGTTTGCAGACGCACAGGGGAGCGTCTCCACCTTTCTTGCATCCGCCAGCGACACACAGGGCCTACACCTGGTCTCCTGGTGTGGGCAGCGATCAGCTATCACTCCCGTACACAACTAGTGTTTGTACCGGGTACGTTAAACAGCACCTCCTACATCAACAACATCATTCAGCCCGTTGTTGTGCCATTTGTAAGGTCGGTCCATCGTGGTGTTTTCCAGCAAGATAACGCACGCCCACACACGGCACGTGCATCGCAACATGCACTTCAGGGTGTGAGACAACTTCCATGGCCTGCACGTTCACCGGATTTGTCCCCCATTGAGCACGTGTGGGATTTCATGGGACAACGACTTATCCGGTCTCCACGGCCAGCCACGACCATCCCCGATTTACGCGTCCAGGTTGAGGATGCTTGGAACTCAATACCCCAAACTTACATCCAACATCTGTACGACAGACTCCAAGCCAGAATTGCACAGTGTGACGCAGTTCATGGCGGTTCAACCTCGTACTAACCATGTTGCATGGAAATGTTATTTTTCAGTTTACCAGCAAATACAGCTGTATTTTGCCATAATGTTTTGATCACGTTATCCTCTGTATTCCGTTATTATGCTGTATAAATTTTGTTGGTATCAGAAGTCTCCTTCTTGGTGTTCTTTTTTCACTTTCCCCCAGTGTACTTTCAAAATCCAGTTTTAGAATCATTCATGAAGAGTGATGAAGGAAGAGATGGAAATAACTTGAACAAAAAAACTGCTTTTCAGAAACATGCTATACATATACCCCGATGAGCCATTACATTATGACCACCTACCTAATAAGCTGTAGGACACCCTTTATCCCACAAAACATCGGCCACTGAGTGGAGCATTGATGCAATGAGGTGGCGATAGGAATCCTGGAGAATCTGGTACCATAATGCCAACAATAGGTCCTCTAGTTGCCGTACATTTCGGTGTAGTGGTGATTCAGCACGAACCCGCTTTTCCAAGTCAAATCACAAATGTTTGATTGGGTTCATGTCAGGTGAATTTGGAGGCCAGGGCATTAACAGAAAGTCACCAGCATGTTCCTCGAACCACTCTTTGATGATTCTGGTAGTGTGGCATGGCGCATTATCCTGCTGGTAATGGTCATCCCCAGCAGGGAACACAGTTGCCATGAATGGGTCAACTTGGTCTGCAACGATGTTCAGATACTTGATGCTTTCAGGGATTGTGCTAATTGGGATAATGAGACCTAAGTGTCCCAAGAAAATATCGTCCACAGCATAACAACGCCGCTGCTGGCCTGTTTCTGCCCAGCAGCGCATCCAGGTGCCATAGACTCCATTGGTAATTGGCATATTCGCGCTCGGCCATTTGCGTGAGCCACCAGGAATCTTGATTTGTCGGACCAGGCCACTTTCTTCCAATCGTCC
Source organism: Macrothele yani (assembly GCA_039090855.1). Classification (NCBI taxonomy): domain Eukaryota; kingdom Metazoa; phylum Arthropoda; class Arachnida; order Araneae; family Macrothelidae; genus Macrothele; species Macrothele yani. The sequence goes on along the minus strand of CM077006.1, from coordinate 19,032,075 downwards.
GTAGTCCAATCTCGATGATCTTTGGCCCATTTCATGCATTGTTGGTGATAATGTGCATTGAGCACCGGGACCTATGCTACAACTTATAGAAGTGTAGAAGGTCTGTCTAAAAATGGTAGCAAAATAAGTAATCACATCTCCTTTGTTATAACATTTGTTGGAACAATCAGCATGTTTGTAAATCACATCTCCAAGTTCCATGTGTGCACAGATTTCAGTGTGGGCACAAGTAGTAGCCCAACACTTATCCAAAGTGGTACTTAATTTCTTCCCATGAATTGTCATAGATATCATTGGTAACACACTCAACACCTCTCAGAATTTTCTTGCATAGCTGATTCACATTTTGCACCTTCTTTTTGTCCACTGTGCCCTGAATGAACCCAAGAAATCTAGAGGTGAACTTCTTCTGATCATGCAATAAGGTTTTCATATATTTGTCATGCAATAAGGTTTTCGTAAAAAAAAAAAAAAAAAACGTACCTCATCACCTTCATTGACATTCCACATTTGTTCATGTGTTGCAGGCCAAGGGCATCTTCTCAGTAGGTTTTTTCAGGCAACTCTATTACATTAACTATTCTTATCTTCATTATTGAACATACTATTTAATTACTGTTGCATTTGAAGTTCAAAGTTAAAATCATATTATTAAAATCTATTTTGTTACAAATTAAAATACTTTAAAAGCCATTTTTACAACTATTTTTTAAAAACAAAGTATTTAAATTTGTAACTAAATATATTTTAATAATAGGCTCTAATATACTTAACTTTGAACTTTAAATGCCAAAGTAATTAAATAGTATGTTAAATAATGAAAAATAAGAATAGTTAATGTAATACAGTTGCCCGTAAAACCTACTGAGAAGACTCCCTTGGACTGCCACACCTGAACAAATGTGGAATGTCAATGAAGGTCATGAGGTACGTTTTTTTATGATAACCTTATTATATGACAAATAATTCAGTATAACTGAATGGTGTGCAAGCTGATATGAGTTTTGAGTAATTCAATATCAAAATATGTGATTCTTCGTATCTATTGATCAGGAAATGGCTTTCCATAAAGGTATGGACTTGAAGTGCCACTGTGCACCATCCAGCTGGAAAATTGTTACTGTTGGAATGAAATGCAGTGCACTGCACTTCATCATAGCCAAAAATATTCTCCTGATCACCATAGGTTCTTCAAAGGAGAAAGGACTGATAACACTTGTCTTTTTTTCTGAACACAGCATATATTAAGCTTTAGCAAATCATGCTTATGTTCACTTGCCATGGGATATTCATTTCCTCATGACAGCTGTGCATTTTTGCTGTTTCCCAAGTTTAAAATTTTGATCCAACTGAAACCTATATTACACCAAGAAAAGTCTCATCCCCTTAACTGTGAGCAGGCATTACCATGAAAACTATTTAGAACATGATCTGTATTTGTAATTTCCTAAAGCAAGTGAAATTTGTATGCATGCAGTTGTAGTCTCTAATGCAAGATGTGAGTAGTTGAGCATAATATGTATAATTGTGAGCTTGCTCGATGAACGGATTAGCAAGAGCATCTCTAAGAGGCTTCACAGTTTTCAGACACCCTGCAGTGAGAGTCATGCTACCACAACAAACTTTGTTTTCTTTGAGCACTTTCTGCAATGCATCATCAGTCTGCAAGGTGGTCCTGTTGTACATGATTAAACTTGTGTCGAATGTAAGCGTACAGCTGTAATACTGGATAAAAGCCACAGAAATCAATTCACTTTCTATCACATGGAGTACATGTACACCTTCTCTACAACTAAAGTAAAGCGGTATATGCCAGATCTCCTTTACATATACAGTATGCACACTGCATTTTAACGAATTCAAGGTTTAGTTTACTCTAAACCTTGAATTCGTTAAGAGTAAACTTGGTGCTGTAAATGAAATGGCATGCAACCGAATATCTACAATGATTGCGAAGATACAAATTTTTATGCCGTAAGCCTTTACGGCTGGATACCTAGTATTTGTGTGTAGAAGTGGTGTTTACCTTTCCAAGACAATTTTTTTAAAGCTCTTTATGTGTAATATCATCTTATGAAGACTGGTCTTGTATATAACTCTTTTCCTGTCTGCATCTCTGTGTTACTAAATCTAATCATTGAGATGATTCAGTGTTTGAAAAGATCACCTAAACCTGTCGTCAAAATGCACAAAAAGAGTTCCTGTATGCAGAAGTACCGTATATTGAAAAAAGAATCGTAAGCATTTCGTGTTTTTGCAAATGCGTTGTAACAAAATAAAGTATGTTCTAAATAAAAGAGATAAAGAGAAATAGCATGCTACTAAGCCTGATGGAAATTTCAATGTCATGTGCATATACAGTGAAAAGAGGGAAGTAATCCACTGAAGTCACAAGAATGAACAGCACTGTACTGTGGATCTCTTTATATAAAGGCTACCCAGCCGAAACACAACAGCATGTGTTGGTGTGAAAAAGAGCTGTAGTCCAGACTCATCTGGATTTGTTTTTTTGTTTTTTTCATTTTAGGCATTCTTTAAATTAATGACCTTGTGAATTTATTTATTGTGTAATAAAATCATCTGAAACAAACATTCAAGAGTTGCACAATGGGGAGAGATATGAACAGCAAGGAAAAACTGTAAAAGAAAAGTCAGCCTGTTATCAGCTGTGATAACAATGTGGATATATATTACAGATTTATGATGTCAGAAGCTGACTGAAAAACCCACATAGCGCCGTGGATTGTTGGCCATCGTGGTGTAAGGCTAACACGCTTGGCTAGATATTGAGAGATCTGGGGTTCGATTCCCCAGCAGTGACCGAATAACAATTTTTCGGTTGCAGTATGTTTCTAAAAAGTGGAAAGAGTGATGTCTTTGTTTATTCACTGAAGCCATATATTTGGAGATAGGGCTAAATTTCACTTTGGATATAGGGCTATTTTTTATTTCATTCATTTCTAGCTTTTTAACATAAAATATTTATTTGATAAGTCATTTTTTTTTATATTAGGTTCGGTAATTTTTATATCCAACAGTAAGCAAGATTTTAGCGTTTTTTGCTACTGTAGTGAATTTCAGTCCTTTCTCCACCGCTGCAGTGTTTTTTGATCTGTTATTCCAGTATACTTAAGATTCATGAACAATTCAAAAATAACAAATATGGCACCAAGGTCTTCAATACGAAGCGTGCTTGAACGGAAATCAGTTAGACAGTTCAAAAAGTGCTCTATCACAGCTCTGTAAAATCATAATGCACTGATGCTCAAAATTAAAACAATAACCACAAAAACCTAGTTGACAGACAATAACTGACAAAGTAGTGAACATGAGGAAAGGAACTTCTTGCATGCTGTGTGATAACAGTATTTGCCGCCCCGGTGGCGCAGTGGTCTAAGGCGTTGGCCTCTGATCATTCGTCCGTAAGGGGTCCGGGTTCGAATCCCGGTCAGGCATGGATGTTGTGTTTGTCTTACGGCACTGGCTCTCTCCCTTCCCTGGAACCAGTGGCCCTAAATTAGGGATGGGCGACTGCTTATAGCCCATTTGAGTTGCTCACGGTGGTCGTTAAACCTCCAATAAAAAAAAAAAAAAAAAAACAGTATTTCACACTTGAGATCACAAAAGGACTAAGATGTATGCAAACGCACTGAAGTATTGCAAATTGTAATCTGTTTGAGAAAAGTATTGCACCAAAGCCTATGCTGTGATTTGCCATTGCTTTATATTTTCAATTAAGTGAATTATATATTTAATCTTTGTGCTTTTCTTATTAGTAAATTTTATCATTTTAGGTCATTGCAAAAAGGGTTGAAGAATCAGGGAAGGTCAAGCTACTACTGCATTGGACTCCTGAAAATTTGTAAGTGCAACTATACTGGAATTTTGATAGTTTTCTTCAATAAGTGTTGAATTATCATATCTCTGTGACTAACTTTCTCATTTAGCTTCTATTTAAGAACGTTAGGCTATTCTGCCTTTCCTTTCTTTTTTTTTTTTTTTTTTCTTTCCTTTTTCCATTCATGTCCAAGTACAATTACAATATTCAGAAAGTCATGTAAAGAGAAAATGTGTACAGTCATGCAGGGAACACAGCTAGTAGGAATATATTAGGTTGATGCATAAGTTCATGCCATTTTATTTCAAGAATGTTTCCCAGAGGCCAGTTGTATATCAAAATGTAGACAGTAATATCGTGCATCTAAATCATATTGCGTTGTGTGGTTGTGGCTAATGGTTTTTTGGTTTTCAAGTCCGGAAGTATGGAGTGTCAAGTAGAGAGGAATGAACATTTCCAACATCTGCTCCTCTTTAATAAGGATTCTTCGTGCGCTAAACAATATTTTAATTCGAAAAGCCTTTCAGCACGATAAGATATATTTAATAGTACAGTCTGTACTAAAAAATAGACATTTATACAGAAAGCCTGAAACACAATCTGCTATTATTCCGCATAATTCATCGCACCCAAGGAAACAAAAACTAGGAGCTATAGAGTACATGGTCCGAAGAGCCTTCACCCACTCCTCCAATATCCGGGCTAGAAGAAATGAGTTAAATCATATCCAGATGATTACGATGGCGCATGGCTACCATAAAACGATCGTTGAAAAAATTGCTCGATCAGTGAAATGTCTACACAAAAGTACCTTACAAAGGGAAACCAGAATTACAAAATATGTTGGCACTATGGACTATATACCTGAAGTCACTACAATACTAAAGAACATATGCAAAAAACACCACATTGCGTTTGGTGAAAGTACAAAAAGTATTCGAGCCATCGTGCAAAAAGACCGTGACCAAGTTTCCACACTCAACAGACATGGGGTTTACAAAATACCCTTAATTCCTATTGACCCAGAAGATCCAGCAATTGCATATATTGGATCCACTGCACGCCCATTGCGAACAAGAATATATGAGCACAAGTACTCAATTACTAATAACTCTGATGCTACCTCTCTTGCACGATTAGTTAATAGAGGTATCTACCGACCAGACTGGACCAATGCCAGTGTGCTGAGCTCAAATCGTACAAAGCGATCTCTTCGATTCGCTGAGAGTTTATGTATATTATCGCACAACTCTGACTGCTGTAATGAAGAAACTCCACGTTTCGTTCCAGTGCCTTGGGCCATGTTAATGCGGCCAGAACAGCATACTCCTATCCAGCAACACTTAACTCCTAATAATTCATTTACAGTTTGACGAATAATGTCAACTTATTAATTATCCTGTGTGTATATATTTTCTTCGCATATGTAATAGCAATTCATAGTATCATTTGTTGAAACCCTTTAACGCATGACAAAACTTCTACTATATTTAATGTAAACATCGTTATTGTTATCACGTGCTCGCGTAATTTGAAAATGCTTCTTGCTTTTATCCGTTGTTTTGTTTATGTATATTGAAATACCTGACGATGGAGCACATGGTGCTTTGAAAGATCTTGTAAGTTGTTGTGCCTTATAAATGTCTATTTTTTAGTACAGACTGTACTATTAAATATATCTTATCGTGCTGAAAGGCTTTTCGAATTAAAATATCTGCTCCTCTACAAGTTTAACAAAGGGTCCTCAGCCGCCGAGGCCACTCGACAAATTTGTGCAGTGTATGGGAAGGATGCTATTGCTCCGAGGACTGCCCACAAATGGTTTGAGCGGTTCCAAAGTGGCAGTTTTGAACCTCAATGACTCTCCACGCTCTTGTCGCCCATCTCACTTTGATGAGGATTATTTGAACCATCTCATCCACTTGGATCTGTGTCAAACCACATGCAAATTGGCCATTGAGATGGACTGTGATCAGGCCACAGTGGTGCGACAGTCTGAACATATGGGAAAGGTCCAGAAATTGAGGTCTTGGGTGCCTCAGACTCGCCAAGGACAACAAGAATCAGCTTGTTGCCATATGTGGTTCTTTGCTCGGCGTTATCGCGAATGTTCTCAGCATCACAAACCTTTCTGTCACGTATTGTTTACTGGAGGTGAAAAGTGCGTGAATTTCGATCATCGGAGGGAATGGTTAAGCCCAAACAAGATGCCCACACCACATCCAAAACATGACCTTCATCCTGCGAAGATCATGTACTGTGTGTCTGGTGGGGCATTGAAAGCATTATTCACTGGGAAATGCTGCCGAGGAATCGGACCATCAATGCTGCACTCTATTGTGAGCAACTCCACCGTGTGGAGGGAGCAATTCATCATAAACTGCCACGTCGGCTCCAGGGTGTCCTTCTCCAACATGATAACGCACCACCTCACAGTGCAAACATGACCAAAATGGCCATTCAGGACATGAAATGGGAGATCCTTCCACATCTGGCCCATTCCCCAGATGTCGCCCCTTCAGACTATCACCTGTTCTGATCTCTGTCGAATGCACTCCGTGGCAGAACGTTCAACAATGATGTTGATCTCCAGAATTTCCTTGATGATTTCTTCGCAGCAAAACCTGTATGTTTTTTTCAAGAATGGCATTGCAGGCCTATCCAGACGTTGGGACACCATCGTAAACAATGGGGGTGGGGAATACATAGTTGATTGATTCCGTTTTCCCTTCTGATGTAATACATTCCTGTAGTGCAGTGAAAAAAATGGCGTGATAACTTCATAATTTTAAAAGTTTTTCTATCTAATTGTACACTGAATTGCAGCTGAAGTAAGTTTTGTATGATAGGTTCATATCGATTATGCAGAGTCAAATGTTGGGCATATTAACAAATGGTCCATAGTTTGGGCCTTGCCCACTTGTATGATAGATGATAACCCCCCCCCCCCCTGCCTACATGTAACAGTTGAAAAATGCACCGTTAGCCCATCGTCGGTCGCAACACGTAGAACAACATAAATGCAGCTTAGCAAATATGGCAGATAAAACAGGTTTGGACAGACATATACAAATACAGAACATAGAATGATTTGGGACTCTAGAAGTTCTGACACTCCAATAGCAGTTTTTCAAAATAAAATTAACAGGACTGGAAATAGATAGAAGAGGAGGAACAACATTGAATGATTGGAACTGAAATCCTGAAGAAGGGTAGGAGTACTGCCCAAAATTTTTATTAATTTGTAATATCCTTTTTATTCCTAAGTAAAAACCCATACTTGTCAAATTTTGGAATACTCCAGATACGTATTGCTTACCTATGAGGTCTGCTTCTGGAAACAAATCACAGTTTATACACGTTATTTGGTCCCCGTCGATGTCCTTGTCTTTCCGTCCGTTTTAGAGAACACAAAAGCACTCAATACAAAGCACACCAAACCAGGTAGAATCGGAAGATCTTAAACTTTGGACACAGTAACACCAACTATACACCATTAATAATGCTCGAAATTTTTCGCCCAACACTTTGGGCATCCTCGGGAGGAGCTTGGCAATGTCCCCACCGATGTTAATCATAATGACCCCAATACGTTATCCAATCACTGGAAAGATTTAATTAGACAGGAAACTGAACAACGCATGAAAAATCGGCATTAAAGAAAAGGTAATACCACAGGAAAAAGAAAATGCGAAGGAATGCAGCGGCGATCATTAACAATTAGTTAATGATTGAACGCATAGATGGTGCCAGCATGGTTTTTAGTGTCATATCTCTGATGGTGTCTCCGATGAAAGGCAGTATCGGAGTTGTCGCACTCCAATGGTGATAGGCGAACCTTGAACATCGGTGAGGACGTTTCCAAGCTCCGGAGGATGCCCAAAGTGTTGGGCGATAAATTTCGTGCATTATTAATGGTGTGTAGTTGATGTTTCTGTGTCCAAAGTTTTAGATCTTCCGATTCTACCTGGTTTGGTGTGCTTTGTATTGAGTGTTTTTGTGTTCCCTACAATGGACTAAAGGATAAGGACATCGACGGGGACCAAATAACGTGTATGAAATGTGATTTGTTTCCAGAAGCGGACTTCATAGGTAAGCAATACGTATCTGGAGTATTCCAATATTTATTTAAATAATGCACATAAAACTGAATAGTAGCAATATCTGGCCTATGGTTAGGATCTAGATATGAGCTTCAATTTTGAATTAGACTTGTCGAATTTGTAATGTAATTTGCTCGCATCAACACAGCCATCACCATAAACAACTTGTATTCAGCAGCAAATTTGAATCGGAGAGACTCCTTCAGCAGTAAAAATTGCATCTCAGCACAAGTTGCTTAAAGGGGCTGACTGTGGATATAATTTAGAAGTTGGATCTCACCGTCACACTACATTCACCATACAGTTGAGATTTCGGAACATGCAACTTCCACCTTTTTCAAAAGTGAAGAAAAACCCTTCTTAGACATCTAAATGATTCAGATGAAGGGTTGAAAAGGACTGTCGGAACCTGGTTGAAGAAACCCAGTGGGTAGTTCTTTTGTTACAGCTTTGAGAGACTTGTACATCATTGGCAAAAGTGTGTGGAAAATGGAGCTGAATAAATGAAAAGTAAATACTGGTAATAAAATAGCTCATTGCAGGAATTATTTTCTTATTTCTTTTAATAAAATGTCTGTTATTAAAGCAAATGCAATCGAAATGAAGGCATTACTTTTCGCTCAACCCTTGTATATCATCCATCTATCATGAATCACTTCTATAACATACATATCATTAAGCTATTCTCTGGGATTCAGATGTTAGCTCCTCAAGGAAAGACCATCAACCAGATTAGCGTTGACCCATGGTTCGTACGCTCCTTGAAAACCTTGAAAAGTCCTTGAATAAAAAAGTTCATTTTCAAGTCCTTGAAAGTACTTCTGAAAATTTTAAGGCTCTGTAAATAGTACTTGATTTTTTTAAATTAATGATATGAAAAAGCATGCGTTAAATAATTGTTTGTGCTAAAATGATGTATAGGAGATTTCTGCATAGTTGTAATAAAAACACCAAGCTGATCAACTAGCCCAGAACTTGCATTCAACCCAGGGGAGTGTGTGGACAGCTATGGTGCCTTCGCTATAATATCACTACAGAGTAAAGCATCAGCCATGTGTGTAAAATAAGTGGAATAATATATTCGCAAATTGTAACAATTTGCGAATATATTATTCCACTTATTTAAAAAAAAACAATCCTCGTACACTACATGCAGTTTGTATCATGCAACATATTAAGTTATTGGGTTGTCGGAAAAGTCATGACGTATTTTGGCACCCGATGGCGGTTGTGCGGTTTTGGAAGTACTAAAGGCATGTGTAGCTCTGTAATCGCTATGGCATTCGACAGGTGCCAGTTCTAGCTGCAGTCTAAAAAGAATAGTGAGCAATTTGGTTGATTTGCGAAGATATTGACATCAAGTTGAAGATGGAAGACTAAACTGTGCATTTTCGCCATATTTTACTGTTTTACTTCCGTAAAGGGAAGAACGCGCGTCAAGCTTGTGAAAAGTTGCGTAAAGTGTATGGTGATAATGCTCTACAAGAACATCAGTGCAAGCAATGGTTCGCAAAATTCCGTGCTGGTGATTTTGACCTCAACGATGCTCCTTGGTCTGGGAGGCCCACCGAGGTTGATGATGACCAAATCAAGGCATTGATCGAGTCAAACCCACGTTACACTACACGAGAGATTGCAAACACATTGCACATCCATCATTCAAGCGTTCACGACCACCTGAAGAAGCTGGGATGAGTAAGCAAGCTCGACGTGCGGGTTCCTCATGAACTCAAAGAAGCTCAATTGACAGCGCATATAAACATCTGTGATATGCTCATTAAACGTGAGGAAAACGATCCTTTTTTGAAGCGACTGATAACTGGTAACGAAAAGTGGATTGTGAGTAACAATGTGCTGCGTAAATGGTCTTGGTCTTGACGTGCTGCTTCACCTCAAATGACATCCAAAGCAGACATTCATCTGCAGAAGGTTCTGGTCTCAGTGTGGTGGGATTTTAAAGGTGTGTTTGTCGAGCTCCTACCACGGAACCAAACAATCAATTCGAATGTGTACTGTCTGCAATTGGACAGTTTGAATGAATCCATCATCCAGAAATGTCCTGAGCTCATTCATCGTAAAGGTGTTGTGTTCCATCGCAACAACGCGAGACCACACACAAGTTGGGTGGGATGTGTTACCACACTCTGCATACTCGCCTGACCTTGCGCCGTCAGACTTCCACTTGTTTTGCTCTCTTCAACAGTCCTTGCGTGTTATAACGTTCAATTCAGATGAGGCTATAAATCAGCACCTTGTACAGTTTTTCGCCACGGAAGACAGGTCCTTCTATGAACAAGGCATTCTGCAGCTCACTGAAAGATGGCAAAAGGTTATCAAACAAAACGGGCATTATATCATTGATTGATCTTTGTTCTTTCTATCAATAAACAACCTTTGCAAAACATGGCTAAAATACTTCATGACTTTTCCGACAACCCAATGTAACAGAGTGTGTCTTGCCACCCCAACCTTTCCCTGTAAGTAGCGTATCTCTCCAACACACAAACAACTCCTATATCTCTTCTGTAGTATCCAGGTTTCACTGCCGTACATCAGAGTAGGAACAATTACACTTTCATATACAGCCATTCAGAACTTTCTTGAGAACCCATCATTCCTGTGAAAGCCATCTAAATCAGCTATGACTTTCAAAAAGAATTCACTCACCTATCAATTTCACTATCTAATTTGTTCTCTGTCAAACATGCTTCCTAAATATATAAACTCATTTACCTGGCCAATCTCTAAGCCATTTATACTTATCTTTCATCCGGTACGAACTTTGGGTTTTCCCTTATTTATACTCGATTTGAATTCCATACAAACTTCGTACATCTGAAACAATGTACTCTGTAACTCCTGTTTGCTTTTTTGCCTACAGGACTGTGTCATCAACAGCAATCTGCATGCAGGGATATTACGTAAACCAGTATTGTCCATTTTGGCATCACACATGCATGCATCCATAAATTTATTAAACAGCTATGGTGACATTATACAATCTTGTCTGACTCCTGCGCCAACAGAAAACCATTTCTTTAAAACACCATTCACTTGTACACATGCCGTACTGCCAGCATACATGGCTTTCACACCAATTAAGTAGATTCCCAGTAACACATTTATTCAGTAACTTCCACAGTGTATCCTATTTACTTGATTATAAGGTTTCTCTAAATCTATGAAGTCAGCAAAAACTTTCTTATCAACAGACAGATATTTTTCGATCATCATACATAATGTAAAAATTTGTGTAGCCCTTACCGGGCATGAAATCACTCTATACATCCCACTTTTTCTAATGTAAGACCTTGCACCTTTTGAATAATGACATTTTCATACACTTTTTCTGGCAACCTCAGCAAACTGATTCCACGATAATTCTTGCTTTCAGTCTGATCACCTTTCCCTTATACAAGGGAACAACAATAGCATCCTTCCAATTCTGAGGGACTATTCCTAACTTCCAGCACAACTAACAAATTTCATTTAACCAGTCAATTACAGAGTCACCACCATATTTTCACATCTCAGTAGTTATGCCATCTACTCCCGAAGCTCTACCATTCTGAAGAGATTTTAAAGCTTTACACACCTCTTCTCTTGAGATCCCTCCTATGCTTCCATCTTTCACTGTGACATCAGCTGCTTCATCCTCAGAATTGCTTTTGCTTTCATGATCTAATAACTTATAAAAGTATTCACCCCATCTTTCACTTAACTCATTGTGCTACCATATCATTTCTCCAATCCTATTTTCACTGAACTTAGAAATTTATTTCGCCTATTTATCCTATGTCTTTTGTACTTCCAGAAGGTTTTCCTATGTTTCAAAAAAAAAAAAAAAAAAAAACTGTTCGTGCCTTTCCACCTTTTTCCTTCCTATATTTTGCCTTGCTCTGGCAAACCAGCTTTGTTACCTCACACTTTTTACAGTGATAGTCCTCCTCAGAAACTCTACCTTGCAACATCCCCAAATATGCTTCCTTCTTTCTCTTTTACAGCTTCTTTAATCTCACTGTTCCACCAAGCATCACTTTTAAAGTTACCCACTGTTGCAGTACCACAGACCTCTTCAGTGACATCAGTTTTTAAAACATGCCCACTTCTTTTTCACATCCCTCTCACACGACTTCAACTCATTCAGTCATTCATTGAGTAAATTAGAGTAATGGTGATGTTCTTCAAGGAGCCTTGCAACCTTTATTCTTTTCATCACAGGCATCTTCCTATTCCTTTTTCTCCAACCAACATTCAGTTTCATTTGTGATACTAACAGGTGATCAAAGCCAACATCTGCACCTCTCATCACACGGGTATCAACAACTAAGTGTTTCATTCATTCATTCATACATACATACATACATACATACATACATACATATCACTAAGCTGTTCTCTGAGATTCAGAGGTTAGCTCCAAAAAGAAATACAAACTTCCAGATATTTTTATTTATTGTTGTCGTATCAAACTTCTCCATTTACAGCGATCTTGACATACAACTTGTGCTTCACTGATATCCATTACACGCCATACACAAGATCTTTTATACTTCATACTCATAATCTTTTTCTCATGCAGACACTCCTGAATCTGATCCACCCATGCCTTCCTTGGCCTTCCTCTGCCTTTCCTTCCTGCCACTTGGGCTAAAAAGATTTTCTTAGTAAGCATCTCATCACTCATTCTTTCAACATGGCCAAACCACCAAAGCATATTGGTCTCCACCTTGCTAACAACATTTTGCTTCACATCACACAACTGCAGTACATCTTCATTCCTCATACAATCAGATAGTGTCTTGCCACAAACCCCACGTAAATAACGCATTTCTCCAGCACACAAACAACTCCTATGTTTCTTCTGCAGTACCCAGGTTTCACTGCCATACATCAGAGTAGGAACAATTACAGTTTCATACACAGCCATGCGGGACTCTCTAGAGAACCCATCATTCCTGTGAAAACCTCCCAGAGCAGCTATGACTTTCAAAGAAGAATTCACTCGCCTACTGATTTCACCATCCAACTTGTTCTCTCTGTCAAACATGCTTCCTAAATACACAAACTCACTCACCTGGTCAATCACAGTGCCATTTATACTTACATTACATTCAGTGCTACCCGTTCCTCTCTCAAACACCATAACTTTGGTTTCAAGTGTTTCAGACATGATCATAAACAACAAAATCTATTACACTCCTTGTACCAGAGTACGATTTTCCCAAGTGTATGTGTGGATATACTTGTGGTTGAAAAACATATTAGATATACACAGACATGCCAACCTTCAAAATCTGAAAATCGGGAGATTTTTACAGCTCATAAAATCTCGTGAGTGATATTTTTTTATCGACATTTTCCTGACGTTGGAACAATTTTTCAGAAGTAGTATTATTGGTCCACTAGAAGTTCTGGAGAAAAAAAAATATCAGCATGAAAATCAACACCCCCTCCTTCTACTGAAATTCGTTTTCATGTACGTCAATTCCACAAGATAATGAAAACATAAAATGGCCCACATGTTGTTATTTTTTATGAATCAAATAGCAGCCACTTGTTTTTCGTTTCTTCTTTAGGTTGTACGCGAAGGCGAAGATGACAAAAAGCATCGTACTAACATCACCTTTCGTTACAAGGCGAGGGCAACTGTAACTACTCCCTTTTGTCGTTAAGTGAATTCGCCACAGCTCAACTGTTTACCATCACTTAGAATGTGTGCAGCTCTGTCAGGGTTCGCATGCGTCTAAAAAAAGTGCTTAAAACTGCTAAATATTTGTTTTGATTTTTTAGAGCCCTTCCTTAAAAGTACTAAATATTTCACCAAGTCCTTAAAAAGTCCTTAATTTTATTTTAAGAACTCAACATCTGATTCGTGATTTCCATGGCCAAGTAAACCTCCTCCAACTTATAAACGCAGTGCTTCATTGTTTCTTGCACATGTGTCGCATCGCGTCGCAGGGTCATAGTGTGGGATGATAAAAAATGTCCCTCGATCTGGGGTGTTGATAACTACAGTGTAAAAAAACGCGTTTCTGTGATGGTGTCGTTATAGTTCTTAGGTGGCTCCGGTGATGATTTGATGTCTTTCTTTTGTTTGATCATCATATATTAGCTATGGATTATCATAACTACTTTTAATTTTTTAGCACGTCTTTTGTAAAAAAGATCTTGCTTATGTTACCGGTGTCCATCCATCCCTCCACCCCATATCTCTACCTCTATTAGTCTGATTTGAAAAAAAAAAAATGCATTGGGAAGCTTGAAATGTGAGAACAATGATCCTTGCATTTTGTTTCTTCTTTTTGTCTTTTTACAATGCACAATTTCACCGCTATAAGGCATAAATGCAAATGATACTGAATTCAAAATGCATTTTGTTCCATAAATTTGCTTCTAAATATCCAATTGAAGAAATTCTTTTATCTTTCAATTCCACTTATATCAAAGACTATTTTTAGGTACAGTCCCTTTTTTAAGTTATGCATAGATTTTTCTCTAGGGTGCATAAAGGTAAATCGCATTTTCCCTGATATCTCTGCTTGAAAAATTATTCCTGCGCCGGATACAGCTTCTGATGGGAAATGTTTTCCATATAATTTCTAATTTTTGGTAAGCATGGTTTGGCCACCATGGGGCATAAGTGTTGATTTCTGCTTCTGGTGTATTTACAGCAAAATCTGAGCTTCTAAAAGCTCGATTACTTTTGGGGGTAGAATTTGATGTTCGCTCTCTGCTCTAGTTTGCAGTCCATACCGAAATCGCAGCTGTGTTCTGCACGTGGTCACCAAATATCATGTAGCACAGCTCCCGATGTTAACAGAACGCCGCCTCTCGACACAATGACTCCTGAAGGTCACTGCCCTCGACTGCTGCTCGAGCATCCATGTACTGCCTTCAGTTGACGCGCTACGCACCTAGTCTCAGAACTTTTTTATTGCACTACGTATACTCTGGCATCTGCAGTATGTGAGGAATACACTGAGGTGCCAGCTTATTAGATACACTTACCTAGTAGCATGTTGCCACCACCCTTGGCCTGCAAAACAGCCCAAATTTGTCGGCACATGGAGCATACCAGATGCTAGAAGTGTTGTACAGGAATGTTGTACCATGCAAAAATGAGTCTTGCAGTTGATGCAAATCGGATGACAGCACAGCCTTGCAGTGAACAGATCATTCCACCTCATCCTAGAGATGCTCAAGGATTTTAATCCAGGGACTGTGCAGCAAACTGAAGCAAGGAAAACTCATCAGCATGTTCTTGGAACCATTCAGAGATGATGAGCCTTGTGAATGGGTGCATTATCCCTTGAGATATGTCCCATCTGCTTGAGGATAAACCTTAACCATGAAGTGACGAATTTGGTCAGCAGCAATGTTCAGATATTCTTTGATGAGTATCAGGGATCTTTTAGTGATTTGATCCACCTGCTCACAGGATTGCTGATACTTAATTTTTTTTTTTTTTTTTTTCCACATTGCACTATTTATGCGTAGGCACACCAGACAAAAATTAGTCACCCCTGTTAGAACTTACCTAATAACAGGTGATGGCGACTCTTGCCTTGATAACAGCCTGAATCTGGTGCGGTAGAGACTCCACGAGGTTGTGGATGTATTGAACATTGATTTGCAACCATTCATGCGTCAATTTGTCCTGAAGTTCCACCAGGGTACTTGGGTGTCTATTCTGGCGTTTCACCTTCTGTTCCAAATGGTCCCACAGATCTTCAATAGGATTTAAATCTGGCGATTTGGCGGGCCAGTAAAGGTGATACAGTGTTGCTGATTGTTCTTCATGCTACTCAAACACAGTTTTAGCTCTGTGCACACAGCAATTGTCATCTTGGAAGACAGGAGTGGCAATGTGATGCTGCTCCTGGAGATGTAGGGTAAAGGGCAACACTTCGTCATTCAGAATGCGGAGGTACGCATGCTGGTTCAAATTCATCGTCACTGCAACAAGAGGATCCATTTCATGGTACAAAAACATTCCCAGATTGATGCAGCCCATGTCTCATCCAGCGTGATGATACGGCGAAGCAAGTGGATACCAGCAGCCTCGTATTGTTTCCATTTCTGGTTCTCAGTCAGAGCGTGCGAAACCCATCATGATGCAATTTTTCTCATTCCCAGGTGTTCCTTCACAGTATGTAGCACAGTTGTATGCCACACTGCTGTCTGATTGGCTAACTGTAGCACAGTTGTATGCGACACTCCTGTCTGATTGGCTAGCTGACAAATTGTAGATCTGTCTCCAGTAACGCGGAAACAGCACTCACTTGTTCTTCTCTTGTACTGGGACAACGTGGCCGAGGCTCATCTTTCACATTTTGGCGTCCATCATTAAAGGCTTTTACCCATCTTGCAACTGTTCTGTATGTAACAGAGATTCCCCATAGGCCTCTAAATGTCCTTGATGACACTGGCGTGCAGTACGACTTCTGGTACATGGACTTTTTGTCCGACACCGCTGCTCCAATTTCGGAAGCATCGTGACTAGACCAACGGGTAGCGACAGCTCATGTTCTTCTCGTTACTGCACAGGTGCATGCAGTTGGGAGGGCAAGTCCATTTCACAATGAGGTGTGCTAGGTATCCAACCAATGTGTGGCGTAAGCAGCATGAACTTGCTGTGTTCTGCTTCGATTCTACAGATGTGCTGCCACTATTAAAATTCCAACCCTTGTACACTATATTACCATGGCATGTTTTTCGGCATATAATCCGCGATGGTAAAATTCAGCATGAGAGAAAAAAGTCTGCGTGTAATCTGCACCGGCATATAATCCACAGACAAAATTCATAGCGAAGGTTAAAAAACAGATGCATAATACACAACAGAGTTTTATAATAAATAATACAAAAAGGTAATTGTCAATATTTTCGCCAAAACTTTTTTTCCATCTCCAAATTTTTTTTTTTTTTTTTTTTTTTTTGCGAATTGTGAAGAATGCGATGGACAATGTGGCCAGCCCCTGCATATTTCTAAGTCGTAGACACACAAATTTTCATTAAAGTGACCTGTTACATGTAAGTACGTGCTTTAGGTAACGCCCATTGTGCAATTTTTGGATAGCTTCAAAAATCCTGAATTTTCATAAATCTGGCACTCGTCTGATCCTGTCGATGCTGGATTTTCGAGGTTTTACTGTATATATACTTCCTTTCCATTTAATGAGCTTAACAAAATATAAAATCGCTGAAATTTTTTTAAAATTTAAAAAAGTACTGTTACAATACCCCACTACTTTCAAATGGTTGTGATATATATTTTTAATTTATGTGGCAGTCGTGCTGTAACCCTGAGTAATGCTTAAATTACATCAACAACTGAAACACTGGATTTCAGACCGTACATAATTTGTGGTGGTGTCAAAGTTCTCCCCTTCAGTCTTGGAGCTGTAGTGCCAGAGGCATTCTCTTTGAAGTAGAGCAAAAAATAAACAAGTGGGAGTGGGGTAGGAATCTCGGAAAGAGTGTGGGGCAGAGTTGGAAACTGGTAAAAAATTTCAGACCCGGACCTGTAACTGACACGGACAAATCTGCTTTGAACTATAAATTCAAAACTCAATTTATGTACATATACATATAAACATAATATACATATTCATCTCAAATAACTGCTTGATATTTAATAACTGAAATCCTTTTTTAATAATAAAATTTGGTTACTTGCTAAATTTTAGTGCCATTTTTGGTTCCACTATTTTGCGTAAACTAAACCTATTTTGCGTAATAACGGCTGACTGTGACCATGACCATGGAGTATATTGCAAATGGGAATCATTATTTATGATTACACAAATGTATTTTTTATAAATGTATTTAGATTGTTCACTCTTTCCACACTTTGATGGAGGTGCGCATACTTTCATATGGTCTGTTAGATTTTTGGTTCCATAATCTTGTATTACACCATTGACATCTTTCTTTGTAATTTTACACACTTTCCACATTTTGAACAACAAGCAAAACCAAACAACACATAATTATTCACCAGTTCCTTAATGAGACGAAACAATTTCCAGTATTCACTCTTCCCCCTTGTGGTTTTCAACAAGCACGTGTTTGTTGGCCTCGATGCCTTTCTCAACCTCCTTAATATTAAATCCATCCATATTAACAAATAAGGAGTTAATTTCGACATGACATGTCATGGGAACGGGATATTAGCACATCAATCGAAAACCTCTGAATGCTCAGTGTAAAAGATGCGATGTGAAAATTAACTCTTAGTCATACAGTAAACTTCGCACGAAGAGAGTGAATCAGCTGAGAAGCAGGCGAATGGCGTTTGCCTGTACCTTGCCCTAGACAATCGCACTATAAAAGAACGCAAAGGAAGTATCTATTTACGATATAGTGTCTGCGTGTCCGACGTTGGTTGGTAGAAATCTTCGTTGCTTTAAGAAAGAGACGACAATACTTTTGCATGGCAAATCATTATTCACTTCGTGGGCACCAGTATCGACTACAGAATGCCACAACGTGCATTTTTCTTTGGAATATATTTTCCTCTTTTCGAAAATAAAACTGGAATAAAACCGGGTCGAAATCGGGTCTGGAACACCTTGACCCGACCCGTTAGACCCGCAAAAGATTGTTGTCTCGTGACCCGTTTACATCTCTGGTGTGGGGGGGACTGACGTTACATAGGTCACAGGTCAGAGCAGCATGGAATGGAAACGGCACTCCCCTATTCAAGGTCAACGTGCTTTTACAAAGCAGCAATCCATAGAGGAAATGTTTACACACATATACACACAGACGTTTTTGTCAAAGCCAAGGGGAGGGGAGATATGTTGATGCAGTGACACTGCGCATTATCGTCGAACACGTGGTATTCTTAAAGCTTTGACATGGCACAGATTTCCTTCATTATACAACACGGTATAAAGAGCAAAACTTTCATTTTTGAAGTTGGAAGGGGTAGGGGGTTCGTATTATCCACACCGTCGTATAATCCACAGTGGCTAGAATTTAAACTTTTAGGAACAGATAATCCGCGGATTATGTGCCGGAAAATACAGTACTTTTTATTCCAGCATCATCACTACACATTATGTTTGCACATATTCTTTGAAATTTGAATTAGTTTTCACAAATTTTGGAACTGGCTCCTAGATCTGAAACATGTTTTTCCAGTCTTGGTTTAATGGAAAATTTGTGTATTAATAACTTTTTCTGTCTTCTTTTGTGATTAATTTGTTTTCCCAATTCTTGTTTATTTCCAGGCTGCCTGATTGTTGGGTTCCAGAATCTGCTGCTGCAGAGCAGCGCACCATTCCTTTATCATCTCTACCTCGTGCTGCTCTTGCACAGCTGGATCCATTAAGCACACACCAGGGGTCAGGTCCTCCCACAAAGCGCAGGAGGAAGTGACTTCCAAAACATCGTAGACGAAAGTGTTCCTGAAAGTGCCACAGTTTTAGTCATTTTATCTGGTCCGTGACGCTTGACGGACGCTATTTATTCCAAGCGGACACTGGTCATTTATTTGTTCAAGAGCTAACTTTGACATACACCGTGTGCAACATGGCTACCGATGCACTTTGAGACTGCATTCTTAGTAAAAGGTCTTAATTGTATAGACAGTAGGACTAAAAGTATAAAAGAATGCATACAGAAGGATGGGCGTTTCTGCCTAGTGCCTTTATTACTATTATCTCTGATGGGTAACTTCTAGAAGCAAAGCCCAACAACTGTGCGTTGTACGTACTTTGACAGCTGTGAGCACTGGATGAAATTTCCAATTTTGAGTTGCTGCGTAGGTTGGCAATTAATGCTACAGTTTCTTCCATTTTGAGAAGGTTGTGCTGGTATGGCTTTATAGTTCTGATTTTAATTTCATGTTGCAGTTGCCAAGATCATTTTTCATTGTAAATAAATCCGTGATCACAGCTAGACCAAACTTTTGTAACTAATGCAAGAGCTCCCATTTTTGCTAAACTGTGGAATCTGTCAACACAAATCATATTATGCAATGCTTTTTGTTTTGTATGTTGTATTGAGGTGTAGTACTTTCATGCAAGTACACATGCATCATGAAACTGAGCATGATTATTCTAGTCCAAGTCATGTGTGACTTCTTTTATTTTTCTCCATCTGTATTGTAATGTACTGACTCATCAGAGTTGCATATGCATTTCCTTCAAAAGATCTGTGGTAATTCAATTTCATTTTCATCAGAAAGTACAAAGGAATTGTACAGTGATATACTCGAGTTTTTTTTTTTTTTTTTTGGTAAATGTTGACGGTTCATACATCTCACAACATAGTTCATGTGTTGCTGCATTCCCTCACTCTAGCCTTAATATCCCAACTGCCAGGGTGCTCCAAGTTGGTGAATTTTTATTTCACTGGTTTTTGTTTTTTTATTCGTGTGTTTGTAAATTAAAAGCATAATGGATTCTGGAAAGCAATTATTCAGGCTTATTTTTTAGTACTATAATTTTTTATTAAACTTTAAAAAAATATTCCATTGTTTCTTAAAATGCTAATTTTATAGTAAGAAGTGTGCAGGCTTACCTTTTAAATCATGCAGTCCTACTTAAAATTGTAATTTTATATTTCACTAAAAAAGAAATTCTCCAGTCTTATTTTTTGAAATGTTTATTTTATTTTAAGCCTAAGACCATTTCCCTCAAATCATGCAAACATATTTTGTCATCAATCCTTCCCCATGTAATGAATGCCTTTTGTGTGCAAGTTAACCACTGAAATTTTGATAATTTATCTTCATCAACATACAAGCTACTACATAGTTAGCCTTACTGTAAAGGTTTTTGTTTGTAAAGGCAGATTTGAAAGTAATGGACTTAAAACCTTGTAAAAAAATAATGTATTTTTCCCTTTAACACTCAGAAAATTCCTCATAAGCTGAAGGTGTTAAGAAATTTATCTTTTGGTTGTCTAAAAAATATAGTCATGGTAATATTCCCTTTAAATGGCACATTAAGGTTCACTTGTGATACTGTCGATAGTAAACAATAAGTAATTTTGAATTTGAAATTAAAAAAATAATACTGCAGATTTGTTCATGTTTATGGTAGCATATGCTTTTGACCATATAGCTCACCAGAGTTGACATCACTAATAGCATTTTATGAGATCAGATCAACAGCAAAAGTTTCCACAGTAAAAACTTCTTTGCATACTTTTTATAAGCCATTGAACGTGTAGGAGTGTGCGAGTTTCTCAGGGCCTGTTTTAACAGTCCAAATTGCAGTAATCCATTGGTGACATATTTGGGCATTTTACAGGTTTGAAAAGTCATGGAGTTGCCTTAATCCTGGCCATAACAGGTCAGTCTTTCAGATTCCAAGACTATAGAGTGAAGACATATCAGTTCAATACATTAGATGTGGTTGGAATTCATCCTGGAGAACTGGCTTACATATATTGGCTCTGATCAGAATGCCTCCTGGTTTTGTATAGCTTGGTTCCCATTGGAATTCTTCTTGGAACTCTGTTTCATGTAGATTGACTCTGGTCAAGATGCTTCCTGGAACCATCATCTGTAGACTGACTCTGGTTATAATGCTGCTTGCAGTAATGCTTCTTGTATAAATTAGCACCAGTTAGAATGTTTCGTGGAGCCCTCTATTGCATAGATTTGCTCTGGTTTGAATTACATGGGTTGTACCGAAAGTAATGCAAAAGTGGGCATAAGTTTTTTATTAACTGACAGAGGTCGTTCAAATTGCACATGTTGGTAGAGTAACTCTTGCTCTATACAAAGGTATTACTCAAGATGGTCTCTATCACAAGCGATGCATTTGCACCATCATTGAACCCAACTCTCAAATCCTCTTTGAAAAAATTAATATGTGGACTGTTGTACCCACTTCTTCACAGCCACTTTCACCTCATCTGTGTCATCAAATCATTTTCCCTGGAGACTGTCCTTCATTGGACCGAACAGGTGGAAGTTGGAGGGTGTCAGATCTGGGCTGTACGGTGGACGGGGGACCACCAATCAGATTAATATGCTGATGGCCTGATTTGCTGCCAAAGATGTGTGCTGTCTTGCATTGTCATGATGAATGTGGATCCTTTTCAGATTCTTGTTTGATCTCTTCCTCCTTACAGCTTCTCTAAGCTTCTTGAGTGTCACAACGTACCGCTCGTTGGTCATGGTACAGCCATGTTCTGGAAAATCAAAGAGAATGACACCCCTGTCATCACAAAAAGCAGTCACCATGACTTTCCGTGCTGATTGCTAGCTCTTGAGCTTCTTAGACCTTGGTGAAGAGGTGCGACGCCATTCCATGGATTGATTGATTCTTCATTTACGGATTGCAAAGATATGCCCATGTTTCATCCCCTGTCACCAGATCAGAAAAAAAAAGTCTTCATTGGCTTCAAATGCTTCCAGCAGATCAGAGCAGATGTCACCCTTCTCTCCTTCAAATCGTATGTCAACTGCCGAGGTGCCCACTTTGCACACACTTTCTGATACCTAAGTCTTCCACCATCTTCTGTTATGGATTGTGACTCATCTCTCAGCGCAAATCAATTCATCCACTTGCTGACGATTCGTGTCAGTGGTCGCAGATAATGGTCTCCCATTGCGTAGTTTGTCTTCAATGCCTTTTTCTCCTTCTTTAAACTTCTTCATCCATCTGTGCACATTGCTCTTGTCATTGGCGTCATCTCCGTAAACATTCTGTAGCCTTCTGTGGATGTCAGACAGCCTGCATCCTTCCTTTGTCAAGAACTCAATGACGGCATGTTGCTTCTGCTTGGAATCCATTATTTACTTGCAATGAAGAAGAAGGTTTGCTATAGAGGAAGAGTTACTGCACCAACAAGCATTTTGGACGACTTCTGTCAGTTAATAAAAAGTTATGCCCACTTTTGCATTACTTTCAGTACAACTTCTGTATTACTGGTCACCTGTCTTGTGTTGATTGGCTTTGGTTGGAATGCTTCCCGGAGCCATGTCTTGTGTATATTGACTCCTGTAAAAATGCTGTGTGAAGTCTTGTCATGTGTAGGCTGGTTCCAGCCAGAATGTTAATTAGACTCTCCCTGTCTGCATAGAACACTGCCAGTCTGGTGGGTGGTTCCATCATCCTTGGTCATGATTTATTTCTGTAGTCCTCATAAAAGCAGGTGTGATTCATTTATTCTGAGCAATATGCTTTGGGCAAAGAACACTTCTAATTGCAGGTTGTGAGAAATTATGTACTGCACAGTTGATTTCTACAGAGTCCCTCATGTTACAGTGGATATTTCCATCATCATTCACCACATGACTAATGAGTGAACTTTTTGATACAGCTGCTGTTGTACACTTGAGTTGTTGTTCGTGTTTCCATTTCAAAATAGCACAGTTTCTTTTATCAGAGACAATGAGAGGGTGCTTGTAAATCCTTGGCTATTCATAGAAATAATGGAGTTAGAGGAATGGTTACATTATTCTGCATGTTCGCCTCAAAAGGTCAACACATTTTCCGACATCGATGCTCCAGTTCTTTTAAGCCTTCCAAGTAAAAACCTGATGGTTGTGCCTGAAACTGCGTCAACAGCCAATGTGGCATTGGAAATGGACTCTTTAATTTTGTTCCCTTCAAATGTTTCTTCAGTTTGGAGAACAAGTGGTAATCAAATGGTGCTAAATTTGGTGAGTAAACAGGATGTTGCAATAATTCAAAGTGAATTTCATAAAACTTTGCCTGCGTGATGCCAGCCATGTTGACTGAAGCATTGTCGTTCACAAACATAACCCCATTTGATACTTTCCTTCGTGCATTTTTATTTCATTTAGTCTAGAAGGAATGCATGATGCATTACTGTGATTGTAGTGCACTTTTTCCAAATAGTCCACTGGCAATGATCCACGCTTGTTCCAGAACATATATGCCATCACATTTACTGAAGATTTCTGTACTTAAAACTTTTTTAAATGAGGGGAACTGCTATGTCTCCATTCTTTGGATTGTTCCTTGGAGTCCAGATCATACAGATATATCCACATTTCATCCACGATTACCAATTGAGCCAAGAAATTGTCCGCATCCTGCTGAAAACCTGTAACATTGCCTTAGCTGTTACAACTCAATAACTCTTCTGTTCCACAGTCAGGAATTTCTGTATCCATTTGGCCAAGAGCTTCCACATTCTCTACACCTTGTGGATGATACATTCGACATGCTGCTGGAATTTCCCCAAAATTTCCCACTATCTTTTTGCAGAGATTCTTCGGACTTCCAAAACCATGTTGTGCACAGCAGTACTGAGACGAGCCAAGCCCAAGCAAGTTCGCATAATATTCACTTCAGTCTGGGTTCAGGCCCTGAATTTTCTTTTAAACTGTGATTTAGTGTACACGACTTTTACTACTTTTCCTAGTTAGTAAAGAGAATTCTTCCACAACTGGGGTTGGATAAGGAATGAGGCCTGAGAAGGTTTATTTATTCTGGGCTGCAGGAGCAAATGCTGTAAGCCATGCATTAGTGCATGTTTTCAGAGAAGGAAAAATTAATTCTAGAACTGCATATACTCAGGGGTGATTGTGATCCAGATTTTATCCGAAATTCCTGATTATTATTATTATTATTATTATTATTATTATTATCATTTTGCCAATTAAACCCGTAAATTCCGGAGGAAATGAGAAGTCTGTATATTTTGTATCTGCATACCTGCCAACATTGGCAAGAGCCTTGTCAGTAGTAACTAGTATTATTACGCTGCATACATAGACGCAGGAGAATGGAAACATCGTGGGATTGAAGGGGGCGATTACGGGAGAAATCTTTGCTCCGTCAGACTTCCGGTTTTGGATCCCCCCCCTATTTTCAAGCTGAAATACAAATACTTATGCAGTAAAATACTATTTAACAATAAAACTGCACAAAGGTAACAACGCGAGAAAAAAAAATTACAATTACGGAAAAAATCTGAACTCCGTCAACCTTCTGTTTTCGGAAGTTTCGTAAAGATGGAATTCCGTCCTGCGACACACACACACACACACACACACACACACACATTTATGTTCACTTGAGAGTCGATCACTTGAATCACTAAAATAATAATGGAAAAAGGAAGAACTCCTCGAATTTGCGGTAGAATCTTATGCCTGAGATCACGGGGAAATTTTCGCGGTGTCTAACTTTCGTTTTCACAAACTGTAGCATACAGTTTCAACAAATAAAGGTAACTTGATCACGCTAGTTACGTTAACTGAAACTTTTACAAAAAGTTCATAAGTTGGAAGCTTTCGACCTTATCTTAGGTCTTCATCACGCCAATGGAGGACTAAGATTGTTGCCAGATTGTTGCCAATGGAGGACTAAGATTGTTGCCAGATGTTTAAAAGAATTCAGGTCATTTATTCAAGAAAATGACCTAGCCGTATGCAAAGCAGATAAAGTTGGTTGCCCAGTCATCATTGGTAAAGAAACTCTAAACCAAAAAGTGCTTTCTTTTCTTACATCTGCTAACTGCATCCCTTTACAGTCAGACACCACCAACTCACTCAAAAACTCAGTTGACAGATTAGCTAAGAAAGAGACTCTTCAATCCTTCCTTGGTGATATATCACCCCCTCTTTACTTTAGAACTCCCAGGATCTTCCTGCAAGTGAAACTGCATTAAGCTGGTAACCCCATCAGACCTTTAGTGGAATATTCTTTTTCTCCAGCAGTAAACCTTGAAAAGAGATTGGTCCTCAAATGCAAATCCCTGGCAGCCAACCATCCTCATACAGTTGTCTCTACTTCAAACTTCACCCACAACCATCCTAATTCCTTTTCTCCTTGTGATAATCTGTATACTCTTGATGTAGAATCTTTGTTTCCCTCTGTACCATATTTTGATTCCTTCATGCTCCTCATGAAGAAATTGATTCTTCATTTTGAACCCCCCGGTCCTCTTATCAAAGATCTTTATGATTGTTTCCACACTATTCATCAACACAGTTGTTTTGTTTTCAACAAAATTGTGTATAGGCAACAATCTGGTCTCCCCATGGGCTCACCTCTTTCCCCTCTGCTTGCTGAAATCTACATGCAACATATTGAAGTTTCCATCATTCCTCTATACCCTTTTCAACCTTCCCTATGGTTAAGATATGTAGACGACATTTTCATTAGCTGGCCACATTCCGAGTCTGAACTACAGATACTGATCAACTCCATTACGGAAAAATTTCCTTCCATTAAGCTCACTATATCTAAGGAAGTAAATCACAAAATTGATTTCCTGGATGTATCTATCTGCAGAAACGCTGATCTCTCCATTACTCGTTCCGTCTATCGAAAACCTTCTGCGGCCACTAACATCATTCCCTACAAATCTTGCACCCTGCATCTCTACAAACTTGCAGCATTGAAGTCCTACATCCACAGGGCTCATATCATTTGCAACAACCAACTCTCTCTTCAAGAAGAACTCTCCAAAATTTCTACAATAGCCCTCTCTCATGGTTTCCCTGCTGTTATAGTCAACTCCCTCATAAAGAAATATGAAAACCATTCGAAAATCGAATGCCTCCTTCCTCACAAGAAAGAAGACCTGAAATTCTGTGGTTCTGTTCCTTACCATCCTTCCTATGCTTATAAGTTACAGATTCTTTTTAGAAGTTTTGGTTACCATCTTGCCATTAAATCTACCCCAAACATCTTGAAACTTCTACAAAGGGATAGGGACAAAGTTGAAAGCCTGAACCTCCCAGGAGTTTACTGCATTCCTATCTCTTCTTCTACTGGGGATAACTTATACATTGGAAGCACATACAGGAGCATTAGCCATAGAATTTTAGAACATAGAAAAGATGTTTCGAAAGCCAATCCCAATACTGCCTTGTCTATTTTGACAATGGAAGACACATCTGCAGTTCCCCACTGGAACGAAGCAAAACGAATTGCTTCTTTTGACAATCGTTTTGCCCTCCGTTACCGTGAAAGCATAGAAATTATGTTCAACTCAATGACTTGCAACTCCGAATCTCCTCTCTACATTCCGTTGATCTGGAGATCAATTCTAAGTTTTGGCAACAAAAATAAGAAAAATTCAAATGTAGAATCTGGCAACAATCTTAGTCCTCCATTGGCGTGATGAAGACCTAAGATAAGGTCAAAAGCTTCCAACTTATGAACTTTTTGTAAAAGTTTCAGTTAACGTAACTAGCGTGATCAAGTTACCTTTATTTGTTAATATTGTTACGTGTTTTGCCCATAATCGTCATACAGTCACAGCCTCTCCTTGACAAATGTCAACCCCGCCTTCTCGTGGTGCATCCTGTTCCCACTAAAGGGGCTCTGACGACCGCCCATAGCGGTATAACTATACCATCGGGATCAGAGGGAAATTCTATCCCACACTCACCAACCCGCTTGGCCAGCGTGGTGAGTTATGGCCAAACCCCCCTCCAAAATGATTCCACAACTTAAATCTTGGCCCTCAGTCTCCGGCAGCTGGAATGTACCTGGCCAAGGCAGCGGCCAGTGCGACATGAAGGCAGAGGGTGCTAAGAATCCCCGGAGGACCGGACTAGGCTGCCATCTGATGCTGACCTTGGCTACTTACAATGGACGCTCCCTATCTTCTGATTCAAGGCTTCTTGAATTGGAAGAGGAACTACAAAGGATCAAGTGGGACATCGTGGGGCTAAGTGAGGTAAGGAGAAAAGGAGAAGATCTCATCGAACTGAAAAGTGGACATCTCTTCTACTATCGTGGGACAGATACTGACAGAACTAGTGGTGTTGGATTTATAATAAACAAGAAACTGAAGGATAAAGTTGTAGAAGTTGAAAGTTCCTCTGACAGAGCTGCACGGCTTGTTATCCAACTCTCGAAAAGATACCAGGCTCAGATTATTCAAACTTATGCACCCACCACAAGTCATCCTGAAGAAGAAATTGAAGAATTTTATGAGGAAATTTGTCATCTAAATAATAAAGGTAAGCAGCACTTGAAAATAATTATGGGAGATTTCAATGCAAAAATAGGGCAACGGCAACAGAATGAAACTTCAGTAGGTAAATTCGGTCATGGCAACAGAAACCAGCGTGGAAATACTCTCGTTGAGTTTGCAGAGGCAGAAGGGTTTTTCATCTTGAACTCCTTCTTCAAGAAAAAGCCACACAGGAAATGGACATGGAGACATCCAAATGGGACGACAAGTGAAATTGATTTTATTATGTGTAACAAAAAATTCGTCATAGAAGACTGCAGTGTTCTAAACAAGTTCAACACAGGTAGTGACCATAGATTGGTGAGATGTAAGATGCACCTCAACACTAAACTTGAACGTGGCAAGCTCATAAGACAAACAAAATCTATTGACATAACCAACCTTAAAAAACACCATAATACCTTCAAGTTAGAACTGAAGAACAGGTTCTCTGCTTTAGAAGGCCTAACATCGGAAGAAGTGGACATCTCTGAAGTTAACAGAAAAGTAACCAAAGCTCTTATGGAAACAGCAACAAAATTAGCTGGGTCTAAGAACAAGTTGCATGTGAACAAATTATCAGGAAAAACCAAAATGTTGATGCAAAAAAGAAGAGAGATGAGGACAACTAAAGAAGATGTGACTTCCAAAGTGGAATATATAGAGCTATGCAAGACAGTAAGAAAAAGTATCACTGAAGACGTAAGGAAATTCAACTGTGAACTAGTGAGGAAAGCAATTGAAAACAACCAAAGCCTAAAGATAGCAAAGGGACATCTCAGTAAGGAAGAAAACAGATTATGGCACTGAGAAAAGAAGATGGTTCTGTAACAAGAAATAGAGGCGAAATTTTGACAAGAGTGAAAGATTTCTACTCCAAATTATATGAAAGGGATGATATATGCACTCCAGACATCATGAAGATACCAGTACCAGAGTTCCTCCAGTCCTTCCAGCAGAAGTTGCACATGCAATCAAGAACATGAAGCGAGGAAAAGCTCCAGGAGAAGATGGAATTACTGTAGACATCATAAAAGAAGCAAGTGGAGAAATCGAAACAGTACTCGCCCAAATTTTCACTCGATGCCTTAATGAAGGAAAGATTCCTGAGGATTGGAACACCGCTACAATGATCCTGCTACATAAGAAAGGTGACATTGAGGATCTCGGAAACTACAGACCTATCAGCCTCCTATCAGTAGTTTATAAAATCTTCACTAAAGTTCTTTCACACACGCTTGAAGGTAGCACTAGACATGGCTCAACCGAGAGAACAAGCTGGATTCAGGAGTGGCTACAGCACAATAGATCATATCCACGTGCTGAGAGAACTAATTGAAAGAGCGAGGGAATATGAACTTCCATTGTGCATGGCTTTTATCGATTATGAAAAAGCCTTTGATTCGGTGAAACCATCAGCAGTTACAATGGCTCTGAAAACCTGCGGTATTGAAGATGCATACATTAATATTATTAATAACATCTATGAAAATGCAAGTGCAAAGATTCGGCTGTTTGAAAATACAACACACGTAAAAATTGGAAAGGGAGTGAGACAAGGTGACACCATATCTCCGAAGCTCTTTAATGCCACATTGGAGGGTGTTTTTCAGTCGCTGAGCTGGGAAAACAAGGGATAAAGATTAATGGAGATTATCTAACCCACCTTCGTTTTGCTGATGACGTAGTCATTTTTGCAACTACCCCATCAGAGCTGCAGAGTATGATCCAGGAACTTGCTGACAAGAGTAAAGAAGTGGGATTAAAAATGAACTTTCAGAAGACAAAAGTGATGTTCAATGCTTTTACAAGAAATGAAGATTTATCGATTGATGGAGAAAAGCTGGAGATAACAGACACGTACGTTTATCTTGGACAGCAGATATCAAGTGAGGGTCACATTGATGAAGAAATTAATCGGCGTACAAAACTTGCCTGGAGAGCTTTTGGAAGAAACAGCATAATTTTCAAGAGCAATATGCCATTATGTCTTAAAAGAAAAGTGTTTGATCAATGCATCCTTCCAGTGCTTACGTATGGTGCAGAGACGTGGACCTTAACTAAAAGAGACATACAAAGGCTGCAGACAACTCAAAGAGCATGGAGAGGTGCATGCTTGGTGTAACCAGGAGAGATAAGAAGAGGAACTCGTGGATCCGAAAAATGACAAGAGTGGAAGACATCATGATCAGAGTTAAATCCCTGAAATGGCAATGGGCTGGACATACTGCCAGAAGGACAGATCATCGATGGACAGCCGGAATTTTAGATTGGATTCCAAGGGACAGGAAAAGACCCAGAAGAAGACCACATAGGAGATGGGTGGATGAAATTCGAAAGTATGCAGGGGTGACATGGAGGAGACTGGCACAAGACAGACCGTTGTGGAGGAAACTTGGGGAGACCTTCGTCCAGCAGTGGATTGATAATGGTTGACAATGATGATGATGATACAATAAAATGATATTTAACAAGAATATTGGACACAAAGGCAAGGGGGGGATTATGATTACAGCAAAAAATTTTACTCCGTTTAACTACCGTTTTCGAAAGTTTTGAAACACGAAATACCCCCCCCTCCGATGTCAAACGACCCCCTCCCATTCTCTTCAGCTTTGCCTCGATCTTAAGAATGATATAAATGATGACAAAAAAGCCAAATTCCACGAATCCGCTTAAGAATCTCACATGTATCATAAAATAAAGCAATATTAAAAAAAAAAATTAAAAGCGAAAATTCGTAGAATCTGTAGTTTCAACAGTGAGTTCCGTAGTCGGACAACTAAATCCGTAAAAACTACAGACATTCCATAGTAGTTAGCAGGTATGTATCTGTTAAAATTATTCTTAGATTTTTAATTTAAAGTAAAAGAATGTATAGTTTTTGCAGGATAAGCCAGTTTGTAAAACTAAAAGTAAATAAAAAAATCAAGATTTTAATCCCATAATCTAGAAATAACGCGCTTATCGACAAATATTCATTGATCACGCTCGTGAGGTACAATAATAACAAAGCAAGTACAACTGGTCCAAAATATGATTAATAGTTGGAACAATTACAAGAAGGATATGCAAAGTAGTATTGAAGGATTTAGTAACACTGTTGAAAGCTGTGTGACTACAAAAAAAAAAAAAAAAAGAAGAAGATTATTGTGACATTAAAGAAATTGTGGAGAATAATGAAAGGAGAACGTAGTAAAAATGAAAGGTGTAAAAGAAAGTCTGAAAATGGGATGAACTTTTAAAATTCATCAACCTATACTTTTATGAAACAAGTTAGTTGTTCTTAGATTTTATTCTGTGTAAAAGGAAAATGTAAACAAAAATTTTTTTTAAGCTGTTTGATTATAAATTCATGATTGCTTTACTTATGTCAGAGCAATTTATTTCTCCACAGAATATGTAAGTTAGAATATTTATGGAAAACTGTTTTATAAGTAATATATGTAGTCCAAAATAATCAGTTGATACCCTAAGCAAACTCAGCATACACATTACTTTTGTCTCGCTGTTTTCGGGATTTTTTATTTGACCTCACAATGGCCCGTGGATACCAGATACCACGGCATCGAAATTTCACCCCTTTCCATCACGTGGTGACTCCCAGCTAATTTTTCTGAGTGGTGTAAGTAAATTGCAGGGCAGCCAGAATTTGCAGGATTCCCTGCTGCCTGAAGTGTTTTGGGGGAAATGAATGGGCGAAGAAAATCGTGTGGCTATACTATAAAAATGTTTGTCCCTTCATCCCTCCTCAGTTGAAAAAGACACGAGTTAATTGCAGAAAGAGGAAACAGTGGAAACCCAGAAGAGGAGATTTTTTATTAATGCCTGAATAGGTCAGTTTTCAGGCTCGTTTAGGCTGAGGCTCTATTTTGCTGTATAGAATATGGGCTGAGGTTCTTAAAATTAAGCATGAACTTGGCATTGATGCACAGCATTCAAATTTTGGGGAATGTTAACCACAATAGGCCTTCATGGACACGCCTCATCTGCAGTGCTGAAATGTCCTGTCTTAAATTTGAGAACCCAATTTTTTAACTGTGGAATAAAGGTCTCTGATCATGCATCAAGTCCCCAAAATTTCACTGTGGATTTCTTCCGCTGTCTTCCATTTCAGTGACTTAATTTCTGTTCTGCTGTCCTTCGCTGTAAACTATTTCCCAAGAGGATGCCAGACCTGAAAATGAAATGGTTATTCATTTCACACTGGGATCAAAATTGGCCACAAAAATATTATAAGATACATGCTTTCATGTGGCATACATCTCATTTGTTGAGAAACGGAAGAAGTTGTGAAAACCAAGGACTTTAAGGCATCTCCTCATACAAACCCCATCTCTCTTTGATTGAGTTAGGACTGTGTCCTTCACCTATGCAACCTTTCCAAAATGGGATGATTGCATTTTTCATTCCTGTCTGTTGTCAATGCAGACCTCACTCATATTAAAACCAGTGCAAAGTGCTAGGATGCTGTCAAATGTGTAACAGAAATGCTATCACAAGCATGAACTAATTCTGCACAAAAAAAATAAAAAAAAATAAAAATAATAATAATAATAATAATAAAAAATCAGATATGTTTATGTTAGCAAAGCCAAACAAACTGGAATTTAGAATGCCAACAATGGATAGTCCTCTAAAAAAAAAAAAAAAACATCTGCTGCAATAGCTGAATTTTCAACATCAAATTTTACTGCTGACACATATCAATATATCAGTATTTTTTAAATAGTACAAACTTTTTGCAATCTCAAAGAACTTATTTAATTGCAAGTCGTGCAGTTTTTTTCTCTATAAAAATCACATTTTATTTACTTGTATGTTTCATAGTTGCTAGTAGTGTGAGTTATTTCTGCAGTTTCAAGTATTTTCTCCAAACCATCACATCAGGTGCCACTTGCCTTTTCTTTTATATTAATGTCAGTAGTTTCTGATCTTCACCCGTCAACCACAATGATAATAATAAAAAATTAAAAAAATTCTAAACAAGGTCAACTATATATAATCAGTGTAATGTACACTTATTATTGGAGTTTAGATACACACATATCAATTTTTTTTATTATTTTTTTTATTTTCCTGTGAGCTGCAATTCATGATTTTTTTTTTTTTATTTCTAGGATTTTTACTAAATTTTGAAAAAATAATTAGGTCAGAACAACATGTATTTCTTAATTGTAGCAATGATTGCCATTAATGCATTTCTGAACATCTATATGCCAGCTCCTTCGTTTCGTAGTTAATCACCCCCCCCCTCCCCATCAAACTCGTGTGAATCAATTATGGCCATATTTTTCCCAATCTGGAAAAAGTTTTTGTTTCAAAAGAAATGTGCAGCCTATGTGAGAGAAATGATTTTTTTTTTTTTTTTTAATTTCATTTTAGGACAAGTCCCTTAACTTTGAATATTTCCCAAGGCTTATTTATGAGAAATCGTAGAAGGCGACAGTGTAATAAATAGCATGTATTTCATAGGCACAAGTATTCTGTTATTTTCTAATCAGTATACACATACTTACAGTACATCTAGTTTGTCTTTTTCATAACTTTAGCAGCTTTTTGTTAATATCATCATGTGTAGAAAAATATCCAAAATGTGAGCCTGTTCAATTTTTCTCAGTTTTTAAAAATGGCAAAAAAGTTATTGCATGACATGTTACGGATGGAAGACAACATATTCCTTCTGGGGTTGTGTAACAGTTTTCAGTGCTGTTGTATTAGTACTACCACTAAAATTACATTGGAACTTTGCATGCTTTTTTTTTTTTTTTTTTTTTTTTTGAAAGAAAGAAACTTTAGTTTTTTTTAAATGAAATGAGCAGATTTTAACTCTTTTTCATTTAATCAACAGTTTAACTTCCACTGTTATTTTATTTTTTTAAATAAAGTAACCCTTTTTCATTTAGTCAATTGTTTAATTTTCACTGTTACTTATATGTAACCCCTATTCACAATCTTTACTGATGTGTGGGTGAGTGGGGGTATCAGAAAGGAAACAGCAGGAGAGCACATTCACGTGGATGGATACCGTTCTTGTGTTCCACGAGGAGTCCTGATAAGGTTCTCCGGCCTTTAACAACAGTTCACTTTTAGGGTTACTCCGAGTATAGTTTTCCAACGGAAATAAAGTCAAGTCAAGTGCAATCAGCAACTAATGGATGAATCCTGACTCATTTCATATAACGTTTTGAGACTGATTTGTATTTTTGACTCTTTGTCATACTTAAAGCTGCTGATTGGTCGGTGCTGGAATGTGGACGAGTGTCTGTTTATTCAAAGCAACCTCCCTCCCCTTACACCATCAATAATTTATATAGCTGAAATAGGCTTCAAAAATTATCAGCACGCGTCCTGTTACGATTTTTCTATTTGAGTTTTACGTTTTTGGTTCTGAGAGGTTGGCAAGTCTGCTATGGCCTCTTGCCCCCCTTTCTGGTAGTAATTGAATTTCCCTTCTTACTGGGTCACCTACAAACTTTTTTCTAAAAACTAAGTACCCCAAATCTTTCAGACTCTGTTTCAGCTATTGTACTATTCTATTTTTTCAAAATTATCTTTTGTAATGCCTCAATTTGGCCAGGTGACAAAGTCTCCTGGAAATAACACACATAAAGTTTGAAATTGATTGAAACAATCGTTTTGGAAGTGTTTCAAAACTATAAATGATTTTTGGTTATATTGTGTGTTTTAACTGCCACTGTATGCAATGGAAAACTTGAATTCCATCCAGGGAAGTTATGCAAAAGACACTCTAGCTACATGTGAGGGATTTAAAAATGTCCTTTTTTCGAAGTTCACTTTATAAATATTACAACTGATTATAATAATTTAAGGCAAACTGATGTTTCATGTAGATAATTATTTGTTAAAAAACAAATGTGTGGAGATTTGACAACCAAAAGCAAAATGTAGGATGTGAAGAGAATGAAAATTGAAAATAATAATAACCCAACCTACCTCATGCTGATAGCCAGCAGTTGTAGCTTTTGCTAAAAATTTGTCGATATTGTGTCGTGAAGCTGCAGCATTCTCATGTTTATGTAACATTACATTTAGTCTAATCTGCAAAACTACTGTTCTGTCCTTGAAAACCATTTTTATGGTAACAAAAATTGGTTTAATGAACGCAGTTACACTATTCATTCAATGCAATTTGCATCAGTGAGTTAAAGTTGTGTTTACATATCTTTTGAGAAATTGGCTTTCTGCTTGATTGAAGATGTTTTTGTTGTAAATTATTTCAGTTGAGGTAGCAGCACAAAAGGATGGATATCTGATGTAGATACTGTGTTAAAAGTACATTGTCCCTTTGGTTAACAGAATAATTTAGGATATCATTCAGGTTTTGGAAGTCAGTTCAGTGACACCACTGCTAACTGTTTAATTTTTAAACATGGGGAAAAGTTTTTTATTCTGTGGTGTATTCAATTGTGTGGCACTCTCTCTTCTGCACTTTTTACCATGATGCATAGATCTTTACCTGATCATAATAACATTAGTAGCCATTAAAGTTATACATCGAAATTCTGCTGTGTGTAATCATTTGGGAAAGTTAAGACATCAGCCATTCATTGTAGAGATCCATCAAGTAATAGTTCTAATACTGTTCTGCTGGCTATGGCAAAAGAAATAGATGTTTCTAAGAAACTATGTGAAAATTTTTGAAGGTGAAGTTCATATCACCCTTCTCCAGTATTTTTTTTTTTTCATTTTTAATCTTCAGTTGATACAAAATGTTATGAGTTTAGGTCTTGACAAAAGCTAATGTAGTCTTATCATAAGTTAGCTGGTTTTATTCTTGCTATCTCTGTATATATTATCAATCTGCTGGAATAAAACAATCTATCTTATACTGCTGTCAGTATCAGCATTTTCCGTGTGAAGAAAAACTGAAAATTTTGGGTGAAATTTATTGGAAATGCATAAATTTTTTTCCAGTGAATGTAAGAACTCCTGTTCCAGATCTAAGATGTCGGTGCATTGTGCATACTTCAGCTGTAAGTTCTATATTATATCTATGCAAATAAAATTTAAGCTGAAGAAAATAGACACTGAGCACTATGTAAAAGAATTGGGAATGTTTGAGGCATTGCAGCTTATCCCTTTTCCTGTTATCCCAATTCACTGTTTTTCTAAAAAATCAAAGTAGGGAGACAGAATTTAAAAGACATTAGGCTGCCCTTTACTCATAAAGTTGAAGAGCAGAAGGGTTGTTGCAAATAAGGTTAGCTCTCATTCTGTTCCTTTCTTTGATGCCTACAACATCCAGAAAACTAATTAGTGAAAATTATTTTATTTTTTTAAGGAAAAGCCAAAGTATTGTTTTAGTGAAACTTCTATAAATCATGGAATAAATTTCAAAATTTATCCATAACCACTATCTACATATATAGCTTCAGTTCTCCTCACTTTCCTTTATAAAGATGCTTTTAGAAAAATTAGTGAAAATTATTATTTTTTTTTTTTTAGTTCCTGTGTAAATAATCTATATCCTTAAATTCAGTTCTGCTTCCTTAATGGTAACTGGTTTAAGAGGAATAATGCATGATGGTAATCATGATAATGTACCCCTCCCTCCACTCCCCCAGTGCATTACAGATTACATGTAAGGAATTTTCCTTCTATTTATTGTGCTGATGGTTCTTATCTTTTCATATTTCACCCCCCCAGATAAAAGAATCGCCCATGAATTATTAATTGGGAGGATATTATTGTAGTTCAACTGCTATCATAATACTTAATGTAAAAATATATTTTTTTATTTGGATATATTTGTTCAGTTAGCTAATTGCACGTGGTTTTACACCTAACTATCATAGCATGGATTTGGGAAAGTATGTTAGCACTATGCATAATTCTGCAATAATATGTAGGTGCCTTACATGTGCTGTTGGAAATGAATTCCCCATTCTAGAGGCCTCATATTCCACTAGTTGAGTGTACCCTAGTGGTAATGATTGGGGGGGGGGATTTGCAGATTGTATGTTATTCTTTCATCAAACATATAAATAAATTGTGATCATCTTTCAGATTGTAGGATGTTTTTGTAAGAGTCATACAAGTTTAGAATTAAAAGAACGTTCATTTATTGAGAGGTCCTGTCTTTAAAAAGTCAGTGCTGTAAACTCAGATTTCTATTTAGATTTCATTTCAATAAACAAAGCATACACTTCTTTCATAAATTCAAATCAGTGATCTTCTATGTGCTAAGTTGTTTCATTGTTTTCTAGGCAGGATTTTCATAACATCAAGTATTTTTATTTCCTTGCAGTGTAATTACAAGGGTCAATCAGAAAAATAAAGGTTACATGTTCTAGTAGAAAGGAAAACTCGCCAAAACCAAGAAGTGTTTGTGCGATGTGACAAAGGGTATAAAGCACTATTTCTTGATGAAATCACTGTGACAATTCAGACATTTGTTGGACCGCACAACCAGCTTGCCCATCCCTGACTGAAAACATTCATGTCATCGTCACATGTGAAGCAAGTACGTGACGGGTGCTGTGTGATGTTTCAGGGCAGGAAAGAGGTGAAAGTTGCTAGGAGCCAAGTCCGGGCTGTTGGCCAGGTTCTTCCACTCCTCCCACTGGAATTTTTGGAGCAATTACTGTACTGTGTTGGGGTGGGTCTCCTTGCGTTATTGTGAAGGAGAATGACGCCATCACTCAGCAGACCTGGTCATTTTCATTGAATGCTCTCGTGCATTTTTTTATTTTATTTTTTTTCCAGCATGCCATGCTATAAGAATTTCACCAAAAGCACACTCAAGGAATCCCAGAAAATGTATACCACGATTTTTCCAGCAGACGGTGTGACTTTAAACTTCCTCGCAGCACTGAAGCAATGTGTTTCCATTGCATTGAAGCTCTCTTGCTAGTGGGAGTGAAGTGGTGGTGCCACGTCTCATCCCCAGTCACAATATGATCAAGAAAGCTGTGTCCATCTTCAGTGTAACACTGCAGAAACGTAAACATGCCATCGTTCATGCTACTTTGTGATCGATGGATAATGGACATGGCACCCATGTGACACAAACCTTGGAGTACTGCAAAATACGCACCACAAGATGTTGAACAATGCCATTGCTCAATCCCAGCTCGAGCGCAATATGGCGCAAAGTTACCCTTCGGTTGCCTCGAATAATTTCTTCCAGCGTGTGTGCGATGTCCGTTTCCCGCGTCATCCCTGCTGAGTTGAAACAAACGGCACCATTTTGTCGCAAGACAACACGTTGTCATTATAAACTTCGACGAGCTGCTAATGAATTTCAGTTGCGGGCATGATCTCGGCCCATAAAAACCCTATCACTGCTTTCACTTCAACCTATGACTATGTTTCCAAACGTGTTGCCATTTCGAAATGTCGCTGCACGTCTAATGTTGGGCATAGGAGTTTACAGTCGCTCCTTCAGTACTAACGCCATCTCTCAAACGTACATGTCATCTATGACACTTGGGCAACATCCGCATTTAGTTTATAGCACGTGCAACCTTTTTTCTGATCGACCTACGTATGTTTTACTCAGTCATCTGCTTTTAGTTTTGTTGACTATACTGAACTTGATCATTTTGCTATATATTTCCATGAAGTCACCCCTAAAGTCATAGATTCATAAAGTTTTTAGTGTTATGGCATTGGTAAACAGTTATTAACTAGTGTTAGTAAAAATTTCTGACCACAAGACAAATTCTCTCCACACATGGAGTTAGATATTAAATTTATTTCAGCATTGGGAAACTGCATACAATTGTTAACATTAATCACATGGAAATGACCTCATAGGCACCTCATGGTGAGCAAAATATATTTTATGTGCTTTTTTGTCTCTTGTTTTTCTGAGGACTATGAAGTTTGAATATTCACAATTTGTAGCCTTTCAGTGAAGAGAGAGCTTCAGTTCAAGTCTTTTTGCAAGCATTTGCCTGTATTGTGCGAGGTCTGTGCAAAAAAGTTCCCGAACATTTATGATAGCATGCTAACACAATGGTACACTGATATATAGTAGGTGGCACTGTGTAGCAGTTATAACGAAGTAAATTTCTCCGTCATTTTTGGTCTGCGCCGGGATTCGAACCCGAAGCCGCTTATTCCGGAACAAGTCGCTCTACCAACTGACCTACGCAGACATTTATTCTGATTCCTATCTGCCTTTATGTCGTGTGCGTCCTGCTGGCAGGTACGTCACATCTCTCCCCCCCCCCGAAAGAGGGCCGGGGGCATGGCCCACGGGTCAGCCGTGACCATGAATCGTTGCAGGCAGCCATCCACTGTAGAACGTGCACTTGAGAACTCCCAGTCAATCTGCTGTGTGGAATGCAACATCACACATTTTTATTTTTCGAAGCGCTGGAGAAGGAATTCTCTGATTTTTCCTGTCTCGCGGTGTGGAAATAACATCGCACCAATGCGAGATTTTGAACGGCCGGGTCATCCGGAAAGTTCGGGCGCCATTATAACGAATTAAATTTCTCCGTCATTTTTGGTCTACGCCGGGATTCGAACCCGAAGCCGCTTATTCTGGAACAAGTCGCTCTACTAACTGAGCTACGCAGACATTTATTCTGATTCCTATCTGCCTTTATGTCGTGTGCGTCCTGCTGGCAGGTACGTCACACAGTGACCTTGGCATGTGATGTCTCCTTTACCAGGTCTTTCTATTGTGATTAGTCATCATGCTGCATTGCTTTGTTTAAGAGCTCATTGTGTGTTATTCTGTGATTTTGAAGATGAATGAGTTTTTTCAGTCTTGGTGAATTTTTTCCAACCCACTGCTGACTGCATTTTTGTTTCATGAAATTTCATTTTCATTTGCACAATCCGAAAGTTCCTAGCTGATCACAACATAGTTGTCTCTCTTAAACCTGAGTCAGCAGACATGGGGTGAGCTATGTGGCAATTCGGTGCATTTTCAATTTTTCGGTCACAGTCTGATCACACAAGCCAATTGAAATGTTGCAATCCCCCATAATTTCTTAAACAGTCAATCGACAGTTGGGGCGTACAATTTCGAGAACTTGTGCCACGTGAGTGATGTCGAGGGCCGTCCTGAACAGAGATTGTCATCTTTGAATTGTGTAAACCATTCATAATGCTGCATACGGCCTAAGTACTGATCACCACAAACTTGTTCCATCATTTCAAGAGTTCGAAGCAAAATTTGATGTTAATATGCTGCTTGTGAAACTCTCCCCTCTTGAAAAACGCAGAACACGCACAAGAAACTCCTAAACAAAGCGGTGCATCTTGATGATTAATCACGATGGAAAGACATGGTAAATGAGATTTTACTTGCCTGCCAAGGTTATTGCTACACAGCGTCGCCTACCTCACATCAATGTGACATTGTGTTAGGCTCTATCATAAAAATTTGGGAGCTTTTTAAACAGACCTCATATACAGTGGTGTTTTCAGTTAGCGCTGCCATAAATACTGCAGTAGATTCGATACACTTTCCATATTCATAGTATTGACTCAAGAAGAAAAGTAAGAATTTGCTGTTGTCTCTTCTCCCCTATGAATTTTTATTTTGAAGCTGACATTTGTGATATCTTGCTCTTTTGTTAAGCCATGTGTTTGGTGCTTTACAGAAACGATATGAAAATGTAAAAAACACAAAAAGTACATGGGAAATCACTACCAGATTCTCATAGTTTTTGCAAACATTTTCATGTTGTGCTCATGTATCTGTTTGGTGTTTGGGCATGTTTTTGCACAAACTACATACAAAATGAATAAATAAAATTTAGAAAGGCAAAAAACTTCTTCACATTGAACTTCCACCTCCTCTTCCTGCCCATTTTCAAGATGTTTGGCCTGTAACATATTGCTTTTTTGCCCATCAGTGGACGATTTTACTCTTTCAGACCACCTTTTTCTAGATCTGCAATCTGGTACTACAGAACTTAACATCTATTTGGGCATTCTATCATCTCCAATCTGACACACATGCCCATACCATCTCAGTATGTTCTCATTAACTTTTACTGATGAAGTATCCAGCTCAATTCTAATGTGTGCACTACTATTCCCTTTTGCCTCTGCATTCGTGCATATTTCCCCGATATTCTTCTTACCACTGTCATGTCTGCAGCATCTAACCTCAGAGCCCATGAATTCTGCATTGTATGCAGCAAGTTTAGGTACACTGTAGGAAGCGGTGAAAAAAAGAAGAGTAATTGCACAGTTAGCTGCCTGCGTGCCAGAAGCCAGGAACAGAACCCACGAGGACCAAATGAAGAGATACTGCCACTAATGGGAAACATTCCAGGCACCAGTAACCACCCACGTATCCTCTTAGGGTTACTGACTTTTAACTTTCTTTTCACTTAAGCACACCATTATACCCGCCATAATCCAACCCATCCTACTTAAGGCACAGTTCCTTTAGCAATATTCTTTTTCCTCTCATTGAAGCACCAAAGGAACTATGTAAAATCCTAAGGGGCAGTTTGGCCACTAGATCTCCTTCAGGGACTGACTGTGGTTTCCGTTGACCACTATTAAGAGGTTATTGTTAATAATAATTCTAAGGGAACTGTTTTGTACCAACCAAAACTTGCTGTTCTTCCAAGGTGTCCATTAATGGAGGTTTTGTTGGAATAAAGAGAATAATCATAGCTATTATTATAGTAGTAGTAATAATAACCATTGTTACATATAGTAATAATAACTATTGTTACATGTAGTAATAATAATATGATCCATGTACCTAGCATAGACTCAACACAAAAATTAGACAAGTGAGCTGTAAGAGTTAAACTTTCCAGGTAAAAAAAACCCCTGAACTCTGATTTTGAGTATATTATATCCTGGGAATCGTCACAGCATGTTTGTTTGTTTTTGTTTTGTTTTTTGTTTTACTAAAAATTAGGTTAAATTTCTATCTTATGTAATCTGTTAATGCACGTAATAGCCCCAGTTTAACTTGTCATTGACTGAGTTTAAAATATTTGTGAAAATTGCTGGTCATCACAAAATATGTATACTGTATTTGGTGAAGGATGTTTGTTTCTATACTCCTTCAAGAAGGAAGCAGTACATTTTTATGGATGCACAGGTCTTGTGAATTTTCAACAATTTGGAATTTTGAATAAAATAACTAAGTTTGTGGTTAGGAGAAAATTGTATTGGAGAAATCAGAGAAAAGATCAAGAACAGATTTGTTTATGAGTAAATGGGAACTGTATTATAAAAGGAAAAGTTTTCAGCAATATAAAAATGCAATAATAAATTCTTTTAATTTCCTTCCTGTGCTGCATTTTTTATGAATTGATGCCCAATTTTCTTATCCAACAAGGGCAGTCAGTTTTGTCCAGGGCTTTTTTATTGCTGTTTTTCATTTGAGTAAGAGGAGGGAGTGATAGTTTGTAGCATATATAAAGAAGCAGAGCTTCCTTCTACTTTGCTTTGAGAAGTCATAGAACTGCGTCACCTGAAATGTTTCTATCTACAAGCAATAGAAATGTCATTCTAATGGAAGAATAACCATTTATGCATTGGTTTTTTTATTGCACTTGTATAATATGTTTTCTGAAATGTCTGTTTTATTGATGTGATTATAAAAGAAATGAAGACAAAATTAAGTGTGTATGAAAACAAAGTATCCACCATAGTGTGTTAAACTTGATGGCTATAAAAGGGTTTAAAATGTGAAATGCCGTCATTCGTAATAACATCCGTTGCTGAGTTAAAATTGTGATACAGAGTATGCATGTATGTTTATTTATTTATTTAATTTTTTTTTATAAATTGTGTTCTAAATTGATGTAACATAAGCATGTATGGTGGTAAGTCATTGAAAAACAGGAATTTGACTGGACCTGCCAGTTTATATTTTAAAAATAATTTTGATGCCTGGAAAGAGAGAAAAGAGATCATGTATGTTTTAAAACATAAATTCCATTATTTGAGAAGGTGTGGGTATGTTCCTGAAACCACTGACTACCAACCAGCTTTCCACACACATTGTCACAGAGAAGCATGTGCTTCTCAATATTGAACACAGAACTGTCTTGCATGTTCTGTTTTGGATTGTTGCATTCATACATCTATGGTTATGATATCCCCACATTAGAACATATCTTCTATAATCACTTGGTACTCATTGTTCATTACCTGTAAGTTTTGACAACTCTTGCAGAAGTATGGATATCACTGATTTTGTCATGCATTTCATATTGTATGCTGCTTGTGTTTCTGAAGTGCTCTGCTCTCTTCAGTTAAAACTGAATTAGTTAGTGTTTTGTCCCTCACTGGATGTATCCCTTCTTTTTCCAAAGCATAGTTCAGTCTGATACTGTGGATCTTCCCAGTGCTGGTGCACAGTATCTTGAGAGTGGTACTCATTTTGCACACTGAAGTTGGACACATGAGATTCAAGCATGTATTTGATTTCTTCTGCAGCTAAATATCTTTTATGTCAATTTTCCTTGGGTACACGCAGTGCCCCCCCCCTCCCCGAATGTGTCGGATGACATTCCTGCACCTTTTTAAGCACAGAACGTTTGGTTTTAAGTTTTGGAATAATTATTTAATTGAAATGCAGTAGTAACTTTAACATGTAATATCACATAATTATTTAATTTAAATAATGTAATAACTGTAGCATGGGAAGGAGGGGAGATGGCATGAGTTAGCCTTTTGGTGTTTGACTTTTTGCAAGTTGTACACTGAAAAATTTCTTTCCTGTACGTAATGTCTCACTGCACACCCTTTGTACAGTGATGGATTGATATATAAAGGGAAATATACTGTATGGTGAAGAAGAAATCAGGAAGTTATCTGATAGATTTTGAATTACTGAAAAGAGACATGATGTATATTTAGTTCCAGTAGCACTGGTGGCCTGCCTAAACAGCACTGCATGGAAATATAACAATATTATCGATATAAATATTACATAATATTTATTATAAAGTTCATTTCACACGTTTAAATTTCGTCATAATCATGACATTCGGACAAAAGTCGGTATAACTTCGCACCTGTCACTTTGAACAATGAAAATAGCATTTGCTTATTGTAGAAACTTGATAGGTGTTTAATCTGGCTATTACTCATGTGGTTCAATATTGAAGAGCTGTTCTTATACGCAGGTTTTTTTTTTGTTCGTTTTTTTAAATTGAAGAAATAGACTTAAAATCAGAATAAAAACGATGAGGAATTAAGTTATTAAAAATTAAAATTAGCTCCTTGTTAGATTGAAAGACAAGTGGGAAAATTCTTAAAGTCGAGAATAAAACAAAACATAAATACTCAGGTGAAAAAAAGTGTTGAAACTTTCTTCTGAAGTCACCATCCTTAAAAAGCCCCCTGTCAAGTTTCTACAGACGTCATACAGCAAACAAATGCTATTTTCATCGTTCAGAGTGATCAGGGCGCTGGATCGGGAGGGCGGGGGGGATAAAGTGGCTATAGCCTTGGGGCCCAGCATGACCAGGGTCCCAGGTGACATGCCTGGACAAATAATAGACAGACAGGTAGAGAGAGGGGTGGGTTTGTAAAATAGTTTTACTTTTGTCTTGTATGATTTCCACGTGGTCAGAAATAGGATCTGGTAGACAGATTTCAAGGCAATGACTTACAAAGGGTAAAGGTTTCATGTTGCTGTGTACAGTGAGGTTAGCAAAACAGTTTCAGCGTTTTCACGATCGAAACCAGATCCATTAGATGAATTTTCAAGTTTTGCAATTTTTTTTTTTTTTGTACACACACTATTTAAAAAAAAAGTGGGTTTTAAGGATCTTTTCCGCTCCATTATCTGTGTGCTAGCATATTGCTTTCTTAATCATAAATTTTTGGTACCTTTCATTAACTTTGTTCCAGACCCAATAATGTAGCCTGTATTTGGGTAATGTTTTGTCTCCTGTGCGACGCACATAATGGCTAATGTCAGTATTATTAACCTATTTTAGCTCCTAATATTCCCATGACTATTGGCGCAGTGTTCTAAGCGAT
The DNA here is from genome assembly GCA_039090855.1 of Macrothele yani. NCBI lineage: Eukaryota > Metazoa > Arthropoda > Arachnida > Araneae > Macrothelidae > Macrothele > Macrothele yani. Next base: position 18,987,264 of record CM077006.1, on the reverse strand, counting down.
GGCTTCTGATCATTCACCCGAGATGGGTCTGGGTTCGAATCCCAGTGAGGCACGGATTTTGTGTTTGTCTTACAGAGCTAGCTCTCTCCCTTCCCTGGAGCCAGTGGTCCTAAATTAGGGATGAGCAACTGCTTGCGGCCCACTGAGTTGCTCACAATGGTCGTTAAACCTTCAATAAAACAAAATAACAACAACAAAACTATTGCCACGTTAGCAACTTCTAACCTCATACAGATCCCTTTCTTCTGCACCAAACTCTCGCAGCCATAAAGGCACGTAATTTAGATTCTGCATTGTATCAGCCAGTTTAGTTATCTAACCCCTTTATTTTTAGTGAAAATATTTTTGTGCAACTGATAAGCTACGTTTTCTGATTCTGTCTAATTCTTTATACAATTTTCTTGTGTCATCCTTTTTCCTTGTACTGTTTTACAGTTTAAATTATTTTCAAACTTCTGGAAGCATGGAGCTGGAGAAAGTTGTTTCTACATTTTTTGAAGTGTCTGTATTTTGTAGACCATAGGTTTATGTAAATTGGGTGGATAAATAGAAAGGTTCATTGTCCATATGATTCTGAGCTTGCTGCTTGACATATGAAGTTCAAACACTATTGTGAAGTTATTTTGGGCCTTTTAAATTCACCAGCAGTGGTTGTTTTACACATATTTATTGTCTCCCATATGATATTTCTGATTGATCCATCAATGCTTTGAGCACACAAGCTTCAGGTTAGGACACAGCATGTACTAAGTATGAAAGCATGAGTGAAGTACAGTTTTGGGTTATAGTACGAGAACCATTTCTCATCTTATTAAAATTCAGTACGAGCAGTGAAAGCAGATGTGTGCTGTGTAGAAAAGAGTTTTGATACTTCGTGATTATTTCATCAGGAACCAGTTGTGAGCTTCTTCACTTAGTACCATAGTAATTTGATACTGGGTACTGTTGTTGTGCCTGTGCAAGAAGTGCTTTACTGGCCATTGAGCTGTTGGTCATAAATTTGCATCTGCTGGTCATGCATGCTCTTCAAGAGATTGGGAAACATAATTTCAGTTTTTGAATTTTTTTTTTTTTTTAACTTTAAGCAAATGCAAAATATCCATTGCTATTTATAAATACTCATGTCTTTCTTTTAATGCTACTTTGATGAAGGGTTGCCAGTTTGGAATCAGTCATTGATGCTTATTTTCTTATTTTAGGAGCACTGAATAATTTTTCTCCATCTTTAAGATGGTTCTGCAGAGAACAGAGCAAATGATGATCAAAAGGTGCTACATCTAGTGAACATGGAGGGCAAAGATTTTTCTAGCTAATTTTGTGTGTTTATTGAAAACAAGAGGTCTGGTATTATTCTAGGGGAAATTACACCTTTTCTATTAACATCAAAAAATCTAATTTTATTACTGCATTCACTTTGTCCAGATGTTTGCAGTCGCATTCAGAATTAACTGTTTCACTTGGTTTTAGGAAATAATAATACACAGCACCTTGGTATAATCTTCTCTAAATGCAAATTAATAGTTTTTGTGATAGTTAATGGACCTTAGTCTTGACAATGTCTTTCGCATGCTTCATAATTTTTTTGTCACCAGTATCATTTTGACTTGGAAAAGATTTGTACTCTTGAAAATAAATCTATCAGTTAGGTTCCATTGTAATCTAATGCTTCAAAACAGTTGTATGATAAATTTGTTAGGCTTCTTAAGTTTTCATTATGTTTACTGGAGATTTTCAGTTATTGTTTTCTTTGAATGCTCATCACCATTATCATCAAGCATTGATGACATGCCAGACAGGAGTTTTTTGCTTAAGGCAAAATCAGCAGAACTAAACTATTTGAACCAGAGTTGGCATGTGCATTCTGTAATCGCTTTGTCACCAAACACATCATGATTTTTCTGGAACTGTTTGCTTCATTTTGTGCACATTTTACCTACAAAAACAATAATTGCATGAAAATGTGCTGTTACAGGCACTGTACTGTTCATGTCAACAACAAAAAATTTTTTACAACATCCATTAAATTGAAACTTGCAACAAATAAAAAATTGGTACTCCGTAAACTGAAATTATGTTCCCACCTTCTTAATAGTATTGTTCTTATTTCATGCTTGATTAATATTGCAATGTATCTTTCTTTTCCGTTGTGAAAGTTGTGCAGCAAAATAAGTTGTGGTTTCTCCTCGTTCCTTTCTTTTTTTTTTTTTTTTTCTTAATTCTGAAGCTGAAACAAACATTACATTTAGGTTGCCAACAAAAATGAAGCCTCCCATATAAAATGACATAAATAGAGCCTGTACATTAACGTTTTCAATGGTGAATTGCACTGTAACTCACACCAAATCTTCCATTTATTTTGCAACAACTTAATCAAAATAGACAAACTTACTGCAGAAAATTTTAGAATTTTATGGGATTTTTAAGAAAAGAAACAAGGAAAAAAAGTTTTTGGAGTAATAAGTTGTAGGAATAGCCATATTATCATTTGTTACTAAGTTAATGTATTACATTTGGACTAAGGTCAATTTTTTGTAACCATAAATGTTCCATAGACTTGTGTGTGTAAAGCTGGGAGTCATTCAGTGTTCTTGATAATTAAGAACTGTATTTCCTGTTATTTTTTGACTTCCCTTTGTTTAAACAGCAAAAAGAAAAAGAAAATGCTGTAGTAAGCTGTTTTATTTTCCCAGTACATTACTCTTTTGTGGTATGTAAGTGTGCTGTAGTGTTTGCAGCCTCCTCATTTGTCCCAGGTCTTAAATTCTGTTGCAGATAAGAGGTTTTTGAAAATGTTACTCATTTCTTCACCATTTACTTCTTTGCATTGTACTCCGTCCCTTATGGGTGAGCGCTTGGTTACTTTAAACAGTGATAAATAGCTGACCTTCACATTACCCTATGTATATGTATAACTGCATTCTATAACACAATGATGTGATTTATGTCTGTGATAAAATAGCACTCCAGACAACCATCCTTCTCTTAAAATGGAAGAATGCTTATTATAAATAATTGTTATGCTTGCATAGTAAAATGTTTCTGTATTTCAGCTATATATGCAGGGCCTCAACAGGAAATCTCACTCTCTAAGTTTTAATAGACAAACATTTTCACGGTTTTATGTGTCAGTATTCCAAAATCAGTCTCCAGAAATACAAGTGATTTTTAATGTTGAATAAGAAGCAACAGTGTTAAAAACAAAAGAACTTGCTTTGTGCAGTGATAAAAAAAAAAAAAAAAAAAAAAAAACTTGACCGTTTGCAGTTCAAAAACTAGATTGTAAAACTCATGGCTGTCTCTAGTTAATTTTTGGTAATTAATATTTTTTAAATTAATAATGGGGAACTGTGTGCACCAACTATACTTAAAATAGTAAAAATCTACTAGTAATTCGAATTTATTGGCGCAAAATGTGGTTTGTTGTCTACTTTTGTTGAAAATGCTGTCTAGTTGATGTGTGAAAGCTTGGAAACTGATTTATATTTTGTGCCAGTAAATTCGGATTATTTCGCCGCCCCAGTGACGCAGTGGTCTAAGGCAATGGCCTCTGATCATTCGTCCGAAAGGGGTCCGGGTTCGAATCCCGGTGAGGCATGGATGTTGTGCTTGTCTTACGGCACTGGCTCTCTCCCTTCCCTGGAGCCAGTGACCCTAAATAAGGGACGGGCGACTGCTTATAGCCCATTGAGTTGCTCACGGTGGTCGTTAAACCTCCAATTAAAAAAATAAAATAAAAATTCGGATTACTAGTATATTTTTACTATTTTAATATTTTTTGTTTAGGTCAGGAGTGACAGATCATCTGAAAAGAAACTTAGAAGGACTTATAAAACAGCACTTAAAAGCTATCCAGTAAAAGCAGACTAGATAGATATGTAAGAAATTTGTCACAAAATGAATGTAGAAATTATTTGTCATCAGTAGGGCATTGTAAAAAGGAAATTAAAAGGACTTGAATTTGAAAAAGGGATTCAACCACCAATGAAGCTGGTCACTACTAGAAGAATAGTCCCATTTGGTCAACCATGGCAGTGAATTGCAGTGATAATAGTATGATGGGAAGTTTACCAGTGATCTCTTAAATAGTTAGTCACCTCTTTGCACAAACAAGTCATCCATTGATTGTGATTACCTGCTACAGTTGAGTGTGATTTATCCTCACCCCCCCCTCCTCATCCTCCTCTGTGAAGCTTCTTGACATGTTGCTGACTTCAGTTGTCCATACACTGTGTACACCTTGATCAGCCCAGGATGACAGTCAAGCAGCCCTTCATCATCAGGAATTCAGGTTTTAGTGTTTCATATCCATGGTTCATCAGCACTAATCTAAGAAGGTACAAAAAAACATAAAATACAATTTACATATCTTGCAATGTGGGATGAATATGCAACTACTGTTATATGTATTACATTACTCCTGAAAACATCTTTGTATTAGCGATTATAAGGAACTCTGGGTAGTGTTAACTGGAACAAGATTGATGTGTTAGAAATATGAAACAAAGAGAGTGCATCTGGTTTTGTCCATGCCACACAAGCCTTCAGTAACACCTTCATGCACATACTGATAAAAATTACAGTACTTTTATTGCATAAACATGGGGGGGGAATGCAATGAAAAAGACAGGAAAGTAAAAAGGTGAAATCCTAACTTGTTTCTTAATTTTCCATTTAGCCTGATGTTTTCGTATGCCCATGCAATAAGATCATATTTAACATATTAAAATGAAAAGGATTTTTCAAAAAATCATTGCTTGTAAATTAAGTTAATATAACCGAGAAATAAACTTTCAGAACCGGAAAACCTGGTTGTGTAAATGATTGCTGCAGGGCAGGATATTTCAATATGAGAACTGTAGAAGAAGCTAAGAGAAATTTGGTTGCTAATAGTTAGTAACTGTTAGAATGCCGTCGTTGCATGATATAGCATATTACTGAAAGTCAAAATAGACGATGAAACTGACTTTATTTAACTGAAGCAAAAGTTGAAAGTCAAAATCACACTACTAGATCTTTTGTGCTGGCTTCCAGCACATCCTCAGGTAAATTTTAAAGTGAGATATTGTAAAAATGTGAAAAAGAATTTTTTAAAGTTTTTGATTATAAAGTTAATATAATTCAGCCTGTCTTAATTTCATTCGACAACTGAAACTCTTGTTTTAAAAACTCAAATTATACTGACCTTGCTCAAATAGCTATTACCTTTAAAATTTCTCTTAGCATCTTATTTATTTATTTATTTCCATTTTACCATATAAGCAGATGTTACCTGTGTAGGGACATGAAACATTCATACAAAAGCCATAGTATTGGAGTGATATATAAAGTGCTAGTGATATAGCTTAATAAATAACAATATCAGGAAGAAGATAAGAAAGAAATCAGGTTAAAAGTTTTGGGATCTGATATGCACCCATATGTGATTATATCTGGTATTTACTGGGCCAGTTTGGTTTGAACTATACATACCATGCAATTAATTTTTTAACTTTGTTAGATAATTAATGTAACATACTGGATCTGTTATATATATATATCTCATAATTTCAGGCAATTCTATTTTATAAAATTTTAATATCATTTTCAACATTTTCATATGTCTTTATATATGCATCCAGCATGTTTCTGGGTTCAGGATAATTATATCCAGCTTTGTTTCTGAGTGCATGATTATTAAAATAATATACCAGTTCTCATCAACAAGTTAATTGTACTACAGTGATTGACCATTTGTTAATGATTCATTGCTGTCACCACTGTGAATAATTAACCATTTAATCCGCCATTACTGAAATAGACACTGAAGTTGCAGCATGTTTAACTTTCTTCCGCCCCGATGAGTTTTGTGACGAATTGTTGATGAGAAATGTAATGTTAAAAATTAATAAGTGTCGACCATTATGTGAGTGAGCAGTCAGCTAGGAAACGGTGGTGAAACTTAAGAATGGGAATGGTATGTGAATGCCATTCATTTGAATAGTGTGCCGGAATCGATCGCCACAAGGGGGATTTATTCGTGAATGAAGAGTCAGTGGATCTCCTAAGCTCTTGCTCTTTTAGGGTGTTTACTAAAACAGAGTTGCAAATGCACTTGTTCTTGTGGCGAATATTGCATCATGCATAGTGGAGATCTTCTGCTGTTTGAAAATTTCTTCTTGGCCTTGCAATTTCAGGCGCTTTGGAGCAAAGAATCATTTACTGAGTGCATGTAGTCAGATAACTGGCTAGGAGTAGATGCAAAATGAATGACTCTTTTGTGTGAATGACTTATGTCATCACTATTATGCTAAGCCCCATATGAATCGGGCCATGTTTTAGTATCAATCCACATTGGACATGTTAAATATTAAAGTGTACAAATTTAACAAGGATGGTGTCAGAGCAGCTGCTAGGCCCTTGCTTTACCTATCCCCCCCTACACTAGACATAAAACATACACTAGACTTAAAACCTATTACAGTTATCTTTGCAGTTTAATGTAACATCAAGATGTTTGAAAATAAACCAATAATGAAAGAGAGCATTAAAATGTTTTTAACTCTACTGATATTTTGTAAATGTCTTTAAATGATGTAGATAAAACTAACACACCAGCATACATCCTTCCCTCACAATGGCTCCACCTCTACCAATATATTATGGGACAGTACTTACATTATTGAACTCACCTTATAAGAACTGGACTTTTCTCGATTTTATCCCAGCAAAGTCAGCTATTAAATCATCAAAATTCATTTTGCTTACTTTATCCTGTTTAATTAGCAAAGTGGCCAAAAACATCAATCTTTCTTGAGACATGACATATCTTAAATCAGATTTAATCAGCTTCAATCATGAAAAGCTTCGTTCCATGCTTGCCACCGTTACTGGGACCGTAAGTAATATCCTGTAGGCGATGAAGGCTTTAGGAAAAGGATTCTGAATTTTATTCATGTATCTTAAAGCACCGGCTGCAGTTTTGACTTCAGATGGAAGTAACTCACGTAGCACAACTTTTTCGATAACTATCAGTGCACGTTGAATGATATGGCTTCAGTACTAATGTTTCACTAGACATAATATGTATTGTAGTTTGCTGCCAATATTTAGGTAAATATAAATTCAGCAATCGATATTAAAAAAAAAAGAATAATTAAATGAGACAGAGTTTAAAAACTAAAATTAGAATAATTGAAAAAAGAAATTCACTCCCTTGCTCTCCCTCTCTCATTTTCTTCCATTTTTTTTTTAGGGTGTGACCACGGGGCCCTGTGCGGCCGCACCTGTCACACACCCCTAAGGGTGGCTCTGGATGGTGTAGTGTTATGAATTAATGAAAACACTAGGGTGATTTTTTTTTCCTTTCATACTACAAGGGTAATTAATGGGAGGAGTATCACATGTGAGAAATCACCCCAAAATATATCAATTTCGTTTGTAGCAGTTCAACTTATTTAAAGTTCTAAACTTCATTCAAATTCTGTTAGAATTGCTTGTGGAAGATATTGACATGAAAGGAAATAGTCACGCAGTTGCCTATTTCCAACTTCATCTATAATAGAAGCATATCATGCTTTAGCTTAAGTGTCCATGCTTTTGGCATAGTGCAAAAATCCAAATTATAGTTTTGTCGTTCAAAGAACTGAGTGATGAAAAGAAAAATAAAGTTTAACAAATCGGGATTCAAAGGAGCTTTTCATTTTTATTTCTTTATTTCAAATTAAAAGCTACTGTGTTAATTAATAACACTGTTGTATTTTTATCACTGATGAAGCAAGTTCTCATTTACCTTTTGAAAACTTTTTAGTGTTATCTTAAATACAGAGATTGCAAAATTTTATCTGCAAATCTGTGTTGCAGATTTTTTGTTTCATTGTGATCTTTAAGAATAATACGATGTGCAAATATACCTACAAAGTTCTGCTACCACTGAGAGATACGAAGAAGTCGTAATGTGTTATTTCGTTACCTGAGTGCAGAATACGAAATCATTTATATACCGTTTCGGCAGAATTTTGACAGGTATGCACATTTCAGTAGCAATAGAAGAGTGTGATTTTGGAGTATTAACATTTGCTGAATTCTCAACTGCTGAGGCTTTGTATGCATCATAGGAAATTTTCCAGTTGCCTGTTACCTAGTAATGGTCCTGATTGTTTTAAGAACTGTAATTTTGATCTAGTTACAGAGGGCACAATTCTAACTTGATATTATTAATAATATGAAGTGTTTGCTCTATTCTGGGTTTGCACCTAATTTATTGACGTGCACATGAATCAAATCAATATATATATATGTATAAATATATATCACTGCCAGAGGCATAGTTGGAATACCCATGCAGAAGCACAACCCAAGCTATGTGCTATTTTTGTGCATCAGCCATGTTGTAATATATTGAGTGGACTCTGAATGGTTGATATAAGCTAAAATCATAATTTGGTGGTTCGTGCTCTAGTGATATACCTGAATTCACATCTCCACTGCCAAGAGTCGTCAACCAAAGGGCTGATATCAACAAGAACTCCGTTCATCTCAGACATGCACTGTATAGATTTCTGATAACAACCAAATCATTCATTTTGTTGAGAAAAGACATTGCCATAAAACCACTGCCATCATCTGACAAGGAAAGCTTTTTGATGGTGCAACAATGCAAGAACTTGAATTCATTAATTTTGTGCTGTAGAACTATGTGTCAGTATTTTTTCTTTGTTTTGTTAACCTTTTTGTTCCTATTTTTTTTTCTTTATGTTCTGAAAAATATATTAAGATAAATTCTGGTTTTCTGATTAAAATTTATTTATTCACATAATACAACACACAAGTTCAATAAAAAAAATTACAGTGATATTGTTCAAAGTCAATGTTCTTTTAGCGCTGCTGCATATGATTATCAGCTCATAATAGTAGTTTGTTTCCAAATGTACACTGCCCAACAATTAATATTCAGACCAGTGTTACCAGAGATCTTTGTCTGAAATCAGTAGACCAGAGCTAAAAAAATCAGTTGATCTGTTGTTGTTTTTTTTTCTTGAAATATTTACCACCTGTGACAAACTTAATGTAGACTTAGACACATTCTCAATGTGCAAGAACATTCAGAACTACCGATATTTCAAAAAATAATGCAAGCACTCCATACATTTGAATTATTCAACCCCTTAATGCAACTTCAAACTAATATGACTCTAGTTCATTTATTTTTTTTACACTATACTAGTAACAATCAGTTTTTAAAACTAATGTTGCTGGTAATAATGACATTGTCCTTAACATAATCACAGTTGTATTGATATCATTTGTTGTTTTTCACGAAAAAATCATAAACTTATATTACTTACTGAACAACACCCAGATGTTCTCATAATAGGTGAAATAACTTCCATATGCAAGGAAGTATCATTAATTAAAATGTCTAACTATAGACGTTTTTATAAAATTTAGGGTTTCAGCAAAACACTGGTGAGAATCTTTGTGTAACAGACTAATTAGCCATTTTAATTAAAAAAAATCATAACCAGTATAGATTTGGAAGTACAGGGTGTCCATAAATGAAGAATGCAACTTCAGTATGCTATTGAAAAAAAAAAAAAAAAAAAACTACGATAAATAACAACTTACTTTTAATGTCAAAACACATGGTAACTGTGAAAGTTTTTTTTTTTTAAATGTCAGTAGGTCTTCACGTGTGCTCCATTGGTTGCTCGCAGGATGTCTAAACAATAAACAATAGTTCAGTTCCACCCATGCATGCTGCAGAGCGTCAGGTGTAAGAAGGAGAAAGGCTACAGTAATGCATTCTTTGAGCTCAGTGATGGATGTAACCTTTTTCTTGTACACAATGTCCTTAATAAAGTCCCAAAGTAAAAAATCGCATGGAGTAATAGGAGAACGGGATGGCCATGGCGTCAGACCCCCACGTCCGATCCAGTGCCCTGGAAAATGGTGGTCTAAAGATCTGCGTACATCCAAAGACCAGTGAGGAGGTGCTCCATCTTGCTGGGAAATGACGTCTTCAATGTCCTAGAGTTGTAGAATTGCGGTTTGTTCTAACATGTCCAGGTATGTTATGTCAGTAATGGTTGGTTCAACGAAGAAAAAGGGCCCTATCACTCTGTCTTCCATTAGGCCAGCCTAGACATTAACCTTCGGGCTGTCTCTCTCACGTGCTGCGACCACATGGGCATTTTCCATACCCCAGTTTCGGGAGTTATGTTTATTCACTCTGCCAGAAACACGGAATGTCTTCTCATCTCTGAAACAGATCCGTGAAAGGAGTGTGGGGTCTTCGTCAATGCGATTAAGCATGTCCACCACACATGCTTTTTAACGTGGTTGATCATTTGGTTGAAGTTTTTGCGATAACTACACTTTATATGCATATAGGCGCAAGCGTTTATGCAGAAACTTGTGAACCATTGCTCACAGTATTTCGAGTTCATGATTGGCAACGAGGACATACTTCTTTGGGGTCCTTAGATAAGCCTTACGCATGTCTTCATCCGAAATGGAAGGTCTCCCAGTGCTTTTGCATTTCAAGACACTTCCTGTTGCTTTGAATTTATTTACCCATTGTGAAAGTGCACCTTCATGTCGGAGGCTGTCACTTGTACTCCGTTCTGAACTTACGCTGAACTGTTGTCAGAGATTTTGACTCCACAAACCAAAACACACATCCTGCTTTCTCCACTGGGGAAGCCATATCTGTTGTATTCTGTGTTTGATGAGGTTTATCATAAATGAGACACCTGGCGCCATCTATCATCTGGATGAACAAACTGTAACACTTGCCACATCTCTAAACGTTTAAAGTAAGTTTTTTTCTATCATATACTTTTTTTTTAATAGCGTACTGAAGTTGTATACCTCATTTATAGACACCCTGTATATCAATTTATTTTGCAGGTAGTAAAATTGCAAGCACTGTTTGCTTCTGCTCAGAAAAGTGGTGGTTTGAGCATTTATTATCAACTGAATCAGTAGACAGTAAAATCCTCTTCAACAGCATTCATCCATCATTCACTTTTTTAATCAACTTACACAAAAAATGGAAATCTACTGAACTAACTGTGAATTTTTTTTACTTCTAAGGCATTCGATAAAAGTAAACATATTAAACTGCTTGAAAAATTATGTAACATCAGTATCAGTGGTACATCATATAAATTGCTTTAGAGTTTACAGGAAAAAGCATCTATCAAATTATTTCGCCACAAGCCACAAAAAACTAGGCATACAGTAGAAAATTCCGAAAGTTGCTTGAAACCTAAAAAAGAAAAAAAAAAAAAAAAAGAAGTAGATTCCTGTGATTCATGAAAATCTATCAGTAGACAGGATTCAAAACCAGTAGATCTACTGAGAAATCAGTAGAATGGCAACACTGATTCAGACACCCCTCGATGATAGTAAAATGGGTTCACCTGCAGTGCTATATGATGAGACAGTAGCGTGATGGCAAATGCAAAATGCCTGTATCAGCAGAGTTAACTGATTTCCAGTGTGGATAGATAATACTATGTATGCCACCACATAAGCAATTGCTCCATATGTGGCTTTCAGTGGCCTTGAAGGTTGACAGTTGCTGATGTACAGGGATGTCTCCACGGGAGTGTGAGGGTTGGCCCCTTCCTAGTCGGAATTTTTTCATGTCCAGCCAGTTCAAGATGTCATTTTTCAATTATTATTATTTTAACTATAATCTGGACTTTGCCAAGTAATAATGAGTCTCTTGTTTTTCGTCCTGTAGCCCTATGTATCCCCCTAGGAAATGTGTTGTTTACTTTTCTACAGAAAGGTTATTAAAATTGCCTCCATAAGGCCATCAAAATTCAGTTGTCTTCCACTCTTCGAATTCCGTAGTTTAAGTGTTTTGTTTTCATGTTAGTATGGCAGACCTGCCAACTGTTACGATTTTATCGTATTTAGTACAACAAATCATGCTGCAGTACGCTAATACGATTTTGCAGCCAAAAATACGTTGCTTTTTTTAAATAGCCATGTTTTCCCCGATTTTTTCCTTTCCAGACAGAAGCCTTGTAGCAGAATCGTGGCGACGGGCGACGTACTTCGCAGATTTATTTTGGTCCTGCAGACCAAAACGACATTCCCAGAATCCTATTAAACCATCTTACAGACTCCCTATCGTAGATGCAAGTTTTCCGCCTTTCAAAATTTCCGAAAACGGAGGTTAGGCGTAGTGAGGATTTCTTCCGTAAAAGCAATTTTTTTCTCGCGAAGGACGATCTACGTCGCAGAATTGTTTTGTGCTCATTCCCGTAGCAGAATCTCGTCGGCGGCCGACGTACATCACAGATTTATTTTGTACTCATCCCCGTAGAAGAATCGCGGCGACGTACATTGCAGGTTTATTTTGTACTCCTTTCCATAGAAGAATCGCGGCGACGTACATTACAGGTTTATTTTGTACTCCTTTCCATAGAAGAATCGCGGCGACGGCCGACGTACATCGCAGATTTATTTTGTACTCATTCCCGTAGCAGAATCGCGGCGATGGCCGACATACGTCGCAGATTTGCTTTTTACCCACCCCCGTAGAAGAATCGCGGCGACGGCCGACGTACATCGCAGATTCATTTTCTACCAATTCTCGTAGCAGAATCGCGGCGACGGTCGCTGCACATCGCAAATTTATTTTAGTCCTGCAATCAAAAACGACATCCCCAGAACCCGATTAAACCATCTTGCAGACCTCCAAAGATGCATCTTTTACGCCTCTCAATATTTCCGGAAACGGAAGTTAGGTGGAGTGAGGATTTCACCCGTAATCGTAATTTTTTTCTAATAATTAACAACGTAAAAGTGTGTGCTGATTAGATTTAATTAGTTTCTCAATAAAATTTTGATGTAGGGAAAAAATCCCTACATTCTGATCTTCTCGAATTTATATAGCTGAAATAGCTTCAAAAATTATCAGCATGCGTCATGTTAAGATTTTAATATCTGAGTGTAATTTTTTGGTTCTGAGAGGTTGGCAGGTCTGGAAAGGCCAGGGGCAAATCAGGAGGATGGATAGCAATTCACTGAAGGAGGTCATTACTTTTGCTGTTTGTTTATGGTAGATTGCAACAGGGGAAGTGGAGTCTACAGCTATACCATTGCTCAGAAGCCTGTTCTGTGGCAGTGTGTGAGCAGAACAACTGCTTTGTATAAGAGATAATTGCAAGACAAGGTCGCTGGCTTGAAGGAAGGGCATTGACGAGAAGGGAGCTATTTTGTCTGCATGTCATTACTTCCATTCAACCCTAATCCTGGAAAACATTTGCTTTCAGACACTTCTCTTAGGCAGAACATTTTCTTTTAATCTGTGTCATGTTTATCATAGGGGCATGTAACTCTTCAGGTTTTACTTATTTTATTAAAAATGGATAAACTGAACGTGGGCAGTCTTTGGCCAGTTGTGCTGGGAGTTGGGAATGGTCCCTCGGGATTGGAAGGATGCTATCATTGTTCTCTTGTGTAAGGGAAAAGGTGATCAGACTGAATGCAAGAACTATCGTGTGTTATTAGCCTACTGAGTGTGCCAGGGAAAGTGTTTGGTAAAGTCATTATTGAAAAAGTATGAGGTCTTAATATAAGTTTTTAAAATAAATTAAAGAGAATAAATAATATACGGAACAATTATGAGTAAAAAAAAATATTGGAACGGGCAAAAAAAACTTCCTCCAAAAATTTGACAATTCCAATAAATCTCCCAAGGAAATAAAGTTCCAAGAAGCACCGCTAGGGGGCAGCACATCGAGTTGACATCCCACTATGTCTACCCCTACTCGGCCGTTGCCATTCCTCACAGATCCATAGAAAGTTCTAAGAAGCAGCACATCAGCATCGACCCAAAACACTAGCGCCACCTGCCACGCCCCCTTCTCCTAGAAGGAGCTGCTCCTTGGCGCAGGATTAGAGTGGTTTTATGCCTGGTAAAGGCTGCACTAACCAAATTTTTGCATTACGCATGATGATTGAAAAGTATCTGACTGTTTGTAAGAAAGCTTTTACTGCGTTCACAGATTTAGAGAACGCTTACGAGTAAATAGGACACTTTTGTGGAAGATATTGAATAAATATGGTGTTACTAGGAATCTACTTAATAGTGCAAAAGCCATGTATTCTGTCAGTAGAGTTTGTGTGTGAGTGAATGGTGTTTTATCAAAATGATTTTCTATTTATGCAGGAACTAAAAATTATATGCTACTTATTTCCGTTTTTAAAAAGACCTCGCGATAAATAACATTCTGTGTAAAATACACTGACGGGGGAAAAAAAAAATCCCAACACCACGAAAAAATAGTTGTAGAGGAATGAAATGGCGGCAATACAATTGTATAGGTAACATATTTAATCGATTAAGGTTTCAAGATCACAGCTTATTGTACGCGCGAGAAGAGCCATTTTAAATGTGAAATGCTGGTACATTAATAACCGGTGTAATCGCCAGAATGTTGAATGCAAGCACGCAAACGTTCATGCATTGTGTCGTACAGGTGCTGGATGTCAGTTTGTGGGATGGAGTTCCATGCCTAATGCACTTGGTCGGTCAATACAGGGACGGTTAATGCTGATTGGGGGTGACGCTGGAGTTGTCCAATGCTGTCCCATACGTGCTCGATTGGTGAAAGATCTGGTGATCTAGCAGGCCACGGCAACATGTCTACAATCTGTAGAGTATGTTGGGTTACAACAGCGGTATGCAGGCGAGCGTTATCCTGTTGGAAAACACCCCCTGGAATGCTGTTCATGAATGGCAGCCACAACAGGTTGAATCAGCAGACCGACTTACAACTGTGCCATCAGGGTGCGTGGGATAACCACGAGAGTGCTCCTGCTGTCATAGGAAATTGCTCCCCAGACCATAACTCCAGGTGTAGGTCCAGTGTGTCTCGGCCGCAGACAGGTTGGTTGCAGGCGCTCACCTGACCTCCTAACCACCACACGGCCATCACTGGCACCCAGGCAGAACCGTCTTTCATCAGAAAACACAACAGATCTCCACTCCATCCTCCAATGAGCTCTAGCTTGACACCACTGACGTCGCAAACGGCAGTGGTTCGGAGTAAGTGGAATGCACGCTACAGGGCGTCTGGCTCGGAGCTGTCCTTTGGGTAACCGATTTGTAACAGTTCGTTTTGTCACTGTGGTGGCAACTGCAGCTCGAATTGCTGCCGCAGACGCGGTACGATGCGCCACGGTCATACGCCGTACACGGCGGTCTTCCCTCTCAGTAGTGCCACGTGGCCGGCCGGAACCCGGTCTTCTTGAGGCAGTACCTTCCCTTGACCACCGCTGCCAACAATCATTCCTGCCAAGTCGTTCTGCAATGTTGCGGAAAGAAAATCCACCTCGTAGCCCTATTATATGACCTCGTTCAAATTCCGTGAGCTGTTGATAATGGCTTCTTCGTCTTCTTAAAGGCATTCTTGACTAACATCACCCTACGTCGAATCTCAACGATAACTAACGCTCACGAACGTTACAGCGCGTATTTACAGCAAACCAGCTTTGCATGTTCCGAGGGGCGCTACTAGCGCCACACGTATGCGCCGAGCGCGAAATTTGCATAGACGTCATTTTACAGATTTAATCTCGCCGCCTACCAACTGTCGTTTATCTAAACCCTTCTTGGTGTTGGGGTTTTTTTCCGTCAGTGTATTTGTTGTTTAGCAATTGTAGATAGATCGATATTTAACAAAATGTGTAAAATAATCAGCACTAAACTCTGAAAGTTGTTTTCGTGTAAACTTACCTTAATAACTTTTTCTTTGATCTTTCGCGTTAAATGACTTTTTCTCCGGCACGCTTGTTATTCCCTTCACAGCTTGTTTTAGACTGGCCTATTCGACGGTTAGTTTGAAACTTCATAACAAAGCTTTTTCTACTAAATAATGCGACATCTGGTATTACAAATCGGAACTATCTAAATTCACGACAATGTCCTATTGGGGCGACATCTGGTATTACAAACCGGAACTATCTAAATTCACGCAATGTCCTATTAGGGCGACATCTGCTTTTAAATTAATTGCTCACTTTGACATCTCAAGATTTCAGTTTTTATTGTAGGTTAGATAGATCGTTATTTTGCAAAATGTATAATATAATCAGCTCTAAACTTGGAAAGTTAGTTAAATTAAAAAAGTAAAAAATAATTAAATCGTACAAATTAATATTCGAATTGTGCTAAATTAAATTAATAGACAAACGCAACTTGCCGTGATATTAAGATTTTACTTCGAATTTTGTAGATCGGCTAAATAGAACGCGAGTCATTGATAATCCAACATTTTTAAATTAGCACGCGATCACCTTGACATCTCAATGTGATCGCGTGCAAACTCAACTTGCTGTGATATTAAAAATTCAATTTGAATTTTGTAGATCGGAAAAACAGAACTGGTGTCGTTAATAATCCAATGTTTTTAAAGTAGTACTTGATCACCTTGACATCTAAAAGTGATCACGTGCTATTATATAGCAGGCAATCATTTAGACATCGCGAGAGCACACGTGAATTGTTCTATAAGTGATGGCGCAACAATGCAGACGTTGCGGTAACGTCAAGCGTTCCAGAGAGGCAGACAGATCTGGGTGTTCATATATATTATTTTTCACGATTCACATATTCGAGGCAGGACAGACGGGAAAAAACCTTATATCAGTGAAACAGATAGGCAGAAAATACACTGCCGGACAATTACTAAGGACGGATGACAATAGCAACCATAAAATGGAAGGCAGGAAAATGTGGAAATTAGCATAAGTACGGGATACAGTAAGACGTGTTGTGCGTATGCAAATTTTGGATTGCCGAACTTGTTCGTGACGTCATAGCGCTGATAAGAGATATAAAGGATTTGACGCGTATTGACCGTTGTTGTTCAAACGCAAAGTTGAAAGGGAAAGAATCAATTGACGAACTTGCAATTTTCAGTATGTCTTCCTGACATCACCTAGATGATTTTACGCGTGGCCGTATTATTGGCAAGATTGAAGAAGCGCGAAAAATAACAGATGTTTCCAGGGAGTTCGACGTCAGCCACAGTGTTGTTTCAAGGCTTTGGAAATCATTTCAAACAAATGGAGAGTGTAGCAAACGTCACCAACAGAAGATCGGTACATAGTGCTATCAACAAGAAGACACCGGCACAGCACAGCTAGTGAGGTAGCTAAACAGTTTATGGCTGCTACTGGCAAGCGGATCTCCCGAAAAACTGTCGCCAGATGTTTGCATGAAGGAGGACTATCGCCCGCCGTCCTGTTGTGTGCATCCCATTGTCCAGACGTCACCGTACCGCCCGTTTGCAATGGTGCCATGAACATCGCAATTGGACTGATAACGACTGGTCTGGTGTCCTCTTCTCAGATGAGAGTAGATACAGTCTATCGTCTGATTGTCGACGACAACTGATCTGGCGTGATAGTGGTACTGCATATTGTCCAGCAAACATACAGGAAAGGGACCGATATCCGACATGTAGTGTCATGGTATGGGCTGGCATCATGATCAATGGCCGTACGTCCCTCTATGTGCTTCCAACTGGGACTATGACTGGTCAACGATACATTAATGATGTTCTGCTACCTCATGTTCGCATGTTCCGTGGTGCTGTAAGTGATAGATTCATTTTCATGGACGACAACGCAACATGTCATCGAACAGTCGTTGTCCAAGAGTGTCTTGAGAGCGAGGATATTCAACGCCTCGTATGGCCAGCACGTTCTCCAGATCTGAATCCCATTGAAAATGTGTGGGATGCTTTGGGGAGGAGTCTTGCTGGTCGCCAATGCCCTCCAATAAACAAGGACACCCTCATCCGTGCACTGACAGAGGAATGGGATAAATTACCCTAACAGCTGCTTGATAATGTTATGCAAAGCATGACACGACGTGTGGAATCTTGCATCGCCCTCCATGGTGGCCATATCCCGTATTGACATCTTACGCCGGAACGCCTGCTGACAGTAATTGCATTTTTTTCACGTTTACGTATTCTGCACAAAATGGCCTGTTTGTCCCTTGAACACGTTCCAAAGCCTTCTGGATTTCAGAGCACAATAAATTGTCTTTCTTGTAATGTCCTGGCATTCTGACATTATTTTATTTCACTTGGCATCCAACCACACTTACTTTTTTATGCATTATATAGCCGTTTATGATCCGTCCTTAGCAATTGTCCAGCAGTGTACTTTGCCAAAGCTTATGTCAGCAAACCAGCAGAGTTTTGGCAAAATGTGATACTTTCCGACGAAAGCAACTTTAATATTTTCAATTCGGATAGAAAGAAATATGTTTCGGGAAAGCCAAACACTTCCCTTGAAAAAATAACGCCAACTGTAAAGTATGGCGGTGGTCATGTAATGATTTGGGGATGCATGGCTTTTAATGGAGTTGGCAATGTGGCCTTTATTGAAGGTAATATGAATGCTAGACAGACAGTATATTGATATATTGCTAGGTAATTTATTAGCTAGTGCATCGAAATTGGGAATTGCAGATTCATTCTATTTTCAACAAGACAATGATCCTAAACATACAGTCAACATTACAAGGTCGTGGGTGCTTTATAAAGTGAAAAATCAACTGAAAACACCTCCATAATCGCCAGACCGCAAAGCTATTGAGAATTCGTAGCATTTGTTGGATTTGAAGGAAAAGTAAAATTTCCAACAAAACTGAATTTAAGCTAGCACTCAGCAAAGAATGGCAGAAAATCAGTGTAGAAACAATTAGAAAACAAAGATGACACCGAATTTTCGGGTGTAATGAGCACATCTTTTGAATCCATTCTGACAAGAAATAAATTTATCAAAGCTATTCATAGTCAAATGGAACCGGTATGGAAAACAATAGTATCTGACCGAAGAAAGAAGTTTTTCAGTCAGGTTTTTAATCCCGCAGATATTGCTGTAAGCGGAATCGTGAACTTACGTCCTCTGGTTGCAGACTCATGAGTTAAGAAACATTTGAATTTATATGAGAAACATTTCGCAGCAGAAACACTATCCAACAAAGAAAGAATTTTTCAAATCAGACTCTTCGAAGCAGAGATATGGACAAATATAAGACATGAGTCTAAGCCCCGTAGCGGGTAAACCATGCATTATTTTAAGAAGAAAGTATTCTCAAAAGGTCTTTCGATGTAAGCGGTGTCGGTCCAAGAAAAAAAAAAAAAAAATTTAGTCGAGTTTTCAGGAGCTCAGATTTTGCTGCAAATACACCAGAAGCAGAAATTAACACTTATGCCCCCTGGGGGCCAAACCATTCTTTACCAAATGTTAGAAATTATATGAGGAACATATCCCATCAGGAGCTGTATGCGATACAGGAAGAATGTTTCAAATCGGAGTTTTAAAAGCAGAAATATCGGGGGAAACGCAATTTACCTTTGCTCCCCCTAGCGGAAAGTATATGATTTACTTGAAAATTTTGAAATTATATGAAAAACATGTCAAACCGGGAACTCTATCCAATAAAGAAAGAATTTTTCAAATCGGACCATTAGAAGCAGAGATATTGACAAAAATAAGACATACGTCTACGCCCCCTGGCGGAGAAACCATTATTTTAAGAAGAAAATATTCCTACGAGGTTTGTCGACGTGATTGCTATCAGTCCATGAACGAATTTTTCAATCAAGATTTTAGAAGCTCAGATTATTTGACAAATACATCCGAAGCAAAAATGAACACTTACGCCCCCTGGTGGCCAAAGTATTCGTTACCAAAAATTAAATATTATATGCAAAAGTGTTTCCATCAAAAGCTGTATTCGCTGAAGAAAACATTTTTCAAATCTGAGTTTTTGAAGAAGAGATATCGGCGAAAACGTCATTTATTTTTATGCCCCTAGCGGAAAATCTATGAGTGACTTTAAAAAGTTACTACACCTAAAATACTCTTCGACATAAATGGAATCGAAAGATAAAAAAGAGTATTTTCAATCGGATGCTTAGAAGCAAATATACGGAATAAAATGTATTTTGAATTCGACATCATCTGCCTTTACGCCCTCTAGCGGCGAAATTATAAATCGTATAAAAAAAACGAAAGAACGGATCATTATTTGCACATTTCAAGCTTCCCAGTGCAAAAAGAATTTTTCAAATCGGACTAATAGTTGCAGAGATATGGTGTCTACAGACGGACGGACGGACGGACAAACCGATAACATAAGCACGATCTTTTTTTTGCAGAAGACGTGCTAATTAGTAGAATCAATGCCCAGATGATTACAAGCTGTAATCGAAGCAAAAGACATGCATACTAAGTACAAGTATCGTTTCTTTTATTTCGAAAGTTTCTTGTCTGTTTGTTGTTGTTGTTGTTGTTTTTTTATCTTTACTAATGTGCAGGTACTTTTTTGGCATAAAAAATTAACATTTTCATTATTTATATATGTATACTGTATAGGAAAAGAAGCTGTGTGTGTGTGTTTATTGTAAAAGTAATCCAATGGTTAAAAATATTTCGTCACAATAGCTTTCCACGTTTATTTATACAAAGTCATGCATGTGTGCAAATACTTTTTTTGCCCACTGTACCTCTTTGGGTGTGATACAGGTGCTGCATAGACTGAAATCACACGGAGAAAAACTCGCAGAGGGCAAACGTGACAGCAGTCGACATATACCCTCATCATCAAGGCTCATCGTCATACTGAAATTTCAATTTGCTTCATCTGAAGTTAGGGTTAACGGTAATTCCTGCGCAGATGGATCGGCGCAAGACTGAATGAAAAGAATGGAGGTGTTTGTGAAATGTAGGATATCCGACACATGCCGAAATACATTTCCTGGATACATGGGATAGCATGATCATGATCATATGTAGAGGATTTTAGGAAGGGAGTGTCTGACACCAGGTCTTAAACAACCCTTAGAAATAGGAAGCTAGGATATTTGGGCTAGAGTGCCCGATAGGAAAGTGACACGGGAGTGAAGTAGAAAGGGGGAGGAAGACGCCCTTATTTAATACCGGGGGGGGGCAGTACCAGGGGTCAGACGGCTTAACGTGCCCATCCGACGCACGGCGGATATTTAGTGGATCGAGCGTTCATACCTGCCTGGAATCGAACCTCAGGTCCTTTCCATGGCAGTCACGAACGTTGCCCACTAGGCCACCCGCGGCACAAGGGATAGCAATGACCTGAGTCGCCACTGAACTGATGAGCCAACGCTGAACTGAACGGAACTGGAAATGTGAGAAATTGCTGTTTTAAGTTTGAATGTCTCATCTCGGACTTGAACCCGGGCCTGCCGCCCCGGTGGCGCAGTGGTCTAAGGCGTTGGCCTCTGATCATTCGTCCGTAAGGGGTCCGGGTTCGAATCCCGTGAGGCATGGATGTTGTGTTTGTCTTACGGCACTGGCTCTCTCCCTTCCCTAGAACCAGTGACCCTAAATTAGGGACGGGCGACTGCTTATAGCCCATTGAGTTGCTCACGGCGGTCGTTAAACCTCCAATCAAAAAAAAAAAAAAAAAAGAACCCGGGCCAACTCAGACGAGCGATCAGAAGTCACCAGCGCTTTGATCACTACGCCACATGGCCGTAGATTTGTGATTAGCAATTTCTTTTTTCTTATTGGAGGTTTAACGACAACCGTGAGCAACTCGATGGCTATAAGCAGTCGCCCGTCCCTAATTTAGTGTCACTAGTGCCAGGGAAGGGAGAGAGCCAGTGCTGTAAGACAAACACAACATCCATGCCTTACCCGGATTCGAACCCGGACCCATCTCGGACGAATGGTTATAAGCCAGCGCTTAGACCACTCCGCCACCGGACGGCTTAATGGATATGCATATATGGCTGTGGGGTCAAACCAAACAAACAAAAAAATATATATATAAGAGTATCCGGATGTATCGTATATACATCGGGTGGCAAAAAATTTCTTTTAAAATTAAATACTTTGTCACGTTACGTTTCTTCTGCTTGCTCTGAGGAAACGCGCCATTTCGTTTCCACACATAGACGTACACTGAAATTTCTTGTTCATAATTTTCGGTATCCTTCGTTTTCGCTCGTAGGCGTACAATGAAATTTCCTGTTAGTTTTTCGTTCGTAAGGTCTCGTGCCCTGCATCGTTAAAATATTGATTTAAAAACATAAAACGCGATACGAATAACGAAATGGAGTCGTTTAAATATTTTTAGTTCTACCTCACTCAGTGAATCTGCTTTTGCGTGTTAAGTTCCACAAACAACATAAAGCAGACGTGACAGTGAGATCGTTAAAATGAAACCACGCAGGCCTCCCCGGTGGCGCAGTGGTCTAAGCGATGGACTCTGATCATTCGTCTGAAAGGGGTCCGGGTTCGAATCCCGGTGAGGCATGGATGTTGTGTTTGTCTTACGGCACTGGCTCCCTCCCTTCCCTGGAACCAGTGACCCTAAATTAGGGACGGGCGACTGCTTATAGCCCATTGAGTTGCTCACGGTGGTCGTTAAACCTCCAATCAAAAAAAAAAAAAAAAAAAAAGAAACCACGCAGATGTACCGAATCGATTGTATTTCCGTCTGTGTTGCCGTGAAAGCTGCTTGATCGCGTATGCTCGGCAGTGCAGTACTACCACTGTTGCTAAACAACTTGCCGTAATTAGTTCTTGCACCCAGAGACAGACGGCGTTACCGTCTATGAGATTTTTCTTAAGAGGAGTTTCTAATGCTTTTAAAAAAGCGTTGTGACCTCTTCGCCGTAAATTTTGTTTGTGATAAGATCATTGCTATTAACGATGACTTCTCGTAAAGGCAGTCTTTGTAGCAGGAGGTTCTTCATTTGCATATTGAGCCTATTTACCTCAAAACGATCTAGTGTTTTGAGCTGTTCTTTCTGCCTCAGAACACTAGTTCCTGTTGAACTAAAGATGAAATAAAAATAAAATAAAAATCATTTACTTCTTTCTGTGAAGATTGCGTTTTGGAAAGCGTCATTATTCGTAAGGTAAAAATACTGTAAAGACGGTACAAGTGAATCAGGAACTATGAAGGTTTTGCTCACTTCATTTTGATAATCGTGTGCTACGTTTTGCATGTGTTTGAACATTACAGAAGTCACAAAGTTGTAGTTAACCCAGATTTTTAATGAATACTACGTTCGGAAAATAAATTTTTCATCTGAAAATCTGCAAACAAGGTTTTTCAGCTGGGACAGAAAAAATATATAACGTGAGTAAAGCATTCCATCTTCTTTCTCGTATGAAAATTTATTGCTTTAACTTAATCTTCACTTTGCCGTTTTACCGATTTTAATAGCCTCTTTCCATTCTTAATTGTCACCCGACATTACTTCAGTGGAATTCGTTGGAATGACACGTTCGAACTACCTCCTGATTTTTGGCTGTATCACAAAATATAGATGATATATGCAGCATCGGGTGGTGCAGTGGTCTAAGGCCGCCCCGGTGGCGCAGTGGACTAGGCGATGGCTTCTGATCATTCGTCCGAAAGGGGTCCGGGTTCGAATCCCGGTGAGGCATGGATGTTGTGTTTGTCTTACGGCACTGGCTCTCTCCCTTCCCTGGAACCAGTGACCCTAAATTAGGGACGGGCGACTGTTTATAGCCCATTGAGTTGCTCACGGTGGTCGTTAAACCTCCAATAAAGAATAAAAAGACGTTCCTCCGGAATGAGTCCGGGTTCGAATCCTGCTGAAGCATCGATGTTGCTGCCTTTCTCACGGCACTAGATCTCTTCTTTTCCTGGAACCAGTGACCCTAAATTAGGGACGGGCGACTGCTTATAGTCCGTCGAGTAGCTCACGGTGGTCGTTAAGCGACCAATCAAAAAATAAAAAAAAATAAAAATGGGTGATCTACGAAAATTCCATTCTTTCTTTCATCAAAGTAACTTAAGTTAGGATTTTGGTCACTTCTTTTTTTTTTTTTTAATTTATTGGAGGTTTAACGACCACCGTAAGCAACTCAATGGGCTATAAGCAGTCGCCCGTCCCTAATTTAGGGTCACTGGTTCCAGGGAAGGGAGAGAGCCAGTGCCGTAAGACAAACACAACATCTATGCCTCACCGGGATTCGAACCCGGACCCCGTTCGGACGAATGATCAGAGGCCATCGCTTTGAGTCTTTTTTTAATTTTTTTTATTTTACCTCAGAGTTAAACGACCACCCTGAGCAAATGTTAACGCTATACGCGGTATAGCCTGTCTCTGATTTAGGGGCACTGGTCCCAGGTAAGGGACAGCGCCGCGCCTCATCAGGACTAGAACCTCGAGCCCATCTCGGACGAATGGTCAGAAGCCAGCACCTCAGACCACTCGCCCACCGGATCGGCGAATATTAAGTTGTATTAGGAGCGTTTTGTTTTATACGGAGATTGATTACTGTTCGCTATATGTCTGTACTTTGTTTCTCTATACTCAAGTGCAGTGATTTTATAGTTAATACCGCGCTGGTGTCTGTGTGTCTACAATAGTGTCGCGTCACTTTGCTATATATAATTCTGGGTTTGACGTCCCTGTAGCCGAGTACTCTGAGCCGCTGGCTTTTGACTCTTCTTTGGGCCTAGGTTCGAGCCCTAATAAGTCATGGTTGGTGTTTTTTTCAGATGGGGCTGGTTCTGACCCTTTCCTGGAACCAGCGGACCGCTTGTAGGCTTAACAGTTGCTCATGGTGGTCGTTAACCCCCCCTCCCTTTCCTCTAAATAGAAAAGGCATGAAATTACATCAAAGTCTACACAAATATGGGCGCCGCCCTGGTGGTGCAGTGATCTAAGCGATGGCTACTGATCATTCGTCCGGGTTCGAATCCCGAGAGGCATGGATGCTATGTTTGTCTTACGGCACTTACTCTCTCCCTTCCCTGGAACCAAATGCCCTAAATTTGGAACGAGTGACTGCTTATAACCCAATAAGTTGCTCACGGTGGTCCTTAGGGCCGCGGGTGGCCTAGTGGTCAACGTTCATAACTGCCAAGGAGAAGACCTCGGGTTCGATCCCAGCGGTACGAACGCTCGAAGCACTAAATATCCGCCGTGTGTCGGATGGGTACGTTAAACCGTCGGAGCCCAGGTACTGGCCCCCGGTAATAAATAAGGGCGGCTTCCTCCCCTTTTCTACCACCTCGCTTCCGTGTCACTTTCCCATCGGGCACTATAGCCCAAATCTCCTAGCTTCCTATTTCTAAGGGTTGTTTAACACCTGGGGTTAGACACTCCCTTCCTAAAATCGTCTACATGTGATCTGATCTGATCTGGTCCTTAAATCCCCAATAATAATAAAAAAACAAGTGGGCCGTCATTGTGTACCGTTGATATATTTAATCCCCAATAATAATAAAAAAATATACATTTAATCCCCAATAATAATAAAAAAAACCCAAGTGGGCCGTCATTGCGTACTGTTGATATATTCCGTTCGTCGATCGTTTTCACTCCTAAGATATTTCTTTGTTCATGATACTGGCCCCTGCAGAAACCAGGGTCTGATTCAGAAACTTACCTTGGGAGGGGAGGAGGGGTGCTTTGATTTAAAAAAAAAAAAAAAAAGGAATTGATAGAAGGGCCCTTTTGAAAGGTCGCACACCCGTACGAACTGGCAAAGCTGCACCACCTTGGCATCACGGGGTTTTTTTTAAACTTTGTCCACAAAAAAAAATAAAAAAAAATGTGCTAAATTTTTAAATCACGAAGTGGAAAAAATAACTAAAAAATCAGCACTATTTTCCTGACGTTGAATTGCCTGCCTCGCGAGGGAACGGCTTCGTGCTTCTTAAATATTAAGTTTTGATACAATCTTTTAAAATATATTTTAGCCCTTCTATTCGGACGACCAAATTTGATATAAAAATCTCCAGCTTGAATTCGGACGACTTAATTTGACTTAAAATTCTATTTGGACGACTTAATTTGATATAAAAAATCTCCTTCTTAAACAATATGATTGGTAATTCCTGTATAAAAAAAAAATATTTTATTCTTTCGCAATGCATGATTCACACTTCTTTTGAAAGGAACTTTCATGTATTTCTTCAGTTCATAAAGCCATTCCTGCGCCACTAATTGTCTTACTGGCTGTTTTATCTCGGAAGTTTGTAGAAATATCCAACTAAAGAAAGCACAGTCATGTCGAAAAATCTCTTTCCCTTTACGATTTCAGCTTCCTCTGTTTCTGAAACTCTTAAAGGTTTTTATTTTCTGTTCCCTTCTGCTCTCTCCTCTCTCTCTCTCTCTCTCGGAAGTTAGAACAGAACATTTAATCTTCAAATTCACAGCAAATTTTAATTGTTATCAAAACTTACGAAAATCTATGCATTTATTATAATAATCTCCCTTTAAAAAAAAAAAAAGTAACTGCCGCTGCTGTTTTATAAATTTCGCGCATTCCTAGCTCGCAGCGCAAAAAGTATTGAACACAAAAATATAAAATTTACAGCGTTTGTAAATAATTGTTTGGAGAACACGCTGAAAATAATCCGTTTTTCGATTCTGGAGATACTTCAAGAGCTATTGTATTTCAAAGTTAAGGTAAGCAAAAAATGCTATCAGTTCGCGTTCGGGACACACTAACAGCAACAGAACCACGAAACTTTGTAGACATGTAGAGCTATGGCCGAATTTTCGCATTTTCGCACCTC
Organism: Macrothele yani; assembly: GCA_039090855.1. NCBI lineage: Eukaryota > Metazoa > Arthropoda > Arachnida > Araneae > Macrothelidae > Macrothele > Macrothele yani. The sequence goes on along the minus strand of CM077006.1, from coordinate 18,960,686 downwards.
GTCGCCCTTTTTTTGAATTTCGATTTAGTTTTACCAGAAATGAAATTTTTAAATTTCACAAAATTCTCTATTTCGCGATTTAATCCATTTAAAAAAAACGGATATGTGACAAACTATAAATCATAACGCACTGCAATTTTTACAGCACAAATTCAGAACAAATATCCTTCTTTTCGAAAAAAAAAAAAAAATTAAGAAAAAACCTTTTTCTGATTTTTAAGCATTTTTTTAAAGGCACGAACGGCTTCCTCTGTCTTTTTTTTTTTTTTTTTTGATTGGAGGTTTAACGACCACCGTGAGCAACTCAATGGGCTATAAGCAGTCGCCCGTCCCTAATTTAGGGCCACTGGTTCCAGGGAAGGGAGAGAGCCAGTGGCGTAAGACAAACACAACATCCATGCCTCACAGGGATTCGAACCCGGACCCCTTTCGGACGAATGATCAGTAGCCATCGCTTAGACCACTGGGGCGGCTCCTCTGTCTTTAGCAGTAACTACACATGAAAGTTTTGGTCCCGTGACCTGCTGCCATGGTGACGCAGCTATGTTTAGCGCTCTCTTCTCACTGGGTGAAAAAACAGGCTGACATAATGCTTAATGACAGAGCTACGCTTTTAAAGTTCGGCGTTTTCCGCCGGTATAAAATAAAATAAAAATGGCGGCTATGGAACATTTCTCTGCTTGAAATTTTCACGAATTGTTCGACCACTTCTACATGACCTACAGATTTGATAATTGTCATATTGATAGGTCTTAAGGTCCGAATACCTAGAAGAGTCTGAAAACAAAAATTAAAATGCGCCTTTAAAACATTGTCTGTTTGAATTTTTCGCGAATTGTTTGCCCATTTCTAAAAGACCTAGAGATTTGAAAATTGTCATGCTGATACATCTTAAGGCTGTCTTTGAATGAGTGTTACGCTTCGTCTTCTGCGATAGATGGCGCAAAATATCACTCCTTGGGCGTGGCTTTTACGTCTTGAGGGATTGTGTTATATCTTTTATTTTGAACAAATTTATTATAAGAATAATCATATGTTATAAACAAATATTTAACCAATTCACCATAGTTATCTTCAAACGTTAATCGGTACCAACGTCACATTCCAATACGGAACACGTTTTAAAGTTATGAACAATGGCACACGTGTTAATGCTATTCACTGGAACACGTGTTACTGTCATCAATGTTAAATACAAGGTGTTAATTTTATTGTTATATTTATTATTATGAACAAATTATAGGTGCATCAATTACAGATCATTTACCGATTAAATTTACTTTATTGTGCCTTTTTATAACTATGGGACTTTTGTTCTACAGTGATCGTATATGGACAAAGACGTGCCCCTTATATGTACTGGCATATAATCAAGCACGGCGTTGTGATTCACCTTTATCCCGTCACTGGAATGGTGGGGGAGTAAAGGTGCCGCTCGTGAAAGAAATCAGGAACATAAACACATATCTTAGTTTACACATACCTTAACTTATGTCTTGTGTGGTTATAAGGAAAACAAACAGGAATCTTATGTGGAAGTAATCAAAATAGTTTAATACGAGAGAATTAGGAACACTAAGGTACCACGTGCGTGGGTGCAGCCGTTAACAATGCCTTACACATAAAATTTACTCTTATTACGATTTTTCTCTATAACGTCTCCGATCATTTCTGCATACATCTATCTATATATATAAGTGCAAAGCTTAGTGATTCATTTTTCTTCCAGTTCCTTTTCTCCTATGCTTTACCTAAATGTTTTACCTAGCTAACTGGGTTTTCATTGTTTTATCATGACCAATACACACGCCACGTGCTCTAAATAGGGTTATGAATTAATTTAAGCAAGTACATGCAATAAAAGGGAAAAGGAAAATAACTTATCTGGTATCTCCATATGTCTTTCAGGTTTTCAACACTGGGCATATACACCTAATTGAGCTGACTGGCGCTATCCGAACTCGGCTCTCCGTTTGGCAACGTTGGGCATATTTCATTTCTCTCTCGTCATACTCGGCACTCAATACCCACGTCTGTTCCTTGTCGCTAAACGCACTCCACTACTCTTGACCAGTGAAAAACCCCTGACCTTCTGAGCTTCACCTTGTCCGCTGATGCCAAGGTCACTTGACCTTCTGAGGGGTTCATCTATTCCGTCAGGTGAACGTTACTTCGCTCCCTTCTTGGGAACTGACCCTTCAACTTTTCCGACCCCCCTATATCCCCTGGGGCCTAAGTATCGTCTCAAGGCTTGAGATTGCCTCTCGCTATCCCCTGGGGCTATCTATGCACGTGCATGTTGGACTAAATTTATTTTAAATAATTTTATTTCCAACAATTGTCCCAGAAGTTGGCGTCAGTGAATGATTGAAGACTTTACCATATTCAGAATGGAAGCGGCCTCTCATTGGCTCCACAATGAAAAGGCAAAATACACGCTGTTACGTTTTAACCGATATAAGTGTTTGGGGGTGGAGCTTAATAGGTAGGCGTAATTTCTGTCTCACATTCAAGTGTTTTCCAGTAATGTACACATTTTCTCTTCAAAAAATGAACTTACAGTAGAATTTAAGATGATCTATAGAAGACGAGATCCCAATCTCACTTCAGTGCCCATTCTTTGATTTCTATTTGGCCTAGATAATTAAAAAAATTAGACAGAAATGAGAGATTTCGTTTCTCCCACACAGAAACACTGCCAAGCTAACTTCTGGCGCTAAATTGGAATACTTTCGAGTCAGATAAATTAAATTTAAAAAAAAATTCTAACAATTTTTTCGGGAAAATGACTGCGACACGTAATAGCTATGGGTCGTTTCTGTTTGTACTCAAAATTTCAAACTTTACAAAGTAATAGTTTTTGAGAAAATGTGTACAAATAATTTTCATTACAGATATGGGACAAAATTTCCGTTACACTCATTCAAAGACAGCATTAAGGCCCAAATGCCTAGAAAAGTCCGAAAAAAAAATGGCGGCTTTGGAACATTTTCTGGTTGAATTTTTCGCGAATTGTTCGACCACTTCTCAATAACTTTGAGGTCTGAAAATTGACATGCTGATAGTCCTTAAGGTCTGGATACCTAAAAAAGTCTAAAAACCAAACAGTTCAAAAGGGAGGCTTAGCTTTACTGTTTTAAAATGCTGCAAAAATTCCATCAAATTTTGATTTAAAATTAAATAGCGCCTAAGCCTGATCCGTTATACGTCATATAACGAATCAGGCTTTGTCATTGACGTCACGACCCTGTTCTAAATCGTGAAGCAGTTACGGATCTTAAATGCCTTTTCTTTCCCTTAATTACTTCTTCTTTCTTTAATTTTATGTTAAAAACATTATAGATTCACCGTTCGGAGAACGGGCATAACTGCTAGTTTTATAAAAGTAAATGCATTAACCATTTACGATTTTGGCCATTTTAAAAGCAAAAGTCTGTGTTAGGGGGCGATCACCCCCAGTCTTTCTCCTCTGAATCCGCTACTGAGTTAGTTATACACCACAGTATTCTTCTGGTGGCTCGTTCCGTACGGGATAACCTTCGTACACCTCCAGCATTGATGACACTTCTTGCTGGCGGTTCGTGGTTTCTCCTGCACTCGGACCACTTTTTGAACGTCAGAAAGAAGGGCTGGCTCATCGCTTTGTGTTTCTGTTCATTGAAGTGGTCCTCACCTGCTCCGCTCAGTGACTTCACGGAGATGCATATCACTTGTCAGTGCGCGATGTAAAGCGCTCAGTGGTTGCTGTTAGCCCACGTTTGTTGCATTCGCATTAGGGTTTTTTTTTTTTTTTTGTTTTTTTTTGGTTGAAGGTTTAAAAAATTATTTATTGGACTTGGTTGACAGATACAGTATATTGACAAAAGTCACCGGACACCTAGAAGAGAAACACAACATAGCATTTATTGACATACATTAGTATGGTGTCGACCACCTTTGGCTTTAATGCATGCACTGACCCTTCGACACATGCTTTCGACAAGGTTTTGGAACACGCAGCGATTGGTATGCGCTTCCATTCAGTGCATCATGCTGTCGCTAACTGTTGCTCAGTAGTTGGCCTTGATTCCAAACTTCTTATGCGGCGCTCTAATTCATCCCATTGGTCATCCTACTGTACTCTAATCTCACTACAAACTGTTCTGTCAAAGTCGCTAGACTGGCTCTCATTCCTTCCGTTTCTGTGTCCTGCACAAAAGGCGATCTCGCTGTAGGTGGCTGGGACCTAAACTCTACTCACTGTGAACGGAAGTCCTACAAGAAAATGACAGAAATAGGTAAAGGCGCCCCCGGTGGCGCAGTTTTCTAAGCGATGGTCTCTGATCATTCGTCCGAAAGTGGTCAGGGTTCGAATCCTGGTGAAGAATGGATGTTGTGTTTGTCTTACGGCATTGGCCCTCTCCCTTCCCTGGAACCAGTGACTCTAAATTAGGGACGGGAGACTGCTTATAGCCCATTGAGTTGCTCACGGTGGTCGTTAAACCTCCACTCAAAAAAAAAAAAAAAAAAAAAAGGTGAAAATAAATTCTTCGGCAGGGAAAGTGATGGTGGAAATTTTCTGGGACAAACGTGGTGCCATTTTAACTGATTTCCTTGAACGGGGTGCAACAATAAACAGTGCTCACTATGTGAAGACATTGAAGAAGCTAAAGGGAGCTATCAGAAGGAAAAGACATGAGATTCCACTTCATCTTGTTGTTTTACACCATGATAACGCACGTCTGCACACCTCAATGGGAACTTAACAGGCTATTGCGAAAATGGGGTGGACGATGATAATAGTTTTGCCAATGGTTTAAACAGAGAGATTCCACTTCATCTTGTTGTTTTACACCATGATAACGCACGTCTGCACACCTCAATGGGAACTTAACAGGCTATTGCGAAAATGGGGTGGACGATGATAATAGTTTTGCCAATGGTTTAAACAGAAAAATTGGTTTAAAGTGGATCCCAAGAAACCTAACCCGTGAACAATGCGAGCAAAGGGTGGACATATGCCGGAACCTCTTGGACTGTTGTGAGAGGGAGGGTGAGGTGTTTTTCGCTAATGTTGTGACGGGAGATGAAACCTGGGTGTTTTTTCATGACCCAGAAACAAAACGTGCGTCAATGAAATGGAACCGCACATCTTCACCTCGACAGAAAAAGGTGAAAACAAATCATTCCGCAAGGAAAGTGTTGGTGACAATTTTCTGGGACAAACGTGGTGTCATTTTGACTGATTTCCTTGAACGGGATGCAACAATGAACAGTGCTTTCACTTCGTGTAGACATTGAAGAAGCTAAAGGAAGCTTTCAGAAGGTAAAGACGTGACTAATTAATACAGACATTTGACGTGGACTAGGATCGTCAAACAGAAGTCATCGCTCTTTCCACGTTTATAAGTGAGTCACGGAAAAATTCTCATTGGCCACCAGCGAGAATCGAACCCAGGGTCTTTCAGTTACGCGCCGAACATGCTTCCACTGCACCACAGCAACCTCGAATTCCTCCAGACTCACATACTAGTTATTTGTTCAGTTGCTGCTTACCATATATCGCCTTCTAGTTATTTGTTCAGTTGCTGCTTACCATCTTTGGTGAATCCCCAGCATTGTGCGGGGCTCCAAGAAGCAACCTGCCAATGTGGCTTGACAGTTGTCTTATGTGAGTCTGGAGTAATTCGAGGCCGCTGTAATGCAGTGGAAGCATATCCGGCGCGTAACTGGAAGACCCTGGGTTCGATTCCCGGTGGCGGCCAATTATAATTTTTCCGTGAATCACTTATAAACGTGGAAAGAGCGATGGCTTCTGTTTGATGTTCCCAGTCCACGTCAAATGTCTGTATTAATTATTCACTCGCCGTCTAATTATTTCTTCAGTTGCTACTTACCATCTTTGGTGAATCCCCAGTATTGTGCGGGGCCCCAAGAATCAACCTGCCAAACTGGCTTGGCAGTTAGTGTGCGTGAGTCTGGAGGAATTCGAGGCCGCTGTGGTGCAGTGGAAGCATATCCTGCGCGTAACTGGAAGACCCTGGGTTCGATTCCCGATGGTGGCCAATGATTATTTTTCCGTGAATCACTTATAAACGTGAAAAGAGCGATGACTTCTGTTTGATGTTTGATAAAGACGTGACATTCCACTTCATGGTGTTGTTTTACACCAAGATAACGCACGTCCCCACACTTCAATGGAGACTTCACAGGCTATTGCCAAAATGGGGTGGACTGTGATGCCCCAACTCCCCTACAGTCCCGATTTGGCTCCTTTTTCTTGTTTGACCCTTTGAAAAACACTCTTCGTGGGTAACGTTTCGACGATGTGACAGACGTTAAACTGGCTGTGAACTCATAGGTGAGACGACAGTCGCAGGAATTTTTTCAAAATGGATTTTACCAATGGGTTCAAAGATGGTGGAAATGTATAGAAAGTGATGGACAATACTTTGAATAGGCTACCATTATTAACAATATGTCCAAAGTATTTTTTTCATTTTTTTTTGATTGAAGGTTTAACGACCTCCGTGAGCAACTCAATGGGCTATAAGCAGTCGCCCGTCCCTAATTTAGGGTCACTGGTTCCAGGGAAGAGAGAGAGAGTCAGTGCCGTAAGACAAACACAACATCCATGCCTCACCGGGATTCGAACCCGGACCCCTTACGGACGAATGATCAGAGGCCATCGCTTAGACCACTGCGCCACCGGGGCGGCCCAAGTATTTTGCCACAAAGTTTCACAATTATTATTTTTTTTTTTTTTTGGAGGTTTAACGACCACCGTGAGCAACTCAGTGGTCCATAAGCAGTCGCCCGTACCTAATTTCGGTCCATTGGTTCGAGGGAAGGGAGAAAGCCAGTGCCGTAAGACAAACACATCATCCATGCCTCATCGGGATTCGAACCCGGACCCATCTCAGACGAATGATCAGAAGCCATCGTTTAGACCATGGCTTTCACATTTTTGCTGCTAGAAATAAAAATCTTACGAGGGACGAGGCATTACTTTCAGGATGCCCTTTGTACTTTGGATCGCCTTGAGTGTACTGGACATGAGATTTTCATTGAAAGAAGCACCTGATATTTTTTAGCAAGCGACTAATTAATTACACCCGAGCGCTCTGTTGCTTTCTCACTTTAAATGTATACACTTGTGATTCATGTTCTCACTGATGTTTCAGAACATAATATTTTCAGTAATATATCATTCATGTCTACATTTCAAATGAAAAAATAATAATAATAATAAGTGTAGCATAGTTATGCTCACTTACTTTTTGTCTCTATTTACATAAAATCACTTCCTAGACTTCAGATCGCTGACAAACCTTCTCATGCCGATAAATGTTGAAAAGGATTAAAGGTTGTCCGTATTTTTTGCCTTAGATTTCAGAGGTCGGTACACAAGTTCAAAAGACTCGGGAAATACAGGGCAAGAGTGGCAACATTGTTTTCCGTTGCTCAATATATTTCCTGCTGAAGGTTTTGTTTTATCACAAGGATCCTGATTCCTTGAACTTTGTCATTACTTTCGGACTCTATACGTTCGAATTATTCCTGTAAGAAACGTGGGAGCTGATTTGGCTCAATGCTTCTTTCGTCATTATGTGATCTTTGAACGGGGGAAAGCAGAGTTCTGTTTTGGGCAATGGTACTTTGGTTTGTTTGGTGATAGCTCAGAGAACGTCAGTGAATAAAAAGCGATGAGGCAATACTTGCTATTAATAAAATAAAATTATTGGCACAGAGGTCGGGATTTTTTATTTTTTTTTTTTGCTTGTTTATTTCGTTTCAGACCATCGTATTAGCCTATCACAAAAAACAAAAAATCGAATATATTTATCAGCCCTGATAAAAAAAATTTACTGTCAACGGCATTCCGAACCCAAGTCTTGAAACTTCATCTGCTGTATACATGCAACGGCCAAACTGCAAGGGTTGTTCCAAAACAACTAAGAATGTTTTATAAAGAAAAAATATATATATATACGTACCTTTGATGAAGAAATTAATCGGCGTACAAAACTTGCCTGGAGAGCTTTTGGAAGAAACAGCATAATTTTCAAGAGCAATATGCCATTATGTCTTAAAAGAAAAGTGTTTGATCAATGCATCCTTCCAGTGCTTACGTATGGTGCAGAGACGTGGACCTTAACTAAAAGAGACATACAAAGGCTGCAGACAACTCAAAGCAGCATGGAGAGGTGCATGCTTGGTATAACCAGGAGAGATAAGAAGAGGAACTCGTGGATCCGAAAAATGACGAGAGTGGAAGACATCATGATCAGAGTTAAATCCCTGAAATGGCAATGGGCTGGACATACTGCCAGAAGGACAGACCATAGATGGACAGCCGAAATTTTAGATTGGATTCCAAGGGACAGGAAAAGACCCAGAAAAAGACCACATGGGAGATGGGTGGATGAAATTCGTAAATATGCGGGAGTGACATGGAGGAGACTGGCACAAGACAGACCGTTGTGGAGGAAACTTGGGGAGACCTTCGTCCAGCAGTGGATTGATAATGGTTGACAATGATGATGATGATGATGATATACGTACCTTAATTGTCAAGGAAGTGGTCATTTTTTCGAAATACTGTCCATTGAATCGAATACAGGTGTCCCAACGTTCCTTCCACTTTTTGAATGCATGTCTTCTGGAATTCTTCTTATGAAACGCTGTTGAAGCACCCCTACGCAGCTGTAATGAGTTGTTGATCAGTCTCAAATTGTCGTCCCAGTAATGTCTTTTTTACGTTTTCCAACCGTAGGTTGAAGAAGAGTATATGCTCCAGCTTTGCCCGTCCGCACGATAACTCGCATACAAATGGTTCGGTTTCGATGAAATTTCAGTATGTGGTATAAGAGATCACCTGGGGATGATCCCTATTGAAAATGGGCGAAATGGGGGCAAAGGTCAGGACATAAGAGCGGGATCCATTCCATTGCCCTTATGCATCATAACTTACGTGAAAATGCTTCGATGGTGACAAAACTTTAGTATGTTTTTCCGGAGATATACTGAACCGGTTCTGTTAAATATATCATCGAAATGGTGTCAAAGGTCAGGGCACAGGAGCGAGTTTTATTCCACAGCCATTATCCTCATAACTTGACTAAAAATGATTCTATTGCGACAAAACTTTAGTATGTTGTTCCCGAGGTATACTGAACCAATTCTATTTAATATAATCGAAATGGGGTCAAAGGTGAGGGCACAGGAGCGAGTTTTATTGCACAGCCATTATTATCATAATTTGACTAAAAATAGTCCTATTGCGACAAAACTTTAGTATGTTGTTCCCGACGTATACTGAACCAATTCTGTTTAATATCATCGAAATGGGGTCAAATGCGAGGGCACAGGAGCGAGTTTTATTGCACAGCCATTATCCTCATAACTTGACTAAAAATGATTCTATTGCGACAAAACTTTATCATGTTATTTCGGAGGTATACTGAACCGGTTCTGTTGAATATCATCGAAATGGGATCAAAGGTCAGGGCACAGGAGCGAAATTTATTCCACAGCCAATTATCCTCATAACTTGAGTAATGATTTCTGGTATGTTGGAAAGCGTATTATAATCAATGCATTGCATGATTTTATTAACTTGTTATTGCTTTTCCTGCTTACCCCACCATGAGCGCCAACTGGTTGACGAAAACAATGAATGGTGACACCTCTGTCTGTTGCGTCGGAGGAATTCGGACAGTGGATCGGCATTTACTTTCTCCTTAGTATCCCCCCCCCGTCTGTTACCAGGCGCGGTGAAACTGTACAGAAATGGGACAAACTTCCTTTTGTACGGAAATGGCACTAAGCGATCTGCAATGTACGGAAATGGGACAAAATTCTTTTTGTACGGAAATGGCACTAAGCGAAGCGATCTGCAATGTACGGAAATGGGACAAAATTCCTTTTGTACGGATATGGCACGTACGGATCTGGGGGACAATCATCTGAAATATCTGTGTTTTCCCTCATCTTTCCTTCTTTGGTCTGGAAGCCCAAAAACCATCCCGTTCTGACGGGGAATCTTTCCGATCTCAACTTTTCCCTTCAAGCACAGGATCCAGACTCCTGTCTTGTTATTATTCCCTTGTCTTAGAAGAGCGCGGATTACTTTTTATTGCTTTATTCGGAGCATCTGGGCAGTTGCTGTATGCTCATTATCGCCATTTCGACCATCATTAAAACCTAAACTTGTAAGAAAAGGCCATGTGTTCAAATCTCTCCCTACGTGAACTCTAATGCTGTGAAATGATAAAACTATTAATCATTCATTCATAAGTAATAAAGTAAAATAAACTGGATTTCATGAACAGCCGATGCAGGGAAACGGTCAGTAATAGTTTTACAGGGCTTGGTGCTGAGTTCCGTATTTCAGTGCCTTGTGCGAAGGATTCGTTATTACGTCGCTTTTAGAGAGGTTTTTTTAGGGGATTTAACCCCTGTTTTTCCCGACTGGATCAGATAAATGAAATATCAACTGAAGTTATATTTCTCTCTTGCAGTGAGGAAAGTATTTATTCAGTTGATATGGGGAAGGTGTCAAGCTTTGTCCCGATTTTCATTCATTCTTTACTCCTCGTCGATCTTTTTCCCGTTGAGGTCAGTATTCTCATTGCCTTATCATCCGCGTTCCCCAATTTCACACTCCTGGGGCGAAAATCTTTCGCCACCTTCTCTTCTCTCTGCCTTCCAACCGAATACCCCCAGAAAACTCAAATCCTCGGCTAAGAAACACCAAAACATGTCCCCTTGTTCCTAGAAGGCGCAGGTCTTCCTTAATTGCCTTCCTCTTACCCCTCAGATATCCTTATCTTCCTCCCTCACACTGCAACAACAACAACAAAAAACGTAAATCTAACTTTCCCTCGGATATAACGACTAAGAAGTGAGAGACATGCCCGCTGACCAGCTGCATCAAAATGGCGAAAAAAGGTGCTGAGGGAAGAGAAGATGTTTCTAATTCACTATATTAAACAAATTAGTAAACTATGCAATGCATTGATTATGATACGTTTTCCAAGAAACCAGAAATTATAGGAAAATGCCTTGGTTTTGAGGGTACTAAACTATGGCATAACGTTTGAGGTTCACATACATCAAAATTAAATGTCTTTGTGCCCGTGTTACCTATTTCTATTATCAAGAGCTACCAGACATAAGCCGTTTCATAATTAAAAATCCCTTCTAAATCGGACAATTTTCATAGAAGTTATCGTGCGAAAATAATGGCTAACGAATCTCACACATGCACACTACCCGCAATTGCTAACAAAAAACATTTTTGGCGGAACTGCTTCCAAAGTCGTTACGGAACAATGTATTGCATTTCGCCGCAATCGAAGCATTTTTACGCAAGTTATCACGCAGAAGGGCAGTACAAAAATTAATTAACATCTGTTGCGTACAACATCTGCGCTGCGTCGTGGGTGAAACATCTGCTGAGCCGCCTCGGTGGCGCAGTGGTCTAAGCGATGGCCTCTGATCATTCGTCCGTAAGAGGTCCGGGTTCGAATCCCGGTGAGGCATTGATGTTGTGTTTGTCTTACGGCACTGGCTCTCTCCCTTCCCTGGAACCAGTGACCCTAAATTAGGGACGGGCGACTGCTTATAGCCCATTGAGTTGCTCACGGTGGTCGTTAAACCTCCAATCAAAAAAAAAAAAAAAAAAAAAAAAACATCTGCTAGTCTTAATGCTTTAAGAAAATGTAATGCTTCTCGTATGTTATGGGGGTAACCAAAGACAGTTAGTTTTCAGTCATTTTTTGTAAGAATTGTTACTGAATATACCCAAACACCACAATTTGTGAGCTCCAAAATCGAAAAATTGTGAGCGTGAAAATCGAATAATTTTAAGTAAGTGACAATCCAGGAGGACGGAAGTATATGCTCAGTTCCTAAACCTTGAAATATATTGTATTGATTAATGATTCGATTTTGTCGGTTTCTTTGCACTTCGCTCCGTGGTTCCCCACAAGAGCATACTGAACTGTATCGAAATCAAGCAATTTCTACGTGAGTTATGCTGCGCGCAGACAAACCCTCCTCCCTACCCTGACTAATGATTCATTTAGTATATTTCTGGAACAAGATACTAAAGTACTTGTTGAACGGGATTCACACCTAAATAATATAGCAAACAAATCTACACAAACTCCGTTTACTGGTGTGAAAGTATAATTAAAGAATGAATACAAGGGAAAATTGTATCTCCCGAGCTTTCGCTCTCCAACCGGGAGGCTTTCTCAAGGGTTGCAGACATTACTAACAAGTCCGGCGAGTATAATAAACAGATTTCGAAACACTGATGGTCAGGAACGTCGTATTTTGAAAATTTGATGCTCGAGGCACGAGGCGATACACTGGTTTCTTTCATGCGGGGAATCATCTCAGTATATTCCTCCACGCGGACGGAATATCAACAGATTGGGTATCGTTGCATGCGTAGGGATGCGTGGAGATTTCAATACTCTCTCTGATCAGCGTACCTTTGTAGCCAGTATACGGCGCAATTATCTTTACTTTATCCCATAACGGGACTGCGTTTTTTTTTTGTGCTACTTCCTTAGACAAGGCTGTTAAGGTCTTTCCCGCAATCTGATGTCTCTCATGTGCTCCTTAGTCCTTACAGCAATCGACCTTTTCGTCATTCCGATGTAAACTTTCGACGAACCGCCTGGGTACATCAGAGGTATCATGTACACTCCTGCTTCCGATTTCCTGTCTGGGTTTCTGCACGTGTTTGCTACTGCTCTGTGTATGCTGTTCGGGGATCTGATGCCGATGTGAAGCCCATTGCGTCTCATTAGACTTTTGAATGAGTAAGAGAAATTTCCCTTGTATTCATTCTTTAATTATACTTTCACACCAGTAAACGGAGTTTGTGTAGATTTGTTTGCTATAAGATACTAAAGTTTTGTCGCAATAGAAGCATTTTTACTCAACTTATGAGGAAAATAGCTTTTGATATAAATCTCGCTCCTGTGCCCTGACCTTTGACCCCATTTCGATTATATTAAACAGAATTGGTTCAGTATACCTCCGAAACAACATACTAAAGTTTTGTTGCAGTAGAAGCATTTTCAGTCAAGTTATGAGGATAATGTCTGTGGAATATATCTCGCTCCTGTGCCCTGACCTTTGATCCCATTTCGATGATATTCAACAGAATTGGTTCACTAAGTTCTGACGCATAAGGGCGATGAATGGATCCCGCTCCTGTGACCTGACCTTTGACCCCATTTCGTCCATTTTCAATAGGGTTCGTCCCCATGCAGTTGTCCCCTACCATATAGTACAATTTCACCGAAATCGAACCATTTTTACGCGAGTTATCGTGTGGACAGACAGGCAAACGGACAAAGCTGGAGCGTATACGCTTCTTCAGCCTACGATTGGAAAGCCTAAACAAGTTAGTAAAATCAGGCAATGCGTTGATTATGATACGCTTTCCAACATACCAGAAATCATTACTCAAGTTATGAGGATAATGGCTGTGGAATAAATCTCACTCCTGTGCCCTAACCTTTGACCCCATTTCGATGATATTCAACAGAACCGGTTCACTATACCACCGGAACAACATACTAAAGTTTTGTCGCAGTAGAAGCATTTTTAGTCAAGTTATGAAGATAATGGTTGTGGAATAAATCTCGCTCCTGTGTCCTGAACTTTGAACCCATTTCGATGTTATTAAACAGAATTGGTTCAGTGTACCCCGGAACAAAATATTAAAGTTTTGTAGCAATAGAAGCATTTTTAGGTAAGTTATGAGGATAATGGCTGTGGAATAAATCTCACTCCTGTGCCCTGACCTTTGACCCCATTTCGATTATATGTAACAGAACCGGTTCAGTATGCCTCCGGAACAACATTATAAAGTTTTGTCGCAATACAAGCATTTTTAGTCAAGTTATGAGGATAATGGCTGTTTAATAAATCTCGCTCCTGTGCCATGACCTTTGATCCCATTTCGATGATATTAAACAGAATTGGTTCAGTATGCCTCCGGAACAACATACTAAAGTTTTGTCGCAATCGAAGCATTTTTACGTAAGTTGACGTATAAGGGCGATGGAATGGATCCTCTCCTATGTCCTGACCTTTGACCCCATTTCGCCCATTTTCAATAGGGTTCCTTCCCAGGTTGTCCCTTACCACATGCTAAAATTTTATCGAATCAAACCATTTTTGCGCGAGTTATCGGGCGGACAGATAGACGGACAAAGCTGAACCATATACGCTTATTCAGCCTACGGTTGGAAAGCGTAAAACAGATTACCGAAATTCACTCCTGTCAAACATTGATGCCCTAGTTACAGAAGTATCCTCTCCGAACTTCGGAAGCACAGAGCGAGTGACAGAAAATCATTGAAGGGACCATCTCAATATCTTCTCGCGAACTGATGAGAAGAAATAGCTTTAGTTTTGATGAAATCAAAGATGGTTATTAATATTAACTTTGTCTGAAATTAATGAGCCCGGGGTAATAATTCCGTGGTAAGTTCCATTGCTATATGTTTATAGAGTTACCAGGTTAAGTCAGAAATTCGTCCGGTTTGTAGTTTAAAAGTTTAATTATACAGGAAAGCCATGCGCGCTCACCTCACTTTGCAAAGTAGAAGCCGTTGTTTTCTATAGTTCTTTGCCGCAGTTAAAGAAGAGCCACGAATATACACGGCGGTACCACTCGGAACGCTCCGAGAACAGAAACTGTCTGATGCCAGATTCCACATCCAGCACTGAAGCGAAGTGACGTTTATGTAGGGAGCCGTTATCCGACTATCAGATGGTAGTCGGATGGTGAAAGTTCCGGACTGCATGGAGTATGGTGTATAATATCTCAACCCCTTCCAATTCCTGTAGTTTACGGCGTACCAGTTGTGACGTATATTCTAATTTAACTTTCATTTTTAGTTCCTTTTCCTATGTTAATTTGAGTTTGTTCTCTTTTGCACTTTCGAAAATTAACGTGATATCTCCTCTCTCATGTGAATAAGGTTAGCAACACTTTTGAGGTCAGAGAGAGAGTGACGTATGAATGTGATAAGAACGATAGATAACAAGTAAAATCATGCAATGAATTGATTATGATACGCTTTTCAACATACCAGAGATCATTACTCAAGTTATGAGGATAATGGCTGTAGAATAAATTTCGCTCCTATGTCCTGACCTTTGACCCCATTTAGCCCATTTTCAAAAGGGTTCGTCCCCAGGTGGTCCCCCACCACATACTAAAATTTAATCGAGATCGAACCATTTTTACGCAAGTTATAACGCATAAGGGCAATGGAATGGATCCCGCTCCTATGTCCTGACCTTTGACCGAATTTCGCCCATTTTCAATAGGGTTCGTTCCCAGGTGGTCCCCTAATACATACTAAAATTTCATCGAAATCGAACCATTTTTACGCGAGTTATCGTGCGGACGGACAGACAGGACAAAGCTGAAGCATATACGCTTCTTCAACCTACAGTTGGAAAACGTAAAAAAGGACGATTCAGCAGTTGCTTAGTGTATGTGTGGGTGTGGAGAAGTTCGATCGTTGTTAAGCTAGATTATACGATAGATAATTAAGGTATTATATGTGAAGTAAAAAACTCGTAGTGCTATATTGTGGATTTCATCATTCATTGCTAGACTAATAAAAGGTTATCGTAAGTTTGACTTCTGTATGTGTTTTGTCTGGCCGTAAAAACTTAATTTGAGCTATTCCGTGGAGCTGTTGCATCGCATTCTCATTTAGTTCAACATCTCCTTAGTCATGGTTTTAGACATAGCGTAACACCAATCTCGCACACGAAAAAGGGTGTGCGTAATGCATTCTGGAGGTGTGGCTTGGGGCGTTATCCACTTGAAGCAAGACCAATTTCTTATTGACGAGCACTGGGTGGATTTGGTGTAGAGCATCATGGACCCTCACAATTCCACGGAATGCACAGAATGAATTACCTTTCGAACCGCCCTCTTCGGACCACTGGCTTAAACTTCCGGGCGTTATTTCCGCCACTGGTTTCCAATGGTGGGATGATGTAGGAATACCCACTTTCCATCAGCTGGGACGATACGCCGCGAAAACCTATCGGCGTGTGGATTTCACCGCAATCCACGACACAGCACGAGACACGTTGTCCCGTCTGCTGGGGTGTCAGCTCATGGGGAACCATTCGATATCGCCTGGAGGAGAAACAAAGCTTGTGCAAGTGACGAACGATGGTGGATTGGGAAGACCCCACCACAGCTGCCAGTTGGCGTGTACTAGCACAGGAAATCGCTGTCACAACTTCGAACAGCCAGGGTGTCAGTGTTGGTGGTCGTTTGTCTTCTAGACTGGTATCTCCAGCATTGAAACGCCGGAAGCATTTTCGTACAGTGCTGCTGTCCACTGTTTCCTTACCTTCAACTGCAGAAATTTCTCCGATGCTGCTGCTGCTGCTGCTGCGTTTAACCTTTTTTTTTCAATAATAGACTGGGAACACCCGAAGAACACGTTTATCGACCTGCATCTTTTTTTTTTTTTTTTTTGGTTGGAGGTTTAACGACCACCGTGAACAACTCAGTGGGCTATAAGCAGTTGTCCGTCCCTAATTTAGGGCCACTGGTTCCAGGGAAGGGAGAGAGCCAGGGCCGTAAGACAAACACAACATCCATGCCTCACCGGGATTCGAACCCGGACCCATCTCGGACAAATGATCAGAAGCCATCGCTTAGACCACTGCGCCACCAGGGCTGCACCTCCATCTTTAGCTCACCTTATAACGTAATGTTGCTCCGTGCCGAATGCACGTCATCGGCCTCTTGTATTCCATGGATCGCGGTACCCTGTCGACGATGGTGCGCGTTTCGCTCAAAATTATGTGTAGTTCAAAACGGGACTATCTTTTGACTCACCCTTGTAGTTGCGAAAGCATTTCATTACTATCTGTTTTCGTTTGTATCGACGAACCCCAGTGCCAGTGAGATATCAGTTACTGAGTCGGCAACTGCTTACGTTGTGAGAAATTTTCGGCGATTGATAGATTTTGTCGGCAGTGGTGTGCATCTCAAGGAGGAAGAATAAAATGGATAAATTGCAAGTCATTTTGCCACCATTTTGTTCTAGTAATAATTACTTACTCCCTCTGTAACACCACAAACCAATCTATGTAATTTCTCCTTTAAAAAAAAAAAAAGTGATGGCTTAATTAATTTCAAGTACTCTGCGAAATAGAGGAGCAACTTGGCGTGAGTAACACTTGATCAGCTGGTTTTGTGAAGAAGCACGTGAATGCCCGGAAGAGAAATCGAAGAAAAAAAAGTGTTGCCAACCAGAACTACAAGAATCCTGTTCAGAGAAACGACCCTTACCTACGATCAGAAGTGACGATTAAGCTTCTGACTGGCTAAGCAAAGGGGTGTGTGAATTTTTTATTTTTTTTTAAAGTTTACAACGTAAGCGATGCCATCAAGGACAGATCTCAGCAGTAGATAAGTTTCGTGTATTTGCGATTGTAAACTCCGCACGTACTAGAGATCAGATAACACGAAGGTTAACAGGTCCGGTTGTTAGTCTTTTTCTTTCTTTCTTTTCAGAATTTCTAAGTTTGTATATAATTAACTGTTTGAAATCGATCGATCTCTTCTGTGCAGGTACCAACTTTTTTTGGTGAAGGCTATTTCTTTCTGATATGCATGCAATCGCGTAAAAATAGCGACGTTTTGTTCCATCAGTAGGTTTTATGGTGGAAGTTCGAATGTGAACAAGCCACTCTGGATAGTTCTAGCATACGCTTCTTCAACACTTTAATAAAACGGCCAGAGGCGTAGCAAGGAATTTCTGCGCCCGGGGTAAACAGCAAAATATTGCGTCCCAATCTACTTTTTGTACGACCACTGTGAGCGACTCTAAGGGCTACAAGAAGTCGCATATACCTAATTGAGTACCCCTGGTTCCAAGAAAGGGAAAGAAAGCTAGGGTCGTAAGACAAATGCACCACCCATACCTCATCCAATCCTCGAACTGGAGCCCACTCGAAGGAACACCAACAAAACAAAATTAACGGCATACTCCAATGTTATCTCCATGCGAGAGGCACAATCAAACTGTGGTGCCACATTGGCACGAGGAGCCGACTTCTAAGCGTACGCCCGAAGTTGGTCAGGGTTCGAATCCCTGTGCCATATGAACAGTGTGCTTGTCCTACCGCAGTTGCTCTCACGTGCTCCTTTTTTAAGTCCCGGGTCCGGGCCCGTAATAACATTTTATATATTGGGCGCGGCCCGGGTTTTTAACATTTGTGCATATTTTTCTTATGCGGAGAAGGAAAAAAATGAAGCATATCGTTTTATTCCTATCATCATCATTGTCAACCATTATCAATAAACTGCTGGACGAAGGTCTCCCCAAGTTTCCTCCACAACGGTATGTCTTGTGCCAGTCTCCTCCATGTCACCCCTGCATCGCACTGGCCGCTGCCTTGGCCAGGTACATTCCAGCTGCCGGAGACTGAGGGCCAAGATTTAAGTTGTGGAGTCATTTTGGAGGGGTTTGGCCATAACTCACCACGCTGGCCAAGCGGGTTGGTGAGTGTGGGATAGAATTTCCTCTAATCCCGATGGTACAGTTATACCGCTATTGGCGGTCGTCAGAGCCCCTTTAGTAGGAACAGGATGCACCACGAGAAGGCGGGGTTGACATTTGTCATGTTAGTACTTCCCGTTAATGTCGACCCCCAAAAATAGAGAAAGGATATTAATAATAATAATAATAATAATAATTATCCTAGTTGTAAATGAATTTATGGCACCTCTATTCATAGTGATTGTGGAATAACTTTTTTACGGGTCTTATAGAGGTTATTTTTCATGAAAGTTGGTTGTCAAATTTTCGAACTAAAGCCTAGTTCGTCATCAGGACTACGTCTTCCTTATTTAGTTCGTCATCAAGTTCGTCATCAGGACTACGTCTTCCTTATTTAGTTCGTCATCAAGACGTAGTCCTGATGACGAACTAGGCTTTAGTTCGAAAATTTTGACAACCAACTTTCATGAAAAATAACCTCTATAAGACCCGTAAAAACGTTATTCCACAATAATAATAATTATTATTATATGCATCATATTCAGGTAATAAAATGCCTTTAATTTTGTTTCCCAAGTGTATCAAGTGAATTCGTTTACCTAATTAACTACATTTAATTTGTTTCATTCAAATTTAAATAAGGATTTTGAACTCTTAAATTGCATTAGAATTTTTTTATAAAATTTACGCAATTTCTGCATGACATGAGAATTGAGCGTTCCTGTTTTTCCTGACGGATTTGGTTCGATTTAGCATTGAGAAAATGTGCATTGCATATATAGGTCGTAATGATTTTTAAAGGAACTTTATAATATTAGCTGTTTTCTGAAACAAAAACTTTGTTGAAAGCAAAAAATGAAAAAAAAAATGTAATAAATAAAAAACAAAAGATCCCATCATATCATTTAAATTCTACAATATGAAGCAATATGAGACCATACTCCTTTCATGATATCAAATTAAGGCCTTGTATTTATTTAGATACCGGTGCCCAGTGATGAAGTAAAATTTCGTTTTTTTTTTTTCAGTTGCGTATAATTACAATCGGTATTTTAACGTGAAAATCGTTGACGGTATATTCGGCTGATTATTATTTTTTTTTTCATTTTTTTTTTTTTTTTACATCGGGACTATTTTATATTATGCCGCGTTGGTTAGTATTGACAGCGGCAGAATACATATACACTGCCGGAAAGTGGAAAAAGAACACCAAAAAGGAATTGGCGGACGATCATGAAATTTACATATGTTATTGGGGTCGAGTTTACGTAGGTGTGATGTTAATTTCGGGACCAACCGGTGAGCGCTTACTCCACAGCACGGCATAATATGCAAATTATCGTCGGTGGTATTTAAGGAGTACGGCGAAGTGAATGTAATCAGTCGTCGGCGTACGGACACGTGCGAAGACCCTGAAGAAGCTGCAATGCCTGGGAAATGGAAGACTTGTACGATTTCAGCAGTTATCGGACTTTGAGCGAGGTCGTCTAGTCGGACTCCGCGAGGCCGGGTGGTCGTATCGTCGTATTGCGGAGCGAATTGGACGGGAAGTATCGGTGGTGGTACGATGGTGGCGTAGATGGTCCGAGGAACATTCCCACACGAGAAGACGTGGAACCGGGAGTCACAGACGGACTGATGTGCGGACCGATCGACGCATAAGAAGAGCGGCGTTGTCAAGCAGAACATCCACTGCGACGCAAATTCGAGCTGCCGTTGCACCTGAGGTGATTGTGCGAACAATCCGCAACCGTCTACTGGATGCAGGACTACGTGCACGTGTGCCTCTGGCATGTATACCTCTGACTCCAGCCCACCGCCAGGAACGGCTGCAGTGGTGTCGCCAACGTCTGCACTGGAGAACGCAATGGCGATCTGTCGTGTTCAGAGATGAAAGCAGATTCTGCTTGGGAGCCTCCGATGGCCGTATGCGTGTTCGCAGACGCACAGGGGAGCGTCTCCACCCTTTCTTGCATCCGCCAGCGACACACAGGGCCTACATCTGGTCTCCTGGTGTGGGGAGCGATCAGCTATCACTCCCTTACACAACTAGTGTTTGTACCGGGTACGTTAAACAACACCTCCTACATCAACATCATTCAGCCCGTTGTTGTGCCATTTGTAAGGTCGGTCCATCGTGGTGTTTTCCAGCAAGATAACGCACGCCCACACACTGGACGAGCAACGCAACATGTACTTCAAGGTGTGAGACAACTTCCATGGCCTGCACGTTCACCGGATTTGTCCCCCATTGAGCACGTGGGGGATTTTATGGGACAACGACTTTTCCGGTCTCCACGGCCAGCCATGACCATCCCCAATTTACGCGTCCAGGTTGAGAATGCTTGGAACTCAATACCCTAAACTTACATCCAACATCTGTACGACAGACTCCATGCCAGAATTGCACAGTGTGACGCAGTTCATGGCGGTTCAACCTCGTGCTAACCATGTTATATGGAAATGTTATTTTTCAGTTTACCAGCAAATACAGCTGTATTTTGCCATATTGTTTTGATCACGTTATCCTCTGTATTCCGTTATTATACTGTATAAATTTCGTTGGTATCAGACGTCTCCTTCTTGGTGTTCTTTTTTCACTTTCCGCCAGTGTATTTTCGGTTCTGGAAGTTATAAAACGTCGATTATGTTCTTCTGTTTAATTGCTGAGAAACAAGAATTTTACAATAATAAGAAAAAAAGCATTGATGTAACAAATATATAAGTGTCATTACTGAAGTAAAATTTCTGGTATTGTTCAAGGAAATAATTATTTAAAAAACGCTCTTTCTTGATTCACTTTCAGCATGTTTACTATATACTTCTAGAACAAAAAACATCATTAGAGGATGTCTTACCTCATAGTCTCTCATAACTTCTCAAAACCAGAATTCCGTCTAAAGCTTGAGAATTTAATCTCGATCTTCTTTCTTCTAACACCCTACCCGCTGCATTAAAGGCCCGTTTACTTGCAGTGCTGTTAGCTGGTATGCACAATACACGTCTTGCAGTACTGGCTAATTTGGGGAATTTTGAATCTTTCCACCAAGACAGCAAATTCTTAGCTTCTAAGTGATGGACTCCTACTTTCAAATCGATGTAGCTACATACTTCATCTTCTTGAGGAACATCTAAATTAAATTCATCTTCCAGTTCTTCAAACATACTTGATGACGTACGTTTAGGCGTTGGCAGTTCCTGTATTGTCGATACTGAAGCCGATGTTTCCGCTTCGTTAGTTTCGTCGATCATAGAACGTATTTGTGAATGCACATGTTTTCTTTCATTTTCCGATAACATTTTTGACGATTTGAAGTTCGGATGTTGAAAGGCTGCCGTTTTATGCAAATCGTTAATATCTATTTTGCCGTGCAACCATTTTTCTGTTTTTTCTTCAGTATTACTAAAATATCTGAATCTGTTGGGGAAACGGCGCAGTGCTTCATGAGCTAGTGACACCAGAGAAGTACCATATGTAAAGTGAGATGCAAATCTCCCTCAAGATTAGTGGCTTCCTCAAACCGTTTTAGAAATTTTGTCAAAACAGACAAAATATCAGAATTTAACCATACGAAAGGCTTCGTTTTTGATAGCCAAAACATCCCTAATATCACTTAACTGGTCGTTTACGGATTCCAGCATAGCACACAAAGTATTCCAGCGAGTTTCGACTTCTTAATAAACAGATTTTTTCAACTGGGACACAGTTCCTGATTTTTTTAAGTAAGTAACAAGCGATTTACAATTTTCTACACTTGTTTTCAAATCTGGGAGTACTTCAGTTGCTCCTGTAAAACTGTGTTTCAATACAGTGTTCAAGAGGTGGCAGGCACAAGTTAAACTACGAAAACATCTTAATGCCGAAACTATGTTTGCCCCTTCATCACTTTCAAAAATGTACATTGAGCAATCAGATACCACATTTTCAAGGGTTGCAAAAGTTCTGAATTTATGTTTTCTCCTGTCTTTGGCAGATGAGGAAATGCAGTCGTTGTTAACACCACACTTCTCAAACTGAAGTCATTATCTACAAAGTGACAGGTAACAGCCATATATGCTTCATTCCTAAAGGGAGAGGTCCGCATATCAGTTGTTTATAGCGCAACCAAACTTACGTATCAATTCGTTCATTCGTATAACGTATTCTAATCTTATAGTGTCAGCTGAACTTTTGACTTGCCTTGAAAGTGTAGTCCTGTGAGGTAGCACATCCTTCGCTGGAACTGATCTTTCTGTTGCACCCGTAACAATTAAGCACTGTGCTACCTCCAGAAATCCTTGTCTTTCGATGATATCAAAAGGTCGCATATAATTAGTGCAGAGTTTTGCACAAGCTTTCAGTATTTTCTCCTTTACAGTGGCAGATACCTTTTTCTTTCTTTCTTTAACTAAGAAATTATCCAAATTCGTTAAAGTCGGTTGTTTACTGCAAACTTGAGTGTGTCTGGTAAGTCTGCTAGATCCCATCGAATACGTATACTTTAATATCTGTTTACACTTAATACATTGAACGTACCAACTTTTTTATTAGTTTCCAACTCAATTATTTCTTCGAAATACTTCCATGCATCAGATTTTCCGCGTTTATTCGGGGAAGTCGCATATTCTCAGGCATCGATTTTCCGTTTTATGTTTTCTCGCTCATTGTTAGTCATTATTGCGCGCTAGTCA
Source organism: Macrothele yani (assembly GCA_039090855.1). NCBI lineage: Eukaryota > Metazoa > Arthropoda > Arachnida > Araneae > Macrothelidae > Macrothele > Macrothele yani. Next base: position 18,937,455 of record CM077006.1, on the reverse strand, counting down.
ATGTTGCGAGCTGAAGTGAAATATACGTCAGACCTCAGAGAAGATTTAGCCTTTGCTCCTAATCGAAACCAAAACCACTGGAAAGAGTTTCACTTCTTTGGTCTTTGAATGATTCGTCGTTTGAATGATTTCCAGTGGCTTTGGAAACCACTGGAAAGAGTTTCAGTTTCACTCCTTTGCTCTTTGAATGATTCATCATGAAGGGAGGAACAAACGAAGGTGAGTGTTTGAGATTTTCAGTTGGCACAGGATATCAATTCCTGTTGCCCCGGTGGCGCAGTGGTCTAAGCGATGGCCTCTGATCATTCGTCCGTAAGGGGTCCGGGTTCAAATCCCGTGAGGCATGGGTGTTGTGTTTGTCTTTCGGCACTGGCTCTCTCCCTTCCCTGGTACCAGTGACCCTAAATTAGGGACGGGCGACTGCTTTATAGCCCATTGAGTTGCTCACGGTGGTCGTTTAACCTTCAATCAAAAAAAAAAAAAAAAAAATCTCCCTTCCTCCTCCTAATCCCCCTCCCTAGCAGCCCAGGGTAATTGGCCTAGCCTCTGCATTGTGCAAGTCGGCTCACATTCATGTTTCATCCGAATGACTGAAAAATACGATTTTTCATATTTTAGCTACCAGAACTTTAAATTTTAGTCCAGGAAAAAATACATAGTTGTTATGTGGAACACTCACAGACGTTTTGAAGTTATGAAATGCACGCGAAATACGCAGTTAAAAATAATTGAAAATTTTAGGCAAAGAACAAATGAGAGACTAAAAGCCGAACCATTCATTTGTGCGTTTCCCATAGTCAAAAATTTGATATAAGAGCCCGCCCGGGCTTTTTGTCATAGCCCGGGCCAGTGCTCATCTCTATATCTCATACTCCACGTGTTACATTGTAAGACAGAGTTACTTTTTACATCACATCTTCTGCGCTGAGCATTCACAGGTTTTTCTTTGACGTGCTAACATCCCTTTCCATTTCATGTCGTGTCGGAATTAATGTCTTATTTATTAATATGGATGAATTTAATATTGAGGACATTGAAAAAGGCGTCAAGGCCAGCAAATACGTGCTTTGAATTACACTGGCGGAAAGTGAAAACAGAACAAGAAGAAGGAGACGTCTGATACCAACGAAATTTATACAGTATAATAACGGAATACAGAGGATAACGTCATCAAAACAATATGGCAAAATACAGCTGTATTAGCTGGTAAACTGAAAAATAACATTTTCATGTAACATGGTTAGTACGAGGTTGAACCGCCATGAACTGTGTCACACTGTGCAATTCTGGCATGGAGTCTGTCGTACAAATGTTGGATGTAAGTTTGGGGTATTGAGTTCCAAGCATTCTCAACCTGGACGCGTAAATCGGGGATGGTCGTGGCTGGCCGTGGAGACCGGATAAGTCGTTGTCCCATAAAATCCCATACGTGCTCAATGGGGGACAAATCCGGTGAACGTGCAGGCCATGGAAGTTGTCTCACACCCTGAAGTGCATGTTGCGTTGCACGTGCCGTGTGTGGGCGTGCGTTATCTTGCTGGAAAACACCACGATGGACTGACCTTACAAATGCCACAACAACGGGCTGAATGATGTTGATGTAGGAGGTGTTGATTAACGTACCCGGTACAAACACTAGTTGTGTACGGGAGTGATAGCTGATCGCTCCCCACACCAGGAGAACAGGTGTAGGCCCTGTGTGTCGCTGGCGGATGCAAGAAGGCTGGAGACGCTCTCGTGTGCGTCTGCGAACACGCATTCGGCCATTGGAGGCTCCCAAGCAGAATCTGCTTTCATCGCTGAACACGACAGATCGCCATTGCGTTCTCCAGTGCAGACGTTGGCGACACCACTGCAGCCGTTCCTGACGGTGGGCTGGAGTCAGAGGTGTACACATGCCAGAGGCACACGTGCACGTAGTCCTGCATCCAGTAGACGGCTGCGGATTTTTCGCACAGTCACCTCAGGTGCAACGGCTGCTCGGATTTGCAGCGCAGTGGATGTTCTGCTTGACAACGCCGCTCTTCTTATGCGTCGATCGGTCCGCTCATCAGTCCGTCTGTGACTCCCGGTTCCACGTCTTCTCGTGCGGGAATGTTCCTCGGACCATCTACGCCACCATCGTACCACTACCGATACTTCCCGTCCAATTCGCTCCGCAATACGACGATACGACCACCCGGCCTCGCGGAGTCCGTCTAGACGACCTCGCTCAAAGTCCGATAACTGCTGAAATCGTACACGTCTTCCATTCTCAGGCATTGCAGCTTCTTCAGGGTCAACTCACGTGTCTGTACGCCGACGACTGATTACATTCACTTCGCCGTACTCCTTAAATACCACCGACGATAATTTGCATATTATGCCGTGCTGTGGCGTAAGCGCTCACTTGTTGGTCCCGAAATTAACATCACACCTACGTAAACTCGACCCCATTAACATATGTAAATTTCATGATCGTCCGCCAATTCCTTCTTGGTGTTCTTTTTTCACTTTCCGGCAGTGTAGTTGAACTACAGGCATTGCATAATTATATTTCATTTAATTCAGAAAACAACGTTTATGAATGTAATTTTCACAATTTAAAGTCTACAATAGTTTCGCTGAAAACTATGGTTCAGCTTCGTCAGGACTAAGCGTTTTCATGTGTTACTTCTGACGATGTTACCAGTTTCACGTGTCTAACGCCTCGTGCGGCCATCAGATTGATGAATGCTTTCCATGCGCTTGATAGTTATGGAGATGATGATAAATCATTTACCAGGTTATTACGGTTTTGAAATACACAGTCTAATCATATTATTATGACCACCTCCTATTTTTGACGTCAACAGCGCGTAGCCAATGAAAGAAGGTACGTGTTGTGAGCTGGCTTGGGGGTATATGAGGTGTGCTTTAGGCATTCTGAAAACATATCACTCGTTGCTGTCATGGATAAAAGGAGCGATTTATCAGATTTGCAAAAAGGGATGATTATCGGCTTTCTGGCCAAGGGTGGCAGTATTTCTGAAACAGCGCCAGTTCATGAACTGCTCGCGTGGTGCTGTGGTTAAAGTGTATCATCATTAGAGAAATGACACCATTGGGAATAAGCGAGTGGAAACTGCGGAGCACCACGTGCCATTGATGTGAGAGGTGAACGTCGGCTTCGAAGGTGCGTGAGGGCCGATCGACACGCTATAGTGGACCAACTCACTTGCCGAATGAACCAGGGGGCTACCGGAAGTGTGTCTAAAACTAGAGTTCAGCGAATCCTGCTGCGTATGGGGCTCCCATGCAGAAAGATGGTCACTGCGCCTATGCTAACGAAGGCGCATCGGCAGAAAAGGCTTACATTTGCACAGCAGTATCGGAATTTGACCTCCGCTGTTTGGCAAAGGATTGCCTTTTCCGATAAATCACGTTTTCTGCTTCATCAAACGGATGGACGTTGGTGTATAAGGCGAGAAACATCGGAGAACAAGCACTCTTTAACCATTGCTGGAAGAACACAAGGTGGTGGGGGCAGCGTTATGGTCTGCGGAATGTTTTAGTGACATTCCCTGGGCACACTCATACTTGTGGAAGGCACTACGGACCGAATTCGTTATGAATCCATCCTGACAGACCACGTACACCGATACATGCTGATTGTCTTCCCTGGGGCGGATGGGATTTTCCAGTACGACAACGCGACGTGTGACACAGCTAGAAATGTCCGAGAGTGTTTGGAAGAGCACGATAAAACTCCAAAGTACTTCCCCTCAAATTCCCCAGACTTAAACCCAACTGAACATCTCGATCGTGTTGTTCGCTCTATGAATCCTCCGCCACGCACCCTCCCTCCAGCAGGTATCCTGGGGTATCTGGTACCATAATGTCAACTGCAGGTTCTCCAGTTCCCATACATTTCGGGGTGGTGGTGATTTAGCTGGATCCAGCTTTTCCAAGTCGAACCACAAATGTTCGATTGGGTTCATTTCAGGTGAATTTGTAGGCCAGTGGTTCAGTGAACCAGCATGTTCATTGAACCACTGTTAGACAATTCTGGCAGTGTCGCATGACGCATTACACTGTTGGTAATGACCATCACCAGCTGGGAACACAGTTGCCTTGAATGGGTGAACTTGGTCAGCAACAATGTTCAGATACATGACAGCTGTAATGGATTGTGATATTGGGATAATGGGCCTAAAGTGTCTCAAGAAAACATCGAACAGAACATAACACCGCCGCCGACGACCTGTTTCCGCCCAACAGTGCATCCAAGTGCCATTGTCTCGGTGTATCCGCGCTCGGCCGTCTACGTGATGCACCAGGAATCTTGATTCGTCAGACCAGGCCACTTTCTTCCAATCATCGACTGTCCGATTTCGATTATCTTGGGTCCATTTCATGAGTTCTTGGCAATGACGTGCAGTGAGCATGGGAACCCGGCTGGGTCCTTCGGCTACACAGGCCCATGCGCAGAAGGCTGCGATGAACCACTGTTGTAGCTGCGGGTGATTTGTCGCACTGTGGCCCTGCGGTCGCTGTGAACAATGCGCGACAGTCTCCGCTCTCCTCTGGCATCAATGAACTGCGGACGACACACGACTGGACGACGGTTCGTCGTTTGGCCATCTATGTACCACTTTTGACACGTACACACTACAGCGGCACGTGAACAACCCACAAGCCGCGCCGTTTCCGAGATTGGAGTTCCCAGCCCCTGTGCCATCACAATTTGTCCTTTGTCAAACTCCGATAAATTGGCAGCTTTTCCCATTCTGACTCCGAACACTCCACTAACCGAAAGCCGGTCCTCGGGTTGTATATATACTGCTCTGTGAATTTCATCTGCGCCACCGTTCGGTCTTCAGGCGTGTTAATTTCTGTAGGCTAGGAGTGTTCATAATTGAATATCTCATCAGTATATATGATAATGTAACACGGAGTTTTTTCCATTGCAATCGCGTCGGAGGATGAGCCTAGTCGGCTCGATTATTCTCACCTTTTTTTAATGTAAACTGTATTTTTAACTATGCCAAGTTTGTAATTTAAGGTTTTAACTGATCTTAGATTTTAGTGTTTTTGCGACTGTAATATCGTGCATCGACGGGCTTCTTTTGAATCTTCTTCAGTATATAGACAAAGGATCTATAACGAAGTAAATTTCTCCGTCATTTCTGTTCACGCCAGGATTCGAACCCGGATCCCCTCATTCCGGAATAAGTCACTCTACCAATTGAGCTACGCGGACGTTTTTATTCTGATTAATATCTGCCTCTATGTCGTGTGCGTCCTTCTGGCAGGTACGTCACATCTCCTGGTACGTTACATCATCTCCCCCTTATTTTTTTTTTTTTTTTTCGAAGTGCTGGAGAAAGGATTCTCTGAGTTTTCCTATCTCGCGGTGTGGAAAGAACATCACACCATTGCGAGATTTTGAACGGTCGGGTCATCCGGATAGTTCGTGCGCCATTATAACGAAGTAAATTTCTCTGTCGTTTTTGGTCGACACCAGGATTCGAACCCGGATCCCCTCATTCCGGAATAAGTCACTCTACCAATTGAGCTACGCGGACGTTTTATTCTGATTCCTATCTGCCTTTATGTCATGTGCGTCCTTCTGGCAGGTACGTCACATCTCCTGGTACGTTACATCATCTCCCCCTTATTTTTTTTTTTTTTTTTTTTTTTCGAAGTGCTGGAGAAAGGATTCTCTGAGTTTTCCTATCTCGCGGTGTGGAAAGAACATCACACCATTGCGAGATTTTGAACGGTCGGGTCATCCGGATAGTTCGTGCGCCATTATAACGAAGTAAATTTCTCTGTCGTTTTTGGTCGACACCAGGATTCGAACCCGGATCCCCTCATTCCGGAATAAGTCACTCTACCAATTGAGCTACGCGGACGTTTTATTCTGATTCCTATCTGCCTTTATGTCATGTGCGTCCTTCTTGCAGGTACGTCACATCTCCTGGTACGTTACATCATTTCCCCTTCATTTTTTTTTTTTTTTTTTTTTTTCGAAGTGCTGGAGAAAAGATTCTCTGAGTTTTCCTATCTCGCGGTGTGGAAAGAACATCACACCATTGCGAGATTTTGAACGGTCGGGTCATCCGGATAGTTCGTGCGCCATTATAACGAAGTAAATTTCTCCGTCATTTTTGGTCAACGCCAGGATTCGAACCCGGATCCCCTCATTCCGGAATAAGTCACTCTACCAATTGAGCTACGCGGACGTTTTATTCTGATTCCTATCTGCCTCTATGTCATGTGCGTCCTTCTGGCAGGTACGTCACATCTCCTGGTACGTTACATCATTTCCCCTTCATTTTTTTTTTTTTTTTTTTTTTTTTTTTTTTTTAAGTGCTGGAGAAAGGATTCTCTGAGTTTTCCTATCTCGCGGTGTGGAAATATCATCACACCATTGCGAGATTTTGAACGGTCTGGTCATCCGGATAGTTCGTGCGCCATTATAACGAAGTAAATTTCTCCGTCATTTTTGGTCAACGCCAGGATTCGAACCCGGATCCCCTCATTCCGGAATAAGTCACTCTACCAATTGAGCTACGCGGACGTTTTATTCTGATTCCTATCTGCCTTTATGTCATGTGCGTCCTTCTGGCAGGTACGTCACATCTCCTGGTACGTTACATAATCTCCGCCTTATTTTTTTTTTTTTTTTTTTTTTTTTTTTTTTGAAGTGCTGGAGAAGGGATTTTCTTATTTTTCCTATCTCGCGGTGTGGAAATAACATCACACCAATGCGAGATTTTGAACGGTCGGGTCATCCGGATAGTTCGGGCGCCATCATAACGAAGTAAATTTCTCCGTCATTTCTGTCCACGCCAGGATTCGAACCCGGATCCCCTCATTCCGGAATAAGTTGCTCTACCAATTGAGCTACGCGGACGTTTTATTCTGATTCCTATCTGCCTTTATGTCGTGTGCGTCCTTCTGGCAGGTACGTCACATCTCCTGGTACGTTACAGATCCTGTGAGAGACTATTCTCAATCAAACGCATGTACATAACATGGGATGCTGGGGGGGGGGGGACTGAAAGCCTCTTGACCAGGGCCGCAATCTGGCTAAGTCGGTCACTGCAAATATATATTCCTTGGGGTTGCATAAGAGCAGAACCAGAACAGAGCGGCCCACTGGAAATTCTCCCGGTGTCCCGGGGGCCCAGTCCGCGCCTATCCTGCTGTAATCCCCGGCCAAGGAGCCCTACGAAATATTAGGCAAGTGTCCTGTCCATAATAATTTTGTCAGTCAGTACATACACTGAAGAGCAATTGAATTAAAGATACCTGTCTAGTAACGTGTAGCACCATCTTTCGCCCTGATGACGGCGGCGATTCGTCTCGGCATGGACTAGACAAGACACCGGAAGCGTTGGGAAGCCATACGGATCCACGACCCCTGAACAAGCTCCCACAGTTCACGAAGATTTGATGGAGAGGGGTCAGAGCCTCGAACATCTCTCTCGATGGCATCTCAGATGTGCTCGAAGGGATTGAGGTCAGGTGACCTAGCTGGCCAAGGAAGCGAGGTCACGTCGGTGGAAGGTTCATCCAACCATTCGGATACAATTCGGGAGCTGCATTGTCTTGTTGCAGGATGAGGTCCCTAGTGGGATGTTGAAGACGCACAAACGGGGGCAAATGGTCGTCCAGGATATCCTGGTAACGTTGACCTGTGAGGGACGATGTCACACGCACGTACCAGGGGTCCCATTTCAGTCCACGTAAACAGCCCCCAGACGAGAATGCCACCCCCACCAGCTTGAAGAGTACTCTGCTGGCAAAAAGGATCCATCGCTTCATGTGGTTTGCTCCGTACTCGTATCCTGCCATCCGCATGTACCAACGTGAATCTCGACTCGTCAGTCCAGGTAACATTTTTCCACATGTCTAGGGTCCAGTGGCAATGTTTCCGCGCCCATGCTAATCTTTGCACCCTGTATTGTGCGGTCAGCAGCAGTACCCTCGTGGGACGATGACTTCTGTACCCCATAGGGAGGAGATGGTTCTGGATGGTGTGGCTGCTTACACGTTTTTGTGCACCAGCGTTAAATTCCCGAGTGATTTCTTGCACCCCGTCCGTCTATCCGCTGTTACAAAGCGAGCTAGCCGACGATGACCCCGCTCATCCACACGCTGTTGTCCACGGCAGGTGGCCCTTGCAGCGATGGATTTACCGGATTCGATGTACTCACGGTGCACCCGTGACACAGTGGCTCGTGAAAATCCCAGTGCCTGCACGACTTCCGAGATGGAGTGACCCATTCCTCGGGCCCCGACAACTTGCCCAAGACCAATGTTGCTTAGATCCTTCGTTTTACCCATACTGCGTCCGACTGTTACTGATTCCCGTCGCATCACTCCTTATATTGTCGGATCGCTGCATACGTCATGTCGTTTCCGTTTACAGGGCAGTCCACAGCGCCACATTTGCATAACGCCAGCTGTCTCTAATTCAATTGCTCTTCAGTGTATATCTAATACGAGGGCGATGAATCTATATGTATGTGTGCGTATGACATATACAGAGGTTGGATAGAAAAATGTTAACATCTAGGAAAAGAAGGTTTTTATGTACCTAATAGGGTGTGAGACCACTTTTGGCATTCAAAACCGCCTGAATCCTCTTTGGAATGGACGCATACAAATCGTGAATTGTGGTTAGTGGGATGTTACACCATTCTTCGTGCAGAAACTGCTCCAGCTCCTTGAGAGATGCAGGAGGAGGATAACGGGATCTTCCTCTGCTTCCCTACATAGACTGATGTTCCATGATGTTTAAATCTGGCGATTGGGGAGGCCAAGGAAAGTGTAAAAGTTCGTCCTGATGTTCCTCAAAAAAAAAAAAAAAAAAATGACTGGACATTCCGAGCTCTGTGACAGTTCGTCCTCAAACCATGATTGGACATTCCGAGCTCTGTGACAGTTCGTCCTCAAACCATGATTGGACATTCCGAGCTCTGTGACAGTTCGTCCTCAAACCATGATTGGACATTCCGAGCTCTGTGAATTGGGGCGTTATCATCTTGCCAGATGGCATTCCCTGCAGAAAACAATGCCTGAGCTACTGGATAGACTTGGTCGGCCAAATGGTTTCATATATACGCCTTGCCAGTCATCCGTCCTTTCAAAGTGATCCGGGGACCTTCTGAAAACCACGATATGACCGACCAGAGCATGACAGAACCACCACCATGCTGCATTGTTGGGCGCAGACAGTCTGGGTTGTGCGCTTCTGATGGTGTTCTTCATACGTAAAGACATCCTACGATGGGAATAGTGTGAATGTAGATTCATCCATCCACATAACGCGCTTTCATGCATCGGCACCTGGTACCACTGCCGTCGCCGTTGTGCATTCACCCGGGTCACCAAAAGTTTTGCAGTATTATCTCTGCCATGAATATCTTGTATATGCAGTTCCCTGCGCACCGTATTTGTTGATACTGGGGTTCTGGAGATGCAGATTGAGCTCTGCACTAATTTTTGGCGCCGTGATCCGATACCAATCCTCTTAATGCTCGCTTGTTTCTATCAGTTAGGCTAATTTCCCGGCCGCTCTTGTGTTTCGCAGACGAGGTTTTGCTAGGAACACGGTATGTTGTCGTGAAGCTACACACAGTATCTCTCGATACCCCCACTACCCTGGCGACTGTTGTCACAGAGGCACCAACTAGCCCACCACCAACAACAATTAGTCCTTTTTCGAAGTCCGTTAGGTCTCTCATTTTTTCGTCTCCTTGAAAGAAATTTTACAACAAGACACTGTAAATGCACTTAAACAGGATCTTGAGGTACACCTCTCGATACCCCCACTATCATGGCGACTGTTGTCACGGAGGCACCAACTAGCCGACCATCAACGGTTAGCCCTCTTTCGAAGTCCGTTAGGTCTCTCATTTTTTCATCACCTTGAAAGAAATTTTGCAACAAGGCACTTTAAATGCACTTAAACAGGACCTTGAGGTTCTAAACAAAGCTGTTACAATAAAAAACTGGTAGAATCCTTTTTTTTTTTTTTTTGATTGGAGGTTTAACGACCACCGTGAGCAACTCAATGGGTTATAAGCAGTCGCCAGTCCCTAATTTAGGGTCACTGGTTCCACGGAAGGGAGAGAGCCAGTGCCGTAAGACAAACACAACATCCATGCCTCACCGGGATTCGAATCCGGACACCGTTCGGACGAATGATCAGAGGCCATCGCTTAGACCACTGTGCCACCGGGGCGGCGTAGATACCTTAGCGTATTGCGACATACGCAGCTGCATTAAAAGTCACTTCTCTGAGTGTGGTGTTCACATTATTCTGTCCCACCCCTGTATATGTGTACTAAAATCAAAGACTTTATGTTGATCCCCCCACCCCTATCCGTCAGTGATTTCAGACTATTGGTACGAAAACATCGCGATATTCTTCACAATAAATACTACTGTAATAGGGGATAGGCAAATAAACAGAAAAAGGTCACCTGCGCTCGAAAGATTTCCTTGATTCTTGGAGAAATGCTTTAAGAGTTTCAAGAACTGGGAGTTTCTTAAATAAAATTATAGGCGGGAAAAAGAGAAATCCAAACACCTGTGTTATTGGTCCTTGTAACAGAATAAAGGGTGTGATGCCCAGCTGTTGGAAACCGGCTCGGTTGAGTAGGTGTATTAAGAAGGTTGCGATCGTTTTTTAAGCCCATAAAGTCTTGATATATGACATATAATGCTATCAGGCAAAACAACGGATTTGGTGAACTGTTCTTGTGAAAAATTATTTCGCAAACGTTAGTTGTAACGATAATCACGCCCTTCAATAAATTCCTCCAATTTACGACCCTTCTTGTAAATTGCGACAAAGCCCTGAGAACACATCATTGTCAACCATTATCAATCCACTGCTGGATGAAGGTCTCTCCTATTTTCCTGTACGAATTGTAACGTACCAGGAGATGTGACGTACCTGCCAGAAGGACGCACACGACATAAAGGCCGATAGTAGTTAGTACAAACGTCTGCGTAGCTCAGTTGGTAGAGCGACTTGTTCCGGAATAAGCGGACTCGGGTTCGAATCCCGGCGTAGACCAAAAATGACGGCGAAATTTACTTCGTTATAATGGCGCCCGAACTATCCGGATAACCCGACCGTTCAAAATCTCGCAATGGTGTAATGTTATTTCCACACCGGGAGATAGGAAAAATAAGAGAATCCCTTCTCCAGCACTTCAAAAAAAAAAAAAAAAAAATAAATAAGGGGGAGATGATGTAACGTACCAGGAGATGTGACGTACCTGCCAGAAGGACGCACACGACATAAAGGCAGATAGTAGTCAGTACAAACGTCTGCGTAGCTCAGTTGGTAGAGCGACTTGTTCCGGAATAAGCGGACTCGGGTTCGAATCCCGGCGTAGACCAAAAATGACGGAGAAATTTACTTCGTTATAATGGCGCCCGAACTATCCGGATGACCCGACCGTTCAAAATCTCGCATTGGTGTGATGTTATTTCCACACCGCGAGATAGGAAAAATAAGAGAATCCCTTCTCCAGCACTTCAAAAAAAAAAAAAAAATAATAATAATAAGGGGGAGATGATGTAACGTACCAGGAGATGTGACGTACCTGCCAGAAGGACGCACACGACATAAAGGCAGATAGTAGTCAGTACAAACGTCTGCGTAGCTCAGTTGGTAGAGCGACTTGTTCCGGAATAAGCGGACTCGGGTTCGAATCCCGGCGTAGACCAAAAATGACGGAGAAATTTACTTCGTTATAATGGCGCCAGAACTATCCGGATGACCCGACCGTTCAAAATCTCGCATTGGTGTGATGTTATTTCCACACCGCGAGATGGGAAAAATAAGAGAATCCCTTCTCCAGCACTTCAAAAAAAAAAAAAAAAAAAAAAAAAAAAATAAGGGGGAGATGATGTAACGTACCAGGAGATGTGACGTACCTGCCAGAAGGGCGCACACGACATAAAGGCAGATAGTAGTCAGTACAAACGTCTGCGTAGCTCAGTTGGTAGAGCGACTTGTTCCGGAATAAGCGGACTCGGGTTCGAATCCCGGCGTAGACCAAAAATGACGGAGAAATTTACTTCGTTATAGAATGTCTTGAGCCAGTCTCCTCCATGTCACTCGGTCACGCTTTAAAATTTCATCCACTCATTTCCCACGCGGTCTTCTTCTGGGTCTTTCTCTGCCCCTTGATATCCAGTCTATATTTCAGTTGTCCATCCGTGGTCGATTTTTCTAGCAAAATTCCCAGCCCACTGCCGTTTCAGGGGTTTTACTCTTATTATTATCCCTTCCACTCTTGTAATTTTCCTGATCCACGAGTTCGTCTTCTTATCTTTCCTAGTTACACGCATATGTCCATACTTCTTTCCGTTGTCTTTAGCCTTTGTATGTCTTTTAACGTTGGACTACGTCTAACTCCGCGGATAGTATGGGACGACTTACGACCGGCCGCCTATCACAAAAATAGGTCCCAATTAAAATCATTATAGCGTTAAAAATACGTGCCGCACACTAATCGTGTTAGCATATTCGTAAACAGCTTGGAGTCCAATTCGCGTACTGCGCAATATATCGTACGCGCGATGCTCCCCTCGCTCGCTGTTCGCGGGGGAGATGATGCAATATTTCTGGGTGTGCGGCCGCGTTTGACTCAGTCTATCTCGGCAACCGTGAGTGCAACACGACTGTGCGTGGTATCGTTTTAAAGCTATCGACAAGATCTATTCAAATATACGAAGAACATTTCGCAGTGATTTGAAATGAACATTTAAAAAATTGTTTTCTTGTGAACTGGTGAACACTTTTGACAATATCGCGGTTTATCTGGGCAACCGTGAGTACAAAACGACTATGCGTGGTATCGTTTTAAAGCTCTTGACGAGATCTATTGAAATATCTAAAGAACATATCGCAGTGGTTTAAACTAAAATTTTAAACAAATATTATCGTGGGAACGGATTAACATTTTCGACAATGCCGCGGAATTCTCAGAATGAACGCAAGCCAAAGTGGAGAAAATCAAAACGAGAGGTGAGAGCAAGTGATGAGGAATGTAAGAAGGTCAAGAAGACTAGCCCAACGAACTAGAGAGTATCGAGAACGCCTGAAAGCAGCCGCCGCCAAAGAAAAATCTAACACATCTATCGAAACCATACCTGGCCCATCTTGAACTCTGCTTTGTGTTCGCTATGTATCCAACATTTATTTGTAAGAATTATGTAAGCTACTTTTCATATCATAGACCTGTGTTGGCTATAACAAATTAAATAAACGCTTTGAAACCATACTCGACTATCTCATTTCAGCTCTCCGATCTGCAAGTCGTAGTTCTACGTTCCAAACTGACGGCTCAATCAGAACTGAGCCTACCTGTACTTTTTTTAGTTAAGGTCCATGTCTCTGCTCCATATGTAAGAACTGGAAGGATGCATTGATGAAACACTTTTCTTTTAAGACATAGTGGTATATTGCTCTTGAAAATTGTACTGTTTCTTACAGAAGCTCTTCAACCAAGTTTTATACGCCGATTAATTTCTTCATCAGTGACCTACACTTGATATTTGTTGCCTAGATAAATGCAGGTATCTGTTACCTCCAGATTTTCCCTACCAATCGCTAAATCTTCATTTCTTTTAAAAGCAATTTTGTTTTTTGAAAATTCATTTTTAATTCCACTTCTTTACTATTGTCAGCGAGTTACTGTATCACACTCTGCAGCTGTAAAGGGGTAGTTGCAAAAATGACTGTCATCAGCAAAATGCAGGTGAGTTTATTAATCTCTGTTAATATTTATCCCCTTGTCTTCCCAGTTAAGTGATTGCTAGACGTTCTCCAATGTGGCATTGAAGAGTTTGGGAGATACGGTGTAAACTTGCCTCATTCTCTTTCCATTTTTTATTGATGTTGCATCCTCAAATAGCCGAATCTTTGCTCTTGTATTTTTCATAGATATTATTAATAATTGAGAACACATGATTAACCAAGAATATTGAGAGTTAGTCTTTAGAATTTAAAGCCTATTATTTTCAGGTATATTAGTTTGTTTGCCTTAAAAGTAGATTCATTCAGTTCTACAAAAATTTATTCTGAATTTTTTAAAATTGTATTTCCGGAGCACACATCTGTTTTACGAATTAACAACAGTCGAATCAGCCTGCTGATTTCTACATTACTGGGGTCTTTCACTGAAAAAGAAGTTCAACATTTTATGATATTTCGTACAAAAATATGCTCGGAATTTTCATATTGAGAAAATATACTGACTGCTGGACGGCTGGAGCTCTAGTTATTTTTTACCAGTTCGTTACTTTTTTTTTGAAACGATGAAACTACTCAAAAGTTCCAACGCGGCCGTTAAGTTATTTTACTTGCATCAACTGACGAATTTCGATTTTCAGCTTAATGTTTTCATTATCAGGGGGAAAAACTAAATGGGCTGTATATATATACATAATTTACGAATCAACAACAGTCGCAATTTTTTTTTTTTTAATTGCGGCTGTTCTTGATCCGTAAATATATATTTTTTTTCCACGCTTCGAATATGAGCTGGCTGTATATATCATCATCATCATTGTCAACCATTATCAATCCACTGCTGGACGAAGGTCTCCCCAAGTTTCTTCATCAACGGTCTGCCTTGTGCCAGTCTCCTCCATGTCACTCCCGCATACTTTCGAATTTCATCCACCCATCTTCCATGTGGTCTTCTTCTGGGTCTTTTCCTGTCCCTTGGAATCCAATCTAAAATTTCGGCTGTCCATCGATGGTCTGTTCTTCTGGCAGTATGTCCAGCCCATTGCAATTTCAGGGACTTAACTCTGATCATGATGTCTTCCACTCTTGTCATTTTTCGCATCCACGAGTTCTCTTCTTATCTCTCCTGGTTACACCAAGGATGCACCTCTCCATGGTACTTTGAGTTGTCTGCAGCCTTTGTATGTCTCTTTTAGTTAAGGTCCACGTCTCTGCACCATACGTAAGCACTGGAAGGATGCATTGATCAAACACTTTTCTTTTAAGACATAGTTGCATATTGCTCTTGAAAATTATGCTGTTTCTTCCAAAAGCTCTCCAGGCAAGTTTTATACGCCGATTAATTTCTTCATCAATGTGACCCTCACTTGATATCTGCTGTCCAAGATAAACGTACTCATCTGTTATCTCCAGATTTTCTCCATCAATCGATAAATCTTCATTTCTTGTAAAAGCATTTATAACGAAGTAAATTTCACCGTCATTTTTGTCCACGCCGGGGCTCGAACCCGGATCCCCTCACTCCGGAATAAGTTGCTCTACCAATTGATCTACGCGGACGTTCTTTATCGCTGCTATCTGCCTTTATGTCGTGTGCGTCCTGCTGGGCAGGCACGTCACCCCCCCGGAAAGAGGGCCGGGGGCATGAATCGTTGCATGCAGCCATCCGCTGTAGAACGTGCACTTGAGAACTCCCAGTCAATCTGGTGTGTGGAATGCAACGTCACACACATTTATTTTTCGAAGCGCTGAAGAAGGGATTCTCTTATTTTTCGTATCTCGCGGTGTGGAATGAACAGAACATCACACCATTGCGAGATCTTTAACGGCCGGGTCATCTGGAAAGTTCGGGCGCCATTATAACGAAGTAAATTTCTCCGTCATTTTTGTCCACGCCGGGGCTCGAACCCGGGTCCCCTCATTCCGGAATAAGTCACTCTACCAATTGAGCTACGCGGACGTTCGTTCTGACTGCTATCTGCCTTTATGTCGTGTGCGTCCTGCATGGCAGGCACGTCACACATTGTACATCACTTTTGTTTTCTGAAAGTACATTTTTAATCCCACTTCTTTACTTTTTTCAGAAAGTTCCTGGATCATACTCTGCAGCTCTGATGGGGTAGTTGCAAAAATGACTAAGTCATCAGAAAAACGAAGGTGAGTTAAATAATCTCCATTAATCTTTATCCATTTGTTTTCCCAGTTCAATGATTGAAAGACATTTTGCAATGTGGCATTAAAGAGCTTGGGAGATATGATATCATCTTGTCTCACTCCCTTTCCAACTTTTATGTGTGCTGTATTCTCAAACAGCCGAATCTTTGCGCTTGCATTTTCACAGATGTTATTAATAATATTAATGTATGCATCTTCAATACCGCAGGATTTCAAAGCCATTGTAACTGCTAATGGTTTCACTGAATCAAAGGCCTTTTCATAATCGATAAAAGCCATGCACAATGGAAGTTCATATTTCCTCGCTCTTTCAATTAGTTCTATCAGTACGTGGATATGATCTATAGTGCTGTGGCCACTCCTGAATCCAGCTTGTTCTCTCGGTTGAGCCATGTCCAGTGTTTCCTTCAAGGATTGTATGAAAGAATGCCCACGGAAAAAACGCCCACGGAAAAATCGCCCACGGAAAAAACGCCCACGGAAAAAACGCCCACTTTTCGAAAGTAGGAAAAAACGCCCACGGAAAAATCGCCCACAGACAAAATGCTCACGGGAAAAATATGTGATCGACTGATAAGTTTTTATGTCTGTTATAAACGGTGACAGGACAACTGGTCACAGACTGCTGGCCAAAAAATCGTTAGGGGTCATATAAAAATTGCGGTTTCTTCGCCACCTCACCTACATAACGCGAATATGGGAATGACGGAATGAAAACTTTTAGAAGGGCCTAAACGTTAGTACTAACATTATTTTCTGCCTAAGTAATAACGCAATATTAATAATTTGATGTGTAAAATATTTTCTGCAAACCTTACAAATATGAGAGGAAAGTTCGGATTGCACTGATTGACTGTAGAGGTTGTATGGTCTTGGCCTGAAAGCAGTGGTAGTCTTATGCAACATTTATTTAAAAACACACTAATGATTCACCGTTGTCTTCAAGCCAACTGCTATACGATATTTTTCTAGAAACTACAAATAAAAAATTCTCTGAGAGTATGTGCAAACCCAGGGAATTTGTCTGGGGAGGGGGGGGGGTGCTTAAAATCTAAAATATGAAATATAAAGAATTTCTGGTAAGATCGGGAGATTTCCAGCGTTTACAAGCTACAACACGTCGAATTATCTGAGGGTATCTGCTGCCTCAGGAAACTAGTCGGGGGGGGGGGGTATACCAAAATCGTGAATATCAAGAATATCTCTTCCGATCTGGAGATCTTCAGCATTTAGAAACTGCAACTCGACAAATTTTCTTAGCGCATGTCACTCTCTGGAAACCTGTCGGCGAAGAGGGGGGGGGGGGGGTAATACCAAAAGTGTAAGATATGAACAATTTCTCGTCCGATCGGGAGATTCTCGGCAATTAGCAGCTACAACTCGACACATTATCTGAAGACATGTGAATGATGAAAATCTCCGGGTCGGAAGAGAAATACTTCATATTCTACACTTTTGGTATTACCCCCCCCCCCCCCCCCCCCCCCGACAGGTTTGCTCAGTAGGTTCATGCCCGGAGATAATGTCTCCAGTTGTAGTTTGTAAATGCTGAAAATCGCCCGATCGGACAAGAAATTCTATATAATTCACAATTATCATATAACCCCCCCCACCCCCACCCCCAGGTTTGCTGAGTAGGCACGTACCCTCAAATAATCTGTCCAACTGTAGCTTGTAAATGCTGAAAATCTCCCGATGGGACGATACATTTTTCAAATCAAGTTTTGATATATCCCCCCCCCGACAGGTTTCCTGAGTCAGCACATGCGCTCAGATAATTTGCAGACTTGTAGTTTGAAAACCCTTAAATCTTTTGCTCAGATGTAGATCATAAACATTTCTTATAAAGAATTACATTAATTATCGCAATTAAGAAAAGACGAAATTGCGGAAACTATATATGACTCTGATTACCAACCTCTGGGGATTGTGGGCATGAAGCGGTCAAAAACGTTATTTTTATACGGCCCCTTAAAATTTTTTGTGGCCAGTTCTCCTACACCCGTCATGTAGAAATTAACTGTTTTAGTTGTCCTTTGGAAAACTCCCAGGAAGCTATGAGTGCGTATTTTTTTCTTTACACTGGGAAGAAAAGAAGTATGCCTGTAACTTGAGATTATACTACTCACGGGGAAGACACACCCCGACCGGTGGCCAACCGATAAATTTAAATGAAATATATCGCTTGTTATTTGAGGTGCGGTCTCTAGCAAACGTTCAAGCTGCAGCTGCAAAGTACCACTTTGACGAAAGACAGATGTCCCCCCCCCCTTCCGCTCGCCGTACTCAACAGACAACAGTGGAAAGAAAGCACATTACACAAAGTTATATCAGTACACTGCGGCTTTTACGAAAATCGCTTTTACAATTAATTGCATTAAACTTTAAAAGTATTTATAAATAAAATAATCTGACTTTTAATGATTTCTTTTTTAATTGATATAGTTAAATAATAAACATGCATAGTTTTATAAAAATTAAGACCTTACTTTAAAAAATAAGAATAGTCACAAATTTATTATAGTACAGCCGAACTGGAATTTTTTAAGAAAGTAGCTACTCTACAGTAGGAAGTTGAAAGTTAACAATCTTATTTGGTTCTTCACTAGGCCACCCGCGGCCCTTAAGTCATAAGTCCTAGGCCTTGGCCTATTTAACAGTTTTTATTCTAACGATGTTATATTCATAACGTTTACGTAACACATCAAATTATTAATATTGCGGTACTACTCAGGCACAAAATAATATTAGGACTAACGTTTAGGCCCTTCTAAAAGTTTTCGTTCCGTCATTCCCATATTCGTAAAATTTACATAACAAGTATACAAGTATTGTCAATAATCAAACAAAAGTCATCGCTCTTTTTTTTTTTTTGATTGGAGGTTTAACGACCACCGTGAGCAACTCAATGGGCTATAAGCAGTCGCCCGTCCCTAATTTAGTGTCACTGGTTCCAGGGAAGGGAGAGAGCCAGTGCCGTAAGACAAACACAACATCCATGCCTGACCGGGATTCGAACCCGGACCCCTTACGGACGAATGATCAGAGGCCAACGCCTTAGACCACTGCGCCACCGGGGCGGCAAGTCGTCGCTCTTTCCACGTTTATAAGTGAGTCACTGAAAAATTCTCAGTGGCCGCCTCCAGGAATCGAACTCAGGGTCTTCCAGTTACGCGCCGGATATGCTTCCACGGCACCACAGCTATTCCTATTCCACGTCAAATGTCTGTATTAATTGTCAATACTATTGCGCTTCTACTTATGCACCATACATTCAATCCATACATTAATTAATAGGCCGTAGGCCTAAGCCAATTCAACACTTTTTTCTTCGCCTGTGAATTAATTAAGTGCCGCCCCGGTGGCGCTGGCCTCTGGTCATTCGTCCGTAAGGGTCAGGGTTCGAATCCCGGTGAGGCATGGATGTTGTGTTTGTCTTACGGCACTGGCTCTCTCCCTTCCCTGGAACCAGTGACCCTAAATTAGGGACGGGCGACTGCTTATAGCCCATTGAGTTGCTCACGGTGGTCGTTAAACCTCCAATCAAAAAAAAAAAAAAAAAAGAATTAATTAAGTAAAAGAAAAATATTGCAAACTTGACATGTTATGTAAATATTTAGTACCTACATAAAAGTGCAGCGTTATTAAAAAATCCCACCCCTTAGGGTCCTTTTCCGAACATACATGAATTATGCTGTAATTCTCGCTTGGCTTACATAGAACGTTTTCTCGAAATTTGTTTGGAGTTCCTAATTCAATTCTCAATGTAGGCCAAAAATCGATAATACTTACCCCCCCCCCCGCACACACACCCTTGAACTTTTGTGGCCAATCTACACCCATTTTCGTTATGTAGGTGAGGTGGCCAAGAAACCGCAAGTTTTATATGACCCCTAACGATTTTTTGGCCAGCAGTCTGTGACCAGTTGTCCTGTCACCGTTTATAACAGACATATAAACTTATCAGTCGATCACATATTTTTCCCGTGAGCATTTTGTCTGTGGGCAATTTTTCCGTGGGCGTTTTTTCCTACTTTCGAGAAGTGGGCGTTTTTTCCGTGGGCGTTTTTTCCGTGGGCGTTTTTTCCGTGGGCATTCTTTCCTCATACCTCCTTCAAGCGGTGTGAAAGAACTTTAGTGAATATTTTCTAAACTCCTGATAGGGTGATAGGAGGCTGATAGGTCTGTAGTTCCTGAGATTCTCAATGTCACCTTTTTTTATGTAGCAGGATCATTGTAGCATATATATAAAATTTACGAATCAACAACAGTCGCAATTAAAAAAAAAAAAAAAAATTCCGACTGTTGTTGATTCGCCAACTCATATTCGAAGCGTGAAAAAAGAAATTCTAAATGTAAAAACTGGAAATCAGAAATATGGACGCATATAGCGGTATTCAGCTGCCTTTTGAGAGGATGTAATAACACCCCTATTATATTGTTTTAATCTATTCGTATGTGGACAAACATATTCGCTCCTACGTCTTTGGATTTCATAAATTCCTCCTGCGTTTTACAGCAAGGAGTACATCAAAACTTCACGGAAAGTGTTGTTTCTCCGCGTTTAATGCCATTTCGGAATTTTATTTGCATAATAATAAGGCATATTTTTAATGATCTGTAGGTTGTTGGCGAATTTGATAATGAAAATTTGCTAAATTTTTGAAATATAAAGATTTCTTAATTAGCTGGTATACTGTTAAAAGAAAAAAAAACATTTATATTCATAACAGCTTAATAACAACTTAATCCCAATATTATATTGGGAATGGTTTTTATTTGACTGCATGGTCATTTCAATTTAATACAGTAATAGCAACAAATACTGTACTTGCGAAATTGAATGGGGACCATCTTTGATTAGATTAACTCTTGAAGAATACGTTGAATTCCGTCACATCTTCAGCGTTACGCACAAAGACGTCACGTCGAACGGTATTTGTACTGTAGCATCAAAAGCAGTTCTTTCAATTGCAGATTCTAATATATGTATATGTTTAAGAACCAAAGAAACTTTTTCTAACAGACTTGTCTTGAGCGTTTTAACTTGACCTTGTAGGTGACAGTATAGTAACAGTGCTGAAATCTTCCTCTTTATACACTATCTATCAACAAGTAATTGGACACCCCTGCAATTGACGATATCTGCGGTCCTGATACACGTCACAGCCGCCGTCGTTAAATATCGTGTGGGAAACAACAACGCAACCAGTCGCATGCAAGATGCCACGCTGTTCGGAGCATTCTGATTTCGAGAAAGGTGTAATCGTCGGGTATCGCAGAAATGGCCGATCCATACGTGACATATCCAGCGAGTTGAAGTAGCCAAAATCGACAGTGGCTTACGTGATTGGCAAGTGGAAAATGAGAGGTGACTGTCGGAATGTGCCCCGACCCGGCGGACCCACAAAACTGGGAGTTAGAGACCGACGGGTGCTGGCTAGAGAAATTCGGAAGAATCGCACCAAATCGATGGGCCACATCCGCGAGGAGTTTCAACAGGCATCCGGGAGTGTTCTTTCGATGAATATCAACTGTAAGGGAGCCCATCTGCTCGGTTATCATGGACGTGCTGCTGCCCACAAGCCTTTGATCACCAAGTCCAATAGCGCTGCTCGGCTAACGTGGTGCAAAGAACGTCGACAGTGGACCGTTGAACAGTGGAAACAGGTTCTTTGGAGCGACGAATCAAGGTTCACCCTCTGCCGTTCGGATGGCAGGGTCTGAGTTTGACGTCTGCCTGGAGAACGCCTTATACCGGAATGTATTGTGCCAACTGTGAAGTTCGGCGGCGGTGGAATCATGCTATGGGGGTGTTTCTCCTGGTATGGCACGGGACCCTTGGTCGCAATTCCTGGTAGACTCAACGCCGGGACCTACTGCACCATTTTGGATGACCATGCGCTTCCTACGTTGTGGAAGTTTTACGGGGTGGACCCATGTTACTTTCAGGATGACAATGCCACCTGTCATGTTGCGAGGTCCACCATGGCTTGGTATGGTGACAATGGGGTTAATCGAATGGACTGGCCCCGGACCTTAACCCTATCGAGCACCTCTGGGACGAGTTGGAGCGTCGACTTAAGGGGTGCCCCCACCGTCCGAAATCGGTGAAGGAAGTGACCTGTCTTCTCCAAGCCGAGTGGAAGAAAATACCGCTAGCCGTCGTACAACGCCTGGTTGAGAGTATGCCCAGGAGGATCGCAGCTGTAATCGCCGCTCGCGGAAGCTCCACCAACTATTGAAGGTGAATAAACTTCGTTCTCCTTTGCTATCACAGGTGTCCAATTACTTCTTGGTAGATAGTGTATAAAGACTGGGGATTCACAGGTGCGATTTACTCGCGAGATATTAAACGAATCATGCCAGCGTGGCGTGACAGCTTTCGGAATTCTCCTGACTGATAAAGCAGATTAAAGAAAGGTCAGACGATATAATAAAAGGGGTAGATGTTACATACACAGGTATTGTTTTTCTTCGCTCCTGATAAAATTTCGAGTGTTGTTTTTTCAGTTAATCAGGTAAAAAGAAATTGGAGAGAGCATGCGTCGTGTGATAGACCACTCTATCAGTAGAGGGGAAATGCCTCGTATTTGGTGATTATGATTATCAAATTAGTGACTCAGAAAAAAAAAGCCTAAACTTCTTGAAGTGTTGCTGCACGCAAGAAATCTAGAACTCAGAAGAAGAAATAAATCGATCACGTTTAGACCGCGTGACATCTTAAAAGAACTGAAAAATGATAAAGATAACGATTGTGAGAGGAACGGTGATAACTGGAATTCATTCTTTTAATGTTCCGCTGCTTCTGTGCGTGATATTATAAGCCTTGTTTCTGTTCAGGCAATAATATTAATACAATTTCTAATGAAAAAATAGGACTGACAACTGACAGGATAACAATAGTAAAAAGTGGCACCCCCACTTTTTTCATATAGAATCTGAATGACTGAATTATCAAAACTCCGTCACAAAATCTGGTGGATTGACATGACGATTATTGTTATTATTATTATTTCTCTTGTCGACTTTCTCGGCCAGGGCCGGAAGTTATTGTGCCAACAGCTTAATGACAAAAGGCGGAGATATTAATTTCAAGCCTAGAAATTCAATAATTTTCTAGTGATATCGCAGATTTGTAAAATAACTGCCTTTTTGTATTGGGTGAAGCAGTATCAGTGGCAATTCTAATTCCTCGAGATTTTTCAGAAAGTTATTAGGTACCACTGCGGTTGCCGAAATAACAACTGGTACGATCTGTGTTATTATTCTTTTTTTACCGGATCCTTTAAATTTTCATTCGCAGGTTCTCATATTTCGAGATTTTCTCAGATACTGTTCTTTGGATATTTTTTTTAAGTGGAACCGCTACATCTAGCAGTTGTGTCCCCTTCAGTTTTTTTTTTGTTTTTTTTTCTACAATTACAATATCAAGTCGATTGCGGCTAGAAGTCTTGTCTGTGCTGATAGATTT
Organism: Macrothele yani; assembly: GCA_039090855.1. Taxonomy (NCBI): domain Eukaryota; kingdom Metazoa; phylum Arthropoda; class Arachnida; order Araneae; family Macrothelidae; genus Macrothele; species Macrothele yani. Next base: position 18,914,056 of record CM077006.1, on the reverse strand, counting down.
GTCTCAGTCATCATCATCGTCAACCATGGGTACAATTCCTGTAGGTGTCTGTTACCATTTTAACTACACTGCTGGCCACCCAAAATATAACACCAAGAAGGAAGCATCCGATTGGCCTGAAATTTGCAGAATGCGTCGCCCGCGAGAGGACATGTAAACGATTAGCATTGCAGGGCATATGCAAATCATGTGCGCCATGCACGCCACCAAGAAGCACTATAAGAAGGGTGCACAGAAGGCGGGGTGATGAGATTTTATAGGGGCGTTTGAATTTGTGGAAGAAATATGTGCTGGCTTTTAAATCGGGGATACCCATTGCGTTATCTGCTTCCTTCACCCACGTCTTTAAATGCCAGTAGTGAATTGAGAGTCCCATGTTACGCGCATCTTGGAATTTGGTGTACATATGGTAGCGAATGCATGCAGTTTTGTGTTCCATTGTACCACCACTCTCAACAGCCGTTACCAGGGCCGGATGGAGCTCTTGCGGGGTCCTGGGCGAAATTCATTGCGATGCCCAGAGCAAAATTTCATTGTGGGCACTAAAAGAATAAATCTCATACTTTAATAAAGTCGTTTCTGAAAATTATCGTTCGTGAGGAAGACACACGAACACTACCGTAAAGACAAAATGATTATCTCAAAGAAGTATTTTCTTTAAGCTTAAGAAAAAGACCATAATACGGACTAAAAGTTGAGAGAGGGAGAGAGAGAGAGATAGGGATAGAGAGAGAGAGAGAGAGAGAGAGATAGGGATAGAGAAAGAGAGAGAGATAGGGATAGAGAGAGAGAGAGAGAGAGAGAGAGAGAGATAGAGAGAGAGAGAGAGAGAGAGAGAGAGAGAGAGAGAGAGAGAGAGAGAGAGAGAGAGAGAGATAGGGATAGAGAAAAAGAGAGAGAGAAGAGAGAAGAAGAAGAGAGAGAGAGAGAGAGAGAGAGAGAGAGAGAGAGAGATAGGGATAGAGAAAAAGAGAGAGAGAAGAGAGAAGAGAGAGAGAGAGAGAGAGAGAGAGAGAGAGAGAGAGAGAGAGAGAGAGTAAAAGGTGTTAAAATCTACGATTTTCTTTCCCGGGAGAAAACGTTTAGGTTGCATTGTGACTCTTATAACAGCTTATTCACAAAATGATAAAAAGATACCTGCTTAGCGAATATTTTTGTATATGAAATATAATAAGGATCCCTCTAAAATAAATTGGTATAAACAGTTTTTTCCCTGATACATGTTTAGTGATTGATTTTTAATGCACAGTGGAGTAACTGACAAATTAGTGACATTCCAAACTTTTATACGTGTTCATGTATACGAAAGTTACCTTTTTTTTTTTTTTTCAATTTCTTGTGATGTTGGAAAAGTGGCCTCCATATGTAGTCCGAAAGTAACTTGGATATTGTTCTTTTTATTTCCTTAAATTTAAGTATCAGGTTTTCACACAAATTGTTGGATATAAAAAAGTAGGGTACCGCAAAATGTTGAAATTTAATTTGCTATTTCATGAATGCGGAAAAGATTAAGGTGGACTACAAAAATCATTTCGAATCTGCAAATCTGTGTTCGTACGACGAACAGGGGGGGAGGGGATAACGTATTCAAAATGGGGAGATTGGAAACAAACAAAAAAAAACTTCAAAAAAAAAATTTTTTTTAAGGGCCTTGCGCCCCAAAAGTTACAAAAAAAAATTGTAGTTAAATTTTTTTTACCGAAAATTATTTTGTTTTTTAAATTGCAGGGCCCGGGGCGACCGCCCCAGTTGCCCCTATAGGGGGGAGGGGATAACGTATTCAAAATGGGGAGATTGGAAACAAACAAAAAAAAACTTCAAAAAAAAAAATTTTTAAGGGCCTTGCGCCCCAAAAGTTACAAAAAAAAATTGTAGTTAAATTTTTTTTACCGAAAATTATTTTGTTTTTTAAATTGCAGGGCCCGGGGCGACCGCCCCAGTTGCCCCTATAGGGGGGGGAGGGGATAACGTATTCAAAATGGGGAGATTGGAAACAAACAAAAAAAAACTTCAAAAAAAATTTTTTTTAAGGGCCTTGCGCCCCAAAAGTTACAAAAAAAAATTGTAGTTAAATTTTTTTACCGAAAATTATTTTGTTTTTTAAATTGCAGGGCCCGGGGCGACCGCCCCAGTTGCCCCTATAGGGGGGGGGGAGGGGATAACGTATTCAAAATGGGGAGATTGAAACAAACAAAAAAAAACTTCAAAAAAAATTTTTTTAAGGGCCTTGCGCCCCAAAAGTTAAAAAAAAAAATTGTAGTTAAATTTTTTTACCGAAAATTATTTTGTTTTTTTAAATTGCAGGGCCCGGGGCGACCGCCCCAGTTGCCCCTATAGGGGGGGGAGGGGATAACGTATTCAAAATGGGGAGATTGGAAACAAACAAAAAAAAACTTCAAAAAAAATTTTTTTTTAAGGGCCTTGCGCCCCAAAAGTTACAAAAAAAAAATTGTAGTTAAATTTTTTTTACCGAAAATTATTTTGTTTTTTAAATTGCAGGGCCCGGGGCGACCGCCCCAGTTGCCCCTATAGGGGGGGAGGGGATAACGTATTCAAAATGGGGAGATTGGAAACAAACAAAAAAAAAACTTCAAAAAAAATTTTTTTTTAAGGGCCTTGCGCCCCAAAAGTTACAAAAAAAAATTGTAGTTAAATTTTTTTTACCGAAAATTATTTTGTTTTTTAAATTGCAGGGCCCGGGGCGACCGCCCCAGTTGCCCCTATAGGGGGGAGGGGATAACGTATTCAAAATGGGGAGATTGGAAACAAACAAAAAAAAACTTCAAAAAAAAATTTTTTTTAAGGGCCTTGCGCCCCAAAAGTTACAAAAAAAAATTGTAGTTAAATTTTTTTTTACCGAAAATTATTTTGTTTTTTAAATTGCAGGGCCCGGGGCGACCGCCCCAGTTGCCCCTATAGGGGGGGGAGGGGATAACGTATTCAAAATGGGGAGATTGGAAACAAACAAAAAAAAACTTCAAAAAAAAATTTTTTTTAAGGGCCTTGCGCCCCAAAAGTTACAAAAAAAATTGTAGTTAAATTTTTTTTACCGAAAATTATTTTGTTTTTTAAATTGCAGGGCCCGGGGCGACCGCCCTAGTTGCCCCTATAGTCCAGCCGGCCCTGGCCGTTACTATTTGCCGCACTTTTTCTGGTGATATCTTGTATTTACGGGCAGTTGCTGCAACGGTTTTCTTTGCGACCTTCACATCGTCATAGACACTCTGCATGGTTCGTCCGGAAAACTGTCCGTGAATGCTTTTCCGTTTCACTTTGGGGGTGATGATTTATAGGAAATCGAACTGCTTGGCACGTTGTGTGCTGGAGTTCCCGGTGTATTACTATGTTCACATAACGTGTCCGACGTTTCAACCCTATCACGCCACAATGTCTGCCCTTCAAACATGTCAGCGCCTCCAATGACATGTTGCTCGAAAACGCTATACAACTGCCTTGCAATTCGCCTGTCAATGTACGTTGGAGCTGTGTCGTCCGCTTGGTATTTCTGCGTCACCTCGTTCACCAGTACGTATCTGTACTACAGCGTGAGGGTTGCAAGCCATTTTCTTAAAACACACAACACAATATTTGTATGCGCACGAACAGGCCCGTGCGCTGTCTCACACTACTCACGTTTAACAGTCACTGACGTACACAACGCAGGACACCTTCCAGGCATGCGCAGTATCACCCAATCACATCACACCCACATTTACACGTTGTTTAACACTTTATGGCCGCATACATTACAGGCGGGCGTCCTACTTTTATAAGCCATGTTCTAGGGGTTGCGGGCGATTGCGAAATGCCGTACTTCACACCTGTTACTTTGGTGTCATGCTTGTCCAATACAGAAAGTTTCGTGACGATTGTCGTCGGGAGGGCCGATAGTTTCCCTTGTTAGACGGGAAACTATGGGTCGGCCAGGTCTGGACGATTTAGCGTTTGTTACTTGATAAAGAAAAAGCATTTCAGTTCGAAAAATGAAGACCATGTTGTGACATAATCAGTTGTTCCTTATATTTCCTCTTATACTGCTAATTTAAATAAGCAAATTTGCCTTTAAAAAAATTACAAAAAAAAAAAAAAATCAAGTTGGATTTACACTTGAAAGTTGATTTCTCTAAATTCATATGTTTTAAGAGACATTAAAAAGTTTTTATTCGAGTAAGTTTTGATATCAGAGTGAACTGGGAATTCGTTAACGTCGTTGCTACAGAAAACGAAAAACAAAAGAACAGTTTTTTAATGATTATTTAGAGGCGACGGATCTTTAGTTTTGTTGAAAGTAAACAATGCATGGCTTTCAGAGATATTGCAAATAAAGCTTTTGTAAACATTTTGTTGTTCTGGACGGCTTCGTGTTTTTATCATTGTCGCTCTCTTTGATAACTACAATTGTGTTTTGGGGCGTAAAACAACAGAATTACGTAAGTCTCATTCAGAAAAAGTCTTGAGCAACCTGCGAACGATTGCGTATCAAACAGTGTCAGCATTAGATATCACCACTTGAAATTCGGTGCGTCGTGCACTGAAGTGTTTTATATCTGCCACGTGTGGGTGTGAAAAAAACATAAGTTTTGCTTTTAATTTTTCCTCCCATCGCCCGAAGCTTAAAATTGGCTCACACTTTTCTAATGATTTATAGAAGGAGGTGGATTTTTTTTCTAGATTTGTAGTGGTCTCTCCCTAAATGTTTAAATTACCATTTTCTCTTTAATATGACATTGTACAATTTTTCATCGCAACAAAACAATGAACTCTGTAAACCTATCGAATTCAAAATGTTTCTCACTATGAAATGAATGAAATCAGGGCATCGCTCCAATTTTGATGACCTAATTCCAATGACACCAGTGAGGCAGGGGCACATTTAAAGGGGGCTTTGCCCCCCACGGAAGTGTTTCATTTTTTGTATGTATTTGGTTAAAATGCGAACTACATTAGAAAAAAGAATGCCTTAATAAAAAAGCATCAACTTACATTAGAAAAAAATGCTTTAATTTTTTCTCCTATTTTTCATTAACTTTTATTTAATCCTGGTGGATTTCAAAAACTTCCATTATTCGTCGGCCCCCTCCCCATAAAAAAAAATTCTATATATGCCCCGGCGGCGGGGCCCTCCTATATAGGAGGATGGATATCAGTGAAATGCCCACCCCCTATGGAATGGCAGAAAAAAAATCAAGGAAATGTAAGCATCTAACGTGACATAAACGTTCTTTAAAACAATAATAACGTCAATAAAAAGAATAATAATACAAAAGAAATTAAAGAACATTAAAAGCAATCAAACTATTAAACAGAATAACATTTGAAGCTGAATAACATATTAAACAGAAAAATATATGCAAAGCTTATGTTGTTGAAAATTGTCTGACTAAAGCTTTTTAATATCTGTGAGAGACAAAGTGATTTTCAATTCATGTAAGCACACCGGACAAAAAACTAGTCAACTCTAACAGAAATGACAGTAGGAAGTTACCGGTTGCACAGAGGGCGCCGTGCTTGCACTGTTGGGAAATAAATATCCCTGAAGTGGTCTACAGGATCATTTCTGTCTCGTGCAGTAGTGAAGAGCAACGTATGTGTGGAATTTAGTCTGCAATATGGGCTGTAAGACAGACATTACTGAGTGGCAAAAAGGAGCCATCGTGTTTGGCCGTGCCCACAGGTACAAAGTAAATGAAGTCTCCCAATTTGTTGGTGTGTCGAAGCGTACTATCCAGCGGGTCTACAAACAGTGATGCAGTTCGCAGTCAACTGCAAATCGGCGACGTAACTGTGGCCGGAAAACGATTCTCACCGACAGGGACCGCCACCATGTTTCACGTCTAGTAACTGGTAATTGGTTTCAAACCAGGCAACAATTGCCCCAAACAATCAATGAAAGTCCCCACGAACCAATTTCCGAAAGGACATTGCGACGAGAACTGCATTCGATAGATATCTTTTGACAGCATGTCACAAAGTCGCACGTTATTAATGGGCTCAGAGGTACCAAAACTTTACTGTGGAGGATTGGAAACGAGTAATTTGGGCTGATGAGTCTCCTTTTTGTTTGCAGTCCAATGATGGGAGGCGACGCGTGCATCGCAGGCCCAATGAAGCCTTTAATCCTGATTGTAATTTGGTCTGATGATTCTCGTTTTTGTTTGCAGTCCAATGATGGGAAGCGACGAGTGCATCGCAGGCTCAATGAAGCATTTAATCCAGATTGCGATTTGGTCTGATGACTCCCGTTTTTGTTTGCAGTCCAATGATGGGAGGCGACGAGTGCATCGCAGGCTCAATGAAGCATTTAATCCTGATTGTAATTTGGTCTGATGAGTCTCGTTTTTGTTTGCAGTCCAATGATGGGAGGCGACGAGTGCATCGCAGGCCCAATAAAGCCTTTAATCCTGATTGTAATTTGACCTGATGAGTCTCGTTTTTGTTTGTAGTCCAATGATGGGAGGCGACGAGTGCGTCGCAGGCCCAATGAAGCATTTAATCCCGATTGTAATTTGGTCTGATGAGTCTCGTTTTTGTTTGCAGTCCAATGATGGGAGGCGACGAGTGCATCGCAGGCCCAATAAAGCCTTTAATCCTGATTGTAATTTGACCTGATGAGTCTCGTTTTTGTTTGTAGTCCAATGATGGGAGGCGACGAGTGCATCGCAGGCCCAATGAAGCATTTAATGCTGATTGTAATTTGGTCTGATGATTCTCGTTTTTGTTTGCAGTCCAATGATGGGAGGCGACGAGTGCATCGCAGGCCCAATGAAGCATTTAATGCTGATTGTAATTTGGTCTGATTATTCTCGTTTTTGTTTGCAGTCCAATGATGGGAGGCGACGAGTGCATCGCAGGCCCAATGAAGCATTTAATCCTGATTGTAATTTGGTCTGATGATTCTCGTTTTTGTTTGCAGTCCAATGATGGGAGGCGACGAGTGCATCGCAGGCCCAATGAAGCATTTAATGCTGATTGTAATTTGGTCTGATGATTCTCGTTTTTGTTTGCAGTCCAATGATGGGAGGCGACGAGTGCATCGCAGGCCCAATGAAGCATTTAATCCTGACTGTAAGTTGGTCTGATGAGTCTCGTTTTTGTTTGCAGTCCAATGATGGGAGGCGACGAGTGCATCGCAGGCCCAATGAAGCATTTAATGCTGTTGTAATTTGGTCTGATGATTCTCGTTTTTGTTTGCAGTCCAATGATGGGAGGCGACGAGTGCATCGCAGGCTCAATGAAGCCTTTAATCCCGATTGTAATTTGGTCTGATGAGTCTCGTTTTTGTTTGCAGTCCAATGATGGGAGGCGACGAGTGCATGGCAGGCCCAATGAAGCATTTAATCCTGATTGTAATTTGGTCTGATGAATCTCGTTTTTGTTTGCAGTCCAATGATGGGAGGCGACGAGTGCATCGCAGGCCCAATGAAGCATTTAATCCTGATTGTAATTTGGTCTGATGAGTCTCGTTTTTGTTTGTACTCCAATGATGGGAGGCGACGAGTGCATCGCAGGCCCAATAAAGCCTTTAATCCTGATTGTAATTTGACCTGATGAGTCTCGTTTTTGTTTGTAGTCCAATGATGGGAGGCGACGAGTGCATCGCAGGCCCAATGAAGCCTTTAATCCTGATTGTAATTTGGTCTGATGAGTCTCGTTTTTGTTTGTACTCCAATGATGGGAGGCGACGAGTGCATCGCAGGCCCAATAAAGCCTTTAATCCTGATTGTAATTTGACCTGATGAGTCTCGTTTTTGTTTGTAGTCCAATGATGGGAGGCGACGAGTGCATCGCAGGCCCAATGAAGCCTTTAATCCTGATTGTAATTTGACCTGATGAGTCTCGTTTTTGTTTGTAGTCCAATGATGGGAGGCGACGAGTGCATCGCAGGCCCAATAAAGCCTTTAATCCCGATTGTAATTTGACCTGATGAGTCTCGTTTTTGTTTGTACTCCAATGATGGGAGGCGACGAGTGCATCGCAGGCCCAATGAAGCCTTTAATCCTGATTGTAATTTGACCTGATGAGTCTCGTTTTTGTTTGTAGTCCAATGATGGGAGGCGACGAGTGCATCGCAGGCCCAATGAAGCCTTTAATCCTGATTGTAATTTGACCTGATGAGTCTCGTTTTTGTTTGTAGTCCAATGATGGGAGGCGACGAGTGCATCGCAGGCTCAATGAAGCCTTTAATCCTGAATGTAATTTGGTCTGATGAGTCTCGTTTTTGTTTGCAGTCCAATGATTTGAGGCGACGACTGCATCGCAGGCCCAATAAAGCCTTTAATCCTGATTGTAATTTGACCTGATGAGTCTCGTTTTTGTTTGTAGTCCAATGATGGGAGGCGACGAGTGCATCGCAGGCCCAATGAAGCATTTAATCCTGTTTGTAATTTGGTCTGATGAGTCTCGTTTTTGTTTGTACTCCAATGATTTGAGGCGACGAATGCATCGCAGGCCCAATAAAGCCTTTAATCCTGATTGTAATTTGACCTGATGAGTCTCGTTTTTGTTTGTACTCCAATGATGGGAGGCGACGAGTGCATCGCAGGCCCAATGAAGCATTTAATCCTGTTTGTAATTTGGTCTGATGAGTCTCGTTTTTGTTTGTACTCCAATGATTTGAGGCGACGACTGCATCGCAGGCCCAATAAAGCCTTTAATCCTGATTGTAATTTGACCTGATGAGTCTCGTTTTTGTTTGTACTCCAATGATGGGAGGCGACGAGTGCATCGCAGGCCCAATGAAACATTTAATCCTGTTTGTAATTTGGTCTGATGAGTCTCGTTTTTGTTTGTACTCCAATGATTTGAGGCGACGACTGCATCGCAGGCCCAATAAAGCCTTTAATCCTGATTGTAATTTGACCTGATGAGTCTCGTTTTTGTTTGTAGTCCAATGATGGGAGGCGACGAGTGCATCGCAGGCCCAATGAAGCATTTAATCCTGTTTGTAATTTGGTCTGATGAGTCTCGTTTTTGTTTGTACTCCAATGATTTGAGGCGACGACTGCATCGCAGGCCCAATAAAGCCTTTAATCCTGATTTTAATTTGACCTGATGAGTCTCGTTTTTGTTTGTAGTCCAATGATGGGAGGCGACGAGTGCATCGCAGGCCCAATAAAGCATTTAATCCTGATTGTAATTTGACCTGATGAGTCTCGTTTTTGTTTGTAGTCCAATGATGGGAGGCGACGAGTGCATCGCAGGCCCAATGAAGCATTTAATCCTGATTGTAATTTGGTCTGATGAGTCTCGTTTTTGTTTGTACTCCAATGATTTGAGGCGACGACTGCATCGCAGGCCCAATGAAGCCTTTAATCCTGATTGTAATTTGGACCTGATGAGTCTCGTTTTTGTTTGTAGTCCAATGATGGGAGGCGACGAGTGCATCGCAGGCCCAATGAAGCATTTAATCCTGGTTGTAATTTGGTCTGATGAGTCTCGTTTTTGTTTGCAGTCCAATGATGGGAGGCGACGAGTGCATCGCAGGCCCAATGAAGCATTTAATCCTGATTGTAATTTGGTCTGATGAGTCTCGTTTTTGTTTGCAGTCCAATGATGGGAGGCGACGAGTGCATCGCAGGCCCAATGAAGCATTTAATCCTGGTTGTAATTTGGTCGATGAGTCTCGTTTTTCTTTGCAGTCCAATGATGGGAGGCGACGAGTGCGTCGCAGGCCCAATGAAGCATTTAATCCTGATTGTAATTTGGTCTGATGAGTCTCGTTTTTGTTTGCAGTCCAATGATGGGAGGCGACGAGTGCATCGCAGGCCCAATGAAGCATTTAATCCTGGTTGTAATTTGGTCGATGAGTCTCGTTTTTCTTTGCAGTCCAATGATGGGAGGCGACGAGTGCGTCGCAGGCCCAATGAAGCATTTAATCCTGATTGTAATTTGGTCTGATGAGTCTCGTTTTTGTTTGCAGTCCAATGATGGGAGGCGACGAGTGCATCGCAGGCCCAATGAAGCATTTAATCCTGGTTGTAATTTGGTCGATGAGTCTCGTTTTTCTTTGCAGTCCAATGATGGGAGGCGACGAGTGCGTCGCAGGCCCAATGAAGCATTTAATCCTGATTGTAATTTGGTCTGATGAGTCTCGTTTTTGTTTGCAGTCCAATGATGGGAGGCGACGAGTGCATCGCAGGCCCAATGAAGCATTTAATCCTGATTGTAATTTGGTCTGATGAGTCTCGTTTTTGTTTGCAGTCCAATGATGGGAGGCGACGAGTGCATCGCAGGCCCAAAGAAGCATTTAATCCTGATTGTAATTTGGTCTGATGAGTCTCGTTTTTGTTTGCAGTCCAATGATGGGAGCCGACGAGTGCGCAGGCCCAATTAAGCATTTAATCCTGATTGTAATTTGGTCTGATGAGTCTCGTTTTTGTTTGCAGTCCAATGATGGGAGCCGACGAGTGCGCAGGCCCAATTAAGCATTTAATCCTGATTGTAATTTGGTCTGATGAGTCTCGTTTTTCTTTGCAGTCCAATGATGGGAGGCGACGAGTGCGTCGCAGGCGCAATGAAGCATTTAATTCCTGATTGTAATTTGGTCTGATGAGTCTCGTTTTTGTTTGCAGTCCAATGATGGGAGGCGACGAGTGCATCGCAAACCCAATGAAGCATTTAATCCTGATTGTAATTTGGTCTGATGAGTCTCGTTTTTGTTTGCAGTCCAATGATGGGAGGCGACGAGTGCATCGCAGGCCCAATGAAGCATTTAATCCTGATTGTAATTTGGTCTGATGAGTCTCGTTTTTGTTTGCAGTCCAATGATGGGAGGCGACGAGTGCATCGCAGGCCCAAAGAAGCATTTAATCCTGATTGTAATTTGGTCTGATGAGTCTCGTTTTTGTTTGCAGTCCAATGATGGGAGCCGACGAGTGCGCAGGCCCAATGAAACCTTTAATCCTGATTGTAATTTGGTTTGATGAGTCTCGTCTTTGTTTGTAGTCCAATGATGGGAGGCGACGACTGCATCGCAGGCCCAATGAAACCTTTAGTCCTGATTGTATCGAAGGTGTTGTGCAAACTGGATGGGGGGTTCTGTGATGTTCTGGGGATGTTTTTATTTTCGTACTACGAAATGGGCCCTCTCGTTGCAGTGACGATGAATTTGAACCAGCATGCATACCTCCGCATTCTGAATGACGAAGTGTTGCCCTTTGTCCTACATCTCCAGGAGCAGCATACATTGCCACTCCTGTCTTCCAAGACAGTTGTCGTGTGCAAAAGGCTAATACTGTGTCTTGAGTGGCACGACGAACAATCAGCAACACTGTCTCACCTCGACTGGCCCGTCAAATCCTCAGATTTAAGTCCTATTGGACATCTATGGGATCATTTGGAATAGAAGATGAAACTCCGGAATAGACACCCACGTACTCTGGCGGAACTTCGGGTCCACTTGGCGCACTAGTGTCTGCAAATCGATGTTTAATACATCCACAACCTCGTGGAGTCTCTACCACACCGGATTCATGCTGTTATCATGGCAAGAGGCGCCGTCACTCGTTACTAGGTAAGTTCTTCTAGGTGTGACTATTTTTTTGTCCGGTGTGCTTATTTAGAAGATGAGATGTAGAGGACATCTCATGTTCTAAATAAGCGCATTTTCTTCTTTAAGTAAAGCTGTGTGTTACTTAAAGAAGAAAATGGATGCAAAATACTTCTTATAATAATGAGTGTACTACAAAAATGGATTTTTGTAAGGAATTTTTAGAATCGAATAAACTCTTTCAAATAGAAACATACGCCGACGCCGGGCCAGTGATGTAGTGGGGCCCGAAAGGCGTTCCGGTACTTTTTTTTATTTTTTAGCCGGTACGCGTTTCGGTAAACCCTATGTTGCATAATTTGTCTTCTTTTTAAAATGCGAGTGTCTTATAATTATTTTACAATTAAAAAAAATGCAACAGAAAAACTACATAGTTATTAGAATTAACGTTCCATGTCTGTTTGAAGATAGAGTTAGTCTCTAAATCCATTCTCACTTGGCAGTCCCTTGAAGCTCCTTTTCCTAGTATTGTTAAAAACGTTGAGGTGAGGATATTGCGGTGGGGAAATTATTGTAACTGGGAATTTAATTAATGTAGCCATTATTAAGGAGTTGTGAGTCTCAGTTAATTTAGTCCAGTTACGAGTGCCCCTTAATTACGCTAGAAGCAGAGATTATTTTTCTCTCTTGAGCTTTTAGGCCTGTTTCGCACACAGGCGGAAAATATCCGTGAAAGCAATAAATCTCCAGCCTGTTTTACCGCTCGTTTTCAGGCGGACTATGGAATTCTCCGTGCTGTATCCAAACCGCCCCTATCCAAATATCTCGACTCTCAGTGATAAATGGCTTTCACCGTTGCAGTCTAAATTAGTTTCCGCTTCCACCGACATCTTACTCGATAAAAAGGGGCAGATTTTAGTTTTTGCACCCTGAAGCGTCCTCAATTTGGGCCCCAAAACTTCAGTGTTTTCTTACCGAAGTGGTGAAATCTTGTTCTTTGAATGCCGAAACGTGTAAATCCGGAAGTCTGATTTCGACAGATGATTATACTTTCTTATACTATAAATATAAAGAAGCATGGAGAGGTGCATGCTTGGTGTAACCAGGAGAGATAAGAACAGGAACTTGTGGATCAGAAAAATGACAAGAGTAGAAGACATCATGATCAGAGTAAAATCCCTGAAATGGCAATGGGCTGGAAATATTGCCAGAAGGACAGAAACCATCGATGGACAGCTGGAATTTTAGACTGGATTCCGAGGGACAGGAAAAGACCCAGAAGAAGACCACATGGGAGACGGGTGGATGGAATTCGAAAGTATGCGGGAGTAACATGGAGGAGACTGGCACAAGACAGATCGTTGTGAAAGAGGCTTGGTGAACCTTCGTCCAGCAGCGGATTGATAATGGTTTACAATGATGATGATGATGATGATGATTCTAAGAAAGTAAAAAGTGGAGAAGCGGAATGGGAAGAGGTGCGGGGAGAAAAGAAGGTTTTGAAGACGTAAAGGCACCGTACGTTCCTGTACTTTTGACGTAGAACTACGTATAACATCGCGGATAGTATGGGGCGACTTACGGCCAACCGCCTGTGACAAAAATAGGTCCCAATTGAAATCATTATAACGTTAAAAATACGCGCCGCAAACTAATCGCGTTAGCATATTCGTAAACAGCATGGAGTCCAATTCGCATACCGTGCAATACATCGTACGGGCGACGCTCCCTGTGCGCGGGGGAAATGATGCAATATTTTTGGGTGTGCGGCCGCGTTTGACTCAGTCTATCTCGGCAACCGTGAGTGCAACACGACTGTGCGTGGTATCGTTTTAAAGCTCTCGACGAGATCTATTCAAATATACGAAGAACATTTCGCAGAGGTCTGAACTGAACATTTAAAAAATTGCTTTCTTGTGAACCGGTGAACACTTTTTAAAATATCGCGGTTTATCTGGACAACCGTGAGTGCAAAACGACTGTGCGTGGTATCGTTTTAAAGCTCTCGACGAGATCTATTCAAATATATAAAGAACACATCGCAGTGGTTTAAACTAAAATTGTTAAAAATTGTTTTCGTGTGAACATGTTAACATTTTCAACAATGCCGGGGAATTCGCAGAATAACGCAAGCAAAAGTGGAGAAAATCAAAACGAGAGGCAAGAACAAGAGATGAGGAATGCAAGAAGCCCAAGAAGACAGAGTACCACGTTGGGTAATTCGTGTATCGATCTGCTTTGTGTTTGCAATGTATGCAGCATTATTTGTAAAAATTATGTAAGCTATTTTTCATGTCATAGATGTGTTGGCTATAACAAATTAAATAAACGCTTTGAAAACATACTCGACTAGCTCGTTTCAACTCTCTGATCTGCAAGTCGTAGTCCTACGTTCCAAATTGACAGTTCAATCCGAACGGAGCATACCTGTATTTTTTTTTATTGTTTTTTGTTTCTATTGGCACTACACCATTTCCCATGGCGGAAGAATTTTGAATAATGGAAAAGTAGAATATGCGAAAAGTATTTTTCGTAGCAAATGCTAAGTTAAGGAAAAAGAATTTTTGAAATACGTCTCCTGGAATAAAGAGGAAAGGGTCTCGTTATTTCAGGAGATGAATTTGGTCTTTACGGCAAATACGTCTCCAGATAGTGAGAATTTTTTTTTGCGCCGCCCAGCTGGAAAGCTGCGCATTATTTAAAGAGAATAATATTCCCCATCTGTGAACTGTAACGAATGTCACAGTAAAAAAAAAAAAAAAAAAAAAATATTCAATAGCATTTTTTAAACCAAACATGCAATTGCGAACAGAAATACACAATAACACCACCTAGCGCCAGAACTGTAAACTACTAAAAAAAAAAAAAAAAACAATCCCGAGTACATGCTAAATGTTCCTCAAGGTGAGTGGTAGCAGTTGTTAAATGGATTTTTTAAATTGGACTTTTAGCAGTAGAGATATCGAGAAAAACAGGCTAACGATTTGTGCCTCATATCGGGCGTTATTTGGAGCGGGAAATTTACAAAAAATGTTTTTGTAGTTAGTAGTATCTGACTGAAAGAGGATTTTTTTAATCGGGGTTTTAGACATGCAGTTAATGCTGTAAATACGATGTAACACATACACCAATGACCCATTACATTATGACCACTTACCTAATAAGCTGTGTGACCCCCTTTAGCCCTCAAAACAGCGGCCACTCGGCGAGGCATCGATTCGATGAGGTGGCGATAGGTATCCTGGGGTATCAGGTACCATAATGTCAACAGCAGGTCCTCCAATTCATGTACATTTCGGGGTGGTGGTGAATTAGCGCGAACCCACTTTTCCAAGTCGAAGAACAAATGTTCGATTGGGTTCATGTCAGGTGAATTTGGAGGCCAAGGCATTAACGGAAAGTCACCAGCTTGTTCCTCGAACCACTCCTTGACGATTATGGCAGTGTGGCATGGCGCATTATCCTGTTGGTAATGGCCATCATCAGCAAGGAACACAGTTGCCATGAATAGGTGAACTTGGACAGCAACGATGTTCAGATACCTGACAACTGTCAGGAGTTGTGTCGTAGGGATAATGGGGCCTAAAGTGGTCCAAGAAAACACCACCCACAGCATAATACTCTCACCGCCGTCCTGTTTCCGTCCAACAGTGCATCCAGGTGCCATAGCCTCCGTTCGTGATCGGCGTATCCGCGCTCGGCTGTCTACGTGATGCACCAGGAATCTTGATTCTTCAGACCAGGCCACTTTCTTCCCATCATCCACGGTCCAATCTCGATGATGTTGAGCCCATTTCATGCGTTGCTGGCAATGACATGTAGTGAACATGGGGGACCCGGCTGGGTCTTCGGATACGCAGGCCCATGCGCAGAAGACTGCGATGAACTGTGTGCTGCGACACTTTCCCCTGATCACCATTGTTGTAGCGGTCATCATTGTCGCCCTGCGGTCGCTGTGAACAATGCGCGATAGTCTCCTCTTCCCTCTGGCATCAATGAGCTGCGGACGACAGTTCGTAGTTCGGCCATCTATGCACCACTTTTGATATGTACTCACTACAGCGTCACGTGAACAACCCACAAGCCACGCCGTTTCCGTGATCGTAGTTCCGAGGCGCCGAGCCATCACAATTTGTCCTTTATCAAACTCCGATAAATTGGCAGCTTTTCGCATTGTTACTCCGAACACTCTACTAACCGAAAGCCTGTCCTCGGGTTGTATATATACTGCTCTATGAACTTCACCTGCGCCACCGTTCGGTCTCCAGGTGCGCTTATTTCTCTAGGCTGAGGGTGATCATAATGTAATGGCTCATCGGCATATATGCAAAAAAACATTCCTCATCAGAAACGCTGTCAGACAAAGAATTTTTCTGATCGAATTGTTTGAAGCAGAGATTTCAAGATAAATAAGATATAAATCTACGCCTCGTCGCGGTAAAACTATTCATTATTTTAAGCGAAAGGTATTTTTTAAAGATTTCCATGGTGTGCGATACCTGATCGGAAAAGAATATTTTTAGTTGAGTTTTTAGAAGCGTGGGTATTGCTGCGAATACATCAGAAACAGAAATATGCGTTTACGCCTCCTACTAGTGAAACAGTTCTTTGCCAAAATTTGTATTCAAAACATTTCCCACCATGAACTCTATCCGATGCAAAAAGAGTTTTTCAAATTGGGCTTTTAGAAGCAGAGATATCAGGGAAATCGCAATTTGTCTTTACTCCTACTAGCGGAAAAACTATGTATTACTTCAAAAAGAAGTTGTATCCAAAATAGTCTTCGTTACGAATGGTATCGAAAGGAAGAAATAATTTTTTCATTGGGTTATTTAGAAACAACGATATGGAATAAAACGTATTTTGAATTCGATAACATCTGCGTTTACGCCATCTAGCGGCAAAGTTACGTATCAGAAATGGATCAAAAAGCAAGCATCACTATTTTCACATTTCGGGCTTCCAATGCAACAAGAATTTTTCAAATCGGACTAATATTTGCAGTGATGTGTTGTGTCCACAAACTGTTCGACGAGAAAGTGATGCCATAAGCACGTACTTATTTTACAAAAGACTGTAAATTCTTATAAATTCAAAGCAATTTAAAACAAAATTTGATTCTAACTTTTGAAAAACCTAGTCGCTCAGGAAAATGCCCTAAAGAAGGAAAACAAACAAAAAATTCGTAGGTTTGAACTCCTACAGCCTCCCTTTGAAATTGTCCTTTACTGTGCGTAGCGCTCACTATATAAAGAACAGAGAGCGATATCTGTTTTTTTTTTTACTAGTAAAATCTAAACTGGCGGCATCGAAGACAAAAAAAAAAAAAAAAATTCACTGTTTTAAGATGTTCAAAACACTATTTTAAGATATTAATATAAATTTTATTCCATATGCGTATATAGAATCCAAATGCGAGGCTATGCACTCATCGATTACAGAAACTTTCAAAAAATTTCGAATTGTGTTCGAGTATCTGCATTATATTAATATTCCAAACAACTAAAAGAAAATTCCTTTTTTATTTCTCTTCACCTTTCGCTCCTAAGATATATATATTTAATAAACTCATAATAGAATAATTTGTCATATCAAAATACAGCACATTGCTGTTTCAGATTTTTTAACACTAATTTTTTTTTATTGATGAACGAATTATATTTCTTTATTTATTGCATGAGGTGTGTGACGTCTATGCTCTGGTTCTTGTTCTCTGCCTATTCATGATAAATATAGAAAACATTTCCTACTCAGCGTAATAGCTTTTGAAACATGCTTTGCATAACAAGAGCAACAACAACAATAACAAAAAAGTAACAGTGGTCATGACCTGTAGAATTCAACGAACACTCTCCTTTGGGACTCATTAAGGTTTTTTCATATTATCCCTTTGTTTGCTGAATTTTTAAAAGATATGTATTATAAATTTTCTTTTTTTGTGATTCCACTAAAACACAATCAGAAAGTAAAATTTACAACTAGATGAAAACTTTTAAGTTTTGGATACGGGGGACATAACAAAAGTTTTGCACACTGTTCATTTTTGAGAAAAGTGTGAAGTAACGGAGAAGACATACCTTATTGCCGTTCAATGTACTCCCTCCGCTGCTAATGACAGCTTGCCAGCGGTGAGGTAGGTCGTGGATGCCCCATAGTACGCCATCTTTGTTCAGCTGTCGTATTACTCGGGTCGTGTCCAATGGCAGTTCGTCCAGCGATTCGTAGTGGATACCACGGGGCCGATTTTTTTACTTTGGGAAAAGATCAAAGTCGGGTGGACTGAGATCAGGGCTGTATGGTGGGTGGGATAAAGTTTTCCAGCCATATTTCGACAAAAGTTCCCGTACCGACGCTGCATCATGACACGATGCGTTGTCGTGCGGCAAGATCGCTCCCACTTCCAACAAGCTCGGGGCGATTTTGACGAATTTTTCGGTCTCAACTTTGTCTTGAGAAAGAAATTTTGCTTCGATCAAGAGTTCCTTCTCCACAAACTTCTTGCAAGGCAGTGTGCACCTGTGTCGGAGTTTTTCCCCGCAGAATATTTTTACGTACGAGCGCTAGTCTAACACCATGACTCGACCTGTGGAGCTGCACGCTTTCTTATGACCCTGCGCATTAGACTGAGAACATTTCTTGTGACCCTCGTAATTTATTAGAATTGCTATTGAAAATTGTACTGTTTCTCCCAAATGCTCACCAACCAATGTTTGACACGCCTATTAATTTCTTCTTTGATGCCGCCCTTGCTTGATATATTTTATCCAAGGTAAATATGGGCATAGGTTGCTTCTAGAATTACATCATCAAAATGCGAATTTTCGGTTCTTCAAAAAAGCATTGTACGCCATCTTGTTTTTTTTTGTTTTTTTTTATTGGAGGTTTAACGACCACCGTGAGCAACCCAATGGGCTATAAGCAGTCGCCCGTCCCTAATTTAGGGTCACTGGTTCCAGGGAAGGGAGAGAGCCAGTGCCGTAAGACAAACACAACATCCATGCCTCACCGGGATTCGAACCCGGACCCCCTTCGGACGAATGATCAGAGGCCATCGCTTAGACCACTGCGCCACTGGGGCGGCCATCTTGTTTTCTGTAAGTTATTTGTACTTTACTGTAGTTCGCAAGTTGTTTCTTCCGAGTGACATGATGTCCGTTTCAGAAGGGAAAGGGGGGGGGAGTCGACAAGCCCCATCATTTCTTGGGTATTGGACTAAAAGAAGAAAGGACTAGAAGGAAGCCCTTATCACTCGTGACAGGTTTATAGTCGGTTCAGCTGGGATGAGGAGAGTAAAGCAATTCTCATACTCACTAGCTCTTAACGTACATGAGAAGAATAAGCAATTGTCATACTCACCAGCTCTTAAGGTACATGAGAAGAATAAAGCAATTGTCATACTCACCAGCTCTTAAGGTACATGAGAAGAATAAAGCAATTGTCATACTCACCAGCTCTTAAGGTACATGAGAAGAATAAAGCAATTGTCATACTCACCAGCTCTTAAGGTACATGAGAAGAGTAAAGCAATTGTCATACTCACCAGCTCTTAAGGTACATGAGAAGAATAAAGCAATTGTCATACTCACCAGCTCTTAAGGTACATGAGAAGAATAAAGCAATTGTCATACTCACCAGCTCTTAAGGTACATGAGAAGAATAAAGCAATTGTCATACTCACCAGCTCTTAAGGTACATGAGAAGAATAAAGCAATTGTCATACTCACCAGCTCTTAAGGTACATGAGAAGAATAAAGCAATTGTCATACTCACCAGCTCTTAAGGTACATGAGAAGAGTAAAGCAATTGTCATACTCACCAGCTCTTAAGGTACATGAGAAGAGTAAAGCAATTGTCATACTCACCAGCTCTTAAGGTACATGAGAAGAGTAAAGCAATTGTCATACTCACCAGCTCTTAAGGTACATGAGAAGAGTAAAGCAAT
Source organism: Macrothele yani (assembly GCA_039090855.1). NCBI lineage: Eukaryota > Metazoa > Arthropoda > Arachnida > Araneae > Macrothelidae > Macrothele > Macrothele yani. The sequence goes on along the minus strand of CM077006.1, from coordinate 18,894,626 downwards.
TGTCATACTCACCAGGTCTTAAGGTACATGAGAAGAGTAAAGCAATTGTCATACTCACCAGGTCTTAAGGTACATGAGAAGAGTAAAGCAATTGTCATACTCACCAGGTCTTAAGGTACATGAGAAGAGTAAAAGCAATTGTCATACTCACCAGCTCTTAAGGTACATGAGAAGAGTAAAGCAATTGTCATACTCGCCAGCTCTTAAGGTACATGAGAAGAGTAAAGCAATTGTCATACTCGCCAGCTCTTAAGGTACATGAGAAGAATAAAGCAATTGTCATACTCACCAGCTCTTAAGGTACATGAGAAGAATAAAGCAATTGTCATACTCACCAGCTCTTAAGGTACATGAGAAGAGTAAAGCAATTGTCATACTCACCAGCTCTTAAGGTACATGAGAAGAGTAAAGCAATTGTCATACTCACCAGCTCTTAAGGTACATGAGAAGAGTAAAGCAATTGTCATACTCACCAGCTCTTAAGGTACATGAGAAGAGTAAAGCAATTGTCATACTCACCAGGTCTTAAGGTACATGAGAAGAGTAAAGCAATTGTCATACTCACCAGGTCTTAAGGTACATGAGAAGAGTAAAGCAATTGTCATACTCACCAGCTCTTAAGGTACATGAGAAGAGTAAAGCAATTGTCATACTCACCAGCTCTTAAGGTACATGAGAAGAGTAAAGCAATTGTCATACTCGCCAGCTCTTAAGGTACATGAGAAGAGTAAAGCAATTGTCATACTCGCCAGCTCTTAAGGTACATGAGAAGAGTAAAGCAATTGTCATACTCGCCAGTTCTTAAGGTACATGAGAAGAGTAAAGCAATTGTCATACTCGCCAGCTCTTAAGGTAGATGAGAAGAATAAAGCAATTGTCATACTCGCCAGCTCTTAAGGTACATGAGAAGAGTAAAGCAATTGTCATACTCACCAGCTCTTAAGGTACATGAGAAGAGTAAAGCAATTGTCATACTCACCAGCTCTTAAGGTACATGAGAAGAGTAAAGCAATTGTCATACTCACCAGCTCTTAAGGTACATGAGAAGAGTAAAGCAATTGTCATACTCACCAGCTCTTAAGGTACATGAGAAGAGTAAAGCAATTGTCATACTCACCAGCTCTTAAGGTACATGAGAAGAGTAAAGCAATTGTGATACTCACCAGCTCTTAAGGTACATGAGAAGAGTAAAGCAATTGTGATACTCGGCAGCTCTTAAGGTACATGAGAAGAGTAAAGCAATTGTCATACTCGCCAGCTCTTAAGGTACATGAGAAGAGTAAAGCAATTGTCATACTCACCAGCTCTTAAGGTACATGAGAAGAGTAAAGCAATTGTCATACTCACCAGCTCTTAAGGTACATGAGAAGAGTAAAGCAATTGTCATACTCACCAGCTCTTAAGGTACATGAGAAGAGTAAAGCAATTGTCATACTCACCAGCTCTTAAGGTACACGAGAAGAGTAAAGCAATTGTCATACTCACCAGCTCTTAAGGTACACGAGAAGAGTAAAGCAGTTGTCATACTCACCAGCTCTTAAGGTACACGAGAAGAGTAAAGCAGTTGTCATACTCACCAGCTCTTAAGGTACATGAGAAGAGTAAAGCAATTGTCATACTCACCAGCTCTTAAGGTACATGAGAAGAGTAAAGCAATTGTCATACTCACCAGCTCTTAAGGTACATGAGAAGAGTAAAGCAATTGTCATACTCACCAGCTCTTAAGGTACATGAGAAGAGTAAAGCAATTGTCATACTCACCAGCTCTTAAGGTACATGAGAAGAGTAAAGCAATTGTCATACTCACCAGCTCTTAAGGTACATGAGAAGAGTAAAGCAATTGTCATACTCACCAGCTCTTAAGGTACATGAGAAGAGTAAAGCAATTGTCATACTCACCAGCTCTTAAGGTACATGAGAAGAGTAAAGCAATTGTCATACTCACCAGCTCTTAAGGTACATGAGAAGAGTAAAGCAATTGTCATACTCACCAGCTCTTAAGGTACATGAGAAGAGTAAAGCAATTGTCATACTCACCAGCTCTTAAGGTACATGAGAAGAGTAAAGCAATTGTCATACTCACCAGCTCTTAAGGTACATGAGAAGAGTAAAGCAATTGTCATACTCACCAGCTCTTAAGGTACATGAGAAGAGTAAAGCAATTGTCATACTCACCAGCTCTTAAGGTACATGAGAAGAGTAAAGCAATTGTCATACTCACCAGCTCTTAAGGTACATGAGAAAAGTAAAGCAATTGTCATACTCACCAGCTCTTAAGGTACAGGAGAAGAGTAAAGCAATTGTCATACTCACCAGCTCTTAAGGTACATGAAAAGAGTAAAGCAATTGTCATACTCACCAGCTCTTAAGGTACATGAGAAGAGTAAAGCAATTGTCATACTCACCAGCTCTTAAGGTACACTTGCGAAAACTACTAGGACCTCGGCAAAACGAAAGTGCGTTAAATAATCTCCATTAATTTTTATCCCCTTGTCTTCCCAGTTCAATGACTTAAAATGCATTCAGTAATGTGGCTATGAAGAACTTAAGAGGCAGTAGCGCACCTAGAAATTTCCCAAGCAGGAGGGGGGGTGCACAGAATTTTCCCAAGCTGGGGGTCACCTCCCTAAATTTACTGGGGAAAATAGTCAAGTGCCATAACAATTAAGAGGGAAGGTTGACGTTTGTATTGTACATTTACACTTGTCCAGTTACTAGTAATGTTACAATACAAGAAAATTAAATGACTAGAAGAAGCAGTAGATGAAATTGTTTTTCTGGTTAGATTTTTTTATATTTATTTAACAGAACTATTCCCTTATAATTATACGGGACATGATCAAGAAGTATATGTAGATCACGTAGTGTGATTTTTTGTTTCAAACTTTGACGTAATAATTTGACGCTCTGCCAGCCCAGGGTAGGGGGCCCTATCGGCCAACCTCGTGGGTGCGCCCCTGTTGGGAGATATAATGTCCCGAGGGGAAAACGGGTCACAGCTTAGAAGGTGAACTGGTCAACGGATTGACAATTTCTTGCGGGTCACACGGGTTGGGTAGAGGTGTTCCTGACCCGATTTCGACCCGGTTTTATTTCCGTTTTATTTTTGAAAAGAGAAAAAAAAAATATTTTAAAGAAAAATGCTTACCGTGGAATGTTGTGCTCGACGCTCGTGCCAGCGGAGTGAAAATTATTTGTCATACAAAAATATTGCCGTCTGTTTCTTAAAGCAAAGATTTCCACCGATATCATATTGTAAAACGATACTTCCTTTACATTTGTTTTCAGTGCGATTGTTCGATGCAAGATACAGGCAAACGCCGGTCGCCTGCTTTTCTGGTGATTCACTCTCACACCCCGCGTGTCACATTGTAAGACTGGGAGTTACTTTTCACATTGCATCTTTTGTATTGAGCATTAAGAGGTTTTGGTTTGACGTGGTAACATCCCGTTCGACTGCATGTCGTGTCGGAATTAATGCCTTATTTGTTAATGTGGATGAATTTAATATTAAGGAGATTGAAAAAGGCGTCGAGGCCAACAAAATGATTCCACAACTTAAATCTTGGCCCTCAGTCTCCGGCAGCTGGAATGTACCTGGCCAAGGCAGCGGCCAGTGCGACATGAAGGCAGAGGGTGCTAAGAATCCCCGGAGGACCGGACTAGGCTGCCATCTGATGCTGACCTTGGCTACGTACAACGGACGCTCCCTATCTTCTGATTCAAGGCTTCTTGAATTGGAAGAAGAACTACAAAGGATCAAGTGGGACATCGTGGGGCTAAGTGAGGTAAGGAGAAAAGGAGAAGATCTCATCGAACTGAAAAGTGGACATCTCTTCTACTATCGTGGGACAGATACTGGCAGAACTAGTGGTGTTGGATTTATAATAAACAAGAAACTGAAGGATAAAGTTGTAGAAGTTGAAAGTTCCTCTGACAGAGCTGCACGACTTGTTATCCAACTCTCGAAAAGATACCAGGCTCAGATTATTCAAACTTATGCACCCACCACAAGTCATCCTGAAGAAGAAATTGAAGAATTTTATGAGGAAATTTGTCATCTAAATAATAAAGGTAAGCAGCACTTGAAAATAATTCTGGGAGATTTCAATGCAAAAATAGGGCAACGGCAACAGAATGAAACTTCAGTAGGTAAATTCGGTCACGGCAACAGAAACCAGCGTGGAAATACTCTCGTTGAGTTTGCAGAGGCAGAAGGGTTTTTCATCTTGAACTCCTTCTTCAAGAAACAGCCACACAGGAAATGGACATGGAGACATCCAAATGGGACGACAAGTGAAATTGATTTTATTATGTGTAACAAAAAATTCGTCATAGAAGACTGCAGTGTGCTAAACAAGTTCAACACAGGTAGTGACCATAGATTGGTGAGATGTAAGATGCACCTCAACACTAAACTTGAACGTGGCAAGCTCATAAGACAAACAAAATCTATTGACATAACCAACCTTAAAAAACACCATAATACCTTCAAGTTGGAACTGAAGAACAGGTTCTCTGCTTTAGAAGGCCTAACATCGGAAGAAGTGGACATCTCTGAAGTTAACAGAAAAGTAACCAAAGCTCTTATGGAAACAGCAACAAAATTAGCTGGGTCTAAGAACAAGTTGCATGTAAACAAATTATCAGGAAAAACCAAAATGTTGATGCAAAAAGAAGAGAGATGAGGACAACTAAAGAAGATGTGACTTCCAAAGTGGAATATATAGAGCTATGCAAGACAGTAAGAAAAAGTATCACTGAAGACGTAAGAAAATTCAACTGTGAACTAGTGAGGAAAGCAATTGAAAACAACCAAAGCCTAAAGATAGCAAAGGGACATCTCAGTAAGGGAAGAAAACAGATTATGGCACTGAGAAAAGAAGATGGTTCTGTAACAAGAAATAGAGGCGAAATTTTGACAAGAGTGAAAGATTTCTACTCCAAATTATATGAAAGGGATGATACATGCACTCCAGACATCATGAAAGATACCAGTACCAGAGTTCCTCCAGTCCTTCCAGCAGAAGTTGCACATGCAATCAAGAACATGAAGCGGGGAAAAGCTCCAGGAGAAGATGGAATTACTGTAGACATCATACAAGAAGCAAGTGGAGAAATTGAAACAATACTCGCCCAAATTTTCACTCGATGCCTTAATGAAGGAAAGATTCCTGAGGATTGGAACACCGCTACAATGATCCTGCTACATAAGAAAGGTGACATTGAGGATCTCGGAAACTACAGACCTATCAGCCTCCTATCAGTAGTTTATAAAATCTTCACTAAAGTTCTTTCACACCGCTTGAAGGTAACACTGGACATGGCTCAACCGAGAGAACAAGCTGGATTCAGGAGTGGCTACAGCACAATAGATCATATCCACGTACTGAGAGAACTAATTGAAAGAGCGAGGGAATATGAACTTCCATTGTGCATGGCTTTTATTGATTATGAAAAAGCCTTTGATTCGGTGAAACCATCAGCAGTTACAATGGCTCTGAAAACCTGCGGTATTGAAGATGCATACATTAATATTATTAATAACATCTATGAAAATGCAAGTGCAAAGATTCGGCTGTTTGAAAATACAACACACATAAAAATTGGAAAGGGAGTGAGACAAGGTGACACCATATCTCCGAAGCTCTTTAATGCCACATTGGAGGGTGTTTTTCAGTCGCTGAGCTGGGAAAACAAAGGGATAAAGATTAATGGAGATTATCTAACCCACCTTCGTTTTGCTGATGACGTAGTCATTTTTGCAACTACCCCATCAGAGCTGCAGAGTATGATCCAGGAACTTGCTGACAAGAGTAAAGAAGTGGGATTAAAAATGAACTTTCAGAAGACAAAAGTGATGTTCAATGCTTTTACAAGAAATGAAGATTTATTGATTGATGGAGAAAAGCTGGAGATAACAGAAACGTACGTTTATCTTGGACAGCAGATATCAAGTGAGGGTCACATTGATGAAGAAATTAATCGGCGTACAAAACTTGCCTGGAGAGCTTTTGGAAGAAACAGCATAATTTTCAAGAGCAATATGCCATTATGTCTTAAAAGAAAAGTGTTTGATCAATGCATCCTTCCAGTGCTTACGTATGGTGCAGAGACGTGGACCTTAACTAAAAGAGATATACAAAGACTGCAGACAACTCAAAGAAGCATGGAGAGGTGCATGCTTGGTGTAACCAGGAGAGATAAGAAGAGGAACTCGTGGATCCGAAAAATGACAAGAGTGGAAGACATCATGATCAGAGTTAAATCCCTGAAATGGCAATGGGCTGGACATACTGCCAGAAGGACAGATCATCGATGGACAGCCGAAATTTTAGATTGGATTCCAAGGGACAGGAAAAGACCCAGAAGAAGACCACATGGGAGATGGGTGGATGAAATTCGAAAGTATGCAGGGGTGACATGGAGGAGACTGGCACAAGACAGACCGTTGTGGAGGAAACTTGGGAGACCTTCGTCCAGCAGTGGATTGATAATGGTTGACAATGATGATGATGATGATATAATCTATGACTACAGACTTGTGGTGTTGAGATAGAATGAAAATTCCAACGTTTACCACAATAAAAGGTTTATTATAAATCTACAATTGTTTCGCAGAGCTTTTCTAGATGTACACTATCTACCAACAAGTAATTGGACACCTGTGATAGCAAAGGAAAACGAAGTTTTTTCATCTTCAATAGTTAGTGGAGCTTCCACGAGCGGCGATTACAGCTGCGACCCTCCGGGGCATACTCTCAACCAGGCGTTGTACGACGGCTAGCGGTATTTTCTTCCACTCGGCTTGGAGAAGACAGGTCAGTTCCTTCACCGATTTCGGACGGTGGGGGCACCCCTTAAGTCGACGCTCCAACTCGTCCCAGAGGTGCTCAATAGGGTTAAGGTCCGGGCTCTGCGCAGGCCAGTCCATTCGATTAACCCCATTGTCACCATACTAAGCCATGGTGGACCTCGCAACATGACAGGTGGCATTGTCATCCTGAAAGTAACATGGGTCCACCCCGTAAAACTGCCGCAACGTAGGAAGCGCATGGTCATCCAAAATGGTGCAGTAGGTTTCGGCATTGAGTCTACCAGGAATTGAGACCAAGGGTCCCGTGCCATACCAGGAGAAACACCCCCATAGCATAATTCCACCACCGCCGAACTTCACAGTTGGCACAATACATTCAGGCAGGAGGCGTTCTCCAGGCAGACGCCAAACCCAGACCCTGCCATCCGAACGGTAAAGGGTGAACCTTGATTCGTCGCTCCAGAGAGCCTGTTTCCACTGTTCAGCGGTCCACTGTCGACGTTCTTTGCACCACGTAAGCCGACCAGCGCTATTGGACTTGGTGATCAAAGGCTTGCGGGCAGCAACACGTCCATGATAACCGAGCAGATGGGCTTCCTTACGGATGGCATTAATCGAAAGAACACTCCCGGATGCCTGTTGAAACTCCTCGCGGATGTGGCCCATCGATTTGGTGCGGTTCTTCCGAATTTCTCTGGCCAGCACCCGTCGGTCTCTAACTCCCAGTTTTTTGGGTCTGCCGGGTCGGGGCATATTCCGACAGTCACCTCTCATGTTCCACTTGCCAATCACGTAGGTCACTGTTGATTTTGGGTACTTCATCTCGCTGGATATGTCACGTATGGATCGGCCATTTCTGTGATACCCGACGATTACAATTTTCTCGAAATCAGAGAGCTCCGAACTGCGTGGCATGTTGTATGCGACTGGTTGCGTTGTTGTTTCCCACACGATATTTAACGGCGGCGGCCGTGACGTGTATCAGGACCGCAGATATCGTCGATTGCAGGGGTGTTGGTTAATTACTTTTATCCAGATTTCGTCGATTGCAGTGGTGTTCGTTAATTACTTTTATTTATACTATATTACGCAATTTCTGGTAGACCAATTACTTGTTGGTAGATAGTGTATAATAAACCTTTTACTGTGGTAAACGTTGGTATTTTCATTTAAATACGTTCTTGTTGGAAAGGGGGGAGGGGGATGGAGTGAATGCTGGAGGTTGTTTCGTCTCATTAGGAAGCCAGAATATGTTTCACAGCAACACCAATTTTCACAAGCTTGTGATAAGTTGAAAGTTTCCAAAATGTGAATGTTGATTTCACGAGTGTTCCTTCCTTCTGAGAGGCAATGATGAAATCAACATCCACATTTTGGAAATCTTCAGCTCATTAGAAGCTTGTGAAAGTTGGTGTTGCAGTGAAACATATTCTGAAGCTTGATATGTCATCAAGAAAACAGCAAAAAACTGAAATTAAGCACATACAACAAGTTACTTAATTCAAAAATGTTTACTGTAGCACCATCAAAATTAAGTGGAACAGCCTGAAAATTACTGCGTAGGGACTTTTTGACTTTCGCAGATGTGTTTGAAAACATGTGTAAAACAGTTACGTTATGTGAAAAACGACGACAGTTTCAATACTTTCTGTAAGTGAATAAATCATACGTTTAATATATATATACCTATTTTTTTTTTCAAAATTTCCAAAATTTTTGATCCGTTTCCAACTCTGATGGTGTCACCTTGTCTCACTGTCTTTTCAGTTGTTATAAGTGATGTGGCCTCGAGCAGTCGAACCTTTGCACATGCATTTTCATAGATATTAATAAAATGTATTTCTTTGAGTATGCCTTTCGAAATAAATCGAAGATGTTGCGTAAGTTTTGCTCTGTGCCACCAAGTCATGAAAATTCGTAATTTTAATGAGAAAATGAGAAATTGTGACGTAAAAAAAGAAAAAAAGTGCTGCTGCTCCATTTAAAATGAAAGTAACGGCATAGGATTATTTCTTTATAATTTTTGGTGAAGGGCGACGATGGGAATGTGGCCAGGAATTCGTACTGGGTAGCTTCCAGAAAAAAAAAAAAAAAAAAAAAAAATGGTTCTCCATGCTAAATGTTTCTTCTACAAGAGCGCGCATTTACGTATGAACGTATTTTGAAATTTATTACTTGTTATGCTTGTTTCGCGTAAATGTGTAATGGAGAAAAATTTATAAGTTGTTTATTCGAAAGTTTGTGGCTGATAGCCAGGACAGAAATATCGCGAAAGAAATGCATTTAAACTTAGGATTGGAGGATGACATATTTACTGTATGTCCATGCTGAAATAAATAAAGACAATTACCTTCTCTCTGTCTTGTATACTAAGACTGAGCTAGAGTGTTTTTATAAACTTTTCGTGGAGCAATGGTGAAAATCTTCCAAATACGTGGAGACAATGTAAATAGACAAAGTCATCGCTCTTTCCCCGTTTTTTCATTGATTAACACACAGCAACCGAAAAATTGTAATCTCGACACCTCTGGGATCGAAGCCCAGATCTCTCGATAACTAGCCGAGTGCGTTCGCCTTACGCTACGGTGCCAACAATGCACGGCGCAATGCGTGTTTACCTGTCAGCATCTGACTTCTCGATAACTAGCCGAGTGCGTTCGCCGTACGCTACGGTGCTAACAATCCACGACGCTATGTGTGTTTACCTGTCAGCATCTGACTTCTCGATTATTAGCCGAGTGCGTTCGCCGTACGCTAAGGTGCCAACAATCCACGGCGCTATGTGTGTTTACCTGTCAGCATCTGACTTCTCGATAACCAGCCCAGTGCGTTCGCCTTACGCTACGGTGGCCAACAATCCACGGCGCTATGTGTGTTTACCTGTCAGCATCTGACTTCTCGATAATTAGCCGAGTGCGTTCGCCTTAAGCTACGGTTCCAACAATCCACGGCACTGTGTGTTTATCTGTCAGCATCTGACTTCTCGACAACTAGCCGAGTGCGTTTGCCTTACGCTACGGTGCCAACAATCCACGGCGCTATGTGTTTATCTGTCAGCATCTGACTTCTCGATAACTAGCCGAGTGCGTTCGCCTTACGCTACGGTGCCAACAATCCACGGCACAACGTGTGTTTACCTGTCAGCATCTGACTTCTCGATAACCAGCCCAGTGCGTTCGCCTTACGCTACGGTGGCCAACAATCCACGGAGCTATGTGTGTTTACCTGTCAGCATCTGACTTCTCGATAATTAGCCGAGTGCGTTCGCCTTAAGCTACGGTGCCAACAATCCACGGCACTGTGTGTTTATCTGTCAGCATCTGACTTCTCGATAACTAGCCGAGTGCGTTTGCCTTACGCTACGGTGCCAACAATCCACGGCGCTATGTGTTTACCTGTCAGCATCTGACTTGCCGATAACTAGCCGAGTGCTTTTGCCTTACGCTACGGTGCCAACAATCCACGGCGCTATGTGTGTTTACCTGTCAGCATCTTACTTCTCGATAACCAGCCCAGTGCGTTCGCCTTAAGCTACGGTGCCAACAATCCACGGCGCTATGTGTTTACCTGTCAGCATCTGACTTCTCGATAACCAGCCCAGTGCGTTCGCCTTAAGCTACGGTACCAACAATCCACGGCACTGTGTGTTTATCTGTCAGCATCTGACTTCTCGATAACTAGCCGAGTGCGTTTGCCTTACGCTACGGTGCGAACAATCCGCGGAGCTATGTGTGTTTACCTGTCAGCATCTGATTTCTCGATAACTAGCCGAGTGCGTTCACCGTAGCGTAAGGCGAATGCACTCGACTAATTATCGAGAGATATGGGATTCGATCCCAGCGGTGTCGAAATACAATTTTTCAGTTGCTGTGCGTTAATTAAAGAAGAACGTGGAAAGAGCGATGACTTTGTCTATTTGTCGTAGAGCCATTACGGACGGGATGCTGAACAAAAAAAAAACAAAAAGAAAAGAAAAAAAACCAGTACGGACGTAACTGTGGCGTTTACCCCACCTGTCATCCAGTGGAGGTCTCTCCTTTCCGGCACATGGGGTGAATGTGTTCCTTTTCGAACCATTTTCGCTACGTCGGCCCTTGCAAAAAGCAAACAATGCCTGAGGTTGCTGAGTCCCTGGCCTTCCTTGCCAAACACTTCCCCGTTCATACACTGACAAATTTTACCTTTCCTCATTGCACGGGCTTCCTATTTGGCATCCCAAATGTGTTCTATCACGTTCAGATCTGAGGACTTGGGTGAGAATGGCAACACCCCAAACTCAGATGAATGCTCCTCTAACCATAATGTGGCGTCCCGACACTTCTATGGATGTGCATTGTCCTGTTGGAAAAGGCCCAACCCTCAGCATGAATGCAGGACATGAACGGGTGTACCTCATCAGAAAGGATGCGCACATAGCGTTGGCCGGTCACAGACGTTTCTAGACGTACCAGGGTTCCCAGTGAAGTCCAGCTAAACACACCCCATACCATTACGGACCCCCCCCCCCCCACACACACACACCATTACGTACCCCCTACCAACCGGTACCATTCCCTGTTGACAGGCGGGATCCATGGCTTCATGGGGTTTGCGTCACACACGAATCCTTCCATCTGCCCGATACAGTTGGAAACGCGACTCGTCAGACCAGGCTACTTGTTTCCAGTCATTAAGTGTCCAATGGCGGTGTTGCCGTGCCCAAGCGAGGCGCATAACTCTGTGTCGTGCACCCATCAAGGGGACTCGAGAGTTGGGCGTCGGCTCCCAAAGCCCATATAGTGCAGGGTACCTTGTACAGTCCAGACGCTGATGCTTGTTGAGGCTCCAGCATTGAATTCCGATGATACCTGCGAGAGTGTTGCACGCCTATCGTGCGAAACGATTCTTGACAGCCGACGATGGTCACGTTCACCCAATGTCTTTTTACGGCCACACTGGTATCGTAGGTTGGAGGTTTTGACGTAATTCTTGTAGTCACGGTACACCCTTGCAACGGTCGTCCGTGAAAATCCAAACTTCGTTTCTGCCTTCGAAATACTATGGCCCATCTCACGAGCGCCAACTAATGACACCGCGTTGAAAATCGCTTAAATGGTTATTACTTGTCATTCTAATGCCAAAAACAGCTCTGACAGCTGGCAAGGATGTCTATCGCTTTATATACGCACTGGCGGATGTAACCGAGTACGCGCATAGGGGACGTTGCTATGTATTTTGCATAAGCTCGTCTGTACCAGTTTTTCTGGCACTTCAGTGTATATTATATCATCCTCAGTTCCATCCATGGCATTGCTGATTCCACATTTCTTGAAGGACTTGACAACCACCTCTTGTTTGACTCGATTCCATGAGTTTCGGGCCCAGTTGCAGACCACAGTAATGGTTGTTTTTCACTCCGCCTGTCAGTGTCAAGTTATTACTGATTTTTTGGATCCAGTTATTCCATTCTTCTTTCATCAGGGTTTTGAAAGGCTTGTCGGTGGAAACATCTATAGGCTGTAGCTGACCTGTAAGTCGTAGTGGGGAGAGAGGATAAGAGGTACTGGCAGTTTCGCCGCGGTAACCGCAGGCTTCTCTGAACCAGTTACCCCCTCTCCGTGTATAAGACGACCCCCAATTTTTGGTCTAAAAAGTTTGGGAAAAATATAATCTTATACACGAAAAAATACGGTACATTATAATTTGCAAGTTTGGTAATAATTGAAGTCATGGATATTCCTGGAACATATACACTAGAATATATAACTGATTATGAGGTTTACTTAAGAGTAAAATTTGTTTTTTAATGGTTAAACTTTCGGGCACAGCCCCTACCCTTCATCAGGACTACACCAGAGTAAGTGTTGCCAACCTATGGTGAAACACCAACCTTTAAAATCGTTTAATGTAGTTTCTCTTCTTTTCTCTATTTCTAGACTTTCCAATAGTTTTGTCTTGAAGAAGTGCTGCTGGTGGGATAGAACTTCTACTGCGTCCCAAAGTATTTTATGCCTAGTGGCTTAAGCATGTCTGTCCAGTCCAGTCGTGCTTCTAATAGCTGCTTTATTCTCTGCCAGCCTGGTCTTAAGCTGTTTGCCTGTCTCACCCACATAACTGAGACCACATTCACATTTTTCATTGTAGACTATTCCTTCTTGTAATAAGATGTTAGTTTCTGTTTTAAATTTAGCAGGTAGTTGCTGATTTAATTTTACTGAGACCATAAAAAACTGAAATCAGCAACTATCTGCCAAATTTAAAACAGAAAGAAGCTAACATCTTATTACAAGAAAGAGTAGTCTAAAATGTCAAATGCGAATGTGGTCTCAGTTATGTGGGAGAAACAGTCAGACAGCTTAAGACCAGGTTGGCTGAGAGCAGCTATAACAAGACTAGACTGGACAGACATGTTCAAGCCACTGGAAATAAAATACTTTGGAACTCAGTAGAAGTTCTATCCCTCTCCAGCAGCACTTCTTCAAGACAAAACTCTTGGAAAGTCTAGAAATAGAGAAAAGAAGAGGCACTACATTAAACGATTTTAAAGGTTGGAGTTTCACCCAAGGTAGGCAACACTTCCTCTAGTGTAGTCCTGATGAAGAGTAGGAGTTCTGCCAGAAATTCTGACCATTTAAAAACAATTTTTATTCCAAAGTAAACTCCATAATCAATTATATATTCTAGTGTATTTGCAAGGTTTTTTTCTTTCGCGAGCAAATTCGATTTATCGGCCACCCCTCGTATTACATTCATATACATTTCATTTCATTTCTTTCACAGACGCTTGGTACACCGCTAAACCAATACTTTCACCTTAATTATGCCATTCCATGCCCCATTCATCTCCTCCCTCCATCAGCACTATCACCAACTGGGGCTGCTCTTTCCCAGCTCATCAATCATCCTGCAGAATTCAACATCCAATGGTTATTCCTTCCATGCATCAAATGAACTTGATTTCTTCATAACTTTTCCCTTTCTGCTCATCACATGACACCGTTCTCCATACATATCTCCACTGTCCAGTTTTTTTTTATTGGAGGTTTAACGACCACCGTGAGCAACTCAATGGGCTATAAGCAGTCGCCCGTCCCTAATTTAGGGTCACGGGTTCCAGGGAAGGGAGAGAGCCAGTGCCGTAAGACAAACACAACATCCATGCCTCATCGGGATTCGAACCCGGACCCTTTTTGGACGAATGATCAGAGGCCATCGCTTAGACCACTGCGCCACCGGGGCGGCCTGTCGAGTTCTCTTACCGATGTTCCATCTTATGTTCTACTCCGCGCAAAACGTGTGCCCAAGAAACCGTAATTTCGACAGTTATCAATTTCTTATCCAACCGACTGCATCAGCTCATCATACTCCAGCTTGCTCATATTTCTTTGTCTTAGCTAAATATATCATCTACAGACTCCATTGTGACCTCTCCACGAATTGCAGCACCGTCTCCTTACAGCAGGCAGAGCATCACCTTCTCCACCATTTCCAAAACAGATGCCTCGCTCGGCTACAAACTGACTATTCCGAAGCTAAGCGAACTGGAACCGTTCGAACATTTGATAAAACCTGGCTGTCACATCACAATTGGATATCTATCGTCAATGATAAAATCTCCTTCCGAAGAATCTAAGCCAGCCAGCATTGATCTCCACCCACCTATTTACCTTTGCTATGTTACATTGTGGACTTTTCCGCCTATTGACCTTTGCGCATTTTTTTTTTTTTTTTGTCATTCAAAGGATTCTGTGTACTCTTTAAATTTGTCTCTATAATTTGCATCTTTTGTCAATCGCTGATGATTCAGAAGAACTGTAAATACATCTTTCATTCTACATACTATCATTCATTCATAATAGGTCTTAAACCCACCTTGTAATTTTGTATATAAAATTTTCGATCAATTAAGCGATTTTGAAATCAAATTAGCACACCGCTATCACAGATTATAACGTAATGTCTTTCTCGTGGGCAAGATTGGTTCTATACGTTAAGTCTAAACCATGACTAAGGAATGTTGAAACTAAATAATAATCCGATGCAATAGTTTCTAATTAAGCTTTTACGGCCAGACGAAACATAAAAAAAGAAGTTAACTTAAGGTAATTCTTTCTTTATTCCAGCACTAATTAAATAGAACTCCACAACATGGCACTAAAATTGTTTAACTTAACAATGGAACGTCTACACACACACATACACCTGAGCAACTGTCGTATCGTCCTTTTCATCTATCGTTCTTGTCACAGTTATACGTCACTTTCTCTCTGACCTCAAATGTGTTGCCAACAGTATTCTCGTGAGAGAGAAGATGTCACGTTAAGTTTCAAAGGGCCGCCCCGGTGGCGCAGTGGTCTAAGCGATGGCTTCTGATCATTCGTCCGAAAGGGGTCCGGGTTCGAATCCAGTGAGGCATGGATGTTGTGTTTATCTCGGGGCACTGGCTCTCTCCTTTCCCTGGAACCAGTGGCCCTAAATTAGGGACGGGCGACTGCTTATAGCCCATTGAGTTGATCACGGCGGTCGTTAAACCTCCATTAAAAAAAAAAAAAAGTTTGGAAGTATAACGAAGAACAAACTCAAATTTACATAGGAAAAGGAACTAAAAATGAAAGTTAACTGAGAATATACGTCACACCATCAAGAATATAATACTACCCTTGCCTTATAAAGTTTGAAGATTCCTGCTCTAAGAACTCACCCAGGAGACAAGCTGCCATAAGGTATTGCAGTCAATGAAAAAGAAAAAAGAAAGAAAGAAAGAAAGAAAAAATCCTTCCTAAATCATCGGATAGCCTCGAAAAAATTGACCTCGTGGCTCTAAATGTCGTAAATCCGACATGGGTGTAATATAAGAGTAACTGGCCGAATTGTTATTGTAACTGAATAGCCCACGGTGAAACCTTTTTTCCTTTCCTTTTGGTACATGATTTTTGACTTTCATACGACGATATCATTATGTTCACATTTTCCATAAAATTAACCAGTATTTTATTTTATTTTCTTTAATCAAGATGGAAGTCACGTTTGTTCATATTTTTTTCACAACGATAATTTTTTTTTTCGTTCAGCGGGTCCGCAAACGACCTATTTCTTCCCACATTCTCTCATGCTGTTGTTCAACGTGCGACACGGATCATCATCATCATCATCATTGTCAACCATTATCAATCCACTGCTGGACGAAGGTCTCCCCAAGTTTCCTCCACAACGGTCTGTCTTGTGCCAGTCTCCTCCATGTAACTCCCGCATATTTACGAATTTCATCCACCCATCTCCCATGTGGTCTTTTTCTGGGTCTTTTCCTGTCCCTTGGAATCCAATCTAAAATTTCGGCTGTCCATCTATGGTCTGTCCTTCTGGCAGTATGTCCAGCCCATTGCCATTTCAGGGATTTAACTCTGATCATGATGTCTTCCACTCTCGTCATTTTTCGGATCCACGAGTTCCTTTTCTTATCTCTCCTGGTTATACCAAGCATGCACCTCTCCATGCTTCTTTGAGTTGTTTGCAGCCTTTGTATGTCTCTTTTAGTTAAGGTCCACGTCTCTGCACCATACGTAAGCACTGGAAGGATGCATTGATCAAACACTTTTCTTTTAAGACATAATGGCATATTGCTCTTGAAAATTATGCTGTTTCTTCCAAAAGCTCTCCAGGCAAGTTTTGTACGCCGATTAATTTCTTCATCAATGTGACCCTCACTTGATATCTGCTGTCCAAGATAAACATATGTATCTGTTATCTCCAGTTTTCTCCATCAATCGATAAATCTTCATTTCTTGTAAAAGCATTGAACATCACTTTTGTCTTCTGAAAGTTCATTTTTAATCCCACTTCTTTACTCTTGTCAGCAAGTTCCTGGATCATACTCTGCAGCTCTGATGGGGTAGTTGCAAAAATGACTACGTCATCAGCAAAACGAAGGTGGGTTAGATAATCTCCATTAATCTTTATCCCTTTGTTTTCCCAGTTCAGTGATTGAAAGACATTTTCCAATGTGGCATTAAAGAGCTTCGGAGATATGGTGTCACCTTGTCTCACTCCCTTTCCAATTTTTATGTGTGTTGTATTTTCAAACAGCCGAATCTTTGCACTTGCATTTTCATAGATGTTATTAATAATATTAATGTATGCATCCTCAATACCGCAGGATTTCAGAGCCGTGGTAACTGCTGATGGTTTCACCGAATCAAAGGCTTTTTCATAATCGATAAAAGCCATGCACAATGGAAGTTCATATTCCCTCGCTCTTTCAATTAGTTCTCTCAGTACGTGGATATGATCTATTGTGCTGTAGCCACTCCTGAATCCAGCTTGTTCTCTCGGTTGAGCCATGTCCAGTGTTACCTTCAAGCGGTGTGAAAGAACTTTAGTGAAGATTTTATAAACCACTGATAGGAGGCTGATAGGTCTGTAGTTCCTGAGATCCTCAATGTCACCTTTTTTTTATGTAGCAGGATCATTGTAGCGTTGTTCCAATCCTCAGGAATCTTCCCTTCATTAAGGCATCGAGTGAAAATTTGGGCGAGTACTGTTTCAATTTCTCCACTTGCTTCTTGTATGATGTCTATAGTAATTCCATCTTCTCCTGGAGCTTTCCCCCGCTTCATGTTCTTGATTGCATGAGCAACTTCTGCTGGGAGGACTGGAAGAACTCTGGTACCTTTCATGATGTCTGGAGTACATGTATCATCCCTTTCATATAATTTGGAGTAGAAATCTTTCACTCTTGTCAAAATTTCGCCTCTATTTCTTGTTATAGAACCATCTTCTTTTCTCAGAGCCATAATCTGTTTTCTTCCCTTACTGAGATGTCCCTTTGCTATCTTAAGGCTTTGGTTGTTTTCAATTGCTTTCCTCACTAGCTCACAGTTGAATTTCCTTACGTCTTCAGTGATACTTTTTCGTGTTGTCTTGCATAGCTCTATATATTCCACTTTGGAAGTCACATCTTCTTTAGTTGTCCTCATCTCTCTTCTTTTTTGCATCAACATTTTGGTTTTTCCTGATAATTTGTTCACATGCAACTTGTTCTTAGACCCAGCTAATTTTGTTGCTGTTTCCATTAGAGCTTTGGTTACTTTTCTGTTAACTTCCGAAATATCCACTTCTTCCGATGTTAGGCCTTCTAAAGCAGAGAATCTGTTCTTCAGTTCCAACTTGAAAGTATTATGGTGTTTTTTAAGGTTGGTTATGTCAATACATTTTGTTTGTCTTATGAGCTTGCCACGTTCCAGTTTAGTGTTGAGGTGCATCTTACATCTCACCAATCTATGGTCACTACCTGTGTTGAACTTGTTCAGCACACTGCAGTCTTCGATGATGAATTTTTTTTTTACACATAATAAAATCAATTTCACTTGTCGTCCCAATTGGATGTCTCCATGTCCATTTCCTGTGTGGCTTTTTCTTGAAAAAGGAGTTCAAGATGAAAAATCCTTCTGCCTCTGCAAACTCAACGAGAGTATTTCCACGCTGGTTTCTGTTGCCGTGACCGAATTTACCTACTGAAGTTTCATTCTGTTGCCGTTGCCCTATTTTTGCATTGAAATCTCCCATAATTATCTTCAAGTGCTGCTTACCTTTATTATTTAGATGACGAATTTCCTCATAAAATTCTTCAATTTCTTCTTCAGGATGACTTGTGGTGGGTGCATAAGTTTGAATAATCTGAGCCTGGTATCTTCTCGATAGTTGGATAACGAGTCGTGCAGCTCTGTCAGAGGAACTTTCAACTTCTACCACTTTATCCTTCAGTTTCTTGTTTATTATAAATCCAACACCACTAGTTCTGCCAGTATCTGTCCCACGATAATAGAAGAGATGTCCACTTTTCAGTTCAATGAGATCTTCTCCTTTTCTCCTTACTTCACTTAGCCCGACGATGTCCCACTTGATCCTTTGTAGTTCCTCTTCCAATTCAAGAAGCCTTGAATCAGAAGATAGGGAGCGTCCGTTATAGGTAGCCAAGGTCAGCATCAAATGGCAGCCTAGTCCGGTCCTCCGGGATTCTTAGCACCCTCTGCCTTCATGTCGCACTGGCCGCTGCCTTGGCCAGGTACATTCCAGCTGCCGGAGACTGAGGGCCAAGATTTAAGTTGTAGAGTCATTTTGGAGGTGTTTGGCCATAACTCACCACGCTGGCCAAGCGGGTTGGTGAGTGTGGGATAGCATTTCCTCTGATCCCGATGGTATAGTTATACCGCTATTTGCGGTCGTCAGAGCCCCTTTAGTGGGAACAGGATGCACCACGAGAAGGCGGGGTTGACATTTGTCAAGGAGAGGCTGTGATGTTACGCATCACCTGACCTTACATCCCGCGACACGGATACCAAGGCATATATATCTTATCAATTTGCTAGTGGCGATATTTGCCGAACTGCATTCGCGGAACTAATACGCAGATTACGAATGTTAAAATTCTCCCCTCATGTCATAAAAGCTTTAAGGATGGAGAATGGATATCTGTTAAAACCTTAGTCCGTTATCGCTGAACAATCCTTGATACTCTGCAATTAAAATAAGAAAGCAGCGTTGCACAAAACCGTGGTGAGATTCACTCCATGATAACTCGCGTTGTTCGGGCAAGGACAGCGTGTTGGAGGGATATCGTTTGGACTTCGGTGCCAAGCAATATTCTTTCTGATTGCTGTTTACTCCCCGGCATTTCACGGTTTTCGCTATGCAGCTGTTAAAACTGTGACGTCAGAATCAACAATAAAGTTGCTTCCGGAATGGCTCCTGTTCCATATCGTCAGTCAGATGTTCCTCATCTCGGCAATAGCGCTCGTATGACGAGCAATAAACAAGCTGAGAAGTTACAGAAAGGAAGATAATATTTCTCCTTGATTTTTCTTTCCTTCCTGAAAGCAATTAGTGAGGGGATCGAGACGTGGACAAACTGCGCCATGAAAGAGCGTCCTCCGAAATCGGAGAAGAGTATTTCAAATATGTCCCATTGAAAACAATAAAAGGCATGCCAATTTTTGAATTACCAAAAGGAACGCACACACACAAGGGCGCCCATAAATGTTGGCAGGGGATCGCCCCCCCCCCCCCCCGCCGTTGGTATAGCCAAATTTTTGATAAATTTAAGACACTAAAATAGACGGAACCTTTTTTTAAAGCATTCTTAAAAATAATACAATATTAATGATTGATTGTATCAATTATTTTTGTTGTATTTTAGTATCTTGTACATTTACTAAAATGTTTGATAGCCTTGAAGGAGTATAAGGAAGTGAATTTCTCCGTCATCCCTGTCCACGCCAGGATTCGAACCCGGATCCCCTCATTCCGAAATAAGTCACTCTACCAATTGAGCCACGCGGATCAAATATGTCCCATTGAAAACAATAAAAGGCATGCCAATTTTTGAATTACCAAAAGGAACGCACACACACAAGGGCGCCCATAAATGTTGGCAGGGGATCGCCCCCCCCCCCCGTCGGTATAGCCAAATTTTTGATAAATTTAAGACACTAAAATAGACAGAACCTTTTTTAAAGCATTCTTAAAATTAATAAGATATTAATGATT
This sequence comes from Macrothele yani, assembly GCA_039090855.1. Taxonomy (NCBI): domain Eukaryota; kingdom Metazoa; phylum Arthropoda; class Arachnida; order Araneae; family Macrothelidae; genus Macrothele; species Macrothele yani. Next base: position 18,874,288 of record CM077006.1, on the reverse strand, counting down.
GATTGTATCTATTTTTTTTGTTGTATTTTAGTATCCTGTACATTTACTAAAATGTTTGACAGCCTTGAAGGAGTATAACGAAGTGAATTTCTCCGTCATTTCTGTCCACGCCAGGATTCGAACCCGGGTCCCCTCATTCCGAAATAAGTCACTCTACCAATTGAACTACGCGGACGTTTGTTCTGACTGCTATCTGCCTTTATGTCGTGTACGTCCTGCTGGCAGGTACGTCACATCTCCCCCCCCCCCGAAAGAGGGCCGGGGCATGGCCCACGGGTCAACCGTGATCATGAATCGTTGCAGGCAGCCATCCGCTGTAGAACGTGCACTCGAGAACTCCCAGTGAATCTAGTGTGTGGAATGCAATATCACACATTTTTATTTTTCGAAGCTCTGGAGAAGGGATTCTCTAATTTTTCCTATTTCGCGGTGTGGAAAGAACATCACACCAATGCGAGATTTTGAACGGCCGGGTCATCCGGAAAGTTCGAGCGCCATTATAACGAAGTAAATTTCTCCGCCATTTATGTCCACGCGAGGATTCGAACCCGGATCCCCTCATTCCGGAATAAGTCACTCTACCAATTGAGCTACGCGGACGTTTGTTCTGACTGCTATCAGCCTTTATGTCGTGTGCGTCCTGCTGGCAGGTACGTCACAGGAGGTAAGGGGTTTTGTTAGCTCCCCCCCCCTAAAAGTATTCATATGGGCACCACTGAACGCACACATATACGCACACAGTAAAAGTCGTCGAACTCGACAATGCCCTTTATTCGTACAATGTGTTTCGCTGTTGGTTTTGTTCATTGTCGTTAGAAGAACATGGTCATTATTTGTGAATTTTTCCAATGCCAGCAAACTATCTGTATGAACAAGAGGATTGGTCTTTAAAAAAGCATTCCATGAGCACACACAGCGAAAAAATCATGAGAATAGAGAGTAATATATCCAAATGGCAGCCTGTTCATGTATGACACTTGTAGGAAGAGCAACAACTGTGAGTGTAGAAGTAATTCATCCGAATGGCAGCCTGAAGATGTATTATACCTATACAATATTTCTCTACTTATGAAATAGTAGCTTTTAACTTGCTGTGTAAAACTATTATTTTTTAAGGTTATCTCCACTTAAGGCTAAAACTTTCACTTCAGCTTAAAGTTTAACTTCGTTTGGTGACTAGAATGTCAAGTTTTTTACTTCAAATGGTTTACATCAACGCTTATGAAAGTTAATATCTTAATTATACACCGAAGAGCAATTGAATTAGAGATACCTGCATGTCTAGTAACGTGTAGCACCACCTTTCGCCCTGATGACGGCGGCGATTCGTCTCGGCATGGACTCGACAAGACACCGGAAGCGTTGGGAAGCCATACGGATCCACGACCCCTGAATAAGCTCCCACAGTTCACGAAAATTTGATTTAACGGGGTCAGAGTTTAGAACATCTTTCTCGGCGGCATCCCAGATGTGCTCGATGGGATTGAGGTAAGGTGACCTAGCTGGCCAAGGAAGCGAGGTCACGTCGGTGAAGTGTTCATCCAACCATTCGGATACAATTCGGGAGCGATGGCGCGGTGCATTGTCTTGTTGCAGGATGAGGTCCCCAGTGGAATGTTGAAGACGCACAATGGTCGTCCAGGATATCCCGGTAACGTTGACCTGTGAGGGACGATGTCACACGTACCAGGGACCCTTTCAGTCCACGTAAACAGTCCCCAGACGAGAATGCCACCCCCACCAGCTTGAAGAGTACTCTGCTGGCAAGAAGGATCCATCGCTTCATGTCGTTTGCGCCGTACTCGTATCTTGCCATACGCATGTACCAACGTGAATCTCGACTCATCAGTCGAGGCAACATTTTTCCACATGTCTAGGGTCCAGTGGCGATGTTCCCGTGTCCATGCTAATCTTTGCACCCTGTGATGTGCGGTCAGCATCGGTACCCTCGTGGGACGATGGCTTCTGTACCCCATAGCGAGGAGATGGTTCTGGATTGTGTGGCTGCTTACACGTTTTTGTGCACCAGCGAGTGATTTCTTGTACTGTGGCCCGTCTATCCGCTGTTACAATGCGAGCTAGCCGACGATGACCCCGCTCATCCACACGCTGTTGTCCACGGCAGTTGGCCCTTGCAGGGATGGTTTTACCGGATTCAGTGTACTCACGGTGCACCCGTGACACAGTGGCTCGTGAAAATTCCAGTGCCTGCACGACTTCCGAGATGGAGTGACCCATTCGTAGGGCCCCGACAATTTGCCCACAATCAAATGCGGTTAGATCCTTCGTCTTACCCATACTGCGTCCGACTCTTACTGATTCCCGTCGCATCACTCCTGATATTATCGGATCGCTGCATACGTCATGTCGTTTCCGTTTACAGGACCGCCCACATTTGCATAACGCCAGCGGTCTCTAATTCAATTGCTCTGCAGTGTACACATAAATTAAGTATAGATGGAACTGCCAGGATCCAATAACAACAGAATACTTCTTAAAATGTCGAATTCCTTCTTGTTTTATTCAGCATCCAAGCACGTCAATATTTAATAACCACTTCTCTTGTAACAGCACAATGAATAGAATTGATTCAATGATTTTGTACAATATACGTTGACACTTTTCTCTGCATAAAATAAATAGCTTTTCTCATACATTCGCTCTTACAATCTGCACATTGAATATCTCTCTTTTGTAACCGCGGGGGAGAAGCAGTCTAAGCTTTACCTTCTGACCATTCGTCCAAGATGGGACTGGGTTCGAATCTCGGTGAGACAAGGATATTATGTTTGTCTCACAGCACCGGCACTCTCCCTTCCCTGGAACCAGAGGCATAAATTAAGGATGGGTGACTACTTATAGCCAAACGAGTTTCTCACGGTGGTGGTTAAACCCCCAAACAATATATATATTTTTACATCTGCCTCTCTGAACATTGCCTCCCCCCCCTTGTGGCCTACTGGTCTAAGCTCTGGCTTCTGACCTTTCGTTTCCGAGATGGGGCCGGGTTCGAATACCGGTGAGGCATGGATGTTGTGTTTGTCTTAAGGCCTTAACTTAGGGACGGGTGATTACTTATAGCCAATCGAGTTGCTTACGGTGATCGTTAAACCCCCTTCCCCCTCCCCCCAAATATAAATGAACATTACCTTCGCCCCGGTGGCGCAGTAATCTAAGATCTGGCTATTGACCATTCGTCCGAGATGAATCCGGGCTCGAACACCAGTGAGGTAGGGATGCTGCCTTTGCCTAACGGCACTGACCTTCTCCTTTTCCTGGAACCAGTAGCCATAAATTAGGGACAGGTGACTGCTTATATCCAATCGAGTAGCCCATGGTGGTCGTTAAACCCCAAACAAAAAAACAAAAAAAAGAGCATTGCCTATCTCAAGATTGCTCTCTCAATACTTTTTTACTTTTGATTGCCCTCTGACGCACACTCAGCTTGCCAACTTTTGCCAGCCCGTCGAGAGACACTTTGCGGCGTTAAGCGTTACCTCCGAGATCTTGAAGGCCTATCAAGTCGTGACGTCATTTTCAGTGACGTCACACCTCATGGATGTATTGATCAAGCAGTCCGTGTCTGCAATACCACGCTACGCCTAACCGTGTTAATTGTGATTTTTATGGTTGTCCATGCTTGCGTGAAATTGAGTGTTCCTTTCCTGTGGTTTGCTTCAACTAACATTTTAATTACAGTTTTTATAAACCGGTAACTGAATGAAATAGATTTGATTATGCCACATCCGAGTTGTGTTCCCAGCTGCAGTGGAAATTATAAAACAGGACCCAAAGTCCGTGTGTGTGGATTTTCAAAAGACCAAGATTTGTGTTCTAAGTTGATTCTTGCCATTAAAGGGGATAACTTCACAGTTACACCACATAGTAAGGTATGTACATAGAAATTTTTTTAATCGAATTTAAATACAAGACCTTAGTTAATAACACAAGACTTTAGTTCATTAATTTTGTCAAGCATTTGGAAAAAAAGCATTTTAGCAAATGGATAATGTTGAGGTTTACTTTAAGGTGGTTCCACCTAAAATCTGTACCTTATGTTTCCAATGGTAAAACTTCTATACATATTTTCTTCTCTATTAATGTATACCCAAAATTGAAGATTTGTACATCGATAAAACTAACATTAAGTTATAGCATGGGATACCCAAAACGTGCTAAAACATAACCATAATTATATAAAAAAATCAATATTTTTTTCTTTGAGTAATGTTCAGACCTGTTAATAGATGGCGCTGCTTGTACGTTGATGACGTCAGTAGACAAAAAATGTTGGATTGCTTAATTATGGTTATGTTTTGGCAAATATTAAGTATCCCATGCTATAACCTAAAGTTAGTTTTATCGATGTGCAAATTTTCATCTTTGGGAATACATTAATTGCGTAGAAAATATGTATAGAAGTTTTACCATGGAAACATAATGCAGAGATGTTAGGTGGAACCACCTTAAAAGTGAAATAAATTTTTACTGATGCCACACGCAATATATATATATATATATATATATATATATATACTTAAGAGCAAAACTGAAGACTAAGGAAAACCTTTAGAATTTAAAACGAAGGTTGCAAAATAACCTGAAGATCAAAACGCGCAACGCAGCAGTTTTGAAAATTCAGAATTCACATTCTATAAAGAAGATACCTAAGCAAAAAAATACATATATAATTTTGACTCACACCTAGTACAACATAGAAAAGGTTATGTATCTACCTGTGTGAGTAAAAGGAGAAAAGATAAAAAAATAAAATAAAACTACTGAATGTAGAAGGTGTCGAGAATACTGAGCCTTGGCTTTATCAAGGACCAGCAAAAACTCTGCATTTTCTCACTTCCACAAAGACCTAGTTGGAAATGGGTTTCTGCAAGGCCATAGATGCAAGTAACATTCCCACCTAAAATAGTTTAAAATATATATATATGTCATGTCCTCCGTAGAGTTGCATGACCTAGCACTAGTTAACAATTTCGCTTGCATCCATTAACCTTCCTGGCCCGACCCATGCTCTTCATCTGTTACTATTAAACAGAGAGAAGAAGATTAAAGAGAACTCAAGCTGTGAGAGTGACATAATAATTAGAAATGATTTTCAGCCATAACGAAATGCCAAGTTCGTTTGAGAGAGAATTTAAACCTGAAAATCAAATCTTTTCTCCTTTTACTCACACAGGTAGATACATAACCTTTTCTATGTTGTACTAGGTGTGAGTCAAAATTATATATGTATTTTTTTGCTTAGGTATCTTCTTTATAGAATATATATATATATATATATATATATATATATATATATATATATATATATATATATATATATATATATATATATATATATATATATATATATATATATATATATATATATATATATATATATATATATATTGTGGCATCAGTTGTGAGTTGATTACCGTTGAGTTCGGAAGCTGACAATTCATTATGGTGAGTTTCACTCTGCAACAACGTGTTTTAGTGATTAAAACATTTTATGAAAATGGATCGTCTATTGTGGAGACCCAAAGAAAATTACGAAATGCTTTTGGTGTGCATCATGTGCCTTCAGCGAAGCAAATACGGCGTGTACTGAAAAATTTCGGAACACTTTATACACTGCAAGATCTCAAAAAGCCTGGCAGACCTACAGCACGTACCCAAGAAAATATGGATGCCGTAAGAAAAAGTGTTGGTGACAATCCGGGAACCTCCGTTAGACGTCGTACACAAGAGGTAGGCCCACGGTACGAAAAATTTTAACGAAAGATTTGGATTTTCATCCTTACAAAATCCAATTAACACAACAGCTGCAGGAAAATGACCATGAACATCGTCGTGTATGGAGTGCAAAGGTGCTACAGTTCCATAATGGCAATCCTGCATTTGTTCAAAATTTAATCACGAGTGACGAAGCTCATTTCCACATCAGTGGGTACGTTAACAAATAGAGCAACCGTTATTAAGGATTAGAATATCCAAGTGTAATTCATGAACGACCTCTTAACCCCCGCAGAGCAACTGTTTGGTGTGCGATATGAAGTGGAACCATTATTGGACCTTTTTTTTTTTTTTTTTTGAGGATGCTAATGAAACTGCGGTTACTGTAAATTCTGAACGATATTGTGCAATGCTGCAAACTTTCTTTCTGCCTTAAATTGATCGACAAGGTCTACAGCACATGTGGTTTCAACAAGATGGCGCCACATGTCATACGGCTCGTGCAACGATGCGAATTCTAAAGGACGCATTTCCAGGCCGAATAGCGTCAAAATCTGGTGATGGCGATTTGCTCTCTCGTTCCCCTGAATTGACCGCGCCAGATTTTTTTCTCTTTTGAGCTACTTAAAGGAACGGGTCTACGCTAACAAGCCTGCAACGATTTAACTGCTTAAGCAAGAAATTGAACAAATTACCATCGAAATGTGCGCAGACGTTATCGAAAATGTGGTCGAAAGAGCCCGTATTTGAGGCGCAGCCAGAGGTGGTCATTTGGCCGATATCATATCCCGAACATAACGTCATTACGTAAGTAAATCATTTGTAAAAACGTATTACATCAAACATTATTTATTTACGAGTTACTGCAAAACAAAATGGTACCCTTACATAAAAAGCACACTGTACCTCTGGAAGCAAGGCCACCACCATAACTGTTCGTTGAGAGCAGAAGGGAATGGGTTTCCATGACCGAGCAGCGGCATACACAAGCCTAACAACAGCAAGACCAACACCAAGCGTCGGTTGGAGCAAAGATGGAAACGGGTCAATGGGTCACCGGGTCGATATTTTTTGCGGGTCAAACGGTTCGGGCCAAGGTCTTCCTGACCCGATTTCGACACGCTTTTACTTCCGTTTTATTTTTGAAAAGAAAAAAAATATTTCAAAGAACCCTCAGAGGTCTTTGAAATAATATTTCAGAGCTGCAGAGTGAGATCCAGGAATTTGCTGAGAAGAGTAAAGAAATGGGATTGAAAATGAACTTTCAAAAGACAAAACTGTTTTACAATGCTTTTACAAGGAATGAAGATTTATCAATTGATGGGGGAAAGCTGGAGATAATTAATTCCTACGTTCACCTTGAGCAGCAGACATCAAGAGAGGGTCATATTCATGAAGAAATTAATTGGCGTTTAAAACTTGGTTGGAGAGCTTTTGGAAGAAACAGTACAATTTTCAAGAGCAATATGCCATTATGTCTTAAAGGAAGTGTTTGATCAATGCATCCTTCCAATGCTTACATATGGTGCAGAGACGTGGACCTTAACTAAAAGAGACATACAAAGACTGCAGACAACTCAAAAAAGCATGGAGAGGTGCATGCTTGGTGTAACCAGGAGAGATAAGAAGAGGAACTCGTGGATCAGAAAATGACAAGAGTGGAAGATATCATGGCCAGAGTAAAATCCCTGAATTGGCAATGGGCTGAACATATTACCAGAAGGACAGAACATCGATGAACAGCTGAAATTTTAGACTGGATTCCAAGGGACAGGAAAAGACCCAGAAGAAGGCCACGTAAGAGATGGGTGGATGGAGGAGACTGGCCCAAGACAGATCGTTGTGGAAGAAACTTGAGCAGACCTTCATACAGCAATGGGTTGATAATAATTGACAATGATGATGGTATACATTGTATTGACAAAAGTCACCGGACATCTAGAAGATAAACATAGCATAGCATTTATTGACATAAATTAGTACGGTGCCGGTCCACCTTTGGCCTTAATGGATGCACTGACCATTCGAAACATGCTTTCGACAAGGTTTTGGAACACAGCGATAGGTATGCGCTTCCATTCAGTACATAATGCTGCCGCTAACTGTTGCTTAGTAGTAGGCCTGGGTTACAAACTTCTTATGCGGCGCTTTAATACACCCCATAGGTGCTCTATGGGATTACGATCAGGGCTCTGTGCTGGCCAGTCCACACACGATACGGAATTATCGTCAAACCACGCCGTAACAGTCCTTGCTTTAGGGCTCGGCGCATTATTCTGCTGGTACGAACAAGGCTCGGTTCCATAGTATTGTCACAGAGTTGGTAGGGCATAATTGTCCAGAATATCGAGGTAGAGGTGCTGGTTAACAGGTTTGTCCACGATAACCAATGGGCCGGGACCGTACCACGAAAAACATTCCCACACGAGTACACTGCCAGCTCCGAACTTGACCGTAGGAACAGTACACCGTGGTAAATAGCGTTTCTCCGGCTGCCTCCATACTCTCACACGGCCATCAGACTGATGGATCGTGTATCTGGATTCATCAGTCCATAGGACCCATTTCCATTGATCTACGGTCCACGATAAATGTTCTTTACACCATGCTAAACGACGAGTAGCATTCTGAGTGGAGATGAAAGGCTTATGAGCAGCCGCACGACCACGGTAACCCATGGAATGAAGTTCTCTGCGAATGGTGCGTGTACATACCGAGGTTCCAGAATTTTTACTCACCTGTACACTGAGGTCCTGTGCAGTACTCCGTCGATTAGCTGTAACGACTCTCCTGAGGCTCCGACGTCCTCTATCACTGATTTTCTTTGGTCTGCCGGTACGTTTTGCTGCTTCAGGCACGCCATGTGTCTTCCACTTATTCAGAATATCCAAAACAGTTGACTTGGGTATGTTTAAACGTCTCTCGGTTTCTCTTATGCACAACCCACTAATATAACACTCAACAATCTTTCCTTTCTCAAAGTCAGTTCCGCGACATTTTCACTCAACCGCACTGTGTGATATGATCGCGGTCACCACAGGCTTGTTTTTATACCGTTTGCAGCTGTACCGCGCATCTTAACAACGCAATGGATCCGTTCATTTGCTTTTGAAGGGGTGTCCGGTGACTTTTGTCAATATAGTGTATAATCGGATTTATAGTTCAAAGCAGATTTGTCCTGGTCGAGTCCAATTATGTGACATCCGGGTCCTGAATTGTTGACCGTTTCCATCTCTGGGTTGGAGTGGTGTAAAACTCCGTACCAATGGCTTCTGGAGCAGTGGAAACGCATTCTCCGGAGCGATGAATCACGCTTCACCGTCTGCCAGTCCGGCGGACTAGTTTGGGTGCTAATGATGCCAGGTGAATGCTTCCTGGCAGAGCGTGTTGGTCCAACTGTGAAGTTTGGTGGAGGAGGCATCATGCTGTGGGGCTGTTTTTCATGGTTCGGGCTACGTGCCCTAGTTCCAGTGCATGGGAATCTTAACGCCGCGGCTTATAATGACATCCTCTACAATACTGTTCTCCCAACAGTTCGGTATAAACCTTTTCTTTACCAACAGCACAGTGCCTTCGTCTACAAAACGAGGTCCTGCACGAATGGTTTGATGAAATGGGTGTGAAAAAACTTACTTGGCCTGCACAGAGACCTCATCTCAACCCCATTGAATATCTTTGGGGATGAACTGGAACGCTGACTGCGAGCCAAGCCGAACCGCCCGGCATCTGTGGCTAACGTGAATTTCCGCAGCAATGTACCAAAATCTAGTGGGAAAGCCTTCCCAGCAGACTGCAGGCTGTGATAGCAGATAAGGTCGGACCAACTCGCTATTGATTTCTCTCTTATTAGATGGAGTTTGTGGACAGGCAACTGTCCCGATACTTTTGATCAGACAGTGTAGGTCGAATTCAGATAGAATGCACTGAAACCATTTTCGTTGTAAACCGGATCCGCGTTTTCCATGTTTTCTTATTCGAATGAATGCTTTGATTTACGTCGGATGCGCTGATTTGGAACCTCTTTTTTTTCTTTGTTGTTGTTACACGCTTTTAGAAGAAAAGAAAGAAAAAGAAAAGTGGGAAAAAAAATTGACAGTACATAAATGATGACCATAGACTGTAACAACAGAGAAGACAAGGGAAAAGGCCAAAATGGCCTGACATAGCCCTATACTCCCCGCAGAAGAAACAAATGAAACAACAGATAGACACATCAAGTCAGACAATCAGAAGACGTTTTGCCAATCTTTTCCTTTTTTTTTTTTTTTGTCATGTTTAACCGGGCTAACTAAATCTCTATTCCCCGTATTATATGCATTCAGTAATCTGATATTTTATATATAGTTAAGACTACGGTAATGAAATCACTTCCTAATATCTGTTGAAGAGGTATTGCTAAAATCAGATCGTCAAAAAGATCGCAAGATCAATTAGTTGTGGGAACTGAATGGGACGTCGTGCTTTCTCTCTAGAATTCCATTCTTCAACAGTGACAGCTGGTCGCTTGCCTTGCCCTTTCAATCATCATAACTGGTTTAGTCTGGTTTTATTGCTGGTTTCTTTTTTCTTTTACCACTCATTTTCAAGCACTGCATGATCTCCTGATTGCGTCATCCAAATCTGAGCTTCAGGATTTCTATATTAAAGCTGACCTTTGTTGAAACTTCGTGATATGACGCAACTTAACAGTTTCCTTTCATAGTTCAATGATTGTCAGCCTCATAGCAACGCTCTTTTTAAAAATTAGTAACTTCCCAATGATTAAACGGAAAGCTTTGAATAAATTAACTAATTTTTTTGTTTCATGCAGTGTATTTCGGGATTGGAATTTCTTTTTATAATTTGGTTTTTAAATGTCTTGTATGGCTTTTTAGTGGACAAAATTCACTCTATATTTATTTTTCTTAATTCTGAAAAACGTACAGAGAAAATCAGTATCAGCCCAAGTGTTTCTTTTTTGTTTTCTTCTTTGCTTTGGACGTAAAGGAACTTCAAACAATCTGTATTCTAACAAAAATAAAATGAATTGGAGTAACGTTTCTTTTTTTTTTTTTTTTTTTCACATTTAACAATCGCACTGCCTACCATTAATATTCTGTTATGACACGTGCATGCTTAGAAATGATTGCCATTTACAGAATTAAAACTGTGTGCCGAAATGTTTGTCCCTTATGACGGCCTCTAGTCTTCTAGAATACTCTAAATAATTTTTTTTTCTTTGAATATGTTCCGCCATTCGACTTCCAAAGCAGTGACCAGTTACAGCGAAACAACAAATTTGCAGGTGGCAAGCTCGATCTTACCCTCATTCTTCTGCTCAGGTGCCGAATGCTTTCCCAACTAAGCGACACCGACGAGGTGTGTCGGCGCAACTTTGCGTTCTTGACATGTGCGTCACCTCTGAGGTAGATACGTCATGTATATCCCCCTTGAGAAAGATCTGGGACGGAGTCGTGGGTTTCCGGGTCATCCGGCAAACCACGCTTGAAGGAGAGCTCACTGTTGAAGAAAGTATCCTGACCAATTCCAGACAATGTGTGGAGCGAACATCCATTGAGAAGGAGCTAGGACCGAATCTTAGGTTTCTGGATCATCGGGCAAACCACGCTTGAAGGAGAGCTCACTGTAGAAGAAAGTATCCTGACCAATTCCAGACAATGTGTGGAGCGAACATAGCACATGTCACGTGTTTCCCCCATTGAGAAGGAGCTAGGACGGAATCTTAGGTTTCTGGATCATCGGGCAAACCACGCTTGAAGGAGAGCTCACTGTAGAAGAAAGTATCCTGACCAATTCCAGACAATGTGTGGAGCGAACATAGCACATGTCACGTGTTTCCCCCATTGAGAAGGACCTAGGACGGAATCTTAGGTTTCCGGATCATCGGGCAAACCACGCTTGAAGGAGAGCTCACTGTAGAAGAAAGTATCCTGACCAATTCCAGACAATGTGTGGAGCGAACATAGCACATGTCACGTGTTTCCCCCATTGAGAAGGAGCTAGGACGGAATCTTAGGTTTCCGGATCATCCGGCAAACCACGCTTGAAGGAGAGCTCACTGTAGAAGAAAGTATCCTGACCAATTCCAGACAATGTGTGGAGCGAACATAGCACATGTCACGTGTTTCCCCCTTTGAGAAAGAGCTAGGACGGAATCGTAGGTTTCCGGATCATCCGGCAAACCACGCTTGAAGGAGAGCTCACTGTAGAAGAACGAGTTCTAACTAATTCCAGACGATGTGTGGAACGAACATACCACACTTTAAAAAAAACCCCGAACGGCCCGGAGATTCATTTACGTTCGGGTGCCAGTGTAGCGTAAAAGTCATTTGCTGGTGGAGGAAATCGAACGCATCTGTTCCGAAGCCGAATTATTTCCCAATTAAGCTACATCGACAAAGTGTGTAGCTACAACTTTGTTGTCTTGACATGTGCGTCACCTCTAAGGTAGATGCGTCACCGAATTTAACTTTGTTTCTTGGACGATCTCTTTTTCCACGCACCTGACGATCCATTGAGCCCCAGAAATTTTCAATGGGGTTCAGATCAGAATTTTGGAATGGCCAGCCCAACTTGTCCATACCCATGTTTTCAAACCAATCTGTTACAATGCGATCGATATGACATGGTGCGCTGTTCTATTGATGGAGGAATATGCATTCCCCCAAAGTACTGCCACAACATTACTATTGATTAATTGTCCTCGATGAGCTCAGTATTCATGGTCAAAACGACTAATGGTCCCAAGCCGAAACACGAAACCTAGCTCCATGCCATTACAGTCCTTCCACCCAACTTCATTGTCGGGACGATACAGTCTGGAAGGTTAAAGGTCTGCACGGGCCGGGTCGGGCATTTTTTAGTTTAGAGAACAAAGCAACGGGCATGGCAGGGCTTTTCCCCAGATACATACGGCCGGGCCAAGCCAAACTAAGTCGATCCAATCTTTTTTATTACTGGTCTTTTCAACTGTTTTGCTGGCTTTACTTATTTACATGACATAGCCCAGGGCGTAATCAGAGAGGCGAGGAGAGGTACCCATAGTGTGTTTACCATCTGTAGGTATTAAGATGGTAAAAAGACTTTGAGGCTTGTTGACAACAAAAAGATTCGACTCCGAGCGAGTATGTGTATGTGGGTTGTGTGGAGTGGAGGACGAGGGGTCCCTACAGTGGCGAGTGGTGTGTGTTTGTATGAGAGAGTGGGACGACATAGATTGTTTCTCCTATCCTAAATCCCTATAAATATTGACTTTTGTAGTGTTACCCCTTGCTAGTTCGGAAAAGGGAACCTTTTTTTATCAACCTGCGGCATTTCACTCGGAATATTTAATATATGGAATTTAAGAAATCAAAAGAATTGCCCGAAAAAATTGTCATTATAGATCTAAAATTACCATTAATACATACTAATAGATAATGTAAGCGGGAAAAGAGATATCGGTGGGCGCGTTTTAAACTGCTTACCAGAGGAGACACCCTTCAGCAGAAAAACTTTGTGCAGGGCATTAAGGGCAACAAGTTTTTCAGCTATGACACTTCAAAATCTGGAACATCTTAACTTAAGAGACATAAATGGGTATCTGCTGGTACAAGTCACTCGTCCAAATTTTCTGTTTATAAACTACATACGAGGAAATGTTTACGGCTGCAAGCGGGTAGGCCAATGTACTTATGTTTATACGGAGTTTGTATAAAAAACTAAATCGTTTAATATTGATGCCGAGCCAAACGCTGTGCGAAGCTATTATCGATGTGCAATAAACATTTTATTGCAAGAAACGTTGCTATTTGTATTCAGTTTTTACTCAACCTGGCTTCTGAAAGGCCGCCCCAGTGCACTGAGCGTTAGCTTCTGACCATTTGTCCGAGATGGGTGAGGGTTCGAATCCCGCCGAGGCATGGATGTTGTGTTTGTCTTACGGCACTGGCTGCCTCCCTTTCCTGGAATCCGTGGCCGTAAATTAGGGACGGGCGACAACTTATAGCCTGTCGAGTTGTTCACGCTGCATGGCAGTTTAACCACTAAATAATATATAAATATATCATCATCATCATCATTGTCAACCATTATCAATCCACTGTTGGACGAAGGTCTCCCCAAGTTTCCTCCACAACGGTCTGTCTTGTGCCAGTCTCCTCCATGTCACTCCCGCATATTTACGAATTTCATCCACCCATCTCCCATGTGGTCTTTTTCTGGGTCTTTTCCTGTCCCTTGGAATCCAATCTAAAATTTCGGCTGTCCATCTATGGTCTGTCCTTCTGGCAGTATGTCCAGCCCATTGCCATTTCAGGGATTTAACTCTGATCATGATGTCTTCCACTCTCGTCATTTTTCGGATCCACGAGTTCCTCTTCTTATCTCTCCTGGTTATACCAAGCATGCACCTCTCCATCCTGCTTTGAGTTGTCTGCAGCCTTTGTATGTCTCTTTTAGTTAAGGTCCACGTCTCTGCAATATACGTAAGCACTGGAAGGATGCATTGATCAAACACTTTTCTTTTAAGACATAATGGCATATTGCTCTTGAAAATTATGCTGTTTCTTCCAAAAGCTCTCCAGGCAAGTTTTGTACGCCGATTAATTTCTTCATCAATGTGACCCTCACTTGATATCTGCTGTCCAAGATAAACATATGTATCTGTTATCTCCAGTTTTTCTCCATCAATCGATAAATCTTCATTTCTTGTAAAAGCATTGAACATCACTTTTGTCTTCTGAAAGTTCATTTTTAATCCCACTTCTTTACTCTTGTCAGCAAGTTCCTGGATCATACTCTGCAGCTGTGATGGGGTAGTTGCAAAAATGACTATGTCATCAGCAAAGAAGGTGGGTTAGATAATCACCATTAATCTTTATCCCTTTGTTTTCCCAGTTCAGTGATTGAAAGACATTTTCCAATGTGGCATTAAAGAGCTTCGGAGATATGGTGTCACCTTGTCTCACTCCCTTTCCAATTTTTATGTGTGTTGTATTTTCAAACAGCCGAATCTTTGCACTTGCATTTTCATAGATGTTATTAATAATATTAATGTATGCATCTTCAATACCGCAGGATTTCAGAGCCGTGGTAACTGCTGATGGTTTCACCGAATCAAAGGCTTTTTCATAATCGATAAAAGCCATGCACAATGGAAGTTCATATTCCCTCGCTCTTTCAATTAGTTCTCTCAGTACGTGGATATGATCTATTGTGCTGTAGCCACTCCTGAATCCAGCTTGTTCTCTCGGTTGAGCCATGTCCAGTGTTACCTTCAAGCGGTGTGAAAGAACTTTAGTGAAGATTTTATAAACCACTGATAGGAGGCTGATAGGTCTGTAGTTCCTGAGATCCTCAATGTCACCTTTTTTATGTAGCAGGATCATTGTAGCGTTGTTCCAATCCTCAGGAATCTTCCCTTCATTAAGGTATCGAGTGAAAATTTGGGCGAGTACTGTTTCAATTTCTCCACTTGCTTCTTGTATGATGTCTATAGTAATTCCATCTTCTCCTGGAGCTTTCCCCCGCTTCATGTTCTTGATTGCATGAGCAACTTCTGCTGGGAGGACTGGAAGAACTCTGGTACCTTTCATGATGTCTGGAGTACATGTATCATCCCTTTCATATAATTTGGAGTAGAAATATTTCACTCTTGTCAAAATTTCGCCTCTATTTCTTGTTATAGAACCATCTTCTTTTCTCAGAGCCATAATCTGTTTTCTTCCCTTACTGAGATGTCCCTTTGCTATCTTAAGGCTTTGGTTGTTTTCAATTGCTTTCCTCACTAGCTCACAGTTGAATTTCCTTACGTCTTCAGTGATACTTTTTCGTGTTGTCTTGCATAGCTCTATATATTCCACTTCGGAAGTCACATCTTCTTTAGTTGTCCTCATCTCTCTTCTTTTTGCATCAACATTTTGGTTTTTCCTGATAATTTGTTCACATGCAACTTGTTCTTAGACCCAGCTAATTTTGTTGCTGTTTCCATTAGAGCTTTGGTTACTTTTCTGTTAACTTCGGAAATATCCACTTCTTCCGATGTTAGGCCTTCTAAAGCAGAGAATCTGTTCTTCAGTTCCAATTTGAAAGTATTATGGTGTTTTTTAAGGTTGATTATGTCAATACATTTTGTTTGCCTTATGAGCTTGCCACGTTCCAGTTTAGTGTTGAGGTGCATCTTACATCTCACCAATCTATGGTCACTACCTGTGTTGAACTTGTTCAGCACACTGCAGTCTTCGATGACGAATTTTTTGTTACACACAATAAAATCAATTTCACTTGTCGTCCCAATTGGATGTCTCCATGTCCATTTCCTGTGTGGCTTTTTCTTGAAAAAGGAGTTCAAGATGAAAAATCCTTCTGCCTCTGCAAACTCAACGAGAGTATTTCCACGCTGGTTTCTGTTCCCGTGACCGAATTTACCTACTGAAGTTTCATTCTGTTGCCGTTGCCCTATTTTTGCATTGAAATCTCCCATAATTATCTTCAAGTGCTGCTTACCTTTATTATTTAGATGACGAATTTCCTCATAAAATTCTTCAATTTCTTCTTCAGGATGACTTGTGGTGGGTGCATAAGTTTGAATAATCTGAGCCTGGTATCTTCTCGATAGTTGGATAACGAGTCGTGCAGCTCTGTCAGAGGAACTTTCAACTTCTACCACTTTATCCTTCAGTTTCTTGTTTATTATAAATCCAACACCACTAGTTCTGCCAGTATCTGTCCCACGATAATAGAAGAGATGTCCACTTTTCAGTTCAATGAGATCTTCTCCTTTTCTCCTTACCTCACTTAGCCCGACGATGTCCCACTTGATCCTTTGTAGTTCCTCTTCCAATTCAAGAAGCCTTGAATCAGAAGATAGGGAGCGTCCGTTATAGGTAGCCAAGGTCAGCATCAAATGGCAGCCTAGTCCGGTCCTCCGGCGATTCTTAGCACCCTCTGCCTCATGTCGCACTGGCCGCTGCCTTGGCCAGGTACATTCCAGCTGCCGGAGACTGAGGGCCAAGATTTAAGTTGTAGAGTCATTTTGGAGGTGTTTGGCCATAACTCACCACGCTGGCCAAGCGGGTTGGTGAGTGTGGGATAGAATTTCCTCTAATCCCGATGGTATAGTTATACCGCTATTGGCGGTCGTCAGAGCCCTTTTAGTGGGAACAGGATGCACCACGAGAAGGCGGGGCTGACATTTGTCAAGGAGAGGCTGTGATGTTACGCATCACCTGACTTTACATCCCGATGATATATATATATATACATATATATTCTCGTGGTACATCCTGTTCCCACTAAAGGGGCTCTGACGACCGCCAATAGCGGTATAACTATACCATCGGGATTAGAGGAAATGCTATCCCACACTCACCAACCCGCTTGGCCAGCGTGGTGAGTTATGGCCAAACCCTCCAAAATGACTCCACAACTTAAATCTTGGCCCTCAGTCTCCGGCAGCTGGAATGTACCTGGCCAAGGCAGCGGCCAGTGCGACATGAAGGCAGAGGGTGCTAAGAATCCCCGGAGGACCGGACTAGGCTGCCATCTGATGCTGACCTTGGCGACGTATAACGGACGCTCCCTATCTTCTGATTCAAGGCTTCTTGAATTGGAAGAGGAACTACAAAGGATCAAGTGGGACATCGTCGGGCTAAGTGAGGTAAGGAGAAAAGGAGAAGATCTCATTGAACTGAAAAGTGGACATCTCTTCTACTATCGTGGGACAGATACTGGCAGAACTAGTGGTGTTGGATTTATAATAAACAAGAAACTGAAGGATAAAGTTGTAGAAGTTGAAAGTTCCTCTGACAGAGCTGCACGACTCGTTATCCAACTCTCGAGAAGATACCAGGCTCAGATTATTCAAACTTATGCACCCACCACAAGTCATCCTGAAGAAGAAATTGAAGAATTTTATGAGGAAATTCGTGATCTAAATAATAAAGGTAAGCAGCACTTGAAGATAATTATGGGAGATTTCAATGCAAAAATAGGGCAACGGCAACAGAATGAAACTTCAGTAGGTAAATTCGGTCACGGCAACAGAAACCAGCGTGGAAATACTCTCATAGAATTTGCAGAGGCAGAAGGGTTTTTCATCTTGAACTCCTTTTTCAAGAAAAAGCCACACAGGAAATGGACATGGAGACATCCAAATGGGACGACAAGTGAAATTGATTTTATTATGTGTAACAAAAAATTCGTCATAGAAGACTGCAGTGTGCTAAACAAGTTCAACACAGGTAGTGACCATAGATTGGTGAGATGTAAGATGCACCTCAACACTAAACTCGAACGTAGCAAGCTCATAAGACAAACAAAATGTATTGACATAGCCAACCTTAAAAAACACCATAATACCTTCAAATTGGAACTGAAGAACAGATTCTCTGCTTTAGAAGGCCTAACATCGGAAGAAGTTGATATTTCTGAAGTTAACAGAAAAGTAACCAAAGCTCTTATGGAAACAGCAACAAAAATTAGCTGGGTCTAAGAACAAATTGCATGTGAACAAATTATCAGGAAAACCAAAATGTTGATGCAAAAAAGAAGAGTGATGAGGACAACTAAAGAAGATGTGACTTCCAAAGTGGAATATATAGAGCTATGCAAGACAGTACGAAAAAGTATCACTGAAAACGTAAGGAAATTCAACTGTGAACTAGTAAGGAAAGCAATTGAAAACAACCAAAGCCTAAAGATAGCAAAGGGACATCTCAGTAAAGGGAAAAACAGATTATGGCACTGAGAAAAGAAGATGGTTCTGTAACAAGAAATAGAGGCGAAATTTTGACAAGAGTGAAAGATTTCTACTCCAAATTATATGAAAGGGATGATACATGTACTCCAGACATCATGAAAGGTACCAGTACCAGAGTTCTTCCAGTCCTTCCAGCAGAAGTTGCACATGCAATCAAGAACATGAAGCGGGGAAAAGCTCCAGGAGAAGATGGAATTACTGTAGACATCATACAAGAAGCAAGTAGAGAAATCGAAACAGTACTCGCCCAAATTTTCACTCGATGCCTTAATGAAGGGAAAATTCCTGAGGATTGGAACAACGCTACAATGATCTTGCTACATAAAAAAGGTGACATTGAGGATCTCAGGAACTACAGACCTATCAGCCTCCTATCAGTGGTTTATAAAATCTTCACTAAAATTCTTTTACACCGCTTAAAGGTGACACTGGACATGGCTCAACCGAGAGAACAAGCTGGATTCAGGAGTGGCTACAGCACAATAGATCATATCCACGTACTGAGAGAACTAATTGAAAGAGCGAGGGAATATGAACTTCCATTGTGCATGGCTTTTATCGATTATGAAAAAGCCTTTGATTCGGTGAAACCATCAGCAGTTGCAATGGCTCTGAAATCCTGCGGTATTGAAGATGCATACATTAATATTATTAATAACATCTATGAAAATGCAAGTGCAAAGATTCGGCTGTTTGAAAATACAACACACATAAAAATTGGAAAAGGAGTGAGACAAGGTGACACCATATCTCCGAAGCTCTTTAATGCCACATTGGAAAATGTCTTTCAATCACTGAACTGGGAAAACAAAGGGATAAAGATTAATGGTGATTATCTAACCCACCTTCGTTTTGCTGATGACATAGTCATTTTTGCAACTACCCCATCAGAGCTACAGAGTATGATCCAGGAACTTGCTGACGAGAGTAAAGAAGTGGGATTAAAAATGAACTTTCAGAAGACAAAAGTGATGTACAATGCTTTTACAAGAAATGAAGATTTATCGATTGATGGAGAAAAGCTGGAGATAACAGACACGTACGTTTATCTTGGACAGCAGATATCAAGTGAGGGTCACATTGGTGAAGAAATTAATCGGCGTACAAAACTTGCCTGGAGAGCTTTTGGAAGAAACAGCATAATTTTCAAGAGCAATATGCCATTATGTCTTAAAAGAAAAGTGTTTGATCAATGCATCCTTCCAGTGCTTACGTATGGTGCAGAGACGTGGACCTTAGCTAAAAGAGACATACAAAGGCTGCAGACAACTCAAAGAAGCATGGAGAGGTGCATGCTTGGTGTAACCAGGAGAGATAAGAAGAGGAACATGTGGATCCGAAAATGACAAGAGTGGAAGACATCATGATCAGAGTTAAATCCCTGAAATGGCAATGGGCTGGACACACTGCCAGAAGAACAGACCATCGATGGACAGCCGAAATTTTAGATTGGATTCCAAGGGACAGGAAAAGACCCAGAAGAAGACCACATGGAAGATGGGTGGATGAAATTCGAAAGTATGCGGGAGTGACATGGAGGAGACTGGCACAAGACAGACCGTTGTGGAGGAAACTTGGGGAGACCTTCGTCCAGCAGTGGATTGATAATGGTTGACAATGATGATGATGATGATATATATATATATATATATATATATATATATATCATCGGGATGTAAAGTCAGGGGATGCGTAACATCACAGCCTCTCCTTGACAAATGTCAGCCCCGCCTTCTCGTGGTGCATCCTGTTCCCACTAAAGGGGCTCTGACGACCGCCAATAGCGGTATAACTATACCATCGGGATTAGAGGAAATTCTATCCCACACTCACCAACCCGCTTGGCCAGCGTGGTGACTTATGGCCAAACCCCTCCAAAATGATTCCACAACTTAAATCTTGGCCCTCAGTCTCCGGCAGCTGGAATGTACCTGGCCAAGGCAGCGGCCAGTGCGACATGAAGGCAGAGGGTGCTAAGAATCCCCGGAGGACCGGACTAGGCTGCCATCTGATGCTGACCTTGGCTACGTACAATGGACGCTCCCTATCTTCTGATTCAAGGCTTCTTGAATTGGAAGAGGAACTACAAAGGATCAAGTGGGACATCGTGGGGCTAAGTGAGGTAAGGAGAAAAGGAGAAGATCTCATCGAACCGAAAAGTGGACATCTCTTCTACTATCGTGGGACAGATACTGGCAGAACTAGTGGTGTTGGATTTATAATAAACAAGAAACTGAAGGATAAAGTGGTAGAAGTTGAAAGTTCCTCTGACAGAGCTGCACGACTCGTTATCCAACTATCGAGAAGATACCAGGCTCAGATTATTCAAACTTATGCACCCACCACAAGTCATCCTGAAGAAGAAATTGAAGAATTTTATGAGGAAATTCGTCATCTAAATAATAAAGGTAAGCAGCACTTGAAGATAATTATGGGAGATTTCAATGCAAAAATAGGGCAACGGCAACAGAATGAAACTTCAGTAGGTAAATTCGGTCACGGCAACAGAAACCAGCGTGGAAATACTCTCGTTGAGTTTGCAGAGGCAGAAGGGTTTTTCATCTTGAACTCCTTCTTCAAGAAAAAGCCACACAGGAAATAGACATGGAGAAATTCAAATGGCACGACAAGTGAAATTGATTTTATTATGTGTAACAAAAAATTCGTCATAGAAGACTGCAGTGTGCTAAACAAGTTCAACACAGGTAGTGACCATAGATTGGTGAGATGTAAGATGCACTTCAACACTAAACTTGAACGTGGCAAGCTCATAAGACAAACGAAATCTATTGACATAACCAACCTTAAAAAACACCATAATACCTTCAAGTTGGAACTGAAGAAAAGGTTCTCTGCTTTAGAAGGCCTAACATCGGAAGAAGTGGACATCTCTGAAGTTAACAGAAAAGTAACCAAAGCTGTTATGGAAACAGCAACAAAATTAGCTGGGTCTAAGAACAAGTTGCATGTAAATAAATTATCAAGAAAAACGAAAATGTTGATGCAAAAAGAAGAGAGATGAGGACAACTAAAGAAGATGTGACTTCCAAAGTGGAATATATAGAGCTATGCAAGACAGTAAGAAAAAGTATCACTGAAGACGTAAGAAAATTCAACTGTGAACTAGTGAGGAAAGCAATTGAAAACAACCAAAGCCTAAAGATAGCAAAGGGACATCTCAGTAAGGGAAGAAAACAGATTATGGCACTGAGAAAAGAAGATGGTTCTGTAACAAGAAATAGAGGCGAAATTTTGACAAGAGTGAAAGATTTCTACTCCAAATTATATGAAAAGGATGATACATGCACTCCAGACATCATGAAAGATACCAGTACCAGAGTTCCTCCAGTCCTTCCAGCAGACGTTGCACATGCAATCAAGAACATGAAGCAGGGAAAAGCTCCAGGAGAAGATGGAATTACTGTAGACATCATACAAGAAGCAAGTGGAGAAATCGAAACAGTACTCGCCCAAATTTTCACTCGATGCCTTAATGAAGGAAAGATTCCTGAGGATTGGAACACCGCTACAATGATCCTGCTACATAAAAAAGGTGACATTGAGGATCTTGGAAACTACAGACCTATCAGCCTCCTATCAGTAGTTTATAAAATCTTCACTAAAGTTCTTTCACACCGCTTGAAGGTAACACTGGACATGGCTCAACCGAGAGAACAAGCTGGATTCAGGAGTGGCTACAGCACAATAGATCATATCCACGTGCTGAGAGAACTAATTTAAAGAGCGAGGGAATATGAACTTCCATTGTGCATGGCTTTTATCGATTATGAAAAAGCCTTTGATTCGGTGAAACCATCAGCAGTTACAATGGCTCTGAAAACCTGCGGTATTGAAGATGCATACATTAATATTATTAATAGCATCTATGAAAATGCAAGTGCAAAGATTAGGCTGTTTGAAAATACAACACACATAAAAATTGGAAGGGGAGTGAGACAAGGTGACACCATATCTCCGAAGCTCTTTAATGCCACTTTGGAGGGTGTTTTTCAGTCGCTGAGCTGGGAAAACAAGGGGATAAAGATTAATGGAGATTATCTAACCCACCTTCGTTTTGCTGATGACGTAGTCATTTTTGCAACTACCCCATCAGAGCTGCAGAGTATGATCCAGGAACTTGCTGACAAGAGTAAAGAAGTGGATTAAAAATGAACTTTCAGAAGACAAAAGTGATGTTCAATGCTTTTACAAGAAATGAAGATTCATCGATTGATGGAGAAAAGCTGGAGATAACAGACACGTGCGTTTATCTTGGACAGCAAATATCAAGTGAGGGTCACATTGATGAAGAAATTAATCGGCGTGCAAAACTTGCCTGGAGAGCTTTTGGAAGAAACAGCATAATTTTCAAGAGCGATATGCCATTATGTCTTAAAAGAAAAGTGTTTGATCAATGCATCCTTCCAGTGCTTACGTATGGTGCAGAGACGTGGACCTTAACTAAAAGAGACATACAAAGGCTGCAGAAAACTCAAAGCAGGATGGAGAGGTGCATGCTTGGTGTAACCAGGAGAGATAAGAAGAGGAACTCGTGGATCCGAAAAATGACAAGAGTGGAAGACATCATGATCAGAGTTAAATCCCTGAAATGGCAATGGGCTGGACATACTGCCAGAAGGACAGATCATCGATGGACAGCCGAAATTTTAGATTTGATTCCAAGGGACAGGAAAAGACCCAGAAGAAGACCACATTGGAGATGGGTGGATGAAATTCGAAAGTATGCAGGGGTGACATGGAGGAGACTGGCACAAGACAGACCGTTGTGGAGGAAACTTGGGGAGACCTTCGTCCAGCAGTGGATTGATAATGGTTGACAATGATGATGATGATGATGATATATATCATTGTCAACCATTATTAATCCACTGCTGGACGAAGGTCTCCCCAAGTTTCCTCCACAACGGTCTGTCTTGTGCCAGTCTCCTCCATGTCACCCCTGCATACTTTCGAATTTCAACCACCCATCTCCAATGTGGTCTTCTTCTGGGTCTTTTCCTGTCCCTTGGAATCAAATCTAAAATTTCGGCTGTCCATCGATGATCTGTCCTTCTGGCAGTATGTCGAGCCCATTGCCATTTCAGGGATTTAACTCTGATCATGATGTCTTCCACTCTTGTCATTTTTCGGATGCACGAGTTCCTCTTCTTATCTCTCCTGGTTACATCAAGTATGCACCTCTCCATGCCTCTTTGAGTTGTCTGCAGCCTTTGTATGTCTCTTTTAGTTATGGTCCTCGTCTCTGCACCATACGTAAGCACTGGAAGGATGCATTGATCAAACACTTTTCTTTTAAGTCAGAATGGCATATTGCTCTTGAAAATTATGCTGTTTCTTCCAAAAGCTCTCCAGGCAAGTTTTGTACGCCGATTAATTTCTTCATCAATGTGACCCTCACTTGATATCTGCTGTCCAAGATAAACGTACGTGTCTGTTATCTCCAGTTTTTCTCCATCAATCGATAAATCTTCATTTCTTGTAAAAGCATTGAACATCACTTTTGTCTTCTGAAAGTTCATTTTTAATCCCACTTCTTTACTCTTGTCAGCAAGTTCCTGGATCATACTCTGCAGCTGTGATGGGGTAGTTGCAAAAATGACTACGTCATCAGCAAAACGAAGGTGTGTTAGATAATCTCCATTAATCTTTATCCCCTTGTTTTCCCAGCTCAGCGACTGAAAAACACCCTCCAAAGTGGCATTAAAGAGCTTCGGAGATATGGTGTCACCTTGTCTCACTCCCTTTCCAATTTTTACGTGTGTTGTATTTTCAAACAGCCGAATCTTTGCACTTGCATTTTCATAGATGTTATTAATAATATTAATGTATGCATCTTCAATACCGCAGGTTTTCAGAGCCATTGTAACTGCTGATGGTTTCACCGAATCAAAGGCTTTTTCATAATCGATAAAAGCCATGCACAATGGAAGTTCATATTCCCTCACTCTTTCAATTAGTTCTCTCAGTACGTGGATATGATCTATTGTGCTGTAGCCACTCCTAAATCCAGCTTGTTCTCTCGGTTGAGCCATGTCCAGTGTTACCTTCAAGCGGTGTGAAAGAACTTTAGTGAAGATTTTTTAAACTATTGATAGGAGGCTGATAGGTCTGTAGTTTCCGAGATCCTCAATGTCACCTTTCTTATGTAGCAGGATCATTGTAGCGGTGTTCCAATCCTCAGGAATCTTTCCTTCATTAAGGCATCGAGTGAAAATTTGGGCGAGTACTGTTTCGATTTCTCCACTTGCTTCTTGTATGATGTCTACAGTAATTCCATCTTCTCCTGGAGCTTTTCCTCGCTTCATGTTCTTGATTGCATGTGCAACTTCTGCTGGAAGGACTGGAGGAACTCTGGTACTGGCATCTTTCATGATGTCTGGAGTGCATGTATCATCCCTTTCATATAATTTGGAGTAGAAATCTTTCACTCTTGTCAAAATTTCGCCTCTATTTCTTGTTACAGAACCATCTTCTTTTCTCAGTGCCATAATCTGTTTTCTTCCCTTACTGAGATGTCCCTTTGCTATCTTTAGGCTTTGGTTGTTTTCAATTGCTTTCCTCACTAGTTCACAGTTGAATTTTCTTACGTCTTCAGTGATACATTTTCTTACTGTCTTGCATAGCTCTATATATTCCACTTTGGAAGTCACATCTTCTTTAGTTGTCCTCATCTCTCTTCTTTTTTGCATCAACATTTTCGTTTTTCCTGATAATTTGTTTACATGCAACTCGTTCTTAGACCCAGCTAATTTTGTTGCTGTTTCCATAAGAGCTTTGGTTACTTTTCTGTTAACTTCAGAGATGTCCACTTCTTCCGATGTTAGGCCTTCTAAAGCAGAGAACCTGTTCTTCAGTTCCAACTTGAAGGTATTATGGTGTTTTTTAAGGTTGGTTATGTCAATACATTTTGTTTGTCTTATGAGCTTGCCACGTTCAAGTTTCGTGTTGAGGTGCATCTTACATCTCACCAATCTATGGTCACTACCTGTGTTGAACTTGTTTAGCACACTGCAGTCTTCTATGACGAATTTTTTGTTACACATAATAAAATCAATTTCACTTGTCGTCCCATTTGGATGTCTCCATGTCCATTTCCTGTGTGGCGTTTTCTTGAAGAAGGAGTTCAAGATGAAAAACCCTTCTGCCTCTGCAAACTCAACGAGAGTATTTCCACGCTGGTTTCTGTTGCCGTGACCGAATTTACCTACTGAAATTTCATTCTGTTGCCGTTGCCCTATTTTTGCATTGAAATCTCCCATAATTATTTTCAAGTGCTGCTTACCTTTATTATTTAGATGACAAATTTCCTCATAAAATATTTCAATTTCTTCTTCAGGATGACTTGTGGTGGGTGCATAAGTTTGAATAATCTGAGCCTGGTATCTTTTCGAGAGTTGGATAACAAGTCGTGCAGCTCTGTCAGAGGAACTTTCAACTTCTACAACTTTATCCTTCAGTTTCTTGTTTATTATAAATCCAACACCACTAGTTCTGCCAGTATCTGTCCCACGATAGTAGAAGAGATGTCCACTTTTCGGTTCGATGAGATCTTCTCCTTTTCTCCTTACCTCACTTAGCCCCACGATGTCCCACTTGATCCTTTGTAGTTCCTCTTCCAATTCAAGAAGCCTTGAATCAGAAGATAGGGAGCGTCCATTGTACGTAGCCAAGGTCAGCATCAGATGGCAGCCTAGTCCGGTCCTCCGGGGATTCTTAGCACCCTCTGCCTTCATGTCGCACTAGCCGCTGCCTTGGCCAGGTACATTCCAGCTGCCGGAGACTGAGGGCCAAGATTTAAGTTGTGGAATCATTTTGGAGGGTTTGGCCATAAGTCACCACGCTGGCCAAGCGGGTTGGTGAGTGTTTGATAGAATTTCCTCTAATCCCGATGGTATAGTTATACCGCTATTGGCGGTCGTCAGAGCCCCTTTAGTGGGAACAGGATGCACCACGAGAAGGCGGGGTTGACATTTGTCAAGGAGAGGCTGTGATGTTACGCATCACCTGACCTTACATCCCATATATATATATAAAAATATATATATATATATATATATATATATATATATATATTCTATTAAGAAGAGACTGAAGCAAAAAAATTTTTGACTCATACCAAGTACAACATAGAAAAGGTTATGTATTGACCGGTGTGAGTAAAAAGAGAAAAAATAGAACAACTGAATGTAGAAAGTGTCGAGAATACTGAGCCTTGGCTTTATCAAGGACCAGCAAAAACTCTATCTACCATCTACCAACAAATAATTGGACACCCCTGCAGTCGACGATATCTGCGCTCCTGATACACGTTACTGCCGCCGCCGTTCAATATCGTGTGGGAAACAACAACGCAACCAGTCGCACGCAAGATGCCACGCAGTTCGGAGCTCTCTGATTTCAAGAAAGGTGTAATGGGCGGGTATCACAAAAATGGCCGATCCATAAGTGACATATCAAGCGAGTTAAAGTACCCAAAATTGACAGTGGCCTACGTGATTGGCAAGCGGAAGATGAGAGGTGACTGTCGGAATGTGCCCCGACCCGGCAGACCCACAAAACTGGGAGTTAGAGACCGACGGGTGCTGGCCAGAGAAATTCGGAAGAACCGCACCAAATCGATGGGCCACATCTGCGAGGAGTTTCAACAGGCATCCGGTAGTGTTCTTTCGATTATTACCATCCGTAAGGAAGTCCACCTGCACGGTCATCATGGACGTGCTGCCGCACACAAGCCTTTGATCACCAAGTCCAATAGCGCTGCTCGGCTAACGTGGTGCAAAGAACGTCGACAGTGGATCGTTGAACAGTGGAAACAGGCTCTCTGGAGCGACGAATCAAGGTTCACCCTCTATCGTTCGGATGACAGGGTCTGGGTTTGGCGTCTGCATGGAGAACGCCTCCTGCCGGAAAGTATTGTGCCAACTGTGAAGTTCGGCGGCGGTGGAATTAGGCTATGGGGGTGTTTCTCCTGGTATGGCACTGGACCCTTGGTCGCAATTCCTGGTAGACTCAACGCCGAGACCTACTACACCATTTTGGATGACCATGCGCTTCCTAAGTTGTGGCAGTTTTACGGGGTGGACCCATGTTACTTTCAGGATGACAATGCCACCTCTCATGTTGCGAGGTCCACCATGGCTTGGTATGGTGACAATGGGGTTAATCGAATGGACTGGCCCCGGACCTTAACCCTATCGAGCACCTCTGGGACGAGTTGGAGCGTCGACTTAAGGGTGCCCCCACCGTCCGAAATCGGTGAAGGAACTGACCTGTCTTCTCTAAGCCGAGTGGAAGAAAATACCGCTAGCCGTCGTACAACGCCTGGTTGAGAGTATGCCCCGGAGGGTCGCAACTCTAATCGCCGCTCGTGGAGGCTCCACCAACTATTGAATGGTGAATAATCTTCGTTTTCCTTTGCTATCACAGGTGTTCAATTACTTGTTGGTAGATAGTGTATATATATTATATACATATATACACCGTTGAACTATTACATTATGACCACCTGCCTCATAAGGTGTAGGACCCCATTTAGCTCCAAAAAACAGTGGCCACTTGGCGAGGCATCGATTCGATGAGGTGACGATAGGTATCCTGGGATATCAGTTACCATAACGTCAACAGCAGGTTCTGCAGTTCCCGTACATTTCGGGGGTGTGGTGATTTAGCTCGAACCCGTTTTTCCAAGACGAACCACAAATGTTCGATTGGGTTCATGTCAGCTACACTGAAGAGCAATTGAATTAGAGACAGCTAGCGTTATGCAAATGTGGCGCTGTGGGCGGCCCTGTAAACGGAAACAACATGACGTATGGAGCAATCCGACAATATAATTAGTGGTGCGACAGGAATCAGTAAGAGTCGGACGCAGTATGGGTAAGACGAAGGATCAAAGCGCATTTTAACGTGAGCAAATTGTCGGGGCCCGACGAATGGGTCACTCCATCTCGGAAGTCGTGCAGGCA
This sequence comes from Macrothele yani, assembly GCA_039090855.1. NCBI lineage: Eukaryota > Metazoa > Arthropoda > Arachnida > Araneae > Macrothelidae > Macrothele > Macrothele yani. The sequence continues at coordinate 18,845,827 of CM077006.1, read as the reverse complement.
CTAGGATTTTCACGAGCCACTGTGTCACGGATGCACCGTAAGTACATCGAATCCGATAAAACCATCCCTGCAAGGGCTAGCTGCCGTGGACAACAGCGTGTGGATGAGCGGGGTCATCGTCGGCTAGCTCGCATTGTAACAGCGGATAGACGGGCCACAGTGCAAGAAATCACTCGGGAATTTAACGCTGGTGCACAAAAACGTGTAAGCAGCCACACCATCCAGAACCATCTCCTCGCTATGGGGTACAGAAGCCATCGTCCCACGAGGGTACCGCTGCTGACCGCACATCACAGGGTGCAAAGATTAGCATGGGTGCGGGAACATCGCCACTGGACCATAGACATGTGGAAAAATGTTGCATGGACTGATGAGTCGAGATTCACGTTGGTATATGCGGATGGCAGGATACGAGTACGGCGCAAACCACATGAAGCGATGCCAGCAGGGTACTCTTCAAGCTGGTGGGGGTGGCATTCTCGTCTGGGGACTGTTTACGTGGACTGGAATAGGACCCCTGGTATGTGTGACATTGTCCCTCACAGGTTAACGTTACCGGGATATCATGGACGATGCTCCCGTTTGTGCTTCTTCAACATCCCACTGGGGACCTCATCCTGCAACAAGACAATGCAGCTCCCGAATTGTATCCGAATGGTTGGATGAACACTCCACCGACGTGACCTCGCTTCCTTGGCCAGCTAGGTCACCTGACCTCAATCCCATTGAGCACATCTGGGATGCCATCGAGAGAGATGCTCGAAGCTCTGACCCCAATCCATCAAATCTTCGTGAACTGTGGGAGTTTGTTCAAAGGTCGTGGATCCGTATGGCTTCCCAACGCTTCCGGTGTCTTGTCGAGTCCATGCCGAGACGAATCGCCGCCGTCATCAGGGCGAAAGGTGGTGCTACACGTTACTAGACAGGTATCTCTAATTCAATTGCTCTTCAATGTATAATTGGAGGCCAGGGCATTAACAGAAAGTCACTAGCATGTTCCTTGAACCACTCCTTGACGATTCTGGCAGTGTGGCATCGCGCATTATCCTGTTGGTAATGGCCATCACCAGCAGGGAACACAATCGCCATAAATGGCTGAACTTGGTCCGCAACGATGTTTAGATACCTGACAACTGTCAGAGATTGTGCTATTGAGATAATGAGGCATAAAAGTGTCCCAAGAAAACATCGCCCACAGCATAACACCGTTGCCGCCGGCCTGTTTCCCCCCAACAGTGCATCCGGGTATCCAAACGTCCGTGGTATTGCTACCAACTGATATGCATCAATCGATTCACTGCTGTCTAGACACGATATTAAAAAACGGAGATAGTTGCAAACTAAAAGATGAACTTTATGTACAGCTAAAACCAAGTTAAAAACATGAGAGATCTTTCGGACCCATAATGGGTCCATCATCGGGCACCGCATGGGTAGGATTCCGTTTTTTTAAACTCGAAGATCCGTACCACAATGGATCAGCATGAAGACGCTGCTCCCAATTCACGAATACGCACTCGACATAATACAAGTTCAACACAGGTAGTTACCATTCGATGGTCACTACCTGTGTTGAACTTGTTTAGAACACTGCAGTCTTCGATCAGAATTTTTTTGTTACACACAATAAAATCAATTTCACTGGTCGTCCCGTTCAGATATCTCCATGTCCATTTCCTGTGTGGCTTTTTCTTGAAAAAGGAGTTCATGATGAAAAACCTTTCTGCTTCTGCAAACTCTACGAGAGTATTTCCACGTTGATTTCTGTTCCCATAACCGAATTTATGAACCGAAGTTTCATTCTGTTGCTGTTGCCCTATTTTTGCATTGAAATCACCGATAATGATCTTCAAGTGCTGTTTGAAATCACCGATAATGATCTTCAAGTACTGTTATTTAGATTCCGAATTTCCTCGTAAAATTCTTCAATTTTTTCTTCAGGATGATTTGGGGTGGGTGCATAAACCTGAATAATCTGAGCCTGGTATTTTTTTTTTTTTTTTGAGAGTTGGGTAACGAGTCACGCCTTTCAACTTGTAGAATATTGTCCTTCAGTCTTTTGTTTATTATAAATCCAACGCCACTAGCTCTGGCAGTATCTGTCCCACGATAGTAGAAGAGATGACCACTTTTCAGTTCAATGAGATCTTCTCCTCTTTTTCTTACCTCACTTAGCCCCACGATGTCCCACTTGATCTTTTCGAGTTCCTCCTCCAATTCAAGGAGCCTTGAATAAGAAGATGGGGATCGTTCATTAAACGTAGCCAATGTCAGCATCAGACGGCAGCCTAGTCCGGTCCTCCGGTGATTCTTTGCACCCTCTGCCTTCATGTCGCCCTACCCGCTGCCTTGGCCAGGTACATTCCAGCTGCCGGAGACTGAGGGCCAAGTTTGAAATTATGTAAGCATCTTTGGAAGGTTTGGCCATAACTATATATATATATATGAGATGTCCACTTTTAAGTTCAATGCGTGTTCGCTGTCCTCGGAAGTAGAGTAGGTGTGACGCATCTGACTGCTGTGCTGTTGTTACGGGATCGTCAGTAGTCATCGTGCCTTTGTGTTACGAACAATTACAATACGAACCGGTACACAGTGGAACAGAGCGTGTTTATTGTCCGCACGTACTGAAAAACTGCCTCGATAAAGGAGTGCCAAAGACAACTTATTGCGCTGTTTGGGGTTCGGAAACCACCGGCAAAATCCCCCATCCATTATCTGGTGAAGAAGCTGGAAACCACGGAAACATTGTTGGATGCCAACAAAGGAGAACGTCCGAAACTGTCAGAAGCCACTGTGCAGAAAGTGAAAAACAGACTGCTGGCCTCTCACAGAAGTCCATGCGTAAACTGTCGCAGGAGATGGGAGTTCCCAGAAGCACATGTCAATGAGCTGCAAAAAAGCAAAGTTGTGTGCATATCGAGTTACTGCTGTGTAAGTATTGAAACCTCCTGACGAACAGGAGAGACTGAATTACTGTCATTGGTTCCAGAAGTTTGGCAATGCATATCGGGGAATACTGGACTACCCGTGATACTCCGACGAGGCGTGGTTCCACGTAAATGGGCACGTCAATTCCCAGAATAGCCGTATTTGGGCTACTGAGAATCCTAACACCGTGCATGAGGCACCTCTTCGTCGCGGCACCGCATTATTGGCTCAATCTTCTTCCGTAAAACGGTAAATACCGCAGTCTACATGGAAATCTTCCATGAGTTTGTGAATCAGTTGGACGACGTGGAACTCCGTACTTGTTATTTTCAGCAGGATGGTTCCACCTGCCACACCTCCAATGTCAGCATGGCTGAAATTGTTTGCTGCTTTGAAGATAGTGTCTTTTCTAGGGGACTTTGGCCACCAAGGTCGCCTGACCTTATCCCACCGGATTTCTTTCTATGGGACATGCTGAAAGGGAAAGAGTATCAGAACAAGCCACGGACTCTCATGGAACTGCAGTAAAATATTCGGCAGAAAATTGAGGCTGTGACCCCCGATGTTTTGGTGAATACCTTCCGTGACATGAAGAGACGTGTGCATGCATGCGTTAATGCTAATGGCGACCACTTTCAACACTTGCTCTGTGATCAATATGCTTCTCATACACCGAGGAAGGTCTATGTCAAATTTTTTGAATTACGTCCATTAGTTTACAAGCTGACTGCTGATAAATTAAGCTGACTACGGCTAAGCGTGGGTTGTTGGACTTTGAGCCAGAGGGACATTCATAAGGCCACCTTCTGTAATCTTGAAGAAAACACTAGTAACAATTTTGATGGTCCATCATCCACACACCCTTATCCACATGCAGACATTGAGCACAAATGCATTCTTCGGCGCAGATGTTTCGAAATCTGTGTCACTCACATTTATCTTAAATGAAACAACGGTTTACCTGTACTGGTTCGTTGATTAAAATGTTAGTTAATGAGTCAAAATAATGAGTAAGCTTTAAAAAGGCGTCTATTCAAGGAGGGGGTATGAATAGCGTTGCGCAGTAGACAATCAGTGACCAAATAAATATGATTATCTGATACAGCACCCCGTTTTGATATTGTTTGATATGCAACATTCAATCATGACTGGACTTTAAAAATATATGATGTTCCCGTGTAGGAACGTGTGTTTCTGTAGTGGACCACGAGACTAAAATACTAAAATTTCCAGCCTGATTTTGTCGACCCAATCTGCCCCTGGTCAATGGCTCCGAGAAAGGGAGAGAGAGAGAGAGAGAGAGAGAGAGAGAGAGAGAGAGAGAGTCAGAGCCGTAAGAAAAAAAATATCCATCCTCACCCGGATTCGAATCTAGACTAATCTTGGACGAATGATCAGAAGCCAGCGCTTAGACCACAGCGCCACCGGGGTGGCCAATGGGAAATTGTAAGCTGCTCATGGCTATAGGAGAGAAGGTTATCGTCTGTTATCCATGACTTTATAGAAAGGCTGCCGTGTGCTATGTTAACTACATAAAGTGGATTCAGCTAAAATCCCTGGCCGCCCCGGTGGCGCATTGGTCTAAGCGACGGCTTCTAATCATTCGTCCGAAAGGTGTCCGGGTTCGAATCTCGGCGAGGCATGGATGTTGTGTTTGTCTTACGGCACTGGCTCTCTTCCTTCCCTGGAACCAGTGGCCCTAAATTAGGGACGGGTGACTGCTTATAGCCTATTGAGTTGCTCACGGTAGACATTAAACCTCCAATCAAAAAAAAAATCCCTGAGCTATCTTTCTGGATCCCTAGTAACGTCATGAAATTTCGTCAGTCGAGTCAGGCCGGATTTAGGCCTTACTGGGCCCCTAGGCTAAGACATTTGAGTGGGACCCCAAAGAATTTATAAAGTCCGTTAAAACACGAAACTGTAACTACTAAATTATCTGCAGAGTTTTCATAACAAGTCACGGTATTTTTCATTGTTCTCATAAGAACACGAGTTAAAAACTTAAGGTACCTAGGTTTTGCCTTGGATTTTTTAATGAGTTTGCATTGCGTACTTTTCTTAGTGCATCTTTTTTGTTATGCTTTATGAAGCCACAGGGGCCGTTTATTTCTTTTTATTGGAGCTTTATCGACCACCATGAGCAACTCAATGGGCTGTAAGCAGTCGCCCGTCCCTAATTTAGGGCCACTGACTCCAGGGAAGGGAGAGAGCCAGCGCCATAAGACAAACACAACATCCATGCCTCACCGGGATTCGAACCCGGACCCATCTCGGGCGAGTGATCAGAAGTCAGCGCTTAGACCACTGCGCCATGGGACTTTGAACATTAATGGTTCAAAGTGCAAATGGGAAGGTGTACATGTGTGTGTGTGTGAATGGTAGTAAAAAGCTGAAACTGTCTCGCCAATCCTGCTGTACACGGCGACATGAAACATTGACCCTTAGTGAGTAACTGCCTTGAAATCTGTTCATCTTCCGGCCTCTGTTTCTGACCAAGTAAGTGGAAATCATCAAGACAAAAGCAAAACTATTTTATAAATCTCTCTCTCTCTCTCTCTCTGCCTATCTACTTATAATTTGCCCAGGCACGCTTCCTGGGCAGGGCCGGTGCTAGGGTGCTTGATACCCTAGGCAGGCCATCATTCTTGCTTGCGCAACCCCCCCCCCCCCATTTTTTTATTGGTGGTTTAATGACCACCGTGAGCAACTCAATGGGCTATAACCAGTCGCCCGTCCCTAATTTAGAGACACTGGTTTCATGGAAGGGAAAGAGCCAGTACCGTAAGAAAAACACAACATCAATGCCTCACAGGGATTCGAACCCGGACCCCTTTCGGACGATTGATCATAAGCCATCGCTTAGACCACTGCGCCACCGGGGTGGCCCGAAATTTAGGTTATTCTTTGTGTGGCTAAACGTATGACATTTATCCAATAGTAATTTCAAGATGCAAAAATGTAGTAAATAGAAAGAAACTATTGGAATCTATATCTATTTGCTTACTTCCAATGTAAATTAAAATTAAATTAAAAACTTTATATTGCGTTCTTTATTGTTTGCAAAATTACCAACATGTTTCTCCACGGACATTTCTTGTTCGATCTGTAACGTAGCTAACCCAACAAATTTCTTTCCCGGTTTCCCCGGCAAAAAAAAACAAAAAAAAAAAAACGAAACGAACAAGAATGCCAGGGGAATGAATATAATAGTATGGTCTCTCTCACTCTTGCTCCTGTTATCATTAGAAAATAATCCGAGTGTGACAGTTTATACTCCTCAGGCAAGCCGCCCCAATCGCACAATAGTGGTCTAAGCTCTTGCTTCGGACCTTTCGTGCGAGATGGGTCTGGGTTCGAATCCAGTGAGGCATGGATGTTGTGTTTGTCTTACAGTACTGGCTCTCCCCTTCCCTGGAACCAGTGGCCATAAATTAGGGACGGGCGACTACTTATATAAAGCCCACCGTATTTCTCCCGATGGTCGTTAAAATCACAACAACAAAAACAAAATGTTTGGCGTTGAGCATTGCTACTATTTGGGTTGGAAGAAGTGGTCTTGATGTTTCCATCGGAAGCCGGATTAATATAGAATCCATTGCCACATGACTTGCCTGGTGCATAGGGATGGACCTGGTTGATGGCAGTTTTTCGACAGAGGCGTACTTTCTCATCGGCATCTAATTTACAGCACGCTGACTTACCTAGTCTACAGTATAAGCGTAGGTCTCAGGTTTTCACTTTCTCAAGGATTATAAGAATTCGCAAGTTGTATAGAATATTGAAAGGGCAACAGAAAATAGAGTTGCTTTTGTTTTGATTTTTTTGTCTCATTTGTTAACCAATTTTATCTTATCTGCTCTAAATCTTGGCGCCCCCTAAATTTCGGTGTCCTAGGCAGCCGCCTAGTTCGCCTATAATGGTTCAACCGGCTCTGCTCCTGGGCCCTTGGCCATGGTGGACCCCCAAGCAAGGCCCCAAGGCTATAACTTTTGTAGATCCCCTTCATCTAACCCTGCGGGTCAGTAGCAACAACGACACAGAGGAAAAACTTTCCATGCTCGAAATTCCCCATATGGTTTGTAGTGACCTTCTTTTTTTGTTATTCAAAGTCTAACAACCACCGTGAGCAACTCAATGGGCTATAAGCAGGGCTGTAGTGGAGGGTATACGGCGGTATACGCCGTATACCCTCTGGTTTTTTTAAACAGAATAGCGTATACCTTTGATGTCCATGTTGTCATCCTAACTTCAATCTCGAACAGCATCGCTACCAAGAGCTGAACATCTAATAAAAAGAACCATAAGAATTGTAGAGAGCTTCAGAGAAAATCCCGGGGAAAAACTCATTTGGCATTAGCAGCGAACGAGAAATTATTATTTAAAAATATCCCATTGATTCTTAACAACGAAATTGTACCTAATAACCAAATCAGTTTATTCAAAGCACGGTTGACAGGATGACTGTGTTCAGATTCAAACAGTGCAAATGTACAACTTAAAGATATTTCTTCATTAGAGCGAATAAATATTAAAACAGACGACGTGCGCTATGGAGAACTGGAAACCAGGCGAATCTGTAGACGTTTTAATGTTGATGCAATGCAAGCTATTCAGAGACTTAGCCTGAGCCGCCCCGGTGGTGCAGTGGTCTAAGCGATGGCTATACTGAAAACGTCCGCACCAAAAAACTTTAAAACCCCCTTAAGAACAATTTCAACTCTGCCTTGTTCGACAGCTGAATGCGAATGAGGATTCAGTTTAATGAACAACATTATAAATGATCTCGGAGCATATTTGTTAATCTCCAATGTATCTAACCTGATGTTCATAAATTCAAATAGACCACCCCATTGAACGATTTAATCCAAAAAAATATGTAAGATCTTGGTTGATGAATCATCGTTTAGCAACTGATAGTAGATCAAGAGTTTTTTCTAGAAAACAATAGTGCTGTAAGAACTTATCTTAGTCTTTTTTTTTTTTGATTGGAGGTTTAACGACCACCGTGGGAAACTCAACGGGCTATAAGCAGTCGCCCGTCCCTACTTTAGGGTCACTGGTTCCAGGGAAGAGAGAGAGCCAGTGACGTAAGACAAACACAACATGCATGCCTCACGGGATTCGAATCCGGACCAATGATCAGAGGCCATCGCTTAGACCACTGCACCACCGGGGCGGCTCAGGCTTTATCGGATAACAAAAACTAAAATAATCTTGTGCATGCTCTTCAACATGTCATAATTGACAGCAGAGAGGAGAAGATATTTTATTCATATCGGTGAGTTGATAGTCATAATTGTTAAAATGCCTTTTTTTTTTTTCTTTATCCATGTAGTATCTGAGTTTTTAGGATTTGCACATAGTATACCCTCTGCTGATTTTACGTCTACAGCACTGGCTATAAGCAGTTGCTCGTCCCTAATTTAGGGCCACTGGTTCCAAGAAGGGAGAGAGTCAGTGCTCTAAGGCAAACACAACAACCATAGCTTACGAGGATTCGAACCCATCTCTGACGAATGGTCAGACGCCAGCGCTTAGACCGCTGTGCCCAATCCATTTTTGTAATTACACACTTCCGGTTTGATATTTGAGGACGACTATCGGCATGCTAGGAACATTACTTGATATATTAGCACGACAGAAACACGTAAATGTGTCTTGCAATAGAAATTCTAGAATTTTTAAAAATTTCTGGTGAAAAATTGTTAGTTATGCTTGTATTCGTTTCAACGTAACACAATCTTTCTGTCACGGTCGAAAGTTTTCTACTTTTCCCGTTTCCTTCTTCCTTTTTTTTTTTTTTTTTTTTCAAACTACAGTGCCTAGAACGTAATTATTGTTTTCTTTACTTTTTATATACTATAATTACTTACTATCTTTTCAGACTTTCCGAAACCTTCCGTTTAGAGCCTAAACTTGTTTTGAGAGCTGAATTATTTCAAACATATTGCTTGTCCTGATGTTGATTACGTTATATCGTGACGTTTACGGGATTTACGTAGTTAAAGTGAACTTTGACAGAACCTGGTGCGTTTCACTGGCTACTAAAATTCCAAATGGCATTGAAATTATGATATATTTTGCAAAGCTGCTGGATACAACTGCCTATCAGCCAATTACCAAAGACATTACAAACGCTTGCTTCTGATACTGCGTGCTACAGGGATCAACAGAACGTCACTACTGCGTCATGACCTTTCAAACTGAATTGCTTGCTTTCATTGGCTATTGTTGACACGCCTTCCATGTGACTCTTTGATGCTCGGAAAAAGTGTTTATAAGTTAGCTGCGGCAAGATTTTTCGCTGTTAGTTCAATGGAATATAGTGTCGTGGTAAGTAATTTTGGTTTATGTCTGTGTAGTTTTTCATTTTAGTAAGCTACTGTAGTGTGAGGGATTACAGTATCCTCCATAATAAGGAAATGTCGAGCTTTCCAGATTTTGTGTTTCCCCTGTGCATATATGACTTGATTGTTGCTAGGTGTTTTAAATGAGGAGCCAGCACGTCAGATTTCTCAGATTAACCTTTTTAAGTTTTGTAGATTTAACTCCAGCCTTATTAATCTGGGATTCTGTTTTGCCTTTTTCAGAGTTTTTCTTGATTTTTTTTTTTTTTTTTCTGTAAATTTCGATACTCTGAAGTGAAGGTCCTTCAGAGTATGGAAAAGAAATTTCTTTGGTTTTTTTTTTAGCAGTATTTTTCTTGTGTTTGAAAGAAACAGTAAAAAAAAAAAAGTGATCTGAATCATGTTGAGGTTATTAAAGGTTTCACGTGTGAATTCTATAAAGCCCAGACAGGAGACTGGCTCCTGTTCTCTGGATGCTGTCTGTGTTAGCTTCTTGTTTCCAAAGGCTCAGGTTTCTCTTTAATGTGTTCGTTCAGTTCAGGTTCTTGCACTTCGCTGGAGCAAGTACGTAAATCGTACGTGGTAATAATTCCTTAAAATCTCCGTGAAATTTATGTATTCCTTTTGAATTTCAACAATCCCACAATGCAGATATAAGATGAAACACACTTGTCTTAGTTTGAAAGAGTAATAAAAGGTGTAACCTGATATAGCATAGTTAACTGATTCTGTCATTCAGAAGTAATTCAGTAATCCTTGGAAATATTTTTATTCTACAGTTTCAATGTTTTTTCCAGAATGTGTATCCAAAGGGGTTAAGATCTGATTTGCTGAAATGACCTGATAATTTTTATGAAAGACTTTGACTTAGTTCAGTGTTGCATAATAATGGCCTGATAATTTTATGGAAGACTTTTGACTTAGTTCAGTGTTGCAGAGTGAGACATATTCTAAAGTTGTGTGTGGAATGAAATTTCAGTTTTGTCATTGTGCATAGAAATGTTTGTTGAATTTTCCATATCATTAAATAAGGCTTGCCCTTAAAATTTGGCTTTTAACTGTGTCCTTTATGGATTTTGTGGTTGAGTAATTTCCCTTAACATTTGGATCACTTCAATAAATGGAGTTCTCTGCAGATTGCGAGCCATGCATAATGCTCTGTTTTTGCTAGTAACTTAAAATTAGAAATGTAAGACAGCTGGAAAGGATAGTTTACAGTGCATGAGGGTATCATTACAGTAAAACTTTGGACAGCATATTTAGTGCTCAGTAGATTTGAAATGACATTAGTATTGACCTGGAGAATCAAGCATAATGCAGAATAAATTAAGATTTCAGAATATTGTGACTATTTCAAGAAACAGACTTTCTGTCTCAGGAGAGGTTTAAGATTGCAATCTGGTTGGAGGGGCTAGTGGACTGTTCTTGAAGTAGCATTCAGGAAGCACTTAATTTTTACTTAGATCATTGTATGCTGTGGATTGGGGTGATTTTGTTGAGATTGATAGATTATGGTGGTTGGACCCTCCCTCTCCCCCATTTCCTAAACAATCCCCTCTAACATTAGATTTCTGTACGAAAGAAAAATCTGCATAAAGGAACAACCTCATTGTTATACATGATAGTTGGATCATATGTGGTCAGAGGCAAAATGAAAAATAAGATACTTTTTAGTACATTTTATTTTTGACATTTTATGTAGGTGCTCATTTGTTCGAAATGTTACTTCGAAACTTTACATTCAAAACATAGGTGGTTATGTTAATTGTGTTTTGAACTTGTGGTACTGGTAACTGACAGACATAGAACCTGTCTTCAAGGAAAATGTAATGTAGGAAAATCTCAAATCAGTTATCCGTATAGTCAAAATGACAGCTGTGGTAAAAATATTTATTTCCTTGCTTATAAAAACACCAAGTTGAAAAAATATATTTCATGGGCAATTAAGTTCATAAATTTCTCAAGTTTTTAGTATTTAAAATTAAAATTTTGTATTTTGATTTGGCAGCACTTTGTTGTGACGAGTGTTGTGTATAACAAATGAGTTTAAGCTTTTTCCTGAAACTATAGGTGGAGTTTGAAAGTAATGTGGAAGCAGTAAGTTGACTAATTGCTCTGAGTAGCTTTACTCAGTTTTATAACAATAAAGTGTATCTGTGTACACAACCATTGAAACAGAAAACTTGCTGCAAACCTGTGAATCAGAATAAGATAATTTAAAGAAAAATTAATATAACAATAAATAATTATCTTTTACACCAATAGAAATCGAGAGATGCTGGTTCAATTCCCACTCCAGGGTGAAGTAATTTTCCAAGGTTTTCTAATGTGATTAATGGAGGCAGGCAAATCATAGATGCCTAATTGCTGTGTTAATAATTCTGAACTATATTTTCCTATCTTGGACAAGGGAAGATTGGACTGCCAGGATGCTTGTTTCAATAAAGTCATATCAAAATATGACCACTCCCGGAATCGCAGTGTACCCACCCAGGCGCATCGCAGAGTGCATGTGACAAGGTTGACCACACAGAGTTATAAGTGGCTGGCCAGGACAGATGAGCCATAGTGTTTCACATGAGCAAAATGGACAGAGGTAGTAATTTGATGGACGTTCAAAAAGGAATGATCAGCTACCGCACCAAGGGTGGAAGCATCTCAGAAACAGCAGACTTCATGGGCTGTTCACGAGTTGCTGTAGTAAGGGTGTACCAAGAATGGACCGCTGGCACACCGAGTATCTCCTGAAGTCATAACTGTGGAGCCCCAATGACCATCAACCCCAGTGAACATCGACAGGTGAAGCGCAGTGGTCTAAGCGATGGCATCTGATCATTCGTCCGAAAGTTGCCCGGGTTCGAATCTGTTGAGGCGTGGATGTTGTGTTTGTCTTGCGGCACTGGCTCTCTCCCTTCCTGGGAACCGGTGACCCTAAATTAGGGACGGGCGACTGCTTATAGCCCATAATATATAGAGATTCAGTACCTCTTTTAGAATTGCTATTACGCACGGGTTTTTTCTTTAACGTGTGTAATGGCAATTCTAAAAGAGTTACTGAATCTCTATATATTATGTATTTTAACCACATATAACTTGTGACTTCCTTATACAGAAGATATACATGAAGTATTTGCTTATAGCCTATTGAGTTGCTCACGGCGGTCGTTAAACCTCCAGTCCATAAAAAAGGGGGCCAGTCAGCGTACGGCACTGCAGCAGTTGACCACACAAATGAATGCTGGGGTACACAGATGCATGTCCACAATAACAGTAGAGCTGCTATTGATGGGTCTCTGGAGTCTATGCTGCATCAAGGTGCCCATGTTAACTCGGGTCCATCGGCAACAAAGCCAGCAGTTTGTATGGGACTACTGTTATTGGACAGCGGAATAGGTAGAAAAGGTTGCCTTCTCTGACGAATCGAGGTTCCTACTCCCCAGAAGTGATGGGTGGTGGCTGATACGGCGTCAGACACACGAGAACGAATGCCCGTACACGCTTGTCGGTCAAGTACAGGCCGGCGGTTGTAGTGTGCATGTCTGGGGGATATTTTCCTCATACGACTTGGTACCACTGGATGGCATCCCATTTTGAACTCTGATCTAAACTATATTTAACCCTTTCCCACTTTCTGTACTACTTGGTTCTTATGCATTGAGTATATACTCTTGTAAGTTGTAGCACTGGAGTGATCATAAGGTGATATTTTCAATTCTAGTTGTGCTTCAGTGCTGATCTTGGGTCATACTAGAGTGAAATTTTCGTGTTGGAGGAAAATAAATATTTGTAGAATTGAGCTTCTAAGAACTTAGGTAAAACTGCAATGATCTGTTTTGTTCACTTAGGATCCTTAACATGGCTCAGTACTTATATTTGTATAGCATGTCTTCACAACTAGCAGAGTGCGACTGTTTATTTTCAAAGTTTAGTTTTATAAGAAGTGATACAGAAAACTTGAATTGTGTACTAGCTTCTATATTCTAACCCTGTCAGGATTTCAAACTTTTGCTTTATTTATTTAAAATGAAAATAGTTCAGAAAACACAAAGTTGAAACTAATTCTGGGATCTGTTTTTTCATTCCGTGCTGAATAAGATTTGTTATTAAACACTTCTTCCAGATATTTTTCATTTGAATGCTCCTAATAAAATGCATAGTGTGATATATAAAATACTGGGCTTCACATGTAGTGATTACAAACTATGAGATCTCAGTTTAAAGATTGTGTTTTTAATCTTTTGCTGTAATGTATGAGAACATGTTACAAGGTAAACTTGTGGTCTAGAAAATTAATCAGTTGTTGAAGGCTATTTTGACATTTGAAGCTGGGAGACTGAGCACATATTTCTGCTCCGTTCACTTGCATTTCTATGTCTGTCAGGTTCTTCAAGCAAAAGGTATTTGAAAAGTAACTATTAATTTTCATGTATCAGTTTTATTGCTTCACTGTTACATGATTTAGACTTAAGTAAGTGAAGGTGACTCTTGAATGATATGAAATGTTTTTGTCAAGTGTTTTCTATACCATTTCATGGCTATTGGTGATTGGTGATAAGTGCTTTTCAGGAAGACATTCAGGAAGCAGTTAGAGATCCAGGAACTTCTGAAGGTTTTTTTTTTTAGGGGAAGGGAGGAGAGGGAACTTGACAATGTTAAACATGGAGTAGCTCATGTAGACAAAGTAAAGTGAAGTTTTTAAGTAAAGCTTCATGATGAAAATTTACTTCTCACTAAAATGAATATGTTGTTATACAGCTGTTAGAAACAGAACTACACCAAAAATTTACTCAGTGTTAGCTAGTTTTCTTTAGTTTGATTTTAATGAACAGATTCCCCATTCAGTGTGCATCTAAAAAACATGATCTCCCATCCCTGATTAAGGGTAGTTTGTTTCAGGATTAGAAAAACAAATCAGTGCTCTAAGGGGTAAACATGGTACTGTTTATTTCATGTATTAGTGTTCTTGTAAGTCCTTGTTGATTGTATGGTATAAAGAATCTTTCTTCTGAGTGGTCAAGATAGTGGTGTAATTTTTTTTTTTTTTTTTAAGTCATAGCCTATTTCTGAAAGTCAGAGGTATGTAAAAATGGATAGAATTCTTAATTTTCAATTTACTTCCGATATTGGAGGTTATATTTTAACGTGCATTAATGCATTTGCATTTTTGAACTTCACTTTTAGTTGGTAAAGTTCGATGAACACTTACTTCACTTTTAGTTGGTAAAGTTCGATGAACACTTACCGCACGTGGGGCTTGGCTTTCAATTCATATTTTCGTTATGTGGATGCGGCACGGGGTTGTTGTTTTTTTTTCCATTTGGCCACGGTTCACTTCTTTTTTTTTTTTTTTTTTTTTTCCCGTTGCCCCACGTGCGGTAAGTGTTCATCGAACTTTACCAACTAAAAGTGAAGTAAGTGTTCATCGAACTTTACCAACTAAAAGTGAAGTTCAAAAATGCAAAAGAATTCTTAATTTTCAGTATTTTCTTTTAATTGGCTTATTGAAAAGTATTCAGCTGAAAAACTTGCTTAATTCTTAGTTCATTTAAATAAGCTAATGAATATTAAAATATAGAAAAGTCTTTAAATGACAAATACATTATAGTATTGCTAAAACTAGACTCTAAAGTCACGAAAAAAGGAAATTGTGGTTTCCATAGCTACTATCTTCGTCAGAAGCCTTTACCATAGTATCAATTGACATCTGGATGAACATATGTCTGATTAGCTGTAGCATATCTACTTCTTTCGATATTAATCATTGGCTATATTTCCGTTGTTCCTGATTGAAAAAACAGAATGCATGGCTCCATTCTTAAATAGAAAATGCATTAGGTATTGTACAAGTACAGATATTTTCCTTTTCCCTTATAGCTATAATAAAGACTCACTTCATCAAATTCCTATTTGGTAATCCATTTTAAAATCTGGCAACATCTGATTCACCATGTGTTGGCACCTCACGTTATTTCATTCTGTGGCAGGAGGTAGACGCGGCAGCCCAAACGTCCCAATTTCGAGTTTTTATTTCCTATTTATGTAACTTGAGTGTCAGTTTCTTTAGCAATACATTAATGTATTTGGCAGTTGTTTTTGTTTTACATGAATTTGCACCATTCCTTTTCTGTATTTAAACTCAGAGGTGAATTATTCAACTGCATGATACTTTGCTATATTTCAATATTTTCATCTATATAGAAGGGTTGCAACAATTTATGGCTTTTATTAAAAAACAAACTGACTAGATTCAACATCAAATCACAACATACAATGCAGATGGTGTGATATCCTACATAGTTTGACTTTTTCAGATTCTTTTGGGAAATGCTTGCTTGCTTGCGTGTGCACGCGCGTGCATTTGAAATCAGTTTCATGTTACTTTGTCATAAGCACACTTTTAGAATGTTTTGCAGCACAGATGTTTTAAATATTTCTGTTAAAAATTTGTAGTGTGCCCACCCCTCCCAACTCATTCACTTTAGATGTGTGTTCCAAGTACCTAAGTCATGCAAAAAATATTCCGTACAAAATAATTGTATGCAGCCCCGGTGGTGCAGTGGTCTAAGTGCTGATTCGTCCACATGATTGGTCCGGGTCAGATTCCCGGTGAGGCATGGATGTTGTGTTTGTCTTATGACACTGGCTGTCTCATTTCCTTGGAACCAGTGGCCCTAAATTAAGGATTGGCAACTGCTTACAGCCATTAAAGTTGCTCGCACAGGTCATTAAACCCCCAAACTAAATACACTATCTACCAACAAGTAATTGGGCACCCCTGCAATCGACTATATCTGCGGTCCTGATGCATGTCACGGCCACCGTCGTTAAATATCGTGTGGGAAACAACACAACCAGTCGCATGCAGCATGCCACGCAGTTCGGAGCTCTCTGATTTCGAGAAAGGTGTAATCGTCGGGTATCACAGAAATGGCCGATCCATACATGACATATCCAGCGAGTTGAAGTACCCAAAATCGACAGTGGCCTATGTGATTG
This sequence comes from Macrothele yani, assembly GCA_039090855.1. Taxonomy (NCBI): domain Eukaryota; kingdom Metazoa; phylum Arthropoda; class Arachnida; order Araneae; family Macrothelidae; genus Macrothele; species Macrothele yani. The sequence continues at coordinate 18,829,550 of CM077006.1, read as the reverse complement.
GCAAGTGGAAGATAAGAGGTGACTGTCGGAATGTGCCCCGACCCGGCAGACCCCCAAAACTGGGAGTTAGAGACCGACGGGTGCTGGCCAGAGAAATTCGGAACAACCGCACCAAATTGACATACATTCACATAAATTTGCTTCCTTTAATCAGTGTTCTGCATATAAGTTCACCTGTAAGGGCTGATATTTGTGTGATGGAAACTTGCTTTTCCCGTGAAAGCAGTGATATGACTGGTTAACACGAAAATTCAATGCATGCTCGGAGCTCGCTATGTACAAATACTAGACTCGCACCACCAAAAAAAAAAAAAAAAAAACCTGTTGGTTGTAATAAAAAAATTTAATACTGGTTTTCTTTGATCATATACATACATTCACATTAAATCTATTTGCTTAGATTCTTGAATTTAAATCTTCCGGTTATGAAACTACAAATTTAAGATTTCAAAGTTTGAATCATTCTGTATAAATTAAATAAACCAAAAACATCAGTAGTCTCAAAACAGATGACTGCATGTTGCTTTTTAGTTTCATTCATTTCTTGACTACTCTAAATGAAGTGTAGCTTGGACAACTTTAAATAATTAGTAAGACAAAGTATGAGAAACATCCTGTACTGCAGTTTGTGACCATTCTGTTGCTTGACAATCTTGTTAAAACAAATCATTCTGCAACAACAAGAAATTTCTGGAAATATATTTATTTTTTTTAATAGCAACCAAATTCTTGACTTTCAGTTTGGTTCTCCTAATGTAAAATTATTTAATGGGAAAATGTTTAACTATGGATTTGTTGCATATCACAAGAATTTCAAGTGTTGCTCAAGCCCCTGAGCACTCACATAACTGATGCCTAATGCATGTATCTTAATTTCACATTCTGTTGCGCATGTAAGCTCTTATGCATGCAGCATAATATGATTAACTATTCCAAATTTGAATGCTTCAAGCTAACAACACCAAGAGGAAAGTTCTTCACTTAAATAACCTAAACATATGTTGTACCTTAAGTTTAATAATGCTGCATTACTATACTATCAAGTTAATTTAAATGTTGCATAATCCATGAAAGATAACTACAAGTATGCTAAGGAACTATCATTTTTACAATTACTCCTTTACAGTTATATCCAGGTAATTGCTGACAAGGATGAAGTGGGATTAAAGATAAACTAACAATTTATGTACAGTGCTTTTACCAAAAACTGAACATTTAGTGGTTAACGAAGCAAATTTAGTTCCCAAAATAGTATAACTGTTAGTAATCTGCATTTTTTGGCATAGAATAGAAATCAGTTTCCAGGCTTTCGCACATCAACCAGATGGCTTTTTCAAGGAAGATAGAAAGCAACTGCAGTTTGCTGTCTGTCTTCCTTGAAAAAGCCATCTAGTTGATGTGGGAAAGCTTGGAAACTTTTATTTATATTTTATGCCAATAAATTCAAATTACTAGTTTAGTTATACTACTTTAAGTATAGCTGTGCAGTTCCTCTTTAACTAATTTAGAAGTAACTGATGCGCACATCTGCACTAGACAACAGATGTCCAGCAAGGGCCACATTAAAGAAATGTGCTTATAAAATTTGGTTGGATTTAATTTGGAAGAAATAGTACAAATCTCAATAATTTATCATTGTGTCTTAAATGAATCCTTGTATTTTGTAGTTGTTGATCAGGTGTAGATATTAATTAACAAGAAAGATGATAGCGAATTTTCGGTTGTAATGAGCAAGTCTTTTGAATCCTTTCTGACGCAAATTAAATTTATCAAAGTTATTCAAAGTCAATGCAACCGGTTCGAGAAAAATCAACTGGATTTCTACAATCGATAAAACATCCAAAATTAGAAACAGCTACTTACTTCCACCAGCCTTAAAAGTATGTTATGAAAATTAACATGGTGCACAAAATGTTTCTCATAGCAGAAGGAAGTTATGAGAGAGTTTCAAAGTGAACAGTTAAAAGATGAAATAGCCGCCCCGGTGGCGCAGTGGTCTAAGGCGTTGGCCTCTGATCATTCGTCCGAAGGGGTCCGGGTTCGAATCCCGGTCTGGCATGGATGTTGTGTTTGTCTTACGGCACTGGCTCTCTCCCTTCCCTGGAACCAGTGACCCTAAATTAGGGACGGGCGACTGCTTATAGCCCATTGAGTTGCTCACGGTGGTCGTTAAACCTCCAATCAAAAAAAAAAAAAAAAAAAAAAAAAAAAAAAAAAAAGATGAAATATAGAAGGAAACTTGATATAACTCGATGACTTTTAGTGGAAGTATTTTTCATGAGAAAGTTGAAAGTATGTGAAAAATATTCATGGAAAAAGCTTTTCAAATATGTGTCTAGGAAGCAGCAATAGCTATAAAAAAAAAAAAAAAAAAAAAAAAAGTATTTACCTTTACTCCCCCTCACAAGAAGTATATGCATTATTTAAAGAGGATAATGCTCCACATCTCTATTGTAGTGAATGGGCAGTAAAAATAAATTTCTCAATAGGATTTTCAGAAGTGGAGATACAGTTGCAAACAGAAGTAAAACACCACCTAGAGATAACTATGAACTACAAAACTCCTCAAGTACTAACCTAAAGTGTTCCACAAGGTAAATGGCATCCAATGTTGAAAGAATTTCTTAAATTGCACATTTAAAAGCAGAGATATTAAGAAAAACAGATTAAACATTGGCACCTCCTAGCGGTGAAGTTATGTATTATTTTGGGAAGAAAATATCCAGACTTTTCATAGTGGTATCTAACTGGAAAAAAAAAATTCATCAGGTTTTTAGTTCTAAAGATATTGCTGTAAATGGAAACATGAACTTATGCCCTCTAGTGGCAGACTTGTGCTTTAAGAAAAATTTGAAATTATGAGAAATGTTTTGCACCAGAAACACTCTCCAATAAATTATTTTTCAAATCTGACTCTTACCAGCAGAAATGTCCATGAAAATAAGATACACATCTATGCCCCCTGGCAGAGAAACTACTAATTATTTAAAAAAATATTTTGAAGAGATTTTCCCAGGTGAAGGGGTATCGGTCCACGAAACAATTTTTACGATAGTTTTCAGAAGGTTAGATTTTGCTGCAAATATACCAGAAACAAAAAAAAAAAAAAAAAAAACCTTTTATGCCCCCTGGTGGTCAAACCAAACTATATATATATATATATATATATATATTTTTTTTTTATCAAAAATTGGAAATTATAATCCAAACATTTCCCATCAGGAGCTGTACCTGATGAAGGAAGAATTTTTCAGATCAGAGTTTTATAAACAGATAATGGGGAAAATGAAGTTTACCTTTATGCCCTCTAGTGAAAAATCGGTGTGTTACTTGAAAAAGAAACTGTGCCTAAAATAGTCTTTGTTATAAATAGCATCGAAAGGAAGAATTTGTTCAATCTGATATTTAGAAGCAAATATGTGAAATAAAATATATTTTGAATTCGATGTCATCTGCATTTATGCTCTGTAGAGTGAAGTTGTGCATTAGAGAGAGAGAGAAAAAAAAACTGAATGCAAGGATCATCATTCTCATATTTCAAACTTCCCAGTGAAAAAAGAATTTTTTCAAATTGGACTAATGCAGCATAAGCACGATCTTTTTTTACAAAAAAACATGCTTAAAAAAGGCTGCAGAAAATTCCAAGAATCTTGAAGAGATGCAGACTTAGTGTTATTAAAAAAAGAAAAACAAAAGGAACTCATTGATCAGGAAAATGACCAGATATGATCCAAGTAAAGATCCTAAGTGGTAACGGGCCAGATAGTTTGCAAGAACTTTTGAGATGGACCCTTGGTCAACTGAAATGCTGTATTGGATTCCAAAGGACAGCAAAAGACTACAATGGGAGATGGGGGATGAGATTCAAAAGTGTGGTAGAGAGACATGGAAAAGAACTGCCACAGGCAGTTGTCAAAGACATGGGAGCTTCATCCAGCAAAACAAAAGTGAATTGAGAATGGCTGACTATGCTAAGGTGTCTGTTACAAATATTTTTGAGTGTTTGTTTAGTGATCAGTTGGTCTGATATACAGACTTCTGACTTATTTTTAGAGTTTGGCCCGAGATAATCCCATGAGACATAGGCAGTATGTTTACCTTACAGTGTTGCATCTGTCTCTTCCATGGAAACAGTTGCCATAAATTGGAGACAGATGGCACCTTATATAATAAGCCTTAGATACTGTTTGGAGTTAAACCATAAAACAAATGTTTTCTGAGCTGCTAGCTGCTTCAGTTTTAGGTTCTCAGAAAATGGGGTAGTAACTGTATTGAAATGAGTTGTGTAAATATAAGTGGAATTTATTAAGTGCAACAAGAGATTTGAGTCACAAGCATACTGTTCACTTACCTAATGCAATTCTCATATTGCAAAAATGGTGTTAGAGCTCCATAATTTAGCATCTTCAGCTGTGAAATTGTTCTTACATTCTTAAGAAATTGAAGGTGTGGTTACTGCCTTGGTGGCAGAGTACCAGGTTTTTGACTAGTCTAAGCTGTGTCTAGATTAAAATCCTGTATGGGTTATGTGGTGTGGTGGTGTTACAGTGCTGGTTCCCACCCTTCCATGAAACAATTGGCCCAAAATTAGGGGTGGTTGACTCACCGCTGCAGTCGTAAAATCAGCAGAGGGATATACTATGTGCGAATCCTAAAAAATCGGAGGTTATACTACACGGATAAAAAGAAAAAGGCACGACACCCTCACCGTGCCTTTTTAACAATAATGACTATGAGCTCACTTACCGATATGAATAAAGTATCTTCTCTGTCATGTCAATTATGACATGTTGGAGAGCATGCACAAGATTATTTTAATTTTTATTGAAATATATCCCATAAAGCCTGAACCGCCAAGTTGGTGGCACAGTGGTCTGAGCGATGGCCTCTGATCATTCGTCCGAAAGGGGTCCTGGTTCGAATCCCGGTGAGGCATGGATGTTGACAGTTGTCTTATGGCACTGGCTCTCTCCCTTCCCTGGAACCAGTGACCCTAAATTAAGAACGGGCGATTGCTTATAGCCCATTGAGTTGCTCAAGGTGGTCGTTAAACCTCCAATAAAAAAAAAAAAAAAATCCTGACGAGATAAGTCCTTACAGCACTGTTCTTCTCTAGAAGAAACTCTTGATCTATTATTGCTGAACGACGACTCATCAACCAAGATCTTTCATATATTTTTGGATTAAATCGTTCAATGGGCAGTCCATTTGAATTTATGAACATCAGTAGATACATTGGAGATTAACAAAGATGCTCTGAGACTGGTTATAACGTTGTTCATTAAACTGAATCCTTGATCGCATTCAGTTGTCGAACAAGGCAGAGTTGAAATAGTTCTTAAGAAGGGTTTTAAGTTTTCTGGTACAACTTGGACGATTTCAGTATATTCTCTGTCTCTAAATAGCTTGCATTTCATCAACATTAAAACGTCTACAGATTTGCCTTGTTTCTAGTTCTCCATAGCGCATGTCGTCTGTTTTAATATTTATTCGCTCTAATGAAGAAATATCTTTAAGAAGTTGTACATTTTCACTGTTCGAATCTGAACACAGTCTTGATTTCATCCTGTCAACGGTGCTTTGAATAAACTGGTTTGGTTAATAGGTACAATTTTGTTGTTAGGAATCAATGGGATACTTTTAAATAATAATTTCTGGTTTGCTGCTAATGCTAAATGAGTTTTTCCCCCAGGATTTTCTCCGAAGCTCTCTATAATTCTTATCGTTCTTTTTTATTAGATGTTCAGCTCTTGGCAGCGATGTTGTTCGAGATTGAAGTTATGTTGATAATATGGACATTGAAGGTATACGCAGGCAGGCAGGCCACTATTCTGTCAAAAAAAGAGCAGAGGATATACAGCGTATACCGCCGTATACCCTCCACTACAGCCTTGGGGTGACTTCTTTATAGCCCTACAAGTAGCTCGTGGTTTTTAAACCCAGAACCAAAACTAGAGTGTGGCTCTGGGTACCTTGTGTGGTAATATTAATCATTGTCCGCTTTTTTATAGTCTACTATATTTCACTGTTTAACAAAACTGAGTTTATACACTGAGTGGCCACTTTACTATGACCACCTGACAGTTTTAAGCAAATGAGCTATGGCTGCATGCTGTTGCCACCAGAGGGCAAGGCTAGTATGAAAAGGGAAAGCTAATTAGTGCTTGCGACAGTAGTAGAAGTAATTTTTGGGTGACGAGATGGGTAAAAAATGTGATTTGACGGATTTTCAACGTGGGATGATTGTAGGAGCTCGGAGCCATGGAGCGAGTATCACCGAAACCACCACACTCGTGAAATGTTCCAGAACAGCTGTTAAAGTGTTTAAAGACTGGACTGTCAGCCAAAAAACTGGGTCTCTACGTGCAACGCGTGGTCGTCATCGACTAGTGACTGCTCGAGCGGAACGGAGAGTGTCCAGACTGGTAACAGAAAACAGAAGGGCAGTGCAGCAAATTACAGACGAGACCATCTTAATCAAGGATCTCCTCAAATAATCTCTGCAAGCACTGTTCGCCGTACACTGCATCGGATGGGATATGGCAGCCGAAGGCCTGTTCGAACACCTTTGCTGTCTGCAGTTAACAAGAGAAAATGTCTCCAGTTCGCACAGGAGCACAAGGATTGGACAGTCGATAATTGGAAACAAATTATGTGGTCCGATGAATCACATTTTCAGTTGCACCATGCCGATGGCAGAGTGAGAATTTGGCGGAAACAGCATGGACCCGAAATGTATTGCTACAACCCTTCAAGCTGGTGGAGGACATGTTATGGCTTGGGGAATGTTTTCCTCGCATGCTTTGGGCCTTTTAATTCATGTTGATCAACGTCTGACTGGTGCATGATATCTAAACATCTTTGCGGACCAAGTGCATCCTGTAATGTGGTTGGTTTATCCCAATGGCTACTTTCAACAAGATAATGCGTCCTGCCATAGTGCTCGTATTGTACAGGATTGGTTTCAGGAACATGCCGGTGAGTTTACTTTGCTTAGGTGGCCCACACAATCTCCAGATCTCAACCCCATTGAGAATTTATGGGATGAAGTTGAATGAGCCATCAGACAGCTGGATCCGCAACCCTGCAATCTCACACTCTTGGAAAGTGCTATTCATCAAGCATGATCTCAGATTCCACAAACCACCCATCAACATCTCGTGGAGTTTGTGCCACAAAGAATCGACACAGTATTAAAGGCAAAAGGTGGCCCAACGAAATACTGAGGGGGTGGTCATAATAAAGTGGCCACTCAGTGTATATTGTAATGTTTTGCATAACAGCTCTCAGTTAGTTCCTCAGGTTTCTTGGAAAAGTTCATAATTCATGTGGGGTGGAGACATTATCCATGGAAATATGAGAATGCGACTATAATTCTTGATTAACTATTTCTTAGAGAAATTGGCAATTAGCACTAATTATGTGTATTAAGAAGTTTTGGAACAGGGGAGCGAGTGGAAATTGACTGTAATACTGAAATTTCACAATGCATGTTGGACACTGCTATAAAAAAAAAAAAGAGAATTGAAATCTTTTCCACAGCAGCCATTCTTTCTGCTTTCACTGCTCTATGAAGGTCTCCCCAAAGTGTCAGAACTACTTTGAATGTATTTTCGTATTTGTCAGCTGATGATCGTTGATGTTTTGTGTTGTAAAAAAAAAAAAAAAAAAAAAATACTGATATGTAAAAAAAAAAAAAAAAAGCAAAGGAATTTCGTTATTGTTTCAGCATTTCATCTATGAATCATTTGTGTAGTTTAGGGGTCTTCTGGTATTAAGAAATCTGTGTTGGATGTGGTGAAAAACGATTATATGTAACATTGAAAATGTGCTTGTGTGTGCATGTTATTTGCACTTTGTTTCTCTTTCGATGAACAAAGTTATAGCACTCTGGAAATTTAGGGATATAAAACATTATGGAGCAGCGGTCGATCCGGAGTTTTAAAGATGATACCCATTTTTGTGAAATTTTAACTAGTTTGTGTGAAATTTGCCTATTGAGTTTGAGCAATTTTGCCAAAATTGTTAAGAAAAACCCACAAAATAAATGATATGCAGAAGTGGTCGGAATTCATACACAGTATCACAAATATTTTTATCAGTCAGGACTTGGAAAATACCTGCGCCTAGTGCATGGGCCATCAAAATGATTAGTCTGGGCATGTGAATAAAAAATCCAGTTGCTTAAGAGTACGTAAAAAAAAAAAGAAAAAAAAATTAAACACCAGCTGTCTATGCTTTCACAGCAAAATAGTGTAAATGCCTCCCCAATCCCCCATTTGGCATTACAGTATTCATGTCTTTCACTAAAATATTTTCAAAGTAAACTTTAACTGAACTAAAGAGCAAAGCCGAATACATAAGAAAAAACTTTACAATTTAAAACGAAAGTTGCAAAACAACCTGAAGATCAAAACGTGCAACGCAGCAGTTATGAAAATTCAGAATTCTTATATATTTTGTGTGGAGGTACCGTTACAGAGTTAAATATTTTTGTGAAGATACCGGTATCAAATGCCACCTGAACCGACCCCTGTAGAGGATCTCTTTATAAGCACTGAAAGAAAATGAAATATCTTAAACATTACAGAGTAACAAAAAATTTAAAACGTCTGTTCAGTGGAGGTTCTAGGCAAAAAAATGGGGGAGGGGGCGGGCACAAGTTCCTGCATGTACCGGTAATTAAAATTAATATGTAATTCCAAAAAACGGAAAAAAATTCCGGTATTTCGATCAGATTTCTGAATTTTTGCTGTCATTGTGAATGGCCCTACTATCTGAACGTGGTCAGAACACATCGCACATTCCAATTTTCGACACTGAGGTTACTAATAAGCAGTATGACTGAACTTTGTTGACCTAAGCAAAGAATTGTCGACGCATTTTCATGAAGTGCTGGCCTTTCTCATCAGCGCTGCTAATGTCGGATCGAAAAGCCTTTGCCGGCCTGTTATGCAAAACGTTTTTCCACAGCAGTTAAATTTTCATTTATTCGATGTGCATCGAAGCACGAATGAATCTGAGTTTCCTCGTTTAGTCATTTTCTTACGCTAGTAATCCGCAGGTATCTGGGCCAAATACAACCAGTTCCTGATGCATTTGCGAATTTACATAATACCTTCAAGGCTGGCTAGGCTGCCCAACCTTAACAGAGAAAGAAACTGACGAATGTAATCTAAAGAACATTGATCTTAGCAATTAGGATTTTATTTTGATGATTACTACAACTGGTCTTAACCGGGTTCTGAGCTAAACAAAGCAGTTCTCGGAACAGTTCTTTTTCCAAAACAACCATTATTGGGGAAGGGGCTGACGCATGTGTGTACGTGTGGGGCGGAAGGTTGTGTCGGGGGGAGCACGCAGGGGTGTGCATCTCTCTCTCATCTAACGGGACAAAACAGCTGTGTCCTTTGGCACCGAGCCTGCTTGTTGCTAGGGCTGGTAGTCTCAAATATGTCAGCTGAAAGATTTCCAGTTTCATTTAGCTCGTAGTCGTGTTTTAAAAGTTCTTGTTTCTTGCGATAAAGGTTTGATTTCACCTAAAAGTCTAGGTTGACAGTTCTGCTCAGACTTTTGCGTGTTAGTCTTCTGTAATTTGTCAATTATTTTCTTGTCATTCCGAAAAATGACTCGCAAGTGGGGGAGAGGGATTCCTCGGGAGCAGGGGTTTATCCAGGAATTTCAGATTGGGTGGGAAGAGGGGGGGGGGGGGTGCTGAAAATATTAGGGGGAGTGTTGCACAAAAGACAAAAGCAAATTTTTCCGAGGCTGAAAATTTTTGTAGTGAAATAGGTATGTTTTTTGACTTAAGAAAAAAAAACTGGGGAATTCAAAAGTGACTACTGTTGATATTTTATAGTTAAGAATGGTTACAAATGAAAATCCTTTTGCAAAGCTTCACATGGTTATTTTTTTTTTTATTAACATGGGTTGCTGAAACAGTAGACACTGATATTTTCGCAAATCTTGTGCATTCTGATATGATTCAAATGTATAATTGCAAAATCTGTAGCAGGCTAAAATGAAGAGATACGTACATATGTTTTATGGTTGCAATGACTGACTTAAACAATAAAACTAAAAAAAGAAACATTCGACTGTTATATACATATATATTTTTTAATTGCCCGCTAATAAGGGGTACCACATTCCATAGTGGGAGGAATTATATTCCCTGTCTGGAAACAGGAGTGAGAGATCGATCAGAATGAGAAGCGAAGAAGTTTATAAAATAGGTAATAGTCAAGCATCGGTTAACCCTCACTGCGTATGACCGCCCTGGTCGTTCCTCGCTCTCGCGGTTTCCTGAAGGGAACAACTGCTGGTATGCATAGACTTCGAATTAAAAAAAAAAAAAAAAAAAAAAAAATGTAAAATTATTGCATTATGGTAGAAAAGACTGAATGTGAAGCGGAGGATTCATGTAACTGCTGACCTCTGTGCTTGATAACAAAAAGGTGATAATACCTAAATATTAAAAAGGAAACTTTCGTATTTACATAAAGTAGTAAAAACACTTACCCTTTTAGTACCTTGTCAGTTTTTATAAGTAATACACTGCCTGACAGAGAAACTGCCACACCATGAAGGGATGCTCGAAAACAGAACAAACTGCACACACAGATTAGCCAAGTAGATCCAGAACAAATGATTTAACAGTCAGTGGCCGAATATGCAGGATGATCAATCAGGAGTGTGTCCCCCATTTTGGGCAATATAGTGTTCAATCCGAATATGCAAGATGATCAATCAGGAGTGTGGCTCCCATTTTGGGCAATATAGTGTTCAATCCGAATATGCAGGATGATCAATCAGGAGTGTGTCCCCCATTTTGGGCAATATAGTGTTCAATCCGAATATGCAGGAGGATCAATCAGGAGTGTATCCCCCATTTTGGGCAATATAGTGTTCAATCCGAATATGCAGGAGGATCAATCAGGAGTGTGGCCCCCATTTTGGGCAATATAGTGTTCAATCCGAATATGCAGGAGGATCAATCAGGAGTGTATCCCTCATTTTGGGCAATATAGTGTTCAATCCGAATATGCAGGATGATCAATCAGGAGTGTGTCCCCCATTTTGGGCAATATAGTGTTCAATCCGAATATGCAGGAGGATCAATCAGGAGTGTATCCCCCATTTTGGGCAATATAGTGTTCAATCCGAATATGCAGGAGGATCAATCAGGAGTGTGGCCCCCATTTTGCGCAATACAGCGTTCAATCCGACGTGGCAATGAGAGTCCGAATAGAGTCCTGGGGCCGTATCATGCACCATGTGGTGTTGTCCGGGTCTACAGTTCATCTTCCTTTTGCGGGGGCGAGAGTGTATTGAACCGACGTCCAATCGTGTTTAACAGATGCGAGAGGTTGGGGGATCGAGCTAGCCACGAAAGAATCCACACACCATGTAAAGCACTCAGGCTGATCCGAGAGGTATACGGCCGGGCGTTATGCTGTTAAAAAACGGCGTTTGGGATACCCTGCAGATACGGTAGTGTCACGGGCCGCAGTACCTCGTCAACAGTGGCGTGTCGTTAATGTGCCCGTAATGCGTACCAGCAGTGAGCGGCTGTTGGAGCTGATAGCACCCCACACCATGATTCCCTGTCGCCGGACAGTGTGGCACTCCACAATGGCGGACTAATACGCCCGTTAGCCACATCGCCTCCACACGGCGATCAACTGTAGCGAGGCAAAACCGCGAATCGTCGTTGAACACCACACTGTTCCATTCGGCACCTCGCGCAGCGACACCACGCCGAGCGGTGATGACGATGGCTCGCTGTTAAGGGTAGCCTTCACAACGGACGGTTGGACAGCAAACCAGACACAGCTCAACACTGTCCGCGTCGACATCGGAGTATCCAAGCCTCCCCGTACACTCCGCAAAATGGCGCCCGTTGTGGCCTGTAGGTTCGCTACGGCATGGCGTCGGATGCGACGATCGGTGGGCTTGGACGTCAGACTTCGTGCTCCGGTCCCCCTTACGACATTGCACAGATCCTTCCTAGGACCACTGCTTCCAAATGCGACCGATAGTTGTGGCATCACATTGCGTTTCTTCCGCAATACGACGCAAGGATTATCCGGCGGTACGAGGGCCTACGGATGACACCTCTCATGAACTCATCCGTTTGATGAAATCGCGTACGACTGCGTCTTAACGGAATTAGCACCCCTTGTTCGTTCTCCAGACTCGGTTACAGCAGAACCACTCACTTCTCGAAGCCGTGACAACGTCTTGACTGATGGCTTCACGGACTGGTTGTCCGCTTATATCCCACGCACCGTTCGTGCGATTGACCTGCAAATGCAATAATTTGCGTAACATGTACGTGTTCACACACCCTTCAATTTTCATGTCGCTGCATTCACGTCATCGTGGTGTGGCCTTTTCTCTATCGGGCAGTGTATTATTGACTATTGATCGTTTTTAAAGTTGTTAGGAGGTTAAATTCGTAGCCTGTGCCTTGTCATAGTTGATTGTCACCGCAAATGCCAAATTTAAAACATAGCTATGACACAGCATTTTGTATAATAAATGCCGTACATTCACCTAATAATTAAAAAATAACTGCAATATTTCTTAAAAAGATAAATTCTTTGGTTGTGTAGCATTCTTAATATTTTTATCTTTTAAATATTTCATCGTCCCTTTTGAAGCCATTTGTGATAAGCTTGTTCAATGCACTGATTCTATACTTTACCATCTTCATGGGGTTAGGCTCCTAAGATTGGAAATTTTCGGGCCTTCTATTGAAATTTTCATTAAGGCGTCTATATGTGCTTGAAGCATGCATTTCCTCTAAGATCGCGGAATACGGTTCATTGTCGAAAATGCCCTTTCTACACACGCAGTTTCAACAGGAAGCAGTAAAAGGCGCATATACCTGCAGCTGACAGCGAAGGGAACATGGATGTTTAGATGATTGTAAGCATTAGAAGATTGTTTTGAGTTTCAATATTCCCAAGGTATCTTCTGTAAATATTAAACTCGTTCTTTATGTAATTTTCATTGGTTCCACACATGTTGGCACTTTTTGTAAAGTCAGGGATTTCCAGTTTTTTCGGTGAATCTCATTGAACTTTCCCAATTTTTCAAATTGGTCAGAGCATCTCTGGCTCATTTTTTGTATAATTTTATTCTTGTAGCTGTATGCCAACTTCAATACATCCTGATCAGTCATGTCGTTATCTTCCATTTTTATGTCATTTTCCTGAGCCATTTTGTAAACTTCCATTGCTTCTAATATCAAATCACTGATTTTAATAACCACGATGTGTTTTTGCACCGAATTTATCAGTACCATTGCTTCCGTTAAGTTTTCTTGGGATGACTGCAAGGATTTACTGAGACGAACTAGTGATGCTAGAAGAGTAGAAAGTAGCACGAGGATGAAAATCGTCTATTTCTTTCGAAAAAGAAGCAAAAGTCCCCCTGCAACAAACGAATAGTCACCAACCTCAATGTAGATATTTTATAAGGCTATACACATACGTAGAAGCATAATGCTGTACGACTACTTTAACACTGCCTTCATGTGGCAACCATCTCGTTTTCCTGGTTGAACAAGTTTGAGACATGTTATTGACCACCATTTCTGCCACGTGAAAAATTGACAACCGTTTGTATCTTACTCTGAATATGCTGTGCAGCTTATTAAGCGTGCTCAGCACTCTCTTGATATGAGGACTTTGTCTGCAGCTGTGAGCAAGAGTGAGTTGCGAAAGATGGCTTCTTCAGTGTACAAATAATAAATTTGGTGCATGCTTTTTCAGCCTCACCTGACACCACTCACACTTCCGCTACAATTGGCACCGTCATCAAATGATACTGCAGAGATGTTTGCTGGATTCAAGCCTTAATTTCTTAGCTCAGTAATCAACACATCTGTAATATGCTCTGCTTATGTTGACTGTAGGTTAACTGCAAATAAAAAAGGTTTCTTCAAACTTGAATTTTTCATCTTCCCCCTCAGCAAACGATATGACGAACACAAATGTTAAGCACTTCACGGCCACTGATGTTTGTGCATTCATCAGACATGAATGAATATGATGGAATATCTTTCAGCTGTTCAGCAATTGCTCCTGTAACGGCTTCACCAAATGCTTCTAAAAAATCTGTTATGGCAGTGGATGATAAATGTTAGTATTCTGCGGATCATTTTTAATTCAGTTAGCCAGATTACCAGATCCATCCACAAAAGCAGCCATCGCAACTAGGTTAGTCCAGTTCTATATTGTGTGCGGAATTTCTGATCAAAATAAGTAGTACCCAAGCTTTAGCAGTTCCTTAGTTGAGTTACTTTCCTTATCATCTGTTTATTGGACTGCATAGATACCATTGTTTTAACATCCACACCCTCCCGTTTTGTGTTAGATTCAGCCAAGGTCACTATGTGAACGGCTTTGTTCGCGTTTTAAAGCCTTTCTCCCTAATTTCTTTGAAGCAGATAGTGGAACTAACTCAGTCACCCATGGACCAGTTTTCATTTTACCAAATCTGCAGCAAATGCTGCATTTGTACCCTTCAGATGTACGTTCAATCCAAGGATATTTCAAGTACTAAGATGCTTTCTTTCTTTCGTTTGTCAGTGAAACTCGTCATCATTATACAGTATCTGGTCCCATACATTTAGATGGATTATCTGCATCCGATGCACTCTTTCTTTCACTAGGCTCTTGTTGTGTCAGATCCGAGATCACAAGAAAAAGAACTGCTGTGTTACGTTCTGTTGCACCCTGGTAGGTAGAAGGTCTTAAATACAAAGTTTTGATTTCATAACTCCAGCTGTTTGAGATTTACAAAATTTATGTTTGATTTTTCTTTATATCCAACGCTGTTTTACCGATTTCGTTTAAATTCGACTGAGTTATTATTACCGAAGGTGATGCCAACTTACTAGTTCAAACTTTTTATCTTGTATCTTCCCTAGACATTGTATCAAAAAATTTCTTGGCTGATTTCTTTTCAAAACGGACCCGATTTTCTCCTTTCTTTCAAACTTTGTAAAACAATTTTCCTTTGCCAATAAGTGCCGAATTTCGAGTTTGTAAGTGAAGCCATTGCATAGATATTGTATTGAAAAAGTTCTTGGCTGATTTCTATTTAAATCGAACACTCTTGACCGATTTCATTCAAATTCAACGGAGTGCTTACAGAAGGTTTTAAATTCTGTATTTGTCGCTGAAGCCATTTCCGAGAGAGCAGATTAGAAAACTTTCTTCTTAAATCGAACGTCATTTAACGGATATCTTTTTTAATCGACAAAATTACTATTTTTCGCTAATATGTCCAAAAACCGAAATTGAAACCAAAGTGATTGAAGAGATATTGTGTTACAAAGGTATGGGAACACAGGCTCCGCGAGAAAAAAAAAATCACCCTTATATAGCTATTTCATATAAACAAAGTATATGAATGGAAAGTAAAAATTCAGGACATTTCATAAAAATATTTGTGAATGATTATTTTAATAACAGTGTAAAGTATTTCATAGCTTCATTTGTTTGTGAAAGTAGACAAGTGAACTCTTTGTCGTTACCTTAATATTTCAGGTTAAAAAAATGTCTTGGACCAGTTGGATCCATTCCTGACTGCGCTACTGCACACATCAACGAATGGAACATCAAATAAAAAGCAAAAAACAGATCTTGCCTGGGCTTTCGAATAACCCCAAAGTGTTGGCTTCCCACAGAAATTCCGTTTCCCAACCTACTTCGTTAAGGATTATGATACTACTCACACTCAACCAAATGATGCGAGCTGGTCCAAAAGCCGATTTGTCTTCGCAATTGGGACTGCGCTTTTTGTCCGGCATTATACTGAATGACAATCAGAAGTAAATAATGTTTAAAAAATTCACACTATGTCTGTGATCGTTTCTTTCTGTGTATGAACTTGTTGATCATGTAGCTTCGACTTCTTCCGGATGGGATATGACAAAACATCATATTTTTTTATGGAGGGGTGCTGAAGAAATTTGGGGGAGTGTTGGGGGGAGGGGGTGTATAAATCCCTGCTCGGAAATCTCGAAGCCCCAATTTCACAGGAAAATCTAATCTCAAGAATTGTAGTGCCAACGGGCTTTTTAGGGAATGCATTAAACGAATTTTTCCCATTGTGCGTAGGCTACTAGTGAACTCACGTCATTAATTCAATAAAACATTAAAGGTTTTTCCAACAGATGTTTTCTGTAAACTGTGTTGCATAAATAACCATATTTTCCGTATCAGTGGCGTACCGGAGAGCACCCCCACCCCCTCCTTCCCTCCAGCGAAAAATATCTTCGAGGCCGTTTTGCGAAAATCTTTTGGCTTCCAATTATTGAAATTTTTAAATTCCGTATTATTAACTAGATTTTATGGGCGTTTTAATAATACAAACTCTTTGGACCCCCTACAGGTATTTTTTTCAAAAAACTAAAATTATTGCACTTTATTGCGTGTAACACAAATGTGCACGTTGTAATTAAAATGCTTGCCTAAGTTTTTACATATATATACGAAGTACTACAAAACACGTACGCCAAAATTAATCGTATGCAAATGTTATTCTTTTAGGCCATCCTTTTTGGAATGCCTCACGATCATACAATCACTTAACTGTCATGTGATAGGGTCTAATTATGTTTTCCGATTTATACGAACATACAGAACATAAGTACAGAGCCGAATTAAGGCTAGAGTGAGCCTTAAGGCTAATACATCTGAGTGGGCCTTAAGGCTAATACATCTGAGTGGCCCGCAAAGACTTATGACAGGGAATCATTATGACGTTCGTTAAAACACGATATTGTAGCAATATGCTTGTGATAATTAAGACGTGGTGCATTCTTCAAACTAATAAATTATCTGCAGAGTTTTCATAAGTCACTGTATTTTAGGTTGTTCTCATAAGGACATGAGTTAAAAGCTTCTAGATTGTCTTGTTTTTTTAATCCATTGTATACTTAGCGCATGTTTGGTTATGCAAAATGTAAAGCTACAGGGGATTTCGACAATTAACTGTTCCAAGTGCAAATATATTTGGAATTAACCCCGGAATACATAAGGGATGCTACATCAAATGCCATTCAACCCGTTTACATTTCTGCTTCACTTACCACTTCGTCCACGCGAACAATTCGACGTGTGGATGGATCGTAGTGAAAAAGATGAAACTGTCGCACCCCGCTATACAGGAGCCGCGGATGGCTTAGTGGTTAGCGATTCAGACTATCGATGCAAGGTCCTCAGGTTCGAACCTGAGCTGATCTTTCAGAGATAGTGTGATTTACTAACAATCGCTGAATATCCGCCGTGCATCGGACGAGCACGTTAAGTGACGGCCCCCAGGCTGAACCCACTGGTTAAATGGGTATCCTTTCCTATGCCCCCCTGAAATTCTCTCACCCTAATGTGTGCAACATCGTACTTGTACGGTGGCGCCATCTACTGTACTCTAATCTCACTACAAACTGTTCTGTCAAAGTCGCTAGACTTGCTCTCCTACCTTCCGTTTCTGTGTCCTGCCCAAAAGGCGATCTCGCTGTAGGTGGCTGGGACCTAAGCTATACTCACTGTGGACGGAAGTCCTACAAGAAAATGACAAATACTGTGACGCGACGCATGTTGGAAGACCCCGATATACACAGCGACATGAAACCTTTACCCTTGGTGAGTCACTGTCTTGAACTCTGTTCGTCTCCCTGCCTCTGTTTCTCATCAAGTGGAAATCATACGAGACAAAGGTAAAACTATTTTACAAACCTGTGTGCGCGCCTATCTATTTATTTGCCTAGGAATGTCTCCTGGACCCTTGGTCATGGTGGGCCCCAAGCCTATAGCCCCTATAGACTTAAACCGGCCCTGTTTTACAGCTATCCTCTGTATCAATGGTCCTAAATTAGGAATTGATGATTTCTAGTGTTGGATATTCAAGGGTGCTGCTAAATTTCCTGCTCCCAGCGGTGATTCACGAAATGCAAGATTTCGATCAAACTTAATTTCCGGTGGGGGCAGGTAGGCTAACACCTCCTACTACAGTCCGGATGGGGTTTCATCTGGGACTAAAGTTCCCTCCCCCCCACACATCCGCCCTTTGATTTCCGAAAATTACAACAGTAGTAAAAACCACTGATGCATCGAGAACTGGGAGCACCGTGAAAAAATGCGATCGCGGTGAAATAAATCGTCGCTCCCTTTAGCTTCCGTTGTCGGAAATTCTTGCCTTTGTATTTTTAAGTTGAAACACAAACATTTCTGCAACGAAACGATATTTAACTACAATATTTAGACAGGGAAAGACAGGGAACATCGCGGAAAAAGAATTTACGATTACGGGATTAATCATTGTTCCATCCAACTTCCGTTTCCGGAATTTTTCCCTTCATTTTCAAGAAGTAAAAATACTTACGGAATAAAACATTTAGCAACAATACAGAGCAGAGAGAGAGAGAAAAAAAGACGAGGTTACAGCGCTCAGTCTACTTTCGTTTTCGGAAATCGTTGCCTCCGTTCGCAAGTTGAAACACACGCACATTTATGCAATAAAATGTTTAACAATAACATGGACAGAAAGAACATCGCCCGGGGGGGACCCAAGATTATGGGACAAATCTTTATTTCGTCTAATTTCCGTTTTCGGAAAGTTTTGTAAAACGAAATTCCGTCCCAAATGGAAAACTTGAGCTGATGATAGCAAAGTCTGCTAGAGAGGATCAGAAAGGGTTCTGCGGATTTTTTTTTTTCCCTTTTTTTCTGCAGGATCAGAATAAAGGTCCTTAAGATGTTTTTTTTGTGTGTGTGTGTGTGTGTGTGTGTGTGTGTGTGTGTGTGTGTGTGTGTGTGTGTAGAACCAAAATAAAATCTGCGAAGTTCTACGCCGCGATTCTGGTACTGTGGCTGGTAATTTATTAAATTTACTCGCAAGCATGAGTATTGACTCAAAAACGTGCACTATTTCAAAAGTTTACTATTGAGTTGTGATTAAAAACAAAATTATTTTCTTATTCATTTTAGAGAAAATTAGTGCATAAGCGCTCTTGCGGGTTATTTTGTCGAGATTTACAAAACTCTACGTCTGTGATTGGGTATCCCATGTTTTGCTAGTTTGTGAGTGTTACACAGTCAGAGCATAAACCCAAAGCAGCGGTAAAGCAAATAAATGCGAAAAGATTCTAGATAAATGTGCAGATAGTTGCTGTGATGTGATAAGAGATTGAAGCAGATAGTTCCGCGGAAACGGTTGCCAGCTGTATGCGTTTCAGTGAAGTGTGTTTAACTTTGGATTAACACACATTTCCAAAGATACGAGCTTTTCTTTTTAATACATGCTAACACAAGATATTCTATTTTTTGTGTATGCTCTGTCACTTCCCCATATGCAGTGTTTTAAGATTCATGGGTGGCACATCTGTTTCAGTAATAGATTTGAGTTTGACAAATTTTGATTTTGCTCAGTCATATCTTTGTTCTTCAGGCTGCTTACTGGCATTGTGGTTACCTCCAAGCTAGGAATATCAAGATTTGTTTCCATTTCATTTAGTTATTTCCGTGTCGTGAATCCAAGGACGTTAAAAAAAAAGTCACGTTCGTTCACTACTACCTGTACATCGGACGGGAGCAAACAGGGTTCATGACGTCAGAAGAGGTAACTGCCAGAATCTTCACTAGGTCATCACTTGAAAGGTCAGATTTAGAGCTCACTAAAAGGGAAGTTGCTCCCCGCTGATCTTGACAAAATAGAGTTCTTTTAAGAGTTATATCTTGTAGTGTTAGTCTCAGTTTTGTACCTCATTTGGGAAAACGAAGTCTCCTTAGCGTATCTCTTGCAGTTCGTGAGAGAGAAAAAAAAAAAAAACAAAAAAAAAAACTGTTCTGTTAACTTTGAAACTTGCGGGGACTGAAATAAAATTTTATGTTAAAGCAAGCGGGCGAATGAGCTCAGGATGTAGACCTGTAATAATGAAACGAGAATTGTAGAAATGACAGCATTCATTTGTATGGCGGAAAACGTTGATCCGGAAATGCAAATTAACTTAAAGAATGTCGATTTATAAAAGTTCTAAAGAAGAAAAATTAACGCGAAAAATGTTACTTAAAAATGTACGAGGAAGTGTTAGAAATACAAACTCGTGAGAATATCATTTGAAAGGTAATAATACTCCCTTCACACTGCTTCTGCAGCTAAGTTCTGGATGCTTTAACAACAAATGCGCGACCGAAGAACAGAATAAAGGCAACGCCTGTCTTTTATTTCTCATGCATTTTTTTCGATACACTTAACACAGCTATCTATGTGACTTGGTGGTGGACTGGGACGGTCAAATCGGCAGTCATTTTAAATTTTTACCAGCCCTGATATTTTTACTATATACAATCGAACCCTTATATTAACGAAGCTGAAGGGGAGGCTAGGAAACAAATGCTACATGCCAAATTCGTTATAGCCGCACAGATTTAAAAAAAAAAAAAAAAAAAAGTATACAGGAAGGCTAATTTCTGATGGAGCAGTCAGTTTGGAACGTAGGACTACGACTTGGAAATCGGATAGTTGAAATGAGCTAGTCGATATGGTTTCAAAGCGTTTATTTAATTTGTTATAGCCAACACAGGTCTATGATATGAAAATTAGCTTACATAATTTTTATAAATAATGCTGGATACATTGCGAGCACAAAGCAGATCGATACACGAATTACCCAACGTGGTGCTCTGCCTTCTTGGGATTCTTACATTCCTCATCACTCGCTCTTGCCTCTCGTTTCGATTTTCTCCACTTTTGCTTGCGTTCATTCTCCGAATTCCGCGGCGTTGTCGAAAATGTTAACCCATTCACACGAAAACTATTTTTTTAAATATTAGTTTAAACCACTGCGATATGTTCTTTATATATTTGAATAGATCTCGTCGAGAGCTTTAGAACGATACCACGCGCAGTCCGTTTGCGCTCACGGTTGTCCAGATAAACCGCGATATTGTCAAAAGTGTTCACCGGTTCACAAGAAAACAATTTTTAAAATGTTCAGTTCAGACCACTGCGAAATGTTCTTCGTATATTTGAATAGATCTTGTCGAGAGCTTTAAAACGATACCATGCACAGTCGTGTTGCGCTCACGGTTGCCGAGATAGACTGAGTCGAACGCGGCGGCACACCCAGAAGTATTGCATCATTTCCCCCGCTCATGGGGAGCGTCGCCCGTACGATGTATTGCGCAGTATGCGAATTGGACTCCATGCTGTGTATGAATATGCTAACACGATTAGTGTGCGGCACGTATTTTTACCGCTATAATTATTTCAATTGGGACCTATTTTATTTACAGGCAGTGAGTCGCCCCATACTATCTGCGGAGTTTGGTGTAGTCCTACGTCAAAAAAAAAAAAAAGAGGCGGTGTGGGTGTGCGTTTTTTGCATATCACATTGTCAGGTTGAAACTAGTCAATCATAAACTGTTTATCAGTCAATTGAAGGTAAATAATACTTAATTGAAAACTACAGCTAGCAAAAATATGAGAAATCTGCACGAATGTAAAACTGCCGAAAATTTGAAGTGTCACCTGCTACACGCTACGTCGGATATGAGGAAATTCGTGCGTGTTTTGTGCTTATCGTGATCTAGCTATCTTAAACATTTGTTTTTCAGCTTCCTCTGGCGTGGTGGCTAAGACGTTTCGAGATGCAAAATAAAATGTAAGGTTTCCTAGACAGATATTAAGTGCTTGAAAGGTGGAGAGGTGAAGGAATAAAAATTGGCATTTTTGTCCAGGAAATGCATATTTGGCCACATGTGGAGAGCGAGAGGTAGTAATAAAACAAAACTAGGCATTCTCGTGTTCTTACTAACTGACCTGTCTGTAAGGAGAACCGAGGGTGTTTTTGTCAACAGGAAGTAGTTCCTTGTTTTTCCAGCGAAAGAGAAAGGTTTTTAAAAACTGGGTGAGAATGCCACTTACCTTATCGTGCTTAACTTCGATGATGTAGGCGCCCCAAAAGAAATTCGTAACTTCGATGATGTATGCGGTTTCTCAAAAAAAAAAAAAAAATTCGTAGTTCGCGGTTCGAATCGGAGAATATTAGGAAGTTCCAGGGATCTGTAAAAACTTCGTGTTATGCGAGTTCGACTGTATTAGTTTAGTAGTGATGAGGCGGAAATTAAAAAAAAAAAAAATCATATTGTCCCAAATATTTATTAGAAGTCAAATTTGTACAATATTTAATTCATGTTTTCTTTTAGACTCTTACTGTTGCGAAACTCCCTCCCCCAAAATTTTAGAAGGTGAAATGCCAAATTTATTTCAAAAGTTTTACCCTTGTAAAAGGGTAAAACTTTTGAAATAAATTGGCTTTTCCCTGCTCCTCACGTCTAACCCGGAAATTAAATTCTGACGTGTAATTAGGTGTAATTTATTTCTTCAGCGTATACATGGCCTGATTACGGCATGGGTCCCCTTGTTTAACAGGGGCACCCATCTTTAAAAATCATTTCTAGAAATGACCTAATCATTACTGAACTTCTTTCCATTAATTACTATGAAAGTAATATTTTACGTGGGGTTTTATTGTATCCACTAATCAAACTCTAACGCTTTTTTACGCTTTTCAACCTTAAGTTGAAGAAGCGTATATGCTCCAGCTTTTTCCGTCCGTCCGCACGATAACTCACGTGAAAATAGTTAGATTTCGACGAAATTTTAGTATGTGGTAGGGGACCACCTGGGGACGATCCTTATTAAAAATGGGTGAAATTGGGTCAAAGGTCAGGACATAGGAGCTAGATCCATTCCATTGCCTTTATGCGTCATAACTTTAAAGGCATAACTTGCGTAAATATGGTTCGATTTCGATGAAATTTTAGTATGGGGTAGGGAACCACCTGGGCACGAACCCTATTGAAAATGGGCGAAATTGGGTCAAAGGTCAGGCAGGGCATAAGAGCGGGATATATTCCATTGCCCTTATGCGTCATAACTTGCGTAAAAATGGTTCGATGTCGATCAAATTTTAGTATGTGGTAAGGAACCACCTGGGGACGAACCTTATTGAAAATGGGCGAAGCAGGGTCAAAGGTCAGGACCATAAAAGCGGGATCCATTCTATTGCTCTTATGCGTCATAACTTGCGTAAAAATTGTTCGATTTCGATGAAATTTTAGTATGTGGTAGGGGACCACCTGGGGACGATCCTTATTAAAAATGGGTGAAATTGGGTCAAAGGTCAGGACATAGGAGCTAGATCCATTCCATTGCCTTTATGCGTCATAACTTTGCATAACTTGCGTAAATATGGTTCGATTTCGATGAAATTTTAGTATGGGGTAGGGAACCACCTGGGCACGAACCCTATTGGAAATGGGGTCAAAGGTCAGGCAGGGCATAAGAGCGGGATATATTCCATTGCCCTTATGCGTCATAACTTGCGTAAAAATGGTTCGATGTTGATCAAATTTTAGTATGTGGTAAGGAACCACCTGGGGACGAACCTTATTGAAAATGGGCGGAATGGGGTCAAAGGTCAGGCAGGGCATAAGAGCGGGATTTATTCTATTGCCCTTATGCGTCATAACTTGCGTAAAAAAATGGTTCGATTTCGATGAAATTTTAGTATGTGGTAGGGAGCCACTGGGGACAAACCCTATTGGAAATGGGGTCAAAGGTCAGGACACGAGTGGGATCCATTCCATTGCCCTTGTGCATCATAACTTACCTAAAATGCTTGGATTGCGACAAAACTTTATCATGTTGTTCCGGAGGTATAGTGAACCGGTTCTGTTGAATATCATCGAAATGGGGTCAAAGGTCAGGACACAGGAGCGAGATTTATTCCACAGCCATTATCCACATAACTTGAGTAATAATTTCTGGTATGTTGGAAAGCGTATCATAATCAATGCATTGCATGATTTTACTAACTTGCTCATTAATGGAGCAGCTTCAGTTTCGGCAAACCTCTTAGTTACCCTTCTTTGAAATTGCAGCTTCAGTTCAAGATCGCAGGGACATTGCCAAGGGAATCCGAGGGTGGGCTGTAGTCTACCCAGTTCAAGATGTCCCGTATTTAATTTTTTTTTTTAACTTCAATATAATCTGGAATTTGCCAAGGAATAATGAGTCCCGTGTTTCTCTTCGTGTAGCCGTACGTCTTTTCCCCTAGAAAGTGACCTTTTCCTTCTCCTGTAGAAAGGTTATCAAAACAGCATCCCCAGGGCCATGAAAATTCAGTCGTTTGGTAGAGATGATTGCAAGACAAGGTTGCTGGCTTTAAGAAAAGGAGTTAAGGAGAGGAAAAGTATTGTCTGCGTGTTGGAATCATACCAACTTGAACTGTTGAGGGGAAATTTGCAAGTTCATCATACTAATTTAAACATGTCCTCTCAATCCCAATCCACGAAAACATTTGCGTTAAGACCTTTCCTCTAGGCATGAAATTTTCTTTTAATCAGGGTGAGTTACTGGTGGCAGTGTGTCATGCTTATTATACGGGTATGTACTCTTTTTTACTAATTTTATTAAAAATTGTAAACAGGACATTAGCAAAAAATGATTCAAGTGCAAAAATTTCAAGTTAGTTCCAAAATTAATGAGTATGTATCCAGGAGGAGGAAGGGTAAATACCTTTGCAGCCTGTAGAAAAAGGAAAACAAATTATTTCTTTCAGTGTTTCGTAAATAAAGCTGCTATCGAACTTGCCGTAGTAATATTAATATTCGCCCATATTGATTTCGAAGTTCAGCGAAGTTCCTGCAAGATCGCAATCAATTTTGCTTTAGAATTTATTACTAATTCTAAGATTATTAAATGTTTGTATTACGAATTCAGATTATTAATGAAATTCTTAAGACTTCATCTACTACACAACCAAATTTGCAATGTAGAATGAAATACGAAACAACTCCCTCGATTTGATGCAAAGGCTAAAAGACGGAAGTATGAGTAAATGTATATCGTGTCTTATCCAAGGAGGTTAGCATAATACTTCTGGAGTTGCCCTATGTCTCTTAACCGTGAAGCCGCAAACTGTGGGAATTTGAAGTTGTTTACATTACACCTATGTAATTTCAACTGCGTGTATTTTGAAATAGTGTGGTTGCAGAAACCGTGTTAATATGTAAGTAAGTAAATAAATACATCGCTCTTTCCACGTTCCAGAAACACATAGCAACCGAAATATTGTTTTTCAGCCGCCGCCGAATTTGGAGGATTTTCACCGTGTTAAATATAAAACCGGAAGGAATTAAACTTCTTATACGAGTGAAGTTTTCAATTTGAAAGTTATGTTTTGTTTAGAATTCGCACTAACGTTCGGGTATTCCGATTTAAAATAAAAATGGGAAGAAGCCTTAAAATAATTAAGGATTTTATAAATTCAGCATTTTCTCACGCATTGTCAGCAAGTTACGATGCGAAATTGGAAACATTTGCGACGAAAGAAGGCGATTCGGCCAACACAAAATGCATTGCAATAGTCTTGAAAACCATCAGCTGTTCCATACTTTGAAGACCGTCTCTCGCGGTTATAGGCTTCACGCAAAGTGGCATCTCCAGATATCTTATTCTAACCTCCTTGGTCTTATCACGTGATATCTCCAGCGCTATACATTGGTGGAAGATTTTTTGTTCTTAGTCAGGTCCTGATTGTATTATTTAGGATCAGCTGTGGGACAGCAATCTTCTTATAGGCTATAATATTTATCAATCGTATTTATAAGCTATATAATACATGCCTTTCATTTTCCAAAGCCAACTTATGAGAAATTTCTTTAGGCATTCTGTAGAATACGATTGTTAATTTTATTTAAATAATTGAGGAATCTGACTTCAATTTGTCCGCGGTCAGCCCGGCTCGGTGATTGGTCGGTTATATGACCAGTACTCCCCTGGTTATGTTGCTGTGCCTAAGGGATGTTCAGACAGGAAGCACTTAGTGATATTGCTCGCTCGGACGAAATATACACCGAAGAGCCAAAACATTATTATGACCATGGCGTCTTTATGCAAATCAAAGAAACTACAGGTAAACGACGGCGTGTGTGAAGATCATGAAACGCTATAAATAACACCTCATGCTGAGTTCTGTTAATCAGTGTTATTTTTTTTCTTCAGAGGAGAAAGGCAGCGGACTTATTAAACGAGTTTGACAAAGGCCACATTTTTATGGCGAGACGACTGGGTTAAAGAGCATTTCCTAGACTGCAAGGTTTGTGGAGTGCTCACAGTCAACGGTTAGGTGCTTCGAAAAGTGGTCCGGGGGGAGGGGGAGGGGGAGGGCACGAACCTCCGGCAAGATGTGGGCCGACCCGACCACGGCTCGTCGATGCCAGTGGTAAGAGAAGACTATCCTGTATGGACCTCAGAAGACGTGCTAAAAAATTCCGTTGAAGAGTGCTGTTGGATCCAGGGGCGTAAAGATAGCCCCCGCATCGGCGGAAGGGGGGGGCGTGAATTTTAGGGGGCCCAGATCTATGTATGTATTTTTTTTAATTTAGCAATTTAATTTTAGACAAGAGGTTTTCTACTTGCTCTAAAAAAAAATTTTGTCTTAAATTTTCTGTCTTTTGGATACGAAAGTTTTTGAACTAAAGGGCCCCATTGACACAAACGTTTATCTGCGCGCCGATAAGAGATCATATGTAGAGGATTTTAGGAAGGGGGTGTCTGACCCCCAGGTCTTTAAACAACCCTTAGAAATAGGAAACTAGGAGATTTGGGCTAGAGGGCTGATAGGAGAAAGTGACACGGAAGCGAGGTAAGAAGGGGGAGGAAAACGCCCTTATTACCGCGGGCCAGCACCCGGGATCCGACGGCTTAACGTGCCCAGCCGACGCACAGCGGATATTTAGTGGTTCGAGCGTTCGTACCTGCTGGGATCGAACCTGAGGTTTCTACCTTCGGTCATCGCACTCTCAAAGTAGGCTTGATGGACTTGCGATGATAAGCATTGAAAATGACCGAGCCTTAAAACTAGACTTGACGAAACTGATTGAAATATTCGCTAAGAAGAACGTTATAGAAGGGAATCCAGATTTTAGTACCGTAAGTTTTCTTTATTTTGTAAAGTATGCTTGCTTCTTGAATTTAAAAGACAAGACACTAAAAAAAAACAATATCGCTGAAATATTTAAAAGTAGAAAAATGTAAACACACTTTTTTTTTCTCTTTCTCAAAAGTTATTGTATTAAGGAATTAAAGAGCTTTTAAAGGAAGTTCGAAACCAGACACTCGAAGATCAGTATTTGTTTTTACTTGATTTGATATCGTCAACATTTGTCATTTGAAGATTTTGCACTTTTTTCCCTACTAAATTTATGGATTCATTTTTACTATGTTGGGGACATGTTAATGTTTGCATTAATTTTTACTATGTTGGGGGCCTGTTAGAAAAATTTTTGCGGGGGGGGGGCAGATTTTGCGTTACGCCACTGGTTGGATCTACTACACGAAGGCAGGCGAAAATTCATTAATCAGTTCGTACGATCAAGCTCTTCAGTTCATTCTCAGTGTGTTTTATCCGTTGCAGAAATTCCCCGCTTTTATTAAATTTCTGTTGTGATTTCTGGAATTCAGGCAAAGTATTACTTCTTCCTGTTGTGTTTGTTAATGTCCAATAATGGTTTTTGACATTTAACAGCTAGAAAAGGCTGTTGACATCTCCCTGCAGATAGCTTTCCTCTGTAACTCAATTACATGCAGTTCTTGGCTGTTCGTCAACAGTTAGTCCGTGAAATTCTGTTGCGTAACGGAGAGTTTCTATTTCGCGGCTGCGGCCCGTAACTCAGATTCTGACCGAACTTGTTGGCAAGGCCTTCTATTTGCTTCGTTATATATAAAAGGCAAACTTCGTATACGCGTGGAAACTTAAACGCGACAAGGATTATTGCTAGCTTTAGAGTTGCTATTCCATTTCTTGTTGTATTCCGCTTTTGTACCGCGTTCGGATTTTTAATAAATTGATTTGTGGATACCATCTCCTCAAGATTTCGTCATCTATTGTGTGCGTGTTTCGTGGAAATCTTGGAGCAAGCGATCTTACCATAAAAGGACAGCATTGTGCTATACTGTCTGGCCGAAGTTATCTGTAGTCTGGCTTTGCCATTCTCGTGGTAGGAACCCAGACCTTCTGGATGTTTCTCTACATTACTTGGAAGTTTCATTTTCTGTTAGGAAACGGAAATTCCTCTAAAACGCCCGTGAGGTAATGAATTGAACTACATTATAAACCATTATACAGTTTTAATGTCATTCTTATCAGTTGAGTATCATGGAATCTTTTGAATCGGGTGCAGTTTAACTCCGATTTGAATGCGTATTAAGTATTTATCGCCTATTTTTACATTTTGAAAAAGGTATACCTTCAGTTTATATATTCTTATTCTGAGTTACTTGCATGTGTTTTGGATGTCTGACTTCAAAGACTGAGGGTGATTTCAATTCCACTTTAACTGAATTTGTTACATTACAATTTGGTTTCTTTCAAAAAATCTAATTCCCACAGATCCAGGTACTGCACAAGTTTTTTAGGGGGGTTGAAATTATACCCATCTCAGTTCAAAATTTCCCCTCTTCCGCTGGAATATTGCGCAGTTTTTTTCATACCTAACGGTGCAGGAAAGTGTTATGACCGTCCAAAAACCAGTTTCGATTTTTGCTACAAACGTTTTGCAAATATCACATTAAGACAAAGGACGTTTAAAAAAGGGGCGCTCCCCCGATCAGCACCTCCCTCTCGAAATTACACCTCTTCCAGTGCAAAATTTCCCCTCTTCCATTGGAATATTACGCAGTTTGTTTTTTCATACCTACGTTACAGGAAAGTGTTATGAGTGACTGTCCAAAAACCAGAGTTCCGATTTTTGCTCGTATTATGTTAAAAATGTTTTGTAAATGTCACCTTCTGACATTAAGACAAAGGGCGCTCCCCTCCCCTTCCCTTCCCCATCAGGTAGGTTTTTTCTTCTTTGTGCCATTTTTCTTCTTTCTGTGTATGGGCAAGATTTTTTTCTCAGTCAGAGCTAGGCAGTGTAAAAGACTGCAAATTCAACAGTAATTGTCAGGAGGCGACTGCGTATTTCCAGAATTTCAGCTCTGCTAATTTTAAAATTTTTCCTTGCGAACTTTCGCATTAGCAGATGAGACATTTAAGTTGTCCAACTGCTTCATTCTCTATGGAAAGGATAGCTAATGAAGAAAGATATTCTGGTGACAGTGATGTTTTCAGATAATTCTTAATTACTTTTTAGTTTGCTGAATGAATACCTTTCGCAAAGAAGCAGCTGGGGCATTCAGCAGTTTGTAAGCTACGTGAAGATCAATTTTAACTCTTTAAGCAGCCAATCTGTTTAAACCAAATGGTGCCCAAAATTTTGTGCGAAATTATTAAATCTTATTCTAATTTATTACACCATAATGGTGTCTAAAATTTTCTGCTCTCCAAACGGTATTCACATAGCAGCCTCGTTTTACGAAAGCTTTACGTCGCAACAGTTCTGCATCGACCTGTCTGTCACTTGCAATAAGAGCTTTCCTCTAGTCCTCTATTCTCTGCTCCACGACCTAAGGCACAATGGGAGGAAAGCTAGTCCCCCTGACGCGGATACCCCCTCCCCCCCCCCTTTTTTTTTTTTTTTTAAGTTCGTCGACATTGTTGTGTAAGACCCTTTTAGCAGGCGATCAGTTAAAGGATTAGTGTCAATCATTCCTCTAAATCAGGGGTCACCAAACTTTTGGAGAGAAGGGCCAAATGGCAAATTGGGTAAAGCTCGGTGGGCCGGATTAAAAAAATCGTAAATAAAAGATAAATTAATGCAGATATTGTACATTTTCAGTGAACTAATTACTAATTTTTAGTTCAATAAAGTAATTCAATAAACTAATTATAGTTTCTTTGCAAGACTATGCAGAGAGATTTATTATCTCTGGACTCAACGAAATGATAATACACATCCCATTGCGCTTTAAATATGCGGCATTCAGTGTCCACTTTTCTCTTTTTGGGTAGGGACATATCAAAATTCAACAATCGAACTCAAATAACGAAAAAATAAAAAAAATCACGTGTATCCGGTCAAGTAAAATTAGTACAGCGGCGCTTAATCTCTGTGGTTGAGATGCCGTCCGACTCGAATACTGCTGGGAACATGAACCTGTGTGGGAGTAAGTAGTTGTGTCCCTCAGTTCTAGTCTATTTTTAGAACAGGACGGGGCTACTGGGGATAGCCCCGCGCGCCAGAGAGAGAGAGAGAGAGAGAGAGAGTCTGCTGGTGCTGGCCGCGGGTGGGCTATGAGTCACAGCACTGAAAATCCTCCCTCACTCTTCTGAAAGGCACTTTAGTAGTAATAATAAACATGTTTTCAAAGCGAAGCACCAATCAAACGTTGCTGTGATATCCGGCCATGCTGTGACATATAACAACTCTTTCTCAGTCAGAAAAAAAGGAAAGTATGTAAAATGAATTTTAAAATTGTAAAAATAGAAATTTCCTGGCGGGCCGGATATCCCGGTGTCTCGAGGGCCGTAGTTTGGTGACCCCTGCTCTAAATAACCACTTCGAATAACAAAGCTAAGGGGAAAACAATGCTTTTTGATGCGCAGATTCACTCGTTCCTGCCGCGCTCGGCCCACTTCTTAGACTGCGAATCTATTCGTGCGAGCTGATTTCAGCCCATTTTGATAACCCCGAGTTTAATTCGTTCCAGCCGGTTAAATGATTAAGCACTGTAATGTAAAACAGAAATAAATTTGTTGGGTCTAAAATTTTCTGGCGTAGTAGACAGAAAGACATTAACTCTGTTACGAAATTTGCTTCGTTAACATCACAAGATTATTTCTGACGTAACACATGCCGTTTTATAACTTTGTTGTTTTCCGTGGATTTGAAGTGCTTTGGACTCGTTTGTACCTTTCACACTTTCATATCAGTTAATTAATTGCAATTTGACTAGCAGGGGCAATATCCACCGGACTTAATTTCAATTGCACACTTCGAAAGGACCTAAAAGCATTCCTTGTTGGCTTCTGTGGCCCATTTAGGGTTCTAGATTCAATTATAACATTAAAATTAACCGGATTTTACGCCACAATTTTAATGATACCGTGGAACTTCGTTTATACGTTTTTTCAAGGGATCAAGCAAAATTAACGTACATTGAGAAAACGCATAAACACGAAAGGGGGGGGTTGTGATATAACATTGAGGGTAATTCAGAATGTTTGGATCGGCGACATTTGACGTACAAAATAAGAAAAAACGTGTGAGAAACGTGTAAACGACGTTCTACTGTATTTACACGGCATCACTTCCACGTTTTGTTTCCTCTTAACTTTGCAACAAATCCTGTTCACGATATGTTCCAATTTTCAAAGGATTACTTCTCATTAGATCCAATTCAATCATCTTACCATTCATATTTTCGCTAACTGCTGCCTCATCTGTTTCCGGAAATTTCGTTCGTACATACGCGGAGGTAGCTGTTTAGAATAGGTTATTCTGTACTCTCGTCAGCTAGGAGGAATATTATGTACATCAAACTAAAAAAAAAAAATAATAATAATAGCGCGTTACTTTCTTTCTGGCAAGTTTTCGTCAATTTTTTTCTCACGTTTTGAGTTTCCATTTTTTACTTCCTCGGAGCTTGAATTTACGTTCCTTGTATGACCATTCTGGGAGCCTCCTCTTCCCATCGTCAGAGCTATATAAAAATAAAATGCATCTGCGTACACAACCATAGAAACAGAAAACTTGCTGCAAATCCGGGAAGGGCCGGCCCCGGTGGCGCAGTGGTCTAAGGCGCTGGTCTCTGATCATTCGTCTGTAAGGGGTCCGGGTTCGAATCCCGGTCAGGCATGGATGTTGTGTTTGTCTTACGGCACTGGCTCTCTCCCTTCCCTGGAGCCAGTGACCCTAAATTAGGGACGGGCGACTGCTTATAGCCCATTGAGTTGCTCACGGTGGTCGTTAAACCTCCAATCAAAAAAAAAAAAAAAAAAAAAAAAAAAAATCCGGGAAGCGCGAACCACAATAACAGAGTAACAATTAAAAGAAAAATTAATAAAACAATTATTAGAACATTACAGATCCCAATGGGGACGAAATAAGTACATTACAATTGAATGTGCAGCAATGTGTGTGAAATGGGCCTTTATGGCAACATATTGAAATATTGGACTAAGAACCTCATAAAAACAAAACTAATTAAAGAACATTTTTTATATCCAGAAAGATAGTTCCATTAATGAACTTCCAAAAATTATAAATAACACTTTCAACAACTTATTTCAAAAATAAGACTTACAAAATACAGAATTTTTTTTTTTTAACTGGCAACTGAAAGAAGAACCTGGCAATAAAATTAAATTCTTTCCGTGCAAACAAAACTTTTGATAGTTGCTATACGTTGAGAACAGGTCTTGATAAAATCTTGAGGCCAGAAACTTCTGTAAAAACAAAAGAACTTGGAAGAGGTGAAGAATAATTGAATGTTCAAGTTAAAGTAGAATTAAGTATATTAATGAGTATAGCCTTGAGCAAGTGTTTTAATTGCTGTAAATAAGTTTTTGCTTGTAGATTAAGAAAAAAATGGCTAATAATTTGGAAACCATCAGTGTGCGTCTACATTCTGCTACTCTGCATGTCGTTGGCCATAGCCCTGCACTTAGCTAACATTGTCCCTCCTTAAAGGATCGTAGGTTGGCTCCAACATGTATGGATGAAGTATAAATAGTACCCGCATTGGTCATCATGTGAGTGGCTTCTGAAAGTTGGCCCATGTTGTGCAAATTTTTTATCTGTATTTTTAATTTATGCCCACCATAATCTGAATTGTACTGTGCTGTATCATGAAATAGATTTCCCATGTTTTCAGTTGTTTCTTAACCATGTTACCTCCACTAGGGGCGGTGCATGGTTTAGTATCCCTAGTACAAAACCATTAATGATTCCCCTTTCCCAAGCCAATAATAATAAAACAAAATATTAATTTTTGAATGTGGTTCATAATAAAATCTTTCCACCTACAATAATTGTAAGTTGTATATTTTGCTTATCAGGTAATTGAATAGGCAATATAGTCAACTAATAGTTTGTATAATTTTTGTTCTATAGATCAGTTTATTATGAGCCAAAAACTAATGCAACCCTTTGCCCAAGTATCCATTGGTTGTTCATCCATCATAACATAAAAGTTCGAAATCATTCAAATGACAAAGTAGTGATTGAGAATACATTGTCTGTTGGTCATTCATGAGTTATGAGTACTTTGACTTCACTTAAATTCCACAGTGAGCAAATTGTAATTCTGAATAAAACAGATACTTCAAAATTAGAAATAAAACTGTCATCATTACAGAAAAATATGAAAAAGACTACCGGTTTTTGTACTTTGAAATTTTTTTTTTTTAGTAAATTCACGTCAGTTTTCTTCATTATGTATCAATTTTTTTATGGAATTGAAATCAAACTTCACTTTTTGTGCTTTACATCATTGAAGATGACAAACTGTCTTTGGTCATGGTTGATCTTAAGTGTTTTAATCATTTTTTGCTTGCTAAATGATCTTTTAGAACTTGAGATGACTACTGGTTTAATGAAGAATAGTCGTAAAGTGTAGGAAAATATAGTCAACTATATGTCAAAGTTCTTTAGGACCTTCGTAATTGTTTTTTTTGCCTGTCTGCCAGAAGCTTTTATAACTTGTAACTCATCTGAAGGATCATCTGATACATTCACACTAAATGTAATTCTTTAGCTGAAGTTAATATAGCTTACATATAGGAGCACAGAAGCTCATTTTGGATAAGAAATGTACAGTGCACCAATTTAAAAACAAAACAACAGCAAAAACAACCCCCAAAAACCCTGTTTTCTAACTGAGCAAGTATTGTATAATTGGAGATCAGAATTCAAAAGGGCTGTCCAACAAAGATGCGTTAATTAAGTTTAGTTTTTGTTTAGGTACTAACTTGTAATAACTGAATTTTTAGTTCTGGTCAGTCCAATTATCCCCCACCCCTCCCCTTTTTTGTTATGAATAATTTTTCCATAGATGGTTAAGATAATACTTTAGAAAAATTAAGGCCCCAGTACATTGCATCCCCCCTTTCACCACCACTGCATTTCTCCAATGTTTTATAAAAGCGATGGAACTGTGATGCAGGAATTAATTGCCCAGTCAGTAGTTAGCATTGCTACTGTTTTTGGGTCTATTTCCTAAGCCTGAACTTGCACATCTTGCCCCCCCCCTCAAGGCTGGCAATAAAAATGGCTGCTGTATACCACTTATTAAAAGCAGGAGAGGCACTCCAGCTTGAAACTGTATATTCATGTCCCTCATTGTCTTACCCTTGCACACTAATAGTGTTACTGAAGTTTTGATTAGTGGCACCATAAAGTATTATTCTAGAGATCAAAAGGCTGTTTCCATCTTTTCTCCCACAATGTCATCTGTCGTGGTCCAAAAGTCTTGCAGAAGGGATGGGGTCCAAAACTCTCACTCAGATTTCAGCTTATTTATACACTTTCCCATACAGTCAGGGATCTTGAACCAAAAGGTTTAACTAAAACTTCCTTTCTTGCTCTCAAGCAGATGGTTTTCCCCTCCCTTATTCATGTGAACTATGTATGCTACATTTTAAAGCTATTTTATTCATTTCTTTTTTTTTTTTTTTTTTTTTTTTTTTTCTTTTTCAAATGGTAATTGTTAACTCAAGGTGTTCATGGAATTCTACTTTCAAGAAGCAATTTTTGAAATAATGTTTAGACTGAAGAAAACTAAGGAAGGGAAGTATTTTGTATAGTAACAGTTTAATCTTGGGAACAGTATTCTGAAACTCGCCCATTCATGAAAAAGCTGATGGACAAGCCTTGTGCACGTGAACACTTTTCCTATTCACTGCAATTCCAAAATGTGAACATGCAATTTTGAATATTTAGAAGCTGTGTTGAGCCCTGAAGCTGTTGCTTCATCTGCAATAGAGCCATCCCAATCAAATTTAAGTCATTTAAGATTTCTGTGTAGTAGGTTGTCAAGTGCATTTTAAAATGTTAGTTTAAGATTAGGTTACAATTCATAGGATATTTCTACCTTTCTAAGATAGTCTTTCAGATTGTTAAGCTGTACTTTTGTCTTCAGTTTTAATTTCTAGTAATTATAGAGCAGTTTTACTTTGGTTCACTTTTTTTTTTTACTTTTTTTTTTTTTTAAGTCTAAAGTTTGAAATCTTGGCCATAACCATGTAAACAGTGAGTGGTGCTGACATTATCACTTTAAAGCCACAGTTTTAAATTAAATGAGGTATAAATTTTGATATTACAGATATCATTATCAACCATCCTCAATACACTGCTGGTTGAAGGTCTCCCCAAGTTTCTTTCACAAATCTGTCTTGAGCAAGTTCTTCCCATGTCATTCTGGCATGCATTTGAATTTCATCTGGCACCTGTCTCGCACCTGTCCTAGCAGGGGCGGATAGGGACGACCAGACCAGGCCAGGAATTTTAGACTTGTGGCCCATTGCAAAAAACACACGTATCTGCAAGGGAACATCTCTTCCCTCATAAAATAAATACATTCTATTAGATCCCGGATGAAAGAAAACTGTCAAAACGTGCATTTTAAAACTAATTCAGCCGTGAACAAATTTTAGCAACAATTTAATGGTAAAATAATTTTCTGATTCCGATCATGAATGAATTTAGCATCAAACCACACTCAAAATGGGATGTTGTAACTGAACAACTTTTTTTTTGAAAATTTTGTTTTGACAAAATCAAGAGTCTCTTGGTTGCAACTTAATCACCACAAAGTTTATTCTAAGAGTTGAAATGTGCACATGACACATAGCAATTTTCCTACGCAATTAATTTTTGGATTTATTTGGTCACTGGTCTCCTATGTGATCAATAGTCAAATAAATAGGTATTGGTACTTGTATTTATAGCTTTGGTACCTCCTCCATCAGTAGATCCATTAGTTCGACCCATATGAACCAGTTCAGTGATAAATCGTTGTTGATTCTAAGACAAATGCGAGAAGGACACTGATTTCAGAATATCAGTGTCGGAGAATCGCTTTGCCTGTATGTGGGGAAGGGTGTGGGGATGATGGGCAGGTTACAATGGGTAGTAGTGTCTTTGTCAAATTTACAAAAGGATAGTAGGGCCTACCAATTATGATGACCTAGGTTCAACTGTAGTTAGCGTTTGCTTAATTAATTTATAACAGTGTACTTGGTCTGGCTGAACTTTTCTAGCATAAGTGTAGAGAATTTTGCTATGCTTTTCAGAGCAAATGCCCAAATTATAGATAGAAGGAAACACTTCTTTTCTTAAGGAAATAACTTTGATAGATATGAAGCACAAATGAAATTACCGATTGTTATTTATAAGTAGTAAAATAATTATTCGTTCGTTAAAAAAAAATCCAGAATAAAAGATTATGAGAAAGTAGGCCATTTCTTGAGTGGTCCACTGGGAAACTTCCCGGTGGGCCAATCCGCCAGTGTCTTAGTCTTCTGGGGGGTTTCTCCAGTCTAGTATTAAAGTTGTCCAATAGTGGTCAGTTCTAGCAATATGCACAGTCCACTTTATGATATCAACTCTTGTCATTTTCTTAATCCACATGTTTCTTTCTTTCCTGGTTATTCCAAGCATGCCTTGCTTTTTATGCTTTTTTCAGTTGTTTTGCAGCCTCTGAATATCTCAAGTCCATGTCTGATTCATTAGTGAATACTAGAATAATGAATTGATTAAAACACTTCTTTTAATACATAATGGTGAACTGCTCTTGAAAATTGTAGTTTCTTTGAAATGTATTCTACATAAGTTTTGTATGCCTTTAAATCTCTTCTTCGATGTGGCCCTCATTTGACGTGTTGTCCAAGGTAAATGTAGAAATTAGTTACTTCTACATTTGCTGTACCCCCAGCAAACTTTAAATCTTCAGCTCTTGCAAAAGCATTGTGCATCAATTCTGATTAATGTAAGTTCATCTGTAATCCCACTTTACTCTTGTTAGCAAGTTCAGGGATCATATGCTGCATTAATATACCACATCATATAAAATAACTGCTTGTCCCCAGCTTGTTTAATAATCATATGCTGGGAACTGGGCAATTTTTTCTTATATTTCCTTTAGCTTATCCTTTGAATACCTAGCTATATTAAATATCAAAAGGTTGGTATAAAAATTACTTCATTTAAATTTTTCACCAGAGGCCCATGGAAGGGTTTTTAACTGGTCAATGTTCTCATTTTAATACACATCTTTCCCAGATCACACAATTTTTTTTAAATAAATCAATATAGCTATACGAAGTACAAGAATTCTGCCTTAGATGCACGATTAGAACTTGCAGGAGAAAATAAAGTGTTTATTAAAAGTTAAAAAGTTTAAAACACCACGAGATCTTTCGTGTCTGCTACAACCACATCTTCAGATGGAAAGACCTGAGTGCTCGGAATCAGATTGTTAAATTCAGGAACAAAAAACAGATCGTTGCCACTAAATCCGAAGAAATACCCGATAACAGAGGAAAAACACAATCATATTAAGGCTACATATATACATAACTTAGAGTTCATGACTTCTATTGCTAAACAATCTCCATGCTTGATGTAAGATGGCAGAAAGTTCATCATTACAACAAATATTAAAATTTTGAAATATATACATACTTTCAGTAAATAGTAATATAGCTATATGTTGTGGGTTTATCACATGACAAAGTTGTCACACCTGTGAAATAATATTGTGCTTATGAACTAATTAAAGGTCTTATGGTTACACTTTTTTGAAAAAGTTATGGTGATCTTTTATGCTTGCAGTATTAGGGCAGAAGACTGGTTTTCACTTAATAACATGTTTTGAAATAACAGCATGGAATAAAATATCACTTTAACTGGTTGAAGTGTAGTTAATCAAATAGTTCTGAAGATTGGTTATTCGAATTTATTTACGTTGTTATGCAGCAACTAAATGCAAAATGTTCTTTATTTTTAGACTACTGCGATTATGAAAGAAACAAACAAACGATCCAAACCCCGAAAAACCTTGTCAGTCGTGGTGCTGAGATACCAGTATACTGGAGTCGTTATAGTAGTTTAGGAACCTTAGTTTCCTCTAATGGCATGAGAGTGAGTTGATCTGTGAGTTGACCAGCAGTCATCATCTCTAGGTAAGTGTCAGAATATATTTGATCCACATAATTTTAATTGAGCTTTATGAAATTTTGAGCTATTTAAAATGTAATTGTGACTTGAGCTAGCTGAGATGTGAAACTCGGGTGAAGCAGTAATTGAATTTTTAAATATTTTGTATTCAGAATCTTAGTTTTAACTTATCTGTTTAAATTAGATTCTCCAGTTCTGTTGTTTTGTCATTTAAGTGTCATATCTCACCTGTGACAGGGGATAATAATATAGTTCTGAAAAGGGCAAAAGAACAACAGATTACCTTATAAATCAGTGAAGGAAGAAATATTCCTCATAATCCATGGGAAATCAATAGAATATACAAAGCAAACAGAATATAAATTCTGAATTTGCTTGCACCACATTAGTGGTCACCCATGTAACTCCCTCAGAAAACTTGCATTACGTTGCCCTGGAGCAGGAATCAAACCTGCATCTCCTGACTTCCGTTCGAGTGTGCTAACTGTTACACCACCTAGGACAGTGAAATTCCAAGCAACTGAGACTAAGCCAACTTAGCTTAGGAATCTGAACATCCTCAGATTTTTGCTATTCTAAGTAACCCCGCTTCCTCATAGCATTTTGACCTATCTCCCATCCAGAGACGGATGCAAGTTTGAATTCACGAGTACCATAGATAAATCAATGAATAAAGAAATATTCCTCATAATACATGGGAAATCGATAGAATATTTAAAGCAAACACAATATAAATTCTGAATAAGCTTTGTACCACATGATAATTAACACAGCAATTGGACATCGCTGAATTGACTGTAATTACTGTTTCACACGAAGAATATTTCTTCCACTCTTTATATGCGTGTACCACATTACTGGTCATGCATGTAACTCTCTCAGAAAACTTAAATTTCGTCGCCCTGGAGCAGGAATCGGAAATTGGGAGAAGCGGATTCGATTCCCACTCCAGGGCGGTGAAAGTTTCAAGTTTTCTGTGAGTTACATGGATGACCAGTAATGTGGTACAAGCATATTCAGAATATATATTCTGTTTACTTTGAATATTTTATAGAGTACATTATGTTACCAATTCTAATGAAATTTGGTGCTGGATATCGTGTAGAAAAATAAGCTTCTATATTGCTAATCTGGTTGTTCTACTGCCATAAATTGAATTCTGGTTGTGGAGTGAGAACTTGTGGATGATGAGAGTTGAGCCTTGCTGGGTATGGCTTTGCCCCCCGTATGCTTTTTCTGGGGCCTGAACAGTGCAGCTTTTTGTACCCATTCCAAATGGTATCTCAACCTTGCAGAAGCTGTTAATGATTATGCAAGGTTGAGATACCATTTTAACTTGGCGATCACTCTCTCGAAATCAATCTGGACTTCAATATCATTTGATTTTGAAATACTTCTAAGAGTGCTTTCGGTTACTGATATTAAGAGCAGATTCCACCAAAATGATCATTGACAATTGAAAAATGTCTGCAAACCATTTATCCTTGACATTTTGCTACCCCAGTGACAGAAGTCTGAGTTGACTTGGGTTAAAGTCCCAGATGAGGCATTGACAGTGTTTTTCATATGGTAATGGTTTTGTTCCTTTCTTAAAACCATTAGTCCTAAATTAGGATGACAAACTCCTTATAGCCTTGTATTCATGAGATTTGTTAACTGATGTGATGTGGGGGGGGGGGGGCTTTTTTTCCAGTTAGAAATAATTTTTCTGTTTTGAGCCTCTTGCCACAAAGTAAATTTATGGATACCTTTTTTGCTTACAAATATCAACTTTGGTCTCATTTCCTAAACAGAAGCCACTTTTGTTTGCTAAAACAGACAGACATCTTTGTAGATAGAAAGTTTTTAAGCAAAGGCTGCATACATCAGATTTGTGAAGGTGTGCTGGAAAGTGTGCCAGACTTAGACTGCAGCTCATTCTGCAGCCCCCTGTAAAGATGGAAATTATGATAACCATGCAGGAAGGTGCACACTGAAGTGCTTTGGAGCTAGTTCCTATGTCCCTCCTCACTAAAGACTTTTCAAACTTGCAGCCAAGTGAAATAGGTAATTCATGATTGTGTGGACATACATTCATTCCTATGGATGGATTGTGTAATTCTGTTTACATGTAGGGCAATTAATGTTTCACAAAACCTAAGAATTTCATTCCTTAGGGAATTATGGTCAATGCAGTTGATTTTTTTTTCTTTTTTCTTTTGACTGAAGTATAAACATTTCTGCAGTTCTGACAAGTACTTGAGAATCTGAAGACTAGAGCAATTGCCCAGAATTTGTGGAATATGATGTCCTGAACATATGTTATGGAATGGAATGAAGATTAAATGTAGAACAATATAATGAAGCAAGTGTTATTGCATGAACAGTTGATCTTGTAAATATCTTCTATGACATGATGCTCTTTGGAAATGTAGCCTTACTCCAATGAAATTTAAGACGTTGCACATACCGAATACTTCCCTAGCCTAATTTAAGACTGGAAAATGACTGAAAGACACAGAACAAGCAGAAACCTGTTATAATCCTATGTTATGCTGATTGCTGAAATATATTTTAGCCATTGATCTTAACCTTTCTCATTCTGCAGATCTGTTATGAAGTAAATTCTGTAATTCATCTCTCCATTCAAAATTAAACAGATGGAAATGTGCTTAATGTTGTTACTCTCACAAGTGACATCATGATGAACTTTGCTTGTTTTTCTTCTTCTGATAGTATTACAGAAACATCTGAGTTGTGGTACTTAGTGTGTTCAGGTGTGTAAAAAAAATTGTCTCTGCTTTTGAACCCTGTTGTAGGCCTGTAAACCGGCCTGTAGAAGTGACACATATACCCAAATGGTCGGTTTACCGGTCTCTGCATCTACCATCATTACCGTATGGCTCAGCGTAATGGGCCATGAATGAAAGGTAGGGGGATAGTTTGGTTGTAGGTAGGGATAGTGAATGAACTGTAAAACTGAATAGAGAAATTACCAGGGAAGATGTAAAATTTGCTAAACTCAACCACACAGTAGTTTTTTTATTGGATCAAAAAGACTATCACAGGAATGAAACTAGAGTGGAATGTTTAGCAGGAGTTATTCCATTGTGAAGAAATACCTAACAGCTAGGGTGATAAGTCCTTGATAATTCATTGGCGGCTAGTTTGATTAGTTGGAAACATGATAGGAGAGGCTCACACAGACTTTCTGTGCTGTGGACTGTTGATAATAATTGGCATTAAAGGAAAATTTTATAGTGGCTTTAGTTTGCACTAAAATATAACACTTTTTGTTCATGAAGCAAACTTTCAGTGCGATAACTACCAAAATAAAGAGCACTTTGCTGGCAGACAGAAATAAGCAGTGTGCTGGTTTGATGCAAGATACTGATCACAGCATTTAGTTTTTATGAGTAAGAAAAATGTCATATTCCAGTTTAATTTTGAGTTTTAACAAAAAAAAAAAAAATCGCAGCTTTGGTATCTAAACAAATATCTCAATAGTTACATGAACAGATTAGATCTAGAAAAAGCATTTTGTTGACTGACGGTTGTCACACCACAAACAAAACTGTTTTCTGTTTATATTCATTTCAGCACGCTTCAGCTAAATATGGTCTTTGCATTAGATTTGTTTAATTAACTTAAGTTCTCACAGGGTTCATGCTAGGGCTAAAAAAAGGACAGGGTGCTTGTTATGGGAAAAAAAGGGCAGCTTACACTTTTAAAGGGTATATTAGAGATTAAATACATTGACCTCACAAAAACAAGACTGTACAAGCAGCATTAATTCACCAGAAAAGTTAGCCAGTAAATCACTGTGGATATTAAAATATTATACAGAGTATATATTATCAGTCAGCACTAGTTTGAGAAAATATTCTTTCTACTTCAGCATTTGAAATTGATAAGGTAGGCTGCATGCAATGTTTAAAAGTTTCTGTATTAGTGAGAATCTTCTACTCACAGTTACTTTTGATTTTGACAGAATTAAAAATATTTTCAGAATTGACAAATTACTACTCTTAATATCATTTTGAGATGGGAACATTGATTTGTATTCATCTCAATCTAATAGTAAATCATCTTCATTTAGGTTGAAGTACTCAGCTCCATTACTTCAGCAATGCCATAAAGGCTTACACTGGATTCTAATCCTCTTTTCTAAGATACCAAGTGGAGCCCATTTAAACATTGATTTGTACTCATCCAACTTGCAACGGTGCAACCTGCACTACTCTTCCGCCCAACCCGACTAGCTCGATCCTCCGCAGGAAGTACTGTCTTAACTAAGTTGGCATGTTAATTAAGATTAAAAAGACAGTGCTCAAAAACTGTACACAATTTCAATTTATTGAACTGTTTAATTTCACAAAAAATATTGGCTTACAAATGAACTTGCATTTATCTTGAGATGCTCTGTCCTGCAAAAGAGGCACAAACAATTCTTGACCGAACAGTGCAGCATAGAACAAAAGAATGCAATAATTATCAGGCCCTACAGAATTTTGGCATACAGTCCGCTCCTCTGCACAGACGCTCACCGGTGAGAATCAAATGTAACGCGAAGCGGACAGCGTAGGCACCAAATGAAACGGAGAGCGTAGGCACCAAATGTAACGCGAAGTGGACAGCGTAGGCACCAAATGTAACGCAAAGCGGACAGCGTGGGCACCAAATGTAACGCGAAGCGGACAGCGTGGGCACCAAATGTAACGCGAAGCGGACAGCGTGGGCACCAAATGTAACGCGAAGCGGACAGCGTGGGCACCAAATGTAACGCGAAGCGGGCACCAAATGTAACGCGAAGCGCGGGCACCAAATGTAACGCGAAGCGGGGCGCGGGCACCAAATGTAACGCGAAGCAGACAGTGCGGGCACCAAATGTAACGCGAAGCGGACAGTGCGGGCACCAAATGTAACGCGAAGCGGACAGCGCGGGCACCAAATGTAACGCGAAGCAAGCAGCGCGGGCACCAAATGTAACGCGAAGCAGACAGTGTGGGCACCAAATGTAACGCGAAGCAGACAGCGTAGGCACCAAATGTAACGCGAAGCGGACAGCGTAGGCACCAAATGTAACGCGAAGCGGACAGCGCGGGCACCAAATGTAACGCGAAGCGGACAGCGCGGGCACCAAATGTAACGCGAAGCTGGCAGCGCGGGCACCAAATGTAACGCAAAGCGGACAGCGCGGGCACCAAATGTAACGCGAAGCAGACAGTGCGGGCACCAAATGTAACGCGAAGCAGACAGCGCGGGCACCAAATGTAACGCGAAGCGGACAGCGCGGGCACCAAATGTAACGCGAAGCGGACAGCGCGGGCACCAAATGTAACGCGAAGCGGACAGCGCGGGCACCAAATGTAACGCGAAGCGGGCA
The DNA here is from genome assembly GCA_039090855.1 of Macrothele yani. Classification (NCBI taxonomy): domain Eukaryota; kingdom Metazoa; phylum Arthropoda; class Arachnida; order Araneae; family Macrothelidae; genus Macrothele; species Macrothele yani. The sequence goes on along the minus strand of CM077006.1, from coordinate 18,786,035 downwards.
GCGCGGGCACCAAATGTAACGCGAAGCGGGCAGCGCGGGCACCAAATGTAACGCGAAGCGAACAGCGCGGGCACCAACCTAGGCACCAAATGTAACGCGAAGCGGGCAGCGCGGGCACCAAATGTAACGCGAAGCGGACAGCCTAGGCACCAACCTAGGCACCAAATGTAACTCGAAGTGGACAGCGTAGGCACCAAATGTAACTCGAAGTGGACAGCGTAGGCACCAAATGTAACGTGAAGCGGACAGCATGGGCCGGCAGGTGAGAGCAAAAATCCATTTCAGCATCACTGCATAGGTATCTGTTCTTCCAGATGCGTGGCTCCTACAGGGTCAGTAAATCCCCAACAAAAGAAAAGAAACAGGTGAGCAGATCAGCCATGAGCCACACAACAGGCAAGAAAATAAAAAGTAACTGGGTGCCACAAATTCATCATACATGTTCTTTTTTATCTTATTCCACAACAAAGAGCCCAGTCACACACCTAAAGATATGCAAATGCAGCCTGAGACAAAAAACCCAGGAACACACATTCCAATTATATGTAGATGCACAAAAAAACAACAACAATGAACCGAAGAATCACTCAAGAAAAATGTTGTGAGGCCTTTAGATTTTATCAAATACCTTTCTCTGATTACCCAGAATGTGACACACACTAATAGTAAATCATCTTTATCGAGGTTGAAGTACTCAGTCCCATTACTTCAGCAATGTCAATAGAGGCTTAGAGTGGTTTCTGACCCTACTTTTCTAAGATACCAAGATTTGTAATAATAGACTGGTTTTCTAACTGTCTAGAAATGGTTTTTATGCAAATTGTCAATAAATGTATGTGCATCTCTTTCAAATGTACCATACATTTATTTAAGGGTGTTCATTTCGGGCTTGAGGACAGGCAAGTTGGGATTTTTTAAATTAAAGGGCAGGCAGGGTACAGCACCTTTCTAAAAACAGCTAGGATGAACCCTGGTTGGTTCTCACCTTAAACCATTCTTACCTATAGTGTTTTTAACATCAACAAATACTGTGCTTATACTATAGTCTGTTATATTTGACGATGTTTAGATAAAGTGGATAAAAAGTGAGCTTTGAACAGTTTACTTAAATTTCCTCAAGTGAAGTGTGAACTTCTTAAACTAATATTTAATTTTTATTCTACATTCTTAAGTAAAGTAAATATTTTTTCTCTTTCAGCCCAGCCATTCTTTTTTTTTTTTCGCACTCTTTATTTCTATTTCGCAACAATAGCCTTAAGGAAGTGTTGCACTGCACTAGTTTTTGGTTACATCTGAACTCATTGTGAAGCTTCAAGATGGTTGGCCTACCAGCATTACGACAAGAGCCAACTTTGACTGTGAAGTTTTTTAGCGCTGGGATTGCAGCCTGCATTGCAGACATAATCACATTTCCGCTTGATGTGGCCAAAGTTCGTTTACAGGTAAGAGTGCAATCCTTCGGCATCTTCTGACATTTGTGTTCTGTGTAGTTCAGTTTCCTTCCACCAGAAAGATTACTAATCATGAAGAGGATTTGGCTTGGGTTTCATTTTGTAATGACTTGTGTTATGGAATAAACCTTTAAGCCAGGCATAAGCAATCCTTGGATCACAGGAGCTGGTTAAACATTTAAAAATTACTGTCAATGAATTTAAGTTAGTGATATTCATAATTGGTATCTGCCTCAATAACTTAGAGTATGGTATAAAATATGATTCAGTAAGAATGCTATGAAAACTCACTGCAGGTGCTAATTTCTATTTACTTTTTTGTATTATAGTTGTTGCAGCATGCCATTAATTTGTCCTCTGACAATCTAACGTAATGATTTTTATCAATTAATTCATTATGTAAAGACATCTGTCAATAACATGAGAGGCAGTGAAGTGTTTGTTGCACGTTTCAAGACTTTGAATGTTAGTGTTAAATGGTATTGGAATGTAATTGTCGCTCATGTCCAGTACAGCGTAGTGGTCCAAGCTGTTGTTGGTAGAATGCCAGCATTAGGCTGAAGATTCATTCTTAAATAATTTGCACACCAGTGGGTCTCTATATGTAATATGCAGTTGGACATGACCAGGAAGGATAGGAATTTTGGATCAGGAAAATGACAAGAGTTGATGATATAATCAAGGTAAAATGCCTAAAATGGTAGCAGTGGGCTGGGCATATTGCTAGAGCTTAACACTGTTGGACAACTAGAATGCTAAACTGGATTCCAGAAAGAGACCATGTGGGAGATGGGTGAATGAAATTTGGAAGCATGTCAAAGTGAGATGCAGGAAACTAAATCAAAACAAAGTCTTAGAAATTTAGGGAGACCTTCATTCAGCAGTGGATTGATAATGATGATACACCCACATAGGAAGTCTTCAATTTATGCGAGTTTGGCATATGCAGTTTTGCTTATATGAGAGATCCTTCCAGCTGCCCATTATGTGAGAATTTTGCTATTATGCGATTCAGTGTAGTGGAGCACAATATGGCTGGACACTTCTGCTCCTGCTTATCCCTGGCACATTGTGGGTGGTCCTGGTAGGACGTGCGAAACGTCTTGGTGTGCAATAATAAATTTAGTCTTGCAATAGTAGGTATTGTGCTGTGCTGGTCTTTGTAGCTGTGCACTATGGATATATTACCTATCCCGTTTGTTGCACCTTTCATCTTATTATGGATTCTAGATGCCCTGCTGCAAGTGCTTACACTACAGATTTGTCCATAGGTTTCCTTCCATTTGTCTATTTTTGGAAAAGAAGTTAAAATAAAAATTTACGACATGCTGATGAAGGGTCAGCAGCACCTGGGTGTGTGTGCATTCAACCTGGGTGAGTCAACAATATTGAACGTAAAGAATTCTGACAAAATTCATACTGCTGTCAATCATTCTACATTGCTGTCTGCCAAGATAATATTAGAAACCCACTAATGGAGAAAATGGGGGAAAAAAAAAACTATTGCTCTACAGTGAACACAATACAAAAGGAAGATTCAAGTCTTACTAACTTGGTGCTTAGGTCTAAAGTTTTCCAGATGTAAGCCTTTTTCACAAGAGAAAAGTATTGCTGAACATTGGTGTGGTGTTCTTGCCCCAAAACACAACTCCCATGATCCGGCCACTAGACCAGAGTCGTATGAAATTTCATGGTGTATTTCATGTTCAGCATCCTATCACAGCTTCTTAAAGATACTGATAAGTTTGATAACCTAGGGAGTAAGTCTTAAATTCAAGACTGGTGGAAACACTGCAGCCTTAAGGGAGCTGTCAACAGTACTCAAGCATTGTGGGAAGAAATAAAGACATCATGAAAGACTTTAGAGAAAGAACTTATTGATGACCTCAAAGTTTTCCCTAGTTTTCAAGTGATAGGGTATTAACATTATGGAGATTGGACAGAAGATGCACAGAGAGACAGCTTCTTAGATAAAGATGATCTCATGGAGTTGACTCACATGAACCTAATGTTGATCATCTGATGGACACTGTCCAGGAAGAAAAAAGTGAAATTCTCAAAGTGATAGAGTTGAGTATGAAGATACTGGCATCATTATTTCTCATTTGAGTTACATTGCACAACACTTTTTAGATGAAGATTTGAGTTTTGTGAAGCCAGAAGCTTCTGAGCCTTAACCATCAATGACTTCACTTTTGTCAGCTTCTAACTTCCCCATTGTTTATCCCATTGATGTTTATATTTTTGTGAGTGATGACTCTGCACTTACCTCTTGCTTTTTATGTATCAACCACTGCAACCCCAATCTCAGCCTCTGGAGCAAGGCTGATAGCTTATCTTGGCAAGTGATTTTTAGTTTAGTAAAAATTGTTTAATATTTCTGTATTAACGGGATTTCAGTGTGGTTAAAATCTGTTTGATACATTACATTGCTGCACGCAACCCTCTTTTCTCTATATTTAAATGCATTTGATGTATGCAATTTTAATTTATTAGATTTTTGCAGAACATAGCCCTTGCATAAATCACACTTATTGTATAATATCTTTACTTTTTTCACCATCAAAAAAAAAAAAAAATTAAGGTTCAGTGATCCTACTACTTATATCCTCCCCTCCATGGGGGGAGGGGGATACTTTCGCATCCTTTCTTATTTTGTATTACAAACTTAATAAACATTTTTTTAACTACATGATGAATATTCTGGATCATAACCTGATTAAGTAGTTGTGCTAAATGAAAAAAGTATTTGAATATCAATTTGATTTGGCATTTTTCTTTGATAGACTGCTGATACTTGGATTATAACATGAGCAATATGGAATTTATCTTCAAGCTACATGATAAACGTTGTGCAGACATTCGTAACTGCTGATTGCATGTGGTCATTTGACTTCAGTTAATTGACCATTGCTCTAATTGCAGACTTCATGCGTTCCCTGTGGGCAGGGCATTTCTAGTAATAAGAATAACTACCTGCCAAATACTTTTATGGCAAGTGTTTACAAGAGTTTTTTTTTTTTTTATGTTACTAGGTTTTAGTGCATTTAGGAGGAATGGGAGAGACCTAGCTGGTCTGTAGTTCATTTGGTAGTAGTCTTCAGGTTTTTTGAAAGCGCTAAAATTTCAAATGTATCTTTGTGGTTTGAAGAAAAGAAGTTTTTTTTTTTTTTAGGGCTGTTCATTTTCAGAATGTAAATCTTGTTGATATCTCTGGAGTTCTGTTCATGTTCTTCATAAATAAATTTCCTTATCCAAGTTAAAAAAAAACAAAACAAAAAAAAAAACTAAAATTGTTAAGACTTAGAACAGATTCAGTTCTGAGTTTTAAAACAAAAACTCAGAACTGAATCTGTTTTAACAGTGTCTCTTTGTAGTGACAAAATATCAGTAGTAACAACAATAGATTATGCTACTCAACTTGTTTTCTATGAGTAGTGTCTTGCTAATTATTATTGTGAGAGCTGGCTTAGTCATCCCGGTGTCAACTTGTGTCTGTGCATTCACTAATATCGCACGATATCCTCTAATTTCTGCCATACCATTGTTTAGTCACCTCTTTAGTGTGTTATTGCCTGATATTGCCTTAGTGAATTGTTGTAAATGCACATTGGTAGTAAAAGAAGCAAGTCCTTGTTTAGTAAAAGTTAAGTACTTGTTCTGGAGAAAAATACAGTTTGGAGCTTTTGTCTGCATATATGAATTAATGTGGTGATATTTAATTAGATGCTGACTCCTTTTCCACAGAACCAGCGACTTGGTTGTAGTCGAGGAAATTAAATGTCAGTGCTGAGCATTTAGTATGTGAACTTGCAGGACAGGGGTGCAACAACAGGGCTTGAGCCATTTCCAGGAGCACTATTTTGCGCCCCTCTTTGTTCATAAAACTAATCAAACGTAACTCCAAGTGAAGCGACTCAAACATATATTTCAAAAAATGGCCAGCATGTATTTATACCTAGGTTATGGTTTGTACTCTTTCAAACAGCCTTCCTGTCTCCCTCCCCCGAGCTTTGGTACATATTGCTGTGGTATGTTCACACAGTTGTGTTATACACTGAGTGGCCACTTTATTATGACCACCCCCTCAGTATTTCGTTGGGCCATCTTTTGCCTTTAACACTGCGTCAATTCTTTGTGGCATGGACTCCACGAGATGTTGATAGGTGGTTTGTGGAATCTGATACCATGCTTGATGAATAGCACTTTCCAGGAGTGTGAGATTACAGCGTTGTGGATCCAGGTGTCTGATGGCTTGTTCAACTTTATCCCACAAATTCTCAATGGGGTTGAGATCTGGAGATTGTGGGGGCCACCTAAGCAAAGTAAACTCACCGGCATGTTCCTGAAACCAATCCTGTACAATACGAGCACTATGGCAGGACGCATTATCTTGTTGAAAGTATCCATCGCCATTGGGATAAACCATCCACATGACAGGATGCACTTGGTCCGCAATGGTGTTTAGATATGATGTGCCAGTCAGATGTTGATCAACATGAATTAAAAGGCCCAAAGCATGCCAGGAAAACATTCCCCAAACCATAACATTGCCTCCACCAGCTTGAAGGGTTGTAGCAATACATTTGGAGTCCATGCTTTCGTGCTGTTTCCGCCAAATTCTCGCTCTGCCATTGGCATGCAACTGAAAATGTGATTCATCGGACCACATAATTTGTTTTCAATTATCGACTGTCCAATGGGCTCCTGTGCGAACTGGAGACGTTTTCTCTTGTTAACTGCAGACAGCAAAGGTGTTTGAACAGGCCTTCTGCTGCCATATCCCATCCGATGCAACATACGGTGAACAGTGCATGCAGAGATCATTTGAGGGGGTCCTTGATTAAGATGGTCTGTAATTTGCTACACTGTTGTCCTTCTGTTGTCTGTTACCAGTCTGGACACTCTTCGTTCTGCCCGAGCAGTCACTAGTTGATGACGACAACACGTTGCACGTAGAGACCCAGTTTTTTATCTGGCAGTCCAGTCTTTAAACACTTTAACAACGGCTGCTCTGGAACATTTCAGGAATGCGGCAGTTTCAGTGATACTCGCTGCATGGCTCCGAGCTCCTACAATCGTCCCACATTAAAAATCAGTCAAATCATATTTTTTACCCATCTTGTCACCCAAAAACACTTCTACTACTGTCGCAAGCACTAAGCTTTTCCTTTTTATACTAGCCTCACCCTCTGGCGGCAACAGTGTGCAACCATAGCTCATTTGCTTAAAACTGTCAGGTGGTCATAATAAACTGGCCACTCAATGTATAAGCAAGGTAAGAATGAAAAAAATAAAAAGAAAGCTGTAAAATCTAGCTGCAATTCTATTAGGCAAAAGTGAATGCCCCCCATTTGCAGGATAACAAGTTGGTAAGCTCCTTCAGGATTAAATTAGGGCTAAATACATTGGTTCCTGTTTGTGGAGTAGTTCAGTATTTTATTGTTTTACAATCAACATACTAAAAGTCAAAAGCTTATGGCAGTTTTGGAAGTTTTGGTTATTTCCCTCAGATGCCCTACTGGGAAACACTCGCAGGCATAGTATAAGGCTAATGAGAATTCCTTCTTTAATTCTCGTTCTGCTTTCGTAAATAAACCATTTCTTTTTCAGTTCCATATTTTTTCATTTGTGGTGCATCCTCCTGAACATTAAAAAAGAAAAACTCAAATGAAGTTACACCATATTCTTACCAGAAACATATTTTGCTGTTTGCATCCATTATTTTTGAGATACAAGTGCAGAATAGAGTGAAAAATAAGGGTATAAAAATAAATTATATGGTTTATATATCGAACATGGAATACAAAATCTTTAAGATTTAATCTTAGCTTCCAGTTTCAGTCATACATTTTTTCTTAATAATAATGAGCTATTGTTTCGTTCTCTGCTTTGATTGTAATTGAGTGCTCCACGTTACACACTAGCCCTCTGCCCATGAAGCATCCTGGGTGTGCCTGTGCTACAGGATTGTGTATCTAAGCATTGTGTAGCTTAGAATTCTCTCAACATCTCCCACATATAAAATAAATATATATATATATATATATATGAGAATAATTTACTTAAGAGCAAAACTGAAGACTAAGGAAAAAATTTTAGAATTTAAAACGAAGGGTGCAAAATAGCCTGAAAATCAAAACGCGCAACGCAGCAGTTTTGAAAATTCAGAATTCACATTCTATAAAGATACCTAAGCAAAAAAAAACATATATAATTTTGACTCACACCTAGTACAACATAGAAAAGGTTATGTATCTACCTGTGTGAGTAAAAGGAGAAAAGAAAAAAATAATAATAAAATAAAACAACTGAATGTAGAAGGTTTCGAGAATACTGAGCCTTGGCTTTATCAAGGACCAGCAAAAACTCTGCATTTTCTCACTTCCACAAAGACCTAGTTGGAAATGGGTTTCTGCAAGGCCATAGATGCAAGTAACATTCCCACCTAAAATAGTTTAAAAAATATATATATAAGTCATGTCCTCCGTAGAGTAGCATGACCTAGCACTAGTTAACAATTTCGCTTGCATCCATTAACCTTCATGGCCCGACCCATGCTCTTCATCTGTTACTATTAAACAGAGAGAAGAAGATTAAAGAGAACTCAAGCTGTGAGAGTGACATAATAAATAGAATAGATTTTCAGCTATAACGAAATTCCAAGTTCGTTTGAGAGAGAATTTAAACCTGAAAAACAAATTTTACATTGCAATTAAAAAAGGAAATGTTAATTTATAACGAACAGATTTTTGAAAGAAAACTTGAGTCTAAAACCCCCTACTCTACAACTTATGACAGCACGAAAACGAGAATAAGTTAAAGATAATAATTAACTAAAGAAAACTTTGTGAAAGTTATATACCTTAAACAGTAAGTTGCAATATGTACAAAGTATTTCAGCAGTGCTTTAAGTGCATAATTAATTAGTTAATAAGAACTTAACTACTTTGAAAAAACAGCGCATAGACAGCGCATGGAAAAGGAACAAGCTTAGCCATCTTCTGTTCCTAGGTACCATAAAAGACGCTCAAAGTTACAAAGAAAAGTAAGAGTTAAAACCCGCATAAATGTTAACAGACAAACCAATGCTTAAAAGCTGAAAATCTAAAAAACGACAGAGAAAAGGTACATGAAGTACAAACATTGAACTTATAAAACCTAGAACCCAAAAACAAGGAAGAGAGCTTACCTCTTGTGTTACAAAAACTTTTCTCCTCACAAGAGGAGAACATGGCTGACCTCTTCCGCCACTCCCTAGACGCTGGGGGCAGTGAGGGTGGGGCTGATGGCCTCCTCATACAGCAAGAAACCAACGCGCGGAGATTTCAACCAGAGAAAAAAATATATCAACTTAAGACTGTGGATCTGTATGATCAGAATGAGCAGAATTAACTCTCCAGAATACATGAGAAATATTATAAAATACACGAGCAGTTTATTTAATAATCTTTGCATGTATTAAATCACCTTAGTGAGCTTCTATAGATTAATCAGAATCTTATTAATTTTAATGTTGGTTTTACTATTTTTAGTATAGCTATCCTGGTGATGAATAACTAGTTTTCTTTTTTATTTGTTTTTATTTTCTTTTATAAACAGATTTTTAAGCTTTTTTTGTGATTTTGTTTATATTATTTAATTTTTTTGTTTTAATAGGACCGTCATATCCATAGCACTAAGGTTCCTTTAGGTAGTTAATAGGCATCCTCTAGCCAACTTCCTTACGGCTTTGATTGGTCAGAATCATATTATTAACTGTGTAGAAAATTAAAGCAGATCTGCCAACCTTACTCTATTATTCAGAATAATTTTTCTTAAAGTTCTTTTGATGAAAGAAGAAGGAATTTCGTTCTCTAGAAAACTCTCTAATAGAATATTAATGTGGTAATTGAAGTCCAAATTGTTGCTTTAATCTTCTTCTCTCTGTTTAATAGTAACAGATGAAGAGCATGGGTCGGGCCATGAAGGTTAATGGATGCAAGCGAAATTGTTAACTAGTGCTAGGTCATGCTACTCTACGGAGGACATGACTTATATATATATTTTTTAAACTATTTTAGGTGGGAATGTTACTTGCATCTATGGCCTTGCAGAAACCCATTTCCAACTAGGTCTTTGTGGAAGTGAGAAAATGCAGAGTTTTTGCTGGTCCTTGATAAAGCCAAGGCTCAGTATTCTCGAAACCTTCTACATTCAGTTGTTTTATTTTATTATTTTTTTTTCTTTTCTCCTTTTACTCACACAGGTAGATACATAACCTTTTCTATGTTGTACTAGGTGTGAGTCAAAATTATATATGTTTTTTTGCTTAGGTATCTTTATAGAATGAGAATAATAGTTACAGACCTTAAATAATACAGCTGGAAACTGTCGTGCAACAGTCTGGAGTTTGAGGATTAACATTACAAGCTTTTTTTTTTTTTTTTGTACTAAGAACTAAAGTCTTGGTATGCAAAAATGCACCTCCTTGTGACACTTGTCTCAATCTCCCATCACTGACCACCACCTTTTGGAAAGGCGAGATCATTAGATCTACTTATCCAGATGTAGTGTTGTCAGACACGGAGGGCTTGAAGTGAAAAATTTAGAATGCAAGATTCTTTAAGGATATGAATGAAATTTCATATTCACATGCACATAATACTAGGAACATACAGGGTGCCCAGTAAAGTCCTTTCTCAGCCTTGTAACTTTCGAACACCGACAGCTATAGCCATAAAAACGGTGTCTAGGTATAGTAAAGGGGCTATGCGCTATTCAATGAGACCGCTTACTCCTAGCGGCAAAGTCCGATCTCAAACTATACGAGATATGGGAAAATAGTCAATTACAAAGTTGTAGAGCAGCATCAATTTAGTACGAAAAGATACCTTGCGCACATGAATGCTAAGAATAGAATGCGTACAATGCTCGTTTGTTTGTTCGCAATGTTGAACACTGTTACGTCACGAAACGCGTCAGAAAGGAGCAATTAGTTGTCACTAGGCACATTTACCATCGGTGCTCAATGTGCTCTCAGTCAGCCACAACACACATTTGGACTCTAGATTGAATCTGACGCTGCACATTTTGCAGCATGTCGGGTGACATGCTGGAACAAGCATCAGTTATACGGCGTCGAAGGTCCTGCAACGTTGTCGGAGGGGTTTGATACACCTTCTTTTTTTTAGGCAGCCCCACAGGAAGAAGTCCAATGGGGTGAGGTCCAGTGAGCATGCAGGCCACTCTACGTAACCACCATAGCCGATGATTTGTTGCTCGAATTTCTCGACCAGGTACCTCTTTACATTTCCTGGCTGGTGCGGAGGGGCGCCGTCATGTTGGAACCAAACATTCCGCTGTTGAGTCGGGCTAGTACTTTGCAGAAGGCGATATTATCTCCTTTCTGACGCGTTTTGTGACGTAACAGTGTTCGACATTGCGAACAAATAAACGAGCGTTGTACGCGTTCTGTTCTTAGCATTCATGTGCGCAAGGTGTCTTTTCGTACTAAATCAATGCTGCTCTTCAACTTTGTAATTGACTATTTTCCCATATCTTGTATAGTTTGAGATTGGCACGCTAACTCCTGACTTTACCACTAGGAGGCGCTGTAAGCTGTCTCATTGAATAGCGCATAGCTACTTTACTATACCTAGACACCGTTTTTATGGCTATAGCTGTCGGCGTTCGAAAGTTACAGGGCTGAGAAAGGACTTTACTGGGCACCCTGTATATCCTTAAGCGCAAGTTGCTGTTATAGTATGCTGTTATTTCCACTGCATTTGTGCAGTTTCCACAACATCATGCACCAAAAAATGTAGTCAGAAGGGAGCTATGACACACCCTGTAGGTTGACACTTTTATAGTGGGTGATTCTGTAGGGCGTATACCTCACTTCATTGGAAGTAATTGGTTCCATTGGAGATCATCCCCTCCCCTTAGCTACAGGGGGGCATGCTAGGACCCCTGGGCATTGTCATACAGATCTCTGTGACATCTTGTTAATGAACCAAATATAAGGAAAAGTATATAGTAAGAAAGCCTAGCCTTTACTCATTCACACATGTAAAAAAAAAAAAATGTTAGTCACATTTTAAATAAATTAAGAAAAAAAAGCAGTTTTTACCATCCCCAACCTATTTTTTTTTCTTTTTTTCATCTCATCTACACTATGAATTTCATAACTACAGTTGCAAATGTAGCATATGCTCCTGTTTATTAACCACTTTGTAGTTAAATTTTTATTTTTCATTGATCTCTAGTCTCACTTTAATTAGTTCTCTAAGCTCATACAAAATGGACAGTTGCATTTTTTCAATTGTTTTAATTTTATCATCATATATTTTATTTTCCATATTGCAGAGTTTTCTATAGAAAGCACACATTAATGTAATCTCTACCCTTTCTGTTACATACCGGTGTATGCTTTAGAATGTTTTCTTCTTTGAATGAATTTTTTAGTTTCAAGTATTTTTGCAACCATTTTCAAATTTCATTCATTTTGTACTTAACGAACAAATGTTCAGTGTTTTCAATACTGTCATATAGTGGGCACTTTGGGCCCTGTGCAATCTTAATTTTATTTAGCCATTCTCTTTTGGGGGTATAATCTTATGAGATATCTTAGTTTCTTATATTCCAATATATTTTAAGGCAGCTCATATTATACCAGGTTTTATTAGCTTCTTATGCTTGAAGTATGAGATGGATAATTTTAAGAAATCTCTTGGACTGAATTCTGATGTGTAACCTTTGGTGTGTTAATTTTTGTAACAATACACTGAATTGCATGTTCTTTATTTTGCTTTATCTTCAGCTCTTCTTAGTGGTGTAATTAATTGCTAATTATTTCAGATCCAAGGTGAAGGCCTGCAATCTGGTCAGATGAAAGCTAGATATGGAATGTTTAGAACCATTGTTAACATAGCGCAAATTGAAGGACCAAAGAGTCTTTATAATGGCCTTTGTGCTGGACTCCAGAGGCAAATGTGCTTTGCCTCTGTGCGCATTGGGCTGTATGACTCTGTCAAGAATTTTTACAACAGTGTATTAGGTGAGTTATTTTACTTGTACTCCAGTTATTAACTGACATGACTAAATGCTCCCAGCTTAGCTCATCTATGCTAACTTTTGAACAAAGTGTGACACCATGAAACAAATTTGGTCATAACTTTGTCAAAAAGTAGAAAGTAAATATTTTAAAGCTAGATGTTATGACCCACAGTAGTGAACAAAGGAGGGTTATCTCTGTTACTTGCATTTGAAATGCAGTGCCCGAGGTAACAAAAAGCAACAGATAATAATGGTGAAATACTCCTCCCTCTTTTTTTTTTTTTACTACTGTGGATCAGTGCACTGTATGCTTTTTTGTGACAAATGTCACAATTATTGATACATTATATTTATAGATGTTATAAGTTTAAGAAAACTTGAAATTAAAAATAGGAATTTACATGGTATGTGATGGAAAATGAGCAGTAAGATTAATTCCGTAAAATTGAGGTGCTAGGAACACGTTTAGCAGCTTGCAGCATTAAAATTGCCAAACTGAGACTTTAGAAGAGTAGTAGGGAGAAAATGAATTTTAATCTGTTTTTACTTAATGTTTCAAATGGTTGTACCACTTAAACCATTCCAAGGAACTGTCAAATGATTTTAGACACTGTTTTTTTGCCTCACATATTAGTCCTCCCCTGAACTGAGACTTTTTCATAATCAGCAAAGCTGAATGAATTCTAAGAACGAAACACATTTAGTAAACTACCATGTGTCTAGCTTTCAGGAACTTGTTTTTGGGTCTGGACTGGAAGTTTAATGGCTAGGCTAGCAGCTTGGAGTGGCATGTGACTAGTGCATTCATGAATTGCATTGCAGTTCTGAAGTGTTGGTTTTGAGCTTAAGTTTTTCCATTTGGTTTTGGATTTTTTTTAAAGGGGCAGCTAGTGGAAATTTTTACATACATCTTGCTTTACTATCAAGAAGAGTAGATTGGAGAGATTGTCTCTTGACTTAATTTGTCATGAAGTGACCTGAATAAACAATGTACAGTGTATATATATCTGAAGAAACAATTGCAGATTTTATACCACATGATTTCTTGGCTAATATTGCTAAATCTTGTGTTTTATACATGGATTTTGGTATATATAAAATGTCTGGATTTGTATAGTGGCTAGTCCTTGATGCTGAAAGGAAGATAATGCTGTTGCAGAATCTTCAGAAATACTAAATCTATGAACAAAATTTTGTCATATATTTCAAAATCACACAAAAATCTATTTCAATAGCATATTCTTCTAATAACTGCAACATGTGCATCTATATACTCTTATAGTTTCTGTTCAGATGAGAACTGATTTGTATATACTAATCTATAACAAAAAATCAACGTAATTAGAAGCCATTCTTTTTCTTGTCATTGAGGCTTGGGAGTCCAGCTTCGATGTGTAGCTTGATACTACAGCAATTTCGGTTTTCTTTCTGATTCTGTGGCTTCTGCTCTGTAAACTTTTTTATTTCAGTTATAGGAAAAATGTAGGTTTTCTTGCTTACCTGTCAGAAGTGCTGAAATGTGCTTTTTTTTTTTTTTTTTTTTCTTGTGTTTGTAGTGTCCAAAACTTGAGCTTTTTTTTCAGTCATAGGACCACAAATTCAAACTTGCTGCTATCACAGCAGTCACACAACTTTGAATTGACTGTGTTTACTGTTTCTCACATAATATCAATCACATCAGAAAACATCATCGCCCTGGAGTGGGAATCAAGCCTGCATCTCCCAATTTCCGTTTGAGCATGCTATGTTACACCACCCAGGATGACAAAGTCCCAAGTATCTGAGTGTTAAGAGCAGCAGATTATTCTCAGACCATATTCTTAATCAAAGCGAATTGTGCTGCCATCTAGCGTTGTTAAGCAAATCATCAGTTGTTCAGAATATTTCTGCCACACTACATTGCTGCTGTTCGTTTTACGGATATCTAACTTCTATGGCTAACTTTAATTTTCTTATTAGTAATGCATGCTAGAAGATGAGTGTATTATGTATACATGCTTTTTCTTTTTCTAAAATTTGTTATTTTTATAATGTTTTATTTGATACTCGTCCATAATTAAAATCTTCTTTCTTGTGGTATTTGTTTGCTAGTTAGTGAACAGAAGCTAATAATACTAAATATTTGACTCATCTGCCATTACCTTGTGATGCTACTCCCAGTATGATAGATTTGCCAGCCATGCTACCATATTTTTCTGAGAACTGTGGTTTGCATTTTTGAAATCTGGATTTTGAGAATTCTATCTCATAAGATATACATTGAAAAGCCAACAAGGTATGACCAGCATGTCTTTATGCAAATCAAAACAACTGCATGTAAATGAGAGTGTGAAGGTCATGAAATGGAGTAAATAACACCTGATACTGAGCTCTGTTAATCAGTGTTATTCTTGCTCTTCAGATGGGAAAGGCAGCAGACTGAAAGGCTTGTGGGGTGCTCCCAGTCAGCTATGGGTAGTGCCTTCAAAAAGTGGTCAGAGGAGGGAAAAAACCATGAACTGTCAGTAAGGTGTGGGCCAACCACGGCTCATCAATGTTAGAGGTTAGTGAAGGCTATCCCAAATGGTATGGGCCAACAGAAGGGATACTGTGTCATAACTTGCTGGTAATTTGAATGCTGGTGACAAGAGTAATGTTTCACAACACACAGTACGTAGAAACGTGCTGAAACTGGGGCTGCTCAGAGTGCCCATATAACTTCGGTTCACTATCAGAAGTGCCTAAAATGGGCATGCTAGCATTAAAACTGGACATTGAACTCTTGGAAGGGAGCCTTCTGGTCTGATGAATCTAGTTTCCTGTTGCACCATGTGGTCGACCGAGTATGTGTGCATCATTTACTTGGGGAAGTGTTGGCACCAGGATGTACCATAGGACAAAAACAAGCTGGTGGAGGAAGTGTAATGCTTTGGGCAATATTCTGCTGGGAAACCCTGGGTCCAGTCATTCATGTGCAAGAAACTATGACATCTACCACCTGCCTAAACATCATTACATCCTTTCATGACAAGGGTCCGGTGGAGGAAGTGTAATGTTTTGGGCAATGTTCTGCTGGGAAACCCTGAGTCCAGTCATTCATGCGCTGGAAACTATGAGGTCTACCATCTACCTTAAACATCATTGTAGACCAGGTACATCCTTTCATGGCAAGGGTCTGGTGGAGGAAGTGTAATGCTTTGGGCAATGTTCTGCTGGGAGACCCTGGGTCCAGTCATTCATGTGCAGGAAACTATGACGTTTACCACCTACCTAAACATAATTGCAAACCAAGTACATCCTTTCGTGGCAAGGGTCCAGTGGAGGAAGTGTAATGCTTTGGGCAATGTTCTGCTGGGAAACCCTGGGTCCAGTCTTTCATATGCAGAAAACTTACATCTACAACCTACCAGACTAGGTACATCCTTTCATGACAACAGTACTTTTCTCTAGTGTCTTTTTTCAGCTGGATAATGTGCTGTTCCACACTGCTTGGATTTTTCAAGAATAATGAAGCATTTCAGGTATTGCCCTGACATCAGTCCAATTGAGCATCTGTGATTTGTGTTGGAAGAAACTTATCTGCAATGGCTCAACCACGTAAATTATAAGAGTTAAGCAATCTGCTAGTAACTTGCTGGTACCAGATACCACAAAACACAGCATGTTAAGGACGAACATGATATTAGGCAGGTGTTCATAATGTTTTGGCTCTTTGTTGCATTTATAGCTTGTGTACTTACAAGTAAATGTGATTATGATGGGCAAAACATGTAACAAGAATAACAAATAAAGGTAAATAGATCACACTAGTTGTTACATTAAGAGATTAAAACTTTTACAAAGAAAGTTCGTAAGTTGAGAGCTTTCAACCCTGTCTTAGGTCTTCATCACACCAATAAAGGACTGAGATCGTTTCCAGATTCTGCGTTTGAATTTTTATTTTTGTTGCCACATTTGGCAACAGAAATTCAAAAATTGAATTTTGAATATATATTTTTTTTAATGAATTTTTGTTGCCTGATCTGGCAACAAAAAAATAACAAAAAATAAAATGTAGACTCTGGAAACTATCTTAGTTCTCTATTGGGGTGATGAAGACCTAAGATAGTTTCCAGAGTCTACATTTCAATTTTTGTTATTTTTTGTTGCCAGATCAGGCAACAAAAATTCAATTTAAAAAAAAAAGTATTCAAATTCAATTTTTGAATTTTTGTTGCCAAATGTGGCAACAGAAGTAAAAATTTAAACACAGAATCTGGAAACGATCTCAGTCCTTTATTGATGTTATGAAGACCTAAGACAGGGTTGAAAGCTCCCAACTTGCGAACTTTCTTTGTAAAAGTGCTAATCTCTTAACGTAACTTGCGTGATCTGCTTACCTTTATTTGTTACAAGTAAATAGTCAGCATCAACTTATCTATTATAAAACACCCTCCTCCCAGTTCAATTGCTAAAAACTGTTATCTGCATATAAGCAGACCTTGTATTTAAAGAGCTTGGACAATGCGATTTTTACAAATTGTCTTTAGAAACCGTCAAAATCGGACTATTTGGGGTTTACAAATATTTCCAAGTAAGTCTATTAAAAACACTGTCATCTGTAAAGTTGGGGCTATTTTCTTTTATATGAATCGTAAACCAAATCCTTTTTGTAACATCCATGACATCATTTGGCATTTGGCGCAGTTGCGCAGCAATTTTTTTTTTTTTTTTTGAAAGATCATGACTTGGACTTTTGTAATGAAGCTTTTGTCAGTCACAAAAAGATCCCCATACTGGCTGGCTGTAAAAACACGGGAGATGAGATTCTTTCATTGTTACCTAATCCTGCAGGGGAAGTAAGGGATTGCTTTCATATGAAGCAAGAAATTCCATGGTCTTAATTTTGAAACAGTGTTAAATTTCATACTTATGTATACACGTATGTCAAAATTATGTTTACACTTTAATGAAAAAACATTTATTCAACTTTATAATAAACATTTAACTCAAACACAGTTATCATATGTGGAATATTATTTATGTAAGGTCTCAACTTGTCTATTGTTATCAACACACAATAAGAAACGATCAAAAGTAGCCCTGTCGCAGAATTCTCTGGGAATAGATGTTACCACATTTGTAATTCTTTCCTTGAGTTCATTGATACTCCGAACTTCCATGCTGTACTCTCTCCTTCTCACCGTACCCCACAACCAGAAGTCGCAGGGCATTGGATCAGGAAATGGAGAGGCCATTGCAAAGGCCCACATCTTCCTATCCATCTTCGTGGAAATATGTTGTCTAAGTAATTGGTGAATGATGCGACCAAAATGCACAGTGCACCATCGTGTTGAAAATACCCCAAGTTGCATATTATCAGTTGAAAGTTCATTGATGGCATAGGACTGCAACATATATAAGTAGTTTTTGCAGTTCACTGGTGGGGTGTCAAAAAAGTAAGGTCCAATTATACCAGCAGCAGTAACAGCACACCCAACATTCACCTTTGGAGAGGCATGTTTGTGTCCACGAATTACTCTTGGATTTTTGCTACTCCAAAAGATTGTATTGTGTTGGTTCACACGACTGCTAGTGTGAAAAGTAGCTTCACCGCTGAATGCCATCAGATTCACAATGTCAGGTTGGATGTTTTCCACTTCTGCTTAAATCTGGCAGCATTCCACATGAACAAATTATTGATCTTCTGTCACTGCTTGGACAACTTGTATATGGTACAGGCACACTCCGAGGTCCTGCATTAAAATTCTCCTCTCAGTTTTCTGTGAAATCCCAGTTTCCAAACTGAATGGTTTGTAGACTTTCCTGGACTATTAAGAATTGATTGCTGAACAGCAGCGATATTCATTCCGCTTCTACATGTTCTGGAACATCTGGTCATTACCTTTATAGTTGTCTGCAACTGAGGCAGTCTGAACATACTTTTTGTATATATGATGAATTGTTAAATGGCTTGGTGGGTCTCGTTGAAATTGTTACTTGGAACTTCCCGTGAATTATGGTTGGAGAATGAACACTTCCATCAAGCTTGCCACCACTATTTTTTCTTCTAGCACTAACCTGTCTCTCATTATATCTGAAAAAAAATATATATATATATATAAATGTTTCTTTCATTTAAGTGTTAATATAATTTTCATGTATCCTGTATATTAAGGAAATTTGTTTCCGTAGGACTGCTAAAGGGTTGCTTCTTGTAATAGTATGCAAACTTAAATGTTCCACTATTTATATAACTCGCACATAAGCAGACTTTTACACTTCAAAATAAAAAATAAAAAATGCTTCCAAAAACTGAATTTATGTAAGAGTATATACAGTACTTATGTTTGAATTTGGGAAAATGACTTGGAGCCTCTGAGAAATACGTATGCATTAAATGGTTGAAATAAATTGTTTACCAAGTAGTAAATGATTGAAATTACTAACCACATTTTTAACAAATCTCAGAAGAAGAAAAAAAGTCAGAGTATTTGATATGTGTCAATTTCAATATTTAATAACCAAATTAAAAGCAGTTTTCCACATTTTACTACTGCTTTATGTGAAAGAATTGTGCTAGTTCAGATTTGGAGAGTTAGTTAAAAACAGGGCATTTTACCCTTTTTTTGAAATCCATAAACCATTAAGAAATCAAAATGTTTTCATATTAAAGTACTTCTAGAAAAAATTTCTTGTAAATCACACTTTTAAGCATTTTCTCAAGCCCATGTAACTGTTTTGTATTATGTAAAACACTAGCAAAAGGGCCCAGTTTTGCCCGGGTTTAAAAAAAATACATAAACAACTTTCTGGGCCAGCGTTCTCAGAGTTTTCAAAAAATAATGAATAGCATTTCTTTTGTTTGTTTGACGTTTTAACAACCACTGTGAGATAAACAATGGTTCCAAAGAAGGGAGAGAGAGAGAGAGCCAGCATCATAAAACAAACTCAACATCTGTGCCTCCCTTTGGATTCAAACCTGAACCCACTTGGGCTAACGATCTGAAGTCAGCACTTAGACCACTGTGCCACTAGTGCTGCTAAGATGTATTGCAATGTAAGCATTTAATTGAAATGTGTTTCAGTAATAGAAAGGAAATCTATACTTTAACAAATCTGTCCTTTGAATAATTAATACAGACATTTGACGTGGACTAGGAACATCAAAACATAGGTCATCACTCTTTCCATGTTTATAAGTGAGTCACAGAAAAATTGGAAGCATATCCGGCGCGTAACTGGAAGACCCTAGGTTCGATTCCCGGTGGCGGCCAATGAGAATTTTTCTGTGACTCACTTATAAACGTGGAAAAAGTGATGACCTATGTTTGAAGTTTGCATTGCGAAAGTAGTTTTTTTTTAATATACGAGTTGAAGCTCTGGCACATTTTCTGTCCTACCTGCTGCATGCTTTTCAGCTTGCAGCTCTGGCATATTTTCTTTCCTATCTGACATGCATTACTTCATTAATCGATGTTCTGACATATTTTTGGTCCTATTAGCAGTACGTGTCTGTTCTAAATTATCTTCACATTTGCAAATCCTGTTTTGTATAAAAATTTTATTCTTTTCATTTTCTTTTTTGTACCAATTGTTTTTTCCGTCGAAGTGGCATGGTTAAACAAACACAGCAAAAATGTCGCAGCTTTGCAAACATTTTGTCAGAATTGTCGACCAATGTTAGTCTTTTTTCGGTGATGCCATCTAATGAAATGAAAGTGTTCAATACTTTTTGTGCTGCAAGCTAGGAAAGCACGAGGCAAAAGCCTACATTTACATAGGTATTCACGTATGCCGGCAGAAAACGCTGAACTTTAAAAGCATCAATATGTCGTTAAGCATTGCATCATTCCCAGTTTGATTGTAGGCTGTCCTTTCACCCAGTGAGGAAAGAGTGCTAGAAATATCTGCACCACCATGGCAGCAGGTCATGGGACCAAAACTTTCTTGTGTGGTTATGGCTGAAGACATGGGAATCCATTCGTTCCTTTCCATCTTTAAAAAATGCTTAAAAATCAAAATATATATATATATATATGTTTTTTTTTTTTTTTGGTAAAAGAGAGATGATAGTTGTGATTTTATGGTGTAAAAATTGCAATGGGTTATGATTTATAGTTTGCCATATCGTTTTTTTAAATGGATTCCATCACGAAATAAAGAATTTTGTGAAATTTAAAAAATCAATTTCTTGTAAACTAAACCGAAATTCGGAAAAAGGGCAACAAGGTGCAAAAATTCAGCCATGGCTCTACATGCCTACAATGTTTCGTGGTTCTGTTGCTGTCAGTGTGTTTGGAATGCGAACCGATGGCATGTTTTGCTTTACAATAGCTCTTGAAGTATTGCCAGAATCGAAAAACTGTTTATTTCAGCGTGTTTTCCAAACAATTCGCTACAAACAATGTAAATTTCATATTGTTGTGTTCAATGCTTTTTGCACTGGGAGAGTGCAAGTGTCGTGAAATTTCTAAAACGGTGGCGGTAGCTACTTTTTTATTAAGAATAGAGAGATGCTTGTTTATGTAGATTATGTCATTTGGAGTCAGATTTCAAAAATTCTTGAATGAAATCATTTGAATCCCTTTGTTGAATTCACTGTCAAGGTAGGCTAGAACTCAGTGTTTGCTTGTTGAGGTTGAATAGGCCTACTATTGGTTGATTCATCAGTGGTTAGGGTGGTGGGTGGCTCAGTTGTAAATTTTTTCAGATCAGAGATAGTATGGGCATTGCTTTCACAGGAATTGCAAATGGTGAAATAGTTTTTTTGGGGGGG
Source organism: Macrothele yani (assembly GCA_039090855.1). Classification (NCBI taxonomy): domain Eukaryota; kingdom Metazoa; phylum Arthropoda; class Arachnida; order Araneae; family Macrothelidae; genus Macrothele; species Macrothele yani. The sequence goes on along the minus strand of CM077006.1, from coordinate 18,764,810 downwards.
AGGAGGGGGTTCTAATTTCAGTTACCAAGTAAGTCTAATTCCCATTGCCTTGCTGCTACTATGAAAGAAACATTTTCAACAAATGAGTAACTTTTAAAAAAGTAAGCTATTAGAATGGTATGCATATGTAAGAATGTAACAATACATTTACTTGAAAATGTAGAATTATTGTGGTAGGTGTATACTTTTAAGAGTGAGTAAGCACTCGTTTATTTTTCATCAACTTAGTAGTATGACTTTGCCGTCCAATAAGACAGTTTCTTCAGCTGTAATGTGATTTTCTTGTGTTAGGGCCCTCTTGTGATGATTGAAAGCACCGGGATGTTTAGAAGGAATAAATTTCAAAAGCTTTCCATTGGAACAGTTACAATAAACTGAGATTGGACAAACTTTTTGATATCTGTGTTACATGTATGTTCAATCTATTTTGAGCTCAACTGTTACTTTCTGCCTCAATTATTGATCTAACCTTGTACTGTTAAATTGTTCACAATGTTATCTGTTAAGCTTTTCTTCTTCTGAATAACCCTTGTGGAATTTAAGTAAATTTATATTTTTCAGGTTCAGACAGGGCATCGCAAGGGCACATTGGTATACGTATTCTTGCTGGAATAAGCACCGGTGGTATGTCCGTAATTTTTGCTCAGCCCACAGACGTGGTGAAAGTACGAATGCAAGCTCAGATCACAGGAGCTACTCCACGTTATATTGGAACTATCAGTGCATATCGTACTATTGCCATTGAAGAAGGTTTTAAAGGACTTTGGAAAGGTAAATGCAGATTTTAAAATTGTAATATTGTGTAAATTTTGTTTACATATGTTTAAATGAAAATCGTTTTGAATTAATGGATAAGCTTATAGAAATCGGAGATTGTGGGCCTGAGTTCGAGTGGTGAATGATATTGTGGTTTTCTCCTTTCCTGGAACAATTGGGGCTGGATGTGGTTGATTTTGGTAGCCCTCTTGCTGATTCAGTTTTGAAGCAATTATACTTTGTCAGGTTTTGCATATGTCTTTTCTTGTGTGCATTGTTACCAGGCAGTACTAGTGTCCTTTATTATCAATGAAGGTTTCATTCCTGAATAATCTTGCTGTTAAGAAAAGTCAATAGACTTGAGATCTTTTTAAGATTGGAGAAGTGGTGTTATAGGAACTCGAATCGCAACCCAATCAATTATTCCTCAAACACTTTTCAAGTATGAAGTGTCTAAGAGAAAAAAAAAAAAAAAAGTTGGTAATGCACAATAGTTTCTCCAAATGTTGGGTCTTTGAACTATATCTTTTAAACAGTGCTACACGCAACTAAATGCATTATTACAACTGGACTTAAAGGTAATTTTATTTGAATTAGATTTACTCCAGATCTGTATATATATTTGTTTCTATTATAATGCATGCTTTTATTCTCTCAAGAACTCACTGTGCCACCCCGGTGGCGCAGTGGTCTAAGGCTTTGGCCTCTGATCATTCGTCCGTAAGGGGTCCGGGTTCGAATCCCGGTCAGGCATGGATGTTGTGTTTGTCTTACGGCACTGGCTCTCTCCCTTCCCTGGAACCAGTGACCCTAAATTAGGGACGGGCGACTGCTTATAGCCCATTGAGTTGCTCATGGTGGTCGTTAAACCTCCAATTTAAAAAAAAAAAAAAAAACTCACTGTAAATGCTTTTTAATTTAGCTTTTCATCACAGTTCAGAAAACAAGATGTTTCTTCAGATTAAAGATGTTATGGCTTCCTCTGTCTAAGCTAATTAATAAGAGATATGGGTATTAAGAGGAAAGAGGATGTTTTGGCAGATAAATCCCACGTGGTCACAAGTTCGATGGAATCACTCCCGATGACAAATGAGGGCCTCATTCGAATATTTGAGGTATTTTTTAAAAACATCCTTTTTCTACTTAATACCCATAGAAACTAGTTTATTAGCAAGATATTTTATGTTGGAGAGTACAATAAATTTGCACATCACAAAATCAAATCTGGTAGCCAATCATTTAGGCATCAAGTGGTTTATAAGCTAATGTAGACGTTAGAGCAAGGCTGTCAATCCACACAGGCTTTTAAGGGGGCTATAAACAAAATTATTTTCATGTATGTTTAAATTTGTACTTTCGTAGGTGGACCAGAAAGTATTTATTTTAAATCAGATATAAGCATGCGAGACATTACAGGCAATCCTGGTGGTGTCTCCAATGGGTGTGTACCTGAAAAAGCTATCCCCCCTTCCTTTTTTTTTAATGGATTGTACGCTTCCCTGATTTAGAAGCATGATGTGTTCCTAAAAGCATTCTAAAATAAAATTTTATTTAAAATTTTGGCTAAAATCAACATTAATGGTAAAAATTATAATGTACAGTAGTAAAACCTCCTTAAGATGGAACCTATATAAAACAGAAACCAGCCCAAAATCAAAGATAGACAATTAACCTGTCTGAAACAAAACCTGCTTGATAGAAGGGAAGAAATGTCTGCAAGATAATGACACTCAAAGGAGAAGGTGAAGTCTCCAATTGAAGAAAACTTAGATATTGAATGTTGTACAATATAGGTATTGAATGAATTTGGTGTTACTGGGAATCGACTTAATAGTGTAAAAGCCATGTATGCTGGCAGTAGAGCTTGTGTACAAGTGAATGGTGTGTTATCAAAATGGTTTTCTATTGGTGTAGGAGTCAGACAAGTTGTGTAATGTCACCATGGCTGTTTAATATATATACGGATGTGTGCATGCATGATGCCAAAATAGATAATAGTGGTTTATGTCTTGGTGATATCAGTGTGTGCAGATTGCTGTATGCTGATGACACTGTCCTGTTGGCAGAAAGCAAAAGTGATTTACAGAGTATGTTGTCCCAGATGTACAAAGTTTGCATAAAATTCAAACTGAGTATAAATAAGGGAAAAACCAAAGTTATAATCTTTGAGAGAGGAACTGGTAGCACTGAATGTAATGTAAGTATAAATGGCACTGTGATTGACCAGGTGAGTAAGTTTGTGTATTTAGGAGGCATGTTTGACAGAGAGAACAAATTGGATAGTGAAATTAGTAGGAGAGTGAATTCTTCATTGAAAGTCATAGCTGCTATGGGAGGTTTTCACAGGAATGATGGGTTCTCTAGAGAGTCCCGCATGGCTGTGTATGAAAGTGTAATTGTTCCTACTCTGATGTATGGTAGTGAAACCTGGGTACTACAGAAGAAACATAGAAGTTGTTTGTGTGCTGGAGAAATGTGTTACTTACGTGGGGTTTGTGAAGAGAAATGTGTTACTGTAAGATGGTGTGAGGAATGAAGATGTGTTGCATTTGTGTGATGTGAAGCAAAATGCAGGGATCGCATTCCTCCTAAAATTCCTAAAATTCCTAATATTTTGTGACCCTCCTTAAATTCCTAAAATTAGACCTAAAATTTGCTATTCATCCTAAAATTTTCGTAAGCTTATTTTTATTAAAAACACAACCGTTATTAACGCCAATAAATTTACCATTACGGTAAGGTAAAAAGACCTGTTATTGTAGAAACACAGCCTATATGCTGTGCTGCTGAAGGGAGGGAAAAATGACGCCATCGAGATGCACTTGCTTCGGCGGGCGTTCCATTTTTTGCCTTCGAACAGTTTTCGAGAGTAACAAGAGATCTAAGGGAAAAGGGGAGGGGTCATTTTCACCCCTGATTTGCGCTTTGCAGACGAACTCTGTGGCACGCAGAAGATCGTACTTTATTTTTGTACATGCCTTGTGGAACCTCCTCTTTCTGCTGATGTTTTGTTATTGTAAACCGCAGGTGGGTGGAAGCAAAGAGGAAACATGTGTTCTCCTTCCGTAACCTCCGGTAATGACGATGGGATGGTAGCTGAGTATTATCTTGGCAGGCAGTAGAGCACGTGATCATTGACCTTCGATCATGCGTCGGCGACAGCGACCTTCGATGCGCAATATATCTCGGCTCCGACTCGCTTTGACTGAACTTGCGTGAGATGCGTATGATAGTTTCTGGTTTTACGTCTTTTATGGTGTTCTCTGTGCTGTGTGCAGGTTCAGTTCTCTAGTGGTGACCTGCTTTTTTTTTTTTTTTTTTTTCATATCTTCTGACATCCTCGCAGCCAAATTTCGGGAAGTTGTCTGGTTTTGCAATATTGGAACGTGTTTTTGTACTTCCCTTTCATTTTCTGGTTAGTAATACAAGTGTTTAAGATGCCTAAATCCAAAACGAAATTTCAAGATGCGTGGCTCGCCAAAGAATTGGACGGAGTGAAGTTGAAAGAATGGTGTTCTGCAACTGAAACAATATTTTCTGCTAAGTGTATATTGTGTTCAGAAATTTTCAACATTTCTAATAGTGGCTTTTCACAAGTAAAAGCGCATCATAAAGGAAAAAAACATTTGCAGAAATTTCAAAGTAAATTTCAAAATAAGTCCATCCTGAAAGCCTTTGGAGGACGGGATCTTCAGCCCAAAACAAATATTAGTGAAGTACTGAGTCATGATTTACAGTTGGCTAAAGCCGAAGCATTATGGGCCATGAAAGTTGCTAAGGACAATATGTTTTTTGTTTCATGCACTGAAACAGTTGAACTTTTCAAAGAAATGTTTCCTGATTCTGCTATTGCAGCCAAAATGCAACTTAAAGAAAAAAGTTGCTTATGTGATATCACATGGATTGTCAAAATATTTTGAAGAGGATTTGAAAAAAGACATTGCATCTAGTAGCCCAGGAAAGGTTACTATAGCATTTGATGAAACTACAAATACACAAGTGAAACGGCAGTTGGATGTGTATCTCAGGTACTGGTCTTCAGAAATAAATTCAGTTTCTTGCCGATACCTAACAAGCGTTTTTCTGGGTCATGCAACAGCAGATATTTTGCTAAAAGAAATTCTTGATGTGTTATCATCCTTCAATATTTCGTTGAACAGAATTATTTGTGTATCCATGGACAGCCCAAATGTAAATAAGTGCTTTTTACGCAAATTCAATGAAGTTGTAAAACAAGAAACAGGCCAGAAATCTTTGGAACTAGGTTTTTGCAACCTGCATGTTGTTAGTAATGCATTTAAAATTTTTTTGACAAGCTTAAATATAGATTTTGACGAATTTGCTACTGATATGCATTACTTTTAAAGAGTAGTGCTGCAAGACGAGAGGATTATAAATCTGTCGAGGATATAACATTGGTCACTGCCAAATTTCTTTTGCGTCATGTCAGCAACAGATGGTTAACCGTTGGTTCTGTAGCCCAGAGGCTCTTGGATCAATGGCTAAATATTACAGAATATTTTTTAAACTTCTTGCCATCTCAAAAAATATTTGAAAAACAACTGCGCAATTCGGCAAGGTATAAAAGAATTCACTGTTTCTTGAAAAATGAGCTTACTCCTTGCTATTTAGCATTAATTTCATTTTCACACCAAAATTTTGAAAAGTTTTCATTATGTTATCAGAGTGAAGAACCAAAAATACACCAGTTATATTCTGATTTAAATACTTTAATGAGGAATGTTATGGCTCAGTTTATCCAAGATGATGTTATAGCAGGGAAATTTGGAGAAGACCTAAAGAATGTAGATTTTGAAAACAAAAATTCATGGAAAAAACTAGGGAGTTAGAAGTTGGTATGAAGACAAAAAATCTCCTCAGGAATGTTCAGGAGACCAGGCAGAAATTATTTCTCTTAGATGTAAGATCATCACTAATTGCAACCACAAAATATTTAAAGTCAAATTTGCCATTCTGCAATCAAAAGCTAAGAGACATAGAAGTTTTAAAGGTAAAAGAACCAAAGAAAGAGTCAACTCAACTTTCAGTCACTGAAGGACTTTCGGAAATAACCAGAATTTCAAGTGTTTTGCATCTTTCTGAGGAACAAATTGATAGAGTAAGAGAAGAGTGGAAACTTTTAAATTGCGATAAGCCAACTCTCTAGATGAACTAGTGAAATTTTCAGAGGAAGGGCATATTCCAGTGCAGATTGATCATTACTGGCGTAATATATTTAGTATTAAAGACTCTAGCGGAAAAGAAAAAATACTCAAATCTTGCTAAACTCATAAAGTCAATTTTAGTTTTACCTCATGGTAATGCTGATGCAGAAAGGGGATTTCCGGTTAACACTGCTCTGTTAAGGAAGGACAAGGCTAACTTAAAAGACTCAACTATAACATCATTAAGAATAGTTAAAGGGGCCATTAAACACTATGGATGTGTAAGTAAAGTTCCCATAACAAGAAATTTGTTAAATAGTGTTTGTGATTCACATAAATTTTATAAAGAGTATGTTGATAAGCTGAAGGAAGAAGAATCAAAAAAGGTAAAAGAAAGGAAGCAGAAAGAGAGGGAAAATAAGGAAAAGCAGCTAGAGAAAAAAAGAAAAGCTGAGTTTGATGACAAAATAAAAGAAAATGATGCAGAAATAAATAGACTTAAAAACGATAAAGAAGCCTCCCTAGCAATAATTCAAGAGGGAACAGAAAGAATGAGAAAAGCTGTAGAAAAACAAAATACTGTTGAAATAGCAGTTGCCTCTAACTTGATCATACAAGGTTCAGCTGAAATAAAGAAAACTGAAAGTAAATTAGTTGTGGTAGAAGCAGAAAAAGATAGGCTAATCAGGAAAAGGTTAAAACAATAATATGAAAAAAGTAATTCAGTGAACAATTGTACATAGTTCTTGGTTTTCAATTACCTTTTTAGGATATTATAATTTAATGTGAAACCTGAAAACTTTACTGTGAAAATCGTGAATTGCTTCTGGTTCAACAGCATATTAATGTTCAAAGTGAAACTTGAATGTGGTAAATATACTTGAATATGATAATAACACGTGAAAAGATAAGAACTGAACATTAGAAGTAAATCATACTTAAACTTTAGACATTAGACGTTATGCAAAAAATTTGGGTGTTAACTTCGACCATATATACTAATGGACTGCACATTGGCAATAGCTGCATCAAAGCCGCCATGGCTCAAACATTGGGCACGTCATCATCAGACTCCAAATTTCGTGTAAAAATGCTGTTATGATTACTAATTTCGCTGCAGAACTTCAGTGTTTTCGGTGTATTATGTGAATGCGCCTCATATATAATGAAAACTCTTCAGGTAAGTTTACTTATGAGCTATATACATGAATGATCGGGTTGTTTACATTTTGTGATTTATAATGTGATGAACATTTGCGAAGAATTTGGAACATGCATTCCATTTTTTTTTCTTAAGTTACTATATTTTTATATCAATAGCTGCAAGTTTCTGGTTAAGTAATTGAACTTTATTGACTTAGGTATTTAATTCGTTTCTTACCCATGAAAAATCATAGAACTTTCTTTACTATATCGCTCAGAGCAACCATAAGCACAGCAGGTGTAACCCATCTTTTTGACTGTTGTCATGTGATTTTATGTTGGAGCCAGAAATTTTGATGTCATGCGCAGTCTATCAGTATATATGGTTGAAGGGTGTGAAGCAAACTCTTTACAATGTATACAAAGTTGTTTTACTAGATGTATACAAATATACATCTAGTTTTTATTGAAATACACTCCTAAAATTTTCCTAAAATTTTTCTAAAAATTCCTAAAATTCCTACCTAAAATTTTCCAGAAGTATGCTATGATCCCTGAAAATGTTGTCAGCAAAGTGGAGACTAATATGCTTCGGTGGTTTGGCCATGTTGAAAGAATGAGTGATGAGATGCTTACTAAGAAAATCTTTTTAGCCCAAGTGGCAGGAAGGAAAGGCAGAGGAAGGCCAAGGAAGGCATGGGTGGATCAGATTCAGGAGTGTTTGCATGAAAAAAAGATTATGAGTATGAAGTATAAAAGATCTTGTGTACGGCATGTAATGGATATCAGTGAAGCCAGAGTTGTATGTCAAGATTGCTGTAAATGGAGAAGTTTGATACGACAACAGTAAGTAAAAATATCTGGTAGTTTGTACACTATCTACCAACAAGTGATTGGACTCCTTGATAGCAAAGGAAAACTAAGTTTATTCACCTTCAATAGTTGGTGGAGCCTCCACGAGCGGCGATTACAGCTGCGACCCTCCGGGGCATACTCTCAACCAGGCGTTGTACGACGGCTAGTGGTATTTTCTTCCACTCGGCTTGGAGAAGACAGGTCAGTTCCTTCACCGATTTCGGATGGTGGGGGTGCACCCCTTAAGTCGACGCTCCAACTCGTCCCAGAGGTGCTTGATAGGGTTAAGGTCTGGGCTCTGCGCAGGCCAGTCCATTCGATTAACCCCATTGTCACCATACCAAGCCATGGTAGATCTCGCAACATGACAGGTGGCATTGTCATCCTGAAAGTAACATGGGTCCACCCCGTAAAACTGCCACAACGTAGGAAGCGCATGGTTATCCAAAATGGTGCAGTAGGTCTTGGCGTTGTGTCTACCAGGAATTGTGACCAAGGGTCATGTGCCATACCAGGAGAAACATCCCCATAGCATAATTCCACCACCGCCGAATTTCACAGTTGGCACAATACATTCCAGCAGGAGGCGTTCTCCAGGCAGACGCCAAACCCAGACCCTGCCATCCGAACGGTAGAGGGTGAACCTTGATTCGTCGCTCCAGAGAACCTGTTTCCACTGTTCAACGGTCCACTGTCGATGTTCTTTGCACAACGTTAGCCGAGCAGCACTATTGGACTTGGTGATCAAAGGCTTGTGGGCGGCAGCACGTCCATGATAACAGAGTATGTGAGCTTCCTTACGGATGCTCATCGATTTGGTGCGGTTCTTCCGAATTTCTCTTGCCAGCATCCGTCGGTCTCTAACTCCCAGTTTTGTGGGTCTGCCGAGTCGGGGCACATTCTGACAGTCACCTCTCATTTTCCACTTGCCAATCACGTAGGCCACTATCGATTTTGGGTACTTCAACTCGCTGGATATGTCACGTATGGATCGGCCATTTCTGTGATACCCGATTTCTCGAAATCGGAGAGCTCCGAACTGCGTGGCATCTTGCATGCGACTGGTTGCGTTGTTGTTTCCCACACGATATTTAATGGCGGCGGCCGTGACGTGTATCAGGACTGCAGATAGCGTCGATTGCAGGGGTGTCCAATTACTTGTTGGTAGATAGTGTATTTCTTTTTGGAGCTAACCTCTGAATCTCAGAGAACAGCTTAGTGATATGCATATACAGCTAACAAAAGTGTAAGTTCAGTGAAAAGTGTTAATTTCTAATATTCACTGAAAAGTCGCTGTAGAAAACAGGTTGGTGAAGAGGGGAAAGACAGTCATTTAACTGACCTCTCTGGATTTTGTGGTAGTTGCATGGGAGAGTAGACTTGTGTTAAGTTAAGGAGGATGCCAAACTTTTTCAGGAGTGAATGGTGTTTTATTGAAATGGTTTTCTATCTGTGCAGGATTCGGACAAGGCTGTGTAATGTCACCATGGCTGTTTAGTATATTTATGGATGCATGAATGTGTGATGCGAAGATGAACAATACTGGTTTATGTCTTTGTAATATCCATGCATGCTGATGACACAGAGCAAAGTGAGTTGTAGAGTATGTTGTCCCGGATGTACGAAGTTTGCATGAAATTCAAACTGAGTATAAATGAGGGAAAAACCAAAGTTATGGTTTTTGAGAGAGGAACTATTAGCACTGAATGTAATATAAGTCTAAATGGCACAGTGATTGACCAGGTGAATGAGTTTGTGCATTTAGGAAGCATGTTTGACAGAGAACAAATTGGATGGTGAAATTAGTAGGCAAGTGAATTCATCATTGAAAGTCATAGCTGTTTTCACAGGAATGATGGGTTTTCAAGAGAGTCTCACATGGCTGTGTAATTGTTCCTACTCTGATGTATGGCAGTGAAACCTGTGTACTATAGAAGAAACAGTCATTTGTGTGCTGGAGAAATGAGTTACTTACGGAGAGTTTGTGGCATAGAGCAAACAACGCGATCAAGGTGGTCCCACAGATGCTCAGTTGGGTTTATGTCTGGGGAATTATGGGGCCAGGGAAGAACTTTGAGGTCTTCATCATGTTCTTCCAACCACTCTTGGACATTTCTAACTGTGTGACACAACACATTGTCATGCTGGATGAACCAATCTGCCCAACGGAAGACAATTAGCATGTATGGGTTAAGTGGTATGCAGGGATGGATTCATAACAAATTCGGTCCATAGTGAATTTCACAGGTATCATTGGACCTAGACAATGCCACAAAAACATTCCCCAGACCATAACTCTGCTCCCACCAGCTTGTGCTCTTCCAGCAGTGGTTGAAGAGTGTTTGTTCTCCGATGTTTCTCGACTTATACGCCAACATCCATTCGTTCGATGAAGCAGAAAACTTGACTCATCGGAGAAGGCAATCCTTTGCCGATCAGCGGAGGTTGAATTCCAATACTGCCGATGCACCTTTGTTAGCATAGGTGCAGTGACCATCCATCTGCGTTGGAGCCCCAAACGCAGCAGGGTTCACTGAACTGTTTTTTTAGATAAACTTCCAGTAGCCCCTTGGTTCATTCGGCCAGCGAGTTGCACCACTGTAGCATGTTGAGCAGCCCTTGTGCACCTTCGAAGCCAGCGTTCACCTCTCGCATCAATGGCACATGGTGCTCCGCAATTTTCACTTCGCTTATTCACAATGGTGCCATTTCTCCAGTCACAATACACTTTAACCACAGGAGCACGCGAACAGTTCACAAAATGCGTTGTTTCAGAAATACTGCCACCCTTGGCCTGAAAGACAATAATCATCCCTTTTTGCAAATCTGAATTGCTCCTTTTATCCATGACAGCAATGAGTGATATGTTTTCAGAATGCCTACAGCACGCCTTATATACGCTCCAAGCCAGCTCACAACATGTGTCTTCTTTCATTGGCTACACGCTGTTGACGTCAAAAGTAGTAGGTGGTCACAATAATTTGACTCTAGTGTGTATTTTCAGTTTATTTCATTTGAAGGTGATCTCTTTGTTGCTGTTAGTATAAGCTTTCGTGTGATCTTCTAGGTACTTTACCGAATGTGACCAGGAATGCCATTGTGAATGCTGCAGAACTAGTGTGTTACGATGTTATCAAAGAATTCATTCTGAAGAAAGGCTTCATGTCTGATAATGTGCCATGCCACTTCACTTCGGCCTTTGTTGCTGGGTTCTGCGCCACCGTGGTTGCTTCTCCCGTTGATGTGGTGAAGACTAGATTCATGAATTCCCGCAAAGGTCAGTACAAAGGCGCTATGGAATGTGCTGTGAAGATGTTCCATGAAGGTGGCTTCATTGCATTCTACAAAGGGTGAGTACTTTTCATGCATTAGACTCCTGCTTTGAGTAGGAAATAAGTGAAATAAAGCTGTGTATCATCTGTTAAATTTGATTGCAATGATTTTCAGCTGAAGTGTTACTTTGGCTTTTCTGTAATTTACGTTCAGACAACTAAATAATGTTTGGCCTGAATTTTGCAAATTTCTATTTTTTGGATCCTGACATTTATACAGGATATACAATAGATTCCAATTAATTGCAACACATCAGCCCAATTACGCAAAGCTATATCCCAAAGAGGGATTTTAAAGATTTTACCATGTCCTAATTTGAGATTTTAAAGATTTGCCCAATTAGCCTGAATCTACTGTAATTTCTTTTCCTGCACAATCATTTACACACCCCCTTCCCCACACAATCTTTTTTATTGGGCTTCCTACTCTTTCATCTCCATTTTAGTTTTTTTTACCTTTCCAGTATTATCCAGCCCATCTTAGACGACTTCATTTTTTAAATCCAAAGCTTTTTAAATATCTTCATTTCTTATGTGTTGTTTCCTCGATATCTCTGCTATCCATCTAAGCATCCTGATTTCTGATCTGTAAAGAGTTCTTTTTTCACTTACCATCTTCCTTTATTTCAGCCTGCGTTTTCTCCTAGTGCATTTTTGCAACTGTCATTCCTTTGTGTGAGGTGGTTTTGCCCAGGTATCAAAAGAATTACTGGAATATCTTATTTGTAGAATGCTTTTGGTAAAACCACACATGCTTATGTTTTCACTGTCCACCAGTCTCTCGGTGGGCACAGTCTTTGCATCTATTAGTCAAATTGTAAAAATTATTTTTGCTTCGGAAGCCCGAACTGTAAGAATGATAAATGCATTCTGGTCTCTTCCTGATGTATAACTTCACTGTGAAGTGGTTTGAATGCAGATACTGTTGAATTCAAAACATTCAATCATTGCTTCTGAAGGTCATCCCTTAGTTTAGAAAGTCCATGTGTACAGGTTCTTCACACGTATTACAGTTTTTCTGCTAGGGGCATAAACATATGCCACTTATCCCAATATCTGTGCTTCTAAAAGTCAGATTAGAAAAATTCTATGTTGGATGAAGTTTATGGTAAAGTATACAGTGCAGCATATTTCTGTTTGCAATATATGGGTGTCAAATTTCTTCAACCCCGACGGGTGTGTGTGTGTGGGGGGTGATCCCGAGTATATCCTGTCCCAAAAAAGTTATCCTACTAAATGTATTGCTTTTTGGTAACTCTTGTAAGAATCTTTCAAATTAGACATTTACATTGAATATTATTCGCTGTTGGGAGCATTTTGCGTATACGTCTGGAGTTTTCATAGTGTATGGTTCTGACGTTAATGTTTCCGTTTGCAACTATATCTCTGCTTCTAAAAATATTATTTAAAAAAATTCTCCTGTAATGTATACCATTCAGTATCCTTAAATTATGCAGTTTTTCTGCCAGGAAGCCTATCGTGTAAATGATTTTTTTTTTTTATGAAGCTGTACTTGGAAAATTCTTCTCTATTGCATGCTTTTGCTATGAAAAATATTTGGAGCATATTTTCTTTACTTAGTTTTAATGTCAGGAGTCATTGCATTTGCTACCTGAAAGGGTATCTCATTCTAAAAAAACCCCTTTTAAAAAATAATTTCTTTGGTTATCCTTCACCAAGATCATTTTACTAATATGATTGCCAGCAGCAATTAAGGCAGAATCATTCCATTAATTAAGGCTGTGTATTAGTGTCTGATTTGTTTGCTGAGTAACTGCATTTTAATGCATTTTTTTTTTTTGTAAGCAAGTTTTTATTAGGAGTCTGCAAAAGTTGCCGGCGACCCTTGCTGTCAGTTAGTACATGAAGCCAAGCATGGTGATCGATAAAGTTCATTCGCAAAACTGTTTGTTATTCATGTTTAATTTAGGAAAAAGTTTGAGTGAAGCATATGGTTCAATGGGTCAAGCGTGTGGCAAAACTGTTGTGGGTGAGCGAACGTGTCAAGAATGGTCTGCCAGGTTTAAGAAAGGTGATCTAAGCTTGGAAGACAAGCCACATGCAAGTAGACAGCAGGAACTCGCAGACGAGGGGTGGTAATCGCTGTCGCGAGAGGGATGCAACACACAATCGACCGCGCAACTCGCAAAACACTTGAAAGTGGCTCAATCGACGGTGGTACTGTATCTACAAGGCCTTGGGGAAGATCCAGAAGATTGTTAAGTGGGTTCTGCATACTTTAACAGAGTGTAATATTGGTCAACGATTGGGCATCTAAATGTTGTTGCTGTAGAGGTTTCAAGGGAAGTATTTCTTGTGGGAGGTTGTCGCCGGGGATGGAAAAATGGGTCTATTGTGACAACCCCATATGCAAGCGACCCGGGCCAGCCATCAACATCCACTGCAAACAGGATATCCACAGGGAAAAGGTGTGCTGTACTTCGAACTGTTGAAACTGGGCAAAAACAATCGCTGCACAATGATGCAGTGATCAGTTGATGAAACTGAATGCCGCAATCTAGCAAATATGCCCATGGACAGGTAAAGGAAGCCGCCCAGTCATCCTGTTGCACGATAATGCCAGACCACATGTCGGTGCCACCACGAAACCAACCCTTGAACAGTTGCACTGGGAGGTTTTACCGCACCTGGCTCACTCCCTGGACATTTCACCCTCAGACTTTCATCTATATTCATTCCCTAGTCCCTATATTGAGCTACCTGGACATTGCACCCTCAGACTTTCATCTGTATTCATTCCCTAGTCCCTATATTGAGCTCCCTGGACATTGCACCCTCAGACTTTCATCTGTATTCATTCCCTAGTCCCTATATTGAGCTCCCTGGACATTGCACCCTCAGACTTTCATCTGTATTCATTCCCTAGTCCCTATATTGAGCTCCCTGGACATTGCTCCCTCAGACTTTCATCTGTATTCATTCCCTAGTCCCTATATTGAGCTCCCTGGACATTGCACCCTCAGACTTTCATCTGTATTCATTCCCTAGTCCCTATATTGAGCTCCCTGGACATTGCACCCTCAGACTTTCATCTGTATTCATTCCCTAGTCCCTATATTGAGCTCCCTGGACATTGCACCCTCAGACTTTCATCTGTATTCATTCCCTAGTCCCTATATTGAGCTCCCTGGACATTGCACCCTCAGACTTTCATCTGTATTAATTCCCTAGTCCCTATATTGAGCTCCCTGGACATTGCACCCTCAGACTTTCATCTGTATTCATTCCCTAGTCCAACCACGGTTCCAGAGGCGGAAAATTTTGTTACTTCATTCTGCAGCTCAAAACCAGTGTCTTTCATTTGTTGCCTGAAAAATGGCAAAAGGTCATTGACGCTAACGGTCAATATTTCATTGAATAAATGTGCTCTGGTTTCCCCAATTGTTCCTTTCTCTTTAAAACAGCGGAAACTTGTGTCACCCTAATAATTGTGGAGCGTTGGCATAAGAATTTCAGTAGGACAAGTATTTGGGCTGCAGTCACCCATGTACAGTCTGTGTGATGTGCAGGTTGTTTTCTCAGTTTGTCTGGAAGTGTGTTCACATCTGCATGTGGGACCTCTTGCATCAGGCAATCATGCTGGAAAAAGTGTATAGTTTTCTTGAAAATATTAGTCACGCTTAAAAAAATTATCCTGTTAATAATTTTAGGAAAACCCAACAAGTGCTGGCTCATAAGCCAAACCAGGTATTTTTGGTTAAACCTACCCAACATCAGACATTTTTGCTAGTGTATAATAACATAAAGTATCTCAGTGTACTACCACATTAACTTCTTTTTCTTTTTCTAGGTTCATGCCTTCCTTCATTCGCTTGGGCTCATGGAATATTTGCATGTTTGTAAGCTTTGAGCAGCTGAAGCGTCTCTTCACATATATTGGCCAGGGCAATGTTTTTGTGAATACATTGCCTGTGGCTAAAGCACACCAAGCTTCTCTTCCTGCTTATCACAAAGCCAAGCACAATTCTTTTGGTCCCAGGAACATCAACCAATGGGATTAAATTTAGCTTACTTTTTAGCTCAATATACACTTTTTGCTACTTTTATGGGCAGAGCTGGTGACTGTTGTGTAATCAACTGCTGTTTTGTTGTATGTGTGTGTGTGCACGAATGCTTGGTTCCTTCAACTACCAGAAAAGGAACACATGTAGTTGTCCATTTTAGTTCCACATTCAATCAATGCAAAATTTTGCCTATCATGTTTTTAGAAATATGTTGAAGGGATTTTTAGTAATCTTAGTTATGCTGTTGCTCTTAAATGCTACTAAGGTAGTCTGTTGAAGTTGCAAATTTTATAATATTGTATATGCCATAGTGCTTAAAAAAGGTGGAATTAATGCCAAATGCTTTTAATATATTTACTTTATATAATATTTAATGGGAGTATCTAATTGATTGTCATGGGAAAAAGTAAAGGTAAATGATTATAGGATGGTAGAATAGTTCAGCACAGTAACATATTATACCCGATTTTTGCTAATTATATAATTAGCAAAAATCTGGAATTCCTCATAATTTGGTTCATTAATGAACCAAATTATGAGGAATGTGTTTTAGCTTGTGAATGTAAGACGCCAGTATTTTTTAACTTTTGTAGTTTACACTGTGTAAAGAAATTATAAATACTCAAATATTCCTGTTATTTCTTAATTGTCTGCTATAGAATGATAGTTGCAACATAAAAACATCTTGTATATAATTTGTATTGTAGAATAATGTTATTCAATATAGTGTTCAAAATGTCTATTACATCATTAAGCATAGGTAAAAAAAATATGAAGCTAACAAACACGTTTTGCTGTAAAGAAATGAAAAATACACATCAGAAAATATTTCCTGAATCAATAACTATGGCATTTCAATTTGCCTTAATTGACAAAGAAATTCTGTTTGACATTGCTGTTACTGAGTCTTGATTTTGTCCCAACAGCAATATATTACAGCTAGCAGTTCTCTTGATTTTTTTTTTCCGTATACAAGCCTGACATCTTCAATCGGGTTTAAGTCTGGGATCTGAGACGGTCAGTTCATTACATCTATTTATTTGTAAACCACTGTTTGGTGGAATTAGAAGCATTGCAAAGCACCTAATCTTGTTAGAAATTCCAATTTTTTCCACCTAGTTACAGGTCCAAATGGAATTAAATGTTTATACAGCATAGCCTGGTAGCTCCTGGATGCCCTACATTGATATAAAATAGGTATGTCTGATTTACTGTCACAGGCTAACACCGCCTACACCACTACATCCCATTTGACTTGTCTGTTACAAATTCTTTTGGTTTCTTCCATACATCATGTCAGTAACATTTATTTCCATCAGAGCGCCCAACACCATTACATTTTTGACCCAGTCCAATTTTCTGCATTCATGTTTATTCGTGAGTAAAAGCTTTGACTTAATTTTAATGCCCCTGACATGTATCAAACAAAGATTGAGCAATTTGTCTTGTAAAATATTAAGTGTTTTACAAGACTTAATATTATCAATAGTTGCATAAATAAAAATAAGCCTAAATGCTGTTACATACACATCACTAAGCTGAGCTTCAGAGGTTAGCTCCAAAAAAGAAATACAAACTACCAGATAATTTTTACTTACTGTTTTCATATCAAACTTCTCCATTTACAGCAATCTTGACATACAACTCGGGTTTCACTCACATCCATTACACGCTGTACACAATATCTTCTATACTCTTAATCTTTTTCTCATGCAGACACTGCTGAATCTGATCTGCCTTTACTTCCTGCCACTTGGGCTAGAACAATTTTCTTAGTAAGCATCTCATCACTCATTCTTTCAACATGGCCAAACCACCTGAGCATATTAGTCTCCACCTTGCTAACAACATAACACAACTACAAGACATCTTCATTCCTCACACAATCAGACAGTGTCTTGCCACATAAGTAACATATTTCTCCAGCACACAAATGACTCCTATGTTCCTTCTGTAGTACCCAGGTTTCACTGCCATACATCAGAGTAGGAACAATTACACTTTCACTGTTGCATAAATAAGTCTTGTAAATATTTGTCTTGTAGACAATATCAACAGTTGAGGTAAATAAATAATTTACCTCTTGCACTTAATGATGGCTTCCATCCTGCCCTTGTTGTTTTACTGGGTTTAACCTTATTCCTCTCAACATTCTGCATGGCTCCTAAAGATCTTTCGATTAGCATAACTTGGCAATTTCTCTTAGATTTATTTTGACCAAAATAAAATGCACTTTTCTGACCTCTTTCTCACGTAACTCCGTACTTGTTGATGCAGAATGTAGTAGAGGCTGTTGACTTGCAACACAAGGAATTTCTGCATAGAATAAGTAACATAAGCTAAGTATGATAAACAAAATTTGCATATGTCGTTCTTTAACTCTGTTTTCGGAATTTTATTTGCAATTGTTTTACATCTACTTTGAACAGAATTTTCTGTTTCTAGAAATCATTTTTTTCAGCTTTATTTGCTTTGTTATTGAACACTCATTTTCTAATTAAAATAAATTAAATTTTTTGCTATGCAACACAGTACGTCAATGTTTAACAAAACATTGTAAATATTGTCATATGTAGTAAACTAACACAGTGAAGTGGAAACATGAACATCATGCGATCAATTCAAATTAAGTAACCTATAGAACTGCATAATTGCTCTGAGGGAAAACAAGATCATAACCACCTTAAATATCATAAGTTATAAACATGCAAGCAATAACTTAATACTAATGACCAAAAAAAAATCTGTACTGAGTAATTCATAAAGCCCACACTCTTCTGTTTGCAGATCAAACTACAGCACTGTATTTAATTTCTATCACAATTTTCCAAATACAAGTCCATGAATAAATTCCTTTCTTTTTACACAGTCAAGTAGATTTTTTACTAACTTTATATATATTATAGCTTCCTGTTGGAGAATTAAGCTGTGAGGTTATGTTTAACCATTAATATTCTCTCTATTGTAAGTAAAACACATTGGGTGGGGGGTTTTGGATTTTCATCTCTACACTTGCTTTTTGCACACACTTCAGCAGTCATTGCAATTTGGGATATTTAACTGTAATTCAGTCTGCCCAAATGAAGAGTGAGTTAAATGTATTACTTGTTTATCCTGTATTGTTAATGTAAGATTTGTTCAAAAACTTTTGTATAGTATTCATTCTATAATGTGTTCACTATTTGCTTATGAAAAAAAATTTTGATGTGAAATTTCAAATATGAAATTCTCATGTGCCACAAACATTTAATCATGCATACATCCTTTTGTACATAGTGGTTAAGTCAGCCACACACTTGCTACATCTGAAACGGCAACTTCATTCATGCAAATAGTTTTTTTTTTTTTTCACCTACATTAAACTATGGATACTGAAAAGTGTTCAGTATAGTCATTTTTACCTATTCATAATTGAAATTTTGCATTTACAATTTTTATATGTTGATCAGGAGTGAAATTTACATAAAGAAAACAAATTTTCATCTCCACTTAACCTGCATCCTATATTATATTTTTCTTTCTACAGGTATTTTAAGTGTTTGTAGCAGCTTTGATTTTTTTTTTTTTTTTTTTGCTAGCAAAGTATCACACTTTTAACTGCTGCCTTGATCAGTACAAGTGACTTTTCATGTGTCTCAAAGTTTCTTTGGTGTAGGTACATTTTCTATAATGTAGAACCTGTAATTTGTGAAAGTTATGCTTTTAAATTACATGTGGTGTTCAACAGTCTGTGATATAAACAATGCAATGACTATTTTTTGTGATAATTGGATCATTTGGTCAGAAATACAAAGTGCCTTTGTCTCTGCGTTCTGTGAGGCACTTGAACAGTGTATGTCTTCGTAAATGCTCACGAAGGCTGGAAAAACTGGTGGTCTTCTTGATAAACATTCCAGCAACTGACCTTGAGATGAATAAGACCCTCCGCTGAGAATGCTGAATGTCACACAAAAGATTGGACTTAGTGTGATGGTCACTTCATCTTTTTGAACATGTTGCTACCAGATTTACAACTTTGAGACTTGTATGTAGTTAATGACATTTATTCAGTAAACCTAATAAAGTCTGTTTTTATTGTAATTTATCCCCTTGAATGTCATTCTTTACATGTTTTTACACTGTCACAGCAGAACAATTATGGCCACCTACCTAGTATTGCATAGGTCTTCAGGATATGTTTCAGGCAGCACTTACATGATCCAGTAGACATTTGAGGACTGGCACCACCAGTCCTCAAATGTCTACTGGATCATGTAAGTGCTGCCTGAAACATATCTTGTGCTTGTACACAACAGATGTATTCCCAAATGGGTTAACACAAGGTGATATGGAAGTTCATCATTTATGCAAAAGGTTATTCAAACGAATAACCAAATTTCCATGTTGTGTCACTGTTTCAGGTATCCAGTGTTTACGACCAAATTGCTTTCAAACTTGCTGGCAAACTACCCAAGCTCTGTCATTCATGATTCTCATGGCAGATAATTTGGGCACAACATTCCCACTTGCTCACATAAGTGATGCTACTTTTTACCTCAACAGGTGTCACAGTAATGGCAGATTGAGTTAATTATTATTTGCTGCAGTAAGAGTGAAGCATTCGTGATGAAGAGTAACTTTTCGTGAATGAATCATTTGGTAATGGTCCATCACTGTATGGAAGTCATCCTTGTGTTCCTCTATGCAGTCCTGGACAGTATTAGTCATGTGACATGGTGTGCTGTTGGACAAACCACCTCCTGTCTGTACCAGTGTGGTCACTGCCTCTTTTTCTCAGCTGTTCACTTTACTACCATTGATCTACTTGATGCATTAAAAAAACTGGTTTATCAGAGATGACAACATTTTTTCCTTGTCCAATCCTAATGTTTTCTGGTAAAGTTCAGTCATTGTTGCCAATAGCATCTTTACACTGTAGGTTCATATGGTGGGATAGTTGCACTGTGAAATATCTCCACTATATTCCCTAGTTCAAAGTTTCTTCCCTTACAACCACCATTTCAGAAATAACAGGTGGGGGAGGGGAGTATGTTTTGTGTTTTGCTCCTTAAGTGTCAGCTGAACAGATTTGGATGACCAGACTGGGAATTTCAGTCCTGTGGTCCAACATAAGCACTCGTATCTCAAATTTTGCCAAAAGAATGTTAAAATTCCATTCATAATTAAATGTAGCACCAAATAATTGATTTTTTTTTTTTTTTTTTTTTTTGTCAAAACCATTGTCACAAGGATCATTCTGGAAGTTGAAATGTGCATGTGTCACATAACAATTTTCCCATAAAAGTTTGTTACTGTTCACATACTGCACAATGATATTTTCTCCTTGAGTAGATGCATTTTTAAGTTCACTCATGAATTTTACCTGTGAACAGTTTCTTTTAAATGTTGAGGGCACAGATTTTGGAATATTTCTGCACTCTAGGGGGAGGGGGTGATGAACCATCCCAGCAAGTACTAATGTGTCCAAGATTACAAAGCCACCCCACCCCACCCCACCCCACCCCACCCCGGTGGCTTCTGATAATTCGTCCGGAAAGGGGTCTGGGTTTGAATCCCGGTGAGGCAGGGATGTTGTGTTTGTCTTACGGCATTGGCTCTCTCCCTTCCCTGAAACCAATGGCTCTAAATTAGGGACTGACTATTGCTTATAGCCCATAGAGTTGCTCAAGGTGGTCGTTAAACCTCAAAAAAAAAAAAAAAAAAAAATTACAAAAGGATGGTAGGGCATACCAATGACCCACTTCTAGATGTAGTTAGCTTTAGCTTAATTTGTAACAGCAGGCTTGGCCCAGTGGAACTTTTCCCTGTGTAAGTACAAAGAACTTTCCTATGCTAATTCAGAGCAAATGACCATTGTGTAGACTGAAGGAATAAAAGCTAAAATATTTATTCATAGAAATGGACCAATCTACAGCATTCTTGCTTCCAGAAAAATGGAAATTTCTGACGCAGAAGCAACAGTTTGAAAAGTTTGTGTAGCTCAGTAGTTACCAAGCCCAACATGCTTACAAAACAAAACTATCAGACTTGAAGCACATTCTGGTTTTCTCAACATTGCATCAAATAATAATAATAATAATAATAATAAAAAAATTGGTTTCCTGTTACCAATGGAAATCTTTACATTTCTGTTGAAGGGATGAAATATACTTATTTGAAAGTTTTAAATTTGCTTCCGATTTTTACAAATTTAACCAGTGTTTATGCGCATGTCCCATTTCGATTTGATACTTCTTGTTTTAACAAGGAAGTTGTTTCAATTTGTAATTAGATAGGTGAGGTTTTGAAACAAGATTGCTCTGCAAAACACAGAACAGTTTAAAGGTCTATAAAAAATTTGAACAGAAGGCTTTGCCAACTTTTTTCAGTTTTTGGCTCAACATGGCTGGGTGAATAATTCCCACTGCAGAGGAAGTCTCAAGTAAAAAAAAAAAACTCTTGTCATGTTTGGGAATCTGGATGCTGAATTATGTTGTGTAGTTTCAATAATTCAACCAGAATTTTGAAAACTTGTCCAAACAAAGAATGAAAATGGTCACAAGGTCTGGTCAGTTTTCCATAATTTTTTTTAAAGCAAAAGAGGAGAAACTCTAAAATGAGTGATTGTTGTGTTAAAAGATTGTACAATCTTTTAACACAACAGTTTTTGAACTTAACTTTGCCATACTTGTGGTTGGAAAATGTTTAGTATGTCATAATGGAAAAAACATTTCAGACAGAACAGATTAAGAAATAAAATACACTCAATGGACAAAACATTAGAGATACATACTGTATAGTGTGTTGGTCCTCCTCTAGTATGAATAACAGCCTGTACACCAGTGCTGAGGCGAACCGGGCTTGGGCTGCATTATACTTACTGGAGATTGGACTCTGGAGGGCTCAGTCTCTAAGAGAGGGAAAGAATTTTCTTCCTTAATGTGATTTTGTATGATTTAGCACATGAAACTATTTATACACCTTCTGGTTGTTAAATAGAATTAGACAACTGGGTCTAGATGGAGAGTGGGAAACTCAACATGGCTATCTATTCATTTATTGTATATATCTTTCAACTATACAATTGTGATATTTTGTACTGTTTTTCACATTGTATTAATATCAGAGTGCTTGTGGAAACTTAATCATCTTTGTCTGACCTTGAATTATTACGGTTGAGTGTCACTGAATATTAAAAAAATTAAGGTAAAATATTATATAAATAAAAGCTGTAACTCATGTTTTCATTTTCCTGGAATACTTCGGGATATTGCACTTTAACTTTTCTAAGCAGAAATATGCTTCAGACGTCTTCTGTTAACATTTTTAGTTGCCACTTTGCAAAGATATTCCACTTGGTAAATTGAGAAACCACTCCTCTTAGTGAATCACGATTCAAATCATAAAAAACTTCAATATAAAATGAAAGCATATATATTTTATTGATTTTATTTTATATTGAAGTATTTTATTGATTTGAATCACAATTCACTAAGAAGAGTGGTTACCCACCTTTCTCAACTTACCAAGTGTAATATCTTTGCAAAGTGACAACTGGAAATGCTAACAGAAGACTTCTGAGCAGATTTATGCTTCCAACAAGTTAAAGTGCAATATCCCGAAGTATTCCAGGAAAATGAAAACGTGAGTTACAGCTTTTATCTATATAATATTTTACCTTAATTTTTAATATTCAGTGACTTTAAACAGTGATAATTCAAGGTCAGACAAAGATGATTAAGTTTCATGCAAGCACTTCGATATTAATACAACGTGAGAGACAGTACAAAATATCACAACTGTATAGTTGAAAGATGTATACAATAAATCTTATAACCATGTAATGAAGTTCAACACCAAAGTGTGTTCGAAGAACTAATTAAAATGGCTATTCATTCTATGTCTGTCGATAGTATACTTACGGTATACCCTTGATATGGTTGCCCTCGCGAACCCTAGGGTTATTACCACTTGGGGATAGAATGACCCATCTGTCTTGCACCGACAGTGCGTCCACAATCAAAGTTGCTCAGATCACTATGTTCATCAATTGCAATACCCTGTGTTCAGTTTGAGTCTGTTCCTCTGTGCAGAGGGGGGTTCTCATCACTGCAATCTCTAAGTGTACAGGACATAGTGATTTGTGACTCTATGAAGTTCTGGCATACCTATATCACTTTGTTAAAAATAACAAGAGGTCTAGAAACTGAGAAAAGAGGAACTACATCAAATGATTAGGTCTGGGTTTTATTCCAGGAGTGGTAAATGTGTACCAAGTCCTGATTGGTAGGTTTTCTACCCTAAAATTTAATAAGTGAAATTTTACATATTGAGTTGATTCTAAAGTTCATGCCGTTTTATTTCACGAATATTTCCCAGATTAGTAGTCATGGTGCAGATGGCCAGTTGTATATCAAAATGTAGCCAGTAATTGCGTGTATCTAAATCATGTTATATTGTTTGATTGTAGCTAATGGTTTTTAGGTCCAGAAGTATGGAGTGTCAAGTAGAGAGGAATGATCATTTCTGACATCTGCTCCTCTAAGAGTTTAACAAGGGATCCACAGCTGCCGAGTCTACATGACAAATTTGTTCTGTGTATGGGGAGAATGCTATTGCACTGAGGACAGCGTGCAAAAGGGTTTGAGCAGTTCCGAGGTGGCAATTTTGACCTCAACGACTCCCCAGGCTCAGGGCGTTCATCTCACTTTGATGAGAATCATTTGAACCATCTCTTCCACTTGGGCCCATGTCAAACCACACTCAAATTGGCCACTGAGATGGACTGTGATCAGGCCATCATGGTGCGACACCTGGAACGTATGGGAAAGGTCCAGAAATTGGGGTCTTGGGTGACTCTCACTGAAGACAAGAATCAGTGTGTTGCCATATGTGGTTCCTTGCTCGCCCGTTATCGCGAATGTTCTGAGCAATACAAACCCTTTCTGTCACGTATTGTTACTGAAGATTGAAAGTGGTGTCTGTACGTGAATTTCAGGCATAGGAGGGAATGGTACCCACTCCACATCCAAAACATGACCTTCATCCTGCGAAGATCATGTTGTGTGTCTGGTGGGACATGGAAGGCATTATTCACTGGGAAATGCTGCCGAGGAATCGGACCATCAACGCTGCGCTCTCTTGTGAGCAACTCCGCCGTGTGGAGGGAGCAATTCAGCAGAAACGGCCACATCGGCGCCATGGTGTCCTTCTTCAACATGATAATGCACGCCCTTACAGTGCAAACATGACCAAAATTGCCATTCAGGGCATGAAATGGGAGATCATTCCACATCCGGCATATTCCCCAGATGTTGCCTCTTCAGACTGTCACTTATTCCGATCTCTGTCGAATGCACTCCGTGGCAGAACGTTCAATAATGATGTTGATCTACAGAATTTCGTTAATGATTTCTTCACAGCAAAACCTGCACGTTTGTTCAAGAATGGCATTTCAGACTTATCCAGACATTGGGACACCATCGTAAACAATGGGGGAGGGGGAATACATAGTTGATTCAGTTTTCTCTTCTGATGTAATACGCTCCTGACAGTGTGGTGAAAAAACAACAACAAAAAAAACTGCATGAACTTGTGCACGAACCCAATATTTCCATATTTACTTAATTTATAGAATAACAATTTACCTTTCTGAGAACAGAATCCACTACATGCAGATTTATTTTGGGAAAAATTTATATCGAAGTATTTTAAATACAGTATAACATTTGGATGCCGGCTTTGAAATGTTGACCTGTAGACTGTCGGACAGGATGCATTATAAAATTTAGCAGCTTACATACCAACAATTGAGATATTTACCAAAAGCACTCTTGCATCTTTCCTGACAGTTTACAAAGTTAAGCAGTTTGTATACCAGCATAAAAAAAAAAAGTGCAGCCACATTTCCTCAATTAGCATATGGTTTGGAGATTTAAAGTTGAATAGTCTTAAATAACAAGTATTGTAAATGCTAATGCAAATTTCACAAACTGCTGTATAAGTAAATATTTAGCCCATGAAAGAGATTTAATCCCCCTCCCATTGGGGGATAAAGCATAATTCATAACCAGATTACATATAGTAAATAAAATTACTTAAAAAAACAGTTTAAAATTTCCTAGTCTTTATTTTGATTGTCCCTTGTCTGAAACAAAAACTTTAATGCAATCTATTATGTACTCTATAATATTTTTTTTTTGGGGGGGGGGGGTGACAATCACCATGAGCAACTCAGTGGGCTATAAGCAGTCTCCTGTCCCTAATTTAGGGCCACTGGTTCTAGTAAGGGGAGGGAACCAGTGCTGTTAGACAAACACAACATCCATGCCTTATTGGGATTTGAACCCTACCCAGCTCAGACAAATGATCAGCAGAGTGCTTAGCCTACTTTGCCACTGTGGTAGCACCCTATAAAACCTATATCATCAACAGATAAACTTGACTTAAGCTTTCCTCAACCCCTTAAGGCTGTGTTTGAATGAGTGAGAGAGAAATTCTCTCCTATATCTGCAATGTAAATTCTTTTGTACGCATTTTCTCGACTTTGTAATGTTTGAGCACAAATAAAAATGACTTATAGCTAATATGTACCACAGTTATTATTCCGAAAAAAATTGTTAGAATTTTTTTTTAAAAATCAATTTATCTGACTCGAAAGTATTCCAATTTGGGCACTAGATGGCACAATAAGTTGGCTTGGCATTGTTTCTGCGTGGAAGAAACAATCTCTCACTTCTGTCTGATTTTTTTTAACTATCTAGGCCAAATAGAAATAATTAAACACAGCCAAAAGTGAGACTGGAATCTTGTCTCCCATAAATCAATTTAAATTCTAATGTACGTTAATTTCTTGAAGAGAAAATGTGCACATTAGCAGAGAACCCCTGAATGTGAGCTATGGAAACACCTGCCTACCTACTAAGCTCCACATCCAAATAAAGTCATTGGTTAAAATGTAACAGCACATATTTTGTCTTTTCATTGTGGAGCCGACGAGAGACTGCTTGCATTCTGAATATGATGAGGTCTGCAGTAATTTGCGTTGATGCCAACTTCTGGGACAGTCCCTCAAGGCGTAAAAAGCCACACCCAAGGAGTGATTTTTTTTGCATCATCTATCGCAGAAGATGAACCCTAACAATTATTTAAAGACAGCCAGAATTCTACACATGGAAGGCTTTACTTTCTACCTTTGACTGGGTGGTCCTTTCAGTGGGTAGACGGTGTAGCCAAGATCCTATAAACCAGGATGCCTGATGCTATTTACCAGTATAGGTATTTTCTGTACCATTCAATGCTTTGAAGAATCTCAGAACTTGTTCGTGTTAAATCCATTTAAGGGTGAGAAATTCATCCATGTAAAAATATACATATGTTTGTTACATTTTCATAACAATGGTATAAACTTGAAAGATTTTAACTACAGTAATACAAATGAAAATGAGCACTTACATGATTACATAGTAGCAGCAAATCCTGTGGAAACATAAAAAAAAAAACTGGATCTAATGTTTTTTATTCCATTAATTTTTTGCTGCATAACTGCATTATTAAATGCCTCTTCATTGCTGTAGTCTGTTGCTCCTAAAAAAAAAAAAGTTAGTAAAATCGTGCAATGCATTGATTATTATGATACACCTTCCAACATACCAGAAATCATTACTCAAGTTATGAGGATAATGGCTGTGGAATAAATCTCCCTCCTGTGCCATGACCGTTGACTCCATTTCGATGATATTCAACAGTATACCTCCGGAACAACATGATAAAGTTTGTCACAATCGAAGCATGTTTACGCAAGTTTATGACACATGGATCCCGCTTCCATGACCTGACCTTTGATTCTATTTCGTTCATTTTCAATAGGGTTCGTCTCCAGGTTGTCCCCTACCACATACTAAAATTTCATCGAAATGGAACCATTTTTACATACATTATTGTACGGACAGACAAATCTGTAGCATATACGCTTCTTCAAACAAAGGTTGGAAAGCGTAAAAAAAAAAAAAGAGTTGGATATTTTCTGTATAAACAGTTGCTGCACTGCAGATGACAGTGGCCAAGTGTTCTCATCTCCAGCTTTCTTCACTGGCCTTTTTGCCTAGAAGTATGTTGCGTGTTTTCAACCCTTCTCACAAAATACTCCCAAGGTATAGATAACTGGAAAGGGTGGTGGTGCTACTTGCACAATTTACTTGTTGAGAATTTGATGTAGCCCATCCATTATATTGCTTTTTTTTTTTTTTTTTTTTTTGATTGGAGGTTTAACGACCACCGTGAGCAACTCAATGGGCTATAAGCAGTCTCCCGTCCCTAATTTAGGGTCACTGGTTCCAGGGAAGGGAGAGAGAGAGCCAGTGCCGTAAGACAAACACAACATCCATGCCTCACCGGGATTCGAACCCGGACCCCTTACCATTATATTGCTGTTCTATCAACATTGTTTCACTAGCACACCAAGATTTCCCTACACTGTTGCAATTTCTTCCTGTATGCCACCATTTCTGATCCTCCATTCCAGGACTACAGACATATTTAATGAGGATTTTTTTTTTGTTTTTGTTGTTGTTACTTCGCTCGTCAGAAGAGTTCTTAGCTTTTCTCTCCCTCAACAAATCTGGGGATTTCATTAATTTATGTTAGTTAAAAGCAATCAAATTAGCTTTGAATTAATATTCTACTAATAAAAAATTCAGATTTGCCTGCTAAATCTGGGATCTTATTAAATATGGGCTTGTAAGTGGGTTATACATACTCTATTTTAAGAGAATCCAATTTTTAATCTGTATTATTTTTGTAACAGAGAATGAAATATGTGCAAAACCAGTTAAAAGATAAACAGCCAAAGCAAACCTTTACACTTCTGCCTCTCCCACTAATTTATATTTATTTTGTGGATGTCATGAAGTGCAGTGTACAAAAAAAAACAGCTTTCCCCTGTGCTTCTGTTTTGTAGAAAAGGTAAGTATCTTTCTTGCTGGTTTTACAAATGAAATGGCAATAACAAAGGGAAAATGTGCAGTCTAAACCAGAAGTTTCCTGGGTTGAGTGGAAATCAAAACATCTCAGAATTACAATCTTAAGTATTTTTGACTTCAGGCTGCAGCAGATAAATATAAATTTGACTAACAAATTTTAAAATGTCACCTACCACAGGATAAGAGTGCAGAATCGAGTTGGCATCATAAAAATTGGGACACCCTAGGCAAGATTTTTTTTGTGTGATTTGCGTTTTCAATGTGCTTAGGGTTAAACCTTCAGTTATGTGATCAAAAGTTCATGCAATCTCAATCACAAAAGCAATGTACAGTGACATTTGCAAATAAGCACACTGTGGGTAACATTTGGAGAAGTTTAGAAGAGATTACAGATAAAACTTAACAGGGATTTATACACACACACACACACCCCAACACACCACTATTTGGAGGTGTGACATACACAGAGGTATGTACACTGCTGGACAATTGCTAAGGACGGATCATAAACGGCTATATAGCGCATAAAAAAGTAAGTGTGGTTGGATGCCAAGTGAAATAAATTAATGTCAGAATGCCAGGACATTACAAGAAAGACAATTTATTGTGCTCTGAAATCCAGAAGGCTTTGGAACGTGTTCAAGGGACAAACAGGCCATTTTGTGCAGAATACGTAAACGTGATAAAAATGCAATTACCGTCCACAGGCGTTCCGGCGTAAGATGTCAATACGAGATATGGCCACCATGGAGGGCGATGCAAGATTCCACACGTCGTGTCATGCTTTGCACAACATTATCAAGCAGCTGTTGGGATAATTTATCCCATTCCTCTGTTAGTGCACGGATGATTGTGTCCTTGTTTATTGGAAGGCATTGGCGATCAGCAAGACTCCTCCCCAAAGCTTCCCACACATTTTCAATGGGATTCAGATCTGGAGAACGTGCTGGCCATACGAGGCGTTGAATATCCTCGCTCTCAAGACACTCCTGGACAGCGACTGTTCGATGACATGTTGCGTTGTCGTCCATGAAAATGAATCTATCACCGACAGCACCACGGAACATGCAAACATGAGGTAGCAGAACATCATTAATGTATCGTTGGCCAGTCATAGTCCCAGTTGGAAGCTCATAGAGGGACGTACGGCCATTGATCATGATGCCAGTCCATACCATGACACTACATGTCGGATATCGGTCCCTTTCCTGTATGTTTGCTGGACAATATGCAGTACCACTATCACGCCAGATCAGTTGTCGTCGACAATCAGACGATAGACTGTATCTACTCTCATCTGAGAAGAGGACAGCAGACCAGTCGTTATCAGTCCAATTGCGATGTTGATGGCACCATTGCAAACGGGCGGTACGGTGACGTCTGGACAATGGGATGCACACAACAGGACGGCGGGCGTATAGTCCTCCTTCATGCAAACGTCTGGCGACAGTTTTTCTGGAGATCCGCTTGCCAGTAGCAGCCATAAACTGATTTGCTACCTCACTAGCTGTGCTGCTGGTGTCTTTTTGTTGATAGCACTATGTACCGATCTTCTGCAGGTGTCGTACTGCGAACACGACCTCCTCCGTGATGTTTGCTACACTCTCCATTTGTTTGAAATGATTTCCAAAGCCTTGAAACAACACTGTGGCTGACGTCGAACTCCCTGGCAACATCTGTTATTTTTCGCCCTTCTTCAATCTTGCCAATAATACGGCTACGCGTAAAATCATCTAGGTGATGTCGGGAAGACATACTGAAACTTGCAAGTTCGTCAATTGATTCTTTCCCTTTCAACTTTGCGTTTGAACAACAGCGGTCAATACGCGTCAAATCCTTTATATCTCTTATCAGCGCTATGACGTCACGAACAAGTTCGGCTATCCAAAATTTGCATACCCACAACACGTCTTACTGTATCCGGCACTTTTGCTAATTTCCACATTTTCCTGCCTTCCATTTTATGGTTGCCATCGTTGCTATTGTCATCCGTCCTTAGCAATTGTCCGGCAGTGTATAATCACGTATGCTTTTCCATTTTTAAATATTAATAGTAATTTTTTACGCTTTCCAACTGTAGGTTGAAGAAGTGTAAGAAACGTATATGCTCCAGCTTTGTCCGTCCGTCTGTCGGCACGATAACTCGCGTACAAATGGTTCGATTTCGATGAAATTTTAGTATGTGGTAGGGGACCACCTGGGGCGAACCTTATTGAAATGGATGAAGTGTGGTCAAAGGTCAGGACATAGGATCGGAATCCATTCGATCGCCCTTATGCGTTATTATAACTTAGGTAAAAATGCTTCGATTGAGACAAAACATCATGTTGTTCCGGAAGTATACTTTACTGGTTCTGTTGAATATCATCGAAATGGGGTCAAAGGTCAGGTCATAGGAGCAAGATTTATTCTACAGCCATTATCATCATAACTTGAGTAATGATTTCTGGTATGTTGCAATGCGTATCATAATAAATGCATTGCATGATTTTACTAACTTGTTTATTTCCTCATAGCATTGTCGTCTATATTAGTTAGGACCTTAAGTTTTTACATTGCATA
Organism: Macrothele yani; assembly: GCA_039090855.1. Taxonomy (NCBI): domain Eukaryota; kingdom Metazoa; phylum Arthropoda; class Arachnida; order Araneae; family Macrothelidae; genus Macrothele; species Macrothele yani. Next base: position 18,734,013 of record CM077006.1, on the reverse strand, counting down.
ACTAATATGCATTTTTTTTATTTTAGTTTTAAGTCATTAAGATACTGTTGGGGGTGTAACTAAATCAATTTTTGCCTAGGAGTGCCTAACTACCAGTGGCGGCCCGTCAGATGAGGCAAGTGAGGCGCCGCCTCACCTGAAATTCCGCAGAATGAGAAGTGAAAAAAAAAAACTTCGGTCAGTAACAAAGATATAAGAACTTTGCAGGATAAATGAAACACTGAAATTTACATTGTGATTCATGAATTAGGTTAAAAAAAGGCTTTCAAGAAGAGGAATGAATCATTATTTTTGCAAAGCAGCTGCGTGTTTTAAGCGCTTAGAGGCGACCGGCTGAGTCGTCTCGATGAGAAGCCGGTTTTGGGAACTGGGGATCAGAGAAGAGCCCTACAGAGTGAACCCCCCACCCCCACGGTCTACCTAAGGAGGTGCCGGACTTCCAGTAAGAGAAAGGAAATTTCTGAGGCGACCCTCCATTTCGCTTAAACTAGAATCGCATCTCTGCTGTTATTGGAGAACCCAAGGATTGTGTATCCAATGGGCGCGGGATAATGAGCAGATGACCTTGGTAAAAAATGGTTTTACAGGCGATGACGCCGTTCGCCTCTATATGCTTTGGAGTAGGATGATTTCTACGTAGCTTTAACTATTCGTCAGAGTGTATTTGAGTCTAACTTTTTGTAGTGTGTTTTCAATCCTCTCTTCTGCGGGTGTTGGCTAGTTCATTGTAATGTTGAGTTTTTCTTCTTTTTTATTTTGTTATTGTTACTAAACAGCATATTTTGATTTTGGTTGGAAAATATGAATGGCCCAACAAACGACGTGATTTGTGTTCTGGAAGAAATTCCTTTTAAACACTGGAAAGATTATGATAAAAGGGATGTTCTCATATCTGGAAGACCGACACCTATAACAAGTTCAATATCTAAAGATAAGAAGTGCGGCAAATCGTTTTTTAGGTCTTTCAATAAATCATGGTACGAGATTTTCCCCTGGCTTTCTGGTAGCTATTACAAGCAAACTCTCTTTTGCTGGCCATGTTTACTTTTGAGCAATAAGAAAAATGTGTGGAATACAACGGGTTATTTTGATCTGAAAAACTTTTCTCGTAGTGCAAAATTGCACGAAAGCTCTAAAGAGCATATAACTAATCACGTAGGTCTGAAACGAATGGAAAAAAATATAAACACTATTTCTGATATGCTCAAAGAAAATGCTGCTCTTCATAAAGCTAAGTGTAATGAAAAGGTCAGACTAAATAGGCTTTTTATGGAACATATAATCGATTTAGTTGTCGTTCTAAGCAAGCAAGAGCTGCCTTTTCGAGGACATGATGAATCTATTTCCTCATTAAATAAAGGTAATTTCAAGGAAATGTTCCATTTGTTACTTCGTAGGAGCACCCCAGAATTAAAAGCACATTTTGAAGAAATACGAAGCTTATTTTCTGGACAATCTAAAACGATACAGAATGATTTACTGGAGTGTATTCATGAATATATAAACGAATGTGTTAAAAGCGAAATTAATGAGTCAAAAAATTTTTTCAGTGCAAGTTGACGATACAACTGATATTACTCAAAAATCACAGTGTTCAATAATTGTCAGATACATATTGGACTCAAATTGTGAAGTAGTTGAGCGCTTCCTTGGTTTTTATGATATCAGCACTGACAGGACTGCTGTGGCACTGTATGATCTGCTAGCATCGGTTTTGGAGGAGTTTGATTTTAAATCAAAGTTAGTAGGCCAGTGTTATGATGGTGCAAGCGTTATGGCTGGAGAGTTGAGCGGTCTGCAGAAAAGAGTCAAGCTAGAAGCCCCGCAAGCTTTGTTTACCCACTGTTTCGCCTACCGCCTTAACCTTGTCCTACAACAGGGGTGCAAAAGTATTGTAAAATGTCGCATATATTTCGCAACTGTATCCAGCATGCCCTCATGTTTTCATAAATCTGCCAAGAGAACCCACGTAGCAGATTCAGTTGTTGGGAAACGGATTCCTCAAATAGCGGAAACACGTTGGGCATCACGTTCGCAAATTTTGCGTTTAATTGTAAGCGAATGGGGCAAACTAAAGAATGTGTTTGAAAACATAATGAATGACCCGGAATCAACGGCAGAATCAATCAACGGAGCCATAGGATATTTGAAAAATTTCACTAATTTTGAATTTGCTTTTTTATCACTGATTTTTGATGACATTTTTGGAATTACGGATGTACTGTTTTGATGTTTTACAAAAAAAGACTTTAGATATCAGTTATTGCCAAAGACAAATTAAACAATGTTGCGAACGAATAAATAAGAAAAGGAATGTAACCACTTACTTGAAACATTTCAGTGAAGCAATTAGTTTGAGTGGAGGTCCTAAATGTCGCCAAAAGAAACATTTGACTGAAGAAGAAGTAGAAAACTATTACAAAATTTTGTTTTACGAAATCGTTGACAGCATAATAGTCCAAATAAATACCAGATTTGAAGATATGGGAAAGCTCGAGTTTCTGCAGCTAGTTGACAGCTCAAAATACCATAGTTATTCAGAGTCATTTCCATCCAGTGCCCTTAACACTCTCAAAAAATTTATCCAAACATTTTTACAGACACACAACGACTAAAAAACAAATTAGATTGTTTATATAATGATCACAACTTCAGGGAACTCAGTGTTCAGAAAACCTTGAAAACAATGAAAGAAAACGAGCTGAAAGATGTGTTGCCAGAAGCCTACAAATTATTTTCTCTTGTATTGACACTGGCATCAACAAGTTCTTCTGCTGAAAGGAGTTTTTCTTGTTTGAAGAGAATTAAGACTTACCTCCGTAATACAACGGCACAAGATCGTGTCTTCACTCGCTAAAATTTCAATCGAGAAAGAATTGCTGAACCATCTAATGTCCACTCAACCATTTTATGATCTGATCATAGACAAATTTGCAGCCAAAAAGGATCGCAGAATTGAACTTATTTATAAAACATAAACTGAAAGCATTCTGTTCGAGACCAAAGCAAATTAATATCGTATTATTCTGTTTTTAATTCCAGGTTTAAATTACCTAATACTTTTTTTATATAGAAATGTGCTTCCTTAACTTGACTTCTTCTGTACATAGTTATCACGAGCCTGGACTTCAGTTTGTGACCCGTGCTAAATGCACCTTCACTAATATGCCAATCGAACTGTGACTTTTATTCAAGCTCAAGAAACATTTCGTGAGAAAACAATTTCTATTCAAATGATTTACTTTGAATTTTTTAAGAAGTGGATCTCCGACTGGCGTTGGGATGTGAGTGACGCATTGACTAGCTAAAGAAACCGCACAAATTGCGTATTTTCGCTCAAGTGTATTACATAAAAGAATACAGGTGAAATATTTCTTTCTTTGTTGTAAAATTATCGAATAATTGTTTTCATAAAAATATTGTTGCAAAGGTAGCGTATATTACACACACACACACATATATATATAGTGGTATATGCACATTTTCCCTCTAAAATTTTTGGATTTTTTCGTGAAGAAAGACTCCCACGCCGTGTTTCATATATTTCTATAATTTTATTCCATTACTGTTGAATAATATTTGTATATAAGGGTTAAATGGCATGGGCTGAAGCCCTAAGGGATGGGGTTTGCAGCTGTTTATAACAAGGCGCCTTCCCGAGACCAATGGCTTAACGAGACTTCCGAATCTCAGTGGATTTTAATGATTCAGCCGACTCGAACCCAGGACTTCAAAGATATCCGATGGGTGATACTGCCTTTGACATGAAACTTTTTGAGGGGGGAAGGGTTCTGCACTTCTGCTGTATAACTGTGTATAAGTACATGTAACAATTTGGGGGGGGGGGCGCTTCGACAAATATTTTTCTATTGGTACGTACGCACATCTTGAACATTAATACAAAACGAAGCTAATTTAATAAAATGAAGAAAATGCAATAAATTATAGTTGTTTTTATAAAAATTTAATAAAGCAACTTCATTGGCCGCTTTGCTTTACTTTCTCTTCTATTATCAAGAAATTACATTGATATTATGTATCAATGTAATTTATTTGTATTACATAGTAAGTTATGTAAAAATCAATGAATTTAAATAGGGAAATTATCTATAAAACGTACTTAGAAAAAGCTAACTGTCTCGCCTACTTAGGGGGTGCAAACCACGACCCCCCCGGCTACGCCACTGATATATATATATGTTCATATAACGTTATACGAATTTATGTATTTTTCAATAACATATGTTTTACTGATTTACATCAAGACCGTTCGCCTCACCAGCATTTTACACCACGAGCCGCCACTGCTAACTACTGATACCAGGGCTAAGAGGCAAAGTAAAAATCTAGAACAAAAGTGCTGTCTTTACATATCCTTTCTTAAAAAAACGTTAACATTTCTTTGATGAAATAATTATTTGGACATAGAAGAGCATACTTACAAGAATGATAGGGGGATGAGGCTCTTCATACACGCCTATTTTGTTTCACTTCAAAAATTGTTAAGGTGAAAAAACTTCTCCATACAAATTGCTCTGAAAAAAAGAGTTGCCTTGCGAGTTCCTGGAGCACCCTTGCAGTGGTGACCGCAACCGCTCAAAACTGGGTGGCCTATTTAAAGGGAACTAAGTATCATGGGCGCATAAATTTTGGCAAAAAATAATTCTGTTCATGCGGATTTTACCCGACGATAATGTCATCCCTAGTAAAAAAAAAATAATAATAAATAAATCCAGGTGCATACCGTACATACGTAGCGTTCCTTCAATGTATGTAGTATGGGAACCATGGATATGAATCTGCATGGCAAGTTACTATTTCTTCGCAATTTTAATTTACGTAGTTTTTACCTTTCTTTCCTTTTTTTTTTTTTTTTTCTTGTCCTCCTCATATGCAGGAATGCTGACTTCAAATCATGGAGGGGGGGTGTCAGGTGTGAAGAGATCAGACATGCATTTTTTATTTTCCTCCTCAGAATGTGAGATCATGTCTTTTCCATTGTGAGGAGGAAAACAAGGGGGTGGGGGGCAAAATAAACCATGAGATTCGGCATATAAACAATTACAATTGCTCATCGGCAAATGTACAAGTAAACAAAATAATATGTTGCTTATTAATATTTTCAAAAATAAAATTTAACTTGCGATTTTATAAAATTAGCCACAGAGATTTTATATCCAAACGTTTTAAAAAAAAATATATGAAAAATTAGCTGGGTTATTGAAACAAAGAACAAGAAGCGCAAAAAATAAAGGTGCTACAGATTATACCTTTATTTTTATTTATCTTATTTTTTATAATTGTTTTAAACATTTACCACAAATCACGAGCCACTAGCATGGGCGGCGGAACCCGATAATTTCGCGGGGAGGGGGGGGTGCAACATTTACGAGAGTTAAAATAGTAAAAACAAAAAACAAATCTGTAGGTTATACAAACAATTACTCTAACAAACCATCTTCAACTATTACCAATTCACTGCTGGATGAAGATTTTTTTCATGTTTTTTTGCGTTGAGCATATCTCTTTCGAGTCATTACAGCATGCTTTCGAATTTCATCCACTCATCTTCCTGGTCTTCTCCTGTCCCTTGGTCAAATCCAAACTAATATAGCAGTTTTTTAACTGTAGTCAGTTCTTCTAGCAATATATCCAGCCTATCGCCCTTTGAGAATTTTTTAACGATCTTTTTTAAAGTGAAAAACACAACGGTGAGCTTAACTTTTCAATTTATTTGCCCAAATTTAATTTTCAAAACTGAAGCGTTTTTCAGAAAACTCAGAAGCGTGGTGACAAGTCTAGCATGTGTCAGGACAAGGCTGAACTGGAGTGTTGGGCATAATTGATTGAATTTAAGAATCGAAAGGTTACAATCGAGAGATCTGACAAATCGAGATATTCATTCGAACGATTTTTAATTATAGAATTCACCGGTAGATGGCGTAATACGCTCAGAGCCGCCTTCTGCGTTTGACAAATCGATGACAGTAAAGACGCCTGAATTTTTTCGAATAGCATAACCTAGCTTAAGAAGTTATAAGGAACACAAGTGATTCTCCCTGCGAGAGATAATTCGATCACGTGAAAAGCGAGTACTTCCGAACCTCTCGAGATGTTTTCGGGTAGACGAGCGATTTTGCTCGGAACCTATGTTCTCGAGAAGAGACTAGCGATTTCACCTTTCGAATGCACTCGTTTGAACCAGACAGCTTATGAGCAATCGAGAGTTCTTTCGAGAGGATTTTTTTTCATTCAAATGAATTTGACGTAAGCGAATGTTTAGAGATATTTTCATAATCGAATGGCCGCCCCCGGTGGCGCACTTTTGGTGATTGGCCAGTGGGCGTTAGGGACGATTTCAGCCGTTAAATGGTACGGCGTCCCAAGGTATAAACATCTCAGTTTTCACGTTGTTTGAATTGCTGGATTATGTATGTTCGTTGTTTTTTCTTGTTTCTTTTTTAAAAAAAACTTAGTTTTAAAACAAAACTGTTGTTTTCACAACAAAATCTAACCCATTTTAAAAATGGTTTACTGTTGTATGCCGATATGCACATCTTCTGAGAAGAAAAACGTGGGATTTTCATTCCATGAGTTTCCTTCAGATCAGAACCTAAAAGCAACTGTTGCTGACAGAAATATCTCGTCAGGATTTTGCTCCAAATGACAAGTTATCTTCAACTATTGTTTGTGGTAAGCATCTTCATTCTGATAATTACGTACCTAATTCAATTTTAGAAAAAAAAAACAAAAAAAAAACAGCTATATAAACTCATATTAAGTAAAATAGTAGGCAAATGTGTAGATTTGCGTTTTAAATTATTTCGTCGGAAAAATATTAGTACCTGGGAAAAGTGCGACGTACAGATTTTAGATTATGAAAATGAATGGCAAATGGGGCAGATATTTTCTGTTTCAAATGTCTTTTGAAGATTTTTATCGTAACATTTACCTGTACGTTCGATACGTTAGGCCTACGGCAGCGTCTCTTCACAACATCGAACTTACTGGTAAATGTTACGATAAAAATATTTAAAAGACATTTAAAATACGAAATTTCTGCATCATTAATTTCCATACTCTAAAATTTGTACGTCGCACTTTTTCCAGGTACTAACATTTTTCCGACTAAATAATTTAAGACGCTAATCTACACATTTACCAAAATCTCAGGCCTAGATCGTTGAAGAATAAAGAAGGAATGATATTTACACCTAAATTACACCAGTTCCTACAGAAAAATTATCTTGCCCAAGTACTACGAATTCAGAATGCAAATATCCATCTGTTCATGTGAATATAAATAAAATCTCAAATGTAAATAATGATACGGAATCAGTTTGTTAATGCGAACTACGTCAATAGATGGCACTGCGTCCCAACTAATCTTTTCTGTTCTCGCTGTTTTTGCTTAATGTTACAGCCTGGTAAGATCCAGTTCAGCCTTGGTCAGGGCGACAAATCTGCAGCGATACATTCCGTCCGTGTAGCTTAGTTGGGAGAACAACTTACACCGGAGACAGGGGGGCACGGACAAATTTTTAAGATGTTTGGTACGAAGAGCCTACCCCTGTGAGGGGACTATGAAATTCCATGGGGGTTCGGACCCCCGTGTCCGCTTTCCGCCACCCATGATCGGGAGGACTTCAGAGAAGCTTCCAAATATAATATAAGAATCATTGATCCTAAACTGGGGAATTCAAACGGTCTTTTGAAGGGCCAGGGGTCTCCCGCCCCCTCCCGAAAGTGTTTAATTTTTTTTGTTTTTGGTTAAAATGCGACTTACATGAGAAAGAAATGGTTTCATTTTTTTTATGTATTTCATTAACCTTTATTTTGCGTTCTGATGGATTCCAACAACTTCCATTTCCCCACCCCTCTCGCGAAAAAAATTCTATATATGCCCTTGTAAAAGACTATCAAATAAAATCCCACATAGCAATTCTTCTCCGGGAATACCACCTACTAGAGACTGACATGCTGCCACCTGTCGGCAACTTATGTAACGCTGACAGGATGCTTAATTGGGGATTCTTGAATACCACTTCTAAGCATTTTGGCTTTCTAATTTCCATAATATTTCCTTTCAATTGAATTTTGACTTACCATTCAGCGGACAAACAAGCATTCAACTTTTATATAATAGATCTCACCTATTTAATTTTCTTGAAAATATGCATGGCTTTTAAAGACTAATTATTTCTTCGCCATATTAAGAGTTCGCCGATAATGCATGGTCATCGTCGCGGGAAACAATAATACTCTGGACCCAGACGACGGATAATGTGATGATTTTTCAACCTAATCGCCAGCCTCGGAGTTCCTACGTCACAAGAAGTGTCGTATCTTCTTTCCTTTGAAGCGCCGTGAAAGTAACTTAACGATAGCAGACGGTTAAGCTTAACGTGGAGGCTCGCGTTCGCTGATGAAGCGAGTGAGGTTACTTTGGGGAGCTTAAAAAAGGTAAATCCGTCGTCTATCTGATTTTTTTTTTTTTTTCATAAGCCTTGTTTCCTCTGAACTGAAGATTGTATTGAAACCACTTTTATGGAGATTCGTCGAAACACAGAAGAGAAATGCATTAGAGAAGCTTCAGTCTTTAGAGTCGAGTGATACTAAAGTTATTTATGACTTAACGGAATGGCATTCAACCCATCGCTTCAATGTTTTATTAAAACAAATCTTGCACTTCAGATTTGCAAAAATGTATGTAGTTGTAAACTTATTTGCAAAAGATTTTTTAAATATATTTCATCAAGTTTTCAAGCCTTTTATGTATCTCGTGAGAAAGCATAAATGCACAAAGCGTAGCTTGTATCGTTTAAGACTTATGTTAATTACTTTGTCAGCCGAACCAGGACCCGATTGACTCACCCGGGGGCTAAGGAAATGGACGAGGCTTCTGCCAAAACAAAATTCAAAGTCTCATTTTTACAAAATGAAACACTTGGGATGTGGGCAAGAGGAATTTCGTCCCCCTCTAAATACGTCCTAGTGGCTCTGCGAGAAGTGCCGCCTCCCTGGGCGCCAAGTACACTGGGGTGTCTAGCAACTCTTCTTTCATTTTTATGGAAAAAAGTTGCTCGACCAAAAAGAAAACAAAATTGGACGCTCGTTATACTTTTATTCGGATCCGAATTAAAGTTCTGAAAGTGGTGACATGAGCTTTCACGAAACGATACATATGTTGCTACGTGTAGCACGCAGCTAGCGATCAGCGTACCCTGAAATGAATTGTTTTTTGGCTATATTACATACTTTCAATATTTAGCCACTTTATGCGATAAAGTGATTGCCGATTGACGGATAGATGGCAGCACCTCAGCGCTGAATTCTACCCGTTAGCTCTGGTTTTCTTTCTAAACTGCCTGTTAAAAGGATTTTTTTTTTGTTTGGTTGAGAATCAGAAAGGTAAAACAACGTATATTTCTTCTGAAGAAAAAGCAAATTACGTTTCTTACAAACGGTACAGTTCTTTCCTGGTATGTAATAAATTTAATTTAATTTAATAATTGTACCTGAAATGTTGCCCTTTCCGTTCCACGCCACAGGAATATTAATAGCCAATTTTTACTTTTTCACACATTCTACAGGAAAGTAATACCAAGCGATTCAGGGTGAAGATCTGCCTTGAGAATGACCGGTTTGTGCAAACATTGCTGCCACTAATCTAAAAACATGCTCAACCAGGAACTACTAGCATAACTGATCACGCCCTAGTAGGATCAGTCTGCCAAGCTGTGGATTCCAAGATCTCAATTCCGTGGATCCTAATACTGGTGCTCATACTCAAGGTGTAGTGAATAATTGGCGGTCCCTTAAGCGCACACTTTCAGATGGGACTCACAAAAATCATTTGGCAGACCACTTCTGGAATATTTATTCTGACGGAATTGTAGTCTTTCCTCAGAACACTTCTTTGAGGTGATGATTCGCATTATTAAACAGTTCTTTCCTGGTATGTAATAAATTTAATTTAATAATTGTACCAGAAAGATAGGTTTGCATTCTAACATCTTTTCCGTTCCAGTTAATGTTTCAGAATAGGTACACAAACACAATTAGCATTCAATAAAGGTCCTTTTAGGGGCCAGCCAGAATACTACACAAACACATTCATTATAGAAATAACCCACGCTGCATATTTCATGTGGCCCGAAAGATGGCAGCACGTCATTGGCACCGCGTGCCTTGTATCGGACGATGGGGACTGCAGATGGAAGTTCATCGGTCTTATTCATGCCCGTTCAAAAATCAGAATTTCGATTTTTGCTCTAATTTTACAGTTTTTTTTCAAACGTAACCTTACAAGGAATTAAGACATAGATATCGTTCCAGCACGTCAAAAAAAAAAAAAAAAGTTTCTTATAATTTTTTTATTTTTGATTTATTCTCTGAATTAATGATTTTTATATTATATCAGTAAAAATTGGAGGGACTTTGAGAAAAAAGAAAGAATTAAGGCTGCAGATTCAATAATAATCGTCTGGGTGCTGCATTTCAGAAATTTCAGCTCTGTGTTAATAATGATAATATTTTTCCTTGCTAACTAACTCTTGCAGTGCATGGCGGCGAAACCGCCCGGGCCGCCAGGGCCTGCGCCCGGTCAATAATTTCAACCAAGATATTTATTTTTATTATTTTTTTTATTTGGCATATATGCGATTGTTGTGATGTGACTCAGAAGTTTCTCAAGATAAGTAGTTGGGTGGTCCTAATTCCCAACAAAGCTCTTTAGGCATTGTTTTTCTTCTGTTTGTTCCTGGAAGTGGAAGGTAGAGGATGCCCCACGATTCGAAATTTCGGGCCCGGTCAACGAACTTCACTTTCCGCCGCCCCTGAACTCTTGCGACAGCAAATAACGAATTTAAGCTGCCAAAAATCAGTCGTCGTGCTGCTCTGTTCCCTAGCTAATAAAGAAACACATTCTTGTAACACTGGTTCTCAGGTAATTTCTAATTACTTTTAGTTTGCTGAATGTTCCTACACAAAAAGCAATTGAAACTGAAATAGTCACAGCAGTTTGTATGTCAGAACAACATTCAAACGCATAAACTTGTCCCAAAAGTTATGAGAGGAACTGCACACTAAGAGTGACTGTCTGGTGAGCCGTTTTGTATGATAACCGTACACATTTGGTAGTCCTCCGTACCACGCTCACGGCTCAACGGTGGTTCGACGACGTTCTACCACATATGGTGTTGCCATTCTTGTCGCAGCATCACAGAGCAATTTTTCAAGAGCATAATGCCCGGCCACACATGGTACGTTTCTCCTAGGCGTGCTTCCGTAATGTTGACACCCTTCCATGGCCAGCCTGATCACCCGACCTCTCACCGATCGAACATGTTTGGGACATGGGACGCCACTTACTCCATCCCGGAATGTCGGTGAACTGGCTGCCAATTTGGACACCATCTGGCATGCCTATACCCCTAGACAGTATCCGTGAACTTTATGCGTCTATGCCACGCCAGGTAGCCAGAGGTGGCGCCACAACGAACTAACTTATTCCACTCGTGTAACTGTTTTTTCGGTATATACTGTATAGCTCAATTGCTCTGGAATTGCAATAATTTCCTTTCCATACATACCAATTTTCATCTCGATTGGATGATTTCTTCTGGGTGCTTCGTTTTATTTGGCAAAGAGTGTATTTGAGCAAAGAATACTGGTAATACAATAAACGTGGAGAGTCAGGAAAAAGGGAAGTAGCCTCAACAAATCCGATGGAGCTTCAATCATTAAGGTGAAATTATTTAATTACCGGTTAGAAGATCAGAGAAGTGAGAGGCCGTCAAATAACTGACATGGCATAAAATAAGAGGCATAGCTAATGTAACAAGTCACTGCTTCAAACTTTACCACCCAAAAGAAGAGTGAAAATGACCACTTTTCCCTATGGCTAAAGGTGAGATCATCATCGAACACAGGAATGACATGCTGTAACATAAGTGGGTCACTCTGGGTCTGCAAATTGCATAATACATCCGGAGTAAGCAAAGAGAATTATGCTGCATGCTCCGCCCACGGCGTCATCCACAAATCTTATTTCCCTGCGATCGCATTACACACATTGGCATAAAGACAAAAATAGCATCAGCGATATAATATTTACCAAAGACTTCGTGAGAAATGCATTAACCATTATCTTATTTAGTTCCCAAGTATTATAACGTGTTCAGCAAAATGCCATATACACTGAAAGGCCAATTATTACGTACACCCCGGTGAAAATACGCAGGACAGCAGGAAATCCATCTGGGGCCATAAATAAACTGAGTCGGTACGCGCAGGAATACACTTCTTCAAGTGCCAGAATGGGTCGAAGACAAGACTTAAGTGAGTGTGATCGAGATCAAATCGTGGGAGCCAGGAAGGCCGGATGTTCAATCAGCGCAACGGCAAAACTGTTTGGAATTCCTCGACAAACTTTAGCAAGCGTGTACCAGGAGTACATGAAATCCGGCAAAAACTGTTAACAGTCGGATGAAATGTGGCCGTAAAAGTGCATTGGATGATCGAGGGCGTCGATGATCGGCTCACATCGTACACACGAATCGGAAGGCTTGTTTGCAGAAAATCACGGCACAATTTAATGAAGGAGCATCCACAAGCCTGTGCTCAAAGACAATCCGTGGACACATGGCACAACTCGGCTGGAGCTGTCGACGACGACTACATCGTGTCCCGATGTTAACGGCACAGATGATTCTGCTGCAGTTTGCGAAGGCCTATCGAAACTGGAGCATGGCTGATTGGAAACGCGTCATATGGTATGACAAATCTCGTTTCACACTGTATTGCGCCGATGGCAGGCAGCGTGTGTGGCGTAAACCCCGTGAAGCTATGGACCCCACATGCCAGCTCGGGGTACTACAGGCAGGTGAAGGCGGTGTAACTATTTGGGCAGCTTTCACGTGGTTCGGCATGATACCTCTTGAGTCTTCAGTCACTGGTTTTAGCTATGTGAAGCTCCTGGCAGACCATCTCCACCCTTTCATTACGTGTCTCTGTCCGAACCACGTTCCGATCTTCCAACAGGACAACACTCCATCCCATCGGTCCCGGATAGCGACCAACTGGCTCCAAGAGCATAGCAGTAAGCTTACCACACTCGCATGGCCCCCTCGCTCACCGGACATCAACCCCATAGAGAATTTATGGGAGATATTGGAACGAGCTGTTCGTAATCAACCATCCCTCCTTACATCTCGGCCTGCTATACGCCAAGCACTCTTAGATTCTTGGTCAGCGACACCTGAGTCTGTGTTTCGGAACCTCATTGCGTCCGTACCACGACGTTTGGATACTGTCATGCGTGCAAAAGGTGGTGCCACACGCTATTAGGTACGTAATAATTTATCCTTTCAGTGTATATTCTCAACAGTCAAGCTCAGTGAAATTTCTTAACCAATAAAACTCACCTTTATCTATAACTTTCTAGAAGGTACATACCCACACGCGTAACAACACTTCCGACAAATATTTAAGAACAACCTAGAGGGAAACACGAAAGCAATTAAAAACGAACGTAAAAATCTCAACTTCTATCCTAACTACTACTCATAATTATTAGGAAATGCGTATTATCAACACACAGCTAAAATGAATATGAAATTAAAACAGATTTAGCTAGAAACTTCATTTTCAAGATAGCCTAGTTAATTACCTAACACTAGAAATGCATTTTTTCATATTAACAAGGCGTTGTTACTAACTATTAACTTTCAAGTATTCAAACGAACTATTTAAAATTTATCACTTCAGCCAGCGGCGCCCCTTTATTTCAAAATTGGTTTACGACCCTTCACTCCCTCCTGGAGCATCACCAGAAAGCCCTCTCACAATGTCTGTCTCTGACACCAGATGACAAAAGGAGTTGCTCACCTCTCTTTCCGCAGGATTGTCCCTATACATTTGTTGGAGGTGTTACGTGTGTGTTACGCCTATACCTTCTACAAAGTTTTTTTTTTTTTTTTTTTTATAGGCAAAGGTGAGTTTTTGGTTAAGACATTTCACTGAGCTTGACTTTTGTGAATGTACATATAGCATTACAGCAATAGGTTTGACATTTGAAAAATGAATTTATATATTTCAGAAATAATCAGTGGCGTAGCCAGGGGAATTCCTCGGGCCTGACCCCACCCCCTTTGAGGGAGATTGAATACGAATTCAAAGCTGTATATGTGCATATACTGTATATATTAGGTGTGTGCAAAAGTTCTACCCGTTTTTGTAATAGATACAAATTGCTATCGGAGTATAGTTACATCACAGATGACGCTGCGATACCGAATTTTCGGCCAATAAAGCGTGGAACAGTAGAGCATATGGAGGCACTAGGTTTGTCCGAGTAAGTCATTCGTAACGGAAATCACGGACGGTGTAACATAGCATGCAATAAGGAGCACATGAGTCATTGTTTACTGTACGAGTTCGATAAAGGCAGCACTGCAGCCGCGGCTTGCCGCAACATCTGTCAAGTGCATGGAGAAGATGCAGTTGATAGCAAATGTCGCCGTTGGTTTCGGAAATTCCGGGACGGAGACAGAAGCTGTAAAGATCAACCACGTCTTGGATGTCCATCCGTGGTTTCTGACGATGATGTGGACCAGGCCATAACAAATGACCCACATCCAACCGTTCAGGAATTAGCGGAAACGTTGTCGGTACACAGCACAACGGTCGAAAGACGGATGCATGCGCTTGGGGTCATCACCAAGTTCGATAACTGGGTTCCGCACCAGCTTTCTACAAAGCAACGAGAGGAGAGAATCCGTACCAGTGTTTCTTTGCTTTCTCGTCACAGAAATGAACCGTTTCTGGGACGAATTGTAACGGGTGATGAGAAATGAATACTGTACCGTAATGTAAAGCTTCGTCGGACTGTGTTCCAAGGTGCGGAGCCTGCTCCATCGACCCCAAAAAGGAGGACTGCCTCCCCAAAAGGTTTTGATGAGTGTTTAGTGGGATGTCCAGAGAATAATCCACTGGGAGGTGTTGGCACCTAAACGAACGATAAATGCTGACCTCTATTGCCAACAGTTGGACAGATTACGAGAACAACTGACATCAAAGTGCCCAGTACTCGCCAATTGCAAAGGCTTGGTCCTTCACCAGGATAACGCCAGACCTCATGCTGCGTTAATCACTCGGAAAAACAACTGGACTTTGGTTGGAAAGTGTTACCTCATCCTGCGTATTCTCCTGATCTGGCGCTTACGGACTACCACCTTTTTCGGTCGTTACAGAACGCCTTCGCTCTCCAAACCTTCGATGATGCGGACGATGTGAAAACGGTATTACATTATTTTTGACTCTAAAACACAGGAGTTTTTCCGGCGTGGGATTCACCTAAACTCATAGACAGATGGCAAGAGGCTATACAGAATGATGGCAATTATATGAAATCCTCGGTACGTTATTTGTTGTGTTGTTCTCCTTTCTTTGTAACCTACAAAAATGGGCACACACCCAATATATTAAACAAAGTTCTTTTTCAGCTCAGTAATATTGTTTTTCATCTTTTGACTTATAAAGATTTTGGTTTCCGACTTGTATATTTTTCCGGGAGGCTTTCACCGATCAACCGAATCCGTGGATTCCCTCCTTCCCCCTTAAGAAATTTCTGGCTACGCCACTGGAAATAGTGAGCTTCTGAAATTGAAAATTTTACGAAAGCCCAGTATGTTGAATGACAAACGAAAGCTCAAAGTTAAGAGGGGCGGTCCTAACTTGAAAAAAGTTGAGGGAAACACGCCCCTTTTAACTTGAAAAAAGAAGTTGAGGGAAACACACCCCTTTTAACTTGAAAAAGAAGTTGAGGGAAACACGTCCGTGTTCTCAGGCTTCGTGTAGGTCATATGTAAGCAATGTAACGTAAAAGAGATTTAATATTTTCAATATATGAAAAAAAAAATCTTACTCTTGAAATATAGGTAATAAATCCAGATAACATTTCGTTTACCTCTATATTACATATCATTTACTTATTTATAATTATAAGCATCGTTTTTTTCAAAACAGTAAAATATTCACTAATTTGCGATTCTTTCAAATTTCTCGAATTTGGAAAAAACAGAGAACTCTGAATTTTATTTAGTAGATTTTATTTAGTAAATTTCAATTGCATTATCTGTTTCATGGCTTCTGCAAAAAAAGGGTGTCTCGATTCTCTGAAAGTTGTAACACATCGGGTTACGTATGAAAGAATTAAAGAACCATGTATTTTTGATAATATGAAATTCAAAATTAAACTTATAATCGCAAACAGCGTATAAATGCATCACGTATAACCGATTTGAAAAAAAAAACTATAGGAACTACAATAAAATGTCGAGACTAGCGCAGAATTAGGAACAAAAAATTGAAAAACGTAAAAGCGAGGTTCACCCTAAAACCACTCAGGACGACCATGTCCCAAGTATCTGAGTGTTAAGTATCAGAACATTCCGAATTTCACCAGTGCAGGGCCGCGGATGACCTAGTGGTTAACGTTCGTGACAGCCACGGAGAAGCCTCAGGTTCGATCCCAGGCAGGTAAGAACGCTCGAACCACTAAATATTCACCGAGCGTCGGATGCGCACGTTAAACGGTCGGACCCCGGGTGCTGGCTCCCCGGTAATAAATAAGAGCATCTTGCTATACCCCATTCTACTTCGCTTCCGTGTCACTTTCCTATCAAGCACTCTAGCCCAAATCTCCTAGCTTTCTATTTCTAAGGGTTGTTTAAAACCTGGGGTCAGACACTTCCTTACTAAAGTCCTCTACATCTGATCTGTTTTTCCAGTCGAAGCAAATTCTGCTTCCTCGTAGCAGCATTTACACTCAGATACTTGGGACTTCGTCGTCATGGGTGGTGTAAGGCATACTTGAACAAAAATTGGGAGATGCGGGTTCGATTCCTGCTCCAGAACGGTGTAATTTTCATGTTTTCTGATGTGTGTGTGATTGGAGGTTTAACGACCACCGTGAGCAACTCAATGGGCTATAAGCAATCGCCCGTCCCTAATTTAGGGTCACTGGTTCCAGGGAAGGGAGAGAGCCAGTGCCGTAAGACAAACACAACATCCATGCCTCACCGGGATTCGAACCCGGACCCCGTTCGGACGAATGATCAGAGGCCATCGCTTAGACCACTGCGCCACCGGGGCGGCGTTTTCTGATGTGATTGTTGTGACGTGAAGAACAGTAAATACAAGGAATTCAGACATGTCTGATTACTGTGTTAACGATTCAGATGTAAACTTTCTGCACAGGGGCGTATACAGAATTTAGGGAGTGTGGTGTGTGTGTGTGTGGGGGTAAATTCATCAGGGCAAAATAAAAGCTATAATGAAAAATTGAAGAAAAAATTAAAGCATTATTTTATGATATAAATTGATGCCTTTTTATTAAATTAAAGCATTTTTTTTAATACAAGTCGAATTTTAGAATTTTAGCAAAAAAAAAAAAAACTTTCGAGGGGAGAGTGATGCCCCCTCCCTCCTAAATCCGCCTCTGCTTCTTCACATACATTACTGGAAAGGATCATTTATTTGCTGCTGCGACTAGGAGCTAACCCAGAACTGTTATTAAACTCCACATACTTGGGTAGAATTCTTCACAGGCAACAAGAGCTGTAGTAATATCGTCGGGAATTTTTCTGGTGTTTGGTTCTGTTTCCATTTCTCACACTACATAATATGTTCTGATTTTATGGGTGTATGAATAACAGATTTTCAAAATAAGGCTCTAAGCATGGGTATCGCTGGCGGGGGGGGGGGGGTACGACGAAGGGGGGTAGGGTAGGGATATGTCTCTTCCAATATTTCTGAGTATCCTCCATATTTCTAACTGCAACGCTTTTCAAAATTATTGCAATGCATTCAGATATGCGTTTATTCAATACATTTAGAAGATTTGTTGTCCCTGTAAATTTTGAAAACAACTTTTTAAAAGAACAAAGAAATTGGCTATTATTACTGCACGCTTGCGTCCCCCCCCCCCCAATTTCTATTTACCAGGGACGCCCATGCTCTAAGTGGTGCAGTAAATTAACTCCGTCCGGCGATACTTTCCCCTACTGCAGTGTCCGCTGTGTTTTTGCAGCGAGTAGAGAGAGAGAGAGAGAAGTTAATACACATAAAAAGTGTAATGATCAGGGAAAAAAAGGTTGAACTTCTAAATATTATAACGTAAATTCAAATTCAGTTGCACTAACTACAGCTAACCTTATTAATTTTGCAAACTTAAGGGGGAAAACCATGTATAAACTACATATAATTATGTCGTAAAATTACGTGTTTTGAAATGGCTGTATTTTATTTAAAAAAATATTGCAGGTGTAAAACTTCGTGAGGGGTCCGCCCGTATTTGCAGTTGTGAACGATTTCTCTTTTCTGTGCCGATCTCTCCTACCAGTGTCTATACGACACATTAAATTCCCATTTTACCCATAATCATTCATGACCTTGTGCAACATAACCAGGGGTGGATTGGTTCACCGGGACATTTCCCGGTGTGCCCCTTCCATATATTTTGTCTCTTTCTTACTTAAAAATGTTTTCAGTTTAGTTGTTTTAAACACACGACTGAACCACAAAATTTTTTTTTTTTTGCAAACGAAATGCACATAATGTAAATTATAACAAGCGGGTAAAAAGGAAACTTCTATTTTGAATTAGGGGAAAAAATCCTTCACCAGGCAACTGCTAGGATCCCAACTACAATAGATAAGCCATGTGTGTTTGCGAACTTCTGGGTTCACTTAGTAGCTCAGGAACGAGAATGTATGCACCGTATGTTGCAGGAGGGCGAGGTTGTGTACAAGTTATTCTATATATTCCCCAAGAAAGGGGGGGGTAGTTGATTTTACTCTTGTTGGCTGTAGGAGGCATTAGTGCTGTGCTCAAAAGAGCTGACTTCGGACTCAATTTTAAGAGCCCCAACCCGAATTTTATATTGCGAGACAGAGCCCGGGCGAGCCACAAAACTATGATTAATCTGGTTAGGCATTAAAAAAAAAACTCCTCTTCCAAACTTCTACTCCTTCCTCCCCGTGCAATTAATCGATGTCTTTCTAAACTGCGGAGTGAGGAAGGGATATCTATTTATTTCTGTAGTTTCTTTGACCATTCATTTCATCCTGAAATGTTTCGAGGGGCCAGACATCAGGAAAAGTCGGGAGGCACAACAATCTACGTATGTTAACAGCATTGGGGTGGGGGCTGAACAGGGCTAAATTTTTCACTACTTTGGTTAAAGTAGTGAAAATACTCACCGATGTTTGACGAAGTTGCAGAACAATGCTAAACAATGACAAAGTTGCAGAACATGGTCATTATGGGATGTACTATCCACTACATGACAGCACGGAATTCAGAGTGAAAGCTAATAATATCAAGAACTTATTTTGAAATAACTGTAAGATTATTTGCGGGGGTGTTCTTATATACGATCCCTTTCCCCCCGAAATGTTCTATCTAAGCTCCTTGTGATAACTGACAAATGCTGCAGATGAAGGCATTTACGGAGATATCATTTCAACGTGAAGTTGCAAAATCTTTTGTTTACGTTATTTTGTAAGGCGTCTTTACAATACATAACCGCAGCATAAAAGCACGTTTTGTAATTGAAACACATACGAATATATGACCACTAAATGAAGGATTTGTTCGCCACGATATTTAAACATCTTTAAATTTCTGACTGTGATTGTCCACAATAGAAAAAATACAAAAATGGCAGTACAAATAGAAAATTTTACAAAATTTCTGTATTTGTGTAAAATTTCTGTATTTGTGTAAAATTTCTGTATTTTTTTTCATTTATTTAAATTTAAAAATCGTGTCTTATGCGAAAGGAGTTTTGGTACAACTGCAACATAATTTTGGTAATAGCAGTTCTCCCTCCCTCCTCTCTCTTTCTGTCTCTCTCAAGTATTTGCTGGAATTTCAGCCCACTTTGTTGAAAATTTAAAAACTGGAAGCTCAAAGATACGAAAATCAAAATTATTTTACGATTTATCAATCATGAAAAGGCTATATAAGCAATTTTGTTAAAAACCATTTTAATGTTCTAACTTCAACGTTCTTAAGAGAAAATTTTAAACAAATATAAATATTGAGTGTGTCCAAAATTTTACATACATACCTAACTAAACCAGCTTTCTACGTCGATTAAAATTTTACATACATACATAACTAAACCAGCTTTCTACGTCGATTAAAATTTTACATACATACCTAACTAAACCAGCTTTCTCCGTCGATTAAAATTTTACATATATACCTAACTAAACCAGCTTTCTACGTCGATTAAAATTTTACATACATACCTAACTAAACCAGCTTTCTCCGTCGATTAAAATTTTACATACGTACCTAACTAAACCAGCTTTCTACGTCGATTAAAATTTTACATACGTACCTAACTAAACCAGCTTTCTACGTCGATTAAAATTTTACATACGTACCTAACTAAACCAGCTTTCTACGTCGATTAAAATTTTACATACATACCTAACTAAACCAGCTTTCTACGTCGATTAAAATTTTACATACATACCTAACTAAACCAGCTTTCTACGTCGATTAAGTGAGTTTGCCACGATATTTAAATATCTTGAAATTTCTAACTGTGATTGTCTACAACAGAAAAATTGCAGTACAATTTTTCTGCAGTAAAATCTTGGCAAGGGCCGATGAAACTTTTCCGCAACACCCACTTCAATTTAAGGATGACGGGTGTGCTATTTACCCCTCCACCCCCACCCCCGGTACTATGCTTGCCACTGTTCCAGAGCAACTGTACTTTTTGTTTGGTTTCTTAAACAAAAAAAGTGATTTTCAGTTGTGATGCAATAGTACCGCAGAACTACGACTGAACGGGCCCATTTCCAAAAAAATTTCCGGGCCTTTTAGCGCCCGCCATTCCGCCCCTGAACATAGCCTTATCTACTTTCTCACGATAATTTTTCCAACTTCACCACTTCCTGAGAAGAATTTTTCCTACATTTTTCCTCAAGAACTTTTTTGCTTCACCGCTGCCGCGAAAAATTCGTACAGATGAACAAACGCGTTCCTGATAAAGTGTGTCGCACCCTAGTCCCATTTAATGTGGGGTACGAATCGAACTACACAATCTCAAGTCGAATTGTGGGATTTATTTTTTATCCTAATTTCACAGTCAGCCGCATAAGGGATTGCTTTCGCTATGCGACCCATTTCTGCCTGTTCTTCCACAAGTGAATTTGAAAAATGAATCTACTCCTTTCCTCCCCAGATGGCGCTACATATTCCATTAGCTACAGACTTTTCCTCAAGTTCTGGGAAAAATAGACATCGACTACCAATTATTTCGAAACGGCAGGTGCGTTTCCCTATTACGAAAACAGCAGTGAAAACAAAAATCCAGAAATCAAAAGGGTGGAGTTCACCAAAAATTGTATTCATGAAAGAAGATATAGGCGCACCACATGTGGTAAAAGCAAAAAGAATAACAATGAGTGATCATACAATATGTACAAATGAGGGCAGTAACGCCCACAAAATTAACACGAAAAATGCTGAAATCACTGAAAAATGATTCAACCACTCACAAATAATCAATACATAAACAAGTACACAGAATAACTAGAGGGTATGTGGCAAATAAGAAGTAAAGAAGAAACTTACAATAGGCATAGTATACAATCAGAGGGCGTGTCGGTAATGTACAACACACCCAACTCTCTGGCTAGAGAAAACAGGCTATAAAACAGAAACAGAATAACACGATAAATTGTAAACAGGAGAAGGTGAGAATTGCATAATTGAAAAAGTACAAACAAGCGCAATACCAAAAACAGAGCACAGTACTTTGATGAGAAGTTGATGCACACATGAGAGGTTGGGACATAGAAGAAAATGAAAATATAAGCTTATACAATGGCAAAACCAATGCAGAAAACAACACGGTACACTGTGGCAAATAGAACAGAATAGCAATCTGTGAGCGAAAACGAGCGCAGAAATACAAATCAAACACTGATCACGAGTGTCGAAAAATAGTAGAGATATTAACAAACACACACAATAGCAAGAACGTGGCCGAAACAACATGGCACACTTTTAAAAGATAGAATAACGTGACACACTGCATGCGAACGAACACAAAAACATAAAACTCGCCTCAACCGGCGAAACTAAGATGAGGAGCAGGGTACGGAATAGCTATTTGCATTAACTTCACTAGCTTTGATTCATGTAAACTGTGTGCGCACATGCTTTTAGTAAATAAGAGTTCCAACTGAAAGCTTTTAAAATTTTCACAAATGAAAGATGCGTTTCAAAGCACGAACGCATTCGGGAGGTGGGGCCTTCCCCGTTGCACAGCTGTTTTACCAATTTAGTAGTTTTACACTATCTTTTTTGAAAACTGGCAGTATCTCAATTTAATGTACAGCTATTTTCCGTCTTTAAGTAGTTTATCCAAGAATTTTAAATTGCGGGGGTGCTAGCGTAAGAAGTTTCTTTTGGAGAGGGGGGTGCATAAAAGCAAATTTTTCGAAAGCGAAAATTTTTAAAGTGAAAAATTTAGATCCTGAAAGGTTAAAATGGGAGAAACTTAAAAAAATGGACAACAGTTGAATTTTTTTCGGTTAAGAAGGTTAGCGACGGGTACCGTTTTTCGTAAACTACACATGATATTTTGTTTGTGTGCTGTTTTTATCCGTCATGTCTAAAAGCCTCCTAAAACAAGGCAAAAAACGCTAAATTTTAACATGGATTATGGAAACAGCTGACATTTTCACAAGCCTTATAAATGTTGAAATGATTCAGAAGTATGTCTGCAAAATTTGTAACAGCCTAAAATGAAGAGTATACATGGACTGTAATGCTTTTCGTTTAAAATGTCACTATTTAAAACATTACTATCCTACTATCTGCCAATTGAACTCGTAGCACTGTAAATTCGAAGTCTTAAACACCGGATAGATAGCGCACAAAAATCATTAATATAAACTGAGCTAAATTAGACTACAAAACAGCCAAAAAAAGAGTATATTTCAACTTACAAAAATTGCTGTTCGTTATTATATCCAAACACTTCAGGTCAAATAGACATCTATTCAATGAAAACTACTTCATTACATATAGAAAGTCGTAGAAGTACAACTTAACCCAACATTAATCTATACAGAACATCGCCACGCCACTACACTTTCCGCTGTTTGCCTCAACATTATATACCTCTCGTTATTATCAGTCAACACGCACACGTAACCCACTCTGACCTCAAAGACTGTTAATAACAACATTCAGCGAGTGAGAAAATACACAGTCGAGTCACATTATTGCACCCACCTCCTACGTTTGACGTCGACAGCGTGTAGCCAATGAAAGAAGGCACGTGTCGTGAGCTGGCTTGGAGGTTATATAAGGTGTGCTGTAGGCATTCTGAAAACATATCAGTAATTACTGCCATGGAGAAAAGGAGCGATATATCAGATTTTCAAAAAGGGATGATAATCGGCTTTCATGACAAGGGTGGCAGTATTTGTGAACTGTTCGTGTGCTGCTGTGGTTAAAGTGTACCATGATTGGAGAAATACGACGTGCAAACTGCGGAGCACCACGTCCCACTGACGTGAGAGGTGAACGTCGGCTGCGAAGGTGCGTGAGGGCCGATCGACACGCTACAGTGGAGCAACTCACTGGACGAATGAATCAGGGGGCTACCGGAAGTGTGTCTCAAACGACAGTTTAGCGAACCCTGCTGCGTACGGATGGTCACTGCACCTATGATAACGAAGGTTTATCGGCACAAAAGGCTTACATTTGCACGGCAGTATCGGAATTGGACCTCCGCTCATTGGCAAAGGATTGATTGCCTTTCTCCGATGAGTCATGTTTTCCGCTTCATCGAACGGATAGACGTTGGCGTATAAGGCGAGAAACATCGGAGAACAAACACCCTTCAACCATTGCTGGAAGAACACAAGGTGGTGGGCGTAGTGTTGTGGTCTGGGGAATGTTTTCATGGCATTCTCTGGGTCCACTCATACCTGTGGAAGGCAATATGGACCGAATTCGTTATGAATCCATCCTTGCAGACCACGTACACACATACATGCTCATTGTCCTCCCTGGGGCTGATGGGATATTCCAGAACGACAATGCGACGTGTCACACATCTAGAAATGTCCGAGAGAGGGTTGGAAGAGCACGATGAAGACTTCAAAGCACTGGCCCCCTAATCCCCCAGACTTAAACCCAATTGAGCATCTGAGGGACCACCTCAATAGTGTTGTTCGCTCTATGGATCCACCAGCATCTGTAAGATGCACTACTCTATGGATCCTCCAGCAGCTGTAAGATGCATACCTGTGAACACCTTCCAGCACCTTACTGAGTTATTCCCAGCCCGTCTAGCTGGTGTCCGCGCTACACACGGTAGTCACTCTGGATAGTAGCTGTTGGTCACAATAATGTGACTCGACCGTGTATAACGTTAAGGTAGAAAACACTTAAAGAGAATAAACTCAAATTTACACACAAAAAGAAACTAAAAATCAAAGTTGCATTAGAATATACGTCATAGCACTTTCGGGTTCAAATGATTAAGAATATACTTCATACTGGGAAGAAGAAACACTCGCGGATAATTCCGTATACCATGAAGTATTGGGAGCCTTGCTGAATGCGCCTTGCTACATTTCCACACTTCAAACAATAAAAACTAAAAGAGACAGACTGCTATATACATAGACTTTCAAATCAACAGTAAAAAAATATTGCATTATGGTAGAAAATACTTCAAGATAAAGCTGATAATTTAATTTAAACGCTAACTGCTGTTGACAGCTGTCCTATATGATAATAAAAAGGACCGATAGTTAAAAATTAAGAAGTATATATACACTGAAGTGCTATTCAAATAGAGATACCTTCCTAATAACTCATTGGGCCTCTTTTTGTCCCAATGACGGACGCCACGTGACAAGGCATGGACTTCACACGATCTTACGAAATGTTCTGCAGGTATCAGCCATGACCCCTAAAAAGCTGTCCACAATTCACTCAGGTTTGTAGTCGATGGGACACGTGCCATATACAGCCTGTTCGACGGTATCTCACAGATGTTCAAAGAGGTTCAAAATAAGGGTTCTGGCCACTGAAGCGTTTTGAATGCACTACAATGCTCTTGTAACCTTGCAGTAGTCGGATGGGACCTGTGGAATTTTATCTTGCTGGAATATGACACTGCCAATAGGGTGCATGCTGGACATGAATGCGTGTTACCAGTCAGCTAGGATGTCAACATATTTTGGGGCACTCAAAGTCAACTGTACACGAACCAGACACGTACGAAAGCAGTCCAGCTGAAGACACTCCAGACCATCACTGAGTCACTACTAGCTTTTACTGTTCAAACTTGACATGAAGGGTTCGTGGCTTCATGTGGTTGACGCAAGATCCACACTCTCTCGTCGGCTCGATGTAGTTTAAATCTGGATTCATCACTCCAGGCTATCCTCTTCCAAAACTCTCCTATCCGCTCGATGCAGTTTAAATCTGGATGAATCACTTGAGGCTATCCTCTTCCAGAACTCTTCTATCGGCTCAATGCAGTTTAAACCTGGATTCATCACTCCAGGCTATCCCCTTCCAGTAGTCTCCCATCGGCTCGATGCAGTTTAAATCTGGATTCATTACTCTAGTCTATCTTCTTCCAGAACTCTCCCATCGACTCGATGCAGTTTAAATCGACATTCATCACTCCGGGCTATCCTCTTGCAGAATTATCCCATCGGCTCGATGCAGTTTAAATCTGGATTCATCACCTCAACTATCCGCTTTCAGCCCTTTATGGTCCAGTGTCTGTGTGTATTTGCCCAGCCAAGGTGTTGAAGCCCGGTGTCCTGCTATTAACAGTGTGTGGGACTCTTGTGAATGGGCACTCTCGAACTTTAGACGTTTAAGATTACGTTGCATTGTCCTTCATTGACATGGCGACTTGATCCACTCTTCAAATCGGTGGTGAATTTGAATATTGGCTTGAGCCCATCAGTTCGAACAATGCGGCTCAAACGGCGTACACCACGAGCTGCCAGGGTTACTACACCACAGCAGTTCATTCTGGAGCTTGTTCTTTTGCCAGAATTTCATATTCCTGAAACACTATGGACACCGTAGCACAGGAAAACCCCAATATGTTGAAGACTTACGAGATGAAGTCACCCATTCCGAGGACACCTACGATCTGCCCTCTGCCAAAAGCATCCAAATCACGCAAATTATCCATCAAGCCTCTAATCGATCACTATTCGCAAAGCTAAGGGCGACGGCATTATCGCTCATGCTTGACCAAAACGGTCTGGCATGAGCGATAATGTGGGAGCAGCCAAGCATTTGCGTAACTTCTGCTATCATTAATCCAGTGGCATTTCATTGTGTATGTATGTGATACACACGTTCAAATGGAGGGGTTTGGGTATTTTTATGGGGGGGGGATTTAGGGGGTGTTGAAGGAGTGCTGGGCGTGCTTATAAATCCCTGCAGCAAGATAATATATCAAAATGTAGAGAATGTTAGAAAGTTATACATATTAGAAAGTTGCGCCAGTAGCAGCTTTGATAACTGGGGAATTCCGAGGTCAAGGCTATACCTGGAGGTCTTCAAGTTTCGCAAACCATTTGCGAACAATCCGCATACTGTGGCATGGCGCATTATTCTTCTGAAATAAGGCACTATTAGAGAGGAATACTGTTGCCATGAAAAGATGTATATGGTCTGCAATAACGTTTAGGTAGGTGATAAACATCATAGTTTCTTGCGCATGATGACTGCAATAAAGGTTTCTCGGCAAAACATTGCCCAAAGCATTGCACTTCGTCCACAGAAGGCACTATTAGAGAGGAATATTGTTGCCGTGAAAAGATGTACCTGCCGCCCCGGTGGCGCAGTGGTCTAAGCGATGGCCTCTGATTATTCGTCCGAAAGGGGTCCGGGTTCGAATCCCGGTGAGGCGTGGATGTTGTGTTTGACTTACGGCACTGGCTCTCTCCCTTCCCTGGAACCAGTGACCCTAAATTAGGGACGGGCGACTGCTTATAGCCCATTGAGTTGCTCATGGTGGTCGTTAAACATCCAATCAAAAAAAAAAAAAAAGATGTACCTGGTCTGCAATGATGTTTAGGTAGGTGAAAAACATCATAGTTTCCTGCGCGTGATGATTGGAACCAGGGTTTCTCGGCATAACATTGCATTTCGTTCACAGGCTTGTTTTTGTCCCACGGTGCAACCTGGTTCCAACACTTCCCCAGGTAAATGACACACATACATCAAGCCGTGCAAATGGTACAACAGGAATCCAGATTCATCGGACCAAACGACCTTCTTCCAATGATTCAAGGTCCAGTTTTGATGCTCACGTTATCATTGTACGCACTTTTGACGATGAACTGAGTTTACCATGGGCACTTGGAGCGTCCTGCGGCTACGCATCCCCGTTCGATCTACTGTGTTGTTGTTATACATTACTCTTGTGTGTGTGAACCGAGGTTAGCATGGGCACTCGGAGCGGCCTGCGACTACGCAGCCCCATTTTAAGCAGGGTTCGATGTACTGTGTGTTGGGACACATTACTCCCCTCACCAGCATTCAAAGTATTCCTTCTGTCGATTCGTACCATACGGAATAGCCTTCGCTCACATCTAGAATCGATCAGCTGTGGTCAGCTCACACCTTGTCGGCGATTCGTGGGTTAACCTTCCTCGAACCACTTTTTGAAGGTACTAACCACGGCTGACTGTGAACACACCACATCCCTTGCCGTCTCGGAAATGCTCTGACTTAGTCGTCTGGCCATTACAATTTGGTCTTTGTCAAACTCGCTGCCTTTCCCATCTGAAGAACAAGAACAACATCGATTAACAGAGCTCATCTGAAGAACAAGAACAACATCGATTAACAGAGCTCATCTGAAGAACAAGAACAACATCGATTATCAAGAACAACATCGATTAACCAGGTTTCATTTATACAGTTTCATACGCTTCATATGCGCCTACAGTTGTTTCGATTCGCATAAGGACGCACCGGCCATAATGTTTTGCCACTTCGTTGTACATATCATCATCATTGCCAACCATTATCAATCCACTGCTGGATGAAGGCCTCCCCAAGTGTCTTCCACAACGGTCTGTCTTGTGCCAGTCTCATCCATGTCAATCCCGCATACTTTGGAATTTCATCCAACCATCTCCCATGTGGTCTTCTTCTGGGTCTTTTTCTGTCCCTTGGAATCCAATCTAAAATTTCGGCTGTCCATCGATGGTCTGTTCTTCTGGCAGTATGTCCAGCCCATTGCCATTTCAGGGATTTAACTCTGATCATGATGTCTTCCACTCTTGTCATTTTTCGGATCCACGAGTTCCTCTTATCTCTCCTGATTACACCAAGCATGACCTCTCCATGCTGCTTTGAGTTGTCTGCAGCCTTTGTATGTCTCTTTTAGTTAAGGTCCACGTCTCTGCACCATACGTAAGCACTGGAAGGATGCATTGACCAAACACTTTTCTTTTAAGACATAATGGCATATTGCTCTTGAAAATTATGCTGTTTCTTCCAAAAGCCCTCCAGGCAAGTTTTATACGCCGATTAATTTCTTCATCAATGTGACCCTCACTTGACATCTGCTGTCCATGATAAACGTACCTATCTGATATCTCCAGCTTTTCTCCATCAATTTCGTTGTATATATATCGTGTCGTATGTATCACGTGGCATCTCCAACGCTGCACATTGGTGAAATATTTTGTTTCGATGAGAGCTTCGGCATTTTTATGGCTCCGGGGATCTTAGTCGGGATTTTATTTAACTGCAAGCGCTGATGACATAAATCCTTCTAAGCTACAGCAGAAAATCATTATTTCTTGACGACAGCAAATAATGCGCTGTACCGTTCCCTCGTTGACACTGATTGGATATCCGACATTTAACGTGGATGTGATTTACGCCCCCGTAGCCAAGCGGTCAGCCTGGATAGTCTACATCAACCCGGTCATCAATGACGTGTGTTCGGCCATCGCTTGCTCTCTGGGCCTTGGTACGTCAGTCGATGATGTACTCGCGGTACATCCTTGACACTGTTGCCCTCGGGAAACCTAGAGTTCCTACCACCTGGGCAATAGAATGATCCATCTGTCTTGCGCAGACAATGCGCCCGTGATCAAAGTCGCTTAGATCACCACGTTTACCCGTGTCCGTCGATTGCGATATACTGTTGGGAAACCCTGCTGCTGTCCGCCTATTTATTGCCTGCGTTCAGTTTGCGTCTGTTCCATTCTGCGCGGATGATGCCCATCTCAACTGCCCATGAAATGTATCTCAAATGAATGAAATACGTGATTACACTACTGTACAATACGAATTTGGAAGATGTGAATCCGTTTATTGGTGTAAATATGACAAGGATATTAAGTCAGATAATATCCGAAAACTTGAAAATTTTCGTAGTCCTGGAGCGGAAATCGAACCCGCATTCCCCCGTAGAGCGCCCGAGTATGCTAACCACTACACCATCCAGAACGACCAAGTTTCCAGTTTCCGATTAATTTGAATATAACCATCACAGGATTCGCTAGTCGATTCTCTAGTTGTATATAATCATCACAGGATTCGGTGATGGTTATATTCAAATTAATCGGAAACTTGAAACTTTGTCGTTCTGGGTGGTGTAGTGGTTAGCATACTCGGACGCTATCCGGGAGACGCGGCTTCGATTCCCTCTCCAGGATTATGAAATTTTCAGGTCTTCGGATATTATCTGACTTAACATCCATGTGATATTTACACCAATAAATAGGTTCACATCTTCCAAATTTGTATTATCTGTAATGTGTTGTGTATACTGAGTGTACTTTCTGCTATCATACCTTAATTTTTTTCGTCGGTCATTACCTTTCATATACAGAGGCAACGGTAAGAAATGTTCAAAGGCTTCCGCATCCAAATATAATAATTGAAAAATTAAATAAAAAAAATAAACACTGGAAATGAAAATTTAATTTATCAGACACTCATACTAGAAAATAAATCATGTGCTTTGTACTTACAAAGGAAAAAAAACTTCTTGGAAGGGGTAGAGATTCCTGATGCGATAATATTTATCCGTACTCATACTCTGATTCGCGCGAACATTTGCTGCCATATGGCTTTGCATTAAAATATCTTCGTTTTCTACTCTTCAGACTCTAACTCGCGAGGAAGTTTCTTCCATACGCTGCCTGACAGAGAAATGCTACACCACGAAGACGTGAACGCAGCGATGTGCAAATTGTAGGGTGGGTGCACACGTACAAGTTATGCAAATGATTGCATCTGCAGGCCAATCGCACGAACGGCGCGCGGGATATAAGCTGATAACGAGCCCACCCTCACTCGAGACATCATCACGGCCGTGAGAAGTGAGTGGTTCTGCTGTAACCGTGTCTGGACAACGAACAAGGGGTGCCAATGCCGTTAAGACGCCGTCGTACGCGATTTCGTCAAACGCTCGAGTTCACGAGAGGTGTCACATCGTAGGTATAGGCCTTCGTACCGCCGGATGGTCCTTGCGTCGTATTGCGAAATAAAAGCAACGTGATGCCACAACCGTCGGTCGCATTTGGAGACAGTGGTCGCAGGAAGAATCTGTGCAACGTCGTAGGGGGACCGGGGCACGGAGATGGACGTCCGAGTCCCCTGATCGTCGCATCCGACGTCATGCCGTAGCAGACCCACAGGTCACAACGGGCGCCATTTTGCGGAGTGTACGGGGAGGCTTGGATGCTCCGATATTGACGCAGACAGCGCTGCGCCGATTGGCTGAGTCTGGTTTGCTGTCCAGCCGTCCTTTGCGAAGGCTACCCTTAACAGCGACACATAGTCATCACCGCTCGGCGTGGTGTCGCTCCAGAGCTGCGTGGGGTGCCGAATGAATAATGTAATGTTCAGCGACGAATCGCGGTTCTGTCTCACCACGGATGATCGCCGTGTGAGGGTCTGGAAGCGACGTGGTCAACGAGCGGATTCATCCGCCATTGTGGAGCGCCACACGGCCCGGCAAAGTGGAATCATGGTGTTGGATGCTATCAGCCGCTCACTGCTGGTACGCATTACGGGCACATGGACGGCCCGCCGCTATGTTGACGAGGTGCTGCGGCCCGTGGCACTACCTGCAGGGTATCACAAACGTCGTTTTTCAACAGGATAAAGCCGGGCCGCATACCGCTCGGATCAGCCTGAATGCTTTACACGGTGTGCGGATGCTTCCGTGGCCAGCACCATTCCCCGACCTCTCGCCCATCGAGCATCTGTATGACACGATCGGACGTCGGTTGAGTACC
This sequence comes from Macrothele yani, assembly GCA_039090855.1. NCBI lineage: Eukaryota > Metazoa > Arthropoda > Arachnida > Araneae > Macrothelidae > Macrothele > Macrothele yani. Next base: position 18,702,655 of record CM077006.1, on the reverse strand, counting down.
CTCCTACACCCGCAGAATAAAGATGAACTGTGGACTCGGATCAACACCACACGGTCCACGATACCACAGGACTCTATTCGTACTCTCATTGTCTCGATGCTACGTCGGATTGAACGGTGTATCGCCCAAAATGGGGACCACACTACTTATTGTTCATCCTGTATATTCGGCCACTGGAGCCTAGTCTGTATGTGACAAGTAAATCATTTGTTCAGGAGCTACTTGGCTATCTGTGTATGCAGTCTGGTCTGTTTCGAGCATTCCTTCATGGTGTGGCATTTTCTGTCAGGCAGTGTGTTAGATCACCTGTTTTTTTTTCCTTTAAAAAGTCACAAGCTGGCCTATGCGTTAAAATTTTTGAACATTCAACGACGGGTGCCTAAGGTTTCTGCAAACACCATACTACGTATGATGGCATGGCTGGGCTATGAGGTTGTAGTGCACGAAGGTTCATCGTCACTAGACTGCTGAGGACTGGAAGCGGGCAATTAGGTCTCATCAAACGGAGCTACAACTTCAACACCTTGACGAGAGGGTATATGTGTGAAGTTGAACCGAACTATCAAGTCGGAGTGTTACAGGATGGTGTGATGTTTTAGTGCGTATTAACATTGGACACTTTGCGGTCTCTTATTCGTGTTGAAACCTCCATCACAGCCCATTTCTTACAACAAGGTCTTTTCTTTCAGAAGATAATTCTCGATCGCGTCATTTGAGTTTGGCGAAGGACTGCTTAAAGGAGAATTCCAACTGAGCTACCAATCTCGAATCACGCTCTCATTCTCCGGATTTGAAGCCAACCGAGCATCTTTGGGAAGCAGTAGAGTTATTCACCGGGTATTTAAAAGTAAATGTACGGAATAAAATGTATTTTGAATTCGATAGCATCTGCACTTAGGGCTTCTAGCGGTGAAGTTATGCAACGTAAAAAATCCTGGAAAGCCAGGATCATCGTTCTTATATTTCAAGGTTTCCAATGGAAAAAGAATTTAAAGGCGAACGAACAGACAAAGTAATACTATGAGCACGTACTTTTTTTTTTCTTTTTTTTTACAAAAGACATGCTAAAAAAGACAGAAAACGAACATGAAACCAGATTCCCGTACCCTTTATATATACATGCGCCTTCTGTTCCTTCCCCTTTTTCCTTCTAAAAAGGAAAAAGGAAAGGGCAGAAGGCGCATATACATATAGGGTACGGAAATCTGGATTTTCATGTCCGTGCTGCCTTCCGAAGCAGGATAGGCAGCCCTCCATAACCCATCTGTGTTGCCATATAACAGCAGCACAAACCTGGGCAGACGACAAGACGCAGCTCAGTGCTACCACCTAAGGACTACAGCCCGCATGAGAACCTACTGGACGCGTCCATTTCTAGACGTTTCCACTGCTAAACGCTTCCCATTTCTAGACGTTTCCACTGCCAAAGTTTCCATGGAAGCGTTTAGCAGCGATGTTTTTACTGCTAAACGCTTCCATTTCTAGACTTTTCCACTGCCAAAAGTTTCCAAAACTTTCCATCATCGTAGTTAGGCAGGAACACCTTCTTTAGAGTCCAGTCCGGATAAAACAATACGTGCGTTATCTTCGAAGCGATCTAAACCAAAGCTTATCCTCTTTGTGGACTCGCAGAACACATGGATGGGTGGTTGTTAACCATGGACAAATAAGCCAACGAGGACGCAGAATGCTGGAGCTGAAGAAAAAACAAAAAGACCAGTGGTGGACGAAACGGCCAATCAGAGAAAAACAATGGACGAAGAAGGGCTCTTAAAACGATGAAACGTGTTGAGAATTATGATTCACTTAAAAACGGATTTTCGTAGGGTGGAGGCGAAAAAAAAAGGCTAGCATCGATGTGGACGTTAGTAGTCATCAAGAGAAACCGGAAACAAGCTCACCCTTCACACAAGCATCATTATGAGAAAGTAGTTTTATAAAATTAAATTCAATAATAACAAAGCAGTAGTAAAAATAACTTTTACCAATTGATGGTCTTTATATAATAATAAATTAAAAATAACATAATCAAAGTAAAAAACAACAACCTCATCTCCATTACAACTAAGTTTGGGAAGCACTCGTGTAGAAACTTTGGGAAGCACCGGTCTAGAGATTGTTCCGATACAGGCCATCGTGATTCAACACTTGAGTCTGCGTTGTGTGTGCTCTCGTAGGATTCCACGGGTACTCACAGTCTAGAGCGACTCTCTCCCATAATCCTGCATACAGTCCAGAGGTCGCTTCATGTGACTTCTGGCTATTCCGCCGATTAAAAAAAAACAAAAAAACACGAAGGCCGCGGCTTTAACACCAATTGGGAATGTAAGGAAGCTGCAAAGGCGGTTTTGAAGAAACTGTCTAACGACGGTCTGCTGCTCGCTTTCAGGATCTGCGTTACACGTTCGGACAAGTGCATTAGGTGCAATGGAGAGAATTTCCAATATGAGCATGTATATTTATAAAGATATTTATCTAGTTGCAGGTGGTTTTAAGATCTTTTTCGGATTTGAATATTTAGATTCAAAATCTTCATCGTGTATAGACGGTAAAACAAAATATAACTAAGAGCATGTATTCTGGATCTGAGTAACATGTTAGGGCAAGTGCATTAGGTGCAATGGAGAGCATTTCCAGTAAGGGTATGCACATTTTCAGGATCTGGGTTACATCTTAGGACAAGCGACTGACTGACTGACTGACAGAGAGAGGTTTATAAAATAGTTTTACTTCACTGCCATGCACCCACACCTCCCAATTTGAACCGTTAATGGTCGATGTCCCCCTGTGACTTCACATTGCATAACAAAAAAATATGCACTAAGAAAATATACAATGCTAAATCATTGGAAAATACAAGAATCTTAAGTTTTTAACGAGCATGTTCTTATGAGAACAAAGAAAAATACAGAGACTATAGTTAAAACTCTGCAGATAATGTATTAGTTTGAAGAATGCACAACGTATTAATTATCACAAGCATATTGCAACAGTCTCGCGTTTTAACGGACTTCATAATGATTTCCCTTCATAAGTCCCTTAGAGACCCACTCATCTGCATTAGCCTAGGACCCACTCAGGTGTATTAGCCAAGGGAATTCACTCAGGTGTATTAGCCTAGGGAATTCACTCAGGTGTATTAGCCTAGGGAATTCACTCAGGTGTATTAGCCTAGGGAATTCACTCAGGTGTATTAGCCTAGGGAATTCACTCAGGTGTATTAGCCTAGGGAATTCACTCAGGTGTATTAGCCTAGGGGATCCACTCAGGTGTATTAGCCTAGGGGATCCACTCAGGTGTATTAGCCTAGGGGATCCACTCAGGTGTATTAGCCTAGAGGATCCACTCAGGTGTATTAGCTTAAGGGATCCACTCAGGTGTATTAGCCTAAGGGATCCACTCAGGTGTATTAGCCTAAGGGATCCACTCAGGTGTATTAGCCTTGGGGCCCACTCAGATCTACTAGCCTATGGGGCCCACTCAAATCTACTAGCCTATGGGGCCCACTCAAATCTACTAGCCTAGGGGCCCACTCAAATTACTAGCCTAGGGCCCACTCAAATATACTAGCCTATGGGGCCCACTCAAATCTACTAGCCTAGGGGCTCACTCAAATCTACTAGCCTAGGGACTCGCTCAAATCTACTAGCCTAGGGACCCACTCAAATTTACTAGCCTAGGGCCCCACTCAAATGTATTAGCCTAAGGGACCCATTCACATAGATGTATTAGCCTAGGGGCCCCATTCAAATGTATTAGCCTATGGGCCCCATTCAAATGTATTAGCCTAGGGGACCCACTCAAATGTATTAGCCTAAGGGATCCATTCACATAGATGTATTAGTCTAGGGGCCCATTCAAATGTCTTGGCCTAGGGGGCCCACTCAAATGTCTTGGCCTAGGAGACCCACTAAAATATCTTGGCCTAGGGGCCCACTCGGATGTACTAAGAGCCCACTCGGATGTGTTAGCCTAGGATCCCACGAAGGCCTTCATCCGACCCTGCCTACTCCGGAAAACTACAACTTTCTCATATAAGAGGACTTCACACAAGTTCCATTCGTTTGGAGATCTCGTCAAGACGTGGGAGTTTTGCTAGTGGCATAAAACGATATGTAGGATTTCTCCCAGTGTCACATAAGGGTATGCGAGATCCTACACTGTAAAAAATAAATGGTGTGAATTTACGGAAATTTTTTGAAAATAGCGTACAGCAAAGTGGTAGTTAGGTAGGTGTGTGCCCGTCTTTTATTCAAGAAATTTCCGTTTTTAAAAAAGTGCCCGTTTTTGTTTTTTGGTTTTTTTTAACTTCCGTATTTTCATAGATTTACAGAGGTCAAGAATCCCATTTGTTTCAGAAAAGCCCGTTTTAGGTTTTTCCGTATTTATACAGAAATTTCGCAAAATCGAAGAAGCTTAATTTTTCAGCCGTTACATCAGATAATCCTCTCGCAGCGGTGGAGGATCCAGCCGACGTAGTTTCGGTTGGTTCGACAGAAACCGCGCTTCATAACCACTGGGCCAGAAAGACTGACATCTAAATCACGTTCATGGTTAAGTTGACGGAGATTATTATTATTTATTTTTTGGCGTTAATACGAGTGATTTAGTTATTTTATATTCTATTAGAGCTTGTTTCTTTGACGTACGAGTACGTCTAACTCCGCGGATAGTACAGGGCGACTTACGACCGACCATATGTGACAAAAATAGGTCCCAATTGAAATCATTATAGCATTAAAAATACGTGCCGCACACTAATCTTTTTAGCATTGTCGTAAACAACAGCATGGGATCCAATTCGTGTTCTGTGCAATACAGCGTGCGCGCGACGCTTCCCTCTCTCCCTGTGCGAGGGGGAGATGATGCAATATATCTGGGTGTGCAGCCGCGTTTGACTTAGTCTATCTCGGCAATCGTGAGTGCAACACAATTGTGCGTGGTATCGTTTTAAAGCTCTCGACGAGATCTATTCAAATATACGAAGAACATTTCGCAGTGGTTTGAACTAAACATTTAAAAAATTGTTTTCTTGTGAACCGGTGAATACTTTTGACAGTATGGCCGTTTATCTGGACAACCGTAAATGCAAAACGACTGTGCGTGGTATCATTTTATCACTCTCGACGAGATCTATTCAAATATAAAAAGAACATATAGCAGTGGTTTAAACTAAAAAATTTTTTTAATTGTTATCGTGTGAACGGGTTAACACTTTCGACAATGTTGCGGAATTCGTAGAATGCAAGCAAAAGTAGAGAAAATCAAAACGAGAGGCAAGAACAAGTAATGAGGAATGTAAGAAGTTCAAGATGACTGCAGTAGAGATGAGTTCGGGCTCAATTTTAAGAGCCTGGGCCCGGATTCGTGGAAAATTTTGCTTATCTAGGCTTGCATTTATGCATTATACACTGGCCAAAGATATGGCCCAAGCAAGGATTAGTTTAAAAATGATTAGTTTAAAAAGTTTAGTTCAGTTAATCCACTTCACAATATTAATATGTTTTTAGAAATACTACACATAAAGCCAAATGTTCTAAAATGTGGATTTGAAAATTAATAAATAATCAACGTGCCCTTCGACCGTATCAGGGGAATCAGTTATTTTGGTAAAAGCTGAAGAAAAGAAAATCGTTTAGAAACAAAAAGGTTCATTCGTTATTTCTTTTTGATTTCTAAATTTACTTTTATTTTGAATAAATTGTATTATAAAACGTACAACGCCGTACAGACAGTTGCAAGTGTTTGCAATTTTGACTTTAGAAAACTAATCTTTGCAATATAATTTACATATATGCTAATTGGTAAAGGTAGTTTAGAGTGATGTAGTAAAATATAAAAAAAGGCATGTAGGGAAATTTCCAAAATTAAAACAAAACAAAACGTAAAAGCATTCCAGACCAGATTATTCTGCATTTTGTAACATTAACAAAGCTTTGCGCTATATAATATAGTATAATAATCACAATATTATCATATGTGTATGCAGTTTCCAGATCAAGTTCATCATGAAAAGAGAGAGAGAGAGAGAGAGAATCGCATCTAATGCCTCAACTTGATCTTCTTTTCTCTAAAACTCGACCTGCTGCACTAAAAACCAACCTCACCCCAAAAATCGCGGGAGTGAGGAAATTAAAAAAAATAACAATACTTCTAACTCCACAATTTTGGAAATTAATACATTATTTTAAAGATAAGATTCTTGATTTTTAATGAAATACAAAAAATGGCAATGTGATTTTTTCCCAGTTTTTTGATACAAGACCTCCTTAAACCAATTCTTGCTTGGGCCATAGCTTTGGACAATGCATAATGCAAGTCTTGCTAAGCAAAATTTGTCTTGCAATGGCAGCTAGCTTAGGAAATTTAAAATCCTTCCACCATGGTAAAAAATCCACAATGAAATTCAACACGTGTAATTCAACCGGGCTCGGAATTACACGTGTTAAATTAATTACAGTAATGAAATTCAAGACGAGTAATTCCGAGACCGGGCCCGAGCTCATCTCTAGACTGCAGCCCAACGAACTAGAGAGTATCGAAAACGCCTGAAAGCAGCCGCCGCCAAACAATATTCAACACACCGATCAAACTCATACCATTTCGACCTCGCGCAAAGAAGCATAAATCGACAGAAACGACTTCAAAGCAAGAGCAGCCGACGGCAGATAAGCAAAATACAGTGATCGAATTTGTGCCCGTTCCAACAAAGGAAGCACAGCCATCAACATCAAGCGATGCATGTCAACTCGTCGCCTGTTCAAACGTTCTTTCGTCGATCAAGAGTTTGGTTTTGTGTATAATGTATGCGACCGTCTTTGGTTTAAGAACGATTTACACATCGTCTGCCAGAAGCATATCGACACTTCACGTGACGCCTTTCCCGATGAAGATGTTTCGTCTTTCCAATCTTGCTCGACGTGTCGTTCGGCATTAGCAACAAAGAAAATACCACCGTCGGCAAGATGCAACGGATTCAAGTATCCTGCTAAGCCGAATCCCTTGCCACCGCTAAACGCCATCACCGAGATCGATCAGATCGCGTTCATGCAGATTCGTCGAAGTTGGGGCCGCGGGTGGCCTAGTGGGCAACGTTCGTGACTGCCACGGAAAGGGCCTCAGGTTCGATACCAGCAGCTACGAACGCTCGATCCACTAAATACCCGCCGTGCGTCGGATGGGCACGTTAAGCCATCGGACCCCGGGTACTGGCCCCCCCGGTAATAAATAAGAGCGTCTTCCTCAACCTTTCTACTTCGCTTCCGTGTCACTTTCCTATCGGGCGCTCTAGCCCAAATCTCCTAGTTTCCTATTTCTAAGGGTTGTTTAAGGACCTGGGGTCAGACACTCCTTCCTAAAATCATCTACATTAAAAAAAAAAAAAAAAAAAATTGCAGATTCGTCATTTTCAACTCTCCGATCTGCAAGTCGTAGTCCTACGTTCCAAACTGACGGCCCAATCAGAACTGAGCCTATTTGGGTATTTTTAAATAGGTTTGTAATAACTTTATTTCTTCTGTATGTATCACAAATTAACCATTTTTTCATCGTGATTTTTCGAAGCAACAAAATGCTGTGGAACTTGAGATTTTTAAAATGACAAGGACTTTCAATTTTCTTTAAGAGAAGGTGAAATGTATACTGTTTTATAGCATTATTTCACAAAACTAAAAATTAAATTTGTTCTTGATAGCTATAATAGCTTTTATCTTTAAGTTGCAAAGACTGATACATAGATACCCTATAATCACCTGCACAATAATTTAAGTTCACCATCCAAGCCTCAACTAGGCCTCGAACCGGGGCCTATACGGACAAACAATTATAAGATGCCAGTGCTTAGCACAGTGTTCAGCAACCGACGTGCCCCCACAAGTTGAATGGTGTGAAGCGAACTTTTACCTATTATCCTATTGTAAGAAATTAATTGTAGAGTTTTATTTTTATTCTAGTTTCATATGCTTGTATTTCATCCTATGCCGCTGAACTGATTAAATAAGATGATGCTTGTTTATTCTTAACTACATGCAGCGAATTTTAATGTATTCTAAGAAATTAAATGTAAATTATTTACACACAGTTGTTATATCGTAGTTTTGCTTATTGATATATTTGTATTTTTGGCCTCCACCGCTGTGCTATGCGGCTTCTTTCTTACGTTTACAGCGTGTTTTGTGTACGCTTTTCCTTAAAAGTGCGAGGATTAGCAAAACTTTCCCTGTCTTTTATTATTTTATTACGTTGTTTTGGTATTTGTCCCTATTTGTTAGCGCTTCTACAACTTTTTTACTTTTTTCCTGTACCGATGCACTCACCCATTCTTAGACTTCATCTTAAATAAGTCTATATATATTTGTCTCTCCTTCTCTTTGAAGAGTATAGGTCCCGCGTCTACAATTATTTCAGTTCTATCACAGCTGTGCTCTGAAGTAGTCCGGAAATTGTGATTGCTAGTCAGTCTTCTTATTTTCTATTACTATTAAACTAATGGGTCGTTTAAGATGTTCCCGACTGTACGGCCACTTGCTGACGGTAATAAAGTGGTGATTTAGAAATCTTTCAGCAGAAGTTCAAGAAGTATTTTAGAGAGAGTGTTCAAGATTTCGACTGGGTTCGTGATCCATTCGTTGCGAATTCAAAACCTCTTCCGATTAATATGCAAGAGGGACTTCGCAGATTTAAAAGCAGACAGAACATTGAAATTAAAACTTCTCGAAGCGCTTTTAGACACGTTTTGGTTGACAATAAGGAGTGAATACCCGGCTATCTCCAAGATGGCAGTTAATGTGTTATTGCCATTTTGAACTACATATTTGTGTGAACTGGGCTTGACTGAAATTAAAACATGAAAGAGGGAGAGACTCAAATCCGTCGATGAAGAAATGAGATTTGCATTAATACAGACATTTAACGTGGACCAGGAACATCAAACAAAGATTTTAGCTCTTTCCACGTTTATAAGTGAGTCACGGAAAAATTCTCATGCGCCGCCACCGGGAGTCGAACCCAGGGTCTTCCAGTTACACGCCGGATATGCTTTGCATTGTCAACGATTCCGCCACTGATCAGCCGCCTGTGAGCAGCTAAGCAGGCGCAGTAATCACATTGAAGGTGTGAGTAGAAGTATTTACTTTAATAGTAATAGAAAAGTGTATTTTCTTGTATTTTCTACCGTGAATTAAAGTTCATAAATTGTTAATAAATGCACGAGTCGATTTCTGCTTAATAATAGAATAATATAAAAATAATAATAGGTTTATTACATTACGTATTTATATTAATAGTGTCATATCATGCGTTTTTGAGGGGATTAACATTTTGGTGTGCCGTGTTGAGTCATTGATAAATTTATGGTGTGCCGCGAGTAGAAAACGGTTGGCTTAGACGACTGCGCCTTAGCGGCGGCCAACAGATTTGTAACCGTGTTTCAGTTAAGAAAACATTTTTAAATAGATCTGCCACTTTTTCCGCGGTTATGTAGAGAAACAACACTGAACGAAAAGAAAAGAAGAGAGATAAAAATGAAAGAACATAAAAAAAGGAAAGAAAGTAAAAGCCACTCTTTTATTCTGGGAAGAATTATTAAGATTATTTTCGTGCTTGAAGCTGATCCACCTCCGCTTGACCTCCATAAGCGTCTGCCTTACCCTACTCACCTAGCAAAGAGTAAGACGCGCAGTTAGTCAATGGAGATCGTGGGAAATATCTCTTTTAATTCCCCATATCAGTTTCTCTCACGCATCCCTGTCACGCCACTTCCGCTGTTTTCCCGCCATAAAGCAGACGCGTGCTTCTAAGCGAGGGCGACGGAAAGCGCAGGGGGCAAAAGCCTCATATGTTATATGCTGATGGACATTGGTGATGATACACGACTGTTTCGGGGAATACTTTTAAACTTTTTCTTTCCTCTTATATCTTTTTTTTTTTTTTTTTGAACGTCGCGTGACATTAACAAATCCGTGTCCGTAATTATCGATGCGAAGGCCACTTCTTCCTGGCAGCACGCCATCTCCACTTCCGGGCCCGAGGCCGGTCATGCGTGACGACACTCTACAAGATAAGGTCATTTCCGGTTAAAGTACTGGACCTAAATCTCACGAAACTATAACGGTGAAATATTTAAAGTTTTTCCTGAATATTTTTTTTAGTTTTTTAATTTTGTCTCAGCTACATTTTATTCAATATCCTGAGAAATACCTAACTTCGCGAATAATTAAAAAAAAAAAAAAAAAGGACGTTTACTCCAAATAAGAAAATTTTTTCTCCCTACATGTCATGCATTCCCAAGTGATCTCTCTTTTCGAAATTTTAGCCAGGGCAGGGTTTCCAATAAAACATGAATGACCCCTTAAAATTACACGCAAATGTATAAAGCATCCATGAAGTAATACATTTTACTAGAATTGGGCAAATGATAAATAAAATTCTGAAACGTGGGCGTCCATAAGGCGGGGTGGGGTGGGTGGGTGGTGGTGGTGGTGGTGGTGGTGGTGGGGGGGGGTTTGACGTACCCTAGAAAAGGGATCAAGCCCTTTCTGCTCATTTTTCATTAATTATTTTCATCCCCTTGCTGTGCTATCACATCAACAATTTTCCTGTTGGGTAACCACAAACTATAGTAACGGCCCTCACACCTTTCTGCCATCTTACGTACGACTAGGTTGGCCTTAGAACCCAGTGAGAGCCATCACATTCAGGATGGTTAGTTTCCTTTTCGGTAGGATGCACTTTGTTCTTCTTTCGTTAAATGTATCTGAGAAACTAACCTATTTCATCAAAATAGGACTATTCTTAAAACTTAAACATACGGGGACGATTTTGCATACGAGTTTGTTAAAACTTAAACTCTTATATAAAATAATCGTATCTTCTCTTAAAATCTCAACCATATAATTTTAACAGATGCTCCAAGCATTATTATTTTGGCTTCTGCGCTTCTTGTTCCGTCAGCGAATGAAGAAACTTAAGCAAATACTTTCTCAGCGGCCACTTTAGCTCTTATCAAAACAGACACTATTTAGAGCGAGTGCAATCGTTCTCCGCGCTCTTTAGTTTCCCCGCGCAAACAGCCGCTAGCTTGTAGTAAGAGTCCCCTCTCCGCAATTAGACTACAAACGTCCAGCGCTAACGTAGACCAAACAAAATGAACTCTTTTTTTCGCCAAACAAAGTTTTTATATCTTCCTGAAGCTCAGGGAAGAGTTAATCCCTCAGTACAGCCGAATTTATAGTTCCTAATCTGTACTCACTCTCCACTCATTGACACAAAACGGCAAACACACGCTGACAACATCAGCGCAACCTAGTAGGAAATATACATTAGCTTATACCGCGATTCTATCTTGATGTAGAGCCCCATTTTCATCGTGTGCTCTGCATTGTTAATTTATTTATAAGGACTTCTGATCCCTCGCAGCTTGGTCTCCATTCCTGTCTGGGACATTTCTCGTCTCGTGGACGCTGCAGAAAATGGCGCAAACAAAGAAGCTCTCCTATCGAATGTGGAATTTAAAACATACCACGAAAGGGATAAGGCAATCTTACAACTGTTTTTCATTTATTTATATAGCTAAAAAAACTGCTGGTTTCATCTATTAAAATAAAGAAAAAGCTGTGGAACAACCTTATCGTAGTATAAAAAGAAATAATAATAATATAGGGAAATTTCGGCATCTCTGTAGTTGGATCAACAGATTAGGAACTGCTGAAGTACGAGGGAATGATTGGTTGTGCGGAAGGCGGGGGGAAGAGATAAAAGTTCTTCCTGAATCATCAGACATCCGAATAACAACATTCTGGAATCTATTAGTACAGAGAAACCTCATTAATTCGATATGGAATCGTTCAGAACGCTTGCAAATTCGTAGTAAATGAAATTCCTCAGCTTAAAAAGTTCACGAGTTTTAAAATATTTGAACCGCTGAAATAAAAATACAATTGATTTTTTAATTCAGACCTACATCCCAGCTCAGAAGTAGATAAAAATATGAATTATTCGAAATTGTGCAGAAGGTATACTCGGAAATATTAGATTATATATGTGTGTGTGTGAGAGAGAAGGGGAGGGGGGGGGGTTAACGACATCCCTGAGCAGTTCTAAGAAGTCTTCCCGTCCCTAATTTAGTATCACTGGCTCCAGGGCAGTTAGAAAGTACTCGAGACAACCGGAACTCCAACCTTGGCTCACTTGGCCGAACGGCCAGAAGCCCAGGCACTTTGACCACAGGGCCACCTTAGCGGTTTTCCGAACCATATTCCGAATGATAACTACCGGTGATTAGTCAGACGATATCCTAGTTATAATAAATACTCTAAAATCTATTTCGGGGGATAACATTCAGTGATTACTCAGAGGATACTCGAGTAATGACATTCAGTGATTATTCAGAGGATATTCCAGTGATAACATTCAGTGATTACTCAGAGGATACTCGAGTGATGACATTCAGTGATTATTCAGAGGATATTCCAGTGATAACATTCAATGATTACTCAGCGGATATTCCAGTGATAACATTCAGTGATTACTCAGCGGATACTAAAGTGATAACATTCAGTGATTACTCAGATGGCATTTGAGTGATAACATTCAGTGATTACTCGGATATTAATGAAAACATTTAGTGACTACGCAGATATTATAGTGATAACATTCAGTGATTACACAGAAGATATTCGAGTGATAACATTTAATGATTACGCAGAAATTAGAGTGATAACATTCAGTGATTACGCCGAAGATATTAGAGTGATAACATTCAGTGATTACGCCGAAGATATTCGAGTGATAACATTCAGAGATTTCTCAGAGGTTACCCCAGTGATAACATTCAGAGATTATTACTCAGAGGTTACCCCAGTGATAACATTCAGTGATTATTACTCAGATGACATTCGAGTGATAACATTCAATTGTTATTACTCAGAGGATATTCGAGTAATGACATTCAGTGATTATTCAGAGGATATTCCAGTGATAACATTCAGTGATTACTCAGCGGATATTCCAGTGATAACATTCAGTGATTACTCGGATATTAATGAAAACATTTAGTGATTACGCAGGTATTAGAGTGATAACATTCAGTGATTACGCAGGTATTAGAGTGATAACATTTAGTGATTACGCAGATATTAGAGTGATAACATTTAGTGATTACGCAGATATTAGAGTGATAACATTCAGTGATTACGCAGAAGATATTAGAGCGATAGCATTCAGTGATTACGCAGAAGATATTCGAGTGATAACATTCAGAAATTTCTCAGAGGTTACCCCAGTGATAACATTCAGAGATTTCTCAGAGGTTACCCCAGTGATAACATTCAGTGATTATTACTCAGATGATATTCGAGTGATAACATTCAATTGTTATTACTCAGAGGATATTCGAATGATATTCTAGAATTTATTGCTACAGGACCTCGCTAATTGGATAGGAGATCTTCAAAACACTCGTTAATTCAAATTTAAAATAAGTTCAGCAACATAAAATTCCAAGATCTTCAAAATTCTAGTCCATCAGTACAGGCGTTGAAACAGGAGGATGTCCCGGATGTCCCTGTCATTTTTACAGACGTTTTGTTTTGTGTTAAAAACAACTGTTCTAAGCAAATGAAAAAACATGTCACCTCCAACGTAAAATAAAAAAAGAAAGATGTTTTTCTGGTGTACAATGTACGTAATATTTATTTTATTGAACTTCAAATTTTAGTCTGTTCTGTGTCCTCTATCGCAAAGTTTGTACAAATCTGTACACATACAACAGACATCGAACAAAGTTCTTGCAATGTCAACAAATTCGGCTCTCTTCTGGTGTCTCTGCTAGATTGCGTTTTTGCTGTATGTATGACATAAATTTCGTATAGGTATAAGAAAAAAATGAAAAAAAAAATCATGCTAGGTATCTTATCAATCATAGAGGGGGGGGGGGGGTCAATAACTACAGCATAAATAAGGAGAAAATCATGAGAGGACCAGATTCAGGAAATGTCTGCATGAGAAAAAGATAACGAGTATGAAGTATAAAACTTCTCGTGTGCGGCGTGTAAGTGGATGTTAATGAAGCTCAAGCTGTGTGCCGAGATCGCTGTAAATGGAGGCTTTTGATACGGCGACAGTACGTTCTTCCTTTTTGGAGCTAACTTCTGAACCAGAGAACAGCTTAGTGATAGATATGTATGTATAAATAACGATGATTTCTTACACTTTGCCGGGGATCATTTAACAACCGTAAGATGCTTGTAAATGTTTTGTTTCACTTTAATCAAAATGTTAAGAATCAGACGTACTTTTTACTTTTTGTGATAATGATTAGAAAAGAAAAACAAAAAGAAGGAAAAGGAAATACGTTATTTTCATCTGCGTAAGTTTCATTGTTCTTTCTTGTTCGCATTCTGTTACATTCATAAACCAAAACTCCTGCTAACAACGGCGCACCCAGAAATTCGGAATGGGGGGGGGACAGCTCTGCAAGTAAAAATGCTCATGTATATGTACTTACGCGACGTGGCTGTTATGCATAAATGTTTTGATCTGTGAAAGAATTTAATACATTGTATTCATGAATTATCCAGCTGCAAATGGTGTTTTCATTGTTGTTTTTACTTTTAATAAAAATATATATTTCAGAAAAGGAGCTAACAACAAATGTAATTATTTTATCTATTGCCATATAATAGTTTCAGAGAATGTATTTTAGAACAAATTCTGTAATGCGTGATTTCAGCAATTATGAAAATTGAAATTCACCAATTAGGAAACTTGGACAACAGTTAGAGGGTTAGGAATCTCTCGTGTCGGACAATGATGGTGTCAGAATCATATTACAAAACACTTGGCCTCATGGGGAGGAGGGGGTCCGGACTCGGGGCAACCCCCTTGGGTGCGCCCTTGCCTGCTAAACATAAGAGCAGCAACCTAGTATTGCTTATAAATCACTTGCATAACTGTTTTCAACACTGCGTAATTTCGTGCTTGCTCTATGTGTACACCGTGTTTTTTTTATTGGAGGTTTAACGACCACCGTGAGATGTGTACATTGTGACGTACTACAGTGGTGAAGAACGTGTCAAGACAAATCTGCAGCGATACATTCCGTCGGTGTAGTTTAGTCGGTTAGAACAACTGGCTGCGGAGTTAGGAATCGCGGGTTCAGCCAGTAAATATTTGTGTTTTCACAGCATATTAATACAACTTTTGATATAGTCGGCTAGAGGGCACATTACGGACCAAAATTTGTAACCGAATAAATGTTAAATACACTGTACAAAAGAAAAACATTAAACATTTTCTTAATTTGCGGTTGGGGATTTTTTTATTCTTAAAACAATCGTTTTAGAGGAAAATAAACACTGTTAAACATTTCTGAATCGTCCACTGCATTAGCGGCTTAAAGTCTGAGTTGTTCGAAATTATGAGTACTTTATCGAAACTACCGCAAATTTTAATTTATAAAATCTGATTATCTTGAGAAATCTGATTCAACCACAAGACGTGGCCAAAGCACCCGTGAAATCGCTAGTTTCTACCTGATGTATTCACTCCTCGCGCGCCTAGCTCTCAGAGGTACACTAATGACTGCTTTGTAACGGTCAGATTCCGTTCAAGTTCATGCGACGACTACAAAAGAATTGTTAAAACTATGTAATGCTCTTCAAGACTTCGCCTCAAAAGTGTCTCTAAGCGATAGCTTTTGATCATTCGTCCGAGACGGATCCGGGTTCGAATCCTGGTGACGCATGGATGTTGTGTTTGCCTAACGGCGCTGTCTCTCTCCCTTACCTAGAACCAGTGACCCTAAATTAGGGACGGACGACTGTTTATAACCAACTGAGTTGCTCACAGAGGTCGTTAAACCTCCAATAAAAAACAAGTGCACCCATTAATAACTGAATGTGGGGTTTCAAAAACCGATCTTTTTTTTTTTTCCTTTTTTGGTTGGGGGGTTGAAGAGACGACCGTGAGCAACTCGATGGGCTATAAGCAGCCGCCGTCCATACGTTAGGGTTACTGGTTCCAGGGAAGGGAGAGAGAGCCTGTACCGTAAGACAAACATAACATCCATGTCTCACCAGGATTCGAACCCGAAACCATCCCGGACGAGCGGCCAGAAGCCAGCGCTTATACCACTGCGTCACTAAGAATTTGACTATCTAACAAGTCTCTACTGAAAATACTCTATATACCCGGGGTGGGGGGAGGTTGCCCTCCCAAAACGGTCATACTAATACTACGGGCGTAAAAAAACAAACGCACAACGTTTGAATAAATGCAATTTTCAACTGAAAGAGGAAGTTACACACTTCAGTGTGAAAGCTTTTGGGTTATGTTTGAGGTTTTTTTTTTTTTTTTTATTGGAGGTTTAACGACCACCGTGAGCAACTCAATGGGATATAAGCAGTCGCCCGTCCCTAATTTAAGGTCACTGGTTCCAGGGAAGGGAGAGAGCTAGCGCCTTAAGACAAACAACATCCATGCCTCACCGGGATTCGAACCCGGACCCATCGCGGACGAATGATCAGAAGCCATCGCTTAGACCACTGCGCCACCGGGTCGGCGTTTGAGGGTTTAACGACCACCATGAACATCTCTAAGGGCTATAAGCAGTCGGCCGTCCCTAATTTGGGGCCACTGGTTACAGGAAGGGGAGAAAGCCAGTGACATAAGACAAACGCACTATCTACTTCTCATCCACTATCTATTTTTCATCAAGCCCTGGTCTATTCGGACGAGAGGTCAGAAGCCACAGCTTTGACCACTACGCCACCGGGGCAGCGTATTAAAGCGTTTTCCTATTGTTTAGGATCCCTGATGATGTATCAATGCTGGTTCGTTTTCCATTATACATTTCTGCGTGCTGTTATAGTGAACACATAAACTTAATGTTTTACATATTCACAACCCCTCTAGGGTATTTACCTAGTTTTCCCATTTTTGGTAAAAGTGTCGAAAACCGAAAGTACGATTTTTGAACGATTATAATACATTCCCATAATGGAGGTATGAGAAAATAAAAACATTGTACTCTGAGTGGAAGTGAGCAACACTTAAACTCCAACGAGAGTAATATTAAGTCTTGTCCCCAACTCTTCTCAGATAAGTTTGTTTGTTAGGGGGTTAGCGACCGCCGTGAGAAACTCTATAGGCTATAAGCAGTCGCCCGTCCCTAATTTGGGCCACTGGCTCCAAGGAAGGGAAAGAGCCAGTGCCGTACGTCAAACACTACATCCATATCTGGATTCGGACTCATCCAGGACGAATGCTCAGAAGCCAGCGCTTAGACCACTGCGCCACCGGGGAAGGAAAGTTTGCTCGGGCCCTGATTTGGAATCAGATTCTTCGTTCGAGAGTATTTCAAATTAAAGTCTTTTCTTTAATTAGCGTCTTAAACTTTTTTGGGCAGGATCGGTGAGCAAAGGCATGATATTCATATCTTACCTGGAAATTATTATCATTATCGATAGTTTGCCATGAAATTAAAGCCTATAGTGCAGGCATTAATGGAACTTTCTAATATAGTTTGCATGTCATATTTTTTTTAATTGAAGCTTCTTATATATATATCATCATCATCATTGTCAACCATTATCAATCCACTGCTGGACGAAGGTCTCCCCAAGTTTCCTCCACAACGGTCTGTCTTGTGCCAGTCTCCTCCATGTCACTCCCGCATACTTTCGAATTTCATCCACCCATCTTCCATGTGGTCTTCTTCTGGGTCTTTTCCTGTCCCTTGGAATCCAATCTAAAATTTCGGCTGTCCATCTATGGTCTGTTCTTCTGGCAGTATGTCCAGCCCAATGCCATTTCAGGGATTTAACTCTGATCATGATGTCTTCCACTCTTGTCATTTTTCGGATCCACGAGTTCTTCTTCTTATTTCTCCTGGTTACACCAAGCATGCACCTCTCCATGCTGCTTTGAGTTGTCTGCAGCTTTTGTATGTCTCTTTTAGCTAAGGTCCACGTCTCTGCACCATACGTAAGCACTGGAAGGATGCATTGATCAAATAATTTTCTTTTAAGACATAATGGCATATTGCTCTTGAAAATTATGCTGTTTCTTCCAAAAGCTCTCCAGGCAAGTTTTGTACGCCGATTAATTTCTTCACCAATGTGACCCTCACTTGATATCTGCTGTCCAAGATAAACGTACGTGTCTGTTATCTCCAGCTTTTCTCCATCAATCGATAAATCTTCATTTCTTGTAAAAGCATTGTACATCACTTTTGTCTTCTGAAAGTTCATTTTTAATCCCACTTCTTTACTCTTGTCAGCAAGTTCCTGGATCATACTCTGTACCTCTGATGGGGTAGTTGCAAAAATGACTATGTCATCAGCAAAACGAAGGTGGGTTAGATAATCTCCATTAATCTTTATCCCTTTGTTTTCCCAGTATATATATATATATATATATATATACTATATAGATACCTAAGCAAAAAATACATATATAATTTTGACTCACACCTAGTACAACATAGAAAAGGTTATGTATCTACCTGCGTGAGTAAAAGGAGAAAAGAAAAAAAGAAAATAAAACAACTGAATGTAGAAGGTGTCGAGAATACTGAGCCTTGGCTTTATCAAGGACCAGCAAAAACTCTGCATTTTCTCACTTCCACAAAGACCTAGTTGGAAATGGGTTTCTGCAAGGCCATAGATGCAAGTAACATTCCCACCTAAAATAGTTTAAAAAAATATATATATAAGTCATGTCCTCCGTAGAGTAGCATGACCTAGCACTAGTTAACAATTTCGCTTGCATCCATTAACCTTCATGGCCCGACCCATGCTCTTCATCTGTTACTATTAAACAGAGAGAAGAAGATTAAAGAGAACTCAAGCTGTGAGAGTGACATGATAAATAGAAATGATTTTCAGCTATAACGAAATTCCAAGTTCGTTTGAGAGAGAATTTAAACCTGAAAAACAAATTTTACATTGCAATTAAAAAAGGAAATGTTAATTTATAACGAACAGATTTTTGAAAGAAAACTTGAGTCTAAAACCCCTACTCTACAACTTATGACAGCACGAAAACGAGAATAAGTTAAAGATAATAATTAACTAAAGAAAACTTTGTGAAAGTTATATACCTTAAACAGTTAGTTGCAATATGTACAAAGTATTTCAGCAGTGCTTTAAGTGCATAATTAATTAGTTATTAAGAACTTAACTACTTTGAAAAAACAGCGCATAGAAAAGGAACAAGCTTAGCCATCTTCTGTTCCTAGGTACCACAAAAGACGCTCAAAGTTACAAAGAAAAGTAAGAGCTAAAACCCGCATAAATGTTAACAGACAAACCAATGCTTAAAAGCTGAAAAGCTAAAAAACGACAGAGAAAGGTACATGAAGTACAAACATTGAACTTATAAAACCTAGAACCCAAAAACAAGGAAGAGAGCTTTACCTCTTGAGTTACAAAAACTTTTCTCCTCACAAGAGGAGAACATGGCTGACCTCTTCCGCCACTCCCTAGACGCTGGGGGCAGTGAGGGTGGGGCTGATGGCCTCCTCATACAGCAAGAAACCAACGCGCGGAGATTTTAACCAGAGAAAAAAATATATAAACTTAAGACCGTGGATCTGTATGATCAGAATGAGCAGAATTAACTCTCCAGAATACATGAGAAATATTATAAAATACACGAGCAGTTTATTTAATAATCTTTGCATGTATTAAATCACCTTAGTGAGCTTCTATAGATTAATCAGAATCTTATTAATTTTAATGTTGGTTTTACTATTTTTAGTATAGCTATCCTAGTGATGAATAACTGGTTTTCTTTTTTATTTGTTTTTATTTTCTTTTATAAACAGATTTTTAAGCTTTTTTTTGTGATTTTGTTTATATTATTTAATTTTTTTTGTTTTAATAGGACCGTCATATCCATAGCACTAAAGGTTCCTTTAGGTAGTTAATAGGCATCCTCTAGCCAACTTCCTTACGGCTTTGATTGGTCAGAATCATATTATTAACTGTGTAGAAAATTAAAAGCAGATCTGCCAACCTTACTCTATTATTCAGAATAATTTTTCTTAAAGTTCTTTTGATGAAAGAAGAAGGAATTTCGTTCTCTAGAAAACTTTCTAATAGTATATTAATGTGGTAATTGAAGTCCAAATTGTTGCTGCAAATTCTTGAAATTTTTAGAGACCTGAGAAATTAGTACATTCTCAATTACTTTGGTTGAAATGTTATTATTCCAGTGTAGATATTTAATTACTTTGAAAGGAAAATTAACTCTTTTATCAAAGAGGCTAATAGATGGGTTACCTCTGTTGAGCTTAATGCTTAAGTCTAGGAACTCAAGTTCCTGATTACTGTGGTTGGTTTTACATAAGTTAAGAGAGCTAGGATAGATATTATCAAAATCACTCTCTATAACTTCGGAATTATTGATACACAGCAGATCATCAATATATCTAAAAGTGTAAAGGTAGTTATCTGAGCAGGTGGGGTGATTTTTAATGAATTTATATTCCTTAAAGAACAGGAATAGATTAGCGATATTCGTGGACGTTGATGTTCCCATTGGAATACCGTTCACTTGCTTATAGAGAGTATTATTATATAAGATATGGTTATTTTTTATGCAGCAATTGAGATAAGAGTTCCAAGTTCCTACATCAACAAATTGGTTAAGTTTAAATTCTGCATACAGCTCTTTAAAGGTAGTGATTATATCTGATAGAGGCAGATTAGTATATAGGTTTTCAAAATCATAACTATTAATATCTAGGGGACACACTTTGAGTATAGTAGAAATTACTTCTGCATTATTATTAATTATCCAAAAATCTCTGTACATCAAGTTAGAACAGTTTCTAATGTGTTTCAAAACCTTCTTTTAAGACATCTTCAAAAGCAAGATCTATTTTCTTTTTATGACTCCTTACTCCACTAGCTATGAACCTGAACTTCACAGGATCCTTATGAAACTTAACCGTTGCAAAAAGAAATGGAAATTCAGGCCCATATCTTCTAGTTTGCGGAATTTTAAGTTTCTTGAAGAATGCCTTAAACCGATTTTCTAACTGCTTGGTAGAATAACTTACGGGCTCGTATGTTACTCTATTATTGAGTTCCATAGTTAACAATTCAAAATAGAACTTCTTACAGATAATTGCAAAATTATTGCTAGCTTTATCCGTAGTGGTAAAAATAAATTGGTCTTGTAGTTTGGAGAGTGACCTTTAGCTTCTCCAGAGAAAAGAGATTTCTGTCGAAACAAAAGTCCAGACCTGCCAACTCACCGGTGAAGCTATTGATTATATTATATTTCCATTCTGCGAAGGCCTCAATAGGCTGATTGTACGTTAAACTGGTTTTTACGATGTACTTATTTACATCTTGAGTGAAGCTCTCAAGAATCCTTTCTTTGGAAATTGTGAAGGAAGGTCTGAAATTAGAGCCATACTCTAATAAATTCCTAAGCTTTTCATTTTCAACAAAACTCAAGTTTCCGGTGATAATATGGTTGTAATTTTATCATAGTGAACTGTTTCTTTATGTTCATCACAAGAACAAGTAGTAATTACAGAATGTAGCTCGAAGAGTTAAGTTTGTAGTTTTTAACTATTGACCCTAAGGTCTTAACATATTTAAAACTTACAATAGACTGGTGCCTGTGGATGGGAAAAAATTGCATTATTGTAGAACAGCTTCCTTACATTGAGATTATCGTAGGCTTTATTTAGGAACCTGATGGTAACAAAATTACTGGAAAATTCTTTAAGAGAAATTTTATCTTTAAGAATATGTTTAAGAATGTCCAGAACCAAAAGCAAAAACATGCTTATCAACATGGTCAGCAGTTTCATTCCAGAATTTGAAAAAACATTTAAGGACAGAGTGCTTGAAGGACTTGAGAATTTTGTAAGTATTTTTAACAAAATTAGTGCCAGTTTTAAAGCTTTCCAGAGTTTTTAGCAAGTTAGCAAAATCAACTTTGCTTGATGTGCGAAATAACCTCTGTCCTCTATTACCTCTAGAGCAGCTCTTATTATTAACAAGAAAGAAGAGTTCACGAATTGAAAATTTATGCTGATTATGCTTATTGTCAGATAGAGTGGAATTAAGGCCATAGGGATAAAGAGACTGATGCTGCAAAATTTCAAGGGATTCAGTTTCTAGCCGAGCATAGAGGTCAGGGATAATATGTAGTACCTCTATTTTCACTTTGTCAAAACCATGAGTATGGAAATGCTCTAATTCAAAGGTAGAGTACTGGTTGGCGTTTGTGGAGGGGTTCACTCCTGAATTAGAGAACTTGTTTACTAGAGACCTGTGACCATTAATCCTAAGATGAAGAGGATTTTTACTTTGGCCAATATAGCTAAGGTTGCAGACAGTACAGGTGAGCTTATAGATGGTATTGTAGGCTTTGCAAAACTTGTTGGAGCAATTATCCTCAACAGAAGAATACAGGTTAGGATCTGCAGATTTACATGTCAAACAACGTTTGTCATTTCATAACTTTAGATTACCTTTGCCAGCGAGTTCATACACTATGGGAAAGGGTGCTAGCCTAACCGAGCGGGAGGACTTAAAATATCTGAGCTGACCTCCAATCCTTTCATCGTCCTTAGAACTCCACTTGGGCCAAAACATACAAATTCTGAGCAAAACCAACTAGGAAAAACTTTTTAGAAATAAGCAGTCCAAGAAAAGACCAAACTCTAGTATAAACTACACTCCAAAAAGCTGCATCCAAAACATACTAAAAAGAAAAATTAGAAAATGAAAAAAAAAACCTCAAGTAAAAAAATAGTAATAAAAAAATAATAATAATAAAAAATAATAAAACATTTCAACTAGAATTTGCGCATGAGCTGCTAAATAATAAATTGAAATTAGTTACTTAAGAGCAAAACTGAAGACTAAGGAAAAAAATATATATATATGATGATGAGAATATATTTATATTAACTAAATTCAGATTAGCTGTGAGTAATAGAATTTTTTGTGTTAGTGATGTTATTTTATCGGCACAAATTTACACATACCTTATGCTGCTTCTCAACATAAACGCTTCCTACTTTGAGACATTCGTCGCATCGGGGCAAAAGTTTTTCTATCTCCTAGTCGAAGTTTGCCCATCATCTATAAGCATTTTGGGACACCATACTATATATACCCTTGGAATGTCAGAAGTGTTCTTGGATGACATCGTGTAGTAGAGATAAAGGAATGTGCAGAAAATACGTAATGAACTCGAAAAACGCTCCAGTTTGCTCATGCACCTAATGAATATCAACTTTGACTAACGACGTGAATCCACTTTGATCTTCGTCGTGCACATTCGTCGTCTCTTCACAGAACTACCAAAACCATGTTCTCACCATTTCCACACTCATCACAGAATCTTTATGAACTGCACCAATCTGCCAATAAATTTCAGATCGACGACCGTGTTTAACATTCAAAAATATGATTACCGATCGTACCTCACAGCTGCGGATTGTTGATTGTTTTCCTCGTACGGCAAAATAATGAACTCATAAGCAAAGAACGCGAACTGTGCACCCTGCTTCTTTCTTGACTCGCGAGATATCACTGCGCGTGCGTACTCTCAATGTAACCACCTGCGCGTCTGGAATGTGTGATTGAATGAATACATTAGCGGCAGATAGGAAACTGCGATGCGACTTTAGTTTTAATGTAGGGGGGGGGGGAGGATTATGTGAAGTTGCTTTATCAATACCGTATTTACTCATGGATTTAGGTGCACTACAGGCCTGGAAGGCAACTGTGTTTTTCGGTGAAAGAGCATTATGCGATTGTTGAAGACATAATCTGCGTTTTGTGATGTTTGAACGACTGCCTTCTCAACTCCCTGCTATCCTTCGTATTTAATCTAAACTCTTGAAAGCTTTGTATTACGAATACCTATCTGAGAATTGGGTGTGTTGCAGGTAACAACGAACTTGAAGAGATATATCTTCACCATGTAGTGTTTCTTAATACAGAAGTCGTCGAAATGTCGAGCTTCGGTTTTCATCTTGTCTGGCATAACAAATGTAAGTAAATATGTTTGTACGTTATGTGAATTTATTTCGTAGAATTTGAAACTTCAGTTTATGTTCAATGTCGTTTCATTATCGAAACATTTTTCGTCCTTGTTAAATCTATTTTATTTTAGAATATCCGAAAATGCTAATCCGCGTAGCTTCCAAAATTCCATCTGCTGTTTATTTCTGCTTTGAATTATATCCAGTACAGCAAATTTAGCAAAAATTTTTGGCAGCCTTAAACTCTTAAAAGTGTCACTTGTTTTACGAGTAGTAGTAACTCATTGAACTTTCCTCTCCCCTTCTTCGAAATGCTTGTGCTAGATAAAATGTCGTTTGAAAGATATAGGGAGAAACTACACTCTTTTACTTTTATACAAACAAGATACGGCATGACTGGAAACACAAAAACATTTGAAGCACTTTATTGGTCTGACACTCATTTGGGCACAAAATGTATGAAAGGTGATTGTCGAACCAGCGGAAGGTGAAGTATATTCGTTGAAGTTGAAATCTCGGATCATAATATAAGACGTAGGAGCAGCGATATTAACTCTATGAACGCTTTGTTTTTATCTCATTGTAGTGGTTGTTAATCCGTACAGTGGATTTTTACTTAATTTTCGGGGTCGGTATTCTTGCATTCGGTCCGCAGGGGTTAGTTAGGCTTGTTGAGTGTTAGCAAGCACAAATGGAAACCAGTTTCATAAAGGAACAAGTTATTAAAATCATGCGATGCATTGATTATGATAAGCTTTCCAACATTCCAGGAATCATTACTCAACTTATTACTCAAGTTATGAGGATAATGGCTGTAGAATAAATCTCGCTCCTGTGAACTGACCTTTGACCCAATTTCGATTATATTCAACAGAACCGGTTCAGTACATCTCCGGAACAACATGAAGTTTTGTCGCAATCGAAGCATTTTTACATAAGTTATGACGCATAAGGGCGATGGAATGGATCCCGCTCCTATGTCCTGACCTTTGACCCCATTTTCCCAGGTTGTCCCCTACCACATAGTAAAATTTCATCGAAATCGAACCATTTTTAAGCGAGTTATCGTGCGGACGGATGGACAAAGCTTGAGCATATACGCTTTTTCAACCTACGGTTGGAAAGCGTAAAAAAATTAAACTAGATTTTAAGATAAAACATAACGGTATATTGATTGTAATTAAGTGCACCGGGAATACCAATTAGTTCTGTAAATTTTTAAAAATATTTTCAGTCAACGATGACTTCATTTTATTTTGTTCTGTGTTTGTAGTTTGGAATTAAAATTAAGACGTTTGGTAACTAACACTCCCACCGTCCCCACTTGAGCCTCGCTTGTATCTTGACTTGGGCTAATCTAGGCGTCGATGTGTTGCACCCTAAGCTACGTTTGAGCGTTACTTCCGAAATATCTTTAAATGTGTGCCACCTTGTAAGCAACACAACTTGGCGTATACGCAATAAATACTATGTAAAATTCACATAACCACCCATTTTACAAATGGAGTGAAAAAGTTTCAAAAGTACTGGCTCCCCCGCACGGGGATAACTGGTTTACCAGTTATTTGGGGAGCGGCGCCCCCACGGCCCGAGCTGACCTTGTGACTGGTCAACATCTGATGTCATGCCACAGCTTGTTTTTTGTTTCGGTGCTGTTGGTGTTTGCAGGGACGGCTGTTCATCCAGCTGTTGGGGAGTCGCGGCCCCACGATCCCGAGCTGGTCTTGTGTCTCGCTTTTTCGTTTTTCCTTATTTTCTCCACTGGCTAGTTGCCCGTGTTGTGTTCTCTACCTAATCTCTACCACGTTATGTACTAACACCCCGGTCTTGTGGTTTTGTTACCCTCCACCACTAACTGATTTATATTAACCGCTCAGTTCGTAGGTTGCTGAGATTCCGTTTAGGTTCCCTGCCAGGATTTGTCTTCTTTGGATTTCTTTTTTTTTTCCTTTTAGCTGGTTTGGGTGCTAGACCTACCTGCATGTTTGCCGCGTGCGGAGACCCGTGAGGCGGAAATGGGATGTCTGGCGGCTGAGATCGCAGGAGACCGGTTAAGTGCCTCCTGTGTACCAACACTCCTCTTCGACCCCGGCTTCGCTGTAAACGGGAGGCTAGAGACTAACCCACCTCTAGTCAAAAGTCTTGTACCAAGTTGTGTACAGGGCTTTAGCGGCTTTTTTGTCGTATGGCACGGCAGGGTGAGCCCGGGGGCTGTGGGATCATGCCAAAGGCGTTGGCATGACGGTACCAGGAGGCCGAAGTGTCCGCCGAGTGCGTGTGATCACAGCTAACGGACTATATCTGCAACGTATAAGCTCCAGAACTGTGTCTAGCGTCATTTTCTTGGCTTGCGGACCTCCAGTTCTCCCTTGTAGGGCTCGGTGGTGGGTGGAGTAGTCTGCAAACGAATCTTCCTTCTTTTTTTCCATGGGTAAACCCAAAAACAAACGCTCCAAATTTAAGTCACCTGAGACAATGATCGTTGCCAACGACACTCCTTCATCTTCTCAACCTACCATGTCTCAAAACCTTAAACGTTCTTTAGACCATGACCTGGACCAAGAATGTAAAACCTCTTCTTCGGCAGCTGTACCAGTCGCTCCGAAGCGTCGTCTCCCCTTGATTGCTGTGACTACGCATGCTACACACTTACTTGTAGAATCCATCGATCCGAATGAGAGACTGTCCACCAGATCTCCATTTTTCATTTCTAAAGCTTTGGACGCTGCGGTTGGCCCCTTGAAGTCTGTGAGGAAGCTTCGCTCTGGGGACCTGCTTGTTCAAACTTGCAGTGTTTCTCAGAGTAACGCTTTTCTGCACCTCACTAGTCTTCAAGGCATTCCTGTCAAAGTGACACCTCACCCGTTTCTTAACACCTCTCGGGGTATTATTTCGGAGTTTGATCTCTTGCTATGCAGTGAAGAAGAATTAGTGACTGAACTTGCAGACCAAGGTGTTATTGCTGCACGTCGTATGATGTTCCGGCGTGATGGTTCTTTAATTAAGTCTAAAAATGTGATCTTGACTTTTAACTCCCCGAAAGTTCCGACCGAAATCAAGGCTGGCTACTTGGTCTGTGGAGTTTGCCCGTACATTCCCAGTCCTCTGCGCTGTTTCAGGTGCCAGAGGTACGGGCATTCACAACGTTCATGTAACAGTTCCGCTCGTTGCGCAACTTGTGGCTCCAGTGAACATGACGGGGAAGGTTGCACTTCTGCGGCCTGCTGTGTTAACTGTGGTGAGGCCCATGCAGCTTACTCCCGCAACTGTATGAAATGGAAGGACGAGATGGCGATCCAGCGCCTCAAGACCCTGGAAGGCCTCTCGTACCCTGCTGCCAAGGCCAAGTTGGGTATATCCACCACCCGACAGCGTACTTTTGCCGCAGTAGTTCAGTCTCTGCCACAACCCGTGCAGTCCTTTGTTCCGCGCCCTGTAGCTCTCGCCGCACTTGCCAAGCGATCTACAGTTGAACAGACGACACAAGTGGATTTCACCGAGCTCCAGCTTATTCGACCAGCTGAGTCTGCGCCTTCTCTTTTGAAGACGCCCGCCTCTTCCAGTTCCCAGCAGACAGCCTGCACGTGCGGAAGACCCGGCCCTCAATCCGCAAAGGTGTGCAGTGTCCATCCAACTGTCTCGGCCTCAGCGAGGTCCCCACCCTCACCCAACATTATAGAGGAACATGGGGGGGGGGGAGGAGAGTGACAGTTCGTCCCCAGCCTCAACCAGCATTGCAGAGGAACATGGGGGGGGGGAGGAGAGTGACAGTTCGTCCCCGCCCTCTGCCAGCATTGCAGAGGAGTGTGGGGGGAGGAGAGTGACTTTTCGTGTCCCTCAATTAGTGAATTTTTTTATAAATCTAGTTAACTACCTTGTCTTCCCTGCTTTCCTCATACTCTTTTTCAACTTTTGCCAAGCCTGTCTGCTTTTACTCTTTTTCCACGCTTTTAAAATTCTGTGGCTGATAGTTCTTTGTCTGGCGCTCTTTGGCCAAACCTGGCCCTTGCGCCACTAAAATCCACTAACCAACCAACCAACCAAGTACTGGCTCATACGTCACCTATGGATGATTATGCCTTGCATTGCGTGACTAGAAAATACAGGGAATGAACAATGACACACAGTTCTTAAGGTAAACATAAAATATATCTTTAAAAGGCTGATTCCAGTGCATCCCCGGGGGAAAAGGAGCCTGCAAGAGTGAGTTCCGGGTTGTTAATACTCGAACTTCGTTTTGCTGTACAGCATCAAGAAGCTTTATTGTTGCCGGCCCAGTGGTCTAAGCGCGGTCTTCTGATTATTCGTCAGAGACTGGTCCAGGTTAGGATCACGGTGAAGCATGAATGTTGCGTATGTCTTACGGAGCTAACTTCCCTGTAGTCGGCAACCCTAAATTACGGACGGGCGACTGCTTGTAACCCATCGAGTTGCTCTCAGTTGTTGTTAACCCCCCCCCCCCAAACAAAAATAATTATGGCTGATCAGGGAGCACTGCTCGAAATGTGACATAACTTGCAAGTTTTATAGCGTTAAGCGAAGTGCCATACGCTGTTTAGACAAACAGAGCTCGAGATAAGTACTAGCTTCTTTGAAAGAGATTTAGCAATAGAAGAAACGTAACGATGTAGAGGTATGTTCTATAGACACGTTCAATGCCTCCACGGTGGCGCAGTGGTCTAAGCGTTGGCTTATAACTATTCGTCCGTGAAGGGTCTGGGTTCGAATCCCGGTGAGTCATAGATGTTGTTTGTCTTACAGCACTGGTTCTCTCCTTTTCGTGGAACCAGTGACCCTAAATTAGGGACGGGCGACTGCTTATAGCCCATTGAGTTGCTCACGGTGGTCGTTAAACTTCCAATAAAAAAAAAAAATCAATCGAAGAATAGAGTGAGAAATTAATTTCGTCAAAAGCTTACTGGTTAGGGAGAAAGAAGAAATTTTGATCACTAGGCTGCAACAAAGAACTGGGTTCCCAAACATGAGATTCCAGAAGATAGCAGCACAAATGAAAACCAGTTTCAAAAAAGAACAAGTTAGTAAAATCATGCGATGCACTGATTATGATACGCTTTCCAACATTCCAGGAATCACCGCGCGGACAAAATAGCTCAAAATGGCATCTTAGCCGTTCAGGTGGACATAGTGTGAATCTCTGGTTAACCGTCCGACTTGGGCTTGAGTCCAGATGATGCATGAGTGGTGTTTGTTCTGCGGCTTTGTCCCTTCTTACCTGGCTCTGAATTAGGGACGAGAAAGTGCTTGAACCTTAGCTGGCTGCCCCGGTGGAACAGTGGTCTAAGCGATGGCTACTGATCATTCGTCCGAGATGGGTCCGGGTTCGAATCCCGGTGAGGCATGGATGTTGTTTGTTTTATGGCACCAGATCTCTCCCTTCCCTGGAACCCCAGTGGTCCTAAATTATGGACGAGCGACTACTTATAGCTCATTCAGTTGCCCACGGTGGTCGTTAAACCTCGAATATAACAAAAAAAAAAAAACAACTTTAGATGAATCTGTTTTTTTTTTTTTTGTTAAACCTTAGAAACAAATAAACCATGCCTTAAGGGGAAAAGGAAACAATGCTCCGCAATTCCCGAATTGTTGCAGAAATCAGGAAATACCGACTCTGAAGTAAACCTGACGGTTAATGAAGAAAGCGAATAATAAAATGATCTCAAATAATTCAGAATGCCAGTATTCTTAAACAGCAGGCACTTAAAGACCAATTGATGGACTCATGTTGCCTGAATGTTCAGAATTTCATGTTCCTGACTAGTCAGAAATAGGCCCTGGTTCTCGAGGCCCGAATGAGGCATGTCTGATGGTGCTGGAAAATGAAATCATCCCCTCCCTGTAACAAACATTTTATTTTGGAATAAAATAACTTTAAATCGGGGACGGGCTACTGCTTATATCAATTAGTTTCTTATTTTGGTCATTTAACCATAAAATTTCTCAAATCAAACTTGTAGCAGATATTGCGGGAGAAATCGAATGCACTTTAATGCAACTGGAAAACTGCGTTATTTGCAATATAAAACATGCTCAAAATGTTCTTCGTAGTGAAAGGCATTCACCACACTTTCGAAATGTTTTCTGTTCGAATTTATGGAAACAATAATATGCAATAAAATATAAAAGGAGTATTTTTATACCAAAAGCGAAAGTCTAGACAGTAAAACAAATTAATTTCTTGATGTAAGTTAACAAAATGCACAAACTCCAAGGTGGCCTTTTCAAGGCAAACTGAACACAAAACTGAGCAAATCGGATTTGTGCTTTGCCCAGCGTTGTATATGTCGTCTGCAGGAGTTTCTTCTTTGTTCAGTGTTCTGTCTTTCTGAAGAGAAGCAGCAAGCAATTCATTGTGCAATGTTGTGTGTTTGGCTTCCTCAGGAGAAACAGCGAGCAACGTGCGTTGCTTAGAGCTGTGTGTCGTCCGCAGAAATTTTTGCATTTCAGTGTTGCGTGCTTTCTGGCTTTCTGAAGGAGAAACAGTGGGCAGTTCAGACTCAGGGGTGTATGTTATCTGCAGAGTTTTCTGCGTTGCTCAGTGCCATCGGAAGTTTTTGCATTGCTCAGAGCTGTGTGCTATCTTCGTTGAAAATGAAACCCGTTGGAAGGCGAATGCTTGGCGTTTGCGTATCTTGTTAACTTATACCAGCACATTCATTTGTTATGCTGTCTAAATTGTTTATTTAGCGATGGCTTCTGATAATTTCTCCGAGATGGGTCTGGGTTCGAATCCCGGTGAGGCATGGATGTTTGTCTTGAAGAACTGGCTCTCTCCCTTCCCTGGAGTCAATGACCCTAAACTAGGGACGGGAAACTGCTTATAGCCCATTGAGTTGCTCAGGTTGGTCGTTAAACCTCCAAAAATCCAAATATATATATATATATATATATATATATATATATATATCATCATCATTGTCAACCATTATCAATCCACTGCTGGACGAAGGTCTCCCCAAGTTTCCTCCACAACGGTCTGTCTTGTGCCAGTCTCCTCCATGTCACCCCTGCATACTTTCGAATTTCATCCACCCATCTCCCATGTGGTCTTCTTCTGGGTCTTTTCCTGTCCCTTGGAATCCAATCTAAAATTTCGGCTGTCCATCGATGATCTGTCCTTCTGGCAGTATGTCCAGCCCATTGCCATTTCAGGGATTTAACTCTGATCATGATGTCTTCCACTCTAGTCATTTTTCGGATCCACGAGTTCCTCTTCTTATCTCTCCTGGTTACACCAAGCATGCACCTCTCCATGCTTCTTTGAGTTGTCTGCAGCCTTTGTATGTCTCTTTTAGTTAAGGTCCACGTCTCTGCACCATACGTAAGCACTGGAAGGATGCATTGATCAAACACTTTTCTTTTTAAGACATAATGGCATATTGCTCTTGAAAATTATGCTGTTTCTTCCAAAAGCTCTCCAGGCAAGTTTTGTACGCCGATTAATTTCTTCATCAATGTGACCCTCACTTGATATCTGCTGTCCAAGATAAACGTACGTGTCTGTTATCTCCAGCTTTTCTCCATCAATCGATAAATCTTCATTTCTTGTAAAAGCATTGGACATCACTTTTGTCTTCTGAAAGTACATTTTTAATCCCACTTCTTTACTCTTGTCAGCAAGTTCCTGGATCATACTCTGCAGCTCTGATGGGGTAGTTGCAAAAATGACTACGTCATCAGCAAAATGAAGGTGGGTTAGATAATCTCCATTAATCTTTATCCCCTTGTTTTCCCAGCTCAGCGACTGAAAAACACCCTCCAATGTGGCATTAAAGAGCTTCGGAGATATGTTGTCACCTTGTCTCACTCCCTTTCCAATTTTTACGTGTGTTGTATTTTCAAACAGCCTAATCTTTGCACTTGCATTTTCATAGATGTTATTAATAATATTAATGTATGCATCTTCAATACCGCAGGTTTTCAGAGCCATTGTAACTGCTGATGGTTTCACCGAATCAAAGGCTTTTTCATAATCGATAAAAGCCATGCACAATGGAAGTTCATATTCCCTCGCTCTTTCAATTAGTTCTCTCAGCACGTGGATATGATCTATTGTGCTGTAGCCACTCCTGAATCCAGCTTGTTCTCTCGGTTGAGCCGTGTCCAGTGTTACCTTCAAGCGGTGTGAAAGAACTTTAGTGAAGATTTTATAAACTACTGATAGGAGGCTGATAGGTCTGTAGTTTCCGAGATCCTCAATGTCACCTTTCTTATGTAGCAGGATCATTGTAGCGGTGTTCCAATCCTCAGGAATCTTTCCTTCATTAAGGCATCGAGTGAAAATTTGGGCGAGTACTGTTTCGATTTCTCCACTTGCTTCTTGTATGATGTCTACAGTAATTCCATCTTCTCCTGGAGCTTTTCCTCGCTTCATGTTCTTGATTGCATGTGCAACTTCTGCTGGAAGGACTGGAGGAACTCTGGTACTGGTATCTTTCATGATGTCTGGAGTGCATATATCATCCCTTTCATATAATTTGGAGTAGAAATCTTTCACTCTTGTCAAAATTTCGCCTCTATTTCTTGTTACAGAACCATCTTCTTTTCTCAGTGCCATAATCTGTTTTCTTCCTTTACTGAGATGTCCCTTTGCTATCTTTAGGCTTTGGTTGTTTTCAATTGCTTTCCTCACTAGTTCACAGTTGAATTTCCTTACGTCTTCAGTGATACTTTTTCTTACTGTCTTGCATAGCTCTATATATTCCACTTTGGAAGTCACATCTTCTTTAGTTGTCCTCATCTCTCTTCTTTTTTGCATCAACATTTTGGTTTTTCCTGATAATTTGTTCACATGCAACTTGTTCTTAGACCCAGCTAATTTTGTTGCTGTTTCCATAAGAGCTTTGGTTACTTTTCTGTTAACTTCAGAGATGTCCACTTCTTCCGATGTTAGGCCTTCTAAAGCAGAGAACCTGTTCTTCAGTTCTAACTTGAAGGTATTATGGTGTTTTTGAGGTTGGTTATGTCAATAGACTTTGCTTGTCTTATGAGCTTGCCACGTTCAAGTTTAGCGTTGAGGTGCATCTTACATCTCACCAATCTATGGTCACTACCTGTGTTGAACTTGTTTAGCACACTGCAGTCTTCTATGACAAATTTTTTGTTACACATAATAAAATCAATTTCATTTGTCGTCCCATTTGGATGTCTCCATGTCCATTTCCTGTGTGGCTTTTTCTTGAAGAAGGAGTTCAAGATGAAAAACCCTTCTGCCTCTGCAAACTCAACGAGAGTATTTCCACGCTGGTTTCTGTTGCCGTGACCGAATTTACCTACTGAAGTTTCATTCTGTTGCCGTTGCCCTATTTTTGCATTGAAATCTCCCATAATTATTTTCAAGTGCTGCTTACCTTTATTATTTAGATGACAAATTTCCTCATAAAATTCTTCAATTTCTTCTTCAGGATGACTTGTGGTGGGTGCATAAGTTTGAATAATCTGAGCCTGGTATCTTTTCGAGAGTTGGATAACAAGTCGTGCAGCTCTGTCAGAGGAACTTTCAACTTCTACAACTTTATCCTTCAGTTTCTTGTTTATTATAAATCCAACACCACTAGTTCTGCCAGTATCTGTCCCACGATAGTAGAAGAGATGTCCACTTTTCAGTTCCATGAGATCTTCTCCTTTTCTCCTTACCTCACTTAGCCCCACGATGTCCCACTTGATCCTTTGCAATTCCTCTTCCAATTCAAGAAGCCTTGAATCAGAAGATAGGGAGCGTCCATTGTACGTTGCCAAGGTCAGCATCAGATGGCAGCCTAGTCCGGTCCTCCGGGGATTCTTAGCACCCTCTGCCTTCATGTCGCACTGGCCGCTGCCTTGGCCAGGTACATTCCAGCTGCCGGAGACTGAGGGCCAAGATTTAAGTTGTGGAATCATTTTGGAGGGGTTTGGCCATAACTCACCACGCTGGCCAAGCGGGTTGGTGAGTGTGGGATAGAATTTCCTCTAATCCCGATGGTATAGTTATACCGCTATGGGCGGTCGTCAGAGCCCCTTTAGTGGGAACAGGATGCACCACGAGAAGGCGGGGTTGACATTTGTCAAGGAGAGGCTGTGATGTTACGCATCACTTGACCTTACATCCCAGCCATATATATATATATATATATATATATATATATATATATATTTATTTACGCCCTCTGGTGGCAAATAGAAACATAGTTGCAAAAGCTTTTTGCTCAAACAGACAGGCGAACATTTCGGTAGGAACATAACAAATTTTCGAATACATGGTATGGTCAAAGACCACACCAAAATGAAATACAAAATCTGGGTCATGTACTCAGAAATCAAGCATGAATTCTTTTGATTATTTCGTGACTGGACTTTCGATCACATAAAAGACTTTGAAATTTATAACGAGGGAAAAGAGAAAGCAGGGATGCACAAACAAATTCTGGGAAGCACATCAAGAAATAAACCGGAGGGGGGGGGCAGAAAATATTTTGATTATCTAGCGCCTAATAATGTTCAGAAAACAATGCTACATTCACGTAGCAGATGGCAATGTCGATTTCTTACCAGCAATGACAGACGTTTTCTTTTATCTCTTTCTGTCTCTACACACACACACACACTATTGTTTCTGTTTAATCTACAGGTTGTGGAATTGCAACTCAGGGAAGCTTTTTTGAATGAGAATTTTTCTTAAGAGGAAATTATAGAAAGTAAATGGGGGGGGGGGGGGGAAATCGAGAGCGGTCAAATGGTTCTGAATAGACATGCTACTGCCTGAAGGAATCGGCAACAAAATTACCTACAGTACGTTTCTCAAAAACTAAATCATTTGAAAAAACGCATAATTTCTATTTAAGGAGTGATCAATCATAACACGGTTTCGCTTTTTAAGTCGTACTTTGAAATAAACAACGTTCGTAAGACGACTTTTGAGGCACTGAGGGAAAGAAAAAGAAAGTGGCGTTCGTGATGTCATTAGTGTTTATCCGGAGGCGGGAAGCTCAGACGTAATTCCTACTTAACAAATCCTTAAATATGTCCCCTCTGTCGGTGAGCAGATCTTATTTCCCCGGTCCCTTAAAACTCCCTCACGAAAATCACAAATGAGGCCTTGGACCCGTGTTTGCTGACTTGCGATACCTTAAAAAAAAAAAAAAAAAGTTATGTATACGTATATATAACGCCTATTCTTGGCACGTGCTGACGCTTCCGAACTAGAGCTGCGCTTGAAATTTCAATGAACTTTATTTGTATGTTATAAGCCCATTGGATTCCCATGGCTAACTGTTTCGTCAGAATTTTTAAATAGGTTGCAATTACATGGTTGCCTACGGGTCACTGAAGTTGGCGGTTAAACGTTTCAGGCACCAATGCTGCGTTTCAGGCTCGATTTTAAGAACGCGATCTCGCCCAAGCCCGAAGTATATCCGTCAGAGCCTGAATTTTATGTCCCAAAATAGAGCCCCTGCACGGACGGAACCCCCAAACTGTTACTAACACGTTTAAAATAAAAAACAACAACAAAATAAAAAAACTTCCTGACGTCCACTATCTCCTCTCCCTGCCATTAACAGATGTCTTTATCAACTGGGGAAGTACATTAACAATTGTATGGTGCGTTGCACCAAAACGTGGTGCTGCACCACTTTTTGGGGCAAATGTAAGTCATTGTGTGATGCATGAAATACAAAAAAAAAAAAAAAAAAAACCATACCATATGGTACCCAACCTGAATGATGCGGAGTTAGTTGCACCCTGCTTATGTATGTTCACTGTTCAGTGCACAATGGTTTAACCATTGCCCCGAAAGTGGTGCACACCGCTTTTTAGGTGCAATCTACGACATTTGTTTTAAATGCAGAGAAGGGACATCTGCTGTAATAATATAGCATTATTTTCTTTGACCATTAGTTTTTCTCACAAATGCTCCGAACGGTCGGACACCCGGCAAAATAGGCTGCGCTGCAAAACTACGTTCGTTGCTCAATGACTTCAGCTGGCTGCCTTGTGGGAAAGGAGGAGGGGGGGGGAGCAGAATTTCGACTGCGTGGTATATACAATCTAGAATCTGCAATTCTTGAAGCTTTCCCTTCTCAGAAATCCATTGATGCGTGGCCCATGACTTTTGCTACGAAACAAAAAT
The DNA here is from genome assembly GCA_039090855.1 of Macrothele yani. Taxonomy (NCBI): domain Eukaryota; kingdom Metazoa; phylum Arthropoda; class Arachnida; order Araneae; family Macrothelidae; genus Macrothele; species Macrothele yani. The sequence continues at coordinate 18,666,512 of CM077006.1, read as the reverse complement.
AGCTCAAGAAAAAAAAAAAAAAAAAATAGCCCAAGCTCGAAATAAATAACCCTCCCGAGTTCCCAATACCCACACAGACCCAGTTGCCGGAAAATTCTTACTAGCCAGGAAGTGTAAGGAAAGTTTTGTATCCTATAAATCGTACGAAATCAGTTAAATAATTCAGAGCTTGAACTGTAGTATTATTCAGTCCACTGCCCCCGGTTACGCTGTGGTATAAATGCTGGCTTCTGACCGTTCGTCCGACATTGATCCGGATTCAAATCCCGGTGGGGCATGAATGTTGTGTTTGTCTTATAGCACTGTTTCTCTCCTTTTCCTGGAACCAGTGACCCTAAATTAGGAGCGGGCGACGGCTTATGGCCCATTGAGTTGCTCACGATGGTCGCTAATCTTAAAAGAAAAAAAAATTCAGTCCGAGCCCGGTTTGGTCTTTCCAGGCCCTGCCCATCTCTTCACGATAAAATGGCCCCGATGGCAGAATGTTCGGTCAAAAGCACAGGCTTCCGGCTAATCATCCATTTTGGATCCGCACGAGGCATGGGTGGTGTATTTTTTTTTACGACGCTGGTTCTGCCCCATCCCTGGAGTCAGTGACCCTAAATTAAATCAGATAAAATCATATGTAGAGGATTTTAGGTAGGGAGTGTCTGACCCCAGGCCTTAAACAACCCTTAGAAATAGGAAGCTATGAGATTTGGGCTAGAGTGCCCGATAGGACAGTGGCACGGAAGCGAGGTAGAAAGGGGAAGGAAGACGCCCTTATTTATTACCGGAAGGCCAGTACTCTGGGTCCGAAGGCTTAACGTGCACATCCGACGCACATTCAGTGGTTCGAGCGTTTGCACCTGCCCAGTGATCGAACCTGAGATTCCTCCGTGGCAGTCACGAACGTTGACCACTAGGCCATCCGCGGACCCCCTAAATTAGAAACTGGTCACTCCTTATTGCATTAGACGGCCACGTGGGTGATTAAATCCAGGAACAAAGGAAACAGGGGAGAGAGAGGGCAAGGCCAGATGGTACTTTTGCGCGGCCCGAGGGGCAAAATACCATTGTTGGCCTTAGGAAATATTTCAGTAAAGTTACATGAAAAATATTGTCAGTTAAGAATGCAAGAAAACTAACATAAAGCAAAAAATTCTCTAAGTACTTGCTTTAAGCTTAAGAAAGGAACCATAATATGAATTGAAAGTTCAAAGAGGGTAAAAAGTGTTGAAATGTAAGATTTTCTTTCTGGAAAGAAGAGGGGTTGAGGTTGCATTGCGATTCTTGCACAAACCTAGGAAATGATAAAAGGATAACCTCAACTAATCTTCGTAGCGAATATTTTTGTGTAGGGAATAATAAAGCTTCCTCCGAAGTAAATCCGTATAACTAGATTTTTTTTTGTTTTGTCTTCATACATGTTTCAGTGATTTATTTTTGATGGCAAGTAGAGTAACTGACAAATTAGTGACTTAACTTTTATATAAGCGCATTATGAAGTTTTTTTTTTTTTAATTTCCAGTACTAGGGCCTGCGCCTCAAGGCTCGTTTGCAGAGTAGCGCTCGGGCCTTGCAGCCCGATCTCCAAGTATATCACATGAAATAAAAACTGGAAATTTTAATATAAATTTCAATTTTTATTGCATGTCAAAGCAAAATAAGGCTTGTTACTCCGAAATTTCAGTTTTTCTTTTACTGTCGTTAATTTTTGGAAGGTGGGACTTTTGTCGTTTGAACTTATAGCACCTACTAAATTTACCACTAAGGAAAAGAAAAGCGGTCCAAAAAGCATTTTCGTAAACCATAAACCGTTATGCTAAACCGTTAAGCCGCCCCGGTGGCGCAGTGGTCTAAGGCGTTGGCCTCTGATCATTCGTCGGAAGGGGTCCGGGTTCGAATCCCGGTGAGGCATGGATGTTGTGTTTGTCTTACGGCACTGGCTCTCTCCCTTCCCTGGAACCAGTGACTCTAAATTAAGGACGGGCGACTGCTTATAGCCCATTGAGTTGCTCACGGTGGTCGTTAAATCTCAAAAAAAAAAAAAAAACCGTTAAGGTGGACGTCAAGTAATTTTGCTTCCTATACTTCCAATGGAAAAACTTTGTACACATTTCCTTCACAATTATGAAAATTTGAACATCGATTAAAATAACTTCATATTATAACTTGGAATACTAAATACTTTCTAAAACATAACCATAATTATATAAAAAAACAATAACTTTTCCTTTGGTGGTGTTGGAACCAGAAAAAAGATGGCGCGACCTGTACTTGATGACGTCAGTAGACAAACAAATGTTGGATTACATAGTTACAGTTATAATTATGGTTGAAATGAGCCTGTCTAATATGGTTTCAAAGCGTTTATTTCATTTGTTACAGCCAACACAGGTCTGATACATAATTGCGAACACAAAGCAGATTAATACACGAATTACCCAACGTGGTGCTCTGTCTCTTGGGCTTCTTACATTCCTCATCACTTGCTCTAGCCTCTCGTTTTGATTTTCTCCACTTTTGCTTGCGTTCATTCTTCGAATTCCGCGGCATTGTCAACAATGTTAACTCGTTCACACGAGAACAATTTTTAAAATATTTAGTTTAAACCACTGCGATATGTTATTTACATATTTGAATAGATCTCGTCGAGAGCTTAAAAACTTTACCACGCACAGTCGTTTTGCACTCACTCTAGTCCAGATAAACCGCGATATTGTTCACCGATTCACAAGCATTTTTTTTTTTTTTAATATTCAGTTCGTACCAATGCGACATGTTCTTCGTATATTTGAATAGATCTCGTCGAGAGCTTTAAACGATACCACGCACAGTCGTGTTGCGCTCACGGTTGCCGAGATAGACTGAGTCGAACGCTGCGGTACCCCCAAAAATATTGCATCATCACTCCCGCGCACAGGGAGCTCGCGCGCACGATGTTTTGCGCAGTACGCGAATTAGACACAATGCTGTTTACGAATATGCTAACACGATTAGTGTGTGGCACGTATTTTTAACGCTATAATGATTTTAATTGGGACTTATTTTAGTCACAGAACGTCGGCCGTAGTTCGCTCCATGCTATCCGCCGAGTTATAAGCTAGTCCTAAAAAAAAAAAAAAAGTACAATGCTTTAGTTAACGAGATCAACAATAATTTTTCCAGTTCGACATTTAGAAGTGCAGGTATTGTTAAAAACATGAATAATTTTATACCATACCGAAAATGTGGTTAAAGTAGAAATCTGAAATCGTCATCCACATAGTGTCGTCAATAATTTGAAATTTTTGTTAAGGGATGACGGTTTCAAAATAATTTTTAGTTGCCGCCGCCTAATTAAAATTTGAAATCGTTATCCGTAAGTGAAAAAAAAATTTTTTTCTTTTTTGAATCTCCCTTAATGTGGAGCTACATCGATCAAAGCTATGCTAAAAACTGTGCCGATATGATTTACCATCTTTTTTTCGCAAGATTTTCCAGCGCTTAGGAAATCTGGTGCTTTGAGCGTTGTATGACAGTTTCAAACTCTAAATTTTGTTTGAGCTACAAAGCGGTATATTCATAAGCAAGAATATGAAAGATGTAAAAAAAACGATCCCTCTTGAATATTATTTGTAAAATATACCCTGTGCATATTATGTACGTGAATGAAAGTCAGTCCTGTAAAACTGCTCGTATCATGCACGCTGTCTGACATTGTTCTGAATGGTTTAACTTGTTCCTTCAAGCAGTACTTGCTTTTTTTTTTTTTTTTTTTTTTTGCCTGCAGCAAACAATGATTTATCACACGATGGCAGTCGTAAAGAATGTTATTGTTCTGCATTATTTGCAGTTGCTCAATGCTGATGCGTAGTTATGTTTTTCACTTTCTTTTATGCAAATAAGTGCATTTTGCTTTTCCCAAAATAGAGCATCTTCGTTTTGTATAGGTCATTGTTCTAGTAGGTTGTGTGATGGTTAGGCCAGCTGCAGTTCCGAAGCATCACGCAAAGCGTAAAACCTCATAATTTCTTTTGAAATCCGGTGGGTTTACCATCGTCTCGCGCGTAATGTTTTTATGCTTTTAGCGCTAAATTGCAAGTTGTTTTTATGAACTAATTGATTGGATGACAATCGTAAAAGTGAAACATCAACAAAAACAAGGGTTTCCTGTCGTTATTGTGAAGATATGAATGAACTGTTTTTTTAATTCAGGACAAATAAAAAAAACAACAAAAAAAACAGTAGGAATTATATTACGGACAATCAAACCAGTTGGCTCTACCTAAAGCGATCTTAATGCCATGAGTGTCAAACTGAAGAAATGGCAGCTGTCGAATGCAGAAATTCGCGAAATAGTGGACTGCAGAAGTTGGTGTAATTATATAATGCATTTAAACTGCTGCGAACAGCATTAGTTTTTGATTTGAACGGTCTTAAAGGTTTGGGAATCATTTGTTAATAAGCAAATGCGATAGAAACGGCAATAAAAAAAAGATGATAGCAAAACTAAACGGTTCTTTCTTAGTTTTTCCCAGAAAAAACATAATTTGATGCTTCCACAAGAACGTGTTTATGTGGATAAACATTTAAATATTCCTTCTTTTTTTCCGCTGGTAGGCAGTTGCTAGACCATTTCAGAGGGCCGGGGGGCTTAAAGCCTCGCCAATCGTATCCGAAGCCCCCCCCCCCCATCTTACAATGATCTTTTAAGTAAGTTGTACGTTTAAGTTAAAGATAAATATCCAAGCACTATCGTAGTTCGCCACAAATATTTGTTTTTTCAAGTCTACCATGGTTTATCTAGCGTCATCAAGACGAATGGCACGTAAATATTCAAATTGTATATATCATAAATGGTGTTCACAGTCACGGGTTTTGGTTTGTTGCTTCCACGCGTTTGATAGAAATGGGGTGGATACAATGTCATTAACAAGTTCATCCGGGTATTGACCTAGCCTCATTGTCATGATGAAGCTAGGTCAATACCCAGCGAAACCAGGGTAGACTTGAAAAAAGAAAAAAAAAATAAATATTTGTGGCAAACTACGTTATATTATCTTAATATATATAATCGTCACGAGACTGTAGTCTTTGAAATCAAGAATCTAAACACTAAGTTTAAAATATTTTTTTGAAGCAGTGACCATTAAAAAAAAATCAATGTCAAATTTACTTTGACCACTATATGCTACTGAAGGACGTGTGAAGAACCGCTTCTTGTTTGAAAAACGTCACGCAGATCGTCGGTTGTGTAATGTGGACCGTATATTTATTTTATTTTTTAGCCATAAGTTCTCAAACGTTGGCAACACTTATATGCGCCTGGTTAACGTGGAGATCAATTGTACGCACGGAGTTTTGGGGTCTTATATGCTGAATTTGATGTTAGTTCTCTTGCCCGGTAGTGGGACTGTTTCTTTATAAGATGTGATTAAAAAAAAAAAAAGTATCTAGACTGGATTTATTAAAATAAGTACAAGACTCAGATTTGAAACATAGTTCCCTTCCAAAACCACCCCAGCGCTTTGAAGTAATCTTTGAACAGCTGTTTGGTCGCATTCTATTGTTTCTCCTTAGTATCTTAAAATTACTTTTCCTTTCAACTGGCATTTGATTTTGGAAAAAAATTAAAAACTTTTAATTTAAAACAAGTCACAGGGTACGATATCTGGCGAATAGGATGGCTGTCCGACTTGCGCAATGCCGTGCTTAGCAAGAAACTGCTGCCCAAGTTGTGATGCACGGGCAGGCACGTTGTCATGATGGAGTTGCCGCTCTCGTGCAAAGCCCGGCTTTTGCGACGAACTGCGTCCCTCAGTCGCCGCAAAACGTGAGTAGTACTAAGAGGTACAGTCGATGCCTGGTGGGTTCTGGAGCCGCCAGGTTGCTTTTTACCCAACTGAACCGGGCTTTTTTACGCTTTCCAACCATAGGTTGAAGAAGCGTATATGCTCCAGCTTTGTCCATCCGTCTGTCTGTCCGCACGATAATTCGCGTAAAAAATGGTTCAATGGTCGAAATTTTAGTATGTGGTAAGGGACAACCTGGGGACGAACCCTACTGAAAATGGGCGAAATGGGATCGAAGGTCAGGACATAGGATTGGGATCCATTCCATTGCTCTTAAGCGTCATATAACTTAGGTAAAAATGCTTCAATTGAGACAAAACTTTATCGTGATGTTCCGGAGATGTACTGAACCGGTTCTGTTTAATATCATCGAAATGGGGCCGAAGGTCAGTGCACAGGGGCGAGATTTATTCCACAACCATTATCCTCATAACTTGAGTAATAGCTTGAGTAATATCTGTTATGTTTGGAAAGCGTATCATAATCAATGCGTTGCATGATTTTACTAACTTGTTACCTAAGTGAATCGGACTTTTTTTTTACGCTTTCCAACCGTAGGTGTTGAAGAAGCGTATATGCTCCAGCTTTGTCCGTCCTGTCTGCACGATAACTCACATAAGCCGCCCCGGTGGCGCAGTGGTCTAAGGCGCTGGCCTCTGATCATTCGTCCGTAAATGGTCCGGGTTCGAATCCCGGTCAGGCATGGGTGTTGTGTTTGTCTTACGGCACTGGCTCTCTCCCTTACCTGGAACCAGTGACCCTAAATTAGGGACTGGCGACTGCTTATAGCCCATTGAGTTGCTCACGGTGGTCGTTAAACCTCCAATAAAAAAAAAAAAAAAAAAAACTCACATAAAAATGCTTGGATTTCGATGAAATTGTAATATGTGGTAGCGGGCCACCTGGGGACGAACCCTATTAAAAATGGGCGAAATGGGGTCAAAGGTCAGGACATAGGATCGGGATCCATTAACTTGCGTAAAAATGCTTCGATTGCGACAAAACTTTGGTAGTTGTTTCGGAGGTATACTGAACCGGTTCTGTTTAATATAATCTAAATGGGGGCCAAAGGTCAGGGCACAGGTGCGAGATTTATTCCACAGCCATTATCCTCATACCTTGACTAAAAATGCTTCTATTGCGTTAAAGCTTTGGTAGTTGTTCCGGAGGTATACTGAACTAATTCTGTTGAATATAATTGAAATGGGGTCAAAGGTCAGGGCACAGGAACGATATTTATTCCACAGCCATTATCCTCACAACTTGAGTAATGATTTCTGATATGTTGGAAAGCGTATCATGAGTGCATTGCATGATTTTACTAACTTGTTTCATGGTGGCTATGGGCAAATCCGTAGATCTTTTGTTTACCGAAACCACCTCAGAAAGAGCCAGTGAAGTGCGTAGAAGATGACCCTCTGGATGCTATTTTGATAACTTTGCTACGGAGAAGTAAACAACGCACTTCCCATCGAGGAAAGAAAATACACGAAGAATAAGAATGAAGAAAAATTTCAGGGCCCCCTTCTCGACGTCCCTGACTAGGAGTACAGTTACATTGTGCTAGTGGATTATACTGATGTCTTGAAGTATAAGTGCTTGGAGAATATGCTGTTGGAATTACGTAAGTCTGGACCATTTGGTTATGTTTTCTAAAGCGAATATATGTTCGACGAAGTTCTTTACGGGCATTAGCTAGTTACCCATTTAATCATTAGAAATACAGCTAATAGAAGTATAAAATTCTGCAAAAGTTTCGTGTAATTTTCCAGTTAAGTAGCGCAAAAAACCCCTTTGTTTTTCGCACATTCAACACCTTACATGGTCATAGGTAAAAACAGTCGTGAATACAGTTACAAACTCATAAGCCATCTAACAGAAAAGAAATACAAACATGGCTGGCAGACGGCACTGGCGGCTGTCCTGGTGGCCGAGAGGTCAGAGGCGCTGGTTTCTGGTTAATTTTTCGATCTGAGCTCCGGTTCGAGTGCCGGGGTGTGGCATGGGTGGTGTGATGGACTTACGGCATTGCCTTTCACCCTTCCCTAGAACAAGTGACCCTATAAATTAGGTTGGGGACCGCTTATAACCTTTAGTTGTGTCGTGGTGGCTGTTAAACCTCGAAATTAAAAAAAAAATGGTGCTTTTTAGCAGGAGTAAAGTATAAAGGTTTGGGACAGTTCATTCGTCGTAGGGGAGGATGCAGCCGCCGCTGGCGGGAAGTCTGTTCGATATCCTGCTAATTCATGCAGGTGAAGTCATGTTTGCTACCGGTACATTGCCGTAACTAAGAGGTTCTATATATTCGTTTGAGATGTTCTGATCCACGTGCGCGTCATTATCTGAGAGTCCGCATAATGGTAAATGTGCATAATACATGCTGTTCCGCTGAGACCGTAGAAAATGGCCGTAATTTGGAGCGGCCCGTATTTGATGGGTGTTCGCTACGATATTTTTTTACTGTGCCACTTGTATGTAAATAGTTTTCCATTAGGTGCAGAAACATATCTTTATTCTGAAATTTTGCTTCTTTTTCCATTACTTCAAGCTGTAGCCATGAATGTTGTCTTTCCTGCCAGTGTGCAATTCTTGTTGATAAAAACAGGCTTTCAGAAGAAATGTGAAAATGAACCTTGGGCCTATATTAATGGACTCGATTTATGTATTTATATTTTCAGCTGTAAATCTAAAGAGAAGTTAGTCGGCAAACACGCCCTATGCAATCCTTTGTGAACCGCAGGTACAATATTTTACCCAACACAAGGAAATGTTTTAAAGACCGTAGCAAAGCACACTGAATCGGAAAATGGCGTAGGTTCGTCCTCGCCGACTTTGACTACACAACTAGAATAGCAATGCTTAAATAAGGAAAGTTGTTTTGCTTCTACTGATGCACACATGACAGGAACATTTACGTCAATAGCGGCACACATGCATTCTCAGCTGTCTGCAAGAAGCTTGTAGTCTGTGTTTAATAGGCTGATAGTCGCCAGTTATTTAGAGAGAGAAAGCTGCCTTATTTCCGAAGAAGACAAATGATAGCTACAGTAAAGTCTGGGGCTACAGAAGAAGAAAGCAAAGAATTGAAGCATGCGGTAAGGAGTGGGAGGAGTGCACGGAAAAAAGGTTTGAAAGCTTACCGGAAAACCGTCAGCTCCCGGGGAACTGTTCCGGTAGACAGTCATTTCCCGTTTGATGACGATTCAGTTTGTTGAACGCTGTATGGATTTCCTCAGGACTAATCGGAGCGGTGAGAGATAATTAGACTGTCCGTGAGATAAGGAAGGTTTTGCAGAAATGGAGCAGTTACATCGGAAGTAGCAATAGAAGGTTTAAAACGGTGTGTAAAATGAGTTAAGAACCAGATCACGAATTCGGATAGTGTCTGGAGTAACCGTTCCGTGTGGCAAAAATAAGTGCGTAATGCCGTTAGTTTAACGGCGATGCTTTTCGAGATGTTGCAAAGAAAGTAGTAGGTAAAGTCATACTGAAGTTGAAGACGTTGAAATTTAAGTCCACGGGCACTTGGTTCCACCAGCTGTCGGAGCTCAGCGTGGTGGGCTGCGTACGCGTCTGAAGTTGAAGGAGTAGAGTTCAGCAACTCTCGAAGGAGAGTGAATTTCGCGGAGTTTTGAATATTGAAAGTGAACGAGGAGCATTTGGCGAACACAATTATTTGAGTCTTTGAATCCAACTAGTGAAACTTAGGTACTGCAAAAGCGACATTGCAGTCGTTTGTGCGCTGGAGAGATGCGGTACTTATGGGAGGGAAGGTGTGTGTGTGTGTGGGGGGGGGGAGCATAACTCTGATCATGTGTGAAATGAGGATAGGTTGCAGTTGTGTAATGTGAGGCAAAATGTTGTCAGTGAGTGGGGACTAATATTCTTAGGTGGTTTTGTCATGTTGTGAAAGAAAGAGTGATATGATGTTTACTAAGAAAAAAACTTTCAGCCCAAGTGGCAGGAAAGAAAGGTAGAGGTAGTGCTTGAAATGGAAATTTCGAAGCATGCTCAAATTTATAAGATAAAAATCATCCCCAAAAAAAAAAAAACCCCCAGAAAATCTCCAAAACCGAAAAAAAGTAAAAAAATCCCCGGAAGAACTCCTTTGTGTGAAAATGTAATTAACAATTCCGTGGAATGCTATGGCAACAGAAACTATGCCGGTCGATTTCAGTTGGTTGGTTTGCGGATCCCAGCGGGCACTACTTATGCTACACAGAGGAATAGGGTTAGACTTGTTTATAACGAGGAGTCTGCCCCGGGACCAACAGATTAACGAGACTTCTGAACCTCCGCTAAGCCGCCCCGGTGGCGCAGTGGTCTAAGGCGCTGGCCTCTGATCATTCGTCCGTAAGGGGTCCGGGTTCGAATCCCGGTCAGGCATGGATGTTGTGTTTGTCTTACGGCACTGGCTCTCTTCCTTCCCTGGAACCAGTGACCCTAAATTAGGGACGGGCGACTGCTCATAGCCCATTGAGTTGCTCACAGTGGTCGTTAAACCTCCAATCAAAAAAAAAAAAAAAAAAAAAAAAAAAAGAACCTCCGCTAAGCATTAGCGATTCAGTTGGACTTTAATCCAGAACTTTAAGGACCGGAGCCGAGAAGGCAGCTTTCTTCCCCTCCAATAGGGACTTTTATGCATCAGAATCTGCGCAATAAGAATGAATTTCCGTCCTAAATTATTAATAGTAATCTCGCCATTCTCTTAAAAAAAACAAAAAACAAATCCGAAGTGGAAAAAGTTTATACTCATTGTGAAAATCTTCCAAATACGTGGAGACAATGTAAATAGACAGTCATCGCTCTTTCCGCGTTTTTTGTTTTAATTAACATACAGCAACCGAAAATATTGTATTTCGGCACCGCTGTTATCAATTCCCAGATCTGTGTTTGACCAATTACTCCCAATTTTTCATTGCCTCCCCCGGTGGCGCAGTGGTCTAAGCGATGGCCTCTGATCATTCGTCCGAACGGGGTCCGGGTTCGAATCCCGGTGAGGCATGGATGTTGTGTTTGTCTTGCGGCACTGGTTCTCTCCCTTACCTGGAACCAGTGACCCTAAATTAGGGACGGGCGACTGCTTATAGCCCATTGAGTTGCTCACGGTGCTCGTTAAACCTTCAATCAAAAAAAAAAAAAATCATTTTGTGAAGAAGCTCTTCAAATTGAATACATTAAATTATTGATATAATAAAAATTATAGACATCTTTACTGGGATGATCTGGGCCTTGGGCAAGATGTGATCATGTGCTATGGGTATCTTCATTTCCATCCTTTGAAAGATTGAATTTATAGCTCATGTGTACACCTCTCCCTACCGGTTGTTTGTAACCCACTGTTCTTCAAACAACCGCAATGAACTAATAAACTGACTTTCCTCGCACTTCAACGTTTGCCAAAACTGTCTTCATTTCAGCTCATCCTATTGTTTTTTAAGGTTTGAGCAGATTTCGGTAATACTCCTATTCATAGACTGTTCGCATTTTTGTGGACTTTCGTCCCTTCTCTTCATAATATTGTATATTCCGAAACTCGCACTGACCTGTACATATTGTAAATATTCCAATATGTTGTTGCTTTTTCACGCATCTTTTACACTTTTTTATCGTTTCATCATATTGCTTTTGTCATGCGATTTCGTACCTGTATGATTATTATTATTCTCACTGCTGCGTCAGTGAAATATTTTTTTTTCGTACGCATCTCCCACATGAACACTCCAGAATGCCGCATTGTACATACCACTCACTGTGCTCATCAGTGTTTTCTGTTAATAATTTCATCGTCCACGTTCTTCTACATTTTATTATTAATAAAGCGATTTTGAAAACCTCTCTCCTATACCCTTTAAAGTTCCCCTCACAGCTGTAATTCTTAAGGGCCCGAGGTACATAAGGTTTTTATGTTTAAGAATGCTTGCTCGTACGTCAGGGACAGGGAAAAAAATCATTCCTGCAGTTCCTACTACTAAAATTAGTGCCGATATCTGAATTCTGGGTAAAAAAAAAGTTACGGTATGTAAATTAAGGGTAAAAAAAGTTTCGGTATGAAATATTAAGAAAAAAGAAGTGCAGGTATGTCATACCGGGGTATACCAGCCTATTTCGAGCACTGGGTAGAGAAAAGCTAAGGAAATCATGGGAGGACTAGATTCAGGAAAGATTGCATGTTAAAAAGATTGAGTGTGAAGTACAGAAGTTCTTGTGTACGTCGTGTGATGGATGTCAGTGAAGCTCGAGCTGTGTGCCAAAATCGCTGTAAATGGTGAGATTTGATCAGCAACAGGTAATCAGTTAAACATTTACCTGGCGGATTGTCTTTCTTTGCTAACCTCTGAATCTCAGCGAACAGCGTAGTGATATATGCATGTACAGTGAAACCTCCGAATAACGATCGCTACTCGGACCGGGAAAAAGTGACCGTTGTTGGGAGGTGCCGTTGTTCGGAGGTTAGGCCTGCTTTAACATTGATAGTCCGTTGCTTTTGTACCAAAGGAGAATAATTGTACAAAGCCTACGGACAAAGAAACTGCTTCAGAGCTTTCTCCAAATGCAGTGTTGAATAAAACTCAAAATAACAATTAAAAAAAAATCGTGGTGTAGGGGATTTTAGGCAAGTGGTGTCTGACCCTTTGTCTGAAATTTCCCCTTGGAAATAGGAAGCTAAGGGGTTAAGTTTTGGGTACGCTACGGAAAAGAAAAATTTTACAGTGAAGTCGACCCGCACAGTTAGCTGGCCGCGAGCCGAAAAATAGGAACGGAACCCACAGGAACCAAGCAAAGATATACCGCTACCAATGGAAAACATTTCAAGCACCATCAACCTCTCCCCTTCTCCTCTAGCTTTCCCAGGTTGCGACTGAAATATACTCAGCTCGCCTCACGTAGAACTAAATTTTTAAATTTTGAATCCTTTCTTTTCACTTAGGCACACCATTGTACGTGCCGCAATCCAGCCCATCCTTCTTGAGACATACTTCCTCTGGAAATATTATTTGTCCCTATAATATTCCTCTCGCCGAAGTACCGAAAGAAAGGAAAACGTGTCCGTTTAATATCTTTCGGGACTGATTAGGGTGTTCGTTGGCCGCTGTTGATAGGTTTCCTTCTTTGGAGGTTGTTTATCTTACAGCAGCTGTTCTGTACCAATCAAAACTTGCCGTTGCTTGGAGGTTTGGATGAAGAATTAGAGAGCATCTAAGAGATCAAACTGTTGTATCGAAAGTGAGAGACCTGTATGACTATATTCTCGTGAATTGACACACTCCAGGCTTGGATCGACCGTGCAACTAAAATCTCCACGAATCATTAATCTTCAGAAGGCGCCAGGGTAACAGTTATAGGACGTTGAAAAAGCGGAGTGGGTTTCACATGTACGCTACTGATAACAGCACCGTGAGCAAGGACACAGGTTACAGCTACCGTGGTGTTACAAAGTGAATGACAACTCCCTTGTTTATTTGCACTCAGCGATACTTTACTTCGGTATAATTGTTTCCCTCATCTTCCATGCGGTCACCTTGGCATCTACATGCGTTTCTCTCAACGAAAGAAAATACACGGTCGAGTCACATTGTGACCACCAGCTAATATCCTGAGTAATCGCCGTGTGCAGCGCGGACAGCAGCTGGACTGGCTGGGAGTGACTCAAGCTGATGCTAGAGGGTGCGTGGTGGAGGATCCATAGAGCGAACAACACGATCTAGGTGCTCCCACGGATGCTCAGTTGGGTTTAAGTCTGGGGAATCAGGTAGCCAGTGAGTACTTCGAAGTCTTCATCGTGCTCTTCCAAGCACTCTCTGATATTTCTAGCTTGTGTGTCCCGTCGCATTGACGTGCTGGAAGATCCCATCTGTCCTAGGAAAGAAGATCAGCATGTACGGGTTATCGTGGTCTGCAAGCAAGATTCATAACGAATTCGGTCCATAGTGCCTTTCACAGGTATGAGTGGACCCAGGGAATGCCACGAAAACATTCCCTAGACTATAACGCTGACCTCACCAGCTTGTGCCCTTCCAGCAGTGGTTGAAGAGTGTTTGTTCTCCGATGTTTCTTGACTTATACGCCAACGTCCATCCGTTGGATGAAGCCGAAAACGTGACTAATCGAAGAAGGCAATCCTTTACCAATCAGCGGAGGTCCAATTCCGATACTGCCGTGAAAGTGTGTCTTTTCTACCGATGCACCTTCGCTTGCATCGGTGCAGTGACCATCCGTCTTCATCGGAGCCCCATAGGCAGCAGGGTTCGCTGAACTCTCGTTTAGACACACTTCCGGTAGCCCCCTGGTTCATTCTGCCAGTGAGTTGCTCCACTGTAGCTTGTCGATTGGCGCTCACGCACCTGCGCGGACGACGTTCATCTCTCACATCAAGGGCACCTGGTGCTCCGCAGTTTCACGTCCCTTATTCGCAATGGTGCCATTTCTCCAATCACGATACACTTTCACCACAGCAGCACGCGAACAGTTAACTGCGCCGTTTCAGAAATACTGCCACCTTTGGCCCGAAAACCGATAATCATCCCCTTTTGCAAATCTGATAAATCACTCCTTTTATCCATGACAGCAATGAGTGATATGTTTTCAGAATGCCTACAGCACACCTTATATACCCACGAAGCCAGCTCACGACACATGCCTTCTTTCATTGGCTACGCGCTGTTGACGTCAAAAGTAGATGGTCACAATGTGACTCGGCCGCCCCGGTGGCGCAGTGGTCTAAGCAATGGCCTCTGATCATTCGTCTGTAAGGGGTCCGGGTTCGAATCCCGTGAGGCATGGATGTTGTGTTTGTCTTACGGCACTGGCTCTCTCCCTTCCCTGGAACCAGTGACCCAAAATTAGGGACGGGCGACTGCTTATAGCCCATTGAGTTGCTCACGGTGGTCGTTAAAATTTCAATCCAAAAAAAAGAAAAATGTTACTCTACTGTGTATAATCTAAATTGTATAGTTGCGCTGAGTTTTTGGCCTTCGGACGGTGTGGCTCAGCGGTCTGAGAGCTGGCTTCTGATCATTCGTCCGAGATGGGTTCGTATTCGAGTCCCAGTGAGATATGGATGTTGTGTTTATCTTACGGCACTGGTCCTCTCCCCTTTTTGGAGCTAGAGAACCTAAATTAGGGGCGGGGTACTGCTTTATAGCCCATTAAGTTGTTCACGGCAGTCCTGAAACAACAACAAAACTAAATAAATGAAAAAAATCGCTAAATCGAATTTGCAGAGTGTCTTCAACCAAACGTATCGGGGGAACTACGTTAAACTGCTCAAAAGAGTGAGGGCGGTAGTGGTGGACGAGATGTATTCATTGGCTTCTTTTAGGACAGTCTGAGCCTGAAGTAATACTATGATATGCATTTTCATTAGAAGAGGCTGAAATCGTGGAAGGCCTGGTGGCGCAGTGGTCTTAACGATGCCATCTGTCCATTCGTCTGAGATGGGTTCAGGTTCGAATCCCAGTGAGGCATGAATGTTTTTGTCTGTCGCCGCTGGCTCTCTCCCTTCCCTGTAGCCACTGGCCCCTAAATTAGGGACGGGCGACTGCTTTTATAGGCATTGAGTTGCTCACGGTGGTCGTTAAAGCTCCAATAAAAGAAAAATCTTGGAAAGCGCAAAAAGCCGCCCCGGTGGCGCAGTGGTCTAAGCGATGGCCTCTGATCATTCGTCTAGAAGGGGTCCGGGTTCGAATCCCGGTGAGGCATGGATGTTGTGTTTGTCTTACGGCACTGGCTCTCTCCCTTCCCTGGAACCAGTGACCCTAAATTAAGGACGGGCGACTGCTTATAGCCCTTTGAGTTGCTCACGGTGGTCGTTAAACCTCCAATCAAAAAAAAAAAGAAAGCGCAAAAAATGCGATCAGTAGCTTCGTTGAAGACTAATTCTGTGAATCAGAAGAAGAGGTATTCTCATTTACATTATCAGAAAAAGACGGACACCGTGGAATGCCTGCTAGATGAGAAATTTGCATATATGATTGAGCTTCCGCTTGAGTCGCGTTAGTTATCTTCGGAAGTCGCCGTGTCCCAAAAGTAAAGATGCAGTCTGCTGCTATATAGTTTGTAACACCCAAAAGAAAGCAAAATATCATTCGCTGCTCTCTCGAGGAGGTTGAATGACATGTTCCAGAGCCTTTGTGGAACCGACCACACAAAGAACAACTCAGGTAAGCGAAAACTTCGTATACTTTCGTGAACTTGCGGAGCGATGAAAAGCACGCTCACTCTTGAAGGTTTCAAACATTACTTTATTAACCAAAAACATCTTACATCCATAACACATTAAAAGAAAAGACCATAAGACAAAAAAAAAAAAAAAAATGTTTTTAAACGCTTATTGGCGTGCAGAAATGAAAAACTGTTTCGGATTTGACGTTATAAGTGTTCAAATTTTATGTTCAGTGTGAGATCATGATTGTTTCAAATATTAGGTTGTTAAACGAGTAAAAAATTGGCAGCAGTAAACAAAAGTAAGTTTGTACATAAAATGTGCTGGTGAAATTATTATAGGAAACAATCCTGTTTATAATGACCTGAAAGCATTGTTCACGAGGTGTGAAAATCTTAAATTTTGTCAGAAGTGAACGGTTGATTGAACTCGGTTTGGAGCAGTGAATATACTGATAGTTTGAACATTTTCCAGAGTTTGCGTGTAACATTTTTGTAGGATAAATAACGTTAGACGGAAACTCCGTTTTATACTAACTCCAAGTTTGCGTCCAACGTTATTGATCAGCACAGAGAATATTTTGCTTGAATAAATAAAAAGCACGAATCCTATTGTGGCTGGCTGTCGTTGGTGACTGGCTATAGAGAACGAAAGTAGTCGTGCAATTAAGTGAGATAATTTACAGACTTCGCTGGAGAGACAGAACATCAGAGAGAAGAGGTTGTGATCAGAGGTGTAGTGGGGCCGGACGGTGCGGAACGACGTTTCGGTACTTTTTTTTCTAGCGGGCACGCTTTTCCGGTAAACCCTACACAGCATAATTTGTTTTCTTTTAAAAATAAGAATGTCCTATATTTCTTTTCCAATAATAATAATAATAATAATAATAATAATAAAAAAAAATGGAATAGGAAAACTGCACAAAGGAATTAAGTCCCATGTTTGTTTGAAAAGAGTTAACCTCTAAATCCATTCTCACTTGGCAGACTATTTGAAACCCCTTTTTTCTACTGTTTAAGAACGCCGAGATGGAGGGGGGATATTGCAGTGGGGAAATTATTGTAATTGGGAAATTAACTAATCTAGTCATTATTAATAAGTATAGTTGTGAATCTCAATAAATTTAGTCCAGTTAAGAGTGCCTCTTAATTACGATAGAAGCAGAGATTTTTTTTCTCTAGAGCTTTTTAGGTCCGTTTCATACAGGCGAAAGAAAAAAATCTCCATACTGTTCTGCCGGTTGTTTTCAGGCGGACTGTAGAATTGTCCACGCTGTACCCAAACCGTTCTTATCAAAATATGTCAAGAACTAAGGCTCCCAGTAATAAGTGGATTTCACCATTGCACTCTAAATTAGTTTCCGCTTCCAACGACATCTATTCAGTCACTCATAGTCAAACCCAGACGTGCCACTAATACTGGAGCTCCAAAATATTGTGATGCGCCATGACCCGCTGTCTCCTTAAATGGGCTCTGCGTGAGTGAGTTCTAAAAATTGTTTCACCGTTAAATTGCTGTCGAAATATGTTCACGACTGAATTCGTTGTGCAATTCGTATTTCAACAGTTCTTTCATCCAGCATCTAACAGAATATTTTTTATCAGGGAACTTTGAGGTGTTCCACCTTGTAGGTACGCGTGTTTTTGCAGTGGACTACAAAACTAAAATTTCCGCCCTGGTTTGGTATTCCCAATCTGCGCCACCCGGTTGCGCAGTGGTCTAAGCGCTGGCTTCTGACCATTCGTGCGAGATAGGTCTGGGTTCGAATTCCAGTGAGGCATTGATGTTGTGTTAGTCTCACGGCACTGGCAATCTCCCTTCCCTGAACAAGTGACCCTAAATTAGGGACGGGCGACTGCTTTACAGCCCATCGAGCTGCTCAGGTGGTCCTTGGACCAACAATTAAAAAAAAAAAAAAAAAAAAGGTCCCTATCTGTCACTGTACTCGATTTTGCCCTGGTATATCGAATTCAAAATATTTGAACTGAAATTTCGAATTGAATGTGGTTCAACCGTTGTGGTCTTGGCTTTAACCAAAATGTTTTGGGAAGGTATCGGACACTTGTGATGTTTTATACTCATTTGTTTTGACATTTTGCCTAACACGAACCTATTCGCAGATTTCCAAAATGATCTCTATATTTGTTTTCTTTCTCAGGTAGCACGTTTAAAAAATGATGAAATAGAATAGCATTGCGCTCCTTTTATATGGGAGGTTTGCGGCAACAACAGGAATGAAATTTCGAGTGTTATTACAAGTCTAAAAAGCAGCAGCCTGCTAACCAGATTTATAAGATTGTTCCGAATGACCATAGTGATAGTCTGGTAAAGGAAAATTGTCCGAAGGGAAGAAATTAATGATCTTCTTTGTAATCCAACTCCTCCTCCTTTGTAATTCTAGCTCTCAATTCTAAATTCTTCACTTAACGTGCTTGTTCATCGGCCTCGATTCTCTGTATACTCAGCGTGTTTTTCTTCGTTTAACTCTGGCTACATTTTCATTCAGGCACAAAAACCCGGATGAATGCTGCTTTGACCAGCGACTATTGAATAGATGGAATGGATTTTACAGCCCATTTTTCATCAAAGGTCATCATGAGAGCGATTCGAGGTCACGATGCCAGAAAAAGAAGTCCAGCCGAGCTCATACCGATGTGCTGATATCTTCTGCGAACCGCAGTTGAGAAACTACGCAACCATAAATCAGTTCCTCCATTGTGTGTTTGCCTTTTTTTTTTTTTTTTTTCACCATTAGTTCTCACAACTTCTTTGCTAAGTTTGAACAGCTTTGGTGCTTACTATGTACTTAAATATGTTGCTGTTCAGGATAGGGGAACGTTATTAACAAAGCAGTCTAGTTTTTGATGGTTATGCAGTTACAGGGCATTTTTGATAAGCAGATTACTCAAACAATTGCCCAAATTTAGTGGGTGGGATCACTTGCCATTTCCTCTGAATGGGAAGGGGGCTGCTACCTTGCTTGCGTTACAATTAGAAGAACTAGTGTATCCAAAAGCACCTTGAGTGTCCCAAAGAGAAAAAAAAAACGCGCTATCTGAAAAATTCCTTTTATTGCTGTTTCAAAAGAGATGTGAAAGAAAGTACAACGCTTCTCTACTAAATCACGAACACTCTCCTCATACGCGGTTTACTTGTATGCATTAGAATGGCATTTCAGATAAGAACTGTTTTAAGAAATGGAAATTATGGAGGAAATATTCTTCACAAATACATGGAACAACTAACGAGCCGCCCCGGTGGCGCAGTGGTCTAAGCGATGGCCTCTGATCATTCGCCCGAACGGGGTCCGGGTTCGAATCCCGTGAGGCATGGATGTTGTGTTTGTCTTACGGCACTAGCTCACTCCCTTCCCTGGAACCAGTAACCCTAAATTAGGGACGGGCGACTGCTTATAGCCCATTGAGTTGCTCACGGTGGTCGTTAAACCTCAAATAAAAAACACACACACAAAAAAAACAATTTATTAACACGGCAATCAGAATAGCTTGGATTGCCTAGTACTGTTCAGTGCGTTAGGGGCCGCCCCGATGGTGCAGTGGTCTAAGCGATGGCTTCTGATCATTCGTCCGAGATGGGTCCAGGTTCGAGTCCCGGTGAGGCATGGATGTTGTGTTTGTCTTACGGCACTGACTCTATCCCTTCCTGAAGCCAGTGACCCTAAATTATGGACGGTCGACTGCTCATAGACCATTGAGTTGCTCATGGCAGTCATTAAACCATCAATAATAATAATAATAATAATAATAAACACGTTAGGGCGGTGTAATTTTAAAGTTTTCTGAAATGAGGTTGCATGTTGAACTTGGTAAACCAGGCTATTCTGATTATCGTGTTAGTAACCCTGATTTAGGAAATGTTTATTTAATCAGATAGAGCCTAAATAAAACACTTGAAGTTTCTCTTATTTGTCATAAATATTTCAAGAGTATGGAAAGTCAGGTGAGCGAAGTCATGTTTGTGCGTTTGAAAAGGGGTGAAAAAAGCAGTGAAATTTTGGCTGTATGTACGACAACAGTATTTAGCGCATGAGAAAGTGTAAGTGCACAATTTTTTTTAAGCCGCCCGGTGGCGCAGTGGTCTAAGCGATGGCTTCTGATCATTCGTCCGAGAAGGGTCCGGGTTCGAATGCCGGTGAAGCATGGATGTTGTTTGTCTTACGGCGCTGGCTCTCCCCCTTCCCTGAAACCAATGACCCTAAATTAGGGACGGGCGACTGCTTATAGCCCATTGAGTTGCTCACGGTGGTCGTTAAACCTCCAATCAAAAAAAAAATTTTTTTTGAGTCGCAAAAGAAAAAAATTCGAAGAAATAAATAATTCACATGGAACATACAAAATCTCATTTATTTTAATGATACATAGATGCCAGAACTAATTTCCATCTATGCGACTAACTCCGAAAGAAACTGCATCGTCCTGCAGACGGAATCAAACCCGCAGTCCAAAATTTCCCTCAACAAGCTACCGTAACAAAACCCAGGTGTAACGGTACCCAGGAAAAACACAAGTGTTGGGAAACTGCTGGCTGAAATTAAGAAGAAAAAAATCTATTCGTAGAGAGACTAATTTCATAATGAAATGCCGCGTCGACGAAGATTACCGTTGGAGGAAAATTGTATAAATAATTAATGAACTGTAAGAAATGGTCAGTTACTTTGGCGTATTTATAGAAACTTCGTTTCAAAATTCCTGCACTAACACACGAATAATCGATAATACAAGCAGCCATTAAACACACCCACTCCATTTCCATGAATAACAAGGAATAATTTCTGTGTAATCTTTCGTTAACACTAAACCGCTTCAAACAGAAGTCCCGGAAAGACATTAAAAAGTAGCGTCTTTCCGGGACATTATTTTTTTTTGGCAAAAAAAAAAATGTACACGTACAAAATGAGTATTTCCATTACAAAACGATCAGGTATTTGGACAAAAAAACAAAACAATGCAATGTGAATATAATGCATTCATCCATGGGATGAATACACAAGATTGGAGGAATTCGCTGCTAAAAATAACCGGAAGTAAAATGAAATATGTTTCCTATTGAGAACAAATGTAGCTTCGGACCGTGGAGTAAAAAAGATACAACGTTAAAAATGTAACGGTGTTACATGAACGGGGTAAATATATTAAACAATCACCTTTCAAAATCACAAAGATAGCACAAACTTTAGAAAACGTCTTTAAGTTGGTACACTCGTTGAAAGTGAGTGAAGTTCCCTTAGGGTAAATTAAAAAAATCGTTACGTTGAAAAAATAAATTTATGAAATATATGAAACGGACATTTATGAAAACTAACTCGCAATATTATAAAATGAAAGGGAACCCCTCGTTTCACATCAGGGAAGAGGCTCACATTGAAGCAAACTTCTGCATGTGGCAAACTGGCGCAGTGGCTGAAGCGTTCGCCTCGCAAACAAGCTGACAGAGGTTCGATGCTATCCTGATCCACCGGACCATTTGAGAAAATTTCCCCAGAGACGTGCTGTCATGCAAAAGTTTCGTTGGGAAAGAAAGAGAAATTGTGCCTTTGGTGAACTATTTTATTTATGTTTAATTGACGACAAGATTAGACTAGACATCAGCTACGTCACGTGATTGTCACTGCCGGGGAAATGGCGAAACACATTAGTCTAGCCATCAATCATTTATGGCATGTGCTTGCAGGGCCGCTTGGCATCCACTGCATGTGATGGATAACTAATGGAATGCCAACTGCTGGCCCATGTGGTGGCCACTGGGACATTTTATTAACGTTTGGGCAGCGGCAACATAGTGCTGGGCCACTGATGGCTTGAATGCTGTCCGAGCAAAAGTGTTTTTCTCTGTGGTAGCATAGTTGGAAGTCGAGAGAAGTGAGTTCGATTCCTCGCCGAGTCAATGGAATTTTAAGTAATTGGTCACGTGAATCACGCAAAATCGTTCAAATTTTTATTCCAAAAACCAGTGAGCATACAACCTATTTTGGAGAGGAATTTTCATTAATTTTACTAAATAACTATGTGCAGGGTTTTACAAGAACTATTAACACGAGCATTGCTCTCAAGAGCTGTCAGCACCTTTTCCTGATACTTCAGTATACATTCTTCATGTAACTGAGTTATAGTCTCACCAAACGCTTTGTCATTTCATTTTTACACCAGTAAAACTTCGATTAGTTATTTTTATTCTTTTTCATTCTTCAGCTATTTAAATCAAATATTTAAATCAAAATTTTCCGTTCTTCGGCTATTTAAATCAAAGGGAAACAAATTGCTTTTGAAAAGTTCTATAATTTTAAAACAGGAGGATAAGAGGGAAATACAGATTGTCAGGACCTACACTGCTGGCCACCGAAAATGCAACACCAAGAAGGACACGAGATAGCAAAGCCAGATTTACTGGACACATAACAACAGATGCAAAGATGAAACGATTGAGCTTTACAAGCCCATGCGACATCAATAATTCGTGTGGCCCCCATGGCTGGCAATAACGGCCGCTACACGCAGCGGCATCGAACGAAAGATGCTATGGATGTGGGCTTCGGGTATGTCGGTCCAGGCTGCTTCTACACGTTGCCACAGTTCATCAGGCGTAGCCGCGGGTGGTGCTTGCCGGGCCACTCGGTTGCCGATCAGCGGCCAGACGTGTTCGATGGGCGACATATCGGGAGAACAGGCGGGCCACGGCAGCATTGACACCTGGTGGGCCGTGAAGAATTGTTTCACGATGCACGGGGTTAGCAGCGCACTCAGTGTTCAAATTAAAATATATAAATGTATATATATTTAATTTTAAGTTATGTATTATATAGCGGTCTGTTTCTTATTTTAGATTTTCTCTTTAGAAACCAGTCACTGCAACCACAAAACATATGTATGCACTTCTTCGTTTTGATCTGTTACAAATTTTGCATACATGCTTTTGTATAATTCAGCTCAACCCGTAGACAGACAAAGAAGTTTGTAGGAGCGGCTGATGATTGAGATCGGGCGAAGGATATAAAGAGGTCGGGCAAAAGATATAAAAGAGGTGTGCTGCGGATAGCCCAGTGGTCAACGTTCGGGTCTGCCATGGAAAAGTCTCAGTATCGATCCCAGGCCGGTTCGAACCCCTAAATATTATCCGTACATCGGATGGGCACGTGAAGCTATCGGACCCAGAATACTGGCCGCGTGGTTATAAATAAAGGCGTCTGTCCCTCCTTTCTCCCTCGCTTCCGTGTGACTTTCTTGTCCGACATTTTAGCCCAAATCTCCTAGCTTCCTACTTCCAAGGGTTGTTTAAGACCTGGAGTCGGACACTACCTAGCTGAAACCCTCGAAACTGAGCTCGGGCGCCGCCCGTCCTGGCTACGGCCCTGAATTCAGCATGCACAAAATTTGTGAACATATCTATCTATCTAATGTTTCAGTAACGCATGATAAATAATAATAAATCTTTACTTCAGCCTTGTTTAGGGAAGTATTTACATATGAGAGTTAAAAATGGGATCACAAATTAACCAAGCGTAGTTTTGAAAGTAAAAAGAAATTCCAGATTTTAACCATTCTTAACACTAAAAAAATCAGCAGTTCTCCATTTCTTGAAGTTTTTCCCGTTTTTAATCGTAGGTTTATAGTCCCTTAACCATAAAAAAAAAAAATTAATAATAACAGCCTTGGAAGAAATTTGCTTTCATCCTACACCTGCCCTTTCCCAATTTTTTTAAACACCCCGTAAACTTTTTCAGGAGCCCCCAAATTTGAAATTCTTGGATAAACCTATCTTTCATGATCGCTTTTTCATTAAGAAAAATAGATTGTGATTAATGAAATATTATGAGTAACGTTTATCAGAATCAGTCTGCTCATTCACGGAGTCAGAGAAAAGTCTGCTCAGTCAGAGAAAAGTGTCTGCTCATTCACCGAGTGTGCTGCTAACCCCGTGTAACAGAGGGTAATGTATAAATTGAGCAAGCCTTCACGGCATTTGGACTGTGAAAACCAATGGAGGTCGATACTCTTCACAGATGAGTTCATATTTAAAATTTTCTATAAATTAGTTCATTTAGGATCTTTCTATAAACAGAAATTCTAGGCTTGTGCGGATATGGAAAGAACAAGAGATACGCATGAAAGAGACCCATGAAAGAGACAATTATGGTGGTCAGAGTTGGAAACGCGTCAAAAATTTTGGACCCTGGTCTGTAACTGACCCGGACCCGACCCTGACAAATGCATTATGGGAATTTATAATTTACTCACTTACAGGAAGTATTAAAACTGTCGTCCTTCATTTGCAAGACATAGCCTAACTGTTTTTCCCATGTTTTCAAATACATCTGCAAGAGCCAGTCCTTCCGCAGTAATGTTAAGGCTGTTCAACCTAATTTTGATGAACCTACAGTCAAGATTTTTTAATTAATTTGTTGTATGTTTAATTTCAGTTTTTGTTCTATTCTTGATAACATATCAAGTTTCACAATATGTTTCATAGCAACGCCGATTTCCCCAAGCTTATGATAAGGTGAAAGTTTCCAAAATGTGGATGTTATTTTTCCTCATTGCTTTTCAGAAGAGGGGGCACTCTTCCCTCATATTGCATGACAAATCATTTTTATTCTTTATTACATGAAAAATCTTTTTAACAATAAAATGGAAATAAAACCGGGTTGAAATCGGGTCAGGAACATCCTGACCCGACCCGCTAGAAATTGGCCCGGTGTCCCTTGACCCGTTCCATCTGATTGTGGTGGCAGGGTGCTGGTTTGGGGTGGCATCTCGTTAGGAGGACACAGATCTCTATCCAATTCAAAGAGGAACCTTGAATGCTCGACGCTATGGGAAGGATGTCATAGACTCCTGAGTTTATCCCTCATGCAGGTGCCTTACGAGATAAGTACACCGGACAAAAAATTAATCGCCCCTAACATAAATGACAGTAGAAAGTTACCGGTTCTCCGTGATTGCATTGCTGGGAGATATACACTGAAGAGCAATTGAATTAGAGACAGCTGGCGTTGTGCAAATGTGGCGCTGTGGGCGGCCCTGTAGACTGAAACGACATGACGTATGCAGCGATCCGACAATATAAGGAGTGATGCGACGGGAATCAGTATGAGTCGGACGCAGTATGGGTAAGACGAAGGATCTAAGTGCATTTGATCGTGGGCAAATTGTCGGGGCCCGACGTGACACGAGCAACTGTGTCACAGGTGCACCGTAAGTACATCGAATTCGGTAAAACCATCCATGCAAAGGCAAACTGCCGTGGACAACAGCGTGTGGATGAGAGGGGTCATCGTCGGCTAGCTCGCATTGTAACAGCGGATAGACGGACCACAGTGCAAGAAATCACTCCGCAATTTAACGCTAATGCACAAAAACGTGTAAGCAGCCACACAATTTCCTCGCTATGGGGTACAGAAGCTATCGTCCCACGAGGGTACCGTTGTTGACCGCACATCACAGGGTGCAAAGATTAGCATGGGTGCGGGAACATCGTCACTTGACCCTAGACATGTGAAAAAATGTTGCCTGGACTGATGAGTCGAGATTCACGTTGGTACATGCGGATGGCAGGATACGAGTACGGCGCAAACCACATGAAGCGATGGATCCTTCTTGCCAGCAGGGTACTCTTCAAGCAGGTGGGGGTGGCATTCTCGTCTGGGGACTGTTTACGTGGACTGAAATGGGTCCCCTGGTACGTGTGACATCGTCCCTCACAGGTCAACGTTACCGGGATATCCTGGACGACCATTTGTTCCCGTTTCTGCGTCTTCAACATCCCTCTGGGGACCTCATCCTGCAACAAGACAATGCAGCTCCCGAATTGTATCCGAATAGTTGGATGAGCACTCCACCGACGTGACTTCGCTTCCTTGGCCAGCTAGGTCACCTGACCTCAATCCCATCGAGCACATCTTCATGCCATCGAGAGAGATGTTCGAGGCTCTGACCTCCCCCCCCTTCCATCAAATCTTCGTAAACTGTGGGAGCTTGTTCAGGGGTCGTGGATCCGTATGGCTTCCCAACGCTTTCGGTGTCTTGTCGAGTCCATGCCGAGACGAATCGCCGCCGTTATCAGTTTCACGCCTAGTAACTGAAAATCTGTTTCAAACCAGGCAACAATTGCTCCAAACAGTCAATAAAAGTCCACTCCATCCAGTTTCCGAAAGGAGATTGCGACGAGAACTGAATGCGATGGACATCTGGAGTACAGTACCACGGGAAGAGGCCTCTTTTAACAGTGTCACAAAGTAGCACGTTATCAATTGGCTATTAGGCACCGAAACTGTACTGTGGATGATTGGAAACGAGTAATTTGGTCTGAGTCTTGTTTTTGTTTGTACTCCAGTGATAGGCGGCGACGAGTGCATCGCAGGCCCAATGAAGCGTCTAATCCTGATTGTAATTTGGTCTGATGAGTCTCATTGTTGTTTGTACTCCAATGATGGGAGGCGACGAGTGCATCGCAGGCCCAATGAAGCCTTTAATCCTGATTGTGTCGAAGGTGTGTTGTTCAAGCTGGAGGGGGGTTCTGTGATGTTGTGGGAATGTTTTTCGTACCACGCAATGGGCCCTCTCGTTGCATGGACGATGTATTTGAACCAGCATGCGTACTTCCGCATTCTGAATGACGAATTGTTGCCCTTTGCCCTACATCTCCAGAAGCAGCATCACATTGCCACTCCTGTCTTCCAAGACGACAGTTGCCGTGTGCACGGGGCTAAAGCTGTGAGTGGGACGACGAACAACTAGCAACACTGTCTCACCTCGATTGGCCCGCCAAATCCCCGGATTTAAATCCTCGTGAAAATCTGTGAGATTGTTTAGAACAGAAGGTGAAACGCCGGAATAGACACCCACGTCCTCTGGCGGAACTTCGGAACCAATTGTCGCACGAGTGGCTGCAAATCGATGTTTAATACATCCACAACCTCGTGGAGTCTTTACCACAACGGATTCATGCTGTTATCAAGGCAAGAGGCGCCGTCACCCGTTATTAGGTAAATTCTGCCAGGGGTGACAAATGGTTTTTTCCAGTGTGCTTACATTTCTCGCACAGAACGATAATGTTGTTTCTCACCGAGCGAGTCTGGTAGAACAATATCTTCAAGAAGAAAACATTTTCCGTATGGGTCGGCCAGCCGGATATTCCGACCTTAATCCGATCGAACATGTTTGGGATACTCCAGGGAGACGAGTTGCTTCCTTCCTCAACTCTCCTGCTCAAACCTGAAGGGGCTTAGACAGGCTTTGCGCAAACAATGGTTTTAGCTACCTACTGAGCTCCATCAACAGCATTAAACACTGCTGTGAAGGGTGACCGTACTCCATATTAAGGTACTTTGGCTATTTCATTTTCGCAGCTTATCTTTTTATCTGGTTTTGTATGTGGTCATTTTTGTAAGAATGAAGTGTTTATTATGAAATGTTTTAGGGTCTTTCTCTAACGTACGACATGAAACAGATTTTCACCAAATTTCATAACATTTCAGTGCTTTCGTAGTTATCGCGAGTGTTCTGTTTATTCCTTAATTTATGGAAACCAGTGTACATTTGTAGAGCTTTCTGTGTTGATACGTATGTGCGATTGCTATTGTCATTTGATGATTTGTGACCTGAGCACAGTAGACTAGTGTTTTCGTGCAAAGTTGGCCGAAAACTTCCTGTGCGTTACCGCTTTGTGGATACTAAACAACCAGTTGATGTTAAAGCTTTACTGATTCTTTTCGCTCTGACCGTTTAGTTCAACTTAGTTATTTCTAGTGTGATATACATGGTGTCCTAATAATGACTGTGCTCTGAATGTACGAATTGCAGTAATGTAATAATAGAGAAACTTTGAATGGAATTACAGCAGAAGTGACCCGCCATGTGAAAGTGCTGTGTGTCTGGTAACCTTCATGTCTCCCCAGCCCTTGACGCGCGCAGCTGTCATTCCGAGCGCTTGGTCGACGGATGCAGACGTGTCGATGGATCACTCGTCTCGGTACAAGGGCAATGGTGTTGACGGTTGAACAGGGCATGTTTTTGTTGAAACATGACTTCCGCCATGACAAGTACACGGACGAAGTGCAGAAACAGTTCGCTAGGGAATTTCGTGATGCAGACTTCCTCCACCGTAATGCGGTACGTCAGCTCATAGCGAAGTTTCGGGAAACTGGCAGTGTTCTGGATGAACCCACCCAGGTAGGCCATCCACGGCAGACGAGATTGTACAGGATATCCAGGACAGGATACAGAGAAAACCACACAAGCCAGTGAGGTGGTTGTCACAATCATTCATATCCAAACTCACGAAACGGGAAATCAACGAAGGAAGACAGTGCAACTGCTCTCACCGCTGGCGTATCAATAGAGCTTCTGAAGGAATTCTTCTGTAATCGCATCATCTCCCGGGGACTGGCCATCCTGGTCACCGCAACTGACACCGCCTAACTTTTTTCTGTGGGGAGCACTGAAGGGGAAGGTGTACGCAGGTAATCCGCATACACTTCAAGAACTACAGACTGCAATAATGACCCACATCCAACAAATCACACCACATACCCTGATACTCTTCAAGTGCTGCAGGCTGCAATAACGACCCACATCCAACAAATCATACTACATACCCTGAGAAGGGTCTTGAACATGAAATAGTGTGTGTAGACATGTCTGGACGTTGGTGGGGCCCCATTTCAAATACCTCCTGTAGGAACCAGTTCAACATGGTGTTACTTTCATTGCAGTTATTTTTCGGACACCCTGTATGTTTATCAAGGATTTAACTTTTATGATATCTTCCACTTTTGTCAGTTTGGTGATCTAATGAGTTCCTCTTACCTGTCCTGGTTACATAAAGTAAACTTGAACCTTTTCATGCTTCTTTCAGCTATCTGCAGCCTCTGTATATATGTCTTTTAACAAAGAAAGAAAGTAGAGAAACTGCAGGCAACCGAGAGAGGCTTGGAGAGATTCATGCTTTGTGGGAAAGGTAAGAGGAACTCGTGGATCAGGAAAATAACGAAAGTGAAATCCCCTGATGAACATACACATATATTGTATATATAAAATGAACAAAACCGATTTTCAATAAGTGTTTTAGATCCCCCCCCCCCATTCAACAAGAGAAATAAGAGCCCAGGCTCCTGATGTTGCGAAAACAAACAAACCGAGAAGATATATGTCGGCCGCCCCGATGTGGCCTAAGCGATGGCTTCTTATCATTCGTCCGAAAGGGGTCCGGGTTCGAATCCCGTGGGGTATGGATGTTGTGTTTGTCTTACGGCACTGGCTCTCTCCCTTCCCTGGAACCAGTGAACCTAAATAAGGGACGGGTGACTGCTTATAGCCCATTAAGTTGCTCGCGGTAGTCGTTTAAACCTCCCATCAAAAAATAAAAAAATATGTATATATGTCGAATAAAACAGAAATGTACTGTGAGATTTAACAAATAAGAGAAACTGAGGAGTAACCATACTAGTGATTCCAGACAGAATTTCCAATATATCAAAAGTGCACTTGATCCTGCGAGATCGGTGGAATACAGAAATGCTTCTGGGGCTAAAATAGTCTGCTATGAAGGGCGGAGTAACCTGTTATTATTCAGAGAAAATATCTTCCTTTTCAATTCAGTTTCATTCTCGAAATTTTCCGATAGTCGTTCATCAGTATACAACTTTTTCTTTTGCTACTCAACTTAATCGTCATATATTGCTGCTATTATTACGAAATTCATTCCTTCCTGATTTTTAGCATGTAGATTAGTTTCATTTTTGTAATACAAAAGTAAACCCTGTCCGTTCTAAATAATGTCAGGTACCACATTATTAATGCTTTGTTCACGTCATGCTCCAATATAAAAAAATTGTTTTTGGGCTTGTCCAACTCGGTGAATGATGTGTCAAAGACCTTAAAGATAAAGTAATAACAGATA
Source organism: Macrothele yani (assembly GCA_039090855.1). Classification (NCBI taxonomy): domain Eukaryota; kingdom Metazoa; phylum Arthropoda; class Arachnida; order Araneae; family Macrothelidae; genus Macrothele; species Macrothele yani. The sequence goes on along the minus strand of CM077006.1, from coordinate 18,636,617 downwards.
AGAAAAAGTTACATAGAAAATTTGGAGGTTATTTTATTATATCAAGATTAAATGATCGATTTCGCGAAGGTTTTCATCGCCTCTGCTGTGCTAATTAATTCCTGCAACTGCCCACAGAATGTGTTGACAGCTGTAAAGTAATTAATACGTTCGCAAAGACCTATCAGGTAGAAATTAAAGTTAATGTGCAAAGATAAGGATCTCGGACAGAGCGAACATCACTCGCAGCGCCAGAGGATGATGAACGACAACGCAACACGTGCCAAGAGATGATGAAATTGGGACATAATGAGAATGAATGATATATTGTGGCCTGGAGTTTTATCTGAATCAAATGGCAAATGCCCTTTTCACTCAAGCAGAGGTTAAGACGGATATTTCAGTATTCCTGCTGGCCAAACCCTGCAATCAGGGATCATATCTGAAAAATTAAACCTGCTTTCTACCACTCCTAGCTGGAAAAGTCTATTCATTTAATGATTTCGGCATTTATCGTCAATGATTAGAATTCTAACCAATAAATAATCAATGCCTGGCTTCTTTATCTGTGTCACATAGGAGGGGCCCAGAATGCCCAAAGTGGAGAATTTCCTGGGAAAATTCCCGCTGTGCGAAATCTTGCATCATGTGCAAGGGATTCATACCCAAAGGGTTCTTTAGTGATTTTTTAAACAAATATTGAAAGTTTCAGGACTAGTGTTTGAGTCTGAAGCTCCAAATGTACTGAAGTGGAATCTCTTGCCCTTTCGAAAGATAAAAACCTAAATTTCTTGAATCCCAAGGGCAGTTGAGAATAATACGGTACCGTATGCTGTACCAAATTGTTTTCCTGTGCTTCGGAAACCAGAGGTAAGGGGACCTGAACAAGCCTACCTTGACTATGCTAAATTTGCTAACTTCAAGTTCCTTTTTCTCAGAAGCTGTACATGCCATCAGTACAAAATTTCTACAGCTGAGAGATGTAATAGTTTTATACATTTTTACAGCTGATTTTTTAATTTGATACAGAAACTTTTAAAATTATAACCCCCCCCACCCTCCTGAAGGTTAGTTTCTAACATCTATTTTCGTTAAAACCAGAGTACTAAATGTACCTTCAAAATATCGTGTTAAAATGTGCAGATACATGGTCTGAATGCACCATAAAAATTTCAAAGTGTTGTTTCCAGTAGCTGTTGAGAAAAAGGAACATAATTAGTAAAAATACACGTACCGCCCAGGTGGCGCAGTGGTATAAGCGCTGGCTTATGACCGTTCGCCCAAGGGGATCCGGGTTCGAATTTCGGTGGGGCATGGATGTTGTGTGTCTTACGGCTCTGGTTCTATCTTTTCCTGTAGAACCAGTGGCCCTAAATTAGGGGAAGGACGACTGCTAATAATTATAACCCACTGAGTTGCTCACGGTGGTTGTTAAACTCTCAACCATAAAGGAAAAAAAACACTCTGAGAAAAACCACTTTAATTTTTCTGACAATGCTATTAAGACCTAATCTGACACATATATGATAAATTTATGCCTTTTTAATGATATCCTAATTTATATGAAGGGTCATCTGCTTTTTCATATCTCGCCTCCAACTCTTGTTTGTTTAATAGCCTGTTTTTTTCTGTCAAACTTTTTCTCCAGAACTCTGAAAGTTGTTTCTTCTCACTGTCAATGTTTCTTTATTAAAATTTTCCACAGTTTTTCAGCAGTGTACCTCCGGACTCAGAGCCGGTTCAACCACTAGGTGGCTGCTAGGGTGCGAAAATTTGGGGGTCGCCATGATTTGAAATTGGTAAAATCGAATGAGTGAATATAAAATCTATAATAAAAACAAAGACAACTTTATTTTTTGTTGTGTTCTCTATATTCGATGTACATTAATTTACGAATTCTTGTTCCTTGAGTAAGCGAGATAGAGACCTCCGCTTATAGACTGAGTAATTCAGATTGCAGTAAATCCGACGTAAAGGCGCGGATCTGTCGAAAAACTACCATAAACCAGGCCCGTTCCTATTAAACAGGCATGTCGGGCGGCACAAAATTTTTAAAGAAAATGGATTTTGTATCATACAGCTTTCAATGGAAATATCAAGACCACCCACTTCTGTAACAAAGAGGGGCAATACTCAACACCTGAAGGATAGCAACTGTCACACTAAGATTATTTCGAATGTGAACAGGTATAAGAAGAGGGTGTAACCACTATATTCAGTCTACTGGAATTCTTGTTTCTTGCTTTTTTTTTTTCAATCTGCTAATCCAAGAAAGATCCTTTTACCTACACCAACAGAAATTCCAGGTGACATAGATTTGAAGACACCTGATGGTAATTTTGCGAACAATGAGCACAAAAAAAAAAAAAATGAAATTTTAATTTACAATGAACCAGTAAGTAAATAGATGTACTTTCTATGAATTTCTTTCTATTTAGTTTACATTGCATTTTCGCATCTTAAAAATATTGAATAAGTGCAATATCTTTGCCCACTAGTGAATAACATAGCGCACGGCTGATAGCTTGCCTAGTGTGCCAAGCGCCCGCCTTGCATGGACTTCAAGATTGTATAAAGTATAACATTTTACAGTGTTAACAAAATAGTAACATGGAATTGCATCATACACCCCAACTTTGAGTGTTTTCAGAAACACAAAACACACTTTTTCAGAAGTTTTGGGTGACACAAATCTCTAAATATCGGTTTCAACAGTTCTGTTATTGGTAGTGGAATGTGTGTATGAGCTGTATGGTTATTGTTTAGTAATGTAGTGCTAATAAAAAAAGTACAAGTACACGCGGTGCCTTTTTACATCTTAAATACCTTTTCCTTTTCACTCCCTTCCATTCTGCCTCTCTCCTCGTTTTATTTTCTTGTACAGTATAACGATGTACAGTGCTCGGTCGAAATTCTGTACAGGGTGTATCGGAACGCCGCTCCGGTCCCACTACACCAGGCCCATAGATATGTCCCACACCCGGGGGGGGGGCGAAGGGTTATCTGGGAAGGGAAAAGGAAAGCTTGGTGTTAAACTACAAACCAACGTTTCCCACAAATACAGATAGAAGTTTTACTTAGTTTTTCGCTTCCTTTGTTCATTTATTTCATTAGCGAATAACTTCCGCATACCGAAACGTAGAAACAGTCAAAACACCAAATATGTAAATGGGGGGGGAGAACTGAACTGCAGCCCCAGTGGCGCAGTGGTCTAAGCGATGGCATATCATCATTCGTCCGAGATAGGTCCGGTTCGAATCCCAGTGAGGCATGGATGTTGTGTTTGTCTTACGGCTCTCTCTCTGAACCAATGGCCTTAAATTCCGGATGGGTGACTGCTTATTGCCCAGTGAGTAGCTCATGGTGGTCGTTAAACCCTCAAAAGAAAAAAAGAAAATGAACTGTTTGTAGGGGGAAAAAAATGGCGTTCTCTGAATTTGCTTGATTAAGGTTGAGTTGGGGTTCCTTATTGATGAACAAACTATTTTATTTTTTAGTTTATTGTTCTGCTTGTTTTTTGCGGATCCGCGGAATATCATCGAAGAGTTATTGTTTAAGTTTTTTGACCTTCTGCTCCAATTCTTTGGTTCCACGCTTTCCTCATCTTTAATTGCACATTTTCCTTTGCTGATGCTGGGCAGTAGTCTCTTCTTAGCGTGGTCAACAACCAAACCCCCTCCCTTCCCAGCTCAAAAACCAAGAGCTCTCATGTATTCACGCCAACAAACTCTTTTATTCCACATACCTGCACCATAAAACCACTACTACCGATTCATCACAAGAAGTAATTTCTTTTGAGTTATATACATCGCTCGTGCTGTAGCATTACAATTCCTCTTTTCAAAAAAAGTTCAATACAAAATAAGGCATTTATGCTTATAATGAAATAGAAGAGCAATCTGCATAAACTACCGAAAAAAAGTTCCGAGAATTTACAATCACGTTCATCTTCCAGGAGGGCCTTGCAGGGTGACTGAGCCCCCTCCAGCCCTCTGCTAGCTATGACTCTGCACTACACCACTGGTATGTCTCTTCCAGGGCCGCCGTTTAGGGTGTGCGGCGCGTGCGACCGTACAAGGCTTCACGCTTTGAGGGACCGTACAAGGCTTCACGCTTTGAGGCCTCGCGCTGGTGGATAAATAAGATAAAATAAAACAGAGGGAAAGAAAAATATAACATTAAGTACACAGACAAAAAAAAAAAAAATTCAGGCAGTTCAAAACATATGAATTAACATCACAGTTCTCTGCGAGTCCGCATACACATACATCACAGTGATGTCATATATACGCTCAGGACTTCTTCAATTACTGTTAAGAAGTCCTGTGACACTAGATGGGAAAGCTGTGTCGAAAGGGTTAAACCCATTAGACACCAAGCAAAAGAAGTAAGGGACGCACTTCTCGAAGTTGCGGACACAGTAAATGATCCTAAAATAAAATATGAAGCTCGCTAATTGGCAGTACATGAACTTCAGAGTTATTAATTCTTATTGGGTATTGTTATAATGTATGACATACTCTTTTCTGTAAACAGTTTGAGCAAACCACTTCAATCAGAGAGTACGCAGCTTGACAGGGGTTATTAAATTTTTGAACCAATTTCGAAATGAAGGCTTCAATTCAGCAATTCTGGTCACTCGTTAAATTTGTGAACAGTTAGGTGTTGAACCAAAATTTTCTGAGAAATAGCGTGTATTAAAAAAGAAGAATCTTTGATTACGAAGTAGACTACGAGCCCTTGAGAAATACAAAATCTGCTGAGGAAGTCTTCAAAATAGAGTATCTTTATCCTGTTTATAAACACTGCTTTACAGACTCTGAAATCTCGTTTTGAACAATATAAAGAGTTCAATGACAAGTTTGGATTCTTGTATTCTCTACCGAAAATGAAACAAGTGAATGACGAAGATCTAATGAAATATTGCAGAAACCTGGATTCGATCCTTCGTTCAGGAAATTCCCGCTATATATGCGGAAAGGAGCTATTCACAGAATTGAAAATAGTCGGAGAACTAGTTCCGGACGACGTCAATACTGCCATCCAAGTATTGCAACTTTTAAACTGAATGCAAAATCCCTTCCCTAACGTAGCTATCGCGTACAGAATCATGTTAACTGTGCCGATAACAATCGCGAGTGCGGAAAGAAGTTTCTCTCGCTTGAAATTAATCAAATCGTATCTGAGGACAAGCATATCTCAAGACAGGTTAACTGCACTCGCTCCATTGCCAATAGAACGCGATGTGGCATTATAAATTACGATAATATTATTGAAGATTTTGCTGGACAAAAAAGGCGAGAAAGGTAGTCTCCTTTGCGTGATAGGTAAAACGTAAAGTTTTCCTTTTACATACCAGTATATTCATGAAATACGATGACTGTTTCTCTAACCTTTAAAGGACTTTTTTAATGTGTTACAATTCACTAGGAAATTGATGTACCTATTTAAAACATTTTTCTTTTTGTTCTGCATAGGTTTCATTATTGAAATACACAGCTATAGTAAAACATATTTAAAAACATTCATAATGCTTAGTATTACTATCATTTACCTATTTTTATTTTTCAAAGGAGGACGACAGTTGAGCTTTAATAATAATAGCAGTTACAAGTTTAAGAAAATATAAGTTCCTTCTATAACAAATAAATGAGTGAAAAGCTTATTACCTTATCAGAAAATAAAAATATTCTATTGCGTACCTGCGCAAAATACCGTTACCCAGGTTGATTTAGCAAAAATTATTAGTCAGCAAGAGGGCCTCGCAGGGAGAGTTCGCACAGGGCCTCGCGTAAGCTTGCGGAGGCACTGGTCTCTCCCTTAGCTTCGGCGCGTCTGTGCAAAATATGTGCCCCAGCTGTCAGAACCAGCAGGGCAGAGTCCATGATTTGAGTTGTTATAAGTAGACAAAAGATGGAAATATTCTGCCCAAGTATTTCTTCTGATAGCCAAACCATAAAATTTCAGAATTATGAATTTTAAATATTAGAGATGCAGACAACCTATTTTTTCCACTCAGATTTGCCATCACTGAGTTGTTGCCACTCCCTTGAAATGTGCCTCCAGAAATAAGAAAATGAATAGAGTAGTTGTAGAGGTATGAAAGCAGATGTAGTGTTGTTTACTAGTTTACGTTTAAAGGCCATTTTAAATGCCTGTCTCTGAGTCACATACGGGAACAAAGGAAATTTTTCAACTTTTACTTTGCGGATTAACTAATGTGATACCTCGTTGGAAAGAGAACACTCTGAACTATTTAAATCTCCAATAAAAATAATAATCGAATTTTTCTACCAATTCTTCGGTTCCGGTCCCCTTAAATAAGCTTTAACACCAAATAATTGACCCGAATAAGGTAGGGCAACTATTAACCAGCAAATCTGTATCCAAGTACCTATAGCAAAATTCAAGCTTGTTTTAAAAGCTTCAATTTCTATAGCGATTTCATTAATATTTCCGAACCTTTCTATCAATTTATATGCATCAACCCTTCATTAATGTCCAGTACTTTTATAAACATACCTGCCTACCTATGGCGACTTTTCTAAATAACATTCCTTTTATAAATTTATCTATCTATAGCATACATTTCATATAAAAAATGTATCTGTATCTATTAATACAAATAACTTTTTAGTTTTTCAATCCATCTATGGATAAAGTTTGTTAGATCATTTTCCTTTATTTTTTTTTATATGTGAATTTAAGTATGCAATGCATCTATCAGTAATTTTCCAACACTTGTTCCATTATGTGAATAAGTAACATAGATTCCATTTACGAATGTACCTATTACGATCATTTACTAAAACAAATTCCTTTCATAAATCTTTGTTATTCGTTCATTTTATTAATCTATCCATAGCAACTATGTGATATTACGTATTCATTAGTTTATGTATCTGTAACTTGAAGAGCTTTCTATGCCACCCTGGTGGCGCTGTGGTCTCAGCGCTGGGCTGGTCTCTGACCATTCGTCCGCGATGGGATACCGAGTTCGAATCCCGGCGAGGCATGGATGTTGTTTGTCTTACGGCACTGGCTCCCTTCCCTTGAACCAGTAACCCTGAATCAAGGAGAGGAGACTGCTTATAGCTCATAGTTGCTTGTGGTGGTCGTTACGCCCCCCCCCCCCCCCCGCAATCTCTCTTAGCTAATTTGAACCAAAAAGCGAAAGACTAAACGTCGGAAAATGACGGAACTACAGCAATCAACCAAGTGATGTGGTTATATTCTGTATATATATATATATACATACATTGCATACTTATATATATATATATATATATATATACATATATATATATATATATATATATATATATATATATATATATATATATATAATTTCATTGAAGGGTCTATGGCAGGTAGCCCTAAACATACATACGAAGTTCGAGGAGCCTGGGACTACAGAACAGTATTGGCATTTCCTACTGGATTTCTGTATCAATAACAATTTTGTTACCGTGGGCGATGGGCTTTACCTCCAAACTCGTGGTATCCCGATGGGCAGTCGTTTTTCTAGCAGTTTGGCTAATCTCTATCTACATTTTTTTTGAGGATAGATATGTTGCCAATCATCCTTTAGCTGGGATTGCTCTAAGATATGTTGATGACATTATTGTCATTAACATTCCGGACTTTTTGCGTTGCGCCGCTGACTTGTATCCTGACGACCTTGCCCTAGAAAAAACTAACAGATCGTCTACTTGTGTTTGTTACCTCGATTTAGAGGTTCAGGTGGACTAGGAGGGAAGAGGTGTGGTGAATTTATTTGATAAAAGAAACTCTTTTGAGTTTGATATCATTCACTACACTCGCTGGTCATCCAATATTTCAAAAGTTATACATCGTAATCTACTCATCTCCCAGTTTCATAGAATGGCTAAAATTTGCTCTACACAGCTCTTACTTGCAAAAAATCTGAAAGCTCTTCTTTCTAAATTGCAATCTAACATTTTTCCTAAAAATTTCTTAAGGCATCATTTTAACCATTTAATTTTGAACTTTAATTCCGTGTCCAAAAGTTTCAAATTACACATTCACATGCTTTATTAACCTAGGACCTAACAATTTTAAATATATAGGTAACATAAAGTGCTATTTGGTGGGTCCCTAATAGCTGAAGATCTTATCTACATACACAGTTTTGCATCTTGTCAATTCACACATTTTTTTGGCTTACCAGGTAGTTGTTTAACCGTGACGACCTTTCTTATCAGTGTATATATTTGGGTTCTTGTGGGTGCTCTGTTCAGTCTTGTTTGACTCTTTGTTATGACGTTTTTTGTTCTGCCGGTAAGCTTTTAATTCTTTTTTTTTAGTTTTATAAATTCGATTTTTGTAATTTTTGGGCTTATTAGAATTTGGTTTTGTGGCCTAGGGAGCATGACCAAGACAATTTTGGCTTGCCTTGTCGTTTTGTTGGTACTAGAAAGGCCACTCCCACAGGTTGATGCTCTCCTGATGACGGCAACCTGTTCCGGTTCGTTACTTGTTTTGAAATTTTGTATTTTTGTTCTGTAATATTTTCATTCTATATGTATATATCTCCCGAGACAAAAAAAATGGTATAAACTTGTCCTTTTAAAGCGTATAACTTGTATCGGGGCTGGTAGCTCCTCCCCCTGAGGTATGATCCTTACCCACCTAGCTATTCTAATCCCTAGGATCGCCCCGGCGGCGTAGTGGTCTAAACGATGGCTCCTAATCATTCGCCCGAGAAGGGGTTCTGGTTAGAGTTCCTTGGAGGCATGGATGTTGTTTGTGGTATGGCACTGGTTCTCGCCCTTATTAAGAAACAGTGGCTCTAAATTGCAAACGGGCGACTGCTTGTAGCCCTCTTAGTCGCTCATGGTAGTCGTTAAACACCCAATAAAAAAACACCCTAGGGTAGGGATGGCGAAGCTGGGACACGCGTGTCACTGGGTGGCACACTATTAAAACATTGAATAAAAATTGAGTTTTTAAAAACAATTTTTCGACAGCATGTCTGTAGTGTGTTTTTGCAAATAACCGAGCTCTGACAAGAAAATTTATGTAGCTAAGACGTGTCCTCTAAAGTGGTAGTATGACGACCTCTTTATATAATTGCCTTCATTAATTCCCAAAAGACAAGTGTCACACACAATTATTTTTCTTGTAATCATTCCGCTCCTATGGACTTCCACCACGAGATGACCACACCTGCTTCGGCTCAAGCCTCTATCTCCTGCTCCCTTCCACACGTTTGCGGGAGGGAGAGAAAACCAATATGACAGAAAGACACGCATGAGGCGAGTTCCAGTGAGAACTGAAAGCAACCTTGAACGAAGAGATTTGATATTTATAACTTGACAACTCTCCGACGCCAGTCCAGAACTTCAGTTTGTTAGTGAAGGTTAATTTGATTTTAGCTACTGCTTATTATTTTTGTGTATTAGAATTGTTTTGCTGCTGGTGTTCTTTGTATCTGGACTACACAAACATGTTTTCGGTGCCGAAAACAACAACAAAACTTAACTAAGGCAACAGACTCTGGCCGAGTATTTCAAGAACAGTGGGCATTGGAGTGATTGAAAAAAGCAATAAAACTTTCTGTTGCCTGTGTACGGAAACAGCGTCCCCACACAATCAATGTAAAGCGTCATTTTGAGAGGAATCGTAAAAAAACGTTTGTCGAATGAAGGGACTACATTTCACAAAAGTGAAATGACGTGAAAAACAATAGAATTGTTTTGCATCATCTTTCAGGCCAAGGAATAATATCACAGTGGCTAGTTTTAATCTATCTCGCTGTCTAGCACAGCGTAGGAAACCGCTTCGGGATGATGATTTTTTGAAGGCGGCTTTCTTAGCCATATCAGACACATTATTTGAAGATTTTTCCAACAAGTTACAAATTTTGAATAGTATTAAGGAAATGCCAGCCAGCAGGAACACTGTCAAAGATAGAAAAACAAGAATAGGTGAAGATGTTCCGAACCAAATTAAATCTGATTTAAAATATAAAACCACTCTCTCATACATTCTTGATAAATAAGTATAAATGATACCGTCTCTGTACAAACAATTGAATAAGGAAATCAAGGAACTTAAATCTAAAATACACATGAGTACTTTCGGGCCACTTTGGTCCCATCTCCAGATGTGAGGTGAACATTTAAACAGTGCTGCAATTTATAGAAACCAGGGGAGTATGGATAAGCATAGTGTGTGTTTGTGTTACATCAGCGATGTTTAAGGTGGAGCTTCCCCGTTTTATCCAGTCTCCTTTGGGGGATTATATAATATATTTTTCCATACAGGTAGTAAATCACATGGTATATAGTCATTATAACATTTGTTACGGGCTTTACAAATAAATAGACTTTCAGTCAAAAACAGCATTGAATGGGATCTTGGCGTTATTAGGATTCTTGCATGGTCTCAATCCGGGTAGAAAGCCCCATCGTTGACAGTTCGCGTCAAGGCAGTATTTTGAAGTCCTGCCTTAAAGTTGTATTTGTGTTCCCGTACTCTGCAGGCAAGACTACGAGCTGTAGATCCGATATAACAAGAAGGCTGGTCCGTTTCATGAAGTAAGGGAATGCTGTAGATACCCCATTTTTACCCTTCCTCAGTTCTTTCTCGACCCTTTCAGATCATGATTAGCATATTGCGAGATTTGGTGCCGAAATCCAAAGAGAAACGGTGACAGATGTTTCTGAGGGGTTTAGTGAGAGCTGGAACATAATCTATTGAACCCACGTATCTTTTAGAGTGATCATCAATACGTAGTAGCGAAGAGCCCAAGGTGGTCCTGACACGTGAATGAGTTCTGTTGATCAAGTACGTAGGGTGTCCAAATGCTTTAGCAAGCCCAGTTATCCAACGGATCTCCTCAATACGAGTTGGACGGTCAGAGGAGTGAGTATAGGCTCTTCTCAGAAGAAAACGTAAAGAGTCAAGTTTTTGATTAGGCGGGTGGGCTGAGTCATAAGGAATCATAGTTGGTATAGCTGTTGGTTTTCTGTATAGAGAAAATGATATGAAATTATTATTAAGTGGTGAGCGTGATATAAGTGTATCCAAAAAAGGTAGTTTATAATTGTGTTCAATTTCAATAGTGAAGTTTATGGATGAGGTCTGTGAAAAGAATTCATTGGCAAATATATTTAATTCTTCGACTGAGTATGGCCAAATAAGCAGAATATCGTTCACATAACGAGAGTATAATAGAGGTTTTTTAAGGGATTATCATTCAGAAATTTTTCTTCGAGATACTGCATGAAGATTTCCGCCAGGGTGGCCGAAAGCGGGGAGCCCATCGCAGTTCCATCTGTCTGTTGGTAAAAAAATATTCTGAAACTGGAAATATGAACGCTTTTTAATAAGGTATAGGACACTCATAATAGCAGAGATCTCGGTTGGTGGGAAACAGGAGTCAAGAAGACGTGATTCGATAATTTTGATGAGTTAGCTCAATGGGCACATTTGGATATAATGCCACGACGTCAAGTGAGGCAAGAATGAAAGAGCCTCCATGGTGTTGAATTGATTTTAGCTTTTCTGTTACTTGAATAGAATTCCGAACAGATAACGTAGATCCTTGAGTAAGAGGGGCCAAGTATTTAGAGAGTGCAGTTTCTAATGGCGTGGTTATGCTGGAGTTGCCCGAGACAAGTGGTCGAAGTGGAAGCCCCGATTTATGCAGCTTTAACTTTCCAAAAAACGCTGGGAACTCGAGGTCCCGGTGGAGGTCGAAGTGAGTGATCAAAGCAAAAAGGGAAAGAATTACATTTCTTTATAGTTGTCTCAACGAAGAAATAATTCCTTGAGTTGGGTCTTTAGATACAACGACGTGTGAGATTTCTGAGATTGCATTATGCATTTGTAGTCAGATTTATTTATAACAATAATTTGTGATGTTTTGTCGGCTGTAATTACTGCTATAGTAGGCTCCGCCCGTAAAGTTGCAAACTGTCTTCTTTTATCACAGAATGGGTCAGCATTGGATCTTATTAGTCTCTTGTCAAGTATTCTCGAGGTTTTATGGCGTGTAAAGTCCCTTTCTTGTTCAGGTAGAGTAAAAATTACATTTTCTACCTGAGGAATCACTTGGTAGAGATTAGGTTGTTTTGCCGGATAGGTATATTTAAGACCCCGCTTTAAGGCTTTTTGCTGGGTTTCATTCAGTTGAAAATCACTTAGGTTTAGGAATGGTTCATGTTTAGGTAAGTGTTCATATTTTATGTCCCGTGTTGTGTAAGTCTTCTTGTCTTAACTTCTAAGTCTACTAGGCCTCGTAATTTCCCAATATGGGTACGGTGTAGGGCCCCGATTACACTATCAATGATAGCGGACAAGATAACCATTGGTCTCTCCACAAAAATAGGATGGGTTTTTTTGACAAATATTAAATATGAGTTGTATGCTCTGTTTTGGAGGTAGTCAAATGTATCTTCGCTTGGAACGGATCACCTGGGACAGCCTTTTAATTTCTGCTGTCTTTATGATTATACCATCTCTTTCAGATCTAGGGGTAGCTCGGTCCTTTATAAACCTCGGTATGACGTTAGGGTCACGACAATTTTACAAGAAAGACAAATGTGTTACTACTTTTGCCAACTTGATTCTAACAGTCTTGAAGATGTTAGCAGCACGTTCAAACATGTTCATTAAAATAGTTGTTAAAAGCGGTGAAGAAACATACCTTACACCATGGCGGTAAAATTCATAATATAAAACCACTCACTCGTACATTCTTGATAAATAAGTATACCTTCATTTTCTTGTTCAATTGTTCTTACAGAGACGGTGTCATTTGTACTTATTTAAATCTGATTTGTACAACCCCGATATGTTTTCAATGATTTGATGAAAGCATCGATGTGACATCACAAGCAAGGTTAGCTGCTTTTTAGATTTCCTTGTGGAAATGTATTGAGGGAAGACTAAATTAGATCGCTGAGTTTGCCAACTACGATCACAGGGAAAGATAATGTGTGAAGTGAAGTAAGAATTTGTAGTAAAATTGGGGATTGACTTAAATAAAGGGTCTGTGACTACTAATGGCGCCCCAAATGTAGCGAGTAAACAATAATGGGTTTATAAAGTTTCTTGGCGAAGAAGTTCAGCACTGCATTGTGCAGTTCCGTTGAATTTTGCACCAAGAAGCCCTGTGTGCGAAAAACAAGTTTGAAGTCCTTTGAAAGTGTGCTCTCGGCGGTAACTAAAATTGTGGACTTCATATATGCACGTGCTCTGAATAATCGTCAGTCTTCTGAGATGTTAGACGAGGTGGATCGCAATATGGCAGACTTCTTATGTACAATAATGTTCGCTGGCTGAGTTGTGGGCAAGTATTCCATAGGTTTCTGGAGCTTTTGGTTGAAATTTGCTTCTTAAAAGAAAAGCAGCAAGAATTCCCAGAACTCGTGGATACAATGTGACTGTGCGATTTAACGTTTTTTTAGTGATTATACAGCACCATACAATGATTTGAATAAGGAACTTCAAGGAATGGGACACACTACAAAAAAAATTGTTTAATAAAGTCATTTAAGCGCAAATTGGAAGTATTCTTCAGAGATGTTGAAACAAAGAAGTTTAAGTACTTCACTTAGAGCAAACTTGAATTACCGCCATGTTTTGCTAATAACCTCATTAAGGAAGACACAGAAAACATTCTTAAGAGGTATTTAGATGTTTTAGAAATTTCAAAACAATCTCAACGCGATTTTCTCAGTTTCGAGATTTGGAGAAAACATCGCAGTTTATCACATAATATCTCGTGTTGCTAAAATGAGTGACCTTAATTTGACTTTTTTTGAGTGGTCGGGTATGACAATTTGGAAAATTTCTACGTTGATGAACAAATTCGTTTAACTTGGCAAAGCATTGGAGGAAATGGTGTGCTGTGGATGCTGAGTACTCTACCCAGAACTCGGTACTCGAACAATGGAACAACCTCCCACAGAAATTTTTGGGCATGAAGAGACTTGCTACATACAGCGCTGCTTGCTTTGTTCGGATCATCATACGGCTGTGAGCAGCTGTTTTCTACAATAAAATTTGTAAAGTCAACGGTCAGGAAATGTCTTGATCCAGCCTTAAGTGCTTCCTGCGTGATGGTGAAGACAACAGGTTATGAACAAAACATAAATGCCTTCGCTGGTAGCATTCAGCAAGAAGTTTCACACTAATGTGATTATGTAAGCATGATTTTTTAATTGTCTTCTTAGAGATTAAGTTTAAATTTAAATTATCTTAGTCTTAAAACTCACCTATTCTATTAATGTCATTTCTATGGTATTCGCAAAAAAAGTTTCATGACGAAATCTTAATTTAAAAATAATAAAAAAAAAAATGCGGACAAGAGGTGGCACACTAGTCTTTTGAAATCAGCAAAAGGAAATTTAAATGGCACAATAGTCAGAAAAGGTTCGTCATCCCTGCCCTAGGGTATGAATTCCTACCCCTAGTTTGTTCTAACCCACTTAGGGTAGGATGAAGGAATTTTAGGATTTTATATGTTTACCTGCCTCTCGGCATTAAATTTCGTTCAGCAAAGTGGATGTCTGTTTTCAAGCTTTTCAAATACACGAACAGCTTTTGCCTTTTCTGCGAGGTAGTAGTAACTGAGCATTCAACGAAACAATGCAACCAGAATAACAAAAATAAAATTCAATCTCCATTGGTTATTCAGACAAGTGATACCCCAGACAGAAGAGATTACTTTAGTGTGTTGCCATTTATTATTAGTTACGCTTATGATAAAATGCTTGCATTATTTTTATTTGATTATTCCTAATGTAATTTATTATTTCACCTTTTTTATTATAAATTACTTTAATTTCACTTTATTTCCTTCAACAATACGGTAATTATTTTGATAATTAAATATCTAGTGATACTAATTGTCGCAAAAATTTCTTTTCACTAAAGATGTAGATAATATATCGTTACTGCACACAAATTATAGTTGTGCTGTTTATATAGCTATCATAGCCCTCCACCCCCTCCCGAAAAGATTTGCTGTGCGGCTGAATGGCTGAACCAGTTTTTCGGTAAGTTTAGCTTCTTCAAACAGAAATACATGGTTATTTTCGTTAAAAAGTTCAGCTATTGACCATTTCTGAAGTTCACTGTTCCGTATATCTCTTTGCCAAAGTTTGTTCTTGGTGAGCTTTTCTAAATATGATTAAAAAAAAACCCCAAAAAAAACGTGCTTAGTGTATTGAATCTTTAAGAATTGTTGCTTTATTCTCCGACGCTTCAGTAATGCTTCTGCTTTAGATTTTTCCTAAAAGAAAGTGATTGGCATTATTGATATTATTTAGTCCGCTATGTGCTTACCAAACAGCGTGATTTCCGCAGAGGGCATGCTGTGAATTGTCAAAGTCGCGGAGTTTGTGAAAATAAATTACCCAGATGCGTTTAGCTATTTACTTCACGTCGAGTGCGTATCCGAGCAGGTTTCAAGGACAGATTATGAGTACAATCTATCAATTTCCCTATCTGTCAACTGTCTTCACCCACTGGGAGGACTTGCACAACACATTCATTCTCCTTTCCGCGCTTTCTTCAACAAACACTATTTTTCTTTCTGAATTTTGTTTTTGTTTTGTTTTGTGTTGTTTGCCACAACTTTTTCTATATGCACGGTAGTTCCCGAAACATGCAAACAGTTCGCGTCATGTACAAAAATAAAGACGCAGAGAAATCTTCAGCTAAGGTGACTTACTTAACAAATACGACCATGCCTACAGTATATCGAAGCTTATAGTGTAATGGGAAGGCCATTTTAACTAAAAACAGTCAAGTTCAGGATGCTCCATAAATACGTCGAATCTTCTAGTCCTGAGTCGCCGGCCATATGCAAAATGAAATGGTACTTAGCAGTGATGTAATTCTAAGAAAAAAATGCCTTAGCTGTGAATGGATTTGCTGAAATAAACTCGGAAAGAAGACCCTCAGTATTTACAAAATAGATTTAAAATTTGATTTGTTGTTCCCATTATTTTGTGTTTTTTATTAAATTTTTATTACTCAATGTTAATCGTAGTTGCTTAATTTTGGCAATTTAAATAAAACAGGGAATTTAACGGAGATGTGAGATGCTAAGAATATTAAGTTTTTCTTAAAATACTGCTCTGCCATTCTATACGGTTCCAAATACTCAGTGTGAATTAGTCACTTTGAATACAAATGACTGTAAAAAAAAAAACTGTAAAAAAAAATTCTGAAATTCATGAACCACTTTCAGTGATTTCTCTCGTGAATTAACAAAGCATGTTTGATACCTTTCCGTGAAATGGAGGAGAAATTCTGGATTTCACGGATTTTTCTTATGCCAGAAGATTTCTTAATTTTTAGAAACGTTTCCTCAATTTCTTTCTTACATTGACTGTAAATTACGGTTTTCGTTTTCAAGAGGTGTTTAGGTAAAATTCTTAATTTTCAGAAACCTTTCCGCAATTCCTTTCTTATATTAACGGAAAAGCTCCGTTCTCACTTTTTCCGTATCCATATGATGAAACATTTCTGGTAATAGAGATTCACGGGAATACTTGGAGGATTGATTAACTGTTAAATTTCCATTGTATGTCGAAGTACTTGATTTTGATGTTCTGTAGCGAGATCGGATATTGTGGATAGTACATACATCGCATGAATTTTTGTAACTGTGACGTAGTACGTTTGTCGAATGGCGATGTCTCTGTCCCCTTCCTAAATTAAGAAAGGAAGACTTTATAGCTTTAGTATCTGCACACGGTTGACATTAAATTCAGAAACAAAAAGAAAAAGAAAATAATACCACAGATTGTTGTAGTATTTTATCGAAATAAAAGCGAGGGTTCTGCAAGTGAGCGTCTCAAGTTGTTAATGGGTGAGTATCACAAGCTACCAATGTGTGAGCGGTCTACGATATGAGATTAAAATTAATTGGAAAGAGTGAGTATTACAAGCTACGAATGAGTGAGCGTCGAGGATATGAGAGCGTGTGTGATGCATGAGACTATATCATGTAACGCTGTTTCGTTTGAAATCATTGTGATTTTCTTGGAATGGGACAACAATAAACCAAATGGTATGATGATCCTCACATACGCACATTTTGCTTTTAAGGACTTATGCTTAGAGCATCAAGAGGATCAGACTTTTCCACACCTGAATTTCGCTACAACGTACATCGTATTTTTACTGAAGAAAATTTGTATAAGTAAGCTTGACTACCGGTTTGATTTGTAAATTCCTCAAGGCTGAAACGTGTTATTGTTTCTTAGGAAAGTTCGCATGTTTGCTTAAAAACGAGAGTGGGCAACGTGAGTAATGATGTAATTCGTTTGCAGTCTAAAGCCAGTGTCTAATATCCCACACAATTGACTGTTATACACTGTTTTGTGTGCTGTTAATCCGCAGAATATTTCTTCTTTCTCCCATTTTGTGCACCGGCTATTATATATTGTTACCGTAAGAAACCGGGTACTTAATTTACTGTACAAGTGAATCTACGATTAGTTTGTGGAGTCCTTAAGACGAACTCTGATTTCGAACTCACTTCTGACTGTCCTTCTGTTGAAAGGTGTTCACAGCATTTTTCTGTCTGTTTCCATTAAATGACTGACTTCGGAGCTGGCTCCATTCATTACCTGGATTCTAGGAAACGTCCATCACACTCACTTTCAAAACTCACTTCTCACACTGCTGGTTTCGAACTGAACTTCTGTTACGGTTTCATTCATTGTTAACATCGCACTGCACTTGACTTGCAATATACTCAACGACTGTTGCAGTGATACCTACTTGAATATTTTGATAGGTGACGTCACGCCGAAGACACAATTCCCATTTCCACTACTTATATATACATACAGGGGTTGGACAAATAAAGTTAACCCCTAGGAAAAGGTTTTACGTACCTAGTAGAGTGTGGGACCACCTTTTAGCATTCAAAACCGCCTGAATCCTCCTTGGAATGGACGCATACAAATTCTGGATGGTGGTTAGTGGGATGTTACACCATTCTTCATGCAGAAAGGTTTTACGCACCTAATAGGGTGTGGGACCACCTTTTGGCATTCAAAACCGCCTGAATCCTCCTTGGAATGGACGCATACAAATTCTGGATGGCGGTTAGTGGGATGTTACACTATTCTTCATGCAGAAAGGTTTTACGTACCTAATAGGGTGTGGGACCACCTTTTGGCATTCAAAACCGCCTGAATCCTCCTTGGAATGGACGCATACAAATTCTGGATGGCGGTTAGTGGGATGTTACACTATTCTTCATGCAGAAAGGTTTTACGCACCTAATAGGGTGTGGGACCACCTTTTGGCATTCAAAACCGCCTGAATCCTCCTTGGAATGGACGCATACAAATTCTGGATGGCGGTTAGTGGGATGTTACACCACTACTCGTGCAGAAACTGTTCAGGTCCTTGAGATATGCAGGAGGGGGATAACAGGATCTCATTCTGTTTCCAGCGTAGACCACAGTGGCTCAGTGATTAAGTCTGGTGATTGGGGAGGCCAAGGAAGGTGTGAAAGTTCGTTCTCGTGTTCCTCAAACCATGATTGGACATTCCGAGCTCTGTGAATTGGAGAATATTATAATCTTGATAGATGGCATCCCCTGCAGGAAACAATGCCCGAGCCATTGAATGGACTTAGTCGGCAAAAATGGTTTAATACGCTCTGCCAGTCATCCATCCTTTCAAGGTGATCGGGGACCAGCTGAACTACAATATGATCGCCCAGAGCATGGCAGAACCACCACCATACTGCACTGTTGGGAGCAGACAGTTTAGGCCGTACGCTTCTGACGATATTCTCCACATGTAAGCACGTCGTACGGTGGAGAATAGTGTTAATATGGATTCATTCGACCACATTACACGCTTCCATGCATCGGCAGTCCACGTTGTATGCTCCCGTCACCACTGCCGTCGCCGGTGTGCATTTACCCGTGTCGCCAGAGATTTTGCAATAGCAGTTCTGCCATGAATGTCTTATTTATGCAGTTCCCTGCGCACTGTTTTAGTTGATTCTGGGTTCTGGAGATGCAGATTGAGCTCCGCCCTAATTTTCGGCGCCGTGGTCTTATTACGGGTAACAATCCTCTTTAACGCTCTCCTATGTATCAATCAGGGTCGTTTTCCGGTTGCTTTTGTGTTTCGCAGACACGTTTTTGCCACGAACACGATATACCGTCATGACGCTGGACACAGTGGCTCTCGATACCTCCACTACCCTGGCGACTGCTGTCAGGGCCCCGCACGGGGATAACTGGTTTTCCAGGTATTTGGGGAGCGGCGCCCCCACGGCCCGAGCTCACCTTGTGACGGAATACCTTTCGTTTACTCTTGAACGATATCATCACCGAAGGGACTGCTGTTCATCCAGCTGATAGGGGATGGCGTCCCCACGGCCCGAGCAGATTTTCTCTTATAATTTTGCTTTTTCGTCTTTAGTTCATATATTGACATGTACCCGCCTCAGTTGTAGGCTGCTGAGGTTGTGATGAGGTGCCAGCTCCGGGTTTTGTTCCTCGTTCCCTTCCCTGTTTTTTCTCTTTTTTGTTACATTTTCTGTTTTTCCGGAGCTGGTTAGCTTAGACCTACCTGCACGTTTGCCGTGTGCGGTGACCCCTACATGTGGAAAAGGGGAGGCTGAGGTATGTGGGGGCCGGGTTGTAGTGTCTCCAGATGCCAACACTCCTCTTTGCCCTCTGCTTCACCCTAACCGGGAGGCTGGGAGCTAACCCACTCCTAGTCAAGGAAGTCTGTGGCCGAGTGGCGTCCATACTTCCAGCGGCTTGTCGTTCAGTTCGGCAGGGTGAGTTTGGAGGTAGGGTGGGCATGCCAAAGGGATGTTCCCCGGGCACGGGAAAGTCTGGGTGCACTCCGAGCGTATGTCTGCCCTACCATCTTGCTATATCCGCTGACTATCCCTAGAGCCGTGTCCAGCGTCCTCTTGGGCTTGCGGACCTCCGGCTCTCCCTCGTTGGGCTCGGTAGTGGGTGGGGATGTCGGCGGACGAATCTTTTCTCTTATTTATGGCAACTCAAAGTGTTTCCCATGCTACAATTTAAAGCACCCTGTGGAGGAAGGTGCACCCTCCTCCACGAAGAAACTTGTCACATCTAATTGCAATGCTTTGTTTCTTTTGATCAAATCTGGTGACTCTTCACAGTCACTCAGTAGCAAGAGTCCTTTTTGGATCAACAAGGCTCTGCAAGCCGTTTCTGGCTCTCCAAAGAGTGTCAAGAAGCTCCCTTCCAGGGATCTTCTCATGGAAACCTCTACTCCACGCTACAGTGCCACCTTGCTGGAAACGACCGTTTTGCTTGGCGTTCCTGTTCAGGTTTCTCCCCATGTTTACCTCAATTCCTCTCGCGGCGTAGTCAACTCCCGCGACCTGCTTGAATGCAGCGATGAGGACTTGCTGGAGGAACTTGGTGAACAGCATGTCATTGGGGTTCGGCGGATTATTTTTAGGCGGGATGGAAAATCTGTTCCCTCCCGTAACATCATCCTAACCTTTGACTCCCCAACCCTGCCTACTTCCATCAAGGCTGGTTATTTACGGCTTGATGTTCGGCCGTATATCCCGAACCCCTTACGATGTTTCAGGTGCCAGCATTACGGTCACTCCCAGCAGTCTTGCCGTAATGTTGCAAAGTGTGGTCGCTGTGGTTCCACAGAACACTCTTTGGCGGAATGCTCTGCAGAGTCTGATCATTGTGTCAACTGCGAAGGGTCTCATCCTGCTTCTTCTGAGCAGTGTCCAAAGTGGATAGAGGAACAGGCTATCCAACGCCTGAAGACAACTGAGCATCTCTCTTATCCCGAGGCTAGACGGCGGATCGCCCCTTTACAACGAGGCCGGCGGTCATATGCTTCAGTTGTGGTGTAGAAGGCTTCAGTGGCGGACCAGACTCAGGTGACCATCCCAGCGCGGTGTCCTTATGATTTTGAGGACATCGTTGCTGCTGGATTGGAGGCGCTGAAGTCTCGCCGCATTGCCTCCAAGGCGACATCAACATCATTGCCTAAACCTTCCTCTATGCCGAAATCATCTTCTGCTAGCACAGGGACCCAGGTCCAGGGCACTGGAAAGAAGCAGCCGGACAAGGCGAAACCAAGCTCATCCTCCCCGAAACAGAGCAGGCAAAAACCGCCTCTCAACACAAGGGGTAAGCACAGCCCTGTGTTATCTCCAGACACTGCCGATGGATTGGAGGTGACGGACGACATGGAGACTTTCTAGTAGTCTGTCTTCATTCTTTAATTTCATTTTTCATTATGGCCACACTCATTCAGTGGAATTGCCGAGGTCTGCGATCACGCATTGATGATTTGAAGGGCTTACTGTCTTCGCACACACGTGTGCGTGTGTATCCTGGAGACAAAGCTTCGCACGACGGACACTCCTTCGCTGCGGAGACATTCCCTTTTCCGCAAAGATCACCAGGACGGCGTTATCGCCTGCGGAGGAGTGGCCGTCGTTGTTCCTCCTGGTGTTCCTGTCACTGCAGTTGTCCTTCGGACGACTTTGCAGGCAGTGGCAGTGAGACTATCTGTGCACACTCTGTTCACGATGTGTTCCATCTACATACCACCAGATGAAGCTTTGTAAGCCTTTCGGATCTGGAAGATTTAGTTGACCAGCTGCCGCCTCCTTTCTTAATCTTAGGAGATTTCAATGCACACAATCCGTTGTGGGGTTCTACCACTAGACTCCAGGGGCCGTGTTGTTGAGTCTCTTCTCTTCAACACGTCCCTCGCCGCCCCGGTGGCGCAGTGGTATAAGGCGCTGGCCTCTGATCATTCGTCTGTAAGGTGTCCGGGTTCGAATCCCGGTCAGGCATGGATGTTGTGTTTGTCTTACGGCACTGGCTCTCTCCCTTCCCTGGAACCAGTGACTCTAAATTAGGGACGGGCGACTGCTTATAGCCCATTGAGTTGCTCACGGTGGTCGTTAAACCTCCAATAAAAAAACACGTCCCTCTGTCTCCACAACATGGGAGCTACTATGTATTTTCATGAACCCACCCGCTCGTACTCAGCCATTGATCTGTCTCTGAGTTCATCTTTATATCCTGACTGGTCCTGGAGCGTGTCTGGTGATCCCCTTGGCAGTGATCACTTTCCCATCTTTCTTCGTCTAGCATGTGGCGGGTACAGTTACCCTACTCGCCCTGCTAGATGGAATATTGATCGAGCCAAGTGGGACACATTTGCGGCTTTGGCGAGTATTACTCATGCTCTGGTGACCTCAGGAACGGTCAATGACGCTGTTGCGGCGGTAACGGATTGTATTGTGCAAGCGGCAGAACTTACCATCCCCAGGACTTCGACTAAACTTCCACGTTGCCCGAGACCTTGGTGGAATTCCACTTGCATGGCAGCTCGTCAGGCCCAACACCGGGCTTGGGGTAGGTTTTGTCGGTACCCCACTGACGCGAACCTACTTGCTTTCAAGAAAGCCAAGTCCTACGCGCGATTCGTTCGTAGGAGTAGTCAACGGGAGTCCTGGATACATTATGTATCCGGTATTAACACCACTACCAGCCTTAAGATCGTTTGGGACAGGATCCGTAAGATTCGGGGGACAGTACCCATCTGGGGAAATCTCCATTCTTGAGAGTGATGGTGGAACAGCTGCTGACGTTCAGGGTATTGCTGACTGTCTGGGCGCCGCACTTTCTTCGGTGTCCAGCAGTAGCAATTACCCTGCTTCGTTCCGGCAGTTACAGCCGCGGCTTGAAAGGTGCAAGATTTCTTTTGGACCGTTTTCTTCCACAGATTATAACAGCCCGCTGACTGCCGTGGAACTGAAGACCGCTCTGAATAGGTCCGGCCGGACATCTGTCGGACCAGATAACATCCATTACGAGATGCTGAAGCACCTTTCTCCGTCCTCTCTTGAATGTCTGCTAATCCTGTTTAACAGGATTTGGCAAGAGCATGTCTTTCCCGAATCTTGGCACACTGCCATTGTCGTTCCTGTTCCCAAACCTGGTAAAGATCCCATTAACCCGTTGAACTACCGGCCAATTGCTATGACGAGCTGCCTTTGCAAAGTCCTCGAGCGTATCATTAATTTTCGTCTAATTTTTTATTTGGAGTTTCATCACATTTTTTCACCTCATCAGAGTGGTTTTCGCAAATATCGATCCACCACCGATCATAATCTTCGCCTTGAGACATCTGTCAGGGAGGCGTTTGTCCGGCGTCAGCACATGGTCTCCGTGTTCTTCGATATGGAGAAAGCTTATGACCGCACCTGGAGATACGGCATTCTCCGTGATCTGCATGAGTGCGCATTGCGGGCAAACTTACCATCTTTCATCGCCGGATTCCTCCAGAACCGGAGTTTCCGTGTGCGCGTCGGGTCGACCCTCTCTGCGGGGTACCCGCAAGAACAGGGTGTACCTCAAGGCTCCATTCTTTCCGTTACGTTGTTCATCCTTCCTGTCAACCATATTTTCCAACTGCTTCCTCCGACGGTTCGTGGAACCATGTACGTGGAGGATCTGCAGATCTCTTGCGCCTCTGTAAACATGCGCACCATCGAGAGACAGCTCCAGTCTGCCATTACAAAAATCTCTCACTGGGCTTCCCAAAATGGATTTGGCTTCTCGACGCAGAAGACCGTTTGCGTGCATTTTTGCCGCAAACAGGGTCTTCACCCAGACCCCAGCCTCCGTCTGGGGTGTTCTACCGTCCCTGTGGTGTCAGAAGCCAAGTTCCTTGGGCTAACTTTTGACTTTTGACCGAGCGCTCACATTCAGTCTTTGAAGGTGAAGTGCACGAAGTCATTGAGTATCCTGAAGGTCCTCTCTCGAACATCTTGGGGGGGGGGGGGCTGACAGGTGCTCAATGCTTCGCATTTACCACTCTCTCATTCGGTCAAAGTCAGACTTCGGATGCATTTCGTACGGTTCAGCTCGTCCATCGGTTTTTAAAGCCTTAGGACCTCTTCCATCACCAGGCATTGCGGCTATGTACTGGTGCTTTCCGTACCTCTCCCGTGTGTATAGCCTGTATGCGGAGGCTCATGAGCCGCCGTTATGCATCCGTCGTAAGCAGATGTCTCTTCAGTTTTATACAAAACTGAAATCTCTTCCTGTTCATCCACTGCATGGTTCAATCTTCCAACCGGACTGTGTCCGCTTGTTTCCCCACCGCCCCTCCTGTGTTCCGACGTTCGGGATTCGGATGTCTGCCATAGTGCGCGATGCTGGTCTAAACTTGTCTGGGATTGGTTTGACCACCTTTTTTAACCAACCTCCTTGGCAGCCCGTTCAAGCAACGGCTGACCTTTGTGTGTGGCCTAAGTCGTCCACTCCTGCTCTATTGTACCAGCAGCTCTTTGCTGAAAAACAGTCTGTCTACCCAGATTTCGTGCCCGTGTTCACCGATGGCTCGAAATCCGGGGATGTCTTTGGATCCGCTTTTGTGTGTGGCGATGCCTCACATGCTGAGAGGCTTCCGCCTGAATCCACAGTCTTTTCGGCAGAGATGCGTGCGGTACACCTCGCTTTGTGCCACATACAGTCTCGATCACATCGTCGCGCTATGGTTTGCTCTGATTCCCAGTCCGTCATCCAAGTTTTATCTTCTCCAGAGGGCACTGACTCACCTGTCATCCGTGATGTCCGTCGTCGTCTTGGAACTTGGGAGGGTGCTGGCTTCCTGGTCCGATTCTGTTGGGTTCCTGGCCATGTTGGGATCCGGGGTAACGAGCTGGCAGATCTCTCTGCCAGGTCTGTTTCCGCCATGTTGCCAGCTCGGCTGCTACTGTCTTTCCGCGATTTTAGACCTTTGATCTGGACATTTTTCCTGGACGGGTGGCAGTCCCTGTGGTCTCAGCAGGGCAGCGATAAATTGCATTCTATCAAACCACAGATCGGACTTTGGAAGTCTAGTTTGCCGGAAAAACCGTCGTGAGGAAGTTGTTCTTGCACGTCTCCGCATTGGGCACTGTCGTTTTACTCACCGCTTTTTGCTGTGTGGCGAGGGTGTCCCAGTGTGTGAGGCGTGCAACTGTAGTCTCACTGTCCTTCATGTTTTGTGTACTTGTGTTCGGTTTTGTGATCATCGTTTTCGTCATTTTCACTCTCATCTGTTGGACGAAGGGGCAGCTACGCTGCAAACTATTATTGGCGAAGCCTGCGACATGAGAGCAGTGTTTTCGTTTTTACAAGAAATTGACTTTTTTAAACTCATCTAGATTTTAACTTGTTCACTCTCATATTTCACTTTTACCACATCAGCCTGTTTTTAACCTTGTGTACGTTTTTTATTTATTTTGTTTTGTTTTGATGTCTTTTGTTTGGCGCTCTTTGGCCAACCATGGCCCTTGCGCCATTAAAATCTCTCAACCAACCAACCAACCAACCAACTGCTGTCAGGGAGGTACCAACTAATTTGTCACCAACAATTAGCTCTCTTTTGAAGACCGTTAGGTCCCACATTTCGTCATCACCATGAAGGAAATTTAGCAACAAGACACTTTTAATTACACTTATACGGGACCATTACTACCACAAAGTTGTGGATACCTTTGCTTATTGTGTCGTGTACGCAGCTGCAATAAAAGTCACGTCTCTCAGCGTGGTTTTCATATTTGTGAAAGCCGCCCCGGTGGCGCAGTGGTCTAAGGCGTTGGCCTCTGGTCATTCGTCCGTAAGGGGTCCGGGTTCGAATCCCGGTCTGGCATGGATGTTGTGTTTGTCTTACGGCACTGGCTCTCTCCCTTCCCTGGAACCAGTGACCCGAAATTAGGGACGGGCGACTGCTTATAGCCCATTGAGTTGCTCACGGTGGTCGTTAAACCTCCAATCAAAAAAAAAAAAAAAAAAAAAAAATTGTGAAAATCTTCCAAATACGTGGCATCAGCTAATAAACAAAGACATCGCTCTTTCCACGTTTAGCAACGCACAGCAAACAAAAAAATTATTATTCGGACGCCGCCGGGGAATTGAATCCCGGATCTCTCGAAATCAAGCCGAGTACGTTAGCCTTACACCACGGTGGCCAACAATTCACGGTGCTATGTGTCTTTGGATTTAACTGCTATAATTAATTTATAGCCAGTGCCGTTAATGCCCACCAGATGGAGACGTCTCAGTTGCTGAGCCCATCTTACGGATTTATAATGTCAGATGCTGACAGAAAAACGCACATAGCGCCGTGGATTGTTGGCCACCGTGGTGTAAGACTAACGCGCTCGGCTGGATATCGAGAGATCCGGGATCCAAATCCCCGGCGGCGGTTGAATAATAGTTTTTCGGTTGCTGTGCGTTGCTAAACATGGAAAGAGCGATGTCTTTGTTTATTCGCTTTCATATTAATCTGACAAACCTCTGTATATCATGAACAGCGGGCCCCGAAAAATATGACTGCCCAGGGCCTCCAAAGGTGTTAAGACGGACTGGTAGCAGTGCGGTCTTAACCTCAGAAGAAGCAGTCTCCTATAACTCTTTCTTCTGTTTTCTGGTCTGCCGTTTTTACAAAGGAGTTCCTATTGTGTTTGTGAAACGCGTTACTGTGTGATCTGACTGTATAGCCACATCCACTAATACGAACATTCAGTTAAGATGAATGTTTTTTCTGTGCATATGTTACCGTTAAAGTGTGTAATTGAGTTATTTGATAGAATACCTAGTTATTTCATGAAACAACTGATCAAGTTAGTTAAAGCGTGAAATAAATTACTAATTCCACACTTTAATTAGTTATTCTATGAAATAACTAGGTATTCTATAAATTAACTAATGATAGACAGTTAAAGTGTAAAATAAACAATTTGACTGAATTATACATCATACAACATGTTATTTATATAAAGACACAATCAAATCATTTGTTACAACAGGGATTACTAAAATGGCATTTCGAATTGCATAGAGCCTTTTTTCTAAAACAAATACATTTTTCGTTGACACACTGCGTTTTACATGAACATTTTTTTAAATCCCTGACCGGTATCTAAACTTTGAGCTGTAGTAACAGACCGGAGCGATTTCTCTATATCCGGCACTTCTTCGATCTGAATTAGTTTTTGTTCACAGACGCTGAACTTGGATCGGGAATCTAGCTGTTTTATGCGGCCGTTTCTTGTTCCCAATTGAAAAAAAAATCCTTCTTCGGTTATTTTAATGATAACAGTTAAAATAGATCTGGCGTCACCCTTCCTCTGTCAACATCAGGTACTGGGATACGGACTGTAAGCCCCACAGAGGCTTCAGAATGAGATTTATCTGACATTAATTTCCTCTTCTTAGCTTGAATTTCCAAACATTCTTTAGAGTTTTTCTCTTTCCCTCTGAGCATTCAGTTCATTAAAACACAATTTGCAGATTTTCTGTACAACTTATTTCCGAAAAATTTATAAATAACAAAACGAAACATAAAAGTTAATATTATTATTATTATTATACAGTATAACACTTTATAGTGGCTTGAAAATGGTGTGCTATTTCTGACCAGTGGTTCTCACTTTACAGCCTTTTGAATTTGGGATTTATTTAAACGGTTATTTTACACTTTAACGGGGTGTAGATCGTTATTCTATGAAAGAACTAATTAAACCATAGAATGCAAGTTAGTTTTACGCTTTAACTGACTTGATCAGTTATTTCATGAAATAACTAGGTATTCTATGAAATAACGGATTTCATACTTTAACGATAACACATACTTAATATGAAAAAAATCCATTGCCCTGATTTTCTTTCCAGCTAATTACGAAAAGGTCCTTAGCACTTCTAAATCCCGCTATGCTCTTTCTACACCACTGCTTGAAAGGCCACGCATAAAGAAGAGCAAAAATGCATGTGTTTGTTATGAATATCAGTTAAGAGGTTTTGAATCCTAAAACTTTATTTTCGGAAAATATAAATTTGAACAGGAATTTCAGTAGTGTAGTTACGATGATACCTGTGTTACACAAAATCCAAAGTAGTGTAACCTTATGTGCCTACATTTTAGCACTCTTCAAAATTTTGAAATATATCATTATTCCCAACATAGCTCATTTCAAATTTGGGAATTTAAAGTCCACGAATCTTACTTGAAAGACTTGAACAAGTACAACAGAATGGAGTTGAACAGGTATATAAATGAAAACACACAGATCCGTCTCTCTGGAATGCTTGACGTCACACCGTCTGCATTGTTGCGCCATCACTTATGGATCAATTCGTGTGTACTCTCGCGATGTCAAAATGGTTGCCTGCTATATAAGAGCACACGGTCACTTTCAGATGTCAAGGTGATCGCGTTCTAATTTAAAAACATTGGATTATTAATGGCTCGAGTTCTGTTTTTCCGATCTACGAAATTCGAATTGAATTCTTAATATCAAAGCAAGTTGAGTTTGTATAGTAATTTAATTTAGCACAATTCGAATATTAATTTGAAAGCTTTAACTATTTTTTACTTTTTTAATTTAACTTTCAGAGTTTAGTGCTGGATTATACTAAACACTTTGAAAAATATCGATCTATCTAAACGCTCTAACCTACAATAAAAACTGAAATCTTGAGATGGCAAAGTAAACAAGATTTGCATCTAAAAGCAGATGTCGCCCCAATACCACATTGTCGAGAATTTAGATCGTTCCGATTTGTAATACCAGATGTTACATTATTTTGTGAAAAAAGGTTCTGTATGAAGTTTCAAACTAACCGTGGAATAGGACAGTCTAAAACAAACCATGAAAGGAATAAACAAGTGTGTCGGTGAAAAAGTAATTTAACGCGAAAAATCTAAGTTATTAAGGTAAGTTGACACGAAAACAACTTTCCGAGTTTAGTGCTGATTATACACTGCCGGAAAGTGAAAAAAGAACACCAAGAAAGAATTGGCGGACGATCATGAAATTTACATATGTTAATGGGGTCAAGTTTACGTAAGTGTGATGTTAATTTCGGGACCAACCGGTGAGCGCTTACGCCACAGCACGGCATAATATGCAAATTATAGTCGGTGGTATTTAAGGAGTACGGCGAAGTGAATGTAATCAGTCGTCGGTGCACGGACACGTGTAAAGACCCTGAAGAAGCTGCAATGCCTTTACATGGCAGACGTGTACGATTTCGGCAGTTATCGTACTTTGAGCAAGGTCGTCTAGTCTGACTCCGCGAGACCGGGTGGTCGTATCGTCGTATTGCGGAGCGAATTGGGAAGTATCGGTGGTGGTACGATGGTGGCGTACATGGTCCGAGGAACATTCCCACACGAGAAGACGTGGAGCCGGGAATCAGACTGACTGATGAGCGGACCGATCGACGCATAAAAAGAGCGGCGTTGTCAAGCAGAACATCCACTGCGACGCAAATCCGAGCTGCCGTTGCACCTGAGGTGACTGTGCGAATAATCCGCAACCGTCTACTGGATGCAGGACTACGTGCACGTGTGCCTCTGGCATGTGTACCTCTGACTCCAGCCCACCGTCAGGAACGGCTGCAGTGGTGTCGCCAACGTCTACACTGGAGAACGCAATGGCGATCTGTCATGTTCAGCGATGAAAGCAGATTCTTCTTGGGAGCCTCCGATGGCCGTATGCGTGTTCGCAGACGCACAGGGGAGCATCTTCACCCTTCTTGCATCAGCCAGCGACATACAGGGCCTACATCTGGTCTCCTGGTGTGGGTAGCGATCAGCTATCACTCCCGTACACAGCTAGTGTTTGTACCGGGTACGTTAAACAGCATCTCCTACATCAACAACATCATTCAGCTCGTTGTTGTGCCATTTGTAAGGTCAGTCCATCGTGGTGTTTTCCAGCAAGATAACGCACGCCCACACACGGCATGTGCAAAGCAACATGCACTTCAGTGTGTGAGACAACTCCCATGGCCTGCACGTTCACAGGATATGTCCCCCATTGAGTACGTGTTGGGTTTTATGGGATAACGACTTATCCGGTCTCTACGGTCAGCCACGACCATCCCCGATTTACGCGTCCAGGTTGAGGATGCTAGAACTCAATACACCAAACTTACATCCAACATCTGTACGACAGACTCCATACCAGAATTGCACAGTGTGACGCAGTTCATGGCGGTTCAACCTCGTACTAACCATGTTACATGGAAATGTTATTTTTCAGTTTACCAGCAAATACAGCTGTATTTTGCCATAATGTTTTGATCACGTTATCCTCTGTATTCTGTTATTATACTGTATAAATTTCGTTGGTGTCAGACGTCTCCTTCTTGGTGTTATTTTTTTACTTTCCGCCAGTGTAATGCACATTTTACAAAATATCGATCTATCTAAACGCTGTAATCTACAATTGGTAAACAACGACAAATATTTTACACAGAATGTTATTTATCTCGAGATCTATTGAAAAACGGAAATATTATACATAGCATATAATTTTTAGTTCTAACATGAATGAGTTCTTGCTACATCAGTTTTTACTATATTTCCATACAGGAATCCGTCGTCTATTTGATTTTTCAGTCTGCTCAAATTAAAAATTTCACTCCGTCATAGGACGAGCAAACATCCCCCTATATATTAACATTTATTTAAAGCTTAAGAACAACCGTCCTAAATCGGGACACGCTAGTATAAAATAATTACTTTTAAATCTGGGGCATACAGACATCAATAGTTTGTGTGGTCCCTATGGCTGGCAATAACGGCCGCTACACGCCGCGGCGTCGAACGAAAGAGGCTTTGGATGTGGGCTTGGTGTATGTCGGTCCAGGCTGATTCCACTCGTTGCCACAGTTCATCCGTGTACCCGTGGGTGGTGCTTGCCGGGCCACTCTGTTGCCGATCAGCTACCAGACGTGTTCGATGAGCGACATATCGGGAGAACAGGAGGGTCGTGGCAACAGTGACACACCTGGTGGGCCGTGAAAAATTGTTGCACGATTCGTGCCACGTGCGGGCGCGCGTTGTCCTGTTGAAACCTGGCAGCTGGAAGGTCCTGCACGTAAGGGAGGATTACAGGCTCCAAAACGTAGGAGATGTAGCGGTGGCTGTTGAGTGTACCGGCGATGCGTAATAGTGGGGTGCGGGTGTCATATCCAATTGCGCCCCAAACCATAACGCCAGGCGACGGACCGGTATGGCGCTGCATAATTTGGGCGTCATACAGTCTCGCCGCGGTGCCACTACACGCGGATCCGACTATCGTGGATTTGTAGGCAGAAGCGGGATTCGTCGGAGAAGACAATGTGGTGCCATTCCGTAGTCCAGGTGCTGCGTTCAACGGCCCACTGCTGCCGCACTCGCCAGTGGTGTAACTTCAATGGTAATCGGAGCAATGGGCGCCGTGCGACAAGTCCCCGCTCCTGCAGACTACGTCGAACGGTACGTGCTGACACAGGTTGTTGCGCAACACATCCTAATTCCTGCTCTAACGTTCGTGATGTGGTAGGTGCGAGCCGTCAATGCCCGCCGCACAACATGCTGGCCCTCTCGTTCGGTGGTGTGCCGTGGATGCGGCAATCGCTCACGTAGGTCCATCCGTCCGTCCCTCCTGCACCCACCGAATCCCTACTCATCTCACCGTGGCTGGACGTCGTCTCACGCGGGCGCCGATGTCTCGGTACGATAAACCGCTTTCGTGATAAGCCACTATTCGTCCTCTTTCGAACTTCGAAAGTGCTGGAATGACCCATATTCTGCGACGAGGCATCAGGAAGCTTCCCACGCACAGGTCCGGCAGCACAACACACTTCCACTACTTACACCCCGCCTTCTGTACACCCATCTTAGTGCTTCTAGGTGGCGTACCTGGCGCACATGATTTGCATATGTCCTGCAATGCTAATTGTTTGCATGTCCTCTCGCGGGCGAAGCATGCTGCGAATTTTAGACCAATCGTATGCTTCCTCCTTGGTGGTGTATTTTGGGTGGCCAGCAGTGTAGAATCTTCCAACTTAAAAAAGTCAGAATGGAGAAATTAATTTTTTCTTTTTAAGCATTGAGTTTGCGCTCAACAACGGCAAACTACGCTCACCATAATCGTTGCAAGCTCTCACCCCGGTGGACCTTTCAACCTCAGAAAAACGGAAAAAAATTCCTTATCCATATGGCGAAAAATGGCAATTCGTGGTAATACTGCTGAGGTTTAAACTATTAAATTTCAGTCGTCTGTCGGAGGACTTGTTCTTGAAGTTCTGTAGCGAAATCGGATATTGTGGATAGCATATCGCATGAAAGTTTTGGTTATTATGGCATCGAATATTATTCTCCTCCACCATTTCGTGCCTGATCTATTGTATGTTTATGTTACAGTAAGAAACAGGGTACTAAAATTATTGTGCCGGTGATTATAGGATGGTTGTGGAACTCGTAAGACAAAAGCTATTATAACTATCAAGGGTCAATTTTATAATTAGAAGTTTTGTGAAATAATACTAAAAGTCAGTGCATTTTGCTTTTCCTTAAAGAAAATTGGAAGCTATTGTCAGTTTAAAAAGATCTGTTCCAAACCGTTCTGTTGCTTCCAAAAATCACGATAAAAAAAGTATTTAATTTGTGGTAAGTCCTCCTGCAGAAGAAATAAAATTACAAATCAAAAAAGTAAGCTCCAACATAAAGAAAAATTTAATTCTTCCGCATTAATGACAAAAATTATTTTATCGCGCAACTTAGAGCTGTATCTTGAACGTGACTGTGATTTCTGTGCTCTTCTGGCACAGTGGTAAGATGCGCGGCAGCTGTTAAGCCAACCCAAACGATCTCGGATCGAATCCTACCACTGAAAAAGGGAAAGGACGGCAACGGCTGAAAAATTCAGTCTTCGATTTTGCGAAATTTCCGTACAAATGCGAAAAAATCCGAAATTGACTTTTTTGAAATAAACAGAATGACTGCGGAAGTTAAAAGAAATGCCCACCTTTTAAAAGCCGAAATTTCATTAAAAGACGGTCACCTACCGCCAGCTTTGCTGCACGTTATTATCAGGAATTTTTCATGAAATCTTCACTTTTTTTTTATTATTTTTTTACAGTTAGGCCATTATTGAAGAAAAGTGTTAAATGCGGGAAAGAAATTTGCGCTGTTGAAGGCGAGGAAATACTGGGCAGCAGCCCGCGTCTTTCTTCTGTCTTTCCTTTCAGTCTGTTCAACAAGAGATCTTTATGGGGGGGGAAGAATTTCATTTCAACTTTTTACAGCTTAGTGTGTGAAATGAATGAGAAGAGGGATGCAAACATGGTGGTGATGGGGGAGGGGGAGAGAGTAAAACTTTTTCCTGAAATGATCTACATAATAAAGTTTTCGTGTTAATACGATAAACACATTACCAATTATATTGTTGAAGCACGATTCAAAATCAGTTAAGCCCTACTTCAGAAATAAATTAATTTATTTACACTCTAAAAGGCTGAAAACGTTAAAAGGTAAGATCTTTCGCAGATTGGGTGGCCTGATGATGCGGCCAATGCCGTCTGCGAAAAATCTTGCCTTTTTAATGTTTTTAGCCTTTTAGAGTGTAAATAAATTAATTTTAATTTACTTCTGAAGTAGGGCTTAAATTTTTTTTTGAATCTTGCTTCAATAGTATAATTGGTTATGTGTTTAAGATCTACATAAATGCCTATATATATACCTATTCGGAGGGAATAATATTCGATATTTTTTTTATCAAAATCAAATTAGATGTCTTATTTGCTAATTTAAATCTGTAACAGGAATGGTAATATGAGGAACAACCGATTATATCACAAGTCAATCCATTTTTCACTCCCTTTCCTTTGATATGATACGATAAACACATAACCAATTATACTGTTGAAGCACGATTCAAAAAAACATTTAAGTCTTACTTCAGAAGTAAATTAAAATGAATTCATTTACACTTTAAAAGGCTAAAAACGTTAAAAAGGCAAGATTTTTCGCAGACCGTATTGGCCTCATCATCAGGCCTAACATTTTGCCCAAAGTACAGAAGCAAGCAGAAGCATCATCAGGCCTAATAGTTTGCCAAAAGTACAGAAGCAAG
Source organism: Macrothele yani (assembly GCA_039090855.1). Lineage (NCBI taxonomy): Eukaryota > Metazoa > Arthropoda > Arachnida > Araneae > Macrothelidae > Macrothele > Macrothele yani. The sequence continues at coordinate 18,602,683 of CM077006.1, read as the reverse complement.
CAAAAAGTTTCTGTACAGAAGCATAAGTACAGAAGCAAGCAGAAAGTTTCTGCTTGCTTCTGTACTTTGGCAAACTGTTAGGCCTGATGATGCGGCCAATGTGGTCTGCGGAAGATTTTGCCTTTTTAACGTTTTTAGCCTTTTGGAGTGTAAATAAATTCATTTTAATTTACTTCTTAAGTAGGACTAAAATATATTTTGAATCGTGCTTCAACAGTATAATTCGTTATGTGTTTAAGATCTGCATAAATGCCTATATATATATATATATATATATATATATGGGATGTAAGGTCAGGTGATGCGTAACATCACAGCCTCTCCTTGACAAATGTCAACCCAGCCTTCTCGTGGTGCATCCTGTTCCCACTGAAGGGGCTCTGACGACCGCCCATAGCGGTATAACTATACCATCGGGATTAGAGGAAATTCTATCCCACACTCACCAACCCGCTTGGCCAGCGTGGTGAGTTATGGCCAAACCCCTCCAAAATGACTCTACAACTTAAATCTTGGCCCTCAGTCTCCGGCAGCTGGAATGCACCTGGCCAAGGCGGCAGCCAGTGCGACATGAAGGCAGAGGGTACTAAAATTCCTCGGAGGACCGGACTAGGCTGTCATCTGATGCTGACCTTGGCTACGTACAACGGACGCTCCCTATCTTCTGATTCAAGGCTTCTTGAATTGGAAGAGGAACTACAAAGGATCAAGTGGGACATCGTCGGGCTAAGTGAGGTAAGGAGAAAAGGAGAAGATCTCATCGAACTGAAAAGTGGACATCTCTTCTACTATCGTGGGACAGATACTGGCAGAACTAGTGGTGTTGGATTTATAATAAACAAGAAACTGAAGGATAAAGTTGTAGAAGTTGAAAGTTCCTCTGACAGAGCTGCACGACTTGTTATCCAACTCTCGAAAAGATACCAGGCTCAGATTATTCAAACTTATGCACCCACCACAAGTCATCCTGAAGAAGAAATTGAAGAATTTTATGAGAAAATTTGTCATCTAAATAATAAAGGTAAGCAACACTTGAAAATAATTATGGGAGATTTCAATGCAAAAATAGGGCAACGGCAACAGAATGAAACTTCAGTAGGTAAATTCGGTCACGGCAACAGAAACCAGCGTGGAAATACTCTCGTTGAGTTTGCAGAGGCAGAAGGGTTTTTCATCTTGAACTCCTTCAAGAAAAAGCCACACAGGAAATGGACATGGAGACATCCAAATGGGACGACAAGTGAAATTGATTTTATTATGTGTAACAAAAAATTCGTCATAGAAGACTGCAGTGTGCTAAACAAGTTCAACACAGGTAGTGACCATAGATTGGTGAGATGTAAGATGCACCTCAACACTAAACTTGAACGTGGCAAGCTCATAAGACAAACAAAATCTATTGACATAACCAACCTTAAAAAACACCATAATACCTTCAAGTTGGAACTGAAGAACAGGTTCTCTGCTTTAGAAGACCTAACATCGGAAGAAGTGGACATCTCTGAAGTTAACAGAAAAGTAACCAAAGCTCTTATGGAAACAGCAACAAAATTAGCTGGGTCTAAGAACAAGTTGCATGTAAATAAATTATCAGGAAAAACGAAAATGTTGATTCAAAAAAGAAGAGAGATGAGGACAACTAAAGAAGATGCGACTTCCAAAGTGGAATTTATAGAGCTATGCAAGACAGTACGAAAAAGTATCACTGAAGACGTAAGAAAATTCAACTGTGAACTAGTGAGGAAAGCAATTGAAAACAACCAAAGCCTAAAGATAGCAAAGGGACATCTCAGTAAGGGAAGAAAACAGATTATGGCACTGAGAAAAGATGGTTCTGTAACAAGAAATAGAGGCGAAATTTTGACAAGAATGAAAGATTTCTACTCCAAATTATATGAAAGGGATGATACATGCACTCCAGACATCATGAAAGATACCAGTACCAGAGTTCCTCCAGTCATTCCAGCAGAAGTTGCACATGCAATCAAGAACATGAAGCGGGGAAAAGCTCCAGGAGAAGATGGAATTACTGTAGACATCATACAAGAAGCAAGTGGAGAAATCGAAACAGTACTCGCCCAAATTTTCACTCGATGCCTTAATGAAGGAAAGATTCCTGAGGATTGGAACACCGCTACAATGATCCTGCTACATAAGAAAGGTGACATTGAGAATCTCGGAAACAACAGACCTATTAGCCTCCTATCAGTAGTTTATAAAATCTTCACTAAAGTTCTTTCACACCGCTTGAAGCTAACACTGGATATGGCTCAACCGAGAGAACAAGCTGGATTCAGGAGTGGCTACAGCACAATAGATCATATCCATGTCCTGAGAGAACTAATTGAAAGAGCGAGGGAATATGAACTTCCATTGTGCATGGCTTTTATCGATTATGATAAAGCCTTTGATTCGGTGAAACCATCAGCAGTTACAATGGCTCTGAAAACCTGTGGTATTGAAGATGCATACATTAATATTATTAATAACATCTATGAAAATGCAAGTGCAAAGATTAGGCTGTTTGAAAATACAACACACATAAAAATTGGAAAGGGAGTGATACAAGGTGACACCATATCTCCGAAGCTCTTTAATGCCACATTGGAGGGTGTTTTTCAGTCACTGAGCTGGGAAAACAAGGGGATAAAGATTAATGGAGATTATCTAACCTACCTTCGTTTTGCTGATGACGTAGTCATTTTTGCAACTAGCCCATCAGAGCTGCAGAGTATGATCCAGGAACATGCTGACAAGAGTAAAGAAGTGGGATTAAAAATGAACTTTCAGAAGACAAAAGTGATGTTCAATGCTTTTACAAGAAATGAAGATTTATCGATTGATGGAGAAAAGCTGGAGATAACAGACACGTACGTTTATCTTGGACAGCAGATATCAAGTGAGGGTCACATTGATGAAGAAATTAATCGGCGTACAAAACTTGCCTGGAGAGCTTTTGGAAGAAACAGCATAATTTTCAAGAGCAATATGCCATTATGTCTTAAAAGAAAAGTGTTTGATCAATGCATCCTTCCAGTGCTTACGTATGGTGCAGAGACGTGGACCTTAACTAAAAGAGACATACAAAGGCTGCAGACAACTCAAAGAGGCATGGAGAGGTGCATACTTGGTGTAACCAGGAGAGATAAGAAGAGGAACTCGTGGATCCGAAAAATGACAAGAGTGGAAGACATCATGATCAGAGTTAAATCTCTGAAATGGCAATGGGCTGGACATACTGCCAGAAGGACAGATCATCGATGGACAGCCGAAATTTTAGATTGGATTCCAAGGGACAGGAAAAGACCCAGAAGAAGACCACATGGGAGATGGGTGGATGAAATTCGAAAGTGTGCAGGGGTGACATGGAGGAGACTGGCACAAGACAGACCGTTGTGGAGGAAATTTGGGGAGACCTTCGTCCAGCAGTGGATTGATAATGGTTGACAATGTTGATGATATATATATATATTTGGAGGGAATAATATTTGATACTTTTTTTATCAAAATCAAATTAGATGTCTTATTTGCTAATTTAAGTCGGTAACACAGAGAGGTAATATGAGGAACAACCGATTATGTTACAAGTCAATCTATTTTTCACTCCCTTTCCTTTGATTTGATACAGCATACACTGGATCTGGAGTTCTCTTCACGTAAAACGAAACTTTAATTCCATTCTTTTCACTTACGCATGCCATTGTACCCGTCTAAACTAACCCATCATGCCCGAGGTGCAGTTCTTTAAGTATTATTCTTTGTCCCTATCTTATCCCTCTCGCCAAAGTGACGAAAGAACTACGTAAAATCCTAAGGGACAAGATTTCCTTTTACGCCTCCTTCGCGATTGATTGAGGTGTCTGTTGACCGTTGTTAAAGAGGTTTCGTTTTTCTGAGGTTAATGTTAATCCTACGGCAGCTGTTCTGTACCAACCAAAACCTACCGTTGCTCTAAGGTTGCCGTTATTCGGAGGTGTCAGTTAATGGAGAAATTTTACTGTATATTGTGCTGAAGTTGTTGAACAAGGGGTTATCGCTTTTGGTTGTGCGAATGAGACTCGCGCTTAAGGGCAGTTTACATGTATCCAAACAAGTTATAGGGGTTAACTCCGGAACACAATTAGCAGGGTAGTGGAGGATTTCCTTGGGGGAGGAGAATACTTTTTCTTTTGTTTTTTCTTGGAAACAGGAGAGAAACACATTTTTTGGCGTCTAAGGTGGAACGGAACGTTTTTAGGTCTCGGGTCTTTTGCGCTGATGGTGCCGTAAAGCGTAGTACGGGAACTACGGTATAGTTGATGAGCTAAAAGCAGGAGGAGTCTAAGTCTGAAAGACAGGCGAATACTGGAATATGCTAGTCTCTTGTTCACTGCACCACGTTAATTCCCAAGCAACGAAGTAAAATGGAATTAAACCACTTTATCATTACTATTACAAAGAAAAATCTACTTAATATTTTCAAGTGTGCGACTCTGTGTATCGAGGGAGGTCAGTTTTCTCCGAAGCGTCAACAGAAAAAAAGAGTGACAGACTGCTTCTAGTCTGCGGTAGATAGAAAGAAAAAATACGATGTGATGACTCTCGCTGGTTTGCAAATACACTGACGGAAAAAAAAATCCCAACACCACGAAAATATAGTTGTAGAGGAATGAAATGGCGGCAATACATTTGTATAGGTAACATATTTATTTGATTAAGGTTTCAAGATCACAGCTTATTGTAAGCGCGAGAAAAGCCATTTTAAATGTGAAATGCTGGTACATTAATAACCGGTGTAACCGCCAGAATGTTGAATGCAAGCACGCAAACTTTTCGTGCATTGTGTCGTACAGGTGCTGGATGTCAGTTTGTGGGATGGAGTTCCATGCCTGTTGCACTTGGTCGGTCAATACAGGGACGGTTAATGCTGGTTGGGGGTGACGCTGGAGTTGTCGTCCAATGATGTCCCATACGTGCTCGATTGGTGAAAGATCTGGTGATCTAGCAGGCCACGGCAACATGTCTGCACTATGTAGAGCATGTTGGGTTACAACAGCGGTACGCGGGCGAGCGTTATCCTGTTGGAAAACACCCCCTGGGATGCTGTTCATGAATGGCAGCACAATAGGTTGAATCACCAGACCGACTTACAACTGTGCCGCCAGGGTGCGTGGGATAACCACGAGAGTGCTCCTGCTGTCATAGGAAATTGCTCCTTAGACCATAACTCCAGGTGTAGGTCCAGTGTGTCTCGGCCGCAGACAGGTTGGTTGCAGGCGCTCACCTGACCTCCTTCTAACCAACACACGGCCATCACTGGCACCCATCGGGCAGAACCGGCTTTCATCAGAAAACACAACAGATCTCCACTCCGTCCTCCAATGAGCTCTTGCTGACACCACTGACGTCGCAAACGGCAGTGGTTTGGAGTAAGTGGAATGCACGCTACAGGGCGTCTGGCTCGGAGCTGTCCTTCAAGTAACCGATTTGTAACAGTTAGTTGTGTCACTGTGGTGGCAACTGCAGCTCGAATTGCTGCCGCAGACGCGGTACGATGCGCCACGGCCATACGCCTTACACGGCGGTCTTCCCTTTCAGTAGTGCCACGTGGCCGGCCGGAACCCGGTCTTGTTGAGGCAGTACCTTCCTTTGACCACCGCTGCCAACAATCGTGCACAGTGGCTACATTCCTGCCAAGTCGTTCTGCAATATTGCGGAAAGAAAATCCACCTTCTCGTAGCCCTATTACACGATTTCGTTCAAACTCCGTGAGCTGTTGATAATGGCTTCTTCGTCTTCTTAAAGGCATTCTTGACTAACATCAACACACTACGTCGAATCTCAACGATAGCTAACGCTCACGAACGTTACAGCGCGTATTTACAGCAAACCTGCTTTGCATGTTCCGAGGGGCGCTACTAGCACCACACGTATGCGCCGAGCGCGAAATCGAAATTTGCATAGACGTCATCTTACAGATGTACTCTCACCGCCTACCAACTGTCGTTTATCTAACACAACCCCTTCTTGGTGTTGGGATTTTTTTTCCGTCAGTGTATATTCATAAAGAGACTTAGAGGTAGCAAGGGTCGTTACAGAGGCATTTCAGAGGGTCTTGTCGTTTCGCTTCTGGATTAAACGCAGAACACGTTATTTCGAAAAATTTCCTTTCGCTGTTATGGCGTCATTATCTAGACATCATTCGAGACGAACTAAGATTGAGCGCCATTAAAAGGTTCGAAGCTGGAACGTTTCAAGCTGAAGGCTAAATGTGAGTCATTCCATAGTCCGCCGGCTATGGGACACGATCCAAAGACCAAATATGGCACTGAGAAGGTTTAGTGATGGAAGACTTTGTTCAACAACTTCAAGAGATGACAGTTACCTGCAGCTGAATGATGAGAGGAGTAAGACTGTCACACGTACCAAACTGCGTTCGGATCTTCTGGCAGCAATCGGCAATCAATATGACATCTCGTTCCATAGAGCGCAGGTTTCATGAATTATTGTCTTTTTGCTAGAAGACAAATGGAACACTCACCCTTTGTCGTAAAAGAGACTGCCTCAATTGGCGTCGCAACCACGCCAGCTGCCTTTTACACTGGAACTGTTATCTTGACGCACGAGTCAAGATTTGCTCAGCAGAGCAACTCCAAGGTAAGATCTGTAGAGAACTGACACACACTATCTTTTAAACGTTTTAAAAAGGGATTATGGTGGTTGTAGTGCCGTGGTGTGAGCCGACATGTATTTAAGTAGCTGGAGATATCTATACGTGCTTTAGACTGGCTCAATGAATGCTCAGGTTTATAGAAATTACATCTTAGAACGTTTTCCCAGGCTTTCTACTGGAGCAGTTGGCCAAAATTCTTTCCAACAAGACAATGCACCTCCTCATCGAGCCACAATTGTTGGCCAAAACTTTGAGGCGAACAGCGCCAACCGTATGTAGTGGTCAACTCGCTCTCCTGTACTGAACCTTATTGAGAATGTTTGAAATCCTTTAGGAAGACGTGTCTGCAGCCCTTGATGAGCTTCCATCCCCAAAACCACCAGGTGCTTCGAAGCGACTTGGTGGAGCAATGATCATTATTGCCCAAACAGCTTTTGAACACTTACATTATAAGCATGGAATGCCCTTGTCAAGCATGTATTACTGTCAGGGGTGACCACGCTTCATATCGACTCATGTTGGGAATCTTTCTAAGCATGCCTAGTGGCGGTATGCTTTTTTTGCTATTTGTTCTTAGTTTTCTTGTTTGTGCACTTATAATATGAAAGAACATGTTAAATTACGCATTTTGCTCAGATTTCTTATGAAAAATCCTTAGTTTTTGAGACATTTCATTTTTATTCCTTGATTTATAGAAAACAGCGTGTGAACGCTGAAAGGCGTGACGTTCGTGCATGCAGGAACGTCGCTGGACTTCGAAATCAGGGTGGGCGAGTGTTATTTTTGCTGGGGCAAGTTTCATAGCAACTTTATTTTGGAAAAACTGAAAGAAATAATTTTTAGTCCTTTTTTTTTTTTTTTTTTTTTTCTACTGCCGGCTGCAAAAGAATTTGGAGCTAAACATCTCCCCTCGCCTCGGAAACGCACGCACCCACACCTGAAAGTGATAAGTTACGCCACCGGTAAACCAAGAACATAAGATGAAATGGGTAGTGGTATAAGTGTTGCCAGAATGTCGTTTAACTTTTTTTCTTCCTTTAAATGTATTGATCATTTGTAAGATTCTGGTGAGCAAAAACATAAGTTCGGATGAATGGTAAAATGTAAAATTTAACATTACAACTTAAAGAAAAGAAAAGAAAAAGGCGAAACGCACGGACACACACACAGGAACTTCTACAGTGTTACATTTCTTCACCCTAAGGAGTATACCCCGGATAGCCTCGATGGATCTGAATTAGTCCGAAATGCTATTGAAGTAAATGAGAGATACAAAATAGTGTGGCTTAAACTTCGTTTCAGCCACACTACACGAAGTTTAAGCCACACGACGAAAACGCCATATATCAGATGTATATTAATTAGCGCAAGAATAATCATTCTCATCTCTATCCGACGCGAAAATGTTTTTCGAATGGAACTGAGAAATCATTTTTACTGAAAGACAATTCTACTAGAAGCACGTTTCAGAAACTCAAGCAAATAAGTGACATCACCGCTGATAATATGGATTAATTAATTTGAAGCTTACAGAGAAAATTTCGGTACTTCATTTTCGTTCAGTGGGTTACTGCGAGACCATTCGATCTCTCCTTTTCAATTGGACATCGATGTTCTGTTTTTATAATTTCATGTCAAAGTTCGAAACAGAATGTTAAAGGGGAAACGGGCGATCATTTGTAAGTTTCAGGTGAGAAGTTCGGATGAATGGTAAAATGTCAAGTTTAACATAACTTAAAGAAAAAAGGCGAAACACACAAACACAGGAACTTCTACAGTGTTACCACATTTCTTCACACTAAGGAGTATTGAGATAATGTGACATTAAACGTCACGGCGCCACCTTAAGATAACCTACTAGTGTTACTAACACACGACCTGTGGTTTTAACACCTGGTATATGTCTACTGATGTGCTTCACGTATATAATTTTTCTCACATTTATCAATCTACGAACAACAAATATATGTTTTCCGAAACCAATGTGTGAATGAGAGGCTTTTTCTCCCCTGTAGTTTTACGGCGCCATAAAACTTCTTCGTGACAATGGAAGAACTGATACCTAGTTAAAAATCTATTAGTACTGCTTTGTTCTTTTCAGTATGTCAAGAAAGCCCCGTTCTTGTTACGGTCCGGAAACGGTGTGCTAAACAAAGTGTTAGGTAGCTGGACATGCGTGCGTATGTTCCCCGGGTGCTGACAACTACAAACTATAGACGAGAAAAATTACTTTCTTCAAAGTGAAAGTGTTCCTTTTGCCTTGAATAAAACCCATTGTCTCGTGCTTGTGTGTTTGGCTATTCCGGCATGCGTGAGGATCCAGCAACTGTGTTGCGCGGTATATGCAATTAAGAAGAGAAAATGCCTTTGTTTAGTTTTTGTTTCTTCGCACTTCTCTGAGACATTATCCTCTGTCAGCATCCCGTCGCATCGTTAAGTGATTGTATGGTTCTTCTCTTAATGACAAGTTGTCCAGGTAACTGGGATGCCGAGACGTGATCTTGGGCAGTCATTTGCGAGACGGAAGCCATTAGCACTTTCACTAGAGGGGTGGACCCGTGTAGGTGCAATGGCCATGGCTGGAGGTGTGAAACCGTTTCCTAACTCTCAACGTGCAATTACTGATGCATCGCTATCCTTTGAGGTCGAGAAGACCAAACCAAAGGGCGGTACACGCGAGGTGTTCGGGGCAAAAAAGGAAAAGGAGCAAATGGTTTATACAAAGATTGCTTGCATCCAAAACCAAGGTTAAAGCAATTTGGAAGTTTGTGGCGGAGACATCTCTTCATACCTAAGATACCAGGGATGATTATAAAAATCAGTGAATGTTTCAAGACAAAATAGTATTTCATTTCATCTTCTGAATTCAATTTACAGTTCCAGGTGTGAATACATCACATCCTAACCATCCAGTTTTTGCATAACTTATTCAGCGAACTTGCCAGGTATTTCCATGATTCACTGTCGTATGATTTTTTTTATTCAAACCTTTAACCGTAATTAACTCAGTGATATCAAAATGGGCTGAAATCATCTCGAACGAATGTATTCGCTGTCTAGGAAGTGGGCCGAACACAGTCAGTTGTTACGGATATTTAATACAAGAATTTTAGGCAAAAATATTAAATCTCATTCGCAACATTTCCTTTGCCTCGTGTTCCCTTTTCCTTTGAACCTGGGAAAGTTTAATTTATTTCACGTTGTCACGAAGTACGATTTTTCAGAAGGCGCCAAGCTGTCGCATCTTTAGATTTTGTTTTACAAAGATGTCACAATAAAGAAAGCCATTTGAAGACTTGGCTTTGTGTTTCGTAGCCGCAGTTGGCATTGTCAAATGCAGTGAGCACTTTTCGGCATGTATGTTCAAAAGTAACCGAAAGAGACGCGGGAAACATTTAATTTTTTTTTACTCAAATTATCATATCATATATGTAGAGGATTTTAGGAAGGGAGTGACCCTTAGAAATAGGAAGCTAGGAGATTTGGGCTAGAGTGCCCGATAGGAAAGTCACATGGAAGCGAAGTAGAAAGGGGGAGGAAGACGCCCTTATTTATTACCGGGGAGCCAGTACCCGGGGTCCAACGGTTTAACGTGCCCATCCGACGCACGGCGGATATTTAGTGGATCGAGCGTTCGTACCTCCTGGGATCGAACCTTAGGTCCCTTTCGCGCCAGTTACGAACGCTGCCCACTATGCCACCCGCGGCCCAAGGAAACGTTTCCTTGGGAGAGACCGCAGTGCTTGTTGTTTGGGGTGAATTTGCTTGGGAACAAAGGGGTGAGCAGGGGAGTCAACGCGAGGGGTTAGGAGCGAGCGGTCATGAGATGACCAGCGGGCTTGTTTTTTTTGGGGGGGGGCATGACGTTTTAAGGTAGCGGGAGGATTTACGATTCCCCCGTGAAGCGGGAGAAAGACGAGAGAACCGTCGGAAGCGGATATTATAGGGAATAGAAATATAAAATTGGAGGAAAAAGATAGTAAGTTAAATAAGTTAAATAAAAGAGTAGGGACAAGCATCCTCGAAATCAAAGAGAAATAAATAGCTTTAAAAAAATTCAGAAGCATTGTATGTGATATGTACGGTATTCCAACGTACTGCTCATTTTTTAATAAAGTCAAGAAACAACCAGTCAAGAACGTCCATTATCAACCAGTCAACAACGTTAATTATTAATGAGTTAACACAGTGAACCTTTGCATGAGAAAGCGTCTGTTTTCTCACAGCTTTGTTATTCAAACCAGTCACTTAAGGGGATGATTGACACTGATCCTTCGACTGGTTACCTGCCAAAAGGGAGAAGAAAGTCAGAAAGGAGAGATGTTTGAGCCAGTTGTTTTTACCCAGTGGCATGATGTCCGGGTCTGGGGGACTAGCCCTTTCCCGTCATGCCTTGGGCAATGGAGCAGAGAATAAAGGACTTCTTACCGATTACAGGTTTACGGTTGGTACTGCCGAGGTGAAAGGGAGGAAAGAAATATTTTGCCATAACTTTGGTAGAAACCCGGCCGTTGTGTGAACGCTTTTGTTTGGGGGAGGGCAGATGGTTTTGCGCATAGTGTCGCTAACTTACATCGGCGGCTTAAAGGGTGAAAGATTTTAACAATTTACGAATTCTAGGTGTGTTTCTTGGTTCATCCTCGAGTCCTTCCAACACATTTTAGAGCATTTTTCCATTCTCCTCTCTCAAACAATTAGTCCGAAGTATGTGAGCAGGCGTGTTATGTTTGGCGTTAAATTAGCATTTCTGTTGGTTCCTAATGACTTCTGTCCGTCATTAAAGCGGACATAACAAGCTGAGCTCCCATTTTCTCCAAAACAATGCTTATGTATCTTCTTGGAAGCCTATGGTGGTGTTGATTCATTCCAGAGTTGGGCAGGAATGCATTACAAAGTAATGGAAGTACAGATTGAAACTAACGTGTAATGCAGTAACAGGTAATGCTTTACAAGGTAATCCCAAGCATGGTTTGCATAAGGTAATGGAATAAATTTCTAATGCTTTACAATGAAGAGGATATAATTCAATTATTTAATAATGCCGTTCAAACGCAATGGAATTATTTGGTAATGAAATTACACAATTTGCAAATAATAATTACATATTAATAGTTTATAGTAATATTTTAATAGTTGAATTATATAATTAATTATATTTTATTATATAATATATTAATAGTTTAATGGTACGTGTTCCAAAAGTTGCCTATAAAAGTCGGCCATGTAACATAGCAGACAGACTGAAGTGTCATGTAGAATGTTCTAGAAGTGGAAAGAATGGGTTAGACGTTTGTGAATGTTCCAGAATGATCGCGCAGTGGGAAGTTCGAGAGCTTTATGTAAATCCAGAGGGTTCCAGAAGGTTCAGGTCCTGTTGTGAAGTATATACTATAAAGGAGTCAGTCGCTCGCTACTCCAGTGTTCGTATCGGACAAGTAATGGACAACAACACTTGAGAAGTACATAAAAAATGTTAAGAGTTCGCAAATTTCTGTAATATTCGGCAGTGCACCCTGAGTTGCTGAACAGTGAGTGTAGTACTAATATGTGCTTGTGGCTATAGTGGGGTAATTATTTTGGAAAGTGAAACGTATGTAATGGCCGAGAGTACTGTACTGGAGATGGACGAAATGAGTATCTCTAATTGAAATAAACAGCCCATTAGTACTTACTTCATATGTATTATTTCGTTCAAATCACTTTACTTTCGGCGAAGACGGGGCAACTATTCATGTCATACAAGTGTACAATCTCCAATACTTACATACACCCATTTGAGGTCCGAGGGGTGAAACAATTGTCAAATAACCTACACAACGTGTAAGGGTGTACTGGTTGCTGGTTTATTTACGCTGTATTGTTACCCATAAGTTAGTGGTTAATTACCAACATATAGTTAATCCTTAACCATTACGATTATAATGAGTAACTGCTACATGTCATTACAATTACCACGTAATTCTAATAACCAGTTCACCATTACCATGTAATGGTAACGCTAAGTTTTTGTTCCCATTACCATTACGCTGTAATGCATTACCGATTAATTCAATTACGATTTTGCCCAACTCTGATTCATACTTAGGGGTCTTTGAAGTCCATACATAATCCTTTACTTTTTCTCATGTGTTCGCAATCCATTCACAGGAAATCAACAAACACGCCCTATATACACTGCTGGCCACCCAAAATGCAACACCAAGAAGGAAGCATCCGATTGGCCTGAAATTCGCAGTATGCGTAGCCCGCGAGATGACAAGCAAACGATTAGCATTGCAGGGCATATGCGAATCATGTGCGCCCTCACGCCACCTAGAAGCACTATAAGAAAGGTGCACGGAAGGCGGGGTGTAAGCAGTGGAAGTGTGTTGTGCTGCCGGACCTGTGCGTGGGAAGCTTCCTGATGCCTCTTCGCAGAATACGGCAGTCATTCCAGCACGTTTCGGAGTTCGACAGAGGACGAATAGTAGCTTATCGCGACAGCGGTTTATCGTACCTAGACATCGGCGCCCGTGTGGGACGACATCCAGCTACAGTGAGGGGGAGTATGGATTCGGTGGGTGCAGGAGGGACGGACGGACCTACGTGAGCGATTGCCCGAGCCGCGGCACACCACCGAACGAGAGGACCGGCATGTTGTGCGGCGGGCATTGACGACTCGCACCGCCACATCACGAACGTTAGCGCAGGCATTAGGGTGCGTTGCGCAACAACCTGTGTCAGCACGTACCGTTCGACGTTATCTGCAAGAGCGGGGACTTGTCGCACGGCGCCCTTTGCTCCGATTACCATTGATGTTACACCACCGGTGAGTGCGCCGGCAGTGGGCCGTTGATTGCCGCACATGGAGTACGAAATGGCACGACATTGTCTTTTCTGACGAATCCCGCTTCTGCCTGCAACACCACGATGGTCGGATCCGCGTGTGGCGGCACCGCGGCGAGAGACTGTATGACACCTGCATTATGCATCGCCATACCGGTCTGTCGCCTGGCGTTATGGTTTGGGGTGCAATTGGGTATTACACCCGCACCCCTGTGGTACGCATCGCCGGTACACTCAACAGCCACCGCTACATCTCCGACGTTTTGGAGCCTGTAATCCTCCCTTACGCGCAGGACCTACCAGCGGCCACGTTTCAACAGGGCAATGCGCGCCCGCACGTGGCACGAATCGTGCAACAATTCTTTACGGCCCACCAGGTGTCACTGCTGCCGTGGTTCTTCTGTTCTCCCGATATGTCGCCCATCGAACACGCCTGGTCGCTGATCGGCAACCGAGTGGCCTGACAAGCACCACCCGCGGCAACGCCTGATGAACTGTGGCAACGTGTGGAAGCAGCCTGGACCGACATACCGCAAGCCTACATCCAAAGCCTCTGTCGTTCGATTCCGCTGCGTGTGGCGGCCGTTATTGCCGGCCATGGGGGCCACACGAACTATTGATGTCTGCCTGTTCCGACAGTCGCACGGGCCTGTAAGCTCAATCGTTTCATCTTTGTATGTGTTATGTGCCCAGTAAATCTGGCTTTGCTATCTCGTGTCCTTGTTGGTGTTGCATTTTGGGTGGCCAGCAGTGTAGTTCGATTAATCCACTTGTCCGTATTGAGTCTTTTCTCGGGATTGGTGTAATAGTTATCTGGAGGCCAATAAACAGATACATTGGATGTTTCTTGTAAACAGTGTTTGCAACCTATTATACATTAAACATATTTTCTAGCTATAAGAACCGTTGCACTGAGTAATCATTTTACGTCATGTAGGTTTTGAAGGCTGTCTGTTTTGATTAAACGCAATAGTTGTATAAACGCCAATTAGACGGCCAATATTGGAGTGACTGCTTCACTCCAATATTGGCCGTCTAGGTGGGCACGTGATCTTAGTGCTGCATTCTGAGAGTTCGTCCGCGTGGGTCCTGGTTCTAATCCCGAATAAGACATGCGTGGTGGGCCTGCCTCACCCCACTGGCTCTCCCCTCCCTGGAACCAGTGGCCACAAATTAGGGAAGGGCGACTGCTTTTTAAGCCTTAATGTTAATCACCGTGGGAGTTAAATCCCCCAAAAAATTCAAAAGAGAAAGCGATTCAAACAAAGTGTAACAAATAAAATCATGCAATGCATTGATTATGATACGCTTTCCAACATACCAGAAATCATTACTCCAGTTATTACTCAAGTTATGAGGATAATGGCTGTGGAATAAATCTCGCTCCTGTGCCCTGACCTTTGACCTCATTTTGATGATATTAAAGAGAAGTGGTTCGGTATACTTCTGGAACAACATACTAAAGTTTTGTCGCAATAGAAGCACTTTTAGTCAAGTTATAAGGATAATGCCTGTTGAATAAATCTTGCTCCTGTATCATCGAAATGGGACCTTTGGCCAATTTCGATTATATTAAACAGAATCGGTTCAGTGTACTTCCGGAACATGAAGTTTTGTCGCAATCGAATCATTTTTACGTAAGCTGTGATACGTAAGTTCAATGGAATGGATCCCGCTCCTATGTCCTGACATTTGACCCCATTTCGTCCATTTTCAATATTATTCAGGTGATTCCCTACCACAGACTAAAATTTTATCGAAATCGAACAATTTTTACGCAAGTTATGAGGCATAAGGGCAATGGAATGGATCCCGCTTCTATGTCCTGACCTTTAACCCCATTTCGTCCATTTTGAATAGGATTCATTCCTGGGTGATCCCCTACCACGTACTAAAATGTCATCGAAATCGAACCATTTTTACGCGAGTTATCGTGCAGACGGATGGACAAACCTGGAGCATATACATTTCTTCAACCTACGGTTGGAAAGCGTAAAAAAGAGGAATTATGGGTTGTACTTAAAATATCAGTGACTTGAAGTGTAGTTATACACTTAGTCACTCTAATATGTTGATGCTTTCATTGCACGAAGTATAACGGATACATCGTGCAATGAAAGCATAGATCCTGCTATGAACTCTTTTGTTTTGACCAATAGGAGAGAGTTGTAACGGTTCTGATATCGGTTCTTAACTGAATTTCACAAAACACTCTGTAAATTCAATGTTAATCCTACCCAGAGCGGATTTAAGGAGACAGGAGGCCAGAGGGCTGGACAGAATTTTGGGGCCCCAGTATTAGTGGAACATCTAGGATTTCACTATTGGTGGATGAACAAAAATACCCGGGAGAAAACATTCCCAAAATATAATGTGGAAGCCACAAAAAATATCCCCGCTATATATTGAAGTGTGTCCCATGATTCATGGACCAATCAGTGGTAGCAAGGAAATATAAAAATGCTTGGTTGGAAAATAAATACAATTTCAGTTATGATTTAACCTCCCCCCCTCCTCCTCCTCCTCCAAGGTTGGGTTCAGCTTGTTAAAATTGCATCGAAGCATAGTGGACATATGATCCAAATATCATGATTCAAAAGAATTCTTCCCACCCCGGTGACGCAGTGGTCTAAGCGATGGCCTCTGATCATTCGTCCGTAAGGGGTCCGGGTTCGAATCCCGGTGAGGCATGGATGTTGTTTGTCTTACGGCTCTGGCTCTCTCCCTTCCCTGGAACCAGTGACCCTAAATTAGGGACGGGCGACTGCTTATAGCCCATTGAGTTGCTCACGGTGGTCGTTAAACCTCCAATCAAAAAAAAAAAAAAAAAAAAAATTAATGTATGAAAATTTCTCCCATATTACAGATGTATACAAAAAATAAAATCTAATGTTTGAGGATGGACTGGGGCGACTACACTTTTTGCTGACTCGTAAAAAAAAAAAAAAAAAAAAAAAAATTCTTAATGTATGAAAATTTCTCCCATATTACAGATGTATACAAAAAATAAAATCTAATGTTTGAGGATGGACTGGGGGCGACTACACTTTTTGCTGACTCGTAAAAAAAAAAAAAAAAAAAAAAAAAAATTCTTAATGTATGAAAATTTCTCCCATATTACAGATGTATACAAAAAATAAAATCTAATGTTTTAGGATGGACTGGGGGCGACTACACTTTTTGCTGACTCGTAAAAAAAAAAAAAAAAAAAAAACATATTCCCAAGGCAGTGTTTTTTTTTTTTTTTTTTTTGTTGTGTGCTAGCTGCCAAAATAAAATGTGCCAATTCTTCAAGCATCCTACATAATTCTGGGAACTTAAAAATGCGGGGCCCGGGGCTACTGCCCCTCTAACTCCCCCTCTTAAATGGGTTCTGATCCTACTTAAGGAATTTCTAAAAGCATAGATCTTTACTCTGGTTGGAATGTTCTGCGCTTTTTGCAACTCTATATGAATGAAAGGATGAGTATTTATAAAAAACAGAGGATGGGGGGGGGTGGATTGATGGAAATGAACTGGCCGTATCTCCGATAGTAAGAATGATTACAGCTGACTTCAAATTTCCTTTTTGTTTTCTGAGTTTTTAATGACCACCATGAGCAACTGTAAGGGCTATGAACAGTAAGCTTGCCTCTAATTTAGGACCGCACTACTGTGATGGCGCACCGCCCATATCTCATAATTTCTGGAACCTGGGCCTATCCACTCGGTCGCCAGGGCGGCCCACTGTATATCCGTTATTGGAGTTGAGAAAGTCGATTTATTAGACCAGTAGGCCATGGGGGAAGAACTGCAAACCTAAAGTGAAATACAGAGCCGTAATAAAATTTTTAACGAAAGAAGGAACCTTGCTGGCGAGTATGCACGAAAATATACAAGGTCGGTCAATAAGTAACTCACAATCGTCTGCAACTCCTCAGTTTTCAAAGGTTAAATCATGAAAGTTGGTGGGTAGGATTTTCATTCTCTCGGCTTCCAAATGATCATTAACAGATGTTTCTTCTCTTTGCAGGTGAAGTGTAATGGATGGTGAAATTTGCACCCTACTACGCCAACGGTTAGTAATAGTTTCTCTACAAATCTGGGGATAGCTCAGTCACATAGATCCACAGACAATTGTTGCCAGTTTATGGTGAGACAACAATAGATCGCATCAATGTGTAACGATGGTTGCAGAGTTTCCAGCAGGGCCGGATTAAGGTGGGGGCTATAGGGGCTACAGCCTTGAGGCCCACCATGAGCAAGGGCCCAGGAGGCATGCCTAGGCAAATAGTTGATAGGTGGCTAAAGAGAGAGAGAGAGATTTATAAAATAGTTTTACTTTTTATCTCGTATGATTTCCATTTAGTCAGAAACAGGCTGGAAGACAAATAGATTTCAATGAAGTGACTCACCAAGGGTAAAGTTTTCATGTGGCTGCGTACAGCGTGATCGAAGTGACAGCTTCAGCTTTTTCACTACCATCCACCCATACCTCCCAATTTGCACTTGGAACCGTTAATGGTCGAAGTCCCCTGTGGCTTCACATTGCGTAGCAAAAAATATGCACTAAGGTAGGTACACAATAGTACTAAATTATTAGGATATCCAAGACAAAATTTAGGAAGCTTAACCTTTTAACTTATGTTCTTGTGAGATCAGTGGAAAATATAATGATTTTTTATGAAAACTCTACAGGCAATTTATTAGTTTGAACAATGCACTACGTATTAGTTAAAATCACCATATTGATACCTTCTCGTGTTTTAATGGTCTTCATAATGATTCTCCGTGATAAGTTCTTTGGGGGCCTTATGAGAACAATGAGAAATACAGAGACTTATTATGAAAACTTTGCAGATAATTTAGTAGTTATAGTTTCGTGTTTTAACGGACTTCATAACGATTCCCCGTTATAAGTTCTTTGGGAGGGCCCACTCGTATGTCTTAATCCGGCCCTGGGTTCCAGAGAAGTGATTTTAGCATTCAGGATAAACCACGATGCGGCAGACCGACCACTGTGACAACTGTTGGCTTGATTTATTTTTAAGTATTCTGGTAGACGCCAACTTATCAGAAGAATCGTTTGCAGGTTCCTGTCGTTGGAGCAAGGAAGCAAATAAACAAGTAGTTAAAAATTGAACATTATGACATATTTCCTTTTGCACATATCTTTATTCATCAGATGGTAGGGGGGAGAGGAAATATTGGAATAATAGTTGGTCAGATCGGATTGTAAATACTTCCAGCGGGAGTTGGATGTTATGGATGGCCTTCTCTACGCTTTTCCCGCCACATCTGTTCCTATCTTATGTGGCTACAAGCCCGCGTGAAAATCTCTACCTCGTCGTTTGTCTTGCTTTGCCTCCGATCAAAATCCCTCCTACTTTTTCCTCGAGATCGTCATGAAGACTCCTCTCTGTCTCATTACCTTACACGTTCTGTTCTTGACGTAAGAAGAACCTCTTAGCCGCCCCGGTGGCGCAGTGGTCTAAGGCGCTGGCCTCTGATCATTCGTCCGTAAGGGGTCCGGGTTCGAATCCCGGTCAGGCATGGGTGTTGTGTTTGTCTTACGGCACTGGCTCTCTCCCTTCCCTGGAACCAGTGACCATAAATTAGGGACGGGCGACTGCTTATAGCCCATTGAGTTGCTCACGGTGGTCGTTAAACCTCCAATAAAAAAAAAAAAAAAAAAAACTTCTTAATTGCTTGGTCCATTGTATATACCCGTCGGCTATGAGAGAGATTCTGGCGACGGCTAGGGGAAAAAAAGGGGGGGGGGGTTATCTTCTTGTCCGTGGGAGGGTCCGACGAGAAAATGACCTTTCTCCGAAATAGATCTGTGCTTGGCGTCTTTCTGACTGGGGAGGAAATTTCTCACTGTCGTTGGCCCACAAAATACCAAAAGTTGCAATTTAAATATAGTTTGAATATTTTCATATAACACAACCACTGCAAATGAGGAAGCAATTGAGAAGCTGATTCAGGATAACAGATGCATCACCACTTCCCAACTTATGGGACCCCCTTGGCATGTCAAAGGAAAGTTGTTTTAATAGTAGTAGAACGCTTAGGATACCAGAAAATATGTGCTCGTTGGGTACCACGGCTCCTCACAAAAAGAGATGGAGAGAATTCGGAAAGAGGTGTGTGACGATCTTCTTGAACATTTCGCTGGTGACTTTCCACAATTTTTTCATGGTGCGATAACAGGTGATGAAACATGGCTGTTTCATTATGACCCACAGAGCAAATGTCAGTCAATTTAGCGGAAGCATGTGGGATCACCGCGGAAGAAGCCAATACTTTCAAGATCATCAAACAAATTGATGGCCACATTTTTTTGGGATCGTCAGTGCGTCATCTTCATCGACTTCCTGGGAAGCGGGGCCAACATTACCAAAGAGCGTTATTGTTCATCCTTGGAGAAGCTCAGGCGTGCTATCAAAACTAGGAGACCACACTTGCAAGCTGAGGACATCAAACTGCATCACGATAATGTGAGACTGCACAGATGACAGTGAAGAGTGACTCGACTGGGCTGGACGCTGGTGCCAAAACCACCGTACAAAACACACTTTTATAAAGCCAAAGGTCCAAAGGTCCAAGGTTGCAACGCCGCCCCGGTGGCGCAGTGGTCTAAGGCACTGGCTTCTGATCATTCGTCCGTAAGGGGTCCGGGTTCGAATCCCGGTCAGGCATGGATGTTGTGTTTGTCTTACGGCACTGGCTCTCTCCCTTCCCTGGAACCAGTGACCCTAAATTAGGGACGGGCGACTGCTTATAGCCCATTGAGTTGCTCACGGTGGTCGTTAAACCTCCAACCAAAAAAAAAAAAAAAAAAAAAAGGTTGCAACCCACCAACTTTCATGATTCAATCTTTGAAATCTGGGGAGTTACAGGCGATTGTGCATTACTTATTGACCGAGCTTTGTACGTATATATTGAATTAGACATGATTAGCCTAAAGAACGTACAAGATCCCAGGGACGTCTCTAGACTTCGAAATGAGGATGTGAGACGGGTGGGAGAGCATTAGTTTTGGTGGGGCAAACTTGATAGCAACGACTTTTTTTTTTACGAAACAGTGAAAGAACGAATTTTAGCGCTTTTCTTTTGATAAAAGTTTTAACGACCGCAGTGAGCAACTCAATGGGAAATAATCAGTCGCCCATCCTTAATTTAAGGTCGCTGGTTCCAGGGAAGGGAGAGAGAGAGCCCGTGCCGTAAGCCAAACACAAAATCCATGCTGCACCAGGATTCGAACCCTGACTCCTCTCGGTCGAATGGTCATAAGCCAACGCTTAGACCATTGCGCCAGAGGCGGCTCTTATGCTTTTCATTACCGGGTACAAAGGATTCGTGCAATCCCGACCCCTCCATCTAGACACACACACATCTGACTAGTTACGCCACTGGTGCAAGGTACAAGTGTGGTAGAACGTCGCCTTCAACTTTTCGCTTGCTCTGAATGTTTTTGCCTTAAATTGCTTTTCAAAATTTTGCATTTCTGCTTACGAAAATAGTACAGTACTTGAACAATTTGTTTAAAAGAAAATATAGTTTTTGTTTATCTGAGTGAAATTTTAACGTTGTGCCGCGCAGACACAATACCTCTCCCCTCCTTAATTTCCTTCCTTCCAGCCAGCGACTTTGCCTTGCACTTCTCTCCTATAAAGCTGTCTGTACTTTCACTGTTCTGGAGCAGTCTTAAGAGCGCTGGAGACTCCACTTTACGTGTTGGAATCCCCTATTTTGTAAAGAAAACAGAGCAATTAGTAGTGACCCCCCCCTCAGTGAATTCCTATTCACCCTCCTCATTAGCCCCCCCCCCTAGCCATACAAACACGAAAAAGAGGCTTAAACTAAGGAATTGGAAGAGTGGAGGATACAACTGAATTTTCATGGTCCTTCGGATTCTGTTTTGATAATCTTTTTTAGAACGTAAACAACTCCCTTCCTAGGGAAAAATACGTAGGGTTGCATGAAATAAAACACAAGATTTATTACTTGGCGAAGTGCAGACTATATTTTAAAGTTAAATATATAAAAAAATGGCATATTTTGAACTGTTTGGGCGGCAAAGTGGGCAAGACAAATTTCAGGGTGGGCTCCAGCCCTCCCTCGCATCCCGTTGGCGACGTCCATGCAAGATCCTACGCCATTCTGGAGCTATTGAATGCCTCCGAAACTGCGAGATATTCTATTGAAGAGATGAAAAATTTAAGGAAGGCACAATGATGTGCTTTCTAGCACGCGATGAAGAGTTTTATTAAGATAGGGAAAAGCAGCCGAAACGAAGAGTCAACTTGGGATTAGGAGGGAAAATGTAATGGAACAATAGTACCGGAAAAGAAGGAACATGAATCTTACGCTTAGAAAATATTGTGGCCGCGGAACAGTGGTCTAAGCAATGGCGCCTGATCATTCGTTCGAGATGTGGTCTGGGTTCGAATCCCAGTGAGGCATGGGTCTTTTGTTTACTATCCCTTCCCTGGAGCCAGTGGCCCTAAATTAGGAACGGGCGACAGCTTGTAGCCCAATGAGTTGTTCATGGTGGTTGTTAAACCTCCAATAAAGAAAAATATATTGTGTGTGCGTGCGTGCGCGCGGTTTAACAACCGCCACCAGCAACTGTTATTGTTGCTCATGGCGGCCCTCTAGAGAATACACGGCCCTCCAGGCAAAACCGCCACGAGGGCCGTGCTTTCTGGAGGTACTAGCTTCGGATCATTCATGCAAGGTTTGCCCCGCAGAAGCATTGCGGTGTTTGTCCGATTGCTCAGACTCTTCCCCCTCCGTGGAACCCGTGGCCCTGTATTTGGGACGGCCGCCCCGGTGGGCACAGTGGGCTAAGCGATGGCCTCTGTTCATTCGTCCGAAAGGGGTCCGGGTTCGAATCCCGGTGAGGCATGGATGTTGTTTGTCTTACGGCACTGGCTCTCTCCCTTCCCTGGAACCAGTGACATTAAATTAGGGACGGGCGACTGCTTATAGCCCATTGAGTTGCTCCTCACGGTGGTCGTTAAACCTCGAATCAAAAAAAAAAAAAAAATTTGGGACAGGCGTGTTCTTATAGTGCCAAACAATTTGATTTGCTTCTGGGGAATCGTTAACCCTTTAAAGACAATAACGCCGAAAACGCCTGTCCATATAAACGACCATAGCCGCCCGAAACGCCTGTCTAAAGTGAGTCAGATTTCCTACCTTTACCTGTTTTTTAAATATGCACGACCTATGAGGGATCATCAGGGGTCACATTCAGTCATCATTTTTGCTACTAAACAAAGAAGGGAACCAACAGACAATTTTGGGCGTTATGGTATTTTAGAGTGATACAAAATTTTAGGGTCATGGTCGTTAAACGATTAAATCCCAAAAACCAAAAAAAAAAAAAAAAAAAAAACTAATAGAAGGAAAATGCCAGTGCTTGTACGCCTCTGACCACTCAGCGATCGGTGTCGCTAGAACTTATGCAACGCCCCTTCTTCATTCATAGAGTATGTGGTTTCACTAGTTAGCCATGTTAATAAAACATTATTCCGACAACCCTATACTTTGATATGCGCTTACGAAATATTTCCGTACATTATTAGTTTGCAACACTAAATTGTCTGTCGTACACCGAATCCCGTTTTTTTTTGTTTGTTTTTTTACGTCAACTGGAGAAAAAAAAGTACAGGTAGGCTTAGTTCTAATTGAGCCGTGAGTTTGCAACGAAGGGCGACGACTTGCAGATCGGAGATTTGAAATGAGCTAGTCGAGTATGGTTTCAAAGCGTTTATTTAATTTGTTATAGCCAACACTGGTTTATGTTACGAAAAGTAACTTATATAATTTTTACAAATAATGCTGGATACATTGCGAACACAAAGCAGATCGAAACACGAATTACCCAACGTGGTGCTCTGTCTTCTTGGGCTTCTTACATTCCTCATCACTTGCTCTTACCTCTCTTTTCGATTTTCCCCACTTTTGCTTGCGTTCACTCTCCGAATTCTGTGGCATTGTGGAAAACGTTAACCCATTCACACGAAAACTATTTTTTTAAATATTAGTTTAAACCACTCCGATAGGTTCTTTATATATTTGAATAGATCTCGTCGAGAGCTTTAAAACGATACCACGCACAGTCCGTTTGCACTCACGGTTCTCCAGATAAACCGCAATATTGTCAAAAGTGTTCACCTTTTCACAAGAAAACAATTTTTAAAATATTCAGTTCAGACCACTGCGAAATGTTCTTCGTATATTTGAATAGATCTCGTCGAGAGCTTTAAAACGATACCACGCACAGTCGCGTTTGCACTCACGGTTCTCCAGATAAACCGCAATATTGTCAAATGCGGCGGCACCCCTAGAAATATGGCATCATTTCCCACGCGCACAGGGAGCGTCGCGAGGGGGAGCGTTGCGACCACGATGTTCTTCGTAGTATTTGAATTAGATCTCGTCGAGAGCTTTAAAATGATACCACGCCAGTCGCGTTGCGCTCACGGTTGCCGAGATAGACTGAGTCAAATGCGGCGGCACCCCTCGCCTGTGTTATCCTGTAAATCATGCCCAGCCAATGTCATGTGACACGATGTGTTTCTCTTTGTCACTTCTGCAATTTTTTTATTCAATAAGCTTTGCTTGCAGCATTTTGTTATTCATCCCCATTGTCATTGCAATGTATATACCATCATGTTTTTAACAGTTTTGTATTATTTCCCAGTGAGATGCCCAATACTGTACGTCTCCCTCTTATGTTTTCTTATGATAAATTAGAATAAAGCGATTTTGAAACCTAGAAATATGGCATCATTTCCCCGCGCACAGGGAGCGTTGCGCGCACGATGTATTGCGCAGTATGCGAATTAGATTCCATGCTGTTTACGAACATGCTAACACGATTAGTGTGCGGCGCGTATTTTTAACACTGATTTCAATTGGGACCTATTTTTGTCACAGGCGGTTGGCCATAAGTTGCCCCATACTATCCGCGGAGTTAGACGTAGTCCTACGTAAAAAAGCTTCCGCGTTAAAGCAAAACAAGAAATGTACAGCTATAGCCGGTTTTTTTTAAAGTCTTGAATGTCCCAAATTAGCTCTTCGGAATAAAACTTTGGGCCAATTAAGCAGGTGCCCCAATTATGCAAAGTATTCTAGTCGATTTGTCCCAATTAACCAGAATCTACTGTTTTTATATCAACAGATATCAAGCGAAGACCACATCGAAGAAGAAATAAATAGCCGCATAAAACATGTTTGAAGAGCGTTTGGAAGAAACAGTACAATTTTCAAGAGCAGGTTTACGAAATGTGTCTTTAAAGAAAAGTGTAGAATCAAAGCATCCTTTCAATTCTTACTTACGGATCAGACATATGGACTTTCTCTGAAAAAGGCATTCATATGCTGCAAACTACTGAAAGAAATCGGTCCGGGCCGATTCGTCCAAAATGACAATTGGTCCAATGCCGATTGGTCCAACGCCGATTCGTCCAATGGTATCATCTTACCAACGGTAAACTGTTTTATTTTCCAGAAAGGAATAAGGATTTAAATTATTCTGCTCATTATATCCTTTTGACAGATCATTTCCGTATATTTGGTAATTGTAAACATTTTACATAAACCTGGTAAAAGGCACTCAATGGAGCATTTCTCAGCTGTTTGCAAAGCACCTAGGCGCAGGTCTTTTTAGAATATTTTAAGTTAAAACTTAGATATTTGGTATTTGTAAACCTTTTATAAAACCTTATAAAAGGCACTCATCGTATCATTTCTCATGTCTTTACAAGGCACCTAGGCCGCAGGCCTTTTCAGAAGATTTTAAGTTACAACATAAATATTTGGTATTTGTAAACATTTTATAAAACTTAATAAAAGGCACTCATCGTATCATTTATCAGGCCTTTATACAAGGCGCCTAGGCCGCGGGCCTTTTTAGAAGATTTTAAGTTACGACCTAGATATTTGGTATTTGTAAACATTTGATAAAACCTTATAAAAGGCATTCAACGGATCATTTCTCAGCTCTCTACCAGGCACCAAGGCCGCGGGCCTTTTTGGAAGACTTTTAAGTTACAACCTAGGTATTTGGTATTTGTAAATATGTTATAAAATCTAATAAAAGGCACTCATCGTATCATTTCTTAGCTCTTTACGCGCACCTAGGCCTAGGCCTTTTAACACTTTTTATTCTACTGATGTCATATTCTAAGGTGTAAGTAAAGTTAAAAATACTAGCATAACATTAGTAAGTTTTCTTGATAGGTAAACGTTATGAATCTGACATTGGTAGGAATAAAAACTGTCAAAAAGGCATAGGTCTAGGGCCTGTGAATTAATATTTAGTGCTTAAGTAAAAACGCAATATTAACTTGCTTTGATGGGCAAACATTATGAATATGACATCTGTAGAATAAATTTTTTTAAAAAGGTCTGGGCCTAGGGCCTATGAATTAATATTTCATGTTTAAGTAAAATCACAATATTATTAACTTGATTTGATATGTAAACATTATTAATCTGACATCGGTAGAATATAAACTGTTAAAAAGGCCTAGGGCCTATGAATTAATATTTTGTGTTTAAGTAAAAGCGCAATATTATTAACTTGATTTAATATGTAAACATTGCTAATATGACATCGGTAGAATAAAAACTGTTAAAGAGGCCTAAGCCTAGGCCTTAGGAATTATTTTTCGTGCTTAAGTAAAAGCGTAATGTTATTATAACTTGATTTAATATATAAACGTTATGAATATGACCGGTAGAATATAAAGTGCTAAAAAAGCCTAGGCTTATAGCCTATGAATTAATATTTCGTGCTTAAGTAAAAGCGCAATATTATTAATTTGATTTGATATGTAAACGTTATGGATATGACATCGCTAGAATAAAAATTGTGAAAAGGCCTCAGTCCGAACCCGACCAGAACGTTTCCATTGGCCAGTTGGCGGAACCCGACTGCATGCTACAAACGGAAACGGAAAACTAGTATTTTATATTATTTCATGCAAAAGAGAAACATTGAAGTTAATTGAACGGCTCGTACATCAGTAACTTCATACGGCAGCAAGGACAGTAAAAAAATCTGTAACCACAATATTACGCATGAAATGTAACATTATTTTACATTCTTTGTACTACCGGCACTTTCGTATAACATCGAGATAAAATCAGAAAAGTTGAGATTTTTATGACATGAGTAGCACTTTGGACATATAGGACGGAATTGGACCAATCGTCCATTGGACGAATCGGCATTGGACCAATTGTCCATTGGACGAATCGGCATTGGACCAATCGTCGTTGGACGAATCGTACCAGACCCGAAAGAAATATATATAGTTACACGTTTGGTAAAACCAAGAAATGGAGGAAAAGTAACTGATAGAAAATTACAAGAGGTGATCAGATTACTGAATTAGCAATGGGCTGGACATATATTTCTAGAAGAATTGACCACCGTTGGACAACTGAAATACTAAACGGGATTCTAAGAGATAGGAAAATACCCAGAAGGCGGCCACGTGGGATCATGAGTGTCCGAAATTTGGAAGCATGCCGGAGTGGTATGGAAGAGACGTATTTTTAATGCTAGAATGATAGAAAGTTGTTGAAGTCTTTGCAAAACCTTCATCCAGCAGTGGATTGATAATTGTTGATATTCATGGGCAATGAAGTAATAAAAGGAATAAGAATATCCGTTTAGTGACGTAAAAATATGATTAATAAAGCGTAATCCTCCAACACCAACGGGTGTCTTCTTCAGACCTATGCTTGGATAGGCAAGACAAGAGAACTAAACAGAGAAATTTAGAAACCAAACATGAACAGAATATGAGAACATGCTATGTTACGTCGCGTGCGTTCGACAACGAGAGATGTCCACAGGAACGTGCTAAGCGCGAAGAAATGTGCGCCATATTTGGGGAAGCTCAAGTGAGACGTTATCATTGCAGACCACAGGGTAAATCAATATCTCGATTGTTTCCGTGAGGGCAGTGCCCCTGGCGGTAGTGTTAGGAGCCACTCGCTTGATCTGGTTTCACTTCGGGATGGCGGAACGGGCAACCACTTTCCGGGATAGGGCGGTTGTCGATTTTCTGTGCGAGACGTCCTGCTTGTGTTCGACTAGTCAAAGAGCGTTTTGTCATTCCGATGTAATGTTTGGTGGTACCGTCCGGGTATTCCAATGGTATGGAATACACTCCCGCATCAGTCAGCGTGTTTCTGGATGATAGCAGGTGGCGTGATGTCGATCTTGGTGAGCGTATCCCAAAGTTAAGCCCGAGTTTCCTTAAGGTGTTCTTCAAGAAGTACGTTACGCCGGGTACACAAGGGCAAGTCCCAATGTATTGCAGAGAAGGCTTGGTATGGCGGCTACCCTTCAATAAAGATTATAAAGACTTGAGTTCTGTCAAAAATCCGCTGCTGTTCGCTAGTGGGTGTTTATCTCGAGGATAATTAACGAATCAAGCAATGTTTGCAGATTTGTTAACTGTCCTTGAGATAAACTAGTGATAAATACAATTTTTGAAGATGACAATCCGGTTTTTGGTGTAAATGTGACAAGGATGGGAAGTCAGATAATATCCGAAAACTTGAAAATGTCATCGTCCTAGAGCGGGACTCTAACCCACGTCTCCAGATAGCGCCCGGGTATGCTAACCACTACACCACCCAGAACGACCAAGTCTCAAGTTTCCGATTAATTTGAATATAACCATCACAGTTATATCAAACTAATCGGATAATTAATCCAATCCCTGTGATTGCCCGGAGGACCAATCGCAGAATAGGATTCTTAACCTCCAGATTCGCTAAACATGAATGCCAGTTGCTTCGACTAGCGAATCCTGTGGTGGTTATATTCAAATTAATCGGTAACTTGAGACTTGGTCGTTCTGGGTGGTGTAGTGGTTAGCATACCCGTGCGCTATTTGGGAAACATGGGTTCGAGTCCCGCTCCAGGACGATGAAATTTTCAAGTTTAAGGATATTATCTGACTTACCATCCTTTTCACATTTACACCAAAAATCTGATTGTCATCTTCAAAATTTGTATTATATGGTGTAATCCCGTATTTCTTTCATGATAGAGATAAATAATGAAGTCTTGATATGAAACACTTCTTTTAATACTATGTGTTGAGCTATATAGCATTCAATATATGCAGTCTAGTGTTAGAAAACCCGTAAAAGTAAACTTGTTACCCGTGTATTAAAACAGTAAATGTTCATCCTATCATTTCATGAGAATGACCATATATCTATCGACCTTGTTAATACGTGCCTAATAATTTTTTTTTGATAAGAAAAAAATTCTCTCAGCGATCGATGTTACCATAACAAGAATATGGGCTCAGTCGTAATTTTAACGGCAGAGGTTTAGATCCCCAAAAGTACAGAAAGATTTTTAAGTGATCATAATTTTACTGTAAAATAAATATGATTTGACATATACAAATTTGGAAAATGTGAATCCGTTAATTGGTGTAAATATGACATGGATGTTAAGTCAGATAATATCCGAAAATTTGAAAATTTCGTCGTTCTGGAGCGTGAATCGAACCCCCGTCTCCCGGATAGCGCCTGAGTATGCTAACCACTACACCACCCAGAACGACCAAGTTTCCTATTAATTTGAATATAACCATTTATATTTCATTCATTGATTTGACATATTGTTAAGGTTAGAAACGCCTTGCGA
Organism: Macrothele yani; assembly: GCA_039090855.1. NCBI lineage: Eukaryota > Metazoa > Arthropoda > Arachnida > Araneae > Macrothelidae > Macrothele > Macrothele yani. Next base: position 18,573,524 of record CM077006.1, on the reverse strand, counting down.
ATTTCATTTGTTTTTGCATTGCATTATATGACATAAGAGTTGGATACTCTCTCGCGTATTACCTGGAAATGAAATAATTACTAAGGGTGAATTCAGGTGCAGTAATTAATGACGCAACTGTTTTATTTGTCGGCCATAAACAATTTTTTTCCTGATGAAAACGGAACCCCTTTTATACCTGCTGTTTGATTTTCGCACACATTTTGAGAGATGCATTATGCACAAAAGTAACTACTTGAAAAGTTTCTGATGATAGTAGTAAAAACAACGTACAAAGCGAGGAGAACTCGCGGAATCAACATTAATCACCCTTCGAAGGGGTAGGGGTCACTTTGAGCGATCGGGCGAGCGTGTGTGTTGGGTAGGCTATTTCTTCATTCTCCTTCTGAACAGTTCCAGCTGAATTGGCATGAATAGGCAAGAGAGCGCCCTTCATCAGACCATCACAGATTCGACTTAGCCACGGTGGCCCACTTCATTTCACGGGCAACCCAAGCTTGTCACCCAAAGCGCACTCAAAGGACTTCCAACTTTGATGTCTTTCTATAGATGCTTCGCCATTTTTTTTTTTTTTACCTTCTCTGATCCCCCTCTTTTTTTTTCTTGCATAAAAGGAGCGGCTTTTGCATCCAAAGGGTCTTCTCCAGAGAACAGCATAACGCTCCGATGCTTCCAGCCTTAAGAAAGCTCCCATTAGTCCTTCATTTCCCTAGAAACTCCTTTTTTATCTTGAAGTGGGGGGATTGCGCGATGGAATAAAGATCCCATCTCGTGTTGTTAGGGTGCCGCAAGACAGCCAGCATCAACAGTGATTCGGAGTTACACTTAAAGACCCCTCCCATTTTGGGATGATGGTTAAATCCTCCCTTTTCTGGAGGCATAAGATTAGGTCAAGGCTGGGACCCCAAGATGATTTTTTTCCGGAAAAGTTTGTTTCTTACCAGCAGGATGGACAATCAGTGTCTTAGGATGCTCTCGTTCCAAATCTTTCTTTTATCTTGCCTTTCTTTTCCCTCGAATTTACTTTCATCGCGTCTTTGCTGATGAAAAAATGGGAAGACTGAAACCTCCTCAAGGTCCCGGTCTAACTAACTGGCTTCACGGACACCTAAGGTGACAGAAGGCAACAACGTTGTTAAAGGCGACAAATAAGAGAGAAAAAAAAGTTGTATAAAAAAAAAAGAGTAGCAGTTACAATGAAGGATTTCCAAACATCGCCATACTAAGTAGGAAGAATAGTCCTGTTGTTGGGATACTAGGCAACCACTTAACGTTTTTTTTATACCCTAGCATTTCAATAGACAGTGAACACTGTACCCTCTTGACATATTAAAAAAGACACTATTTCTTCCGAGATTCTTTAGACGTTTTTCTGCGATATTTGGAAATAAAGGCACTTGCAATGCTATTCCCTAACGAAATGAAATTTGCTTGGAAAACTTCCATTTTCTTAAGCTTACATCCCTGATATTAAGATCTTGAACAATATTCATGATTCTTCAAATAAAAACACTTAATAAAAATATGTATTTGGAACACATAAGGTGCCATATTTAACTCCTTTTTGTATCCAAATTTATTAAAAATTTTAAATAAAAATTTTAATATTGGAATTAATATCTTATCACCCTGGTGAGTTTCCTAAAATGATTATGCAGCACCCATGCGAAATTGCTGTAATTTATTTCTTTTTTTGCTTCCCTTATTTCTCATTCGGTCTCAAGGCCACAACCCAAGCTATCTAAAAATTTGTCTTTACCTCAATGCAATCTCTCTTCACACTTATATTATTTCAGTTTTGATTTCAAAATTTCAAGTAATTTGAATACATTTTAATTGTTGGTTTAAATTTCACTCATTGATTTTAACATAACGTTGCGTACAATATTTCTGATTTCACAAAATTTTTTCTCTGCTTCTAGCGTTTATTAAATTTTAAGTTTTCATCATTGATGCTAAGCTCTCAATGTTAATTATACCTTAAATAAAAACACTTCGTAAAAAAAAAGTGTCTGGAACACAAAAGGTGCATGAATCCTTAAACCATCGTTTTTGCTTCTAAATTTATAGAAAATTAAAAAAATATATATATTGGATTCAATCTATCACCTTGCAGAGTTTTCTAAAATGATTACGCAGCACCCGTACGAAACTGCGGTGGTTGTTTTTTTTTTCTTTTTTTTTCTCTTCAAAGGGTTTCAAGAACACTGTCAGGATGTCTGAGAGTTTCTTTTTTTACCTTACCGCAATTTCTATCTTCACTTTTTTTTGCAAATTTAATTTCTGAATTTCAAAGAATTTAAATTCATTTTTGAGGGTTGGCTTAAAATTTCACTTTGATTTTAGCCTAACGTTGCGTAGGATTCTTCGCTTGTTTTTATTCTTTCCTAGCTTCCTATGTTTATTCAATTTTATCAATATCTACTCACTAAGGGTGCAAAGTATCTTGTATCACCTCGGTGGCCGTGTGGTCAAAGTTGAGTTCTGGATGAGGTATGGACGGTGTGCTTGTGTTACAGCGATGGCTATCCACCCCTCCCACCTTCTCTGGACCCAGTGACCTCAAATTTGGAACCGGTGGCCGCTTAAATTCCTTATTAATACCGTAGAGTTGCTAATGGTGGTTGTTATAAACCCGGAAACAATAAGTTTTTCACTTCTATATTCCGAAACTCTATTCTCTCTCTCTCTCTGTGTGTTTGTGTTTTACGCATTTTTCTCATTTGTTTTCATATTTTATTTCTAGTATTTCGCACAGTTATCTGCGGTTTTATTTTTCACAACGATCTACATCTTTAGGCTGAATACCGTCTTAACACGATTGTAATGATCTTAAAATATGAAATATATATACAATTAAAATACTCTTAAACACACTAGCACTTTCAGAGCGACAGTCGCCCCATCATCAGGTGTGATCGGATCTCCCAAACCGTTCAGTATAAATATCTGTAGTGTGCCCATAACTGCAATCGACGTAACAGAATCTTGCGACGTTACGCACCATCTGTCCCGGCGGTTAAACCACGATCAGAGCGACACCACATCACAAATCGAAAACATGATTATAACTGCAACATTATTAAGTATTAAAGTCTAAAAAAGGAAGATGGTTGTGTGGATTGTCCAACACTTGTAGACAAAAGACGTCTCCAAATAGCAGGTAGATCCCAAGGGCAATTATCATTACAGCAACTTCGTTTGAACGCGGAAATGAACAATTTGTCACCAGAAGCATGTGTGTAGAGGCTGGGGTTATGAAAATTTTGGCATTGTCCCAATCGGGGATTAAATCTTCTGAATCAATGCACTTGGTAAGGGTTGTACAGATATGGCTTGCTTTTAAACTATATTTATGTTCCTGCAGCCTGAGGCACAGTTTCCGACGCGTGGAGCCTATGTAATAGTTAATACTGTCATGCGAGTCATTGTCCGATAGCGCAGTTATGGCGCACCACAGATATTTATACTGAACGGTTTGGGAGATCCGATCACACCTGATGATGGGGCGACTGTCGCTCTGAAAGTGCTAGTGTGTTTTAGAGAATTTAATTGTACATATATTTCATATTTTAAGATCATTAAAATCGTGTGAAGACGGTATTCATCCTAATGGTTCATGTGCACGAATGATTTTCTGCATTTAGTTGATCTACACCTTGTTTAAATTGTCTCTTAGGAAACTTTGGTGCATATTGACCTAATTTTTCTTTCTTTACCATTTTTACTTTTGCTCTTTATTTTCAAAATAACAAATGCCAGCTCTTTATACCCCATGTGGTGAACTCCGACAACTTAAAATTAGGATGGAAATCGAACTTACACAATTTTTTTTTTTTTTTCGAGTATGTTATCATTACGTCACATTACATCGTTACTTTAGAGTGTGTTATTTATATACATAGTTTTTCTGGGTTGTTTTTTCCGAGTATATATGGGGTTCATGACCACCGTGTGCAACTCGATGGATCATAAGCAGTCACCCGCCCTTAATTTGGGCCCCTATGGATTCAGGGAGGAAACAGATCCAACGCCTCAGACAAGCGAAGTGCCGATGCCTTATTAACAAGGACGCCAACTCGGGCTTATCTTGGACGAGTAATAAGAAACACGCCACGCAGACTATTCGGCCACCTGAGCGACTGCGTGTAGTCCAAAATTTAACCTGGGTTAACTTCCAGGACGTTTATTTCTGGTTTTGATATAACTTAAGTTATTCATTTTAAATTAAGAAAAAAAAAAAAAAAACGTTGGTTGATGCATATTAAAAAAAAAAAAAAATGGATGGAGTACCCCTCAACTTCAAAACAGACATTCGATTGAAGGATTTTTAAATATTGATCTGTAATTTTGTAGAGAATAACCAGTAACATTGGCCTATACAGATTTCTAATTATTTAATATATTTCAATTAATATATAATTTAACAAATAATTTGCAGCTCCGGTGGCGCAGTGGTCTAAGGCGCTGGTCTCTGATCATTCGTCCGTAAGGGGTCCGGGTTCGAATCCCGGTTAGGCATGGATGTTGTGTTTGTCTTACGGCACTGGCTCTCTCCCTTCCCTGGATGGAGCCAGTGACCCTAAATTAGGGACGGGCGACTGCTTATAGCCCATTGAGTTGCTCACGGTGGTCGTTAAACCTCCAATCAAAAAAAAAAAATTATTTAATAATATTTCAATTGGTGTATGTTGTGCAAAACCATGCACGCATTTATTGTTATTAAACTAGCATTTTTCTTAAAAGTGAGTTGCTCTAGTAACAGTTTTTCACACATTTTGACATTTCTTTCCCTAGCAAAACGGCTTTCAAACAGAACTCAAAAGTTTTTATTACTTCAGTCTTTACTGAATGCAATATACATTAAAATTTTTTCAGATTTTTATTGCACATAGCAATTCTTATTACACATTTATCAATTTTTTTACTATACATTTCATATTCTTATTACGGCATAGCAACTTTTAGCTCTGAGTTTGCCCGATTTTTATTTTTTTTTTTTTTTATAATTTTGGGCAATTGTTTTACTGTGAAGGATTGAAAGAAAAAATTAAGTTTATATATTTTCTACAAAAAACGGCTTATACCTATCTACTAAGAGACAAACAGAAACATTTTAAGAACTTTTTCAGTGCTATGCTTAGGGTAAAAACAAATTTTAACTGTAAAATAAAAATGCAATCCTTTTTGCAGATTTTGAAGAGCCATGTATTTCATTAATCAGTATTTCTTTACCAAAAACACGTAGTTGAAGACTTGATTTTGCAAGCTTAAAATTGTAACCAACTACAGATGTTTATATTTACCACGTAAAAAAAAAAACTACAGGTGATTATAAAAAGTGACAAAACATAGTTGTTTTCTGTGCCGCTTTACCTAACATGTATTTTCTACGTCTGAAGAACTGAAATATTCTAAAATTCGAAAAAAAGACCATTTTTGTGCTCTTGAAAATGGACACCAAACAGCCTACGTTATAAAAAAATAATGCAGCAATCCCTTATTTTCATATTTTTTGATTTTATATTGAATGGTCTTAAAACATTACTAGCATTATTTCTTAAAAGGCACCTATTTTACCATCTTATTTCAGCCATTAATTTGCATTTTCTAGTACGTTGCAGTTGTCACATTTTAAATGTCACTTTTCTTTTTCAACTTCTCTCACGTAGGTACGCTAAACAAATAATGTCTTTTTACCAGTCTGTGGTAATGTGCGTAAAACGTATCTATAACTGAGATGTCTTGAAACAGTGGTTCTTATTACTGACTGTATAGTTTATTTTATGTGACACCTCTATATCAATTTAACTTTGGGATTTTTCGCATCTCCATGGAAGATACCCGCTGAATACTTGAAAACACGACCAGCAATTCATCTATTCTGTTAACGTTTCCCTAATTCATATCGTGTATCAATAATAATAATGCATTTTATTATTTTTCATTTGGAAGCTAAAAGTAGTTGCTTAAAGCTATGATTTTATTTTGTAACTCAGGTGGTTATAAGATACTGTGACGTATCCCTCTAAATATCTCTCCTCTTCAGTTCTTATGTAAATTTAATTACTTCTTGGTTAAACGTTTTATCACCGAACGACACAGTACTTACTGGAGCGAACAGCTTTTGATGTTTGGCAGCACTGACAGTCAGTCAGAGCAAAAAAAACAAGTTAGTAAAATCATGCAATGCAGTGATTATAATACGCTTTCCAACATTACAGAAATCGTTACTCAAGTTATCACTCAAGTTATGAGAATAATGTCTGTGGAATAAATCTCAGTCCTGTGCCCTGACCTTTGATCCCATTTCGATGATATTCAACAGAACCGGCTTGGTGTATACCTCCGAAATAACATGATAAAGTTTTGTCGCAATCGAAGCATTTTTATGTAAGTTATGATGCATAAGGGCTATGGAATGCATCCCGCTCCTGTGTCCTAACCTTTGACCCCGTTTCGCCCATTTTCAATAAAGTTTGTCGCCAGGTGGTCACATACTAAAATTTCACATACTAAAATTTCATCGAAATCGAACCTTTTTTACGTTAGTTATGGCGCATAATAGCAGTGGAATGGATCCCTCTCCTATGTACTGACCTTTGACCCCATTTCGTTCACTTTAAATAGGGTTCCTTCCCAGGTGATCCCCTACCAGATACTAAAATCTCATCGAAATCGAACGGTTGTTACACGAGTTATCGTGCTGACGGGCATACGCACACAACGCGTGACGTAATGAGGCAGATGGGAATCGCGACCATCTGCCCGCCGCAAGAGTGCGACGTCATAAATCTTTAAAAGGATCCACACACAACGCGTGACGTAAAGAGACAGATGGCGTGACCGCGCGCCACATTCTGAAACGCGAGTTGTGACGTCATGAGATTTCTAAGTATTGGTAACATTAATGGAACAACGTCATCACTAAAAACGTTATAATTCGGAGTGGTTATTTAACCCACTAAACGAATTCTTCTAAAGTCGAGATCAAGCTAAATCGATTTCTAGTACCAGAAAACGGTAGGTTAACGACTTTCATCAAAATTCTTAGAGCCGTTTTCAAAATAAAATGTACATATAAGAATTGCTACTTTAAGGTGGACGTCAAGTAACTTTGCTTCCTATACTTCCAATGGAAAAACTTTTGTACACATTTTCTTCACAATTAATGCGTTCCCAAGGATGAAAATTTGAACATGGATTAAAATATCTTCATTTTATAACTTGCAATACTTGATATTTTCTAAAACATAACCATAATTATGCAATTCAACATTTGTCTACTGACGTCATGAAAATACAGGTTGCGCCATCTTTTTTCTGGATAATTAATGCGTTTACAAGGATGAAAATTTGAACATCGATTCAAATAGCTTCATTTCATAACTTGGAATACTTAATATTTTCTAAACCATTACCGTAATTATTCAATCCAACAATTTTTTGTCCACTGACGTCATCAAAGTACAGGTCGCGCCATCTTTTCTCTGAACACCACCAAAGGAAAAGTTATTGATTTTTAATATAATTATGGTTGTTTTAGAAAATATTAAGTTTTCCAAGTTATAATATGAAGTTATTTTAATCGATGCTCAAATTTTCATCCTTGGGAACACATTAATTGTGAAGGAAATGTGTACAAAAGATTTTCCATTGGAAGTATAGGAAGCAAAATTACTTGACGTCCACCTTAATATGGAATAAGGACAATGGAATGGATCGCAATCCTATGTCCTGACCTTTGACCACATTTCGTCCATTTTCAATAGGGTTCGTCCCCAGGTGGTCCCCTACTACATACTGAAATTTCATCTAAATCGAACCATTTTTACGCACGTTATGACGCATAAGAGCAATGGAATGCATCCTGATTTTATGCCCTGATCTTTGACCCCACTTCACTCATTTTGAATAGGGTTTCTCCCCAGGTAGGCTCCTACCACATAGTAAACTTTCATTGAAATCGAATCATATTTACGCAAGTTATGACGCATAAGGGTAATGGAATGATCCCGCTCCTACGTCGTGATCTTTGACCCCATTTGTCCCATTTTCAATAGGGTTCGTTCCCGGGTGGTTCCCTACAACATACTAAAATTTCATCGAAATCGACCAATTTTTACGCCAGTTATCGTGCGGACAGACAGACAGACAGAAGGACGGACGGACGGACAGACAAAGCTGGAGCATATACGCATCTTCAACGGCTGGAAAGCGTAAAAAATGACATTGAAAGCATGACACATTACTTTCTTGAACAGCTTTTACTGTTTTGGAACACAGTGAGTCAGAGTAAATTGAAAAAATGCCACATTATCTCCCCGAACAGCTTTTATAATTTGGCTACACTGACAGTGAGACAGAGCAAATTAAAAAAAATTGCCACATTACTTCCCCGAACAGCTTTTACAATTTGGCAACACTCGCAGTGAGCCGGAGCAAAAAAGATGGCAGCATTGAAAGAATGACACATTACTTACCTGAAGAACTTTTACTGGCCGCCCCGGTGGCGCAGTGGTCTAAGGCACTGGCCTCTGATCATTCGTCCGAACGGGGTCCGGGTTCGAATCCCGGTGAGGCATGGATGTTGTGTTTGTCTTACGGCACTGGGAGAGAGCCAGTGCCGAACATCCAGGCGACTGCTTATAGCCCATTGAGTTGCTCACAACATCCGGGCGACTGCTTATAGCCCATTGAGTTGCTCACGGTGGTCGTTAAACCTCCAATCAAAAAAAAAAAAAAAAAACTTTTACTGTTTGGCAATTCTGACAGTCTGAGCAAAATGGAATGCCAACATTGAACGAATGACACATTACTTCCCTGAAGAGCTTTAACTGTTTGGTAGCACTGACAGTGAGTCAACAAAATAAAATGAAAACATTTAAAGAATGACATTTTATTTCCCCAAGCAGCTTTTACTAGTTGGCAACACTGACAGTGAGTCAGCTAACTAATATAACATCGAATGAACAATACATTGGCCGCCCCGGTGGCGCAGTGGTCTAAGGCGCTGGCCTATGATCATTCGTCCGTAAGGGGTCCGGGTTCGAATCCCGTTCAGGCATGGATGTTGTGTTTGTCTTACGGCACTGGCTTCCCTGGAACCAGTGACCCTAAATTAGGGACGGGCGACTGCTTATAGCCCATTGAGTTGCTCACGGTGGTCGTTAAACCTCCAATCAAAAAAAAAAAGAACAATACATTATTTTCCTGAAGAGCTTTTTTACGCTTTCCAACCGTAGGTTGAAGAAGCGTATATGCTCCAGCTTTGTCCGTCCGTCCGTCCGTCCGCCTGCACGCACGATAACTGGCGTAAAAATGGTTCGATTTCGATGAAATTTTAGTATGTGGTAGGGGACCACCTGGGGACGAACCCTATTGAAAATGGGACAAATGGGTTGTCTGCAGTCTTTGTATGTCTTCTTCAGTTAAGGTCCACGTCTCTGCACCATACGTAACCACTGGAAGGATGCATTGATCAAACACTTTTCTTTTAAGACATGATGGCATATTGCTCTTGAAAATTATGCTGTTTCTTCCAAAAGCTCTCCAGGCAAGTTTTGTACGCCGATTAATTTCTTCATCAATGTGACCCTCACTTGATATCTGCTGTCCAAGATAAACATACGTATCTGTTATGTCCAGTTTTTCTCCATCAATCGAAAAATCTTCATTTCTTGTAAAAGCATTGTACATCAGTTTTGTCTTCTGAAAGTTCATTTTTAATCCCACTTCTTTACTCTTGTCAGCAAGTTTTCTGGATCATACTCTGCAGCTCTGATGGGGTAGTTACAAAAATGACTACGTCATCAGCAAAACGAAGGTGGGTTAGATAATCTACATTAATCTTTATCCCTTTGTTTTCCCAGTTCAGTGATTGAAAGACATTTTCCAATGAGGCATTAAAGAGCTTCGGAGATATGGTGTCACCTTCTCTCACTCCCTTTCCGATTTTTATGTGTGTTGTATTTTCAAACAGCCGAATCTTTGCATTTTCATAGATGTTATTAATAATATTAATGTATGCATCTTCAATACCGCAGGATTTCAGAGCCATTGTAACTGCTGATGGTTTCACCGAATCAAATGCTTTTTCATAATCGATAAAAGCCATGCACAATGGAAGTTCATATTCCCTCGCTCTTTCAATTAGTTCTCTCAGTACGTGGATATGATCTATTGTGCTGTAGCCACTCCTGAATCCAGCTTGTTCTCTCGGTTAAGCCATGTCCAGTGTTACCTTCAAGCGGTGTGAAAGAACTTTAATGAAGATTTTATAAACCACTGAGAGGAGGCTGATAGGTCTGTAGTTCTTGAGATCCTCAATGTCACCTTTTTTTATGTAGCAGGATCATTGTAGCGTTGTTCCAATCCTCAGGAATCTTCCCTTCATTAAGGCATCGAGTGAAAATTTGGGAGAGTACTGTTTCAATATCTCCACTTGCTTCTTGTATGATGTCAGCAGTAATTCCATCTTCTCCTGGAGCTTTCCCCCGCTTCATGTTCTTGATTGCACGAGCAACTTCTGCTGGGAGGACTGGAAGAACTCTGGTACCTTTCATGGTGTCTGGAGTATATGTATCATCCCTTTCATATAATTTGGAGTAGAAATCTTTCACTGTTGTCAAAATTTCGCCTCTATTTCTTGTTACAGAACCATCTTCTTTTCTCAGTGCCATAATCTGTTTTCTTCCCTTACTGAGATGTCCCTTTGCTATCTTTAGGCTTTGGTTGTTTTCAATTGCTTTCCTCACTAGTTCACAGTTGAATTCCCTTACGTCTTCAGTGATACGTTTTCGTACTGTCTTGCATAGCTCTCTATATTCCACTTTGGAAGTCACATCTTTAGTTGTCCTCATCTCTCTTCTTTTTTGCATCAACATTTTGGTTTTTCCTGATAATTTGTTCACATGCAACTTGTTCTTAGACCCAGCTAATTTTGTTGCTGTTTCCATAAGAGCTTTGGTTACTTTTCTGTTAACTTCCGAAATATCCACTCCTTCCGATGTTAGGCCTTCTAAAGCAGAGAATCTGTTCTTCAGTTCCAACTTGAAAGTATTATGGTGTTTTTTAAGGTTGGTTATGTCAATACATTTTGTTTGTCTTATGAGCTTGCCACGTTCGAGTTTAGTGTTGAGGTGCATCTTACATCTCACCAATCTATGGTCACTACCTGTGTTGAACTTGTTCAGCACCCTGCAGTCTTCGATGACGGATTTTTTGTTATCCATAATAAAATCAATTTCACTTGTCGTCCCATTTGGATGTCTCCATGTCCATTTCCTGTGTGGCTTTTTCTTGAAAAAGGAGTTCAAGATGAAAACCCCTTCTGCCTCTGCAAACTCAACGAGAGTATTACCACGCTGGTTTCTGTTGCTGTGACCGAATTTACCTACTGAAGTTTCATTCTGTTGCCGTTGCCCTATTTTTGCATTGAAATCTCCCATAATTATCTTAAAGTGCTGCTTACCTTTATTATTTAGATGACGAATTTCCTCATAAAATTCTTCAATTTCTTCCTCAGGATGACTTGTGGTGGGTGCATAAGTTTGAATAATCTGAGCCTGGTATCTTCTCGAGAGTTGGATAACGAGTCTTGCAGCTCTGTCAGACGAACTTTCAACTTCTACCACTTTATCCTTCAGTTTCTTGTTTATTATAAATCCAACACCACTAGTTCTGCCAGTATCTGCCCCACGATAGTAGAAGAGATGTCCACTTTTCAGTTCAATGAGATCTTCTCCTTTTCTCCTTAATTCACTTAGCCCGACGATGTCCCACTTGATCCTTTGTAGTTCCTGTTCCAATTCAAGAAGCCTTGAATCAGAAGATAGGGAGCGTCCATTATACGTAGCCAAGGTCAGCATCAAATGGCAGCCTAATCCGGTCCTCCGGGGATTCTTAGCACCCTCTGCCTTCATGTCGCACTGGCAGCTGCCTTGGCCAGGTACATTCCAGCTGCCGGAGACTGAGGGCCAAGATTTAAGTTGTAGAGTCATTTTGGAGGTGTTTGGTCATAACTCACCACGCTGGCCAAGCGGGTTTGGTGAGTGTAAGATAGCATTTCCTCTGATCCCGATGGTACAGTTATACCGCTATTGGCGGTCGTCAGAGCCCCTTTAGTGGGAACAGGATGCACCACGAGAAGGCGGGGTTGACATTTGTCAAGGAGAGGCTGTGATGTTACGCATCACCTGACCTTACATCCCTTTATTGTATATATAAATATATATACAATAAAAATATATATATTGTATATATATTTGTATATACAATAAAATCTTTAAAAAAATATTTGTATAAATCTTTAAATATATTTATATATTTAAGATTTATACAAATGTATTTAATATATATATATATTAAATATATTTGTTTAAATCTCAAATGCAATTTTATTCCTTTTTATGAAATTACGCTGCCATGCGGAGAAAATGAAATAAAACACGACATGATACCTACGTAACAGAACAAACGTCACCTACAGTTGTTCGAGCACGTGCGTATTGCCACAGATGAAGTCGTTTGTCTCACTAACTTTATTTTATTTTCCTGTATTTCTCCTTAATTTTACGTATTGTGTGATAGCGGTGAGCTTAGTTCTGATTTCGGCCACCGGATATAAGCACATGGCGTTGCAAGTACTGAATGACGTCAGAGATGTAGGTTTTATCGCATATTTTTAAAGCGATAAAACCTACATCTCTCTCCTTCGATAAGGGGATCAACCGAAATTTGAAATGCAAATTCCTGAAGCTAAATTTGGATAAGAAAAGTCGTAGAATGCATTAAAAAAGCAAGACATTTGATTGACGAGTTTCGTTTCTTAAATAAAACATAGGAGAAACTGACAGAAAAAAAATATCTAGTGATTTTGTTTTTTAGGATTGAAGGTTTAGCGACCACCGTGAGCAACTCAATGGGCTATAAGCAGTCGCCCGTCCCTAATTTAGAGTCGCTGGTTCCAGGGAAGGGAGAGAACCAGTGCCGTAAGACAAACACAACATCCATGCCTCATCGGAATTTGAACCCAGACCCTTCTCGGACGAATGGTCATAAGTAAAGCCCGGTAGTTGAGGCAGTAAAAATGCTAAAAATAGGCAGGCAAATAAGCGAAATAAAGCGTCAAAATAGGCATCAAAAATAGGCATTTATAGAAGTGGTCGAAAAATTCTGAATCATATACACGTGTTAAGCTGAATTGGCAAAATCATTTATCAGATTATCACTTATTTATATTTGCGGTTACACATAAATACTAGGTTTTTTTTTTTAAATGTTCGAACGTTAAACTCTGCCTTCTGTCACTTAGGATATGTTTTAGAAGCGAAAATGATCTTTCAACTTCTACGGAGGTAATGGGAGCGTATTTGAAACATGAGGCAGCTGTAGGATACATTTCAATAGAAGTTGAACTTTCACCTTGGAGTATTTCAGCGATGACTTTGATTTTCTCCAAGTCATTATTTGCTGAAAAAACTCGTTGACATTTTTCACTCACGATTTGACACTTTCTCCCGGGAACACATTTAATTGTACTAACTACATCATTTAATATTTTCAAGGCATTCACTAACGTTTCGTTCCTTTTTTCCAGCAAAGTAATCATATCGGGCAACTGTGAATAGTGTGCTTGAATAAAAGTTAAATCGTTACGAATGGAATCTTTAGCGAGTATCTGTTGAGCATTGCGTATTGCGCAGGATTCATCCTCTTGAAAACTGTTAACAATTTCAGCAATCTTGTTCAAATTATTTGCGTAATATACAGCGGCTGATATCCATGTTACCCATCTTGTCAAAATCGGTTTAGGCGGTTAAGCAAGATTTGGTTCCATCTCTTTGAATAAGTGAACTCGATGAGGAGCTTTAAGGAAAATTTCCTTCACATTATTCACTAACGCATCAATATCCGGAAATAACCCACGTACTTCCTCCGCTACTCTGTGGAGATCATGAACCAAACAAGTTAAATGAAGCATTTTTTGGAAAGAGAACTTTCAGGCTGTGGGCAGCCTTTTTCATATAAGGAGCTGCGTTTGTTAAAAACAATAGTACATTTTCATACTTTATTCCGCCAGGCCGAAGAAGAGCTAATGAAGAGGCAAAAAGCTGAGAAATCGTGCTACTATTTGTTTTTGGAAGTTGTTCTGATGTAAGTAAGTTAGATAGTTGAGGGCTGAGCAGGTTCCATTGTACCTATAACATTTGCCACATACCTTCCCGTGGCGTCTGTTGTCTCATCGATACTGATCCAGATATTTTTATCCCCGACATCTTCTCGTATTTCTTTCATTATACCGGCGTAGCAGGAATCGAAGTATGTTTTCCGCAAAGTTCACTGTAAAAAAATTTCCGTGAATTAACGTAAAATCTTATGGCACAGTTGCCAAAATAATTCCGTTCCGTTAATAAAAATTCTGTTTTTTTTACAAAACTTCCGTTTTATAATATTATGTTTTTCCACAAAATATTTCCGTTTTCTGACAGAATTATTACGTTTATTTACAAAAACAGTTTTATAACATTCTGTCTTTTCACAAAGTATTTACGTTTTCTGACAGAATTATTACGTTTTTTTACAAAAACCGTTTTGTGCTATTCAGTATTTTCACAAAATATTTGTGTTTTCTTACAAAATAATTACGTTATTTTACAAAACCTGTTTTATACCATTCCGCATTTTCACAAAATATTTCTGTTTTCGGACAGAATCATTACGTTTTTTTCACAAAATTTGTTTTGTAACATTTGGTGTTTTGATAGAATTATTATGTTTATTTACAAAAACTGTTTTATAACGTAATGTTTTTTCACAAAATATTTGCGTTTTCTGACAGTTACTATGTATATTTACAAATATTATGTTTTATATTTTATCCAATTATTTATTCCCTGGGCATAATTCTTTACATAGAAACGTTATGTTTAATAACGTTTTCCCACAAATTATTTCTTTCTGATAGAATTATAAATTTAATTACGAAACTTTTATATTATTTCACTTTTCCGTAAAATAATGATGTTTTCTGACAGATTAGGTCTGGTCTTCAAATTTTTTTTAAATATTCTGTTTCCTAATAAAATATGTATTCAGATAATGTTTTTTTTCATAAATTTTAATTTCTAAATATCATTTTTGTGATATTTAGGTTTTCTTTTAATTACATTGTTTTTTACATAATTTCTTTGCACACATTATGGTCGAAACGAGTATCATATAATATTGTATGTAAGAAAACACCCAAAAACATTTCGCATGGAACATGCATTTACACAGAACCAGGCAAAATATAAGGTGTGAAAACTAAATAGGCAAAGTACCTCAATAATATTTTATTTCTATAAACTGTTTATGTAAGTAGTATTTGTTTTCAGCAGGCAAATTTTGTTTTGTACAATGTTTTGGTTTATACTTACCACACATATTTTTTTTTATACTCACCACAAAATTTTTCCTTTGTAATTAATATTTTAGTCAGTTCTGTTTATGTAAATAGTATTTACATTTCTGGCAACAAAACGTCCTACAGGAATTCTTATTTAAAAAGAACTGGCAGGTTTTTTCACACAATATTTTTTTTGTTAGAAGATCTGTTTTATAACACCGTTGTTTACAAATAGTTTTTGCAGGAATATTTCAGATTTTCATTTTTAGAAACCACCTTATACAAACAGTACAAATACCACATGTTAATGGTCAATGTGTTCTGTTTACGAAATGACAGTATGATCAATAGCAGATCTGTACTTTTTTCTTGTTGCCGTCACTCATATGTTTAGTATCTTTTAGCACCAGCTTATGTGTACAAAATTTTTTGTCATTGTTTCAGCAGAATTTTTGGAAGAATATTGTAGAATTAAAAAAAAAAAAAAAAAAAAAAAACTGCCTGTTCTTAACACTTCAATGAATGGCTTTTGGGTTTTCTTCTGAATCTATGTTCCAAGTTATAAACATGGCTGTTGTATAAATCAACTTGTAATTTTAATGGAATGAAAAGATTTCATAGGAGTAGAAATCGGTCATGGCAACTATGTAAGCATAAAAAAAAAAAAAAAAAAAAAAACTTCAAGTGTTTTGGTAGGAATTTAATGTTCCAGAGTTTTATTTTCCTGCACAGTAAAATGCTAGGACACAACAATAATAAACAAATGAAACATTAATTACAAATTGTAATTACCCACAGCTCGCTGTTTTCAAAGATGTTGTTAGCCAGCTAACATTTCTTAGGTATATTTGAATTTCTCCAAAACCACCAGATTATTCAAAGCTAGCTGGTATGATTAACAGCTTGTATCAAGCTGAAAGCTCTGTAAATGCCTACATGTGTTTACACTAAGACTAGAAATTACCATTGCTTATAAACAGGAAAGATAAATGTAGATACATTTTGTAATTGTGATTTTCAACACTACATCTGTTAATGCTACTGTATCATATAGGAGTGCTAGCATTTTCCTTGCATTACTAGTAGTTAGAAAAAAAAAGATCAAAGCTAATTACTGCAGTTTTCATAGAATATTAATGAGATTTGACCATTAACATAAAGATGGATGATTTTAGAGGAGCATTATCGTGCTCTTTTAAACCTTCAGTATTAACATTAACGTCTGTCATGATATTTGTTCTATAATTATTCTTATACCAAAATGCAAATACGTATGTCAGATTTCAAAGATTCAGCAAACTACATTTAATGATATGTGCCCCACTTTATTTCCGATTATGTACAGAAAAAAAAAAAAATGCTTCAATTTCATTTCTAAAACTGGACCAAATTTGAAAAATTGTTTCAACAATGTTTTTATCTTTTCTTCAAGTTGCAACACCCTAGGTGCTATTGCAGGCTGCTGCACCTTCTTTTTGGAACTTTCGTTCTCCTCCGAGGGTTTATGTTTGCAAAGCACCCTGAAAAACAGAAAATGCAAAGAATTAGTATTAAACACATAGCATTAAATTTTGTGCAAAGTAGGGTAATGATACGTATAACTGTTGTGTACATTTGGTTAAACATTAAAATCATTAATATTCTTGATGATTATGAAATTGCAATATCATATCTCAAAATATATGTATGCACCAAAGAAAACTTAGTAAGGCTCGTGATGATAATGGATAAACAAATTTAAATAAATAAATTACGCTGCCGCGATATCCCCCAAAACAAAAATAGACTAGTTTGTTTAAAAAAAAAAAAAATGACCTGCCAATGGGATTGTATGAGATGTCACTAAACAAAACACAAAAATTGCACATATTATCCTAGAATCACTGAACACAAGAGCAAATGTGACTCAGAAATTGGATGAGAAAGCTGACCAGCTGTATTTATTTATTTGCAGCTGAGGCCTCTTGCCTGGCTGAAAAGAACTTTTTTTGTTTCACAGAATTTCTTTAACAGACGAATTTGAGCATTAATTTTAACACATCACACCCGAGAAGGCCAAAAGAGGTTTACACCCAAGTGAACTTTGAAGGGACTCATATTTCACAAGCTACACCATTGATTAGTTCCTTCACTTAATTTACATTCATTTTGGAAATATTTTTCACCGAAATAAATTATCACAAAAGCATGGGATAACTACTCTTTTCACAACTACCAAATTTACACCAATATACCAAAATTATATAGAATTGCCTTGTAATTATTCACTCATATTTATTAACAGGCTTTGAAGACAATCACATTTCTAACCCCCACCTCCCCAGCTTGAATATACCACTCCATCCACATGAATACATCACACATCTTTACACTTTGGCCAATAAGAAAAAAATAACAGATACAGAATTTTTGAAAGACAGTAATGCATTACATTACCTCTTCTTCTAGCTTTGCAAATTTCTAAATTTTCTACCCCAAATCCTCTTAACATAAGTACCTTCTCTTTCTCTATTTCAACATTTTGATTTAAAACTCCAATTTAAAAATTTAGCATACCCTTTCGGGGCATCTGATGGGTCAAACAGAAAAGAACATTCTTAGCAATTCCCCTTTCATTCTTCCTTCACAAAGACATACAAAAAATAGGAAAAAAAAAATGTATTCAACACTTGCTCAACATCAGAAACTCATTGACTTGGATTTTTTTTTCTTTTATCAGGCAAAATGTATCATGTTTCATATCTGAAACAATCATTTGATGTTTCTGAATATTTCTGTTTCACGCGTTATGTTCTGTGAAGGTTCAACTGGCTGATACGTAGCGTCCGACAGTGAAAATTATTTGTGTCAATTGATCATTATAGTTAAAAAATACATATTAATGCTTACCACTTGAGAATTACCCCGCTTTCCTTCATTGTCAGCGAAGGAAAGCGGGGTAGTTCGCAAGTGGTAAGCATTAATACGCTTAATATGTATTTTTTAATTATAATGGTCAATTGACACACAAATAATTTTCACAGTCGGACACTACGTATCCAGCCAGTCAAACTTTCATAGGACATAACGCGTGAAACAGAAATATTCAGAAACATCAAATGATTGTTTCAGATACTATATATGTTCCACGTATAATGGCATGATTTGGTTAATACCATAATGTGCAACTAGAAAGTATCATGTTTCATCAGAATTATAAAATAGCAATCAAACACTTTCTATTTGGAATTTCCGCTTCCTGCTCTTATCTTTTTCTGCATATGGAGATGGGCCTTCATTGTTTATGAAGAATTTTGATGGCCAAAGGAAAAAAGGAAATATTTAAGGTTTTACCTTTCTGGTGCACTCAACTCATCGGTGAGGGTGGAGAAGTCATGTTGAAAACCGTCCAAGAAGACGTCAAGGAAAATGGGATGTCATTAGACCTCAGAACAATGATGCACAACCTATGTCTCAGGACGGGTGTAGCGTTGGCCCGCCATCACGACACTACCAAAACTAAATTTTTCGTAATCGTACGCCAAATTATTTGCTTCCATGCTGAACGCTGAAGTTCAAACCTGCACATGTGCGGCGTAATGGTTCGGAGAATGGCCAGTCCAGCGCTGATGCTCCTTTTGTTTACTTTGTTCCCATTGGCTGCTGATCTTCTAGCAGTGCTTGTTTGTTCTCGGTCGACACTAAAGTGGATGGCGTACAGGTATTGTGACGTAACATCATTCGTTCCACTGATTCCACATTAACTGGTACTCCGTGTTATGGTGACTTGCACTTTTGAGTGAAGCCTTTCCCTCTGCTTTTCCAGTTAGTATGGATAAATGCTGATGGTTTTCTTTACTGAAATACCTTTTCTGATGATTGATTTCTTGCAACAACCACCTTAACCCCACCCCACCCCCCACGCAGTCTATTTTGAATTTAAACCACTTTTTTAGCTTCCCACGTCACTCGAACGCATGTGGTTTCTACTTTTATTTTGTGCGCTGTTTGGACTTTTTTTTCTTTAGAGAAAAATGCATGCTTCTCTTATAATCTAATTTTATTTCTATCAGAACCAAATTTTGTCTCCTTGTTCTGGATTTTTCCAGAGGGGCGGAGCAAACTTCCTCCAGTTCTTGCTGTTTCATGCATTTACAGCTTTTCGCTACTGTCTTTATTTTTAAGGCTATTTTGCTTTGGGTGTTGGTGGTTTTTATTTTTGTAGCCTTTTATATCTGAGAAAAGTCCCTCAATTCACTGTTTAATTTACTTCTGGAGCACATAGATTTTTATTTAGTGCATCTGCATCATTTTGCATAGAAATGCAGAATTTATCGAAAATTACTGAAATGAAAATCTTTTTGGTGCTTGTGTATGTTTAAAGACCAGGAATATGCTGTCCAATTTAATTAATTCTAAATAAATTAGTGTGCAATTCCTAGCAAAAATAGTTTTTCAGCATGAGTTTGTGCGAAAAATCCAGATTTTGCTCGAGTTTTCTAAGCTTTGAAAAGAGCTAAGAAAAGCACTTTTATTGGGGAGTTTAAACTCCTCTAAAGGCAGAGAAACCTACTTATTAAGGCAGCATACCTATTTTATAAATTTATCCTTCCGTAGTGCAATGGAGGAAAGACTTCTTGAGAACCTAGCACTTTTTATAGCAAAGCTTACCCACTGTACTTAGGCAACAGTTGACCTTTTAACTCGCCTCTTCAATTAATATTCAAAGAGAACAATCTTTATTATTCTAAGTGCAATGATAGAAAGGGCAGAGGACCCACTTTTTGCCGAAGCACGATGGGCGACCTTCCTTTTTAATCTAAAAGCCTGCTGAAATATTATAATTACTAAACATCCACGAAGATTCCAAGTTCTGATGTCTCCTGACTTCAAGAGCTTCGCGAGCTGCGAACTGAACGAATAGCAGTTCCGAATGATGTGATGCCATGCTGTCTGGACCGGAGGAAGTCGTATTTGATCGAGCCTTAATGTGCGGCACTGCTGTCGCGCGTGATGTCATAGCAGGGTTCTTAACATTTCAAACAAAACAGTATTGCTCGTATGTGTGAACCTTGTTTTTGACGAAGTTTACACATTCATTCGTTTATCATCTAGTATTATTAAAAAGCAAGTTCACAAACAGTTTGTTATGTTGTTATCTTCATAGATTATTAATCAAAAGTTCATAAAAGGCAAGTTTTTTTGTTTCAATTCATAGGCTTCCAACATAATTCATGCATTCGTTTCTTAACAGGTTTATATATCAACTACATTTTAAACTAGGAGTTGTAAATAATAAGTTAGGTTTTTGCATCTAAACATAGTTATTCCAGTTTTAATATCTACAGACCAAGCCACAAGTCTGGGTGGGCTTTCATTAGAGCACCGAGAGATTTGTTACTCAGTGTTCCATGCAAATTTGCTTTAAACCTTTTGTTTCATTTGATACGTATTTAAGGTTAAGCAGCTATAACTTTTGGAAAAGTGTTTGATATTCCACACCTATCCCCCAACCGACAGACGAATTCATGTCATTGGGTTATTTGTATTTGGTAGTTTGTTTTTTGGGAAGTGTTTCACATGACTTTACTGTTTTTGTATCAGTTTATATTTCAGCGTTGGAGGGTTTTTTTTTTTTTTTTGTGTCGTCTCCACGGTAAGCAGAGTGATCAGGAACAATGCTCGCTGAAAGGATTATGACTTATGACAGCATTCCCTCTTGGCTTGCTGTATGGGCCGAATTCAGGGAAACATTTACTATTAGGGAGACAGTACTGAATTTATGGGGGAGAGGGTGGACCTCAAGCAACTTTTTCTTGTGCTATTTTACTTAATTTCTTTTCCATTAATGCTTAAAAAAAAAAAAAAATTGACCTATGAATTTCCCCTTCCAACACATTTTTATTTGTACACCTGGCAGACAACTGGATTTCTTATTTGCAAGCCCAGACCAATAACTTTGATAACCATTTTATCTTGTCAATGACATTTTGCAAGTACTAATAATGATAAAATTAAAGTAACATTGAAATTTTATTTTTTAATGGAGTCTGTGGTACTGGAAAAGCTGTAAAAAAATTCAAGTGGGTTTATTTACCTTTATTAATGCAATGTAAAATAAATAACTGTTGTGGAGGGAAGTGGAAATTTTTAACTTCTACTTAATTTGCTTTTTGGTTAGGAATTCTTGCCCTGTGGCTACAAGAATAAAAACAGGAGATTTTCCTTACAAGTGCTGCCATTTCTGAGGCACATTTATAGCTGAGAATACAAAGTGGAAATATGTTTTGCATGACTAACACTAAAAATTTTCAAAACCAATGTTTCCTCCACAACAATTTTAAAATTTATGTTTTATCAATTATTAGTGGAGGTACCCAGCATTGTCCAGGATAGACAAAGTTTGTTTTTGAGCACTTCAAAATTATTCACCATGCTGAATCACAAAGCAGTACTTTATTTGCACCTGCCGTTCAGACAACACCTTATCACAATTTATAATGGCCGTTCTGAGCCCTAAAAACTCAAAATAGCAAACATGTACAATACACTTCGTGCACATCGCTTTCAGCTTTCTAGTGTAGATAAGGCACTTTCTAGCAAATCGCTTAGAAAACCATCAAGAATGATGCATAACCATTTGGACTCTTTCCCGTATGCCTGTACCACGGACACTTGCGAGCAGTGAGGCGCCACCTGATGACTGTTGCTCTGACATGGAGCAATACTTCAGCAGCCAACTTTCACCCAGTCTATAGAGGGCCTCATAAAAACACATTTGACCCCTTAGGGATGGAATTTCTAAAAATCGTCCCACCTGTTTTTTAATCTGGGTGATGAAGAGTTTGTATGCTAATTTTGGTGTAAATCCATCAAACCGCTTATGAACATATGCAGAACAAACATATTGTTTATCTACATTTTATCGTTGATGTCTTTCGGAAGCAAGTAGCCCAATGCCCCAGTGGCGGACTTAAAACTTTGGAAAAGAAGAACTATTGCATGCATGAACAAACTCACCTTGAATAATGGTTTCATTAGATGAACAAAACTATTATTTAATAAAATAACATAATAGGAGCACTATACACATAACATATTGAGGGTTCATTTCTTTTTAAAGCTTGCATTATTGCAACTGCTGATGAACAACTTACGTTCGGTTGCCACTTAGCGTATAATTTTTTTTTTTTTTTATTTGAGGTTTAACGACCACCGCGAGCAACTCAATGGGCTATAAGCAGTCGCCCTGTTCCTAATTTAGGATAACTGGTTCCAGGGAAGGGAGAGAGCCAGTGCCGTAAGACAAACACAACATCCATGCCTCACTGGGATTCGAACCCGGACCCCTTTCAGATGAATGATCAGAGGCCATCACCTTAGACCACTGCGCACCGGGGCGGCTGTATAGAGTTCATATGATGAACCATGCACTCGACGCAAAGAGAATTTCAAAACAATTCTTCTCTTCCTCTCATGTGTGGACTTTTTTTAACTTTTCGACTACTGCGAAGTGCGCAGTATCTTTCCTTGTGTTTCCAACAAAACATACTTTAACTTTTATATATATAGAAATAAATAATTTCAGAGAATAACATGTGTTTTTGAATTAGTAGTAGCATCACTTTTGAGAATATTTTTGTGTTGTAAAATTTAGAAAATTATTAAGTGTTGTGCAGGGGAAATCATACTTTTAAACATGTCTTTCTTATACTTCATAACATTTTGCAGCATTTTTTTCAACTGAAAAATATATTCAATCTCATACAATAAAAAGTTAAACAAGTAATTTTAAATTTAAATATTAATAAATATTGAACCTTTCACTGTATTACCTGTGCCCAGATCGACTCCATTTTCTAGTTTCTTCAGGTCATTAATAAGGGGATCAAATTAAATGTTTACCAAATTAAACTCTGAACACCTAGCACTGTACTCCAAAAAAATAAAAAAAATAATGAATATCAAAAGTACTTTTGAGATACTAAATGATGATAGATCAAAAAACTAAATTTGAGTCACTAAAATAATAATGGTATCTACTGTTTTAGTAATGCCTGTATTTTAAATACTATTGCTATAACGAATTTAGTAAATGTTTACCAAATGTGTAACACTAAATTTACACGACAATGCTGAAAAAAAGAAAGTTTTTGTGGTTGCAATAAACACTTTGTCAAAATAAAAAAATAAAAAATATTACATCAAATTATTATTTAGCTAGCATACACTGAAGAGCAATTGAATTAGAGATACCTGTCTAGTAACGTGTAGTACCACCTTTCGACCTGATGACTGCGGCGATTCGTCTCGGCATGGACTCGACAAGACACCTGAAGCTTTGGGAAGCCATACAGATCCACGACTAGTGAACAAGCTCCCACAGTTCACGAAGATTTCATGATGGGGGAGGGGGGGTCAGAGCCTCGAACATCTCTCTCGATGGTATCCCAGATGTGCTCGATGGGATTTATGTCAGGTGACCTAGCTGGCCAAGGAAGCGAGGTCACGTCGGTGGAGTGTTCATCCAACCATTCGGATACAATTTGGGACCGATAGCATGATGCATTGTCTTGTTGCAGGATGAAGTCCCCAGCGGGATCTTGAAGACTCACAAATGGGAGCAAATGGTCGTCCAGGATATCCCAGTAACGTTGATCTGTGAGGGACGATGTCGCACGTACCAGGGGTTCCATTTCAGTCCACGTAAACAGTGCCCAGACGAGAATGCCACCCCCATAGCTTGAAGAGTACCCTGCTGGCAAGAAGGATCCATCGCTTCATGTGATTTGCACCGTACTCGTATTCTGCCATCCACATGTACTAACGTGATACTGCGTCGGACTCTTACTGATTTCCATCGCATCACTCCTTATATTGTCGGATCGTTGTATAAGTCATGTCATTTCCGTTTATAGGGCCACCCACAGCACCACATTTGCATAACGCCAGCTGTCTCGTCTCTAATCCAATTGCTCTTCGGTGTAATTATAAGCCCCGCCCCCAAACGAATTTCAGGTGGTGACGCATTGGAATGTGAAACTTCGGGCAATCCCTGGGAAACGTTCGATGAGTACAAGGAACAACATTTTAGCGAGTGGGAAGTAGAATTACCACAGGACAAGACTGATTGGCTGAATGGCACATGCAATAATTGCCCAAAGTATATCAGTGATTACGTTTGTAAACATTTAGTTGGGTTAGCAATTCGCCTGAAATATGTTGAACAACCTGCTGAAACAAAGAATGTACCAATCAGGGAAAAACGTAAAAGAGGACTGACAGTAAAATAAAAAAACCTTACTAATTCAATAATTTCTTATTTCACGTTTATTATGTGATTTTATTTTTAATAATTAGTGAGACTAATTTCTATATCATGATTATTATAATAAAACTTTAGCACATTAAAAGTTTAGTTTTCATTGTATTAGCTTAACACCTATAACTACAAGTATTTAGAGGTAACTGCAGGCAGGCATATGGGTATTACTACTCAGGGTTAGAATAAGATCTACTGGCCCAGTGGACCACTAGAATTGGCAAACCACTGGTCCACCAAAATGCCCACTGGTCTGTAAAAAAATAATGAAATTTTTTTTTATGACATTTACAATATATGTAGAAAATAATGTATCATTTCAATGGAATTATATCCAATATTTGTTTTTAAACCTGTCATTAGTTTGCAGCCTAAAAAAACCATACAGCAAGGTAAAAAAAACAACAGAAATTCATTTTTTAACTTGTGACAAATTTGAAAAAAAAAACTTCCTGGCCATCTGGGCCAGTAAAATCAATAGTTCAATGGTCTGATGGAAGTTTTACTGGCCAATGACGACCACTGGGTAATTCGAACGCTGCTACTGTTATTTTTTGGTCAGAAAAAGAACTTTAGATTTAGTCATGAATTATTAATTTTAATTTCAGTTCCAATATCATAAGAACAACATAATTATGATTACATTTTTCCCGTTTTAAAAGTATGTAGTCTTACGTTTGGTAAATATTATTTTGCTTACAAATGATAAAAGAGACTAACAAGTCAATATCAGGTTATTGATCTTAAATTAGATATCATCTAAAATTTGGTGAACATTTAGTATTTTTGGGAGACACAGTTTTTTACTGTCCAATAATTAAGAAAATGATGAGAAGTTAATATCTGGTTATCACTTTATCATTGTTACGTGGTCTAAAATTTGGTGAACATTTACTATTTTTGGGAAACAAAGTTTCTTTAGTGGTGAATAATATACAGTAACAAGTAAATATCTAGTAAACACTTTAAAGATTAAATATGGTCTAAAATTTGATGAACATTTATACTATTTTGGGGAAACGAAAGTATTTTTTTGTTGCATATGTGGCATGAATATTGCTTCATGCCCATAAAAATCAAAATCCACCTGTCTGCATAACAGAACTAATTGCATTAGTTCCATTTCTGATCTGAACCAAAGGATACATAAATTTCATGTGTAATACACTCCGATAATTTTATGCTTTTTTTTTTCCAAACCCCAGGGGGTTTGCTGTTTTCAAACTGTTCTGATACAGCAGAATTTTCAAATTTTCTGATTCATGAAAAAACCTAGCACCTTTGAAAATGGCCCCATCTGTGAAGTTTGATAAAACTCCTTCAGAACACAGAAGTGGAGATTTGATTTGCTTTTCTACAGAAGCATTTTGTATTAAAACTGCCAGACTTTTTAAGATTGGCACGCAGTAGAAAGTAATGTTTTATTATCACCATTTCTGCCTAAATCCATGGCAACAGGATGAACATAACTGAAATTTTGCTCAAAATATTTTTTCGTCAAATAGTCACAAGCAAACCTCTATTTGAGCACGCTTGATTCAGAAAATCGTGCTTTTGTTCTTTTTTGGAGAACTTCAGTAATCTGAAATTCATTAACTTGATTACTTTTTTGCAACAGACTGCTTATGAACTGCATAATATTCTCCTGATTTATTTCATGAATATTCAGCATTTCAGTAATGATCACATCGACAACAAAAGAAGGTAAATAAAATTTGGCCAGTAGCCTTAAACAAAACAAAGTAACTGATGTGTTCATGTCTAAGGCTGAAATTTTACTGTTTGTACTGCTACTCAGTTCATTTACATTCTCCTTATTTAGGTTACTCTCACTGTTAACATCTTCACAAGGTTGTAACGGTTCGTTGTTCTTGAATTTATCGGCTGTCAGAAACCTTGTTGTATGCTTTCGAGACAAGTGCAATTAAAATGTCGACTTGTTACTAAATTTACCAATGTGGTAAATGTGTAATTTAACGTCCTAAATTATTTAGTCGGGAAAAGTTTACTGTGTGGGGAGAGTGCGACATAAAATTTTGTAAGCATGCGAAATAATGGGGCAAGCTGCAAAAATACAGTAATTTAAAAGAATGTGAAAGAATTTCACCGAAGTATTTACCTGGAGTACGATGGTGTGTAGCAGTTGGTGAGGGAGGAGGCTTAAGCGATGTTAACGGCGACGACGTGAAGCTTCCGTGTTTTGATAGGGAGCAGAAGTTCGTAGTGAATGCCCAGAAGAATACAATTAAAGTAGAGTGTATTCTTCGGAAGAGTGTGATGCGTGCTGTAATCCGGCGCAAGAGGAAATAGTTCAAAAACTGTTTTTTTTTTAATTTTTTGAGAAAGAAATGTGCGGAATGTCATTATTAGTTTCACAATGTATCCGAATGGAAACAAATGAAGGAATGCAAATGTTTTCATGTACGACAGAAGTGTTGAGTAAGAACTTTTTGGTTCCGGTTGAATTTCAAGTTTTAGTTATGGTTTCAAAGATGTACAGGGGTAGTTGATTTCTTCAAGTACTTCATTTGTAGTTGTGCTCTTATTCCGTATAGTGTAGCTAATATTTTTGCGCCCTGAAACGGATATTTTTGAAAATAAAGGAGTTTCTTCAGTTTAGATATCATAGTATAGCAGGGAGGTCAAGAGTTTATTGTATTTTGCTGGATAATGAAATTTTAAGCCCTGACGAAATCTGAAATTAAGTATGGAGACTTTGGAAAGAGCCACTCACACCGTTGAAAAGCTACCAATACTGCAGTTTACAATGCTGTGTAAAGTCGACCTGTTTCCTTCAAGCGTATTCCTACAAGATGCTTCTATGACTGCCTACTGCGGAACCACTTTCTTCTGTAATCTTCCGCACATTACTTGCCCTTCTAAACGAAGCTTCTATTCACCGGACTCCACTTTCACCCCATCGTCCTAGGCCTACTGCACGTACTCTTCCAAACCATCGTAGTCCCACGTAAATTTCTTTCCTTTTATCTAATACTATATTTTTGCACCTTTCCTCATTATTTTGCATGCATTAAAAATTGTACAAGGTTGTAGCAGTTCGTTGTTCCTGAATTTATCGGCCGTCAGAAAATTTGTTGTATGTTTTTGAGACAAGTGCGATGAAAATGTTGACCTGTTACTAAATTTACCAATGTTTTACTACACTGCTCATAAGGACGTGGAACTTAATCTTGTCTTTTTATGTGTAGTTGAATATGTGAAATTAAGGAAGCTCAGTCTGCATTCTGTTACTGACATGTTTGAATGGGGCAGGCTATTTTTAATAGTCTGAGTAGTACACAATGGTGTAAGTTTCAGATGGTCATGTGAAGTATGTGTCTTCAAAGATGAAAATTTAGCAAATGTTCTAGAGCATGTTATGAAACCACAAGGAAACTGCACCCTAGTAATGTTTTTGTGTATTTTTATATGAGTTGCATAGGACTTAAGTCTCGAAAAAAAGGATTTGCACATTTTACACTGGAAATTTGAAGATCCATTTGAATTCATGGTATGATACTTCCAGTGAAATAATGTCAGTTCTGCCCAAAAAAAAAAAAAAAAAAAAAAAAAGTGGGAGTTTTAGCATTTTTTATACATATGTAGAGAAACAAAAAATACAAATTTTAGTTTTTTTTTTTTTTTTGGATTGGAGGTTTAACGACCACCGTGAGCAACTCAATGGGCTATAAGCAGTCGCCCGTCCCTAATTTAGGGTCACTGGTTCCGAGGAAGGGACAGAGCCAGTGCCGTAAGACAAACACAACATCCAGCCTCACCGGGATTCGAACCCGGACCCCTTTCGGACGAATGATCAGAGGCCATCGCTTAGAAATTTTAGTTTCATAGCATTCTAGACCGGTCGGTACCTTTAATTCATTTTTTAGCAATTCTTTTTAACTCTGACTGGTCATACTCAGGTTATGTATCTCTTTGTTTAATGGGTGCAGTGCCATACTCCGAGTTACGCATCTCTTCGTTTTATTGACCCGCAGTGCCATCGAATTGGTTTCTGATTTGTAAAGTTCGTGATAGCGATACTTAAGACTTGGCCTATAAATCAATAGATAAGTTGTTTCACCGTTAAATATCGAACCTAAATTAGATTTTTAATATAGCTGATGCAGAACTTCGAGGAAAATCATTGTTTTGGAAAATATTGCTTACGGTCCGATAAGTTAGAATATCAAGTTAGAATATCGGTAAAAAAAATTTTGTCAGATATTTCACAAATGTGCTGGATTTGTTTCACATTACAAATGCTTTCATGTGAAATGTCCTGAAAACAAATCTTCAAATTCTCAGTCTTCGTCATTCCAAAGTCTCTTCAATCCTAATAGGAACAGAATGAATTTTGCAGGGATTTAGATTTTCAGTAAAAATTAAACAAGGGCTCCTACCACTGCATCACCATAACTGCAAATCGATACAAAAAAAAAAAAAAAAAATAGCTAGAACATATAGGCTAAACTTTTTACAAAAAGAAAGTTAAATTGGATGGGGGGGGGGGACCAAAACAGTATGCCTTATGAGCCTTTGGAAACTTGTATCTGCTGGATGGTTAAATTTTCAGGGTTGTGTAACTAAAAAATTTCTGACAATTTGCTGATTCTAATTACTTCTCACCACGTTTCTGATTGGTAATTCTTTACATTACCAATGCGATAAAAAAAAATGCGAAGGATTGCGATATTTCGCTATATGTATCTGTACTACACAAAACCTTAGAGCCAGAGGGTTTCCGATTCGAAAATTTGGTATTGGGAGTTGCCTGTTGGCGTTTCAATTAGGCGGATCGGTTTGGTCAGGCAACGTTCCCGATTGAAATTTCGTCTTATTCATGAAATTTTAAGTTATTTTTCTAATGTAACTTACAATTTGGAAGGTTTACCAAAATACCTTATATATGTGAATTAAAATATCATAACAAAACAGTTTGGTAAACAGCCCCGTACTGTGTAAATGATGGATTTTGAAGATGTTAGTATAACACACACAATTTCAAATATACTACAGAGCACATATCTGAAATCAATTAACTGCAGTTGATTTAAATCATAATGAAACAGAAAAATGTACTTACCAGAAAAGTTTTGTGCTACACGTGTGGTTGGCGTAGTGGAGTCGAACTGCGCATGCGCGTTACGCTATAAACCATTGCCAGATCTTTCTGACTAAGTTTTTTCAGTGAATTTACAAACATTTTAACACAATGTTCGAAAGTTTTACTGAAATTCCAGGAAAAACACAGATCAGCTGAAAAAACAGATTTTTATGTAAAATCACAGAAAAAAAGTAATGTGAATTTCAGGGTTTTTTTTACAGTGTTGCTTCGCAGGGAATATTTTCCTTTGTATATTTCTCCAAAAATTTCTTCAGTGAATTATTTTCCAGCTTCCACAAAGGTATTCCAGCATCTATAAAAGCATGGCACAAATCACTTGCAAACTGTGACTGCGAAGTAGAAGCGAATGACGAACATGTCTTTTTTTCACCAATCTTCCGAATAACAGCAGCTTTATGTTTAGCTGTTGCCAAATGTTGTGAAATGAAGAATTTCTTTTCGTAATTCAGTTTCGTATCGCATATTTTACAAAACACCATTCCATCAGTGGTCAAGATATCAATTCCATACTCTTGAACATACAGACTTAATTTAGCACTGGTTGAAGAAGCAGTTTTCGGCATTATTGTTTCACTTGGACGCAAGGCGAGATCTCTTAGGGGTAGCGAACTAACAGAATCTTCCTCTCTTGTTTTGCACTTACGTTCAAGGTCTTATGTGTGTACGTGCATTCTTGGCTTTCACTCTAGCTTGATTATTTACAATGTTATCTGACTGAATTCGGCTACTTCCGCCATGCGCAGAAACTATCATCTAGGATTCTAGGAAGAGCAAAACATAAAATGAGATGCTGACCATCGCAGACTCTGCGCATGCGTCTGCCACCGCTGCTTAAATTGGAGAACCTTTTTGAATCTACCGATTGTACTCGTGTTTACTTTCAGATGTCTGCCGACAGTGATTTCGTTTTAGAGAAAATGCCACCTACCTTATGGTTTGTACACCTATACCCTAAAAAAGTTTTTAAAAGAAATGAATAACTTAAAAAAAAATTGCGTGTTCACCCGGAAACACTACGCACTGCACGCTAGATTGTTATCAAAACTTTGATTTTATCGCATTCTTAAGAAGAAATAATTTTTTAATAGTGCATTTGTTGAGTATAGGCAAAAAAAGTCATTAAAAACATAAAAAGGCAGTTTCTTCAAATATGAGCCGAAAAGGCAAAAACAGCGTTTTAAAGCAATTTTGCCTCAACTTCCGGGCTTAGTCATAAGCCAGCGCTTAGACCTTAGCGCCACCGGGGCGGCCGTAATGATTTCCAACTT
Organism: Macrothele yani; assembly: GCA_039090855.1. NCBI lineage: Eukaryota > Metazoa > Arthropoda > Arachnida > Araneae > Macrothelidae > Macrothele > Macrothele yani. Next base: position 18,542,439 of record CM077006.1, on the reverse strand, counting down.
GCAGGGTTTATAATACGAACGTAATTCCAAGCAAGTGACAACAAATGAAACCGACTACTACCACCCATTCAAGAAATGACTTAAAACATTTACCTGAAATTTTATATTGATATGCAACAACGAATTCATATGGATAACTGATAACTTGTTAACTAGAGAGGCGCAAATGGATTTTGAGTCTCTCAAAAAGTTGAAAATTGTGACGAAAACGTTTCTAACCACGGTAATAATGAAAACAAAAATGTGAGAACAACGCAAGAGAAGAACCTTGAAAGATAGTATCTCATTTTTATGAAACCAGGAGAAAATGATTAACAAATTCCGCCCAAAATCGCTGATGTCGAAGACAATTTTGAAAGCGAATAAAAAAAAATACAAATTTCTTTATATGGTTATAAGTAAGAAGGTATTCATCATCACACGTAGGGTTGTTACCGAAAACTGGTTCGTTTGAATTTTTCGTTTATTCGCGGAAACGTACGAACACACGGTAATGCAATTTCAAATTAACAACTGCAAGGTTGTTGAATTGATTTAGGCAAAGATATACAGGTACGCACTGGATGTTCACCGAATTGCGGCAACCCCCTATGCTGCAAAATGCGGTACACTCGGTAGTGGTGTAACGAAAAGGTGGGCGTGACCTGTAGGCTAAACTGGTGAGTAATTGTGGATAATTTGACAGCAAAGTACGGGCCGCTGATTTCCTAGTGGTTAAAGTTTGTGACTGCTATACGGGAGAGTCTCTGGATCAGTCCTAGGCAGGTACGAACGCTCGCTAAAACCACTAAGTTAAGTTCAGTTGTAGATGATTTTAGGAAGGGAGTGTCTGACCCCAGATCTTAAACAACCCTTAGAAATAGGAAGCTAGGAGATTTGGGCTAGAGTGCCCGATAGGAAAGTGACACGGAAGCGAGGTAGAAAGGGGGAGGAAGACGCCCTTATTCATTACCGGGGGGGCAGTACCCGGGGCTCCAACCATTAAATATCCGCCGTGAGTCAAATGTGTACGTTAAGCCGTCGAACACCTGGTTCTGCCCCCACTTATAAATAAGGGGTCTTCCTCCCAATTTCTATCTCGCTTCTGTGTAACTTTCCTGTCGGACACTGTAACCCAAATCTCCTATCTCTGTACTTCTAAGGGTTGTTTAAGGCCTGGTGTCAGACACTCGTTCCTAAAATCCTCTATATTAATCTCTGAGACCAAAGTACATTTCAGATGGGTGTTAGACAGACCCCCCCCCTTTTCTTTTTGGCTTGTGATGTTAAGTAATGATGGCTGCTCCGGACGGGGTTTCCAGGAGATCCCCCACTAGCCGGGTAGCAGTGGTGGCTATGATTGTGCTGGTGCCTCCGGGTTGGATGTTTTGCTTCCCTTCCTCTGGTCCTGGCGCCATGGTTGCTTCGAAAGTTACGTCTTTCTCTACTACTCTTATTTTTTTTTTCTGTCTTTCTGTCTTATTGGGTTCATTTAAGTGCATCTCTTATCTTCTAAATTCTTTAAGGGCAGTTTTAGGCCTGGGGTAAGACGCTATCTTACTAAAATTGCTTAACATTTATCAAATGAGAAAAGCTGCGGACATGATGGGTAAAACCAAGTATTTGAGAGTGAAGTTACGGATGCGATGAGTAATACCAAGGATTTCAGAGTGTAGTTACGGACGTATTGGGTAAAACCGAGGATTTAAGAGTGAAGTTACGGACGTGTTGGGTAAAACCGAGGATTTGAGAGTGAAGTTACGGACGTGATGGGTAAAACAAAGGATTGTTCTGCGTTTATGAAAGGTCAAAACAGCGGGCGCACGAACTGCTGGTGGATCCAGGCGACACTTGAAGCAACATGGAGAGATGCATGCTTGGTGTAACCAGGAGGGATAAGAACAGGAACTCGTGGATCAGAAAAATGACAAGAGAAGAAGACATCATGATCAGAGTAAAATCCCTGAAATGGCAATAGGCTAGAGATGTTGCCAGAACCACCAATGGACATCGCAACCGAAATTCTTATCTGGATTCCAAGGAACACGAAAAGACCCAGAAGACCACGTGGGAGATGGGTGGATGAATTTCAAAGGCGTGCTGGAGTGACGTGGAAGAGACTGGTGCAAGATAGACTGTTGTGGAAGAAACTTGAAGACCTTTATTCAGCAGTGGGTTCATAATGGTTGATGATTATCATTTTATATATCGCCATCCTCAACTGTTATCAATACATTGCTAGATGGTCTCCCCAAGTTTCCTCCACAACTTCCTGTCTCCATGTCACTCCAGCATGCTTTCGAATTTCATCCACCCATCTCCCGTGTGGTCTTCTTCTGTGTCTTTTCCTGTCCCATGGAATCAAGTCTAAAATTTCGGTTGTCTGCCGGTGGCCCGTTCTTCTGGCAGCATGTTCAGCCCATTGACATTTAAGAATTTTATTCTGATCATGATGTCTTCTAATCTTTTCATTTTCCTTATCCACCAGTTCCTCTTCTTATTTTTCCTGGTTACACCAAGCATGCATATCTCTATTCCTCTTTGAGTTGTCTGCAGTTTTTGTATATCTTTTTTAGTTAAGGTCCATGTCTTTGGTCCATACGTAAGCACTGGCAGGATGCATTGATTAAACATGCTTTCGAATTTCATCCACCCATCTCCCGTGTGGTCTTCCGTGTCTTTTCCTGTCCCATGGAATCCAGTCTAAAATTTCGGTTGGCTGCCGGTGGCCCGTTCTTCTGGCAGCATGTTCAGCCCATTGACATTTAAGGAATTTTATTCTGATCATGATGTCTTCTAATCTTTTCATTTTCCTTATCCACCAGTTCCTCTTCTTATTTTTCCTGGTTACACCAAGCATGCATATCTCTATTCCTCTCTGAGTTGTCTGCAGTTTTTGTATATCTTTTTTACACCAAGCATGCATCTCTCTATCCCTCTTTGAGTTGTCTGCAGTGTTTTTGTATATCTTTTTTAGTTAAGGTTCATGTCTTTGGTCCATACGTAAGCACTGGCAGGTTGCATTGATTAAACATGTTTCTTTTACGACATAACGGCATACTGCTCTTAAAAATTGTACTGTTTCTTCCAAAAGCTATCCATCCAAGTTATATGCGCCGATTAATTTCTACATAAATGTGACCAACCTTGCTTGATATCTGCTGCCGAAGGTAAATGTAGGTATCGATTATCTCCAGCTTTTCCCCCATCAATCGATAAATCTTCATTTCTTGTAAAAGCGTTATACATCATTTTGGTCTTCTGAAAGTTCATTTTTAATTCCACTTTTGTACTCTTGTCAGCTAGTTCCTGGATCATACTCTGCAGCTCTGAAGGGGCAGTTGCAATGAAAGACATTTTGCAGTGTGGCATTAAAGAGCGTGGGGCGAATGGTGTCACCTTGCCTTACTGCCTTTCCAATTTTTATTGGTGCTGTATCCTCAAATATCCGAACCTTTGCATTTCATAATGTTATTAATAACGCTAATGTATGCATCTTCAATCCCGCAGGGTTTCAAAGCTTATTGTAATTGCTAGTGGTTTCACGGAATCGAAGGCCTTTTCATAATCAATAAAAGCCACGCATAACGGGAGTTCATATTTTCTTGTTCTTTCAATTAGTTCTTTCAGTACATAGATATGATTTACAGTGCTATAGCCCCTCGTGAATCCAGCTTGTTCCCTTGGTTGAGCTACGAAGGTTATATATAGTTTTTTCCTATAAAATATAGACGAAGCATTGAAATTGAAGACTTCACAAGAAATGAGGACGTCTTGTCAGCTTACCTTAAACATACAAACCAAAAAAAAAAAAAAAAAGAGAGAGAGGGAATAGGGGGGGGGGGGCATTCAATGGCGCCTTAAGGAGAAACCAAACTGGTGCAAGTAACGCATGATGGGAAATTAGGAAGACCAGCTGCCAATTGTCGTGTACTGATACCAGGGTTCGCTGTCACAGCTTCGACTAATGTGTCAGCGTTGGTGCTTGTAGGACGTCTTGATCTCTCTTGTTTTCGAGACTGGTGTCCCCAGTATTGAAACGCCAGAGCCATTTTCGTGCGATAATTACGTAGGAGCTCCCGAACAGCACGTTTGTTGACCTCCATCCTCTGCTCACCTGATAACGCAGTGTGACCCAGTGCCTAATGCACGTCATTGCCCTTAAGTGTTTCACTTCATTGGAGTACCCAGTAAACGTTCGCGCGTGTTTTCCCACAAGAATGGTGGCCCACCATATTATGTGTTATTCAAAAGGCGACGAACTTTTGACTCATCCTGATTATTAATCAGCAGCTGGAAAACCTAATTTCTATTTCGCAAACTGGAGCCCTATGGTTAATTTAAAGGATTGGCTATTCCTCTAGTTATTTATTTCGTTTAATTCTTAAACGACCATAACGCCAAAACCGCCCGTGCATACAAACTACCATATCAGCCCGAAACGTCTGTCTGCAGTGAGTGAAATTTCCTATCCTTCCGTGTTCTTCAAATTTTCTCGACCTATGAACGATCAGTAGGAGTCACCCTCAGTCACTATTGTTAGTAAATAATGAAGTGAACCTGACAGTTTCGGGCGTTATGGTATTTGGTGCGATTAAAGATTTTTGGGTCATGTTAGTTAAAAGTTGACGTACATAAAATTAGGTTTCTCTCAAATATGTACCTAAACTATTTTTTGTATTGAAATTGTTATATGCTACAAAAGGTTCTTGCAGTATTTGTTTTCACTTCATTATGAGTGTATGTGTGTCACCATTAGAACGATGAGCAGATATAGTACCAACTTAACGTTATCAATTGGAATCAACATTATTGGCTTCATTATTTGGCTACTCAGTTCTTTAAAACAAACTAAAACAGTTAATAACATGTTACTCTAAATTTTCAGTTCTTGTAAAATCGTTGTACATCAATTTTGAGCCCACTTGAACCGCGGATGGCCTTGCGGTTAGGGCAATCACATTAAGAGCGCATATCTTCGAGGGGGTTCGAACCCATTAGGTTGTGTTGCTCTGAACCACAAAACATACGTTTTCGCTCAGACGGGCACTGGAGAATCATTTTATCAAAGAAAATGTTGGAATTGTCCTCCATTTTCTTGTAAACACAGTTGAACACGCCGCACCATATTCAGTGATGTCTCATGTAGAGTACGAGCAGTAACATTGCCAATTTCAGTCGCGATTGTTTCACGCAATGCATCCAATGGTTTTGGATGGATTTTGTAAACTTTATCCTTTATGTCGCCCCATAAAAAAAGTCTCGGGAAGTTAAGTCCGGAGATCGGGGAGGCCATATGTTTTTTGAAATTAATCTGTCATCAAAGAAGCTGGTTATGAGTTCCATTGAGACTTTCGATGTGTGACACGTAGAGCCATCCTGCTGAAAGTAGCCCTCTGTCAATTCAATGTCATCAAGTTGTTCCACAAATTCATTGAATATGCGTCTATAAACGTTAGTGTTCAGTCTCGGAGAAAAAAAAATGGGGCCAATAATTTTCGTAGACGAAACCGCACACCATACACCAACCTTTTGTTAATGCATCGGTGTTTCACACATAACGTGTGGGTTTTCGGCAGCCCAGTATCTGCTGTTTTGCGAATTGACGTAGCCTGACAGATGAAACCAGGCTTCATCCGTAAACCATGTGATGGAGAGAATATCAGATCGCAAATTAAGATAATTTTGAAACCATTTGCAGTAACTTACTCTCTTTCACTTGCCCGGTTCCTGCAGCTGATGGATTACGTGCACTTTAAATGGTCGAATATTCGCTTTTTTTGCTGCCCTTTGACAAGTTCCGTATGAATATCCTGTCTGTTGGCTTAATCTGCACAACGATTTCGCCGGAGATTGAAGTAAACGTTGCCAAACATCGTCCACACGCGTTTGGGGCATCGGAGGGTGATGTCTGCCGCTACCGCTGAGAAGAGAACCGGTTTGCTCTAGTTTTTTTGCCATTGACAGAATTGTTGACTTGCTTGGCACTTTTCGAACTCCAAACTCTCTTCGAAATGCTCGTTGCGTTTTGATGACAGAATTGGTTACCCAATACGATTTCACTAAAAAAACACGCTCTGGAACAGAGTACTGCATGTTTCCGAATGCACGCAAGTGAATGACAACGCAACAACAAACAAATCACGAGCTGAGTTCCAATTACGGTTAACAATCTTCTTCACGGTGGCGGTTTTCATTCTCCAGGAGTTGCTGCTTCTATTGAAAAAAAGAAGTTCCTTGTGCGATCCCTTGCAAAAATGTAAGTTTTTTTTCAGGGTACTGGTTTAAATGGATCACCTTGTACTTATGAATCATTTCAGAACGCCTGGGAGTATTTGCTTTGATCATGAGAGTATTACTTAAATATTACTACAGCAAGCACAAAATTTGTGAAAATATCAGTCTGTTTTAGCATCCCATGTTAATACTTTTTTTATGTCGCAGTGGTCTAAGCGATGGCTTCTGACTATTCGTCCGAGATGGATCTGGGTTCGAATCCCGGTGAGGCATGGATGTTGTGTTTGTCTTACGGCACTGTCTCTATCTTCCCTGGAACCAGGGGCCCTAAATTAGGGTTAGGCGACTGCTTATAGCCCATTGAGTTACTCAGTGGTCGTTAACCCCCCCCCCCCGCGCAAAAAAAATACTTTTTTTGCTTTAACATTGTTTCAGGAAAGATTTCGGGATGTGAGTTAAAAAGAGCAACACTAAAACAAAACAACCGCGTTTAGTTTTTCGAAGAGATTCTCAGTTTTATAACCATTCTTAACCGTAAAAAAAAAGTTCTGCAGTTTTTAAAGTTTCTCCATTTTTAATCCTAGGTTTAAAATCTAAATATTTCACTATAGAAATGTTCAGCTTTCGAAACTTTTCTGCCATCTAACACCCCTCCAATTTTTTTTCAACACTCCTCCCAAATGATGTTAAGCACCCCCTTCCAATATGAAATTCATGAACGAACCCTTGCTTTGCCGTTTTGAGTGGGAATGGGGGGAGGGGGGAGGCATTATATGCAAACATTTAATAAAGACAAATCAATGTTCATGAGTTTATATTTTCCAGTTCCGTCCACCACTAAGGAACTCATTTATTTAGAATTGCATTCCTGTGTAAAGCTATAGATTTCCTTTTTTGAGGTGTGAGCTGAAGCCAGTGTTTTAGCATTTTCACGTCCGAAAACGAATTTTTCAAACCAACTGATTCGGAGATACCATGTTTAAAAGATACAGATAGACATAATGCTGCGAGCACGTACTTTTTTTTTTTCTCCCCTTCAGAAGACAGGCTAAATAAAGAGAAGACTACTTTCCTTAGTAGAAAGTAAAAGGGAACAGAAAAAAAAAATTTTTCAGGATGAGACATAAATTGTTGATTCTTTGTCCCTTTGTAATCTCTCTACAGCGCAATGAGAAATGCAATGAGAAACAGTTACAGTTGGTAGAAAAACTTTTTCCAGATGAAACCCTTCACCTTATGTTTATCGATCTGGAAGCGTGTTTTTGAACGTACAGAGAAAGAGAAGGCAGCCCTATTCAAAGGATTGTGCGTTAACCCTGTGTGTGATTTGGGCAAAAGAATCATTAAAACGTTAGTAACGAAAGGATGTCTTACCCTCTCGCAGGTTCCCTCTGGGGACATAGCTTGGAAATTACCGGATAAAGAGCGGAACAGGGGCTGAAAGGAGTTTAGACGAAACAAGAATTTATCAATCATTTCTTACAACGTTAAGTCCAAAATAACTAAAGTTACAAAAGTGGTGAGTGTTTCCTGAGTTGCTTCCCTAACCTTTATGCATTTTTTTTTATTCCCTTTTGATTTTTTCCCTGCCATTCTTTTTACATTTAAAGGCTTTTGGATGATGCAGCCCCGCGAGCGGAAGAGAAACAGTGTTGCTGAGGTAGCGGAAACTTTTAGGGTTAAACACTTCCCCGACGAGGAGCCAGTTATGTGTAAGGAATAGGTGCAAGACAGGAAGTTCTGTGGAAGGGGAGGGAGGGAGGAGCCAACTGTTTCCCCATTGTACCCGGTAAACACACTAGGATTGTGGCTGCATCGATTTGGAAATCCTTTGTCGATCTTAAGTGGATACGTGTGTGAGCCTATGGTTCAACTGAGAGACCCACACCGCAGATTCAAGCAACGAAAAAATGGAAAAAAAAAAAAAAAAAAAAAAAAAGAGAGAGAGAAAGAAAAAGGGACGAAGGAGTTTCTTATTCTATTTTCCCCCTTCCTTCCTATTTTTAAGGTTTAAAAAATAAAAAAAAAGTAGTCTTTTCATAAGGTTATTTCACCGCTCTAAGGAATACTCGCCAATTTATTATAAACGTTGTGTTGCATCAACTTTGAATGGAACAAATTTCCACTATTTGGAAAATTTTCTGTCTTGCAGTATCAGTCGTACAAAATAACCATCGCTTACGTCGACGTTAGCTCCCAGTAAAATTTTTATTATTTTCGTCAACTTAAGGGTTTCTTGCCTTAAATATGCCATAGTTTTTACATCAGTAGCGCACACAAAATTTCCTCAAGGGGTTGGGAGTCCCAAAAAGAAATGCTGCTTTGCCTAGTTGCTGCTTTTTTGCCTAGTTGCTGCTGTTTTGTGGGATAAAGGCGGGTCCTACAGCTTATTAGGTATGTGGTCACAATGTAATTTCTCCTGTTTTCTGAATTCCAATGGAAAATTTATCGAATTTATTATCAGAAAGCTGTATAGCAATGTGTCACATTGAGAATGAACGCATTGGTATGAAACATGCGGGAGGTAAGGCTGAAATCCAGATTAAAAAACAGCCTTTCTTTTATGTACAAGATTGTGCATGTGTCGATGTTCTGTTCATAAACCAGCGGCCATATATAAAATTCATAAGTTATCACAAGTTTATTCTAGACAAAATATATTTTACTCTTATTCATTCAGCAAAACCATTACGTTGTTGTAGTTCCGATTTTCACGTAATGCATTTTCCGTTGACAGTAATGCCAGATTAGATAATCTTTCTGGGTCCTCGTAGTTCTAAGATAGTTTACTAATTTTAATGTTGAAGTTTCGCTCTGCGGAATTGTAATAACATTCTTGAAACAATACTGAAATTTGGAAATGAATCAGTACGAAAAGTACCCCTTAAGGAATGCGGGCTATCGGAATCTGAAACTGTCATCTAATCCAAGAAAATTGGCTGGCTTGATTTAGGGTATTCAGTTTTCCATTTCCCGAAAAATATTCCGTCAAATAAGTTAAGATTCGCTTACTTTGTGGGTCATTCATAAGTGTTACCTCTTATTCTTCACATTTCATTTTTATGTTTGCAATTTTTGTCCCTATGATGCGCAGGATCCTTCAAAGTGCGTGGCCCCCTGAGGTTAGGGCCACTTGTCAGATGCCACGCTTGCCCGGGTCTAAGGGCGGTAGTGCTTCTAGTTCTTGTGCCTACGATGCGCGGGATCCTTCTAAGCACGAGCCCTCCACCTGAAGCTAGTGGCCCGGGCCTATCGGCGATCGTGCCTTTTGGTTTTTGTGCCTTTGATGCGCAGGATTCTTCAAAGCGCGTGGCCCCCTAAGGCAAGGAGCCTGATTTCGATGCCCCGCTTGTCCGGGCCTAAGGGCGGTCGACCCCTGGATTTTGCGCTTATGATGGCGTGGGACTCTACAAAGCACCTGCCCCCCCCCCTCAGGCTAGGGGCCCCGGGCCTAAAGGCGATCGTGACTTTTGGTTTTTGTGCCTATGATGCGCGTGATCCTTCAAAGCGCGTGTCCTCCCCTGATGCTAAGGGCTCCGGGCCGAACAGCGGTCGTGCCTTGGGGTTTTTGTGCCTGTGATGCGCGGGATCCTTCAAAGCGCGTAGGTACCTCACCCGGGCCCCCTGAGGCTGGGGGCCAGGACCAGGTGCTCCGCTCATCTGGGCCTGAAGGTGGTCGTGTATTGTCTGTAAAAGAAAAAAATGGAAAGTACAGTGCTGTCCGAAAGTTGAGATGATATCTAACGATTGCATAGATCTAACATGATATCTAACGATTGCATAGCGTCATAAGGCTGAAGAGGTAGCTAACATATGCACACGACAGCTCTGTGATGTGTGAATAAATTTCTTGATCACAGCCATTATGCAATTAGCTGTGAGCAGATGGCAGCTATGATCAGGTGGCACATACGTGAGGGTAGTTTGAACTAATTCCTAAAGAACGGCCTAATGGATTTCTGTGATAAAACATTTGTTGAAAACACCTTTCTGGCGTAAGAATTTCAGTGAATAAACAGCTGTAAAAATTTGTAGAAAAATGGAGCTTCTGCAAACGCACTGTTGGCATAATTTCTGTGTATAAAGAGACGTAAGAAATGGATAAAAATCCGAATTTTAAACGCATCAGCAAACACTATCTCTCGCGACTGGCATGTAATTGTAAGATGGATTGGTAAGCTGGTGTTTGATATATCTTTGCGCTCGTTGGTCATTGGATTAAACCGAGCAATTTTTTTGTACTAATTCACTGTCGAGCTCAAAAATTTTAATATCTGTCTGTTATGACACGATCTATTTTATTTCGCTTTCGCATTGACGATCAAGTTGCTGTTCTTATAGAACATAATAAACTAAAAAAGCTTAGAATTTGAATTAATGGCACTGATATCATATTTTGAATGAGAAAGGTGACACTTAGTTCTTGGGTATAATTGAGCACGCATGTCTTTGGAATCCTTTACTAAACAAACAAACAAAAAAATAAATTCAGAGCAGTTTTTAGAAGAGAAATTTCAGCGAGAAAGAAAAATATTTACGTTTCATACAGAAAATGTGCGCATAATTTAAAATATGCAAAGTTAGCAGTGTTCTTGATTGTAAATTGAATAAGTTATAAAAAAAAATCAACCGGATTTTTTTATACAATCGGCGGGACATCCCAAACACAAATAGCCACTTTCGGCCATTAGCAGCTGAAATGTGTACTGAAAAAAAAGAAATTAAAGAATTGTACACAAAACCTTTCTCATAACTGAAGATACCCGAGGCAAAGGGGATTTCAAATTGAGTTCTTAGAAACTAAGACACTGTTTCAAGAATGGTACAAACTATTTCTCGTAACGGAAGATATATACAAGGCAAAGGGTTTTTTAAAAATCTGGTTCTTAGAAACGAAGACACGATTTCAAGAATGGTACAAACCATTTCTCGTAACGGAAGATATGTACAAGGCAAAGGGGATTTTTTAAAATCTGGTTCTTAGAAACGAAGACACTGTTCCAAGCATGGTACAAACTATATCTCGTAACGGAAGATATATACAAGGCAAAGGGGATTTTTTAAAATCTGCTTCTTAGAAACGAAGACACTGTTTCAAGAATGGTACAAACCATTTCTCGTAACGGAAGATATATACAAGGCAAAGGTGATTTTTTAAAATCTACTTCTTAGAAACGAAGACACTGTTCCAAGCATGGTACAAACCATTTCTCGTAACGGAAGATATGTACAAGGCAAAGGGGATTTTTTAAAATCTGGTTCTTAGAAACGAAGACACTGTTCCAAGCATGGTACAAACTATTTCTCGTAACGGAAGATATATACAAGGCAAAGGGGATTTTTTAAAATCTGGTTCTTAGAAACGAAGACACGGTTTCAAGAATGGTACAAACCATTTCTCGTAACGGAAGATATATACAAGGCAAAGGTGATTTTTTAAAATCTACTTCTTAGAAACGAAGACACTGTTCCAAGCATGGTACAAACCATTTCTCGTAACGGAAGATATATATACAAGGCAAAGGGGATTTTTAAAATCTGGTTCTTAGGAACTAAGACACTGTTCCAAGCATGGTACAAACCATTTCTCGTAACGGAAGATATCCAAGGCAAAGGGCATTTTTTAAAATCTGGTTCTTAGAAACGAAGACACTGTTCCAAGCATGGTGCAAACCATTTCTCGTAACGGAAGATATCATAGGCAAAGGAATTTTTTAAAATCTGGTTCTTAGAAACGAAGACACTGTTCCAAGCATGGTACAAACCATTTCTCGTAACGGAAGATATCCAAGGCAAAGGGCATTTTTTAAAATCTGGTTCTTAGAAACGAAGACACTGTTCCAAGCATGGTACAAACCATTTCTCGTAACGGAAGATATCCAAGGCAAAGGGCATTTTTTAAAATCTGGTTCTTAGAAACGAAGACACTGTTCCAAGCCTGGTACAAACCATTTCTCGTAACGGAAGATATCATAGGCAAAAGGGACAAATCGGGTTCTTAGAAACTGTTCCAAGTATGATACATATCGTTTTTCACAACGGAAGATATCCAAGGCAAAGGAGATTTTTCAAATAGCGTTCTTAGAAGCTAAAATACGATACCAAGTATGGTACAAGTAGAAAAGAACACTTACACCCCCTTGTGGCCAAAGGGTGTGATACAAGAATTGCCAAATATTCCTCGCCACAAATGATATCAGCAGCAAAAAGTTTTTTTTTTATATATTGGGCTTTCAGAAGCAGAGGTATCATTGGAGGTTTATACTATTAACGTCCCTAAGCGAAAAAAACTAAACATTATTTTTAAAGAAAAAAGTATATGTAAATATTTAATGGAGCCTGACTGAAAAACAAATTTTTCAGTAAGATTTTTAGATGCGAAGATGAGATTACAAACATACTGAAAACAAAAACGTGCACTTACGCCGCCTAAGTATGTTGCCATAAAATATTGTAAAATGTGTGCGCAGTATTCACCGTAGTGACCTCTATCTAACACAGAAATATTTTTTTTTTAAATCCGATTTCTAGAAACAGGTATTTCGAAAGAAATAAAATAGATGCCTGTTAGGTGCGCCACCACGCGTTATTCCTGATAGAAACTACGTATAATGGCCCTCGTGGCAAAAGTATCAGAATTAAAAAATACACCTCGGTGCAAAACTTAGGGACGAGATACATTTTGATCTGTCAAAATCTTAAAAAGGTGTTTCACAGTTCTAAGTGGTATAGATAGTAACAGTAAAATGAAACACATGGCATCAAATATCATAATCCAAAAATCACAAAATGTTATCAAAGAGGTAACATTTGCTATCCAGTGACACTTTTTCATCAGCATTGCATAAACATACAACAGGACGAAATCATCCTCAGTAGGGGGGGGGGAGGGATATGTCCACCCAGCACGGCAATGCATTTTTGGCACCGAAATGTCATGTTTAGCACAAAGTGGTTTAGGCGATCTTGAAGTAAATTGTCCCTCTTTTACTGGAGAGCCCTGATAAGTTAAGTTCTGGAATGGTTTCTGGTGAGGAATACCTTTGCGTAACACGCCTCCAGTGAATATTCGATTGGATTGAGATCGGAAAAGAGTGTTGTCCACTTCATCAAATATCCTCACTATAGCCAATACTTCGTCCCCGACTATTGTGCGGTGGGGACGGGCATTATAATTCATAAAAATGAAATTTGTGCTCATATCACCACCGAAGAGACTAACGTGATTGTACGACGTCTGTGTATCAGTCCGTGGAGTCTTTAAGACAAAAGATATTATAGCTCTCAAGAGTAAATTTTATATTCAGGAGTTTTGTGAAATAATGCTATAAAACAATAGTTTCTAAAATATAACTGAAAGTCACATTGTCCGTTTAAAAAGATCTCAAGTTCCAAAGCATTCTGTTGCTTCGAAAAATCGCGATGGAAAAAATTACTTAATTTGTGATAAGTCCTCCCACAGAAAGAATAAAATTATTACAAACCTTTTCAGAAGACCTAAAGATCCAAAAAGAAAATAACGTGACTAAATCACTTGCATTAACGACAAAAAAAAAAAAAAATATCGCGCGCTTATTTTGCTATCAACCTGATTCACCTTCCCTAGTCTTTCTGGCTCAGTGGTTAAGGCGCGCGTTATCTGTTGAGCGAACCCAGACGACGTCGGTTCGATCCCCACAATTGCTGGATAATCTGGTGTAAGGGCTGAAAAATTCGGCGTTTTAGAATCTGCGAAATTTCTGTAAAAATACGGAAGAACCTGAAACAGACTTTTTACAAAAAAAAAAAAAAAAACACACACACAAAAAACCAGGAATTTCTGACTGCGGATAATCTGTGAAAATACGTGGGTTAAAAAAAAAAGGGGGGGGGGGGAGGGGCGGTCTTTTGAAAACGGAAAGTTCGTTAAAAGACTGACACCAACCGGCAACTTTGTGGCACGTTATTTTTAGAAATTTTCCGTGAATTCACACCACTTACTAAAAAAAAAAAAAAAAAAAAAACTTTTTTTTTTTCCGTGCATGAGATGCTCTGGAATAGTCAGACTTCATGTTCGTTCTTAAGTATTGGATAGCACTTTTTTTTTAAGCAACTGTATAAAGTAAAATATGTTTTGTACTTAATAGTATGTACTGTACATAGCATTTACTGTACATCCCTTAAAGGAAAGGTTATATACATCGAAAGACTACCAGAACATATACATAGTCATTCTCACAGCTCATGCTTTCGGCTGCAGAAGGAATATTTCAAATCGGGTTAATGGTTGCAGACAGGCACGCATCCAGGGCAAGGAACCGGGGTGTCCGGACACCCTCTCCCCGAAATGTGAATATCACTGAGAAAAAAAGTTTGTTTGCAACAACAAAATAGTTTTGTTGAGCTATTTTGTCGATTTATTTTGTTGCTTTAGCCAAACTCCATCGGACTTGTTTTGTTGGCAACATAAAATGTATTGTGAAATAAATACGGGATTACACCATATAATACAAATTTTGAAGATGACAATCCGATTATTGGTGTAAAAATTGACAAGGATGGTCAGATAATATCCGAAAAACTTGAAAATTTCATCGTCCTGCAGCAGGACCTGAATCGGAAACTTGAGACTTGGACGTTTTGGGTGGTGTAGTGGTTAGCATACCCGGGCGCTATCTGGGAGACGCGGGTTCGGGTCCCGCTCCAGTACGATGAAATTTTCAAGTTTTCGGATATTATCTGACTTACCACCCTTGTCATATTTACACCAGAAATCGGATTGTCATCTTCAAAATATGTATAAAATGTATTGGCTGGCTATATTTTGTTAGTTCAACTAAACGTTTTATCACGATAACAATAGACATTGTTGGATCAAACAAATCCCCAAAAATCGACCTAGGCATTTTGTTAAATGAACAAAGTGTTTTGTCATAACAATAAATTTTGTTGAATCAACAATGATTTTGAGCAAAATACTTTTGTAAATTCAACAAACATTTTTGTTGACTGCATATCGACAAAATGTTTTGGTTGATGCAACATTTTTTTTGCTCAATTAACAAAACGTTTTGTCGTGATTACAATAAATTTTGTTGAATCAACAATAATTTTCAGGAAAATACTTTTGTAAATTCAACAAACATTTTTATTGACTGCATATCGACAAAATTTTTTGGTTGATTCAACAATTTTTTTGCTCAATTAAAGCGTTTTGTCGTGATAATAAATTTTGTTGAATCAACAATAATTTTCAGCAAAATACTTTTGTAAATTCAACAAACATTGTTATTGACTGCATATCGACAAAATTTTTTGGTTGATTCAACAATTTTTTTGCTCAATTCAAACGTTTTGTCGTGATAATAAATTTTGTTGAATCAACAATAATTTTCAGCAAAATACTTTTGTAAATTCAACAAACATTTTTATTGACTGCATATCGACAAAATTTTTTGGTTGATTCAACAATTTTTTTGCTCAATTAAAGCGTTTTGTCGTGATAATAAATTTTGTGGAATCAACCATAATTTTCAGCAAAATACTTTTGTAAATTCAACAAACATTTTAGTTGACTGCATATCGACAAAATTTTTTGGTTGATGCAACAATTTTTTTGCTCAATTAACAAAACGTTTTTCTCAGCGTATGCGTCTTGCAGATAGTATTTTGTAGCAGCAAAAGCTAGATAATCACAAAATTATTGCATTAAAACAAGCTTTTGCAAATTGTTAAATTGATGTTTAGTGTTTATGGTTGTAAAGGTCTGTACTGATCGGGCTGCGTTAGGGTACGAAAAGTGTGAAGCCTAATGACCGCGATGGAAGATGAGAAGTAGTTTAGCGGGCCAGCATTTAACTATGCTATGCTAAAATTTGTACTTTAGTAGTTAATTTTTTTTTAATCTCACTGTGGTTCTGTGCTGTGAAGGCGAAATATACGAGAGAGGATCGGAAAGTAACGCACGCTATTTTTGGGTGGGGCAACAGTTTAATAGATAAGCAAAATAAAGCATATACAGTGAAACCTCGAAAATCCAGCATCGACGGGACCGGACGAGAGCCGGATTTATGAAAATTACGGATTTCTGAAGCTATCCAAAAAAATTATGTGACGGGCGTTACGTAAAGCACGTACTTACAGGTAACATCACTTTAATGAAAATTAGCGCGTCTACGCCTTATAAATATGCAGGTGTTGCGCTGCCTATCGCATTCTTCGCAATTTGTGAAAAAAAAAATCGTTTTGGCGATGAAGGAAAAAGTTTTGGCGAAAATACTGGCGATTACCTTCTTGTACTATTTATAATAAAACTGTCGAAAAAAATTGAATTTGGCGAATGGTTAGGCAAAACCTTGAAAAAAGTCAGAGCAACCGCTAGGGCTGGGCGATGTATCGATATATCGCGAAAACCCGATGTGAACTTTACATCGATGTTACGGTTTTTTAACTGACTAAACTACGATACATCACGAAGGCCGAAGTAGAAGTCATTTTACACGATCGAATACACAAACTGCCACCAACAAGCACAAATCATCATCACACGTTCGACACGCATTTCAAACGTACACGCCGATTCGTCGCCTAATTGGTCCGCGTCACTTCAGCGCGGCCCAATGAAATGACGAATTTGAGAAACTGTTACGCGTAGGCGGCTATCGGCAATGCGCACGCTGAGATCGGATGATCTCGCGATGTGTTGTTGAGACGGTACATCGATTTCCATGGTTATTGAAGTAACATCGGATGTTCTCACTAAAACGAAATCAGGAAAGTGCCGGATTTCTGAAATTGCTAGTTTTCTGGATGCCGGATTTTCAAGGTTTTACTGTACATAGTGAAACTACATTTCTTAGCTATTTTTCAACATAAGAACAGCGACGCGCGAGATATTTACCCCATCGTAGTACGAGTTTTAGTATACTGTAACAATGTTCAGTGATATGTCTAATATCTTATACTAGAATATTAATTGTTATTGTCGAGATAATTCGTAATCAACTTGCTGCAGAAATACGTAGAATAATAAGTGAGCTTCTTGGTTGGTAAACTGGGAAAAAACAAACTATATGGAGGACATGAAAAACTTCTAATAACATTTATTTTCTCTAATATACTGACTAAGGCTATCCTGCAGTCTTGTTCTGTTTACTCAAAATTCTACTCTCTCGATATTAAACCTTATTTCTTCCTAAATCTCTGACGCGTGCTTACTTAGAATCTCTTTCCCAGGTGATTAAACTACTCGGTCGTCGGCCAACTTAAAAGCATCTCCCCTCGACGTACGCCGAAACCCTGGCTTCGCGGTTTCTCCAAAATCAGCTCTTCCTCTGTTCTCTCCGATGACTCTCTTCCCCGACAAAAACTTCGCCCCTCTCAAAACTTGCTCTTACCCACTGCAAGCAATCCTATTGTCACAACCTGACTCCTGGGCCTGGAAAAAACTGTATGCTAAATCAAAGCTAATGCTCGTAAGGTTTACAAGAATATACCACCACCTCGGAAGTGCGATCAAAGGATCCGAAAGTCTGCAAGTGGCTTTCAATCACCAAAGGTGTCTATCCGAAACAAGGGTTAATTCTGCTGAATGCTCTACTTATTGTTAACTCCCTGAGAAAGGTGTCTGCAAACGGGTCACCGAGGTGCCTACCTAATGATTGCTTATCCTGATAAGGGAAATGAAAATGTTGCGCCCAAGCACGATGAAACAAAGCTAAATAAATGGAGAAATGGAAAATGTGTTACAAGGATGGATTTAGTATCACTATTTAAACCTCTCGTAACCGTACCTTGTTCATAAAGTCCTTTTTTCTGGGCGTATACCCACCTGCGGATAACTGATATGACTTTGTCAGCCGAATCAAAACGTTGGCTGCCCAGGAATCTTTTCAAGGGACCAAACAGACGAAAGTGCGAAGGAGCGAGGTCAGGACTGTACGGTGGATGCTGGAGCATCTCCCAGCCAAAATTGCGTAATTTTGTCGCCAAGGTGTTGTGCAACATGTGGGCGAGTATTGTCATGAATCAGTCAGACATAACTCTCTGTTGGGTCTTTTCTCAGAAAGGGCACGACGCAACTTTGTCAGTGCGTTAGCGTACGTTTTTGCATTCACAGTGGTCTCCGTTGGATGAAACTCCACCAGGAGAACTCCATGAATGTTCCCAGAACACCGTCGTCCGGACGGTTTGCGCAGACTTGGTTTCTTTGAATTATTTTTGTTGGCGGACTCGTCGCCCGTCACTACACCTGCCAGAAATTCATGCCTTTCTTCTGCGTAACGCGTCACGTGGTCCAAGAAAGACATAATTTTCTGCCCCATGTGGGCGTCTGTCAAGTTCTTGGGCACCCATCGCGCACTGACCTTGCGAAATTACAATTTATCATGCGCAATGTCGTACGCTATACAGTACGAAATATTGAACTTCTGTGCCAATGTGCGCAAATGGATCCGCCGGTCACTCAGAATTGTCTATTCAATGACTTTCACAGTGGTAGGTGATGAGGCGGTTACAGGCCGACCGGAACGTGGCGAATCGGTAAGGTTGCCACGGCCCACTGGAAAGAAACTGCACAATTTGGAAATGTTGCTGCTGTCCAGGCAATCACCACCATTATGCTTCGATCATTTCTATCTGAATTTCCGTCGGATTTTTCAGTTCAGCCTACAGAACTCTGACTACTCCGTTTTGCTATTCATTTGATAGACGACGCTAACAAAATGAAATCTTTGTGCCGTCGTTCACACTGTCTTCCACAACGGCGACACCTGATTCACCCAAATCGGTCTGTAGCGTGATACTCAAACTTCCACCACGTTCACACTGTTTTACACCACGGCGACACCTGATTCACCCAAACCGGTCTGTAGCGTAATACTCAAACTTCCACCACGTTCACACTGTTTTACACCACGGCGACACCTGATTCACCCAAACCGGTCTGTAGCGTGATACTCAAACTTCCACCACGTTCACACTGTCTTACACCACGGCGACACCTGATTCACCCAAACCGGTCTGTAGCGTGATACTCAAACTTCCACCACGTTCACACTGTTTTACACCACGGCGACACCTGATTCACCCAAACCGGTCTGTAGCGTGTTACTCAAACTTCCACCACGTTCACACTGACTTAGACCACGGCGACACCTGATTCACCCAAACCGGTCTGTAGCGTGATACTCAAACTTTAACCACGGTGGCACGTGATCCAGCCAAACCAGTCTGTAGCTTGATACTCAAACTTCCACCACGTTCACACTGTTTTACACCACGGCGACACCTGATTCACCCAAACCGGTCTGTAGCGTGATACTCAAACTTCCACCACGTTCACACTGTCTTACACCACGGCGACACCTGATTCACCCAAACCGGTCTGTAGCGTGATACTCAAACTTTAACCACGTTCACACTGTCTTACACCACGGCGACACCTGATTCACCCAAACCGGTCTGTAGCGTGATACTCAAACTTCCACCACGTTCACACTGTCTTACACCACGGCGACACCTGATTCACCCAAACCGGTCTGTAGCGTGATACTCAAACTTTAACCACGGTGGCACGTGATCCAGCCAAACCAGTCTGTAGCTTGATACTCAAACTTCCACCACGTTCACACTGTTTTACACCACGGCGACACCTGATTCACCCAAACCGGTCTGTAGCGTGATACTCAAACTTCCACCACGTTCACACTGTCTTACACCACGGCGACACCTGATTCACCCAAACCGGTCTGTAGCGTGATACTCAAACTTTAACCACGGTGGCACGTGATCCAGCCAAACCAGTCTGTAGCTTATACTCAAACTTCCACCACGTTCACACTGTTTTACACCACGGCGACACCTGATTCACCCAAACCGGTCTGTAGCGTGATACTCAAACTTCCACCACGTTCACACTGTTCTACATCACGGCGACACCTGATTCGCCCAAACCGGTCTGTAGCATGATATTCAAACTTGTCTGCCAAACTGCAACCTGCAGAGAGAGAAAGAATAAATAAATTGTGCGTTGCTATTCGATCCTTTCTTGTGTATACACGGTCGAGTCACATTATTGTGACCACCACCACCACCTAATATACAGAGCAACCGACGTGTGTTGAATGGACAGCAACTTGACGGGCTGGGAGTGACTAAATAGGGTGCTGGAAGGTGTTCACAGTTATGTGGCGCCATGCTGACCGCAGTGTATCTGACAGCTGCTGGAAGGTGCGTGGTGGAGGATCCATAGAGCGAACAACACGATCGAGGTGGTCCCACAGATACTCAATTGGGTTTACGTCTGGTGAATTAGGTGGCCAGGAAAGTACTTTGAGGTATTCATCGTGCGCTTCCAACCACTCTGACATTTCTAGCTGTGTGATACGTCGCATTGTCGTGCTGGAAGATCCCAGGGAAGACAGTCAGCATGTATGGGTGTACGTGATCTGCAAGGATGGATTCATAACAAATTCTGTCCGTAGTGTCTTTCACAGGTACCAGTGGACCCAGGGAATGCCACTAAAACATTACTCAGACCATAACGCTGCCCCCACCAGCTTGTGTTCTTCCAGCAATGGTTGAAGAGTGTTTGTTCTCCGATGTTTCTCGCTTTATACGCCAACGTCCATCCGTTCGATGAATGCCATAAGCAGAAAACGTGACTCGTCGGAGAATCCAATCTGCGGAGGTCCAAGTCCAATACTGCCGTGCAAATGTAAGCCTTGTCTGCCGATGCACATTCGTTAAAATAGATGCAGTGACCATCCGTCAGCATCGGAGCACCATAGGCAGCAAGGTTCGCTGAACTGTCGCTTAAGACACACTTCCGGTAGCCCCCTGGTTCATTCGGCCAGTGAGTCGCTCCACTGAAGCGTGTCGATCGGCCCTCATGCATCTTCGAAGCTGACGTTCACCTCTCACTTCAATGGCACGTGGTGCTTTAGAGTTTTCACGTCGCTTATTCGCAATGGCGCCATTTCTCCAATCACGATACACTTTAACCACAGCAGCACGCGAATAGTTCACAAACTGTGCTGTTTCAGAAATACTGCCACCAGAAAGCCGATAATCATCCCTTTTTGCAAATCTGATAAATCGCTCAGTTCATCCATGACAGCAACGAGTGATGTTTTCAGATCAAATGATCATATGTAGAGGATTTTTAGGAAGCGAGTGCCTGACCCTAGCTAGGTCTTAAACAACCCTTAGAAATAGGAAGCTAGGAGATTTGGGCTTGAGTGCCCGATAGGAAACTGACAAGGAAGCGAGGTAGAAAGGGGGAGGAAAACGCCCTTATTTACTACCGGAGGGGGGAGGTACCCGGGGTCCGACGGCTTAACGTGCCCATCCGACGCATGGCGAATATTTAGTGGATCGAGCGTTCGTACCTGCCTGGGATCGCACCTTAATTCTTCTCCATGGCAGTCACGAACGTTGCCCACTGGGCAACCTGCGGCCCGATGTTTTCAGATTGCGTACAGCACACCTTATATACTCCCCAAGCCAGCTCACGACACGTGCCTTCTTTCATTGGCTACGCGCTGTGGACGTCAAAAGTAGGAGGTGGTCACAATGTGACTAGACTGTCTGTGTATATGCAGGGTTACAAGGAAAGTCCCTGATCAGGCCAATATCTCACGAACTATGGCAGTTAGCGATTTACTTATTGTGCAGTTGTATAGGGAACCCCCTATGGATGGCACACACAATAACACCACGAGGAATCCCCACGCCCCCCTATTTAGGAGTTGAGGAGACTCTCGCGCTCTCCTTTGCAGATAAAGTAAAAAAGTCAATTAAGTTCAGCGAGGTAAAAATAGTACATAAATGGTTGTCCCATAACAAAAGATGGGAGAAGAACGGGAATGTGGCCCCAAGATGATCACACCATCCGGAAGCAACGACAGAGTATTTAGACAAGAACTTATTACTTAGAACTTATCTAAACTGGTAAGTTCTAAGTAAATTAAAGCGCAAAGGAAAAGTTTTCTTACGAACTTTACCAACAGCAGTTGTTCTGAAATAAACAGTTCCTTGACATATTCAATATCAGACTTCGATGTCCAAAACAGTAAAAAATACACTGAGCCAAGGAGAAATAGCATAAAGTGGCGGGACCCTCATCCAATAGTAAAACTGTATGCACATCCAATTGACTTGCGAGTGTGGCAAAGCTTTCGACTTCGCGTCACTGGTTCACGAACTGTTGGCATACCGACCACGCACATCATTTTTACACTGCTGGCCACCCAAAATGCAACACCAAAAAGGAAGCATCCGATTGGCCTGAAATTCGCAGCATGTGTCGCCCACGAGAGGACCTGCAAACGATTAGCATCGCAAGGCATATGCAAATCATGTGCGCCCGGCACGCCACCGAGGAGCACTATAAGAAGGGTGCACAAAAGGCGAGGTGTAAGTAGTGGAAGTGTGTTGTGCTGCCGGACCTGTGCGTGGGAAGCTTCCTGATGCCTCGTCGCAGAATACGGCAGTCATTCCAGCACGTTTCGGAGTTCGACAGAGGACGAATAGTGGCTTATCGCAACAGCGGTTTATCGTACCGAGACATCAGCGCCCGTGTGGGACGACATACAGCCACAGTGAGGAGAGTATGGATTCGCTTGGTGCGAGAGGGACGGACGGACGGACCGACGTGAGCGATTGCTGCAGCCGCGGCACACCACCGAACGAGAGGAATGGCATGTTGTGCGGCGGGCATTGAAGGCTCGCACCGCCACATCACGAACTTTAGCGCAGGAATTAGGGTGTGTTGCGCAACAACCTGTGTCAGCACGTACCGTTTGACGTCGTCTGCAGGAGCGGGGACTTGTCGTACGACGCCCATTGCTCCGATTACCATTGACGTTACACCACCGGCGAGTGCGGCAGCAGTGGGCCGTTGAACGCCGCACCTGGACTACGGAATGGCACGACATTGTGTTCTCCGACGGATCCCGTTTCTTCCTGCAACACCACGATGGTCAGATCCGCGTGTGGCGGCACCGCAGCGAGAGACTGTATGACGCCTGCATTATGCATCGCCATACCGGTCCGTCGCCTGGCGTTATGATTTGGGGCACAATTGGATATGACACCTCTAGTTCGCATCGCCGATACACTCAACAGCCACCGCTACATCTCAGACGTTTTGGAGCCTATAGTCCTCTTTACCTGCAAGACCTGCCAGTGGCCACGTTTCAACAGGAAAATGTGCGCCCGCACGTGGCACGAATCGTGCACCAATTCTTCACGGCCCACCAGGTGTCACTGCTGCCGTGGCTCGCATGTTCTCCCGATATGTCGCCCATCGAACACGTCTGGTCGCTGATCGGCAACCGAGTGGCCCGGCAAGCACCACCCGCGGCTACGCCTGATGAACTGTGGCAACGTGTAGAAGCAGCCTGGACCGACATACCCAAAGCCCACATCCGTAGCCTCTTTCGCTCGATGCCGCAGCGTGTAGCGGCCGTTATTGCCAGCCATAGGGGTCACACGAACTATTGATGTCTGCGTGTTCCGCAAGTCGCACGGATATGCAAGCTCAATCGTTTCATCTTTGTATCTGTTGTTATGTGTCCAGTAAATCTGGCTTTGCTATCTCGTGTCCTTCTTGGTGTTGCATTTTGGGTGGCCAGCAGTACATATTCTGACGACGGAGCAGAAAGCATATTTGAAATCCATACAAATATGCTTCGGACACAGCGACTCGGGTAGCTTTAGGCTTTTTTCGCATTTGGAGAGTCCGCTGTTTTTGCTCTCGCTGAACAAGTTTGTAATTGACTTTGTTGCCCCATCTGCAAAGGGGGAGCGCGATAGCCCGCCTCAACCCCCCCAAAAGTGGGCGAGGGGATCCTTCGTGGAGCTATTGTGTGCGCCGTAGGGGGTGTCCTATATAACTGCACCAGAAGTAAATCGCTAACTGCCATAGTTCGTAGGGTATTGGCCTGATCAAGGACTTTCCTTGTAACCCTGTATATACACTGACTGGCCACTTTATCATGACCACCTGACAGTTTTAAGAAAATGAGCAAATGCCGCCAGAGGGCGAGGTTAGTATAAAAAGGGAAAGCTTAGTGCTTAGGACAGTAGTAAAGTGAATTTTGGGTGACGAGATTGGTAAAAAATGCGATTTGACGGACTTTCAACGTGGGATGATTGTAGGAGCTCGGAGCCATGGAGCGAGTATCACCGAAACCGCCGCATTCGTGAAATGTTCCAGAGCAGCTGTTGTTAAAGTGTTTAAAAGACTGGACTGTCAGCCAAAAAACTGGGTCTCTACGTGCAACGTTTGGTCGTCATCGACTAATGACTGCTCGGGAGGAACGGAGAGTGTCCAGACTGGAAACAGAGAACAGAAGGGAAACAGTGCAGCAAATTACAGACCATCTTAATCAAGTATCCCCTTAAACGATCTCTGCACGCACTGTTCGCCGTACACTGCATCGTATGGGATATGGCAGCCGAAGGCCTGTTCGAACACCTTTGCTGTCTGCAGTTAACAAGAGAAAACGTCTACAGTTCTCACAGGAGCACAAGGATTGGACAGTCAATAATTGGAAACAAATTATGTGGTCCGATGAATCACGTTTTCAGTTGCACCATGCCGATGGGCGAGTGAGAATTTGGCGGAAACAGCAGGAAAGCATGGACTCCAAATGCATTGCTACAGCCCTTAAAGCTGGTGGAGTCAACGTTATGGTTTGGAGAATGTTTTCCTGGCATGCTTACCCTTTAATTCGTGTTATTCAACGTCTGACTGGCACATCATATCTAAACATCGTTGTGGACCAAGTGCATCCTGTCATGTGGATGGTTTATCCTAATGGCGATGGCTACTTTCAACAAGATAATGCGTTCTGCCATAGAGGTCGTATTGTACAGAATTGGTTTCAGGAACATGCCGGTGAGTTTACTTTGCTTAGGTGGCCCCCACAATCTCCAGATCTCGACCCCATTGAGAATTTGTGGGATGAAGTTGAGCGAGCCATCATACAGCTGGATCCACAACCCTGCAATCTCACACTCCTGGAAAGTGCTATTCATCAAGCATGGTCTCAGATTCCACAAACCACCTATCAACATCTCGTGGAGTCCATGCCACGAAGAATCGACGCAGTATTAAAGGCAAAAGGTGGCCCAACGAAGTACTGAGGGGGTGGTCATAATGAAGTGGCCACTCAGTGTATACATGTATGTATATACGTATATATAATTGACTTACCTATAAGTAGGTGAGCAGTGCCCAAAATTTATATTGTATGGTTACGTAATTGAAGTATATATATATATATTTTTTATTTGGGTTTTAACAACAACCGTGAGCAACTCATCGGGCTTATGAGCAGTCGCCCGTCCCTAATTTAGGGTCACTGGTATCAGGGAAGGGAGAGAGCCAGTGCCGTAAGATGAACACAACATCCATGTATCACCGGAATTCGAACTCGGACCTTTCACGGACGAGTGGTCATAATCCAGCACTTAGATCACTGTGTCACCGGGGCATCAAGTCGTCGTTTTTTTGTAAAATTTTAGACAACTCTTAAAAGGCTTGAAGAAAATAACTTATTCTCCGTGTGTTCGTGGAATCAGAAAAACAATAAATTTATTTCACACATACATACACATGTGTGTATTCACACGCGTACATGTATAATTTTTCTGCACTCCCCCTCCCCCTCTTCTCTCCGAAAAAAAAAAAGAAAAAAAAAAAAAAGATACGTTTCTGGTTGCAGACATATGATCACACAGGAGCGGATTGATGAAAGTAGTGCTTCTGTATAAGCATTCAGATATTTTTTTGTTGAGAGCAGTGCTAAAAGTTAAAGATACCATTTTTGAGGCGACCCTCTAGTGACTAATAGCCATATATACTGAAGTGATCCCCCTCCCCCTCCCTCCCGTTGAACTTGACTGCAATGAAAGATTTTTAGTACACAATCATCTTCATAGAGGAGCTTTTGGGTAAAAACTCAAGCACTTGATTTCTTTTGTTAAAGCGCCATCTCTTTTCTTACGTGACAAGTCCATTTTCTGAACTACTTTTTCAATGTCGGGAATTTTTCTCTGCTAGAAAAGCAGATGATTCTACGAGCTTCAAACTAAAGAGGAAACCTTGGAGATTCCTTTTGTGACAATGTGAAGAAGGCTGTTTGGAGGTTCCGCATCACAGCCGTTCATTACTGCTGAATGCTTTGTCACGAATATGTGAGGAATAATGCCGCTCAGCGTGAAACCGCCATGAAACCCCATGAACTCTCCGAGCAGGGATTCAGACCATCCCATCTCTCCCTCTCTTAATTTTTGTTTCTGTCAGTAACAATCACTTCGTGATTTTTTTTAAATTCTCATACGCATTATTTGACGGCCGGCTAATAAGTTATCGTGACAGAATAACAATGGAGATTCGCTGGTTTAACGGTGCCCTTAACGGAACTAGAGCCCCAATTAAGCTTCTTCAGTCTTATGGGTCTCAGGTTTAGAATAATACCCGCGTAAGTGATGAGTGATCTTCTTACTCTGCTTATTATAGATTTTTCCGTAATTTAAATAACCAATAAAAAGGTGCGGCCCAAAGGATCAATAATAGCTCTCTACAGCGAGTTTTTGCGCACGATATTTTGGAATCCAGATGTTCCGTGAGTATATTTCAATTTGAACACGCCTTTTTTTTTTTTTTTTTTTTTTTTTTGCATGTCTTTTGAAGAAAAAAATAGCTTATACAGAGGATGTTCACACAGTTTTAGAATGTTTTTGATAAATTATAGGAAATAAAAGTTCAAAGAATCGAAACTCGCTACAGCGGGTTAGATGAACGCGGAGGAAGAAACAACTGGAGTTAAATATCGTCTGTAAGAAACTGGCGCATGTAAACAAGCTGCGCATAGGTTACTTTTTCGCTCTTTACGAAGATAAATTAGTATTATGCAATTTAAAAAACTCCGTGAAAAATCCTTGAATTAGCATTTCTAAATGCCAAAATAGCCGCCCCGGTGCCGCAGTGGTCTAAGCGATGGCTTCTGATCATTCGTTCTAAAGGGGTCCGGGTCCGAATCCCGGTGAAGCATTGATTTCGTGTTTGTCTTACGGCACTGGCTCTCTTTCTTCCCTGGAACCAGTGACCCTAAATTAGGGAGAGGCGACTGGACTGCTTACAGCCCATTGAGTTGCTCACTGTGGTCGCTAAACCTCCAATAAAAAAAAATGCAAAATAAGTGATATTATTAATAAAAGAGAAAAATCGTCAAGCATTGCTTTTAAAAGAAAAAAACACCAAACAAATACCCAAAGAAGTACGTACTTTTACGGCTACTTCAAAAGCAAAGTTTCTGGTCTTAAAATCCACCTACCCAAAGATCTGTCGCTAAGTCGTTAAAACTGTATGTAACAACTGTAAACAAGGTAAATAAACAAAGATTTGAATCTGAATAAAAGCTGCCCCGGTGGCGCAGTGGTCTAAGCGATGGCTTCTGATCATTCGTCCGAACGGTGTCCGGGTTCGAATCCCGGTGAGGCATGGATGTTGTGTTTGTCTTACGGCACTGGCTCTCTTCCTTCCCTGGAAGCAGTGACCCTAAATTAGGGACGGGAGACTGCTTATAGCCCACTGAGTTGCTCACGGTGGTCGTTAAACCTCCAATCAAAAAAAAAAAAATCTGAAAAAAACTAAACATAATGTTCACCAGCTTTTGCCTAGGCACGTGACTGAGCGCAGGACACGGTGTAGGCTTCTTTATGAAAATCATTTAGCCGGAGACAGATGGAAATTAATTGTGACTATTGATGAAGCGTGGATCTACTTAAACGACTGTATCAGAAAAAGGTCGATTTACTATGGCAAAAGAGCAGAAAAGAACTTACAAACTTGGTTCCAAGAATCCAAAGAAAGTTTCAGTAAAGGATTCATGTGTATTGCTGGTTTCTCGTACAATGGCAAATTAAAGTTAAGTAAAGTTGAATGTTAAAATCAATTCTATATATTACCAAAATAATGTTTTAACACCTGTATTTAAAGAGGAATTACCATTCTTATATCCACAGAGCTGTAATAAAGTTCGGACAATATCTATGTCTCATGCTAAAAATAATTATGTGTTACTGCGGAGACAACTCATATTACACTCTTTGCAAAACTATGCAGAATAATAAATAAATTTCTTGGTTGCTACCTCGGGAAAACTAAACTTCAAAATATCGAATGGAGAACAAAAACTGTCTCTAATAACATTTATTACCTCTACATAATTTTCTCGTTGCACAGCCCAAAACGGAGTATTCGCTATACTTGAATAAAAATATCTTGTAGCGTTGAATAAATCCGTTTATTTTGTGGTAATATGGCGTATAAAAATCAAGCTTTCGCTCTCTACTGGAAGGATTTTTAGAGGCAGTCTTGAAATATAAACTGGCATAAAATGTTTAACCTTATCTTTGTAAAAGCCTTCCACTGGCGAGTGAAAGCTTGGCGCCGCCCCGGTGGCGCAGTGGTCTAAGCGATGGCTTCAGATCATTCATCCGAAAAGGAGTCTGGGTTCGAATCCCGCGGAGGCATGGATGTTGTTTGTCTTACGGCAATGGCTCTCTCCTTTCCCTGGAACCAGTGGCTCTAAATTAGGCAGGGACAACTGCTTATAGCCGACTGAGTTGCTCACGGTGGTCGTTAAACCTTCAATGCCGCCCCGGTGGCGCAGTGGTCTCTGATCATTCGCCCGGAAGGGGTCCGGGTTCGAATCTCGGTGAGGCATGGATGTTGTGTTCGTCTTGCGGCACTGGCTGTCTCCCCCCTGGAACCAGTGCCTCTAAATTAGGCACGGGCAACTGCTTATAGCCCACTGAGTTATTCACGGTGGTCGTTAAACCTCCAATGCCGCCCCGGTGGAGCAGTGGTCTAAGCGATGGCCTCTGATCATTCGTCCACAAGGGGGTCCGGGTTCGAATTCCGGGAAGGCATGGGTGATGTGTTTGTCTTAAGGCGCTGGCTTGCTCCCTTCCCTGGAGCCAGTGACTATAAATTAGGGAAGGGCGACTGCTTATAGCCCATTGAGTTGCTCACGGGAAAAAAAGAACCTCCAATAATTATATACAAATCGCAAAGCTTTTTTTTTTTATATATCATATTGCGCTTGTATTTAACCGGGTTTATCACGCTGAGTGCTGTTAAATGCAAAAAAAGATACTTTACTGTAATTTAAAATAATGTTGACAAAAGATCTAGTCAAAGCATAAAGCGCCCTTGGAAGAGGAAATAGTAAAATAGCAAAAAGTAAAGAAAATACAGAGGGTGAGTCGAAAGTTTTGCAATATTTGCATAAACGCATGTGCTGCGGCGGGTATGTCACGTGTTTAAACTAATTCAAGTTGCGCACTGCAGTCAGTCGAAAGGGATGTAAAGTGGTAGTCGTTGCTGTGAACAGCATTGCATGTCGTTCTTCCGTCTGTGGTTGGGACGCCTAAAAGATGAACAGCCACAACCGGCTAATTGGGTAACTCCTGCTTTACGAGTTTAAACTCAGCCATAACGCTGCTCAAGCAATACAAAACATTTCGCATGCGAAATGGAAAGGTTCCGTAGACCGCAGCACCGCAACCAGATGGCTCAAGAAATTTCGTTCATGTGACAGAAACCTCAACGATCAGCCAAGGTCAGGTAGGCCGCGAACCGCTGATTGCGCAGTCGTGCGGCAGGCCGTAGAGGCAAACCCGACAACCAGCACTGTGAGATTATCAGGTGAGCTGGGCATATCCCAGACCACCGTGGTTCGTCAACTTCAGAACCTCGAAAAGTCTTCAGCAGCAGCTGCTGCTGCATTGTCCCTAACGAACTGACGCCAGCTAAAGCACACCTTCGAGTGGAAGTGTGCACGAAACTCCCAGAAAACCCTTGCCCTGTACACTGCTGGCCACCCGAAATGCAACACCAAGGAGGACACGAGATAGCAAAGCCAAATTTACTGCACACATAACAACAGATACAAATATGAAACGATTGAGCTTACAGGCCCGTGTGACTTGCGGAACACGCAGACATCAATAGTTCGTGTGGCCCCCATGGCTGGCAATAACGGCCGCTACACGCTGCGGAATCCAACGAAAGAGGCTTTGGATGTGGGCTTGGGGTATGTCGGTCCAGGCTGCTTCCACACGTTGCCACAGTTCATCAGGCGTAGCCGCGGGCGGTGCTTGCCGGGCCACGCGGTTCCCGATTAGCGACCAGAAGTGTTCGATGGGCGACATATCGGGAGAACAGGCGGGCTACCGCAGCAGTGACATCTGGTGGGCCGTGAAGAATTGTTGCACGATGCGTGCCACTTGCGGGCGCGCATTTTCTTGTTGAAACGTGGTCGTTGGCAGGTCTTGCAGGTAAGGGAGGACTACAGGCTCTAAAACGTCGGAGATGTAGCGGTGACTGTTTAGTGTACAGGCGATGCGTACCAGAGGGGTGCGGGTGTCATATCCAATTGCGCTCCAAACCAAAACGCCAGGTGACGGACCGGTATGGAGATGCATAATGCAGCTGTAGTCATACAGTCTCTCGCCGCGGTACCGCCACACATGGATTCGACCATCGCGGTGTTGCAGGCAGAAGCGGGATTCGTCGGAGAAGACAATGTCTTACCATTCCGTAGTCCAGGTGCGGCGTTCAACGGCCCACTGCTGCCGCACTTGCCGGTGGTGTAACTTCAATGGTAATCGGAGCATTGGGCGTCGTGCGACAAATCCCCGCTCCTGCAGACGACGTCAAATGGTACGTGCTGACACGGTTGTTGCGCAACGCACCCTAATGCCTGCGTGATGTGGCGGGGCGAGCCTTCAATGCCCGCCGCACAACATGCCGGTCCTCTCGTTCGGTGGTGTGCCGCGGCTGCAGCAATCGCTCACGTCGGTCCGTCAGTCCCTCTCGCACCAAGCGAATCCATACTCTCCTCACTGTGGCTGTATGTCATCCCACACGGGCGCTGATTTCTCGGTACGATAAACCGCTGTCGCGAAAAGCCACTATTCGTCCTCTGTCGAACTCCGAAACGTGCTGAATGACTGCCGTATTCTGCGCGAGGCATCAGGAAGCTTCCCACGCACAGGTCCGGCAGCACAACACACTTCCACTACTTACACCCCGCCTTCTGCTCACCCTTCTTATAGTGCTTCTCGGTGGCGTGCCGGGTGCACATGATTTGCATATGCCCCACAGTGCTAATCGTTTGCATGTCCTCTCGCGGGCGACACATGCAGCGAATTTCAGGCCAATCTGATGCTTCCTTCTTGGTGTTGCATTTTGGGTGGCCAGCAGTGTATGTTTCATCAAGAAAATTGTTACGTGCAATGAAAAGTGAGTGCATTTCCGTAATCCTAACACAAAAACGGCAGTGGCCCGCTTCGAGCACAAGGTAATTCTCTGCGTCTGGTGGAGTTTCGGGAGGATGATCCATTACGAATCTGTTCCAGACGGTCAGACCATCACCGCCAACCTCTACCCTGAACAACTGGAGCGGATGTATGCCGTAGAAGTACCTAGAACTTGTAAACAGAAAGCACTTTCTCCTACAGAAGGACAATGCTTGGCCTCATACCGCGTGAACGACCCGGGCAAAACTCGAGGGCATCAAACTGATGCCACATTCAGCATATAGTCCGGACCTTTACCGTCGGAATGTTACTTGTTACAGTCAATGGCCCACTTCATTCACAGGCAGCACTTCAACAACCAGAAGGAGGTGGCATCTGGGGTGAAGGAGTTCTTCCCCTCGAATGACAAGAACTGGTACCCCCGCGGAATCGAAGAACTAGCAGACAGATGGCTAAAGACGGTGCTATACGGTTGTCTATACTTTGAATGCTAGTCAGCTTTAGTAGTAAAGGTACGTATGAAGACATAAAGTGATCCAAATATTGCAAAACGTTCGACTCACTCTCTGCAGACTAGAATTTGGTTATAACGAGCCGGTATTTAGGAAGAACCGGGTTCAACGAGTAAAACAAGAACTTTCGTTTGGTGTTGTGGAAATGAAAAGCTAATTTGATCGTTTTGAACGAACAGAATTGAATGAAATCTTCGGATTTAACGAGGGAGGGAAACGCTAAGATGATCACTTTTAACAAAGTAATATTTAATTTAATTTGTACTTGCTAAATCGAAGCAGCGCAGGGGAATCTTGGTGTGCTAATGGAAGAACACTGATAGAAAAGCAATGTGGAGGAAGCACATCAAAAGCTGTATAAGCGAGTTCAGCGAAAGACTCCACCACCAATTGCGGGTGGCTGTACCTCGGTAGTATCTGTCAAGAGTTGAAAACAGTCTCCCTAATGCTAAAGAAAAAATAGAATGTTTAATGCTGACGTACATAAGCATCCAGGACAAAAAATTACGGAATGCTGTCATCAGGAGGAACAGTTGGAAACTGGTCAGGCAGAAAAAAATGCGTATATGTAATGGAAAGTATTGTATGTTACTTCTTACTTTTCCAGCCTGGTAAAACGTGCATGCCTAATCAGTTTTATTATTGTTGCTTGCAGGTCTGTTTTTTTTTTTGTTGCATGGGTAGAAAAGGTGACGTAACGGAGTGGCAAAAGGGAGCTCTATCGTCTTTGGTAGTGAACACGGTCATTCGCTGAGAGAGGTGGAGGAGTTCGTTGGCGTATCCAAGTCCACAGTCAGTAGTGTTCATTTAGCGTGGAAGGAGTCTGCCAGAGACAATTCCCGTCGGAGCAACTGCGGCAGAAAAACCATCATGAGCAACCGTGATCGTCGACGTCTGGGGGCGATAATCAACCGCAAAATGGGTTCCAAACCCGGCAGGAATTGCTGCAAGAGAACAATGCGGGACCCAGTCAGCATGTTTCCGAACGAACGCTTCGACGAGAACTGCATGGTGTAGGCATATTCAGTCGTGTAGCTAGGGTACGTCCCAAGCTGTCTGCCTTACACAAGAAAAAGCGGCTGGAATGGGCGGGGGAACACAGACACTGGACCACAGAACAGTGGCGACGCATCATCTGGTCGGACGAATCCAGATTCTGCTTGTATTCCAATGATGGTCGATCCAGGGTCATGTGGAAGACCTGAGAAGCCTTCAACGCAGAATACTGTACAGAACGGGGGTGGAAGTGTCATGTTTGGGTGTATATCCAGTGCTGTGGTGGGTCCTTTAGTTCGCGTGTCTAATGGCATGAAAGCGGTGAACTACGTGAAACTGTTGGATAACGAGGTGTTGCCATATGTCCAGTTCCTCCAAGATGCTGCCATTCCAGATCCACGTTACCAAGACGACGACTGCACTGTCCACCGAGCTGCCACTGCACAGGATTGGTTTGCAGACCATGAGATCGACGTCCCACATCTCATCTGGCCAGCCAATTCGCCTGATCTCAATGTTATAGAGCAAATTTGGGACATGCTCGAACGGGTCGTTAGGAAGAGTCAACAACACCCTCCCAATTTGACTGCTCTGTGGGGCCAGTTGTTCAAGGCGTTGGACAAACTGGACATATTAAGGTCATCCGCTCCCACATTGGCAGCATGCCAAAGAAAATCAAGGCTGTGCTTCGAGCTCGTAGTGATGTAACCCCATATTAACCAATAAAATGAGCATTCCGTAATTTTTTGTCCGGTGTGTTATATTGAGTGAATTTCTCTGTGACGATTGCAGAGAGGTATAAGGGGGTTGTTACGGAGATTTAGATTTCACACGATTTTAGAGTGAATTCTTTTCCAAGTAAGGGATTTTTAGCGATTAGTTTTTTTCAGTCAGCATGGAGTTATTCAAAGATTTATCTAGGACGGCAATGGTATTTAGCAAGAGCTTCAAAAATGTGGTCCTAGGCAGTCGTTCTTTGTATTGAAGAGCCAGTTCGAAAACGTTAAGTGTTTTTTATCGTTTTATTGTCCTACGCTGCAATCCTGTACATTGTGATCAGAAAGGCGTTATCGAGATGGCTAAATTAGTTTATTGCCGAGGAGGCGTCAGAGAGAAAAACGCCATCCTTTGAGCTAGGGGAAGGAAGCTCGGCCGGAGACAGGAGGTCACGCTAAGAATGAGATATGGCATAGAGGTGAGATCTCGCATAGGATGATGGTTTGAGAAGGAACACTCTTTCGTGTCTCCGGACTAGGACAGTGAAACGGAATGAAAAGTTACGTAGAGTTAAATACGAAAGAGCGACTTACTGGGAAATAAAATAAGCCAGCGAGTGGACAGAAACAAATTTTTTATTTACTAAGACCAATCTGGGACAGCCTGCATGTATAAGTTTAAGCAAATAATAAATAATTTGAATTTTAAACTTTCTCAACTATTCCTTTGCTATGTTTTCCGCAATAAACTGCAACTAGGCTTAAGCATCTAACTCGAAGGGGGATTATAATAGAACTCTAACAGAGCCCTCTTACAGAATAATGAAAATGTAATTCGGCGAAAATTAAGGGAATGTAAATATTAAATAAAACAAAGAACGTATTCTTTTTTTTAATGTTTCCATGTGATACTACTTCAGGGTTCACTGCTAAATATATATTCATGTAAGTGCTTATTTTATTTTAATTTGTAATACCGTAATTAATTGATTAAATCTTTCAAATATACCAGTTATGGATATATAATATAAACGTATATCCATTCGCATGGTGGGATCCCCCCCCAAAAAAAAAAAAGATTCAGCGTGAATTTACGTTGGGTTTCTAACTCCTTCTTATAAGCAGGTTCTATCAATAATAAGACATTATGATACCTCTATGACTAACGTTATGTTTCCTGTATACGCTTTTCATGGCGAGATACTTAATTTTTTCAGTAGAAAATCCATCGACGGAATTTTGAAGCGCGTTCACTCAATCAGAACTCATAAATTAAAATGTTGACCTTGAATAGAAGATGAGTTTTAAAATGAAACGGAATTCTACCGTGAAAACGGCAACAGTTCCTGATAAATGCACTCTGAAATAGTTTACCACTTCTCACCTTTAAAGTATCAATTTTTAGTATTCTCATTAAAAAAAAAAAGTTTCACGATCGTATCAGGGAAAACAGAAACCAAAAAATAAGCAATGAAGCATAAGTCATAAAAAAAAAAATGGGAAGGGGAATGGAGAAACCTGTGAGCCAAATACCTGTGGTTTTTCTCTAAATTTACATACTCTTCGCTTCAAACAGGTATTTAACGCCAAGAAAACTTGCTCATCACGCAGATCTAATGAAAAGAAGAGATATTAAGTATGAGTAGCAAAGAAAGAGAGACCGCCTACTCGGTTATCTGTAGGGTAAATATCATCAGAGGTCTGAAGAATTTTA
The DNA here is from genome assembly GCA_039090855.1 of Macrothele yani. Taxonomy (NCBI): domain Eukaryota; kingdom Metazoa; phylum Arthropoda; class Arachnida; order Araneae; family Macrothelidae; genus Macrothele; species Macrothele yani. The sequence continues at coordinate 18,506,965 of CM077006.1, read as the reverse complement.
TGGAAATGAATTAAGGAACACGATCTTGAGAGCTCTCATCGGCGAGAACAAAGGTGTGTAATGACAGGTCGCGTGATACGGCGACCCCTGCGAGTCCCTCCCCGTTGAGGTTCCCAACATCAGCTATGGCACCTCCCAAACAATCAGAGATTTCGGTGGGATGCAAAGAAGGGGAAGCAAATGAATATCAAGGTCGCTTTTCGGAATTACGACTGAGCTTGATTTAGCCAAGAGGAATGGAATGGAATGAGTAAGCAGCCTCGCCGAGGTACCTAATCATACTTTAACAAGTAGGATAACATCATACATATGTATGACATACACTTCGCTTTTCTCAAGGCTCTGAAAACGTCGTTTCTTTAATAGGTGAGACAAGTAACAGAAAAGTAACAGCTTCATCGACTACTAGCTCTTTTTTTAATGTTAAAAGAAGTGAGAGCCTAGGCTTACCACTAAATGGGGGGATGGTCACTCTTAAAGGAATTATGTGCGGGTTTCCAAAATACAGCTCGGAAAAGAAACAAACAAAAGTTCTGTTCAAGGTTTTTTGGATACTCACAACAGGGGTGGATTGATCCATCAGGACATGTACTAGTGGTTCGCCACCGAAAGTGCGCAATTTCGAAATTTTTTTTTTTATAAAGTAACCATTTCGAAAGTGGGTCATCTCGGAAAAAAAAAACAATTCTTAAAGTGGCCGTTTCGGAAAAAATTGTGAAAGTGGCTGTTTCGAACGTGGGCCGTTTCGTCCTGAAAGTGGGCCATCTTATGTCCAGGTGGCCCACTTTCTTGTATTATTTTTGTCTGGGTTTTTTTGGCAGGAACGAATTATCATTTTATTACTTATGAATAATCGTTAACATTTGAGCTTTATATCTGTGAAAAGTTATTTTCTTAACACACACACACACACACACACACACACACACACACACACACAAAAGCGTTACCTTCTATCTATATGTTGGCAGGGATTTACAGGGAAGCCAACGAATCCCAAGCGCGGGACCCCGCAATGCTGGAGGGCCTCAAAAGTAACTATTTATATCATCATCATTGTCAACCATTATCAATCCACTGCTGGACGAATGTCTCCCCAAGTTTCCTCCACAACGGTCTGTCTTGTGCCAGTCTCCTCCATGTCACTCCCGCATACTTTCGAATTTCATCCACCCATCTTCCATGTGGTCTTCTTCTGGGTCTTTTCCTGTCCCTTGGAATCCAATCTAAAATTTCGGCTGTCCATCGATGGTCTGTTCTTCTGGCAGTATGTGCAGCCCATTGCCATTTCAGGGATTTAACTCTAATCATGATGTCCTCCACTCTTGTCATTTTTCGGATCCACGTGTTCCTCTTCTTATCTCTCCTGGTTACACCAAGCAAGCCCTTCTCCATGCTTCTTTGAGTTGTCTGCAGCCTTTGTATGTCTCTTTTAGCTAAGGTCCACGTCTCTGCACCATATAAAGCACTGGAAGGATGCATTGATCAAACACTTTTCTTTTAAGACATAATGGCATATTGCTCTTGAAAATTATGCTGTTTCTTCCAAAAGCTCTCCAGGCAAGTTTTGTACGCCGATTAATTTCTTCACCAATGTGACCCTCACTTGATATCTGCTGTCCAAGATAAACGTACGTGTCTGTTATCTCCAGCTTTTCTCCATCAATCGATAAATCTTCATTTCTTGTAAAAGCATTGTACATCACTTTTGTCTTCTGAAAGTTCATTTTTAATCCCACTTCTTTACTCTTGTCAGGAAGTTCCTGGATCATACTCTGTAGCTCTGATGGGGTAGTTGCAAAAATGACTATGTCATCAGCAAAACGAAGGTGGGTTAGATAATCTCCATTAATCTTTATGCCTTTGTTTTCCCAGTTCAGTGATTGAGACATTTTCCAATGTGGCATTAAAGAGCTTCGGAGATATGGTGTCACCTTGTCTCACTCCTTTTCCAATTTTTATGTGTGTTGTATTTTCAAACAGCCGAATCTTTGAACTTGCATTTTCATAGATGTTATTAATAATATTAATGTATGCATCTTCAATACCGCAGGTTTTCAGAGCCATAGTAACTGCTGATGGTTTCACCGAATCAAAGGCTTTTTCATAATCGATAAAAGCCATGCACAATGGAAGTTCATATTCCCTCGCTCTTTCAATTAGTTCTCTCAGCACATGGATATGATCTATTGTGCTGTAGCCACTCCTGAATCCAGCTTGTTCTCTCGGTTGAGCCATGTCCAGTGTTACCTTCAAGCGGTGTGAAAGAACTTTAGTGAAGATTTTATAAACTACTGATAGGAGGCTGATAGGTCTGTAGTTTCCGAGATCCTCAATGTCACCTTTCTTATGTAGCAGGATCATTGTAGCGGTGTTCCAATCCTCAGGAATCTTTCCTTCATTAAGGCATCGAGTGAAAATTTGGGCGAGTACTGTTTCGATTTCTCCACTTGCTTCTTGTATGATGTCTACAGTAATTCCATCTTCTCCTGGAGCTTTTCCCCGCTTCATGTTCTTGATTGCATGTGCAACTTCTGCTGGAAAGACTGGAGGAACTCTAGTAATGGTATCTTTCATGATGTCTGGAGTGCATGTATCATCCCTTTCATATAATTTGGAGTAGAAATCTTTCACTCTTGTCAAAATTTCGCCTCTATTTCTTGTTACAGAACCATCTTCTTTTCTCAGTGCCATAATGTTTTCTTCCCTTACTGAGATGTCCCTTTGCTATCTTTAGGCTTTGGTTGTTTTCAATTGCTTTCCTCACTAGTTCACAGTTGAATTTTCTTACGTCTTCAGTGATACTTTTTCGTACTGTCTTGCATAGCTCTATATATTCCACTTTGGAAGTCACATCTTCTTTAGTTGTCCTCATCTCTCTTCTTTTTTGCATCAACATTTTCGTTTTTCCTGATAATTTATTTACATGCAACTTGTTCTTAGACCCAGCTAATTTTGTTGCTGTTTCCATAAGAGCTTTGGTTACTTTTCTGCTAACTTCAGAGATGTCCACTTCTTCCGATGTTAGGCCTTCTAAAGCAGAGAACCTGTTCTTCAGTTCCAACTTGAAGGTATTATGGTGTTTTTTAAGGTTGGTTATGTCAATAGATTTTGTTTGTCTTATGAGCTTGCCACGTTCAAGTTTAGTGTTGAGGTGCATCTTACATCTCACCAATCTATGGTCACTACCTGTGTTGAACTTGTTTAGCACACTGCAGTCTTCTATGACGAATTTTTTGTTACACATAATAAAATCAATTTCACTTGTCGTCCCATTTGGATGTCTCCATGTCATATATATATATATATATATATATATATATATATATATATATATATATATATATATATATATATATATATATATATATATATATATTAAATTTTGCTTCTAAAAAAGAAAGTCATTGAGCGAGGGATAAATTCGCTAGTCTGGGTTTGGGAAGATTTTAGGGCATAATTCCACCTGAAATCGACGTACGTCATTTCTGTACAAGTACGAATTTACTAGATTAAATGTAGGCTCACTATAAATACCGTTTTGAAAGTTATAATTCTTAAAGCTGCACTACAAATGAGCTTAGAAATTTGGGTGTTATTTCTGGCCAATTTCCTTTGAATACAATGAACATTTAGCTCTTGAGGATCGATGTTTTGACTGCCCGTCTTTACCTTAAAATTCCTTTTCCTCCCCATTAAGTTTAGTTTATGAAGTAATCACAAGACTTATCGTAAGAATAAAATGGCATTGGAAAACGTATTTTACGATACACAGAAATAGATTTCATCGGACTGCCTGTAAGGGAACTTTCAGTGGGGTGATTTCTGACAATATGCGACAGCAGTTTCCACACCGTATGTCATTTAAAGCAGTAATATAAACTAACCTTTCGTTACATATTGAAATACTGGGGTTCAGTGGTCATCTTTATAGAAGCACCGACTTTCTTTTTTTTCTTTCTTAACAAAGGCCTTTCCACTTTTAACATCAGCTATTTTCTCATCATCAGGGTATCACAAAAGCCCTCAGAATTTAATTTAGTCTTGATAGCTACAAACGTTTTTAGCACGTTTTTTGTAAAAAAGATCGTGCTTATGTTACCGGTTTGTCCGTCCGTCCGTCAGTCTGTACCCACGATATCTCTGCAACTATCAGTCCGATTTGTAAAATTCTTTTTGCGTTGAGAAGCTTGAAATATGCGAATGATGATCCTTCATTCCGTTCTTTTTTTCGTTGTACAATGTCACCGCTAGAGGGCGTAAATGCTGATGTCAAATTCAAAAATACGTTTTATTCCACATATTTGCTTCTAAACATCCGATTGAAAAAATTCTTTTATCTTTCGATTTCATTTATGGCGAAGAGTATTTTAGATAGTCACTTTTTCAAATTACGCATAGATTTTCCGCTAGGGGGCGTAAAAGTAAATTACATTTCTCCCGATAACTCTTCATCTAAAACCCCGATTTGAAAAATGTTTTCTTCAGCGGATACAACTACTGATGGAAAATATTTTGCATATAATTTTAAATTTTTGGTTAATGACTACTTTGGCCACCAGGGGGCGTAAGTATTATTTTTTTCTTCTGTTGTATTTGCCATAAAATCTGAGCTTCTAAAATATCGATTGAAAAAATTCTTCATGAACTGATGCCACTCACATCGATAAATGTTTTCGAAATATTTTCGTATTAAAATATTCCACAATTTCTCCGCCAGGGGGTGTATTTTTTTGTCAATATCTCTACTTCTAGAAGTCCGATTTGAAAAATTTCTTCTTTGTTGGATAGTGTTTCTAGTGTGACATGTTTTTCATATAATTTCAAAATATTCAAGTAATTCGTAGACTTTCCGCTAGGGGTCGTAAAGGTAAATTGCTCCCCCCCCCCCCTATATCTCTGATTCTAAACCTCCGATTTGAAAAATTCTTTCTACACCGGATACAGCTCCTGATGGAAAATCTTTTGCACGTAATTTCTAATTTTTGCAAAAATGGTTTGGTCACCAGGTGGCGTAAGTCTTAATTTCCGGTTCTGATGTATTTGCAGCAAAATACGAACTTATAAAGTCTCGATTGCAAAAAAAAGTCGTTTTTTGACCGATACTACTAATGTCAACAAACCTTTTAGGAACAGTTTCTTCTTGAAATAATGTATGTTTTCTAAACCAGGGGTCGTAGATGCATATCTTATTTTTGTCAATGTATCTACTTCTACGAGTCCGATTTGAAAAATTGCTTCTTTGTTGGATAGTGTTCCTATAAATTCAAATTTTCAAGTAAATCATAGATTTTCCGCTAGGGGACACAAAGGTAAATTGCGTTTTCTGCGCTACTTCTGCTTCTAAAAATCCGATTTGAAAAATTCTTCCTGTATCGCATACAAGACGTGATGGAAAATATTTTTCACATAATTTCTTATGTTTGGTAAAGAATGGTTTGGCCACCATGGAGCATAAGTGTTAATTTCTGCTTCTGATGTATTTGTAGCAAAATCTGGGCTCCTGAAAACTCGACTATAATTTTTTTTTTTTTTTTTTCATTGGACTGATACCGCTCATATGGAAAAACCTTTTGAGAATATTTTCTTTCTAAAAGAATGCATGGTTTTCCCACCAGGGGACGCAAAGTCACATCTTATTTTTGTCGATATCTCTGTTTCTAAGAGTCCGATTTGAAAACTTCTTTCGGTGTTGGAGAGCGTTTCCGGTGCGAAATGTTTCTCATATAAACTCATGTTTTTCTTAATGCACAAGTCTGCAACCAGAGGGCTTAAGCTCAAGATTCCGTTTACAGCAATATCTGCGGGATTAAAAACCCGATTGAAAAACTTCTTTATTCCGTCAGATACTATGGTTTTTCACGCCGGTTCCACTGACTTTGAATAGCTTTGATAAATTTAATTTGCGTCAGAACTGATTCAAAAGACGTGCTTATTACACCCGAAAATTCGGTATCATCTTTCTTGTTGAGTTATGGCGACAACAAACCACACACATAGAGATACCACCATGAAAATAGTCACATGATGATCGGGGGATCCCAAAATGGGTATTTCTGTTGAAATCTGGAAGTCAATTTGTTTTGGAGATTACAATACTTTTTTTATACATTAGTGGGAGAGTGTCAAAATACGCTGGGTGTTATATTTTTAAGGATGCCCGGCTAAGTGAGGGGGATCCCAAACTCGATGCTGTGCGCAGGGCCCCGGTAACTCTAAATGAGTCACTGTATGTTGGGAACTTATTGTGTAATGACACGGCAGAATTATCTGTACGTAAATGAGAAAAGTGCCTCTTGGCCAAGTAGGCTGTTGTAGGAGTAAATTACGTTAAAGCTTACTACATTTGGACGTAGATCGTTGGACTTTGTAGGCCTTACCCTCCTTTTGCAATCTTGAACGAGACGCTAGTACTCGTCGTGATTGCCCGTCGTTCTCACTCCGTCATCCAGAGACTGCCACATAGCACAAAGCCATTCTCTGGAATAGATGTTCGTAAATCCGTGTTCCGTCCACAGTTATCTTAGACACAACAATTTCCAAGTACCGGTTCATGGATCCAAATAATGGGTAGACTTAGAAAATGGCGTCTACTCAAGAAGAATTGCGTAGTAGGGGTCAATGACCAAATAAAAAATGCGTAGGAAAATTGCTATAAGCATTTTAACTTTCAGAATGATTTCCATGGTGGGTTAGTTTGAAGTGCCATTTCAAGAGATTCGTGATTTTGTCAAATCCAAATTTTTTGAAGGGAAGTAATTATCTGGTTCAACACCCAATTTTGGGCGTGGTTTTGATGCTAAGCACACAGGACAAAAAATTAGTCACCCCTAACAGAAATGACAGTTGGAAGTTACCAGTTGCACAGAGGGCGCCGTGATAGCATTGTTGGGAGATAAATAGCACTCACGTGGTCTACAGGATCATTTCTGTCTCGTGCAGTGGTGAAGAGTAACGTGTGTGGTGAATTTAATCTGCTGTAGGAGTCGTAAGACAGACGTTACTGAGAGGGAAAAAAAGAGCCGTCATGTTTGGCCGTTCCAACGGACACAAAGTGAATGGAGTCACCCATACTGTCCAGCGGGTTTTCAAACAGTGGTGTAGTTTGCAGTCAACTGAAAATTGCGGACGTAACTGTGGCCGGAAAACGATTCTCACCAACAGATACCGCCGCCATGTTTCACGCCTAGTAACTGCAAATCGGTTTCAAACCAGGTAACAATTGCTCCAAACAGTCAATAAAAGTCCACTCCAACCAATTTCCGAAAGGACATTGCAACGAGAACTGCATACGGTGGACATCTGGAGCAGAGTACCACGGAAGAGACCTCTTTTAAAAGCAAGTCACAAAGTTGCATGTTATCAGTGGGCTCAGAGGTACCAAAACTTTACTGGGGAGGATTGGAAACGAGTAATTTGGTCTGAGTCTCGTTTTTGCTTTCCAATGATGGGAGGCGACGAGTGCATCGCAGGTCCAATAAAGCCTTCAGTCCTGATTGTGTTGAAGGTTGTGTTCAATCTGGAGGGGGTTCTGTGATGTTTTGGGGATATTTTTCGTACCACGAAATGGCCCTCGCGTTGCAGTGACGAAGAATTTGAACCAGAAGGCGTGCCTTTGCATTTTGAATGATGAAGTGTTGCCCTTTGCCCTACATCTCCAGAAGGAGCATCACATTGCCACTCCTGTCGTCCAAGATGACAATTGCTGTGTGCACATGGCCAGAACTATGTCTGAGTGGCACGACAAAGAACCAGCAGCACTGTCTCACCTCGACTGGCTTGCCAAATCCCTAGATTTAAATCCCATTGAAAATCTGTGGGATCATTTAGAACAGAAGTGAAACGTCGGAATGGACACCCACGTACTCTGGCGGAACTTCGGGAACAATTGACGCATAAGTAGCTTGAAATCAATGTTCAATACATGCACAACCTCGTGGAGTCTCTACCACACGGGATTCATGCTGTTATCAAGGCAAGAGGCGCCGTCACTCGTTACTAGGTAAGTTCTTTTTTTTTTTTTTTTTTTTTTTTTTTTTTTTTTGGGGGGGGGTTGGAGGTTTAACGACCACCGTGAGCAACTCAATGGGCTATAAGCAGTCTCCCGTCCGTAATTTAGGGTCACTGGTTCCAGGGAAGGGAGAGAGCCAGTGCCGTAGGTAAGTTCTTCTAGGTGTGACTAATTTTTTGTCCGGTGCGCTTACATTCAATCATGAGTGGGTTTTTAAAGTTCTTTCGAAGTTAAATTGTTAAAATTTGCTCATGACTGAATGCGTTTTACAATATACACTGGCGGAAAGTGAAAAAAGAACACCAAGAAGGAGACGTCTGATACCAACGAAATTTATACAGCATAATAACGGAATACAGTGGATAACGTGATCAAAACATTATGGCAAAATACAGCTGTATTTGCTGGTAAACTGAAAAATAACATTTCCATGTAACATGGTTAGTACGAGGTTGAACCGCCATGAACTGCGTCACACTGTGCAATTATGGCATGGAGTCTGTCATACAGATATTAGATGTAAGTTTGGGGTATTGAGTTTCAAGCATCCTCAACCTGGACGCGTAAATCGGGGATGGTCGTGGCTGGCCGTGGAGACCGGATAAGTCTTGTCCCATAAAATCCCACACGTGCTCAATGGGGGACAAATCTGGTGAACGTGCAGACCATGGAAGTTGTCTCACACCCTGAAGTGCATGTTGCGTTGCACGTGCCGAGTGTGGGCGTGCGTTATCTTGCTGGAAAACACCACGATGGACCGACCTTCCAAAGGGCACAACAACGGGCTGAATGATGCTGTTGATGTAGGAGGTGCTGTTTAACGTACCCAGTACTAACACTAGTTGTGTACGGGAGTGATAGCTGATCGCTCCCCACACCAAGAGACCAGGTGTAGGCCCTCTGTGTCGTTGGCGGATGCAAAAATGGTGGAGACGCTCCCCTGTGCGTCTGCGAACACGCATACGACCACCTGAGGCTCCCAAGCAGAATCTGCTTTCATCGCTGAACACGACAGATCGCCATTGCGTTCTCCAGTGCAGACGTTGGCGACACCAATGCAGCCGTTCCTGACGGTGGGCTGGAGTCAGAGGCACACGTGGACGTAGTCCTGCATCTAGTAGACAGTTGCGGATTGTTCGCACAGTCACCTCAGGTGCAACGGCAGCTCGGATTTGCGTCGCAGTGGATGTTCTGCTTGACAACGCCGCTCTTCTTGTGCGTCGATCGGTCCGCTCATCAGTCCGTCTGTGACTCCCGGTTCCACGTCTTCTCGTGTTCCTCGGACCATCTACGCCACCATCGTACCACCACCGATACTTCCCGTCCAATTCGCTCCCCAATACGATGATACGACCACCCGGCCTCGCGGAGTCCGACTCGCTCAAAGTCCGATAACTGCTGAAATCGTACACGTCTTCCATGTCCAGGCATTGCAGTTTCTTCGCACGTTCCAGTAAGCCAACGACTGATTACATTCACTTCGCCGTACTCCTTAAATACCACCGACGATAATTTGCATATTATGCCGTGCTGTGGCGTAAGCGCTCATCGGTTGGTCCCGAAATTAAAATCACACCTACGTAAACTCTACCCTATTAACATAGGTAAATTTCATGATCATCCGCCAATTCCTTTTTGGTGTTCTTTTTTCACTTTCCGGCAGTGTATATTTTAGCAGTTAGTTCTTTTACTCAGGATTTAACAGAATATTTTTATTGGGGAATACCAGGCAGGACATTCAACAGTAGTACTCCTTGTTGATTGTCTGGCCTGGTAGTGTATTCGTGATGCTCAATTCTTTCATAATTGAATGAAAAAAACTCCAAACACTTTATCAACATTGTCCTGGATGTAGATCTGTCGTGCTTTTTTGGGTGTGGGAGAGTTTGGGGGTCTTCCACTGTAAAGACTAGTCCTTAGATTAGGGAGCAATCCCATAAACCTACGATTCACATCACCAGTTATAGTTTTTAAAAAAGATTTCTTTCTTTTCGATGCACTCAAGCAGATCACTAGCAGCTGAAGCACGGGCCTGTATTTGCTCAGCTGAGGGCAATTGTGGCAAAAATTCGGCTGAGAAGTGCCTCTTACCCAAATCGTCCTAAACAAGTTGATGAAATCATGCAATGCATTGATTACGATACGCTTTCTAACATACCAGAAATCATTACTCAAGTTATGAGGATAATGGCTGTCGAATAAATCTCGCTCCTGTGCCGTGACCTTTGACCCCATTTCGATGATATTAAACAGAAATGGTTCAGTATACCTCCCGAGCAACATACTAAAGTTTTGTCGCAATAGAAGTATTTCTAGTCAAGTTATGAGGATAATGGCTGTGGAGTAAATCTCGCTCCTGTGCCCTGACCTTTGATCCCATTTCCTCCCATTTTCAATAGGGTTCCTTCTCAGGTTGTCCCTTACCACATAAAATTTCATCGAAATCGAACCCTTTTTACGCGAGTTATCGTGCGGACAGACAGACGGATAAAGCTGGAGCATATACGCTTCTTCAACCTACGGTTGGAAAGCGTAATAAAACGGACGAGCAGGGAAGACGACTCGCGGCGCATGCGTAGTATGGTCCTGCTGTGTCGGGCGATTTTACACAACCAGCCCACTTTTTTTTATAACACCTCCTATTAATTACTCTTTGCGATGAATTGGAAATCAAAAATTTAAGCGAAACTACTAAAACTGATTAATCCATGAATACACTTCTACATGAACCACAAAAGGTCTGCAAATTCCCCAATTTACTTCAACAAATGTGCGATCGAGAGAAATTGTCCTCCATTTCTCGACTTTCCTTATGTAAAGGAACTCTCATTACGGAATTTTAACCGAGATCATTCGCTATGTTCCCTCACCCAGTGCAACAGAAAATTAGTGCGTTTTTTAGGTTGCACTTTGCTGTTTATAGAAAACCGTCTTGTACCCCAACTGTGATTCCAAACTCATCTAATCATCCGCAAAACCAAAAGTTAACGTCTCTTCAGTTTTTCATTCGTAGAGCCTACACCCATTCCTCAACACGCACTGCAAGCGCCGCAGAACTACAGTGGGTCTCGTAGTTTGCCTCTCAATTTGGAAATCCTGATTATGTTTTTACCCGGATCTATTCCCGTGTTAGTAGTAAACTTGCTACTACATTACAACCGTTTTTACCTACACCAATTACGTTTCATTACTTCCATAGATTCCATCCCTTCAATCCCTCATCCTCTTCCTAATATTTGCCGGAAATTTGGATTGGATTTCGGCACTCGCTCCCTTAACATCCTGCCACTTGTCAGAAAGGACAGGACCCCGACGGATATTTCACAAAGATGGGGTGGCCACCCCGGTGGCGCAGTGGTCTAAGCGATGGCCTCTGATCATTCGTCCGAACGGGGTCCGGGTTCGAATCCCGGTGAGGAATGGATGTTGTGTTCGTCTTACGGCACTGGCTCTCTCCCTTCCCTGGAACCAGGACGGGCGACTGCTTATAGCCCATTGAGTTGCTCACGGTGGTCGTTAAACCTCCAATAAAAAAAAAAAAAAAAAAAGATGGGGTGTCTGTTGTATTCCATTAAAAGACGTTTTTGGAACTACCCAATCTGTCTATATAGGATCGACCGGACGGAATTTGTCTTGCAGGGTAAAGGAACATAAATATAATATCCAGACAGGAGGTAGCAACACAGCACTTTCTAAAAAAGTAACAGAAGGGATTTTATATCCGAACTGGGGAAAAAAAAATATTTAAAATTCTCTAAAAATCGTAAAACGCTGCTTCTTACCGCGAAAGCATGTTCATTTATCACTCACAAAGTGTTTGTTGTAATGACTCTATGCCTTATGAGCTCCCCAACGCTTATAAGGTATGTATTAATTAGCTCTAATCCTAGGGGCTTTGAATTACCCGCAACCGTGGGATAATGTGCCGGAAAGGAATCTTTCTTTGCATACATGTACAACAACCAACGGCGTTTCATGTGTGCATATGTATTATGTGGATCTTGTAAATTTTGTCGTTCCATCTGAGGATGGACCATGCGATGGCCCGAAAGTACTCGTGTCTCTTAATCTGTTTTTAAATATCATAAGGTTTTATTAAATTGATGTCTCATGCTATGAGTTAATTTGATTTAAGCTAAACCTAGTTTTATTATTTTCAATTATCCGCACAAAGACAGCCTTTACTCGAGAGACTCATATGCAATGATGCCGCCTAAAAACAAAAGGCCATATCATCCGAGAGATTTGTTCCCTCTTTTAGTGACGTCGCACGGAAACCAAGGCTTCCAATTGATTTCTAACGCGTTGTGTATGACATCAAACAGAACACTGACCAAGGAAGTTGACACCGAGGTATCAGTTCGCGTAACTTGAGTGACGTCACAAATGGAGATAACTCGTATCTCTAATGTCATGGCCTTGTGTTTTCTAGACGGCCTTGCCTAAGTGCTGGCATTTGACCGTTCGTCCTAATGGACTAGAGTTTGAGTCCCGTATGAAGCATAGGTTGTGGGTTCACCCTTGCCACAGCGTCGGTTCTCTCACTTCTTTGGAACCAAGGGCCCCAGATTAGTGACAAGCAGCTGCTTGTGCAACTTAGTTGCTCACAGTGCTCGTTAAATCCCCCGAAAATATACAGTATATACACCCAGATGATTCCGTAAAAATTTTTATCGCTTTCTTTTGTTTATTTCTTCCTGAAATATGAACTTCCGGACAACTTGATATTTAACTGTTTTTTCAAAACAATTATAGTGATTATCTCTAACATTTAAAAAAGTATATTTCAGCTTCTATACAATTTCGAGGATTCGAATTTTCGGTATGTAGGTATCATTAGAAAGTGACTGCTTTCACTAAAATATACTTCGGAAGTTGGAAAACCACATTTAAAAATGACTCCACGTTTCAGGAAACGTGCGGAAGTTTAAACACAATCACTAACTTGATGTTCTAAACAATAAACACTAACATTCTCAAAGCAAAACCTCAAACTTCCCTCAGAACAACAACTGATCTTCATCCTGCCTTTGATTGAACGTATCATCTTCACTGACTTAAAACTTATCATTTTCCTTGCGGCGCTGGAAAAAAGTCCGAATTTGCAATTTCAGATCTCCGGTCCTTATTAGAGCATGCTCAACGGTAGCTAGTTTTACACTGCTTTCCCCTTCACAACATCCCTCTCCCCTTAACACACTTCGTGTTCATTTCAGGTATCCTAAGCGTAGTCTCCTCCCCAGCAGTTATCCTCAGAAGCTCCTAATGTTAACTAATGACCGTGTAATGATCAGCTTGTGACCTTCGAATGCGCAGACAGGTGTCGAACTTGGCTCCAATGCATGGCTTGGGACTTGATGATTTCCAGTAGCCGGCGCTAATTTGATAGTTCGGGCATTCGAAAGGTCACCTCAAGAGGTCATCACGAGTCCCGGGAGTCATTGGGAATGATTTTGAGCTAGGACTACATTCGTTACCACTAGGTATGATCCCAAAGGCATTCTCTGCGCTTTATGAATACAGATCTATATATTTTACATAATCGCAAGTTACAAACGAAATTATTGCTCTGCGCAGAATATCTTCTAGAATGATTTTCAAATTAAGTTCTAGTCTTACTCTAGTTTTATTTCGACTATGAAGTAACGACACAGATTTGATACCACGTTGTTGAATACAAATTATCACAGACTTCAGAAATGGAGTCCAATTTACAGTTAATTGCTTTGGCTGTGAATGTGCAGTTGCGAGCCCGGTGGCGCAGTGGTCTAAGCGATGGCCTCTGCTCATTCGTCCGAAAGGGATCTTGGTTCGAATCTCAGTGAGACATGGATGTTGTGCTTGTCTGAAGGCACTGGCTCTCTCCCTTCCCTGAAACCAGTGACCCTAAATTAGGGACGGGCGACTGCTTATAGCCCGTTGAGTTGCTCACGGTGGTGGTTAAACCTCCAATATAAAAAAAATATGTGCAGTTATTTTTGTGGTATGTTATGGCAGGTAAAAGTACCAATTTTGTTGTAATGAGAGTTGTGGATAGAGATTAACTGGTTCTCAGGGGAATATATATACGAAGAGAACCCCAAAAAATATGCAGAGTTTTTGAAATAAATAAAAATTTAATGGACGGCGATATTGAAACAAAATGGCTGAAAAAAAAATTTCCATTTGTATTCCAGGAAATATTTGGATGTGGCATCATGCTCCAAAGGAGGCAAGTAGTTTTGAGGATGGAACTACCCTCTAAGGAAAGATCAGAATGAAAAACGAAAGGTAAATTTTAGTCATGATTTGGTTTATCCTTACTAACTCTGACTTTACGTTCACTTCAGGACGTTTTTCTTTTCCATTGAGTTCATATTTTGCAATTACTTTCGTGCTGAAAAGAGCACGTAAATATGCCTGTCTGGAATGCTAGTACAAGATACACAGTAGTCCCTCCCCCCCTTCCTTATTCACGGGGGATGCGTTCCAAGACCTTCCAGTGGATGCCTGAAACCGTGGATAGTACCGAACTGTATAAACAGTAGACTACGTTTTTTTGGCCTGTGTCATAATGTGGTTTTACGTGTTGCCATAATGTTGAAAAATGCTCACTTTTGCATTAAATTACATATTTTCTTATTTTGAGTGTCACATCAATAACATCAATTTCCAGCGAAAACTTTTGTGGATCTGCAATTCAAAATCATGAGTGTCAAATGTAAACAATACCATCCAATTTGAAACATGATGTAAGTGTTATGTCTTGTAATACCAATAATGCTACGTAATCTTGATGTATATAAAACTCCGTCACGATAGTGTAGAAAAATATTCATCTGCGATTCATATTTTTCTTTCTGAGAGGGGGAGAGATGTAATAGTGGTTATTGTAAATAACCTTTTATTAATAGCGTAATGGAACGAGAATGTTTTATTTCATGAAATATAATGTAATGTAAATATCTTTTAATTGTTGAATTTTAATGAATGTGTAAATAATTAAGAATCCTTGCAGTTTTAGAATGTTTTAAAAGTAATCGTGGGGAACTTCTAAGGATATCATTTTTGAGTTCGATTTGGGAGAGCCAGTAAGTTACCAGAAACGATTAGTTATCGGCGAACTTCCTGGAGTAAACAAAACACAGGATTTCGTGTATGGATAGCTATTATAGAAGGCGTTTTTTAGAGTTTTTAAGCGACTCATTGGGAAGGATTTCCGTTCTCAAGGAAGACGTGTCCTTCGGGGCGGTGATTAGGAATGGAGTTGGAGACGGAATGGGAAGAAGGTGTTCGGAAAGAGGCTTCAGGTTCGTTATTTTGGAAGTAGTGCGGAAGACAATAGGAATTCGAATGTTGGAATGCGTCTGACGTGTGTAGAGCGAAGTAGCGAGACGTTGAAGGGAAGGAGTAAAATTTTGTGAGGGGAGGTTGTCTCCGCGTACGGGCGGTAACCATGAATGAATAGCGAAGAATTATGGAGCCTGAGAGATGGTCTAATCACAGGTGACCAGGAGTAATAATTAAATTAAGCAAAATCACAATAAAGGATTTTATCTAATGTCGACTCTCGTCTGTTAAATGATCTATTAGTACTCTATTAATGTGTACAGTGCTCAAGGAACCTGCCAATCTTCTGATTCAAACCTATTTCGGTAATATAAAGATAGAGATAAAACAGCACTGCTACATAAAATACGTATTTATGATTAAGTTTAATTTATAAGTCAGGCACAATAGATCAATAACAATAACTAAAAATAAAATAGAACAATTATAACAACCTACTGTAATAAAAGTAATATGAATGTGAAACTGGTACGGACTTTTTTTTTTCTCTTCACAATTTCACAGATAAAAGATTCGTTCTTACCGTAGATCTTAGCAACCTCAACATATGATTTATTTTCTTCCTTTTCAAGTCTAGAACTTTATCCTTTTCACTTAAAGGAAGCACTTTTTAAGGCTTTTCTTCGGCAAATCAGAATTGCCAGCGTCACCAGTGTTGCACTTTGAGGCAATTATTAAGTAAAATTACAGAGGCTTGCTTGAACACAATCACTGCCATTCTGCGACAGTCGATCTGATAGCAGAGACTGCTACTGAGTAACAAACTGGTGCGCGGTAGCGTATATAGCGTGAATGAGCTAGACAAAGGGCTGGCCGATTCACGTCCCGAGCAGGATGACACGAAATTTCAACGGCGCGCAGTTTAAAACTTATGAATTGTTTATTTCTGAAATTTTCCATTTCATATTTTCGGATCGCGGTCGACCGCGGGTAACTGAAACCGCGGAAAGCAAGACCGCGTATAAGAGGACTACGGTAGATGTAAAACACGTAAGCAATACATTGCCAGAACAAAAGTGATAACACTCATCTAGCTGTTTCTGACATCAGTGACTCCTATCACTTGAGGTACATTCTCTCACAGATCAAAAGCTGTGTGAGCATTGCCTCCAAGAGTGCTATAAGCTCTACTCTCCCGCTTTCCAGTTTCTCTGTCTCTTCCCACTATCGCTTCCTTCGGGCTCCATCATCATCTGTACCACTTCCAATTCCAGATGTTCCACCTACAGCTTTACCGTGCGTGTGGTCGACGGTTTCATCTATGCTATCTACACCGATGGAGAGAAATATCCATTAGTTGTTTCTACATCGTCACCTGCCGGTACCAGCCACGCTCTATCGAAAGACCCTCATCACTTCTCCGACCTGTGTCTTCTGTCACATGCCTGCAGATGTACCCCATGTTTATCTCTTCTGTCCGGTGTTTCTACCACTCCATCGTCTTGCATTCCCTGTGGTGCAACATCTGTGCGCACTCAACCTTTCATTTGGAGCTTACAGTACCCTGTATAGCTCGTACCAACCCCTACTCCACTACCTACAGCAAGCGCTTATTTGTTCATCCTAGCCCGCCACATCACATATCTTTACCATCAAAAGCTTCGAACACCCACCATCTTCCAGGCGGGGGATGCAATGTGTAGTATCTTTCGCAACAGCCTTCTGTCGCGATTGCGCCTCGCATATGCGTCTGCCTCAACTGACTCTCAGAAACGTCGGTTTTCCCGGGTTTGGTCACCATATCGAACCAGGTTTACTGATCCCACAAGTTCATCCGCAACTCCTTCTTTGAGAACTGTTCTCTTACATTACTCTACTGACTGTCTGATCTAGCTTTCTGTACCTGTACAGAACGATTGTCGGTTACTGTATTTCTCCAGGTTCTATCATCCATGTCTTTGTAACGTACCATAATCTACACACCCGCTCTCTGTGAAGTGTGTTTACCTGTCTATGTATTTTGTTACTGCCTTTGTATACACATTGTACTGTGACGTGCCTGCCCAGCAGGACTCGCACGACATAAAGGCAGATAGCAGCGATACGACAGTCCGCGTATCTCAATTGGTAGAGTAACTTATTCCGGAATGAGGGGACCCGGGTTCGAGCCCCGGCGTGGGTAAAAAGGACTTAGAAATTTACTTCGTTATAATGGCGCTTGAACTTTGCGGATGACCCGGCCGTTAAAGATCTCGCTATGGTGTGATGTTCTTTCCACACCGCGAGATAGGAAAAATAAGAGAATCCCTTCTCCAGCGCTTCGAAAAATAAATGTGTGTGACGTTGCATTCCACACACCAGATTGACTGGGAGTTCTCAAGTGCGCGTTCTACAGCGGATGGCTGCCTGCGATGATTCATGGTCACGACTGACCCGTGGGCCATAGCTCTGTCCCTCTTCCGGGGGTGGGGGTGACTTGCCTGCCCAGCAGGACGCACACGACATAAAGGCAGATAGCAGCGATAACGAAAGTTCGCGTAGCTCAATTGGTAGAGCGACTTGTTCCGGAATGAGGGGAACCGAGTTCGTTACAATCTTTTATCTCTGTTACAATCTTTTACTAGAAGTGCTCACATTGATTCCTTCACTGTGTATCTCTAGTGCATTGCTCATACACCATTGTTACCGCTCACTTTTGTAACTCAACTTATATCAGTGATGACACCTATCTTTTTGTTTTTATTGTCATTTTATATAGCACATCAGCATCTGTACATTTTTCATCTTCACTGTACATATGTCGTCAATTATGTTTCTGTTGGCACTGTAAATACATGCCTTTTGTTTCCTCCATCCTGGTTTTCTCAGTAAACATGTTGAAAGCTATAAGCCACAGGATCTTAGAGAGTAAGATATTCTCTCTATTTTTTCTGTTTCTTACGTTTGCGCCAAATGGAACATCAGCATGCTCTAGGAATTCTCCTGGTACTGTCGAACCCACTTTCTTTCACCGTAGACGTACTCATCTGAGTTAAAGTTGAAGACACCACAGCGTCGCGTCTATCAGCGTGTTTTTGTCTATGCACATGCTGTCAAATTTTCCATAAATCATCCGTTTCCTGCACTCCTGACTATAGCACAGTGACAGAAGACAGCTTACCGGGCCATAAGAGAGCGGTAAATGTTTTTCTCTCACACAGCGTGGATACATTCTCCTATGTCACTCTGTTACAAAAAAACTAAAGTACTGGAAGTGTATGAAATGATTCCATAACTCTAAAGACTACCATTTATTGTCAAAACATACCGTGGAAAAGAGAATACATCTCGTGTGGTGTTGTTTTTTAAATCTTTCCTTGGGGGAAGGGGGGAGGGACGAGAAGGTTCCGAAATTCAAACATTTCGCGAGGAGGCAGGATATATTATGACGTCATGCATCCTATGGAGATCTGCGCAGTCATTCAGACCACTAAAAGGAAACCGAAAGCACTTTGCTGATTTATTTTGGGTTCATACATCCTATGGAGATCTGCGCAGTCATTCAGACCACTAAAAGGAAACCGAAAGCACTTTGCTGATTTATTCTGGGTCCTTGGGTCATGCCACAAATCTGAAAACTTACTCTACAGCTACCTAGATAGAACAGATGAAATAGAACTGGATGATGTATACAATACCTTTGTGTCACGAACTATTGCTGAGAAGTGTCTTCGGAAACTAATATACTGTTTGTAACATCCATTCGGTAAGTGTTACACGTAATTTTCGTTTTTAAGGAAATTTAATTTGTGCCTTTATCTTGTTAGTTAACACTGCTTCAAGAGCACAAGCACTCTCTTTTGTAGCGGAAACATCCTCTGTCATAAGTTTTCAAAATACAAAGGAAGCTAAATAAAACGTGCTACGAAAAGCTTTTGTATAATTCATAAATATTCAGATAAGATACCTTCCTTCCTTTTCATACAAGTAAAGCACATAATTAAAACATTTTTGTTTACTTAATAAAACAGTAATTTTCGTTTAAGAGAATTATATATATATACTAGCTCATAGCCCATGCCGTGTAAGGGTGAAAAAGCTGAGACTGAAATTTTTATAACACGAATCGTAAAATACATATACATCTGAGAGAGCAGCTGCATTGCGTCGAACTTGTAGTTGTTCAGGAGTTTCTTGTTGTCCGCGGTGAGCATGCGCAAGAGCATCTGTAATATGTCTGGCTTGTGTTTCTTCAAAAGTTTCATTTCGTCTGCGATTAGCTCTACCTTCGTTTAAGTTATGCAAAGTATTAGGAGATTGGCTTGCACGCCATCGCCGTTGTCGTTCTCTATTTAAGCGACGTTTTCTTTCAGCTTGTACTACAAAGAAAAAATTCCATGGAACCCATAATTTTTTAAATTTCCATCACAGTGAATCAAAACTACGCCTGCAGTTACTTTCTTACAATTCTACTTGTTCCTTTTCATGAAATAAAATAACGCTGATTCCTTTTTATGAAATTACTCTGCAATGCGAAGAAAATGAAATAAATCACGACATAATGCCTACGTAACAGAACAAACGTCACAGGCAGTTGTTCGAGCACGTGCGTGTTGCTACAGATGAAGTCGTTTGTGTTACTAACTTTATTTTATTTTCCGGTATTTCTCCTTGCTTTTACGTATCGTGCGATACCGGTGAGCTTATATCCGGTTTCGGTCACCAGATAAAAGCAGATGGCGCTGCAAGTACTGAATGACGTCAGAGCGTTAGAGACAGACGTAGCCTATTATATAGGTTTAATATATTGAAAGAATATGCCTCCACACACGCACGCACGCACGCACGCACGCACAAAAACAAATTGAAGTTAGGCGCTACTGCCTGACATAAACATTTAATCATCAATGTCTACATGCTCTTTCTCAAAACTCTTCGTTTTGGTAACGTTCTTTCAATTCTGTGCAAATGACAGCCTTTTATTCTACTGTGATTACCCGTGGAATCCAACGAGAGCATGCACAACGCAAGAGGAAGTGGTCAGTTACCATGGTGTGGGGGCTTCCCTACGAAATGCCGAGTGCATCAGATAACTGCCTAGTTGCGAACCGACGCCGGTCTTCCCCGATAATTGCAGTTACGAGGTGTGAAAATTTAATTCCCGGAAGGTACTTGCAGAAAAAATGTGTGCGAAGCTGTGCAATGGCGGCTACTGTCCCCTTCGAACTAATCCCCTTCCACTGCTATGTATTGAATTAAACGCTGTGGTTATTGTTGGAAATATACCGAGTACTCTCTTGAGGTCCGTTGTCACCTTATTCTGAATGTCAGAAATGCCTGAAAATCTTCGTTTTTTCATGGCAGTTCCTTTTTTGGGGGGGGGGTAAGAACCTGAAATTACAAGGGTCTAAGTCAGATGAATAGGGCGGATGATCCAATTTGGTACTTGATTTCTTAGTTAGGAAGTCGCGATTATTGAGGGCATCCTGGCTTGGGCATTGTCAAGCCATAAATCACAAGGGGCTAAGTCAGGCGAATAGGGTGGATGATCCAATTTGGTAATTAAATTCTTAGCCAAGAAATCGTGAACACTGAGAGCATCATCGCTTGGACCACTATCAAGCCACAGTTGTCAGGCCACAATTCAGATCTTTTCCATCGAACAGAATCCCTTAACCTTTTCAAAACCTCTAAACAGCATCGTTGGCCAACTGTTTGTCCCTGTTGAATGAATTCGAGAAGAACTATTCCCTTGTGAACGAAAAAATACAAAAGCATGGCCTTGAACTGCGAGCGTGACATGCGTGCTGTTTTTGGCTCTTATGTCACTCAGAGACACTTTACTTTTTCATAGCATCCTCACCGTAAGCCCCTCAGTAGCACTTTTACAGATCTTCACACAGAATCTGATGCAAATGTGATGCTATAAATTTCTATCACACATTTGTACTTTAAAACTCACACACAGGCTTGCGTTGCTTTTGCAACTACTCCCTCACAAATGTCTCTACTGGTTTGCGGTTAACGCATGAACTACTTAAAACATGTCTAGACTCGCATAGTCATGTGATTTTGCCCACATCGCCACAAGGGCGACACTGCGTGAAACTATGAACGTGTCATTTTATACACGATAAAAATGACATTTAAAAACCTTTAATGATAAGTTAAAACCAATTTCATTAGCTACTTTCAACCCTACTTAATGACCATCCGCCAGATCACCGTATACGCATGATTAAGGTTCAACACGCCGCCCCGGTGGCGCAGTGGTCTAAGGCGCTGGTCTCTGGTCATTCGTCCGTAAGGGGTCCGGGTTCGAATCCCGGTGAGGCATGGATGTTGTGTTTGTCTTAAGGCACTGGCTCTCTCCCTTCCCTGGAGCCAGTGACCCTAAATTCGGGACGGGCGACTGCTTATAGCCCATTGAGTTGCTCACGGTGGTCGTTAAACCTCCAATCAAAAAAAAAAAAAAAAAAAAAAAGGTTCAACACACTAATGACGTAAGCAATTAATGTCCTATGAAATAGGGTCAGCATTCACTGTGAAGGATAGGGTTGTGTCTTCCAGACTGTATGAGGTTCTTCCACATTCCCGATACAGATACCGGAACCTCATCATTGGAACACCGGTCCATATTCTTAAGAATTAACAAACTCTCTGCAAATAACAAAGATTACTTACTTGATGGGGTCACCACTACAGCCGCTTTGTCCCATTCCGGTTCATATCTTCCTCTGCAAAATTGTCAACAATGATGCACACAATACAGCGTTTCTTTGCTAACGCTATATTCTGTGCACCATTGCGGACATTGTATTTGTGTTCCATAATTCTAATATGTAATTTCCTGGAGGTAGAGCCGATGTATGCAGATTCCAAGTCACCTGTATCATTAGAACGTAATGGAATATTGTAAATTCCCCATTTGTTCTTGTCTTTCCCAGGATCTCGGTCACGGATGTTTTTTTGTCCTCACCCCAAAATCAGTATATTTTCGGCAGATCATGCGTATACGGTAATCTGGCAATGTATATGTTATATTAAACTGTGTGATCTCTAGGTCGTGTTCTTTTCATCTGAGGATGGTCCTAAAGTAGGATTGAAAAGTACTAATGAAATTGGTTTTAACTTATTAAAGGTTTTTAAACGTCATTTTTATCGTGTATAAAACGGCATGTTCATAGCTTGGTTATATCAGCACGATTGGTTTTTTGGTGACGCCACACTACGTGATCGTTCCGGGAATTAAGTTGTCACACCTTGTACACTGTTAATCAGAATCTCCAAAACCGAAGTCCACGGACATTCTTCCCTTTGCCAGATCTTCAACATTTTGTTTGCCTTCAGGAAGCTCTTTATGCCAAGGAAATACACTTGCACGTGACGTAATTTCATCACCAAAGGTTGCTTGAGGCATTTCATGTCCCTAACATTTGGAGGAACATAAAGTTTAATAGCGCAATATTGTTCAAGAGTTAGCAGCATGCTTCCAATGTGTAAGCGAAACGAGAAACGCTGTAAAGTACTACAGATCTTCGCACTAGACGGAACAAAACCAGGCGCGTCTGTACGCATAAGTAGCATGTCTTCCTTCCATTTAACTTCCCACACGTTACTATTACTGGTCTTTTATTCCGCAGGATAAATCAACTGATACTTTTTTATTATTATTATTAGTTCTCGTAAAACACAGGATGAGAGGAAAAACTGGTCGGTGCTGTTAAAGAGGCTTCAAAGCGAAGTTAAGTCAGAGCCAATAATCCAGTCCAGTGCTGAGACTCTTAAGTCTGTCTTTGAATGAGTGTTAGGGTTCATCTTCTGCGATACATTGCGCAAAACATCACTCCTTGGGCGTGGCTTTTTACGCCTTGAGGGACTGTCCCAGAAGTTGGCGTCAGCAAATCACTGCAGACCTCGCCATATTCATAATGGAAGCGGTTTCTCGTTGGCTCCACAATGAAGACAAAATACGCGCTGTTACGTTTTAACCAATGACGTTATTTGGGGGTGGAGCTTAGTAGGTAGGCTTGTTTTCATAGCTCAAATTCAGGTGTACTCTGTTAACGTACACATTTTCTCTTCAAAAAATGAACGTACAGTAGGATTTTAGATGATTTATGGAAGACAAGATTCCAGACTCACTTTTGGCCGCATTTAATTATTTCTATTTGGCCTAGATAATTAAAAAAAAATCAGACAGAAATGAAAGATTTCGTTTCTTCCACACAGAAACACTGCTAAGCTAACTTATTGCGCCATCTGGCGCCTAAATTGGAATACTTTCGAGTCAGATAAATTGAATTAAAAAAAATTCTCACATTTTTTCGAAATAATAACTGTGGCCCATATTAGCTATAGGTCGTTTTTATTTGTGCTCAAAATTTCAAACACTACAAAGTAATAGTGTTCGAGAAAATGCGTACAAAAGAATTTGCATTGCAGATATAGAATATAATTTCTCTCACACTCATTCAAAGACAGCCTTAAAATGAGAAAATGTGTACTAAGAATAAGCTACACATTTCAGGCAGTAACGAATCTGGCTTGGAGCGACAGGGTCTTTCGCTGACCCCTCCCTCCTAAAGCTGATATTTCCTTTCTGAATAATCAAAATCGTAAATATTTAACTTTGCACTTACGCACACTCATTGTTTTCAGATTTTCGCAAAAGATTTAAGAAAAAAAAAAAAGAAAAAACTTGGCTGTGAATTTAGAAGCAAAATCTTGCCTTGATATAGATACAAGAAAAACAAGTTGTTCTATTCATTCTTCAGCATGTGCCTTTCATTTATTTGCTTTTCACTAGTATTTAGGATCTGCATTTTGAACATCTGTTGAGGAATAGGAAATCTGATCACACATTGGTTAAAAATAAATAGGCAATATGCTCAATATGAAACGCGTACAAAAAAGAAAACATTTTCGCCAACAACAAAACACCGACATGTCAATTGTTTTTTCGTTGTTTTTTTTACTTTTTGCACTTCAAAGGGTTTAAGGTGGATCTTGCATTTTGGCAATAGTGATCAGATCTTTCCTATGATCAAAGGACTTTCCTGTGTTTCGCACAATTATTTGTAGCATTTATTTATGCTCTCATCTTAGTCAATAAATCACTTTGAATAATCTATAGTATCGTAAAGAATTTTAAAATTGTACTAATTTGTCACTTAAAGCTTTCATTGAATAATGGGGTGATGCGTATGATAATTAGATTCTTCAACACCAATTTTTATGTTTTAAACGACACGACACGCTTTTCCGGTAAAAATTCTGTGTGATCATTGGCGCCAAGATAGGGTATTTGCCCTCCTCTGGTAATCCGACCTCTGTTCATGGAAGGGTACTACAGATATTTTTGTGAAAACATCAATTCTGGGCGTTAGTGTAATTAGTGTCTTCTTTTTTTGTTGTTGTTGAATTGCTGGATGCGAAATTCAACAACAACAACAAAAAAAGAATTTTCAAATTTTTCCACGTTGAAATTTCGAATAGAAATTCCAATGTGGAAAACCGTTGGGAATTTAATTTCTTTTAGAAATTCCCTACGATTTCGCCAATTTCTACAAGCTCCAACTTCTGTAAAAATTGGGAAAATGTTGGGAATTTTGAATAGAAAAAGCGGAAATTAACAGTAGGAAGTAATGAAATTTCCTATTGCGTGTTGGAGGTTACAGTACGGGATGGAAAAGTTATGAAAGGTGAAAAATGAAAAATACATCATCCTCTGCTGCAGCCATTAACTACTAGACAAAGATCTTCCCAAGTTTCAGCTGGAACTTTGTCTTCAGAGAATTTTTTCCTTCTCATGACTGAGTGATCGTTGGGATTTCGTGGCGCATGTGATACAAGAAACCAAAAGGATTGAAAAGAACGCTAGCATTTCCATAGTGACTTAACATGCTGGTTAATCAAAATAGTATAACTATACTAATTATCCGAATTTCTTTGTGTAGAACACAAATAAAACTTTCCAAGCTTTCGCTCATCAACCAAATGGATTGCATTTTCAAGGAAAGTAGACAGCAAACTGGATAATAGAACGTTTCAACAATTTGAACGTGGTGACTGATACTAAACCTGATGCTCCGCAGTTCATTCTGCCCTGGTGATTACAAGACGGCCTTCTTCCTTTCTCGAATTAGAAGAGCCTTCGCAGTCTCCTCCGATGTTCGTTCTAGACAATCCGAACTGAAAAACATCGTCGGATTGGCCACTGAGGCAGGATATGCGTCAACCCAGATGCATAACTTCTTCGAAAAAGCCAGAACCAGTCATGTTAATTTTTCTATGCCACAATTTCGCTACTGGGCTCAATTCCCTACATACGAAATGTTTTCATTCAACTCAAAAACGCGCTCAGGAGGATGAACTTCGGTGTTGGCATAAGGTCTCCAGCATCTTTATATACGATGCTTAAGAGAAATATTGACAAATCTCCTTCTCAACGAGGCAGGTGTTTATGCCATCCCACTACAATATCCGGACGACTCCAGGCGATACTACATCGGCATGACCAAACGTTCCTTTGGAATTAGAATCAGCGAACATAAAAAAGATACAAAAGACGGAAAAATAACCACTGCCCTATCAAGAGAAGTAAAGTCTGCTGATCCTATGTGGAGTGTTATGAAGAAATTAGCTTCACACTCCACACCCAAATCTACTGCCATTCGCGAAACCTTGGAATCTTGCCGCCCCGGTGGCGCAGTGGTCTAAGGCGCTGGCCTCTGATCATTCGTCCGTAAGGGGTCTGGTCAGGCATGGATGTTGTGTTTGTCTTACGGCACTGGCTCTCTCCCTTCCCTGGAACCAGTGACCCTAAATTAGGGACGGGCGACTGCTTATAGCCCATTGAGGTGCTCACGGTGGTCGTTAAACCTCCAATCAAAAAAAAAAAAAAAAAAAAAAAGAACCTTGGAATCTTGACCAGCAGTGCAGCATGCAATGATAACCTCTCTCTGGAGTTGCCACGTATTTGGAATCAATTCTTCAAAAAATGCTGCGTTTTCTACCATGACACCGCGTGCCCAACAAACGTGACCTCGTATCTTTTTGCGCCTATTCATTTATTGTCTAGATAAACCACCCGTTCAAATTGTTGAAACGTTCTATTGTCCAGTTTGCAGTTACCTGTCTACCTTTCTTGAAAAAGTCATTTGGTTGATGAAAAGTTTTATTTCTAATCTACGTCAAGAAATTCAGATCATTATTATAGTTATACTATTTTGAGTATTATTGGTGTACAGTTCCTACTTATTAATGCTGTTTAATCTTATTTATCATTTTTTTTTATGTAGTTTGAGTCTCCTTTTTTCCAGGTAAATTTATGCCTTGATAATGTGACAAAAACGGTTGGATAACAAGAACGCACAGAAGGAATTTGCATGTGATGTATATGTATGTTGTTTGACGTTAGGATTTCGGTTTGCACCCCTTGAAAACTAAGCTATGGGAGCAAATGTGTATGAACATATGTTTGGCTTTCGCAGATCTTCATGAACGAAATAATAAGTAGTAAGTTGCGGTCGTTAATGGAATTCTATGAATTAGTGAACAATTATGACCTTTATAACAGCGTTACCATTATCCTACAAGAGGGAATAAAGGTAATGCGCGAGAAGTTGGGAATACCTACAACTGAAGGTATGCATTATATCATCATTGTCAACCATTATCAATCCACTGCTGGACGAAGGTCTCCCCAAGTTTCCTCCACAACGGTCTGTCTTGTGCCAGTCTCCTCCATGTCACCCCTGCATACTTTCGAATTTCATCCACCCATCTCCCATGTGGTCTTCTTCTGGGTCTTTTCCTGTCCCTTGGAATCCAATCTAAAATTTCGGCTGTCCATCGATGATCTGTCCTTCTGGCAGTATGTCCAGCCCATTGCCATTTCAGGGATTTAACTCTGATCATGATGTCTTCCACTCTTGTCATTTTTCGGATCCACGTGTTCCTCTTCTTATCTCTCCTGGTTACACCAAGCATGCACCTCTCCATGCTTTTTTGAGTTGTCTGCAGTCTTTGTATATCTCTTTTAGTTAAGGTCCACGTCTCTGCACCATACGTAAGCACTGGAAGGATGCATTGATCAAACACTTTTCTTTTAAGACATAATGGCCTATTGCTCTTGAAAATTATGCTGTTTCTTCCAAAAGCTCTCCAGGCAAGTTTTGTACGCCGATTAATTTCTTCATCAATGTGACCCTCACTTGATATCTGTTGTCCAAGATAAACGTACGTGTCTGTTATCTCCAGCTTTTCTCCATCAATCGATAAATCTTCATTTCTTGTAAAAGCATTGAACATCACTTTTGTCTTCTGAAAGTTCATTTTTAATCCCACTTCTTTACTCTTGTCAGCAAGTTCCTGGTTCATACTCTGCAGCTCTGATGGGGTAGTTGCAAAAATGACTACGTCATCAGCAAAACGAAGGTGGGTTAGATAATCTCCATTAATCTTTATCCCTTTGTTTTCCCAGCTCAGCGACTGAAAAACACCCTCCAATGTGGCATTAAAGAGCTTCGGAGATATGGTGTCACCTTGTCTCACTCCCTTTCAAATTTTTATGTGTGTTGTATTTTCAAACAGCCGAATCTTTGCACTTGCATTTTCATAGATGTTATTAATAATATTAATGTATGCATCTTCAATACCGCACGTTTTCAGAGCCATTGTAACTGCTGATGGTTTCACCGAATCAAAGGCTTTTTCATAATCGATAAAAGCCATGCACAATGGAAGTTCATATTCCCTCGATCTTTCAATTAGTTCTCTCAGTACGTGGATATGATCTATTGTGCTGTAGCCACTCCTGAATCCAGCTTGTTCTCTCGGTTGAGCCATGTCCAGTGTTACCTTCAAGCGGTGTGAAAGAACTTTAGTGAAGATTTTATAAACTACTGATAGGAGGCTGATAGGTCTGTAGTTTCCGAGATCCTCAATGTCACCTTTCTTATGTAGCAGGATCATTGTAGCGGTGTTCCAATCCTCAGGAATCTTTCCTTCATTAAGGCATCGACTGAAAATTTGGGCGAGTACTGTTTCAATTTCTCCACTTGCCTATGCATTATATATATATATATATATATATATATATATATATATATATATATATATATATATATATATATTCTATAAAGAAGATACCTAAGCAAAAAAATACAGATATAATTTTGACTCACACCTAGTACAACATAGAAAAGGTTATGTATCTACCTGTGTGAGTAAAAGGAGAAAAAGTTAAAAAATAAAATAAAACTACTGAATGTAGAAGGTGTCGAGAATACTGAGCCTTGGCTTTATCAAGGACCAGCAAAAACTCTGCATTTTCTCACTTCCACAAAGACCTAGTTGGAAATGGGTTTCTGCAAGGCCATAGATGCAAGTAACATTCCCACCTAAAATAGTTTAAAATATATATATATGTCATGTCCTCCGTAGAGTTGCATGACCTAGCACTAGTTAACAATTTCGCTTGCATCCATTAACCTTACTGGCCCGACCCATGCTCTTCATCTGTTACTATTAAACAGAGAGAAGAAGATTAAAGAGAACTCAAGCTGTGAGAGTGACATAATAATTAGAAATGATTTTCAGCCATAACGAAACGCCAAGTTCGTTTGAGAGAGAATTTAAACCTGAAAATCAATGCAAAAGAAATCCAAATTTTTACATTGCAATTAAAAAAGGAAATACTCAAGATGTTAATAGGTACATAGTAAAAACCAGTTTAACGTACAATCAGCCTATTGAGGCCTTCGCAGAATGGAAATATAATATAATCAATAGCTTCACCGGTGAGTTGGCAGGTCTGGACTTTTGTTTCGACAGAAATCTCTTTTTCTCTGGAGAAGCTAAAAGGTCACTCTCCAAACTACAAGACCAATTTATTTTTACCACTACGGATAAAGCTAGCAATAATTTTGCAATTATCTGTAAGAAGTTCTATTTTGAATTGTTAACTATGGAACTCAATAATAGAGTAACATACGAGCCCGTAAGTTATTCTACCAAGCAGTTAGAAAATCGGTTTAAGGCATTCTTCAAGAAACTTAAAATTCCACAAACTAGAAGATATGAGCCTGAATTTCCATTTCTTTTTGCAACGGTTAAGTTTCATAAGGATCCTGTGAAGTTCAGGTTCATAGCTAGTGGAGTAAGGAGTCATAAAAAGAAAATAGATCTTGCTTTTGAAGATGTCTTAAAGAAGGTTTTGAAACACATTAGAAACTGTTCTAACTTGATGTACAGAGATTTTTGGATAATTAATAATAATGCAGAAGTAATTTCTACTATACTCAAAGTTTGTCCCCTAGATATTAATAGTTATGATTTTGAAAACCTATATACTAATCTGCCTCTATCAGATATAATCACTACCTTTAAAGAGCTGTATGCAGAATTTAAACTTAACCAATTTGTTAATGTAGGAACTTGGAACTCTTATCTCAATTGCTGCATAGAAAATAACCATATCTTATATAATAATACTCTCTATAAGCAAGTGAACGGTATTCCCATGGGAACATCAACGTCCACGAATATCGCTAATCTATTCCTGTTCTTTAAGGAATATAAATTCATTAAAAATCACCCCACCTGCTCAGATAACTACCTTTACACTTTTAGATATATTGATGATCTGCTGTGTATCAATAATTCAGAAGTTATAGAGAGTGATTTTGATAATATCTATCCTAGCTCTCTTAACTTATGTAAAACCAACCACAGTAATCAGGAACTTGAGTTCCTAGACTTAAGCATTAAGCTCAACAGAGGTAACCCATCTATTAGCCTCTTTGATAAAAGAGTTAATTTTCCTTTCAAAGTAATTAAATATCTACACTGGAATAATAACATTTCAACCAAAGTAATTGAGAATGTACTAATTTCTCAGGTCCTAAGAATTTCAAGAATTTGCAGCAACAATTTGGACTTCAATTACCACATTAATATACTATTAGAAAGTTTTCTAGAGAACGAAATTCCTTCTTCTTTCATCAAAAGAACTTTAAGAAAAATTATTCTGAATAATAGAGTAAGGTTGGCAGATCTGCTTTAATTTTCTACACAGTTAATAATATGATTCTGACCAATCAAAGCCGTAAGGAAGTTGGCTAGAGGATGCCTATTAACTACCTAAAGGAACCTTAGTGCTATGGATATGACGGTCCTATTAAAACAAAAAATTAAATAATATAAACAAAATCACAAAAAAAAAGCTTAAAAATCTGTTTATAAAAGAAAATAAAAACAAATAAAAATAAAAAAGAAAACTAGTTATTCATCACTAGGATAGCTATACTAAAAATAGTAAAACCAACATTAAAATTAATAAGATTCTGATTAATCTATAGAAGCTCACTAAGGTGATTTAATACATGCAAAGATTATTAAATACACTGCTCGTGTATTTTATAATATTTCTCATGTATTCTGGAGAGTTAATTCTGCTCTTTCTGATCATACAGATCCACAGTCTTAAGTTTATATATATTTTTTTCTCTGGTTAAAATATCCGCGCGTTGGTTTCTTGCTGTATGAGGAGGCCATCAGCCCCACCCTCACTGCCCCCAGCAACTAGGGAGTGGCGGAAGAGGTCAGCCATGTTCTTCTCTTGTGAGGAGAAAAGTTTTTGTCACACAAGAGGTAAGCTCTCTTCCTTGTTTTTGGGTTCTATGTTTGTACTTCATGTACTTTTTCTCTGTTGTTTTTTAGCTTTTCAGCTTTTAGGCGTTGGTTTGTCTGTTAACATTTTTGCGGGTTTTAACTCTTTCTTTTCTTTGTAACTTTGAGCGTCTTTTGGGGTACCTAGGAACAGAAGATGGCTAAGCTTGTTCCTTTTCTATGCGCTGTTTTTTCAAAGTAGTTAAGTTCTTAATAACTAATTAATTATGCACTTAAAGCACTGCTGAAATACTTTGTACATATTGCAACTAACTGTTTAAGGTATATAACTTTCACAAAGTTTTCTTTAGTTAATTATTATCTTTAACTTATTCTCGTTTTCGTGCTGTCATAAGTTGTAGAGTAGGGGTTTTAGACTCAAGTTTTCTTTCAAAAATCTGTTCGTTAAAAATGAATATTTCCTTTTTTAATTGCAATGTAAAAATTTGGATTTCTTTTGCATTGATTTTCAGGTTTAAATTCTCTCTCAAACGAACTTGGCGTTTCGTTATGGCTGAAAATCATTTCTAATTATTATGTCACTCTCACAGCTTGAGTTCTCTTTAATCTTCTTCTCTCTGTTTAATAGTAACAGATGAAGAGCATGGGTCGGGCCAGTAAGGTTAATGGATGCAAGCGAAATTGTTAACTAGTGCTAGGTCATGCAACTCTACGGAGGACATGACATATATATATATTTTAAACTATTTTAGGTGGGAATGTTACTTGCATCTATGGCCTTGCAGAAACCCATTTCCAACTAGGTCTTTGTGGAAGTGAGAAAATGCAGAGTTTTTGCTGGTCCTTGATAAAGCCAAGGCTCAGTATTCTCGACACCTTCTACATTCAGTAGTTTTATTTTATTTTTTTAACTTTTTCTCCTTTTACTCACACAGGTAGATACATAACCTTTTCTATGTTGTACTAGGTGTGAGTCAAAATTATATCTGTATTTTTTTGCTTAGGTATCTTCTTTATAGAATGTGAATTCTGAATTTTCAAAACTGCTGCGTTGCGCGTTTTGATCTTCAGGTTATTTTGCAACCTTCGTTTTAAATTCTAAAGTTTTTCCTTAGTCTTCAGTTTTGCTCTTAAATATATATATATATATATATATATATATATATATATATATATATATATATATATATATATATATTCTATAAAGAAGATACCCAAGCAAAAAAAAAAAAAAACACACACAACCCTGACTCACACCTAATACAACATAGAAAAGGTTATGTATCTACCTGTGTGAGTAAAAGGAGAAAAGATAAAAAAATAAAATAAAACAACTGAATGTAGAAGGTGTCGAGAATACTGAGCCTTGGCTTTATCAAGGACCAGCAAAAACTCTGCATTTTCTCACTTCCACAAAGACCTAGTTGGAAATGGGTTTCTGCAAGGCCATAGATGCAAGTAACATTCCCACCTAAAATAGTTTAAAAAATATATATATAAGTCATGTCCTCCGTAGAGTAGCATGACCTAGCACTAGTTAACAATTTCGCTTGCATCCATTAACCTTACTGGCCCGACCCATGCTCTTCATCTGTTACTATTAAACAGAGAGAAGAAGATTAAAGAGAACTCAAGCTGTGAGAGTGACATAATAAATAGAAATGATTTTCAGCTATAACGAAATTCCAAGTTCGTTTGAGAGAGAATTTAAACCTGAAAAACAATGCAAAAGAAATCCAAATTTTACATTGCAATTAAAAAAGGAAATGTTAATTTATAACGAACAGATTTTTGAAAGAAAACTTGAGTCTAAAACCCCCTACTCTACAACTTATGACAGCACGAAAACGAGAATAAGTTAAAGATAATAATTAACTAAAGAAAACTTTGTGAAAGTTATATACCTTAAACAGTTAGTTGCAATATGTACAAAGTATTTCAGCAGTGCTTTAAGTGCATAATTAATTAGTTATTAAGAACTTAACTACTTTGAAAAAACAGCGCATAGAAAAGGAACAAGCTTAGCCTTCTTCTGTTCCTAGGTACCCCAGAAGACGCTCAAAGTTACAAAGAAAAGTAAGAGTTAAAACCCGCATAAATGTTAACAGACAAACCAATGCTTAAAAGCTGAAAAGCTAAAAAACGACAGAGAAAAGGTACATAAAGTACAAACATTGAACTTATAAAACCTAGAACCCAAAAACAAGGAAGAGAGCTTACCTCTTGTGTGACAAAAACTTTTCTCCTCACAAGAGAAGAACATGGCTGACCTCTTCCGCCACTCCCTAGACGCTGGGGGGCAGTGAGGGTGGGGCTGATGGCCTCCTCATATAGCAAGAAACCAACGCGCGGAGATTTTAACCAGAGAAAAAAATATATAAACTTAAGACTGTGGATCTGTATGATCAGAATGAGCAGAATTAACTCTCCAGAATACATGAGAAATATTATAAAATACACGAGCAGTTTATTTAATAATCTTTGCATGTATTAAATCACCTTAGTGAGCTTCTATAGATTAATCAGAATCTTATTAATTTTAATGTTGGTTTTACTATTTTTAGTATAGCTATCCTAGTGATGAATAACTAGTTTTCTTTTTTTATTTGTTTTTATTTTCTTTTTATAAACAGATTTTTAAGCTTTTTTTGTGATTTTGTTTATATTATTTAATTTTTTGTTTTAATAGGACCGTCATATCCATAGCACTAAGGTTCCTTTAGGTAGTTAATAGGCATCCTCTAGCCAACTTCCTTACGGCTTTGATTGGTCAGAATCATATTATTAACTGTGTAGAAAATTAAAGCAGATCTGCCAACCTTACTCCATGTGTGTGTGTTTTTTTGTTGCTTAGGTATCTTCTTTATAGAATGTGAATTCTGAATTTTCAAAACTGCTGCGTTGCGCGTTTTGATTTTCAGGTTATTTTGCACCCTTCGTTTTAAATTCTAAAATGTTTTCCTTAGTCTTAAGTTTTGCTCTTAAGTATATATATATATATATATATATATATAAGTGATAGTTTATTATTGTGTTCAGTTTCTGTATTTTTAACTAAATAAAATCAGCGAATTTCTAGCGTCTGCAGAAATTTGATTTGTGGCTTTTCTCGTGGGCTTTTCCCCGGTCATTTAAAAACGCAAGTCTATATACTTTTATTTTCTGAAAATTTATTTGCCTTTAGAGAAGCATAAAACACTGCCACGTACAACTTTATGTTTTTCACACCAGAACTGTGGTGGTCAGATGATTCTGCAGTCAAAGAATTTGTTAGTGGATTGGGAAATTAATAGGGGGGGGTCTTATTACCTTTTTTACGATCAATATGGCGGTTCACTTTTGCTGCTAAATAACCTACGACATAATTGTAGAAAAGATTTTTCATCAATCACAGTTCTTCTGTATACTAGAAAGCTGAGACTTTGTTCAGAGGTTATTGTACATGACAAATCACGAATGGACTGAGACAAAGTTATCGCTCTTTCCACGTTTCCTTTAATTAACACACAGCAACCGAAAAACTGTTATCCGGACACCGGTCAGATCTTACCATAGATCGTTCGATAACTAGGCGAGTACGTTCACCTTACGCTACGGTGCCAACAAACAATTCTCGGCGCTATGTGTGTTTACCTGTCAGCATATGACTTCTCGATAACTAGCCTAGTGCGTTCGCCTTACGCTACGGTGCCAACAATCCACGGCGTTATGTGTGTTTATTTGTCAGCATCTGACTACTCGATAACTAGCAGAGTGCGTTCGCCTTATGCTACGGTGCTAACAAACCACAGCGCTGTGTGTGTTTACCTGTCAGCATCTGACTTCTCTATAACTAGCCGAGTGCGTTCGCCTTACGCTACGGTGCCAACGATCCTCGGCGATATGTGGTTTACCTGTCAGCATCTGACTTCTCTATAACTAGCAGAGTGTGTTTACCTTACGCTACGGTGCCAACAATCCACGGCGCTATGTGTGTTTACCTGTCAGCATCTGACTTTTCGATAACTAGCCGAGTGCGTCCACCTTACGCTACGATGACAATCCACAGCGCTATGTGTGTTTCCTGTCAGCATCTGACTTCTCGATAACTAGCAGAGCGCGTTCGCCTTACGATACGGTGGCAAACTATCCTCGGCGCTATGTGTGTTTATCTGTCGACATCTGTCTTCACAAATCCATTCATATGCATATTTGATTCCTTTATTTAAAACCTGCTTTTGTGAAGTGGTCAATTCAACGTCCAACAAGTTATACTTTGTTCCAAAGAAAATGTTACAGTTAGTTCTGTCCGTACTAGGTTTCAGTCGTGCCTCGTTCATCTTTGACAAAAGATGGTGAAATTTGATGTCATGCTTTTTTTTATTATTATTTTCTTTATCAGTGATGACGTGTATTTTAATAAATTCATTAACTTCGCCTTCATGCCAACAACTAGCTGTTGAACAAATGTCTCTTACAATTCAATACTCAGTCGATCTGTTTATGATATCTTTGCTCGTATTTGGGCTCTAAGTCGTTTAAATTCTGTTGTATTATTTATCTGTTTGTCTCAACATAAGAGGTGCTTATTACGTATTCTTAAATACTTGGGAATGATATTGCTGTTCTTACATCTCGTCAAGAACTGCAGCTGTTGCACTTCTTTACCCAGGTGTTGCACTTCTTTACTTAGTTTTTTTGTAATAAGTCGTACAGAAAAAATAAAATTACGACAGACGTATTCAGGGAAACAGTAAGGTCCAACAGAAAATAAAACTACTAATTCAGCCACGTTAATAACAAATAAACATTTCAGTATCGACCAATTAGAGTTATACCTTATACGGACGCTTCGTTGCGTGTCTTTCTGGCTAAGTGTAGAACGTTCGCTTCCTGTTGCCGAAGTTCCTGGCTCAAATCTCACCAGCGACGAAACAAAAGGTCTCGTTAACGTAGCACGCCGGGAAAGAAGAATCTCGGTAAAAGTCTCAAAATCGAAGATTTTGCAAAATTCCTGTGTAAACGCAGAAAAATCCGAAAGAGGTTTTTCTGGAATAAACTGAATTACTGGCTACGAAGATTCTGTCAAAATACTTAAGTCAGACGAAACGGAAACTTTTAAAATGAAAAATTTAGTCAAAAGACTGACACCTACCGGAAATTTTGCTCTGTAGCAAAAAATCCGTGCTCTTGGAAGAATGATCCGATCATGATAAAATTGGACACAAGCTATGAGGAGACGAAGAGGACGAAATGATTCCAATTTGAGGGCAATCCCTCCATTTATTGGGCAGATACAGGTTCAGAACCGTTACATTTTAATAACATGTATGGCCGCCTCAGGCGGCAATGGATGAGGAAATTCGGTCCGCCATAGACTCTTACAGACGTCGAATGCTGCCCTGCGGGAGTTGCTGCCAGATCCGCTGCAATTGCGAAGCCAGTTCACCCACGTTACACGATGGCTGAGGTCGTACAAGGTCCGAACCCTGTTCAATTAGGGAGAGGTCCTGCGATAGGGCAGGCCGAAGGAGGGTTTTTACAAAACGCAAACAATTCGTGGAGACGTTCGTCGTGTGAGGACGGGCATTATCTTGCCGAAAGATGCCCCCCCCCCCCCCCGAACAGACTCTAGAATACCACAGATCGCAGGTTCTTGTCAACGTATCGGCGAGCCGTTACGGTGCTGCGAAGAATCACTATCGGTGACCGGGTATCATAGGCGATGGCTACCCAAACCGTAACGCCAGGTGTTATGGACGTATGCCACACCACAATGGCGTGGGGTGAGTAGCGTTGGCCAGGGATCCTCCACACACTAATTATCCGGCCATCCGAGCCCAGTGAATACAGGGATTCATCGCTGAACACGATACGATTTCAATCCGATACATTCCAACCTGCTCGGTCGCGACACCAGACGAAGCGTTGCTGGCAATATCTAGGCGTTAATGGTATCCGGCGCAACGGTCGCCGGCAATGGAGTCCAGCCTCTGCGAGCTTACTTCCAACGGTGCTGCCTGACACTACACGTCCACAAGATGTGGGTAGGTGCCTCCTGAATGGCAGATAGGAAGCTGTCGGTGTGCATCTGGCAGCTCGCGCGATCCTGGAGAGAATTCGTCATTTGAGGCTTGCCGCTGTTCTCTTCGCGGTTATGGACGCCATATTATAACCACTGGTAGCAACATCGTCTGACTGTGTCATCGCTCCGACCGTCGTAGTGGGCGATGCGTCGATACGACCAGCCCGCTTCCCTGAGTGCGGTGATGCGCCCTTTCTCGAACCCGCTGAACTGGTTATAACGTCGTCCGGTGGGTCTTTGAGGCATTCTCATTTGCTACTGCCGACAACTGTACCACAGCAACCGTCCGAACTGACGCAGCGGCTGAGCAATGGCCCTTATATGTGTGCTTGGGTGCGCGTTTCCGATGCGCGTTACACTCGCTTTGTGCGTTCATTGGCTGTGCATTTTGTGTCATTTGCATGTCTGACTCAGAGATATTTGCATGTTAGTTTCGCGCTTGTCGAATGATCATTCCGGTGCGTGAATTTGCTACAGAGTGTATTTCAAGAATTTTCTGTGAACCAGCACCACTTATTTTTTACAGTGTGCTATAGAACCCATTCCACTCTTCATGCTTGTCTGTGTTGTTTAACAGGCCACGTGCGTCTTTTGTACGTCTATGGGCCATAGCTGTGACGTATATGAGCAAACCAACTGCTCAAAAGGAGTGTCCTAATACTTTTGATTAAATAGTGTATCTCTAGGGCACAAGTTTGAGACGTTTAACAAATTACGTCCGGGCAATTCTTCCTGTTTAATCACAGAAAGATAATTATGCCGCCCCGGTGGCGCAGTGGTCTAAAGCGCTGGCCTCTGATCATTCGTCCGTCTGGGGTCCGGGTTCGAATCCCGGTGAGGCATGGGTGTTGTGTTTGTCTTACGGCACTGGCTCTCTCCCTTCCCTGGAACCAGTGACCCTAAATTAGGGACGGGCGACTGCTTATAGCCCATTGAGTTGCTCACGGTGGTCGTTAAACCTCCAATCAAAAAAAAAAAAAAAAAAAAAAAAAGATAATTATTTTTGCAATCGATTCATTACATTAGCAACCGCTAGCTGCGAAGGGATCCAGTATGTTGCCGTAAACGCTGACGTATTCTTAAAGAGTATCACAGAACCAAGTTTGCACAGAGGGTGGACAAGAAAACTGAAACACATGGGTTGAGGACATAACAATTTATTATTACGGTCTAGTGTCTACTTTGTAGGTGAATACACCTGCAATTCCTCGTGGGAAAGACCAATACAAGTCCTGTACAGTGATCAGAGGGATTTGAAGCCATTCCTCTTGCAGAAAAGTGACTAGTTCACTACGTGATGCTGGTGGAAGAAAACGATTCCTGACTCACTCCTCAAGAACCCCCTAGAGTGGCTCAATAATGTTAAAGTCGGGTGATTGTGCAGGCCATGACAGATGTTCAACCTCACTTTCATGCTCAGTAAACCACTCCTCCACGAGTTTCTCTGTGTATCGGTGCGTTAACATCCTGATACACGGCACCACCGTCAGAGTAAAATGTTTGAACCATTGGGTTTACCTGGTCCTCCAAAATTGTCTGATAGTCCTTGGTAGTGATGTGCCCCTCAAGAAAAATCAGCGGGCTGACAGACTGCCACGATATTTCTGCCCAAACCATCACCGATTCACCTCCGTGCTGGACTGTGGTCAATAAACAGTCCGGTGGTAAGCCTGAGAGAGATGTCTGCACACGTGAACTCTCTCGGTTATGTAAGATAGTGAAAAACGATCCATCGGAGAACAATACACATTTCACGTGTGGAAATTTGCGCTGCTGGCACCATTGCAACCAATGCTTGGCAAACTCACTGGTGATCCAGGGTTCGGCGATAGCAACACGACCGTGAATGTTGACCTGGCGAAGCTCTCGGCGAACAGTTTTGATGGAAACAGGTGAGTCGCGGTGCGTATTCAATTCTGCGGTGAATTGTACAGCTGTGATTTCATGTATTTTTGGCTACCATCCGTATTAGCACCCGAACGTGTCCCCGTCAGACAGCTTCCTCTGACCTCGATAGTTACTCCAGTTGGATGCGGTTCTTCCCTCTTGCTGGTACGCTGACATGACCCAGGATACCGTGGCTCGCGGTGCACCACAAAGACTTTTCTGCCTTGGACACAGATGCACCGGCGAGACGCGCACCAACCATCTGTCCTCTTTGAAACTCTGATATGTCTCCGATTATGTTGCGTGGAATGCACTTTTTGACGTCTAGCTGTGCTACTGCTCTGCTAATGCAACCTTCATACTCAGCTCTCGTTGATCGACTGCGAAATAGATGCAGCCTGGCCATCAGGTAGCGCGTGGAGCAGCATGATACGAGGGGTGCTATTTGCGCAGGTGTTTCAGTTCTGTTGTCCACTCTGTGACCTATATTCTAAATTAACTTTCCTTTTTAGTTTCTTTCCCTATGTAAATCTTGAGTTTGTTCTGTGTTATACTTCACACTTAACGTGATATCTTCTCTTTCAAACGAATACTGTTGGCAACACAATTGAGGTATATATACACACTACCAAGTATAGACTGTTAAAAAAAAAAATTTAACAACAAAAAAAGAAAAGAAAAACTTCAAAACCCTACAGGCACGAGTAAACAATAAAATAAAGAAATAGCAAAACTGAATGTAGAAATTGTCGAGAATGCCGAGCCTTTGCTTTATCAAGGACCAGCAAAAACTCTGTATTTTCTCACTTTCACAAAGACCTAGTTGGAAATGGGTTTCTGCAAAGCCCATAGATGCAAGAATTAAGCCCACCAGAATTTTTTTTTTTTTTTGCAAAACCTCTTCAGAGTTGCAGGTAGAAAATTTTAGTCAAAGTTTTTGCATGCATCTATAACTTTCCTGGCCCAACCCACACTCGTTTTCTGCCACAAAAACCAGAATAACGATTACAAAATTACAAGTTGTGAGAGGGTCTGAACAAATCATGAGAATTATTCAGTTATAACACGTTGCTGAGCAACAAAGTCATCTAAGAAAGAATTTAAACTTTAAGAACAGTACTAAAATTCTCTCTTAGCTTTATAGTGAACTTTCAAAACGAATTTTTTCTATTTTTCTCATTAGGCTTTTGGTGCAGGAAGCTTTTCTAACTTTTTGAGCTTTCTCTTTCACTTAATTTGGAAATTATGCGCGTTTTTTTTACCAATTTGTTTGGGTAGTTAAGACGTTTTATTGTACTTGTTGTCAACGATGTTTTTGCACTGTTGGTAGGAGCATATAAACTACATTATTATACACTTAAAGCACTTCTGAAATATTTTGTAAATAATGCAACTAATTGTTAACTTCATGTAATTTTTCCAAAGCAACATTTAAAATGTTTATTATTTTCTTATTCTTGTGATGTCCGTTTTTTTCGGAAGTTGTGGTTACAAAAATCCTGTTCACTCTACTAACTCTGTTAAAATCTTTAATCTGTTGTTTCTTTTTTATGGCATTTTAGGTGAAACTTTTGTTCACCACAAAGAATATGACTTAGTAGTGCATTTAGTACTGTTCTTAAAGTTTAAATTCTCTCTTAGATGACTTTGTTCCTCAGCAACGTGTTATAACTTAAATAATTCTGATGATTTGTTCAGACACTCACAGAACTTGTGATTTGGTAATCGTTATTCTGGTTTTTGTGGCAGATGACGAGTGTGGGTTGTGCCAAGAAAGTTATAGATGCATGCAAAAATTTTGACTAAAATTTTCTACCTGCAACTATGAAGAGGTTTCGCAAAATTAAAAAAAAAAAATTCGTGGGCTTAATTCTTGCATCTATGGCTTTGCAGAAACCCATTTCCAACTAGGTCTTTGTGGAAGTGAGAAAATGCAGAGTTTTTGCTGGTCCTTGATAAAGCCAAGGCTTGGCATTCTCGACACTTTCTACATTCAGTTTTGCTATTTCTTTATTTTATTGTTTACTCATGCCTGTAGGGTTTTGAAGTTTTCTTTTTTGTTCTTGTTAAATATTTTTGTATCTTTTAACAGTCTATACTTGGTAGTGTGTGAGTTCTGAATATTCATAACTGCTGCGTTGCGCGTCATGATCTTCAGGTGGGTTTTTTTGCAAAGTTAGTTTAAATTTTGTTAGTTGTTAAATTTAGTCTTTTGACTCTGTTCTTTGGTATATATATTATTTTTATTTATTTATTTATTTATTTATTTATTTATTTTGCTACATAACGTACGACAGATTTTGTTTTCAAAGGAATCCAGCAGTAAGTCGCGATAACTTAAGTATTCTATGCTGGTTGTGCGAACCCTTAAACAAAAAAAAAATCAAGCCTTGTCGATATTTTCAAGATGGTAAGCATGAAAAATATTCCGTGAAACAAATGGATATGCTAATAGCTGGTATTGGATCTGTTCAATCTCAATATCAACGTTACAAGTTATTCAATTTTTATGACACCTTTAGGCAATAAGGAGGTAATGGAAGGGCTCGATATGAAGGACCCTTAAGGCTGCTTATTATCAACCCTGGTGGTCATATTTTTTCCCTTGACGTTTAAGTACAAACACGTTATTCGATAAATGGAACTGAATTATACGTGGAAAAGATTTCA
Organism: Macrothele yani; assembly: GCA_039090855.1. Taxonomy (NCBI): domain Eukaryota; kingdom Metazoa; phylum Arthropoda; class Arachnida; order Araneae; family Macrothelidae; genus Macrothele; species Macrothele yani. The sequence continues at coordinate 18,465,449 of CM077006.1, read as the reverse complement.
CTGCAGCGCGGTAAACGTAAAGAAGTCTTTCGAAACCGAAACAAATGTAATTAAGTTGCTTCCAAACATTCGACTTCCAGCTCTTTCTTCAGTCGCCAGAAATCAGATTCAATATGGGTTGACCGCAACAGTGTAAAGTCACGCATACAGATTAGTACTCTCACTACAGTGCAGCCACGAGAATTTTGGTGCAGGAGCATTCTTACTGAAGGGGAGGAGATTTACCCTTCCAGAATGGTTATTCCAGGTGTGTAAATTAATATTCTGAGGGGCGTAAAAATAGAAACGAATAAAATGTGAATAACTTTACTGAAAATTGTTGCTCATAAAGAAAGTTGTACTGTACTTTATAATGTAACTCTTTTTGCGATGTGAGGTTTGCATTAAGTTAAGTTTAAAATGTCAAATGGAAGAAATGTTGAACTGAGTGCTAACGTTGATTTAAATGTGATGCACTAGTTGCACCGGATAACTGACTTTAAATCAATGACATACGGCTTTTTAGGGCCAGACGAAACGTAGACGGAAACTGAATCGCTTACGTGCCCTTTTCTTTTATTGCATCAAGAACGGCACCTTCATAAGGAACTTTAGGCAACACCACTACGTCGTCCATTTGCGAGATCAGACCACTTTACACAGTGCGTCAAAGAATTTTTAAGACTGGGTCTGTAAGATGAAATAGAAACAAGAAATTATAATTTGTTTTGGTTTGTTATTCAAAATAAGTCCCTCCGACTTCAATACACTTGTTACAGCGATTTAATAATGATTCGAATGCCTGTTCTAGTTCACTTTGCGGAATTGCCTCCAAAGCACGCGTCGAAGCTGTTTGTATGGTCGAAATATCATCAAAATAACACCCTTTTAACGTCATTTTAAGTTTTGGGAACAAAGAAAAGTCGCAGGGTGCTAAATCATGCAAATACGGCGGAGGATTCTCAACACACAGACGTTATTTTTCGCCAAAAATCTACGAACAAGAAGAGAGGTGTGACTGGGTGCATTATCGTGCAACAAACACCAACTGTTTTCATCTCGATATTTTGGACGAATGCGACAAATTCTTCCCACCAAACGCCTCAAAACATTTAAATAAAACTCACCAGTAATTGTTTGTCCACTTGGAACAAATTCTTTGTGGATAATACCCTTACTATCGAAGAATGTAATGAGCATTGTTTTGATTTTCGATGGAACCGTTCTTGTTTTTTCGGCTTGTGGCGAGTTTTTTGACTTCCATTCCGCACTTTGTCGTATTGTTTTAGGATCATATTGAAAACACCATGTTTCACCACCAGTAACAATCGATTTTAAGAAGTTTGGATCATTTTCAGCGGCTGAAAAGATGTCTCTGCGATGTGCACTTCTCCTTGATTTTTGTTCATTTGTTAACATGTGTGGAACAAATTTAGCACAGACTTTTGTTTTGCCCAAATCTTCATGCAGGATGGTTCCAATCGTTTCTTTGTTGATGATTAAAGACTCTTCCATCATTCTTAGTGACGCACATCGATTGTTTTCCACGAAATCACGCACTTTTTCAATAATCTCAGGTGTTCTAGATGAACTTGGTCTTCCGGTATGTTTATCGTCTTCTAGCGTCTCTCTTCCGTCCGAAAAACGTTTGTGCCACTGGAAAACATTTGATCTACTTAAGCAAAATTCACCGTAAACTTGTTTCATCATTTGGTACGTTTCCGAGGCACTCTTACGAAGTTTTGCGTTAAATTTAATAACAGCCCTTTGTTCCATCTTAATAATTCAACACGAAAAAAATTTTACTTCTCTAATGAACGCCCGTTTAGTTTGAGTTACTTTAACAACTGCGCAGTACTTTTGGCAGAAAGCAAGCAGATGGTCACGGTTTATAACGCATTAGCAATTACACTGGTGGCACCATCGTAGGCTGGAATCTAGCGCCAGTCTTAAAAATTCTTTGACGCACTGTGTATTATAGCGCGATACTAGCACATCAAAAACGCATGATAGCAACAGCGGTTCTTCCCCGCATACCATACATCAACTAACGTGAACTTGCTTCTTATCGTAAGTTCTTCATGTGTCAACAGACATACGTCATTTTCTCAACCTCACTGATGCCACATGGTTTTGGAGAGCAGAATTTGTGACGTTCAGATAAGAAAATACCTTATGTAGATTAAATAAAAATTTACATAGAGAAAATAAAATAAACAAGTTAGTAAAATCATGCAATGCATTGATTATGAAGCGCTTTCCAACATACCAGAAATCATTACTCAAGTTATGAGGATAATGGCTGTGGAATAAATCTCGCTCCTGTGACTTTGACCCCATTTTGATATATAAACAACCGGTTCAGTAAATCTCCGGAACAACCAGAAGTTTTGTCGCAATCGAAACATTTTTACGTGAGTTTTGTCGCAATCGAAACATTTTTACGTGAGTTTTGACGCACAAAGGCGATGGAATGGATCCGCTCCTATGCCCTGATCTTTGATCCCATTTCGTCCATTTTCAACAGGTTTCCTTCCCAGATCGTCCCCTACCGTGGTTTTGGAGAGCAGAATTTGTGACGTTCAGATAAGAAAATACCTTTATGTAGATTAAATAAAAATTACTACCACGTACTAAAATTTAATCGAATCATTTTCACGCGAGTTATCATGCACACGGACAGACAGACTGACGGACAAAGCTGAAGCATATACGCTCCTTCAACCTACGGTTGGAAAGCGTAAAAAATAACGTTGTAAATAGCAGCTGCATCCAAACATAAATGAACACAATTTCTGAGAAAAGGAGCAACCGCTCATGCGTAATAATGGAGCATGACTTGTGGTTTGCTTGATGTGAAAACAAAATGTGTTCACGCAGTTTAGTGGCGCGGTTGAACGGAAGTCACCGGACGGTTTTGTTCACGATTTTACTCGTGATCGAATAATTGGGAGGCTTGAGGAGGGAAGAACTGTTTTGAGTGTGGCCCAACAGTTCAGTATCGCCCACAGCATCTTATTGTGTACGTGGTCGGCCTTCAGGATTACAGACAGGTACAGCTTTGCAAAAGACACGTGGTGGTCGTCCACTGAAAACCATCCCCAATGAGGACCGCTAGCTTCTCCTATAGAATCCAAGAGGGATAGACACCAGACAGGAAATATTTTTGCAAAACAACTGAACATGAAAACAGGGAGCACAATTGCGCGTTTTACAGAGGCAAGGCGACTACACAAAGGTGGAATATCTGCCCGGCGACCAGTATGCTGTGTTCCGTTCCATTAAAAACTGCTCACAGGAGACACCATTTGCAGTCGTCCGGTGAACATAAGAACTGGAGAGGAGAACAGTTGGGTACAGTTCTCTTTATTGATGAGAGTAGATTTAGTCTCCAGCTATTCTGGACGTCAGCTGATTTGGTGTGAGGTATGCATTCGCTGTCGTCCCAAAAACATCAGTGAAAGGGATAGATCTGCTGACCGCTGTGTTCTCGTATGAGGAGGCATTCTGATCATGGATGTACGGAGCTTCAGATACTGGAAGGAGGTACTGCAACTGGTGCGGTGCGCGCTAGTGTAACCCTTCCCCATGTTCGTCTGTTCCGAGGTGCTGCAGTTGATTGAAAAGAACCGTTAGTCAGTTTCAATGGTTGTCAACACTCTCACTTTTCTGGACTGCAGGAATTTATTATGAATAACACTGATGCATTGGTCAGATCCAACGCTCTGGGCGTCATGGGGTTGGACACTCTGGCCGGAGATACGAACACACTGACTCATAAACACACACTGACTCATAAAGACACACTGACTTGCTACAAAAATAACACTCGCTCGTCTCTCTTGACCATCCGCAGAGCCCCCTTTGGGGTCATTACAAAATCCACCGCTAGGGCTTTAACATTTCTCCCGGCATTGCAATATTTTACGAAAAACATTCAATCATGGTAAAATTATGAGAATTAGAGCTGCTATTTAATTTTAATTTCTCGCTATTCACTGATACCCTTATTTCATCAATGCTCTTTTGAATTGATTGTTGTTTTTTTTACACTTTCCAATCGTAGGTTGAAGAAGCGTATATCCTCCAGCTTTGTCCGTTTGTCCGTACAATAACTTGCGTAAAAATGGTTCGATTTCGATGCAATTTTAGTAACTGGTAGGGGACAACCAGGGGACGAACCCTATTGGAAGTGGACGAAAAGTGGTCAAAGGTCATTACATAGGAGAGGGATCCATTCCATTGCTTTTATGTGCCATAACTTACGTAAAAATGCTTCGATTGCGACAAAACTTTATCATTTTGTTCCGGGGGTATACTGAACCGGTTCTGTTGAATATCATTGAAATGGGGTCAGAGAACAGGACACAGGAACGAGATTTATTCCACAGCCAATTATGCTTATAACTTGACTAAAACTGCTTCGATTGCGACAAAACTTTACTATGTTGTTCCGGCGGTACACTGAACCAATTCTGTTTAATATAATCGAAATGGGGTTAAATATCAGGTCACAGGAGTGAGATTTATTCCACAGTCACTATCCTCATAGCTCGAGTAATAACATGAGTAACAAGTTGGTAAAATCATGCAATACATTGATTATGATACGCTTTCCAACATACCAGAAATCCTTACTCAAGTTAAATTAAACTTCTCTGGTTACTTAAATCAAAAAGTTAGTTAAAAGAAAAAAATAATTAAAGCGTACAAATTAATAATCGTATTGTGCTAAATTGATATACAAACGCAACTTGCCGTGATATTAAGAATGCAATTCGAATTTTGTAGATCGGATAAATGAAGCTTGAGTCATTGATAATCAAATGTTTTTAAATTAGCACGCGATCATCTTGATATCTAAAAATGATATCGTGCAATTATATAAGCAGGCAATCACTTTGACATCTCGAGAGTAGACACAAATTGATCGATACGCGATGACGCAACAATGCGACCGTTGTTGTGACTCACTCCAAGCGTTCCAGACATAGATATATATATATAATATATGGGATGTAAGGTCAGGTGATGCGTAACATCACAGCCTCTCCTTGACAAATGCCAACCCCGCCTTCTCGTGGTACATCCTGTTCCCACTAAAGGGGCTCTGACGACCGCCAATAGCGGTATAACTATACCATCGGGATTAGAGGAAATTCTGTCCCACACTCACCAACCCGCTTGGCCAGCGTGGTGAGTTATGGCCAAACCCCTCCAAAATGATTCCACAACTTAAATCTTGGCCCTCAGTCTCCGGCAGCTGGAATGTACCTGGCCAAGGCAGCGGCCAGTGCGACATGAAGGCAGAGTGTGCTAAGAATCCCCGGAGGACCGGACTAGGCTGCCATCTGATGCTGACCTTGGCTACGTACAACGGACGCTCCCTATCTTCTGATTCAAGGCTTCTTGAATTGGAAGAGGAACTACAAAGGATCAAGTGGGACATCGTGGGGCTAAGTCAGGTAAGGAGAAAAGGAGAAGATCTCATCGAACTGAAAAGTGGACATCTCTTCTACTATCGTGGGACAGATACTGGCAGAACTAGCGGTGTTGGATTTATAATAAACAAGAAACTGAAGGATAAAGTTGTAGAAGTTGAAAGTTCCTCTGACAGAGCTGCACGACTTGTTATCCAACTCTCGAAAAGATACCAGGCTCAGATTATTCAAACTTATGCACCCACCACAAGTCATCCTGAAGAAGAAATTGAAGAATTTTATGAGGAAATTTGTCATCTAAATAATAAAGGTAAGCAGCACTTGAAAATAATTATGGGAGATTTCAATGCAAAAATAGGGCAACGGCAACAGAATGAAACTTCAGTAGGTAAATTCGGTCACGGCAACAGAAACCAGCGTGGAAATACTCTCGTTGAGTTTGCAGAGGCAGAAGGGTTTTTCATCTTGAACTCCTTCTTCAAGAAAAAGCCACACAGGAAATGGACATGGAGACATCCAAATGGGACGACAAGTGAAATTGATTTTGTTATGTGTAACAAAAAATTCGTCATAGAAGACTGCAGTGTGCTAAACAAGTTCAACACAGGTAGTGACCATAGATTGGTGAGATGTAAGATGCACCTCAACACCAAACTTGAACGTGGCAAGCTCATAAGACAAACAAAATGTATTGACATAACCAACCTTAAAAAACACCATAATACCTTCAAGTTGGAACTGAAGAACAGGTTCTCTGCTTTAGAAGGCCTAACATCGGAAGAAGTGGACATCTCTGAAGTTAACAGAAAAGTAACCAAAGCTCTTATGGAAACAGCAACAAAATTAGCTGGGTCTAAGAACAAGTTGCATCTAAACAAATTATCAGGAAAAACGAAAAGGTTGATGCAAAAAAGAAGAGAGATGAGGACAACTAAAGAAGATGTGACTTCCAAAGTGGAATATATAGAGCTATGCAAGACAGTAAGAAAAAGTATCACTGAAGACGTAAGGAAATTCAACTGTGAACTAGTGAGGAAAGCAATTGAAAACAACCAAAGCCTAAAGATAGCAAAGGGACATCTCAGTAAGGGAAGAAAACAGATTATGGCACTGAGAAAAGAAGATGGTTCTGTAACAAGAAATGGAGGCGAAATTTTGACAAGAGTGAAAGATTTCTACTCCAAATTATATGAAAGGGATGATACATGCACTCCAGACATCATGAAAGATACCAGTACCAGAGTTCCTCCAGTCCTTCCAGCAGAAGTTGCACATGCAATCAAGAACATGAAGCGGGGAAAAGCTCCAGGAGAAGATGGAATTACTGTAGACATCATACAAGAAGCAAGTGGAGAAATTGAAACAGTACTCGCCCAAATTTTCACTCGATGCCTTAATGAAGGAAAGATTCCTGAGGATTGGAGCACCGCTACAATGATCCTGCTACATAAGAAAGGTGACATTGAGGATCTCGGAAACTACAGACCTATCAGCCTCCTATCAGTAGTTTATAAAATCTTCACTAAAGTTCTTTCACACCGCTTGAAGGTAACACTGGACATGGCTCAACCGAGAGAACAAGCTGGATTCAGGAGTGGCTACAGCACAATAGATCATATCAACGTACTGAGAGAACTAATTGAAAGAGCGAGGGAATATGAACTTCCATTGTGCATGGTTTGTATCGATTATGAAAAAGTCTTTGATTCGGTGAAACCATCAGCAGTTACAATGGCTCTGAAAACCTGCGGTATTGAAGATGCATACATTAATATTATTAATAACATCTATGAAAATGCAAGTGCAAAGATTCGGCTGTTTGAAAATACAACACACATAAAAATTGGAAAGGGAGTGAGACAAGGTGACACCATATCTCCGAAGCTCTTTAATGCCACATTGGAGGGTGTTTTTCAGTCGCTGAGCTGGGAAAACAAAGGGATAAAGATTAATGGAGATTATCTAATTCACCTTCGTTTTGCTGATGACGTAGTCATTTTTGCAACTACCCCATCAGAGCTGCAAAGTATGATCCAGGAACTTGCTGACAAGAGTAAAGAAGTGGGATTAAAAATTAACTTTCAGAAGACAAAAGTGATGTTCAATGCTTTTACAAGAAATGAAGATTTATTGATTGATGGAGAAAAGCTGGAGATAACAGACACGTACGTTTATCTTGGACAGCAGATATCAAGTGAGGGTCACATTGATGAAGAAATTAATCGGCGTACAAAACTTGCCTGGAGAGCTTTTGGAAGAAACAGCATAATTTTCAAGAGCAATATGCCATTATGTCTTAAAAGAAAAGTGTTTGATCAATGCATCCTTCCAGTGCTTACGTATGGTGCAGAGACGTGGACCTTAACTAAAAGAGATATACAAAGACTGCAGACAACTCAAAGAAGCATGGAGAGGTGCATGCTTGGTGTAACCAGGAGAGATAAGAAGATGAACACGTGGATCCGAAAAATGACAAGAGTGGAAGACATCATGATCAGAGTTAAATCCCTGAAATGGCAATGGGCTGGACATACTGCCAGAAGGACAGATCATCGATGGACAGCCGAAATTTTAGATTGGATTCCAAGGGACAGGAAAAGACCCAAAAGAAGACCACATGGGAGATGGGTGGATGAAATTCGAAAGTATGCAGGGGTGACATGGAGGAGACTGGCACAAGACAGACCGTTGTGGAGGAAACTTGGGGAGACCTTCGTCCAGCAGTGGATTGATAATGGTTGACAATGATGATGATGATATAATATATAATATATACACTGCCGGACAATTGCTAAGGACGGATGACGATAGCAACCATAAAATGGAAGGCAGGAAAATGTGTAAATCAGCATAAGTGCCGGATACAGTAAAACGTGTTGTGCGTATGCAAATTTTGGATTGCCGAGCTTGTTCGTGACGTCATAGCGCTGATAAGAGATATAAAGGATTTGACGCGTATTGACCGTTGTTGTTCAAACGCAAAGTTGAAAGGGAAAGAATCAATTGACGAACTTGCAATTTTCAGTATGTCTTCCCGACATCACCTAGATGATTTTACGCGTGGCCATATTATTGGCAAGATTGAAGAAGGGCGAAAAACAACAGATGTTGCCAGGGAGTTCGACGTCAGCCACAGTGTTGTTTCAAGGCTTTGGAAATCATTTCAAACAAATGGAGAGTGTAGCAAACGTCACGGGGGAGGTTGTGTTCGCAGTACGACACCTGCAGAAGATCGGTACATAGTGCTATCAACAAAAAGACACCGGCGCAGCACAGCTAGTGAGGTAGCAAATCAGTTTATGGCTGCTACTGGCAAACGGATCTCCCGAAAAACTGTCGCCAGACGTTTGCATGAAGCAGGACTATACGCCCGCCGTCCTGTTGTGTGCATCTCATTGTCCAGACGTCACCGTACCGCCCCTTTGCAATGGTGCCATCAACATTGCAATTGGACTGATAACGACTGGTCTGCTGTCCTCTTCTCAGATGAGAGTAGATACAGTATATTGTCTGATTGTCGACGACAACTGATCTGGCGTGATAGTGGTACTGCATATTGTCCAGCAAACATACAGGAAAGGGACCGATATCCGACATGTAGTGTCATGGTATGGGCTGGCATCATGATCAATGGCCGTACGTCCCTCTATGTGCTTCCAACTGGGTCTATGACTGGCCAACGATACATTAATGATGTTCTGCTACCTCATGTGCGCATGTACCGTGGTGCTGTCGGTGATAGATTCATTTTCATGGACGACAACGCAACATGTCATCGAACAGTCGCTGTCCAGGAGTGTCTTGAGAGCGAGGATATTAAACGCCTCGTATGGCCAGCACGTTCTCCAGATCTGAATCCCATTGAAAATGTGTGGGATGCTTTGGAGAGGAGTCTTGCTGGTCGCCAATGCCCTCCAATAAACAAGGACACCCTCATCTGTGCACTGACAGAGGAATGTGATAAATTACCCCAACAGCTGCTTGATAATGTTGTGCAAAGCATGACACGACGTGTGGAATCTTGCATCGCCCTCCATAGTGGCCATATCCCGTATTGAAATCTTACGCCGGAACGCCTGCGGACGGTAATTGCATTTTTTTCACGTTTACGTATTCTGCACAAAATGGCCTGTTTGTCCCTTGAACACGTTCCAAAGCCTTCTGGATTTCAGAGCACAATAAATTGTCTTTCTTGTAATGTCCTGACATTCTGACATTATTTTATTTCACTTGGCATCCAACCACACTTACTTTTTAATGCGCTATATAGCCGTTTATGATCCGTCCTTAGCAATTGTCCAGCAGTGTGTATATATATATATAATCTCTGGGTGTTTATATGCATAATTGCAATAATTATACATTGGGTTCCTTAAATTACGAAAGTCTAAGCGATGGCCTCTGATCATTCGTCCAAAAGGGGTCCGGGTTCGAATCCCGGTGAGGCATGGATGTTGTTTGTCTTACGGCACTGGCTCTCTCCCTTCCCTGGAACCAGTGACCCTAAATTAGCACGGGCGACTGTCTATAGCCCATTGAGTTGCTCACGGGGTCGTTAAACCTCCAATCGGAAAAAAAATAGAAAAATCTCGTTATGAAATTTGGGAAAACCTGTATCATATCGTAAGTTAAAGACCCTCAAAACATTTCGTAAGAAACGCTTTATTCCAATAAAAATAATCGCACACAGAACCAGGTGAAAAACAAGGTGTCAAACTGAAATTACCAAAGTGCATGAATAGCGAGTGTGATCACCCCTCACAGCAATGTAGGCCTCGCAGTGATGTTTCACGCTGCTCATGATGGTGTCAAGGAGCTCAGAAGGTAGCAACGACCACTGTTCGTGCAAGGCTTGTCTATGTCCATCCAGGTCTGGCAGAAGCAGGTTGAGGGCAGCAAAACGTCTCCCTAGAGTACGACACACATACTCGGTCGAATTAAGGTTAGGAGACCTGGCTGGCTAATCCATGCGGACAACTCTCTCCTCTTGAAGATATTGTCTACCAGATTCGTTTGGTGGGGACTAGTGTTATCCTTCTGAAGGGGAAAGTATCACATGCGTAAGGGCGAACATATAGGGTCCTGGACATCATCCCTATAGCGTCGAGCATTCATGGTTCTTCTTGGAAGCACGCAGAGAGGTCTGTGCGTCCACCTAACGAGATACCACTCCAAACCAACACGTTACCAGAAGATAAGTGTCGCTTTTACAGTTCATAAGGGAATGATAGCGTGTACCTCGTTTTCTCCAGATTAGAGCACGCATTGAACCGCTGTGGAAAGCGAATTTAGACTCGTTTGTGAAGAGTACTGACCTCCATTAAATTTCAGTCCAGTTGACGTGAAATCTTTCGCAATTCAACAAACCCCGTGACGAGGGGGGGGGGATAGTGGCACGCAAAGTACTAGTCGCCTAGCATAAGGACCTCCTTCGTGAAGCCTTCTGCACACAGTGCAAGCAGGATACTACCGTTCCTCTAGCCGCAGCTCGCAGCTGTGTTGGGGTAGCCGTCCTGTTCCTTCGCGCAGTTAATCGGAAATATCGGTCATCCGCGAATGTGATAGCCCTTGGCCTCCCTTCGCTGTACCTTCGGGAAGTTGATTGCGTATATTGAAATTGGTTCCAGGTTCTGTGGACCACAGAAAGACTCGCATGCAGCTATCTTGCAACTTCCACCTGACTTCGGCCTGCCTGTAGTCTTCCGATTGCTCTCCACCTCAGTTCGTCTGTTAAATGTCTCGCAGCTATTACAAGAAATCTACCTAAAAATTCTTTCTTTACACACCGCAAATGATGTGACGCGCACCTCTGCAACAGTGCATTTTATGCTGCGGCTCATTTTCATATGACCCGGACTTCGCATTACATTTCACATCATATCCCCAAATTTCGTGCATTTCCAACTCTTTTCTCGAAAATAATCATGATTTTTATGTCTCTTTAATTTATGGAAACCAGTGTAAATGCACGAATATGGAAAAAACCTCAGCTATAAGGTTAAAATATATCTTCGTAAAATACGTACGTTAATGATCTTTTCATTATATTTCGGAAAGTCTTTTACCCGTACTCTTTTGCTTCTTCTGTTTGCATAACTCTAGTGTCCGTCATCAATTTCTCCTTTTAAAAACAATATAGTGAAATGAATTTCATAAACACAGGGCGTAGGATGCTCTTTGAACCAAAGGGAAGATATTTTACAAGCTGAAACAGCGCCTTTGAAACCTCTGTAGCGTTTTCAGAATAAGCTCATATATTTATTAGTTTTTATTTTGAAAAGTTCAGTGGAACATGGAAAAAAACTTATCTCTTTGTGTAATACGTTTCGGAAATTGGTGTAACACTCGGGAATAACAAGAAGTTGTGCATTGCGCATGCGCAAATTCTTCTGAAAGTGTTTAACGGTTTCGGAGCTTGAAAGGTTCATATGCATCTCACTAGCAGTGGTGTAAAACAGCCTTAGTGGCGCTAAGGCACTTCTTGGGTTAGCTGGAAACAATAGCAGCGCCGCCCCGGTGGAGCGGTAGTCTAAGCGATGGCCTCTGATCATTTGTCCAAAAGGGGAGCGGATTCGAATCCGGGTTAGGTATGGATCAGAGCTGATAGGCTCGGGCTGCGTAATACTTACTGGAGCTTGGGCTCTGAGAGAGATGGAGAGAATTTTCTTCCTTTTTCTTTTAATGTGATTTTACATGATTTATCACGCGAGACTTTTTTACACTTTCGAGTTGTTAAAGAGAATTCTTCGGCAACTGGGTCTAGATGGTGAGTAGGAATTCGACAGAGGAGGGCTATCCATTCCGGGCTTTCGGGGCTTAGGTAACAAAATTCCATTTTCTGCGAAGGAAAAGTTTCTGTAAAACTGTAAACAGTAGATAGCAAGCTAAGGAAATTTTGCTCCCTACATCAAAAGTGCAGCTCCCTGCTAATTCTATTGAGCAACGTACGACGTAGATTGTTGTGCCTCCCGATTTTCCTGATTTCCTGGTCCCCCCCCCCCCCCGAAAAATTTCAGGAAGAAATGAATGGTCAAAGAAACTGTAGAAATAGGTAGACATCCCTTTCCCACTCCGCAGTTGAGAAAGACATCGGTTAATTGCACGGGTAGGAAAGACTGGAAGTCTGGAAGAGAAGACTTTTTTTTTTAAATGCCTAAACAGTTCAATCATAGTTTTTAAGCTCGGGCTCTATCTTACAATATGAAATTCGGGCTCTATCTTACAATATGAAATTCGGGCTCGGGCTGACTAACTATGGGCTCGGGCTGACTAACTATGGGCTCGGGCTGACTAACTTCGGGCTCGGGCTCTTAAAATTGAGCCCGAACTCAGCGCTGGCATGGATGTTGTGTTTGTCTTAAGGTACTGGCTCTCTCCCTTCCCTAGAACCAGTGACTCTAAATTAGGGACGGACGGCTGCTTCCCATTGAGTAGCTCACGGTGGTCGTTGAACCTCCAATAAAAAAAAAAAAAAAAAAGAAACAACAATAATAGCAAGCCAAAAACAGTTTTTTAGGTAATCACGTAGGGGAAATAATGTGTTTTATTTTCAAGCAAGCTGATATCTAAAACGCCTCCTCGGTGGCACAGTGGTCAAAGTGCTGGTTTCTGGCCATTCTTCAGAGATGTGTCTGGGTTGGAATCCTGGTGAGGCATGGATGTTGTGTTTGTCTTAAGGCACTGACTCCTCCCTTCCCTGGAACCAGTGACCCTCTCCTTTTCCTGGAACCAGTGACCCTCTCCTTTTCCTGGAACCAGTGGCCCTAAATTACAGATGGGTGACTACTTATAGCTAGGCTAACAATTTTATCGCGGAAAAAAAAAAAAGGCAAAATTTGTGGAACTGTGGCGTGTTTAATCACGAAATTTCGGGATTTAGTACGAAACTTCGTGAAATACGTATTTCCTCAAAGATTCGGCTTTTTAGGCTATTTCCCCACGCTTTGGATAATTATGATGCGTTGTCTGTCTCAAAAGTGGTTATATTCGCAAAAAGTATTCCATAATTATAAGCACTCAAGTGTATTGCCTCGCTGACTGCTTTGAAATTTACGGCTTCCAAAGTGATGCAGTGGAGGAAGACTGCATTCAAAGAGTTTTCAGCATTACAGCTTTCAACATTCGTTTGAGCTGATGGAACAGCAAGTATATTTAAAATCTACCTATCTTCTGAATCAGTTGTTTCGTCTGCTACGATGCTTACACCGGATCCTGTTTTAAAAAATATTTCACTTGTTGCTTGTGAATATCATATATCTTCGGCAAATAACATTCTCGCATCCAATTTACATTTGGAATAACACCAATACTTTCAACGAATTTTCCAGGTAAATTTTTAATGTAGGGTTATCCAGTTTAAGAAGTGGGACATTAGAGGCAAAAAAGGCACCAGTTAATTTCGAAAGTTCAGTTGAGCGATGCTGTTTTCTTATTCAGTCCTTTTCCCAATTAATTAATCAACACATTTCTGCATTATTTTCGGTTGTCTGTTCGGACACAAATTTTTTTATGCTTAACGTTATCCAGTTTAGGAAGTGGGACATTAGCGGCAACAGTCCTTTCACAACAGTCCTTTCTTGAAAAATCTTCTGGTATGTTGTGACACGAACAGAACGATAGATTTTTGTTCACCTGAAACGTTCCCTTGCAATACTGTTTAACTTTCAGACGCACTCATTCTCAAAATTAACAAACAATACCTAGAAGCTTCATAAACTAAATACACGAAAGCACAAAATTTTTCTAAGCTAAACGTCTGCGAAACGCAAACACTCTTTTTTGTGAGCTTCTTTTCCTAGCTAAAACTACTAATACAATTGAAGACATGCGGTTTACTAGTGCGGCAAGTCGCCAAGGTCATTCAACAGTGGCGGTGGCTGGAAATCATGAAAGACCACAAGTGCATTCTTTAACAGAGTAAATATGACCTGGAATCACCCCTAAGCTTGCTCGATACGAGTCTCTTCGTAATGAACTATCTCTAGGTGCAATTCCAGGTTTAAAGTTCTGGTTTGAACTTTGGAGTGGGATTACTATGCGGTATATTTTTCGCGTAACTTTTAATAAAGGCAGTAATAAAATTATTTAAATGTGAAAAATGATCTAAAAATTATAATAGAAATTAGGCAAAAAAAAAAGAAGAAAAAAATATCTGTAATTCGCGGATGTGTTTGATATTCGCGAAATAACAGAAAAATCCCTGAAATTCACGAAACGCCTCGAAACAATTACTAGCTTACTTTTGGCGCATCGAGTTGCTAACGGTGGTTGATCGTTAAACACCCGAACACACAAATAAAAAAAGAACTCCTTGGAGGAAAATCAACACACACACACACACACACACACACACACACACACACACACACACACACACAATTAAACAGGCGTGTTGGCAGAATATCAGGTGTTTTGTGGTTAAAAAAGAAATCTCTTTTAAACTCGCCACTGGTACCAAAGAAACCATTCGCTTGGGCGCACTCTCTGATTCCTTGTGGGTAACACAAAAAGACGCTCCACTGACTGAGTGGCCAGAGGCGCTGGCTTCTGGCTAAATCGCACGAAATGGTACTGAGGCCGATGCCCGGATGAGGCATGGGAGATGCTTTGGCCCCCTTTTCGGAGCCCGTGGCCCCAAATCAGAGGCGCCGACGTCACCAATTTATTGGGGGGGGGACAGGCGTGAACAGATCAGACGTGGGAGGAGCACGTCTCTTCTGTTATCAGGAGAAAATAAATGGGAGGGGGGCAAAAAAGATAAACTACGAGATTGGACGCATATTTTAAAACGCAATTGTAATTGCTTATTAGTACATGAAAAAGGAACCAGAAATATTCTTTTGCTGAATATTAATATTTTAAAAAATAATTTTAGCCTGGATTTCATAAAACCATCCAGATATTTTATTTCTAAATGTTTATTAAAAATAAGAAATTAGCGGGGTTACCCCAACAAAGAACAATAAGCGTAAAAAATAAAGGCGCTAGATTTCTGTATTTTTGTTATTTATTTTTCATAATTGTTTTGAACGCTTAACATATATCACGAGAACATGACAAACAAAACACGGAGCTGGCATTCCAGTTTCTTATCAAATGAGTAATGCTGAAGGTGGGGGAAAAGTTTATCATTTTTTGGAAATGAATGGGGCTTTGGTCTCATAAGGGGGAATATTGGTCCACCTTACAAGGCCAAAGCGATTATTTAATTAAACATGACGAGAAATATTGGGTGGGCACAAGCCCACCCCCATTCTAGTCGGTGCCCATGCCCTGAATCAGGCGCGGCTGACTTCTCATGGCCCTAAAAACCCACGGTAGTTGTTAAAACCTTCGAAATTTATAAAAAAAATGACACAAAATATATCTTTCACTTTCATCCAGGAGCTTAACAAAAGCAGGGATGAAATCACCAGAGACTGGACTATCCGATCAAGTCTCAAGGTTCAGGCACGTTTGAGATATTTCTCAAATCAAATCTCAACGTTCAGGTACGATAAGGATATTTTTATAGCATGTGCAGCTCAAACCCCGAAGCCCAGGCAGAAAAAATAAATGCGAATATTTTTTGTATATGTTCAGCCACTAGTGACGCCGGTAAATATCCCCTCCCTCCATCAGATTTTAACCTGACCACTGTCGCAAGTTCCTAAATTGTACACCTTTATGCCTAATGTAAGGGTCGGATTGCCGCTCCGGTGGCGCAGTGGTCTAAGGCGCTGGCCTCTGATCATTCGTCCGTAAGGGGTCCGGGTTCGAATCCCGGTTAGGCATGGATGTTGTTTGTCTTACGGCACTGGCTCTCTCCCTTCCCTGGAACCAGTGACCCTAAATTAGGGACGGGCGACTGCTTATAGCCCATTGAGTTGCTCACGGCGGTCGTTAAACCTACAAAAAAAAAAAAAAAAAAGGTCGGATTAAGGGGAGTCCACCAGGGTTTATATCCTCGGGGCCCACCATTACCAAGAGCCCAGGAGGTATATGCGTCTACATCACAAATAACCCACAGCTTATATATATTTATATATGAAGATAATACAACGTGAAATAGTTTGTTTTATCTCGTATGGTTTCCACTCTGTTACAGAGGCTAGAAAACAGATTTCAAGAAAGTGACTCTCTAAGAAAAAACATTTCATGTCGCTGTGGACAGCGGGATTGGCGAGACAGTTTGTTTTTTCACAATCGTCCGCCCACAACTCTCTGCTCGCACCACTTATTTAATGAGCGAAATCCACTGTGACTTCACATTGCAAAACAAAAAGATTTAATAAGAAAAGTATGCAATGATAAAATATTAAAAATTCCAAGACAAAATCTAGGAAATCTTAGCTTTTAACCCATGTTTTTTGAGAACAGTAGAAAATATAGTGGCTTTTTATGAAAACTCTGCAAGTTATCATTAGTTTGTAGAATCCACTAAGTATTAATTCTCACAAGGATGTGTTTACAGTTTCGTGTTTTAACAGGCTTCGTAATGTTCCTCTGTCATAAATTCTTTGGAGGCCCACTCAGATGTCTAAGCCTAGGTAGCCCACTCAGATGTCTTAGCCTAGGTAGCCCACTCAGATGTCTTAGCCTAGGTAGCCCACTCAGATGTCTTAGCCTAGGTAGCCCACTCAGATGCCTTAGCCTTGGTAGCCCACTCAGATGCCTTAGCCTTGGTAGCCCACTCAGATGCCTTAGCCTTGGTAGCCCACTCAGATGCCTTAGCCTTGGTAGCCCACTCAGATGCCTTAGCCGTGGTAGCCCACTCAGATGCCTTAGCCTTGGTAGCCCACTCAGATGTCTTAGCCTTGGATTATTAAAAATTCAAAGACAAAATCTAGGATTATTAAAAATTCCAAGACAAAATCTAGGAAATCTTAGCTTTTAACCCATGTTCTTTTGAGAACAGTGGAAAATATAGTGACTTTTTATGAAAACTCTGCAAGTAATCATTAGTTTGTACAATCCACTAAGTATTAATTCTCACAAGCATGTGTTTACAGTTTTGTGTTTTACCAGACTTCGTAATGTTTCTCTGTCATAAACCCTTTGGAGGCCCACTCAGATGTTTAAGCCTTGGTAGCCCACTCAGATGTCTAAGCCTTGGTAGCCCACTCAGATGTCTTAGCCTAGGTAGCCCACTCAGATGTCTTAGCCTAGGTAGCCCACTCAGATGTCTTAGCCTTGGTAGCCCACTCAGATGTCTTAGCCTTGGTAGCCCACTCAGATGCCTTAGCCTTGGTAGCCCACTCAGATGCCTTAGCCGTGGTAGCCCACTCAGATGCCTTAGCCGTGGTAGCCCACTCAGATGCCTTAGCCGTGGTAGCCCACTCAGATGCCTTAGCCGTGGTAGCCCACTCAGATGCCTTAGCCTTGGTAGCCCACTCAGATGTCTTAGCCTTGGATTATTAAAAATTCAAAGACAAAATCTAGGATTATTAAAAATTCCAAGACAAAATCTAGGATTATTAAAAATTCCAAGACAAAATCTAGGAAATCTTAGCTTTTAACCCATGTTCTTTTGAGAACAGTGGAAAATATAGTGACTTTTTATGAAAACTCTGCAAGTTATCATTAGTTTGTAGAATCCACTAAGTATTAATTCTCACAAGCATGTGTTTACAGTTTCGTGTTTTAACAGGCTTCGTAATGTTCCTCTGTCATAAATTCCTTGGAGGCCCACTCAGATGTCTAAGCCTAGGTAGCCCACTCAGATGTCTAAGCCTAGGTAGCCCACTCAGATGTCTAAGCCTAGGTAGCCCACTCAGATGTCTAAGCCTAGGTAGCCGACTCAGATGTCTAAGCCTAGGTAGCCGACTCAGATGTCTAAGCCTAGGTAGCCGACTCAGATGTCTAAGCCTAGGTAGCCGACTCAGATGTCTAAGCCTAGGTAGCCCACTCAGATGTCTAAGCCTAGGTAGCCCACTCAGATGTCTAAGCCTAGGTAGCCCACTCAGATGTCTAAGCCTAGGTAGCCCACTCAGATGTCTTAGCCTAGGTAGCCCACTCAGATGTCTTAGCCTAGGTAGCCCACTCAGATGTCTTAGCCTTGGTAGCCCACTCAGATGCCTTAGCCTTGGTAGCCCACTCAGATGCCTTAGCCTTGGTAGCCCACTCAGATGCCTTAGCCTTGGTAGCCCACTCAGATGCCTTAGCCTTGGTAGCCCACTCAGATGCCTTAGCCTTGGTAGCCCACTCAGATGCCTTAGCCGTGGTAGCCCACTCAGATGCCTTAGCCTTGGTAGCCCACTCAGATGTCTTAGCCTTGGATTATTAAAAATTCAAAGACAAAATCTAGGATTATTAAAAATTCCAAGACAAAATCTAGGATTATTAAAAATTCCAAGACAAAATCTAGGAAATCTTAGCTTTTAACCCATGTTCTTTTGAGAACAGTGGAAAATATAGTGACTTTTTATGAAAACTCTGCAAGTTATCATTAGTTTGTAGAATCCACTAAGTATTAATTCTCACAAGCATGTGTTTACAGTTTCGTGTTTTAACAGGCTTCGTAATGTTCCTCTGTCATAAATTCCTTGGAGGCCCACTCAGATGTCTAAGCCTAGGTAGCCCACTCAGATGTCTAAGCCTAGGTAGCCCACTCAGATGTCTAAGCCTAGGTAGCCCACTCAGATGTCTTAGCCTAGGTAGCCCATTCAGATGTCTTAGCCTAGGTAGCCCACTCAGATGTCTTAGCCTAGGTAGCCCACTCAGATGTCTTAGCCTAGGTAGCCCACTCAGATGTCTTAGCCTTGGTAGCCCACTCAGATGCCTTAGCCTTGGTAGCCCACTCAGATGTCTTAGCCTTGGTAGCCCACTCAGATGCCTTAGCCGTGGTAGCCCACTCAGATGCCTTAGCCGTGGTAGCCCACTCAGATGCCTTAGCCGTGGTAGCCCACTCAGATGCCTTAGCCGTGGTAGCCCACTCAGATGCCTTAGCCGTGGTAGCCCACTCAGATGCCTTAGCCGTGGTAGCCCACTCAGATGCCTTAGCCGTGGTAGCCCACTCAGATGCCTTAGCCTTGGTAGCCCACTCAGATGTCTTAGCCTTGGATTATTAAAAATTCAAAGACAAAATCTAGGATTATTAAAAATTCCAAGACAAAATCTAGGAAATCTTAGCTTTTAACCCATGTTCTTTTGAGAACAGTGGAAAATATAGTGACTTTTTATGAAAACTCTGCAAGTTATCATTAGTTTGTAGAATCCACTAAGTATTAATTCTCACAAGCATGTGTTTACAGTTTCGTGTTTTAACAGGCTTCGTAATGTTCCTCTGTCATAAATTCCTTGGAGGCCCACTCAGATGTCTAAGCCTAGGTAGCCCACTCAGATGTCTAAGCCTAGGTAGCCCACTCAGATGTCTAAGCCTTGGTATCCCACTCAGATGTCTAAGCCTTGGTATCCCACTCAGATGTCTAAGCCTTGGTATCCCACTCAGATGTCTTAGCCTTGGTAGCCTACTAGAGCCTTAATCCGGCCCTGCCTAATGTATTTTCAGCACACTTAATAAACAGTAAAAGTACAAATATTTTTAATATCGCTCTAATTTTCCAACTTCCTTCTGCAACTGTCGTCTTTATTTTTTACTGAGTCGTTAATCCGAATATACAGACTATCTTGGCCTCGATTTATTTAGTATAATCGCTGTTCTACTCAGGGGCGTACTGATAGCCCCCGCAGTGCTAGGGGACTCATGGTTAAAAGGACATCTAGCCTGAACAAAACGATTTAAAAAAAAAAAAATTGCGGAAAATTTGTATGAAACTGGTTAAAGATATAGCCAAAAATTAAGGCAGGTTTGAAAGATAGTTTAAGAAGAAAAGCATTTTTTCTCAACAAATCTTTAGACATAATTTTCGTTGGTTTTATACATAAAAACTGGATGACTGGAAAGCAACTATTCAAAAGAACTTGAGGCCCCTTGTAGTAGCTCTTGCGGTTACAAGAGGCCTCAAGTTCACAGCCCTTGGAATAGTTTCTATGCAGGTACCCTAACAAGAGAATGTTGAAAAAATATCAGTTCAATGAGCTGAATTTTAATACCAAGGAGGATAAGGTGTTATGCATTACAGTTATTTGCACAATACTATGCATCCTTCCGAATATAACGAACTAAAAGGTGTGGTCTTCGCGGGAGCGAAAAAACCCCAGCGACCTGTGTCATTTGTTTTATAACAGTTAAAAGATTGTTTTCACTATGTGCAAAACATCGTGGTATTTTTTTTTAATATATATATATTCAAGAATAAATAATTTACGTTTTTACGTTTTTTGTGCTACAGTTCTTAATAGTTACTTAGTTATTTGCTTACAGGTGCATGTTGTGTGTGTGCAATCGTGAGGCCTTAGTTCTTTAAAAAAAAATTTCATGATTTAATTAACCTTGACGTAAATATTTTGTAGTAATTTGTATCGGAAACCAGGGCAATGATTTTAATTATAAGGTACGCATTTGTGTTTCACGCAATAAAGTAATTTTGATTTTACGAAAAATACTCGTAGTTTCCAAAGAATTTGATTTATGAAAAAGTAAATAATATGGAGGTTAAAATTTGGAGTCATTGAAAGCTAATGGATTTTTGCAAAAGGGCCTCGAAAACATTTTTTCTTTGCGGGAGAGGGGGGGTGCATCGAGTTTTTCGGTACGCTACTGGTTCTACTGCATTGAGGGTTGCTTCAGCTCAGACTTCCTGAATACTAAATATGTTGTATTAAAATATCTTTTAATTATTATTAAACAGGATTGAACACAAAAGTTGCTTGTCAAATATTTTGCATCTATCGAAAAATCTTTTAATCAAAAACGGCATCATAAAACATAACCTCCGTAAGATATTGCTAGAAGAATGTCTTTTCGTGCATGTATCAAAAACACGAAATATGTGTGCTCCAATGGAATTGTGTGGCCTTTAATCTATCACTTTCCGTTTAAGAAATCGTTACGCTAACTGCTGATAGATGGCGCAACGGGCGCGCTTGGCGATTATATGCAGCATCTGCCAAGGAAAGCTTCAACTGGAAATTTTGAAGTTACGTACTAAGTATTTCGAGCATATTATGCAGGATAACAGGAAGCCATAATAAAGATTATTAAGTTTCATTGATTCTCAAACGCAGAGGAAGTCTCTGAGGAAAAATAGCCTAAACTATTTTGGATAGTAACGCAGATTTTATAGGTTAATTTCAAAGGAAAGGTTCAGTATTTCTTTCTCGTATTTACAATTCTATTGGCTTCATGTAGTATGTTGATCTGATATTGTAAGAGTTCTTAAACACATTTGTTAAATTTTTTCAGGGCAAAGGCTCTTCGTGTATTAATTCAGGAAAGCAAGGCGAGAGAAGGCAATAAGCTCAGTTACCACATGAAAAAGAAAATGCATGAGATAATATTACGCTTCTTCCACAAATATTATAGGAAAATCGGGATAATGAGAATTCTTATAGGATTTTATTGCCTCTCATCTGATAGGACAGGTGACATCTTGAGGAAACACTAAAATAATATAGGTGGCCGAGTGGTCAGAGGGTCGGACTTATGAATAATCGTCCTTGCTCGAGCCCACGGTGAGACATGGGTAATGTATTCCACACAACCCCTGCCAAACATAAACAAGTGGCCCCAAATCAGAAACAGACGACGACTCATAGCCAGCGCTATTCGAAGAGGTCGTACCTTTTTTAGTTACTTGTAACAATACAGAGGGAGAGTCGAAAGTTTTGCAATACTTGCATAAACGCATGTGCCGCGGCGGTTATGTCACGTGTTTTAAACTAGTTCAAATCGCGATTGCAGTCAGTCGAAAGCGATATAAAATAGTAGTCGTTGGAGTGAGCAGCATTGCATGTCGTTGTTCAGTCTGTGGTTGGGACGCCTAAAAGATGAACAGCCACAACCTGCTAATTGGGGAACTTTTCCTTTACGAGTTTGCACTCAGCCATAATGCTGCTCAAGCAACACGAAACATTTGTCATGGGGAAGGTTCCGTGGACCACAGCACCGCAACCAGATGGCTCAAGAAATCTCGCTCAGGTGACAGAAACCTCGACGATTAGGCAAGGTCAGGTAGGCCACAAACCGTTGATTCCGAGGCGGTACGCCCAGCCGTTGAGGTAAATCCGACAACCAGCACTCGGAGATTATCAGGCGAACTAGGCATGTCACAAACCACCGTGGTTCGTCACCTTCAGGACCTCGGCAAGGTCTACATGAGCTGCCGCATTTGTCCCTCACGAACTGACGCCAGCTGAAGCAAACCGCCGAGTGGAAGTGTGCACGAAACTCCTAGAAAACCCGCGCGATGTACGTTTCATCAAGAGAATTGTTGTTACCTGCGATAAAAAGTGGGTCTATTTCCGTTATCCTAACACATAACGGCAGTGGTTGAGCCCGAGCCAGCTTCTGGAACCTGTTGCCAAACGTGGGCGCTTCGAGCACAAGGTGATGCTCTGCGTCTGGTGGAATTTCGAGGATAATCCATTACGAATATTTTACAGACTGTCGGACCATCAACGCCAACCTCTACTCTGACTAGCTGGAGCAGGTTTATACCGTTTTGAAGGAGAAGTACCTACTACTGGTGAACACAAAGCGCGCTTTCCTACAACAGGACAACGCTCGGCCTCATACCGCCCGAACGACCCAGGCAAAATTCCAGGAGCTTGAGGGCATCGAAGTCATGCCACACCCAGCACATAGTCCGGACCACGTCCCGTCGGATTATTACTTTTTCCGGTCCATGGCCTACTTCCTTCGCTGGCGGCACTTCAACAACCAGGAGGAGATGGCAGCTGGGGTGGAGTTCTTCGCTTCGAAGGACAAGAACTGGTACCGCCGCAGAATCGAAGAACTGGCAGTCCGATGGCTAAAGACGGTGTAACACGGTGGCCTATATTTTGAATGCTAGTCAGCATTCGTCGTAAAGGTAAATATGAAGACATAAAGTGATCCAAATATTGCAAAACTTTGGACTCACCTTCTGTGCTTAGTTGAAATTGTTGCCTTAAGTAGGTTTGTTGAACATAAATCACACTAGAAATGACAGGTTGCATAGAGTCAATACTTACATTAACTGTTTATATTCTACAAAGCAGGGGCGTATTGATAGCCCCAACATTGCGGGGAGCTCACGGCTGTGAGGAGAGGAAGGGGCTCCAGTCTCAGTAAAAACAACTTTCAGAATTTTTTTACGGAAACTTTCGACGAAACTGGTTCAAGATATAGCCAAAAAAATTTGACGACAGCTTTAAACGAAGCATTAAAAAGAAAAGCCATTTTTGGTAGTTTTTGTTGTTTTTTTCAGTATATTAATAGAATCATTAGAAATCATTTACGCGGTTTTGGAGTTAAAAACTGGATGTCGCGTAAGCAGCTATTCCAGAGGACTAAGTCCCTTTTTCACAGCCACTGCAATGCAGCCTATACATGCATATTAAAAGGGAATGTAAAAGAAACATCATTCGTCTTCACACGATATATAAGAGTTTTATGATGGAATATAAACTTTAATGACAGTTAAAAATTAAAATCGTGAGACCTTTCGGGTCCTGCCATCAGGCACCCATCCTCAGACGCAATAAACATATCCCCGCCACATCATCTCACCCCATTGTCCTACAAACTGTCTGGTTTCAATTTCTTAATTCGTCGTGCCTTTTCCCATTCCTCCACCTATGAACTTCGGAGGACTGAATTGGATATCATTCGCAATTTGGTGGTCTTTTGGTTACTCAAAATCTTTGATCGACAGATTGACTAGCAGATTCATTCGCTCTGCTTCTACCACCTTGATTGGTAATCGTCACATTCGCAAGATTGTTGGTTCTTTCCCCCTTTGTTCCTTCAATTGTTAGACCTTTAAAGACTATTTGCCATCACCATGATTTGAGTTTTGGGATCAGGGTTTCTAACTTATTTTCATCTGTTAGAAAAGACTGTGACCGACCTACTGACCTGCAGAGGCATGGAATATATCTTGTTCCCCTTAAATCTCTAACACCGGATTTCACTGACAAATGTTACATCGGTTCCACTGCCCGCACCCTTATAACCAGTCTCAAAAAACACCAATATGACCATCGTAATGACTCAACTTCCACTGCTTTATCCCGACTTTTAACCAGTGTTATTCACTGAAAACCTGTACATCGATAAATTATCTGAAACTTGCTGTAATGATGAATTGCCAAGAAACATCCCTCAACCTTGGAAATATCTGCTTACAGATTTATCAACATAGCATCTGCTAGCTAGTGACTGTCTCTGCTGTTAATGACTGGACATGCGCAATATACCTCATGACGACTGATTGTACGTCATTTGTTCATTCATGTATCTATTTATAAGCTGCCTCTTCCACTGTATGTGTTTATTGCGTCTGAGGATACGTGCCTGATGGCACAACCCGAAAGGTCTCACGCTTTTAATTTTTAACTATCATTAAAGTTTACATTCCATCATAAAACTTTTATATATCGTATGAAGACAGTTTGTCGTTTATAATTTGACTTTTTAGCACGAGTCACCTATGTTTTGTAAAGAAACATCAGTGAATTAAATTTTTATACCAATGAGGATGTCCTCATTGGTATAAGGTAAAAAATTTATACCAGTGAGAATATGGTATTATAGTTGTTTGCATGTAACTACGCATGCTTCGGAACATAATGAGCTGAAAGATGTTCTTTGATGGAATTAAGAAACTGAGATCTGTCTTCTTTTTATAAGAATCAAGAGAAAAATTTGCTATGTGCAAAACCTTTTAGCATTGTGTTTTTCACATTCAATAGTAAATAAATTAAATGGTTTTACTTTTTTTGCCCGACAGTTATTTTCTTTATTTGCGTACTTTTGTTCTGCGGTTTCTTATAAATCGGAAAAGGTCACCAGATACTTTAACACGGCTGTTACGCGTTTTGTCTGTATGATGATTAGGCATTTCAAAGTAGCTGGCCTTAGTTCTCCAGAAGAATAAAATTTGCACGGTATGATTAATTTTTGCGTAACTGTTTTTAGTACCAACTTTCCAATGAGGCTGGTGTTTATGCCATCCCCTCTACAATATCAGGACGGCTCCAAGCGAAACTAAGCGGCCCCGATGGCGAAGCGCTTCTGATCATTCGTCCGAGATGGGTCCGTGTTGGAATCCCAGTGAAGCATGGATGTTGTGTTTGTCTTTGGCTCTCTCCGCACTTCCCTGGAGTCAGTAGTCCTAAATTAGAGACTGGCGAGTGCTTATAGCTCATTGAGTTGCTCACGGTGGTCGTTAAACCCTCAATTAAAAAAAAAAAAAAAAAGCCATACTACATTGGAATAACGAAACGTACATTTAGAATTAGAATCAACGAGCATAAAAGAGACATAACTAACGATAAAGTAATAACGGTAGTATCCAGAGAAATCCAGTTCAAATCCGCTACTCCTATGTGGGATGACGTAAAGCTTCCTACTCCACCCCAAAATCTAGTGCTATTCGGGGAAACTCTGGAGATAATCACTAATAGCGAGTCATGCAATCACAGCGTCTCGCTGGAATTGCCACGAGTTTGGTACCAGTTTTTCAAATAGTGAATGCCTTTTGTTTTCCTTCCATGGTTCCGCGTGCTGAACGAACATGTCTTAGAATGAATAATTAATTACTTCGCATTTATTCGTTTATTATAACGTCAAGTCACCGCGTTCAAATTGTTGAAGCATTTTGTTATTCAGTTTGCTGTCTACGGGGTGGTTCAAAATATTGAATATGCAAATAGAAATACCTCAAAGAAAAGATCTGAAATATTGGGAAGTGATAAAAGTAACTCCGCCATACTAAAACGCGTTTCCAATGATTCATTAAATATTCCAATGATTCGTGAAGAGATCAAACGTGGGAATGGGAACGTCTCTTCCATTGTCAGGAGGAAAATAAATGACTGGCAAAAAGATAAACTACGAGCTTCTATTATTTTTTTATTCAAGATTTAACGACGACCGTGAACAACTCGATGGGCTATATAAGCCGTCGCCCGTCTCTAATTTAGGGCCACTGGCTCCAGGGAAGGGAGATAGCCAGTGCAGTAAAAGAAGCACAACATCCATGCCTCACCGGGATCCAAACCCGGACCCTTCTCGGACGAATGGTCATAAGCCATCGCTTAGACCACCACGCCACGTTGACGGCAAACTACGAGTTTCGACGTGTACTTCAAAAAGCAATTTTAACTGCTCAGCAGCAAATGAACAAAGGAACAAATATTCTTTTGCTTAATGAAGGATGATTCGTGTTAAAAATGTTAAAAGTTAAAATATCAACTGAACACGATAAAACACATATTTAGCACACATACACTACGTGTACTTAAGCTTTACTGATGAAAACACACACCACATGGAGATCTTTCGAGGATGACAACGTCCCCATCCTCAGATAAATAAAATTCAGCCTGTGGATTTATAAAAATATCCAGACAGATTTTATTTCTAAACGTTTATAAAAAAAAAAAAAAAAAATGAGAAATTAACGGACTTACTCAAAGAAGCGCAAAAACACAGAGGCGCTAGGGATTATACAATTATGTTTTTATTTATTTTATATTTGATAATTGTTTTAAACATTTACCACATGTCACGAGGACGTGTCAAACACAATACGGGGTTGGCAGTCCAATTTCTTACCAAATGAGTAATGTTGAATACGGGGGAAAAAAGGTTTTTACTTATTTTATTTATTAATTTTTTGGAAATAAATCGCTTTGGCCTCATAAGGTAGGGCTTGGCCCACTTTGAGACCAAAGCGATTACTTAATTAAACAGGACGAAAATTTTTGGGTGGGTTCTGCCCGCCAGGAAAGTTATTGGAGGGGCAAAGTTCGCCTTACCCCCTCCCCCCTCCCTCCCAAGTCGACGCCTATGCTACTCCCTCTGTACAACATTTGACGTACACTATTGCTTCTGACTAACTCTCAGGATGGCCAAAACGTACGAGGTGTTCGGGGAAGTAATTTGTCGTTCAGTGGGGAAAACTCAAACCGAGGAGTAACGAAATTTACAAAAGAAAACTGAAACTTAAAAGGAAGGTTAAGTTAGAAATATGTGTCGCAGGGCCGTTAAAACCGAAATAGCCGGCCAGTGACGATCAGAGATGAAAACGGGTCGACAATTTCTCGCGGGTCAAACGGGTCGGGTCAAGGTGTTCCTGACCCGATCTCGACTCGGTTTTATTTCTGTTTTATTTTTGTAAAGAAAAAAAATATATTGCAAAGAAAAATGCGTTCTGTGGAATTTTGTGCTCGTTGCTGGTGCCAGCGGAGTGAAAAATGGTTTGTCATACAAAAATATTGCCATCTCTTTCTTAAAGCAACGAAGATTTCCACCGACCGACGATACGGCTCAGACGCTAAACTCACTAATACCGTATCGTAAAACGATACTTTGAGTTTTTTGGCAGTGCGATTTAGAGGTCCGCACGGGCCTTTGCTCATTTCTAAGTTGGGAAAACAAGCCTGGCCTTCAATATTTAATGTACAGACACGTGCCGAGCAGGATTTTTTTTTTTTTGTTTTTTTTTTTAATGAGCAAAGCAATCGCTGTAGGGTGCCTTTCTCGTTTGGAAAACTCGCGACATACAGCAGCAGGATGAGATTGAATAATTTCCTCTGATGGAAAAAAATAGAAGTTTTACGACATCCTCCCCTTTTACAAAACAATTGGAGTGGGTCAGCTCCCTTAGTTTTCAATGGGAATGTGGTCCCTTCTCTCTCTCTCCCCCTAACTTTCACCCTCCTCTCATGCTTCGGGGCAGGCTATTAACTGCAGCATTTCTAAACCGAGCCACCCGCTCGCAGACCAGGGCTGTCGTAGTCGATCGTTTTTATTGTTCTGGTAGGCGGCACTTTGTTCTCTAGATGTGTGAAAAGCTTTTAAGTTGTCTTAAATGGCACGGAAGAAATGGGTTGGGAGAAACTTACTTCTGTGTATAAATCTGTGCCCTGTTTCCCCCGTTTGTACTATCAGGCACCCGT
Organism: Macrothele yani; assembly: GCA_039090855.1. NCBI lineage: Eukaryota > Metazoa > Arthropoda > Arachnida > Araneae > Macrothelidae > Macrothele > Macrothele yani. Next base: position 18,437,040 of record CM077006.1, on the reverse strand, counting down.
TTTCAAAACTTCTGTGACACTGATTAGCTGGGCAGTCTGTCGTTGTTTTCCCGTAGCATATGCTCAGTTCAGTGTTGCTGATAAATACTCTCCCTTCCATACTTATTATAGAGTTTAAGAAAGCGAAAAAGTTTCGCGAATAAATCGCTTCCGGAGAATATGTGCTTGTAGACAATGTAAAGGGGGAAAGCGATATTTGGAAATATTGTAAATTACTGTTCCGTTCTGAAACTAGTCGGCCGGTAAAAATCGTGCCGTGCACTAAATGCAAAAAAATTTTGAGTTAAGATAGCACGAAGTCTGGAACCTCGCATCTTAAGCGGTACAAATGTGCTCCCCACGCACACACGAGAGACATGTTGGGTTCCAGCGATATGATCTGCTAGTAGAGATAGGTGTAGTTTATAAAGCCATAAAATCTTCACTCAGTAAAACGATCGGACTCATAGTTCTGGATATTTCGTACTTTTCAAATTACCCCCTCTTCCTTATCCCAAAGGATATCGGGTCCGGCGGTAGGGAATGATTATTTGAAAACCCAGAAAATTGAAAGGCATGGAAATTGTCCTTTCCATGCAATATTTTTGAGTATACAAGCCCCCCCCCCAACTTCCTCGGACGTCACATGACTTATACAGAGTCTCAGAAATATTCTGAATTAACGTTTGTTGTAAAAGAATACGTGTAGCAATTAAAAAAAACGAAAACTCTTCATGAGTCACATGACCGAGTGCACCAGGTGTCAAATTCGTGTTTTGGTAATTGTTTGAATTTTACGGGCCGGGCCTTAATAAAAAAATTTGAAACGGGCCGCGCCGGGCTTTCGAAATTGAGGCCCGTGCGGACCTCTAGTGCGATTGTCCAAACAAAGACAAACGCTTATCGCCTGCTTCTCTGGTGATTCATTTTCTCATACCCCGCGAGTCGTATTGCAAGTCTGAGGGTGAGTTACTTTTCACATAGCATCTTTTACATTGAGCGTATTCATAGACTTTTGTTTGACGTACTAATATCCCGTTCCATTGAATGTCGTGTCAGAATTAATTCCTTATTTGTTAATATGGATGAATTAAATAGGTATTTGCTGAAAACAAAAAGGGGAAGTGTAAATGCCGGAAGTTGTTTCGCATCTTTAAGAAAGCTGAATGTTTCACAGCAGCACTAATTTTCAGAAGCTTGTAATGAGTTGAAAGTTTCCAAAATGTGAATATTGATTTTATGAGTGCTCCTTCCTTTTGAGGGGCGCTTGAACTTTCAAGTTACCAGAAGCTGGTGAAAATGGATATTGCTGTGAAATATATTCTGGAACTTGATATGCAGAGGCGACTTTAGATCTTTTGGAGACGTAGGCGCTAAAGGATTCAAGGGATCCCCTTCTTATCGCCTCAGAAATTTTCATACGTCAGATTAACAAAAAAAAAAAAAAAGTCAATTTTTTTTACGCTTTTTAAAATCTCATTCTATTTTCCTATTATTAGAACGTTTTGTAAGAAACAGTGCTAGTGCAATACCTTTGTCTGCTCGTGCACATCGAACTTTCTGTTTTTAGAGATTTCAAAAATTATTTTTGCGGCTAATAGAAAATCTAAGGACATTGAGTTCGGCACTTTAAATACCGCTAAGTGCTGTCCAATCGAATATTTAAAAAAATTAAGCTTCTATTGTGAAGAAAGAATTCAACTTAAAGGAAAAAATAATTTTTGTGCCTCTCAGATTAGGTTTAACTGTTCCTTCTGATATATTTAAATTTTCCAATTCGTTAATTTCCTACTAAAGGCGCTGAAGGCCAAAAAATTTGGTTTACACAGATTTTTCAAAAATTATTTTTGCGAATGATCGGACACAAGAATTCGTTGAAATTTTCCAATTTTAAATTTCACTACTAGTTCATAAATTTCCCACTAGGAGTTCTCAAAGTGGGAATTCGTAAATTTTAGCTTTGCGCTACGAAGAGACTATTTCAGTTACAGCAAAAGTTCTTTTAGAGTTTGATACGTTAGGCTAAACTGATTACTTTTTCACTTGCAAGTTTCTTGGCAAATTCAACGCTAAGGGTGCCGAAAATGAAATTTCGTACATCGCGTGTAAATTGTCATTAAATTTCATAAAATTGGAATGCACTTAAATGATAAAACGTGCTCTTTCCATTGCCTCAGCTTTTGAAAATCATCTTGTTTTTTACATTTTGAGCAATTTAGTAGGGAACGAGCATGGTATCAAACAAAAATAAAATACTTGAAGACATTGGGGATCGGAAAAGTTCTCCACATTAGAAAATACGGGTAAAAGGCAATTTATGCACAGTGCTTCACTTGAAAAGGGTGGATGACTTTTCGTGGAGCAGTTTTGGCATAGACTAATGCCATGGACCAAGAAAGATGGACAGTAAGAATTTCATCAGTCACTACAGGCAAGCGAGAATGTGAAGAGTTTCTTGAAAGAATTTTGTCTTATTATTCTCATCGGAAAATTAAGGTGGTCTGAATTTTTTTGTTTCGGTCTGTGAAAACCAAAACAATACTGGCAATCCAATTATACGTTTCTGGGCCCCCTCCCCCAAGCTCGGGGGCCCTTGGCGCGCGCCTAGTTGTAAATCCGCCTCTGTTGATATGTTATCAAGGAAACAGCAGAAACTGTATAATTAAACATGCAACAAGTTACTTAATTCAGAACTGCTGACTGTAGCACCATCAAGTTACTTAATGCAGCAAGTTACTTAATGCAACAAGTTACTTAAAGCAAGTTACTTAATGCAGCAAGTTACTTAATGCAGCAAGTTACTTAATGCAGCAAGTTACTTAATGCAGCAAGTTACTTAATGCAACAAGTTACTTAAAGCAAGTTACTTAATGCAACAAGTTACTTAATGCAACAAGTTACTTAATGCAACAAGTTACTTAATGCAACAAGTTATTTAATTCAGAACTGCTGACTGTAGCACCAGCACCATCAAAATAATTAAGTGGAACAGACTAAACATCACTGCGTAGGAATTTTTTGACTCTTGCAGTCGTGTTTGAAAACATGTGGAAAACAGTTCGGTTATGTGAAGTATGACAGTTTCAATATTTTCTGTAAGTAAGGCTGTAAATTATACGTCCCCATAATACATTTGTATGATTTCTACATAACCAACGATACCCACTGCTACGAGTAAAAGACTTTTTAGACGCCGTGTGTGTGTGTGTGTGTGTGTGTGTGTGTGTGTGTGTGTGTGTGTGTGTGTGTGTGTGTGTGTGTGTGTGTCATACATATAGAATTATGCACTATATATAGAATTATACATAATCATAAACTGAGTTTGGAATTTATAGTTCAAAGCAGATTTGTCCGGGTTGGGTACTGGTCGAGTGCAGTTAATTGACTTCCGGGTCCAAAATGTTTGATCCATTTACAACTCTGGTGGCGACACCATCACCTCAAAACTGGAGGGTGTTATTAGGGGGCTCAGTATCGTAAGAGGGCACAAATATGGAAGTGCTTGGCAGAAATTTTGTTAAAAAATTCCGTTCCTGTACTGTAGATTTTACCGGACGCTGATATTATCTGATGTAAAAGAAAACGTTCTCAGATACATACTTTACGTGGTATTTATTCAATACATGTAGTATTCAATCTGTACATCCTTTGAGTTCTTACTTAAGATCAGTGACATGGTTCTTAATGAAAGATGTATTACGAAGGCTACGAACAACTTGAAAGAAGCGTGGAGAGATGTATACTTGATGTATCGAGGAAAGATAAGAGGAACTCTTGGATCAGGAAAATGGTAAGAGTGGAAAACCTCGTCATCAAAGTGAATGCCTACAAATGGTAATGGGCTGGGAATATTGCTAGAACTCACCGCCGCTGGAGAACTGAAATAATAGACTGGACCCCAAAGAATACGAAAAGACCCAGAAGATCACTTTGGGGATAGAAGACGAAATTTGAAATCATGTCGGAATGACATGGATAATTCTTAAAGGAAGAGTTGAGGAGACCTTCACTCAGCAGTTGATTGACAAATATTGATAAATAACAGGCGGCGAAAGTAGGGGACACGGGTGCCTAGGCCTCCCCTCCCCCTCGGCCTCCTGGAATTTCATGGTCCTCCACACTGGGGAGTCTTCGTAAGAAATATCTTTAAAATTTGTGGTTCACATATAAATGATGTAACGCTTTTTTTTTTATGGAAATTTCCTGGACACCGGTCGCCACATTTCGCAGTTTTCTGGAAAACGCTTCAAATACAACTTGAAAATTGATTTTGATAAGTTGAAAAGTTAACCCATTGTTGTGTTTTTCACTTTAAAGAAGATCGTTAAACAATTCTCAAGTGGCAGTGGGCTATATATATTGCTAGAAGAACTGACTATTGTTGGACAACTAAAATGTTTGCCTGGATACCAAAGGAAAGGGAAAGACCCAGAAGAAGACTACGTGAGAGATGGGTGGATGAAATTCGAAAGCACGCTGGATTGACTTCGAATCGATGTGCTGAAGACGGAAAGTTACAGAAGAAACCTTCATTCAGCATTGAAGTCGTGTTAGTTGGCGATGGTTTGTACGAGTACCTACCAGGGGCGTACATAGAAATTTTTTTCGAGGGGGGGGGGGCGACGAAAAATGGAAGTTCTTGAAATCCACCAGAACAAATTAAAGTTAATGAAAAATAGAAAAAAAAAGTAAATCTTCTTTTTCTAATGTAAGTTGATGCAGTTTTTTCTAATGTAAGTCTCATTTTAACCAAAAACTTTAAAAACTGAAACTCTTTCTGGGCCAATGTCACCTGCCCCCTAAATACTCCTCTGGTGTCTTTATACATATTCTACGGTTTTATCTTCTTTTTAATTATTATTGTTTTAACTTTCGGAAAAGTTGGTCCCCCCTGAAATTATTGGATTTCGCCGCCTATGGCCAGTGGCGATGAGATAGACATTTTTCTAGAAGAGATGAACCCTGTTGGACAACTGAAATACTAGACTGGATTTGAAAACAGACCCAAAGAGGACCACGTGCGAGATGAGTGGATGAAATCCAAAGGCATGTCGGCATGACATGGAGAAGTGCTCAAGGCATAGTTCTGGAAGGTATTTGGGCGAAACCTTCATACAGCACTGGATTGGGAATTGCTTTTAACGATGATATACGGTAATTAATAATAATGATGATGATGATATACGGTAATTAATTACTAAATTTTAAAGGTGTAAGAGTAATACAGGATGCACAAAGTAAAGCATATTGCAGTTTGAGTAAACTCTCACTGGGGTCGCCATTGTAGCTTCTGATCAGAAAGTATATAGATAATTACTGAGCTCAGTAAAAGCTTCTTCTTAGCCTGTTGACACCCACTGCAGGGTATAGGCCTCCCCAGTCTTTTCCAACTTCCTTTGGTACCTCTAAATTTCTGAAGGTCATCTCTCCATCTTGTTCTCTGGCACCCTTTTCGTCCCTTTCCATCTATCGGTTGCCATTCTGTTATTAATCGTGTCCATCTTTCAGTCTTCCAACATGTCCAGCCTATCTCCACTTCGATTCTTTTATTATTTTTTATAATATCTATTATTCCTGTTCTTTACATTTCTAACTGTCTCTTCTTGTTATTCCCAACATTCTTCTTTCTTACCGGTACTCTTATTTTTCTTACTGTCGCTCTGTGATACTCCACGTTTCACTTCCATAGGTAAACACGGGGATAATAAAGTACATGCATTAAATATTTTTCTTTTTAAACATAATAGAAGATCGCCGGTTAAATAGTCTTTAAGTATCCAAATGGCTCTATTACCTTAGATAATTCTTCTATTGATTTATTTTTCTTGTCTTTCTTTAAAACTGATTACTTGACCTAAATAAATGTATTCATCTACTTTTTCGATTCCTTTTTCTTCTATCAAAATCTTTTCTGTATCCCTTTCTGTATTGTTCATATATTTAGTTATTGCTGTGTTTATTGTTTCACCTTTTGTAAAACTTTCCATCCATAAATTCTTTATCATATTTTGCATTTCACTATTGCTAGTGAAAGTTAGCCAAATACAAAAATATTTTTTCGATCAGCTGACTTCTCAGCTTCTGTAGCAGAACCCGGACCTCCTCTGACTCTCAGGCAATCTTTCAGGACTTCCAACTCCGTGTGTGTTCTAATACTAATTGAATAAAACAAATAATGAAAAAACCGCACGCCCTGCAGATGTATTTGCGCGGCGTACAACTTACCCAGCCATCCTCTCCAATTTAATGTGAAAACAATGGCAGTTTAAAAAGAGAGAGAAACAACAATATTTCTCGATGCTCGGATTTCTGACTTGAAAGATCGATATCTGAAAGTGGAAATCACGCAACGAATTTGTGTGGGGCATGTAATTTTCAGGTAGTCAGGTCAGTCCCATAACCATCACCCCCGTGGGCTGGTCGTGTTGTGGAACACGTGGGAAAAAAACCTTTCTTCTCGACGGCAGCATTGTTACGTAGTTCTGCGGCCACAGCGTTGGTCAAGAGTAAAACGGCATCAGGGCAATTTTGCTCCCCAATTACGAGAAAACCTGCTTTTGTCTCGTTATGGCCTATTTATCAAATCAATCAACTGGCCTACTGAAAAACAAACGCTAAGTAATCATAGCCAGGATACGTTTGTTTTAAGCCCAGAAATCCTTCTGCCTTGAGGAAATTTCAAATTTGCCAAGAATGGATAATTTCAGTGTCTCGGAGAACAGGGTAATATGTAAGATGTTATTATCTCTCGTTATCTCATCTGTGGAAAGCTCCGAAGGAACTTTTTAGGCCTGTTGCTTCTGAATTCCTCCCTCAAAAGAGTGTATTTACATGATTCTTAACGCCGTGTGCAGGTATTATTGTCCTTCATTGCTGTTAAAGAATGCTAACGGCAGTAGCGTACATTTTCCAGTTGTGGAATTTCTGAAGTGCGCAAACATGGAAAATGCTTTCAGGGCAATATGGGAAAGCGCTAAATAGTGTATACCTTTTTGAGTGATGCAGTTGCAGCAAAATATATATATATACTTTGGGATAATCTAAAATTAGAAATATCTGTTCGAAAATGTGTATGCTGTCAGAAGATATTCTTAGTGTGGCCCCTGGAGCCGAGTGGTCAGAAGCGCTAGTTTCTAGCTAGGTGTCGAAGCAGGTCCCGGATGAAGTAAAAAACTTTATGAAATTTACGAGCCACTTTCCGTCGTTTCTTTCGTGAATGAACGAAGTATGTTTCTAATACAATCTTTTCCGTGAAATGACGGAAAGAAACTTTAATTTCACGGATTTTTTCGTACCACGGGAAAATTCTGAATTTTCAGAAACCTTTCCGCAGTTTCTTTCTTATATTGATGGTAAATTACCGTTTTAGAGATGTGTTAACGGAAAATTCTGAATTTTCAGAATCCTTTCCGCAATTCCTTTCGTATACTAACGGAAAACTTCCGTTCTTACTTTTTCGTATCCGCATGACGAGAAATTACCGGTAATAGGAGCGGTTGGTGAGAAAACTTGAGGTTTGATTAACTTTTTAAATTTCAATTGTTTGTCGATTATTGAAGTTCAGTAGCGAGATCGGATATTGTGGATAGCATATCGCATGAATTTTGTTTATTGTAGCACAGGATATTTCTTCTCCTCTCCCCTATTTTATGCACCAGCTATTTATATGTATTGAGTTACTGTAAGAAATCAGAATTCGGGTACTTAACTTATTGTACAGATGGTTATACGATGTCTATGTAACATTGTTTGGACTACTTAAGACAAAAGCTATTATAGCTATCAAGAGTAAATTTTATATTCAGGAGTGTGTGTGTGTGTAGTATTACTATAAAAAAAGTACATTTCATCTTTTTTAAAGATAACTGAAAGTCATTGTCAGTTAAAAAATCAAGTTGGAAATCATTTTGTTACTTGCTTAATTTGTGAAAAGTCCTCCTACAGAAAAAAAATAAATTCGAAATCTATTCAGAAAAATGAGCTCCAACAGAAAATAAAATGACTAAACTACTCACAATAATGATAAGAAAAAGAAATTTCATTGTCGCGCAATTTCTTTTACGATATACGTGACTCGGGTTCATAAGAGTTCGTATTAGCTCAGTGGTTAAAGGCGTGCGTTAACTGTTGACCTAAACGTCAGGGGTTCAATCCTAAGTGTGGAAGAAGGATAATCTGGGGGTAAGGGCTGAAAAATGCCCGGGTCGTCGATTTTGAGGAATTTCAGTTTAAATACGAAAAAACTTGAAATGGATTTTTCTGAAATAAACGAAATTTCTGACTACAAAAATTCTGGAAGATAAAGAAACACCAAAAAAAAAAAAAAAAAAAAACCAGGCACTTTAAGAAACTTAAATTTTTGAAAAAACACGGACACCGGCCGGTGACTTTGCTGCACGTTATTTTCAGAAATTTTCCGTGAATTCACGCCACTTATTTTTTACAGTGCAGTCAGTTCGCCCATGGGCGCTGACTCTCAAGGAGAACAATGGGCGCTCGAGATTTGCTCGTATAACGCTATCCCTTTAAATGTAATGCTTTAGTTAAATTGGAACTTAAGTGCTAAATTAGCTTTACCCAAACACTGGAGAGTAGGAGACCACAAAGTTTCACTTCACTGTAACAGATTCCGTGTTGAGCTTTATCCTAACACTGGAGAGTAGGAGACCACAAAGTTTCACTTCACTGTAACAGATTCCGTGTTGAGCTTTATCCTAACACTGGAGCGTAGGAGACCACAAAGTTTCACTTCACTGTAACAGATTCCGTGTTGAGCGTTATCCTAACACTGGAGCGTAGGAGACCACAAAGTTTCACTTCACTGTAACAGATTCCGTGTTGAGCTTTACCCTAACACTGGAGCGTAGGAGACCACAACGTTTCACTTCACTGTAACAGATTCCGTGTTGAGCTTTATCCTAACACTGGAGCGTAGAAGACCACAAAGTTTCACTTCACTGTAACAGATTCCGTGTTTGAGCTTTATCCTTACACCGGAGCGTAGGAGACCACAAAGTTTCTCTTCACTGTAACAGATTCCGTGTTTAGCTTTGTCTTAACACTGGAAAGTGGTAGACCACAAAGTTTGTCTTCACTGTAACAGATTCCGTGTTTAGCTTTATCTTAACACTGGAGAGTGGTAGACCACAAAATTTCACTTCACTGCAACAGATTCCGTGTTTACCTTTACCCTAACACTGGAGAGTAGGAGACCACAAAGTTTCACTTCACTGTAACAGATTCCGTGTTTAGCTTTACCCTAACACTGGAGAGTAGGAGACCACAAAATTTCACTTAACTGTAACAGATTCCGTGTTTAGCTTTATCCTAACACTGGAGAGTAGGAGACCACAAAATTTCACTTAACTGTAACAGACTCCGTTTTAGCTTTATCCTAACACTGGAGAGTAGGAGACCACAAAGTTTCACTTAACTGTAACAGATTCCGTGTTTAGCTGTACCCTAACACTGTAGAGTAGGGGACCACAAAGTTTCACTTCACTGTAACAGATTCCGTGTTTAGCTTTACGTTAAATTAACTTTTCGTTGAACCTAGATAGTTTCAATGCTAGCTGTAGCTCGAAAGTCTTTATTAAGCTTAGAATTTCTAACTATGCACTTCAAGATAATGACCACAGTTCCGTAAAGGAACATAGAAATCAACTCAACATATTCCCGTTGTTTATTGGTAGTCTCTCAACACGTTAGGAATAACCGCCGCGGTGGTGCAGTGGTCTAAGCGCTGGTTTCTGACCATTCGTCCCAGATGGCTACGGGTTCAAATTCTGGTGAGTGAATTGCTCACGTAATAAATTACAATGGGTGGTGCACACTTGTAGTCGTCGCCTATGCATCCTACGAGGGGTGATAGCTTTAAATTCCATAGCCTAACATATTTGTCCTTGTCCATTTCGACCGCGTTCACTTCGTCTGCTGTTCAGTCTACGAATATTCACTTCGTTCACATTTATTTCGTCTTCAAGCGGATGGAATTTTTGCTTCTATGCAGGATAAAATGGCAAAAAGTCTAATTTTAAAACAAATTTAGATACTTCTTGCTCAGTCATGCATGTTTATTTCCTTCTCACTGAATTGCCTCTCGACCACGCGCGACGCTAAACAGGACACATGGCGGTTGCCAGCATTTGAGATTTTAGGAAACTTAAACATATGTAAATGTTCAAATTCAGATATTTTTGAATATGAAATTAATTTTTTGTAAATTTAGGATTTTACTATCCTGTTAAATGGAGGGAGACTTTCGAGCAAATGTCAAAAATAGTATGAAGACATTTTCGTAATTTTAGTTGAAAAAGATGGGAGAGAGATTCCTTGTGAGGTTACAAAATAAAATTCATTAACAGCCTTATGACAGCAAACATTAAAAGTTCAAGAACGACGTGACGTCACACGACGTCAATCGCTCATGCAACGCACGCTAGTCCTTCCTCCACCTAGTATCTCCCGCCTACTACACACCAGTGGTAGAGGAACAGACTATGGAGGAAGGAGCAGATGCCCTTAATTCATAACTGAGTGCCTGTACCCGGTGTCCGTCAGCTGAACGTTTCCATTCGACGGATATTTAGTAGTTCAAGCGTTCGTCACCACCTGGGAGGGGCTGCGGGTGGCCAAGTGGGCAACGTTCGTGACTGCCACGGAAAGGGCTTAAGGTTCGATCCCAGGCAGGCAGGTACGAACGCTCGATCCACTAAATATCTGCCGTGCGTCGGAATCCGGGCACTGGCCTCCCGGCAATAAATAAGGGCGTCTTCCTTCCCCTTTCTACTTCGCTTCCGTGTCACTTTCCTATCAGGCGCTCTAGCCCAACTCTCCTAGATTCCTATTTCTAAGGATTGTTTAAGACCTGGGGTCAGACACTCCCTTCCTAAAATCCTCTACATATGAACATCGCCTGGGATCGATTCTTAGACTTTTCCGTGGCAATCCAAACGATGACTACAAGACCATCCGTACCACATGGAATGTCTGATCTTATAAAAACGCCGCCCCGGTGGCGCAGTGGTCTAAGCGATGGCCTCTGATCATTCGTCCGAAAGGGGTCCGGGTTCCAATACCGGTGAGGCATGGATGTTGGGTTTGTCCTACGGCACTGGCTCTCTCCCTTCCCTGGAACCAGTGACCCTAAATTAGGGACGGGCGACTGCTTATAGCTCATTGAGTTGCTCACGCTGGTCGTTAAACCTCCAATAAAAAAAAAAAAATCTTAAAAACAACTTTTCGTCACTCCACACTCAATAAATCTCTTCATTTCATTTTTCTTCTTTTAAAACTGACCATCGCGTCGTCTGTCCGTCTTTTCTACCAGCACTCTGATTCAACATAAAATGCCTGTTTTTAAAACAAATTTTCGTTATTTACATTTTCAGTCATTCATCAAATTATTTTTCTTTTAACCGAACTATCTTTGTGTCAGTTTTTAGTAACACTAGTTAGTACGTCCGACCTTAAATCCAAATTTTATTCACCCATACTCTGGATCAGCCTATTGTCCGTTGATTTCACGATTCTTCTCAACAAACTAATCTCTGTCTTCCAGGTTTTCCCTATCAACGCTCTTAGCTACCGCGCAAAAAAGTCCAATTTTAGAAAGAATCTCCTCCTATCCTCATTTTCGTATTTAAATTTCTTTACGCTGAAACGTATTGCCATCCGTCTGTCCGTTCGGACTTACAAGTACTTGGGTGTACCGCAAAAAAATTTATACGCTCAACTGAACACCCTTGCATGTGACGAACAATTTTCCTTAAAATGGGCTCGAACGAAGCTTTGTAAAGATTTCGGACGGACCTTCTTTCGTAAGAAATTTGATAACACAGTGCAGCAATTAAGTAATGTGACTGATTTAAAAAAAAAAAAAAAAAGTGGAAAATCGGGAAGTATTATGTGAATCATCATCATCATCATTGTCAACCATTATCAATCCACTGCTGGACGAAGGTCTCCCCAAGTTTCCTCCACAACGGTCTGTCTTGTGCCAGTCTCCTCCATGTCACCCCTGCATACTTTCGAATTTCATCCACCTATCTCCCATGTGGTCTTCTTCTGGGTCTTTTCCTGTCCCTTGGAATCCAATCTAAAATTTCAGCTGTCCATCGATGATCTGTCCTTCTGGCAGTATGTCCAGCCCATTGCCATTTCAGGGATTTAACTCTGATCATGATGTCTTCCACTCTTGTCATTTTTCGGATCCACGAGTTCCTCTTCTTATCTCTCCTGGTTACACGAAGCATGCACCTCTCCATGCTACTTTGAGTTGTCTGCAGCCTTTGTATGTCTCTTTTAGTTAAGGTCCACGTCTCCGCACCATACGTAAGCACTGGAAGGATGCATTGATCAAACACTTTTCTTTTAAGACATAATGGCATATTGCTCTTGAAAATTATGCTGTTTCTTCCAAAAGCTCTCCAGGCAAGTTTTGTACGCAGATTAATTTCTTCAACAATGTGACCCTCACTTGATATCTGCTGTCCAAGATAAACGTACGTGTCTGTTATCTCCAGCTTTTCTCCATCAATCGATAAATCTTCATTTCTTGTAAAAGCATTGAGCATCACTTTTGTCTTCTGAAAGTTCATTTTTAATCCCACTTCTTTACTCTTGTCAGCAAGTTCCTGGATCATACTCTGCAGCTCTGATGGGGTAGTTGCAAAAATGACTACGTCATCAGCAAAACGAAGGTGGGTTAGATAATCTCCATTAATCTTTATCCCCTTGTTTTCCCAGCTCAGTGACTGAAAAACACCCTCCAATGTGGCATTAAAGAGCTTCGGAGATATGGTGTCACCTTGTCTCACTCCCTTTCCAATTTTTACGTATGTTGTATTTTCAAACAGCCTAATCTTTGCACTTGCATTTTCATAGATGTTATTAATAATATTAATGTATGCATCTTCAATACCGCAGGTTTTCAGAGCCATTGTAACTGCTGATGGTTTCACCGAATCAAAGGCTTTTTCATAATCGATAAAAGCCATGCACAATGGAAGTTCATATTCCCTCGCTCTTTCAATTAGTTCTCTCAGCACGTGGATATGATCTATTGTGCTGTAGCCACTCCTGAATCCAGCTTGTTCTCTCGGTTGAGCCATGTCCAGTGTCACCTTCAAGCGGTGTGAAAGAACTTTAGTGAAGATTTTATAAACTACTGATAGGAGGCTGATAGGTCTGTAGTTTCCGAGATCCTCAATGTCACCTTTCTTATGTAGCAGGATCATTGTTGCGGTGTTCCAATCCTCAGGAATCTTTCCTTCATTAAGGCATCGAGTGAAAATTTGGGCGAGTACTGTTTCGATTTCTCCACTTGCTTCTTGTATGATGTCTACAGTAATTCCATCTTCTCCTGGAGCTTTTCCTCGCTTCATGTTCTTGATTGCATGTGCAACTTCTGCTGGAAGGACTGGAGGAACTCTGGTACTGGTATCTTTCATGATGTCTGGAGTGCATATATCATCCCTTTCATATAACTTGGAGTAGAAATCTTTCACTCTTGTCAAAATTTCGCCTCTATTTCTTGTTACAGAACCATCTTCTTTTCTCAGTGCCATAATCTGTTTTCTTCCCTTACTGAGATGTCCCTTTGCTATCTTTAGGCTTTGGTTGTTTTCAATTGCTTTCCTCACTAGTTCACAGTTGAATTTCCTTACGTCTTCAGTGATACTTTTTCTTACTGTCTTGCATAGCTCTATATATTCCACTTTGGAAGTCACATCTTCTTTAGTTGTCCTCATCTCTCTTCTTTTTGCATCAACATTTTGGTTTTTCCTGATAATTTGTTCACATGCAACTTGTTCTTAGACCCAGCTAATTTTGTTGCTGTTTCCATAAGAGCTTTGGTTACTTTTCTGTTAACTTCAGAGATGTCCACTTCTTCCGATGTTAGGCCTTCTAAAGCAGAGAACCTGTTCTTCAGTTCTAACTTGAAGGTATTATGGTGTTTTTTAAGGTTGGTTATGTCAATAGATTTTGTTTGTCCTATGAGCTTGCCACGTTCAAGTTTAGTGTTGAGGTGCATCTTACATCTCACCAATCTATGGTCACTACCTGTGTTGAACTTGTTTAGCACACTGCAGTCTTCTATGACGAATTTTTTGTTACACATAATAAAATCAATTTCACTTGTCGTCCCATTTGGATGTCTCCATGTCCATTTCCTGTGTGGCTTTTTCTTGAAGAAGGAGTTCAAGATGAAAAACCCTTCTGCCTCTGCAAACTCAACGAGAGTATTTCCACAGTGGTTTCTGTTGCCATGACCGAATTTACCTACCGAAGTTTCATTCTGTTGCCGTTGCCCTATTTTTGCATTGAAATCTCCCATAATTATTTTCAAGTGCTGCTTACCTTTATTATTTAGATGACAAATTTCCTCATAAAATTCTTCAATTTCTTCTTCAGGATGACTTGTGGTGGGTGCATAAGTTTGAATAATCTGAGCCTGGTATCTTTTCGAGAGTTGGATAACAAGTCGTGCAGCTCTGTCAGAGGAACTTTCAACTTCTACAACTTTATCCTTCAGTTTCTTGTTTATTATAAATCCAACACCACTAGTTCTGCCAGTATCTGTCCCACGATAGTAGAAGAGATGTCCACTTTTCAGTTCGATGAGATCTTCTCCTTTTCTCCTTACCTCACTTAGCCCCACGATGTCCCACTTGATCCTTTGTAGTTCCTCTTCCAATTCAAGAAGCCTTGAATCAGAAGATAGGGAGCGTCCATTGTAAGTAGCCAAGGTCAGCATCAGATGGCAGCCTAGTCCGGTCCTCCGGGGATTCTTAGCACCCTCTGCCTTCATGTCGCACTGGCCGCTGCCTTGGCCAGGTACATTCCAGCTGCCGGAGACTGAGGGCCAAGATTTAAGTTGTGGAATCATTTCGGAGGGGTTTGGCCATAACTCACCACGCTGGCCAAGCGGGTTGGTGAGTGTGGGTATATTGTATTTAAAGTACATTCCTCCTGCTCGCCAAACAGAAATCATCGCTCTTTCCACGTTAATAAGCGAGTCTCGGAAAAATTCTAAGCGAGTCTCTCTCCTTTTCTCTTGGGGGCAAAGTGTCGCCTTTCTGTCGCAATTGTGTAAAAATACAAAACTGACACAGTACATCGAAACGCAACGTGTGAAGTACGGAGTTAGCCGCCCCGGTGGCGCAGTGGTCTAAGCGATGGCCTCTGATCATTCGTCCGAACGGGGACCGGGTTCGAATCTCGGTGAGGCATGGATGTTGTGTTTGTTTTACGGCACTGGCTCTCTCCCTTCGCTGAAACCAGTGACCCTACATTAGGGACGGGCGATTGATTATAGCCCAAGCGTCGGCTTAGGATCATTCGTTCGTGAAGGGTCCGGGTTCGAATCCCGGTGAGGCATGGATGTTGTGTTTGTGTTACGGCACTGGCTCTCTCCCTTCCCTGGAACCAGTGACCCTAAATTAGGAACGGGCGACTGCTTATAGCCCATTGAGTTGCTCACGGTGGTCGTTAAACCTCCAATAAAAAAAAAAAAAAAAAAGAAGTACGGAGTTATCGAAACAAAACAAATACTGCTCGTTTGTGTTTGAGGTACGAGGTTAACTTTTCTCTCTCCACAGGAGAGTCGGCACTGTAAGAATACGAAACTAACGCAGACAGTGCGGCTTTATCTATATATTAATTCTATAAGGTTTTTTTACTGTAAGACTAGTTGTGAGAGAACGGATGAACGTAAACATATGGTTGAGGTATCAAAATAAAGGTCATACCATGTGGATGTGCCAGTCGAAGAGAAAAATGAGATTGGGACAACGGTTCGGGCGTTGTGAGGCGGAAAAGTTCCCATGTAAAGTCAATGGGAGAAGTGTACGGTTGACATCCGATCGCTTGCGGTTGACTCACGCGCTGCTGAAGGCGGTAGTATGGAGGGACTCAGATAATCCAAAGTCTCTCTTCTCAGCGAACCGTTGCGCAAAACAACGCTAGCAGGAATTTGTTTTAAAGTTCTTATCAGAACAGCGAACACTCGAAGACCTGATTGCGTTGTGCCATTGGACTGTGTGATGTATACATACAATTTAACATTCATTCGATCCAGTTTGTTTGTTAACGTAGGTAAGACGTTTCCATTATGCAAAGATGTTAATAAATGTTTCATATGAGTTCATTCTTTACAAAAAAAAAACTTATCGTCGACTCGGACGGGTTTCTTCTACCGGGTTCGAATCCCGGTAAGGCATGGATGTTGTGTTACGGCACTGGCTCTCTCCCTTCGCTGAAACCAGTGACCCTACGTTAAGGACGGGCGACTGCTTATAGCTCAAGCGTTGGCTTAAGATCATTCGTTCGTGAAGGGTCCGGGTTCGAATCCAGTGAGGCATGGATGTTGTGTTTGTCTTACGCCACTGGCTCTCTCCCTTCCCTGGAACCACTGACCCTAAATTAGGAACGGACGACTGCTTACAGTCCATTGAATTGCTCACAGTGGTCGTTAAATCTACAGTCACACACACACACACACACACACACACACAAATCACGAACCTGGACTATTGTCTTTACTGAAGTGGTTGAATGAATTTGTCAATCAAATAAAATTTACATTTGTTGTTTCATATCAGTTCATTATTAAAAAAAACAAAAAAAACCTTACCGTCGATCCTCTAGTAGTACGTTAAATACGGACATACCAAAACCAAACAAAGTGGTGCTTTTTGTTCTTGTTTTGTCTTGGCGGTACAAGGTTCGCCTTTCCGTCGCCACCATTATACGGCTCTATATAAGAATACGAAGCTAACGCAGACTGAGTACAGCTAAATATAATTTTTAATACGGACTTACCTGGCAAAAAAATGCTGCTCTGTTTTAGCACGCCTTTTGTAAAAAAAGGTGCTTATGTTATCGGTTTGTCCGTTCGTCCGTAGACACGATATCTCTGCAACTATCAGTCCGATTTGAAAAATTCTTTTTGCATTGGGAAGCTTGAAATATGTGAATGATGATCCTTCATTTCGTTTTTTTTTTTTTTTTAGGTAGATGTCGAATACAAAAATACGTTTTGTTCCACATATTTGCTTCTAAACACCCGATTGAAAAAATTATTTTATCTTTCGATTCCATTTATGCCGAAGAGTTTTTTAGGTATAGTTACTTTTTTAAATTACGCATAGATTTTCCGCTAGGGGCGTAAAAGTAAATTACGTTTTTCCCGATATGTCTTCTTCTAAAACTCCAATTTGAAAAATGTTTCCTTCAGCGGATACAGCTCCTGATGAAAAATCTTTGCATATAATTTCTAATTTTTGGTAAAGAATACTTTGGCCACCAGGGGCGTAAGCGTTAAATTTTGCTTCTGATGCATTTGCCATAAAATCCGAGTTTCTGAAATCTCGATTGAAAAAATTTTTCGTGAACCGATGCCACTCACGCCGAAAAACCTTTTCAGAATATATTCTTCTTAAAATATTCGATGGTTTCTCCGCCAGGGGGCTTAGAAGTATATCCTATTTTTATCAGTATCTCTCCTTCTACAAGTCAGATTTGAAAAATGTCCTTTGCTGGATAGTGTTTTCAATGTGACATGTTTTTCATATAATTCCAAAATGTTCCAGTAATTCAGACTTTCCGCTAGGGGGCGTAAAGATAAATTGCGTCCCCCTTATATCTCTGCTTCTAAATCTCCGATTCGAAAAATTCTTTCTGAACCGGATGCAGATCCTGATGTGAAATCCTTTGCACATAATTTCTAATTTTTGTGGAAAATGGTTTACCACCAGGGGCGTAAGCCTTGATTTTCGCTTTTGATGTATTTGCAGCAAAATAGGAGCTTCTAAAATCTCGATTGGAAAAAAAGTCGTTTCTAGACCGATACTACTCATGACGAGAAACCTTTTTGGAACATTTTCTTCTTAAAATAATGCATGGTTTCTATGCCAGGGGGCGTAGATGTATATCTTATTTTTGCCAATAGCTCTTCTAGAAGTCCGATTTGAAAAATTCCTTCTTTATTGGATAGTGTTTCCGATGCGAAATGCTTTTCTTATAAATTCCAAATTTTCAAGTAAATCATAGACCTTCCGCTAGGAGGCGCAAAGGTAAATTGCGTTTTCTGCGTTATTTCAGCTTCTAAAATTCCGATTTGAGAAATTCTTCCTGTGTCGCATAGAACACCTGATGGAAAATATTTTTCATATAATTTCTAATGTTTGGTAAAGAATGGTTTGGCCACCAAGGGGCAGTGTTAATTTCTGCTTTTGATATATTTGCAGCAAAATCTGGGATCCTGAAAACTCAACAATTTTTTTTTTTTTTCTTTGACCGATACTGCTCATATTGAAAAACCTTCTGAGAATACTTGCTTCCTAAAATATTGCATGGTTTTCCCGCCTGGGGGCGTAAAATCGCATCTTATTTTTGTCGATATCTCTGTTTCTAAGAGTCCGATTTGATACTCAATTTCATGCCATGTGTTGGCAAGCATCTGAGCAGTTATGGAATTAATAGCAGCTGTGATACGATGCTACAGTTCCTGCAAATCAGTACAAGGCGTCTGATAGACATGATCCTTCACATAACCCCACATGTAATAATCCAATGGAGTTAGATTCAATTCAATCCATTTATTTTGCTGAGCCAAAAAAAAATAAAAATAAAAATAAAACATTGTTACAAAAATATCAATTGAAACAAAACACCGCAAAGGAAGCAGGGGGAAAAGGCCAGCCAGGCCTGACAGGGTCCCATGCTCCCTAGGCTAGTTTTACACTGAGGTTAGTAGTTGCAGTTACAAAAAAATCAGTGTTTCATGGAAAAAAAAAACATTGTTACAAAAATATCAATTGAAACAAAACACAGCAAAGGAAGCAGGGGGAAAAGGCCAGCCAGGCCTGACAGGGTCCCATGCTCCCTAGGCTAGTTTTACACTGAGGTTAGTAGTTGTAGTTACAAAGAAATCAGTGTTTCATGGGAAAAAAAAAAAACATTGTTACAAAAATATCAATTGAAACAAAACACAGCAAAGGAAGCAGGGGGAAAAGGCCAGCCAGGCCTGACAGGGTCCCATGCTCCCTAGGCTAGTTTTACACTGAGGTTAGTAGTTGTAGTTACAAAGAAATCAGTGTTTCATGGGAAAAAAAAAAAACATTGTTACAAAAATATCAATTGAAACAAAACACAGCAAAGGAAGCAGGGGGAAAAGGCCAGCCAGGCCTGACAGGGTCCCATGCTCCCTAGGCTAGTTTTACACTGAGGTTAGTAGTTGTAGTTACAAAGAAATCAGTGTTTCATGGAAAAAAACATTGTTACAAAAATATCAATTGAAACAAAACACAGCAAAGGAAGCAGGGGAAAATACCAGCCAGGCCTGACAGGGTCCCATGCTCCCTAGGCTAGTTTTACACTGAAGTTAGTAGTTGCAGTTACTAAGAAATCAGTATTTCATGGAAAAAAAAAACATTGTTACAAAAATATCAATTGAAACAAAACACAGCAAAGGAAGCAGGGGGAAAAGGCCAGAAAGGCCTGACAGGGTCCCATGCTCCCTAGGCTAGTTTTACACTGAGGTTAGTAGTTGCAGTTACAAAGAAATCAGTGTTTCATGGGGAAAAAAAACATTGTTACAAAAATATCAATTGAAACAAAACAAAACACAGCAAAGGAAGCAGGGGGAAAAGGCCAGCCAGGCCTGACAGGGATCCCATGCTCCCTAGGCTAGTTTTACACTGAGGTTAGTAGTTGTAGTTACAAAGAAATCAGTGTTTCATGGGAAAAAAAAAACATTGTTACAAAAATATCAATTGAAACAAAACACAGCAAAGGAAGCAGGGGAAAAGGCCAGCCAGGCCTGACAGGGTCCCATGCTCCCTAGGCTAGTTTTACACTGAGGTTAGTAGTTGCAGTTACAAAGAAATCAGTGTTTCATGGAAAAAAAATAATATTGTTACAAAAATATCAATTGAAACAAAACACAGCAAAGGAAGCAGGGGTAAAAGGCCAGCCAGGCCTGACAGGGTCCCATGCTCCCTAGGCTAGTTTTACACTGAGGTTAGTAGTTGTAGTTACAAAGAAATCAGTGTTTCATGGGGAAAAAAAAACATTGTTACAAAAATATCAATTGAAACAAAGCACAGCAAAGGAAGCAGGGGGAAAAGGCCAGAAAGGCCTGACAGGGTCCCATGCTCCCTAGGCTAGTTTTACACTGAGGTTAGTAGTTGTAGTTACAAAGAAATCAGTGTTTCATGGGAAAAAAAAACATTGTTACAAAAATATCAATTGAAACAAAACACAGCAAAGGAAGCAGGGGGAAAATACCAGCCAGGCCTGACAGGGTCCCATGCTCCCTAGGCTAGTTTTACACTGAAGTTAGTAGTTGCAGTTACTAAGAAATCAGTATTTCATGGAAAAAAAAACATTGTTACAAAAATATCAATTGAAACAAAACACAGCAAAGGAAGCAGGGGAAAAGGCCAGAAAGGCCTGACAGGGTCCCATGCTCCCTAGGCTAGTTTTACACTGAGGTTAGTAGTTGCAGTTACAAAGAAATCAGTGTTTCATGGAAAAAAAAACATTGTTACAAAAATATCAATTGAAACAAAACAAAACACAGCAAAGGAAGCAGGGGGAAAAGGCCAGCCAGGCCTGACAGGGTCCCATGCTCCCTAGGCTAGTTTTACACTGAGGTTAGTAGTTGTAGTTACAAAGAAATCAGTGTTTCATGGGAAAAAAAAAACATTGTTACAAAAATATCAATTGAAACGAAACACAGCAAAGGAAGCAGGGGGAAAAAGGCCAGCCAGGCCTGACAGGGTCCCATGCTCCCTAGGCTAGTTTTACACTGAGGTTAGTAGTTGCAGTTACAAAGAAATCAGTGTTTCATGGAAAAAAAAAACATTGTTACAAAAATATCAATTGAAACAAAACACAGCAAAGGAAGCAGGGGGAAAATACCAGCCAGGCCTGACAGGGTCCCATGCTCCCTAGGCTAGTTTTACACTGAAGTTAGTAGTTGCAGTTACTAAGAAATCAGTATTTCATGGAAAAAAAAAACATTGTTACAAAAATATCAATTGAAACAAAACACAGCAAAGGAAGCAGGGGGAAAAGGCCAGAAAGGCCTGACAGGGTCCCATGCTCCCTAGGCTAGTTTTACACTGAGGTTAGTAGTTGCAGTTACAAAGAAATCAGTGTTTCATGGAAAAAAAAAACATTGTTACAAAAATATCAATTGAAACAAAACAAAACACAGCAAAGGAAGCAGGGGAAAAGGCCAGCCAGGCCTGACAGGGTCCCATGCTCCCTAGGCTAGTTTTACACTGAGGTTAGTAGTTATAGTTACAAAGAAATCAGTGTTTCATGGAGAAAAAAAAAACATTGTTACAAAAATATCAATTGAAACAAAACACAGCAAAGGAAGCAGGGGGAAAAGGCCAGCCAGGCCTGACAGGGTCCCATGCTTCCTAGGCTAGTTTTACACTGAGGTTAGTAGTTGCAGTTACAAAGAAATCAGTGTTTCATGGAAAAAAAAAATAATATTGTTACAAAAATATCAATTGAAACAAAACACAGCAAAGGAAGCAGGGGTAAAAGGCCAGCCAGGCCTGACAGGGTCCCATGCTCCCTAGGCTAGTTTTACACTGAGGTTAGTAGTTGCAGTTACAAAGAAATCAGTGTTTCATGGGAAAAAAAAAACATTGTTACAAAAATATCAATTGAAACGAAACACAGCAAAGGAAGCAGGGGAAAAGGCCAGCCAGGCCTGACAGGGTCCCATGCTCCCTAGGCTAGTTTTACACTGAGGTTAGTAGTTGCAGTTACAAAGAAATCAGTGTTTCATGGGAAAAAAAAACATTGTTACAAAAATATCAATTGAAACGAAACACAGCAAAGGAAGCAGGGGGAAAAGGCCAGCCAGGCCTGACAGGGTCCCATGCTCCCTAGGCTAGTTTTACACTGAGGTTAGTAGTTGCAGTTACAAAGAAATCAGTGTTTCATGGAAAAAAAAAACATTGTTACAAAAATATCAATTGAAACAAAACACAGCAAAGGAAGCAGGGGGAAAATACCAGCCAGGCCTGACAGGGTCCCATGCTCCCTAGGCTAGTTTTACACTGAAGTTAGTAGTTGCAGTTACTAAGAAATCAGTATTTCATGGAAAAAAAAACATTGTTACAAAAATATCAATTGAAACAAAACACAGCAAAGGAAGCAGGGGGAAAAGGCCAGAAAGGCCTGACAGGGTCCCATGCTCCCTAGGCTAGTTTTACACTGAGGTTAGTAGTTGCAGTTACAAAGAAATCAGTGTTTCATGGAAAAAAAAAACATTGTTACAAAAATATCAATTGAAACAAAACAAAACACAGCAAAGGAAGCAGGGGGAAAAGGCCAGCCAGGCCTGACAGGGTCCCATGCTCCCTAGGCTAGTTTTACACTGAGGTTAGTAGTTGTAGTTACAAAGAAATCAGTGTTTCATGGGGAAAAAAAAAACATTGTTACAAAAATATCAATTGAAACAAAACACAGCAAAGGAAGCAGGGGGAAAAGGCCAGCCAGGCCTGACAGGGTCCCATGCTTCCTAGGCTAGTTTTACACTGAGGTTAGTAGTTGCAGTTACAAAGAAATCAGTGTTTCATGGAAAAAAAATAATATTGTTACAAAAATATCAATTGAAACAAAACACAGCAAAGGAAGCAGGGGGAAAAGGCCAGAAAGGCCTGACAGGGTCCCATGCTCCCTAGGCTAGTTTTACACTGAGGTTAGTAGTTGCAGTTACAAAGAAATCAGTGTTTCATGGAAAAAAACAACATTGTTACAAAAATATCAATTGAAACAAAACAAAACACAGCAAAGGAAGCAGGGGGAAAAGGCCAGCCAGGCCTGACAGGGTCCCATGCTCCCTAGGCTAGTTTTACACTGAGGTTAGTAGTTGTAGTTACAAAGAAATCAGTGTTTCATGGGGGAATAAAAAAACATTGTTACAAAAATATCAATTGAAACAAAACACAGCAAAGGAAGCAGGGGGAAAAGGCCAGCCAGGCCTGACAGGGTCCCATGCTTCCTAGGCTAGTTTTACACTGAGGTTAGTAGTTGCAGTTACAAAGAAATCAGTGTTTCATGGGAAAAAAAATAATATTGTTACAAAAATATCAATTGAAACAAAACACAGGAAAGGAAGCAGGGGTAAAAGG
This sequence comes from Macrothele yani, assembly GCA_039090855.1. NCBI lineage: Eukaryota > Metazoa > Arthropoda > Arachnida > Araneae > Macrothelidae > Macrothele > Macrothele yani. The sequence goes on along the minus strand of CM077006.1, from coordinate 18,413,896 downwards.
CCAGCCAGGCCTGACAGGGTCCCATGCTCCCTAGGCTAGTTTTACACTGAGGTTAGTAGTTGTAGTTACAAAGAAATCAGTGTTTCATGGGGAAAAAAAACATTGTTACAAAAATATCAATTGAAACAAAGCACAGCAAAGGAAGCAGGGGGGAAAGGCCAGCCAGGCCTGACAGGGTCCCATGCTCCCTATGCTGGTTTTACCCTGAGGTAAGTAGTTGTAATTACAAACAAGAGTATCATAGTAACGAAAAAAAAAGGTAATGATTGATATATGAGCAGATAATAAACATTGCAGATAATACCATTGAAAAAGCAATTTACATCACGATATACAGGTCGTAATATTAGTCATAGTTCCCATCCACTGTAATCATTCATTTGAAGCTCATTCATTATGAAGTTTTTTTTAAAAAGGTTAAAATTACTTGAAGTTAGTTCCGTAGGTAATGAGTTCAAGTAGTGTGGGCCTATGTAATTTAAACTTTGTTTCATGGTTTTCGGATGAATAGGCCGAATATGTGATTCAGTGCGTGTGTCATGTGTGTGTGTATGTGGGGTATAATTTGTATGATGTCGGCGTGTAAATTATTCTTAATGCGTTTGAACATAATTTTCCCGATATTGAAGTAATATAATTGGTTAATCGTAAGAGTGTTATATTTGTTTGGGAAAACTAGTGTTAGTTGTGTATGTCTCTCAAATTTTAGGTCAATTAATCTTATACATTTGTTTTGAAGAATTTGAAGTTTTTTGAAGTTATATTTAGTTGTCTTTCCACACGATAAGATAGCATAATTAATGAGTCTGAAACATGGTATAATATAGATGAATTAGTGTTTTATAGGTAAGGTTTGTAAATACCAAGCTGATAACTCCTATGTTTTTCGATAGTTTGAGAAGAAGAGAGTCCACATGTTGGTTACATCTAAGGTTCCTATGTAAGGTAATCCCTAAATAAAGTAAGGAGTTAACCTCTTCTATGTTTGTACCTGTGAGAGCGAAAGTACTGGTCACGTGCCGTGGCCCCGCCTCCTACTTATGATTCTGAGGCGTCAACGCTATTGGTGCTTCTCACAGTCACAAGGAAGCGTTCCTGTTTCTCCGAAACACTCCCTAAACTCTATTCGGGCGAACAAACGAAGCCTCCCCCACTTTGTTATGATATCTGTGATCCAAGAAGGCGGATCGAAACAGCTGAACGAACAGAATAATAATCACAACTACGATAGAAGGATCTCGAGAGGATTTATCAACACAACACAAACATTTATTAAGTAATCATTTGGGTGCTGACTGCGGTGGATTAATCTTCCTCTAGCATCAGGTTTCACTAAGGCTTAGATCTGACGAATGCGCAAATAGGAATTCTGGAAGAATCACTTCCGAAGAAAAATATATAATTCCTGGCTTTCGGCGTTAACGTTCCAGAGAGAATCTACCTACTTTAGGTAGATCTGTATCTCTGAGAATATTATTATTAGCCTAACTCGTGCTTCCCCGTCGTTACAAATTCAATCTTAGCCAGTACTAAGAATTGACTTGTAATTGAAGAATATCTATAACGCAAGCGGGATTCCCCGACCGGGACCTGTACCGCTGCAACCAAAAACCCTATCTCTCCAAAAATGGTGCGCTGGCTAACCTGACCCAGAGCCTCGGACCTCCGTATAACTGGAGCGTCCATCTGCTCACAAAAAAAAAAGAGGAAAACACTTCGTGTCCTCTTACCGGAGAACTACTCTCTCCGCTAGACAAAAGCAGACTAACAGGTTCCTCCTAAGAGACCTGCTCTCTTCACCTACTCTGCACTACGCATGCGCGAAGCCCCGGCGCCGACACTGTTCTCTCGCTGAACTGCTGACGTGGCGTTCTTCTCCTGCCCAGCATCCCTCCTTTGACGTCACGCGCCTGCTAATCCCTGGCGTCAGCGAGGCGTACTTAACTGATGAAGGTGGGATTAAAACCTTTCGTGTCCCTGCGGTCAGTCAGATCTATCCATTAGGAAGTGCACCCTTTGAGAAAGTAATCCTACCGCCGAAGTACATTCTTACAATAACACAATATACATTGTTATATCTACACAAAGATGAATGGATGGGTTTCCAGTCTTTTAGGCGTCTGTGCAACGCTGACAATGTACAGCGAAAGTCTCTGTATAATTGAAGGTGTTTATCAGTTCGTTGGAAAGGCCTCTCCCTTTCTAAGGCGTGAGAAAACTGAGGTTCTTTTTCCGTGGCCATCGACATCGAAAAAATGTTATCGAACTTTCTGTCGCCTTCTTGGGCTTTGTACTGTCTTACTTTTCTTTGTTAAAAAGTAGCATAATGTTCAGTTCATTATATTTTATCATAATTAATGTGTCTGTTCTTACAGTACCATTAATAGATAATGTGATAGGAGGTTGTGAAATATTTTGTTTTGGTAGTATTTATAATTAATTCATTGAAATTTAGCCAATCTGAGATGTTATTAAATTGAGTATTAATATTCCTAGTAGTGTCAGTCGTTAAATTAAATGAGGTGAGGATGGTTATGTCGATCAATCGATCACATGTAGAGGATTTTAGGAAGGGAGTGTCTGACCCCAGGTCTTAAGCAACCCTTAGAAATAGGAAACTAGGAGATTTTAGGCTAGAGCGCCCGATAGGAAAGTGACACGGAAGCGAAGTAGAAAGGGGAGGAAGACGCCCTTATTTATTACCGGGGTCCAGTACCCGAGAATGGTTATGTCGTCTGCATAGAGCAGTAGGTCTATATCACTTATTGAAATAAAGATACCGTTAATGTACGTATATACTGAAAAGTACAGGCCCCAAAATGTGGAACACCAGTTGATATGAGTTGAAGAGTGGATTGATGGTGGTTAATTTGTGTACATTGTTGCTTATCTGATAAATAAATTTTAAAAAATTTAAAAAAGAGAATGTTCATTGTTTCTAATTCCTATTGCGTGTATTATGATTTATCGCATCAAAAGCTTTGGATAGGTCAAAAACTAATGCGATGGTATATAAGTTGAGTTCAAAATTATGTTGGACTGGTTTGTTATAGGTATGATAAGGCTGATTGTATTGACTTTTCAGAATGAAAACCATGTTGATTTGGATGAATGATTTTTAGATTATGAATGTACGAGATTAGTCTATTGTAAATCTATCTCTCCAAAATTTTAGCAGAAAATGATAAATTGGCTATAGGGCGGTAGTTGTTTGTATATGATTGATCCAGATTTGTATTTTGGGATTGTTTTTGTGATTTTAAGTAGATCAGAAAATTCACCAGATTGGAATATATCATTAAATATAAACAATAGAGGATCAAGAATAAGATTAGCGAAATTTTTAATAATGAATGGTTGAAGATCATCATATCCAGGGCCAGACCTGGAATTTGTTAAATTCCTCTAATAGTTCTGTTTCGGTAATTTCAGTAAGATAAAAATTATTATACCTGTGTGTGTTCCGTAGGTAGTTAATGAATGGAATTTTTGGGGGTAGTTAAATTATTTTTTAGTGTTTGTGGAAATAAAGTAAAATGTTCATTTAATCCATTTGCAATATCTTGTTTGTCTGTAAGCTGAAAGTTATTCGAATCTGTTGAGTATTGAGGAAAGCGAGAGTTATAGAATCTGTTAAGATCTGGAGAGCGAGGAGGCCACGGAATGGGACCACCATGCCCAATCCATCTGTTGAGGAAATGCTCATTTAGGCACTTACGTACTCACGTTGACCAATGCGGAAAACGACGTAGTCATATCTTTTGATCTGGGGTATAGCGAAATTTTCTAGCATATTCAAGTAAATGTCACCATTTATGTTTTTTTCGCAGAAGAAGAAAGGGCCAATCACTTCTCTTTTTGATAGGGCGCACCACACATTAACTTTTGGAGAATCACGTTCCAATTCAATAGCAGCATGAGGCGGTTCACTGCCCCATATCCTACAGTTGTGACGATTCACAATACCTGATACATGAAATATGGATTCATCACTAAAAATTACAGTACTGAGAAAGTTTTTGTCGTTTTTCGTTCGATTCAGCATATCCGCAACGAAATCTTATCGCAGAGTGTGATCATTTACATGAGTTTTTTGCCCTGTTTGAATTTTATAAGCATGAAACTTTAATTTCTTGTGCAAGATATCGTGAACTGTCGATTTCGGAATGCACAGTTCTCTGCTTGATTTACGAACTGATTTCCTTTGGCTTCGTCGGAAACTTTCATTAACTTGGTCAACCGTCTCGCCGCTGACACTAGGCCTACCAGCTCCTCCACGATGTTCCACATTGCCAGTTTCTTTAAACTGTTTCATCCACCGCTTAATTGAATTCGTTGACGGAGGATTACAACCATAATCTAAATGGTACTGTCTTTTAACTTTAATGACAGACTTTAATTCCGCAAGCCAATAACACACACATCGCCTTCGGCTGTACGGATGACATGACTACTGATTGTGCATTTCTCATACATTCTTCATCAGGCCACAGTTAGCGCCATCTATCGGATTCTGGGAATAACAATTCTGGAAAACAAAAATATAGAAACCGTGTTACTAATACGTGACATAGAAAAACAGGCAATGCTCATAGTTTTTTTGTATATAATTTTGTAATGTGTCCAATAATTCTCGGACACCCTGTATTTTAAGAAGGTACACCTTCCTTTGTATGATGTCATATATCGGTAGTCACAACATTCCTGCGTAATTAGAAAATATGAAAGACTAGGAAAAATAACTTACAATGCATATTCATGATCACTGTAATTTTTAGTATGCATGCGAAATGAGATCATGACTCAGACGAGAATTATTACAACTGTATCGAAGTCAAATGTGTCAGCTGTAACTTTTTTTGCATCGAAGATTTATTGCGTTATTCTACACTAAATGTAATGTCCCTAAAACAAAAAACAGAGATAAAAAAAAAAAAAAAGTCGCGTCACTCGATGCGAAATCTGCGGCATTAACCTTCTTGCGTTTCCTGCGTTACGACATGCGAAAGGTGAAATAACTGGTACAAGTGCAGTAGTCATCGCCTGCGACGACGGAAGTTGTTTCCAGATCTTCTCATTAAATTCCCAGGTGAAACAGCAACCTGGTGCGTTCTGATTTTTTAAGCCCCAGGCACGGAGCAGTTTTTAATAAAAATGCTATGTCTTCTGAACTATGATAATTGTACGACCGAAATTTCATTTTTTCATCCTCGTCCGGAATCTACAATCCCTATGTTATAACATGGGGCACAGAGTTGACAAAAGTTTAAAAAAGAACGTGTTTAAAACTATTGTATTCATTTTACTGAAAGAAAATTAGTCTAGCTTTATAAGCAATGATTGGAAAGCTACTTTTTAAAAGTAGATAGTCCGTAAGGGGTCCGGGTTCGAATCCCGTCGGGCATGGATGTTGTTTGTCTTACGGCACTGGCTCTCTTCCTTCCCTGGAGCCAGTGACCCTAAATTAGGGACGGGCGACTACTTATAGCCCATTGAGTTGCTCATGGTGGTCGTTAAACCTCCAATCAAAAAAAAAAAAAAAGTAGATAGCTAGTGCTAAAACTACATTCTTGAAAAAGTACCATTGCTACGGCTACAACCACTTTTTAGTTACATTTTTTACCATTTGGCTTAAGTTAGAAGTACAAATTCTGGATATAACGACTTTTGTATTACGTTCTTACCTATGGCATTAAGAGCTGAAAATAATTACCAAGGTAAGCTACACAAATAATTTGTCTTTGTATTTACCTCAGCTTTGATCATCATATGCAACATATTATTACGCGGTTGTTACAGATCCGATTGTTGTAACTCATTGCGAAAAATACATAGCAATCAGGTAATTGTAGTCTCCAGTTTTTATTAACTTATACGTTTAGGTTGTCCCGGAATGGTCTTAGGTGAAAATTTATATCTCAACATTTTTGTCCTCTCGCTGCCTGTTTCCTTTCTCTGGTGTGTATGTTTGCTCTTTCGTAATACTTGTTTCTATTCAGCTCCAATGTTAACTACCCGCTTAACATTCTCTTTCGCTGTCCTCTTCCAAGCTCCGGACAACATTCCTTTTCAACGCATCGTACCGCCAACACTCCTTCAGACCTTTCCTCCAGCCTTATAATCGGGGCAAAGCTAACCTGATTACACTGTTAATGCTGTAAAATCGATTCACCGACAAGATATCTCTTGTATATCAGAATTTCTCCGCGCGCTAATACGGTGTCATATGGCTTCGACCCTTCTCCCTAAGGGTGACTTAAGGCAAGACAAAAGGAAACCTCCTGCGCTACATTACGATGTCAACCCTACACCCTCTAACTCTTGCTGACCACAAGAGAAAATATTTATGAATGAGCATTTTAAAACAGTAACCACGAACGAAGAATGGAGCAAGGTTAATCGCCAACAGTGCTTAATTTGCGCAGGAGGTCACCAGAGCTCAGCTGCGGTACTTCATTTTTGTCGAATATTTCAGTATTAGCTGAAGAGCTCCGAAAGAGAAGTTTTTCTTTTTGTTGTTCTGTTTTCAGCTTTAACCACACAGGAATGTTCTGGTTCCGTGACCTGCAGCCAGGCATGGTGACGCAGCTATTTTTAGCACTCTTCATTGGGTGAAAGGACAGGATACAACCAAACTGGTAATGACACAATGCCTAATGACGTTGTGAGAGCGGGGGCATTATTTATGCCCAAGAAAATAATGAACCGAACATTATGCCAATTATGTTAGGAAAACATACATTAATAAACTAATGTGAAGAATATGACGTTTATTCAAATTTCATGCTATTGTGTGAAGTATACATATATGTAATTTTTTAATGAACTCAAAATGGTTAAAATGTGTAACAGAGCAATGGATTGTTCCAGAACATTTTTCCAAAGTATTGGTACTTAACAAAGAGATTCTGAGATTCTCACGCTCTGGGAAGTGGATGCCGTTCCCAAACTGATAGGCATCAGCAATTAAGCAGGCGACATCCGCTGGTATTGTCAAACAAAGAGCAGACGCCTGAATGTCTGGGAACGTAGACGTTATTCATTGTATACATGTAGCCAGTATGCATTATATTCAATGTTTGTTGTATTTTGCGAAAAGTTAAGTCTGTCAAAGGGAACATCGCTAATGGAAACATCAGAAGTACCGGTCACCTACTGCAGAAAGCGAGGAATTCGGAGACAGGAAGAGCGATGCCGGTTAACGGAGAAAGGAACGCGCTGGCATTGTGACGTAGGACGCCAGCAGAAGAGAGAGAAAAGAGGGAGTGAGACGCCTTAGGGCAGGAGCGCGCTGGGGGACGGATGCGCAGGGCCAACCAAAGTCGGAGAGGTAGGCGCATAGCGCTATGGGTCCGAGGGTTCAGTCGATGTACTGAACGGGGTCGGAGTATCTTTGCAAAGATAAGTTTATCAGCCGTGATAGAGGTCCATGACGTAGGGAATCTCACGCGCTTTATTTTAATTATCCAGGAAGGGATAATTCTGCCGAAACCGCGAGGATGAAGGGCAGAGCGGAGTTAGATAAGATTTGGAGATGGGAATGTTTATCGGGAGACACATGTCACTTCTCGGACGAGAAGGACTCTCTCCCAGGTGTAAGAACGTATTATCATGATAGAGACGTCAAGTTTGCTCTGACTATTTACTAGGTCTGCATTAGTTGAGGGGCGTCTGATCGACATCCAGAAAGTGGTATTCCAACGGACAGACTGACTTTCCAACTTCAGTTTTTAACCATAATAAACTGTTTTAAGTTTGAAACCAATCCTCCTGTGTCATTATATAACATGAGTAATTCATACTTGGAGTTTCAGCGATCTCAATCCACCTCCCTGATTCGCATCTAACAATTATAGGAAAGAAGGGGAGGTTTCTTCTGTTCACCCAATCAGAGTTTGGGTAAGTTCTGAGGAACGAACCTTTGAAATATTCCCATTGACTGTGAAATGAGCCTATAGCGTGGACGCCACAGAAGTATAATTGTTTTGGGCGGATCCATATAGGAGATAAGCACGTTCGCTCTCACAGACTTAACTTAAAAATAGGCTCTGGTACTTTTTTTCTTTAGAAATTAAGCCCTGATCGCCAAACCATTATCTCCCCCACTTACCCTCAGGATAACACAATTCTCCCCTCCCGCTCGCAGTAACATTTTTTATGTATAATGTATAGCCTTTCTGAAGCAAAAGAGAAGTGAAAATGACGTCGCCAATATTAGAATATTTGTATTTTTTAGAAACGCGACCGAAACTGGGATCTTTGTTTTTATAATGTACGTACGTAGTACTTTTAGAGCATCTATATATCCGTTTTAGGTCTCAGTTCAAACTGTAACGTGCGCTTTTCAACTGGAATTATATTGTGCAATGGAAGTACACACTCCGTAACTTTAACTCTATAGTCAGGTTAGTCTTGCCCCCTAGTATAATCTTGTCTTTTCCCCCCAAAATCCTGTGTCCCTCCTAGCTCGAAGAGCAGAAGTGCTGGACGCCTGTCATAAAATAAAACAATTCAACGACCCCAAACGTTTTGCTGATACAGTGTCCATGATCGCAGCGTAGGCCATTAAAACAATTAACCACTTAAGAAAGGCTGCCCATGAATGCTGCTTTACAACGTCTAATTACCGATTGCCGCTTCCAGATCTCCGAATATCCTCATGCCGTTTGAGCTTGCTTGAAAATGAATTAACACTGAAATCCTTTAAAATCTCCAAAATCCATGTTACAACATTCACTGGTGTATAATCCAGTCCCCCCCCCATGACGCAATGGTCTAAGCGTTGGCCCCTGATGATTGGTCCGAAAGGGGTGATTAAACCAGTGAGGCATGGATGTTATTTGTCTTAAGTCACTGGCTCTCTCCCTTCGCTTTAACCGGTGACCCTAAATTAGGGACGGGAGACTGCTTATAGGCCGTTGAGTTGCTCACAGTGGTCGTTAAACCTCCAATAAAAAAGAATCCAGGCTAGCTAGATTGGCTACGAATCACAAGAACAGTGGAGTAACTAGCACAACATGCCCCCCCCCTCCCGCAAGATTTTCTGCAGAACCCCTATGCATAGTAATTTTCCTAGGATTTCGAAAGTGTGTGTATGGTGTTGTGGGGGGAAGGGAGTCGGGGAGAGTGTCTGCAAAAGTAATGGTGGTACCTATATAGCCCTGTAGTTTTAACTTTTTAAGTAATGGGTTTAACAATCGTGTAATTGCTTTGTCCAAATCTAAAATTAACTTGAAGAAATCACCCTCTTACACACGGCAGATCTGCGACTGCTGTGAATAAATTTTGGCGCCTGTCACGCACGTAATGCTGGGTAACAGACTATTTTTTCACATTCTCCTCGGGGAATCCAGTGTGGCCTCGCGCTTTTCCTCAGCAGCGCAGAGAGAGGGCGATTGGAGAGCGATCGTATTACAACCCGAAGTCAAAGAGCCAACACTCTCAAACTGTAGGACATTCAGTGTTTTAAAAGTGAAACTAGGCATTTATTTAGGCAAAGCTAAATACACCTTTAAGCAAAATATGAATCTTTGGGATAACAGTACGCCCCTTCGTTGCCTGCGCCCCTCCGCAGCTGCGGGGGTCACTGCACAAGAAACTCAAATAAAAAGATCAAGAAATGGCTGCGTTCGTTGTGAAAGGGAATCGTATTTCGCGATCAAAGTTCCTCCACAAAGCCGTTAACGCGTTTGTCTCGTACTCGCTGTCTTCGGAAACTGAGTGAGAAAACTTGCCAGTGAATCACATAAAGTAAGGAAGATATTACTTTATGTTTAACAGTTTAACTAGCTTTCTCAGTGTAAGTCAAGTTACTTACGTGAATGTGAGCAGGGAAGACTCCAGCCGTCAGTTCCAGTCAATAACGCTTCAGGAAAACATAATGTCACGTGATTTGTAGAATATTTTCTTCGCTTTGTTGTAAAGTAGCACGACTCGTATTGTAATTTTCCGTTACACTTATAGCGTGCTACTGCTACAATTACATTTTTCTATTTGTAGCCATGATACACACACTGTAAAAAAATTACTGTAGATTTTACGGTTTTAAACCGTTTTCCAGGGTGCCAACACAAAACCGTAAAATCTACAGTTTTATGCCGTGTTGGAGCAAAGCTATAGCTTTGCTCCAACACAATCAACACATTCGTTCCAGCCAAATTTTTGTGTTTTCGTGATTATTTGGACTGTGACTCGCTGCAGCCAAATTCTGTGCTGTTTTCTTCATTAAATGCGGTGTTGGAGCAAAGCTATAGCTTTGCTCCAACACGGCATAAAACTGTAGATTTTACGGTTTTGTGTTGGCACCCTAGAAAACGGTTTACAACCGTAAAATCTACAATTTCTTTTTTACAGTGCACGCTGCTGTAAAAATAGCATGTTACATGTAGCGCCGCTATTTCCAATCACTAATTTTAAGTCACAAAGATTTAAAGCGCCATTTTCATGCGCCAATTTAAAATCTTCGCGTCAATTTACCAGGTTTAAGGGAAACGCAACATGATTCGTTCTTATTTTTTAATTGAAGCGCATGAACGATTTACTATAAAAATCGTAACATCTATGATAACTGTGACGAAAAAGACTTTTTTCATGCATCTGTAATCTTTCCGCTAGGACGTATGTTCGAAATTGTCAATCAGCGTATAATATACACATATGAGCCATTATATTATATGATCACTCCCAGCCTAGAGGAATGAGCGCGCCTGGAGACAGAACGGTGGCGCAGGTGAAGTTCACAGGGCAGTATGTATACAACCTGAGGATCGGCTTTCGGTTAAATGGAGCGTTCGGAGTCAGAATGAGAAAAGCTGCCAATTTATCGGAGTTTAAGGACAAATTGTGATGGCACGGAGCTTCGAAACTACGATCTCGGAAACTGCGCAGCTTGTGGGTAGTTTACGTGCCGCTGTAGTGAGTACGTATCAAAAGTGGTGCGCAGATGGCCAAACGACGTTCCGTTTCCCAGCCGTGTGTCGTCCGCAGCTCATTGATGCTAGAGGTGAGCGGAGGCCGTCGCGCATTGTTCACAGAGACCGCAGGGCCACACAGTGTGACAAATCATCCGCAGCTACAACAGTGGTGATCGGGGTAATGTGTCACAGCACACAGTTCATCGCAACCTTCTGCGCATGATCCTGCGTAGCCGAAGACCCAGCCGGGTCCTCGCATGCTCACTGCACGTCATCGCTAACAATGCATGAAATGGGCTATCATTGCGATTGGACCGTGGATGATTGGAAGAAAGTGGCCTGGTCTGACGAATCAAGATTCCTGGTGCATCATGTAGACGGCCGGGCGCGGATACGCCGATTACAAACGGATGCACTGATGGGCGGAAGCACTCCGGAGGAGGCGCTTTTATGCTGAGGGAGATTTTTTGGGACACTTTAGGCCCCATTATCCCAATTCCTGACAGCTGTCAGATATCTGAACATCGTTGCGGACCAAGTTCACCCATTCATCGCAACTGTGTTCCCTGCTAGTGAAAGCCATTACCAACAGGATAATGCGCGATGCCACTCACTGCCAGAATCGTCAAGGAGTGGTTCGAAGAACATGTTGGTGACTTTATGTAAATGTCCAGACCTCCAAATTCACCTGACATGAACCCAATCGAACATTTGTAGTTCGACTTGGAAAAGCGGGTTCGCGCTAAATCACCACCACCCCGAAATGTACGGAAACTGGAGGACCTGCTGTTGACATTATGGTACCAGATACCCCAGGATACCTATCGCCACCTCATCGAATCGGTGTCTCGCCGAGTGGTCACTGTTTTGTGGGCTATAAAGGGGGAGGGGTCCTACAGCTTACTAGGTAGGTGGTCATAATGTAATGTCTCATCGGTGTGCACCTAATAATGGGTAGAACGACTGGAAAAAAAAAAAAAAAAAAAAAAAAAAAAAAAAGGAAAACCCGTAAGGTTGTTGAGTTTAATTTAAGCACAATATTTATATTCTCTGTCGCTCTGATTCCTTCTTTTAAGCGCAATTTGGATCAATTATTTTTAATGGAAATAAATTTAAAACAGAAATACCCTGGCGGAAAGTGAAAAAAGAACAACAAGAAGGAGACTTCTGATACCAACGAAATTTATACAGCATAATAACGGAATACAGAGGATAACGTGATCAAAACATTATGGGAAAATGCAGCTGTATTTGCTGGTAAACTAAAAAATAACATTTCCATGTAACATGGTTGGTACGAGGTTGAACCGCCATCAACTGCGTCACACTGTGCAATTCTGACATGGAGTCTGTCATACAGATGTTGGATGTAAGTTTGGGGTATTGAGTTCCAAGCATCCTCAACCTGGACGCGTAAATCGGGGATGGTCGTGGCTGGCCGTCAAGACCGGATAAGCCGTTGTCCCATAAAATCCCACACGTGCTCAATGGGGGACAAATCTGGTGAACGTGTAGGCCATGGAAGTTGTCTCACACCCTGAAGTGCGTTATCTTGCTGGAAAACACCACGATGGACCGACCTTTACAAATGGCACAACAACGGGCTGAATGATGTTGTTGATGTAGGAGGTGCTGTTTAACGTACCCGGTACAAACACTAGTTGTGTTCGGGAGTGATAGCTGATTGCTCCCCACACCAGGAGACCAGTTGTAGGCCCTGTGTGTCGCTGGCGGATGCAAAAAGGGTGGAGACGCTCCCCTGTGCGTCTGCGAACACGTGTACGGCCACCGGAGGATCCTAGATGTGCCATCGAATAATATACTTCCAGTTGATTCTATGAATAAATGAGTATGTATGGAGTACACGTGTTCCAAATTTGAAATCCAGCTGCGGGTGGTCTGGTGGGCAACGTTGACTGCCACGGAAATGACCTCAGGTTCGATCCCAGGCAGGTACGAACCCTCGATCCACCAAATATCTGCCGTGCGTCGGATGGGCGCGTTAAGCCGTGGGGCCCCGGGTACTGCCCCCCCCCAAGTAATAAATAAGGGTGTCTTCCTCCCCCTTTCTACTTCGCTTCCGTGTCACTTTCCTATCGGGCACTCTAGCCCAAATCTCCTAGCTTCCTATTTCTAAGGGTTGTTTAAGACCTGGGGTCTGACACTCCCTTCCTAAAATCCTCTACATATGAACATATGGTAATTTGATCAAATTTGAAATTGAGCCGCGGATGGCTTAGTGTTTAGAGATTCAGACTGCTGATGGAGAGACCCCAGGTTCAAACCTGGCGTGGTGGTGTGAATTTCTAACAATCACTGAATGTCCTCCGTGCTTCGGATGAGCAGAGAGAAGTGAGACTCGTCGCGTTTTCAGCGACGAGTCTCTCTTCTCTCTGAGCGCCAACGTTAGTGACGGCCCCGGGTAGGAATCCCCGGTTACATATAAAGGTGTTCATTCCAAAGCCCCCCCCAGTTCTCTATGCAAAATCGTGCGCTTGTACGGTGGCGCCATCTAGTGTGCTTTATCTCACTTACAAACGATCCTGTCGGAATCACTTGATTCTCTCTAAATTCCTTCAGTTTCTGTGCCCTGCCCGAAAGAGCACGGAAACTGAATGAAGTTAGAGCACATATATTTGAAATATATGGATTTTTTAGTACATATATTTGAAATATATGTATTCAAAAATGTGTACTATATTTCAAATTAGAAATACCAGTTATACTCACAATTGATTCCTTGTATGTACTCAAAAATGAGACACAAGTACTCGGAGCTATTATAAGCTCAGAATGTACTCAAAAATGAGTACATTTTGCTTATTTCTAAGTACCAGTTTTTAAGAGGGCAGCCGTTGCGACGATTGCCACTCACCGCATCGTCTCGCAAGTTTGCAGTTATGCCACGCCAGGCCGCAAGACGAATGAAATCATGTCGTATTCAGCGACGTGTCTCACTTCTCACTGAGTGCCAACGAACACAGATTGAGAGCCTGGAAACGATATGGTTACAGGGTTGATCTTGCTACTTTCCGGGAGCATCATACGGCTCCTCAGCCAGTGTCATGGTTTGGAGCATTATCAGTTTCACCAGCCGTTCCCTGCTAGTAACGACGTAGTTTCACCAGCATCAGTTTTACCATTATCAGTTTCACCAGCTGTTCACCGCATAGCATGGCGTTTTGGGTACAATGACAGCACGTCGATACGTCGATCATATTATGCCACCTGTTTTGTTGTCTTATATCCGTGGTATCCCTGATTCGCAGTACCCACCCGCACACTGCCAACATCAGCTGACAATGCTTAAAAGGCGCTGCCCTGGCCAGTGCGGTCTTCACACTTCTTTCGAAAAGAGAACGTGTGGGACATCATTGAGAAAGACACTAGCTCCCTTGCGATGTTGATGAATTGTGGAAACAGGTCAACGACGCATGCGCTGATCCGCTGCGATACATCAGGAGACCATCCGAGGACTTATCCACTCGATTCCACGCTATGTTGCTGAATGCGTAGCCCAGCATGATGGGTATAAGATCTGCTGACTAAGTCCACGTTATTCTGTTTCCTCACCCATCAGAAATTAAATCACTTCTTTCCGACTTACGTTACCTGGATGTAGTTATTTTAAAGGATTTTAGCATGAATTCATTTCAAAGCAAGAAATATCCTAACGGTAAACTCGAAAGTGGCCATGTATGGCGGCAATCGTAATTGGAGTTGTAGAATCGGTGTGTCCCTAAGAATTGTTCTCTGTATAGAAGAGCCATTTCAAAACCTTAAGTGCTGAAATCGTTTTATTAGCCTACGCTGCAATCATGGGTATTGTCATCAGCAAGTGATTCCAGACTGCTTAGTTTATGTATCAGAGACGCCATAGCCTTTCAAGATAGTGACGGACACAAAGCGAGAAGAGGAAAGAAAGAAGTCCGGAGGGGACAGAACTTAGGGGGATGACGCTTTGAGAAAGTGGGATTTTGAAGTAGGGAGACAAACTTCCGACAGGGAGACGAGAGGAGGTTGGGTGGAAGGATGGATTCGGGACCGGGAAGCGAGGATATGTGAATGAGTTAGAAGAGAAATTAGGTAGAGCGTGTAGATGACAAGTAGAAAGTAAGGCAATCCTTATTAATTCAGCAATCAGTATAACTTCAGGACACACCCAGTACGAAAATTAAATAGTAATAAATAACCTATCTGACATTGCCAAAGATCTTGATACTTTGCATGAAGCGCAATTCTCTTGTAGCATTCGCAAAGACTTGCAACATATCATGCATGACGAACCTAAACGAAACGGAAAAGTCCCTTTAACAACTACTGTATACAAGAAACCCCGCTAACACTTACATTTCTACATGTGTGGTAAATTTAGCCTCACTTTGAGCATTCCTTCGTGGTTCGGCATTTTCTATGTATTTACTGCAGGAATTATCATAATTTAATTAATGACGATTTCAAAAAAGTTTTCGCGTAATGAAGCATTTAGTCGAGATGTCCGGTAAGTAAATGCTGGAACCCACAGATTTTGCTTCAAGCGAAAGTCTGTTTATGAATACCGATTGGAACATTTGACTGAAAAAGCATGAGTTATTATTTTTAATGCATTTTTGCTTAATGTTTCTGAATTGGTATTATTATATATACATATTTTTTTTTCCATTATTAGGCACGAATTTTCGTCCTAGTGAACAAAAGAAGAGATAAACTTTCCCGATCAGTCGCGTGACAGACTTGCAGTTTTTGTGAGTTTCAGGCAACCGAACAGAAGCCGCCGAAGTGGGTCGTCGTGCTTATTTTGTTTGAAGACTACATTTTCTTCTTTTGGCATGGGTGGCATCTTTCTTTAGTGTAATTATAATATATGGACAACTAGTCTTAAGAAGAGCAGAGGGGTAGACCGCCCCCCGCCTCCAAGGGCAGACCGAAAGCCTGCCTTTACACAAGTTCGGTAACCCATTTTTTTTTATATAGCCATTTAAAAAAAATGAACGGAAGGCACCTGACGTGAATTAAGGAGGATGGTATGATGATCTGGGTTCAAGGTATCACAAATCGGTCGATGAAATCCATTCAGTTTTCCTTAGCTCTTTATAAAACAAAGCAATAAAGTTACTTACATAAAGGTGTAAGTATCGGAATTTTATTAGACAAGGTCATCAAAAACATGTATGACTTTCGTTCCTTTGTTTTTTACGGCTTTGAAAATCTGTAATTAATGTCCGAAGATTAGATTTTTTTTAATAGTCATGTAGTTTTGTTTTTTTTTATTTTTGTTTTCGCCCGCAGGATGTGTGTGATATCGTTTCAATATTGACAAGCTGCCAACTGTGTTAACAATTTGCACTGCGTATGTTCTGAGAACTCATTCGAGTTAATGCTGCGGAAAAGTTTTGCGAGCTTCGAAATAAGTGGCGGTTCATAATTAATTAGTTTAACCCCTCCCGCCCTTCCCTTCCTCTGAGTAGTTTTCCTAAAAAACTTTGAAGGGCAAAGAGCGGTAATTTATACACATCCCCTAACACCCCGTCCAGTAAAAAAAACTCAACACTCTCAATTTCAAGGTGTATAACACACGCGGGTATATAAACGACACTAAACGTGACTGAATTTAACATAAAACCATAGCCACAACTACGGTGGCGATTTTCTGCCCAGGAAAGGAAAACTTGGAAATACCGGTCTTTTAAACTTTACTTAAATTTTTTTTTAGAAGTAGTCCTTTCCTGTTTTTTCGTTTTATGTTTCATGCCCGACTTGAATGAAAGCCGACCATGAGGGATTCATAAAAAAAAAATTAAGGATTTTTTTTTTTCCGGAGTTACATTTAAACACACCTTTCACTCAATTTCATACCATTTACTTAATCTAAAGATTTATCTAAACATGCGGCGGAATTAATTTGAGCTACTATTTTTCAGAATAAGTAGGTAAGGAGCACTGTGAACGGGTTAAAAAACCAAAGAACACGAAGTTAAAATATTTCTCGCAGATGTACTTTTCAAACAAAATTTAATGTGGATCCAAGAGACAAAATCTCACAATAAGTACTTATATATTATAGCAATATTCTTGCACATCTTTCATACAGATCTTTCAAAATATCTTTGTGGGGGAGGGGGCTGGGGGTTCTGTCTGGGAAAAACAAAATAACGAAAGAGAGTGAAAGTAAAAAAAAACAAATAACAATGAAAGAAAGTGAAAGTACGAAAACACTATAGCCTCAGGAAGAGAAACTGTTTCCAACACATGAAAATTGAAAATTTGACTCTGAATCCTACTATGAATTTGTGACTTATTTAATATTATTTTGTTCCAATATTTCATTAAGAATACCATTACCTTTTCTATAAATTATTGGCTTTAATACTATCCACTTTTTAAAAGTTTTATTTGCACCATATTTCCTATTTTAAAATTTTCCTTCGAAAATTGCATTTTATTGCTAACTTTATTTGTTCCGAGTTTCGATATTTCTGATTAAATGACATTAAATTTCTATTTTTCTGGAGAAATAATATTATGAAAACAAATAGTCCTTTTTATTATCATACATAACGTGCCAGTTATGTAATGAGACGTTTATTAAACCCAAACAAACAAAAAAAAAAAAAACTAAATTTTGAATTGTCACTTAAACAGATTCCAAATAATTTCCCTCCACAACGGTGAGATCTTTCGTACGGATATTCGAAAGGATTGTGGAAGTCCTGAACCGGAACTGTTGGTCACACCTCGTTGGATGCCCTCAATTTCGCTGAAGCACTCCTTTCAAGGCACAATTTGTCTTTGGAAAAAGAAAAAATTCTGCATGGAGCCAAATCAGGCGAGTAGGGTGGATGTCCGATCACATAGATCGACTTCGAAGCCAGAAACTGCTTCACAAGCAGAGCACAGAGTGCTGACACGTTATCGTACAACCCAAACGAATTTTTTTTTTTTTTTAACAGTTCTTTCCTGACGCGTCGCATGCTAGTACAGATGCTGCAGTTATCCTAAATAATAATAATGACCTTTCATTGCCGTTCCCCCAGGAACAAATTCGCTGTGGAGAATTCCAGCAGAGTCAGAAAAAAAACAAAAAAAAACAATGACCATTTTCTTGACACGTGATTTTTGCAAGCGAACTTTCTTCTGCTGGGGAGAAAACGTTCCGTGCTCTGGCGTGTTTTGTTTCGGGATCAAACTGATAGCACCAGCTTTCATCAACAAATCACGATCATGATCAACTGCATGGATGGAATCTTGACAACTTGTAACGCGGTGCTCTCTCTGTTCGCGTGTCAACGTGCGCGACGCAAATCTCGAACAAATCTTCCTCTCGTGCAGATTTATTTCTAAGATTTACCCTTGCCGTTTCCTTACCAAAACCCAGCTGTTCAACCAGTAGCCTAATGTTAACCTCCTATTGTGGGCATCGATTTCGCTAGTCTTCACCGCATTTTTCATTTGTCCATGCAGAAACTTCGTTTTGCTGACAACAATAATTTTTGCAAGTCCCCTCTCAGAGATACGGTGTGTTGTTACAGAGATTTTAGACAGAGATTTTAAGAAACCGTAGGCTTAGAGAAATACACTGAAAAGCAATTGAATTAGAGACAGCTGGCGTTATGCAAATGTGGCGCTGTGGGCGGTCCTGTAAACCGAAACGACATGACGTATGCAGCGATCCGACAATATAAGGAGTGATGCGACGGGAACCAGTAAGAGTCGGACGCAGTATGGGTAAGACGAAGGATCAAAGCGCATTTGATCGTGGGCAAATTGTCGGGGCCCGACGAATGGGTCACTAAATCTCGGAAGTCGTGCAGGCACTGGGATTTTCACGATCCACTGTGTCACGGGTGTACCGTGAGTACATCGAATCCGGTAAAACCATCCCTGCAAGGGCTAATTGCCGTGGACAACAGCTACCTCGCATTGTAACAGCGGGTAGACGGGCCACAGTGCGAGAAATCATTCGGCAATTTAACGCTGGTGCACAAAAACGTGTAAGCAGCCACACCATCCAGAACCATCTCCTTGCTGTGGGGTACAGAAGCCATCGTCCCACGAGGGTACAGCTGCTGACCGCACATCACAGGGTGTAAAGATTAGCATGGGCGCGGGAACATCGCCAGTGGACCCTAGACAAGTGGGGAAAATGTTGCCTGGACTGATGAGTCGAGATTCAAGTTGGTACATGCGGATGGCAGGATACGAGTACGGCGCAAACCACATGAAGCGGTGGATCCTTCTTGCCGGCAGGGTACTCTTCAAACTGGTGGGGGTGGCATTCTAATCTGGGGACTGTTTACGTGGACTGAAATGGGACCCCTGGTACGTGTGACATCGTCCCTCACAGGCCAACGTTACCGGGATATCCTGGACGACCATTTGCTCCCGTTTGTGCGTCCTCAACATCCCACTGGGGACCTCATCCTGCAGAAAGACAATGCACCGTGCCATCGCTCCCGAATTGTATCCGAATGGTTGGATGAACACTCCACCGACGTGACCTCGCTTCCTTGGCCAGCTAGGTCACCTGACCACAATCCCATCGAGCACATCTGCGATGCCATCCAGAGAGATGTTCGAGGCTCTGACCCCTCTCAGTCAAATCTTTGTGAACTGTGGGAGCTTGTTCAGGGGTCGTGGATCCGTATGGCTTCCGGTGTCTTGTCGAGTACTTGCCAAGACGAATCGCCGCTGTCATCATGGCGAAAGGTGGTGCTACACGTTACTAGACAGGTATCTCTAATTCAATTGCTCTTCAGTGTAGTATGACATTTCAGCAGTAGATCCCTTCTTCAGTCAGCTTGAGAAAACTTTGACGGCGTCTTTAAGATATGTCAGAACGGCATTGGTAATTAGTAGGTGTCGTCGTAAAAACTCAGTACGTAGATTGTAACTGCTATCTTATGGTTTTGGTTCACAACACCATATATCAATAATTGAGCGAAGCAAAGCCGAGCAGAGCTCTCTTTACGAGACTCGAGACATAGTTGTTCGGGCATAGGTACGACGTGACACATCCGATCACCGTGATTTTTGGCATGCAATTGGACATCGTCCTTGGTCAGGTTTTGACGCCTTCCGATTCCCGAAAATTCCATGTCATTGAGGAATAATCGTCCAAAAACTTGCATTTTTATGGGGTTTTCCGGGTTTTGAGAAGGGGTCGTTTGTTACCTATATCCTCTAAAGATCTTCAGCCGATCGCGGTGACACTTTGCCACAGAGAAAGGGAACGACATGGTGAGTGGCATGGGGTTGGTACCACGGTGATTGGTCGTGTCGTATAAAAATAATGACCATTAAAAAAACTGACCAATTTTAACAATAATGGAAAAAATCCGCTCTCTGTACGAGATTCGGGACAATTAATTGTTCGGCCATAGCTACGACATGAGACATTCGCTCACCGTGATATTTGGCATGCGATTGACATCGTCCATGAGCAGACTTTTTAACGCCTTCCGATTCCCGAAATTCCGTGTCATTGAGGAATTTCAATTAAAACTAGATGGCCTTTTACTTTAACAGTCATGAAAGTCTGCTCACTAACATTAATTAAAAACAAAAACAAAAAACCTTTTGAATTGAAAAATGAAGAAATGGAAAGACTCCGTTTGTTAGGTCCACACTTTCTTAATCTATAATAATAAAAGGAAGTCTGTGCGTGTCTGTCTTTCGCGATATAAAATGAAAAACGTGGTTTCCGATCTGAGTGTGTCTTTTTGCTTTGTTTACATGTAGTTTACGATAAATTTCAGGCATTTCTTTTTTTAGAAAGTTTCGTACTTTTGCTCTGGAAGTCATAAATTTTACGCGCTCGTTTTTTAGAATTTGCAATAATAGACTCCTTAATAAGCTTACATTTTGCAATAGCTTCGATCAAAATTTACCAACTGTACCCGTGTTATCGGTTACCGTTGGCGGCTTGTCCTAGTATGTACAGTATATTAGCGCGTCCAGACGGATAATCAGTTTATTGCTTTTCGAGGCGTCAGAGAAATGCGGGAAAAAGAAGGGTTGAAGAGAACAGTTGTAATGGTTGGGCAAGGAGGACATCAGTCCTTCGGGAGGGGAGGGGACGGAATCTGACCGCGAGCTGGGAAAGAGGTTAGGAAGGATAGCTTCCGAGCTATACTTCTCCCAGGACAAACCAATAACTAGAATTGGATAGTACCAAAAAAAAAAAAAAAAAAAAGGAAACTATTTAGTATCTCAACTGTTTTTAGTACTTTTTTCGTGATATGGTTTCATAACCAGGACCATAGCAAGCTTTATCTGGGAGGACGAGACTTGAAATTACGCCCCTTCGAGTTCAAAATTACGCCTCTACGAGTTCCTCTCAAATGATACGTGGTTTTCAATTTCTCACATACCGCCGTTTTAGGAAAGTATTATGATCATTCAAAAATCGCACTTCAGGACATAATTTTATTAAAAGTGTAAAACCTAGGAAAATACCCAAGAATCACAGGTTGTAAATACCAGCCGACTACACAACACCACGAAAATGCAGAACGGAAAACGAACCAGTGCAGAACAAATGAGTATCTGGTAGTGGACGTAACAACAGCAAACGATTTTAGGGGTAGGGCTTGGAAAAATTCCGTTCAAAGTTAAACGCTAGGAGAACTTTCTGCTCAGAGCAGAAAAACTGTTCATCCCAACGACATGTTCGGAAAGGTCATACAGATTAGTTATATCAGCATATTGTTTTCTATGCCTCCATTCACTATTTTGGAAAATTTCATTCATTTATAGGAGATGATCACACCTCATAGTGTATGTTACTCTGTACCCTGGTTACTGCATGGAATACTGTGAGACTAACTAAAAAGAAAATACAGATATTTTACTCTGCACCATGATGAACTGCATGGAATACTGTAGGAGACTCTTTAAAAAGAAAATACTGAAGGATGTAACTTTCTTTTTGTTACAATTTCAATTTTTTACATCCCTTAAAGCATGAATGTACGCCCCTGGAATGACCATTTTGGAAGGGCAAATCGCCCTTCCTACCCTCCCGGTAGCTACGTCACTGTTCATAACACTCACAACGAGCGGCAATTAGGCTTAAATATCGAACCTGAATGGGAAGTATAAGTCCCGCTAACATCCACAAGCTCGCAGTAACATCTAGGCGCTTGCTAACAGAAGCTAAGAACTGGGTTTAAAAATGAACCGGAAAAAAAAAATTGATGCACAAATGCTTTCACAAAAACTGAAGGATTCGAGGTTAATGGGACAAATCAAGAAGTAACCTCGGACAACAGATATCAAGTGATGACCACATAGTACAGAGCAAATAAACAGGTGTATAAAACTTGGTTGGAAAGCATTTGACTTAAGCTTTCAAGAGCAATTCATTAGTATGTCTTAAATAAAAAAAGTGCATAATCAGTGAATTTATCCAGTTCTTACTTATGGATCACAGACATAGATTTAAATAAGTGAGATATACACTATATTGACGAAAGTCACCGGACACCTAGAAGAGAAACACAACATTGCATTTATTGACATACATTAGTACGGTGTCGGTCCACCTTTGGCCTCAATACATGCACTGACCCTTCGAGACAGGCTTTCGACAAGGTTTTGGGACACAGCGATAGGTGTGCGCTTCCATTCAGTACATAATGCTGCCGCTAACTGTTGCTTAGTAGTAGGCCTTGGTTCCAAACGTCTTATGCGGCACTCTAATTCATCCCATAGGTGTTCTATGGTATCAAGATCAGGGTTATGTGCTGGCTAGTCCACACACGATACGGAATTATCGTCAAGCCACGCCGTTAACAGTACTTGCTTTTTGTGGCTCGGTGCATTAACCTTCTGGTACCAACAAGGCTCTGTTCCATAGTATTGCCACCGTTGGTAGGGCATAATTGTCCAGAATATCAAGGTAGACGTGCTGGTTAACAGGTTTGTCTACGATAACCAATGGGCCGGGACCATACCACCAAAACCACCCCCACGCGAGTACACTGCCAGCTCCAAACTTGACCGCAGGAACAGTACACTGTGGTAAATAGCGTTCCCCGGCTTCCGCTATACCCACACACGGCCATCAGACTGATAGATCATGTATCTGGATTCATTAGTCCATTTTCACTCAATCTCACAGTGCGATATGATCGCGGTCAGCTGCAGGCTTGTTTTATACCGTTTGCAGCTGTACCGCGCATCTTAACGCAGCGGATCTTGGAGTGACAGGACGACGAATTCATGGATTAGGAAGATTGCATCACGATGAAAGTGAAGACCGTCAAGTGGCTATAGGCTGGACATATTTCTAGAACTGGCCACCGTTGGACAACTGTAAACTTCATTGGATGTTAAGAGGCAGGAAAAGACACAGGAAGAAGACTACATTAGAAAAGGGTGAATGAAATTTGGCGCAGTGGTCTGAGCTCTGGCTTAACTATTCATCCGAGATGGGACCGTGTTCGAATCCCGGCGATGCATTGATGTTGTGTTTGTCTTAAGGCACTGGCTCTCTCCCTTCGTTCGAACCAGTGGCCCTAAAATAGGGACGGGGGACTGCGTTTAGCTCATTGATTTGCTCACGGTGGTCATTAAGCCCCTGATAAAGAAAAAGAAATTAGAAGCATGCTGGAGAAACATAAGAGACTGGATCAAGGCAGAAAGTGATGAACGAGACATGGGGAGATCTTCATTAGGTAGTGAATTGTTAATAATTGATGATAATGTTACTGTTGCATATTGCTGCTCATGTCATGTTATATATAACTGTTATATAAGCTCTTAAAAGTAACCCCAGAAGAAGCCTCACAGCAAAGTACGGAAGTTTGGCGAGTATTGAATACTCTGTATTTAGGCCTTTAAAGGATAAAACCTTTGACCAATATTGGTTTTTTATATTGTTTCATTTTTTCAATGATAAGGCATATTAAAAATTGGACTATGATAAAAATCAACATATGATTTAAATCTGCGAACATAGGCAGTCGTCTTACTCGTCAAAAGGCCTCTTTTTCCAGTGAAAGGGGGAATACTAGAGCTGAGTTCGGGCTCAATTTTCGGAGCCCGATCCCGTGGTATATCAGCCCGAGCCCGAATTTTATATTGCAAGATAGAGCCCGGGCCCGAACGAGCTCGAAAACTGGCTAACCTGTACAACTATCAATAAAAAAAAACATCTCCTTTTCCACACTTCCACTCTCTCCTCCTCCTCCTGCAACTAACCAACGTATTTCTCAAATAGCGAATGGTTGGAAGGGACCTCTATCGATTTTTACAGTGTAACTGGACGATTTTCTTTGACCGTTAATGCTTCGGACGGCAGGGCATCGAAAATGATCGGGCGGTGCTACAATTGTATGTTGCTCAAACAATGCTAATATTATCGCGCCATAATGTGCTACAATATGTACGTTGCTAAATAGAATTAGCAGTGAGCTACTGCGTGTTGATAGGGGGATATTATTGTAGGCATGCTATCAGTTATCCAATATCTATAGTTCTTGAAAAAGCTTTTTCTTCTCTGCAGAAATACGCTAATGAGCGGCCTATGGCATTTTCTACCCAAGCCCGTAATAAATAGCAATCTCGAATGCCCGCTCCCCAAACAGAACCAGTTGCCGAAGAATTCCCTTTAACAACTGTAAGTGTCTCGCTTGCTAAATCATATAAAATCACATTTATATATAAAAGAAATTCTCTCGCTCTCCTTCTCTCTAAGAGCCCGAGCCCAAACCGGAGTAAATATTCTACAGCCCGAGCCCGATTCGGGCCCGGGCTCTGCTTCGGGCTTACGGGCTCGGGCTCAGCCCGTCTCAGCTCTACCGTGCATGC
This sequence comes from Macrothele yani, assembly GCA_039090855.1. Taxonomy (NCBI): domain Eukaryota; kingdom Metazoa; phylum Arthropoda; class Arachnida; order Araneae; family Macrothelidae; genus Macrothele; species Macrothele yani. Next base: position 18,389,171 of record CM077006.1, on the reverse strand, counting down.
GTTAGCTCTTACGATTAATCAGAAGACCGTGCGTCTGACCATTGGGTAGGTCACCTGGGCGGCCCTGAAAAATTGAACTATACTTCCAATTCATTTGCAGGTAATTATTAATGTATTATCATATAATGCAGCTTTTAAATTTTAAAAATCCCATATCTTTGTTCTGTTTTTATTTTTGGTCATGAATATATTTTTTTCAAAGTGCTTTTTGCTTAAACTAAAACACTCCTTTAATGGCGTAAAACTAACACACAATTTAAGCCGAGCTTTCGCGCTCTACTGGGAGCCTTCGTCTGTGCTATTATATCAAAGCCTTCTTAGAAATAGCAACTTACAAATGCTGTTACAATTCAAAAATTTTGATGTTATCAAACAGTTCCATTTCACTTTGAAGTCAGTGTTTAGACATGCTCACTTGTGGTGTCAGTGTTTTAAACGTGCACATGGGGCATGGAGAAGGGTTGGTTACCTGATGTTTCTTCGATACTTGTTCAGGAGATTCCTCCAGGCATCTGATAGCTCAGACGACAAGCTTTTTTGTTGCATGGGTTGTGGGTGGGTCATGATATCAAGACTTTCACGCTTGTAGTGGTCATGATATCAAGACTTTCACGCTTGTAGTGGTCATGATATCAAGACTTTCACGCTTGCTGTGCAAATGTAACTTTTGAATTGTAAAATTTCTTGAATTTTAATAGCACTGTAAGTTTATAACGGTGATCCGATTTATGGGCGTAAGAAAATATACATAAGCGTTTCCAAGCTTTCACACATCAGCCCGGTGGCTTTTCAACGAAGTTGGACAGAAACTGCAAACTGAATAATAGAACGCTTTAACAATTCGAACGCGGTGACTTGACGATAAAAAGATACGACTTATATATTCATTTAAAGATACGAGGTATCACGTTGGTTGTGAACGCGGTATCCTGTTAGGGAGAAGGCGTTACTTGAAGAACTGGTTCCAAATTTGTGGCAACTCGAGTGAGACGCTATCATTGCAAGTATCGCTGTTGGTAATGATCTCCAAGGTTTCCCGAATGGCTGTACATTTAGGTGTAGAGTATGTAGTTAATTTCTTTTATATCATCCCACGAATTTTGAACCAGTTCTTCAAGTAACGCCTTCTCCCTACCAGAATACCGCGTGCACAGCCACCGTGATACCTCGTATCTTTAAATGAATATAACGTTATATCTTTTTATTGTCAAGTAAAGTCACCGCGTTCGAATTGTTAAGGTGGATCCACCTAAAATCTTTGCCTTGTATTTCCAATGGACAAACTTCTGTAGCCATTTTGTTCACAATTAATGCGTTCTCAAGGATGAAAATTTGAACATCGATAAAAATAACTTCATATTATAGCCTAGTATACTTAGTATTTTCTAAAACTTAACCATAACTAAGCAATCCAATATTTCGTTTGCCTACTGACGTCATCAATGTACAGGTCGCGCCATGTATTTTCTGGTCTCAACACCACCAAAGGAAAAGTTATTGATTTTTAATATAATTATGGTTAAGTTTTAGAAAATATTAAGTATACTAGGCTATAACATGCAGTTATATCTATCGATGTTCAAATTTTCATCCTTGTGAAAGCATTAATTTTAAATAAAATGGCTACAGAAGTTTACCCATTGGAAATACAAGGCAAAGATTTTAGGTGGATCCACCTTAAAGCGGTTATATTATTCAGCTTGCAGTTTCTGTCTAACCTCCTTGAAAAAGCCATCTGGTTGATGTGCGAAAGCTTGGAAAGGTTACGTATATTTTCCTACGCTAATAAATCGGATCACTAGTATAATTACTATTTTCGAAATAATTGGTGTAATGTTCCTCGTTATCAATTAGCATTTTAACTTGCTATTCCTAAGAAGGCTTTGATAGTATACCCCAGACGAAGCCTCCCGATGGAGCGAAAAAGCTCGTCTTAAATTGTGTATTAATTTTACTCCATTAAAGGAAGTGTTTTAGTTTATAAATTGTGTAAAGGCTTTATTTTTGCTTAGTCATTAATTCGGATATTATTCTAGAAAAAAAAAAGTTTCATACGGTTATCTTAAGTTTTGCGGACCCTATCCGACGCTGCAACTGTGTGCATTTAGATGACTGTAATTAGTTTCTGTTGTGTATTTATTCGATTTATAAGCACAGATATTCTGGAATTTAGGTGCACACATTCGTTTTTAAAATGTGCGTATTGAGTCTCTAAATCCCTAAAGTATGTTTTTGTATTTTATGGCTGTTGTTTAATGTATGTATCTGTCCGGGATCAAAGCGATTTAATTGTGGCGCAATTTTTAGAGTGATATTTTTTTAAGAGCAGATTGTCGTTAACTTCGGAAAATTACCGACACGCGCTTTCTTTAAAAAAAAAAAAAAAAAAAAAAGGCAAAAATAACCTAAAAATCAAACAGACAGAGGCCAACGTCCTAGTACCTGAGTTTATTCGTAGGTACGACGTCGTATCTGTCTACCTGGGGAGAGAACGGCGGACGAGGGAAGGGGGGAGGGATTGGAGACGGCAGACAATAGACGGAGCGTGGCTGTTCTCAGCAGGACAGATGGCAGCTTCGGGCGACTGCACTCGCTTTACTATAAACACGTGCCTGTTAAGAGCTCTGGCACAATGGTCCCGCGAATGAATGGAACATTAGAATAACGTGAAGGATCTTCGAGCAGTGGGGGTGGTGAAGCCCTCCCCCCGCAACCCCTCACCCTCACCATAGACATGTCCTGTGATGGATTTCGGCAACAGACTATCTGAAATAAGGGATTGTGATGAATTCCCCGTTTTCCAAACGCCCCCAAAAGTCTAGGTATTGGATAACGCTGCTTCAATGGAGGCGACGGGTGGTATTGTACGCTAAATCCCCCCTTCCTACCCCCTCGTAGTAGCAATACCACCAACCTCTCCAAGTCCTTTATTCTTCTAACTTACGTCTGCTGGACATGCTCGTCTTCGTTATATTGATTTGGATAGGTTTCTTTACCTAACCAACAGCGTACATATGGTCCCGATTAGAGGTCCTTCACCCTTCGCTCTGGAAGCCTAATTTTTGGTACGAGAATTCGAGGTAAGCACCTGAAATGCCGAAACACCAGTTGTCCGTGACACGAGGAGATGAAAGAATTCATTTAAACATTCCCTAATTGAGTATACACACACACACACACACACACACACACACACACACACACACTCTCTCTCATGCAGTCTTACCGGAACAACACATTGTATTTCCAATGCAAAAGTTTCGTAAATAACACGCTGTCGTTAAAATTTCGGTCTTATGAGACTTACGTTCCGGAAAATAAGACGTATGATGCGGCAATATTAAAATTATGGAAAATTAATGTTCGTTGTTTTCCTCGTGAACGTGTCCGTTTCTTTCTTTTATCCACTTCACCAGACGATTCAGAAACCCTGAGTCGCCTTGTTTAACAATTGTGATGTGTCTTCTTGTTATCATTTCTTCGTTGTACCGGTGTTTTTCGTTTTGTATCGTTTGCTTCATCGGACATTTACATCGCTTATTGTTCTGTTTTATGACATATTTTGTTTTATTTTAATATTATTTTTATTACTATATTAATCACTGGAGTTCGCGCTCTTTGGCACATCGAGGCTGTAGAGCCAATAAACACTTATGAACCAGCCAACCAAATTCATGTTTCCACATGAATTGCGGAAGCCGTTTTTCCTGGAAAAACAGTAGCTGGGGAAAACATTGACGAAATCCCGATGACGGAAGACATTATTATTAATTTTTTTTTTGACCTTTCTAAAAAAAAATCTCAAAGTGTAGTGAGATATGAAGAAAAAATTATTATTTTTTTTTTATTATGGGTTTAACGACCACCGTGAGCAACTCAATGGGCTATAAACAGTCGCCCTTCCCTAATTTAGGTTCTAGGGAAGGGAGAGAGCAAGTGCCTTAAGACAAACGCAACATCCATACCTCAACAGTATTCGAACCCGGACCCATCTCGGACGAATGATCAGACGCAATCGCTTAGACCACTGCGCCACCGGGGCGGCAAAAAGTAGATATGTATCTGAACATATGACAAAAGAATTGAATGATTCAACTGTTACGCGGGTTTATATATTAAAGAATTTTAGTATTAATTAATTTTCACGTTAGGTCAACCGGCATGGGGATGTTCGAAGATGCTTTCAAAGACAGCTACAGTTATTAGAAGAAGTGAAACAGTGTTCCTAGACAGTCGTTCCTTTGTATTGAACAGCCGTTTCAGAAAACGTTAAGTGCTTTTGCCTTTTTATGTGCCTACTCTGTAATAATGCAAATTGTCATCTGTAAGGCATTCGAGACGGCTAAAGGCGCCGGACACCATCCCCTTCTGGTGAGAGGGAAGAGGGACGGACACAGCAAGGCAGACAGAAGTCTACGAAGTGAGCAGAGCTGGAGGTAAGAGGATTTCATAAGGGCACTTTTCGGGTCTCCGGACAACGAAAGCAAAATGAATGAAAAGTTGCGTAGAATATGAAGGAGCGAGTAGTTAGGAAACAGAAAGGCCGCACCGCACCGCACCGCACCGGTGACTTAGTGTTCTAAGCGATGGCATCTGATCATCCGTTCGAAAGGGGTCCGGGTTCGAATTCAGTAAGGCATAGATGTTGTGTTTGTCTTACGGCACTGGCTCTCTCCGTTCCCTGGAACCAGAGACTCAGTGGTCGAAGTGCCACAGAGCTACTACCTACCGGTATGGTGTCAACCAGATCCACATAGTATTTTCGAAAGAAATGCATACCATTCCACACACACAGACATATATATATATATATTATTGGTATTAAAAAATTTATGTAACAATTAAAAAAAAAACATTCATTGAAGGGTTTGGGGTCTCTTTCAGTCCCAGATGCTAATCATTTATCAATTTTATCCGTTAAAATGTCATTTGCTGATTTTTGCGGTAAAATTTGTGCTTTCATCCTAATTTTTTTTTACGTATTTTGTGGCGGGTTTATAATTTATCACATACAAGGATGGTAAATGTTTTTTTAACTGCCGGTATGCTCACTTCCATTTTTGTTAACTACCGGTATGGAATACCGGCCCACTTCGAACACTGCAGTGACCCTAAATTACGGACTGACGACTACTTATAACCCATTGAGTTGCTAACGGTGGTCGTTAAACTTCCAATAACCCCCCCCCCCCCCCAAAAAAAAAAACAGACAAGGGACAGAAGCATTAATTCATAATTTAGTAAGATGTTTCTAGAACAACCTGCAGAACAAATTTAAGAAAGAAATAAGGAAATTCTGAATTACCAGTTTCTCAACTATTCCTTTGCTATGTATTTTTCGCAAAGAGCTGCAGTTAACCGTAAACATCGAACCCGAACAGAGCTTGTAACATATGAAGCACCCTCATTACACAATTGTCGCACAGAATTGCAGGGAAAAAAAAAAGGAATAGATGCTCCAGTAAGTTTAACTAGTACTAACAGGAAGAGTGAGAAATGTATTGTAAAAGAGACTATGTCTAAACCAAAACAAAAGGAGCTGAAGAGAGTGGCAGAGACAGAAAGCGAGCGGAGAAGATCGAGAGAGGAATTGAAAGAATGATAAATATCATCAGGCGCAGGCAGTGCCACCGGGATAATTCCCAGCGTTTCCCTATATTTTGGGCTGATATACCTTTATGTCAACTCAAGAAAAGGGGGAAAAAAGTATATACATATATCATCATTATTGTCAACCATTATCAATCCACTGCTGGACGAAGGTCTCCCCAAGTTTCCTCCACAACGGTCTGTCTTGTGCCAGTCTCCTCCATGTCACTCCCGCATACTTTCGAATTTCATCCACCCATCTCCCATGTGGTCTTCTTCTGTGTCTTTTACAAGAAATGAAAACTTATCGGTTGATGGAGAAAAGCTGGAGATAAGACACGTACCGTTTATCTTCGACAGCAGATATCAAGTGACGGTCACCTTGACGAAAAAATTAATCGGCGTACAAAACTTGCCTGGAGAGCTTTTGGAAGAAACAGCATAATTTTCAAGAGCAATATGCCATTATGTCTTAAAAGAAAAGTGTTTGATCAATGCATCCTTCCAGTGCTAACGTATGGTGCAGAGACGTGGACCTTAACTAAAAGAGACATACAGAGGCTGCAGACAACTCAAAGCAGCATGGAGAGGTGCATGCTTGGTGTAACTAGGAGAGATAAGAACAGGAACTCGTGGATCCGAAAAATGACAAGAGTGGAAGACATCATGATAAGAGTTAAATCCCTGAAATGGCAATCAGCTGGACATTCTGCCAGAAGGACAGACCATCGATGGACAGCCGAAATTTTAGATTAGATATACATATATACTTGCATTTATATATTATTGTAGAAGAAAACAAAGTTATACTAAAATGGCAAAGTTTCTATACATCTTTTAACGGCTTCAGAGCAGAAAAAAAAAGTTTTGTAGCAAATGTTTTGTTGATCGAAACAGTGTTTTTGATACACCTCCCCTTCGCTTTGTGGACTTTAAAATATAAGCCCCGTCTCCTTGGGCTGATATCCTGCACCTCAGTCGGCTTTTGCCAGTTACAGTTGAATAATCAATCCCAGCAGAAACAGTGTTGCTGGCTGCCAGCACTCATACGAGCACTGGCAGCCAGCAGTTGCCCAGCACTCAATTGCCGCTGCCGAACCGTCGATAAAATTTCCCTGCGGCAATCACATGGGCCAGCAGTTCAGGTCAATAGCTGGCCAACAGTTGGCACCCCCATCAGTTGCCATATGCCAGAACAGGGCCATCAATTATCCATCAGGCAGTGGCTGCCACAAGCGGCCCTTCAGCGGTTCTTCAATCACGTGCCATAAATGATGGGCAGCCTAATGTGGTCCGCCAGTTTTCAGGCAGTGACAGTCTCGTGACGTAACTGATGGCTTGCCGAATCTTGTTCACCAATTTCCCAGTAACAGTAAAAAAAAAAAAAAAAAAAAAGAAAGATGAACGTAGTTTTCCAAAGGCCCGTACGTAATACGTAATTCACGGTAATGCTAAAGGGTCGTCAATGGCTGACAACTGATGGTGCTACCACCAACGGACCGCTACCCTGCATTGACGGGCTTATTTCAGCCAGCAATGACCAATCACTGCCAGCTGGTGGCCAGCAGTTTCCCTAACACTTGTGCTTTTGCTGGGATGCCATCTAATCAAATATGCTACTATCAATCTTCTGGAATTGAAACTCGAAATTCACTGTGTACGTTAATGAATTTAGTTCACGTACGGTAAAAATTTTGGGTTTGCTACTTTTTAAATGTTTGTTTTACTTGAACGATATCCACTTTTTATTTACTACTTTATGGTTTTCACAGTTACGCGAATTCTTGAACTGCAGTTCTCTCTGGAAACTCTATTTTAACTACAACTAAAATACTTTTCCATTTTAAAGTAATTAAATGAAAATTAATTTTCGCATTCTTTAATGTCCCTCTTTATAAATTAGCGCTGAAATTTTTGCAATTTTAAGCATTTTGAATTTTTTTTCGAGAGATTTTTTAGTAATTATTCTATTAAGGATAGGTAAGTCTTGAAAAAAGTTTTTTTGCCACATTTAGATTTTTATTCTCACAAAAAGAAAGTATAACAAATTCTGTAATCGCAATGAAGTGCATAAGAATGGGTGTAATGTCTTCGGGGTCCGCACACTTGCCAACTATGGGGGATTTGTATAGATAATACGTAACGTCGGAGGACTTTTCCGATCTAGTGTAGGAAAATTGATACCATAAATAATTATGGACCGTATAAAAATTGCACTTTGTTTTGGAAATGTTGAAATTCAACGGAGTTACCCACAAACCTAAACTAATATCATCATCATCATCATCATCATTGTCAACCATTATCAATCCACTGCTGGACTAAGGTCTCCCCAAGTTTCCTCCACAACGGTCTGTCTTGTGCCAGTCTCCTCCATGTCACCCCTGCATACTTTCGAATTTCATCCACCCATCTCCCATGTGGTCTTCTTCTGGGTCTTTTCCTGTCCCTTGGAATCCAATCTAAAATTTCTGCTGTCCATCGATGATCTGTCCTTCTGGCAGTATGTCCAGCCCATTGCCATTTCAGGGATTTAACTCTGATCATGATGTCTTCCACTCTTGTCATTTTTCGGATCCACGAGTTCCTCTTCTTATCTCTCCTGGTTACACCAAGTATGCACCTCTCCATGCTGCTTTGAGTTGTCTGCAGCCTTTGTATGTCTTTTTTAGTTAAGGTCCACGTCTCTGCACCATACGTAAGCACTGGAAGGATGCATTGATCAAACACTTTTCTTTTAAGACATAATGGCACATTGCTCTTGAAAATTATGCTGTTTCTTCCAAAAGCTCTCCAGGCAAGTTTTGTACGCCGATTAATTTCTTCATCAATGTGACCCTCACTTGATATCTGCTGTCCAAGATAAACGTACGTGTCTGTTATCTCCAGCTTTTCTCCATCAATCGATAAATCTTCATTTCTTGTAAAAGCATTGAACATCACTTTTGTCTTCTGAAAGTTCATTTTTAATCCCACTTCTTTACTCTTGTCAGCAAGTTCCTGGATCATACTCTGCAGCTCTGATGGGCTAGTTGCAAAAATGACTACGTCATCAGCAAAACGAAGGTGGGTTAGATAATCTCCATTAATCTTTATCCCCTTGTTTTCCCAGCTCAGTGACTGAAAAACACCCTCCAATATGGCATTAAAGAGCTTCGGAGATATGGTGTCACCTTGTCTCACTCCCTTTCCAATTTTTATGTGTGTTGTATTTTCAAACAGCCTAATCTTTGCACTTGCATTTTCATAGATGTTATTAATAATATTAATGTATGCATCTTCAATACCGCAGGTTTTCAGAGCCATTGTAACTGCTGATGGTTTCACCGAATCAAAGGCTTTTTCATAATCGATAAAAGCCATGCACAATGGAAGTTCATATTCCCTCGCTCTTTCAATTAGTTCTCTCAGCACATGGATATGATCTATTGTGCTGTAGCCACTCCTGAATCCAGCTTGTTCTCTCGGTTGAGCCATGTCCAGTGTCACCTTCAAGCGGTGTGAAAGGAACTTTAGTGAAGATTTTATAAACTACTGATAGGAGGCTGATAGGTCTGTAGTTTCCGAGATCCTCAATGTCACCTTTCTTATGTAGCAGGATCATTGTAGCGGTGTTCCAATCCTCAGGAATCTTTCCTTCATTAAGGCATCGAGTGAAAATTTGGGCGAGTACTGTTTCGATTTCTCCACTTGCTTCTTGTATGATGTCTACAGTAATTCCATCTTCTCCTGGAGCTTTTCCCCGCTTCATGTTCTTGATTGCATGTGCAACTTCTGCTGGAAGGACTGGAGGAACTCTGGTACTGGTATCTTTCATGATGTCTGGAGTGCATGTATCATCCCTTTCATATAATTTGGAGTAGAAATCTTTCACTCTTGTCAAAATTTCGCCTCTATTTCTTGTTACAGAACCACCTTCTTTTCTCAGTGCCATAATCTGTTTCCTTCCCTTACTGAGATGTCCCTTTGCTATCTTTAGGCTTTGGTTGTTTTCAATTGCTTTCCTCACTAGTTCACAGTTGAATTTTCTTACGTCTTCAGTGATACTTTTTCGTACTGTCTTGCATAGCTCTATATATTCCACTTTGGAAGTCACGTCTTCTTTAGTTGTCCTCATCTCTCTTCTTTTTTGCATCAACATTTTCGTTTTTCCTGATAATTTATTTACATGCAACTTGTTCTTAGACCCAGCTAATTTTGTTGCTGTTTCCATAAGAGCTTTGGTTACTTTTCTGTTAACTTCAGAGATGTCCACTTCTTCCGATGTTAGGCCTTCTAAAGCAGAGAACCTGTTCTTCAGTTCCAACTTGAAGGTATTATGGTGTTTTTTAAGGTTGGTTATGTCAATAGATTTTGTTTGTCTTATGAGCTTGCCACGTTCAAGTTTAGTGTTGAGGTGCATCTTACATCTTACCAATCTATGGTCACTACCTGTGTTGAACTTGTTTAGCACACTGCAGTCTTCTATGACGAATTTTTTGTTACACATAATAAAATCAATTTCACTTGTCGTCCCATTTGGATGTCTCCATGTCCATTTCCTGTGTGGCTTTTTCTTGAAGAAGGAGTTCACGATGAAAAACCCTTCTGCCTCTGCAAACTCAACAAGAGTATTTCCACGCTGGTTTCTGTTGCCGTGACCGAATTTACCTACTGAAGTTTCATTCTGTTGCCGTTGCCCTATTTTTGCATTGAAATCTCCCATAATTATTTTAAAGTGCTGCTTACCTTTATTATTTAGATGACAAATTTCCTCATAAAATTCTTCAATTTCTTCTTCAGGATGACTTGTGGTGGGTGCATAAGTTTGAATAATCTGAGCCTGGTATCTTTTCGAGAGTTGGATAACGAGTCGTGCAGCTCTGTCAGAGGAACTTTCAACTTCTACAACTTTATCCTTCAGTTTCTTGTTTATTATAAATCCAACACCACTAGTTCTGCCAGTATCTGTCCCACGATAGTAGAAGAGATGTCCACTTTTCAGTTCGATGAGATCTTCTCCTTTTCTCCTTACCTCACTTAGCCCCACGATGTCCCACTTGATCCTTTGTAGTTCCTCTTCCAATTCAAGAAGCCTTGAATCAGAAGATAGGGAGCGTCCATTGTACGTTGCCAAGGTCAGCATCAGATGGCAGCCTAGTACGGTCCTCCGGGGATTCTTAGCACCCTCTGCCTTCATGTCGCACTGGCCGCTGCCTTGGCCAGGTACATTCCAGCTGCCGGAGACTGAGGGCCAAGATTTAAGTTGTGGAGTCATTTTGGAGGGGTTTGGCCATAACTCACCACGCTGGCCAAGCGGGTTGGTGAGTGTGGGATAGAATTTCCTCTAATCCCGATGGTATAGTTATACCGCTATTGGCGGTCGTCAGAGCCCCTTTAGTGGGGAACAGGATGTACCACGAGAAGGCGGGGTTGACATTTGCCAAGGAGAGGCTGTGATGTTACGCATCACCTGACCTTACATCCCCTAAACTAATATATATATATATATATATAAGACCATCGATGGACAGCCGAAATTTTAGATTGGATTCCAAGGGACAGGAAAAGACCCAGAAGAAGACCACATGGAAGATGGGTGGATGAAATTCGAAAGTATGCGGGAGTGACATGGAGGAGACTGGCACAAGACAGAACGTTGTGGAGAAAACTTGGGGAGACCTTCGTCCAGCAGTGGATTGATAATGGTTGACAATGGTGATGATGATGCATGGAGGAGACTGGCACAAGACAGACCGTTGTGGAGGAAACTTGGGGAGACCTTCGTCCAGCAGTGGATTGATAATGGTTGACAATGATGATGATGATGACGAAGGTCTCCCAAGTTTCCTCCACAACGGTCTGATATATATATCAGTTCAGTGATTGAAAGACATTTTCCAATTTGGCATTAAAGAGCTTCGGAGATATGGTGTCACCTTGTCTCACTCCTTTTCCAATTTTTATGTGTGTTGTATTTTCAAACAGCCGAATCTTTGCACTTGCATTTTCATAGATGTTATTAATAATATTAATGTATGCATCTTCAATACCGCAGGATTTCAGAGCCATTGCAACTGCTGATGGTTTCACCGAAACAAAGGCTTTTTCATAATCGATAAAAGCCATGCACAATGGAAGTTCATATTCCCTCGCTCTTTCAATTAGTTCTCTCAGTACGTGGATATGATCTATTGTGCTGTAGCCACTCCTGAATCCAGCTTGTTCTCTCGGTTGAGCCATTTCCAGTGTCACCTTCAAGCGGTGTGAAAGAACTTTAGTGAAGATTTTATAAACCACTGATAGGAGGCTGATAGGTCTGTAGTTCCTGAGATCCTCAATGTCACCTTTTTTATGTAGCAAGATCATTGTAGCGTTGTTCCAATCCTCAGGAATTTTCCCTTCATTAAGGCATCGAGTGAAAATTTGGGCGAGTACTGTTTCGATTTCTCCACTTGCTTCTTGTATGATGTCTACAGTAATTCCATCTTCTCCTGGAGCTTTTCCCCGCTTCATGTTCTTGATTGCATGTGCAACTTCTGCTGGAAGGACTGGAAGAACTCTGGTACTGGTACCTTTCATGATGTCTGGAGTACATGTATCATCCCTTTCATATAATTTGGAGTAGAAATCTTTCACTCTTGTCAAAATTTCGCCTCTATTTCTTGTTACAGAACCATCTTCTTTTCTCAGTGCCATAATCTGTTTTTTCCCCTTACTGAGATGTCCCTTTGCTATCTTTAGGCTTTGGTTGTTTTCAATTGCTTTCCTTACTAGTTCACAGTTGAATTTCCTTACGTCTTCAGTGATACTTTTTCGTACTGTCTTGCATAGCTCTATATATTCCACTTTGGAAGTTACATCTTCTTTAGTTGTCCTCATCACTCTTCTTTTTTGCATCAACATTTTGGTTTTTCCTGATAATTTGTTCACATGCAATTTGTTCTTAGACCCAGCTAATTTTGTTGCTGTTTCCATAAGAGCTTTGGTTACTTTTCTGTTAACTTCAGAAATATCCACTTCTTCCGATGTTAGACCTTCTAAAGCAGAGAATCTGTTCTTCAGTTCCAATTTGAAGGTATTATGGTGTTTTTTAAGGTTGGTTATGTCAATACATTTTGTTTGCTTATGAGCTTGCTACGTTCGAGTTTAGTGTTGAGGTGCATCTTACATCTCGCCAATCTATGGTCACTGCCTATGTTGAACTTGTTTAGCACACTGCAGTCTTCTATGACGAATTTTTTGTTACACATAATAAAATCAATTTCACTTGTCGTCCCATTTGGATGTCTCCATGTCCATTTCCTGTGTGGCTTTTTCTTGAAAAAGGAGTTCAAGATGAAAAACCCTTCTGCCTCTGCAAACTCTACGAGAGTATTTCCACGCTGGTTTCTGTTGCCGTGACCGAATTTACCTACTGAAGTTTCATTCTGTTGCCGTTGCCCTATTTTTGCATTGAAATCTCCCATAATAATCTTCAAGTGCTGCTTACTTTTATTATTTAGATGACGAATTTCCTCATAAAATTCTTCAATTTCTTCTTTAGGATGACTTTGTGGTGGGTGCATAAGTTTGAATAATCTGAGCCTGGTATCTTCTCGAGAGTTGGATAACGAGTCGTGCAGCTCTGTCAGAGGAACTTTCAACTTCTACAACTTTATCCTTCAGTTTCTTGTTTATTATAAATCCAACACCACTAGTTCTGCCAGTATCTGTCCCATGATAGTAGAAGAGATGTCCACTTTTCAGTTCAATGAGATCTTCTCCTTTTCTCACTTAGCCTGACGATGTCCCACTTGATCCTTTGTAGTTCCTCTTCCAATTCAAGAAGCCTTGAATCAGAAGATAGGGAGCGTCCGTTATACGTCGCCAAGGTCAGCATCAGATGGCAGCCTAGTCCGGTCCTCCGGGGATTCTTAGCACCCTCTGCCTTCATGTCGCACTGGCCGCTGCCTTGGCCAGGTACATTCCAGCTGCCGGAGACTGAGGGCCAAGATTTAAGTTGTGGAGTCATTTTGGAGGGGTTTGGCCATAACTCACCACGCTGGCCAAGCGGGTTGGTGAGTTATATATATATATATATATATATAATGCTCAATTTTGAATCATAAGGCAACGCTATCAATAGGTGAACAACACACTTGAAAATTCGGAAAATTTTTAAATTTAGGGGGTGTTAACCCCCTAAATGTAAACTAACATATACTCGTATACTCTGTAGGTTACCAATCTCCCTGGTAAAAATTTACCGTTTCCCGTAGAGATATTGTGTGTTGTTTTTGATTTGCATGCGGCGTGCTTTATTTTGGGATCTATCCCCACCAGTTGAGACAATTTGAATTCTTTTTCAAATCGTGCGTTGGGTCACGCTGCATACACATTTAAAATTTCGGCAGGTATACAAATCCGATGGGTTTGCATCATGCCGAAACGTGCGTTGGGTCACACGGCATACAAAATTAAAATTTCGGCGAGTGCACACCATCTCTCAAAATCAGAGCAGGTCATGATGCTTAAATTTCGAAAATATGGTAGCGATTATGAGCGGGCTCTCTTTACGAGACTCCAGACAATTAGTTGTCGGGCATAGGTACGAGATAACACGTCCGATCACCGCGATTTTTTGCATGCCATCGTCCATGGTCAGGTTTTGACGCTTTCAGATTCCCGAAACTCCGTGTCATTGATGAATTTCAATTAAAACTAGACGGCCTTTTACTAGAACCGGTTTCACGAAAATCTGCTCACTAACATTAATTAATTTAAAAAAATCGTTTGAATTGAAAAAGGAAGAAATGGAAAGACTCCGTCCGTTAGCTCCACACTTGCTTAATCTATGATAATAAAAGGAAGTTTGTGTGTGGGTGTCTGTCTTTCGCTATACAAATTGAAAAACGTGGCTCCCGATCTGAGTGTGTGTCTCCGCTTTGTTTACATGCTACCCGATCACAACCAGCGTGAAGAAAAGTAGTTCATGATAAATTTTAAGCATTTCTTTTCTAGAATGTTTCGTACTTTTGTTCTGGCAGTCATAAATTTTACGCGTTCGTTTTTTAGAATTTGTTATAATAGATGCCTTAATGAGCTTAGATTTTGCAATAGTTTCGCTCAAAATTTGTCAACTGTACCCGAGCTATCGGTTACCTTTGGCGGCTTATCCTTGTTCCTAAAGTGACTGTGCAAAGTGTGCTCAAATTAATGGGCAAATGTCCGGGTAGGCAAGTGTGAGAGTGGGCTCTTTTCTGGGTGGGCAAGTTTCCATTGGGCAAATGCCAGACACCTAATGTCTTCAACAATAAATGGGCGTAATGTCTTCTACAGAAGCGCATAAGAATGATGTCTTCAACAGTCTCATAGAACGTATCTTGTCTGTTTCTTGTCAGCAACAGAAGTAATTTTGTTTTTACATTAAATTTTCCTAGAGATCTGCGGCTCAGGGAAATGGGTAAAATGTTGTTAATTATCTCCTCAATACAAAACTTCAATGATTCGTAAACTTGTGTTGAAAATATCTTTTAACAGTAAACGGTGATGCTAACGTACTGTTTTCTTTTCCTTCTTTGAGGGGGGTGTGTACCTCATTTTTTTTCTCAATAGTGAGCCGCTCAAAATAAGCTTCCAGAGATGTTTGTGGATCACCGGTCCGCCACTGTTCATCATCAACAAAAATAACCATTCTGCATTCATGGTTGGATCGCGACCAATAATGAGTAGGGATGAGCATTTCTGGATCTTAATCCAGAAGTGAAGAATCTTCGGGAGACTGCTTGTCATTCCAGCGCTCTTCTACAAGGTTCTTGGATTTCATTACATCCACCTTCCACACAGTCTTCTGGATATTTTCCTGTCCCTTGGTATGCAAACTAGTATTTCAGTGATCCAACGGTGGTTAGTTCTAACAATGTGTCAACCTCTTTGCCATTTGACAATCTTTTCTTTGTGCCATCCATTTTTGTAATCTCCTGATACATAAGTTTCTTTTCCTTTCTTGGTAAAGTTTTATACGCCTACTTTTTTCCTTCTTCTAGGGCCACACAGAAGAATTAAGAAGGTGTGTAAAACTCGATGGGAGAGTTTTTGGGAGAAATAGTATCATTTTCAACTGCAATCTACAATTATGTCTTAAAAGAACAAAATTTATTCTGTGCACCCTTCTAATTCCTCCTTGTGGATCAGAGCCACACACATAACTAAGAAAGATATTCAGAGTAGGCAAGCAACTCGAGGAATCATGGAGGGATGCATGCTTGGTATAACTAGGAAAGACAGGAAGAGGAATGTGTGGATTAGGGAAATGATAAGAGTTGAGGATATCATGATCAAAGTGAAGACCCTCAAGTGGCAGTGGGCTTGGACACATTGCTGGAAGAACTGACTCCTGTTGGACTACTGAAATAATTGACTGGGTACCTAGGAACAGGAAAAGACTCAGAAGAAGACTACGTAAGAGATGAGTGGATTAAACTAGCAACATGCTGGTTGACATGGAAGAGACTGGCTGAAGACCGAAAGTCGTGAAAAGACTTAGGGAGACATTAATGGAGCAGTGGATTGGTAAAGTTTGATTGTGATGATATGATCAAAGTAGAGGCCTTCAAGCACAATGGACTGGACATATTGCTACAAGAACCGAACACTGTTCGGCAACTGAAATACAAGACTGAACACCAAGGTACAGGAAAAGACCTAGAAGACCCCGGGAGATATGCGGTGATGAAATTCGAAAGCATTCAGGTGTAATATAGAAGAGATTGGTTAAAGACAGAAATTGGTGGATACCCCCATGCCCAGTTGGTGGTAGGCGCAAGGTATTACGGTAGCCAAGGGGATTGTCTAATGGATTATGAAGCCATGTTGTTTTGAATTAAAGAAATAAAAATATCAACGGCCAGGTCAACTCGACTACTGCCTTTCTAAATTTATCAATCATAACTCAATGCCGCAATCTGATGAGCACTGCAACATGAAAAAGATTTAGGGAGACTATCTAGCAGTGAATTGGTAATGATTAATGATGATATATTAGGGTGGCCCTTATTTTTCAACTTTCTAAACGTTTCGCTCCCACCCCTATCTTGTTCCAATCAACAAAAAAACGTACTGTGCAAAATTTTAGCTCAATCGGACAGCTGCGAGACGACCCTTATTGACCACGAAGTTTTGAAATTTTCGCCCGGAAAGTCATTTCTTGAGTTAAAATATTTTAGTTATTTCATTTGTAATTAGTTGTAAGCACTAGTAATGGAAATTAATGCGTTGTCATTAATTTAATTAGCATGCGATTTTGTTTTCCGATAGCATGTAATTTGCTATCGCTAAGTGTATGAAAAACCACCAAATGTTTGCCGTGTGAAGTATGTTATGCGATTTTTTATTAATATTATTAGATAAACTTATTTTATAACCTCTCCATTTTTATAATGTTATGCTCTTTATTTACTTATTTTATATGATGATGTCTTTGATGAATGTTTTTCAATTATTGTTTCAGAACTGTTTGTGCTGCTGGTGTAAAGTGACTATCGTGACGTGTTCTTCCTAGACTTTAAAAATGGCATAAACTTCTTCAGGTAGTTCGTCACACAAGTTAAGAAAATACTTTTATATTTCTCTTGTTGGCTACATTTCCAATCAAATTATCGGAGCCAAACTACCTTCCAACCGGCAAGTTTTAAGCGTGTTTTTCTACAATGTAAGTGTTGTTAATCTTACAACGAAGGAAAGTGCAGCATTGGTGATTCAAGAAGTTTCCACTTTTTGGCAAAAAGCACGGATTCCTACTAGAAGAACTGATCACTGTGTTAATACGTTACTCAAACTATATGATGAATGGAAAGGTTTACAGAAAAATTTGACTAGAACTGCAGGCAAGGAAAAAGAAAAAAAAAGATATTTTTGTGGAAATTATGGACGATCTCTTTGTCATAGCTCATTCAGATGCTTTGGGACAGATGAAACATGAAGAGGATAAAAAGTTCTTAATGCTTCCGCGCCAAAAAGGACGACCGGGCTCCATGGTGTAGATCAAAAACTAAAACTCATGGAAGAAAGAGCACTGAAGTGCACTGCAATGGAAACTGCCAGGAAAAAAGGGACTTATGAAGAAATGGAACAACATTTTGCTACTCATCAGCTTGTTACATCACAAACTGATGATTCAACATCAAGCAGCCGAAGCAGTGATGGTGGTGACTAGTGAAAATTCCTCAGCCATCGTTCAACAAATATCAGCAACAGCAACAACCGCAGCAGCAGCAGCAGCAACAGTTCAAGCAACTCGAGGTACATTGCATTTTTTTACTCCCCGTCTCTCTGAAGTTTTTGATAGGTGCAAAATCTCTGATAGAAATGGGGTTTACATATTAATGGCTGCTGCGGAAGCTTTCTGGCGTGATACTGAAAACCTGGTAATAAATCGCACTTCTTTTCAACGCCTTAGAAAAACATTGAGAGAAGCGAGACACACAGAAATTCAGCTCAAATTTAACCTAAACGACTGCCAAGAATAAGTCTTGCACTGGGATGGAAAGCTGCTCCCAGCACTCACAGGTGTTGAAAAGTTTGATAGACTGGCAATAATAGTAACTTTTCAAGGCAAGGAGCAATTGTTGGGAGTCCCTGAAATCCCAACATCGTCGGGAGAAGAGCAAGCCATGGCTATTTACCAAGCAGTGGAGAAGTGGGGTATAACCTACAAAATTTAGGCAATTTGCTGTGATGCGACAGCAAGCGACACAATTCGAGTAAATGGTGCCTGTAAAAATCTAGAAAAATTGTTCAATCGCGACCTGTTGTACCTCACTTGCCGTCATCACATTTTTGAGTTAGTTTTGAGGAGCTGTTTCGGCTCACTGATAGGTGCAACTTCTGGTCCAGACATGGCGCTTTTCAAAAGATTTAGAGAAACCTGGACGAAACTCGATAAGAACGTTTACATAACTGGTAGCAATGAAGTTCCTGATGATGTCCGCTCTACCATTCTTGGATTTCTTGAACACCACCTTTCTACGTAGAAGCAACAGCTATATGATTACCGAGAACTGTTGGAGTTAACGATGATCTTTCTTGGCGGCATTCCGAAGAACGGGATATCGTTTCGTATACCAGGAGCTGTAAATCATGCTAGGTGGATGACAAAGGCGATTTGTGCGTTCAAGATATACCTGTTTCAAGATCAGGTTCAGTTATCTCATAAGGAGAAGAACTCTTTGAGAAAAATATGCATTTTTCTTGCTCGAGTGTACTTTTGAGCATGGTTTCTGTCATCGGAAGCAAATTAAAGCACCTTATAATGATTTCCTATTCATGCGTCAACTGAAGAATTATCAGGATATTGATCCAGAAATCAGTAAGGCTGCTGCTGCTGCAACAAAAAAAAAAAAAAAAAAAAAAAAAAAAAAATCAACCATCTCTGGCACTTAGTTCCCGAAACTGTGGCTCTATCCTTATTTGATGACAATGTTCCAACAGCGGTTAAGGCAAATTTGGCTCAATTTATGCTGGAAGCAGATAAAGGTGAAGAAGAGAAAGAAGAAAAAATCAACTGAAGAGGTACATTCTGCACCAAAATGATTTTTCTTCATTTACAAACATCGAGTTTTCGTCTTTTGTAACTACTGGTACAAAATCTTTCTTCACGAGATTTTCTATCAGCACCGATTTTCTTTACAAAGACCCTTGAACATGGACTTGTGATCCTGGTTACAAAAGTGGAATTGAAAAACTTCCGAAGACAGTTGTTGTGAATGGCGTTGCAGAAAGAGGTGTCAAACTCATTCAGGATTACAATAACATTCTCACAAAAGATAAAACTGAGAAACAATTTGTTTTACAGATCGTTGCCGGAGACCGTACAAAATACCCAGCTGCAACTAAATCCTCTCTTAGAAAAAAATAATATTGAATGTTCCTTCGTTCACATTATGATTTGATTCTGTAGAAAGTATTGTTGTAAATAAAAATGTGCTTCTCTTATAGAAGTTGTGGGCGTCATTAAAAAAAACCTAGTATTTCTTAAATTTTTCATGTCATTTCAGAAAGTTTTCGAAATAACTTTTGGGAAGTTTGATTCAGAATTTTTTTTAACACTTTCTGGGGTTGCCTGGACGTGTCCACTGTCCACAGAAATTTTTTCAAGAATAAAAATGAAAATGGTCGAGATAGGGAAGAGTATACCGCTTTTGAACGGAATTAACCGTTGCGTATACTATGTTTCAAATTTAAGGCGTTTGAGGGTCGCCTAGAAGTTGTCCGATTGAGCTGAAGTTTTGTACAGCCCTTTTTTTTGTTTGATTGGAATAGGGTTAGGGTGGGAGCAGCACAATTTTAACTTTAGGAAAATTACCTATAGCTAAGGGCCACCCTAATATTTATATATATACACACACACAGTCGAGTCACATTACCGTGACCACCTCCTACTTTTGACGTCAGTTAGTTAGTTAGTTAATTGATTTTAGTGGCGCAAGGGCCAGGTTTGGCCAAAGAGCGCCAGACACAGAACAATCAGTTAAAGATATTTAAAAGCGGGGTGAAATGACCATGAGCAGACAGGCCCGGCAAAAGCTAGAATAGAGAATGATAAAAGTTGTGAAGACTAGTTAGTCAATCAGGTCTATAAATAAATAAATACACCAATTCACTGTTATAATCATTATAAATTATTATTATTATTACTATTATTATTATTATTTTTTTTTTTTAAATAAGTTTTAAAAAGTCTATCTGCTTTAAGAACGAAAACACTGCGAAAGTGTCGCAGTGGTCGCCCAAAAGCTTCTGCAGTGTAGCTGCGCCGTCATCCAGTAGATGAGACTGAAAACAGTGAAACCGATGACCACAAAAACGAACACAACTACATAAAACATGAGAGATGGTGAGTAAACAGTCGCACGCCTCACACATTGGGGCAGCGTCGCCACACAGCAAATAGCTATGCGTGAAGCGACAATGCCCAACGCGGAGACGCGCAAGAACAACTTCTTCCCTACGGTTCCGGCGACACGATGATTTCCAGATTCCAAGGTTAGGTTTTATACGGTGCAGTTTATTCTCCACCTGTTGGTCCCACAGACTTCGCCACGTTCGTCTGATATGATCGTGAACAAGAAAGCGAAAATCGCGGTGAAACAGTGGCAAGGGTGTGACGACCAAAGAAGAGGCAGATCTAGCAGCAGCATCGGCAGACTCGTTCCCTGGGATCCCAACATGCCCAGGAATCCAGCAGAACCGAATCTGGACATCAGCCTCGAGCAAAGAACGAAGAAGTCTCCGAACGGCAAAAAGAAGTGGGTGGCCAGTGAAATCCAAAGATGACAATGATTGCACAACACTCAACGAATCAGTGTACACAATAGCACGCTGATGAGAGCTCGACTGCACGTGAACAAGTGCAAGATACACAGCATGCATCTCCGCCGAAAAAACCGTGGCCTCAGGAGGAATGCGGGCAACAGAAACTTCGTCAACGCAGACGGCGGCGGATCCAACAACACCAGCCGCCTTAGATCCATCGGTGAAAACAGGAATAAAGTCTGCATTGACGTAACGGTGTTCAGCGAAGAGCTGCTGGTACACTGACGCAGGGGTTGAGGACTTGTCAAAAGATGTAAAGCTGGTATCGACCATGACACCAAGAGGATGCCATGGAGAGTCCTCACTTTTGACGTCAACAGCACGTAGCCAATGAAGAAGGCACATGTTGTGTGAGCTGGCTTGGAGGGTATATAAGGTGTGCTGTAGGCATTCTGAAAACATATCACTCGTTGCTGTCATGGGTAAAAGGAGCAATTTATCAGAACTGCAAAAAGGGGTGATTATTGACTTTCGGGCATAGGGTGGCAGTGTATTTCTGAAACAGCTCAATTTGTGAACTGTTCGCGTACTGCTCCACAGCAGTACGCGAACAGTAAAAGTGTATCATGATTGGAGAAATGGCACCATTGCGAATAAGCGACGTGGAAACTGTAAAACACCTCGTGCTATTGATGTGAGAGGCTTCGCAGGTGCGTGAGGGCCGACCGACACGCTACAGTGGAGCAACTCACTGGCCGAATAAACCAGGGGGCTACAGGGAGTGTGCCTAAAACGACAGTTCAGCGAACCCTGCTACGCACGGGGCTGCAGATGGTTGGTCACTGCACTTATGCTAACGAAGGTGCATCGACAGAAAAGACTTACATTTGCACGGCCGTATCGGAATTGGACCTCCGCTGGTTGGCAAAGGATTGCCTTCTCTGATGAGTCACGATTTCTGCTTCATCGAACGGATGAACGTTGGCGTATAAGGCGAGAAACATCAGAGAACAAACACTCTGCAACTATTGCTGGCAGAACACAAGCTGGTGGGGGCAGCGTTATGGTCTGGGGAATGTTTTCGTGGCATTCCCTGGGTCCACTCATACCTGTGGAAGGAACAATGGACCGAATTCTTTATGAATCCATCCTTGCAGACCACGTACACCCACACATGCTGAGTGTCTTCCCTGGGACGGATGGGATCTTCCAGGACGACAATGCGACGTGTCACACAGCTAGAAATGTCAGAGTGGCTGGAAGAGCACGATGAAGACTTCAAAGTACTTTCCTGGCTCCCTAATTCCCCAGACTTAAACCCGATTGAGCATCTGTGGGACCACCTCGATCGTGTTGTTCGCTCGATGGGTCCTCCACCATGCACCCTCCAGCAGCTGTCAGATGCACTGCAGTCAGCATGATTCCACATACCTGTGAACCCCTTCCAGCATCTTATTAAATCACTCCCAGCCTGTCCAGGTGCTGCCCGTGCTGCACACGGCAGTTACTCTGGATATTAGCTGGTGGTCACAATAATGTGATTCGACCGTGTATCTATCTATCTATCTATCTATCTATCTATCTATTCAGGCTTATACTGTAATAATTTGTCTGTGAAGGGTCTGGGTTCGAATCCCGGTGAGGCATGGATGTTGTGTTTGTCTCATGCCACTGGCTCTCTCCCTTCACTGTAACCAGTAACCCTAAATTAGGGACAGGCAACTGCTCATAGCCCACTGAGTTGCTCACGTTGGTCGTTAAACCTTCAATCAAAAAAAAAAAAAAAAAAAGAAAAGTTGATCGGATAGGATTCTTCCTTGAGTGTAGAACAGTGCCAAGCAATTTTGTTTATCATTACTTAAATTATTAATATCTTTCTTACTTTAATCTATGTTCATGACTAAATTTGTATCTGCGTGTTTTATACCGTTGAATTTGATTCTGCTATGATCACTGAAATTTTATTAGATAGAATATGAGCTTTCACACAGTTGCCATCCAACGTACGAAAGATGCAGGGATTATACACCACCTACCACTTCTCTAATACAACCACGAAATTTTCTCAGACCCCCCCCCCTCCTACACAATAAAATATCTCAACACCCGCCCATTTGGAGGAGTGTAACACACACACGAGGTATATCGGTATGAAATTGCTTTTTAATTTTTGTTAGTTTTTTTTTATATAACAGTTGTCAAGAGCAGTAGCATGTACATGAATTCTTCAGCAATATCTCAAGATATTGGCCTTTATATTTGCCTTAAATTAAAAGTATCTTGTAAATAAACACACAGACGCACACATAGTTTTGAAGTCTTTTTTTTTTTTTTTTTTTCTTCTTGAAATCATATGTTTAAAATGAGTCATTGCAATCATAAAATCTTTGCAGATACACTTCTGAATCATTTCAGCATGCACAAAATTTGTGTAAATATCATTATTTACTGCTTCAGCAACCCACATGTAAAACACTTCTTTGCTCTAGCCTTGTTTAGGGGAATATTTAAACATGAGAGGGAAAAAAACAAAACAAAACAAAAAAACACAAAAACGAAATAAATGCGTGAAGGTTTTGGAGAAAAGATTCGACGGTTATAATCATTCTTAGCAATAAAAAAAATCATCAGTTCTCCGTTTTTTTTTGTTTTTTTTTTTTTAATTTTCTTCATTTTTAATCATCGGCTTGCTCAAATATTTCACCGCAATAATAATTTTCAGCCTTAGAAAAATTTTGTTTTCATCAACACCACTCCGAAATTTTTTCAAGATCCCCCCAAATTTTCGATACTCAATATACTCCCGGATAAATTCTTTCAACGAGCTAAGGGAGTTTGATATTTTTTATTCAAAAGAATAATATTTTCACTAACGAAGTTTTGTTAAAATCGTGCGCGACTGATGGACCAATATTTGCCTTAAATTAAAAGAAGAAATACATAGGTTGTAAAGACAATTACGATATTCAATCCATTTTCGAATATCTTTTTATGACCTAAATTTTTACTCCGAAATGACGCAAAAATCGATTCCTTATTTTATAATTAAAGGAAAAATACGTTCAATTACTTTTAGCTTAGGAAGTTTGACACGCTGCCCCGGTGGCGCAGTGGTCTAAGCGATGGCCTCTGATCATTCGTCCTAACGGAGTTCGGGTTCGAATCCCGGTGAGGCATTGATGTTGTGTTTGTCTTACGGCACTGGCTCTCTCCCTTCCCTGGAACCAGTGATCCTAAATTAGGGACGGGCGACTGCTTATAGCCCATTGAGTTGCTCACGGTGGTCGTTAAACCTCCAATCAAAAAAAATAAAAAAGTTTGAGACTTCTGTCGAAAGTATAATCGATGCATCGAAAAATTCAGTCGGGAGATATAATCATTGCAACAAAGAAATCAGTGATATCGGATATTTGTTTCACAGAAAGTTCATCCAATGCAAGTCTTAATTTCCACTGTAATGCCTTTGTTCGTATTTGTGCTGAGAATGTTACTGCGCTGTAACAAATGTTACTAATAAATTAAATTCTTGTCGTAAATATAATCTTTATCGTCACAAGTGTTGAAACACTAAAAATTCACGTAAAAAAATCCCAAGTGTTACATCGATGCTTTGTGTTACAGGAAAAGACTGAATTAGGATTGAAAGGGTGTTAACAGAAGAATTTTAAGAGACTGAATTTCGCGATAATTTTTGGAAGGCAAAGGAGAGACGAGACTTAGCAGTGACGCACCCAGTATTTCTTTGATTGTGGCAAAAAATATTGAAGATGCTAATAAAAATACCATGGAGAAAACATCTCCCAAAATGTTGAGAAGCGATAAAAAATATCTCCGCCATATTAAAGTGTTTCCATTTGTTTGTAAAATATATATTTAAAGACATTTATAAATAAATATATTTGAAAATAAGCAGCCTAAGAGGGAAGGACCAAGTGGTACCTTCGGTACCTTAAGGAGAGGGCAACCCGTACTGAGAAGGCTACTGAGGTGTTTTTTTTTTTTTTTTTTTTTTTTTTTTATTGGAGGTTTAACGACCACCGTGAGCAACTAAATGGGCTATAAGCAGTCTCCCGTCCCTAATTTAGGGTCACTGGTTCCAGGGAAGGGAAAGAGCCAGTGCCGTAAGACAAGCACAACATCCATGCCTCACCGGGATTCGAACCCTTACCCCTTTTGGAGGAATGATCAGAAGCCATTGCTTAGACCACTGCGCCACCGGAGCTGCCCACTGAGGTTGAGTGCCCGAGTTAAATAAATGAAAACTTTAAAATGTGAGAAGACAAGTACAGAACGACACTCTCGTGGAACAATGTGTGCTAAGCTTTGTACCGCGGTGCGCTCACCTAATGAATGAACAGAACTTGCAGAAATTTAAAAAAAGAAATTGCTTGATTGCTCCAGTTTTTTTTTTTTTTGGTCAAATTTAAAAAATGCGGAAGACTCAAGATTTGGATTCACTTCAGGGTGGAGTCAAGTTCATCGTCCGGATGCGAGCCCAGATCCAGTTCCGACCAGGGATCAGAGATCTATGCCTCTGATCACCCGGGTACCGGGGCAGCTGATGCGTTTTCCTGGGTGAATTTACATAGATCACGCATGTTTTTGTTTTGTTTTTTTAGTTCCGCGAAATCTCGAAGACTAGGCAGATTTCGTGTTAACATTATTTCTTATTCCGGTTAATATTTTTAGTACGTCTTTTGTAAAACAAGTTCGTGCTTTTGTTATAACACTTTGTCCGTCCGTCCGCCTGTGGGTAACATATCTCAGCCACTTTTGCGTTGAAGAGCTTGAAATGTGAGAATGACGATCCTTCAATTCCGGTTTTTCTCGATGCCAACTTCTCCGCTAGAGGGCGTAAATGCAGACGGTATCGAATTCAAAATACATTTTATTCCATACATTCGCTTCTGAATATCCGATTGAAAAAAAAAAAAATTCTTTCGATGTCATTTGCATTGAAGATTGTTTTAGGTACAATCTCTTTTTCAAGTAATGCATAGATTTTCTGCTTGTGGGCGTAAAGGAAAATTGCGTTTCCCCCCCCGAAATCTCTGCTTCTAAAACTCCGATTTGAAAAAAAAAAAATTCTGCGTCTGATACAGCTTCTCATGGAAAATGTTTTGCATATATATATTTTGTAAAAAACAGTTTGGTCACCAGGGGCGTAATTGTTTATTTCTACTTCTGGTGTATTTGCAGCAAAAACTGAGCTTCTGAAAACTCGATTGAAAATATTATTTCGTGAACAGATACCGTTCACATCGCGGAAAACCTTTTCCGAATACTTTATTCTTCAAATAATGCACAGTTTTTCAGCTGGGCAGCGTAGATATCTTATTTTTGTAGTTATCTCTACTTCTAAGAGTCCGAATCGAAAAATTCTTTTTGTTGGAGAGCGTTTCCGGCGCGAAATGTTACTCATATAATTTAAAATTTTGTAATGCCTAAATTTCCCACTAGGGAGCGTAAGATAAAGCGCGTTTTCACCGACATCTAAAAACTCTGGTTTAAAAAATTCTTCCTGCATCAGCTCCTGACGGGAAATGTTTTGCCTAAAAATGCGAATTTTTGGTATATAATGGTTTGGCCAACAGGGGGGCGTAAGTGTTTAGTTCTGCTTCTGATGTACGTATTTGCAGCATAGTTTAAGCTTTTGGAAACTATTGAAAAAATTATTTTGTGGACCATTACCGATCAGATCGGAAAACCTTTTCAGAATCCTTTTTTTTAAATCATGCATAGTTTTCCCGCCAGGGGGTGTAGATGTACATATATCTTATTTTTGTCGATAACGCTGCTTGTAAGAGTCCAATTTGAAAAAAAAAAAAACATTTCTTTGTTGGAAAGTTTTTCCGGTGCAAAATGTTTCTCATAATTTCAAATTTTTCTTAACGTTCAAGTTTACCACTAGAGGGCGTAAATTCACGTTTCTGTTTATACCATATCTGTGGGACTAAACAACCGATTGAAAAAAAAATTTTTGGTCAGATACTGCTAAATATGGAAATACTTTTTGTGTGTTTTCTTTCCAAAATAATTTACAATTTCGTCGTTAGGGGCGACAATGTTTAATCAATTTTTTTCAGTATCTGCTTCTATATTTGCTATTTAAATAATTCTTTCAACACCGGATGCCATTTACCTGGTGGAACACTTCAGGCTTGTATTTCAGAAGTTTTAGAGTGCAAGGTTCTGTCGCTATGGGATATTTGTGTACTTGTGTTTGCGGCTGTACCTCTGATTCTAAAATCCCTGTTGTGATATTTTCTTTTTATACTGTATGCCATTCACTACAATAGAGATGGGGAGCGTTATTCTCTTAAATAATACACAGATTGCTCGCTAGAGAGCGCCAAGTTCAAACGTTACGTGGATGTAGTTATTTTAAAGGATTTTAGCATGAATTCATTTCCCAGCAAGAAATATTCTAGTGGTAAACTCGAAAGAGTATTTACGGCGGTAATCGATTATTAGAGGGTGTAAAACTGTGTTTCTCAAGAAATCGTTCTTTGAATGGAAAATGTTAAAAACCTTAAGTGCCTATATCGTTTCATTAGCGTGTGCTGCAGTCATAAGGCATTCTCATCAGCGCAGCATTCGGGACGGGAGTGATTGTTTTATTGATCAGTAGACCTCAGAGGATGGGCCTTTCAAGCTGTGACATGCACAAGAGGTCAAGCTAAGAAGTCTGGATGGGACAGAACTTGCGGGATGATGCAGTGAAGAACAGGGATTTTAAAGGGTAACAACTTGGAAGACAGCAAGCTGGGAGGAGGTCGAAGTGGATGGCTTCCGTCCGAAACTGGGAAGCATGAGCGAGAAGGAAATGAAATAGAAGAGAAATTAGGTAGTACGTGCAGATGACAAGTGGAAAATGAAGTAAACATAATTAATTCAGCATTCAATATAACTTGAGGGTATGCCCAATACTGAAATTAGATAATAACTAAGAACAAATTCAGTATAGCAAATGGTCTTGAGGCTTTCTTTGAGAAATAATTCTTTCATACAAGCGAACCCTGTTCGCAACTGACTCCCAAAGTACTTTTTACTTAGCATAGCTTTTTTCATGGCGAGCATTTTTGGCCTATTTTCAACTTTGCCATTTTAGAAAATTATTCCGCTAGAAGGCGTATACAGATCTGTATATCATGTTTCCTTCTACATGCATATTTCTGCTTTTACCTGTTCGATTTGAAAATCTTTGTCTTTGGTACTTCTTCCTGCTACGAGAAACTTCTTGTTCGCAATTTGTTTTTCTTTTTATCCACTGGTGGAAGTAAATATCTATTTCTGCGTGTTTTATTAATTGTAGAAATCCGGTTGATTTTTCTTTCCTAATCGGTTCCATTGATTTTGAATAATTTTTTAAAGTTTATTCGCGTCAAAAGGGATTCAAAAGAGGTGCTCATTACAACCGAAAATTCGGTGTCCTCTTTCTTGTTTACGATGCGTTTGACTGGCTTAGGGCGAGGACATCTTACTTCTAGTACTTCAGCGTTCGAATCCCAATGCAAACCACGGATGATTAGTTTGCCCATTGAGGTGCTCACAGTGGACGCACCCCATCCCCCCCCCTCTAAAAAATTGAGGTTGGGCAAAATATATAGAAGAGGCCGAGCACTGGACTGGACTGTACTCTAGTGTAGTGTAAGTTGCTAGGACAGACAAAAAGAAACGTAAGTCGGGTCTCACCCCCACTACAAGGTTGTGTAAACAAAGTTAAGTCAAGTGTAGATAAATTTGCGAACGTACTTACACAAAAGACAAATCTGTGTTCAAAGTAAACAAAGTTGTGGATATACGTATACCCGGTGTGCCTTTCCGAAGAAGAATGATTAAACGGCATTCAATTTTTGCCCCATTTAGTCAGAAAATGAATGAGGGTTGTAACTCTTCTAATTCAGTTATATTTGAAGCGTTGAATTTTATTTGTAACGAGATCTGTCCGTGAGAAAGCAATATCCATTTTGCTTTTAGGTTATGTATTGAGAACACGCTGTAAATAGCAATTCTCTCTCTTTGCTTTACTTTCTCCGACACATAGTTTCCGAAAGTTTTATGTCAAGTTTGACATTTGCTTTCATCACCTGTCTTGGCAACCAAGTTCCGGATGATTCGAGAATTCTTTCCACAATTCATTGCGCTGATGTATTACGACGTCATAAAACGGCACAATACCTAAAAGCGCTTTCTCGAAACGAATACGGTTTCTTTCTCTCCGTGTTTTTCGAGGTTATTACCGATTCCTGCTGCAGATTCGCTTCGATATCGGAATCCATTGTGGCTCAGGTCAGCAGCGCAGTCTTTTCAACCAAAAATCTTTCGCCAAGGGGAGGGGGGATTTTCTCCGGTTGCCTCACCCATTCTACATCCATTCCGTAACGTTCGACCATCGTGCTGTAAAACGAGATTCAGGCGTAAATAACTGAAAACCACTGCCGCGCAAACATTCTCAAATGACCAGGTAGTTTCCGTACTAATGGCACTCATAACGTACTTGACGGACAGCTTCCCGTTTTTTTTTTTCATGACTGTTTGATAATGGGTTTCTTGTCGGCCACACAAAAGACTGTTTGCCGGCGTCTTGGTGTACAGCATCGCTGTTTGTATGCTGGCAAGGCGCGCCAACACGGAGAGAGGGACTACCGGGTTTACTTTCGGGCTTTGTTATTTATTATTTGTCCGCTAGTATCGCATTCCGCGCTGTTATCACAGGAATTAATGCATGTCGCGTGCGGTTTCATAGACATGTGTTTTGAATACCATTCTCTGATGCTACTGGTAGTCCTCATAGCTCTTTCCTGTTTTCCAGACGAAAGACGATATGGAGGGTGTTACTCTATACTTGTTTTTTTTTTTTTACCTTGGCCTATATATTTTCTTTGGACCAGTTAACGCTGAGAAACTACAGTTAGCATATTTAGTTTGTCAGTAAACTTAAACAAATTTCATTCAGTTCATCAATAAGCTTAATGTTATTTCAGACGCATTAGACAGTGCCGTAATCAGGGCCGTAGCTACCGGGGGTGGGCAGGGATGGCGGTTGCTCTCCCAGAATGCTCATTCCTGGGGCGTAAATTCATGCTCTGGGGAATATATAAAAAAAAAAAATAAGAAATGGTAACTAAAAAAAGAAAGTTACACCCTTCAGTATTTTCCTTTTAAAGACTTTTGTTATTCTCATGCCAGTATCCCATGCAGTTAGTTAGGGTCCAGAGTAACATACACTATGAGGCGTGAACATCTCTTATCCATGAATGGAATTTTCCAAAATACTGAATGGAAGCATAGAAAACAATATGCTGATACGACTAATCTGTATGACCTTTCCGAACATGTCGTTGGGATGAACAGTTTTTCTGCTCTGAGAAGAAAGTTCTCCTAGCGTTTGGCCTTGAACGGAATTTTTCCAAGCCCTACCCCTAAAGCCTCTGCCTGTTGTTACGTTCACTATCTGATACTCATTCGTTCTGCGCTGGTTTGTTTTACGTTCTGCGCTGGTTTGTTTTACGTTCTGCATTTCTGTGGAATGTTGTGTTGTTAACGTTCACATAACGTTTACTCATTACTCGCTATTTACAACCTGTGGTTCCTGTGTATTTACCTAGTATTTACATTTTTTATAAAATTATGTCATAAACCTGAAGTGCGATTTTCGAACTATCATAACCCTTTCGTATAACGGCGGTGTGTCAATAAGTGAAAACCATGTATCATTTGAGTGGAACTCGTAGGGGCATAATTTCAAGTCTCGCCTTCCCAGATAAGAAAAATTTGCTACGGTCCTGAACGTAATTAAAAAAACAATGTTCGCAAGGAGGGAGGAGGGGGAGATAATTAGGGGTGTAGCGAACATAAGGTCAAAACCAGATGTGGCTGTGGCGGAAAAAGGAGTACGGTATTTCGCGAAACTCAACTACAGAAGAAGAAACACTCAAAATGGCTACAAAGATTTTGGACTCGAAATTTGTTTTTAGGAAATACTTTAAATCTTGGGGTCCGCGCTGGTGATGCACTGGTCTAAGAGAAAGCAAGTGATTCGGCCTATGTGCATCCGATATCATACATTTCGTCAAACTACCAAATCATTAAATTACGCTTCATAACAAAGCCGTAAACTAGAATCTGAAATTCTTGTTGATCCCAACTGCCATTTCCCCACTTCATAGTCATCCGGGACTTACAGAGGGCAGGGCTGGATTAAGGGCTATAGCATAGGTAAACACCATTACCAAGGGCCCAGCAGGCATGCCGCTACACCGCAAAGATACCCAGCTTATATACACAGTCGAGACACATTATTGTGACCATCTTTTTGACGTCAAGAGCGTGTAGCCAATGAAAGAAGGCACATGTTGTGAGCTGGCTTGGAGGGTATATAAGGTGTGCTGTAGGCATTCTGAAAACATACCGGGCCGTGGATGGCCTAGTAGTCAACGTTCGTGACTGCTACGGAGGAACCTCAGGTTTGATCCCGGGCGGGTGCGAAAGCTCAAACCACTGAATATCCGCCGTGCGTCGGATGGGGACTACCCCCCCCCCCCTCAGTATTACATAAGGGCGTCTTTTTTCCCTATTCTAACTCACTTTCGTGTCTCTTTACTATCGGGAACTCTAGCCCAAATTTCCTAGCTTCCTATTTCTAAGGGTTGTTTAAGACCTCGGGTCAGACACTCCCTTCCTAAAATCCTCTACATATGATCTGGTCTGATCTGAAAACATATAATTCGTTGCTGTCATGGATAAAAGAAGCGATTTATCAGATTTGCAGAAAGGAATGATTATCGGCTTTCAGGCCAACGGTGGCAGTATTTCTGAAACAGCACAGTTTCTGAACTGTTCGCGTGCTGCTGTGGTTAAAGTGTATCATGTTTGAAGAAATGGTAGCATTGCGAATAAGCGACGTGAAAACTGCGGAGCACCACGTGCCATTGATGTGAGAGGTGAACGTCAGCTGCGAAGGTGCGTGAGGACCGATCGACACGCTACAGTGGAACAACTCACTGGCCGAATGAACCAGGAGGCTACCACTAGTATGTCTAGAACGAAAGTTCAACGAACCTTGCTGAGTATAGGGCTCCAATGCAGACGGATGGTCACTGCACCTATGCTAACGAAGGTGCATCGACAGAAAAGACTTACATTTGCACGGCAGTATCGGAATCGTACCTCCGCTGATTGCCAAAGGTAAGCCTTCTCCGATGAGTCACGTTTTCTGTTTCATCGAACGGATTGACGTTGGCGTATAAGATGAGGAACATCGGAGAACAAAACACTCTTCAACCATTGCTGGAAGAACACAAGCTGGTGGGGGCAGCGTTATGGTCTGGGGAATGTTTTCGTGGCATTCCCTGGGTCCACTTATACCTGTGGAAGGAACAATGGACCGAATTATTTATGAATCCATCCTTGCATACCACGTACACCCATACATGCTGATTGTCTTCCATGAGGCGGATGGGGTCTTCCAGCACGACAACGCAACGTGTGACACAGCTGGAAATGTCCGAGAGTGGTTGGAAAAACACGATGAAGGCTTCAAAGTTCTTCCCTGGAGCCGTAATTCCCCTGACTTAAACCCCATTGAGCATCTGTGGGACCACCTCGATCGTGTTGTTCGCTCTATGGGTCCTCCACTGTGCACCCTCCAGCAGCTGTCAGATGTACTGCAGTTAGCATGGCTCCACATACATGTGAACACCTTTTAGCACCTTATTGAGTCACTCCCAACCCGTCTAACTGCTGCACACGGCGGTTACTCTGGATATTAGCTGGTGGTCACAATAATGCGACTCGACCGTGTATAGCATAATTCACGTATTAACAGAAATTTTTGTAATATGTAAAAGAATGGGTAGAACAAGGGAGAACTTTATTTTTAAGAAACAGTACGCAGGACTGTTCGTCATTGTTCATTATCAACAGTGATTGAAGAGTAATGCGATGAAAAAAATGCATAACGATTGTGTTGCTTTACTTTTTAAAAATGGCAGACATAGTTCGGCCATGGCTGAATGTCATGACAAAAAATAACAAATAATTAAATAAAAAGTGAGTGAAATCTGTGGTGGGGGAGGGGAGGGGGGTGGCTGCGTTCTTACTTTTCCTGGGACAGCAGTACCCCTAGGTATGGCACTGCTCCCTGTAACGATTGAAAACCCATGATTTGAACTGTTTGGGTGGCACCTTGGCTTCTGCAGAGCTTTCATACAATTCTGTTACCCCAAACCGGAAATTACGCAAAATGGAGCGCTTTCGGTACTCACAAAGGACATTAACCACCCTTTATTCTGAAACATCAATGTTTAATTATATTCCTTTGTCTGAAGCGAAAAGAGAGAAAAACAAAAGATTAGAAAACGAAATGAAAAAAAAAGTAATATGGAGAGGGGAAGGGAGAAAAAAAAGCACACATGAAAGGTATCCGGCCCATCTTGTTGGGCTTATAAAATTCCTTTTATTTGCTCATGTTTCTGTTGCTGAAGGGGTGCATCACGTCCAGATCATCATTTCTTCATTACAATCGCATTAGCTGTAACCCCCACCTAGGAGGACTATGTAGTATTTGCAGTTTAATTAATCTGATAAACGAAAACTGCCTGTGGCAGAAGACGTTTAACGACCGCCGTACACAATTAAATTCTTTGCTGCATCGTCCTCTTTTTTTTTTTCGTGAGTCTCTGCTCATTGCCCCCCCCCCCCCCCCCTGATTTACGTACTCTCTTTATAGTTTCGCTATTGTTATTTTTTATTACTTAATCTGCTTTGTTTTCCATGGGTATATGAATGACGTAATGCCAAGTCATCTGACATTAGCCTTTTATTTTACCCTTAAAATGATTTTGGGTGTGTCAATGGCACACAGAAACGGGGGGAGAGACTGTTTGAAGGCAATGGCCTGAAATCTATTTACCTTCGCCTTTTAAATCTGTCATTTTAACGAAAAAAACGCATAAAATGTGACCTGCAAGAGTATGTAATTAAATGCAAAAATAAAATGGTCCATAAAATTTTGATATTCGTGTTATAGATATGTGCGTGTGTATGTACAGTAGTGAAAACTCTACTCAGCGCTTTCTCTTTCACTTTCTTTCGTTTGCCTTCCTCTGAAACACTTTAAGAAAATGTTAAAACTCTTACCCGTAATGAATGGCTTCGCTTTAAAACAATGTTAACATTTGCCATATTTAATTATCTCTAAACAATGTTAAACTTTATCGCACGTGTTAATTTCACTTTAAAACAAAGTTATGGACTTCAATGTCTTAGATTTAAAACAAAAGGATAATTCGTTCTGTTTAATAGTTTCTCCTTAAAAAAAACACTGGAATTATCGGATTTAACTGTTTCGCTTTAAAATATTAAGATTTATTTCATTTTAAGTATTTGGCGTTCAAAACTATTTTACAGTGTACTGTTGTTAGTAAGGTGGAAACTAATATTCCTTTTTTTTTTTTTCTTTCACATTCTGTCAGTTTTTCTGTTTACAGAAAACCTTCAGCAATTCCTCTTTTTAATTCCTTTTGCATCTGCCCATCCTGATGATCAAAAATTGTCAACGTTTTACTTTTTGGTTAATCGCGCCTTCTCACATTCTTCTTCTTCTTCAATTACTCGTAATCAGGAGTTCAAGAAAATTAGACTTAGCACGAATTTATGGGTACCCCGAAAACACAGTTCAACGTATAATTGGGAAAGTAGCAAATAGGACACTAACATCCTTGTCTAAGGAGAATCAGAAGCCAAGATTTGTGGGGTCAGTACAATTTATTCCACTTATTGTTCATGCCCTAAAGAATGCCTGCCACAGATACAAGTCGACTTTGGAGTCAAAACCATGAACATCTTATCATCGATCCGTAGCGACCGTGATCCTGTGCCAAGCCTCGACAAATTGGGTGTTTACAGTATTCCGTTGAGATCAAACGACCCAGGAACTAACTATTCTCTCTATATATAGGATCAACTTCTAGGGAGGTTCATACTAGACTTGTTGAACATAAATACAATGTTCGGAACGGATCACAAACGACTGCCTTGGCAAGAGCAGTTAACAGTGGTAAGTTTTTTCCAGATTGGGACAATTTGTCAATTCTGGCATCTCCGTTATGTAAATCAAATTTGTTATTTACTGAAAGTTTATTTATACTCTTGTTGCAATGATGATTTACCTAATTACATTCCGGGAGTTTGGAAGAACCTTATTTTGAACAAACAGTGCCCCCTCCCACAAGACGTTGACTCTCGTGCACAGGTTTTTTGATTGACTACGTCACATATGTGTTTTAGTTCTCAAGTTTTAAAGTTGTAATCTGGCATTGTTCTTGATATAACCATATGTAATCTCAGAGTTCGATTTATTCAAATCTGAAGATGTGTCTATAGTAGACCCGAAAGTACTAATGTATTACAACCTTTTGATTAAAGTTTTATAGTCAGCATCATCGACTTTTATAATATCGTGTAAAAACGGCAAGCGTTGTTTATATATATATATTTTTTGGTTTGGCCATGTTGAAAGAATGAGGGATGAGATGCTTACTAAGAGAATATATTCAGCCGAAGTGGCAGGAAAGAAGGGTAGAGGAAAGCCAAGGAAATCATGGAAGGACCAGATTCAGGAATGTCTGCATGAGAAAAAGATTATGAGTATGAAGTACAAAAGGTCTTATGTGAGGCATGTGACGGATATCAATGAAGCTCGAGCTGTGTGCCGAGATCGCTGTAAATGGAGACATCTGATACAGCAACAGTGAGTTCTTTCCGTAAGAAGCTAACCTCTGAATATCAGAGAACAAATTAGTGGTGTGTGTGTGTGTGTGTGTGTGTGTCCTATTCCATTTCCACTTTTAACTTTTTTTTTCTTGTAGGAATTGTAGCATCTCAATGTCTCTAATTTGCATCTCAATATCTCTAATTTAACC
Source organism: Macrothele yani (assembly GCA_039090855.1). NCBI lineage: Eukaryota > Metazoa > Arthropoda > Arachnida > Araneae > Macrothelidae > Macrothele > Macrothele yani. Next base: position 18,353,382 of record CM077006.1, on the reverse strand, counting down.
TTCCTTTTGAGTTTGTGTTCTCAGACAAATTTGGTTATTCTTTGTTAAACATTTTCTTACTGAATAAAAAAGTATTTCTCGCTACGAGTTTTCCAGAGTTACATCCAGGCAGTGGGTCAAAGTTCAGTTAAAGGTAAATAAGTTCAATGAATACACTGGGTCAAAGTTCAGTTAAAGATAAGTTCAATGAATACAGTGGGTCAAAGTTCAATGAAAGATAAATAAGATGAATACTTAAAACATGCAGGAAATTTTTAACAAGATAAAAATTTCAATAGAAAAATATGTGAATGTTTCATCGCTTTGGTTTTTTCATATGTCAAGAAATAAAGTATTTTTTAGCCAATCTATGAAAATTCAATTTCTTTCTGCCTCTATTCCTGGTCTTCCCAGCAGTTCTAGCTTTTGTTTTCTTTAAGAATTACTGAAATTGATTGCTAACAAAAAATATAAATATGTATATATATAAATTACTCGTCATTTTACGTTTTTATAGTAGCAAACAATAAAGACTGTTTTTCTCTCCAACCTTGTCGAGGCTAACATCACAGACAGTGATTCCCTCAAACCTTGTGAAGTATTCAACTGGCTAGTAACGCACAGGCATATGGTAAGGGATCGTAGTAGGATTGGAAATTAATATAAGATGGCTACTGTGTAATTTAGCATTTTTGTACGTGAGGAAACTGACAAATGTCATTTATCGTTTTTACGCTCATAATGCTGCTTAAGACATTTATAATAATTTAAAATGAATAAAAAAATTGAGAAACTAAAATGTTCGGTAAAGCTAAAAAAAAAAAAAAAATTATTGTTACTTGAAAAATGTCATGGCAGCATAAGTCGAATGGAAAAAGAACTTTAAAAATCACAGAATTTTTCTTAACAAATCGCTATACACCGCCTAAGTGGGAAATAATATACTGGAAAATCGGATAGTGCGTACTATATTTCTTACAGCCTGCCATGCTGCTTCTAATACGAGACCAAAGTTCGTTTATGGTGACTGGCGGAGGCGCTTGATTGGCCAGTCGCTTAGTTACCATGTCCCAGACATGTTCGATCGGGGATATATCCGGGGAACGTGCAGGCCAGGGAAGAAGCGGATCTGCCTTAGCATGAAAAAGACGTCTTGGACATTTCGTGCCACATGTGGCGAGCATTGTTCTGCTAGAATATAGCGTCAGGACAACTCTAAGAGAAGGGTATCACCTCTACCTCTAAAACATCCCTCATGTAACGCTAGCTGTTGAGAGTTATACCTCAATTCGTATCAGGCGAAATCTGGAATGAAACCCAATGGCTCTCCAAATCACGACCCTTGGCGGTTAGGCCGGTATGACACTGCAAAACGCACGCTGCAAAATGCCGTTCTTCACGATGTTTTCGAACACGTATGCGACCATCATGGTGCATCAAGTTCAATCGTGACTCGTCAGAAAACACGACCTGTTGTCATTCAGCATGCCAGTGTTTGCGTTCGAGATCCCATTGCAGCCTGAGGCGCCTGCAGTTGAGAGTCAAAGGATCGATTGCGCAGCAATAGGCAACTAGCGACCAGTCCTCTGTTAAGCAGACGACGTCAAACTGTGATGGAGGACAAAGCCTGACCTATGACACTGCTCCACTGCTGCGCTGACACCGTGGATGTCTGTGTGCGATCGGTCACTGCCATGCAGTAGTGGCGTCTGTCATCCCGTGCAGTCGTGCGATTTTGCGGTCATTTTCGCGAATTTGTGTGCGTCCGAGCCTCATAGAGATGTGTTCGGGCTCAATTTTTGGTGTCCGAGCCTACACGACCAGAAACTTATATTGCAAGATAGGGCCCGAACAAGCCCGAAAACCGGCTTACCTGTTCAATCAGGTAAGCCGTTTGAGAAATACCCAACGTATTTCTCAAACGGAGAGTGGTCAGAAGGGACCTCTATCTGTTTTTACAGTGTAACTGTACGGTTTTCTTTGACCGTTCGTTTCCGCCTGAAGTTCTTCGGGCGGCCGGGCATCCAAAATGATCGGGAGGTGCTGCAACTGTATGTTACTCAAACAATGCTAATCTTATCACGCCATAATGCGCTGCAATATGTACGTTGCTAAATAGAATTAGCAAGGAGTGGAGATAAGGGACTAATTATCGTCGGCATGCTATCAACCATCTAATATCTATAGTTCTTATTGAAAAAGCTTTTTCTTTTCTGCAGAAACACACTAATGCGCGGTCTATTGCATTTTCTACCCAAGGCCGAAATAAATAGCTATCTAGAATGCCCGCTACCTAACCAGAACCAGTTGCCGAAGAATTACCTTTACCAATTATAGAGTGTCTCATTTTCTAAATCATATTAAATTACATTTATATATATATATATATACACATAAATTTTCTCCCTCTCTAAGAGCCCGAGCCTGCAGTAAATATTCGAGCCCGATTCGGGCCCGGGCTCTGCTTCAAGCTTTCGGGCTCGGGCTTAGCCCGTCTCAGCTCTTCTGTCCACTGACGCTACGCTCGCATCACTCTACTGGTGTTTCGTCCCATACGAGTGGTTATTTCGCGGTAGGAAAATTCAGCTTCTCTTATCCTAAGAATCCTTCCTCACTCAAAGTCCGCCAGGTGTTCATAATGCGTCGTCCTTCTTCGGCGACGGGGCATAGTGAGATACAAGAAATACCCTTTCGACTCAATGTCGGCTCTTCACTGATTGCAACATCTCGTTTGAGCCAGCTCTTTATACCCAAGAATCCTTCTTCTCTCAAAGTCCGTCAGGTGTTCATAATGCGACCTTCTCCGGCGACGGGGCATAGTGAGACACAAAAAACACCCTTTCGACTCAATGTCGGCTCTTCACTGATTGCAACATCTCGTTTGAGTCCTTCTTCGGCGACGGGGCATAGTGAGACACAAGAAACACCCTTTCGACTCAATGTCGGATCTTCACTGATTGCAACATTCAGTTTACGCCAACTCAAGGCCGGGACAGTTCAGAGGGCGGTGCTCCGAAACCGCATGGGCATTTTTCACTGACATTTTAATCATTTGCATGTGCCAATCTGTTTAACATAACTTGTAAGCTTCAAATTAATACCAGCAGTCCTTGATGGTGTTGCAATTTTCACAGCAGTGTAAAAAAAAAAGTTTATTAAATAGCTTCGAATGCAAAAAGAATTTCTCTATTGTAGATATTTTGGTAAAAATAAGAAATAGGTATAGCGGGAAAACAGTACATCGCACAAAAGTTCAAGGCTCGGTCAAAAAAAGTATTGCACCAACCGGTCATGGAAATTTCTGTAAAATTTGCATTAAACAAAATGGAGATGGCAAGCCATCCTTTATTGATGTACAGGTTTTATTAAAAATGTATCACCTTTCGGATTCTATACATTTTGCCCAACATTTTTATTAGCCCACAAAGCACGTTGGTAAAATGCTGGTTCCCTTTCTTAAAATCAGTGCTTGACCTCCTTGAACAAGTGTTCATTCGAATCAAATGTTTTTTCTACGTAAAAAAATCACCTTTAATCTACCAAGAAGAAATAAAAACAGAGCGCGTTAGGTCAGGACTCTACGGAGGGAGAGACATTCAAGTCCAGCAGGATCATGCAATTGTCTGTAGAGTCGAAAGCGACGCGGGGGAGAAGGGTGTGCTACATTTTTCTGATGAAACTTAATTTTATAAGTCCTTTTAGGTAAGACTTCTCGGTTTTATTGGCTATCTGAAGTTTTCCTATGGCTTTGAAACATCTTCCGCATTTTTTTTTTTAAGTGTGTCAAGGAAGGTAACACCATCATTGCCCCAAAATACCATGATCATGATTTTGTTCTTTGACTGAGAAAGGCAAGATTTTTCCTAACTGCGGATGTTTTGTGTGTCCTTTGCACTGACTGGCGTGTTTAGAGCAACGGCCACAATGATAAACCCAAATCTCTTCACATATTTGACTCCATTTAAAAACCTGGGATTGTGGGCCAGAGAAATTCACCGTAAGATCGGGGCAGATTTCTTTTCTTGATTGCTTTCATCTCTCGTGTAAAAAATTTTAGCTTTCGCCTTGAGCAAATTTTTCGATATGCAAGGGTTGAAAGGAACCGTCCTCTAGACATTAAAAATGTTCCCATTATCTGATTCGCTGTTATTGTTCTGTCAGTTAAAATCATTTGCTCAACTAGCGTCGCATTTTTGCCTGCTGTAAGTGTTGCTAACCTACTCAACCTAATCTTGACACTAATAAAAAAAAATCGTTTTTGAAGCGCTGAATCGATCTCTGGACATTGCCTTCTGTCATTAGTTTCGTCATCATAAATAGTTTTCAGTTTTTCGTGAATTACAGTCGATGAAGTTTCATCGGTCTTGAAAAAAAACTCGATGAGATGGACCGTTGTGTGATTCTGGTGTTTGCTTCAGGTTCCATAACTTTCGACCCACAACGCAGGTTTTACTTTTGTATATTTATAAAAAATATATTAATAGAGAATATATAGAATGAAAATCACGTTGTTCCTAACGTTATATATACGTTTTTTATGACCAATTGTCCTCATTACATGAACAAGATTCTTAATGCTGTCGAGACACGAATAATAATGGAAATAATTACACTTTAAAAGACGATACTTTTATTTACAAATTAAAACCAGCTAAAAAAACAAGTAGCTAGATCTTTTTTTTTTTTTTTTTTTTAAGGTTTAACGACCACCGTGAGCAACTCAACGGGCTATAAGCAGTCGCCCGGTCCCTAATTTAGGGTCACTGGTTCCAGAGAAGGGAGAGAGCCATTGCCGTAAGACAAGCACAACATCCATGCCTCACCGGGATTCGAACCCGGACCCCGTTCGGACGAATGATCAGCGGCCATCGCTTAGACCACTGCGCCACCGGGGCGGCCTAGATCTTTCAGACCCACTATGGGCCCTTTTTCACGTATAGTAGGTCTAAATGGTACCACTCTGGCCTTATTGGCCAAAACAGTTCGAATCGTGATTCTTCCCATAAAACCTTTCGGATGCAAAAATAATTTCTTCAAATCTGGCTTATGGATGCAAAGATATCGTGTTTGTATAAGGATGATACTATTGTACAACGCGCAACATCTGTTCAGTAGAGGTTCAGCGATCACTACAGCGACTTTCACCATCATCCCTGGCCACCCCATTGAGAATGAATGGAAAATTTTAGAAAAACTTTCAACTTTGTGGTTCTTTCAACTTTCTGGACATCTTAGAAAAACTTTCAACTTTGTGGTTCTTTCAACTTTCTGGACATCTTAGAAAAACTTTCAACTTCCTGGTTCCATAACGTTTGACCCACAACACGGTCGCAAAGTATGGAACCCAGTATCGTACCGGAAAAACTCGATGCCCCCACCTCAAAAAAATGTTTTCGATGCCCTTTTGCGAAAATCCATTAGCAACTCAATATTTTAACTTCCATATCATTAGCTAGGCTTCATGGGTGTTTAAATAAATCAAATTCTTTGGAACCTACGAGTATTTTTCGTAAAATCAAAATTATTTCACTTTATTGTGTGAAACACAAATGTGTGCTTTATAATTAAAAGGATTGCCCTGGTTACCGATAAAAATTACTACATAATACTTAAGTCAAAGTTAAACCATATCATGAAAAATTTATTATTTTAAAGAACTAAGGACTGCTTTTTGAAATGCCTCACGATTGCACACATAAAACATGCAGCTGCCATGTGGCAGTGTCTGCCTTTTCCGATTTATACGAAATGTCACAACATAAGTACGCAATTAACTAAGTAACGATTAAGAACTGTAGCACAAAAAACATTAAACTATTTAAATTATTTTCTCGGAAATAGAAAAAACATTAACATAATGCCGCAATGTTTTACATAGTAAAAACTCTTTTGACTGTTAAAAAAGAAAATGGCAGGTTACTGTGTTTTTGCTCCCGCGGAGAGAACCCCCTTTTAGTTCATTATACTGGGAAAGATGCATAGTTATGTGCAAACAACTGTAATACATAAACCTTATCCTCTTTAGTAAAAAAATTCTGCTCACTGAACTGATATTTTTTTCACATTAATATATTTTTTTCACATTTAACATTTTTTTTTTCACGTCTTGTTAACATACCAGCAAAGAAACTATTGCAAAGGCTGTGAATTTGAGGCCCCTTGTAACAGCAAAGGCCAAGGATCCTCAAGTTCTTCTGAATAGCTGTTTCCAGTTTTTATGAACTAAAGCAACGAAAATGGTTTCTAAAGAGTTTACGTATTTACTGAGAAAGAATGCTTTTCATCTTAATACTTCATTAAAATCTTCCTTAATTCTTGGCTATTTCTTTAACCAGTCGCATACGAAGTTTGCGCAAAAAAAAATTTGTAAAATCTTTTTACTCAGGCTACAGGTTCTTTTAACCATGAGGCTCCCCCGCACTGCGGGGTTTGCGGGAGGCTAAGTACGCCCCTGATGGAACCCGAAATAACCGTCTTTGGAAAACAAGAGTTCTTGGCTTCCAAAGAAATGTTAAAAAAATGCAGCACAAAATTAGCTGTCTTTCGCATATAAAATGAAACTACGTGAGTGTTTAATTTTAATACGAGCAGTTTAAAGTACTCATTGAGAAGTAAAAGCAAGCAAACGCAACGTAATAATAATTTAGAGAGGGAAAGAAAAAGATCTGAAGTTCTTATCGATTTATGCAAATGAATGGAAAGTGAGCAATCATTCGACTTACGCGAGAGAAAGTCAACGTCCTGATTTGAAAATGAGATGGTCTCTTAAAGGTTGCACAAAATCTCATAATAAAGCATTATCACCGGGGATTTAAAACGGGAAAAGCTTATGATGTGGCAGTAAACTGCTACAGGCGACGCATAAAAAAACAAAAAAAAAACAAGAGCATTTCGGAGAGTCAAGATTTAAGAACCAAAGTGAAAAGACTTGGGAGATCGCCTTAGCTCTAATTAGGACATCACGATTTCGTGCAAGATTTGCTTTGTTTGCCTGCATTGTAACCTATACTCCGCCCAAACAATGAAAATAAAATAAAGGAAGTAAGAAAAAGGAGAATAATACTTCGAAATAAAAAAAGAAGTTTCACGCGAGCTGACATGCCTTGTAGTACCTGTCCGTCAAAAGCAACTAGGAGAGTTGATGTTTTTCTTCCCACATGACTGGATATATCATGCTGATTTCTGTTAGTAGCACGCTGATCTATTTTGACGAGATGATGGAGAAAAGGTTTCAATTAAGGCATCTTGCTGTTCCCACTTGGCACAGCATGTCGTCCGTGTAGGGGGTGTTGTTTGGTTGAATGACGATGCTTCGTTGTGATTGCCATTTAGTAAAATGATCACGTCTTTAGAAGCGCAACTCTTGGGGAGCTTTGGTAAATGGCCACTTCCCGCAGTGTTAAAAATCATCTTTGTTTGACCTTTAAGACTTCTCTTTTATGTAAGCTCTTCTTTGTAATATCCGTTTTGTGTGTGCGTGCGCTGAGAAAGGTCAGACGTACAACATATGTACATTCTCTGATTTTACATGTGTCTGAAGTCAGGACAGTGGTAATATGTTGTTTCAATTCACTTTGTTTTTTTCAAATTATTCTTGTAGAAAGTTCTAGTTAATTTCTGTCAGGAAAAGATCAGAGATACAGCCGCTGTCTAAAAAAAAAAAAAAAAAAAAAAAGAAATTGGGGGTGTTCTACTATTTCCGAGGATCACTAGAATTTTAACCGAAAAATTTTGATCACGAGTATCTACGAGAAATACGCACATACCCACACAAAAAATATTTCATTTTCCCTATTCTAGTTCACGAGTAAATGAAAAATAAGAATAAAAATTCTTGCCACCTAGCGAGAAAATTTCTAAATATTTAAAAAAAGAGAAAATGCGTAATAAAGTCTTGAAAATTGTCTCCTGCAACTCACGGGGAAAACAAAAAACGTTCTGGAGACAGAAATACGTATTGAACGTGAAAAATTCAAATTAACATTTATACCAACTAGTAGGTAAAGTAGGACAAGCCGCCAACGGCAACCGATAACACGGGTACAGTTGCCAAATTTGTAGCCGAAGCTATTGCAAAATCGGAAGTCGTCAAAACCTGACCATGTACGACGTCCAACTGCATGCCAAAAATCACGGTGATCGGATGCATCATGTTTCAGCTATGCCCGAACAACTAATTGTCCCGAGTCTCGTACGGAGAGCGGAATTTTTCAATTATTATTAAAATGGGTCAGTTTTTTAATGGTCATTATTTTTATACGACAAGACCAATCACCATGATACTAACCCCATGATACTAACCCCATGTCACTCATCATGTCCTTCCTTTTCTCTGTAGCAAGTGTCACCGCGATCGGCTGAAGATCTTTGGAGGAGATAGGTAACAAGCGACCTCTTCTCAAAACCCGGAAAAAAAAAAGTTTTAAAAATGCAAGTTTTTGGACAATTATTCCTCAATGACACGGAATTTCGGGAATTGGAAGGCGTCAAAACATTACTATGGAGAATATCTAATCGCATGCAAAAAAAAAATCACTGTGATTGGATGTGGAATATCGTACCTATGCCCGAACAACTAATTGTCTCGAGTTTCGTAAAGAGAGCCCCGCTCGACCTTCGGCCTTGCTTCGCTCAATAATTCAACACTTGTAAAAACAGAAAAAATATATATATTGAATATTTCGGGAACACTGCTATCTCTACAGGATTATTAGCACTGCAATCAGAACAGCCTGAACTGCCCAGTTTACTGTTTAACGTGTAACATCATGCACATACAGGTCACTGAATTGGGAACTTTTATTCAATACAGGGGTGCACCTGCTTTAGACTGCATTTACAGCACGTATGCTGTTTGGCATAGATTCCACAAGGTGTGGTAGTGAATCTACGACTTCAACCATACCAGGCGTTCACCAGACTGACCTTTAACTGGCTCATATTGGATAGGTGCGAATGAAATGTCCGGCGCGAATGAGCAGTGGAGACAGACCCCCACCACAGCGGAATGGAACCACCCACAGGTGTTGCGGGTATTACGTCACAGGGTTACTATAAATAGCTAGCACGTGTTTGATGAAAAAGGTTCAGGCGTCGTTTGTTCGGACGTAACGTGCCTTGCAAAGGAAACATACAGACGCCGGATTTGAGAGTAATCTTCCTGTATGAATTTAAACTGGGCCATTCTGCAGGAACTGCCGCTCGAAACGTTAACAAAGCGTTTGGAGAGAATACAGCCAACGAACGAACCATTCGGCGATGGTTTGTGAAGTTTCGAAGCGGAAATGCGGACCTGCAATACGAAGCACGTGATCACCGACTTGGTCTGTTACGTGTGGTTGAAGCTGACCCCCAGAAAAACGTGTCGTGAGATAGCGGTAGAGGTACGTGTCCAATTCTCTGCTCATAATTCGCTGATACAAGGTCGGAAGCAGGCTACGTTGAATGCTTTGGTCAAATTGTTGCTTACACGAAGTCCTCTTTCACCGCACAAGCCTTCTCAGATGATGATATCGTTCCTGACAGATTGTCGTCGCAAAAAACCTTTTGAAAATACCTCTTGCTTAAAATAATGTATATTTTCCGCCAGGGGGCGTAGATGTATTTCATATTTTTATCGATATGTCTGCTTCTAAGAGTCCTATCTGAAAAAGTATTGCTTTGTCGGAGAACGTTTTCGGTGAGAAATGTTTCTCACATAATTTCGAATTTTTCTAAAAGCACAAGTGTGGGGCGTAAGTTCACGTTTCCGTTTACACCAATATCTGTGGGACAAAAAACCCGATTGAGAAAATTCTTGTTCTGTCAGATATGCTGCTAACTATAAAAACATTTTGTGTGTTTCGTTCTCCAAATGGTTGTGGTGTGCTGGATGTGGTCCCCCTGTGGCGTATCCCCCCGACTGGTGGAGCAGTTGCTCTCTAATCCCCGAGTCTAAATTCTTCAGTTTGTTTTTCCCGTTGAGTTTACTTATTCTAATTTCCTAGCTTCCAATTCCTAAGGACAGTTTTAGACCTGGGATCAGACACGCCGTTCCTTAAAGCTACTTCAACCAATGCAAAGCAATCCTTACCTGAATAATGCACAATTTCGCCGCTAGGGGCGCGAATGTTTAATTTGTTTTTCTCAATATCTCAGCTTCTTAAATGTGCGATTAAAAAAAAAAAATCTTTTAAAACTGGATGCCATTTGCCTTGCGGAACACTTAAGATTTGTATTTGAGTCGTTTTGTAATTCACAGTTCTTATCGCTAGGTGGTGTTCGTGTACTTCTGTTTGCAGCTGCATCTCCGCTACTGGAAACGTTATTGAGAAATGCCTTTTTTTTTTACTGTATGCCGTTCGCTGCAAGAAAGATAGGGAGCATTATCCCTTTTAAATAATGCACAGCTTTCCCGTTATAGGGGACGTAAAAGTTAGCCTTTTTCTCGCTATCTCTGCTACCAGGAGAGGTATTTGAAAAGTTTTTTTCGTGACATAGCTTTCGCCATGAATACTTTTCAACTTCTTCATTATACAAAATTCTTCCGCTAGAAGGCGTAGAGTCCTAACACGTTTTCTTCTATATTTCTTCTTTTAACTGTTCGATTTTGAAAACCTCTATCTCTGTCACCTCCTTCGCCCATGAGAAACATTTTGTTCACCATTTGTTAATTTACGTAACATACTCTTCCGCCACTGGTGGAAGTAAGTAGCTGTTTCTATTTCTGGATATATCATTGATTGTGGAAATCCTGTTGATTTTTTTTTTAATTAACCGGTTCCATTGACTTTGAGTAACTTTGATAAATTTTATCGGAGTGGGAAAGGATTCAAAAGACGTGCTCATTACAATCGAAATTTCGGTGTCATGTTTCTTGTTATCTCTTCTTGCTCGTGTTAGAGTACAGTGAGAATGCTATTTAACGAGTGAGAGACGGAAAGAGAGAAAGACTGCAGAGAGAAGGAGTGATAGAAAGTGAGAGCGTGGAAGAAATAAAGGGAAGATGAGAAAAGAAAAGAGGGAGGGAAAGGCAAATAGAGAGATAGAGAGATAAATACAAAGAGGGAGGACGAGAGAGAGAGAGAGAGGGGGGGAGAAAGATGGATTAAGTAGTGAGAAAGGGAGGGAAAAAAGAACAGGCAGGGAGATGCTCAAAGAAACGGTGAGAGACTGAGAAAGAAGGTGTGAAAATGAGAGAAAGTGGAATAGAATGGAGACCGGGATTCTGACGGGGAACAAAGGCACAGTGAGTGAGAGAGAGAAATAAAATTCACTATGTTCTGAAACGTGAAGAAAAACCCTTTCGGCAGGTGGTGTAATTTGAATTCTCGCTCTGGAGCTAGTTGTTCTTCCAACTGAACTACACCGATGAAACTTATCCCCGCAACTTTGCCGTCTTGACATATTCACCCCCTCCGAGGCAGGTAGGTCGTACATATCCCCACTTTAGAAAGGGCTGAGACAGAATCGTAGTTTTCCTGATCAGCCGGCAAACCGTGCTTGAAGCAGCTCGCTGTAGAAGGAATTCTCATTTTAGTTCCAGACGATGTATAGAAGAAAGATCACACATTCTTTTTTAACCTTACGGCCAGGAGATTCATTTTTAAGTTCGAACGCCAATGTGAAGAATAGCCCTTTATGTCCGTTGTTGAATTCGCTCCTCTTTGCTCCGGAGCCAATTGTTCTCCCAACTGAACTATACGGACGATGCTTGTCACTGCAATTTTGCCAACTTGAGATGTGTGGAAGTACGGAATACAGAAAATTACACTGCTGGGAATAGAAAATGCCATACTAGAAAGTATTTGTCGCCGTTCCGGTGATGCAGTGGTCTAAGCGCTGGCTTATGACCATTCTTCCGAGATGTGTCCGGGTTCGAATCGCAGTGAGGCATGTATGTTGTGTTTGGCTTATGGCACTGGCTCTCTCCCTTCCCTGGAACCAGTGGCCCTAAATTAGAGACGGGCGGCTGTTTATAGCCCACTGAGTTGCTCACGGTGGTCGTTAAACACCCCAATCAAAAAAAAAAAAAAAAAATTAGGAGCATGCTGGAGAAACATACAAGAGACTGGATCAAGGCAGAAAGTGGTGAACGAGACATGGGGAGATCTTCATTCGGCAGCGAAATGATAATAATTGATGGTAATGTTGCTGTTGCATATTGCTGCTCATGTCATGTTATATATTACTGTTCTATAAGCTCTTAAAAGTAAACCCAGAAGAAACCTCACAGCGGAGCACAGAAACTTGGCGAGTGTTGAATACTCTGTATTTACGCCTTTAAAGGATTAAACTTTTGGCCAATATTGGTCTTTTATACCCATACTGTGTAAGTGTCGACAATTTAGTTGCGTAAACGATTGCGGTTGCGAATCTATCAGATGATAGGTGAGGAATATAAAAAGGCAAAACAGTTCGTCATCTGGGTGTTTGGACCACTGCATGGAAGTGATCTCAGTGTCGAAGGCACGTGTCAGGATTGATAATACGTGGATAACGTCATCAGGTATCTTACTATCACACGGACACCTTCACTAAACGCTCCATCATATGGCTACGTATGGAAGAATTGGTCCGTGCATTGCATCGGAAAACTATCGGGATGCAACAACTTCGGCCGAATGGGCAAATATGTCTTTGGAGAAAGGTAACTTTCGTCACCGTAGTTTGACTGGTGCACGCTGCCGGACGCCCGAATGGCCGCGTTCGACGTTAAGCTGTAGTAGCCTCGAAATCCACAGCTGACGACATTCGGCGAGGTGTACAGGCAGCTATTTACATCCGTGTATCGACGCGGACAGTAAAACGAAAACTGGCTGAGACAGATTTGCGCTCATGGCAGCCATTGAGACGACCGCCAACTTATTGCAGCGCATAGTCGTGCAACACTGCAGCAGTACGAATGGAAACATGTCGTATTCAGCGACTAGTCTCACTTCTGTCTCATCACCGATTGAGAGTCTGGATACGAAGTGGTCACCGGGATGATTTTGCTGTCATCCGTGAGCCTCATAGGCTCCTCAGGCTATTGTTATGGTTTGGGGCGCTATCAGTTTCAACAGTCGATCACCACTAGTACTCATAGTGTGAACAATAACAGCACGGCAATACGTCGATGAGGCGCTACTTCCCGCTTTGTTGCGTTATCTCCGTGATATCCCTGATGCCCAATTTCAACAAGATAAGGCCCGACCGCACACTGCCAACAGCAGCAGACAGTGGCCACAAGGTGTCCAGGTGCTGCCCTGGTCATTGTAATCCCCAGAGCAGGGACAAAACAAGAGCTATAAGACATACATGTCACCCACGGCTCGTTCGGGATTTGGCACTGAGCCCAGCTGGGAGGATTATCTAGAAACTCGCGCCTCAAGATGGCAACTGGGATTTCACAGTACATCTGTCCCCCTTATTTCCTTAGTTTAGAAGTTCCATTCTCGCTTCTTATCTGTTGAAAATTTTTTTCTTAGCATTTTTTTTTTTTTTACTTTAAAATGCCGAGAGCACCTGTAAGGATCAAATTTTGTGCGCCACATGCCTTTAGTTCCATATGGCAATCCAGACTTTAAAATTTGCTTCAGGGATAACCTCGCCCTCCTCAAAAGATGAATTATACGCGATAAGAGATCTAAAACAAAAGCACAATGGACGATTGTGTAACACTTCGTTGACGTACATCACTCATCGTCAGCAAGAGATATGTGATGCAATTACAGGCACGTGGCAGTTACACGACACAAGCGGAAAGATGGGGGGGGTACGGATTAGGTGAAAATCCGTCAAGCGCGAAGTGAGTGTGTGCACTCAACCTTGAATTGTGAAGACCCAATGAACCTCGTTCTCCGTGTGCGGTATCCAACACTAAATAACGGTTGCGTTTTTAATGAGAGCAGAGAGAGATTTCTACGTTCCGCTACACTTAGCAGTTTACCTTTGGCAGTAAAGCAACCATGACCATTAGCGTTAAGGCCGTTAAGGGTTATTGCAATTTTTCTCAACGTTCGCCATATGACGTGACTGATGTTTAGCAGGAGATCCCGCAAAACAATTACGCTCCGGATACGGTGGCGGGAGAAAAGAGAGAGAATGGAGGAAAAAAAAAAAACAGAGTAGGAGAGAAAAAAGAAAGAGAGAGAGAGAGAGAGGTACTATGAGTAAATATCCGCATAAGAGTGGCTACATATCCTCCCTTGTTAGAGTATGTTGCATCTTAAAGAGCAATAACTGAAATTTAGTTATTGCTGTTTAATTTCGTTTTGCTCTTCAATAAAAATTGATGCCTTCAGAATGTACAGTAGTATTTCGGAGAGAAAACAAAGATATGGCAACAAAATTTATCCGGATAAAGATATTTATTGAGAAATTCGTATTTCCCTCGACCAGAAACTTCTAGGCCGTAATTGTTACGTGAGTTAGTCCACAGGGCGGTATCGTGAACTAATACATACAGGGCAATTCAAAATTATTCTTCCGATTTCAAATGACTGTATTTTTATGTGTTTCTAAATCATCATGATCATTGTCAACCATTATCAATCCACTGCTGGACAAAGGTCTCCCCAAGTTTCCTCCACAACGGTCTGCCTTGTGCCAGTCTCCTCCATGTCACTCCCGCATACTTTCGAATTTCATCCACCCATCTTCCATGTGGTCTTCCCCTGTCCCTTGGAATCCAATCTAAAATTTCGGCTGTCCATCGATGGTCTGTCCTTCTGGCAGTATGTCCACCCCATTGCCATTTCAGGGATTTAACTCTGATCATGATGTCTTCCACTCTTGTCATTTTTCAGATCCACGAGTTCGTCTTCTTATCTCTCCTTATTACACCAAGCATGCACCTCTTCATGCTTGTTTGAGTTGTCTGCAGCCCCTTCTAAATATACAGTGATTAAATGTACGTAGGATAAAGAAACAAGTTAGTAAAATCATGCAATGCATTGATTATGATACGCTTTCCAACATGCCAGAAATAATTACTCAAGTTATGAGGATAATGGCTGTAGAATAAATCTCGCTTCTATGCCCTGACCTATGACTCCATTTCGACGTTATTCAACAGAACCGGTTCAGTATACCTCCGAAATAACATGATAAAGTATTATCGCAATCGAAACATTTTTACGTAAGTTATAACGCATAAGAGCGATGGAATGGGTCCCGCTCCTATGTCCTGACCTTTGATCCAATTTTGCCCATTTTCAATAGGATTCGTCCCCAGTGGTCCCCTACCACATACTAAAATTTCACCGAAATCGAACCATTTTTACGCAAGTTATGACGCATAAGGGCAGTGGAATGGATCCCGCTCCTATGTCCTGACCTTTGATCCCATTTTGCCCATTTTCAATAGGATTCGTGCCCAGTGGTTCCCTACCACATACTAAAATTTCACCGAAATCGAACCATTTTTACGCAAGTTATGACTCATAAGGGCAGTGGAATGGATCCCGCTCCTATGCCCTGACCTTTGATCCCATATAGCCCATTTTCAATAGGATTCGTCCCCAGTGGTCCCCTACCACATACTAAAATTTCACCGAAATCGAACCATTTTTACGCGAGTTATAGTGCAGACGGACGGACGGACAAAGCTGGAGCATATACGCTTCTTCAACCTACCGATGGAAAGCGTAAAAAAAAAAAAAACTGTCCAAATTTTGTTTTCATACCTTATAAATGTTCTATGGGATTTCTATAGGTCACGCTAACTACGTCGAGGCGATAATCAAATTCCTGCCATACGTGACCTACGACTGCAGAGCACTATGAATGCGAACTTTGAGCTCATCTAGTGTTGTGGGTAACGGTGACACATACACTTTATCTTTCACATACCCCCATGAGAAAAAGTCGCAAGGGGTCAGGTCCGGAGACCTGGCGGGCCACCTGTAGAGCTCCTTGTCGTCGTGTCCACATCGACTAATCCAACGGTTAGGGAGCTGCTCGTTAAGGTCCCGTTCAGTTTCAATTACTGCATGTGGGTTTTCCGTTACCCATATGCGAATGTTGTGAATGTTGACCTTGCCACTTAAATGGAATGTTGCTTCGTCACTAAATACCAGGCTCGAAACAAATTCGTTGTCCTCCATAGCCTCCTGCATGACATTTTTGCACAATGACAGTCTTTCGCCCAGGTGCAGATACACGAGTTACACTGCGCCATCTAGCGGCTACATTCGTAAACTCGGTGCGTTCCTCTTCATATTTATGTGTGGTACGCTATAATAATTATCTTAATTTTTACAGAGCTATGATCTAATAAAATCGGATGAATCGTTTTGAATTACCCTGTATATATACAGCCACATTTCGTGCGTAACGGAGTCTACACAAAGTCGCCCTGTCCTCGGGACAGCTGGTGTCCGAGAGGCCTAAGACGCCGTTTCATGACCAATTGTCCGAGGACAGTGGTGATAATGGGATGGGAAGGTGGGGAACGGCATTTCTTTATGAAATTAGTAAGAGGAACGAGGCTCCCCAATATAAAACAGTTATGAACAAAAGTATGCAAAAATAAAAAAATAAAAAAAGTGCTGCCAAACTATAGTGAGAAAATTTGGGTTCGCTATTTAGTTACATCTATGAATTCTATTCGTAATTTGTGAAAGATTTTTATGTTCCAAGATATTGTTTCCGATTTCGCAGTTGTTAGAGGTTTTGCCCTGAGATAATACAATTTGTCTTTCAGATTCTTAGCTACTGACACGGAGGTGCGGAGGAGATGCTCGCATTCGACTATTTTACTTTGTTTTTAACCCATGCGTTATCTCACAGGGCGGAATCGTGAACTAGTCAGTGTTGCACACCAACTTTGGAACACCGAACCCAAAAATGAGAGTAATTCATTAATAATGACAATTCGGTGCATAGCCTCTCACCAATGTGGCGCTGAATTTCGGAGGACACTGCATTCTTTGATTTTTTAAAGTGGTGTCTAACAGCAGAGGTTACTTTGGATATTTAAACTTAGCAGAAACACTCTGGGAGGACCGTGACATGAGCTGTTTCTGAGTGAATTTTTTCCAACCTTCTTTTACATAGGGCTTTGACATAGGATCACCTTCCCCTCCGTTTTTTTTTCCTTTGTGCTCATAAATTTGCTTGAAGACTTTTAAATACTAAACAATATGTTCCCTCGAAACAGGTCCTTTTCTTTCACCATTGTTTGAGGGGAGGCTCGGTTTCGAGTTCCCTGGAACCAGTGGCTCTACATCAGGGCCAGGGTGACCGCTTATAGCCTTAAGACCGGTGTCAGCAACATAAAGCTCGCGAGTCAAATATGGCTCTTTGGAAATCTAAGTATGGCTCTGCCGCACCGGTGGCGCAGTGGTCTAAGGCGTTGGCCTCTGATCATTCGTCCGTTAGGGGTCCGGATCCAGTCAGGCATGGATGTTGTGTTTGTCTTACGGCACTGGCTCTCTCCCTTCCCTGGAACCAGTGACCCTAAATTAGGGACGGGCGACTGCTTATAGCCCATTGAGTTGCTCACGGTGGTCGTTAAACCTCCAATCAAAAAAAAAAAAAAAAATAAAAAAAAATAAGTATGGCTCTTTTGATACTTGAAGGAATTGAAAAATTTGTGAAATTTCGGCTTCTACTTCGACGTAATTTTACTTCAACGAAAAATCCAATTTGCTCTTGAAAGTAAGAGAGTGTGACTGCTTATTTCTGAGTGAATTTTTTTAATTTTTTCCAACCTTCTCTTACATAGGGCTTTGACATAGGATCATCTTCCCCTCCGTTTTCTTTCCTTTGTGGTCATAAATTCGCTTCAAGACTTTTAAATACTAAACAATATGTTCTCTCAAAACAGGTCCTCTTCTTTCACCATTGTCTGAGGGGAGGCTCGGGTTCGAGTTCTCTGGAACCAGTGGCTCTACATTAGGGCCAGGGTGACTGCTTATAGCATTAAGACCGGGGTCAGCAACATATAGCTCGCGAACCAAATATGGCTGTTTGGGAATCTAAATATGGCTCTTTTGATACTTGAAGGAATTGAAAAATTTGTGAAATTTTAGCTTCTATTTCGACGTAATTCTATGTACTTCAACGAAAAATCCAATTTGCTCTAGAAAGTAAGAGACAAGAACTTAAAAATATTAAACCCTTGGCAATGACAGAAAACCTTATTTTCCAATATTAGTGTGTTTGTGAGTGATTGCGGACTGCAGATCCGCCACCCATCGTTCAAGTTCCTTCTCTCTCTCTCTTTCTCCGGCGCGGACGGCTCTGCAGCCGTTACGCCTCTGCGCAACTCCACGGCTTGGTTCAAAGTTCAGTTTGGAGGAGCAACGGAGAGTGTTACTCGCCGGCCGGTGAGTCATTACTCGGCATCAAATCCCACATTCGGCAAGAGAGTTGAGTGCAAGTGCACCGACAGAATGTGTCTATCACGCTTCGCCGTCACAAGTTCATCAGTAGTAGTCGATCTTTCGTAGTAGTAGTGAAATCTCCGTCGCCACACGCATGTTCTCGGGAGAAGTGCTTTATTATTTTACCTAAATATCAAAACCAAAATGTGTTCAAAGAGCAAGATCAGAAAAACTGCTGACAATTATAGGGATGTTAAAGAATAGTGGACCCCGTTGTTTTCTTCTGTCAAAGATTCCGATGGGTTGCCGTTCTGTTTAATTTGTAAAGACAAACTTTCTAACAACAAAAAATTCGATTTAGAAAGACATTTCAATAGAAAATATCAAAAGTTTGGGCCTGACTATCCGGTGGGGGAATCCAGAAGGAAATCTGTTAAATAACTGCAGTAAAAAAAAATCAAAGTACGTAGATGGTAAAACACTGGGTAAAGACTGCCAATTACGTTACATCTGAGAGTTTTATAGTCGCTCAGGGGTTGTGAAACGAGGTAAAAGTTTTACTGACCGTGAATATATGAGTGTTTTTGTAAATACTTCAAAATAACTCTTTCGCGATTTTAAAAATTGTGCCGATATTATAAAGAAAATACATAACTTGCCCCTTCCTGCGAAAACAGTTAAGGACCGGACAACTAGAATGTCAAAAGAAATTCCTAACCAACAACTCAACGAAATAAAGGTCTCGCATTTTCGCTGGCACTGGATGAATCGTGAAATTTAAATGACACCGCACAAGTAGCATTATTTGCAAGGTATGTAAGAAGTATGGGTCCTAGGGTAGAATTACTTGCACTCCTACCACTCAAAAGACAGATAACAGGGGAGAATAGGCTATAACAAAGGCAGTATTAGACTTTCTCGGAAGCAATCAAATAAATATCAATAACTTAATTTCTATTGCTACTGATGGTACACCGTGAGTGGTTGGAGTAAATAAAGTATTTGTGGTGTTGGTGCGCAAAGAAGTGGAGTACAACATTTTGGGTTTCCACTGTATTATTCATCAAGATGCTTTATGTGCTGTACAATCCTTGCCTGATGAAATCTGCAAAGTGGTGGAATTCCTTATTAAGGTTATAAACACAATAATATCAAGAAGCTTGTATTATCGACAATTCCAATAACTATTACTTGAAAGTAGATAATGAGTATTCCGATTTGCTAACACACAATAAAGTCAGATGGCTATCGTGAGGCGAAGTTTAGAAACGAATCTCACTATATCTGAATGAAAAAAAAAATACTTTCTTAGCGGATAAGAACATTGATCATTCTGAACTATTTGATGACAATTGGCTGTCCAAGTTCTATTTCTTAGTAGACATAACATCGCACTTAAACAGATTGAATTTGAAACTTCAAGGAAAAGGAAAGATTGCTGTTTTCATGCTAGAAGAAATCGTAGTTTCGAACAAAAACTACTTTTGTTTGTTTCTGACTTGCAATGGAGCATCTGCTTGCATTTCTATTTCTTGAAGAAAGATCCCGAATCTGGAGTTTCGATAGATTTCAAAGATTGTATCGCTAGAATGTGGAATTCCTTCCTCACAAGGTTCCAAGAGTTCAGGAATTACAAGGATGTATTGTTGTTTTTTTGACAAAACCGCTGATATGCGATTTAAAATCTTTACATTTTTCAACATTTCCTAAGTTAGATCGCGCCGATTTTGAATTGCAATTTATTGATCTGAAATTAAAAAAAAATAAAATTCTCTGATTAGGGATGCAAATTGAAAGAACATGATCAAGAACGCAATAAATTAATTTCAGATCATAGATGAACTGAACTTAAAAATATTACTCCTATCGATAAAATTATTTTCTATACATGGAACAGTCTTCCTGAAACATATTCTTCTTTAAAGAAGTACGCACATGGAGTATTGACTATATCTGGTTCAGCTTATTGTTATGAGCAAACGTTTTCCAGCATGGATCTGATAAAAAAAGCAAATTGAGAAGTTCACTCACAGATGAAAGTCTCCAGGCTTATCTGAAGATGAAAATAACGCAATACCAACCGGACATTGAAAATCTAGCAAGCGAGATTTGGGGACAGATCAGCAATAGTCACTAAAACTAAAGTTTGTTAAAATTGAAAAAAAAAAAAAAAAAAAAAAAAAATTTCTCTTGGAATACGTTTGTGACGAACGAGCTGCAAAAATCGGCGTCAGGAAAATACCGAATTCTGAATATTTCTTCTCCCCCCTTTTTTTTTGTTAGTTTTGTTTTGTTTGCTTTGTGTTTTATCTTTTAAAAGCCAGTTGCAATCGGTAATTTGTCAACTAGGTATGTCTGTTTCATCCTGTTTTAAAGTAGAAATTTTGTGAAATTTCGATGCCGCTATATATCTTAATTCGAAGCGGAATAATATTAAATATGCATAATCAAGTTTTATATTAAATATTGTGCCTACATTTTCGCAAATTTTTCCTGTGTCGCCCGGGGGCTGCAGCGGATGCCACAGTTCACATTGCCGCATTTCATGTCTCTTCTAAAAGTAAACAATGTGTATTTTACGACGTTTTGGCCCTTCTTAAGTGCCGACTTGCCGACCCTTGTCCTAGGAGTTGTTCACGGTGCTTCTCTGGGACCAGCTGATCTATATTAGGGCAAGATGACTGTTTATGGTCCTAGGATTTGCTCACGTGTGTTCTCTGAAACCTACATTAGGGCAGGGTGACTGCTTACAGCCCTAGGATTTGCTCATGGTGGTTCTCTGGAACCAGTTGCTTTACATTAGGGCAGGGTGACTGCTTACAGCCCTAGGATTTGCTCATGGTGGTCCTCTGGAACCAGTTGCTTTACATTAGGGCAGGATGACTGCTTACAGCCCTAGGATTTGCTTGCGGTGTTCTCTAAAACCTACATTAGGGCAGGGTGACTTCTTATAGCCCTAGTATTTGCTCACGGTGTTTTTTGAAACCTATATTAGGGCAGGATGGCTGCTTAAAGCCCTAGGATGTGCTCGCGATGGTTCTCTGGAATAATTTGCTCTACATTAGGGCAGGGTGACTGCTTACATCCCTAGGATTTGCTCATGGTGGTTCTCTGGAATCAGTTGCTCTACATTAGGGCAGGGTGACTGCTTATAGCCCTAGGACTTGCTCATGGTGGTTCTCTGGAACCCGTTGCTTTACATTAGAGCAAGGTGACTGCTTATAGCTCTGGGATTTGCTCACGGTGCTCTCTGAAAACTACATTACGGCCGGGTGACTACTTCTGGCCCTAGGATTTGCTCACGGTGGTCGTTCAACAACGAAATGAAAAATAAAAATCTGGGAGCCACTGGTTCCAGGAAAGAAAAAGAGCCTGCGCCGTGGAGCTTGATGTCATAAGCTCTTGTTTTTTTTACCTGTTCTACGGGTTTCTCTCCCTATATTTCTTGGTTACACCAATCGTGCACTTCTCCACGTTTCGTTTGGTTGTTCGCGGCCTCTGTATGACTTTTTTGATGCTACACGGTAAAAAATAAGTGGTGTGAATTCCCGGAAAGTTTCTCAAAATAGCATGAGCGAAGTTGCCAGTAGGTGTCCCTCTTTTAACAAAATTTCCGTTTTTAAAAGTGCTAGTTTTTTTTTTTTTTTTTTTTTTAACTTCCGTTGTCAGAAATTTCGTTTATTTCAGAAAAGTCCGTTTCAGGTTTTTGTGTATTTATACAGAAATTTCTCAAAATCCAAGAACCTGAATTTTTCCTCCCTTACGCCTGATAATCCTTTCTCAGCGGTGCGGATCGAACCGAGACGTCGTTTGGCTTGGTTACACAGCTAACGCCCGGCTTAACCACTGAGCCAGAAAGACAAGGAAATCACAATTGCGTTCATGGTAAAACTAATTGCGCGATGAATTTTTTTTCCTGTCATTAATGCGAGTGACTTAATAATTTTGTTTTCTGTTGGACCTTATTTTTTTAATAGGTTGGTAATTTTATTTTTCTGTAGGAGGACTTTTCATAAATTTTTTTTTCCATCGTGATTTTTTTTTTTTTTTGAAGCTACAGAATGCTTTGTAATTTGAGGACTTTTTAAACTGACAATGACTTTCAATTATCTGCAAAAAAAGGTGAAATGTATGTTTTATACTATTATTTCACAAACTGCTAAATATGAAATTTACTCTAGATAGCTATAATTATTTGTAAGGGATCCACAGACTGATACATAGACATCGGACAAAAACCTGTACAATAATTTAAGCGCCCGGTTTCTTACAGTAACACAATATATAATAATAGCTGGTGCACAAAATGGTGGAGAGGCGAAGAAATATCCTATGCCACAATAATCAAAATGCATGCGATATGCAATCCACAATATTCGATCTCCGTGCAGAACTTCAATCGGATCCTCCGACAGACGAATGAAATTTAACTGTTAATCAAACATCAGGTATTCCCACGAATCGCTCCTATTACCGGAAATTTCTCGTCATATGCATACGGAAAAAGTAAGAACGGAGTTTT
Source organism: Macrothele yani (assembly GCA_039090855.1). Lineage (NCBI taxonomy): Eukaryota > Metazoa > Arthropoda > Arachnida > Araneae > Macrothelidae > Macrothele > Macrothele yani. The sequence goes on along the minus strand of CM077006.1, from coordinate 18,330,591 downwards.
TCGTTTAATTCACAAAAGGAATTGCGGAAAGGTTTCTGAAAGTTTAGTAATTTCCTGGCGTACGAAAAATACGTGAAATTCAGATTTCTTTCCGTTATTTCACGGAAAAGGTTGTATCAGAAATATGTTTCGTTAATTCACAAAAAAAAAAAAAAAAAAAAAAAAAATCACGGAAAGTGTCTCGTGAATTGCAGAAAATTATTTAAAGTGTATTCATCTTTTTCCGACAGCACTAAATCCCAAGAAAATATTTCGATACAACTGAAAATGGGTAAGGGCGCGTCCTTATTAAAACCATTGTTGAAATCTGACCGTTCTGCATGCTGTCGGTACAGACGATCGGTGTACATAATTTACAGTAGCTGCGCGTGACGTTATATCACGTGGTGCTTCGTTATCGCTCTGAATATGTAAAACGGGGTTGCTACTAATGCAAAGTTAACTCGGTGTGTAAATACAGTGGAACCTCGGTTATACGCTTTTCTAGGAGATGGCCTTATAAAACATATTAATATAATAAACCTGTAAAAGAAATAACAAAATATTAAATACCGCTGTAAAATTTTTGAATTCCTTCGAAACAGGAGGGGGAGGGGGTCTCGTAACTTTAGATTACACTAATTTATAATGTAAGACACACACACACACACATGAAAACTTTTTTTTTTTACTACCTTAAGCCTATGTCTACCATGACTTTTGTACTAATTATTCTGATTTCATATAAAAACTAGATTAAGAAATTCTGTACGATTTAATACAATATGTTAATTCAGTGGAAGAAATAATTTCATTTTCATTACGTATATGTATATACAGGGTTGGTGCACAAGTTCATACCGTTTTTTTCACCGCACTACAGGAATGTATTGCATCAGAAGGGAAAACGGAATCAATCAACTGTGTATTTCCCCCTATTGTTTACGATGGTGTGCCCCAACGTCTGGATAGGTCTGCAATACCATTATTAAAAAAACGTGCCGGCTTTGCTGCGAAGAAATCGTCAAAAAAATTCCGGAGACCAACATCATTGTTGAACGTTCTGCCATGGAGTGAATTCGACAGAGATCGGAACAGGTAATAGTCTGAAGGGGCGACATCTGGGGAACAGGCCGGATGTGGTAGGATCTCCCATTTCATGTCCTGAATGGCCATTTCGGTCATGTTTGCACTGTGAGGCCGTGCGTTATCATGTTGGAGGAGGACACCATGGCACCGATGTGGCCGTTTCTGCTGAATCGCTGCCTCCACAAGGCGAAATTGTTCTCAATGCAGCGTTGATGGTCCGATTCCTCGGCAGCATTTCCCACTGAATAATACCTTCCATGTCCTACCAGACACACAACATGATCTTCGCAGGATGAAGGTCATGTTTTGGACGTGGTGTGGGGGTCTTGTTTGGGCTTAACCATTTCCTCCGATGCCTGAAATTCACGCACAGGCACCTCTTTTCATCTCCAGTAACAATACTTGACAGAAAGAGGTTGTTTTGTTTGATGAGAACATTCGCGATAACGGGCGAGCAAGGAACCATATTTGGCAACACGCTGATTCTTGTCCTCGGTAAGAATGTGAGGCACTCAAGATCCCAATTCCTGGGCCTTCCCCTGTACGTTCCAGGTGCTGCACCACTGTGGCCTGATTACAGTCCATCTCAGTGGCCAATTCGCGTGTGGTTTGACGCGGATCCAAGTGGATGAGATGGTTCAAACGATCCTCTTCAAAGTGAGATGGACGACTTGAGCGTGAAGAGTCGTTGAGGTCAAATTTGCCAACTCGGAACAGCTCAAACCATTTGCGGGCTGTCCTCGGGGCAATAGCATCCTCCCCATAAAAATCATAAATTTGTCGAGTAGCCTCGGCGGCTGCGGATCCCTTGTTAAACTAGTAGAGGAGCAGATATATATATACCTAAGAGCAGAGTCAAAGAAAAAAATATTTACACCTAAGAATTAAAAACCAAATTTGCTTAAGAAAACAACCTGAAGATCATGACGCGCAACGCAGCAGTTATGAATATTCAGAATTCGCATACTATTAAGTAGAGACAGTAGCAAAACAATTTTTTAACACGTACTAAAACAACAAAGGAAAACTCAAAAACCAACAGGTATGAGTAAAAAAAGATAAAGTTATAGCAACCTGAATGTAGAAAGTGTCTAGAATGCCGAGCCTTGGCTTTATCAAGGACTAGCAAAAATATGTATATAAGCCTTCAATGCCTGCATTACACATTCTTTAATTATAAGAATCTCTCTTTTGAAGCAATTTGTCCACTAATTGATTTAGCATTAGTGATGAGTAGAGTATTTACTTGTTTCAAATTTCTTGAATTCAGGGGGGGGGGGGAATGTGAATGTTTAGTAAATTTTTAGTTGTGTCATCTATTTCATGGCTAAAAAAAATCATCCGCTCTCTCTGTTCTTCTCTCGGAGTTTTAACATACAGAGTTATGTATAAGAAAAATAACCGTGTAGTTTCTTTTTTTTTTATCATCTGAAATTAAATATTTTACGTATAATCGCGAAACGCGTACACGAATTACGTATAACAGAATTTAAAAAGCGATAGAAACTATAGTAACATATTGGGACTAGCGCAGAAGCAAGTACAGAAGCGAAAAACACATAACCGAAGTTGTACTGCTTTTGTGGAGCATTCAAACTTCTCCGTCGTTTTACACGAGCTATGAATATTTCGTAGCATTCATAAGTTAGTTTTTTTAAACGCTGAAAAAATGTTTGTGGCAGCCTATGTTAAAACAATTGGGCACCAATGCGTGTAACCGCAGTGTCTTAGCAATCATTTAGAATTATTCGGAAACCGCAAAAATGTATTTCGTTGTGAAAAAGCGCAGGTCGTGTGCGAACTTATAGCACAAAGAAGGTCAGTGTTAGAACAAATAACTATTATTTTCTTACTTCTCCTCTCGTGCATTGGAATTGTTTTGAAAGCGAATCTTGTAATGCTGATAATCGATTCAAAATTACGTGTTATTCTATAAGTTGATACCCGAGAAAGCATGCCCAACCGCCAAAGACTCTTCGTCGCACGCGCTAATAACTTTGTTCATGATAAAATCGTTGAAAAACCATTAAGAAGAATAATTTGCTTACTCGTCTGTCATCAATACGTTGTTAATAATTTGCCGAATCGAATGGATTCTTCTGCTATTAAAGAATATTTTATTTTCCATTAAGATTTTTTTAGCTGTTCCGCGACAGATTGTTATTAAATTATTAAAATGTCCATTTTTTTTGTTGGCGTCGATTTCCCTAGATATTTAGGAGAAAGTTCTTAGCAACGGTTTTCTCTTTTTGGGTAATGATTTCCAAATGCGAGGACAATGATATATTGTAGGTTTAACAAAAGAAGTTTTCTACGGTTTTGCTATCTACATCGGAAAACTAATCTTAGGAATTATCTTAAGATTTATTTTTTATCATCTAGCCACTCTGTTTCCTGAACTTCTTCGTCAGCACATTGTAATGTTTTTTAAATTAACATACTCTTTAACATTACTTTTCCTACTATTGATGGTTCGTGTAACAATGGAGCTTCTTAATGTTAAGCTCCTAATAGCTACCACAAAATCCTTAGTTAAACAATGAGCAGTAATACGCTTTCTAAAGGCCAGAAGAGAAGTCTTTTAATCATTTAGAAATGAACGTTTTAATTTTGGACTTCAAGGCCCAACAGAACTACGCTTCAAAGCATTTCAACAGAAACAAGACTACTGCATTTTAAGATACTTCAACAAACCTCTTAAACGTTAGGCTCAAAGTGTATCCATCGCAATACAACTGCATCCAATGTATACAAACATACATACACACACTGAAGAGCAATTGAATTAGAGATACCTGTATAGTAACGTGTAGCACCACCTTTCGCCCTGATGACGGCGGCGATTAGTCTCGGCATGGACTCGACGAGACACCGGAAGCGTTGGGAAGCCATACAGATCCATGAACCCTGAACAAGCTCCCACAGTAGCCGCCCCGCCCCGGTGGCGCAGTGGTCTAAGCGATGGCCTCTGATCATTCGTCCGGAAGGGGTCCGGGCTCGAATCCCGGTGAGGCATGGATGTTGTGTTTTCCTTACGGCACTGGCTCTCTCCCTTTCCTGGAACCAGTGACCCAAAATTAGGGACGGGCGACTGCTTTATAGCCCATTGAGTTGCTCATGGTGGTCGTTAAACCTGCAATAAAAAAAAAAAAAAGAAAAAAGGCTCCCACAGTTCACGAAGATTTGATGGAGGGGGGGTCAGAGCCTCGAACATCTCTCTCGATGGCATCCTAGATGTGCTCGATGGAATTGAAGTCGGGTGACCTAGCTGGCCAAGGAAGCGAGGTCACGTCGGTGGATTGTTCATCCAACCATTCGGATTCAATTCGGGAGCGACGGCACGGTGCATTGTCTTGTTGCAGGATGAGGTCCCCAGTGGGATGTTGAAAAGGCACAAACGAGAGCAAATGGTCGTCCAGGATATCCTGGTAACGTTGACTTGTGAGGGACGATGTCACACGTACCAGGGGTCCCATTTCAGTCCACGTAAACAGTCCCCAGACGAGAATGCCACCCCCAGCAGCTTGAAGTGCACCCTGCTGGCAAGAAGGATCCATCGCTTCATGTGGTTTGCGCCGTACTCGTACCCTGCCATCCGCATATACCAACGTGAATCTCGACTCATCAGTCCAGGCAACATTTTTCCATATTTCAAGGGTCCAGTGGCGATGTTCCCGCGCCCATGCTAATCTTTGCACCCTGTGATGTGCGGTCAGCAGCGGTACCCTCGTGGGACGATGGCTTCTGTACCCCATAGCGAGGAGATGGTTCTGGATGGTGTGGGTGCTTACACGTTTCTGTGCACCAGCGTTAAATTGCCGAGTGATTTCTTGCACTGTGGCCCGCCTATCCACTGTTACAATGTGAGCTAGCCGACGATGACCCCGCTCATCCACACGCTGTTGTCCACGGCAGTTGACCCTTGCAGGGATGGTTTTACCGGATTCGATGTACTTCACAGTGCACCCGTGACATAGTAGCTCGTAAAAATCCCAGTGCCTGCACGACTTCCGAGATGGAGTGACCCATTCGTCGGGCTCCGACAATTTGCCCACGATCAAATGCGTTTAGATCCTTCGTCCTACCCATACTGCGTTCGACTCTTACTGATCTCCGTCGCATCAGTCCTTATATTGTCGGATCGCTGCATACGTAATGTCGTTTCCGTTTACAGAGCCGCCCACAGCGCCACATTTGCAAAACGCCAGCTGTCTCTAATTCAATTGCTCTTCAGTGTACATACATACTTACATAATGTCATCATTGACAATCATTAGAAATCCATGGCTGAATGAAGGTCTCCCCCACGTTAGTTTCATGATGGTCTGTTCTGAGCCAGTCTTCTCCATGTCACATTATGGTACGCTAATGTACCAGTAGACATTACCCATCTTAACATTGAGGCAAAACTCGCTGAGTCACACTAGTCCCTACATCTGAAATTTCTGCTGTTACGAACACTTTTCGTTTAGTTAAACAGCGTTCATACTTCAAATTCGTTAATCGAATTTATAAGCAAGGTGAGTGCTCACCCATGGGTTCTCCACTTTGAGCCGTACTCGCAGAAATTCTGCTTCAACACATTAAGAACAAAGTTCTCAATGAGTTTCCTCCCTTGCTTCCAGTTTGTATATATATCGACGACATCCTTGTGTTTTGGCCTCATACACAGGATGATTTAGCTAAGTTCGCCGACGCGCTTTCGCCTGTTTTCCCCTCTATCGAGCTAACGATAGAAACTGAATCTAACTAATCTTTGCCATTCATTCTTAGATTTCCGAACTTCCCGTAACCCAGAAACCTGTAACCTATCTTACTCAGTTTATCCGAAACCTACCGCTAGCAATAGTCTAAGTCCATTTAACTCCTCCCATCCATTACCACACAAGTTATCAGCCACTAACTTTCTAATCAGAAGAGTATTTATGCTTTCTTCTGCTGACACTTTGCTTAAATAGCTGAGATAAATTTAATTTTTGATTTAGCTGCCAAACATGGATATCCCAAATACATGATTAACCGAATCTATCGAAGAATTTCAAATGATAGATCTGCATGCTTGATCCAAGACCGAAAAACAGCAAATCGTTTTGACGACACATTGGAACAATACCCAGATATGACCAATGTATATTGTCACGCATCTGTCTGACGTACGATATTCAGTTTGGCATTAGATCCAGAAACTTATTTTCGTTTGTCAGAAAAGACCGAGAAAAAAAACTGATACTTTGTATCAATGGGGCGTGTATAATATCCCTTTGATAGACCTTTTCAATAGTGAACGTACAAGTAACTACGTGGGCGCTACAAAACGTAGCCTTGGCACTCGAGTGCAAGAGCACAAATACGATATCCGTGTTAGCCACAGCAATACAGCAATCGCCAGAAATGTAGCACGTGGAACTGTTAAACCAGATTGGAACAACATTCAGTTGTTACATGTACCCCCGCATCAATGTACTTATTACAACATATCACTGAAAGCTTATATATCGAAGCCTTTGGGGACCGCTGCTGCAACGACATCTCCCCAGTTGATTTACCCAGAATATGGAAACGAAACATTGCAGCTATGAATTTTATTAATAACATTTATTGTTAACGTGTGAACTTTGACAAATACACACATTCTGTATAATATGCACTGTATTTAACGTATTCTTACTTGGGTTCAGCTTGATCTGTAATTCAGCTATGACGCGTTGGCAACAGTACGATAACCTTGCGATGCTACTCTACTCTTAACAACGTCGTCACACTCAGATGTATATATTGGAGTACACTAGCAGCAATTACTCACTTCCATCTGAAGACGGGTGCGACTGTCGACCCGAAAGTGCTTATGGGTTTTTCAATCTTTTAACTTTGTAAATATCTATCATCATTTAAATATTAAATTTTCGTGCAAAGACTGTGTACGTATCAATGTATTCAATAAATGCTGTGTTGTGTTTCTCTTCTAAATGTCCGGTGACTGTTGACAATGTAGTGTATATATATATATGTATATATATATATATATATATATATATATATATATATATATATATATATATATAAACGCATAAAGAGAATGAACTCAAAATTTACATAAGGAAACTATAAATGAAAGATAAATTAAATTATACGTCATAACATATATAGATCTTAGAAAATGATGTATGGTGGAAACTATTTAGCAAATTTTTGTTTTGCGAATTTTAATAAAGTACTTTGAAACTTATAAAGTGCATTCAAAAGTACCTCCATATTTAGCGAACCAGTTTTTTATTTGACAAAGCCTGCCATAGAAGTAAATAGTAACGCTGTACTAGTGATCCGATTTATTGCAGTAGGAAATAAACACATAAGCGTTTCCAAGCTTTCGCACATCAACCAGATGGCTTTTTCAAGTTTCTGTGTATAACTTCCTTGAAAAAGCCATCTGGTTGATGTGCGAAAGCTTGGAAACGCTTATGTGTTTATTTTCTACGCCAATAAATCGGATCACTAGTACAGCGTTACTATTTACTACTTAATTGGTGTATTGTTCCTCGTTATAAACCTGCCATAGAAATTCTTTCAGTTTGTTTCCGTTTGTCGTGATTGACATTTATAAGAATGTAGCTGATCATCTTACTGATGAGAATTTTCTATAGGGGGTTCAGAAAAGTTTTGCTGATGACTCTCTAAGGATGAAGACAGCGAATGTGAATCCAAACCGCATTAAGAAGGTATGATCAGACTATTCGAAATGGGCTTCAATTCACTGATAATGCGCCTGATGTTTTTGCTGCATTAACACATGTGACACCTACTAAGAAAAAAATGTCCGGTGCTAGAATTGAGAAAAAAATTACAGATTTCTGTAAAGGAAGATCCATAAAATTTTCAAAAATTAGATTCATTGTCTTATTATCGGTATCTACAATACGCACAGAGTATACCAATACTGTATTACCAAGAACATAACACAATTCATCAATACAAGGACCCTTTATCCCCATCTTGCAGTAACGGTAAAGAGGAAAATTTACAGCAACCATCAAAAGCACGTCAGCAACGCTAATAATCACAGTTCGAAAACGTTTTGCAGAGTAATCGAGCATTGTACAGTAGAGATCTTACATCTTAGAAGTTTATAGCATCAATAATGGCCAATTTTCTACTATATCTTTGGCAGAGGCAGCACGAAAAATGAAAGTTCCAGATAATACGTAATAAGTTTACAATATTTACGGCGTCACTTGCTATTAAATTCAGAGCCAAGGAGAACGTCAAAAGGTCCTGAGAAGAAAATAATTTAAGGGAGGATAGATAACCCCAAGCGAGGAGGTTTACAGCGCTCCCGAGGAGTAGGGTGTGAGCGAGTATGATTACACTCTGAAAATGAGAGCAATTGCCAAAGGATAACTATAAGGAATAGAAAATGAAGTAATTATAAATTAACTGCATAACTTAGATAATCTTCTTCGGATAACACCTTATCGCCTAACAAATAACTCCTAACTGGAAATAAATACAAGGAAAAGTTATAAGTATCTCTATTGTTTTTTCCTTATACTTTTTTTTTTTTTTTATCGAATAAAGAGTTGAAAATAAATCAAACCCAAAGTGGGAGAAGAAAATTCCGCTGACAACTTGCACTGGCATTAAATTATTCTTTGAACTTAGAATGGTCTAAATAAAAGTAATAGGTATCTGTAATACTGTTGTAATAAAGACCAACAAATGTTAATAAGACGTTAACTGTACAACTGTTAAAGCCCTTAAGGTGGTTCCACCTAAAATCTCTGCCTAATGTTTCCAATGGTAAAATTCTTAGCATATTTTCTTCGCAATTAATGTATTCCCAAGGTTGGAAATTTGCACATCAATAAAACTAACTTTAATGATTGATTTTTATATAATTATACTTGCGAAAACATAACCATAATTATATTAAAAATCAATCATTTCTCTGAGTAATGTTCAGACCTGTTAATAGATGGCGCGACCTGTACATTGACGTCATTAGACTAACAAATGTTGGATTTTTTATTTATGGTTATGTTTTCGCAAGTGTTAAGTATCTCATGCTATAACTTAAAGTTAGTTTTATGGATGTGCAAATTTTCATCCTTGGGAATACATTAATTGCGAAGAAAATATGTAAAGTTTTACCACTGGATACATAAAGCAGAGATTTTAGGTAGAACCACCTTAATGACGACTAACTTAAATTGTAATATAAAAACATTAGGTTTAAAATAGTGTAATAATTAGTAGTTTAGTTATTATACCCAAAGCTCATTATGTATTTATGTCAAAAAAATCTATTCCGTATAGGGAATTTTTAAGTATAACGAATAAATTATTAGATTACGAGTACGAGACGACTTTGTTAAACAGAGGTTCCATTGTATTTATGCTATTTTTTTCATCCGTTCATCTCCGAACGTGATATGCCCGCTTCTAGAAGTTCCACTAGGAAAATTATTTTCCTATTGGTGAGATTTCGGCACATTTTATATTATAATATTTCTCACATTATTATTCCTTATTTAATATTTTCTATTCCTCAATGTATGCAAAACTTGTTTTTATTATCACAGCAATCGGACATCTCCGAATGGCCTGTATTTACTGTTCATTAAGTAACATTAATCACATCAGGAAACTCTGAAATTACATTTCCCTGGAACTGGAATTGAACTCGCATTGCCCGATTTCCGTTCGACCATGCTATTCATGACGTCACACAGGGCGATGGAGTCCGAAGTATCTGAGTGTTAAAAATCAGAACATTTCTGGTTTTTGCCAGCCGAAGCAAATTCTGCTTCCACGTAGCTTAGTAAATCACTAGTTTCTCACGTAAATTCTGTTGAAGAAATATTCTTCTCATAACACGTGGAAATACACTGACGTGCCAAAAGTCATGAGATAGCAGTATGAAAATTTTTTACTGGCGCTGCCGTCGTATAAAGGCTTCCACGCACGCCACGATTTTTATCAGTTGCGAGGGGTTATCTCTCGAGTCAGGTTGAACAACCGCTAGTAGGATTATGGCAAGCCGACGTGAATTATCGGAGTTTCAACGACGCATGGGTAGTGGGAGCCAGACGGATGGGACATTCAATTTCCGAAGTTGTGTGAACTTTTAAAGTTCTTCGATACATGGTGTCACGTGTGTACCGAGAATACCTCATGGAACGCATTACCCCCTACCGTGGACAGCGCAGTAGCCGACAACGGGTGCTAAAGGACCGTGATCGGCAGCGTCTGACTAGGATTGTCCATGCGAACAGACAAGCAACACTGGCTCATACAACATCCACATTAAATGCAGGAGGTAGCAGAGGCATATCCATCAGGCCAGTGCAACGTAATTTAGCGTCCATGGGTTATGGGAGCAGAAGACTCACCGCTGCGCCTTTAACACCACGACATCGGACACAGCGCCTCACCTGGTCTCGTGAGCACGGTAATTGGTTGGACCTTAGAAGACTGGCAACATGTGACGTGGTCTGATGAATCACATTACCAGTTGTTACGAGCTGATGGTAGGGTACGTATGTGGCACAGACCACGTGACGCCATGGACCCAAGCTGTCAACAAGGCACCGTGCAGGCTGGTGGTGGTGGTTCCATACATGTGTGTAGTGGCTCCGGTGACGCTGTGGTCTTACCGATGTCTTCTAATCATTCGTCCGAGATGGGGTCCGGGTTCGAATCCCGGCGAAGCATGGGATGTTGCGTTTGTCTTACGGTTCTGGCTCTCTTCCTTCTCTGGAGTCAATGGCTTTAAATTAGGAACGGGCGACTGCTTATAGCCTATTGAGTTGCTCACGGTGGTCTTTAAAACTTGTGACGTACCTGCCCCGCAGGACGCACACGACATAAAAGCAGATAGCAGCAAGAAGAACGTCTGCGTAGCTCAGTTGGTAGAGCGACTTGTTCCGGAATAAGTGAACTCGAGTTCGATTCCCGGCGTGGACCAAAAATGACGGAGAAATTTACTTCGTTATAAACTCCAATCAAAAAAGATAAAAATACATGTGTTGACATAGCACGGTTTGGATCTTCGTAAACACGTTATTATTGCTTTGTTGCTCCGCTGGGTGACCGTTTACAGTTCTTCATGAACTTCATGTACCCAACAACGCTGGCATTTTCCAGGCGGACAATGCACCATGTCATCGGGCCCAAGTTGTTCAAAATTGGTTCGAGGAGCATTCAAGACAGTTCCGACGGACGGTGTGGCTACCACGTTCGCCTAACATGAACCCAATAGAGCACTTATGGGACGTGGTGGAAAAGTCCATTGCCACCCAAGGTCCTGCATCTACAAATATCAGGGAACTGTGGGCAGCTGTTCAGACAGCATGGCTCAACACCTCTCGAGAAGTTTCCCAGCCATTTGTGTAATCGATGCCACGTCAAGTTGCTGCACGTCACCTGGCTAGACGAGGTCCTACACGATACTAAGTGCGCATCCCATGACTTTTAGCACTTCAGTGTGACATCAGAATGATTTACTCAGCAATCAGAAATCTCTGAATTGCCCGCATTTACTGTTTATCAAGTAACTTTAATTCCATCAAAAAACTTCAAAAATACTGACGTATTTCCACGTGTTGTAAGAATATTTCTTCCGCAGAATTTACTTGAGAGGCTGGTGATTTACTTAATTAAATACGATACAAGGAAGAAGAATTTTATTCGACTGCGGCGCCGCCCCGGTAGCGCAGTGGTCTCTAAGCGATGGCTTCTGATCATTTATCCGAGATGGGTCCGGGTTCGAATCCCGTGGGGCATGGATGTTGTGTTTGTCTGACGGCGCTGTCACCCTTCCCTGGAACCAGTGACCCTAAATTAGAAACGGGCGACTGCTTATAGCCCATTGAGTTGCTCACGGTGGTCGTTTAAACCTCCAATCAAAAAAAAAAAAAAAAAAAAAATATTCGCCTGGCGAAAATCCGAAAATGTTCGGATTCTTAACACTTAGATACTTTGGAATCCATCTTCCTGCGTGGGGAAATAGGTATCGTGCTCGAACAGAAATCGGGAGACGCGTGTTCGATTCTTTCTTCAGGGTGATGTAATTTTTTAAGTGTCCTGAATGTTACGTGATGAACAAGCAATTCAAAGATGACTGATTACTGTTTACTTCCACGTATCATGAGAATATTTCTTCCACAGAATTTATATTTTCATATTTTTTGTAAATATATTTGTATATATACTTTTTTTTTTTTTTTTTTTTTTTTTCTGTCCCTTGGAATCCAATCTAAAATTTCGGCTGTCCATCTATGGTCTGTCCTTCTGGCAGTATGTCCAGCCCATTGCCATTTCAGGGATTTAACTCTGATCATGATGTCTTCCACTCTCGTCATTTTTCGGATCCACGAGTTCCTCTTCTTATCTCTCCTGGTTATACCAAGCATGCACCTCGCCATGCTTCTTTGAGTTGTCTGCAGCTTTTGTATGTCTCTTTTAGTTAAGGTCCACGTCTCTGCACCATACGTAAGCACTGGAAGGATGCATTGATCAAACACTTTTTCTTTTAAGACATAATGGCATATTGCTCTTGAAAATTATGCTGTTTCTTCCAAAAGCTCTCCAGGCAAGTTTTGTACGCCGATTAATTTCTTCATCAATGTGACCCTCACTTGATATCTGCTGTCCAAGATAAACATACGTATCTGTTATCTCCAGTTTTTCTCCATCAATCGATAAATCTTCATTTCTTGTAAAAGCATTGAACATCACTTTTGTCTTCTGAAAGTTCATTTTTAATCCCACTTCTTTACTCTTGTCAGCAAGTTCCTGGATCATACTCTGCAGCTCTGATGGGGTAGTTGCAAAAATGACTACGTCATCAGCAAAACGAAGGTGGGTTAGATAATCTCCATTAATCTTTATCCCTTTGTTTTCCCAGTTCAGTGATTGAAAGACATTTTCCAATGTGGCATTAAAGAGCTTCGGAGATATGGTGTCACCTTGTCTCACTCCCTTTCCAATTTTTATGTGTGTTGTATTTTCAAACAGCCGAATCTTTGCACTTGCATTTTCATAGATGTTATTAATAATATTAATGTATGCATCTTCAATACCGCAGGATTTCAGAGCCGTGGTAACTGCTGACGGTTTCACCGAATCAAAGGCTTTTTCATAATCGATAAAAGCCATGCACAATGGAAGTTCATATTCCCTCGCTCTTTCAATCAGTTCTCTCAGTACGTGGATATGATCTATTGTGCTGTAGCCACTCCTGAATCCAGCTTGTTCTCTCGGTTGAGCCATGTCCAGTGTTACCTTCAAGCGGTGTGAAAGAACTTTAGTGAAGATTTTATAAACCACTGATAGGAGGCTGATAGGTCTGTAGTTCCTGAGATCCTCAATGTCACCTTTTTTATGTAGCAGGATCATTGTAGCATTGTTCCAATCCTCAGGAATCTTCCCTTCATTAAGGCATCGAGTGAAAATTTGGGCGAGTACTGTTTCAATTTCTCCACTTGCTTCTTGTATGATGTCTATAGTAATTCCATCTTCTCCTGGAGCTTTCCCTCGCTTCATGTTCTTGATTGCATGAGCAACTTCTGCTGGGAGGACTGGAAGAACTCTGGTACCTTTCATGATGTCTGGAGTACATGTATCATCCCTTTCATATAATTTGGAGTAGAAATCTTTCACTCTTGTCAAAATTTCGCCTCTATTTCTTGTTATAGAACCATCTTCTTTTCTCAGAGCCATAATCTGTTTTCTTCCCTTACTGATATGTCCCTTTGCTATCTTAAGGCTTTGGTTGTTTTCAATTGCTTTCCTCACTAGCTCACAGTTGAATTTCCTTACGTCTTCAGTGATACTTTTTCGTGTTGTCTTGCATAGCTCTATATATTCCACTTTGGAAGTCACATCTACTTTAGTTGTCCTCATCTCTCTTCTTTTTTGCATCAACATTTTGGTTTTTCCTGATAATTTGTTCACATGCAACTTGTTCTTAGACCCAGCTAATTTTGTTGCTGTTTCCATTAGAGCTTTGGTTACTTTTCTGTTAACTTCCGAAATATCCACTTCTTCCGATGTTAGGCCTTCTAAAGCAGAGAATCTGTTCTTCAGTTCCAACTTGAAAGTATTATGGTGTTTTTTTAAGGTTGGTTATGTCAAGAAAAAGACCACATGGGAGATGGGTGGATGAAATTCGTAAATATGCGGGAGTGACATGGAGGAGACTGGCACAAGACAGACCGTTGTGGAGGAAACTTGGGGAGACCTTCGTCCAACAGTGGATTGATAATGGTTGACAATGATGATGATGATGATATACTTTTTATTTTCTTCATTTAATATTTGCATTCCTCATTTAATATTTTCAAAAATTTATATTTTTGTATATGTGTATACCAATATTTTCCTCATTTAATATTTGTATTCCTTATTTAACGTTTTCTACATATTTCCCATTTTTCCTGCTTTTCTATGGGATCCCGCAGTTAGCAGTCCGCCGACTTTTGTGTAGTTAGATGTTACCCCCGCACGCATCATGAATCGATAACGAAAACACAGAATGCGTAAGTGTGTGTGGCCTGTCCGAGTTGTAGTGATAGGTTTAAAGTCGAAATTTAGAAAGAGGGCTTTGCTCACAGGCTGAAATATTTGATAACGGCCATGCTATTTCCACGAAAGTTTGGAAGTTTGGACAGGACATATATGACTGCGTACAGAACCTTGAACGTGCGTGCACTTCCTTTGTCGCCGACATTAAAATGTTTCTGTCACTTGTGCATCCTGAGAAACAAAACTACAGTAGAACTCCAATTATCCGGACCCCCAAATATCCGGAACTACAATTATCCGGATAGCTTGTTCTTTCAAGGCCAAGTAAAATTAAAATTTTTGTAGAGTTATTTACGTGTTTTTAGTTTTTTCGTTCATTAAAATAATACAGAATGGCAATGCAGTGCAGTAGATATTTATTTTTTAAACTGTATGGCATTTGTTATTATGAAATACGATAAACGAAAAAAATTAAATTCCCTCACTTCAGTTAATAAATACTTATTTGGCCTACAGAAAAACAGACGACTCAATTTTCCGAATATCCGGATGGGCTGTGGTCCAGCTTAATCCGGATAATTGAAGTTCTGCTGTACTTTTAATTGGGCATTGTTATTGGATCATACGTGACGAATGAACGTCACTATCTCAATGCATGCAGTGCTTCGCTATCGGTCTACAGTTGGGTAAATTATTTTACCTATGGTTCAAGAAGGACTACACAGGATGTCGTTGTGAAGCTCAACTCATTTTCAGCACATTCTGTCTAAAAGAGAAAAGTCATAATTGCACCTAGAACTATATGGGAACAGAAGAAGAGAACCGTTCCAGTGGCAGAGCGGTCTGAGCCGTTAACTTTCATTCGCTAACTAACATTCGTCTGAGATGGGCCCTGGACGGAATCTTACATGAGGAATAGATGGCATACTTGCTCGATGGTGCTAGCTGTGTCCCTTTCACATGAGCCAGTGGTCCTAAATTAGGGACGGGACCGCTTCTAACCCTAAGATTAGCTGGTTGGGGGCGGGGGAGAAAATATATGAGCGCTTAGTGGATAGAAGACTAATTTAGTTTTAAAGATGTGTAATGAGCTTAGGATTGGGACTCGTTCTGTATTCTCGAATGCCAAAGATATTATTACTTTACACGTTTTACACAGTCTTTCAGAAACGAAAAATTTCCACGGTTAGGAGGTTCAGGAGGTGGTACCCAAAAAAATCCTTCATTCTTTCAATGCGGTTAAAATTTAAATATATAAATCCCATCTTAACTTTTATACACAGACAGCTTCGGTTACATTTTAGCTACTGCCGAATAAATGAAATTGCATAGATTGATGATGCATACCGACCTATTGATGATGCATACCGAACTATCGATGATGTATTCCGAATTATTGATAATACTGTATATTCCGAACTATCGATTAATGTATACCAAACTATATATCATTTGCCTTTGTGCGGGGAGCATTTGATTTCGGGTGTGCAGTTTCCGATGCGGTCTTTTACAACTCATAAAGTATTTATTTCCTTAGTGTTCCCCTTAAAAAAAATAATCCAAGGTTTTAAAAAAAGAAGCTATAAATCGTACAAAATCAGTCAGCACGAATACTTTCTGGGAACATTAAGTTACGTTGAATATATCAAAAATCACTATATTTAATTTTAAATTTCATGAAGCAGCGAGGAAATATATTATTTTGGCAAGAAATAATATATCTATTTATATTTTGATCAGCAAAATGAGATCAGAAAGGATTCAGAGTAAATTCAACAAATGAAAGAAAGCTTTGTTACAATGGAACATCGCAGAAGGAAATATTTTGACTTGATCAACACAAATATTTTAAAATGAACCCGAGATCTCAACGCGTGCGCACGCACGCAATCCACATACTAAAAAGCAAAAGAAGTAGGGAAAAGAATTCCTTCTCCCTAAGGCGTGAAATGTTTTGGATAAAGAAACGAAAAAGGAACATTATCTAATCTTATTTCAGGCTGAAAATCATAGATTATAAAATGTCTACGCTCAAAGGCATACAAGTAATAGAAAATGAAAGATAAAAAGAAAGAGATATGAAGTTCCAGAGAACGACTCAGATAGGGAGAGAGGTCGCACAGACAGCACGCATGAGCGTGGAAGACAGACAGGCATAGAGAGGGACAGAGGAACAATCATAGAGAAAAATAGAAAGACACAGAGATGGATACGTATAGACAATGTCAAGCAGGCTGATGAGAGAAATCAGACGGAGAGACGCAAACAGATGATGATAGACATAGAGCAAAAAAAAAAAAAAGAAAGAAAAAGAAAAATCATGCGAAAAAAAGGAAGTAAAAACGGGCGAAAAAAGAGAAAGGAAAATCATGCGAAAAAAGAGAAAGGAAAATCATGCGAAAAAAGAGAAAGGAAAATATGCGAAAAAGAGAGAAAGGAAAATATGCGAAAAAGAGAAAGGAAAATCATGCAAAAAAGAGAAAGGAAAACATGCGAAAAAGAGAAAGGAAAATCATGCGAGAAAGGAAAATCATGCGAGAAAGGAAAATCATGCGAAAAAGAAAACCCATGCGAAAAAGAGAAAGGAAAATCACGCGAAAAAGAGAGAAAGGAAAATCATGCGCAAAAAAGAAAGGAAAATTATGTGAAAAAGAGAATGGAAAATCATGCGAAAAGAGAAAGGAAAATCATGCGAAAAAGAGAGAAGGGAATCATGCGAAAAAGAGAGAGAGAGAAAGAAAGAGTGAAGGAGAAACTATGCTTTAATTCTTATCGTTGTGAAAAATGTGTGAGACAGATGTTTCCGGAAATTTAAAAAAAAAAAAAAAAAAAATTGCATACGAGGTACGAATCTTTTCTGATTTTCATTCAGTTTTACGGCGATCATATGGGAGAGGAAAGGAAGACAGGGAAGGAAAACAAAACAATGTGTGCACATACTTAGGACAATTGACTAATAAAACAGCTACACGCCGAAGCACAAATATACAGTGTGTTCCACGAAGAATGTTCGAAAGGAAAGTAACAGTTGGTTGTAGCAAGAAAGTGAAAAAGGCAAAATGCACAGCAAACAGAGGACAATTCAGCTGTGATAATTGCAACCCCCCCCCCTCCCCTCCGGCATGGATAATTTCCGAAAAATACGAAAATTAAATATTTATACGGCCTCCCACGGAAACCAAAGTCAATTAGTAAAAGGGCGCACAGCTCCAAATTAGGGAGAACGAATTTACCCGGACGCTTTAGAGGAATATTTCACTGATATATCGATAATTGAAATTTTGGACGTATGCCAAGTTACTGCAGTTGAACATATTTTCGTATTTTTCGGAAATTTCCAATTCCGGGGGTGCAATATTTGAATGTCCTCTGTTTGCTGTGTATTTTGCATTTTTTACTTTACTGCTACGACCAACAGTTTCTTTTCGACATTCTTTTCGGACACTCTTCGTGAAACATTTTGTATATCGAAATGAAAAAAATAGCTACAAAAATAAAATAAAATAAATCTACTTTTTGTAGCATATAATATTTCTGAAGTAAGAATCTTAAATCGTGTAAGATAACGTACAGTCTGCTTGTATGTCTGCCTTGAAAGCCCGTAAATGTTTGAAAATGAAGAAGAAAATAAATAAATTAATAAATAAATGCTACCTATATTGAAATCCCTCGGGAAACCGTATGTGGTGTTATAAAAGCCACATAAATAGTAGGAACTCTAAAAAATTATTGATAGATAAATAAATAATGGGCAACACTGAAAACTAAGGAGTTATTTTTATCACCATTAGCATGCGTAATCAACAAAGAAAGTTATTTTTATCACCATCAGCAACCAGCATGCGTAATCAAGAAATTAAATAAATAAATAAATGTTCATGTCACAAATTCTAAAAAATCAGCACATCCTGCTCCGAAAGCAAATAATTATCTTAAAGTGAGAGGGATGGGGAAGAGAAAAGAAAATGCTGAAAAAAAAAATGTAGAAGACAAAACGCCTGGCTTCTAAAGCATGCAAATATTTGGAAATGCCTTAAGGGAAAGTAGGGAAAATTTATCTGTTCACTTTATCTAAATCTTTAAAAACCAATTTAAACGATACCCTGTTTTTTCAAAAACTCTTGGGATATTTTCTTTGCAGAAAAGACCGTTTGAAAGCTGTAGCAAAACTTCGACGTGCTGCACTTTTTTTTTTTTTTTCGGTAAATTGTATGCTTTACACTAGAGTGAACATTCTTGCCCCAGATGCTAAAAGATTCCTTTTTGTTGCCTTACAAATTATTTCATTCAAACACACAAAACTCTCAAGATCTGAAGCATATGATAAGTTGCGGAAAGAATAGTTGAAACATCTGGACGCCATTTTTTTAAGGAGACTTCTACGGTTCCTCCTTTTCTTCCCAGCCTTAACATCTACTAAATGTCTTTGAATTATTCGCTTCAGAGTGTAATCTGAATAGCCGAACAGCCCAGGGGAAACAGTATCTTTGTGATTTAAAAAAATTTAGTACACCGTACATTACGGAAACCACCTGGATCTGTATGGTTTTTTTGCTAATTTTAAGGGGTTGCAGCAGGTCTGGAAGGAGATATAATTATCGCTGTTGAGATTGAGAGAAAATGTAGGCCTACTTGAAGGTAAATCTATGTCCAAGGTCGCGTGGTTTTATTCACTCTTCGGTTTGGTGTTAAAGAGAAAATGCTGATTGGGTGGCATCCATCGTCACCTTGGCCACGTGACCTGGTCTATGAATAACGACGCCACCAGTCGCCATAATGGTTCGAGAGAACAAAAATACCGAAAGAATGAAGCAAGAAGAGGAACTTTCCCCCTCCTATTTTGGGGAAGAAAAGGCTGGAAAAAGGGCAAGGATGGATTAAGAAAAGCATGGATTATAGGCGCGAAAGCTTATTCTGTACAGGGTCTAAATTAACGCTTTCGAATGCATACTAGAGGGATTAGAGCAGTTCTGATGATCTGCTTTGTCGGCTAGTACTTGGGATGTTCATTTTTTTTACTTTTTTCTTTTCTGGGGAGAGAAGTATGAGCACGAAGAGGAGGTGGTGGAGGCTGGGATATCGCAAGGAACCATTGAAGGAAGATTCGGCCACTTGCAAGCACTCGACCAGGCACTTTTCTGAGGCCGGAAGTGGCACAGAAGTAAACTTCCGGTTTCTGCTTGAGTGGAGTGCAATGGATATTTTTTTATTCATCAAGCCTAAAGTGGTGAAGGACTCCATGGGTAAAAGATCTTTCCTTCGGGCATCCTTTTGTGAACACTGCCGGATTCTCTGATGACTTCGCGCCATTAAAGGATTAGCTGCCCCCCCCCGCCCCCCACCCAGCCTTTTTTTTTCTTTTTTTGTAGTTTCTTTTCCGTTTAATAAATAATACGAAATTTGCATAAAAAAATTTTGGTGATGTAGATTTTAAATTTCTGAGGGTAAGTACAAGACGTATAGACGCAAACAGAATGTGTAGTTTAGCACCGCGTTTTTTTTTTGTGCAAATCTTTCGATATCGTTACGTATATCGAAAAACGATCTATTTATGGTTCTGTCTTTTGTCACAGCAATTTTTAACACAATATTGCTATTTCTTTTTATTAAAAAAACATTTTTCTATCAGATATACCGTATTCCCTGCGTCAAGGACGCACCCAAATTTTAAAAGGCAAAATTTTGAGATAAAAGAATAAACATAAAAATAAGGTGAAAATACTACAAATACGTGGCGACAGTTAATAAATAAATACATCGCTCTTTCCACGTTCCAGAAACACACAGCAACCGAAAAATTGTTTTTCAGCCGCCGCTGTGGAATCGAACCAACAGAACTCTCGGTATCGCGCCGAGTGCGATACCGAGAGTTCTGTTGGTTCGTAAAGGTAACGCACTCGACGCGATACCGAGAGTTCTGTTGGTTCGTAAAGGTAACTCACTCGGCGCGATACCGAGAGTTCTGTTGGTTCGATTCCACAGCGGCGGCTGAAAAACAATTTTTCGGTTGCTGTGTGTTTCTGGAACGTGGAAAGAGCGATGTATTTATTATTTACTAAAAATAAGGTTTCAGCAGTTTCATAAAAATTACGAGCAAAGCAAATTTTACCTCTACATATAAGGTAAAACATTTCTGTCATCCGTATTCTCAAATTAAGGACGTCGCTGCTGCTAGGTGGGCTAGAGCCCACCCTGAAAATTGTCTTGCCTACCCAGTTCAAGATTTGCCATATTTCAATTTTTTTAAGCTTCAAAGTACAATCTGAAATTTATCAAGGGATAATGACTCCGGTATTTTTCGTCGTGTAGCCGCACGTATTTCCCCCTAGAAAATGCTTGTTTCCTTCTCCGTCGAAAGGTTATCGACATATCATCCGCAGCGCCATAAAAATTCAGTTCTCCACTCGTCCAAATTCTCAATTTAAGCATTTTCTTCAAGTTAGTATTATAATGAACATGCTTTCTTCTAATGCTTGTTGTGTTAATTATATCATGAATAAACTTTCCTGCTAGTAGTGTAGTAATAATAATGGACAAGCTTTTAACTGCTAGTAATGTTGTAGTAGTAATTAAGATGAATAAAGTCTTAATGCTGGCTGTTAATAATAACAACTAATGAAATAAACCTAACAGCCAGACAGAGATCTGACAAAACTATGAACTGAGAAAAACGTACTTACTAGAACAACTTTTTATTAGAGAAACTCTTGATATGATCCAACATACACTTCACCGGACACACAGCTACTCAATAAAACGTAGCTCCTTGCACATGAACGAAGCTCTACTCACATAAACGAAGCTCTACTCACATAAACGAAGCTCTCCTTACGCATATAACAACAAACGCTCTCTCCTACGCACATAAAAAAAAAAAGCCCTCCTGGTATCGTTGAACGCGCCTATTTATACTGGCTACCACCACGTCACGACTTACACTCATTGCCAGATCTCATTCAGCGGGAGAAATAATATCTCGTTCAGTAAGAAGATAATTTACATAGTAAAATAAAATAACCAGAGAGAGTAAAATCAAAAGGAAAGTGAATCTAGAGTATACGTTACAGTATGATCAGGAGCGAATGAAGAGGATGAATAGGAATTCACTGAGGTCATTAGTAATTGTTCTGCTAATAAGCAGACTAAACATACATAAATCCGTTTATTGGCGCAGACAAAGCAATAGAGAACAACAATTCTGCTAGCTTTCACAACCTGCGGTTGGCTTCATCAGGCAGCTGTTCAGTAAACGATAAACAGAAATGTGAAATTTAAAAGTTAACCATACTAACTTGAACATTTCCCCTCACTTCTAATCCACAAAAACATTTGCTTTGAAGTCTTTCTCCTAGGCGTGAATTTTTTTTTTTTTACCCAGGAAGCTTTGCTGGTGGCAGTGTGTCATGTTTATCATGCGGGTATGTAACTCTTTAAGTTCTACTAATTTCATTAAAAATGGATAGATGAAACATTAGCAAAAAGTGACTCTTTGTATTAAAAAAGAAAAGTACAGAAACTTCAACAGTTCTAGAGTTATAATTATTAATGGGGGGGGGGGGGGTTGCGAATACCTTTGCAGCCTGTAGAAAGAGGAAAACAAATTTTGAAGATGACAATTCGATTTTTGGCGTAAATGTGACAAGGATGGTAAGTCAGATAATATCAGAGAACTTGAAAATTTTCATCGTCCTGGAGCGGGACACGAACCCGCGTCTCCCAGAAAACGCCCGGGTATGCTAACCACTACACCACTCAGAACGATCAAGTTTCCGATCAATTTGAATATAACCATCATAGGATTCGCTAGTCGAAGTAACCGGCATTCATGTTCAGCGAATCTGGAGGTTAAGAATCCTATCCCGTGATTGCCCGGAGAAGCAGATAAATCATGAAAGAAATACGGGATTACGCCATATAATACAAATTTTGAAGATGACAATCCGATTTTTGGCGTAAATGTGACTAGGATGGTAAGTCAGATGATATCCGAAAACTTGAAAATTTTCATCGTCCTGGAGAGGGACGATGAGAGAGAGTTTTCGGATATTATCTGGCTTACCATCCTTGTCACATTTACGCCAAAAATCGGAGGATTGTCATCTTCAAAATTTGTATTATATGGCGTAATCGGGTATTTCTTTCATGAGAGGAAAACAATTTTTTTTCATTGTTTTATATAAAAAGTTGCTATCAAACTTGTCCCAGCAAAAATAATACCTGCTCACCCGTCGCCCATCATGATTTCGAAGTCTAGCGATCAAATCCAGAAAATTCAGTGGTGTTATTCATATCACTGGCATCAATTGTCATAATCAGGGTCGTCAAATACGGTCTTAAGTGTTATTATTTTCAAACAAAATGTTATCTTCTGTGCCATCTAACGCATTTTTCAAAAGATGTTACTACTGTTTCAGTCTTCACAGCATTCCGTCATTTTAGGACCCACTCCTGAGCAATTGTTGGCCTTTTCAAACGACCTGTTTGGTTTAGGTAGTGGTCTATAGCCCATATCCACTGATTCCACTCTTCTCAGATGAATTCCTTAAAAAGCTTGTTGATGGATATGTCCAGTGATAAACGCATCTCAGCAAAAGCGACACGAAGAAGAAAAAAACATTAGTCCTTCCATAGCGTTTTACGACGAAGGCGGTCTTGTTATTAATAAGGTTTACCAGTAAACATTTTTATATAGATAACTTTCCTCTGGGGTTAGCATAGACTTACGAAACACGTAACCATCGGAATACAGGACGCATGGTAAACTTTCGACACTTATTTCGATAAAAAAAAAAAGGTAGCGTCCACGACGCTGGAAAAAACGGTAATTAAACTTGACCAATATTTTCGCTATTTCTACTGTCCAGTTGCTTGCAGGTCGACGCCAGTCAATTTTCCCCTTTTGTGGCGATATCTGCTTTTCATAAAAACTGATTGGAAATTGTATTTTTGGGACGAATGCAGCTAAGCGTGTTCCGAAGATTTTATAGCTTTTTTTTTTCCTTTTACATGTGCCAGACTTCGTTTTGACGTCTATCGTTTCGTTCCAGTACTAGGAGTGTTCCAAAATGTTTACACCAGACTTACTTCAATGATTTAAAAACTATAAAATACAATAACTGAGTTGAAGAGAGGAAAGTCTAAAGAGTCTTCCGAAATAGCGTTCAAGGTCAGATGATGCAATGGTGAGCGGCGCGCGTCCGTCATTTTGTGGTTGAATCGGCGCTCGGGATAAAATTAGTATAACTCGGAACCGCGAGGTGTCATTCGTTTCGTCTAGTCGAGATCTATCTATATCTGTAATAATACTTGTGAGAAAACTTGATTAGGTGTGTGAAAATTGTGAAATAGTTCAGAATGTGAACATTTCCGAAATGTCTCAATATCTTAATTTATATAAATAGATCGATTTGAACGCGAGAAAACGGATAATTGAAGACAACGTGGGAGGCAGGTGCCTCGTCGACATCACACTGAACGGCAAGTCACGCTTTCATTCTCGGATGCGTTTTACATTCGCCCGACCGTCTCCATCTCTGACCTCGAAACGTTTTTCTTTGCTGATGATAAAGTACTCCGAGAACGCCAATAAAATAAGAAATAATATGATTGGGGACATAGAGGTACCGATGATAAATAATCATGGGACTTGAACGTCGACGCTCAAACGAATTTTCAGGAGCTCGATTTCACGAAGACTCAATTCAACTTGAATTTTGTGCCGACGCGATCGCCAACCACGCTGGGAAAAACATACATGTACATCGACTTGACTTTCGCGAGAAACGTCATCATCGATGTCATACCATACACGAGCTACTTCTCGTACCATCGGCCCCTCGTCAACAAGGCCATTCTCAGCCTAGAATAAGTAAGCCATTCTCTCAAAATATATTACTTCTGCACAAGATTTCTGTAAACAGCAAAAAAAAAAAAAAAGCTGAATAAGTAAAAAAAATAAAAAATAAAATCTCTCTAAACTTAAACTCTGCGCATTCACCCATTTCTACCACCCCACCCCACCACCCCGACACCCAAGAGCCATGCGACGTATTCTACCGCCAATTGACCTGCGGCCGTGGCTTTGACACAGCCCCCGACAATTTTTGGGTGGTATATGTGCATTAATCATGACATAATGTATCTTATTAACGGAGTGGAAAGGGGTTTTTTTTTCTTTCGGGGGTGGGGTGGGAGAATCCCCGTAACTATTTTCTATTCAAATGACGAAATATTATTAGGTTGGAAATGTGTTTCATATCAGACAATATTAAGCATGGCTAAAATTTTCGATAACATTTTCAGGTATCCCCGTGATGCTTATTCTTGACAAATAAATGCCATAAGGAGACCTTAAATACTATTTGCCATTGTAGTGCTGTTTCTTGGAGACAGTAAACCTCTCTCTCTCTCTTGATTGAAAAAGTATGAGCATGTCTGAGAGATTTCTGCTATACTTTCAAGCCCTCTAGGCCACCACTGACGTTCTTGAATACAAATTTTGTAAGAAAAATATATACTTTAAATGTTGTGAAATCGCCAACATTTCTGCCGCTCGTGACGTATTACGACAAAGTTGAAGCGATACATTCCGTCGGTGTAGTTTAGAGTTAGAACAGCTGGTTTCGGAGCGAGGAGGCGCAGTTTCGATCCCAGTCACCTAAAAATTTGGAATTCCACACACATGTAAATATTTCATGTTAAAAGCTGTCGGGTTTGTTCACACCATATACTTACGAAAACATTTTTTCTGAACTAAGAAAATATATTTCAATACCCCTGTATATACACGGTGGAGTCACATTATTGTGACCACCAGCTAATATCGAGAGTAACCGCAGTGTGCAGCGCGTACAGCAGCTAAACTGGCCGGGAGAGACTCAATAAGGTGCTGGAAGGTGTTCACAGGTATGTAGAGCCAAGCTGACTGCAGTGCATCTGACAGCTGCTGGAGGGTACGTGGTGGAGGATCCACAGAGCGATTAACACGATCGCGGTGGTTCCACAGATGTTCATTTGGGTTTAAGTCTGGCGAATTAAGGGGCTACTGAAGTACTTTGAAGTCTTCATGGTGCTCTTCCAACTACTCTCGGGCAATTCTAGCTGTGTGACACGTCGCATTGTCGTTCTGGAAGATCCTATCAACTCCAAGGAAGTCAGTCAGCATGTATGAGTGTACGGGGTCTGCAAGGATGGATTCATAACGAATTCGGTCCATACCGCCTTCCACAGGTATGAGTTAATCTAGGGAATGCCACGAAAACAATCCCCAGACCATGACGCTGCCCCCACCAGCTTGTGTACTGCCAGCAATAGTTGAAGTGTCTTTGTTCTCAGATGTTTCTTGCCTTATACGCCAAAGTCCATCCATTCGATGAGGAAGAAAACGTGACTCATCGGAGAAGGCAATTCTTTGCCAATCAGCGGAGGTCTAATTCCGATACTGCTGTGCAAATGTACGCCTTTTCTGCAGATGCACCGTTTTTAGCATAGGTGCAGTGACAACCCGTCTGCATCGTAGCCCCCATAGGCAACAGGGTTCGTTGAACTATCGTTTTAGACACACTTTCGGTAGCCCCCTGGTTCATTCGGCCAGTGAGTTGCTCCACTGTAGCGTGTACATCGGCCCTCACGCACCTTCGAAGCCAACGTTCACTTCTCACATCAATGGCACGTGATGCTCCGTAGTTTCCACATCGCTTATTCGCAGTGGTGCCATTTCTCCAATCACGGTACACTTTAACCAGAGCAGCACGCGAACAGTTCACAAACTGCGCTTTTTCAGAAATACTGCCACTCATGGCCCAAAAGCCTATAATCGTCCCTTTTTGCAAATCTGATAAATCGCTCATTTTATTCATGACAGCAACGAGTGATATGTTTTCAGATTGCCTACAGCACACCTAATATACCGTCCAACCCAGCTCACGATACGTGCCTTCTTTCACTGACTACGCGCTGTTGACGTCAAAAGTAGGAGGTGGTCACAATAATGTGACTCGACTAAGTAATTTACTCTTGTCATCTTTTTAATTTAGTTCTATAAAAATATTTTTATCTAAGAGTGGTTGATTTGGGTTGTTCGGCTGTGTGAAACAAATGAAATGGAATTAATATACAAGCAGCTAGTTATGCAAAGTAGAATGTGAGTTAATAAAAACAATGACCATAATTTTGTAGCAATAATAATAGCGATACAAAGATTTCTTTCTGATAACACTATACTTCCTTCCCTCCACTCCTCAACAGTGATACCTTTATAATGTTTCACTAAAGCATTGGGTTGTCCGGAAAGTTCTGAGCGTTTGTGACAGGTGTATGGTTAAGAGTGACGTATGCAGTCGTACTTCCTGAAAACACAACAGATTGTGGGAACAATGAAAGGTGGCATTTGCATGCGGTGTTAAGCTACCTGTGGTTGAAGATAAGTGGAAATTGTGTTTGTTTAGAACGTGTTAAAAATGGAAGATCATAAGTTGCATTTTCGGCATGTGATGCTGTTCCTCTATAAACAAGTTAGTAAAATCATGCACTGCATTGATTATGATACGCTTTCCAGCATACGAGAAATCATTACTCAAGTTATGAGGATAATGGCTGTAGAATAAATCTCGCTCCTACGTCCTGACCTTTGACCCCATTTTGCCCATTTTCAATAGGGTTCGTCCCCAGTGGTCCCCTACCACATACTAAAATTTCATTAAAATCGAACCATTTTTACGCGTTATCATGCGACGGGCAGACAGACCGACAAAGCTGGAGCCATATACTTACGCTTCTTCAACCTACGGTTGGAAAGCGTGAATAAGTTAGTAAAATCATGCAATGCATTGATTATGATACGCTTTCGAACATACCAGGAAACATTACTGAGGTTATTACTGAAGTTATGAAGATAATGGCTGTGGAATAAGTCTCGCTCCTGTGTTCTGACCTTTGACCCCATTTTGATGTTGTAGTCGAAGCATTTTTACGGAAGTTATGAAGCATAAGGTCAATGGAATGGATCCCGTTCCTATGTCCTGCCCTTTGACCCCATTTCGTCCATTTTCAATTGGGTTCATCCCCAGGTAATACCCTACTACATACTAAAATTTCATCGAAATCGAACCATTTTTACACGAGTTATATCGTGCGGACGGACAGACAGACGGATAAAGCTGGAGCATATACCCTTCTTCAACCTACGGTTGGAAAGCGTAAAAAATAGGTGAAGACGCTGCACAGACGTGTAAGAACGTTTGTGAAGTGTATAGAGGGAATGCTATTGGTGAATCAATGGTTCCGAAGGTGTTTTGCAAAGTTCAAAGGCGGCGATTTCCGTTTGGACGAAGGGGATCGTTGTGGAAGACCTTCCGCAGTGGACGACGATCTCATAAAGGCAGAAATTGAGTTCAACCCAAAATTAACGACTCGCGACTTAGCAGTCACTGTGAAAAGGCAGAAAAGTTCTGTTCCATGATCATTCAGTGAAGCTGCGATACACTTCTCGTTGTGATGTTTGGGTCCCACACAAGCTGTCAGAGAAAAACTGCATAAACCGGTATTCCATATGCGACACGCTCCTAAAACTCAACAACAGGGACTCATTTTTTAAACGATTACTTGCAGGAGATGAAATATGGACAGTCTACGACAATGTAGTGCAGAAGAGATCTCAGTGTCACGCTGCCGCACCACGTAAACATGCACCGAAGTCGAATATTCATGGACGCAAGGTTATACTCTCTGTTTGGTGGGATTGCAAAGGCATCCACATTTACTTACTATGAGCTATTACTTGCAGGAGATGAAATATGGACAGTCTACGACAATGTAGTGCAGAAGAGATCTCAGGGTCACGCTGCCGCACCACGTAAACGTACACCGAAGTCGAATATTCATGGACTCAAGGTTATACTCTGTTTGGTGGGATTGCAAAGGCATCCACATTTATTTACTATGCCTGCAAGCCAACCACGTTCTACAGGGAAGGCATTCTAAAATTGCCAGAAAGATGGAGTAAAATCGTCGAAAACAATGGGCAATACTTTGAGGAATAAAGGTTTCTTAAACTCACTGCATTTGTTTTAGTTCACATAAAAAAACAAAAACAAAAAACGCTGAGGACTTTCCGGTCAACCCAATAATATGTAGATAGGAAAATAACTTGTAGGAAAAGTTTTCCGAAAGGGGCCGCAATTCAGTGCCAGCCCGGGCCATAATCCAGCCGTGGTCACAATATCCTTGTTTCTCAATTGCTAAAAAACTCGTGAAGTGGATTACTTAGGTGTGAGCAATAATTGATTTTCTTCACTAAGTGGCAGTAATTTATTTTATAGCTGAAGAAAGTTTATGAAATTCTCATGTTGTGAACTCGATACCCTCGTGACCAGCCTCGAGGATATCATGAGATACCGAACGGCCCAGATTTGCTTCTTTCCTTTATTCACAAGATGAGATTATTTTTTACACTTTCCAACCGTAGGTTGAAGAAGCGTATACGCTCCAGCTTTCACCGTCCGCACGATAACTCGGGTAAAATTGGTTCGATTTCGATGATATTTTAGTATGTGGTAGGAGACCACTTGGGGACGAACCCTATTGAAAATGGGCGAAATGGGGTCAAAGGTCAGGACATATCAGTGGGATCCATCCCATCGCCCTTATGCGTCATAACTTACGTACAAAAGCTGCAACAAAACTTTAGTATGTTGTTCCGGAGGTATACTGAACCAATTCTGTTTAACATCATCGAAATGGGGGCAAAGGTCAGGGCACACGCGAGATTTATTCCACAGCCATTATCCTCATATAACTTGAGTAATGATTTTTGGTATGTTGGAAAGCGTATCATAATCAATGCATTGCATGATATTACTAACTTGTTTCATTTCGATCTTTGATTGCGTCACTCATATTTGATTTCATTTCCCTCTGTTGGTAGTATACATTTTCATACATGGACATCAAGCACATGCATATTGATCAAATGCTGAATTTTTTACAGTCTGAATCGTACGGCTTAAATCAAAGCATTGATTCACATAAGCTGTAATTAGTGCTCAAAAGAGGCGGTACACGCCGGTATGGCATACCGGCACTTCTTTTTTTTCCTAGTATTTCATACCGGTACATTTTTTTCTACCCGGAATTCACTACCGGCACTAATTTTAGTAGTGGGAACTTCAGAGAAAAACATTTTTTTCGTCCCTGCCGTACGAGCGTGCATTATTTAGGTGAACGTCAAGTAATTTTGCTTCCTATACTTCCTTCCAATGGAAAAGCTTTTGTACACATTTCCTTCACAATTAGTGTGTTCGCAAGGATGAAAATTTTAATATCGATTAAAATAACTTCATATTATAACCTGGAATACTTAATATTTTCTAAAACGTAACCATATTTTCTAAAACGTAACCATAATTATATTAAAAATCAATAGCTTTTCCTTTGGTGGTGTTGAAACCAGATAAAAGATGGCGCGACCTGTACTTTCATGACGTCAGTAGGCAAACAAATGTTGGATGGCATAATTATGGTTATGTTTTAGAAAATATTAAGTATTCCAAGTTATAATATGAAGTTATTTTAATTAATGTTCAAATTTTCATTCTTGGGAACGCATTGATTGTGAAGAAAATGTGTAGAGAAGTTTTTGCATTGGAACTATATGAAGCAAAATTACTGGACGTCCACCTTTGTGCCTCGCCCTTGAGATCTGTGTGAGAACCGTAAAAGGTAAGGGAGTGGTGTACACATGAGATGTAAGTTCAATCCCTCAAGGGATGGAAATGAAGCTACCCATAACGCGTGATCACATCTTGTCCAAACCCTAGGTCATCCCACTAAAAATGTCTGTAATTTTTATTTCATCATTTATTGAATATATTCAATTTTCGTAGAATGAACAATTGGGAGTAATAGAGTGAACCCAAATTTTAGTTTTGCAGCAATGAGTATAAACGTTTTCTACTTCGGACTTTTTTTTTTTTTTTTTCTTGAGGGTGGGGATATTGCTATTAATTTAAGACTGAAAGTTAATTCTGATTGCGGATATTCTATAACTGCCCGACTTTCTACTTCATGAAATTCCCTATTGGAAGTGACTGTTTTCTCGGCTCGGGTCCTTAAAGTTTTGGGTTAAAGTCCAGCTGAATTACTCATGATTAACCAAGGTTCGGAGGTCTCGTTAATCCGTTGGTCCCGGGGTAGCGACTCCTCGTTATAAACAAGTTTAACCCAATTCCTCAGTGTAGCATAAGTAGTGTCCGCTGGATCCACAAACCAACCCACTAAAATTGACCACCATCGTTTCTGACTTATGGTGCAATAGTATTCCACGAAATTGTCAATTACATTTTCAAACAAAAGGTTTTTCTTCAAGGGTTTTTTTTTTTTTCAGTTTTGGAGATTTTCTGGAGAAGGTGTTTGTCTCGGATGGTTTTTAGCTAACCATGAGCGTACGGGCACTTCAAAATTTTCATTTCGAGCACTGTCTGTAACAGAAGTAAATAAATTTTACTACACTGAGAAAAAGATTTTGAATTCAGCAAATAAATTGTTGAATCAACCAAAAAATTTTGTCGATATGCAGTCAACATAAATGTTGGTTGAATTTACAAATGCATTTTGCTGAGAATTATTGTTGATTCTACAAAATTTATTGCTATCATGACGAAGACGAAACGTTTTGTTCATTTAACAAAAATGCCTGGGTCGATTTTGGGGTATTTGTTTGATCCGACAAAATATATATTGTTATCGTGATAAAACGTTTTGTTGCTGCAACCTCGTGACAGTAATATTACTCTCGCTACAGTAATTTCTTGCTCCAGCAAAATTTAGGGTTATGTAGCTGGGCCACTTTGTACCTAAACTATTTTTTCCGATGGCAACACTTAGCCGGTGTTGTAATTTTAGGCAGTGCCCTTTAGTTTAGTAACTAGGTGTGCTAACCACTCGTCTATACCCGTATTCACGAATAAATTCTTATCTGCGAATTCAGCATTTGAAGGTCGGTTTTTCACCCGGAATGTTCATGGACGATTTATACTTGACATAACGACGTATTGACACTATTTTGGTGCGTGTGTAACATGTTTCTAAATCATACTTCTTTTTAAACGTTTTCCTTAGTTTTTTTATGAAACTAATTATTGACATTATTGGTTAGACGAAAAAAAAATCGTAATATTTTTTCTTAACGTTCTATATGTTCCCGGGTACTATCACCATGCAATCTTTGGTTGCCGCATGCAATTTTGAAACACCCTGTAAATATACCCTATACATGAAATCAAGCTCTATACATAAATTACATCTCTTATTATTCATTACCTCATGTGCAAATTTTTATTTGCGATCAGGTACCGATCGCAAATAAAAATTCGCAGTCGGCGATAATTCAAAATAAAATCTTAAGCGCAAAACAAGATTTTTCTGGTCAATGGTAGTCTGATAGTGCCCGTATGGAGTAGCTAGTAATCACGTGCGTTTTGGCATAAGGTCGATGCCAGCTCCACATAGTTGAATCAGCAAAATATAGCTAACGGAATAATTTTGTGTTGCCAACAAAACAATTCCGATGGAGTTTGGCTAAAGAAACAAAATAAATCGACAAAACAGCTCAAAAAAACTAATTTTTTGTTTCAAACAAACTTTTTTTCTCAGTGTAGTTGTGTGGTTTCGGAAGTTTTCTTCCAAAGCATTTTTAATTAATCAGATTTGCCACTATTAGCCAACAATACTGCGTTAGAGCACTTTATCATAATTTTAAATTGTGCTTTAAAAATGTTATGAAGTAATTAAATAATGATGTCCAAGTGCATTTACGCATTACATTTTTGTTAATTTTTTCAAATTCGATGTTTGTTGTTCGATTCAAAGGAATACATAAATATTAGGTGCACAAATAAGTTTTAAAGCTTTTTTTGTGTGACTTATACCGATAATTTATATATCCGACATTCCCCGCGTTGTCATGTGGCCGTAACTGGTCCAGAGTATAAAATGTGA
This sequence comes from Macrothele yani, assembly GCA_039090855.1. Taxonomy (NCBI): domain Eukaryota; kingdom Metazoa; phylum Arthropoda; class Arachnida; order Araneae; family Macrothelidae; genus Macrothele; species Macrothele yani. Next base: position 18,298,008 of record CM077006.1, on the reverse strand, counting down.
CTCAGAAGTTTGCCCAACAGTCAAACGCACTTACACATTGGTAGGTGAAAGATGGCAAGCGATGCTGCATTTATTCGACACTGCATTCTTTACGAATTTCATGAAGGAAAAAGTGCTGCAAAAGCATGTGCATCGATCTGTTCTGTTCTGGGGGAGAATATTGTATCGAAAAGCACATGTGAGTTTTGGTTTAGACTGTTTAAAGCATGTGATTTTGATGTTAGCGATCGAGAACGTAGCGCAGCCCCGCAGAAAGTTGCATATGAAGAATTGCAAGCATTGCTGGATGAAGATTCATCTCAAATGCAAAAAGAACTAGCTGAACAACTGGGGGTAACTCAAAAACCATTTCCAATCGTTTACGTGCAATGGGAAAGACTCAGAAGGTAGGAAAATGGGTACCACATGACCTGAGCCACAGGAACAAGGATGAGCATGAAGTGTTTGAATCTGTGGAATAAACAACACGAAAAGTCTTTCTTGTGGAAAATCGTTACGGGTGATGAAAAGTGGGTATGGTACGACAATCCCAAACGCAAAAAACACTGGGTTGACTCCGCCGAAGCAATGACTTCGAAACACTCCAAGAAAGTTCTGCTGTGCATCTGGTGGGATATGAAAGGTGTGTGCTCTATTATGAACTATTGGAGCAAGATCAAACTGTTACTGCTGATCGCTTCAAGCAACAATTGCTGCGATTGCAACAGGAAATCTATCGGAAAAAGCCCACTCACAGGCGAAGGATTGCGTCACGTGTAATTACTGCATGGCAACGCTAGGCCGCATGTCGCGAAATCGGTCAAGAAAACGTTATTGACGCTTGTCTGATAAATTTTGGAGCACATGCCGTATAGTCCCGACATAGCCCCTTCAGATTATCATTTGTTCCGATCGATGCAACATGGTTTGTCTGCTGTACGGTTCCGCGCACATGTGACGAAGTGCAAAAATGGGCTGACGACTTCATCGCGTCACACGACGAAGTTATTCTTCATGGCTGGAATCCGTCAGCTGCCCGACTGATCGCGAAAGGTGATAGAAAATAACGGCGCATATTTTGATTCGTAATGGTATTGTTGTTTTTCTCTGAAATTACATGTTGCGCTGTCTTAAAACGCTTTAAAACTTATTTGTACACCTAATATATAGTGCAGCAATAAGAGCTAAATGAGTTGGGCAACGAAGCCCAATAATAACACATAAAACGGATCTTTATGAGCCATACATGCCATGAGATAGAAATTTTGGAGATACTGAGTTTCAACGTCTCCTGGCATTGTGTTGTCAATATTTTGAACATTTCATTACACTGAAGTGTTGAGAGTCATAGGATACGTACCTAGTATCGTGCAGGACCTGCTCTAGCCTGGCGAAGTGCAACAACTCAACGTGGCATCGATCGATTCCACAAGTGGCGACCGGGAAGACTTCTGGAGAGATGATCAGCCCTGCTGTGTGAATAGTCGCCCACAGTTCCCTTGTATTTGTATGTACAGGATCTTGGGTGCTAATGGACCTTTCTATCACGTCCCATAAGTGCTCTATTGGGTTCATGTCGGGCGAACGTGGTGGCCACACCAGCCGTTGGAACTGTCCAGAATGCTCCTCGAACCAATTTTGGGTAACTTACGCACGGTTGTACCAGCAATTATTCTCCGCATGAACACAGGACTTGTTGATCATAAGGTGTAACAGCATATCAGATGGGTAACTCAAACGAGAAACTTTAGTTTCTGATGATGACTCAGCAGGAACGGTTGTACCAGTGATTCTCCGCTGCGTGACCTTAGGACTTACTTGCATGTGCTAAGGGCAATTTGTAAAAGGTATATGGACCTCTCTAAGTGAATCAATAGGAACGGTTATACCTGTAATTCGCAGCTACCTACTCACAGGGCTTGTTGGAGCTAAGGGTCTGGGAAGCAGGGGCCGATTGGGACACCGGGACATTTCCCGGTGTGCTCCTTCCGTATATTTTGTCGCTTTCTTACTTTCTTAAAAACGTTTTCAGTTCAGTTGTTTTAAACGCACAACACTTTTTTTATAAACAAAATACACATAACGTAATTATAACAAGCGGGCAAAAAAACACTTCTTTTGAATTAGGGAAAAAAAAAATCGCCTCACCAGACAACTGCTAGAATCTCGACTACAACAGATGAGTCATGTGTGTTTGCGAACTTCTGAGTTACTTAGTAGCTGAGGAACGAGAATGTATGTACCATATGTTACGGGAGGGAGGGCGTGTGTACAAGATGTTCTATATATTCCCGAAGGAAGGGGGACGGGGTAGTTGATTTTACTCTCCGTTGGTTGTAGGAGACATTAGTGCTATGCTCATAAGAGTTGAGTTCGGGCTCAATTTTAAGAGCCCGAGCCCTTCCGAGCACGAAGTATGTCAGGCCTAACCAGCCAGATTCTGAATTTTATACATATATTGCTAGATAGAACCCGGGCCCGAACAAGCCCGAAAACTACGATTAATCTGTTTAGGCATTAAAAAAAAAATCCTTTTCCAAATTCCTCCCCCCCCCCGCAATTAACTGATGTTCTTCTCAGCTGCGGAGTGGGGAAGGGATGTCTATCTATCTCTGTATTTTATTTGACCATTCATTTCATCCTGAAATGCTTCGAGGGGTCCCGGCATCAGGAAAAAATCCGGGAGGCACAACTATCTGCGTATGTTAACTGCATTGAGGCGGGGGCTGAACTGGGCTAAATTTTTTTCACTACTTTATCAAACATGGGTGAGTATTTTCACTACTTCAAAGTTGCAGGACAATGTTAGATAATGGTCATTATGGGATGTACTATCCACTATAAGTCAACACAGAATTCAGAGGAAAAGCTAATAATATCAAGAACTTATTTTGAAGTAACTAATATTATTTGCGGGGGTGTTTATATACGATCCCTTTCCCCCGGGAATGATTTACCTACGCAACCTACGCTCCTTGTGATAACTGACAAATGCTGCAGATGAAGGCATCTACGGAGATATCATTTCAACATGAAGTTGCAAAATGTTTTATTTACGTTATTCAGTAAGGTGTCTTTAAAATACATAACCGCAGCATAAAAGCACGTTTTGTAATTCAAACACATACGAATATATGATCACTAAATGAAGAATCTGTTCGCCACGATATTTAAATATCTTTTAATTTCTAACTGTGACTGTCCACAATAGAAAAATTACAAAAATTGCAGTACAAACAGAAAATTTTACAGTCTAAAAGTTCTGTATTTATTTAATTTAAAAATCATGTCTTATGCGAAAGGTTTTTTGGTACAACTCCAACATAATTTTGGTAGTAGCAGATCTCTCTCTCTCAAATATTTGCTGGAATTTCAGCATACTTCGTTGAAAACTTAAGAACTGGAAGCTCCAAAGGTAAGAAAATCAAGATTCTTTTACGATCTGTCAAACATAAAAAGGCTATATAAGCAATTTTTTTTAATTTTTTAATGTTCTTACTTCAGCGTTCTTAAGAGAAATCTTTAAACAAATATAAATACTGAGTGTATCCAAAATTAGACTTCTCCAGTGCAATTGCATACATAACTAACTAAACTAGTGATGTAAACCTTGCTATCCGCTTTTTCCACGTCGATTAAGTAAGTTTGCCACGATACTGAAATACTTGAAATTTCTGTGATTGTCCACAACAGACAAATTGCAGTACAATTTTTCTGCAGTAAAATCTTGGCATGGGCCGATGAAAATTTTTCCGCAACACCCACTTCAATTTAAGGATGACGGGTGTACTTTTAACCCCTCCCCCCTCTACCCCGGCTTTGTACAATGCTTGCCACTGTGTCCAGAGCAACTGTACTTTTTGTTTTGTTTCTTAAATAAAAAGTGATTTTCAGTTGTGATGCAATAGCACTGCAGAACTACAACTGAACGCGGGCCCATTTGCAAAATTTTTTCCCGGGCCCTTTTACGACCGCCAATCCGCCCCTGCTGGGAAGGAAGAAAAAGTACATTATTTCGCAAAAATGCGAAATACGGAAGAACATAAAACAATAAACAAACAAATTGTGAAGTGGTAAGAGTGTAAATGTAGTTGAGTTAAAATTTGAAACGAAGAAAAAGGACCACATGGTTCTGAGTTCCTGTTGCAAAATCTCAAGGATATTAACTGCCCACAAAAAAGTATTCACTGATAATGGAGTATGTTAACAGGATGTGGTGGAATATTTACGGGAAAATTAAAGTTATTAATTTGCATGTGTGGGACATAGTCAGTTATTTCGTCATCACATTTTACAGCTTTATCCTTTTACACAGGAGAAATCGCTTAGCAGAGCTAGCTTACAGAACTTTTAGTTAGAGAATAACTTAAAGTAACTTTTTATTCAGTTTAACGCTTCGTCTTTTAATTTCATAGGAAGTGCGCCATTTTTAAGAATGAGAATTTACTAATTAAATCAAAAATTGAAACTTCATCGCACTAATGAACAAGAAAGACGACGCCGAATTTTCGGGTGTAATGAGCAGGTCTTGGAATCCGTTCTGACGCGAATCAAATTTATCAAAGCTATCCAAAGTCAATGGAACCGGTATGGGAAACAGCAGTATCTGACAGAAGAAAGACGTTTTTTAATCGGGCTTTTAATTCCGCAGATACCGCTGTAAACGGAATCATGAACTTAGGCATTCTGGTTGCAGACTTGTGCGTTAAGAAAATTTTGAATTTATGAAAAACATTTCGCAGCAGAAACGCTCTCAAACAAAGAAAGCATTTTTCAAATCGGATTCTTAGAAGCAGTGATATCGATAAATAAGCGGTGATATCGATAACATCTCCTGGCGGGAGAAACATAGTTATTTTAAAAAGGAAGTATTCTCTAAAGGTTTTACGATGTGATGAGCGGTATCGGTCCAGTAAAGAATTTGTTTAAGACGAGTTTTCAGAAGCTCAGGTTCTGCTGCAAATACATAGAAGCAGAAATTAACACTTATGCCCCCTAGAGGCCAAACCATTTTCCACCAAGTACTGAAAATTATACGAAAAACATTTCCCATCAGGAGCTCTATGCGATTCAGGAAGAATTTTTGAAATCGGAGTTTTAGAAGCAGAAATATCGGGAAAAAGCAATTTACTTTAACGCCCCCTAGTGGAAAGTCTGAGTTACTTGAAAATTTTGCAATTATATGAAAAACATTTCGCACCGGAAACTGTACAACAATGAGGGAATTTTTCAAATAGGACTCTTAGAAACAAAGATATTGACAAAAATAAGATATACATCTAAGCCCCCCGGCGGATAAACCATGCATTATTTTAAGAAGAAAATATTCCGAAAAGGTTTATCTACGTGAGTGGCATCGGTCCACGAACGAATTTTTTCAATCGAGATTTTAGAAACAGATTTTGCCGCAAATTCATCAGACGTGGAAATTAACTCTTACGCTCCCTGGTGACCAAACGGTTTTATAGCAAAAAACAGAAATTATATGCAAAAGATTTCCCATCAGGATCTGTATCCGCTGCAGAAATAATTTTTCAAATCGGAGTTTCATAAGCGGAGATAGGGGAAGGGGGATTTACTTTTACGGCCCCTAGCGGAAAATCTATGCATAACTTGATTTACCTTAATGCAAACGTACGTAATAAAATACTCTTCGAAATAAATGGAATCGAAAGGTAAAATATTTTTTCAATCGGATGTTTAGAAGGAAATATATGGCATAAAATGTATTTTGAATTCGATATCAACTGAATTTACGTCCTCCAGCGGCGAAATTGTGTATCATAAAAGAAAGAAAAAATTAAATGAAGGATCATCATTCGCATATTTCAAACTTCCCAATACAAAAATATTTTTTTTAAATCGGACTAATAGTTAGAGATATGGTGTCTACAGACCGTCAGACAGACAAACCGATAACATAAGCACGATCAGTTTTTACAAAAGATGCTAAAAATGCGTGTGTGTGTTTTCCCTGGAATTGCAAAATTGTATTGCAGGAAAATATGCAAAACTATGGCAATGTATAATTCTGCACAAACTTCCAAATCTGTCTGTTGAATATTCTACCCCCGGCCACGAAGCCATGCAACGGCCCTGCTAACTCAAAGATTTAAACAGATGATTTTAGAATTTCTTATAAGGCACAGCTTGCATTAAATTTACGATTACAAGGCACTTTGATTTTCCTGCGAACATTATTTATGCATGACTCATAATCACGTTTATGCTTAAGATAGGTGTTGTTGCCTATAAACATCGGCGGATAAGCTTCAATGTTATTGCTCCCTGCGGTGTTAGATTACCGTTCCGATCATATAATCTGCTACTTTATGGCCCATTATGGGCAGCAGTACCATGGATTACTTTGGTTTAAACAGTTTGGTCGTTTTCGAAACCGTCATTTGCAAGCATTACATTGTAAGGAGCATACTCATTTGCAAATATTATTCCTGGTACAGAACACTTTAAGTTGATGGTCTTCATTGTGGCCATGCACTTAGTTTTAATTTGTGAGATAAGGCCGAAGTCGTGTGAATTTAAGGAGGTTAAAATTAACAATGTGAAGATCTCAAGGACAGCCGTCACTAAGACATTCTTAAATCCAACGAAAGGAATGTGCTGATTTGGCAAAGTGATAACGGATGCCCCTGAGATGAAGTTCAGATGTGGAAAATGCTTCCTTATTTGACACTGCATAAAACTGAAAATCTTTATTTTGTCATTTTCTTGTAGGACTTTCGTCCACAGTGAGTAGAGTTTAGGTCCCAGCCACCTACAGCGAGATCGCCTTTTGGGCAGGACACAGAAACGGAAGGAATGAGCGCAAGTCTAGCGACTTTGACAGAACAGTTAGTAGTGAGATTAGAGTACAGTAGATGGCGCCACCGTACAAGTACGATGTTGCACACAGAGGGGTGACAGAATTTCAGGGAGGGGGGGATAGGAAAGGATACCCATTTAACCAGTGGGTTCAGCCTGGGTGCCGTGACTTAACGTGCTCGTCCGATGAACGGCGGATATTAAGCGATTGTTAGTAAATCACACCATCTCTGAAAGATCAGTCCAGGTTCGAACCTGAGGACCTTGCATCGATAGTCTGACTCGCTAACCACTAGGCCATCCGCGGCTTGCATAGAACTGAACAAGCGAAGAGTGAATTTTAAGACCTTGAGCATTTCCTAAATCGTAGCGGCAAAATTTTAAATTGACCATATTACCGATTGAGGACAGAACTGATGTATTAGTATCATCATCCCTAATCATTACCATTAGACTAATGGGTAAAGGTTTCCCCCAAGCTGTTTGTCTTGAAGTCGTCCCAGTATGTTTTTAAATCGCATCTCCCATGTGGTCGTCTTCTAGTTCTTGTTTTTTATCTCTTGGTATCCGGCGTATACCTACTTGGATTCACTCTAAGATGACACTGAAGTTTAAGGTATAAGAGCCTACACACTCACTGAGCCTTCGGGAACGGTCGAGAGTTATGTTCATCCGCGTCAGTCCCCACTGTGTTCTGCAGTTAGCAGCTCAACTCATTGGCATCCTTGTCACCCAAACACTGTATATCTACGCATGTGTGTTAGCCTAATTTTAAAACTTAATTTCTGAAAATAGATCATTTTTAGATTTGTCTAACATAACTATATGTACTAAGAAGTGGGATTAAAAATGAACTTTCAGAAGACAAAAGTGATGTTCAATGCTTTTACAAGAAATTAAGATTTATCGATTGATGGAGAAAAGCTGGAGATAACAGACACGTACGTTTATCTTGGACAGCAGATATCAAGTGAGGGTCACATTGGTGAAGAAATTAATCGGCGTACAAAACTTGCCTGGAGAGCTTTTGGAAGAAACAGCATAATTTTCAAGAGCAATATGCCATTATGTCTTAAAAGAAAAGTGTTTGATCAATGCATGCTTCCAGTGCTTACGTATGGTGCAGAGACGTGGACCTTAACTAAAAGAGACATACAAAGGCTGCAGACAACTCAAAGTAGCATGGAGAGGTGCATGCTTGGTATAACCAGGAGAGATAAGAAGAGGAACTCGTGGATCCGAAAAATGACAAGAGTGGAAGACATCATGATCAGAGTTAAATCCCTGAAATGGCAATGGGCTGGACATACTGCCAGAAGGACAGACCATCGATGGACAGCCGAAATTTTAGATTGGATTCCAAGGGACAGGAAAAGACCCAGAAGAAGACCACATGGGAGATGGGTGGATGAAATTCGAAAGTATGCGGGAGTGACATGGAGGAGACTGGCACAAGACAGACCGTTGTGGAGGAAACTTGGGGAGACCTTCGTCCAGCAGTGGATTGATAATGGTTGACAATGATGATGATGATGATGACTTATAAGTAAACGGCTAGGACAATATAAAGATCAGGTCATATGTAGAGGATTTTAGGAAAGGAGTGTCTGATCCTATGTCTTAAACAAACCTAAGAAACAGGAAGCTAGAGGATTTGGGCTAGGGTGCCCGGTAGGAAAGTGACACGGAAGCGAGGTAGAAAGTGGGAGGAAGACACCCTTATTTATTACCGGGGGGGGCAGTACCCGAAGTCCGACGGCTTAACGTGCCCATCCAACGCATGGTGGGTATTTAGTGGTTCGAGCGTTAGTACCTGCCTGGGATCAACTCCGTGGCAGTCGCGAACGTTGACCACTATGCGACCCGCGGCCCCAGGAAAATATAAAGTATGACTCTGGGCAATAAATACGTTGGTTTTCATGGAAAATGTTGGGAACTACTTTTAGTCGCGGCGATAGGTTTCACGTACCTTTCCCCTTCAGTGTGTGAATCGAAGTATAGTATATCAGTTGTCCAACGGTGGTCAATTCTGAAAACTGCAGAGTGGCGCCGCGTCGTGAGGTCAGATGAATTCCGTTTTCAGCTGTACCGAGCTGACGGGGAGGGTGTAATGTAGACAGCAGGAGGTCGTGGTAGGCCGCCTCTGTTTAAGGCGATGGTGGCAGAGTGATAGTTTGGGGAGCCTTCTCGAGGGACATATTAGGTCCCTTGGTGTATCTAGAGAGGCCCTTGACCTCTTCGCGTTATACCAACAGGTGCTGGCTGATCACCTACACGCTTTTATGGACTTCTCGCATCCTGCTGCCGTTGGTCTGCTTCACAAAGACAATGTGCAGCCCCACTTGTGTTCTTCGAGATGTAACCACACAGGTATGGCTCGATGAACACTCATCTGAATTTGGATCATCCAGTGGCTTCCCAAGGTCCCAGGATTTTAAACAACGTGGAAGCTCTCCGGATGATGTCTCGAGCGGAATTCGGGTGTTATTGCTACAAAAGGCATGGCTGGTGTTACCTCAGGAAATTATCCGGCATCTGTTGGGGTCGACCCCCCCCACTCCCATACACACAGTCGAGTCACATTACAGTGTCCTCTTACTTTTGACGTCAACAGCGCGTAGCCAATGAAAGAAGGCACATGTCGTGAGCTGGCTTGGGCGGTATAATAAGTGTGCTGTAGGTAATCTGAAAACATGGGCCGAGTTGGCAACGTTCGTGACTGCCACGGAAAGGACCTCAGGTTCGATCCCAGGCAGGTACGAGCGCTCGATCCACTAAATATCCGCCGTGTGTCGGATGGGCACGTTAAGCCGTCGGACCCCGTGTACTGGGCCCCTCCCGGTAATAAATAAGGGCGTCTTCCACCCCCTTTCTACTTCGCTTCCGTGTCACTTTCCTATCGGGCACTCTAGCCCAAATCTCCTAGCTTCCGATTTCTAACAATTGTTTAAGACCTGGGGTCAGACACTCCCTTCCTAAAATACTCTACATATGGTCATGATCAATCTGAAAACATACCACTCGTTGCTGTCATCGATAAAATAAGCGATTTATCAGATTTGCAAAAAGGGACGATTATCGGCTTTCTGGCCAAAGGTGGCAGTATTTCTGAAACAGCGCCGTTTATGAACTGTTCGCGCGCTGTTGTGGTTCAATTGTATCGTGATTGGAGAAATGGCACCATTGCGAAAAAGCGAAATGGAAACTGCATGCGGAGCACCACGTGCCATTGATGTGAGAGATGAACTAAAACATTGAAGGTGCGTGAGGACTGATCGACACGCTACAGTGGAGCAACTCACTGGCAGAATGAACCAGGGGCTTCCGGAAGTAAAACGACAGTTCAGCAACCCTGCTGCGTTTGTGCGCGTAATATATAGTGCAGCAATAAGAGCTAAATGAGTTCGGCAACGAAAGGCAATAACACATAAAATGGAGATTTATGAATCATAGATGAAATGAGCACCAATAAAAATTGGAAAAGAAGTAAGACAAGGTGGCACCACATCCTCCAAGCTTTTCAATGACATATTGCGGAAGGAATGTCTTTTATTCGTTGAACTGCGAAGACAATGGGATGAAGATTAACGGAGATTATTTAACCCGCCTTCGTTTTGGTGAGGGCACAGTGATTTTTGCTAGTAATCCCTAAAGGCTAGAGTGTATGATTCAGGTACTTGCTGTCAAGGGTGAAAAAGTGAGTTTAAATAAGACATTAAGAAAAACAAAATTGATGCACAATTCTTTTAAAAGAACTACGGATTTAGAGCTTGATGAGGCAAATCTAGAAATAACCGATGCCTAAATTTTCCATAGACAACGGATATCAAGCCAGGACCACCTCGAAAACGAAATTAACACGCGTATGAAACTGGGTCGGAGAGCATTTGAAAGAAACAGTACAATTGTCAACAGCAATTTACCAATTATGTCTAAAAAGAAAAGTATTAAATCAGTGTTCCTCCCAGTTCTTACTTTTGAATTAGAGGCACATGCCTTAAGTAAAAAAAGGCATACAAAGGTCGTAGGCAACTGAAAGAAGTATGCATGTTATGTGTCACCAAGGAAGATAGGAAAAGGAATTCATCGATGAGGAAAATCACACAACTGGGTGCTATCATGATCAAAATAAAGACCCTCAAGTGCCAGCTGGCTGAACATTTTGCTAGAAAATGTGACCACCATTAGATAATTGAAATGCAAGGTGTGATATATAAAAAAAAAAAAAAAAAGTATCGAGACTGGTTGCATATATTCAGAAACACGCGACTCAGCAGGAAAGCGATTTGACGTCGGAACCTACTATACGCATGCTCCTTGAGTCACTTCTCTCCTGTTCGCCTGGCCTTTTTTTTTTTTACAGTATTGTTTTGTTTTTACGTATGTCTATTGGTTCATCGTGTTCGTCATGTTGAAAAAAAATTGATCAACGAATTTGCATCAGATTTTGTCAAAAACTTCGCGAAACTTGCGAAGACACATTCGTAACGAGGTCGGATGATGTGTTCGTTTATTTACAGCCCTGCTTCGAACTTGATGTTAATGTTTAATTGCAACTTCTTGCGGATATTACTAAAGAATTGTATCTCACAGAAAGTATTAATGCGGTTGCGGTATTCAATCTGTTCTCTATTACTATACAAATCTCGTTATTGGTTTGTCCTGGAATTAGGGCCGCGGGTGGCCTAGTGGGCAACGTTCGTGACTGCCATGGAAAGGACCTCAGGTTCGATCCCAGGCAGGTACGAACGCTCGATCCACTAAATATCCGCCGTGCGTCGGATGGGCACGTTAAGCCGTCGGACCCCGGGCACTGGCTTCCCGGTGATAAATAAGGGCGTCTTCCTCCCCCTTTCTACTTCGCTTCCGTGGCACTCTAGCCCAAATCTCCTAGCTTCCTATTTCTAAGGGTTTATTAAGACCTGGGGTCAGACACTCCCTTCGTAAAATCCTCTACATATGATAATTTTTTTTGTCTTGGAATTATCTTCCTATAAATTATAGCTTGAATCTCTGTGGTTATTTGTTCTGTTTTCTAATTGTTCGCTCTTTCGTATTCTGCCAAAGTTACCATTCTCTTTACCTGTCAGGACACCCGAACAGGGTTTGTTCTCTAGGCAGCATATCGTCAGCTCTGTTCCCTTCTTAAACTTCTTTTGTGTCCGTCCCTTGCTCGAAGGGAATGGCTTTTCTCTGATGTCTCCGCGGCAATAAAGCTGCCTCGAAAGCGCTTTGCAAATCACTATGTACATGATTGCAGCGTAGGCCAATAAAACGATAAAAGCATTTAACATTTTCTGAAACCACTTTTCAGTATAAAGAAAGGCTAACATTATTTTACAACTTCTAATTACCGATCATCGTCCCAGATAGCCCCTTTCGAACTTACCGCGCTAGAATATTACTACATGGAAATGAATTATATCTAAATTCCTTTAAAATCTCCCGAACCCCGTAACACATACTTAAATTTACATGAAGCTTATGGGATGGTAGGCCCGCAACCAGCAAAAGTGAAAACAATGTCGAACTTGTGCGCACACCTGTGCAGGAAAATCGCCAAATTCGTGTCTTCTGAAGACTTCAACATTAGTTTCGGTTCAGTTCAGTTGCTAGTGACCTGCTTGAGTGCGTCGGAAACGACGGAAACGTTTTAAAAACCATAACTGATGATGAATCGTGGGTTAATGGGTATGACCTCGAAACTAAGGGACAGTTTTTGTAGCGGAAGACTCCAAACTTTACCCGACCCAAAACCCAAAAAGCACGACAAAGCAGCAACAGTATCAAAACGGTGCTGTTTTTGTTTTTTTCCGATCATGATAGAATTGTGCATCACGAATAGCTCTTTCAGGCCAGACACTCAACAAAGAGTACTACTGTAAAGTTCTGCGGCGTTTCAGGGGCGCAGTTCGTCGCAAAAGGGCCGGAATTGAATGAGAGTGACAACTCGCCTGCCCATGCACCGCAACTTGTGCAGCAGTTTCTCGCTAAGAACAGCATTGCACAACTTCGAAAACCACCGTATTCTCCATAGCTCGCTCCTTGCGACTTTTTCTTTTCCCCCAAAATCAAATACCACTTGAAAGGGAAACTATTTCAAGATATTGAGGAGATACAACAGAAAGCAACAATGCAGCTGTTTGCTATTTCAGATGACTTTAGAAAATGCTTCGAGTAGTGGAAACAGCAAGTGTGTGGCTTCGGAAGGAGACAACTTCGAAGGCGATTATGTTTCAAATCTGTAAATATTTTACTTTATTTTAAAAAAATCCACTTTAGATACTTTTTTGATCACATTAGACTATACACTGAAGAGCAATTGAATTAGAGACAGCTGGCATTATGCAAATGTGGCGCTGTGAGTGGCCCTGTAAACGGAAACGACATGACGTATGCAGCAATCCGACAATATAAGGAGTGATGCGACGGGAATCAGTAAGAGTCGGACGCAGTATGGGTAAGACGAAGGATCAAAGCGCTTTTGATCGTGGACACATTGTCGGGGCCCGACGAATGGATCACTCCATCTCGAAAGTCGTGCAGGCACTGGGATTTTCACGAGCCACTGTGTCACGGGTGCACCGTGATTACATCGAATCCGGTAAAACCATCCCTGCAAGGGCCAACTGCCGTGGACAACAGAGTGTGGATGAGCGGGTTCAGCGTCGGCTAGCTCACATTGTAACAGCGGATAGACGGGTCGCTGTGCAAGAAATCCCTCGGCAATTTAACGCTGGTGCACAAAAACGTGTAAGCAGCCGCACCATCCAGAACCATCTCCTCGCTATGGGGTACAGAAGCCATCGTACCAAGAAGGTACCGTTGCTGACCGCACAACACAGAGTGCAAAGATTAGCATGGGCGTAGGAACATCGCCACTGGACCCTAGACATGTGGGGAAATGTTGCCTGGACTGATTAGTCGAGATTCACGTTGGTACATGCGGATGGCAGGATACGAGTACGGCGCAAACCACATGAAGCGATGGATCCTTTTTGCCAGCATGGTACTCTTCAAGCTAGTGGGGGTGGCATTCTCGTCTGGGGACTGTTTACGTGGACTGAAATGGGATCCCTGGTACGTGTGACATCGTCCCTCACAGGTCAACGTTACCAGGATATCTTCAACATCCCACTGGGGACCTCATCCTGCAACAAGACAATGCACCGTGCCATCGCTCCCGAATTGTATCCGAATGGTGGGATAAAAACTCCACCGACGTGACCTCGCTTCCTTGGCCAGCTAGGTCACCTGACTTCAATCCCATCGAGCACATCTGGGATGCCATCGAGAGAGATGTTCGAGGCTCTGACCGCCTCTATCAAATCTTCGTGAACTGTGGGAGCTTGTTCAAGGGTCGTGGATTCGTATGGCTTCCCAACGCTTCCGGTGCCTTGTCGAGTCCATGCCGAGACTAATCGCCGCGGTCGTCAGGGCGAAAGATGGTGCTACACGTTACTAGACAGGTATCTCTAATTCAATTGCTCTTCAGTGTAGATACGAAGGGAGAGAGTATGAGGCTCAGAAGACGATCCACATGGGACATAGGTGGATATAATCTGAAGCATGCTAGACTGTCACGGAAGAGAATTGTTAAAAATAGATAGTTTTGCGGAAGAGACTTAGGGTGACCTTCATTCCACAATGGATTGCTAATGGTTGTTGTTCTTGATGATGATATTTGTACATGTACTTGCTAATTTCCATTTCCAAAGAAACATATGCAGACCTTTCCGTCTTTTCGATTTTGGGATTCAATATGTGTCTTTGGCAATAAATCTTTTAGCATGAAGAAAAGAAATCCGTTTCTGCTTGTCGACACTTTTTATTGGAATCTCTGACAGTACAATGACATTCAATCACTCGAAAGAAAAGGCCCGACTGTAGTGCATTTCAAATCCACTTACACCAGTTGATTAATGATTAGTTTGTTGCCAAAAGTTTTGCCTTGGAGTATTAGTGCGTAACTCGCTCATGCTCTTTTTTTTTTTACTCCGGAAAATTTTCTAAATCTGTGCTATGGAGAGTATGCTTTTATTTCGACCGCACCCAGTCGTGTGGAACACCTGATCCGAAAACGACCCCACCTTTGACCGACACCTATACTTCATATGAATAGTCTCATTGTGTGCAACCCCAGCTAGGTGCTGCTTGCTGCATTGAAGGTCACAAAACTTCTGCCACCTTCTTTAATGTGTGTGGCTGCTGGACCTGACTTAAGATGCAACGTGCAATGCATAGCAAACATCGTATTTTTGTTATGCGCGGAAGGAAATAGGCTGGTGCCGATGACCGTATCAAAAGACATCATTTATACAGATAGATGGAAGAATTTTTGAATGCAGAGTAGACTGTCAATGTAATTGACGCAGTGTTAAAAGAACATGACTTGAAGGATAAGTAGACATCAAAAAGACGAAGGGAAGTCCAAGCTAAAATGTTGCGCTTACGTCTAATCACAATCAAATGCGATGATTCCAAACTGCTTCCAGCTTTGCTTTTATACGTAGAATATTCAATGGTATATCTGTAAAACTATAAATCCACTGATTTATAAACTCCATGGTGCCTTTACAAATTTCCTCGTATATATACCCCGAAACGTTTTCTAAATCTGTGCTATATATATATATATATCATAATCAACCGTTATCAGTCCATTGTTGGATGAAGATCTCCCCAAGTTTCTTCCACAACAGTCTTCTTCCATGTCACTCCCCCATGCTTTCGAATTTCATTCACCCATTTCCCACGTGGTCTTCTTCTGGGTCTTTTCCTATCTCTTGGAATCCAGTCAAAAGTTTGGGTTATCCATCGATGGTCTGTCCTTCTGGCAGTATGTCCAGCCCATTGCCATTTCAGGGATTTTACTCTGATCATGGTGTCTTACACTTTTGTGATTTTTCCGATCAATGAGTTCCTCTTCTAATCTCTTCTGTGGTTACATCAAGCATGCACCTCTCCATGCCTTTTGCAGTTGTCTGCAGTCTTTGTATGCCTTCTTTAGTTCAGGTCCACGTCTCTGCATCATACGTAAGCACTGGAAGGATGCATTGATTAAACACTTTTCTTTTAAGACATAATGGCATATTGCCCCCCCCCAAAAAAATTGTACTGTTTCTTCTACAAGCTCTCCATCCAAGTTTTATACGCATAATTTCTTCATCCATTACCTTCGCTTGATTTATTAACAAAGCAATCGGGCATCAATGAATTGCGTGTATTTTACTGTTTCTCACTTCCACACTATCTGCCTTCACTTGATATCGGCTGTCCAAGGTAAACTTAAATATCGGTTATCTCCAGCTTTTCCCCCGTCAATCGATAAATCTTCATTTCTTGTAAAAGTCAATCGGTAAGTCTTCATTTCTTGTACATCAGTTTTGTTTTCTGAAAGTTCATTTTCAATCCTACTTCTTTACTCTTGTCAGCAAGTTCCTGGATCATGCTCTGAAGCGGCAGTTGTAAAAATGACTACGTCATCAGCAAAACGGAGATGACTTAAATAATCTCCAGTATTCTTTATACCTTTGTTTTCCCAGTTCAGTGATATAAAGACATTTTGCAATTGTGGCATTAAAGAGGTTGGGAGATACGGTGTCACCTTGTCTCACTACCTTTCCAATTTTTATTGGGGCTGTATCCTCAAATATAGCCGAAGCTTTGCACTCTCCTTTTTAGAGATGCTATTAATAATGCTAATGTATGCATCTTCAATACCGCAGGATTTCAAAGCCGCCGCCCCGGTGGCGCAGTGGTCTAAGCGATGGCCTCTGATCATTCGTCCAAACGGGGTCCGGGTTCGAATCCCGGTGAGGCATGGATGTTGTGTTTGTCTTACGGCACTGGCTCTTTCCCTTCCCAGGAACCAGTGACCCTAAATTAGGGACGGGCGACTGCTTATAGCCTATTGAGTTGCTCACGGTGGTCGTAAAACCTCATATCAAAAAAAAAAAAAAAAATTCAAAGCCGTTGTAACTGATGCTGGTTTCACGGAATCAAAGGCATTTTCATAATCAATAAAAGCCATGCACAAAGGGAGTTCTTATTCCTTCTTTCTTTCAATTAGTTCTCTCAGTACATGGATATGATCTATAGTGATGTAGCCATTCCTGAATCCAGCTTGATTTCTCGGTGTTGAGCCACGACTAGTGTTATATGTGAAAGAACCTTGAAGATTTTAACATACTTCTTCGGCCTTCTTGGCCACATGGGCCTGTAGTTCGGGAGATCCTCAGTATCGCCCCTTTTTATGTAGCAGGATCATTGTATCATTGTTCCAATCCTTAGGAATCTTCCCTTCATTGAGACATCTAGTGAAAACTTGGTCGAGTTTCATTTCCGTTTTTCCACATGCTTCTTGTAAATAGAATGTCCACGGTAATTCCATCCTCTCCTGGAGCTCTTCTCCATTTCATGTTCTTAATTGCAAGTGTTACTTCTCCCTGGATGACTGAAGGGACTTTGGTACTGGTACCTTTTTTAATGTCTGGAGTAGGAGTTATCATTCCTTTCATATATTTTGGGTAGAAATCTTTCACTCTTGTCAAAATTTCGCCTCTGCTTCTTGTTACAGTAGCATCTTTTTTTCTCAGTGCCATAAACTGTTCTCTTTTCTTACTGAGATGTCCCTTTGCTCTCTTCAGGCTTTTATTGTTTTCAGTTGCTTTTCTCACTAGGTCACAAATTATGTTCCTTACGTCTTCAGTGATACTTTTGCGTACTGTCGTGCATAGCTCTAGGTGTTCTAATTTGGAAGTGACACCTTTATTTGTCCTCATCTCCCTTCACTTTTGCATCAGCATCCAACATCCCCCAATATATTGTTCATATTCAACTTGTTCTTAGCTATACCTACTTTTTTTGCTGGTTCCATATGAGCCTTTGCTAGTTCTCTGTTAACATCCGAGATGTCCATTTCTTTCGATGTCAGGCCTTGTAGAGCAGAGAATTTGTTCCTCTTTGAAGATATGCTTTTTAAGTTTGATCATGTGAGTAGATTTTGTCTGTTTTATTAGCTTGCCTTGTTCCAATTTAATATTGAGGTGCATATTACATCTCATCATTCTGTGGTCACTACTTGTGTTAAACCAGTTCAACACACTGCAGTCTTTGATGACAAATTTCTTGTTACACATAATAAAATCAATTTCACTTGTCGTCCCATTCGGATGTCTCCATGACCATCTCCTGTGTGGCTTTTTCTTGAAAATGTTTATGACGGAAAACCTCTGCAAAAACTCTACGAGAGTACTTCCACTCTACGTTATGTTGCCATGACCGAATTTACCCAGCAGAAGTTTCATTCTGTTGCCCTATTTGCGCATCGAAATCTCCCATAATAATTTTCAAATGTTGCTTGCCTTTGTTATCTAGATGCTGAATTTCTTCGTACAACTTTTCAATTTCTTCCTCATGATGACTTGGGGTGGGCGCGTAACCTTAAACAACCTGAGCCTGATATTTCTTTTCTTTGAGATCTGGATAACGAGTCGCGCAGCTTTGTCCGAGAAATTTCAAACTTCTAGAACTTTGTTCTTGAGTCTCTTGTTTATTGTAAATCCAACAACACTAGTTCTGCCGGTATCTGTCCCGCGAAAGTAGAAGAGACGTCCACTTTTCAGTTTAAAGAGATCCTTTTCTTTTCTTCTCGACGATGTCTCACTTGATTCTTTGGGGTTCATCTAATTCAAGGAGCCTTGAATGAGAAGATAAAGATCGACCGTTGAACGTTGCCACGGTATAAGAAATTTGATTTATCTGAACATGTACATTTTTCTTTCGTTTTGTGATCAGCGTAATGTTACAGTTAATTTGAAGCACAAATGTATCCTTGAAGATCCTCTGGATCAATACCGTTGGGTGTTTTATTTGGTACCAAGAGGAAGAGATTTTTTATTTTTACCAACTCCTCAGCAACTCACCATAGAACTGGCCGTGGGAAGAGCGTGGACTTTGTAGGTTGAATCCAACGACTTTTAACGATTGATTCTGTGTTTTGTTGATACTCAAGAAAAAACTGAACAGGACAGTGTAGGCAGTTAAACTAAAATGGAAAGTAATTGATTGGAATGCGTGTAACTGAAACATGATCTTCTGCAACATGCAAGGTATGATGGTGGCTTCGATGACATTTTAGATGCGTTTCTTGGCCGTCAGTCATGTTCCATTGTAGATAGTTAGTGGATCCAGATTACGTCAAGATTAAAAATAAAAAAAAAAAAAATGAAACACTGACAAAAACGTTTTGTTTATTCAGCAAAAAAATTGTTGAATCAACCAAAAACTTTTGTCGATATGCAGCCAACAAAAATGTTTGTTGAATTTACAAAAGTATTTTGCTGAAAATTATTGTTGATTCAACAAAATTAATTGTTATCATGACAAAACCTTTTGTTCATTTAACAAAATGCCTAGGTCGATTTTGGGGAATTTGTTTGATCCAACAAATATGTATTGTTATCGTGATAAAATGTTTTTTTTTTTTTTTTTTTTTTTTTTTGCTGCACCTAAACATATTGTTATCGTGACACGGTAATTTCTTGTTCCAACAAAAAGTTATGTAGCTGGGCCACTTTGTCCCTAAACTTTTTTCCCGGTGGAGACACTTTGCCGGTGCAGTAATTTTTGGGTACCCTTTGACCCGGCGCCTCAGAACTTAGATCTCGTTAACGGCGCGGCTTGTGGGTTCTTCACGTGTTGCTGTAGTGAGTACGTATCAAAAGTGGTGCATAGATGGCCAAAGAACGAACCGTCGTTCGCAGCTCATTGATGACAGAGGGAAGCGGAGACTGTCGCGCATTGTTCACATCGACCGCAGGGCCACAGTGCGACAAATCACCCGCAGCTACAACAGTGGTGGTCAGGACAATGTGTCAGAGCACACAGTTCATCGCAGCCTCCTGCGCATGAGCCTGCGTAGCCGAAGACCCAGCCGGGTCCCTATGCTCACTGCATGTCATTGTCAACAACGCATGAAAGGGGACCAAAGATAATCGAGATTGGACCATGGATGATTGGAAGAAAGTGGCCTGGTCTGACGAATCAAGATTCCTGCTGCATCACGTTGACGGCCGAACGCGGATACGTAGATTACCAACGGAGACTATTGCACTTGGATGCACTGTTGGGCGGAAAGAGGCCTGCAGCGGTGTTATGCTGTGGGTGATGTTTTCTTGGGACACTTCTGACAGCTGTCAGGTATTTGAACATCGTTGCGGACCAAGTTCACCCATTCATCGCAACTGTGTTCCCTGCTGGTGATGACCATTACCAAAGGATGATGCGCCATGCCGCACTACCAGAATCGTCAGGGAGTGGTTCGAGGAACATGCTGGTGACTTTCTGTTAATGCCCTGGCCTCCAATTTCACCTGACATGAAACCAATCTAACATTTGTGGTTCGACTTGGAAAAGCGGGTTCGCGCGAAATCACAACCACCCGGAAATGTACGGGAACTGGAGGACCTGCTGTTGACATTATGGTACCAGATACCCCAGGATACCTATCGCCACCTCATCGAATCGCTGAGTGGCCGCTGTTTTGCTGGCTAAAGGGGGTTCTTCACCTTATAAGGTAGGTGGTCCCTCTCCAAAAGAATCCTGTTACTATATATGTTTAAACAGTGGAACTATTTATAGCGCGTAGTAGCACACGTAGATGTGCGCTCTGAAACGTAAACAAACCTGTTGGCACCTTCACCGGAAAGATACAAGCATTGGAAGTTTAACACAGTAACAGCAAGATCAAATTATAAATCGCACGTGATGTATCAAATTCTAAACAGCGCTGGTTGAAGAAACCTCGTCAGAATCTTTACGTAGAAATAACTTGGAACTACGTGTTGTGCGTTGTGGCACACAGAGAGCCACGATCTAAAACGTAAGCAAATCCACCGGTGAATGCAGCGAAAGGTTACACGTAACACTTCGGCAGTGCATCTCGGAACATTTTGGCACAACCTATTAATACTGTCGCTCAGTGGCGTAGGAACGGGGGTACAGGGGTACAATGCCCCCCCCCATTTTGGAGAGGGGTACATTAATATCTACTGTACCCCCCAGATATGAGCAAACACAAACCAATTATTCATAAAGAGTGAACTGTAAAATTTATATTATGCTACTTATTTTTTTTTTACTCTTTTTTTTCAAAGAAATATCACGGGTCATCTGTTTTTTTTTTGTTTTTTTTTTATATCCGAAGCTTGTAGTGGGAGGCTTTTCATCCACCAAAAACTGGCCAACCATCTGGGAAACTCCAGCAAATTAGTTCTGCAGGGAAACAACGAGTGCGAGGGTTTTGTTAATAACTTCAAACAGCATATGGTAGGGCTCGATAACATACTTGTGATCAGTGTTTCTTTTCTCTTAAAATTTCATGCATCTTGATAAGGTCGTCCTTTCTGCACTTTAAAAAAAATAATAATGTACAAGTGGACATTTCAGGGCCCGCAGCCCCGGCACTAAAATTGTTTTCTGTCTTAAGATCTGTAGCAATACAACAAGTGCATTACGGATTTCACATACCACTCATAGAAATCCAATTCCTCGATATCTCCACCATCATTTAGCTTTGCCCCAGACCAATGTGCTTTTTACATCAATTGTCAGCCTATGCATCGTTCAAAGTTTTTAATATAGACTTCATAATGCTTCAATGGTTCTATCTTCGCGGGTAGAGCAGTTTTTATCTTACTGCGGTTTTACTTTATTAACGTAAACAAAAATGATAAGAAATTTAATTCGTTCTCGTAAAGAGTTATATAACATTTCCTGAGAAATCCCTCTTTTTCCAAACCCTGCTGACAGAAATTCATCCTAATGTTGAGTTGTCCCTGCTCAATATTTTAATGGGAAAAAAAGTACAAAAATTAACAAGAGAGAACACAAAAAAAAAATTCTTCATTCATTTTCTGATAAGAAATTAATAATGTGAACTTTTTGTCAGCAATAAAAATAATAATGGTAATAATTAATAATAATATGATAACAATATTCATTCGGATGAATTCCTGATCAGTATACTTATTTTATAAAAACTCTAATTTTTCTTTTTTTTGGGGGGGGGGTAGTATATTAGTAACTCTAATATACTACCCCCCCCAAAGAAAAAATTCGGAGTTGGTCATCCGTAGATGGCTTAATCCTTGAGATGTAAGGTTCATGAGCTTGTACCCCCCCCCCTAAATAAAAAGCGTTCCTACGCCACTGCTGTCGCTCCTATTCTTCGGTAAGTAGTTACGTATTCCGCGCGTAGTTTTGTAGGGTTAGTTTGCCTCGATAAAGCCACCCGCAGGTGTGTGAAAGATAGGCACATGTGCATAATTTGATACACCGATAAAATAAGGCTTTTTGTTATATCTCCTATCACGTTTGGAGTGAGAGTCCGCAGATTCGTCTCGTGTAATCAAAATGAAGCCAGCGAAACGTCGCGATCATGACGTCACAAACCCTGCCGCCATGTTGGTGAGACGATTGAAATCAAAGCATAACATTGTTTACGCTTTCCAACCGTAAGTTGAAGAAGCGTATAAGCTCCAGCTTTTTCCTTCTGCCGTCCGCACGATAACTCACGTAAAAATGATTCGATTTCGATGAAATTTTAGCATGTGGTAGGGGACCACCTTGGGAAGAACCCTACTGAAAATGGGTGAAATGGAGTCAAATGTCAGGACATAGGAGTGAGATGCATTCCATTGCCCTTATGCGTCATAATTTGCGTAAAAATGGTTCGATTTCGATGACATTTTAGTATGTGGTAGGGAGACCACCTGGGGACGAACCCTATTGAAAATGGAAAAAATGGGGTCAAAGGTCAGACATATGAGCGAATTTCAGGGTAGAGGTTTACCGGGTAGTTTCTTGACAGATTCAGCTCCAGTCACTTAAATTTAGCATATCTCCTCACCAACCAGATCAGATCATATGCAGAAAGTTTTAGGAAGGGATGATCATATGTAGAGGGTTTTAGGAAGGGAGTGTCAGCTCCCAGGTCTTAAACAACCCTCAGAAATAGGAAGCTAGGAGATTTGGGCTAGAGTGCCCGATAGGAAAGTGACACGGAAGCGAAGTAGAAAGAGGGAGGAAGAAGCCCTTATTTATTACCGTGGGGTCAGTACCAGGTGTCTGACGGCTTAACGTGCCCATCCGACGCACGGCGAATATTTAGTGGTTCGAGCGTTCGTACCCGCTTGGGATAGAGTCCGAGGTCTTCTCCGTGGTAGTCACGAACGCTGTCCACTAGGCCACCCGCGGCCCCCTCACCAACCTTCTACCTAAAGATCCTTTATACTGCTGAAATGTCACGTACCTTGTTATCAGTCTCATGTTGGAAATCATTTAGCTCTCTTAATCGAGATATCTTGTATTCACATTCTGTGTATATTCTCATCGTGTTCGTACACTGTTAAAAGTAAGCGGTGTGAATTCACGGAAAATTCCTGAAAAAAAAAAACATGACGCAAATTTGACGGTTGATCTCAGTCTTTTAACGAAATTTCCGTTTTTTTTTTGTTTTTTTTTTCAAGTTTGTTTCTTCAAACTCCAGTAATTCGACAAAATTTCCGTTGTCTGAGTAATTCCTTTTATTGGGCATAAATTTGTTTAGGGTTTCCCCCGTACATTCGCAAAATCTCTTATTTTGACTTTTTAAGCCATTTCACTAGAGAAAATTCATTTTCTGAACTACGATAACTTTTTCGCCTGGTGTTTCGCACCAGCGACCTTTTCAACAGCAACTGTGCGTGCTATGCCGTTGCGCCAGAAAGACGCGAAACGAACAATCACATACTGTGTAAGGTATAGAAACTTTAATCGGGCTATGATGAAATGTTTTTTGCTATAAATGCGGGTGAATAAGTCATTTTCTTATGGAGATTATTTTTATGAATAGGTTTGCAATTTTATTTTTTCCATACCAGGACTTATTACGAATTACGTATTCATCGTGATTTTTCGAAGTGGAACTTGAGATCTTTTTAAACTGGCAATGACTTTAAATTATCCTTAAGAAAAGGCGAAATATACTGCTGTGTTGTATTATTTCATAAAACTCTTAACATTTACTCTTGATAACTTTTCCTTTAAGGGGTCAACAGACAAAATAATAACTTTTGCTTTAAGGAGTCCACAGACTGACACATAGACATCCTAAGTTTGAATCATATTGTATAACAATTGAACTACCCAGTTTCTTACGGCAACATAATATATTAGGTGTACAAATAAGTTTTAAAGTGTGTTTTGCGTGACGTATACCGCTAATTTACATATCCGACATTCCCCCACGTTGCTGTCATGTGACCGTAACTGTACCAGAGTATAAAATTTGACTCAGAAGTTTGCCCAACAGTCAAACGCACTTGCACATCGGTAGGTGAAAAGTGGCAAGCGATACTGCATTTATTCGACACTGCGTTCGTTACGAATTTCATCAAGGAAAAAGTATTGCAAGAGCAGGTGCATATATATCTGTTCTGTTCTGGGGGATAATATTGTATCGAAAAGCACATGTGAGTTTTGGGTTTAGACGGTTTAAAGCAGGTGATTTTGATGTTAGCGATCAATAACGTAGCGGCGCCATGCAGAAGATTGAACGTGAGGAACTGCAAGTATTACTGGATGAAGATTCGTCTCAAACGCAAAAAGAACTAGCTGAACAACTGGGGTAACTCAACAAACCATTTCCAATAGTTTACGTGCAATGGGAAAGACTCAAAAGGCAGGAAAATGGGTGCCACATGACTTGAGCCAAAGGAACAAGGATGAGCGTGTCATGAAGTGTTTGAATCTGTTGAATAAACAAGTCTTTCCTGTGGAAAATCGTTACGGGTGATGAAAAGTGGATATGGTACGACAATCCCAAACACAGAGAACACTGGGTAAACCCCGGTGAAGCAACGAATTCGACAACGAAACACTACATTCACTCCAAGAAAGTTCTGCTGTGCATTTGGTGGGATATGAAGGGAGTGCTCTATTATGAACTGTTGGAACAGGGTCAAACTGTAACTGCTGATCGCTACAAGCAACAATTGCTGCGATTGAACCAGGAAATCTGTCGAAAACGTCCATTCACAGACAAAGGATTGCATCCCGTGAAATTACTGCATGACAACGCTGTCGCGAAATAGGTCAAGGAAACGTTATTGACGCTTGGTTGGGAAGTTTTGGAGCACCCGCCGTATAGTCCCGACATAGCCCCTTCAGACTATCATTTGTTCCGATCGATGCAACATGGTTTGTACGGTTCCGGACATGTGACAAAGTGCAAAAATGGGTTGACGACTTCATCGCATCACACGACGAAGTATTCTTCATGGCTGGAATCCGTCAGTGCCCGACCGATGGCGGAAGGTGATGGATAATGACGGCACATATTTTGATTCGTAAAGGTATTGTTATTTTCTCTCAAATTACATGTTGCGTTGTCTTAAAACGCTTTGAAACTTATTTGTACACCTAATACATAGCAGATGCAGAAAATGGAGTAGAGAGAAAGGAATCTCCTGTGCCAAAATTTCATGCAATATTGCTATCCACAATATCCGATTTTGCTACAGAACTTCAAAGTCAGACTCTCCTGCAGACTACTGAAATTTAATAGTTAATAAAGCCACAAGTATTGCCGGGAATCGCCTTTTTTACCGGAAATCTTTCGTCATATGGATACGGAAAATATGAGAACTGAATGTTTTTCGTTAATGAAAGGTTATGTGGAAAGGTTTCTAAAAATTCAGAATTTCTTTGCAGCGTGCAAAAAATTCATGAAATTAAAGGTTTTTTTCTCCGTCATTTCACGGAAAAGGCATAAGGAATATGCTTCGTTAATTTACGAAAGGAATCACGGAAAGTGGTTCGGGAATTTCAGAATTTTTTTTACGGTGTGCGAGCAAATTTATCGTTAAATCTGTAACAGATGGCGGCGAGCCGAAGTCTTTATCAGCAGAGGGGTATTCGCATATTAATGACAGTGCAGTGTACTGAACACGCGTAGTTTCATTTAGGAGTTGCATCTTCCTTTACTGATTTTCTGGTAAACTTCATTTCCCACACATTCATAAAATTAGGAGTGCAATTCTGTTGTTTCTGGCAGTGGAATTTCTGTTTAAACAAAGTGAGTAAACACGATTTAAAGGGAACCTCTTTCGAGAGTCTCTGAAGTGTTTCAACCCGCAACAGTAGCTGTTCACCTTCTGGCGCCATTTTAAATCGTGTTTTCGGTAGCGCACCCAATTTTTACTTTCACTTATTTACTTTCACTCTTCGTAGACTTTTAAAAACACCCTTTACAGACGAATTGTTTGGCTGGGGGTGGTTGGTCCGGCCTTCTGTCGCTGTTTTATTTTTAGAACTGACCACAAGGCCGTCTCGCGAAGGGTCAAAGCCCTTGGCCGCTGACCTCGACGGACCTCGAGGTCAGAGTGAGGATCAGAGTTCATCGCCAGTAACCCAGGCCCCCCTAAGAGAAAGGTCAATCACACAAAAGCTCCTTCCACACTCGACAAACCGCAAATGTTTGTCCTTACCTGGGAGTCATTCGCTTGGATTCCCGCCAGCACGTGCCAAGGAAAAGGATGATCAATCGGCAGACGGTGGTTGTCACTAACTTCCGTTTCAAAGAAGTGCCAAATGCCACTTATCCGAAAACAAAAATTCATTTAAATTTGGAAAAATATGGCAAAAATTAAGCGTACCTTTGTAAGAAAAAAAAAAATATATATATATATATATATTTTGCACATAATACTTCACACCAGGCGGCCGATCGAAAAAATACCAGACAAACTTCGCAAATGCATCATCATCATTGTCAACCATTATCAATCCACTGCTGGACGAAGGTCTCTCCCAATTTTCCTCTACAACGGTCTGTCTTATGCCAGTCTCCTCCATGTCACTCCCGCATATTTTCGAATTTCATCCACCCATCTCCCACGTGGTCTTCTTCTGGGTCTTTTCCTGTCCCTTGGAATCTAATCTAAAAATTCGGCTGTCCGTCGATGGTCTGTCCTTCTGGCACTATGTCCAGCCCATTGCCATTTCAGGGATTTAACTCTGATCATGATGTCTTCCACTCTTGTCATTTTTCGGATCCACGAGTTCCTCTTTCTTTCTCTCCTGGTTGCACCAAGCATGCACCTCTCCATGCTTCTTTGAGTTGTCTGCAGCCTTTGTATGTCTCTTTTAGTTAAGGTCCACGTCTCTGCACCATACGTAAGCACTGGAAGGATGCATTGATCAAACACTTTTCTTTTAAGACATAATGGCACATTGCTCTTGAAAATTATGCTGTTTCTGCCAAAAAGCTCTCCAGGCAAGATTTGTACGCCGATTAATTTCTTCATCAATGTGACACTCACTTGATATCTGCTGTCCGAGATAAACGTACGTGTCTGTTATCTCCAGCTTTTCTCCATCAATCGATAAATCTTCATTTCTTGAAAAAGCATTGAACATCCCTTTTGTCTTCTGAAAATTCATTTTTAATCCCGCTTCTTTACTCTTATCAGCAAGTTCCTGGATCATATTCTGCAGCTCTGATGGGGTAGTTGCAAAAATGATTACGTCATCAGCAAAACGAAGGTGGGTTAGATAATCTGCATTCATCTTTATCCCTTTGTTTTCCCAGTTCAGTGAATGAAAGACATTTTCCAATGTGGCATTAAAGAGCTTCGGAGATATGGTGTCACCTTACCTCACTCCCTTTCCAATTTTTATGTGTGTTGTATTTTCAAACAGCCGAATCTTTGCACTTGCATTTTCATAGATGTTATTAATAATATTAATGTACGCATCTTCAATACCGCAGGATTTCAGAGCCATTGTAACTGCTGATAGTTTCACCGAATCAAATGCTTTTTCATAATCGATAAAAGCCATGCACAATGGAAGTTCACATTCCCTCGGTCTTTCTATTAGTTCTCTCAGTACGTGGATGTGATCTATTGTGCTGTATCCACTCCTGAATCCAGCTTGTTCTCTCGGTTGAGCCATGTCCAGTGTTACCTTCAAACGGTGTGAAAGAACTTTAGTGAAGATTTTATAAACCACTGATAGGAGGCTGATAGGTCTGTAGTTCCTGAGATCCTCAATGTCACCTTCTTTTTGTAGCAGGATCATTGTAGCGTTGTTCCAAACCTCAGGAATCTTCCCTTCATTAAGGCATCGAGTGAAAATTTGGGCGAGTACTGTTTCGATTTCTCCACTTGCTTCTTGTATGATGTCTACAGTAATTCCATTTTCTCCTGGAGCTTTCCCCGCTTCATGTTCTTGATTGCATGTGCAACTTCTGCTGGGAGGACTGGAAGAACTCTGGTACTGGTACCTTTCATGATGTCTGGAGTACATGTATCATCCCTTTCATATAATTTGGAGTAGAAATCTTTCACTCTTGTCAAGATTTCGCCTCTATTTCTTAATACAGAACCATCTTCTTTTCTCAGTGCCATAATCTCTTTTCTTCCCTTACTGAGATGTCCCTTTGCTATCTTTAGGCTTTGGTTGTTTTCAATTGCCGTCCTCACTAGTTCACAGTTGAATTTCCTTACGTCTTCAGTGATACTTTTTCGTACTGTCTTGCATAGCTCTATATATTCCACTTTGGAAGTCACATCTTCCTTAGTTGTCCTCATCTCTCTGCTTTTTTGCATCAGCATTTTGGTTTTTCCTGATAATTTGTTCACATGCAACTTGTTCTTCGACCCAGCTAATTTTGTTGCTGTTTCCATAAGAGCTTTGGTTACTTTTCTGCTAACTTCAGAAATATCCACTTCTTCCGAGTTAGGCCTTCTAAAGCAGAGAATCTGCTCTTCAGTTCCAAATTGAAGATATTATGGTGTTTTTTAAGGTTGGTTATGTCAATACATTTTGTTTGTTTTATGAGCTTGCCACGTTCGAGTTTAGTGTTGAGGTGCATCTTACATCTCACCAATCTATGGTCACTACCTGTGTTGAACTTGTTTAGCACACTGCAGTCTTCTATGACGAATTTTTTGTTACACATAATAAAATCAATTTCACTAGTCATCCTATTTGGATGTCTCCATGTCCATTTCTTGTGCTGCTTTTTCTTGAAAAAGGAGTTCAAGATGAAAAACCCTTCTGCCTCTGCAAACTCAACGAGAGTATTTGCACGCTGGTTTCTGTTGCCGTGACCGAATTTACCTACTGAAGTTCCATTCTGTTGCCGTTGCCCTATTTTTGCATTGAAATCTCCCATAATTATCTTCAAGTGCTGCTTTCCTTTATTATTTAGATGACGAATTTCCTCATAAAATTCTTCAATTTCTTCTTCAGGATGACTTGTGGTGCGTGCATATAAGTTTTAATAATCTGAGCCTTGTATCTTCTCGAGAGTTGGATAACGAGTCGTGCAGCTCTGTTAGAGGAACTTTCAACTTCTACAACTTTATCCTTCAGTTTCTTGTGTATTATAAATCCAACACCACTAGTTCTGCCAGTATCTGTCCCACGATAGTATAGAAGAGATGTCCACTTTTCAGTTCAATGAGATCTTCTCCTTTTCTCCTTACCTCACTTAGCCCGACGATGTCCCACTTGATCCTTTGTAGTTCCTCTTCCAATTCAAGAAGCCTTGAATCAGAAGATAGGGAGCGTCCATTATACGTAGCCAAGGTCAGCATCGGTCTGATGGCAATCTAGTCCGGTCCTCCGGGGATTCTTAGCACTCTCTGCCTTCCTGTCGCACTGGCCGCTGCCTTGGCCAGGTATATTTCAGCTGCCGGAGACTGAGGGCCAAGATTTAAGTTGAGTCATTTTGGAGGGGCTTGGCCATAACTCACCACGCTGGCCAAGCGGGTTGGTGAGTGTGTGATAGCATTTCCTCTAGTCCCGATGGTATAGTTAAACCGCTATTGGCGGTCGTCAGAGCCCCTTTAGTGGGAACAGGATGCACCACGAGAAGGTGGGGTTGACATTTGTCAAGGAGAGGCTGTGATGTTACACATCACCTGACCTTACATCCCTCGCAAATGCATACATTGTAAAAAATAAGTGGCGTAAATTAATGGAAATTCCTGAAAATAACGTGCAGCAAAGTTGCTGGTAGGTTTCGGTCTTTTACCGAAATTTCCGTTTCTAAAAGTGCCCGTTGTTCTTTTTTTTTTTTTTATTACTTCGATATTTTCTCAGATCTTCCGTAGTTAGTAATTCCATTTATTTAAAAAAAAACCCGTTTCGGGGTTTTCCGAATTTACACATAAATTTTGCAAAATCAAAGATGCTGAATTTTTCAGTTTTTACACCAGACGATACTTTCGACCCGGTGAGATTTGATCTTAGGTCGTTCGGCTTGGCTCAACAAAGACCGCGCGTCTTAAACACTGAGCTGGAAACACTCAGAAGTCTCAGTCACGTTCAAGGTAAAATTCTAACCGCGCGATGATTTTTTTTTTCATTAATGCGATTAAATTAGTACTTTTATTTTCTGTTGGAGCTAATTTTTTTTTAATAGGTTTGTAATAATTTTACTTTTTCTATAGGAGGACTGATCACAAATTCAGTATTTTTTTCATCGTGATTTTATGGATTTTTGAAGCAACACAATATTTTGCAACTTTGAGGTCTCTATAAACTGACAATGTGACATTCAATTATCTTCAACAGAAGATGAAATGTACTGTTTTATAGTATTATTTCACAAAACTGCTAAATATAAAATTTACTTTTGATTGCTATAATAGCTTTTGTCTTTAAAGGTCTACGGAATCATATATAGACATCATACAGTAACCTGTAAAATAATATAAGTACTTGGTGTTTCTTACGGTTACACAATATATTGGATTGATGCATAAGTTCATGCCATTTTTTTCACCACACCACAGGAATGTATTACATCAGAAGGGAAAACGGAATCAATCAAATATGTATCCCCCCCCCCCCATTGCTTACGATGGTGTGTTCCAACGTCTAGATAGGTCTGCAATACCATTCTTGAAAAAACGTGCAGGGTTTGCTGTGATGAAATTATCAAGGAAATTCTGGAGATCAACATCATTGCTGAACGTTCTACCACGGAGTGCATTAGATGGAGACCGGACAGGTGATAGTCTGAAGGGGGGCGACATCTGGGGGAATAGGCCGGATGTAGAAATATCTCCCATTTCATGCCCTGAATGGCTATTTTGGTCATGTTTGCACTGTCAGGGCGTGCGTTTTCATGTTGGAGAAGGGCACCATGGTGCCGATGTAGCAGTTTCTTCTGGATTGCTCCCTCTACACGGTGGAGTTGCTCACAATATAGTGCAGCGTGGATGATCCGATTCCTCGGCAGCATTTTCCAGTGAATAATGCCTTCCATATCCCATCAGACACACAACATGATCTTCGCAGGATGAAGGTCGTGTTTTGGACGTGGTGTGGGCGTCTTGTTTGGACTTAACCATTTCCTCCTATGCCTGAAATTCACGCACAGCCACCACTTTTCATCTACAGTAACAATACGTGATATAAAGGGTTTGTATTGCTGAGAACATTCGGATAACTGGCGAGCAAGGAACCACATGTGGCAACACGCTGATTCTTGTTCTCCTCTGCGAGAGTGTGAGGCACCCTAGACCCCAATTTGTGGACATTTTCCATACGTTCCAGGTGTCGTACTACTGTGGCCTGATCAGAGTCCATCTCAGTGGCCAATTCGCGGGTGGTTTGACACGGATCCAAGAGGATGGGATGGTTCAAACGATTCTCATCGAAGTGAGATGGACGACCTGAGCGTGGAGAATCGTTGAGGTCAAAATTGCCACCTCGGAACCGCTCAAACCATTTGCGGGCTGTCCTCGGAGCAAATCGCATCCTCCCCATACACAGCACAAATGTGTAGAGTGGCCTCGGCGGCTGTGGACCCCTTGTTAAACTCGTAGAGGAGCAGATGTCGGAAATATTTTATTCCTCTCTTCTTGACACTGGTATTCCTCCGCAGCGTCTATAGACGCGTTGGTTTACTTTTTGTGATCGTGATTTTGCGGACGCCATTACGCGAAATAAGCACTGCCACACTAATTCTCCCAAGGCAGTTACGGACGGGCTTTTCCCTTTTGAGATGAGGTTTATTCCTCTCTACATATACTTCCGGACCTAAAACCCATTCGCCACATTTACACAACGCAATATGATTTAGATACAAGATATTACTGGTTACATTTTGATATACAACTGGCCCTCTACACAGTCACTACTGACCTGAGAAACACTCGTGAAATAAAACGGCACGAACTTACGCATCAACCAAATGCAACAGCTGGAGCATAAAATGGGAAAGAGAAGGAATATCTGGCGCCACAACAACCAAAATTCATGCGATATGTTATCTATAATATCCGTTCTCGCTACAAAACTTTAAAATCGGAGCCTTCTACAAACGATTGAAATTTAACAGTTAATCAAACCTAAATTATTCCGCTAATCGTTCTTCTTACTGGAAATTATTTGTCAAATGGATACGGAAAAATTAGGAGATAAGTTTTCCGTTATTATACGAAAAAACTGCCGAAGCGTTCCCGAAAATTCAGAAATTTCCTAGTGTGCGAAAAAGCAGTGAAATGCTGGTTTCTTTTCGTCATTTTACGGAAAAGTATGTATCAGAAATATGCTTCGTTAATTCACGAAAGGAATCACGGAAACTGGCGGTAAATTTCAGAAATTTTTTTACAGGCTATAGAAATATATAAATCAGAAGAGAAGAAAGTCATTCGTTTGCAATTTTTCTCCGCTAGCTGTTTCTTCAACTTTCGTCGGTTCTTGTAATGATTTTTCCCGCGATCTTCGCATCATTTCTAAATTTTCGTAACTATTTTTTTTTTTCATCTAATAAATAAATTAATTTTAAATCCACTTTATTTCGGTTTATCATATACGTCCGTTAGCTCTGACAGTCAGCTACGGAATGCGGGGCTGAGGTCTTCACTATCATTATCTATTCACTAGTTATCAACCTTAAAACGTTGTGCGATGAAACAAAATCACGCGAAATTGAGCTTAACTTTCTAACGCTACTATGTCGAAGAGTAAGTGTTGGAGGGTTGAAACTTGTTTTGTCCTAAATGAGACTCTATAAACTACCTAATGATGTATTATTTATTACTCTTCAGTTATTAGTTTGGAAGATATAATCGTTCAATGTGTGAGATGTTTTCGTTGCATCTGTACTCCCGATGCTACCCCCTAACCAGCGCGAGGAAAGACGTTTTACGGCAAAATGAAGATCTTAATTTTGGTCGCGTTTCTAAAGATATAGATATTCACGTTTTCGTGACGTCATTGTCTCTCTCGTCTTTTAGGCATGCGCGTTGGAGAGGCTATACCCGGAGGATAACTGCTGGTGCGAGGTAAGTGGACATTTAAGTGTTTTGGGGGGCTAAGCGTTACTCCTTTCCTGGAAGGGGGGCGGAGCGTTGAAAGCATCCTGAGCGGGAAGTTTATTTTTGTTCTGACTGCTGTCATGCTGACACCTCCTCCCGCCATAGGGGCATACTGCACCTCATTAGTGCAGAGAAGTACTGAGAAACCGTAACATGTTTTCCGTGATTCGGTCTTTTCAGCTTCCACCTCATAGTGTAGAAGAAAATATATGATGGAAAACGTGATTCAAGTTTACGTCCTAGTCGGCAAAGCTGTGTGTTATTTAAAGAAAAAACTGGGCGCAAAATATTCTTCATAGTGAAGGGTATAATAACCAAGTACGGATTTTTCGAGAGTATTCTTTTAATTGGAAATACTCTTTCAAATAGAAATATACTCTGGCCCCTCTGTCTGCAGAACTGTATATTATGAAAGCGTAGAAAATGAGCATCATACCGAAAGCTATGCAGTAGAAAAGGAAAAGCTAAATTCTTTAAATGGCCTACTACTTCTACATGCAGATTTTTTTAAAATGTTTACATATGCGCATCCTAGCGGGAAAACTGTGCACTATTTAAAGAGTACAATGTTCACAATCTTTACCGTAGCGAAACGTATAGCGCAAGAAAAGGATTTTCAGAAGTGGAAACGCAGTTGTAATGCTGTAACGTACCAGGAGATGTGACGTACCTGCCAGAAGGACGCACACGACATAAAGGCAGATAGGAATCAGAATAAAAAACGTCCGCGTAGCTCAATTGGTAGAGCAACTTATTCCGGAATGAGGGTATCCGGGTTCGAATCCTGGCGCGGATATAAATGACGGAGAAATTTACTTCGTTATAATGGCGCCCGAACTATCCGGATGACCCGACCGTTCAAAATCTCACATTGGTGTGATGTTCTTTCCACACCGCGAGATAGGAAAAATAAGAGAATCCCTTCTCCAGCACTTCCAAAAAAAAAAAAAAACAACAACTGGGAGATGATGTAACGTACCAGGAGGTGTGACGTACCTGCCAGAAGGACGCACACGACATAAAGGCAGATAGGAATCAGAATAAAAAACGTCCGCGTAGCTCAATTGGTAGAGCAACTTATTCCGGAATGAGGGGACCCGGGTACGAATCCTAGCGCGGATAAAAATGACGGAGAAATTTACTTCGTTATAATGCCACCTAGCGTGAGAACTGCACATCATGAAAAATCGAGAAGTATATACGAAGTGTTCCACGAAGGTAAACTGCATCCGATGTCAAAATGATTTTCAAATCGGAAATTTGAGACGCCGAAAGCTCTAGAACAGACATTTTACGCCTCTTAGCTGGTAAATTGTGTATTATTTCGGGCACGAAACGCACATAAAATGTTTTCGTGGTGAGTACTGTCTACCTAAAGGGTAATTTTTTCAATCGGTTATTTTATACTCACAGTTAAAAATAACTCCTGAACAGAAACATGCATTTACGCCTTCTAGTAGAAAAATTATGCGTTAAGAAAACTACGAAATTATATGCGAAGTATTAGTCACTATAAATGATGTCCAGAAAGTTTTTTTTTTTTTTTTTTTTGCTTTTTTAATCGGGCTGTCAGAAGCCAAAATATCGAGCACTCAAATGGCAATGGGCTGGACATGTTGCCAGAAGAACGGGGTATCGACGGACAATCGAAATTATAGACTGGATTCCGAGGGGCAGAAAAGACCCAGAAGGAGACCGCATTCCAAATGGATGGATGAAATTCGAAATCGTGCCGGATTGACATGGAGGAGACAGGCTCAAGACAGACAGTTGTGGGAGAAATTTGGGGAGACCTTCATCCAGCAGTGGACTGATAATGATTGACGACGACGATGATGGTGTGTGTTTAAGTCGATCCGTTTTTTCGCAAATGCGATGAATTTTTTTAGACAGTGACTGATCCCTATTTCTACGTACATGTTTCAAACCAGACAGACATTTCCGAATTTCTAACAAATGGCAGGTGTTCTTCTGTTTCAGAAATGTAAAAATCCAGGTGCAGCAAAGTCACAACCTTTCAGTTTAAAAAGAAACAAACTTATGCTCACAAATGGCTGCATAGAGACGATTTAAGCCCTAGGAAACAGGTGTTTTTAAGTCGAAGAAATTGCAGAAAGCGACAATGCCAGGAATTCAGGTACATTGTATTCGCATTCTTGCTTTCCGGTCTAAAACAGATCCGAGCGTACAAACGTCGCTTACGACAAAAATTGGAAACTTCGGGCGGAACGAAGGGAAGAATCCGTGATTGGTCTCAAACACGCGACGTCCACTTCGTATTTTCAGACGACAATGAGCGCTCGCCCGCAACACAAACAACAATTTTCGCTCCAACGCTTTGTGAACTACCGGAAGATCGATCAAAACACACTTTTCGACAACAGCTACAGTTACACTTTGCGCCAAATCATTAAACAGAACCACGAACCACGAATAGTAATTGCCCAATCTGCAGCTGCTCGGGAACAAAACGAAATTTATTTCCCCTCTCCTACAACACGCAGGGGTGGACTTTCGAACACAACAGGTCGATGCATATATATATTCGCTTAAAATTCCCTTACAACCCGAGGTTATATCCCTTAAATCCCCCCTTCGTCACAATTTTTTCTCCTGACCTCATTGTTCCAATAGACGTTGTGCCAAAATTTAAAGCCGCCAGAAACCGTTGCTTCCCTAACGGTTTTATTCCACACTCCCTCTTTCATTGCAGGTTAAAGATGCCACCATTCGCCTCCCCCCCCCTCCCCGTTCCATAATTCTCAACACCTTCCCCTGTCGGATTTTTTTATAGTCCTCCTTCGCATTGGCACGTGCTGTATTTGATATTCCTATGCACTTAGTACGGGGGTTTATCCATATATCCCTCGTGCATTCAACACCCTCCCCTCTCCCCCGCCAACACCATCTGCCGATATTCACCCACGCAGACGTAGCTTTTGTTATTGCCGTATCTAGGGACTTTAGAAATTCTGTGCTCGATTTTATTCCACCCGCCATCATTTTTTTTTAATCCACAAAAGCGTGCGCTGTGCCTTCATTAACATAAACCAGTATTGATTCTTTCGCGTACACACATCTCTCCCCCAGTGGTTCCCCCTTACAGGTGGTGCTCGAGAGAAGAACCATTGACCAATGAAATATCTCCCCCTCCAACAAATGTCGGGACACCCGAATATTCCAACCCCAACCGTAACCCCCCTCTTCTGATTTTTTTTTTTTTTTTTTTTTTGAGTGTGAGTGCGGAGGATGCCGTATTGTGTGGAACAGATGAAAGTCATATGGAAGACGTGCTCGCGTGGCTTCGGAGATGCGCGAAAGAAAAAATCTGTCGAATTGTGATGTATTGGTACTTTAAGGCTGAAAGAACCTTATTTCACTGCTTTTTATCGCATCAGAAAGGATAGAGTTGATATAAAGGATAACGTCCAAATCAAGGTTACAACCCAAGGTTCGTTATTAAATAAGAGTGGGAGAGGGGTACGGGTGAGCGAAAATTCCTATGGCGATGTTTTATAGAAAAGAATTGGGATCACACCGAATTACCAATCTAAAATAGACAACAGAGCAATTATTTTAATGTTGGGTCCATGTTTCTTTCACGGTGCTTTGTTTGTCTATACGAGCAGGGTTTTTAAACTGGTAATAACTTTTTAATTAGAATATGTTTAGGGTCATATGTAAGTAATTAAAAAATTTCTCTAAGGAGTTACTGTTTGTAAACATAGACTCCACAGGAGCCATCTCTGTACCTAATACTGAAAGCCTAGGAATACTGCGGACAACTTCGTCTGATCTATCTATATAGCTTTGATGTCATTTGTGCTTGTACGGCTGCAGACAAGCAATGGAATAATAAATTTAAAAAAGAAAAAACTACAACTGAAGATAAATTTCGGACCAGTAGCGTAGCCAGAAATTTCTTAAGGGGGGGGAGGGTGTCATGGATTTAGTTCATCGGGGAGAGCCTCCAGGAAAAAAATACAACAAATGGAAAGAAGCCTAAAATCATTAAAAGTCGAAAAGTGACAAAAAAAACACACACACAAAACAAAATCATAGGATTTTTTTTTAAATATATTTTTAATATATATTGGATGTCTAAATGGACGATGTAATCACTCTTTCCACGTTATTTTTCAAACAACGCATAGCGACTGAAAAATTGTATTTCGGCACTGCTGGGATCGAACCCCAGAACTCTCGATAACTAGTCGAGTGCGTTTGAATTTACGCTACAGCGCCAACAATTCTCAGCGCAATGCGTGGTTTATCAGTCAGCATCTGACTATACGAATGCGTATTGATGGTCTCAGCAACTGAGATGTCGTCATCTGGTGGCATTTAACGCAACAGCTATTTTAATTGTAGCTGATAAATTCAAAGGGCGATAGACATGTTTAATATATATCAAATACGTGGAGATAATGTAAATGGACGATGTAATCACTCTTTCCACGTTATTTTTCAAACAACGCATAGCGACTGAAAAATTGTATTGGATGTCTATAACAGGTTGTTGTTTTATCCGGAGGTCTATCTGTTTCTTCTTAATGTGTCTCTGGATTGCTACCGTTATTTACTTATTTGTTTTGTATTTTTTGTTTTTTATCTTACTTGGGTTTATCGTTATTTCCATTTATGGCCTAGAGGACCCACACAGCAGGTATTGACTTTGTCTGCCTTTGCTGTCATTTTGAAAGGCCATATATTCAGCTGGGGTCTCCCTGATGATGACAGCTGAATCTTCGATATAATTTGCTATTTTTGATATTTTTGATACTTTTTCTTGGGCTAGTTATTTACTTTGGATATCGCATTTCATTTGATGACGTGAGTGAGTTAAGTGTTTTTGGATTTGTGATTTTAATGTATTTTATATCGTATCCACGGCTCTGAAATCCTGCGGTATTGAAGATGCATACATTAATATTATTAATAACATCTATGAAAATGCAAGTGCAAAGATTCGGCTGTTTGAAAATACAACACACATAAAAATTGGAAAGGGCGTGAGACAAGGTGACACCATATCTCCGAAGCTCTTTAATGCCACATTGGAAAATGTCTTTCAATCACTGAACTGGGAAAACAAAGGGATAAAGATTAATGGAGATTATCTAACCCACCTTCGTTTTGCTGATGACGTAGTCATTCTTGCAACTACCCCATCAGAGCTGCAGAGTATGATCCAGGAACTTGCTGACAAGAGTAAAGAAGTGGGATTAAAAATGAACTTTCAGAAGACAAAAGTGATGTTCAATGCTTTTACAAGAAATGAAGATTTATCGATTGATGGAGAAAAACTGGAGATAACAGATACGTATGTTTATCTTGGACAGCAGATATCAAGTGAGGGTCACATTGATGAAGAAATTAATCGGCGTACAAAACTTGCCTGGAGAGCTTTTGGAAGAAACAGCATAATT
Source organism: Macrothele yani (assembly GCA_039090855.1). Classification (NCBI taxonomy): domain Eukaryota; kingdom Metazoa; phylum Arthropoda; class Arachnida; order Araneae; family Macrothelidae; genus Macrothele; species Macrothele yani. The sequence continues at coordinate 18,259,391 of CM077006.1, read as the reverse complement.
TTCAAGAGCAATATGCCGTTATGTCTTAAAAGAAAAGTATTTGATCAATGCATCCTTCCAGTGCTTACGTATGGTGCAGAGACGTGGACCTTAACTAAAAGAGACATACAAAGGCTGCAGACAACTCAAAGCAGCATGGAGAGGTGCATGCTTGGTGTAACCAGGAGAGATAAGAAGAGGAACTCGTGGATCCGAAAAATGACGAGAGTGGAAGACATCATGATCAGAGTTAAATCCCTGAAATGGCAATGGGCTGGACATACTGCCAGAAGGACAGACCATAGATGGACAGCCGAAATTTTAGATTGGATTCCAAGGGACAGGAAAAGACCCAGAAAAAGACCACATGGGAGATGGGTGGATGAAATTCGTAAATATGCGGGAGTGACATGGAGGAGACTGGCACAAGACAGACCGTTGTGGAGGAAACTTGGGGAGACCTTCGTCCAGCAGGGGATTGATAATGGTTGACAATGATGATGATGATATGTATATCACTTTAAATTCGTACTCAACCCTTTTGCCGCCCAGGTGGCGCAGTGGTCTAAGCGATGGCCTCTGATCATTCGTCCGAATGATCAGAGTTGTAGTCCCAACAACATCCATGGCTCACCGGGTTCGAATCCCGGTGATCCATGGATGTTGTGTTTGTCTTACGGCACTGGCTCACTCCCTTCCCTGGTATCAGTGACCCTAAATCAAAGGCAGGCGACTGCTTATAGCCCATTGAGTTGCTCACGGTGGTCGTTAAACTTCCAATAAAAAAAAAAAAAAAAAAAAAAAAAAAGCAAACCTTGAAGTGTGGATCCGGACCCCAGGACACCCTTGGCTACGCCTCTACTTCGGACCGCGCAGGTGATCAAGTGGTACGAAAGGCTGGCTTCTAATTATTCGCTCGAAAAGGGTCCAGGTTCAAATCCAAGGTGAGGTATGGACTGGTGTGCTTGTTTTACGTCACTTACTCCCTCTTCCCAGAAAGCAGTGCTCCCAGTTAAGGAACAGACAACTGCTTCCAGCCCTTAGAGAGTCTCACGGTGGTTGTTAAACCTCCCTCCCCCCAAGAAAAAAATAGAAAATAAAAAACCGCACAACCTCGGACTGCTGGACCATCGAGTTGAAGCCCATCTGATTTCCGAAAAACTTGAGTTGATTCCCGCGGACTGAAACATTGCCGTCAGAGAGAAAACTGAAACAGAGTACGCCTTCACTCAGCACTGGATCGAACCAGAGTGAAAACAAGAAGGTAATGTCTTTTTGTTTCGAATCTGATTCATATCCGCAGGGTATCTTGGGATTTCAGCTGACGATATACTGCGTGTGGAACGCCACATCTCCACAAATTCAATTGGTACAAGGTGTTTCTTTTGCTTCCTTGGAAAACGGCAAATACTTCTATAAAGATACAGAAAAGCAATAACGGGGCGGAGATAGGGAAACAATTAACATAATATTTTTACTTGATCCAATTTATTTGTTCTTTATGCACTAGTACTTAGCAACAGTAGTGCACGCTAGCCAGAATATGAACTTGTTTGCTGTAAATCATTTACAATCACAACATCAAATTGTCTCGATCAAAAAGCACTGCGCCGCCCGGGTGGCGCAGTGGTCTCAGCGATGGCTTCTGATCATTCGTCCGAAAGGGGTCCGGGTTCGAATCCCGTGAGGCATGGATGTTGTGTTTGTCTTACGGAACTGGCTCTCTTCCATCCTTGGAACCAGTGGCCCTAAATGGTGTCACGTCAATTCGTCGCGTGCGTCAATTCGTCGACTACGTCAATTCGTCGCCTGCGTCAATTCGTCGCGCGTCAATTCGTCGACTACGACAATTCGTCTCGCGTCAATTCGTCGCATGCGTCAATTCGTCGCGCGTGAATTCGTCGACCACGACGATTCGTCGCGCGTCAATTCGTCGCGGACAAATTCGTCGACTACCTCAATTCGTCGACTACGTCAATTCGTCGCGTTTACAGATTTTGGTTACATACAAAACGAATCCAGGAAAACGTACGATTTCGAACGTCTTGTTCCCTGATCAAATTTATAAAGTTTGGACACGCAGACAGGATAGGAATATTACGTTTTTCTATAGCACTAAAAATATTAGACGGTAGACGGTTTTTGGAACGGGGCAGGGCCCGGTTGGACAGAGCCCCCATATACAAAATTTTCGTAAAATCTACATTTCAAAATTGCCTTTATTCTTCAGTAAAATAACATTTCTATGTACATGACAATGGAATTCTGCCAATAAATACAGCGGTATATACATCAGCTGGAAAGTTCCAGTGAAACGTAAAACAAAATATTGTTAAAATCATAAAAAAAAAAAAAAAAAAAAAAATTATTTCGCCACGTAGGGCGAAGGAGAGGCAGACAATAAAGCACGAGCGATACAAACGAAAATGTTTACCTACAGTATTGTAGACAGGGCAAGACATGATTCTATACTATGCACAAATTCCAATTAAGCATTACTACCATACTAAAGATTAAACATTAGGTAATAATTCACAGAAATGCAACAGTGATGCTACATTCAAAATTTACAACATATGTACAGAAGTATTCAGTGACAAGGGGAAATAACGCTAAATGTACTCAGAAGGGCATCTTGTTACATTATATTATACACACAGTGACTAATATTTTAAAAAAATATTCAACATAATGAAGGGGACATTGCGTGGGCAGTAAACTGTGCAGAAGGAAGAATTATATACAACAACATAAAACCCAACATTATCGAAGAGAACATGGGAAACATGGTGAGCTATCTTCAATGGCACATTAAAACAGAAAAATCACAAATAGCGAAGCACCAAAATTAATACGTAAAAACATGATTTGTTACAGTGAACGTGGGCGACAACAAAAATCCCACTTATAGGTTGAGATGTAACTGCAAATTGTGGATATGGAACCACCGAGCCGATTGGGCCCAAGTGGATTGAAAAACGCTATCGGTGTTTGTTGAGGCAGCACGAGAGTGCTCCATTTGGAGGCGAGTGGTTAACCGTGCTAGGAAGCGTCTCCGAATGATAGCACTTGCCTCCTGAGGAGGTGGAATAAGAGCGGGGAAGCGTTGTTGAAGATGGAAAGCATAGACAGTGAACTTCACAAGAAGAAAAATATAACGGCACACAGGAGGCAAGTGAGTAGGTGGATGCTTTGTTTGGAGTAGCCAAGCATATGCAAGAAATGGTAACGATCGAGCACAAATTCGATCAGCAAGACGAAATGCTGTGTTTAGGACTGGCAGGAGAACGGGGCAGAATAGGTATTGATGTTGGACGTCGCTGACTTCAGGGCAAAAGGAGCACTGCGGAGAGGTGAGAAGGGTCATGCGAAACAGTACTGATGGGGCGGGGAGACGAAGGTGAAGAAATTGCCAATGGACATTGAGTTCAAGAGGGGAGGAAAGGGGGAGGTAGATGCTGTCCAGATGGCGGGGAGAAGAGAAGGAGGTGCAGAATGAACAGAAAGTGGAAGTGCGGGAGGGGAAAGAAGAAGCCAATAAAGAGAAGAGGAGGAGAGAGAAGTAACTAGAACCGGGGAGCTACGAATGAGGAGAAAGAACGGTAGGGAAAGAGGAGCAGAGGGGACCGAGAAGAGACCATCAGGTGAAGCGAGGAGTGGAAAGAGGCTCCAAAGCGCTGTGCGAAGAAGAAGATATTCGTTAGCAAGAGTAATGGTTGGAGATAGAAACAGGGAAGAAAGAGGTCTCCAGGTTAGATCAGAAGTTACGAGAGAACGGACAGTTATCACACCAGAGCGGATCCAATGAGGAAAGTAAAAGTAAGGGAGGTTAGGAGGGTGAATAAGAGAAGAGAAGAAGAGAGGTTCATCTAGGATATCAAGAGTTGAAGAAGGAAATGAACGGAGAAGAGGAAGCGAACGAAAGAGAGAAAGGCCCTCTCGCAGGACAGGAGGGAGGTGGGACGGGAGAAGAGAGTATGCATCCATCTTCAGAAACAGTAGGAAGGTGAAAGATGGGTCACGGAAAGAAGCTAGAACATTCAAGGTAGTGGTAAGGGACGGAACAGTTGAAGTGGCAAGGCGAATGAAATGAATAATGCGATGAGTTTTATAAAGGAAAGCTGGATCAGGAAGCTGGATGCCACCCAAAGAGGCTGGCAGATGAAGCGTGGCAGGTTTAACCCAGTGATGTGAAGACCAGATGACGGAAGTTGAGAGGCGAGTGATGGTCATCATTTGTGACACGGGCACAACCGTCGACATCCAAGAGTATTCGCATAGAGAGATAAGTTGTCGACGAACAACAGCTGCTCGTTGACGGAACGATGTGAAAGGGCGGGCCTTACTCCAGTAGGCAGCAGTCCGTTGTATCCGGGGAAGAAGAGCAGTCCAGGTGGCAGATGCAGAAGCCAAGGGCAATCCGACATACGCACCGAGGATCTTCTGTGTAGTGGCTGTCCACTGCGCACCCCAAGGAGCATCAGTGCGGGCAGCCCATGCCCCGCACCATAAGCCAGTACTTTTAGTGGCATTCAGCGCTGCTCCAGATAATGCAACATACTGTTGATATACAGAATACAGGCGATCAAATTGAGATTCATCCCGGACGCAAAAGGTCACATCATCAGCATAGGCGATGAAAATTATTCGATGATGACGAGTACTAGCCACTGTCGGCGGTAGGACATCCAGGAGTGATCTTCGGGCTGCTAACAGGAAAGGCTCAAAAGCGAGAGCGAATAGCTGGCCGGAGAGCGGACATCCTTGCCGGATGCCTCGCTTAAACGGAATTGGAGCGGTTAGAAATGTGGCCGCTCGAACATGGAAACTAGCTCCCTGATAAAGGGCCAAGAGTGCGGAAGAAAAGGTAGGAGGAAAGCCAAATTGTGAAAGGACAGCAGAGAGATAAAAATGAGAAACGTTATCAAAAGCGGACTTTTGATCCAGATTGAGGAAGGCAAGAGGTTCACAAAAAGAGCGAGCGAGGAAGTGAAGATGAAGGAGAAGAGAAACGTTAGTGGAAATAGTCCGACCAGGCACAGTGTATGTCTGGTCAGGAGAAATAACGAAAGAGAGAACAGAATTAAGGCGACGGGATAAGAGTTTTGTATAGAACTTATAGTCAGTGTTTAGGATGGAGATAGGGCGCCAGTTTCCAAGATCCAAGAGGTCACCCTTCTTAGGAAGGAGGATGGTGTGTGCCAAAGTAAAGTCGGGCGGTAACGCAGGAGAGGAAAAAGCAGACGAGAAACACGCAGACAGAAAAGGCAGAAGGCACGGTAGAAAAGCACGATAAAAGGACAAAGGAAGGCCGTCAGGTCCAGGAGCGGCATGAGGATTGAGAGTAGCGAACGCCTCGCGGAGTTCGCGAAGAGAGAAAGGAGAGAGTAAAGAAGTAGATAAAGTAGAGGGGACCTGAGGAAGAGAGGAGAGAAGAGGAGAAGCTAATGAGGATGAAGAATGCGTTACCGCACTGTACTTGGCGATGAAATACTGTCTGGTGAAAGTGCATAGCTTCGATGGGTTCGAAGTGATGGAACCATCCTGGAGGCGAAGATGACGCAAAGATGTAGCAGAACGATGTTGAGATTCCAAGGCGGTTAAGTAATCGTGAGAATCAGCTGTAGGGGAGAGATGCAAGAAATGCATCCTGCAGGCTGCATCGGATGCGCGAGGAAGAAGCAAAGCGTGGAGATCTGCCAGATAGCCGGGGTATTGCGGATCATCAAGAGAGAGCATCGACAATAGAGCACGTAGATTCGCAATTTTCATATCGCTCTCATTCCGAGAGGCATGGGAGTAGCGCCGTACAAAAAGAACCAAGTCATGTTTGACACTGAGCCACAGTTGCATCGCGTCGGACGTAGTATCAAGAAGGGGCTGACGACTTCGGAGGAACTCACGCACAGCAACACAAAATTGTTGATCATCCAGGAGCGAGTCCGGAAAAGTCCATACTCGTTGAGTCCTTGAAGGTGAAGGCGAAACACACACCGACAGACTGACAATACTGTGGTCTGAAGCGGCGGAAGGATGATGGGCAGCAGCTGCGATCGACGGGAGAAGAGCAGTCGAAACATAAAATTTATCCAACCGTGCTGCCGTAGTGCTGCCATGGATGGAAGAGCGCCAGGTAAAAGAGATTTCCGACGGGTGTAGATGCCGGAACGCATCAACCAATTGAAAATCATCAACTAGCTGGGAAATCTGTAATACACGTTGTCTGCGGTATTCTCCAACGGTTGAATTGCGGTCAAGGGCCGGCAACAACGTACAATTGAAATCTCCGCCGATGAGAATGTATTCAGACGGTGGGATGCATGACAGCTCTGTACGGAGTGTGGAGAGAAGATCAGGTAACAGACGTTCATCACAGGGGACATATATGTTAAAAACATGATAGGTCACGTTTTCAATGCAAAAGACAGCGACCTGGAGGTTGTCCACATGTAAGGCACGAATCACTGGCGTCGAAATCAGAGGGAGTAGGCGGTGATGGATCCCAAGTGCAAGGCCACCATTCCGTCCAACTCGATAAGCATGGTGAAAATCGTAGGGCCAAGCCCGCCAACGAGAGAACAAAGTGGTAGCAGAGCAATTGGTCTCTTGGAGCAAGAGAAGATCTGCGTGTAGAGGCGCCAAGTCCTCATACACTAGAGCATTTCTAGGAGAAGCAGAGAACCCTCTGCAGTTAAGTGTGACCACCTTGAATCGGTAGGTCCTTCCCAGGTCGACACGCACGTGCGCTGGAATCTGTTATTTTCTTCGCTTGCTTCTTCATTCTGTCAACACTAAATTTGAGATCGGGATAGGAAAGCACAAGATTTCGATACACAGATATCACACTAGAAACTTGGGTTAGAACAGTAGGAAGATCAAGCAAATGACGTGCAACAAACTGATTAAAGAATCTAGGATGTTTATGAGAGCATAATACTTCATATATTTTATGAAGAGAAAGCGGACCTACCGGTATATCCGCCTTCGCTTCAGCTAGGTATCGGAGAAAAGAATCTAGGGAAAGCACTGGGGGTGGAGTCTTAGAACCTGGAATCACAGCAGGGTGTCGACTTGTTCGTGGCGAAGTACGACGTTGAGAGGAGGAGCGGGAAGATGAGTCAACAGAACGACCTCTTGCAGCACCGATGCGAGGAGGGAGCGGAGTCTGCGGAGCACTCCAGGATTCCCGTCGAGCAGGCTTGCTGGTAGTTGTAGGGTCAGAGTGATTGCCAGAAGTGTCACTAGCAGTAGGGCAGTCCATGTCAGTAACTGTACTTGGAGTGTCTTCATCCGAAGGAAGATGAAGGTCAGCAGTCAGGTCAGCTGGAGCTGCAAGGAACGTGGGCGGAGCTGTCGGTACCAGATGAGGAAAGTCCTCTGTCAACAATTGTGGGGCAGGACCCCGTGGAGGAAGGCCCGATGGCAGAGCAGGTTGAAGTTCTGAAGACACCTCCTTAGAAACGGTAGGGGTGGACGACACAGGGCTGTCACGAGTGACGTTTGGTCCCGAAGACTGAGGTACAGCAGGGCGGCGGAAGCACTCACTACGTTGATGGCCATACGCCTTACAAGTCTGACAATGAAAGGAGGTTAAAACGTCGATGCGTCGGATTTGATCTCCACATTTTACAGTGAAGAGAGTAGGAAAAGACTTGATATGTTCATCCGAAGAGAATACTACTCGCGCAACTCGTCGGGCACTTTCAATCGAACGATCATCCTCGTCCTTTGGAGCAGCGGAGTGTGTGGTAATGTTACCCACAACACGACCGGATTGCATAAGAAAAGCACAAAGCATAGCATCTGTGACTTCAGGATGTACAGGGTACATCGAGACCGTTACTGGTCTCTGGGCGACAGGCTCAGGAAATAATTGGTGATCACCAACAACCAGCCCAGTCTGTAAGACAGAGGTAGCATCTGCCGCATGAAAAAAATAAACAATGACACTCGGCCCTCTGCGCGACATATGACGTATCGCTGACGGAGAGAACTTTTGTTTTAGAGCAGTTGAGTACATTTTGAGTGGTGTGTCTGGCAGCGCCTCAAAGCACACACCCAACTCAGTAGCCGTGGTGAAAGAGGCACCTGCTGGAGAATCCACTGGAATTTCGAGCACAACCTCATTACCAGAGCGACGGACATGAGGTTTTAAAGCTGCGGCTTCCGCTCGCATGGAATTAGACTTGGGCTGAAGCCTTTGGGAAGTTACCGCTGAAGAATAGGAACGAGGAGCAGTAGAAGTGGAGGTTGAAGGCAGAGGAGCACCGCCATCCATTGAAGGCAGAGGAGCATCGCCATCCATTGAAGGCAGAGGAGCACCGTCATCCATAGTGTCCATGACGTCAACTGACACTATATGAGAAGCAGCTGGGGCAAGAGCTGTAATAGTGACGTCAGGGGAGGAAAACGATACGCCGCCAACGGTTGACGTCGACCCGGAGGGCAACGTGACAACGCCACCGCTGGGCAAAGTGCCGTGATCACCGGAAGTGATGTCAGGGTTGACAACACCACCGGATGACGCCATTTTAATGGCGCCGAGATAAGTAGGCTTCTACCAGCTCGGTAGGAATTTTAAACACGACGATAAGAAACGAAAAAAGGCACTCACCACTTCGGGAGATGTCCGAAACGAATCACCAAACCTTTATAGTGGAGGTAAGCACAAACCTAGTTATCCTAGTAGCCTAAATACTTGAAATACAAACAAAACTCACGGAGCACAATCTACAGTTTTCAATTCAGAACCACCAAATCTGGTATACTATCTCGTGGTATTCTAACTTAGACTGTAGACGGTTTTGGGAAGCGGTTGGAGAGGGGGGAAGGTTAGCCCCCCTACAGAAATGCTGTAAAATATAGTTTTCAATTTAAAACTACCAAATTTGGTATATTATCTCATGGTACTCTAACTTAGACGGTAGACGGTTTTTGGAACGGGTCAGGGGCCCGGTTGGTCAGAGCCCCCATACACAAAATATTCTTTTTTTTTTGATTGGAGGTTTAACGACCACCGTGAGCAACTCAATGGGCTATAAGCAGTCGCCCGTCCCTAATTTAGGGTCACTGGTTCCAGGGAAGGGAGAGAACCAGTGCCGTAAGACAAACACAACACCCATGCCTGACCGGGATTCGAACCCGGACCCCTTACGGACGAATGATCAGAGGCCAACGCCTTAGACCACTGCGCCACCGGGGCGGCCACAAAATATTCGTAAGATCTAGAGTTTTCAATTCAGAACCACCAAATCAGGTATCCTATCTCATAGTACTCTAACTTACACGGTTGTCAGTTTTTGGAACGGGTCAAGGCCCGGGGAGTCAGGCCCCCCCCTACATACAAAATTTTCGTAAAATCTCGTTTTCATTTCAGAACCATCAAATTTGCTATCATGAAACTCTAACTTAGAAGCTAAACGGTTTTTGGTAGGGGTTGGTGCCCGCGGGTTCGGAGCCCCCCCTCATAAAAAATTTCGTAAAATCTACAGTTTTCATCTTAGAACCACCAAATTTCGTATACTATCTCATGGTACTCTAACTTTGACGCTAGACGGTTTTTGGAAGGGGTTGGAGCCCACGGGGTCGGGCCCCCCCTCATAAAAATTTCGTAAAATCTACAGTTTTTATCTTAGAACCACCAAATTTGGTATACTATCTTATGGTACTCTAACTTAGACGGCAGACCGTTTTTGGAACGGGTCAAGGCCCGGGGGTCACAGCCCCCCACATACAAAATTTTCTTAAAAACTACAGTTTTCAATTCAGAACCACCTAATCTGGTATACTATCTCATGGTACTCTAACTTAGACGCTAGACGGTTTTTGGAAGGGGTTGGAGCCCAGGGGTCAGACCCCCCGAATAAAAACTTTTTCGTGAATACTACAGTTTTCAATTTAGAACCACCAAATTTGGTATACTATCTCATGGTACTCTATCTTAGACGCTAGAAGGTTTTTTGAAGGGGTTGCAGCCCGGGGGGTCGGCCCCCCTCATAAAATTTTGTAAAATCTACAGTTTTCATATTAGAACCACCAAATTTGATATACTATCTTATGGTACTCTAACTTAGACGGCAGACCGTTTTTGGAACGGGTCAAGCCCCGGGGGTCACAGCCCCCCACATACAAATTTTTCTTAAAAACTACAGTTTTCAATTCAGAACCACCTAATCTCGTATACTATCTCATGGTACTCTAACTTAGACGGTTTTTGGAAGGGGTTGGAGCCCGGGCGGTCAGACCCCCCCCCCCGAATAAAAACTTTTTCGTAAAATCTACAGTTTTCAATTTAGAACCACCAAATTTGGTATACTATCTCATGGCACTCTAACTTAGACGCTAGACGGTTTTGGGAAGGGGTTGGAGCCCGCGGGGTTGGGCCCCCCTCATAAAAAATTTCGTAAAATCTACAGTTTTTATCTTAGAACCACCAAATTTGGTATACTATCTTATGGTACTCTAACTTAGTCGGCAGACCGTTTTTGGAACGGGTCAAGGCCCAGGGGTCAGAGCCCCCCACATACAAAATTTTCTTAAAAACTACAGTTTTCAATTCAGAACCACCTAATCTGGTATACTATCTCATGGTACTCTAACTTAGACGCTAGACGGTTTTTGGAAGGGGTTGGAGCCAGAGGGGTCAGACCTCCCCCCGAATAAAAACTTTTTCGTAAATACTACAGTTTTCAATTTAGAACTTCCAAATTTGGTATACTATCTCATGGTACTCTAACTTAGACGCTAGACGGTTTTTTGAAGGGGTTGCAGTCCGGGGGTCCCCCCCCCTCATAAAAATTTCGTAAAATCTACAGTTTTCATCTTAGAACCACCAAATTTGGTATACTATCTTATGGTACTCAAACTTAGACGGCAGACCGTTTTTGGAACGGGTCAAGGCCCGGGGGTCAGAGCCCCCACATACAAAATTTTCTTAAAAACTACAGTTTTCAATTCAGAACCACCTAATCTGGTATACTATCTCATGGTACTCTAACTTAGACGCTAGACGGTTTTTGGAAGGGTTGGAGCCCGGGTGGTCAGACCCCCCTCCGAATAATTTTTTTTTTGAAAAATCTACAGTTTTCAATTTAGAACCACCAAATTTGGTATACTATCTCATGGTAATCTAACTTAGACAGTAGACCGTTTTTCCGACGGATGAAGATCCGGGGGTCAGAGCCCCCACATACAAAATTTTCTTAAAAACTACAGTTTTCAATTCAGAACCACCTAATCTGGTATACTATCTCATGGTACTCTAACTTAGATGCTAGACGGTTTTTGGAAGGGGTTGGAGCCCGGGGGGTCCGACCCTCCCGAATAAAAACTTTTTCGTAAAATCTATAGTTTTCAATTTAGAACCACCAAATTTTGTATATTATCTCATGGTACTCTAACTTAGACGGTAGAAGGTTTTTGGAACGGATCAAGGCCCGGGGGTAAGACCCCCCCACACACATACAAAATTTTCTTAAAATCTTTATTTTTCATTCAGAACCGCCAAATTTTGTGTCATCAAACTCTAACTTAGCGGGAGACGGTAAGTGAAAGCGCAACATTATTAACTTGATTTGTTATGCAAACCTTATAAATACGACCACAGTGATTAAAAGTTACTAAAGAGTCCTTGTAAGTAATATTTTTTGACCGAGTGCAAGTTCAGTTTACGAAATGTCAACAGGTCAAAATATCTAAAGTAACAATGAAATTTGGGATATTTCTTTTTTCTTCCTTTTTATTTCAGTTTTGACACTTGTATTAAGTTTTAAAAACATATATTTCTGCTATCGTATACCTTGATTGTGCTTTAAACAGAATTTCTTACCATGTTTTGGGTATTTTGTTTCGTGTGGTTGCAGTTTTTTTTAATGTTTTGGGCATTTCATTTTGTGTGGTTACTTCTTTTTATGTTTTGGGCATTTCATTTTGTGTGGTTACTTCTTTTTATGTTTTGGGCATTTTACTTTGTATGGGTGTTTTTGTTTTGTTTTTGTTCTTTTTGTATGTGGGGGCTGTGACCCCCGGGGCTTGACCCGGTCCAAAAACGGTCTGCCGTCTAAGTTAGAGTACCATAAGATAGTATACCAAATTTGGGGGTTCTAATATGAAAACTGTAGATTTTACAAAATTTTATGAGGGGGGGCCGACCCTCCGGGCTGCAACCCCTTCAAAAAACCTTCTAGCGTCTAAGATAGAGTACCATGAGATAGTATACCAAATTTGGTGGTTCTAAATTGAAAACTGTAGATTTTTCGAAAAAGTGTTTATTCGGGGGGTCGGACCCCCGGGCTCCAACCCTTCCAAAAACCGTCTAGCGTCTAAGTTAGAGTACCATGAGATAGTATACCAGATTAGGTGGTTCTGAATTGAAAACTGTAGTTTTTAAGAAAATTTTGTATGTGGGGGCTTCACCTCCCGGGCCTTGACCCGTTCCAAAAACGGTCTGCCGTCTAAGTTAGAGTACCATAAGATAGTATACCAAATTTGGTGGTTCTAAGATGAAAACTGTCGATTTTACGAAATTTTTATGAGGGAAGGGGGGGGGGCCTCCAACCCCTTCCAAAAACCGTCTAGCGTCTAAGTTACAGTTTCATGTTACCAAATTTGATGGTTCTGAAACGAAAACTAGATTTTACGAAAATTTTGTATTTAGGGGGGGGAGCTCTGACTCCCCGGGTCTTGACCCGTTCCAAAAACCGACAACCGTCTAAGTTAGAGTACTATGAGATAGGATACCAGATTTGGTGGTTCTGAATTGAAAACTGTGTGTGGGGGCTCTGACCAACCGGGCCCCTGACCCGTTCCCAAAACCGTCTAAGTTAGAGTACCATGAGATAATATACCAAATTTGGTAGTTCTAAATTGAAAACTATATCTTACGGCAATTCTGTAGGCGGGGGGGCTGAACCCCCCCCCCTGCAACCACTCCTCAAAACCGTCTGCAGTCTTAGTTAGAGTACCACGAGATAGTATACCAGATTTGGTGGTTCTGAATTGAAAACTGTAGATTTTACGAAAATCGTGTATATGGGGGCTCTGACCAATCGGGCCCTGCCCCGTTCCAAAAACCGTTTACCGTCTATTATTTTTAGTGCCAAAGAAAAGCGTAATATTCCTATCCTGTCTGCGTGGCCAAACTTTATAAATTTGATCAGGGAGCAAGACGTTCGAAATCGTACGTTTTCCTGGATTCGTTTTGTATGTAACCAAAATCTGTAAACGCGACGAATTGACGTAGTCGACGAATTGACGTAGTCGACGAATTTGTCCGCGACGAATTGACGCAGTCGACGAATTGACGCGCGACGAATTGACGCAGTCGACGAATTGACGCGCGACGAATTGACGCAGTCGACGAATTGACGCGCGACGAATTGACGCGCGACGAATTGACGTAGGCGACGAATCGACGCGCGACGAATCGTCGCAGTCGACGAATTGACGCAGTCGACGAATTGACGTAGAACCGCCCTAAATTAGGGATGGGCGACTGCTTACAGCCCATTGAGTTGCTCACGACAGTCGTTAAACCTCCAAAAAAAAAAAAAAAAAAACAGACTGCTACCCAACAAGCAGTTATCTCAAAAATACACACTATTGAGACGCTAAATCAATTATATTTATGGTTAAAGAACATTATCCCAACAATCCAATTCTATCAAGTGGTGCTATACAAAATACACTTATGGTTGACAAGACGTTATCTCAACTCAACTCTGCCGCCCCCCGGTGGCGCAGTGGTCTAAGCGATGGCCTCTGATCATTCGTCCGAAAGAGGTTCAAATCCCGGTGAGGCATGGATGTTGTGTTTGTCTTACGGCACTGGCTCTCTCCCTTCCTTGGAACCAGTGACCCTAAATTAGGGACGGGCGACTGCTTATATCCCATTGAGTTGCTCACGGTGGTTGTTAAAAACCTCCAACTCAACTCTGCTCTGCACTTCTACAATCGGTAGCTGCGTTTTATTGTCCTCTGACTCGCGGTCAGTGCTGCTAAACTTAGAAAGCTCGTCGGGAAAAAATGTGTCGAAAAGCGTTTAACAAGAAGAAACGAAATTTACATAAGAACACAGAAAACCAAAAGGAATGTTAAATGAGGTATAGACCGATGAGCTATTACATTATGACCACCTACCTAATAAGCTGTAGGACCCCCTTTAGCCCGAAAAACAGTGGCCACTCGGCAAGGCATCGATTCGATGAGTTGGCGATAGGTATCCTGAGGTATCTAGTACCATAATGTCAACAGCAGGTCCTGCAGTTCCCGTGCATTTCGGGGTGGTGGTGATTTAGCAAGAACCCCCTTTTCCAAGTCAAACTACAAATGTTCGATTAGGTTCATGTCAGGTGAATTTGGAGGCCAGTGCATTAACAGAAAGTCAACGGCACGTTTCTCGAACCACTTCTTGACGATTCTGGCAGTGTAGCATGGCGCATTATCCTGTTGGTAATGGCCATCACCAGCAGGAAACACATTTGCGATGAATAGGTGAACTTGGTTCGCAACGATGTTCAGATACCTGATAGCTGTCAGGGATTGTGATATTGGAATAATGGGGCCTAAAATGTCCCAAGAAAACATCGCCTACATATTAACACCCCCCCCCCAACAATGCATCAAAGTGTCATAGCCTCCGTTGATAATTGGCGTATCCGCACTCGGCAGTATACATGATGCACCAGGAATCTTGATTTGTCAGACCAGGCCACTGTCTTCCAATCATCCACGGTCCAATCTAGGTGATGTTGGGCCCATTTAATGCATTGTTAGCGATGACGTGCAGTAAGCATAGGGACCCGGCTGTGCCTTCGGCTACGCAGGACCATGCGCAGAAAGTTGCAATGAACTGTGTGCTGTGACACATTGCTCTCATCATCACTGTTGTAGCTGCGGGTGATTTGTCGAACTGTGGCCGCATGCTGTTGATGTGAACAATGCGCGAGAGTCTCAGCCCCACCTCTGGCATCAACGTGCTGCCGACGACACACGGATGGACAACGGTTCGTCGTTTGGCCATCTGTGCGCCACTTTTGATACGTACTCACTACAGCGTCACGTGAACAAGCCACGCCGTTTCCGAAATCGCAGTTCCTATAGGCGCCGGGCCATTACAATTCGTCCTTTATCAAACTCCGATAAATGGGCAGCTTTTCCTATTCCGACTCCGAACACTCTACTAACCGAAAGACGGTCGTCGGGTTGCATATATACTGCTCTGTGAACTTCACCTGCGCCACCGTTCGGTCTCCAGGTGCGCTCCTTTCTCTAGGCTGGGGGTGGTCATAATGTAATGGCTCATCAGTCACTGTAAGGTAGACGTAGTTTTGCGGCAATGCTTGTACCTCAAACTCTCCAAGCTCTCTTAAATTCTATCTCTGTTTATTCTTTTTTTACGCTTTCCAACTGTAGGTTGAAGAAGCGTATATGCTCCAGCTTTTTCCTTCTACCATCCGAACGATAACTCACGTAAAAATGATTCGATTTCGATGAAATTTTAGTATGTGGTAGGGGACCACCAGGGGACGAACCCTATTGAAAATGGGTGAAGTGGGGTCAAAGGTCACGCCATAAGAGCGGGATCCATTTCATTGCTTTTATGCGTCATAACATGCGTAAATATTGTCCGATTTCGATGAAATTTCCGTATGTGGCAGCGAACTACCTGGGCACGAACCCTATTGCAAATTGGGGTTAATGGTCAGGCAGGGCATAAGAGCGGGATTTATTCCATTGCCCTTATGCGTCATAACTTGCGTAAAAACGGTTCGATTTCGATGAAATTTTGGTATGTGGTAAGGAACCACTGGGCACGAACCCTATTGAAAATGGGCGAATGGGGTCAAAGGTCAGGCAGGGCATAAAAGTGGTATTCATTCCATTGCCCTTATGCGTTATAACTTGCGTAAAAATGGTTCGATTTCGATGAAATTTTAGTATGTGGTAGGGAGACACTGAGGACGAACCCTATTGAAAATGGGGTCAAAGGTCAGGACACTGGAGTGGGATCCATTCCATTGCCCTTGTGCATCATAACTTACCAAAAAATGTTTCGATTGCGACAAAACGTTATCATGTTGTTCCGGAGGTATAGTGAACAGGTTCTGTTGAATATCAGCGAAATGGGGTCAAAGGTGATTGCACAAAAGCAAGATTTATTCCACAGCCATTATCCTCATAATTTGAGTAATGATTTCTGGTATGTTGGAAAGCGTATCATAATCAATGTATTGCATGATTTTACTAACTTGTTTCTAATTTAGAGCCACTGGTTTTAGAGAAGGGAAGAATCGGCGCCAGACATACAAACACAGCGTCCGTATTTTACTTTTTTATTCGCACCTGGACCAACCGTACGAGAAATTAAACTTACGAACCTTAAATCACATGGCAGCATTCTCATTTCAGATGATCGAGTCGAATTTACGATGAAGCACCAGACTCAGTTATTTTTTGTTTTTATGCAATAGTCTTCATTTTTTTTTTCGGAACTACTGTTCCCTGTGATGAAACCAGGACCATCGCTACAATTTTGGGGGAGCTGTTCCACTGATACCCTTCAGGGTCTCCTATATGGGGAAAATGGGTGTCAATGAAGTCCTAGTACACAAGGGCAAATGAATATCAAGGAAATTTAAACATTTTGTAACGACACCTCGCACTTTCCGCCTCTTTATGGTTATGTTCTTGATACAGAGGGAGTCATAAGATTTTACGCTCAGTTGACAAAACATTAAAGATAGGGATGATGGGTGGTTGTCATGGGCATCCCCCGCGCAGAGTGGAATACACCCAAAAGGGTAAACGTGGTGATCTGAGCGACTCTGATCGTGGATGCGTTGTTTTCTCAAGAGAGGTGGTTCATTCGTTCGCCAAAGTTATAATAACTCAAGTGTTCCCGAAGGTAATAGTATCAAGGGTGTTCCACGAGTATACCATCGACAGATATACCAGCACCCAGATGGTAAATGGTGGCCGACCACACGCCATTGATAACCTGGGTCGATGTAGAATACCCAGGCTCGTACAGAGCTATCGCTTGGCAACAGCGGCGCAAATCACATCCAGGTTAAATGTTGGAGGCCCAAGCAACATCAGCCAGCGAACGGTACGACGCAAGCTGCATTACTTGGACTACGGTTGCCGATGCCGTCCTCGTGTACCACTGCTGACGGCTCGTCATCGGAAATTGCGCCTCGTCTGGTGCCGGAAATACATCAAAACCGGACCTCTGCTGAGAGCCGCCGCTCCGTGTGGTCAGATGAATCCCGTTTTCAGCTTTACCGAGCTGAAAGGAGGGTGCTGGTGTGTTGTTGACCGCATGAGTCCATGGGCACCCTCGTGCCAGGGCGGCACTGTTAAATTTGGTGGTCTCTGTGATGGTTTGGGAAGCCTTCTCATGGGACACATTAGGTCACTTAGTGTGTCTGGAGAGGTCTTTAACCTCTGAGCACTACCTACACCTTTTCATTGCCTTCGCGCATCTTTCGGGCAATGGTCTGTTTCAGCACGATAATGCGCCTCCCCACCGGACCGCCAACAGCCATGCATGGCTGGAACAACACTCATCTGAGTTTGTAACCATCAATTGGGTTCCAAGATCTTCGGATTTAAACTCCGTGGAAGCTTTCTTGGATACCATGGAGCGGAATGTCAGATCGATGGATCCTGGGCCCATCTCTCAGGTGGCGTTGTGGGAAATGCTATAACAGGCATGGCTGACATTACCTCCGGAAACCCTCTGGCATATGTTGGAATCATTGCCTTGACGTGTACAGGCTGTTATTCGCGCTAAAGGAGGGCCAACACGCTATTAGGTTGGCGTCTCTAATGTTTTGTCCACTGAGTGTATTTTATTTTGGTTCGATCAACCTTAGACAAGATACTGGGGGTTCCTCTTTATTCTGTTAACGAAGAAACTGGCGTAGGTCGACACACAGAGTCACTGGCGAATGAAGAGTCCGCACTTTGTTTAAAACAGTAAGAGATAAAATGTTTAATTCAATTTGCTCCGGCTTAGGAATTATCATACCTTCGGATTATCGTATGGGAGAATTCGCAGATTTCCGTATCTGCACACCTTAACGCTTGCCTTCTACTGTAGGCCCTGTAATAAGTCTTACGGTTGCGTTAGCGCAGAAACCCGAGGTTTTCCGAAGACCCCGTTCCCTTCTAACGTTCAAAACAGCCTGCCTCAAACCCACGTGTTCCTCTCGCCGAGGAATTTCTACACCCCTCTCCGAAGAACACTGTTTTTAATCTCCGCCTTGCTAATTGTGTATAAAAGTAAATTCTTACTCTGTCTGGCTACAAATAAATTGCTCTTAAGCACGCGTCTCTCATTCACACACCACATACGGTAATCCTTTTCCAACAACATCAGTACAATACATATCGAAATTGCCTCAGCATGCGTATATTGTAAGCCTAATCTTATGCGGTTAATCTTGTGCTGTTGAACACTATCGGCTCAAAACATATTTATCTTGACTACTCTGCCAAACAAAGAAATTCCAGCGAGAACAAAGAAATTCCACGTGTGAATATTAAGCCATATTTACAAAGAGTATGTCTAAATCGGGTTAGATAATCGCACACTTCTAACTAGGCATAAAACATTCTTAAAAACAGTAATAATAATGCAATATTAAAGGCAATCAAACTGTTGAACACAATAACGTGCGAAACTTCTGTTGAAAATAATCTGACTAAAGCTGTTTCGACAAGATTTTTGCCATTTTTAAAATAGGATTTTAATCTACTCTCAGAATATAATTGATTTACTATAGAATTTCCAAAGTGCTCTGGAGAAAGTTTTTGTAGAAAGAAGCTTCTCTTGCATTATTTTCCTTCAGCTAATAAATTGACCAGCCCTTTTAATCGGCGGAATAACCTTTCACCAAATACCTCTTCCTCCCCGCTAAAAGCTGTTGCGATTTGAGTGCATTTAAACGTGAATTACGTAATTTAAGACTTAAAAAGTTAATACCAAATGTTCCCTACAAACTCAAAAACGTGTTGAAGAAGATAAATACCGTATCGATATAAGATCTGCAGCGTTTTATACATCATGCTTAAGAAAAATAGTGATAAAAAGACAACCGCTTTTCTAAAGAGGCAGGTGCTTATGCGATCTCCGTGCAATACTCAGTTTTGGACGATACTACATTGGAATGGCCAAGCGTTCGTTTAAAATTGGAATCAGTGACTATAAATGAGACACAAAGGAAGGTAAGGTGACCGCGACCCTGTCCAGAGAAGTCAAATTCGAATCCGCTGATCTTATGTGGAATTATACCTACAAAGAAATTAGTTTCTTACCCTACCTTTTGGTTTACAGCCATTCAAAGAACCTTGGAGATCATTACCAAGAGTGAGTCTTACCATAACACCACTCTACAGTAGCCACTAATTTGGAAGCAGCTCTTCAAATAACGCCTTCTTCCGCATCCAAGATACCACGAACCCAACCAACATGACGCCTCGTGTTTTTGAATGAGAATTACATTCGTATCTATTTGTTTATTGTCTAGTCAAGCTACCGCGTTTAAATTGTTGAAGCGTTCTATTATTCAGATTGCAGTTTCTGTCTAATTTCCTTAAAAAAAAAGCCATCTAGTTCATGTTCAAAAGCTTGGAAACGTTTATCTATACTAGGGGCTGCGCTACTAGGCTCGCTACGCTCGTTTAAAGAGTACCGCTCGGGCCCTGCAGGGCAGAACTTTTTTCAGTTTCCTTCTATTTTTATTGAAGGACTTTGCTCCGCCGCCATTCCGAAGTTTCCGATTTTTCTTTTACTGTCGTTATTTTTTAGAAGGGCGGACTTTTGTCGTTTGAACTTATACGTCAGAATTTTCGACAAATGTGTTCGAAGGTCTCTTTCCGGTGATGCCATCTGACGAAATGAAAATGTTCTCCCAATTGTTCAATACTTTTTGCGCTGTATCGATTCCAAGATGGCGGCTTGTTTACAGTTTATTTCGCTCCCGGTGAACTCCCTGTTAGATTTTTGCAGAACTGTTTTCAATTTCCTTCTATTTTTATTGAAGGACTTTGCTCCGACGCCATTCCGAAGTTTCCGATTTTTTTTACTGTCGTTATTTTTTGGAAAGGCGGACTTTTGTCGTTTGAACTTATAGCACTTACTAAATTTACCACCAAGGAAAACAAAAGCGGTCCAAAAAGCATTTCGGACTTGAAGACCTACCAGCATGGTAATTTTTTAGATCTCTAGGTTATTTAGATGTGGTCTAACAATTCGCGAAAAGTTCAAGCAGACAATGTTCCAAAGCCACCATTTTGATTGGCGGGGGGGGGGCGTCCTTTTCTAGGTATACGGACCTTAAGACATATCAGCATGCCAATTTTCAGAGATCTAGTTCATTTAGAAGTGGTCGAACAATTCTCGGACCAACACACTCGCATTTTCCCTCTTGCTTTTCATATAAGAGGCAGAAGCCGATATTTACGTACATAGGTATTCATGTATGCAGGCAGAAAACGCCGAACTTTAATAAAAGCGTCCCTACGTCATTAAGCATTGCGTCATTACCAGTTTAATATTGTTGCCTGTTCTTTCACCCAATGAGAAGAGAGTGCTAAAGCTAGCTTCGTCACCATGGCAGCAGGTCACGGATCCAGAACGTTCTCCTGCGGTTATCGTGAAGACAGACAAGCCGTTCGTTTCTTTCCTTTGCGTCTTTAAAAATGCTTAAAAATAAGAAAATGGCTTTTTCTTATTTTTATTTTTTTTGTAAAAAAGGGATGATAGTTGTAAGTTTATGCTGTAAAAAATGCAATGCATTATGATTTATAGTTTGCCTTATATCCGCTTTGTTAAATCGATCCCATCGCGAAATAGAGAATTTTGTGAAATTTAAAAATTTAATTTCTCTTAAACTAAATCGAAATTCAAAAACAGGGCGACTAGGTGCAAAAATTCGGTCATGGCACTAGACGCCTACAAAGTTTCGTGGTTCTGCTGCTGTTAGTGTGTCCGGAACGCGACCCGATAGCACTTTTTTGCTTACCTTAATTTTGAAATACAGTAGCTCTTGAAGTATCGCCAGAATGGTAGAACAGTTTATTTCAGCGTGTTATCCAAGCAATTCTCTACAATCGATGTAAATTTCATATTTTGCCGCCCCGGTGGCGCAGTGGTCTAAGCGATGGCCTCTGATCATTCGTCCGAACGGGGTCCGGGTTCAAATTCCGGTGAGGCATGGATGTTGTGTTTGTCTTACGGCACTGGCTCTCTCCCTTCCCTGGAACCAGTGACTCTAAATTAGGGACGGGCGACTGCTTATAGCCCATTGAGTTGCTCACGGTGGTCGTTAAACCTCCAAAAAAAAAAAAAAAAAGATTTCATATTTTCGTGTTCAATACATTTTGCGCTGCGAGCTAGTAAAGCGAGAGTGCCGCGAAATTTCTAAAACAGCGGCAGCAGCAGCGGCGGCAGTTACATTTTTTTTAGAGTAGAGATTCTTACCGCAATAAATCGGATGGCTATTTTTAACATTTCTTTTGTAGAAAAGATCGCGCTTATGTTACTTGTCCGTCCGTCTGTCTGACTGTGGACGCCATATTTCTGCAATTATTAGTCCTATTTGAAAAATTCTATTTGCGTTGGGATGCTTGAAATGTGCGAATGAGGATCCTTGCACCCCCCTTTTTTTTTCACGTTGTACAATTTCACCGCCAGAGGGCGAAAATGCAGATGACATCGAATTCAAAATACATTTTATTCCATATATTTGCTTCTAAATATCCAATTAAAAAACTATTACCATTCGATTCCATTTATATCGAGGACTACTTTAGGTATAGTCACTTTTTAAATTACGCATAGATTTTCCCACTAGGAACGTAAAAGTAAATTGCGCTTTCTCCCTCTGCTTCTGTATCTCCGATTTGAAAAATTATTTCTGCACTGGATACAGCTTCGGATGAGAAATGTTTTGCACATGGTTTCCAATTTTTGATAAAGAATGGTTTGGCCATCAGGGGGCGTAAGTGTCAATATCTGATCATGAAGCGTTTGCAGCAAAATCTGAGCTTCTGAAATCTCGATTGAAAAAATCCGTTCGTGGACCGATATCGCTTACCTCGGAAAACCTTTTGAGAATACTTTCTTCTTAAAATAATGCGCAGTTTTTCCGTCAGGAGGAGTAGGTGTATACCTTATTTTAGTCAATATCTGTGATTCTAAGAGTCCGATTTGAAAAATATTTTTTCGTTTGAAAGCGTTTCCGGTGTAAAATGCGTCTCATATAATTGCAAATTTTTCTTAACGTACAAGTCTGCCACCAGAGGGTGTAAGTTCAAATTTCTGTTTGCAACAATATCTGCGCGTTTAAAAACTCGATTGACTAACATTTCCTGTCGGATAATAAATTCTACGTAAATTTTGTGTGTACCTTTTTCCCAAAATAATGTACTATTTCACCGCTAGGTGGCGCAAACTTTTAATAAGCCTTTCTCAATATGTCTGCTTCTACATGTGCGATTTAAAAAATTCTTTGAACACCCAATGCCATTTACCTTGTAGAACACTTTAGATTAGTTTATGTTCCAGTGCTTAGGTATGGTGCAGAGACGTGGACCTTAACTAAAAGAGACATACAAAGACTGCAAACAACTCAAAGCAGCATGGAGAGGTGCATGCTTGGTGTAACCAGGAGAGATAAGAAGAGGAACTCGTGGATCCGAAAAATGACAAGAGTGGAAGACATCATGATCAGAGTTAAATCCCTGAAATAGCAATGGGCTAGGCATAGTGACAGAAGGACAGACCATCGATGGACAGCCGAAATTTTAGATTGGATTCCAAGGGAAAGGAAAAGACCCAGAAGAATACCACATAAGAGATGGGTGGATGCAATTCGAAAGTATGCGTGAGTAACATGGAGGAGACTGGCACAAGACAGACCGTTGTGGAGGAAAGTTGGGGAGACCTTCGTCCAGCAGTGGATTTATAATGGTTGACAATGATGATGAGTTTCATAGTTCACCATTCTGTCGCTTGGTGGTGGTTGTGTACATCAGTTTGCATCTGTATCTCTGCTTCTAAAAAGCCCTATGGAGAAATTTATTCACTACTGTACACCATTCCTACAGAAGAGATGTGGATCATTATCCTCTTTGAATATAACGCAAAGATTTCCCGCTAGTGAGCCTAAAGGTCGGAACTTTTTTTCTCGCTATCTCAGCTTCTGGGAGACGTATTTGAAAAGTTAATTTTCTTTAGCATAACTTTTTTCATGAAGAATATTTTTGGCTTATTTTTAATTTTTCTGTTATGCAAAATTCTTCCGCTAGAAGGCGTAGAGTCGTATCTTGTTCACTTCTCTATTTTTTCTTTAAACTGTTCGATTTGAAAATCTGTTTGTCACCGTCCGGTGTTAGAGGAAACTTTTTATGCGCCATTTGTTAGTTTTCGTAACATTCTTTTTAGCCGTTGGTGGGAGTGAGTACCTGTTTTTGTTTGTTTCAAAGCATCCTGAAATGGGTAAATTACTGTTGGATATTCATGAGAAAAGTTCGATACGCGAATTTAAAAATCCTGGTTCCAATTATCAGGCATATTATCATCTCTATATTCTATATTTTTTGACACTTCAATTAGCAGAACAGTGGGAAACATTATGCGATAAACACAAATGAAAGGTACATGGAGAACTACTGCACTCAGAAAATTCAAAAGCAGCAAGCACGAAATTTAGAGAAAGCTCTTATTGTATGGATTGGCCAGGTAAATGCCAAGCATAAAGTTAATCTTTAAAAAGCGAGATAGTTGGTAAAATACCAAATTCATGAATCCAGTTGCAATAATGGCTGGCTTCAAATATTTAAAAATCGGCGCCGATTACATTGAAAATGACTGAACTGCTGAAAATTCAGTGCGTGAGGCAAATAAATAAAAATTAAAAATGATAGAAACCATTTTTGGCTATAATCACAAATCAGAAAATGTGTATAACATGGATTAATCTTTTGCTTTACAGGATAATACCCGATATGTTGATTTCAACACAAATGTGAAAGGTTGCAAAAAAAGATGATAGAATAAGAATTCATTGTGTAAATGCCGATGGCACTGATAAACGAAGAGTTTAATGTTATAGGGAAATCTAAAAACCACGTTCTTTTAAGAATTTCTTCACAAAACTTTAATTAATCACTGTGTTTTCAATCCCTGCTTTCTCAGAATTACAGATACGTATGTTGTTTTATTTCTCCCTTATATTAGGGTGATTCAGAAGGCATCGCCGTTTTGAACAGTCATCCGGTGTCAGGTAATTACTCGGTGCGCATGCGTTATGCAGATAAAAACAATGCATGGCCGGAAAACCGGTAGCGTCCAGTTTGTATAAATAGGAGCACACGCTGCAGTGATTTATTGGAAAATTTTCTGCAGTAAAAATCTATGGACGAGAAATACACGATCCGAGTGCCGTTACGGTTTTATTTAAAAGAAAGTTGACATCTGCAGCGAGGGAAATTTGTGCTGTGGAAGATGAAGGAGCAGTGATGAAAGAACGACAAGATTTTGGTTTCAGAGATTCAAAAATGGACTGCAGCCTTGAAGACAAAGCACGTCCTCGAAGACCTTCGACGGTGAATTCTGAAGTTGTACGCCAAGCCGTAAAATCAAATCCGTACACAAGCAGTAGAAAACTGTCAAAAGAGCTGGAAATACCTCAGCCCAAGCCCAGAATTATTCGCGAAGTGCACATGTGATGAAAAGTGGATATTTTGTCGGAATCCTGATGAAAGAAAACAGTGATTAGATCTTAAAAGGTTACGAGAACCAGTCTCAAAAAGGGAACGATTTTATGCGTGTGGTGGAACTTTTAGGTCTCCATTCATTGGGAATTGGTGCCAGATTTGCCAAAGCATTAATACGCTGATGTTCGCTAGTTGGAGCAGATAAATGCCGCTTTAAGCAGAAAGTATCCTGTTCTGGTGAACCATAAACGAGTTACCCTCCAACAGGATGATGCTCCTGCTCATCGTGCGTGGTCAACTAAAGAAAAAATACAGAAAATGCAGGATATTGAGCTAATGCCCCACCGTGTTTATGGTCCGGTCCTTGAGCCTTCGGACTGCCGTTTATTCCGGTCTGTGTCACATTTTCTGCGAAGGAAAAACTTCCAAAACATCCACTATGTTGAACTTTGGGTCCAAGACTTTTTCGCCTCAAAACCAAAGGAATGGTTTCGCAGTGGTATTCAAGACTTAGAATCACGATGGACGCTTATTTCGAAAACTAAACTTTTACGTGTATGCATGTATACACGATTTCATCAATTTTCAGAAAACGGCAATAACTTTTGAATCACCCAAGTATTGTCATTTAATTAATTTTAACCGTTTTTTATATGAACCTCTTCAAACCACCACCCTGCCTTACCGCCAGTTCATCACGATGAACAACACATGGCGACTTAACGTAGTTCGATCAGTGGCGCATTCAGTGGGGGTGGCCGAGGACACCAGGCTCTCGCCATGAGGTACCACTCAGTCCTTCGTTCTTTGTTATTGCCTGCTTATTTTTAAAAAGATTTGTAATTGTTTTAAAATATATATTTTACGAATCTTGGAAGCGCGGTTTTATAAGGAGGAGATATTTTTATAGCTTTCCAATAGTTTAGAGCAGAGGTGGGAAACTTTTCATGTTGGAAGGCCGCATTTAGTTGGCTGTAATCTACCAAGGCCGCATTAAGTTGGCTGTAATCTACCAAGGCCGCATTAAGTTGGCTGTAATCTACCAAGGCCGCATTAAGTTGGCTGTAATCTACCAAGGCCGCATTAAGTTGGCTGTAATCTAACTAGGCCGCATTAAGTTGGCTGTAATCTAACAAAGCCGCATTAAGTTGACTTTAATTTAACAAGGCCGCATTAAGTTGACTGTAATTTAACAAGGCCGCATTAAGTTGACTAATTTAAAAAGGCCGCATCAAGTTGACTAATCTAACAAGGCCGCATTAAGTTGACTGTAATCTAACAAGGCCGCATTAAGTTCGTTGTAATCTAACAAGGACGCATTAAGATGGCTGTAATCCAACAAGGCTGCATTCAAGAAACTTCAGTTAGGTGTATACTTCGAAATGTACATTATTTTGTAAAAATCTCACTATGTATTAACTTCAACAAATGAAAAAAAAAAAAAAATAATTCTGAAGTTAACTAACCTTTTAATGACTTTGTTGTGGCTGCTTTTTGTTAGAAAGCATTTGAATATTTGGTTGCAACATGGAGGTCCGCACTTTTAGCTGATCCTCTGGATGGGTATCCTTCATGTGACGTTAAGGGCGTCTTGATTTGGGTTAGGTAGGAGAATGTAGATTGGCAGCAATAAGTGGTTAAAAATCAAGAAAGCATTTTTCGTTCATGTTGCCGAAGGCATGGGTTTTCTATTGCATTTTTTCATATTTCGACAAGATCTTTCTTAGCGTCAAATAAGGTCTTTAAAATGTTATCTTCTGAGAGCTCAAAAATCAATTCGATCTGTAGTCCTTTAGAAGCCATAGAATGAAATCATGAGCGTAGCAGATATCAAAATAGCCCTTTTCACTTACTAATGTTTTAATTGTGGCCGTCAGTCGGGGAGCATTATTTCGTTGAATCTTCTTTTACTCTTTAGTATTTTAAAAACAGTCATTTTAAGATTAAAATGTAAATAATAAAAGACGAACAAAAACATATTATTAAAAAATAAAAGGATTTGTTCTGCAAAATTTGGATTCACTCAAAAGGCCGCACTTAATGGCCTTGAAGGCCACAGGTTCCTCACCTGATTTAGAAAATGCCGCACTTAATGGCCCACAAGGCCACAGGTTCCCCACCTGATTTAAGAAATGCCGCACTCAATTGCCTAGAAGGTCACAGGCCCCCCTGATTTAGAAAATGTCGCACTTAATTGCCTAGAAGACTACAGGTCCCTCACCTGCTTTAGAAAATGCCGCACTAAATGGCCTAGAGGGCCACAGGTTCCCCACCTAATTTAGAAAATGCCACGCTTAAATGGCCTAGAAGGCCACAGGTTCCTCACCTGATTTAGAAAATGTTTTCTCCGGGGTATTTTTATTTGCATCTTTAATGATTTGTGTCACTCCCATAAGGAAATCTTGGGTGCGCTACCGGGTTCGACTGTATCAGAAATGTTTGGAAATGTAGCAGAAATGTGTTTAATTTCACCTCGTGAAATTGGTACTGAGCATAGCAAATCGTGTAAGTGGTGTGGACATTCATTGTTTGGTTTCACAATGACGAACCGACCGCGTGGATTTTGTAGCACGGAACATCTGAATGAATGAACAGCGCATAACAAGAGAGCAACAGCTGGGGGTGCTGACGTAAACGCGCGGTCGTAAGAGAAACAGCAGAAGCACAACGACCTCCCCACTGACTCGCATCATCGAATCCCAAGTCACAGAAACTCGGTGTAACATTTTTATATTTTCATTTCCTTTCTTTCTGTTATTGCTTTGCGACTTCGAGATTTAGGAACTCGCTCGCCTCCTCCTCCGACTGGGCATCATCCTGTGTTGTCCCTTCCTGCAGCAGCATGACCTTTCGCTATAGGGTCTTAATGAAAGCCACGACCTTCGCTGTATTTCTGACAAGTCTGAAAACATTTTGCTACGAATACTGCCTCGTGACCATTTTTTGTGTGCCCTTTCTTTTACGCCCCCTTTTCATTGTTCTTTACCTGGCAAAGTGCACTAGCTTTAAGTTTAAAAGCAATCCCTCCAGTTCTTTACTCAATAAATAAATAAATAAAAAAAAATCCTGCAGGCGGGAAGTTTCATTCATGAACTCATACTCCCCCTTCCTCAGCTTTTTCATGAAGCTTTGTTGTCATGGCGAATTCATGTCTCCATTGAGATCCTCCGAAAGAGAAGGAAGTAAAAAGATAAGAAATGAAAAGAGGTGTTTGTTCAGAAGTGGACACAAAGTTTCGCGAGAGATCCAAGGATATATATATTTTTTTGTTTGTTTGTGGTGGGAGGAGGACGGGAAGGGGGTTCCTTCGGACAATAAACCTAGGCCCATAGAACTGCGCGCGTGCAAGTCACGTGCACTTTTTTGTAAGATGAAGGGCCGCGTAAGAGGATTTAAAAGCAGAAATAAACATGAAAAATATAAACATGAGAGTGTAATTAACAGAAAAAACTATCAAGAAACTGAACTCGCAGACCCAAATTGTGAGTAACAAATCATGAAAACACTGCTATGTTTCTGCTTACGCAGGAACAAATTATAACCATGACGGCATTTTCATAGGAAAAGCGACAAATGTAAACATGGCAATGTTTTGATACTCAGATTAGTAGCAAATGATGAAACGCGGCGGTGCTTTCATACGCAAAATAGCAAATGATGTAAACATGGCGATGTTTTGTCACGTAGAATAACAAATGATGAAAACGTGGCGGTGCTTTCATACGCAAAATAGCAAATGATGTAAACATGGCGATGTTTTGACACGTAGAAAAAAAGATGAAAACGTGGCGGTGCTTTCATACGCAAAATAACAAATGATGAAACTAGTATATGATGCAGACATGCCGACGTCAGCATACGCAGTTTAAATAATTATGAAAACATGGCGGTTTCTATACTCAGATTAACAAATGATGAAAACATGGCGGTTTCTATACTCAGATTAACATATGATGAAAACATGGCGGTTTCTATACTCAGATTAACAAATGATGAAAACATGGAGGTTTCTATACTCAGATTAACAAATGATGAAAACATGGCGGTTTCTATACTCAGATTAACAAATGATGAAAACATGGCGGTTTCTATACTCAGATTAACAAATGATGAAAACGTGGTGTTTACGCAACATAACAAATCATGTAAACAGGGATTTATTTATTATCTGATTGAGGGTTTAACGACCACCTTCAGCAGTTCGATGGGCTATAAGCAGTCACCTGACCCTAATTTAGAGCTACTGATTTCAGGGAAGGCAGAGAGCCAGTGCTGTAAGACAAACACAACATCCATGCCTCGCCGGGATTCGAACCCCGACCAATCTCGGACGAATGACCAGAAGCTATCGCTTAGAACAGTGCGCCACGAGAACGGCTACGATGTTTTCATACGCAGTTCAGAAAATGATGAAAACATGGCGATGTGCCTATATACCTAGCTAGAGTCATAAATGATGTAACGTGGATGGTATCCTTATACACAGAATAAACAAGAGAAATATGACACCGAATTTTTGGGTGTAATAAGCACGTCTTTTGAATCCGTTCTGACGCAAATTAAATTTATCAAAGCTATTCAAAGTCAGTGGAACCGGTATGGAAAACAAGATTATCTCACGGAAGAAAGAAGTTTTTCAATCGAGTTTTCAATCCCTCAGATATTGCTGTAAACGGAATCGTGAGCTAACGAACTCTTAGAAACAGATATCGAAAAAATAAGATGTGATTTTACGTCCCCTGGTGGGGAAAACCATGCGTTATTTTAGGAAGAAAGTATTCTCAAAAGGTTTATCCATATGAGTGGTATCGGTCCAAGAAAAAAAAAAATTTAGTCGAGTTTTCAGGAGCCCAGATTTTGCTACAAATACATCAGAAGCAGAAATTAACCCTATTGAGTCCTGGTTGCCAAACCATTCTTTACCAAACATTAGAAATTATGTGAAAAATATTTTCCATCAGGTCTTGTATGTGATACAAGAAGAATTTTTCAAATTGGAGTTTTAGGAGCAGAAATATCGCAGAAAACGCAATTTACCTTTCTGCCCCTAACGGAAAATCTATGATTTACTTGAAAATTTTGAATTTATAGGAAAAACATTTCGCATCGGAAACAGTATCCAACAAAGAAGGAATCTTTTGAAATCGGACACCTAGAAGTAGAGATATTGACAAAAATAAAATATACATCTACGCCCCCTGGTGTAGAAACCATGCAATATTTCAAGAAGGAAATGTTCCTAAATGGTTTGTGGACATTAGTATCGGTCAACAAACGACTTTTTTTTCAATCGAGATTTTAGCTCATATTTTGCTGCAAATACATCAGAAGCGGAAATTAATCTTACGCCACCTGGTGGCCAAACCATTTTTACGAAAATTAGAAATTATGGCAAAGGATTTCCCATCAGGAGCTGCATCCGGTGCATAAAGAATTTTTCAAATCGGAGATTTAGAAGCAAAGATATAGGGGGAAACGCAATTTACCACTACGCCCCCTAGCGCAAAGTCTATGAATTACTTGAAATTATATGAAAAACATGTCACACGGAAAACACTATCCAACAAAGAAGGAATTTTTCAAATCGGTCACCTAGAAGTAGATATATTGACAAAAATAAGATATACATCTACGTCCCTTGGCGGAGAAACTGTGGAATATTTTAAGAAGAAAATATTCCGAAAATGTTTATCGATGTGAGTGGCATCAGTCCACGAAATAATTTTTTCAATCGATATTTTAGAAGCTTAGATTTTATGGCAAATACATCAGAAGTAAAAATTAACGCTTACGCCCCCTGGCGGCCAAAGTATTCTTTACCAAAAATTTAGATCATATGCAAAAGATTTTCCATCAGGAGATGTATCCGCTGAAGAAAATTTTTTATCAAATTGGATGTTTAGAAGAAGAGTTATCGGGAAAAATGTAATTTACTTTTACGCCCTCTAGCGGAAAATCAATGTGTAATTTGAGAAAGTAAGTATATCTAAAATACTCGACATAAATGGAATGGAAAGATAAAATAATTTTTTCGATCGGATGTTTAGAAGCAAACATGTGGAATAAAACGTATTTTTGAATTCGACATCATCTGCATTTACGCCCTCTAGCGGCGAAGTTGTACATCGTAAAAAAAAAAACGAAACGAAGGATCATCATTCGCATAATTCAAGCTTCCCATTGCAAAAAGAATGTTTCAAATCGGACTAATCGTTGCAGAGATATCGTGGGTACGGGCGGACGGACTGACGGACAAACCGATAACATAAGCACGATCTTTTTTTTACAAAAGACGTGCTAAACATGATGAAACATGGCAGTATCTTTATACACAGAATAAAAAACGATGGAGCATGATGATGTTTCCATACTCACAGTGCTAAAGAATGGAAACACGGCAGTACCTTCATAAGCGAAGTAACAATTGATTAAACACAACGATGTTTCTATACGCATATTAACAAAGGATGAAAGCATGACGGTAGGCTATTTTCATACTAGATTGTGAAAACACTGCCATGTGTTATTATTTGCCAATCAGATTAACTGATTAACAAATGGTGAAAATAAGGAAGTTTTGATACGCAGAGTTACATATGATGGAATGTGGCAATAATGATGAAAACAAAATGATTTCATACGCACGGTGACAGATGATGAAAATGTGTATCGTTTCCTTACGCAGAGTAGATATTCCCATAGTCACAACATACGCCATGTTTTCGTAAAACCTAACGTGAGAGGACGACTGATACCAGAAATGACATGCAAAAGAAATGAAAAGAGGGTGCTAACACAAGACAGAGAAGATTGATGACTGACTCTCTCGTAGACGTGGGACTACAGAAGTTTTCATTTTTAGAAGAAATGAAAACATGAATATGTTTATGGACTCAGAGTCAATCGCACGTATTTATGTATGATCTTTTTCTGCAATGACTCCATGTGTGTGTGTGTGTGTGTGTGTGTGTGTGTGTGTGTGTGTGTGTGTGTGTGTGTGTTGATTACGTAGGCACGAAATTCGAATTTGGTGTAAAGAGTTGAATTATTACTGCCTTTTGTTAGCATCACAGACGTTTACGTGTGGAATAATTTCGGTTTTCAATTAGGATCGTACATACGCAGGTAGAAAATATCTAAGCGTGCGTAGTTCCAGGCAGACAGAGCAAGATAATAATTTCATGCGCCTCAGGCCTAACTGATATCGGGACTCCACATTAAGCAACAATAACGTGCATAGCGAAGAAACCTTCTCCGTTTTCAGTGCCATTCATGTTTAAATGCAGGACATGCCCTTCATGTTTAAATGCAGGACATGCCCTTCAGGTCATTTTCAGACTTGAAATATTGGATAAACAAAGTGTTTGCCGTTTCGTGCTTGCAAAATGAGAGAGAGAGACGTACAGTGTTAAACACTTTGTGGCAGATTGCACCAAAAAGTGGTGGTACATCAGCTGCATCGCTTTTATGGGGTCAAAGTTGAAGCATTGTGAAGCGCACGAAACTCACAAAAGCATGCTGCAATTATGAACTATGTTATGGTATCCAACCTGAATGGCGAGAAGCTGCACTATGCTTTTTTAGCCCGTCTTTTGTAAAAAAAGATCGTGCTTATGTTACCGGTTTGTCCGTCCGTCCGTCCGTCTTCACCCACGATATCTCTGCAACTATTAGTCCGATTTGAAAAATTCTTACTGCATTGGGAAGCTTGAAATAATGCGAATGATAAAAGTCCATTTCGTTATTTTTTTTTTTACGATGTAAAATTTCCCCGCTAGAGGGCGTAAATGCAGATGTCGAATTCAAAAATACGTTTTATTCCACATATTTGCTTCTAAACATCTGATTGAAAAAATTATTTTATCTTTCGATTCCATTTATGTCGAAGAGTATCTTAGTTACCTTTTCTAATTACGCATAGATTTTCCGCTAGGGGGCGTAAAAGTAAATTACATTTTTCCCGATGACTCTTCTAAAACTCCGCTTTGAAATTTTTTTTCTTAAGCGGACAAAACTCCTGATGGAAAATCTTTTGCATATAATTTAAAAATTTTGGTAAAATATACTTTGGCCACCAGGGGGCATAAGAGTTAATTGTTTGCTTCTGATGTATTTGCCATAAAATCTGAGCTAAGATATCGATTGAAAAATTCTGTCGTGGACTGATGCCACTCACATCGATAAACCTTTTCGGAATATTTTCTTCTTAAAATATTCCACCGTTTCTCCGCCAGGGGGCGTAGACGTATCTTATTTTTGTCAACATCTCTACTTCTAAAAGTCCGATTTGAAAAATTCCTTCTTTGTTGGATAGTGTTTCCGATGCGAAATGTTTTTCTTATAAATTCAAAGTTTCAAGTAAATCATAATCCTTCCCCTAGGCGGCGTAGGGGTAAATTGTGTTTCCCCCTAGATCTCTGCTTCTAAATCTCCAGTTTGAAAAATTCTTTCTGCACCGGATACAGCTCCTGATGGGAAATCATTTGCACATAATTTCTAATTTTTGTAAAAGAAATGGTTTGGCCACCAAGGGGCGGTAAATCTTAATTTCCGCTTCTGATGTATTTCCAGCAAAATATGAGCTTCTAAATTCTCGATGGAAAGAAACGTTGTTTGTAGACGGATACTACTCATGGCGACAAACCTTTTAGAAACATTTTCTTCTTAAAATAATGCATGGTTTCTACGTCAGGGGGCGTAGGTGCATATCTTATTTTTGCCAATATCTCTACTTCTAGGAGTCCGATTTGAAAAATTCCTTCTATGTTGGGTAGTGTTTGCGATGCGAAATGTTTTTCTTATAAATTCAAAATTTGAAGTAATTCATAATCTTTCCGTTAGGGGCACAAAGGTAAAATGCGTTTTCTGCGTTATTTCTGCTTCTGAAACTCCGATTTTAAAAATTCTTCCTGTATCGCACACAAGACCTGATGCAAAATATTTTTCACATAATTTCTAATGTTTGGTAAAGAATGGTTTGGCCGCCAGGGGGCATGAGTAATAATTTCTGCTTCTGATGTATTTGTAGCAAAATCCGGGCTCCTGAAAACTCGACTAAATTTTTTTTTCTTGGACCGGTACCACTCGTATAGAAAAACCTTTTGAGAATACTTTCTTCCTAACATAATGCATGGTTTTCCCAACAGGGGACGTAAAGTCACATCTTATTTTTGTCGATATCTCTGTTTCAAAGAGTCCGATTTGAAAAATTATTTCTGTGTTCGAGAGCATTTCCGGTCGAAATTTTTTTCATATAAATTCATGTTTTTTTTAACGCGCAAGTCTGCAACCAGAGGATGTAAGCTCACGATTCCGTTTACAGCAATATCTGAGGGATTAAAAACCTGATTGAAAAACTTCTTTCTTCCGTGAGATAGTATTGTTTTCCATACCGGTTCCATTGACTTTGAATAGCTTTGATAAATTTAATTTGCGCCAGAACGGATTCAAAAGACGTGCTTATTATACCCAAAAATTCGGCGTCATCTTTCTTGTTGTATTTATCATCAGAGTTCCACGCGCAGAGCAAAGCAAACGCGATTCCTAACACTCAGTGATCGATCCCAGCTACGTCACCAGCCGCAACTTCCGGGGACAACTGAAATCTGTATCTAGAGCCCTGCAGTTGCTCTAAAAAAATCACGATGAATACGTAATTTGCAAAAAATTTCTATAGCAAGAATTGTAAACCTATTCAGGAAAAAGTAATAATCTGTAACAGAAAATAAAATGAGTAATTCACCCTCATTCAAAACAACAACAAAAAAAAAAAAAAAAAAAAAGAACGTCGCCGCGCGGTTAGCGTTTTACCTTATATGTAACTGTAGGTTTCGTGTTTTTCTGGCTCAACGCGTGGTTCCCGTACAAATGATACCCTGGTTCGAAAGCCAACGGTGGGAAAGGGAACATATTTGTGAAAGGGATAATAAAGTCAAAATCGAAGATTTTTCCGAAATTTCTGAATAAATACAGAAACCCCCGAAACGGACTTTTCTGAAATAAACAGAAATAGACAAAACCCGTGGGAATCGACGATTAGTGGGGGTTCCTTTTCGTTTTAAATGAATAAACTCATATGAAACAACAAATGTAAACTTTATTTGATTGTCAAATTCCATTCAACCACTACAGCAAAAACTATTATAGTCCGGGTTCGTGATTTTTTTTTTTTTTTTTTTTTTTTTTTTTTTTTTTTTGACTGAAGGTTTAACGACCACCGTGAGCAACTCAATGGTCTATAAGCAGTCGCCCGTCCCCAATTTAGGGTCACTGGTTCCAGGGAAGGGAGAGAGCCAGTGCCGTAAGATAAACACAACATCCATGCCTTGGGATTCGAACCCGGACCCTTCACGAACGAATGATCATAAGTCAACTCTTAGACCACTGCGCCACCGGGGCGGCCAGGTTCGTGATGATCATCACGATTGCACCCTTTTTCAGTCGTAAAATGTGAGGCGGAAAGTCCACTCATCTCGATCGTGTGCAAAACTTCAACTGGATAGCGCACTCTTTCATTCTCATCTTCAGTCACAACTGTGTTTGTAAATGTTGTTGGAATGAGATTCACGTTACGAATACTCTTCATTCTCTCTTGTCTGAGACATGTAGTTGCGACCCATTGATCGCTGCCGCCTGTGCCACTAACGCTCTTACGTTTTCTTCTAATTATTTTTTTCTTTCTGCGGGAGAGACATTCTGTTAAGGGTACATCGTATATGCAATAAAGTATTGACTTACTTTATGACTGATCTGGATAGAAACGTGGCCTAGACCACCGAACGATATGCAGAGCATGAACATTTACGGCCGGTGCGGTGAGTCAAATAATCGCCATAAAGTGGTATCAAAAATTTCCTTGTAGGGCGATGAATCGCAAAAAAAAATGTCTCACGCAGTGGTTTATTGGTTACTAGTTGCGTTCAGCCACAGTGGTAAACACCGCGCAAACGTGTCACTAACTTTTCAGAAAGTTAGGTGTAACTGCTGAAACTATTTGCTTACGATCACACGCCTTAAGGAAAGATGTACATACAGTCTAAGATCCAGTGGCGTAACTACCACCCCGCAGCTGCGGGACGGGGCAGGTAACGAAGGGGCGTACTGCAGTTGCCAGTTATAATTTTATGAAAAAATTCGAACACTGACAATAATTAATCCAAAAATTCATATTTTGCTTTAAGATATATTTAGCTTTGCCTAAATACAGTAAATGTCTAGTTTCACTTTTAAACCACTGAATGTCTTACAGATTTGGAAGTGTTCGGCTCTTTGACTTCGGGTTGTAATACGATTGCTCTGCAACGGGTTGTAAATGATACGATCACTCTCCAATCTATCTCTCTCTCTCTGCGCTGGTGAGGAAAAGCGCGAGGACATAGTGGGATTCCCCATGGAGGATGTAGGAAAACAGGATTACGTGCACGACAGGCATGAACATTTATTCACAGCAGTCGAAGAACTGCCATGTGTAAGAGGGTGATTTCTTAAAGTGGTTTAGTTTAGTTTTTGGACAAAAATAGTTGACTGAGGCTATCTTAGGGTCTTGTTGCGTTGACTCAAAATTCTAGTCTCGTGGTATTAACCCTCATTTTTTTTCCTAACTCCTTTACACTTCCCAGTTATAAACTACTCGGTCCTTGGGTAACTCGGATGCATCTCTTCTCCACGTACGCTGAACTCGTGCATTTTCGAGCTCGGTATACTTGCTTCGCGTTTTCCCCAAAATCCGCTCAACCCTTATTCGCTCCTCCCAGATGACTCCTCTTCCTTGACCCCTTCCCACCCACCAAAACTTCGCATCTCTCAAAACACGCTCCGCCCTCGGGTGAAAGTAAAATCACTCCCACCCCCGGCTAGCGATCCTTCTGTCACAATCTGTCCCCGAGCCCAAGAAAGGCGGTGTCCGCTAATCAAAGCTAAGTTCTCGGAAGAGTTATCAGATGCGTCCCCCTTTTTCGGAAGCGCGATCAAAACATCCGAGAGTCTGAAAATTGCTCTCTATCACCAAAGGTGCCCAAACAAAACAAAAGTTTAATCCTTCTGAAAGCTCGTCGCATTGTTAACTCTCTGAGAAAAGTGTCTGTATGTGAGACAAAAAGGCGTCTACTCAAAGACTGCTTTATCCAGATAAGGGAAATGAAAAGGTTGCTCCCATGCACAATGAAACAAAGAAAAATAAATGGTTAGATGGAAAACGTGTTGCGAGGATAGGTTTAACATCACTATCTAAACCTCTTATATTAAATCCTCGTAACAGTGTACCCTTCTCTTTGGTTCGAGCATGGTTGTAGAGGTCTGCACGGGCTCGGGCGGGGTCGGACCTTTGCTGATTTCTAAGTTGGGAAAACGGGCCGGGCCTTCAATATTTAATGTAAAACAAACACGGGCCGAGCAGGGTCTTTTTTTTTTTTTCTTTCTTTTATGAGGAAAACAATCGCTATACTGTGCATTTCTCATTTGTAAAACTCACAACACATAGCAGCAGGATTATTTCCGCTGATTGAAAAAATAGAAGTTTTATGACATCCTCCTCCTACAAAACAATTAGCGTGGGTCAACTCCCTGCTTTTTTCAA
Source organism: Macrothele yani (assembly GCA_039090855.1). NCBI lineage: Eukaryota > Metazoa > Arthropoda > Arachnida > Araneae > Macrothelidae > Macrothele > Macrothele yani. The sequence goes on along the minus strand of CM077006.1, from coordinate 18,222,112 downwards.
TGTGAATGTGGTCCTCTCTCTCTCTCTAACTTTCATCTTCCTCTCATGCTTCAGGGCAGGCTATTAACTGCTGCATTTCTAAACCGAGCCACCGCTCGCAGACGATCTTTTTTATTGTTCTGGTTGGCGGAACTTTGTTCTCTAGAGATGTGAAAAGCTTTTAAGTTTTCTTAAACGGCACGGGTGAAATGGAATGGGAGAAACTTACTTCTGTGTATAAATCTGTGCCGTATTTTTCCCATTTGTACTCTCAGGCAGCCATTTTCAAAACTTCTGTGACGCTGGTTAGCTGGGCAGTCTGTCGTTGTTTTACCTTAGCATATGCTCAGTTCAGTGTTGCTGATAAATACTCTTCCGTACTTATTATGGAGTTTAAGGAAGCGAAAAAATCGCTTCCGGAGAATATGTGCTTGTAGACAAGGTAAAGGGGAAGAGCGATATTTGGAAATATTTTAAATTACTGTCCCGTTCTGAAACTAGTCGGCCAGAAAACGTTTTGCAGTGCTCTAAATGCAAAACCTTTTTGAGTTACGATAGCACAAAATCTGGAACATCGCATCTTAAGCGGCACAAAGTTGCCCCCCCCCCCACACACACACGAGAGACAGATTGGGTTTCAGCGATATGATATGCCAGTAGAGATAGGTACAGTTTATAAAGCCATAAGATCTTCTCCCAGTAGAACGATGGGACTCATAATTCTGGATATTTCGTACTTTTCGAATTAATCCCCCCTCCTCCTTATCCCCAAGAATATTTCCGGGTCCGGCGGTAGGGAATGATAATTTGAAAGGCATAGAAATTGTCCTTTTCATGCAATATTTTTTAGTATCCCCCCCCACCTCCTCGGACGTCATGACTTATACTGTCTTAGAAATATTCTGAATTAACGTTTATCGTAATAGAATACGTGCAGCAATTAAGAAAACGAAAACTCTTTAGGAGTCGAATGACCTGGTGTCAAATTCGTGTTTTGGTAATCGTTGAAATTTTACGGGCTGCGCCGGGCCTTGGAAACAGGAGAAATATACGGGCCGGGCTTTAATTTAAAAATTTGAAACGGGCCGGGCTTTCCAAATGAAGGCCCGTGCAGACCTCTACATGGTTGTCCATAGGCTTCTCCCTATATTACTATCCTTTTTCCGCAAACACTATATTTTTATTCCCTATAATATCTACCCTAGATGACTTTCCCGTTTACCGTCGGCGCACGTGGAAAAACCTTAAATCCTTTGGGAAACTTAGAAACGTCGTGCCCGAAAAAACACTGCCCTCTCTCATCTCCCTGTTACGACCAAACTCCCCCTATGACTCCCTTTTTTCTCCTACCTTGTCTCTCAGGAGGTTACCCCCACAACTCCAACCATTTCGTCTCGGAATCGCCTCGGATTAAAAAAAGGTCTGCGTCGTCTTCACAAAGCCTCAAGTTTGAAGTTACCTCGCTGCCCAAATCCCTTTCGGAAACTCTTGAAATAAAGATAGCAAAGAGTGCTAATTGCACTGGACGAAGCTTCAAACACAAAAGCGAATTCTGCAAATGGCTTTCACCACTGTTATACCTTTAGAGATGAAACACTGCAATGCGTCTGGAAGGCGGCATCTGAAATTCTTTATTTCTTGACTAGGTGACAAAGAAAACTTTCCCAGGCCCTGAGGAAAAGGAACACGAGACAAAAGATTTTTTTTTTTTTTTTGGGCAAAAATTCCAGTATTAAATTTACGTTACATAATCTTCACAGATTTCGATATATTCCTTCACCTAATTGCGAGTTTTGCTCCATCTATGCTCCCATTCTACATATTAACACTACATTACACTACAACCAATATCACGGTTGATGCGTTAAATTGCTGAATTTACGTGCTCTACTACTCATTCTATGGGAGGCAATTTATATTTATCTACTCATCAGCACTCTTCTACACCACATTCTCAATATGTGATTTTTAATTTATTCTTGCGAAATATGTTACTGAGAAAGAGAGAGATTGAGATTTCATTATAAAAATGACAATTGCACTGACTCTGTTAACGCAGTCCAACAGACTACTACATGTTCCGGCCCAATCTTCAGGAATTAATTTAGACAACACTGTTGAAAATTTTGCAGTAGGTTACACCAAAAAGTGGTGCTACACGAGCTGCACCATTTTCTGAGAAAAAATACACCTTTGTGTGGTGCAAACAAAACCCAATAATATGGTGAAACTTTGCACCACGTTATAATACAAGATTGTCCCACGCTATTGTGCAAGGTTTCACCATGTTATTGGGTTTTGTTTGCACCGTACAACGGTATATCTTTTCTCAGAAAGTGGTGCAGCTGGTGTAGGACCACTATTGGTGCAACCTACCAAAAATGTTTTTAACAGCGTATGCTGCTGATATCAGCTCTTCTTTGGCTCTTTTTAATGCAAGATGGACAGCCAACAGGATTCGGTTTATTGCCAAAAAATGGGTAAAACTGGGCTTGTTATCTGAAGAGCTTGCGGTTTATTGCAAAAATGGGCAAAACTAGGCTTGTCGTAATCTACCCCTTGCATATTGTGCGAATTATTATTCTCACTGTTTATTTGTGAACTCCTTTTTCTTGCGGTACCGAAACAAGATTTACTTTCAGCTGGAACTCTGACAATACAGACTTTTCTCCACATTATTTTTTACTCACCCAAAAGCGGTGATTGCTTTGGTGCTTCTTCCGTCCCCAGTTGGATGAGGTTCTTATTTGTTTTGTTTTTTCTTGTGTGCCTGTATATACACTGCTGGACAATTGCTAAGGACGGATCATAAACGGCTATATAGCGCATAAAAAAGTAAGTGTGGTTGGATGCCAAGTGAAATAAATGTCAGAATGCCAGGACATTACAAGAAAGACAATTTATTGTGCTCTGAAATCCAGAAGGCTTTGGAACGTGTTCAAGGGACAAACAGGCCATTTTGTGCAGAATACCTAAACGTGAAAAAAATGCAATTACCGTCCGCAGGCGTTCCGGAGTAAGATGTCAATACGGGATATGGCCACCATGGAGGGCGATGTAAGATTCCACACGTCGTGTCATGCTTTGCATAACATTATCAAGCAGCTGTTGAGGTAATTTATCCCATTCCTCTGTCAGTGCACGGATGAGGGTGTCCTTGTTTATTGGAGGGCATTGGCGACCAGCAAGACTCCTCCCCAAAGCATCCCACACATTTTCAATGGGATTCAGATCTGGAGAACGTGCTGGCCATACGAGGCGTTGAATATCCTCGCTCTCAAGACACTCCTGGACAGCGACTGTTCGATGACATGTTGCGTTGTCGTCCATGAAAATGAATCTATCACCGACAGCACCACGGAACATGCGAACATGAGGTAGCAGAACATCATTAATGTATCGTTGGCCAGTCATAGTCCCCGTTGGAAGCACATAGAGGGACGTACGGCCATTGATCATGATGCCAGCCCATACCATGACACTACATGTCTGATATTGGTCCCTTTCCTGTATGTTTGCTGGACAATATGCAGTACCACTATCACGCCAGATCAGTTGTCGTCAACAATCAGACGATAGACTGTATCTACTCTCATCTGAGAAGAGGACAGCAGACCAGTCATTATCAGTCCAATTGCGATGTTGATGGCACCATTGTAAACTGGCGGTACGGTGACGTCTGGACAATGGGATGCACACAACAGGACGGCGGGCGTATAGTCCTGCTTCATGCAAACGTCTGGCGACAGTTTTTCGGGAGATCCGCTTGCCAGTAACAGCCATAAACTGATTTGCTGCCTCACTAGCTGTGCTGCGCCGGTGTCTTTTTGTTGGTAGCACTATGTACCGATCTTCTGCAGGTGTCGTACTGCGAACACGATCTCCCCGTGACGTTTGCTACACTCTCCATTTGTTTGAAATGATTTCCAAAGCCTTGAAACAACACTGGCTGACGTCGAACTCCCTGGCAACATCTGTTATTTTTCGCCCTTCTTCAATCTTGCCAATAATACGGCTACGCGTAAAATCATCTGGGTGATGTCGGGAAGACATACTGAAACTTGCAAGTTCGTCAATTGATTCTTTCCCTTTCAACTTTGCGTTTGAACAACAATGGCCAGTACGCGTCAAATCCTTTATATCTCTTATCAGCGCTATGACGTCACGAACAAGCTCGGCAATACAAAATTTGCATACGCACAACACGTCTTACTGTATCCCGCACTTATGCTAATTTCCACATTTTCCTGCCTTCCATTTTATGGTTGCTATCGTTGCTATTGTCATCCGTCCTTAGCAATTGTCCGGCAGTGTATCATCATAAATGCCTTAACACAGCAATTCTTAACCTATGAGTCGTCTTAGCTTCCCAGTAAAAAAAAAAAAGTAATTTTTTTTCATTTTAAATTTTAAACCTTCGTGTTTAACACGTGTAAAGGCTGAATATCTGGAGATAACATCACGGGAACCCCCAGCGTGTTGCTCCATTCCAGAAGATATGACCAACATAAGTTGGGTGCGCAATCCATTTGACATTGATGCTGAATACTTGCCAAAAGGCTTTTCAGACATACTAGGTCTCCAGGAATAGCTCATTGAAGTCCAAAGGGATGAAACTTTACATCAAAGTTTCCAAAAAAAAAAAAAAAAAAAAAAAAAACGAATTTTTTTTTTTTCATTTTGGATAAAATTAAAAACAGAAAAACCAATTGTATTTTTCTCCAATGTACGTTCTTCAGCAGATGACTGCCTACAGCGATTCATGGCCCCTGCTGACCCGTGGGACATGCCCCCCCCCTCTTTAGGGGGGGCATCTGACGTTCCTGCACATCAGATAAAGGCAGATAGCAGTGAGAGCACATGTCCGTGTAACTCAGTTGGGAGAGCGACTTACTCCGGAGTGAGGGTCCCCGGGATCGATGCCCGGCTGGACAAAATTGTACGTTATAAAGTGTTAATTCCCTTTTAGACTACCTACTCGTGTGAAGCTGACTTTTTGACACTTTCTGTCGTGAAAACTAAGATTAGAAGCAGACTGCAACCAGAGCATGACTTGAGATGATGCCTTTCAAAATACAAGACCCCGGTTTGAAGAGCTTTCAGCCTCCCCGGTGGCGCAGTGGTCTAAGCGATGGCTTCTGATCATTCGTCCGAAAGGGGTCCGGGTTCGAATCCAGGTGAGGCATGGATGTTGTGTTTGTCTTACGGCACTGGCTCTCTTCCTTCCCTGGAACCTGTGACCATAAATTAGGGACGGGCGACTGCTTATAGCCCATTGAGTTGCTCACTGTGGTCGTTAAACCTCCAATCAAAAAAAAAAAAAAAAAAAAAAAAAAAAAAAAAGAGCTTTCAGGGGTAGTGCATGACCAAGCATCGCACTGAACTATTGTGAGCAAGTATTTTTGAATCTATTTTATAATAGGTTTTGATTTCCAATTATTCATATTATTTGTCTCACAATATGTTATTATTCATACCTTCCCACGATACAGATAATCCTTACGTACCGCCTCCCTCCATACTTGGTTGCGCTACTGATTTGACTGTAATTTCCAAAACCAAAAATTTCGTTACACTCTGTAATAATGAATAATTATTACACTTTAATAAATGACTTCCGTAGTTAGGTGTAACTAATCATTTATTTATTTATTTATTTATTTACCAGCTGAGCTTTCGCACCTCGACGGAGGGATTTTTCAAGGTTTCATACAACTGTTTTTTTGTTTTTTGTTTTTTGATTGGAGGTTTTTAACGTCCACCGTAAGCAACTCAGTGGGCTATAAGCAGTCGCCCGTCCCTAATTTAGGGCCACTGGCTCCAGGGAAGGAAGAGAGCCAGGGCCGTAAGACAAACTCAACATCCACGCCTCGCCGGGATCCGAACCCGGACTCCTTTCGGATGAATGATCATAGGCCATCGCTTAGACCACTGCGCCACCGGGGCGGCATACAACTGTTAAGAATAAATTACATGATTTGAAATATAAACAAAGGATAAACATAACAAACATTAAGACACTACAAATTTTGAAGATGACAATCCGATTTTTGGCGTAAATGTGACAAGGATGGTAAGTCAGATAATATCCGAAAACTTGAAAATTTTTCATCGTCCTGGAGCGGGACTCGAACCCGCGTCTCTCCCAGAAAACGCCCCGGGTTTGCTAACCACTACACCACCCAATGTATGGTTAGCATACCAATGTATGCTAACCATACTACTAACTGCTAACCATACTACTAACCAATGTATGGTTAGCATACCCGGGCGTTTTCTGGGAGACGCGGGTTCGAGTCCCGCTCCAGGACGATGAAAATTTTCAAGTTTTCGGATACTATCTGACTTACCATCCTTGTCACATTTACGCCAAAAATCGGATTGTCATCTTCAAAATTTGTATTATATGGCGTAATCCCGTATTTCTTTCATGATTAAGACAATAGTCATGAATCTACTACCGCGTGCGTCAAACGCTATAGCATATTAAGCATTCTTTTTGCGATGTCACATATTTGAGTTTAAACTGATTAATACAATCGATAAAATGTTAATAAATAACAACATTCTACACACACAAATTTTTTTCCCCATTAATTTGGAATTTCGTAAGATACTCTCATTACATATATTTGCCGTAGACATAATTTCAATAGATTCTCTTATTGCCAATTGTCTTAATGTTTGTTTATCCTTTGTTTACATTTCAAACCATGTAACTTATTATTAAGTTGTCTGAAGCCTTGAAAAAGCCCTCCCTCGGGGTGCGAAAGCTCAGCTGGGAAATAAATAAATTTTAGTTACACCTAACTACGGAAGTCAATTATTGATTGATATGGGTTATAATGAATAACTCTTTTCTACCACTACAGCTAAGCTAAGCTTCTACTCAGCTAATATTATGATGAATTCAATGCTTGTACTAAGCTTCTAATAGTGAATTCAAATGGTTGTTGTTACTAGTTAATTAAGATCCTGAATAAAGTCTCCTGCTAGTAGTGTAGTAATAGTAATGAACAAACTTATAACTGGTAGTAATGTTGTAGTAGTAATTAAGATGAATAAAGTCTTATGCTGGTTGTTACTAATAACACTAAATGAAATAAACCTAACAGCCAGACAGAGGTCTGACAGTACTGTGAACTGAGAAAGACGTACTTACGTAAAATCTTTTATTATGAACTTCTACTGGTATCATCACACACAGCTACTCAAATAACACGTAGCTCCTTGCACATGAACAAACGCTCTCCGTATACAACAACCGCTCTCCCTATACAACAACAACAACAACAACAACAACAACAACAAACGCTCTCCGTACAACAACAAACGCTCTCCCTAAGTATCGTTGAACGCGCCTATTTATACTGGCTACCACCACGTCATGACTTACTCCTTGCCAGATCTCATTCAGCGGGTGAAATAACATCTCGTTCAGTAAGAAGATAATTTACATAGAAAAATAAAATAACCAGAGATAGTAAAATCAAAAGGAAAGTGAATCGAGAGTATACGTTACAGGGTGTATACTATTTTACAAAATTATTACACTTATTTATATTATTACATTGCCATTTTGAATTTCCAAATAGACTCATGGGTCGCGAAGTTGTTCGTCTTGTTGATTTGGGGTCGTATCCAGAAAAGGTTAAAAAAACCTCCCATGTCTTAACATCTTTTATGCTATTCTTCATCTTGTGTTGTTTTGCTTGTGAATAAAGATTCGTTCTAAGCCTAGGCGCATTATAATAAAATATTTCAATGTGTGGTGAATTTTATCGGAATCACGGTCAAAGTAATTTTTTTACTTTTAAACGAAGTGGTTTATACCTCGTTTTTCTAAGGATTCACAGGAAACATACATAGCTAAAGTCAATTTTTTTTAATTCTCACGGCGAATATAAAGAAAAATCGAAACATGTAAAAAAAAAAAAAAAAGCCGCAAAAGTATATGTACCGCCAAGAAAATAAAGCAAGAGCGCACCAGATGTCGAAATAGTGGGAGTTCCTTGCAAGAAGTAAGGCTCTTTAGATCATTCCGACAGAAGAATACTTTCTTTCGCATTGTTTAAACCCATATTGTGTGGTTTCTCCTTGTGTTGCTGTTCCATTCACATTCCGTGGGAATCGGGATGTGAGCAAATACGTTACCGCGGGAAACCCCCTTAAAATCCTGGAAAAAGCAACTCACTCGTAGGGCCCGATGTGATGCCAGACAGTGGGAGGTTGCGCCAAGCCTTTTGCCGTGGTGACTGTGGGGGTTCACGCAGCACAGATGGACAGCAAATCCCATTTGTGTGACCACAGTCGTCGGCAATACAGAGCACATTAAAGACCTAATGTACTCTTCGATACGCTAATGCAGAAGGCAAAGCCCTTTCAAGTGCATGTTTTAATGTTTCTCGTTGGTTTGGAGACATGTCGCTTTATAATTTCCCCCCTCTGTAGACATTTTTATTTTTCAGGCGATTTTTCTGTGACCCCCATCTCATCGACTTTGTGCTATCCATAAAGCAATATCTGCGAACTTTTCTGACTTTTTCAAACACAGACACTTTTTATTCATTTTTTTTTTCCCTGTATTAAGCCTTCCCGTTGCACTTCATCCAGTGATTTTTTTGCTGATGGTAGAAATCTCCAAGCATCTTCTTTCCTCCGATTGTTCCCGTGCAAAACAAACATCTGTAGAGCTTTGAAAGTTCGATAGCTCATTATACTTCATATCTGCAGGTTGTACCTTTTAAAATATAATTCATTGTTTCCATTTTATAAGTAGAATAAATGAGAGGGGGGGGGACTTATTTAAAGAATAAATTTCCTTCCTCTAGACTAGGGATCGTCAACCTTTCAATATACCTACAGCCCACTTTTGTTGTATCTTTGTTGATGGCAGAATTTCATTTCTGCCCACTGGTGCAGCAGTAACTTAATTTAGCGCAAGTGCGAAGTAATTTTTAGAGGAAAGGGTTTGTAAAATATCTGAACTTAAATTTATCTTTTCACTTATACTTTACGTATGTTCATACATAGATAATTTCAATTTAAGGAATTTCTCCATCGATACATCGCCTACTAGGTGCGGGAGCTTGAATAAAATGAAAGTTAAATGTGAAAACAAAGTTTATTGAAAATACCTTTAATTAATGTTTAATAAGATCCTTGAAGCTTGTGCTGCGAGATTAAATATTTGATATCTGGTTCGATTTTCGTAAGGAACAAACTAAGGTCTCCGCTTTCGGTGATATTCAGACGGTTTCTCTGTTTGGTGACAATATGATTAACACTGCTAAAGCCTGATTCTACAAGATATGAGGAAATTTCCACATATTTGGGTATAACGCAGGGATTTTTCAATTTTGCCAGAGTTTATGGTATCCACCACTATCGAATTATACACTGAGAAAAACGTTTAAAAAATTTGTTGAATTTGCAAAATTAGTTTATTGAAAATTATTGTTGATTTAACAAAATTTATTGTTATCACGACAAAACGTTTCGTTCATTTAACAAAATGATTAGGTCGGTTTTTGATAATTTGTTTGATCCAGCAAAACATATTGTTATCATGACAAAATGTTTTATTTCTGCAACAAAACATATTGTGTCCTGATAACAATATGTTTTGTTGGATCAAATTCCCAAAAACCAACCTAATCATTTTGTTAAATGAACAAAACGTTTTGTCGTGATAACAATAAATTTTGTTAAATCAACAGTAATTTTCAATAAACTAATTTTGCCAATTCAATAAATTTTGTTGTCTGTATATCGACAATTTTTTGTTGAATTAAAAAAACGTTTTTTTCAGTGTATTTGCACTCTTGTTTAGTGTTATGATGTTTTAGCTCTGCAGATTCTCTGCAAGGAGAAAGTTTTTGTTTTGCAAATTTAGTTTCTTCTTATATTATTTTGTGCGTGATCTAGATCATTAATAAAACGCGTTTTGTGTTATCCTCAACACTGTATTTGCGGATGAATTCAAAAGTAAATTGCAAAAGCATATTTTAAAAAGTCAAACTCGCGAAGTTGTTAGCAATGTATTCGATACATGGCTGAAGAACGAAATTTATAACAATGGACAAAAACTCCCACCGCCCACCATGAAAGCTGGAATCGTCCACTTGTGACGTACCTGCCAGCAGGACGCACACGACATAAAGGCAGATAGTAGTCAGAACAAACGTCCGCGTAGCTCAATTGGTAGAGCATCTTATTCCGGAATGAGGTGACCCGGGTTCGAATCCTGGCGCGGATAAAAATGACGGAGTAACTTACTTCGTTATAATGGCGCCCGAACTATCCGGATGACCCGACCGTTCAAAATCTCGCCATGGTGTGATGTTCTTTCCACACCGCGAGATAGGAAAAATCAGAGAATCCCTTCTTCAGCGCTTAGAAAAATAAATGTGTGTGACGTTGCATTCCACACACCAGATTGACTGGGAGTTCTCAAGTGCACGTTCTACAGTGGATGGCTGCCTGCAACGATTCATGGTCACGGCTGACCCGTGGGCCATGCCCCCGGCCCTCTTTCGGGGGGGGGTGACGTACCTGCCAGCAGGACGCACCCGACATAAAGGCAGGTAGTAGTCAGAACAAACGTCCGCGTAGCTCAATTGGTAGAGCAACTTATTCCGGAATGAGGGGACCCGGGTTCGAATCCTGGCGCGGATAAAAATGACGGAGTAACTTACTTCGTTATACACTAGTGGGCGATAGGGACCAGGTTCACGATCACTGCTCTAGACACTAAGGGATTAATGCATATGGTTCCTTACATAATTTTGGCAGTTCACGTTAGGAACTTTTGGTAATTTACTTAACCATATATGATATTTGCGTGTGCCCAACGTCACGGCCAGATTAAAAAATTAGTGGGCTAACAAGGCTAAGATATCTGAGTGGGCCCCCAAAGAACGGATGACGGAGAAACATAATGTAGTCCGTTAAAACACGAAACTCTACCAATATGCTTGTCAGAATTAATGTCATGCATTCTTCAAATTAATAAATCGCCTGCAGAGTTTTCATAAAAAATCACTCTATTTTCCACTCTTCTCAAAAGGACAAGAGTTAAAAGCTCAAGATTCTTACATTTCGTATCGGAATTTTTAATAATTCAGCATTGCATACTATTCTTGGTGCATCTTTTCTGTTATGCAATGTAAAGCACAGTGGATTTCGCCCATCAACGGTTTCAACTGTAAACAGGGAGTAGTGGGTGTATGGTAGTGAAAAAAGCTGAAACTTTTCTCGCCCACCCTGCTATACACATCGACATGTATAACGTTTACTCCTACTGAGTCACTTAGTGCCTTAAAATCTGTTCGTTTTTGATCTAGAGGAAATCATATGAGACATAACTAAAACTATTTTATAAACTTCTCTCTATATGTAAATACATAAGCTGTTGTATTATTTGTAATGTGGCGGTACACCTACTCCTGAGCCCTTGGTAATGGTCGGCCCTAGGCTATAGCCCTGATAGAGACCCCCACCTCCTTAATCCGGCACTGCCCATTGTTCTAAATATATATACACTGAAGAGCAATTGAATTAGAGACAGCTGGCGTTATGCAAATGTGGCGCTGCGGGCGGCCCTGTAAACGGAAACGACATGATGTATGCAGCGATCCGACAATATAAGGAGTGATGCGACGGGAATCAGTAAGAGTCGGACGCAGAATCTAAGGGCATTTGTGGGTAAGACGAAGGATCTAAGGGCATTTGATCGTGGGCAAATTGTCGGCCCCCGACGAATGGGTCACTCCATCTTGGAAGTCGTGCAGGCACTGGGATTTTCACGAGCCACTGTGTCACGGGTGCACCGTGAGTACATCGAATTCGGTAAAACCATCCCTGCAAGGGCCAACTGCCGTGGACAACAGCGTGTGGATGAGCGGGGTCATCGTCGGCTAGCTCGCATTGTAACAGCGGATAGACGGGCCACAGTGCAAGAAATAACTCTGCAATTTAACGTTGGTGCACAAAAACGTGTAAGCAGCCACACCATCCAGAACCATCTCCTCGCTATGGGTTACAGAAGCCATCGTCCCACGAGGGTACCGCTGCTGACTGCACATCACAGGGTGCAAAGATTAGCATGAGCGCGGCAACATCGCCACTGGACCCTAGACATGTGGAAAAATGTTGCCTGGACTGATGACTCGAGATTCACGTTGGTACATGCGGATGGCAGGATACGAGTACGGCGCAAACCACATGAAGCGATGGATCCTTCTTGCCAGCAGGGTACTCTTCAAGCTGGTGGGGGTGGCATTCTCGTCTAGGGACTGTTTACGTCGACTGAAAGGGGACCCCTGGCACGTGTGACGTCGTCCCTCACAGGTCATCGTTACCGGGATATCCTGGGCGATCATTTGCTCCCGTTTGTGCGTCTTCAACATCCCACTGGGGACCTCATCCTGCAACAAGACAATGCACCGTGCCATCGCTTCCGAATTGAATCCGAATGGTTGGATGAACACTCCGCCGACGTGACCTCGCTTCCTTGGCCAGCTAGGTCACCTGAACTCAATCCCATCGATCACATCTGTGATGCCATCGAGAGAGATGTTCGAGGCTCTGATCCCCCTCCATCAAATCTTCGTGAACTGTGGGAGCTTGTTCAGGGGTCGTGGATCGGTATTGCTTCCCAACGCTTCCGGTGTCTTGTCGAGTCTATGCCGAGACGAATCGTCGCCGTCATCAGGGCGAAAGGTGGTGCTACACGTTACTAGGCAGGTATCTCTAATTCAATTGCTCTTCAGTGTATATATAGCCGAAATATGCAAAGGATAAACCAATTCCCTAAGTTTTGCGCACCATATCTCTAGAAATTTGCTAACCCTATTTGCCAAAAATTCTAGCAGATAATCGTACAGAGGGTTTTAACACATTTTTAGAGCGTTTTTTGATAAGAAATCACAGAAAATAAAAGAAATTCAAAGAATTGAAACTGGCAACAGTGTGTTAGATGAGCACGAAAGAAACATCTGCTGCAGTTAAATACCGTCTGCTAAGAAAATGGCTCACGTAAACAAGCTGTGGATAGAAGGTTATGTTTATGCTCATTACGAAGAGAAATATTCGTATTCTGTAATTAAAAAGGCTGTGAAAATCATGGAATTAGTATTTCTAAATGTAAAATAAGCAATAATAGAGCGAAAAATCGTCAAGCATTGCTTTTAACAGGAAAAAGAACACCAAACTGGTATCCGAAGAAAGAAACGTTATTTTACTACTATTTCAAAAGTTTAGTCTCTGGCCTTAAAATAAAATCCACCGACCTAAAGAACAATCGCTAAGTGTTTGTTTAAACATTTCTGTATCAACTGTGAACAAGGTAATAAACAAAGGTTAGAATCTGAAAAAAAGAGAAAAAAAAAATGTTCACCGCCTTTTGCCTAGGCCCCTGGCTGAGCGCAGAACACGGTGTAGATTTATGCAAATCATTTAGCTCGAGACACGTGAAACTTTTTTGCATGGATCTACCTGAAAGACTGTAACGAAAAAAAGGTCTATTTACTATCCCCAAAGAGCAGGAAGAAGAAGAAAAAATAAAAAAGACTTACTGAAACTTTCTTTGCATCCAAGTTTGTTTAAACATTTCTGTATCAACTGTGAACAAGGTAATAAACAAAGGTTAGAATCTGAAAAAAGAGAAAAAAAAATGTTCACCGCCTTTGCCTAGGCCCCTGGCTGAGCGCAGAACACGGTGTAGATTTATGCAAATCATTTAGCTCGAGACACGTGAAACTTTTTTTGCATGGATCTACCTGAAAGACTGTAACGAAAAAAAGGTCTATTTACTATCCCCAAAGAGCAGGAAGAAGAAGAAAAAATAAAAAAGACTTACTGAAACTTTCTTTGCATCCAAGTTTGTAAATGTTTCATGATTTCTGCTGGTTTTCGTACAATGGGAAATTAAAGTTAAGAAAAGTTGAAAAGAATGTTAAAACAAATTATACATATCACTAAAAAAAATTCTACATATCACTAAAATAATGTATATACTATTTCCTCCTTAAATATAGGAGTTAACATATATATAATATGTTAGCTCCTATATGTTTAAGGAGGAAATAATATTCCTTTATCTACAGAACTCTCAAAGAGCAGAACTCCGTCAGGGTAAGGCTACCAGTCATACATCCAAATCTACCACTCTAATTCTTGAAAAAATGAAAAACAGACTGGTATCAAGTACATAACTTTTGCTCATATTCGTTCAAATTCCCATGATGGGTCACCAATGGACCATTGTGCCTTCGGACTGCTAAAAAGAGGGCTTTCTAAACGCAGACCTCAAACAATGATTGGACTATGGAAAGCAGAGGAAGAGGAGTGGAATAAAATACCGCTACCAATTTTAAGAAATGCCCTCTTATCTTGGAAATTTAGGTGTAGGTTCACAGTCCAGAAAAAAGGCTATCAGATAGAACATTTAAGAAAGAAATAATTTAATTTTAAATATTAATTGCATTGTTGGAAAATCGTTCTAAAAATGGGTGAGCATCCTCTGTACTTTGTAAAATTTCACAACGGAGAACCGGATTTTAGAAAATCTGCAACCTATAGACACATTTTTCAAAACTGTTACGAGGATTTAATATAGGAGGTTTAGATTGTGATATTAAATCCATATTCGTAACACTTTTTCCATATCGCAATATATTTCCTCTGTCTCATTGTGCCTGGGAACAACATTTTCATTTCCCTTATCAGAATAAAGCTATCTTTGGGTAGGTGCCTGTTTGTCCCACATAGGAATTAAGCATTGAGACAAGCACCTCTTCAGGTATTAGCTTTGTTTCGGATAGACACCTTTGGCGATGGAAGCCATTCCCGTCCTTCGGGTCGTTTGATGCGCTTTCCGAAAGGGAGGTCGTTTTCCTTAGCCCATTGTGCTTTTACCTTTGATCTAGAGACGCGTGCTGCGTTTCCCAGGCAGGAAGAGATGAAGTGTCGCAGGTTTGTTTGCTTGCGAGGGTGGGAGTTTTTTACATTTCGCCCTAGGGCAGAGCGGGTTTAACGGAAGCTAAGTTTTAATCAGAGAGTCTGGAGGGAGAAGCGAGATAGGTACGTAGGGAATCCGAGCTCCGAACCATGGTGTTTCAGGTGCGTGGAAAGAGATGCATTTGAGCTAGCAGAAAACGAGAATAGTTTAATAACAGAGCAGGGAAAGATTTAGGGAAGCACGCCTAAGAGACTTAGGAAATAATGAGAGTTAATGTCGCGGGAGTAGAATTTTGAGTCAAAGGAGCAAGACCGAAAGGATATCCTCAGTCAGTATAGTGAAGAAAATAAATGTTGTTAAAAGTAAATATTCTCAAGTTTGTTCTTCCCGAGTTTAGCAACCAAGTTAATTTATTTTGCGTGTTTTTGCAACTAGTTGATTACGAGTTATCTACAGGTAACGCGGAACAATTATTATTATTTGTTTGATGGTTTAACGACCACCGTAAGAAACTCAATGGGATATAAACAGTCTCCTGTCCCTAATTTAGGGCCACTGGTTCCAGGGAAGGGAGAGAGCCAGTGCCGTAAGGCAAGCACAACATCCATGCCTCACCGGGATTCCAACCGAGACCCCTCCCGACCGAATGATCATAAGCAATCGCTTATACCACTGTGCCACAGGGGCGGCTAATTATTATTTTCGAATAAATGTAGTGTAACGTCTAGAATAAGGTATAATTGCATCAACTGAACATTTTTGTTACAACGAACCTTGTAACAAAATTTAGAATATGTATTCAGTATAATTCGGAATAAATATTTAGGATTTGCCAAAATTTGCAGCACACGCATGGCAAATGTTTTAGACGAATGGATTTATTTTCCAAAATTTGCCGTAGATATTTGCCAAAATTTGAAACACCCGATCTAGCCTAGCAAAATCACCAACAGTAAACCGGGCTGCCAAAATTTCAGAAGTTGTATAACTTTTGCTGGGTGTTCTTGATATTAAACTATGCTCCAAGCAAAAGTGAAACTCGCTAATTTTCGATTTTTATTTTATTTTTTTCCTACGGTTTACTTTCACCTGGATTTCACAGTTTGCTAACAAGGAGATCTGAATCCGTCGGTATTGGGGAAATGGGGGGAGTAAAGCAAAGGTCAAAGTTCGCGTTAAACAAGCTGTTGCACTAAGGCGGAACATCTGCAGGGGTGGGGAAAAGGATGCCTTTGGGGGTGTTGACGCCGAAAGTGTGAAGTGATCTGATAAATAAGAACTTCCTCTAATTATAGCTTCCTCGAGTGACCGTGCTTCGCAAAATTGCCTTAAGCCGAAGTGTGTGGGTATTCATCAGTTCACACCATCTCAACACTTCTCTTGGGTCTATTCGTTTAAGATGAAGACTCCGACTAGTGTTGAGTAGCAGACAAGGCATTATCTGTTATTTTGATCACTCAAACGCGGTATCTGCAATTTATAGTCTCGGCTTGCTCAATGGTTTCATAGCATTGTTAGAATACGACAGGCAATTCCACGTTGAATTTGTGCAATTATTTGTTTTCAGCAGTTAGAAAATACTGTATTTGCAATTATATGCGGTTCACTGTTCCTCTTTAGCAATTTTTCAGTTTTATCATTATCAAGTTGACGTACAACTTTTGGTGACCTTAAAAATCTAAAAAAAGAAAGTGACGTAAATATTAAAATCGACGGACACTCTTGTATGCTTGCATTTTACTTTTGCATAAGGTCAGACGACTTGAGCTAAAAATATAAAATGAGTGTCTGTGAGATTAAAAAAAATTGAATCTGAAGGTTTTATGAAGGGATATTATAATTAATTGACATCTGCGTTCTTCGTAGGTTAACCTTATTTGCTGCGAACAACTTTGATAAGTTTATCTTATTTAATGTCTGCGCTTTTCCTGTTCTTTCATGCCTGAATCTTTCCCGGGCTTCACTTCTTTCTCAGGATTATCTTTTAATAAATCTTTGCTGTCCCTGGTATTTCTGCTTCACTATCTGCCGGTTTTGGTTTTCATCAACTTTAATATCTGATCTCTGACGTCCACTTATTTCTAAGGATTCTATTCTACAGCCATTTGCAAAAGTTAAACACCAGCTGTTAATTTATTGAAAATTAAGGTTTTCAAAGGAACAACTAACTACTACTCAGATATATGTGAAAAAATGACACCACAGATGAATACCAACGTTCTTTAGAACACAAACAGACCGAAATCAGTACTTTGTGTGGTCACATTTGATTTTTATAACGGACAGAATACGACGTTACATAATCTCAATGAGGGATTTGCAGTAGTTACTTGAAAATTCTTTGCACCACACGTACTTTGATTGCGTCAATTAAAGCTTAGAAATCTGATGGTTGTTTTTCTGCAACCTTGTCCTTTAAAATGGCTCGAAAATTTTCGATCAGGACTATTACCGGGCCAGTCAAGCACAGTTATGTTTTTCTTCTGCAGGTTGTCCTTTACTGTCTTTGATCTGTGGCATGGAGCACCATCATGCACGAAGATTGTGCATCTGTGCACTTGCATATGAGTTAACAGCTTCTCGCGTAACATTTCCACATAAAAAGGACCAGTCATGGTAGTACCTGTCGGCAAAAGGGTAATGAAATAGCACCTCGTATCATCTGACTAGGCGGATGTCTCGCGGTGCTAACGGTGTATTTTTCATCAAACCTTTTGAATAAAGTTGGAGTCTAGAATCCCAATGGAAGAAGAGGTCAAATTAGCAAAGAGAGAATGAGTGTTTGGGCAGGTCGAACATGTGCTTCACGTGATTCAAATTGACGCACAGTTGATTCATCGGAAAAAAGAACTTGACGCCAATTTTCAGCAGTCCACGATTGATGACGCTTCGCAAACTAGTCTTTTCTCTTTCATGACGGAGGTTAATCTAGGTTTATGTGCAGGTTTATAAGACTTTAATCCAAAATCTTTGCTAAGTCGTCTTGAAACAGTGCTATCAGGCCCTTTGAATGAAGAAAGGTCTTGATTTTCTTGCACGAACTCCTCGGAGAACGCATAACTATTTGCCTTAGGGTATTTTCCTCACTTGGGGTTGTTTTCCTTGGACGTCCACTTCGCTTTCGGTTGCTGAATTCACCTGTATCTCGATATTTCATGATTGTATAATGAATAGCAGTCTTGCCCACGTTAACCTTTCTGCTTATCTTATGTTCGGAGTATCCTCCATGATATAAAGTCACTATTTGTGCCCTCTGAGTAACACTTAATGACGCTTTCCCCCCCTTTTCGCAATATAGGAAATACGTACGAAACCTCTCAGCATGAAAATCAGAAGCCAACTGACGCCCGCACTCTTCCCTCAACTCTATCAACAGCTACCGCTCTAGCTATTTGCAAAGTTTCGCGGTTGTAGCATGTTTTCTTCTAGGTGCGCAAATTTCATTGTCCGTGAGTGTATTTCAAAACTTTCCACTCACCCTCTGTATATATACGTGTATGTCGATGTACGTCAATCAGGACGTCGGTCGTATAATGAAGCTGTAGATTTACTCATGTGTGCATTTACGAGTTGAGAATAATGGTTGATAACATGTCCCAGTGGATTGACATGTGGTAATGAAAGACTTAATAAATGCAGTGGGAGACATGACGGCAGAACCATACCAGGGAACTCAAAATAAAACGGGTCCCTTACAGGTACTTTTCTGATGGTTTTCGTAAGTATCAAGTGATGCTTATGTGGTTAAGGTTTTCCACAATTGAATTTGTGAACGATTCGTTGACGACGAATGACTGTTCACCGTGAATGTGAACGGTGCGCTGTCACAGCTGTGAAGGATCACTCAATCCGCCATTGCTTTTGAAATGGTTCGCTCTCACCGCTGTGAATGATCACTCAATCCGCCATTGCTTTTGAATGGTTCGCTCTCACAGCTGTGAATGATAACTCAATCCGCCTTTGCTTTTGAATGGTTCGCTTTCACCACTGTGAATGATCATTCAATCCGCCATTGCTTTTGAATGGTTCGCTCTCACCGCTGTGAATGATAACTCAATCCGCCTTTGCTTTTGAATGGTTCGCTTTCACCACTGTGAATGATCATTCAATCCACCATTGCTTTTGAATGGTTCGATCTCACCGCTGTGAATGATAACTCAATCTGCCTTTGCTTTTGAATGGTTCGCTTTCACCACTGTGAATGATCATTCAATCCGCCATTGCTTTTGAATGGTTCGCTCTCACCGCTGAGAATGATCACTCAATCCGCCATTGCTTTTGAATGGTTCTCTCTCACCGCTGTGAATGATCATTCAATCCGCCATTGCTTTTGAATGGTTCTCTCTCACCGCTGTGAATGATCATTCAATCCGCCATTGCTTTTGAATGGTTCTCTCTCACCGCTGTGAATGATAATTCAATCCGCCATTGCTTTTGAATGGTTCGCTCACACCGCTGTGAATGATCACTCAATCCACCATTGCTTTTGAATGATTTGCTCTCAGCGCTATGAATGATCATTCAATCCGCTATAACTGCGACACACTCAATAGTGGCAGCACGTTTAGCTTTCTTCCTCCCCATTAGTTCGAAAGGAATTCCCATTAAAACAGTAATGTCGAGAATTAATAAGTGTCAACCTCTTTTCGTGAGTGAACGGGGAAATAATGGTGAAACTTAAGAATGGAATAACACGTGAGTGGTGTGATTACCACGAGCCAGTACGTTTGCAACGTACTGGCTCGTGGTAAATCATTCACCGTGAGTGGTTAAAGAGCTGGTCCTCTCTTTTGAGCAGTTTGCCGAAAAGAGCTGTAGCCTCGAAAACGCTACGCGCTGTCCTTGCAATGAATGATTTATTCAGTGAGCGTAGTGACTACCTGGAAAATTCGTTTGATGACTCTTTTTACGCGAATGACGAATGAAATCCCAAGAGGGAATGATTTATACGAGTACCATCACTAATGCGGTCGACTCTCCATAACTCGAACTTCGATAAGGCGAAATTTCTGATAACTCGAAATGGCGAATTTCCCCGCACGTGTCCTGCATGTGCGCTAAGTCGAATTTTTTCACGCTCCGATCGGATTCGACTTATTGAGAAACGACTGTAATAATAGCGCATCATTAAATTTTAAACGACACCAGAGCAGTGCCAGAATTTAACATACACTGCTGCAAATTGTGTAGTAGGTTGCACCAAAAAGGGATGCTGCACCAGTTTTGAGGTACAGTAAAGCATTGTGTGCTGCATGAAACATACATAAACTATGAGTGCAACTTTGCACCATTCAAGCTGAATACCACACTATGGTGAATAATTGCGTCATGTTTTTGTGCATTTCAAACATCTCACAATGATTTGTTCCAGAAGCGGTGCAGCACCACCAGAGCCTATTTAAGAAGGAGCTAGGGGCAGGAGCTCCAGAATTCTGCAGGATGTTTTGAAAAATTGAGAGTTCCACAGTGATTTTTTTTTTTTTTGCAGATAGCACAGCAAAATCTATAAGGAATTGCCTTGTAAAAAAAAATCTATTTCTATTTGCTTTTTTAGGAGTCCACAAAACGTATAGTTGCCATCCTCAAATCTTTCGAAAGCATTACATATTTTTTTTTCTATACATCTGCAATCGAGGGAAATTCTCACATATTAAAAATTCGTTTGAATCACGATATTTGGATCATACATTTTTGCCCACTACTTCGATATAATTTTAACAAGCTGAACCCTGAGGGGTGGAGATTAAAGCAGAACTGAATTGGTATCCATTTTTCAACCATGTGTTATGTTGATGATTATGGGTATTTAACAAGGATAGCTTATGCTAATATTGCAATTTATATGGAAATTACAGAAAATTACAATTTGGGAGATATGTAGATGCATTTCGAAACAAAACTGAAATTTTGATTAAGGCCATGAAACATAAATAGGAAAATAAAATGCAACACTGAATTTGGAAACTCCCAAAAGTTACTATTGTATTGTTTGCGTTAGATGAGTAGATACACCTGAAAGTGAAAGAAAAGTAACTATTGTTTACATATGTACCAAATTTGTAAACACTAAAAATTAATGGTATACAATGTACACGTGCAATAACTTTTGAAGGCTGTGATGATCATATTAGTGGTTAGGACAAAAACATTGATATTAAAACACAATTACCCCTGATTTCGTTTTTCACCTCAGTCACTGCTGAGGGGGATACATTTGAACCATGTGATGAAAATTCAAACTGAGATGACTGCTTCACTGCACTAAGGTTTGGGTTTCTGAAAGGCCACTTGGCCTATATTTATTTTGTACAACTTAACAAGGTAATTTTTGGTCACAAATTTTATACCTGGCCAATGGGCCCAACTCTCTCTCTCTCTCTCTCTCTCTCTCTCTCTCTCTCTCTCTCTCTCTCTCTCTCTCTCTCTCTCTCTCTCTCTCTCTCTCTCTCTCTCTCTCTCTCATAAAACATATAGGTATATGTGTACACTATGTTGTTCTGACTAACTCCTTCGAACAAACCTTAATTTTTGAAACGTGGGACTGTAGAGAATTTGCATTCTATGTATTTTATTTATTTATTTTCTATTATTTTTCGTAAATCCCAATGAAGTGATCAGTTTCCCCAAGATTTACGAACATGAAAATTCTCGACAGGACACATGTATTTTTACATTTTCGTGCTAACACTGATTCGTCCATAAAGAATCATGGGAGATATACACTTTTGCCGTCCCGGTGGCGTAGTGGTCTAAGCGATGGATCCTGATCATTCGCCCGAAAGGTTTTGCTATGTTTGTCTTACGGCACTGGTTCTCTCCCTTCCCTGGAACCAGTGACCCTAAATTAGAGACAGGCGACTGCTTATATCCCATTCAGTTGCTCACGGTGGTCGTTGAACCTACAAAAAAAAAAATCAATATTGCGGTGATATTTTTATGACTTCCTCTTCATATTTTGGGAATGTTTTCTCCTAAGTATTATATTTTTATTCGGCCACCCATAGTGAAATCCAAAATGTGTCACTAATAGTAGGGCTCCAAAATGTTGTAGTAGGTTGCACCAAAAATTGGTGCTCTGAGCACCACTTTTTGGTGCAACCTACTACAAAATTTTTAACAGGGTAATTTAAATCTTATTTTTAGGGACATTTTTTTTTTACTTTTGAAGATTTTTTGTAGCTGATTTGGAGATTTTCAGAATGGATGAGATGGTAACACTGCTAGGAAGTCTCCCTTTTGAAATTTCGACTTACAATCGGACACAGCAAATTCAAACACCAATGTAAATCAGTCTGCCAAATTTTGAAGTGTTCTCCACGATTCCTATTTCGTGGTTTAGTTCTTTCTTTGTGACGATATCCATTTTTGGGGTTATGGTTCTCTCTTTCTCTCCTTCTCCCTCTCTCTCCCCCACGCACATTCTGTTTCATTATTATAAATAGGGACGGCGCAAAAGAGGGGTGTAGTAAAGAAGTGGGGAACCTGCAGTCTTTTTGATTAAATCCAAATTTTGAAGAACAAATCCCTTTATTTTCATTAATATGTTTTTGTTCGTCTTTTATTTTTATTTTAATCTTAAAATGACCGTATTTAAAATACCAAAAGAGTAAAAGAAGATTCAACGAAATAATGCTTCTCTACTGACGGCCACAATTAAAAACATTAGTAAGTCAATAAGGGCTATTTTGACGCCTGCTACATTCATAATTTCTTTCTACGGCTCCTAAAGAACTGCAGATGGAATTGGTCGAGCTCTCAGAAGATGACATTTTAAAGTGCTTATTTGACGCTAAGAAAGATCCCATTGAAATATGGAAAAATGCAACAGAATACTCACGCCTTCGGCAATATGCATGAAAAATGCTTTCTTGCTTTTCAACCACTTTTTGCTGCGAATTTACATTCTCCTACCTATCCCAAATCAAGACTCCTTTAAGGTCACAAATGACGGATTACGTCACAAATGTTGATCTGAGAACATGTTGCAACAAAATATTGAAATGCTTTCCAACAAAAAGCAGTCACAATGAAGTCATTAAAAAAGATCAGTTAACTTTAGAATATTTTTTTTTTTTTCATTTTTCGAAGTTAGTAAGTACATATAGTAAGATTTTTACAAAATAATGTACGCTTCGAAGTATATCGAATTGAAGTTTCTTGAATGCGACCTTGTTAGATTAGAGTTAACTTATTGCGGCCTTTCAACATGAAAAGGATCCCCACCTCTGGTGCAGTAAATCTGGATAATTATTTAAAAATATATAATAGTGCAAATCACAACTGCCACTCTACAGTTCTAAACATTATTAAAAAAAAAAACTATTGAGTGCATAGAACAGCCGAAGAGTATACGTTCTCATAACGCAATGAAAGGACAAAAAGTGTCTAAGTCAAAAGACTCGTTGAACCTACGAGCGGCAGTGAACTCTCAGAGAGAAAAAAATGCCAAAAAGCAAAAACTGTTCTCAGCAAAAATTCTAAATGATCAGATAATGCCGTTTCTTTAATCATTCCCTTTCTATGAGAACGTCCTCGCGGCGTGCGGTTAGGAACATCAGTTCGCGCCATTCCTTATCAGTAGCGGAGTTATCGGTGCGTCTGGGAATAGAACATTTTGATAATGAAACATCGTGCTCTGCCGAAAGAAGTAGAGGGGGAACGAAGAAGAAAGGATCAGATCTTTGTGTTTCCACGACGAAGATTACCTGGCGCTTCTACAGACAAAAGCTGATGTTCCTCAGATTCTTGCGATCTTTTTCCAGCTGATTCCTATCGTCTGCTCAGGAGGGGCGTTAAACGTTAAGTTCAAGGGTCACGACACTTTATTTGGCCCCTGTGCACATCATCGAGAAGGTGGCCCTTCGCGGATGAATCGGGCGGTGCAGGTCATGACCCACTTTTTAACACTAACGATATTTGACTATATTTGCTGTGAGCTATGAATTGTTCGGCGTGAAATCCTTTAGACCGACCGTAGATAAGATTTTTTTTTTTTTCCTTTCTTCTTCGTGAACATGCAGGAAAAGAACTTAATTCAGGATATGAAAGCGTCAGACAGGGATGTAGACCATTTTACATCACCCCCGAATATATGAACTATTCTTTCGTGTCCAACTCTAAGTTACAGAAGGAGATAAAAGTAACTTAATTATAAAATAATTCCAGAATCTGATTCGGCTTTTTATGTAGCGACTGTGTGGTGCTTTGCATGTGGAGTCGTGCATTTGGCTTGAATCATAATAATGAAAAGCTGCAGATACTATCTTATAAGAGAGTATTATCTAACGCGTGACTTCCAATCTGCTGGTGACATCATATTAGGCGGCGCACCGTAATTTTTTTTTAATCTCTCGCCATGTATAGAAGAAACTGAAGTCGCCCCTGTGGCACTGTGGTGTGAAATTCGGCTTCTGACCATCCGTCCGAGACGAGTCCGGCTTCGAAACCCGGAGATGCGTGGAAGTTGTATTTGTCGTACAGTATTGGCTGCAAGACCGTAGCAAGCTTTTCTTATATGGGAGGGCGAGACTTTAAATTACGTCCCATTCGAGTTCAAAATTACTCCCCTTCGAGTTCCACTCAAATAATACCTGGTCTTTATTGGGAGGGGGGGGGGTAATGTCGTTTTTGGAAAAGAAGAAATTTATTTCTTAATCAATTATATAATAACCATCATAATCGATCACAGTTACCCATCGTGAAACCAAACTTTGAATGTCGTCTTTATAAAAAGACGTTGGCTGTGATGCAAAGAAGTCCGAGAGCCCCGTTTTGACATCATCAATATTGTGTAATATTTTCCCATTAAGAAAGTGCTGCAGTGATCTGAACAAATGGTAATCAGATGGTGCAATGTCAGGGGAATAAAGGGGATGGGGAAGAACTTCCCAGCCAAAATCTCTGATCGTCTGCTGGGTCCGTCTCGTCGTATGAGGTCTCGCGTTGTCATGCTGGAGGATGACACCTTTTCTGTTGACCAGTGCTGGATGCTTTACAGTAAGAGCTTGCTTCAAACGGTCCAGTTATCGACAATAGAGGTCTCCCGTTACTGTCTGTCCGGGTTCCAAGAGCTCAAAGGGAGCTATGCCAGTGCTAGTCCACCAAACACAGAGCAAAACCTTTTTGGGTTGTAGGCCTGCTTTTGGCGTTGGAACAGGAACTGGTGTCTGATCTGGAGAAAGCCACTGGTTTTTGTGTTTTTTGTTCACGTAAAGAATCCACTTTTCATCTCCAGTGACAATTCGATGAAGAAATGCATCCTTTTCCTGTCGGCTGAGCAAAGAAATAATGAAACGCTACGCTTGTTGACGGGGGAAAATTGGTGTGGAACTGAAACTCCTTGTCTGTAGACCTTCCCTACCTGTTGCAGGTGCTCTTGAACAGTAGACCATGATGCATTAAGATGTTGGGATAATTCATCAATGGTTTCTTGAGGATCTGCCTCAACAGCTGCACGCAGCAGGTCATTGTCCTGCTCCAAGGACCTTTCTGCACAAAGGGCATCAGAGTGGTCAAAAATTGCCCTACCGGAATTGGGCGAACCAACGCTGGCACTTGTGGACATTTAACGCATTCGGATAAACAGCGCAAATGTTATTGGTGGTCACGGTTGCATTGTTCCCCTTGTGAAATTCATACAGCATACAATGACGAACATGGCTCTCCTCGGGTTTTATGTCACTCATTTTGTTCTGCAAATCTGGAAGACAAAAGCACCTACATTAGTTAAATGTGAATAGTTCATTCATGTGTACATACACTTACTTTACGTTGAACGTACATAAACACCTCACAACTGCTCACCAAACTTAGCTCCCCAAAAACCGACATTAATTTCCGGTTCCCCCAATACTTTCTCACACACCGCTGTTTAGGAAAGCATTATGATGGTTCAAAAATCGCACTTCAGTGTTTAGATATAATTTTATTAAATATATAAAAACTAACGTATATACCCAAGTGCCTCAGACGGTAAATACAAAGTAAGGAGTAAACGTTATGTGAACGCCGACGGCACAACACCTTACAGAAAGGCAAAAGGAAAAACAAACCAGGCATAACGAATGAGTATCCGATAGTGAACGTAACAATAGTAAGATAGTGAACGTAACAATAGTAAGGAGTAACAATAGTATCCGACAGTGAACGTAAGTAAGATAGTAACATTAAGGTAAGATAGTGAACGTAAGATAGTAACATTAAGATAAGATAGTAAGATAGTGAACGTAAGTAAGATAGTGAACGTAACAATAAGATAGTATAGTAAGGTAGTGAACGTAACAATAGTAAGGAGTAACAATAGTATCCGTTAGTGAACGTAACAATAGTAAGGAGTAACAATAGTATCCGATAGTGAACGTAAAAATAGTAAGGAGTAACAATAGTATCCGATAGTGAACGTAAGTAAGATAGTAACATTAAGGTAAGATAGTGAACGTAAGATAGTAACATTAAGATAAGATAGTAAGATAGTGAACGTAAGTAAGATAGTGAACGTAACAATAAGATAGTATAGTAAGGTAGTGAACGTAACAATAGTAAGGAGTAACAATAGTATCCGTTAGTGAACGTAACAATAGTAAGGAGTAACAATAGTATCCGATAGTGAACGTAACAATAGTAAGGAGTAACAATAGTATCCGATAGTGAACGTAACAATAGTAAGATAGTGAACGTAAGTAAGATAGTAACAATAAGGTAAGATAGTGAACGTAAGTAAGATGTAACAATACGTTAGTAAGATAGTGAACGTAAGTAAGATAGTGAACGTAAGTAAGATAGTGAACGTAACAATAAGATAATATAGTAAGATAGTGAACGTAACAATAGTATCCGATAGTGAACGTAACAATAGTAAGATAGTGAACGTAAGTAAGATAGTAACAATAAGGTAAGATAGTGAACGTAAGTAAGATGTAACAATACGTTAGTAAGATAGTGAACGTAAGTAAGATAGTGAACGTAACAATAAGAAAAGATAGTAAGATAGTGAACGTAAGTAAGATAGTGAATGTAACAATAAGATAGTATAGTAAGATAGTGAACGTAACAATAGTAAGGAGTAACAATAGTATCCGATAGTAAACGTAACAATAGTAAGGAGCTTTAGAGTTAGGGCTTGGAAAAATTCTGTTCAAGGTCAAACGCTTGCAGAACTTTCTGCGACAGAGCACACATGATTAATTAGCTCTTCATCCCAACGACATGTTCTGTAAAGGTCACGGAGGTTAGGAATATGAGCATATTGTTTTCGATGCCTCCATTCACTGTTTTGGAAAATTCCCTTCATGGATATAAGATGCTCACGCCTCATAGTGTGTGTTACTCTGTACCCTGGTTAGCTGCATGAAGTACTGTATGAAACTAACTAAAGCCTTCAAAAAGATAATACTGAAAGGTGTTACATTTATTTTTTAGTTACAATATCTATTTTTTTTGCACCCCCCCCCCCCGAGTATGAATTTATGCCTCTGAAATGACCATTCTGGGAGGGCAATCACCCTTCCTGCCCTCCTTGTAGCTATGGCCCTGATTGGCTCTCTCCCTTCCCTGGAACCAGTGGCCCTAACTTACGGTCGGGCGACTGCTTATAGCCCATCGAGTTGCTCACGGTGATCGTTAAATCCCTAAACAAACAAAAGATGAAACTAAGGGATTATTTATCCATTTGCGCGCATTTCTGACAGAGCTTAGAGTTTCGTATGTCTATTTGTACGTCTTGCATGGGTAAATATTTCTTTCTTCTGTTTGAACTTTTGCAGATCAAAACAGTACGTGATGGCTTCTGTGTATAGGCCCAAAATATCATCACTGCAACATACAGGGTGCATAAGAAAGTCTTTTAGCCTGGAATAACTTGCGAACGGAGAGAGGTACAGTTATGCAAGTGAGATAACGGTATAGTAAAGTGACTACGCCCGATCGAATGCAACCAATAGCAGCGCCCCTAGTGGCGAAATGCGGAAGTTAGCCATTGAAATCGAAAACGAAGAGAGAGAGAGAGAGAGAGAGAGAGAGAGCAAAAATTCCAATTACAAAGTTGTCGAGCATAAATTATTTAGTGCAAATCAACATTTGTTTCACATGAATAAGATAAATTGTTGTCTGAATACCTTAAAATGTCCGAAATCGATGCGCGACCTATTGTGTGAACGTTTGAAGGGAACAGGCATAGGTATGAGCAAATACGCACAATTTATTGCATAAATGCATACTTATGTCAATACAGTTTGATGACGTCAGACAAAACAAAAAAAGGCAAACTGGCGCACAGTGATAAAAAGTTAATGTCTAGTATGTTCGAAGAGTTCGCCATTGCCCACGATACACATTTGTATTCGTGAAAGTAACTCTGCATGCACATTCCTCAGCATGGAAGGTGTCACACTATTGCAAGCATCTGTAACAGGACGACGTAGATCCAGCAGACTTGTAGGCACTGTTGCATACACCTGATTTTTTTACGTAACCCCAGAAATCCAAGCTCGCCTTTCTCACACAGCGTACGTAGACCTAAACTTCTGATCAAGGTACATCCTGCTACTGGT
Organism: Macrothele yani; assembly: GCA_039090855.1. Lineage (NCBI taxonomy): Eukaryota > Metazoa > Arthropoda > Arachnida > Araneae > Macrothelidae > Macrothele > Macrothele yani. Next base: position 18,193,624 of record CM077006.1, on the reverse strand, counting down.
TTTTATATCGTAGGTGCGGTACAACGTCACAATCTGCATTTTCATACGGCTACATTTGAGAAATGTGAATATGCAGATTCGAATCGTCGCGCATCGATTTCGGACATTGTAGGGTATTCAGGAGACAATTTATCTTATCCGTGTGAAACAAATATCGTTTTGTACTAATTGATTGATGCTCCACAACTTTGTAATTGGAAATTTTTCTCTCTCTTTTCGTTTTCGATTTGAAATGGCTAACTTCCACATTTCGCCACGAGGGGCGCTGCTATCTGTTGCATTCGATTGGGCGTAGTCGCTTTACTATACCGTTATCTCACTTGCATAACTGTACCTCTCTCCGTTCGCAAGTTATTCCAGGCTAAAGGGACTTTCCTATGCACCCTGTATATAGCGTGTCCGAAAAATAACTGTGCTCTGAAAGTGACACTTACCATACCGAACTTTATACTTCCTGCAGGAGTTGTTGGAAATGTGCTATGGACATGTCTACACACGCTTCTGCATGTTGGTGAAGACCTTTCTCAGGATATGTGGTGTGATTTGTTGGATGTGGGTCGTCAGTTAATAGCGAAGATTCGTGGGGATTTTCAGTACCCCACAGACGAATGTTTTGTCTGTTGATCTACCCTGACAGGTGGAACCATGCTTCATCTGTAAAGAAATTCACGTCCAGAATGTTCCCACATTCTTCAGCCAGGGACTCTTGGAACCACCTGCAGTACCAAACACGGGTCACGTGGTCTGTTTCTTTCAGCTGATGCACGACAGACACTTTGTACGGACCAAGATTCGAACACCCGCCAGAAACTTTCGCCTCCCTCACAATGCACAGCTATTTAACCAAATGCGCTATGCTGGTGGTACTCTGTAATATACGCACATATTTAATATGTAGTTTTTTTTATATTGTGAGCCTCGGTAGGCTCAGAAGTCAAACTGTCAAGTAGGGGACAATTTTTGGATTCCATGATGTCTGCTATTGAAAGATATTACTTGTAATACTCAGTGGCGAAGCGTCAAGGGAAGCATTGCTTCCCTTTGATTCATGCGCTTTCTTTTGCGCGAATTAAAAATATGTAGCATTAAAGTAAAATAAAAATATCACGCCAACATAACGCAGCGGGCATTTTTTTCAGTATTTTTTATTTTTAAGAAAGCAAATTCATATTTGTTTTTATACAAAAACAAGGACAAATGTCTCGTACGTAAGTCGCTCGTTGGAAGCAACGCAGATAATGCATCCAGCTGAACCTCAGTTAACACGGCATGCCCACCCGCAGAGTGGGTAGCCACAGCCAGTAATGCTATACGCTAAGCATAGAGCGTTTGAAAGCATTCTCCCAAACGCTTCCACGGCGCCGAAGTCAGAACCACACAAGATAGTTTCAAGGATAAAGCCACTAACTTGAGCATGTGCTCTTTCCAAACGTTCAGTTATCAGACTCAGTACTCGGAGGACTCCCGAAGCAATAGTTTGAAGTTGCAATATGTCAAAAGTTTTCTGTGTTAGTGTAATTAGTTGATTCAGTTCCATTATTGGCTTATGGTTTGAACTTTCAGTAGTTTTATTTCTCACGTTCTTTACCGGTGACATGTAATTATTTCAGGAATATAAAAGTAAGCGTTACTTTTATTAGTGTAGTTATTTGTTTCTGTGGCTCTCCTGAGGAATGTAAGCGCCATGGAGGCAATGGATTCTGGCCTATTTACAATACACGGCCACGTGAACTACCAAAATTCCGAAGACTGCATTCTAGAAAAAATACTTTGTCTTTTGGATCATTTTCATAATCATATAAAATCACATTTATAAATAAAAAAAAAAATTCTCTATAGAAATCATAAAAAATCACATTTATATAAATGTGATTTTATATGATAATTTATATGTGATTTTATATATAAATCATATAAAATCACATTTATAAATAAAAATAATTCTCTCGCTGTCCCTAAAGCCCGCAGCCCGAACCGCAGTAAATATTCTACAGCCCGAGCCTGATTCGGGCCCGGGCTCAGTTCGTCTCAGCTCTGACAGAAGCAACCCCGAATTCTTTTCGTTGTGTGGGTAAACAAGTTTCTTTCCGTTTCAAAATTTTCACTGAATATATTTTTTTATAAATCTTTGCATTTGAACTTCTACATAGACATTTCTTTTTGTTGGTACCGCGCATGGTCGCGTTTGGGGGGGGGTCTTACAATGCTTTCTGCCATGCCGTATTGTCAACGTAGCATATAAACTATGGGTCACTTGCTGATTTTAATTATTATAAATTTTCATTCATATCACTTTTGCCATATATTTATCGCATATTAACTGCATTGCTTCCCTTACTTACAAAGTCACGCTTCGCCACTGGTAATAGTAAATTATTGCATAAATATGATCAATTTCAGGACAGCCAGCATCGAGAGGCACTAGAGAGCAGTTTTAATACCACAAATGCATTTACTGCTTTTTTCGCAATATATCTTTCATATACTAAGAGTTGCAGTTAGGCTAAACCCAGAAACTGGAAAATAAAAAGCCAGGTAGGAGATGAATGAGATGCGCCTGCGATAAGAGAATATTCATCAAAATACACACAGTGCAATGTGTTTACATACAAACACACATGTATACAGCACTTTTATGAAGAAAAAAATGTTAAAAAAACATCCTGTAATTCTGTCGCTCTTACCGTCAAACGAAGAAAATGAAAAATAACTCTAAAACCTTGCAAGGGTGTTTTCCTTTTAAATTACACAGAAGGGGCCACCAGCGTTGCCCTCAGAATATATTGATAAAGTACAGAGTTCATACCGAATGGAAGACCACAGTGAAAATACCACACACCTTACACATACGCTCGTGAAGGTGCATCTCGAGTGAAGATATCTGTGTTTAACTTGCCCTCTGCACCAATTTCTTTGCCCCAAAATACACGTTAAAAGTCTTTTCGGCAATACTGTAATTTCATTACGTTGCAGCTAATTTGGAGTAGTGCTACCGAAGAGCTGCGAAGAGGACAAATAAAGGAAAAAAGTAGTTTCAAAGGTTAATTTGGCTGTAGGTTTATTAGATGAGTTCCTATTGTAATGGTGGAAGATGAACCCCAGGTACCTCCAGCGCAGTTTCGAAGTCCCGACGTCTAAGTGGGCGGAGTATAGTGTATTGTTTGCCCACGAACGAATGATAGTCATTAGGCGGGAAGAAGGGTATCCAGAGGGTGGAATTGGGAACCAGTGAAGCAGAACTGACAGCTAGCATGAAGTCTTACTTTTCATTTACCATCTGCGGAAAGCAGTCCACATGTTGTAGATCCTGTGGAATGTCATGCAGTCCGGCAAACGGCGTCACCTTCTTATTTACCTGCTACCGTGTACACCATGTTTCGTGCGAAAACGGAGAAGGAGAGCTCTGAAATTAGCTTTTGTTAATTAGTGATTTCTTTCCTTGTGGTAGGAAGGAACTATTCCTTTAGCAGTAAACCGTGGGTATAAATGCAGATGGAAAAACAAAAAAAAAACAATCTAATTGGTTTGTTTACATTAGAAAATGGAGGCTGTTATCTGACACCGTGTTTAGCAGAAAAGCAGATATAAACACAAGCAACCATGTAATACAGTGATATAACTTTCATTTTGTCTGTCCGTCATCGTTCATTTAGAAATTTAATTTTTTTTTTGCTTTATTTCTGGTTTTAACGACCACAGTGGGCAAATCTAGAGGCTATAAGCAGTCGCTCGTCTGTTTCAGGGCCAGTAGATCCAGGGAAGGGAGAGAACCGGTGCCATAAGACAAACAATGCAATTTATTCGGGTGAACCAAAAACAAAATTTACAAATATATATACAACAGTATACAAGCAACCACCCAGGCAGCAATGGGGAAAGACCCTAAAAAGCCTGAGAAAGCTCACGCTGCCTGGAAAAGGGAAAGAAAAAAAAATAACATAATTATAGTACATATCATCATCATCATCCATCATCAATCCACTGCTGGACGAAGGTCTCTCAAAGCCTCTTCCACAACGGGTCTGTCTTGTGCCAGTCTCCTCCATGTTAGTCCCGCATACTTTCGAATTTCATCAACCCATCTCCCATATGGTTTTCTTCTTGGTCTTTTCCTGTCATATATACACTGGAGAGCAATTGAATTAGAGACGGCTGGCGTTATGCAAATGTGACACTGTGGGCGGCCCTGTAAACGGAAACGACATGACGTATGCAGCGATCCGACAATATAAGGAGTGATGCGACGGGAATCAGTAAGAGTCGGGCGCAGTATGGGTAAGACGAATGATCTAAGATCACTTGATATTGGGAAAATTGTAGGGGCCCGACGAATGGGTCACTCCATCTCGGAAGTCGTGCAGGCACTGGGATTTTCACGAGCCACTGTGTCACAGGTGCAGCCTGAGTACATCGAATCCGGTAAAACCATCCCAGCAAGGGTCAACTGCCGTGGACAACAGCGTGTGGATGAGCGGGGTCATCGTTGGCTAGCTCGCGTTGAAACAGCGGATAGACGGGCGACAGTGCAAGAAATCACTCGGCAATTTAACGCTGGTGCACAAAAACGTGTAAGCAGCCACACCATCCAGAACCATCTCCTCGCTATGGGGTACAGAAGCCATCGTCCCACGAGGGTACCGCTGCTGATCGCACATCACAGGGTGCAAAGATTAGCCTGGGCGCGGGACCATCACCACTGGACCCTAGACATGTGGGAAAATGTTGCCTGGACTGATGACTCAAGATTCAAGTTGGCACATGCGGATGGCAGGATAAGAGTACGGCGCTAACCGCATGAAGCGATGGATCCTTCTTGCCAGCAGTGTAGTCTTCAAGCTGGTGCTGGTGGCATTCTCGTCTGGGGACTGTTTACGTGGACTGAAATGGGACCCCTGGTACGTGTGACATTGTTCCGCACAGGTCAACGTTACCGGGATATCCTGGGCGACCATTTGCTCCCAGTTGTGCGTCTTCAACATCCCACTGGGGACCTCATCCTGCAACAAGACATTGCACCGTGCCATCGCTCCCGAATGGTTGGATGAACGCTCCACCGACGTGACCTCTCTTTTTTGGCCAGCTAGGTCTCCTGACCTCAATCCCATCGAGCACATCTGGGATGCCATCGAGAGAGATGTTCGAGGCTCTGACCCCCCCCGCCTTCACCATCAATTCTTCGTGAACTGTGGGAGCTTGTTCAGGGGTCGTGGATCCGTATGGCTTCCCAACGCTTCCGGTGTCTTGTAGAGTCCATGCCGAGACGAATCGCCGCCCCCATCAGGGCGGAAGGTGGTGCTGCACGTTACTAGACAGGTACCTCTAATTCAATTGCTCTTCAGTGTAGATATATACACACAATAAACTGTTACAAATCAACAATTTCGAGTCAAAATCACACTTCGATGGCCTCTGATCATTCGTCCAAAAGGGGTCCGGGTTCGAATCCCGTGAGGCATGGATGTTGTGTTTGTCTTACGGCACTGGCTCTCTCCTTTTCCTGGAACCAGTGACCCTAAATTAGGGACGGGCTACTGCTTACAGCCCATTGAGTTGCTCACGGTGTTCGTTAGACCTCCAATATATATATATATAAAAAAAAAATCTCTCTTATCACTTTGTGACCATGTTTGATGTAAATGTTCCAGTAACTTATTTTTAAATAACGGAAATGAATTAATTTGTTTCATTTCTTCAGGTAAACCGTTCCACACTCGTGGACCGCCAGAGCCTACATTACGTAGTGCAAGTTCTAACAAAATTTGGTCGATAATAATTTGCAAAGCGTGTGTTATAATCATGCAATGGCAACTGAAATGTCAATAAATCTTTGCAAACGTTCCTTTTTATTCTACTAAACATAAATGTTATTAATTTGAATTCATAAAGATCTTTTACAGACAGTATATTGTATTTCCTAATAGCACTGTTTAAAGAGTCAGTTGGAGATTCCCTAAGAAGACGAAGATATCTATTTTGTAACCTCTGAATTCGACTAATGTGGAACCCCAAATTAAAAAAACAATAATAAACGTAAAAAAAAATTAATAGTATAACATAACAAGAGTGCCCTTAGTCAAATTAAAAGAAACCCTACCAACGACACCAACGTTTCTAGCAATAGTAGCACATAAAATGTTAATGTGAGAGTCCCATCTAAGGCTCGACTGAAATACCACACCTAGAAAAGTAGTTTCACATGACAGTGGGACAACACCACCGCCTACAGAAACTGTGCATCGATCCAGCCTTAACCTCCTGTCGTTACTGAAAAGTAAAACATTTGGTTTTAGAAGAATTTAAAGTTAAGAAATTATAATCCATAATTTCTTAACTTTAAATTGATGGTGTGCCAATACCTCATTTCAGGATCCGAGTTCGATAACGAATGAGGTAGTGACACACCATCAATACCTCATTCGGGATCAACTCTGGCCCTCTCGAATGAGCAATCCTTCAGGCGGTGTCAATACGTCATTCGGGATCCGAGTTCCATCCCGAACGAGGTATTGACACACCATCAATATCTCTTTCGAGATCCGAGTTCCATCCCGAATGAGGTATTGACACACCATTAATACCTCGTTCGGGATCAACTCTGGCCCTTCTCAAATGAGCAATCTTTTAGGCCGTGTCAATAGCTCATTCGGGATCGAACTCCTGCCCTCTCGAATGAGCAATCGTGAGACCGCAGCGGCAAAACTCAATATAATATTGCAAGCACGTTGTGTATTTTGATTCAGTGCGTTCTGAAGGTCAGCATAATAAAATAATAAAAGTAAAATAAAATAAAGTAAAAATGTCATTAGTCATCTGAAGAGATCAATTTTTATTGTTTTCGGGAAACGAAAAAGAATGGAGGAATGAAGGCGTGATTATGTTATTAAATTTTTGGTTCAATTTTCATGAGCAAGTATTATGTATCTAACTATTTTGAGCAGAGCTTTAATGAAATTAGAAAAAAGAAATGCTTACACAGTCGTAACAGAATAATGTGACCACCTACCTAATAATTGGAATACCCATCCTTGACCCGGATGACAGCGGCGAGACGGCGGGTCATGCACGCAATGAGTCCCCGGAAGGTTTCCCGCCGCACACGTACTCATTCGGACTGCAAAAAAGCACGGAGGTCCCGGAGATGACGTGGTTGTGGGTCGGCACGTCGATCCAAATAGTCCTACAGGTGCTCTATGGGATTGAGGTAGGGCGATTTCTCCTGCACAGGGAAATTAGGAGACATCGCTGTCGTGTTCCCGGAACCAGTCACGCAGCCCTTAGCGACGTGGCAGGGCGCATTGTTCTGTTGGTATGACACGATCACCACCAGGGAAAACGTCCAACATGAAGGGATGCATGTGATTAGCGAGGATGGGCAGGAACAGGTAGCCATTGGCGTTCAGCAGTCCCAGGTCACACCAGGAAAACATCCCCCAGACATGCGCATTGCCACCGCCGGCCTGTACTTGACTGACAAGTTTTCCCAGATGTTGGTTCTCGTGTGTCTGACGCCGTATCAGCCACAGCCCGTCACTCCTGTGGAGTAGACACCTCGATTCATCGGAGAAGGCAACCTTTTCTCACTCTTCCACTGTCCAATGACGGTAGTCCCATGCTAACTGCAGGCGTCGTTGCCGATGGACCTGGGTTAACATGGGCGCCTTGACGCCTACTCCGGAGACCCATGCGTAACAGGGTTCGCTCTACTGTTATCTGGGACACGTATCTGGGTGCCCCAGCGTTCATTTACGTGTTCAATTTCTGCACTGTTGCGCGTCGATTGTCCTTTATCAGTCAACGGAGGCGGTGTTCTCCTCTGGGGACGATGGCCTTTTGGGCTCCACACTCATAACGTCGGGAGGTAATTTGCATGCCAGCGGTCCATTCTTGATACACCCGTACTACAGCAGCCCGCGAAGTCTACAGTTTCTGAGAGGTTTCCACCCTTGGCGTGGTAGCCGATGATCATTCCTTTTTTAACGTCAGTCAAATCACTACCTTTACCCATTGTGCTCACGTAACGCACTATGGCTCATCTGTCGTGGCCGGCAGCGTATATCTCCGTGTGGTCGACCTTCTCACGTGCCCTCTGTAACGCACCTGGGCGGGTACATTGTGATTCCGTGGGTAGGGGAGGGTACATTGTGATTCCGTGGGTGGTCATATTATTCTGATAAGATTGTGTAAGTTGTGTTTCCCGGACGTCCTGCAAATGTTTTCCGAGACACCTACGAATTTTAGGAATATTTACCCAATAAAACAAACCAAACTGTACTTTTCTTTTCATTACTTAAATTTGAAAGTAAAGAAATTCAGTGTGTCGCTCATGTCGCATAAGAGGTATTTTTTGAAAATCTCTTAACTGTTTTTAAACTCTCTCTCTCATAATTTATTTGGTAATTCATTCGTTCTTCGATCACATATTTTTCATCAACAGCACCACAAAGCTATCAACTCTTACCTCTCTCCAGCTACCAACTTTCATCTTGTTTTATTATCTGTATACACGCAGTCTATAGTCATTTTACGTTGTTCGGCCTTAATGGCTGTGTTGAAAAATTGTAAAAGCTATTTGGAGAAGTAATATGCCTTTTTCAGTGAGAGAACGTTTAACGAAGCAGTAACTAAATTTTACAGCAGCAGAAATTCAAGAGGAAGGTTATTTAGTGGTATGCGTCACAGCAAATGAGTCAAATATCAGTGTCATGATCAGAACGAAACGACAAAAGAAAATATAAGAGCGAGAGAATGTTTAAAAACAGTCAAGAGATTTAAAAAAAATTACCTCTTATGCGACATGCTCGACACACTGAAATTTTTTCATTCGAATTTAAGTAATGAAATGAAAAGTACAGTTTGGTTTTATTGTGTAAGTGTTCCAAAAATTCGTAGGTGCCTCGGAAAACTTCAATTGCTGTACGTCCAGAAAACAACATAAGCATTTCTTTTTCTAATTCCATTAACGTTCTGCTCAAAATAATTAGATACGTAACACTTGCTTGTGAAAATTGAACCTAAAATTTCATAACATAATTATGCCTTCAGTCTTCCTCCTTTCCCGAAAACAATACAAATTTATCCCTTTAGATGACTAATGACATTTTTTAAAATTCTATTTGAAGCGAATACAGTTCTTTTTGTAATAAAGTAACTGTTCCTTCATCTAGCTTATCTAATGAAGATGTTATTCAGATATTTTGAATTTCCAAATTTGTAGGTTCCACTCCTTGTTTTCGGAACATAACTGTCAGAAACTTTCTGCTAGAATAAATATCTTGCTCTAAAGAGACATCAACAAACATTCCTTCTCGAAAATACGCGTCTTTTATTCGATAGATAATCAAGACATTCTTCTTTTTGTAGAAAACAAGTTTTGTTTTCAAGAAAACAATAATTTAATTTTTCAGAAAAATCAACCCATATATACTTTTTTTTTTGTACAATGCACGTGCTAATTTTCAATTGATAATTGAAATACATCTGTTTTTTAAAACCCGTCTTATTTTTGCGAATTAATAGTCACATTCTTTTACTGCAATTCCAAATCTTGTTTTCAAGAAGTAATCAATAGGCATTCCATTTTTTAATCACATCATATTTTCAAACAATAAACAATAAATATTTCTTTTATTATATATACATTTTGTTTTAGGTTAAAATCCTTACTGTAGAACCGACGTCTGTTTTACAATACATAATAGGCATAATTTTCCAGAATTCACATCTTATTTTCACGAACTGATTAATCAACAAGTATTCTTTCTCTGAAATCTTCCTTGTTTTCAAGAAATAATCAGCAGATATTCTTTCTCTAGGATACACGTTCTGCTTTCAAGAATCAGTTCTTCAGTGTTGCAGCACACAACTCTTTTTTAGAGAAAAATTCAATAGATACCATTTTTGCAGTGTCTGGATCTCGCTCCAGTTAAGAGTGAATTGGTATTCCTCTTCTAGAATGCGCCTCTTATTTCCACAAAATAAGTGGCAGCTTTTTTTCTTTTCTGAAAACCATTTCTTGTTTTCGATAAATAACCGATGGACATTCCACTCCTTTTTTTTTTCTTTTTTTTTTTTTTTTTTTGCATTGAAATCACGTCAGATATTTAAGAAATAAGCAATGTATATGCCTTTTTTAATTAGACATTTGTTTTTCATAAATAATAGGTAGATAACTTTATTGTGGAAACTAAATCTTGGGTGATAATAAATAATGTACAGGCAGTGTTTTTTCAAATCCACATCTATGTTTACGGATTAATCCATCGACAGTCATTCCTTTTTCTTGAATCCATGTCCTGTTTTCAAGAACTAATCGGCAGGAATCACATACTGTTTTCAAGAAGTGAACAACAAACATTCCTTTTCTAGAATACACGTGTTTCTCTCAAGGAATAATCTGTACTCCTTTTTCAGAATAACCGACTTATTTTCAAGGAATAAGCGATACTCCATTTCTAAACTCCGCGTTTTGTTTTCAAGAAAAAATTTACAGATATTATTTTTGCAGAAGCTATATATTCTAAAATATATGATGAGCATACATTCTTTCCGTAGAACCAGTGTTTTGTTTTCAAGAAACAAAACATTGGTTCTTTTCGCTAAACATGAATGCCCGTTACTTTAACTAGCGAATCTTGTGATGGTTATATTCAAATTAATCGGAAACTTGAAACTTGGTCGTTCTGGGTGGTTTAGTGGTTAGCATACTCGGGCGCTATCCGGGCGATGCTGGTTCGATTCCCGCTCCAGAACGACGAAATTTTCAAGTTTTCGGATATTATCTGACTTACCATCCATGTCATATTTACACCAAAAAAACGGATTTACTTCTTCCAAATTTGTAGATTCTGCCTTTTAGAATCGCGTCAGTTTTTCAAGAAATTAATAGTAACAGTGGATGTTCCTTCTCAATAACACATGTCCTGTTTTCTGTAAATCGTTTGACACTTTTTTCGACAAATAGATATTAACAAATATCTCTTTTGTAGAGCCCACTTTTTTTTTTTTTTTCGGGAAAAAAGACATTTTTTTTGGTGTAAACCATATTTTGTTTCTCAATGAACAATGAAGAGATATTCTTTCACTGCAATTCATGCTTTGTTTTCAAGAAACAATGAACCAGGTATTCAGTCTTGTTTCGGACCAAATCGTGTTTTCAACAGACAAACAATACAATGTAACGTGGTTATGTTAACTTGCAAAGTCTTGCGTGTTGGAAGATTATAAACTAGCTATAACTAAATATTTTTCGCAATTCTTTTAAAACTCTAATGAAGCACTTTATTCTTTTCTTTGCTTAATCGTAGGAAGATTGTCCATCAGCTCTGTAATTCTTCCTCGCTGTTCCCCTGAAACTCAAATTTCCTTCTCTAAATCTTGTTTCGGTCATTTTCTCCGGTTTCCTTTCTCGCCCTGCCGAGAAAAGCTCCACTGCTCCGGTCAGCTTAAGACCTGCTCCCCAACACCTCAGGCCTCTCCTCCTTGCGACTGCTCGGTTTCAAATCCTAGAAGTGACTCCTTTAGCCTTCTCCTTTGTTCCCATGTGAACTCACCCCTTTGCCGCCACAAAACCTCATGGGGGGGGTAAAACGCCACGCCGGCATCGGCTAATACAAAACATCAAGGCAAAGATTAAGAGAGGCCGCCCCCGGTGGCGCAGTGGTCTAAGCGATGGCCTCTGATCATTCGTCCGAACGGGGTCCGGGTTCGAATCCCGGTGAGGCATGGATGTTGTGTTTGTCTTACGGCACTGGCTCTCTTCCTTCCCTGGAACCAGTGACCCTAAATTAGGGACGGGCGACTGCTTATAGCCCATTGAGTTGCTCATGGTGGTCGTTAAACCTCCAATCAAAAAAAAAAAAAAAAAAAAAAAAAAAAAAAAAAGATTAAGAGCGCTTCCGCTTTCAATCGGCTGCTTTGAAACTAAAAAAGGGCCGCCCCGGTGGCGCAGAGGTCGAAGCGATGGCCTCTGATCGTTCGTCCGAACGGGGTCCGGGTTCGAATCCCGGTGAGGCATGGATGTTGTGTTTATCTTACGGCACTGGCTCTCTCCCTTCCCTGGAACCAGTGACCCTAAATTAGGGACGGGCGACTGCTTATAGCCCATTGAGTTGCTCATGGTGGTCGTTAAACCTCCAATCAAAAAAAAAAAATAAGATTAAGAGCGCTTCCACTTTCAATCGGCTGCTTTGAAACTAAAAAGGGCCGCCCCGGTGGCGCAGTGGTCTAAGCGATGGCCTCTGATCATTCGTCCGAACGGGGTCCGGGTTCGAATCCCGGTGAGGCATGGATGTTGTGTTTGTCTTACGGCACTGGCTCTCTTCCTTCCCTGGAACCAGTGACCCTAAATTAGGGACGGGCGACTGCTTATAGCCCATTGAGTTGCTCATGGTGGTCGTTAAACCTCCAATCAAAAAAAAAAAAAAAAAAAAAAAAAAAAGATTAAGAGCGCTTCCGCTTTCAATCGGCTGCTTTGAAACTAAAAAAGGGCCGCCCCGGTGGCGCAGAGGTCGAAGCGATGGCCTCTGATCGTTCGTCCGAACGGGGTCCGGGTTCGAATCCCGGTGAGGCATGGATGTTGTGTTTGTCTTACGGCACTGGCTCTCTCCCTTCCCTGGAACCAGTGACCCTAAATTAGGGACGGGCGACTGCTTATAGCCCATTGAGTTGCTCATGGTGGTCGTTAAACCTCCAATCAAAAAAAAAAAAAATAAGATTAAGAGCGCTTCCACTTTCAATCGGCTGCTTTGAAACTAAAAAAGGGCCGCCCCGGTGGCGCAGTGGTCTAAGCGATGGCCTCTGATCATTCGTCCGAACGGGGTCCGGGTTCGAATCCCGGTGAGGCATGGATGTTGTGTTTGTCTTACGGCACTGGCTCTCTTCCTTCCCTGGAACCAGTGACCCTAAATTAGGGACGGGCGACTGCTTATAGCCCATTGAGTTGCTCATGGTGGTCGTTAAACCTCCAATCAAAAAAAAAAAAAAAGATTAAGAGCGCTTCCGCTTTCAATCGGCTCCTTTGAAACTAAAAAAGGGCCGCCCCGGTGGCGCAGAGGTCGAAGCGATGGCCTCTGATCGTTCGTCCGAACGGGGTCCGGGTTCGAATCCCGGTGAGGCATGGATGTTGTGTTTGTCTTACGGCACTGGCTCTCTCCCTTCCCTGGAACCAGTGACCCTAAATTAGGGACGGGCGACTGCTTATAGCCCATTGAGTTGCTCATGGTGGTCGTTAAACCTCCAATCAAAAAAAATAAGATTAAGAGCGCTTCCACTTTCAATCGGCTGCTTTGAAACTAAAAAGGGCCGCCCCGGTGGCGCAGTGGTCTAAGCGATGGCCTCTGATCATTCGTCCGAACGGGGTCCGGGTTCGAATCCCGGTGAGGCATGGATGTTGTGTTTGTCTTACGGCACTGGCTCTCTCCCTTCCCTGGAGCCAGTGACCCTAAATTAGGGACGGGCGACTGCTTATAGCGCATTGAGTTACTCACGGTGGTCGTTAAACCTACAATAAAAAAAGAAAAAAAAAAAAAAGGCAAACGAGCACGACAATATTAATCCGTCTGCAAAATACAAAGGTCCAGACTCTAAAATGCGACAAACTGGCATCTCTAAATAAACCGTGTCTCCGATGTTTCATAGAGGAGTGACGGCGAAATTTCTCTCGCGCTTCGTGGAAACAAAGGAAAAGGAGCACAAAAGCGAAATAAAAGTTGTGAAATGAGATTTAATATCTATGCCTAAAATTCTAGTATTAAATCTCCGTAACAACAACAACACATAAGCGATACATTCGTTTTTGGAAGGGTAACAATTCTGAAATGCCAAAATTAGTCAGCTTATTAATTTTATTGATTTTCACGTACAATTCAAATCAGTGATGCTTGCCTATATACCATTCATTGACATCCTGGTAACATGCTCAGAATGATTTACCGAGATTACAATCTTATATATAAAACACAAGACGTCTGTTTGTCTGAAGCAGTAAAAACTCTGGAACGCGCAACTGTGGCATCGTGAAATTTGCATAGCTTATTTAATACTGGAAATTCTAGGTCAACTCAACTATTTTAAGATATCTACGTTGTTCCGTTCGCGAGTTATGAATTTATTAATAAGCTAATTAATAAAGTCAGCGTCGTTTGCTACGTCATCGTTATCTGAAAGCACGTGATTGCATTCATCGCGGCGCCACATCCACAGGTGTTTCTATTCTTTGAGAGCTGTGCATAAAAAAAAAAATGCGAAAACGAACTTTGCGAACTCGTAACGAAACGGGCTGAAATTTTTATCAAGACCATGAATTGGTAATGAGAGGAGTTCCTCAAAATTTCCCCGGAATCCGGTCAAAACTTTTAAAAATAAACATGGAATTTTGAATTCATCGGTAACAGAAATATATATTACGCAGAAACGGTTAATAAAATTTTGACGGCTAATTTAAAAAGTTATTCACCGATTCAAGCGGAATTTAGAGGTCATGTTCCTATTAACGATTTATGGTGTTCATAAAATATTCGCAAAGATACGTTTTTAACTTTTTTATCCCAGAGAGATTCGCCACTCAAAGACGTCTGAAACGGAAAGCACGTGATGCATTTGATAGTTCTCACTTGGACAGCTATATGATGGAATGTCAAGAGCAAAGGATCCAACAAAATTATATGTGGTCGCCGATGAAGGAGAAACCAAAAATGTTGTGTACGGCAAAGTGCTGAAATAATCACACTATGAATAAATAATTTGTAATGACCGAATTCGTGAAATCAGCTTTTTTCTTTCTTGCAAGCAACAATTTTTTCCCCCGATTTTTTCAGTGACATACAAGGGAATAAGAAATTTATAAGCCTAAATCCCGGACAAAGCCGGGTAGTAAAGCTGGTTTATCATAAACCTTAAATTGTTTCTCCATCTTTTCATACAAAGTCTAATCACTCTTGCCTACAAAAATTAATCTGCTTCTGCAGTTACGTACATCGTGCAGTACATATATGCTCAGATGAAGACTGAAAAAAAAAGAGAACTTTTAAACTGTTACAGCATTGAGAGGACACTGCCCCTTTTATTATGAACAACGCTCTTAAAAAAAAAAAAAAAAAAAAAATCGGAAACAGAAGCATCTCTTCACGTTAATTCCTATTGTACATCCATTGCGTGATGATTTTGCCGCTGTTCCGTTTTCTCGAGACTTTGCCTTCAAAATTAAAAAAAAAATTGTCAAAACTTTTAATTTTCAAGGCGATTTTTAAACCCATGAACAAAATGAACTTTCTGGATAAAAAAAAAAAAAGTGTTGAAGACATAAATTCACGAAACATTTCTCAAATCCCACGTGCACGTTGCCTTTCGTTTATAGACAGACCCGTGGGGCCTTTCGTTATTGGTTGAAGGAGCCCAAAACTGACATACAAAACTATGACCTAAAGGAATTGTCGATTGCTAAACACTATCGTGAAAATGATCAGATTTTTGTTTGAGGGAGCTAAATTTCTCAACAAACCGGATTCAACTATCAAACTTGATATTTTGGAAGCTTTCCACGTGTATAAAATTTTTTTGCAACTGGTCAACGACGGTGGCATCAACATAGTTTCTATCAAACGCGTGGTAGCAACTGACAAAAAAATTGTGACCATCTCACCATCAACACCATTGATGAAGTCAAATGCGGTTTGAATATTTATGTGCTATTCGTCCCGAAGGAGCTAGGCTGAATCACCGCGAAATTTTGGTCGACAAGAAAAATTTAAATTATTGTGATTAAACAAACAATATTCTCGTATTTATATATACATATGTGATCATCATCCATTGTCCACTTCTCGAGGAAGGTTTCTCCAAGTTTCTTCCACAACGGTCTACCTTGCGCCAGTTTCCTCTGTCACCCCCGCATGTTTTCGAAATTCATCCACCCATCTCCGATGGGGTCTTTTCGTGTCCCTTAGAATCCAGTGTAGAATTTCGGTTATCCATCGATGATCCGTTCTTCTGGCAACATGTCCAGCCCATTGCCATTTTAGGAATTTTGCTCTGATTATGATTTCCACTCTTGTCATTTGCTTTATCCACGAGTTCCTCGTCTTATCTCTCCTGGTTACACCAAGAATGCATCTCTCCATGCCTCTTTCAGTTGTCTGCAGTCTTTTTATGTCTTTTTCGGTTAAGGTTCACGTCTCTGGCCCGTACGTAAGCTCCGGAAGGATTCACTGATTAAACACTTCTTTTAAGACATAATGGCATATTGCTCTTAAAAAAATGTGTATGCATATATTCAGAGCTACAGAGTTATGATTTTGGAACTTGCTGACTAGAGTAAAAAAATGGATTAAAAATGAACTTTCAGAAGACAAAACTGATGTACAATACTTTTACAAGAAATGAAGATTTATCCATTGCTGGGGGAAAGCTGGGAATAACAGATTCCTACACTTACCTTAGGTGGCAGATATCAAGCGGTAATCACATCGATGGGGAAATAATCGGCATGTGAAACTTGGTTTGAGAGCTTTTGGAAGAAACAGTACAATTTTCAAGAGCAATATGCCTTTATGTCTTAAAAGAAAAGTGTTTAATCAATGAATGCATCTTTCCAGTTCTTACATATGGAGCAGAGACGTGGACTTTACCTAAAAAATACATACAAAGGCTGCAGGCAACTAAAAGAAGCATGGAGAGATACATACTTGGTGCAACCAGGAAAGATAAGAAGAGAAACTCGTGGATAAGGAAAATGACAAGAGTGGAAGACATCATGATCAGATTAAAATCCCTGAAATGGCAATGGGCTGGACATGTTGCCAGAAGGACTGACCATCGATGGCACTCGAAATTTTAGACAAGGGAAGGAAAAGACACAAAAGAAGGTCAAGACAGACCGTTGTGGAAGAAAGTTGGGTAGACCTTCATCCAGCAGGGATTGACAATGGTTGACTCTAGAATACATGTCCTATTTTTGACAAATAATCGATATCGAATTTTTCGATAAAAAATCGATGGCCATTTTTTTTTTATACGATCACGTTTTGTTTTTAAGTATTTAAATGTTGCTTTAGCCTATTCTTTACTTTCAAAAGTGTCTAACAAAATGAGCAGTTCGAGATTATAACTTTGCATAATATAGGCAATCGTGGCTGGAGATTTTTAAATGCCCCATTTTAAAGAAATATCAAGAAAAAAAAAGGAGGGGGATGAAAGAAAGAGCAATAGAAAAAAGAGTAAACAAGCATACCTGAATATGGCCGAGACTCCCTAATCTCTAGAGGAGACACATTTTGAGGCGGGTTTCTTGGTGAGCCCAGTTCTCTTCACAAAAGCCTAAATCCCCAATTGCAAATCCTTAAGGTTAACAATTCATCCACCATCTATCTAGGTATTTACAATACCTGTCTCGGATCAACTGAAAAAGTATCAATGGCACGGCACCCTTGCTGCATCTGAAATGGAAATTTACAATAAAAAACAAAATGTAAATTTGCCATGTAATCCAGCTAGCCTCAGCCTTCGCCCCACTTAAACCGGTTTCGGCAACTTCTTTTCCAGAAAAGATCCTTTTCTTCTGAGGCTTATGAGATTTTCTGCAATTGTTTGCCGAGCGAGCAGAGGATGAAAGGAGGTCTCCGACTTAGCGCAGAATCTCCTTAATGAGCGACGGATGATTTTGCACATCAGCTACGGTATTCGAATGTGAACGTGACCTTAGAGAAAGCCAGAAATGCAGGTAAACACAGCGGCATCTTTTGGAAAACCGCCTCCGTGTACTTTACTGACTTCACGCAAGAGAAAATACCAATTTTGATAACACAGCAAATACTTCAGCAACAAAACAGCAGGTACGCATGATACTGGCCTCTGATTATCATTCATGCCTTTTGACATAGTACATAAAAAACAACAAAAAAAAGCAGCTGTTCATGTTACCAGTTTAAAAAAAAAATTCGCACATAGCATTCAAAAATATCCCTTTGTCTCGGTTAGACGTATGCAAATGGTCATGAGAAAATACATACAGTTATGCGGGAGAGCTCTAAATACATTATTTGTAATCCATTCTATTATTACTGCGTAATTTGTAAACGTGCGATATTATTAAAGCAATTTTTGAGTTCAGAGACTACATTCAGGGTCTTGTGACGATTATATTTATATTAACGTTTGTCACAAATATTTATTTTTTCAAGTAGACCGTGGTTGTTTCGCTGGGTATTGACATAACTTCATGAGGACGAATGGCACGCAAATATTCAAATTGTATATGACATCATGACTGTAAACTCCATTTATGATCTGTACATATAAAACTGAAAGCCCTCACTGACTCACCACCGAATCTCAGAAACTACTGAACTTTTAACTTTCATATTTGGCAGGAATGTTCCTTTTACAACATAGAGGCGCACTAAGAAATGTTTTTTTTACTACGACAACTTTAAGTGGGTCGAAATGGGTTTTTTAAATAACCCAGCTTTGATAACGCTAGGACGTTTTGCAGTGATCGAGCCACTGTTGCCCAGCAACCGAAGCCCCGCCCTAAGTTTTGAATGACTTGAGTTGACCTGCTCAGTGTACGTATTTTTTGTTCTAAATTTATTTGTTCTGAATCTATTTAACAAAAAACCTTAAAAATCACGTAAAAAGCACTATATCATAATACGCTTTGCGTTTAAACATTTATATTATCGTTTGATATATCGAATGTCAAAGCTTTGTGAGTCAAAATCAAATTACCAACATTCGTTTTCACTGAAGCAACGGTGACGTCATATTAGTGGTAAGGTGACTGCAATAAATATAAATATTCGGGTAGATTTTCATAGTAATTAAAATTTGAAAAAAAAAAAAAAAGTTTCCCCTCTTGAGATATTAGCGATGGCAACACAATTTTGCTCACGCTTCCGAAAACATCTGACTTGCTAGCTTTTAAATGTACAGTTTCGAACGAAATTGTTTATTCAATGATTTACGAAATTATTTATTTTCACGTTCGAAGAACGGGTATTTAGCACTAGCGTCTCGCGACAGAGATATCCACATGTATCGAGTTATCTCATTGGCAGCAATAAAACCGGCACCCACCAATTGGTGACCGGCACTGAAACGGCACTTGTTGTTTACAGACGCTAGTGTTCGTATACGTCGTCGAAGTCGTGACACAGGTTGTTTACATCTTAGTTAACATTAGTTTCTTCATTGGCGGCTGTCGGTACAAATCGAACAATTTAAATATAAAAATGGCAATTCTTCCACAAACGGGCGCATTCCTCATTTCTCACAGCTAAGACAGCGGAACGCTAGAACAGCTCCGCGAGCAATCTACTGTTTTCGATCTGGCAATGCATCTGTTGTTGTTTACATTCGAATGCAAACATTATGGGTGGTTATCTTTGCATTCTGTTCTTATTTTTTTATTCATCATGATGACTAACGTTGGTTTCATCAAAAAAAAAAAAAATATTTCGTGTACTAAATGAAAACTATAACTGAGATGTTGAAAAAGAACTAAAAAAAATGAACGATCTTACCGCTATATACGTTGGGAGACTGATAAAAAATTATACTTTCGTATTTACAGTAAGTATTTTAATTCGTACTGAGAAATATATAGCAAAAGACAATTAAAGAAAAAAAGCAGCGATATTTATTGCCATTCGTGATTCCTTATTATTTCAAATGTGGGTTGCGAACCATATGTTTCACACCATAATATGCATGTTTTTCTATCTCGTACGACATCGTTAACGAGACTATACAAATTCCATTAAGGCATTATAAAATACAACAGACCAATTCAACGACAACTTCATGGAATTTTAATACTATCGTAGGGTAATATGGACGAACAACTTAATATTTACTGAGCGTTGCCAGTTCGAAAACAGTAGATTGCTCGCGAAGCTGTTCTAGCTTTCCGCTGTAAACAAGTGCCGTTTCAGTGCCGGTCGGCAATTGGTGGGTGCCGGTTTTATTGCTGCCAATGAGATAACTCGATACATGTGGATATCTCTGTCGCGAGACGCTAGTATATTTAGCTAGTATTATATACAATTTGAATATTTACCTGCCGTTCGTCCTGATGAAGCTAGGTCAATACCCAGCGAAACCATGGTCGTCTTGAAAAATAAATAAATATTTGTGACAAACATTGTATTATCTTAATATATAGTTAAAGCAAGCGATACATTATGCATTCTTTTTAACTAGAACCAGGAAAAATTCCATTTTTAATTAGATTATAGGAACATATGATAATTATATATGTACGTAGTACTGGGAAGCTCAGATACGAATCTCCATGGCCTTAAACAAGTTACTATTTCTTCCCAATTTTAGCTGACTTCTTTTCTTAATGTTTTTAATACTTGCTGTCATAAGGCTGTTTATTAATTTTAATTTGTAACCTGACAAGGAATCTCTTATCTTTTTAAACTACAATTACAAAAACGTTGTTTTTCTACTATTTTCTCAGACATTCACTCAGAAGATTTCCTCCATTTTACAGGATAGTACAACACTAAATTTAA
Organism: Macrothele yani; assembly: GCA_039090855.1. NCBI lineage: Eukaryota > Metazoa > Arthropoda > Arachnida > Araneae > Macrothelidae > Macrothele > Macrothele yani. The sequence continues at coordinate 18,173,111 of CM077006.1, read as the reverse complement.
CAAAATATCATTTTATTTAACAAAATCTCTGTTAATTCGAAAAATTCCCGTACGTTTATCCAAGTTTAGTAAAATCTTAGATTGTTGCGTTCTAACTTTGTATTCTGGGGGGGGGGGGGGATTAGAGAGTAACATCAAAGACAAATTTGATGGGCTGAAGCGTGTGACCCCCGGAAAGAGAAAGCCGTCGCACTGGTTTGTGACGTCACTCGCGGTGGATCATGGCTATGCTGTAGATCGTAGCAGCCCATGAGAGAGAGAGACAAAGAGAGAGAAAGCCTGGGCGCATCATAGTATATTTCCGATGGTCACGATCGTTGTTTTAGAATTTCGATATTACAGTGAAAAATTGCATCACAAATGTAACATATCACTGCAGATGTTTAAAATATTATTTTTATTAAAAGAATGAGAAATAAAATTATTACGCTGTTGTAGCTCAAGTTTTTTAAATCTGAAAATCAAATTAATTAACTAAGGCCTTGTGTTATTAACTAAGTTCTTGTATTTAAATTCGATTAAAAAATGTTCTATGTACATACCACAGAGGTACATACCTTACTATGTGATGCAACTGTGAAGTTATCTCTTTTAATATCAGGAATCCACTTAGAACACAAATGTTGGTCTTTTGGAAATGCATACACACTAACTTTGATTCAGCCGCCCCGGTGGCGCAGTGGTCTAAGCGATGGCCTCTGATCATTCGTCCGAACGGGGTCCGGGGTCGAATCCCGGTGAGGCATGGATGTTGTGTTTGTCTTACGGCACTGGCTCTCTCCCTTCCCTGGAACCAGTGACCCTAAATTAGGGACGGGCGACTACTTATAGCCCATTGAGTTGCTCACGGTGGTCGTTAAACCTCCAATCGAAAAAAAAAACAAAAAAACTTTGATTCATGTGTTATAATTTCCACGGCAGCCGGGAACATAACACGTATGTGGCATAATTGAATACCTATCTCATTCAATTACCGGTATATAAAACTGTAATTAAAGTGTTAGTTCAAGCAAACCACAGGAAAGGAACACTCTTAGTTTCACGCAAGCATGGACAACCATAAAAATCACAAGTAACACGGCTAGGCGTAGCGTGGTAATGCAGACACGGGCTGTTTGATCAGCAGATCCACGAGGTGTGACGTCACTGAAAATGACGTCACGACTTGAAAGGCCTTCAAGATCTCGGAGGTAGCGGCTGAAGCCCATTCGCCTGCTTACGGCACTGGCTGTCTCCCATACCTGGAGCCTGTGATCCTACATTAGGGACGGGCGATTCCTTACAGCCCAGTGTATTTACGAGCAGACTTAAACTGAAAGCACTTCTTTTCTGCAGATGAAATGACCGCTTTGAGCGGGTGGACATCTGGACCTTTCTAGCGGAAATATACACAACGTCACACGGCATACGTCAGAAAATCTGTGTACGCGTTGTATGCCTCGACAGCAACGTCGCGTGGCAAACGTCAGGAAATCGGTATATATCTGGTGTACGCATTGCATGTCTCGACAGCAGCATCACATGGACAGCAACGTCGCGTGGCAAACGTCAGGAAATCGGTATATATCTGGTGTACGCATTGCATGTCTCGACAGCAGCATCACATGGCGTACTTCAGGAAATTCTCCCTTCCTTCGAACCAGTGACCCTAAATTAGGGACGGGCAACTGCTTAGCCCGTTGAGTTGCCTATGGTGGTCGTTAAACCTCCAATAAAAAAAAAATAAAAAAAATCGGGGAAATCGGTATATATCTGGTGTACGCATTGTATACCTCGACAGCAACGTCACATGGGATACGTCAGGAAATCGTTATACGTATATCTGGTGTACGCATTGTATGCCTCGACAGCAACGTCACATGGCATACGTCAGGAAATCGTTATGCGTATATCTGGTGTACGCCTTGTATGCCTCGACAGCAACGTCACATGGCATACGTCAGGAAATCGGTATATATCTGGTGTACGCCTTGTATGCCTCTACAGGAATATCACATGGCATACGTCAGGAAATTGGTATATATCTGGTGTACGCTTTGTATGCTTCGACAGCAGGGCCGCGGGTGACCTAGTGAGCAACGTTCGTGACTGCCACGGAAAGGACCTCAGGTTCGATCCCAGCAGGTATGAACGCTCGATCCACTAAACATCCGCCGTGCGTCGAATGGGCATGTTAAGCCGTCGGACCCCGTGTACTGCCCCCCCCTCCCGGTAATAAATAAGGGCGTCTTCCTCCCCCTTTCTACGTCGCTTCCCTGTCACTTTCCTATTGGGCACTCTAGCCCAAATATCCTAGCTTCCTATTTCTAAGGGTTGTTTAAGACCTGGGGTCAGACACTTCCTTCCTAAAATCCTCTACATATGATTATTATGCCTCGACAGCAACGTCACATGGCATTCGTCAGGAAATCGTTAAATATTTGGTGTACGCGTTGTATGTCTCGACAGCAACATCACACGACGTGCGTCAGGAAATCGGTATATACCTGAAGTACGCATTGTATGTGTCGACAGCAACGTAACATGGCACACGTCAGGAAATCGGTATATATCTGGTCTACGCCTTCTTTGCCTCGACAACAACGTCACATGGCATACGTCATGAAATCGGTATATATCTGGTGTACGCCTTGTATGTCTCGACCACAACGTCACATGTCATACGTCAGGAAATCGTTAAATATTTGGTGTACGCGTTGTATATCTCGACAGCAACATCACATGACGTGCGTCAGGAAATCGGTATATACCTGAAGTACGCATTGTATATATCGACAGCAACGTAGCATGACACACGTCAGGAAATCGTTATGTATCTAGTGTACCCGTTGTATGTATCGACAGCAACGTCACATAGTATACGTCAGAAAATCGGTATATATCTTGTTTACGCGTTGTATGCCTCGACAGCAACGTCACTTGGTGTACGTTAGAAGATCGGTATATAACTGGTGTACGCGCGTTGTATGTCTGGTTTCAATGGGGACAAGCTAGTTGGGCGTAAGTTTTCAAACTCAAATATTCCACGAGTATGGAGGCACCAAACAGTAATGCAGCGTTGGGGAAACTAACTGCAGACGAACGTACCATAATACACCAGTTGTTCGCAAAATTCCAAACATGCCTATTGCAAATGTGCCTCGTGTTCGTCAACCAGTAGCTGCAACAGATGAAGAGTTAAAAAATATTGTGTGAGCTGCCTACGGCAAAGTGACTGTGAGATCGCATTGCAGGTTCGTGTGCATCATTCGACGGTTGTTCTGTGCCTGCCTTCCCTGGAGAAGATGGAAAAGCTGGGTGTCTGACTGACCTACATATTGAGAGTAGCCAATAAATATACGTCGTCCGGAGATGTGCATTTTGCTCCTTGCCAGGCACAGATGGGAAAGGTTCCTGCATCAGGTTGTACATGCGATGGAAAGTGGGCTGTCTGCAACAATCGTAAGGGATCCTTACAGTGGTTGGATAACAAGGAACCACTTAAACACTGTCCACAACCACCCTACACCCGCGAAACGTGCTAATTCTCGTATGATAGTCTGCTGCTGGCTTGAGCTATCATTCATTTTTGCGATCACGTGTGACCATTAATACGTAACCCTCTTATACAGAAAGGCAGAAGATGCACAAAAATGCTCCGTACCAAGCAGCCAGTATTGTTCAACAGACATATGGTCCTTCTGTCGCAACGACAACGCACGCCTCCATGTCTCCCAACAAATCCACCGATTGGATTACTGAACTCTGCTGCACCCGGTGCATTTGCCAGTCCTTTCTCCCGCGAATTATCACCTCTTCTGGCACCTGGAAGATTTCCTGGCGGAGAAGACCTTTCCAAATGACCAAGTTGTGTTACTGGCCATTGCCACCATCTTTGCCTCACAGACTCCGAAGTTTTATCGCCGTCGATTCTACAGCCTTGTAGCCTGTTCGCAGAAGTGCGTCGACGCAGAGAGGAACTACCTTGACTAGTCTGGTTGGTGCTTCCAATTTTTATCAGGGAATGCAGGTGACACTCTCACTTAGGACATTTCATCTTCACAAATCCCATAAAATTTATTATGCGCACTGTACCCATTAACGAACCTGCCATACCCACCCGTAACCTTCTGCGGGCTATAAAGAGTACAGCTACTTTTCTGCTGTTTAGCGTACCGGCGACTGCGATGATTGGTTGACCTGAGAAAGTTCGACAGCGGGTCCTTAGTTTTTACGTTAGGAAGATTGGTTGTTTTATCAGCACCACTGCAGAACATTTGAGATTACTGTGAGCGACAAACGCACGCATTTTCCAGGACTACATCAAAACCGACAGACTCCGGGGAAAAATACGGCCGAAAACGGACAGATGATGTTCAAGTTGAGTGATCTCTACTCCCGAGATCGAACTCGAAAAAGAGATTAATCTTCTTATGATTAGCCTCGGACCGAAGGACGGAAGTGGAGAGGATAACGACCGGGGCACCTTGGAAAGTTTGTGCAAAGATCGTTTAACGTTATAGTCGAATTTTTTTTACTTGGCGCTTGATGTTAATGGAATCTCCTATTTTCGGGGGTGCAAGCATTTTGGGGGCGACGTGTCGAAGGAGGTGATTCCCGATACTCAGAGACAACAGGCGAAAACTTTCCTAGTCATTTGTTCTCTGCGGTGCTAAGATTTTAAGACCCATTACCGCGGCAGTCCCCTCCTTTTGGTTCATCCCCCACCCACTGCATTGTTGCCTCCTCCATTGTCTCACATTGCTTGCTGGGGAGAGAGATCTCACTGTTCCCTTAAGAAGGATTACTTAAGGGACAAAGAAGCCCTCTTGCCCCCTTTCAGATCAAGCAATGTTTACTGCCATGCTTTCTACAAGAAATCCGCCCTAGAGTGATATTATTACGGAAGCCTTTGCTTGCTCCCTTCTTGCTGTAATTGACATCTGTTTAGACCCGGGAAGTGCTTGCTGCACCCCCAAACTCAGACGATTCCATTTTCGCCACAAGTGCTAAGAAAAAAAATCCGACTATGATGGGACGCCTGGCCTGCACTGTTAAAAAATTCAGTTCAACATTGACCCACATTATGGTGCAATTTCAGGCACTTACACCATGATGTGGTGCGATTTTAGCACTTGCGCTGTAAAATCATCTGACTTGCACCATTTTTTCGTGCAAAGTACAAAATGCAGCGAAATTCGTGCAATCTTGCCCGGCTTTTTAGCGCTACTGAAGAAAACCGACCAAAATGTCTTTGTGATCGAAGCAGCGGACAAAAAGATGTAGGCCTATCTAAACAGGGGGGGGAGATGAGAACAGAAAGGTAAGATACAGAGAAACCAAGGAGATAGATAACCGAGAGAGTGGAGGAGAGCAGAAAGGTAAGACCGAGAGCGAGTGAAAGAGCGCGAGAAAACAATGGGGTATCCTAAAGAGCGAGATAGTAGCGACTAGGACATAGAGATAGGGAAGACAGTGAAAAAGTAAAGAAACCAAGGGAGAGTTTGAGAACGGGAATGGAAAAGAGGATATAAGTTGAGAGTGGAGAAAGTAGAGAATGAGAAAAGGCGAGAGAAAAAGGGAATGAGATGAACAGAGAGATAAGAGAGGAAGTAGAGATTAACTGAGGAGGGAGTGTAGATTGAGACAAGGATACAGAAAGGGTTTTGAGAAAAACTGAAAGTAAAAGTGGAAATCGCGTGTTCAGAAGCTCCTGTAGGTGGTTAGGTTTCTTTGGTAGTCTTGTTACGCGAGATGTCTCTAATTTAGCGCGCACACGCACGCACACACAAACAAACAAAATGCCAGTTAGGATGATCCAAGAAAGATCAAGACTGGGCTAAAGACAAACTTGGAAGAAACAGATGACGGTCAGCTCAAATGGAAGATGACCGAGAAGGTAAAGATCAGCTTTATTACTTGGACTCAACCTTACAAAAGGGTGACAGTAAGAAAAAAAAAAAACATGTGAGATTAAGATGGAATAAACGGTAAGAGATGTTCAGGAGTAAGCTGTGGCAAGAAAACCACAAAGTGAAATCAAAAATATAGAGTACAGCTGGAAGACCTGCTCTTTCATAAATGAAGCAGAAAGTTAAGCAACCAAGAAAAAAAAAAGTAGAACAACTAGAAAGAAGAAAAATGGTGATGCTTAGATGAGGGAAAGGGATGTCGAGGGGAAAGCACAGTAAAGGAACCGAGGGCACGAGGAAAGGGCTTTGAATTGGAAAAATCAGCAAAAAGTTAGGAGAGCTACATTTGAGATCTGGAGAAGAGAAAAAGAAAACCGAGTTGGAGAATAGCAATGGAGGTACCAGGAAGTAAAGGAATAGGAAGACGAAGAAAAAGTTGGTGGAAAAAAGAGTGGAAGACACCACAGGAAGTCAAAGAAAAACAGAGAATTTGTACAGGACAGACAGAAATGGAAAAGGTTTGTTTGAACGGAAAACCATATGACTGTGTGGAAAATAAAAAAGAAAAGGAAAAAAAAAATAAGAGTGCGATTCGAAAGATACACCAGCAAAGAAAGGTGCAAATAGGAGTGAATGAGTGAATAATTTATTGATTGATTTGTCAGGGTCAGGAAGTGGCTTATGCCGAGTTCTGTCCTTCTGTTCGGAAGACGGTGAAGAATCAAGAAAATGTATGAAGGATAAAGAAAAGAAAGATATGCTACGTGAGTTTAAATAAATAAAAGATATGAGAAGCAAGTTAGCAATTTACGGAGTAAAGAGCGCTTTGCCGTGGCAATGTTTCCATTGAAATAATTCTGTAAATAGGCTTTTCTTGGCATCATTCGAGATTTCTAACTGTATTTCAGAGTGATTTGGAGCTGCTAAATAACTGAGTTAATTCCTCGAAATATCGAAAGATATTTTTATTTTATATTATTACATTGTACTACATAACATTGCAGTAAATTATATAATGCCGTTTCATAAAGAACGGAAATTTTTATGCTGCTGTTATGCGATTAAGTAATTTCATACTTTATTGGTAATGCTGGGTTACACTATTGTGTGTATGCATGTTTGTAACATCTTTTTTAGACACAATGAATGGCTTCATTAAAATTGTCTTGATTATTATTATGTCAGTTTTTAAGATTCAAATCTAAGAATATGAGGAAAGGTGTTTTTCGTCTAACAGATAAATAAATGCCTTTACATATCTTTAAGATATATAAAGGCATTTGCATGTATTAGCACTGTGATATACACAGTGCGTCAAAGAAGTTTTAAGACTGGGTCTGTAAAATGAAATAGAAACAAGAAATTATCATTTGTTTTGGTTTGTTATTCAAAAGACGTCCCTCCGGCTTCAATACACTTGTTACAGCGATTAAATAATGATTCGAATGCCTGTTCTAGTTCACTTTGCGGAATTGCCTCCAAAGCACGCGTCGGAGCTGTTTGTATGGTCGAAATATCATCAAAATAACACCCTTTTAACGCCATTATAAGTTTTGGGAACAAAAAAAGTCGCAGGGTGCTAAAACAGGCGAATACGGTGGATGATTCAGCACACAGACGTTATTTTTCGTCAAAAATCTACAACAAAAGAAGTGAGGTCTGACTGGGTGCAATATCGTGTAACAAACACCAAATGTTTTCATCTCGATATTCTGGACGAATGCGACGAATTCTGCCCATCAAACACCTCAAAACATTTAAATAAAACTCACCAGTAATTGTTTGTCCACTTGGAACAAATTCTTTGTGGATAATACCCTTACTATCGAAGAATGTAATGAGCATTGTTTTGATTTTCGATGGAACTTTTCTTGTTTTTTTGACTTGTGGCGAGTTTTTTGACTTCCATTTCGCACTCTGTCGCAGGATCATATTGAAAACACCATGTTTCATCACCAGTAACAATCGATTTTAAGAAGTTTTGATCATTTTTAGCGGCTGAAATGATGTCTCTGCAATGTGCACTTCTCCTTGATTTTTGTTTATTGGTTAACGTGTGTGGAACAAATTTAGCACAGACTTTTGTTTTGCCCAAATCTTCATGCAGGATGGTTCGAATCGTTTCTTTGTTGATGTTTAAAGACTCTTCCATCATTCTTAGTGACGCACATCGATTGCTTGCCACGAAATCACGCACTTTTTCAATAATCTCAGGTGTCCTAGATGAACTTGGTCTTCCGGTATGCTTATCATCTTCTAGCGTCTCTCTTCCTTCCAAAAAACGTTTGTGCCATAGGAAAACATTTGATCTACTTAAACAAAATTCACCGTAAACTTGTTTCATCATTTGGTACATTTCAGAGGCAATTTTACCAAGTTTTGCGTCAAATTTAATCAAATTTAAATAAAGCCCTTTGTTCCATCTTAATAATTCAACATGAAAAAAATTTTACTTCTCTAATGAACGCCCGTTTTGTTTGAATTACTTTAACAACTACGCAGTTCTTTTGGCAGAAAGCAAGCAGATGGTCATGGTTTATAACGCATTCGCGATTACACTGGTGGCGCCACCGTAGGCTGAAATCTAGCGCCAGTCTTAAAAATTCTTTGACGCACTGTGTATCCCGAATAAATAAATGCTTTTACATATCTTTAAGATGAAAAATAATTAGCACTGTGATATATCCCGAATAAATATAGCCAGTGTTTCAGCAAAGTTACATTATAAATTTCATCAGTAGGTGTAGGGAAATAGCATTTATATTTCAACAACACAATGCATTAATAATGATGAGTTTAGATATTCGTTATGAGGCGCAGCATTTTTAGTAGTGCTGTTTGCATTCGGTCATTCGTTTACTTATTCATTCATCCAGTTGCCGAAGTAAACCGTTCTTTCAGAGATAAACCGGTTTGAATACACTTACCCAAGTAAAATGAATATGCTTTTTTTTTTGGATTTTTGTCGAAGAATGAAATTGGGACATGTTTTTTTGAAAAAAAGATTCAGAGTAAGGTTCTGAAAGTCATATATTGGATGTGTACGTAAGTTCGACCCGTTTTTGTAATCTTCAAAGAAAGGAGGAGAACACAACAAATAACGTATCTAGGATTTCACATCATTGCCATCATTCTGTATGGCCTCTTGCCATCTGTATGAGTAGGCGAATCCCACGCCGGAAAAACTCCTGTGTTTTAGAGGCAAAAAAGTCATGTAATGCCGTTTTTACATCGCCCGCATCATCGAAGGTTTGGAGACCGAAGGCGTTCTGTAATGATCGAAAAAGGTGGTAGTCCGTAGGTGCCAGATCAGGGGAATACGCCGGGTGAGGTAACACTTCCCAAACCAAAGTCCCGTAATTTTTGGCCGGATTATTAAAGCAGCATGAGGTCTGGCGCTTTTCATGATGAAGGATCACACCTTTGCGATTGATGAGTGCTATACACTTCGATGTCGGTTGTTCTCGCAATCTGTTCAGATGTTGGCAGTAGAGGTCAGCATTTATCGTTCGCTTAGGTGCCAACACCTTCCAGTGAATTATTCCCTGGACATCCCACTAAACACTCAACAAAACCTTTTGGGATGCAGTCTTCCTTTTGAGGTCGATGGAGCAGGCTCCGCACCTTCGCACACAGCCCGTCGACGCTTTATTTTACGGTACAGTACCCATTTCTCATCACCCGTTACAATTCGTACCCAAAATGGTTCATTTCTGTGACGAGAAAGCAAAGAAACACAGGTACGGATTCTCTCCTCTCGTTGCTTTGCAGAAAGCTGGTGCGGAACCCAGTTATCGAACTTAGTGATGACCACAAGCGCATGCATTCGTCTTTCGACTGTTGTTCTGTGTACCGACAACGTTTCCGCTAATTCCTGAATGGTTGGATGTGGGTCATTTGTTATGGCTTCATCTACATCCTAGTCAGAAACCACGGGTGGACTTCCAGGACACTCTAAGTGCCGTAATTTCCGAAACCAACCGCCATATGTTCATCGTCAACTGCATCCTCCCCATACACTTGACAGATGTTGCGGCAAGCCGCGGCTGCAGTAATGCTTTTATCGAACTCATACAGTAAACAATGTCTAATGTGCCCCCTTATCGCATTCTATGTTACACCATCCGTGATTTCCACTAGGAATGACTTACCCGGACAAACCTAGTGCCTCTATATGCTCTACAGCTCCGAGCTTTATCGCCCAAATATTCGTCATCGCAGCGTCATCTGTGACGTAACTTCTCCGATTGCAATTTGCATCTATTACAAAAACGGGTAGAACTTTTGTACACACCCCATATATGCACCCAAAAGCCAAAACATTATGACCAGCGTGTCTTTCTGCAAATCAAAGCAACTGTAGGTAAACAGATCAACTGTAGGGAAAAATTCAGTGTTTTATACTTTATGAAGCACAGCATGCAGTATTTTTATCCTACGAATGTCAATAACTAACTCAGTAAATAAATACGTTCATGGTAATGCGTGTATATCTATATATATACTCTCTCTCTCTATATATATATATACTCGCGGACAATGAAATTTGCACACCTAGAAAAAAAAAACATGCTACAACCCCAAAAATTTGCAAACTGCTAGGTCGCATGCTGGTATGCAAATGATCCACATTTGGTGCGATTGCGCATGACCGTACACCCTGTGGTGGCGCTGCAAGCCCGAACCGGCAGCCTTAGAAACCGGCGTGTAGTCGATGCCCCGCATGAAAGCGAAAAGCACCGGCCGGCGCAAGAAACAGTACAGAGTGACAAGAATGCCGGGTAGACTCCAGAGACGTCAATTTACACAACTTACGGACTTTGAGAGAGGCTTGATCATCGGGCTGAAAACCGCAGGGTGGTCGGCGTGCCGTATAGCCCGCCACGTGGATCGTTCTGACTAAACCATCCAACTGTGTTGGGAGCAGTGGACACGTTACGGCTCTACCGCACGACGGAGTGGTTCCGGAAGGACCAGGAGGACCACCGGTAGAGAGAATGGACGGATCGTTCACCAAGCACGAACGGATCCCACTGGGACCCGGTCCACTATGCAGGCAGATGTAGTGGCTCTTGTGGACCCACGAACCATTTCCCGACGCCTCGCGGAAGCAAATCTGTGATCCCAGCGCCCCTTATGTGTGCTGCCATTAACACCGGAACATCTCCGGTTCCGTTTGCAGTGTTGCCAGGCCAGAGCAACGTAGGACGTCACAGACTGGCGACGTGTGGTGTTTATAGATGAGTGACTGTTCGTTTTGGGGACAGATGATTATCGTGTCCAGGTGTGGAGGTCAACGGCACAATCTCGACCTAGCTATCGAGCGCCACACCTCCCCACTACAGGCATTATGGTCTGGGGAGCAATTGTCTAAGATAGCCGATCAGCTCTAGTAGTGGTACGTGGATCATCGACGGGCCTGCGGTATGTGGATGATATCCTACGGCCCCATGTGCTTCCATTCCTGGCCGGGGATTCCAGGTGTGCTATACCAGCAGGGTAATGCCCTCCCGTACACGGCTCTGGTTGCCCAGGACTGCCTACGTCATGTCCAAGCACTTCCATGGCCTGCACGCTCCCCAGACATGTCCCCTATGAAGCATGTGTGGGACCAGTTGAAACGCCAGCTACCGCCGTGCCGCACTATCCGGAATTTGGAGCATACCGTCCAACACGTGTGGGCCAGTCTGCCGCAGGACAACGTCAGGCTTCTGTTCGCCTCCATGCCGGACAGTTTTGCAGCATTTATCGCCGCACGAGACGGTGCGACGCGCTATTGAAGATGACAGGAATGCGTGCCACAGATCCCTCTGTAATTGTCCTGCAGCTCTGTTTTTGCCATCATGTTTATCATTCATCTGTATCATTACGTCCATAAAATTTCAGTTCAATCCGATGCTTCCTTCTTGGTGCGCAAATTTCATTGTCCGTGAGTGTGTACACACACACACACACACACACACACACACCGAAAAGCGAAAATATTAAGACCAACGGGTCTTTCTGCAAATCAAAGCAACTGAAGGTAAACGACGGCGCGTGTGAACATCACGAAACGGTATAAATAACACCTGATGCTGAGTTTTGTTAATCAGTGTTATTCTTGTTCTTCAGATGGGAAAGGCAGTGGACTTATGCGAGTTTGACGACTGGGTCAAAGCATTTCCAAAACTGCAAGGCTTGCTTCGAACTCACGGTCAGCCGTGGTGAGTTGTGAAAACACAAATTTGCTGGTGCTGGTTTTCGAATCCTTGCTCAGGTGTCGCTTGTTCTACTGAATAAACTACAACGACGGAATTTACAGCTGCAAATTTGCCGTCTTGAAATGTGCTTCTCCTCTGTAGTACGTTACATTGTACTTTCAAAAAGTGGTCCGAGGAGAGGAGAAACCACGAACCGCTATCGAAGTGTGGGCTAACGATGGCTTATCAATACTATAGAGGTAAAGGAAAGGTATCACGTATGCTACGAGCCAACAGAGGGATACTGTGGTGAAACTCGCCGGTTATTTGATTGCTAGTGACGGGAGTAATGTGTCTCAACACAGTACATCGAACTCTGCTGAAATTGGGCCTGCGCAGTCGCACGCTCCTCCGAATGCCCATGATAACCTTGTTTCACCGTCGAAGAAAGCGCCTACAATGGGCACGCAAGCAGCAAAACTGGACCTTGAATGATTGGAAAAAGGTCATGTGATTCGATGAATCTTGTTTCCTGTTACACCACGTGAACGGCCTGGTACGTTTGTGTTGTTTACCATGGAAAGTGTTGGCACTAGTATGTACCGTGGGACGAAAACAAGTCGGTCGAGGAAGTATAATGCTTTGAGAAATGTTCTGCTGCGAAGCCCTGTGTCCATGCATTCATGTGTAGGAAACTATGAGGTCTACCACCTGCCTAAATATAAGGGCACACCAGGTACATCCTTCCATGGCAAGAGTCCGGTGGAGGAAGTGCAATGCTCTGCTGGGAAACCCTGAGTCCAGTCATTTATTTGCAGGAAATTATGACTTCTACCATCTACCTAAACGTCATTACAGACCAGGAACATCCTTTCATGGCTAGAGTCCGGTGGAGGAAGTGTAATGCTTTGGGCAATGTTCTTCTGGGAAACCCTGGGTCCAGTCATTCATGTGCAGGAAACTACGACGTCTACCATCTACCTAAACATAATTGCAGACCAGGTACATCCTTTCATGGCAACGGTACTCCCCTTTAGTAGTGCTTTCTTCCAGCAGGATAAAGCGCCATGCCGAATCCCGAATTGTTTAAGAATGGTTCGCGGAACGTGAAAAAGGAATTCCAGGTATTGCCCTGGCCTCAAAAATCCCCAGGCATTAAATCAAATCGAGGGTCTGTGATTTGTGTTGGAACAGCAAATCCGATCTGTTGCAGCTCAACCACGCAACTTAGAAGAGTTAAAGGATAAGCTGGTGTTGTGTTGGTAACGGATACCACAAGACATTTTTAGAAATCTTGTAGCGTCTACGCCTCGCCGGGTAAGAGCTGTTTTGGCCGCACGTGGAGGACCAACATCATATTTGGCAGGTAGTCATAATGTTTTTTGCCCTTTCGTGTATACAAATGCTGAATGGTAATATTTGTATACACTAAAGTGCCAGACGAGCTTATGCAAAATACATAACAATGTCACCTATGCGCGTACTCGGTTGCGTCCGCCAGTGCGTATATAAAGCGATAGACATCTTTGCCAGCTGTCAGAGCAATTTTCGGCATGAGAATGACAAGTAATAAAGATTTAAGTGATTTTCAACGAGGTATCATATTTGGCGCTCGCGAGATGGGCCATAGTATTTTGGAGGTACAAACGAAGTTCGGATTTTCACGGACGACCATTGTAAGGGTGTACCGTGACTACAAGAATTCCTGCAAAACCTCCAACCTACGATACCAGTGTGGCCGTAAGAAGACATTGGGTGAACGTGACCATCGTCGGTTGTCAAGAATCGTTTCACGCGATAGACGTGCAACACTGTCGCAGGTATCATCGGAATTCAATGCTGGAGCCTCAACAAGCATCAGCGTCTGGACTGTACAACGTACCCTGAAAGATATGGGCTTTGGAAGCCGACGCCCAACTCTAGTCCCCCTGATGGGTGCACGACACAGAGCTATGCGTCTCGCTTGGGCACGGCAACACCCCCACTGGACACTTGATGACTGGAAACAAGTAGCCTGGTCTGACGAGTCGCGTTTCCAACTGTATCGTGCAGATAGAAGGATTCGTGTGTGGCGCAAACCCCGTGAAGCCATGCATCCCGCCTGTCAACAGAGAACTGTACCGGCTGGTGGTGGTGGGGGGGGGTCCGTTATGGTATGGGGTGTGCTTAGCTGGACTTCACTGGGACCCCTGGTACGTCTACAAACGTCCGTGACCGGCCAACGCTATGTGCGCATCCTTTCTGACGAGGTACACCCGTTCATGTCCTGCATTCATGCTGATGGGTTGGGCCTGTTCCAACAGAACAACGCACCTCCACACAAGTGCCAGGACGCCACATTTTGGTTAGAGGAGCATTCATCTGAGTTTGGGGTGTTGCCATTCTCACTCAAGTCCCCAGATCTGAACGTGATAGAACACATTTGGGATGCCATGCAACGCGGTATCGTACACAGGAATCGGAGACCTCGGAATACTCCCGAATTGTGGAACGCTCTGCAGGAAGTATGGTGTGCATTGCCTACAGCATGTTTCCAGAAGCTAGTGGCGTTCATGCCCCGTCGTATTTCTGCAGTCCTGCGCTCCCGTTGGGGACCTACCAAGTATTAGACAGGTGTACCAGTTTTTCTGGCACTTCAGTGTACACATTTAATGCCCAATTATGATATTGAATTTAATGCTTTCTTTGTTATTATAGGGACTTAGTAATCTTGTAAAACAAGTTAGAATATGTTATACACCAGATATGTGAAAGACTAATCATCCATTTATTTTTGTAAGGAATTAAACAAACAATATGCAGCCTTTTAATCATCAACGGATGGCTTGATCAAGGCTAACAGTAGAGAACAAACGTTTCGGTATCCAGTATGTTCTCTGTTAGGCTTAGAAAAGCCATACGTTGATGAACGAAAGCTTGGTCACGTGTTTGATTCCTCAACCAATAATAGGCTTGCTATTAGTTTTTTTTTTTCTCGTATTTTTTTTTATTCAGTAAATAAAACGAGTCTTCTGCAGCCCGCGTGATCAAATGGCACCGCGAGCACACACACACACGCGCACACCATCTTTTGTCGTTTTCTATTGTTACCTTTCTAGATACCAGAATAGTTAGCCGTCTGATGGAAGGTGTTAGTGATTTTTCTCCCTGAAAACCGACTTTTTTTCACAATGAAAGTCGATTTTTTAATTTTTCACCCTGAAAGTCGAATATTATTTATTTTTTAGACATAACCTCTTCCCCGCCCGCCCCCCCCTCGTTTTTTTAGACATAGCCCGGACCATGTTTTATTCTTATTTGAAATAATGCGGACTTTTTTTTGTTTGGTTCGAGTTAAAGCCGTATCTGCGAGAAGATATGATTCTTTGTATTTGGCAAAAAGTGTATCTTGTAAAGCATGCAAGCATTTTATTTTTTATTTCTTATATATTGTGTCCTGGTTTTACACAAAAGCTATAATTCAGCAAAAAACACAATAGGAAAATTTATTTGAAAACTAATAAATTTATTCGGCATCTAATGTGTTTAATATCTGAGAAATTGTGAACAGCATATCCAAAGTTTAACAAAAATTTGTTGCAGAACTCTTCATATATCATTCGATGCAAAGAACTGGTAACCATAGAGACGGAAACAATGCACTATAAACACGCCTCTTAAAATGGCAATTGCTACGTTGAAAATTACGTCCAAAACATCGTCTCACTTTCGTGGCAGTTTAAACTGTAACTAACACTCGATGAACAATAAATTAAACCAACAACAAATCTTTCGTAAGAATCAAATATCTTCTCTTTCAGAAATTATCTTTCCAGTTCAAATTCAACGAACTCCTGAAGAGTGTGTGTAAAATGTTATGAAGTAGATAAATATCAGTTTTCATGGCAAACGAGAATATATTTACATAGTTTTATTTTCACTCTGGGAGTCCATATGATTGGCTATCTTTCATTTCGTTGCTGTCAGTGGACGGAAAGAGTTTTCGCACTCAGAAAAGATCTGTGCGTGGCTATACTAGCGACAGTTTCAGATTCACTGAATTGCGTCCCTAGCAAATTTCTTCATCATCGGCCAGGTCGTCAGTCTTCAGCGAGCTGTAACTGGGCGAATCTTTGACACAACCATTGCATGACTATGGCAGATGAAATTGATGTACAGACACCTGCAAGAAAAAAAAGGAAGAAATTGTAATGGAGATTTAATACAATAATTTTTATGCAAAAATATTAAATCTCATTTCGCTACTTTTATTTCGCGTTCGTGTTCCATTTCCTTTGTTTCCACGATGAGTGAGAATCTTTTAGCTTCGTCACCCCAGTTAAGAAATATGGTTTGTTTAGAGACGCCAGGCTGTCGCATCTTAAAAGTCTTGGCTTTGTATTTCCGAGCTGCATTTGGTATTGTCAAATGTAATTTGCTCCTTTCGGCTCTTTGTTCAAAGGCACCGAAGGGTATGCTGGAGCGACAATCTTCAGCTTTGAGACTTTTGTCTTGGA
The DNA here is from genome assembly GCA_039090855.1 of Macrothele yani. NCBI lineage: Eukaryota > Metazoa > Arthropoda > Arachnida > Araneae > Macrothelidae > Macrothele > Macrothele yani. The sequence goes on along the minus strand of CM077006.1, from coordinate 18,156,542 downwards.
ATGCGCCCCATTTAATTCGTGGAAGAGGAAGTAAGTATCGCTGTGTGTGTTAATAGGGGTTGGCCAACCTTCGCTTGAGGGCAAGGTGTCGAAAGGAAAAAGCAGTCAACTCGGAAAGATAAAAGGGGTGAGTCGTGTAAGAAGCCAGAGGGCTTTGTTCTCGGACAGGAGTTTCTTAGCAGCGGGGCAAAGAGTTTTTCCCGATGGCGGAAAGGGTGTCGTGCGCGAAGCGACCCTGTTATATTTTATCGTGGACGAAGCGACCCTGCTAGTCGAATCATTTGACTTGTATATATATATATATATATACAAGTCAATGATTCGTATATATATATATATATATATATATACTTAAGAGCAAAACTGAAGACTAAGGAAAAACTTTAGAATTTAAAACGAAGGTTGCAAAATAACCTGAAAATCAAAACGCGCAACGCAGCAGTTTTGAAAATTCAGAATTCACATTCTATAAAGAAGATACCTAAGCAAAAAAATACAGATATAATTTTGACTCACACCTAGTACAACATAGAAAAGGTTATGTATCTACCTGTGTGAGTAAAAGGAGAAAAGATAAAAAAATAAAATAAAACAACTGAATGTAGAAGGTGTCGAGAATACTGAGCCTTGGCTTTATCAAGGACCAGCAAAAACTCTGCATTTTCTCACTTCCACAAAGACCTAGTTGGAAATGGGTTTCTGCAAGGCCATAGATGCAAGTAACATTCCCACCTAAAATAGTTTAAAAAATATATATATGTCATGTCCTCCGTAGAGTTGCATGACCTAGCACTAGTTAACAATTTCGCTTGCATCCATTAACCTTCCTGGCCCGACCCATGCTCTTCATCTGTTACTATTAAACAGAGAGAAGAAGATTAAAGAGAACTCAAGCTGTGAGAGTGACATAATAATTAGAAATGATTTTCAGCCATAACGAAATTCCAAGTTCGTTTGAGAGAGAATTTAAACCTGAAAAACAATGCAAAAGAAATCCAAATTTTACATTGCAATTAAAAAAGGAAATGTTAATTTATAACGAACAGATTTTTGAAAGAAAACTTGAGTCTAAAACCCCCTACTCTACAACTTATGACAGCACGAAAACGAGAATAAGTTAAAGATAATAATTAACTAAAGAAAACTTTGTGAAAGTTATATACCTTAAACAGTTAGTTGCAATATGTACAAAGTATTTCAGCAGTGCTTTAAGTTAAATTCTAAAATTTTGTCCTTAGTCTTCAGTTTTGCTCTTTAGTATATATATATATATATATATATATATATACATACAATCGTAGTCAAATTATTTACTTTTGTCCTTAGTCCAACTTGGTAACATAGCTTAATGATTTTCAGACATTTTTTAAGGTCTTTAGAATTTCGAAATTTGACGTGTGATGCACAAACAACAATTAAAAGAATTAGGAGTACCTGATCCAGAAAGGAAGAAAGTGTTTGTACAAGTAGACAAACGCATTCGCAATATCATGGCGGAATTTGAAAATTCTGAAGACCTTAAAAAATGCCTGAAAGCATTAAGCTATGTTACCAAGTTGGACTTAAGGACAAAAGCTACAAAATTCAGATGTAAGTACTTAATTAATTAGATGTAAATAATTTGACTACGATTTGTAATTATATACTGCATATGTAAGTAAAATGATTCGATTAGCAGGGTCGCTTCGTCCACGATTTTCCACAGGGTAGCTTGGCGTACGGTCGCTTTCCTTCACATAATAGGCGGAAAGAAATAGCGTAGAAGGTTATCGGTAACGAGTATTTATAGGGAGTGGAAATATTTTATAGTGCTCTCAACAAGCAGGCCAGCGGAATCATTAGGAAAACCTTCGCAGGAGTAAATAAGAAGAATAAATCGTTTTTATTAGGTACCTAATTATTTCATGAAATAGTGTAGCGTCCGCGTTACAATATTTATGTCAGAAGACATAAATATTCCATCACATTGGCGTTTGTGTGCCGAACTCTAACTACGAACCCCGAGATGAAAGAGTCTTGTCATTTTTATCATCAATTACATAGCACTGATCATCGTTATTTACGACGTTAATCTGGAAGAACTAACCAAGTTAACAAAATAATGTAGAGGTACCGACAGTTCTTACGAATGGAGGAGAGCACTCAAAGTAAAAATGCACAAATAGGAAGCTATACAAAAGAAAATTTAGTTGCAACAGCAAATGAAACAGTAGGTTTGGTGCGTTGGTTGCCTAATAATCCGATCCATCGCAGTGTTAGATCTGGGTTCGAATGCTTTGTGTGATGGCCACCCCGGTGGCGCAGTGGTCTAAGCGCTGGCTTATGACCTTTCGTCCAAAATGGGCCCTGGTTCGAGTCCCGGTGTTGCATGGATGTTGTGTTTGTCTTACGGCACTGGCTCTCTTCCTTCCTCGGAGCCAGTGGCTCAAAATTAAGGACTGGCGACTGCCTATAGTCCATTGTGTTGCTCACGGTGGTCGTTAAACACCGAATCAAAAAAATGTAAATAAATAATGAAAAAAAAACTAAAAAAAACCTTGGTGTGACACTGATAGCATGCTGCCCTTCCCTCGCCGCATCGTATGTATGAAAGAGATAAATATTTCACGCGATTTTACTGACACTTTTTCAGAAGCTGGGAACATTCCACTAGGTGTAACTCCGAATGTAGTGCCTCTTCTTTCGGTTTCCAAGACAGTGGAACGACGAAGTATTGTCGGTCTCTGCTTTTCAAGAATACAACACAGGTTCGAAAAGAAAGAAAAAATTAAACAATGTATGCTTTTCATATTACTTAGCCTATCGCAGGCAGGGACTGATTAAGACATTCGGTAACCCAGGAAGATGGTGAGGCCCCTATCGAAATAAAATCGTTTACCAATGTTTAGTGCTCATGAAAACATTTTATATATGCATACATATATATTTACTGCGTTTACTCACATTTTCGTCTATTTAACTTTTGTATTAAATGAGGGAGCTATTGCATACTTCATTCTGCATAGCAAATTTGATTGCGTGATATTTGAAGTGTAGAATTTCATTAATAGTCTACGACTTTATAACAATTTTTAATAATCATCGAATTTGGGATCAATTCTAAATTGATTGCGATCTTTGAAGTAAGGCAGTAATTTCAGAAAAGATAAACACAGGGTTTTATAAAAACTAGAAGTACTCCTTTAATAAAAGCATTGGAAATTGACCGTTAAGAGGAAGGAACAGAGCCATACAACAAATATTTTTTTCACAGTATTAATAATGAGTTCAACAATGATTAAGTCATTTCTTGAAACAGTTTTCGAAAAGGGGCTTCTTTTCTAAGCAATGGCTTCTGATCATTCGTCTGAGATGGGTCCGGGTTCGAATCCCGGTGAGGCATGGATGTTTTGCTTGTCTTACGGCACTGGCTCTCTAACCAGTGGCCCTAAGTTACGGACAAGCGACTGCTTATAGCCCATTGAGTTGCTCACGATGGTCGTTAAACCCCAGATCAAAAAATGGAATAAAAATAAAAACATGGGGTTTAGGGCCTGGATCCCGCAAAACTGTACGGCAATCGGCTCCTTTTTATAGGCGTGATAAGAAAATGCAGCTGCTTTTGGAGATAAATCTGGCATTTAATTTTTATAAATGAATCGCCACCACTGTGGATTTTTATTATTTTACGCCTGTATCAAATCAGGCTGCGCTGCGTGCCGAACGTTATGTTTTCCTATCTTTATTGAAGAGAATATCGCTTTATAATGTTCATTTTTAAGTGCTGATATTAATAATCATGACATTTTTGTAGCTATAAAATTTACATCAGTAATGAACCTTGACCGTGATAGAAACTCCATATTAACTGTATAAATGCGTTAAGGATACCTGCAACACTTACCGTTGCATGTCTTACAGACGTAGCACAGCTCAATATCGTATGACCTCATAATCTCACTTTTATTATTATTTTCTTTGTCAACAAACGTGATCATTACAGCCAAGATTTTGAAGAGCCCCATTCTTTTGATTAGCTTTCTTGCCATTTGAAGCAATCGGTGTTTTTAAAACTTCAAGATGTTAATGATCAGACTACATAAAATACTTCATAACCCAGTAACGTCATAAAAGCAACTTATCTATTTCTTGCCCACATGCATAAAATCAGCCAAAAATAATAAATTCATTTTACTTTTGTCTCACACAATCCTAATACAATGCTATTCTGGAGAATTAATATTTTATGCCTCCAATGGTTCCCTTTCTCCTCTCACCTTGGCCTTCGGTAAGTAGTAGCAGGTAATAAAAAAAATAGTATTGTTAATTGTTAACACGCCTGTAGCACTTCGCAAAACAATTGTTCATGTGTCATGTCAGTGCTTGATAACGTGATTCATTGTTCGCTTGGACGGTAATAATTCAGTTTTGCCTTTAGTCGACTCTTGTAAACCGAAGGCTGATTTGCCCGAAAGAATCGCATGACTTAAAAAGAACTTCGAGTTTTAGTGATACAGTATGTAATTGGTACGCTTATAGATGGAAATTACGTTCCGGACAGTGTAATACATATTTCATAAGTCTTGTTACTTCTGCTTCACACACACAATGCATTTTATTTTCTGATATGGGATCAGTCTCTTTTTTTATGGTCTTTTTTTTTTTATGTTTCGATTATTGTTTACTTTCTTCTTTTTTTAATTTATACTGGAAACTCGTCAATACTGGTCATTCCTACCAGGATCTGGGTCTTTTGTCCCCATTTAAATCCGCGTCCCTTCCTCTAAGTCCAGGATGTGTATTCCATAGAACAGGTACGGATGAAAGGCTTTCCTTCCCCTCTCCACCCCATCTTTGCTTGAGCCAGTGAACCTGTATATGATGCTTACATGTCCCTTCTACCGAAAATCGCACTTGTTTACCCAGGAGGACCTTGGGTGCTTGGCTCTATGGTTCTCCGCCGAAAAGAAAAGAATTATGGTGGGGTGGGGCAGAGAGAGAGAGAGAGAGAGAGATCTTTGAGAGTTCTTTATTCTGGTGCTTCCATCTAGTGGCACAGTTTGCTTCACTACAACGTTCACCCTGTGGAAATATATTTATATATATCTATGTTTTTTTTTCTTTTCTTTTTTCCCCCCTCCCTCCACCGACTTTATGGTCCAGCGCCCACAGCCACGGGGCGGATGTTTCTTCTGGAGTCCGAAACTTTGTGTTTGTGGACTTCACAGGAATCACCTTCCCAGATCAATGCAGAATAGTCCCAAAAGCATCACGGGGGGTCGTCCTTTCTGTTGACGCTTATGCCAAATTCAATTATTCATTCTTCTGTAGATACTGACTTCGAGAAAGTTTTGGGCTTGACTGGCTACGGTAAATTCAACATCCATTCTTCATCCCTTTCTTTGGACCGCCTACTATGTCTACGTGCGTTGTCACTGCTTCATTTTTTTTCTTCTTTCTCTCTCTCCCTCTCTCTCTCTCTCTCTCTCTTTTCGTTGAGTTGCTCATCGAAATTCATGAGCCATCAATTTATGTGAGAATATATACTCGCCCCCGCCCCCAAAAGTTTGATGGAACTGCCGAGATCCTGGAAGTAGCCTAAAAGCGATGCAATTATCTCATTAAAAAAATATGTGCATAGCTCTGACTCATTAAAAATTTACAGTGGATAACATAATGAGCAAAGTGAGATCTCTAAAAGGTAATGGGCTAGATATATTGCTAGAAGAACTGACCCTCGTTGGACAACTGAAATTCCATACTGAATACCAAGGGATAGGAAAAGGCCCAGAACACCACCACGATTGAGACTGATGGATAAAATTCGAAAGCATGCCCGACGTGACATGTGGGAAAGACTTGGAGAGGTTCTTCATTTAGCCGTATTTGACAATTATTGAAGTTGATGATGGTGACATATTTGCCTGTGATTGCGCGCGCACACACACACACACACACACACACACACTCTCTCTCTCTCTCTCGCTGTCTGTCTGTCTTTCTCTCGCTGTCTGTCTGTCACTCTCTCTCGCTTTCCGCGAAAATAGGTAGACCTTGTTTGTGCAACTTCCTCCAGCATGAAAAGAAGTTCTAGAAACAGAACTCCGAAATATGTAACATGAATTCACCAAAATATGGTTCATTAATTTACACGAATATGGAAGTTCAAGCTTTGGAGTCCAATTTTTTCGCTTTGAGACAACTTTTTAGATGCTGAATAAAACCCTAAACAAATGTTTATCGTCTGCTCTTCTACATGCACTGAATTCAGGTAGGCAATGACTTCCCCATCACTAACCCACTTTTAATAAATTTCGAAGTGGAATTTATTGGGGGAATACTGATTAAACTGCTTTTAAATTTCTGTGTTCTTCAAATGAACTGACAGACCATATTTACATATCCGTAGCTTTCGAATGTGCGATACATACGTAATGAAAAATTTGTTAGACTTTCGTAGGTTTAATATTTCTTAACAAGTTTTCATTCGTACCCGTTACTTTAATTACTTGCCCTATCTGTGAGTGTTAAAATCGAAACGATTTTATATTAGTGCAATGGATAAATTAAAAAGCTGAGAAGAAACATTGTTTCCCGTGCCCGAATGTCAGAGGGTGTAAGTTTCTGACTTATCGTGGGAGGAGGGCTTGGCTTTGAGTTTCGAATGAGGCATGGATGTTGCATCTGTCTTACCGCACTGCCCTTTCTCTCTGAAACCTGTGTCCCCAAATTAGGGACGGATTTCTGTTTATAGAGTCGCTGACGGTGGTCGTTAAACTCCGACACGCAAAAAGCCATTATTTTCTATGAATTTCGTGGAAGAAATATTCTTCACTTAATACGTAGAACAAGGTCAGGATTATTAACCTAGCAATCAGTTATGCTGGAATCGCCAGTTTTACCGTTCTATACATAACATCCATCACATCAGAAAGCTTGCCATTGCCCTTGAGCGGGAATCGAACTCGCATTTCCTGACTTCCGTTCGACCGTTGCACCAACCAGGATAATGAAGTTACAAGTATTTGAGTTCGAAGAATCTGAACGTCTTCGTACTTGATTGCTAGGAATAACAATCCTGACCTTGTTCTATGTATTAAAAGAATAATATTTGTTCCACAGAATCCGTCCTTAAGATATTGATGGTGCCCTTAATTACGCTACCAGAGAGAAGAATTTGGCTTCGACTGGCGGGATCTAAGAATGTTTAGTTCTTTCAACTCAGATGCTTGGATCTTGATTGTCCTGAGTGATGTAACGTATAGCATGCTCGAATAGAAATCAGGAGATACGGGTTCGGTTCCCGCTCAAGGGGGATGCAAATTTTCTGATGTAATGGATTTTATGTACTGAACAGTAAAACTGACAATTCAGGCTTATCTGATTGTCAGGTTTAAAATCTTGATCATTACTATCTTTTATTAAAGCAAAACGCGGAAAAGGATGTGATTTTTCCATGTATTTTCGGGTCGTGTTGATTTCAATGTACACTTGTACAACCTAGATGTTTTCACCTTTTATTATGATTTAGAAATCGGTGATTTAAATTATTGTAATGAGAGCCCTACCAACAGATTACCTAAAAATAAATACGGCAAAAAATAACAGAAATTAATAGGAGCAAAGATGTGCTTTGAAAAAAAGTGAAAAGAAATAAACAAATAAAATAAAAAAAAGCTGCTGTTTTTTTTTCGGATAGAAAAATATATTGAAGAAAAGTGAGAAATCATATCAGACGCGAAAGAAATGCGGCGCAATCAATTTAAACCCTGAGAATGAATAGGTGTTATAAAATAGTAAAACTATAATAGTGATCCGATTTATTGGCGTAGGAATATAAACATTTCCAAGCTTTCGCATATCAAGCAGGTGGCTTTTTCAGCGAAAATAGACAGAAGACAGTTTCTGTCTCCTTGAAAAAGTCATCTGGTTGATGTGCAAGAGCTTCGAAACATTTATTTATATTCCTACGCCAATAAATCTGATTACTTGTATAGTTTTACTTCATTGTTAAAAATGTTGTGGTAATTTGCACCAAAATGTGGTGCTAGAAAAAGTACACCATTGTGTACCTTTCTGAGAAAAGGTACACCATTGTGTGGTGCAACTTTCCATCAAGTTAAAGTACAAATCATGGTGCAAGGTTACACTATGTTTTTAGTTTTGTTTGGACCACAAAATGGTGTATCTTTTCTCAGAAAGTAGTGCAGCACCATATTTTAGGGCAACTTACCACACAATTTTTAACAGTGTATTTTATGCATAGTTGGTGTACAGGTCCTCGCTATTTATTTTGAATAGACGTTTTTTAAAAAAAATATTTTAATGTTAAAAAATTCTCACATCAATTTTAATCAGTTTTCAGAACTACTCATTAAAATGAAGTTCTTATAAATGTGTTCTTTGGCCGTAAACCCGATTCAACGAAATGAAGCCTTTTTCAGAATTTTCAAGAAAGTTTTGTGCACTCCATATTCAAATACTTTTCAATTTTACATATTCCAATACAGGAAAACACGTATCTATAATATAAAATGCGATACGGGGATTATGTAATTCACGTTATTCGACAAAATTCCTTGGCCATTCACAATAGTGCACTTCGAGGGCATTGGAGTGTGTGGAAATGTTTCTGAAAATTATTGTCTTTCCTTTTTTTTTTTTTTATGTAAAAGGAATGACCAAATAATCAGCAATATTTTGCTACTGATTTGCGCTTACACAATTTATTTGTTAGCTCAGGTGAAATACAGCTGAAAATTAACAAATACAGAAAAAAAAAAAAATAATGATCCAGAGTGATGCGGTTCTTATTTTGCTTTCAAGGCTTTGAACTCCTCTAGACGGCCGGGTGGCGCAGTGGTCCAAGCGCTGGCATCTGACCATTCGTCAGAGATGGGTACGGGTCCGAATCCCGGTGAGGCATGGATGTTGTGTTTGTCTTACGGCACTGGCTCTCTCCCTTCTCTGGAACGAGTGTAATTAGGGACGGGCGACTTCTTATAGCCCATCGAGTTATTTATGGTGGTCGTTAAACCTACACACATGCACACAAAACCTCACCTTAATAACCATACAGAAATCATGATTTTTTTTTTTTTCTATTGAAGGTTTAACGACCACCATGAGCAACTGGATGGGCTATAAGCAGTTGCCCGGCCCTAATTTAGAGCCACAGGTTCCAGGGAACTGGGAGGGACAGGACCATGGCCGAAAGACAAACACAACATCCATGCCTCATCGGGATTCGAATCCAGACCCTTCTCGGACGAACGATTATAAGCCCGCTCTTAGATCACGTGATTTGGAATGTTGTCCCACATAACACACGATGAGACCTTGAATTTTTGAGTATAGTTTGGAAACAACTCTGGATCTATTTTTGAGCTTGTTTTACGCAAAGCCATCAGTACTGTGTGACTAGTATGTGTGCTATGATATACATTGAATATTCGAAGTAGAATGCGTACAGTTAATGAAAGTAATTATTCTATGACCCGTTCCCTGCAGTAACAGTGCGTGTTTGGAAGCGGTTAGAGTTTAGGAAATGTACGAGTTAGTTTAGTTCACATCGTGTTTTTGGAAACTCCCCTATGCCAAAGGGAGTAAACATGCTCTGCTGCCGTATGATCAGCATAAATATTAATCTTTCGATTGTAAGCTACAAAACATGGAACTTAAGTTGTTATCCCGAAGGAAAAATGAATCCATTCAGTAGTATTCTATTGAAGAGTGCTTTTAAAATGTGTCATAGAATAGTTAAGAACAATGCTCTTTAATGAAAAATTGGGGTTACTGAACGAAGTTTTTTTTTTTTTTTCATTTATAGATTTGCGTAAATTAAAATTCGTCCTAATTTTTGAAGATCTGTGTTATAGTAGACATCTTTGCAGTGCCTTTTAACATTTGCTACAAAAAAAAAAAAAAAAAAATATTCATTGCGTATGAAAGCGGCAACTTGAAAAATTAATTTTTTTTTGTTCAAAACAAAATACTCTACATATTAAGTTTTGAAACTTGCTATTTCTGATTGCGAACATACGTTATCTGCATTTTGATAGAGCTTTGGTAAAAACGTTTGCATCAACATTTGTTTAGTACGACGACTGTAAAAAAAAAACAAAAAAAAACACGAGTTGCTGTATGTGGGATATTATAAATTATTACAGAGATTTCTGGGAAGAAATAGCAAGTATAATTACGTTTCTAACCGTTTCAATATCAATCAGTGTCTTTGGACAGGAATCAACCTGACTGTCTGACACATTAGTCTTTGAAAACGCAATTATCTGCAGTATGCGTGAACTCAGTTTGTGTAAGTAACTTGAATGCCACGGCGATTTCAGGCAAGGCTATGACATATTAAGGTTAAATGTTTGTGCAACGCATTGCACACTAATTAAATTCCGTTTTATTAAAAAGATCTTTTGACGAATTACGCGTGCGCCACTTTAAGTGAGTCTAAATTATATCTTGTCCACTTTATCGATCAGTTAAGCACCTCTAATTCATTCCGTATTGCATTGTTTCGGAAGAAGTAAGTTTTCCACCATTCCGCCATTTTTAATGTATATTCGAACTTCAAAGCTGTTTAATGTCTATAACATTTTACATTTTCAAAGCGCTGTCGAAACTGAGATACTTACTCTGACAGTACTGTAGCAACTCAAAATACGCTGACTGTTGACGTTACTCTTCATCACACGCAACATAAATTCAAAACCGCTAAAACAACAACAAATTCTGTAAAAGTTGCAACATTTCTTTCCACCATGTACCCTAAATATAACCATATACACTAAACTAACAATGTACCCTTATTACCAGGATAACAATTTAGCTAACGGTTTTCGCGAAAACGAATTCGATTAAGATAAGGTGAAATTGATCTAACTTATATGAAGAGACGAATTGTTGTGTCCGTTGTTTATGAAATTGCCAAAAACATAAAAAAACCATGATTTTTGAGACCGGTTTCTTAAATGTTTTTCCTAATTGTAGGGAAAGCTTAAAACCTACTCACCTACGTATTCATACAAAACAAAACAATGACTTCATTAAAAAAAACGAACAAAGAGAGCTCTTTTAGTATTTAACTCCCTAATTTTTAATTAAACGATAAATTTGAGCTTTTTAACACATTTCGTATAATTAAACATTCTTTGAGGGCACTTTTTTGTATTTTATTAATCACTGAATGTGTGTTTCTTTTAATAGGCGTGTTAAAACGTGCTTAAAGAAATGATCACGCTATTTAGAAGCATCATCAAGCGTTAAACATGGTAAATTTCTTTCCATCACACGCGACAACAAATCAAAACCGCTGAAACAACAACAAATTCTGTAATAAAGGAGAGTTGCAACCTTCTTAATAATAAGAATTAAATTACAGGGCGAAAATCTTACCTTAAGATTCTATAACCACGTTGCCAAATCGATCAGGTCATCGTCATCGCCATTTAGAATATCATATGGAGAAGAAGAGTCCGAACAGACACTAGGTGTTGGTGAGCTGGCTTCTGAGTATGCGGGTGAGGTGATGGAGGTTGAAGTCGTTGAAGCCATGGAATTTGGATATGAGTGTCCTATGTAAGTGTTCTCATCTGAGGAACCCATAGGTACAGAGTCCTGGTCATTTAGAAGCTGTTGCAATTGCTTAATGTACTCTACAGCAGAACGAAGTGTATCGACTTTGCTCATCTTTTTGTTTTTGGCACTTTGCGGAACGTGTTGTCTTAGGGTTGCAAAACCTAAATTGACAAGTCGAACTCTGTTTCTCTCCCTCTCGTTTCTCCTAGCGACTGCTGCTGGCTGCTGTTGATGTTGATGGTGATGAATTTGTCCGAACTGAATCCTCCTTTTGCATCGTAAAATATCGGAGTCGTGATGACTCGGGATGTCTGTTGGCAGACGGCTCCGCTTTGGTGCTAGTCTGGCAGTAGTATTTGAAAGAGTCTGATGTGGTAGAATGGTAGAAGGTGCTGATGTTGTGGCAAGCAGAAAACAGCTCCCAGGCATCAACTGTTCACTTTTGACAACTGTCAAAGTAGCCATGAGTCCCACTTGGCACTAAAAAAAAAACAATCTTTTAAAAGCACACTGCCGGAAATTAAAAGCGAAAAAAAAAATCAAATAGTCTTATGATGACAATATTTTGCTCCTTGCGCAAAAGTTTTCCTTGCGACAAATTCTTCTTCTTTTAGAGTTATGCTCCCATGTTGAAGTGATCCGGCCGGTAGAAATCTTGACCCGGTAACACAGCGCTTTGCGTGGTGGCCGTAACTGCTTTCGAAAGTATCCGCGTGTGATCTGACGGGGACCCGGGCCAGGTTCGGTTAAAAAGCGGCGGCCTCATGAATATCAGGCCCCACCCCCTTATGGCGGAAAGCCATTGTGCCACTGTCGTACACTGCGTTAATTCCCGATACGCTCGCGTGCCCGGAGATGCCCTCGTCTCCCCCTTCCCCTTCAACCCCCAGGTACTTTGGAAAGGTAAAGGGGGTCTTTTTGGGGGGATTGCCCGTCCGTCCGTAGTCCCCTGAACTTAAAGCAGGGGATAAGAGAGAGAGAGAGAGAGAGAGAGAGAGAGAGATGAAGGGAGTCGGGGACCATGCATAGCATAAAGGAAGCTCACACCGGCGGTTAACGAAGGTGATATGCTAAAGATCATTTCTCAAAATCGACCAGTTCGGATATGCTCAAAATAATTGAAATTAACAGTTCATCCATTTTTGGGGTCAAATTGTTTCTTTTGTTCGTGCGTAGAGTCTCATTTTTCAGCAGCTCCTTTTCCCCTTTCGTGGCAGAAATAAGCACTGGTTAAAAAAAATGCATATATTTTACTGCAACCGCATTAGTTAGTTACCATAAATCTTGGTCATTTCAAAATAAAACCGTTAGTATCATTACGTATTCGTGCAGACTTGTATTAATAGATATTAGGGCGGCCAAGCATTGGCGCACCCACGGAGGGGGCTTGGGGGGGGGTTAAGCGCCCTCCAAGGAGATTAAGAGCGACGTACGTCACAAATTAAACATTCATAAATATTATTTTACATATTCAAAACATTGCATAGTGTCTTTTATTACATGGCGTCTTCTTCCCAAAGAGATTGAGAGCGACGCACGTCACAAATTAAACATTCAGAAATATAATTTTACATGTTCAAAATTACATAGTGTCTGACATAGTGATTTCTATTACATGGTGTCTCCTTCCCAAAGAGATTAAGAGCTACGTGCGTCACAAATTAAATATTCAAAAATATTTTACATGTTCAAAACATTATAGTGTCTCCTATTACATGGTGTCTTCTTCCCAAAGCCCCAAAGGGATTAAGGGCGACGTACGTCACAACCGTATATAAACTATAAGCGTACACTGTAAACTATATATACGTACACACATTGTGTACGTATACTGTTTATATATATAGCCCCCCATCAAACAGGAATTTCTGGGTGCGCCACCGCGGCCAAAGTCCCATAACACGATGCATCCGATTATAGCTGGTAAGAAACACATTGTTTGTTATGCCTATGTATACATCAGTCAGCAATTGTACAGTTTCTCAGAAGCGATTCATATATACAAGCTAATAAGATGAAGGTTCAAAAAGCATGACATCTTTCTGGTCCACTCTGGACCCATCGTCAGACCAATATAACAACATGGAGATAATTTGTATATTTTAAATAATTCTCTCCATGTTGTTATATTCATCTGACGATGGGTCCACCAGAAAGATGCTTTTTGAACCTTCATCTTATTAGCTTGTATATACGAATCGCTGCCCCGGTGGCGCAGTGGTCTAAGCGCTGGCTTCTAACTATTCGTCCGTGAGGGGTCCAGGTTCGAATCCCGGTGAGGCATGGGTGTTGTGTTTGTCTTACGGCACTGGTTCTCTCTTGTCCCTGGAGCCAGTGACCCTAAATTAGAGGCGGGCGACTGCTTATAGCCCATTGAGTTGCTCACGGTGGTCGTTAAACCTCCAATGAAAAAATAAATATATATATATATATACACACACACACATGTGCAACTTCTGCTGGAAGGACTGGAGGAACTCTGGTACTGGTATCTTTCATGATGTCTGGAGTGCATATATCATCCCTTTCATATAATTTGGATTTCTACTCCAAATTATATGAAAGGGATGATATATGCACTCCAGACATCATGAAAGATACCAGTACCAGAGTTCCTCCAGTCCTTCCAGCAGAAGTTGCACATGCAATCAAGAACATGAAGCGAGGAAAAGCTCCAGGAGAAGATGGAATTACTGTAGACATCATACAAGAAGCAAGTGGAGAAATCGAAACAGTACTCGCCCAAATTTTCACTCGATGCCTTAATGAAGGAAAGATTCCTGAGGATTGGAACACCGCTACAATGATCCTGCTACATAAGAAAGGTGACATTGAGGATCTCGGAAACTGCAGACCTATCAGCCTCCTATCAGTAGTTTATAAAATCTTCACTAAAGTTCTTTCACACCGCTTGAAGGTAACACTGGACATGGCTCAACCGAGAGAACAAGCTGGATTCAGGAGTGGCTACAGCACAATAGATCATATCCACGTACTGAGAGAACTAATTGAAAGAGCGAGGGAATATGAACTTCCATTGTGCATGGCTTTTATCGATTATGAAAAAGCCTTTGATTCGGTGAAACCATCAGCAGTTACAATGGCTCTGAAAACCTGCGGTATTGAAGTTGCATACATTAATATTATTAATAACATCTATGAAAATGCAAGTGCAAAGATTAGGCTGTTTGAAAATACAACACACGTAAAAATTGGAAAGGGAGTGAGACAAGGTGACACCATATCTCCGAAGCTCTTTAATGCCACATTGGAGGGTGTTTTTCAGTCGCTGAGCTGGGAAAACAAGGGGATAAAGATTAATGGAGATTATCTAACCCACCTTCGTTTTGCTGATGACGTAGTCATTTTTGCAACTACCCCATCAGAGCTGCAGAGTATGATCCAGGAACTTGCTGACAAGAGTAAAGAAGTGGGATTAAAAATGAACTTTCAGAAGACAAAAGTGATGTTCAATGCTTTTACAAGAAATGAAGATTTATCGATTGATGGAGAAAAGCTGGAGATAACAGACACGTACGTTTATCTTGGACAGCAGATATCAAGTGAGGGTCACATTGATGAAGAAATTAATCGGCGTACAAAACTTGCCTGGAGAGCTTTTGGAAGAAACAGCATCATTTTCAAGAGCAATATGCCATTATGTCTTAAAAGAAAAGTGTTTGATCAATACATCCTTCCAGTGCTTACGTATGGTGCAGAGACGTGGACCTTAACTAAAAGAGACATACAAAGGCTGCAGACAACTCAAAGCAGCATGGAGAGGTGCATGCTTGGTGTAACCAGGAGAGATAAGAAGAGGAACTCGTGGATCCGAAAAATGACAAGAGTGGAAGACATCATGATCAGAGTTAAATCCCTGAAATGGCAATGGGCTGGACATACTGCCAGAAGAACAGATCATCGATGGACAGCCGAAATTTTAGATTGGATTCCAAGGGACAGGAAGAGACCCAGAAGAAGACCACATGGGAGATGGGTGGATGAAATTCGAAAGTATGCAGGGGTGACATGGAGGAGACTGGCACAAGACAGACCGTTGTGGAGGAAACTTGGGGAGACTTTCGTCCAGCAGTGGATTGATAATGGTTGACAATGATGATGATGATGATGATACACACACACATATGAATCGCTTCTGAGAACCTGCACAGTTGCTGACTGATGTATACATAGGCATAATAAACAATTGAGCGCAAATTGAAGGTGTGTTTCTTACCCGCTATAATCGGATGCATTGTGCTATGGGTCTTGGTAGCCCTAATCTGTTAACATAAAACCGTATGGGTAAAAACAAAACCTTATTTTGCTTTCTGTATTTTTCTTCTCTGAGAACAGCATTTTTACAAATATTCGAACACCAGAAGATCATTTCCGATTCTTATAACTTATTTTTCGTGTGTGTGCGCCGCAAAAAGTTTTGTACAAAAGCGAAGGAATCTTAACAACAGAAATATGAAAACTTAAACGTATACTAACGAATTAGTGAGTGGGCCACCCCGGTGGCGCAGTGGTCTAAGCGATTGCCTCTGATCATTCGTCCGACCGGGGTCCGGGTTCGAATCCCGGTGAGACATGGATGTTGTGTTTGTCTTACGGCACTGGCTCTCTCCCTTCCCTGGAACCAGTGACCCTAAATTAGGGACGGGCGACTGCTTATAGCCCATTGAGTTGCTCACGGTGGTCGTTAAACCTACAATAAAAAAAAAAAAAAAAATAGTGAGTGGGCACAGATACACCTAGATTACATTAAAGAAGAAAGTCCGCTTATTAGCTGTACAAGTAAAAAAAAAAGTAAAAAAGCAAGCTTTCGCCAATGGCCGATTGGCTTCGTCAGGTGACAGTTATAAAGTAAAACAAAGAATCCCCAAATTAAATATGCCAGCAAATGCAAAAATTGAGTGGTATTACAATGCATGAATCGCATACCTCAGATATCGGATGTAGCTGCGCGTGCGTGAAGGAGGGTGCGCCAAGCGTGTGGAAGGTCCAGGGAGGTTTCCGTATTGGACACGTCATCTCGTGAAAGAATTTCGACAGTTTAAGCAGGGTTGCGCGGGCTGTTGTGTATGGCGCTATCCTCTTAATATATGTCCAAAGGAGGCGGAAAGATTGTCCATATCACGGGCTAGGGCCATGGTAAGTCTTCGAGTGGTGGCCTGCTTGTGCTCTCGGAGTCGCGCGCTAAGCGATCTTTTCGTCATTCCGACGTAGTATTTAGTTGTCCCATCGGGGTAGCAGAGTGGGATAGTATAGACTCCCGCTTGAATTAGCTTTACGGAGTCGAGCTTTTTGGACGAGATACACTCATATAGTACCCTCTGAGTACGAAGTTCTATCCCTAGACCGAACTTCCTATAAGACTGTTCAAGAAGAAATAAGAAAATCCTTGAATATATTGGCATCAGCCGATGTACTGCAAGCTGCGAGTGGATTCACTGTGGTTAGAGCTAGGTCTGCTAGATTGTGTTCGGAAGCCAATCGGTCATTGGTGATTTGTTTGAAGCCAATTCGGTCATTTGTTGCGTTTTATTCTTTTTTACTTGTACACCTAATAAACGGAACATAATGAAAAATAAATAAATGAACGGGTCATTTCTTTGGTCTGCCGGTACGTTTTGCTGCTTCAGGCACGCCATGTGTCTTCCACTTATTTAGTACATCCAAAACAGTTTACTTGGCCGCCTCGGTGGCGCAGAGGTCTAAGGCGTTGGCCTCTGATCATTCGCCCGTAAGGGGTCCGGGTTCGTATCCCGGTCAGTCATGGATGTTGTGTTTGTCTTACGGCACTGGCTCTCTCCCTTCCCTGGAACCAGTGACCTTAAATTAGGGACGGGCGACTGCTTATAGCCCATTGAGTTGCTCACGGTGGTCGTTAAACCTCCAATAAAAAAAGTTTACTTGGGTATGTTTAAACGCCTCTCGGTTTCTCTTATAAACAACCCACTAATATAACACCCAACAATCTTTCCTTTCTCAAAGTCAGTTCTCTCCCGCCGCAACATTTTCACTGAATCTCACTGAGCGGAAATGATCGCGGTCAGCTGCTGGCTTGTTTTTATAACGTTTGCAGCTGTACCGCGCATCTTAACAACGCAGCGGATCCGTTCATTTGCTTTTGAAGGGGTCTCCGGTGACTTCTGTCCATATAGTGTCAATGTATGTATGGCATTAGGACTTTTAGCTAAATGGAAGCTATGAGATCTAATAGCTACATGGTTAACACCAGAACTAGTATTTCTGTAGTAGCATTTAGGCTAGTACCTATACTCTATTTTGAAGATGACAATTTGTTTTTTGGTGTAAATATGACAAGGATGGTAAGTCAGATAATATCCGAAAACTTGAAAATTTCGTCGTCATGAATGAATGACGTCGAAATTTTCATGAATGGAATACGGGATTACACCATACAATGCAAATTTTGAAGATGACAATCCGTTTTTTTTTATCAGCATACCTGGGAGACGCGGGTTCGATTCCCGCTGCAGGACGACGAAATTTTCAAGTTTTCGGATATTATCTGACTTACCATCGTTGTCATATTTACACCAAAAAACGGATTGTCATTTTCAAAATTTGCATTGCACGGTGTAATCCCGTATTCCATTCATGGCCTATACTGTATATTAGCATATGGACAAATATTATATTGTTAACATCTGAATAAAACTGATAGGTGGCGTATTAACTTATAGTTAGCATCTGGACTGCTATATTCACAACTGGCATCTGAGTGCTTGAATCATTACAACAAATACATGCTCCCATAGCTTGCAGTATCTATGATGTCTGTAATAATTTCTACAGGAATAACTTTTCTTTCAATAGTTTTTATCCCATGCGGGGGTTGAAAAATTTTTTTTTCCTGTTTAGTCGCATATTAACTGGAATGATAATTCACCTGTCCCAGTTTACTTTGATCTAGTTCCAAGCAAATTAGGACGAGTTAAGATCAAATTTTAGAAATGCTGGTTATAAAAACTATGACATGCAGGCAAAATATTCTTTATTTGCCCACCCGATGAAGCCCTCTCTCATGTAACTTCAGGGGCTGCTGTTTTTTTTTTTTTTCACTTCTCCAGTTTGCCAACACCGAAAATCTGGTAACTTTGCTCAATATCTCTTTTCCTGCTGACCCCCCCTCCCCCCCACAAAACTCGTACTATACACCACACCACAGCACATGCGGTTCCAGAAAAAGAAATGTTGCGCAGTAAAACATGTGAAGTTCAACGCCTGTATGTATGTGTAACTTATTAACAAGTTAGTAAAATCATGCAATGCATTGAGTATGATACGCTTTCCAACATACCAGAAAGCATAGGAAAATGCCTTGGTTTTGAGGGTACTAAACTAATGTATAGCGTTTTAGGTTCACCTATATGAAAATTAAATCCCTTTGTGCCTGTGTTACTTATTTCTATTATCAAGAGCTACCGCACATGAGCCGTTTTATAATTAAAAATCCCATCTAAATCGAGCAGTTTTCACTGAAGTT
Source organism: Macrothele yani (assembly GCA_039090855.1). Lineage (NCBI taxonomy): Eukaryota > Metazoa > Arthropoda > Arachnida > Araneae > Macrothelidae > Macrothele > Macrothele yani. Next base: position 18,137,455 of record CM077006.1, on the reverse strand, counting down.
ATCGTGCGGAAATAATGGCTGACGAAACTCACGCATGCGCACTGCCCGCAATTGCTGACAAAAAAAAAAAAAAAAAAAAAAAATGGCGGAACTGCTTCCAAAGTCGTTACGGAACAACGTATTGTATTTCGTCGCAGTCGAACCATTTTTAGTCAAGTTATGAGGATAATGGCTGTGAAATAAATCTCGCTCTTATGCTATGACCTTTAACCACATTTCGATGGTATTCAAGAGAATCGGTTCAGTATACCTCCGGAACAACATGATAGAGTTTTGTCGCAATCGAAGAATTTTTACGTAAGTTATGACTCATAAGGACGACGGAATGGAACCCACTCCTTTGGCACCATTTCGTCCATTTTCAATGGGGTTCGTTTCCAGGTTGTCTCCTATCACATACTAAAATGTCATCGAAATCGAACCATTTTTACGCGAGTTATCGTGCGGACAGACAGACAGACGGACAAAACTGGAGCATTTACGCTTCTTCAATCTACGGTTGGAAAGCTTAAAAAAAGAGAGAGAAAAAATAGAAAAGCATGTAAAATATGTGAAAAAACACCGACTTAAGCGTCACAGCTTTGGATAAACAAACTTTTAAATGGTAGACCATGGCTAATAAAATACTGTATATATTACTCAATCCGAACATAAAGCGATAGTCCTGTGCATCGGACTGGCTGATTTTTCGTTCTCTTTAACGTAAGAGGGCTGATCAATGAGTAACTGCTGCTGACTTTTGGCGGCGAATTAGAAATATTTAAATTGTGTCTTCCGACGACAGTACATTCTCTTGACTAAAGGGCGTTGTTTAGCAGGACAGTCTGAATATAAGGGCAATATACTGGAGAAGAGGTTCAAATTAAAAAATATGACCCGCCTGGTAACATGGTCTCACTCGGAGGTACGGCACTAGGCTTAGGTTGAATGATGTGACGCCTGGTTGCACCACATATGTCGCTGCGTTTCTCATCCGTTAACGCATGGCGCCTGTGTGTGAACTTTGAGTCCCATTCTGATATACTCTGAACGCTCATGACTTGAGAACCATAAACTTCTTGAAATTAGAGATGGATTTCCATTTCGGCATTTTCCATGCGCAGAGAAACCTAATCTCCAAGTTAGATCATATTTATATTTTCCCTTAAATCTGTTCGCCAGCACGTTGTCTTTTTGCTCAAACTTCTGTGCCAACCAACGCCCTCTAGTCAGAATAGCGTAATTGCTTTGGAAGTTGCTATATTACACTCCCTAATCCGCCGCCAAAGATCATTGAAAGGTTTTTATTTATCAGACCACCAACTTGTTCTCCAGAACGTTGTATTTTTGCCGCCCCGGTGGCGCAGTGGTCTAAGCGATAGCTTGTGATCATTCGTCCGAAAGGGGTCCGGGTTCGAATCCCGGTGAAGCATGAATGTTGTGTTTGTCTAACGGCCCTGGCTCTCTCCCTTCCCTGGAACCAGTGGCCCTAAATTAGGGACGGGCGACTACTTATAGCTCATTGAGTTGCTCACGGTGGTAGCTAAACCTTCAATGAAAATAAAAAAAAAAAAAAAAACCCGTCGTATTTTTATTGAAACGCCCGTACGAAACAATACCCTATAATCAGGAGAGTGAAATGACTTTCGGAGAAAGTGGATTTACGTATTCCTAATCTCACGCCAAATCGTCGGAAACTGCTTCTTAATCAGCGTACATTAACTTTATGGTTAATTCCACTTTGTATCAAACAAATTCAGACTCTTTCCTTCGCGTGTTTTCACTAGGTTTTTAATAATCATGTAAACTATGAAACTAAGACATCTAGCAGAAGCAATTTGTCCCACCTCAACAGTTTGTTTTTATATTTTATCTCTCATATCCGACTTTAATGTGAAAGCCGAGCATGAGGGATTCATAAAGAATGGTTAGGTATTGTTTTTTTTTTCCCGAATCACATTTAGACACATATTTTACTCACTTTCATACCATTTACTTAATCTAAAGATATATCTAAAAATGCGGAACTTATTTAAGCTACTAAATTTTGCACAGCACTATAAAAGAGTTCCTGGGTTAAAAAAACAAAGAACACAAAGTTAAAATATTTCTCACAGATATACAATTCAAACTAAATTTTGCCGCCCTGGTGGCGCAGTGGTCTAAGCGATGGCCTCTGATCATTCGTCCGGAAGGGGTCCGGGTTCGAATCCCGGCGAGGCATGGATGTTGTGTTTGTCTTACGGCACTGGCTCTTTCCCTTCCCTGGAACCAGTGACCCTAAATTAGGGACGGGCGACTGCTTATAGCCCATTGAGTTGCTCACGGTGGCCGTTAAACCTCCAATCAAAAAAAACAAACAAACTAAATTTCATGTGGATTGAAGAGATAAAATCTCAAAATAAGCCCATACAGAACAAAACGATATGTATCAATAATGTATCAAAACGATATGTATCAACAGATATGTATCAATGTTACAATCTCTCAGTTTCGTTACACTTTCAGAGATATCTTACAACTACGTTTCAGCAACATCTATTTCGGAACATAAATCTTTGTACAGTACGGTTACGTTAAAAATAACAACTAACGATACTACTGTAGTACTGTTTTATAGTTTCCATTGTACATAATTGCTACCTTAATGTTACATTCCGGCGATATTTAAGATTTTTGGTTTGGCAACGGTGTGGATGCGCATGCGCATTTATGCCCTTTCACGGAAGCACTCTCGTAGTCTTTTCAGGTGTTACTGGGATATTTTTTGGTGATACTGTCGCACTCGAGTTAGCTAGTTAATGCACACTAGTGCCCATCTTTCAGTTTTGCGCGCCACTGTGTAATATCTTCGTACGTTTGTTGGTTTTTAATCAGAAAAAAAAGTCTTAATAAAATAAGTTGCTGCTTTGTAAAGGTAGAAAAAATAATAACGTTGATATATTGAGAAGTTTAACGACTGCATTAAAACGTACATTTCGTTGATTATTCATGAAGAAATTTGTCATCCTACAGAAAAATAAAATGATCCGTGGAAAAAATAATGCATTTTTATTAAATAAAGTATTCGCAAAGCTGTAACCTATCGGTTATGTTTCAAAGTTATATAACGTTTGAGGACATTTTGACGTAACCGTAAGGTTTCTGAAACATTACTGTTACATTGCGCATAACCGATAAACGTATGTGAAAAGTCGCAATGTTTCAGTGCTACGTTCTTTGTAACATATACGAAATATTATGTGCTGTGTGGGAAGTACTTATGAATTATAGCAATATTCTTTCACAACTTTCATACAGATCTCTCAAAACATCTTTGCGGGTGGCAGCCTGCACCGGAGAAACCACTCGGAGCAGGTTAAATACAATTTATTTAGAATCACCTCATCAGGGAGCACTACGAAGAGACCTCAACAGTTTCATTTTTTGAGATCCGAATTTTTGACATTTAAAGCAAAATTCTGAATTCAGAACTCAGCCAGTAAAAACTAAGTTCTGATTTAGAAAGGTTTTTTTTTTTTAATAAATGTATTTCTGGTAGTCAGCACAAAGAATGTACCTAAAATATATGTAACATTGTTGTTTTTTATTTTTTTTTATTTTTCAATCTGAACTGTAATTTGAATTTTTGGCGTAAGATTTTCTGTCTAGATTTGCAGGCTTTAATGGAGTAAGGAGCAGAACCAAAGAAATAAAACATTATGACCAGCTGCCTAATATGCTGTTGATCCTCCACGTTCCGCCAAAAACAGCTCTTACCCGGCGAGGCATTGACGCTACAAGGTTTCTAAAGGTGTCTTGTTGTATCTGGTACCAACACGTTACAGCCAGATCCTTTAACGCTTATAAGTTACGTGGTTGAGCTGCCGCAGATCGGATTTGCTGTTCCAACACAAACCACAGATTCTCAGTTGGATTGATATCTGCGGGAGGTCACTGAAATACCTGGAAGTCTTTCTCATGCTCCGCGAATGATTCTTGAACAATCCGGGCAGTGTGGCATGGCGCATTATTCTTCTGAAAAAGAAGGCAGTACTAGAAGGGAATACCGTTGCAATGAAAGGATGTACCTGGTCTGCAATGATATTTAGGTAAGTGACAGACGTCATGGTTTCCTGCACATGAATGACTGCCCCCAGGGTTTTACAAAAGAAAATTGCCCAAAGCATTACACTTCCTCCACGGGACCCTTGCCATTAAAAATGTATCTGGTCTGCAATGATGTTTAGGCAAGTGGTAGACGTCATAGTTTCCTGCACATGAATGACTGGAACAGGGATTCCCAGTAGAACATTGCCCAAAGCATTACACTTCCTCCACCGGACTCTTGCCATGAAAGGATGTACCTGGTCTGCAATGTTGTTTAGGTAGGTTGTAAACGTCATAGTTTCCTGCACATGAATGACTGGACCCAGGTTTCGGATTGGACTTTATACTGTTTACGAATATGCTAACATGATTAATGTGATGCACATAGTTTTAACGCTATAATGATTTTAATTGGGACCTATTTTTGTCACAGGCGGTTGACCGTAAGTCGCCTCATACTATCCGCGGAGTTAGACGTAGTCCTACGTCAAAAGATCTCAAGTTCCAAAGCATTCTGTTGCTCCGAAAAATCACTGTGAAAAAAATGCTTTATTTTTTTTTAAAATCTTCCTACAGAAAAGAAAAATTAAATTATTACAAACCTATTCGGAAAATAATAAGTTCCAACAGGAAATAAAATGACTAAATCACTCGCATTGATGACAAACAACAACAGCAACAACAAAAACCCATCTCGTGCATTTAGTTTCACGATCAACGTCATTCTCGTTTTCGAGTCTTTCTAGCACAGTAGTTAAAACGCGCGTTATCTGTTGAACCAACCCAAAGGACGTCGGTTCGATCCCCGCGGATATGAAAGGATTCTCTGGTGTAAGTGCTGAAAATTTGAGCTTTCTCGATATCGCAAAATTTCTGTATGAATACGGAACAACCTGAAGCGTACTTTTCTGAAATAAACGGAATTTCTGACTAAAGAAATTGTGTGAAAATACGGAAGTTAAAAGAAAACGGGCCCTTTTTAAAAACGGAAATTTCGTTAAAAAATGGACACCTACCGACAACTTTCTGCGCGTTACTTTCAGAAAATTTCGATGAATTCGTGCTATTTATTTTTTACGGTGATGGCTATTTACTCATATTAAGTTACTAGCTACCCCGCCCGGCTTCGCACGGTAGCAATTTAGAATTTACGGCGAATATAAAGAAAGACAATTATTACGTTCAACAGGCGACCGTCTTTCTCTTTGTAAAGCCATTCTTTGTCTGTCATTTGCCTATAGAGATACTGTTTCTTGGAAAGTTTCGTTATGACGGGATAAACAAATTCTTTTAGCGTCCAATGTACTACGACCTATATTCGATTTTCGTTTCGGCATAATATTTAAATTTTTATTAAAGAGCTACTCAAAGAGATACGTGTGGACGAAAACAACTACGCATTTAGTCCATGTGAGCGCCGATAAGCCAATTCTCTTCTAGCGTCCGATGCAACTACGCATTTAGTCTGTGCGAGCGCCGATAAACCAAATCTTTCAGCGTCCGATGTAACCACGCATTTGGTTTGTGGCTTTACGTGTTGTCAGATCGCCCACCGCGCATGCGCCTCGCGTCTTTTTCCCAAATGAGCAAAAAGTTTCGTAAACCGGTCGCCGCGCATCGTTGTTTAGGCAGTGGAAGCCACGAAAGAATGCGAACGGCGGTTTTTTCTTTGACTCATCACTAAAATCGTTACTGCTCGACTCCCTTTTGACATAGATTAATGTTTCATACACCTAAACCTTCCTCGATAAATGCTCTATGGAATGGTGAAAACCGCATCAAAATACGTCCAGCTATTCTCGAGATTAGCCCGAACAAACAGACAGACGCCTACCGGAGACTTTATTTTATACTAATGTATAGAAGAAGATATAGAAGATAGATCTTAGTGCATTCACAAACAATACGACTTACTTTGATACTGGTGTGGCATGGATATTGTGTTTGTCTTACGGCACTGGCTCTCTCCCTTTCCTGGAACCAGTGGCCCTAAATTAGGGACAGGCGAATGCTTATAGCCCACTGAATTGCTCACGGTGGTCGTTAAACCTTCAAGCAAAAAAAAATTGATATAAAAATTCTAAAAAAATCAACGAAACGTATGTGCCTTTTACCAGCTAAAAAAATCCGTACCGGTATTTTATCAAACATACGCGCTTGCAGGAAACGGAAGAACAAATAATGTTATTAGAGAAATTATTCCGATGAAACTGCTGATCAATGAATAAACAGACATCCTTTAAAAATGCTAAAATACTTTTACTTTTCAGGTTAAAAAAAATAAATAATACGGAACACCTAACGTATTTGGAGGACTTTTTTTTTTTTTTTTTAATCTTTTGATCGAATTCATTTTTGGCAACGGTAGGCAGTAATAACAGCACAGTTATTGCAAAAAACTGATTCTATGTGTACATTAATATGAAAATATTAATTTAATATGATGTTTCCGCATTTTTGCCTCACAAGTTCACTTTAGCTTTTTAAGCCAAGACTAAATAGTACCCACAATTTTGGGAACTCTTCAAACAGAAATATTCACATAGCGATCGAGTTTTACGACTGCTAGCGCAAAACTATTCCTGTCATCTATGGACCCATCTCGGGCGACCACAAACCTGTTACTGTGATAAGAGCTCTCTTCTAGTCTTTCATTATCTGCTTCATGAGTCAAGTCATGATGATAAAGGGTTAGCCCTCCTGACAAGGACATCATGCAACTGGATAGAAACAAGTAGCTCAAACATCTTCTCCCTTCTTTCGTAGGTTCGTCGCCACTTTTATAGCCTTCTTAGCAGGTAATCAGTCAGAAAGAACATTTTTTTTTTTTTGATTGGAGGTTTAACGACCACCGTGAGCAACTAAATGTGTTATAAGCAGTCGCCCGTCCTTAATTTAGAACCACTGGTTCCAGGGAAGGGAGAGAGCCCGGGCCGTAAGACAAACACAACATCCATGCCTCACCGGCATTCGAACCCGCACCCATCTCGGGCGAATGATCAGAAGCCATCGCTTAGACCAGAAAGAATGTGACGTACCACTTAGGTGACGCATGGTTCAAAACTGCAAATTGCAGCGATAAACCTTGCCGGCGTAGTCAAATCGGTAGAACAGCTGCTCCGGAGTAAAAAGATGTGGTTTTGAATCCAATCACCGGCAAAAAAAAAAAAAAAGCTTTTCTGAACAAGGATTCTCCTAAATGACCACTTTGAATAACCAAGTTGAAGGAAAATCAAAGCTTTCTGAATCTCAGGTTCATTCGTTCCAGGAGTGATTGGCTCACTTAGAGAATTTATTCGTTGGAGCTGATTTCAACCCATTTTTGCTAACCACAAGGAAATTCCCTTCAAACTCTTAGAGGTTTATTATTAGGTATAATGCTGGAAAATCGAATTCTCATTTCAGATGCATCAGCATCAAATCTATTTGTGTATTTAGTTTTCGTCGAAGTGTAATTCGAAAATGGAGTTCAACCAAATAACTGGTAGGAACAGGAAGGGGCATTCGAACTGTACTTTTAGCCATCTTTTCTATTAGGCTACTCCAAAATTATCCGGCGGAAGATAGTTACACTTCTGTTTCAGTTCAAAATCAGATAACCCGGCTTCCATAATACTTCTCAGTAAGAATTATGGAAGCCGGGTTAACTAAAATCGACAGGTTTGACTGTAGCTATTATGGAAGTACGGATTCCTAACATTATATAATATTTATTTTATTTCAGCAATATATTCTAATAGTACTGCAAGCCACGCTAAGTGTTGTAAAATGGCGCCGGAAACTTCATCGTAAAGTGTGGAATTTATTTCAATCAGAAATTCATGTAATGTAAGAAATCATTCCAAATCATCCTGTTCGAAGAAGATGCTCACAATTTCAGTTTCTTTTTTCACAACGAAGTTTCATCCCTTGTAGTGAAAAAGGTTACATTATTTCCTTACAGCGACACATATATTTGCAAAATTATCTGGAAATTATTTGTATGCTTGTTTTACTGCGTACAATACATTATATTCGATAAGAGATCTATCAGAAACATGGTGAAACTGTTCTATGATAAGCTATAATCATTCGAAAAGAGTTGTAATTAGCGTATTTGAAACTTACTTAGTTTCAAATACGCTAAATTTTTATTAAAAATAAAGTAAGAAAACAGACAATTTCTTTAAATTGCGATTTCTTTACGAAACTTTTATTAGTATTTTGCAGCACAAGCTATCAAAAACACTGTGCTAGAGAACTAAAACGGATCCATTAATGTCCGAAACACACAATAGATGGCGCTCAAGTGCCCATTGCGAAGAAATAAAATGTATCAAGAGTTACTTGTAGCTGTCCTGCGCAAAATATTTCCAGCAACTGAGAGTAGGAAACTTAAAATAAAGGATTTACGAAATTAATTGAATGTAAGTCTAACATATAATTCGATCTAAATCGAGTTCTGTTTTTTTATTTTTCTCTCTCTAAAATTCGACTCATTTGAGAGAATAGACGGAATTTTTTTAGGAACAAAATAATAATACGCTGAGGAGCTTCACCAGGGGCGTACTGATAGCCCCTGCATTGTGGGGTGGGGTAAGGGGGCTCACGGCAAAGGTCTCTAGCCTCAGCAGAAAGATTTTACAAAAATTTTAGCGAAAATTTCATATGAAGCTGGTTAAGGAAACAGCCGATAATTTTGACGCCTGCTTTGAATGAAGTATTAAAAAAGGAATTTTTTTTTCAATAAATAAATAAGATATTTAGAAATTATTTTCTCGGTTTTAGTTTATAATATCAATTTACGTGTTATAGTCGTTTGCATATAATTATGGATGATTCAGAATATAATGAACCTATTTTCTTCGCTGGGACTTTTTTACTACGTGCGAATCATTGTGGCATGATGTTAAATGTGTTGTATGTATTCAGAGTAAATAATTTAGGAAGTTTTTTCTGTGCGTTATTATTCTTAATTGTTACTTATCTGTTGATCATATGTAGAGGATTTTAGGAAGGGAGTGTCTGACCCCAGGTCTTAAACAACCCTTAGAAATAGGAAGCTAGGAGATTTGGGCTAGAGTGCCCTATAGGAAAGTGACACGGAAGCGAAGTAGAAAGGGGGAGGAAGACGCCCTTATTTATTACAGGGGGGCAGTACCCGGGGTCGGACGGCTTAACGTGCCCATCCGACGCACGGCGGGTATTTAGTGGATCGAGCGTTCGAACCTGCCTGGGATCGAACCTGAGGTCATTTCCGTGGCAGTCACGAACGTTGCCCACTAGGCCACCCGCGGCCTACTTATCTCAACTTATGCCCTTTATTTTTATTTTCATATAAATTGGAAAAGGTCATTAGACAATGTCACATGGCCGTTACGTGTTTTATGCGTGTGATTATGAGGCATTTTAATGAGGACGGCCTTAGTTCCCTAAAACAGGGACGTTGCCAAGGGAATGCGAGGCCCACCCTGAAATTTTTCTTGCCCACCCTGCCGCCCACCCAGTTCAAAATGTCCCATTTTTTACGCTTTACAACCGTAGGTTGAAGAAGCGTATATATGCTCCAGCTTTGTCAGTCTTTCTGTCCGTCCGCACGATAACTTGCGTAAAAATGGTTCGATTTCGATTAAATTTTAGTATGTGGTAAGGTACAACCTGGGAACAAACGCTATTGAAGATGGGCAAAATGGGATCAAAGGTTAGGACATAAAAGCGGGATCCATTCCAACGCCCTAATGCGTCATAACTTACGGAAAAATGCTTCGATTGCGATAATTGTATCCGTAGGGCCATGAAAATTCAATTGTTCTCCATTTTTCGAATTTCTTAGTTTTTAGCGTATATGCTCCAGCTTTGTCCGTCTGTCCGCACGATAACTAGCGTAAAAATGGTTCGCTTTCGATGAAATTTTAGTATGTGGTAGGGGACAACCTGGGGATGAACCCAATTGAAAATGGGCGAAATGGGGTCAAAGATCAGTACATAGGAGCGGGATCCATTCCATTGCCCTTATGCGCCATAACTTATGTAAAAAGCTTCGATTGCGACGAAACTCTATCTTGTTGTTTTGGAGGTACACTGAGCGGATTCTGTTGAGTATCATCGAAATGGGGTCAAAGGTCAGGGCACAACAGCGAGATTTATTCCACAGCCATTATCTTCATAACTTGAGTATTACTCGCGTTATGAAGATAATGATTTCTGGTATGTTGGAACGCACATCATAATCAATGCTCAATGCATTGCATGATTTTACTAACTTGTTTTCATATTTGTACGGCTAGGGGGCTAATGAGGATTTGGTTAGGTATTAACTGAGGGGGGGGGGGAGGGAGGATTACTAATCGCTCTGTTTGTTTTCTTTACAAAATAGGGGGTTTAAACACGGAAAGTGGAGTCTAAAGCTACATTAGCGCTCTTAAGACTGCCCCAGGACAGTGAAAGTGCTGGAAAGTGGCCGAAGACTGCTTTGTAGGAGTGGAGTGTAAGGCCAAGTCGCTGGCTTGAAGGAAGGGAGTTAAAGGAGGGGCAGGTACTGTTTCTGCGTGCCACGACGTTAAAATTTGATTTGGATAAACAAAAACGACATTTTCCTCTAAACTCTTCAAGTTCAGTACTATTTTCGTAAGCAAAAAGGAAAAATTTTGAAAAGCAATTTAGGGCAATACATTCAGAGCAAGCAAACAGTTGAAGGCGGACAGCTTAGCAATTCAATTCAATTCGATTCAATTCAATTATTTTGCTGAGCTGAAAACCAAAGTTACAAAAATATCAATTGAAAGAATGCACAGCAAGGAAGCAGGAGGAAAAAGGCCAGACAAGCCTGACAGGGTCCCATGCTCCCTAGGCTAGTTTTACACTGAGGTTAGTAGTTGTAGTTACAAAGAAACAAAGAAATCAGTGTTTCATGGAAACAAAAAAAAAAAAAAAAAAGGTAGTGATAGCCTACATGAGAAGATAATAAACATTACAGGTAATACCATTAAAAATCAATTTACATCGCGATATACAAGTCATAGTCCCCCTCCATCAACTTGAGGAGCTGCAATTCATTATGAAGTTTTTTAATTTGAAAAAAAAAAAGGTTAAAATTATTTAAAGAAGTTAGTTCCGTCGGTAATGAGTTCCAATAGTGTGGGCCAATGTAATTTATACTTTGCTTCATGGTCTCCGTTTTCGGATGAATAGGCCGAATATGTGATTTAGTGCGTGTGTCATGTGTTTGTATCTGAGGTATAATTTGTATGATATCACACTGTTAAAAATTTTATGGCAGGTTCACCATGCACCAAACAGTGGCGTTACACCAGCTGCACCAGTTTCTTGGAAAAGATGCGCCATTGTGGGGTGCAAACAAAACGTAACAACATGGTACAACTTTGCACTATGTTATGATACAGAGTTGCTCCACATTGTGGTTCAAAGTTGCCCCACGTTGTTGCATTTTGTTTGCACCACACAATGGTGTATCTTTTCTTCTCAGAAAATAGTGCAGCTGGTGTAGTACCACTTTTTGGTGAAACCTACTACAAAATTTTTAACAGTGCAGTGTGTAAGTTATTCTTAATGCATTTGAACATAATTTTCCCTCTATTGAAGTAATATAGTTGGTTAATCGTAAGAATGTTGTATTGTGTGGGAAAACTCTTGTGTTATTAAATAGTGTCAGTTATGTATTTCTATCAGATTTTAGGTCAACTAATCTTATGTATTTGTTTTGAAGAATTTGAAGTTTTTTGAAATTATATGTAGTCGTCTGTCCCCAAGATAAGATAATATAATTAATGAGTCTGAAACATGGTATAATATAATTGAATTAGTGTTTTATATGAAAGGTTTGTGAATACCGAGCTGACAACTCCAATGTTTTTAGAGAGTTTGAGAAGAAGAGAGTCCACATATTGCACTATCTTCCACCAGTTTCGTAACTAGTCAGATCAGTTTGTGTGTGTGTGTGTGTGTGGAGGAGGTGAGGATTGCACGAATTCCTTCGTAGCGGGTAGTTAAAAGCATTAAAAATTCGTTGTTTCAGTGTTTCGTAAAAGAAAATTCGGTATCACACTTGCCCCACCAAAAATAATGCTCGCCCACCCTCATTTCGAAGTCTAGCAACGCCTCTTTCCTAAATGAAGAAAAGTTGCATATGATTAACTTTGGCGAAAGTGTTTTATAGTAACTGTGTGTAAACCTAGGTGGTCATTTTAATTACAACGTGCACAACTGTGTTACAATTTTAGTTTTATGAAAAATACCTGTAGATTTCAAAGAAGTTGAATTATTATAACGTTCATAAAATCTCATTAACAGTATGGAATTTAAAAATTTAAGAACAGCCCCGGCGCAGTGGTCTGAGCAATGGCTTCTGACCATACGACCGGGATGGGTTCGAATCCCGGTGAGGCGTGGATGTTATGTTTGTCATACTGCACTGGCTATCTCCCTTCCCCGGAACCAGTGACCCTACATATTATGGGCGGGAGGCTGCTTATAGTCCACTGATGTTGCTCTCGGTGGTCGTTAAACCTCCAATAAAAAAAATCGGCAACTGAAAGCTAAAAGATTTTTGAAAAAGGGCCTCAAATATATTTTTTGCGGGGAGGGGGAGAGGAGTTTTCAGGTACGCCACTAAGCTTCACGCTCATTGTTTGTCATTATATTTGCGTTTAAAGAAGAAACCCAACTTCAGGGCTGTACGAGCGGTACCGCCGCATAGGGCACCATGTTCAAGGGGCGCCGGTCTGATTTTTTTTTCTTTTTTGTGCAATGATAGGGTATATAAAAAATAAAAACTGTCCTGCAAGTATGGTAATTGGAGACTAAGAGCAAAGATCATTACAGACGATGAAAGGTTTTGCTGTCACTGAAACAATCCGAAGCAACACAGTAGAATTCCGTTGCAATTAAGGGCCAAAAGGTACGTTATTTTTGGCGTTGTGCTTAGATCAACGCTCGCGACTATTAATTTATGTTGTATATCTTTCATATATGACTAAACAAGCCAAACAATCCCCCCCCCCCTCACACACACACACACACACACACACACACACACACCAAAAGCATTTTAGGTGTGTCTACAAATATTGTCAGTGGCAGACTGACAATCCACAAACGGCCCTGGAAACTGTTTTTGAGCTGCCAACACTTTTGGGAAAAATTATCAAGGTATTCTTGAAAAAGGACGGTATGTCAGCATCGCCGTTTACTGTTTAAACATCATTTCAACACAAGTGTAGGAATCATTGCAGTGCCGCCCCGGTGGCGCAGTGGTCTAAGCGATGGCCTCTGATCATTCGTCCGAAAGGGGTGCGGGTTCGAATCCCGGTGAGGCATGCATGGATGTTGTGTGTTGTCTTACGTCACTGGCTCTCTCCCTTCCCTGGAACCAGTGACCCTAAATTAGGGACGGGCGACTGCTTATAGCCCATCGAGTTGCTCACGGTGGTCGTTAAACCTCCAACAAAAAAAAAAAGAATCATTGCAGTTTTTTTTTCTTATTGAGAAAGCAACAACATTTTACCCGGAAAAATTGGCTAGGTATACACCAGTAAATACTAACAAAACGCTGAAATCCGCTATTTTGCCGCCCCGGTGGCGCAGTGGTCTAAGGCGCTGGCCTCTGATCATTCGTCCGTCTGGGGTCCGGGTTCGAATCCCGGTGAGGCATGGGTGTTGTGTTTGTCTTACGGCACGGGCTCTCTCCTCTCCCTTCCCTGGAACCAGTGACCCTAAATTAGGGACGGGCGACTGCTTATAGCCCATTGAGTTGCTCACGGTGGTCGTTAAACCTCCAATCAAAAAAAAAAAAAAAAAAAAAAGAAATCCGCTTTTATTGGTGTAATATTACAAAAACTAGAACAAAACGCTAGCTTTCGCCACAACGGGTGGCTTCTTCAGGAAGAAGTATTATTCAAAAGTAAAAACAAAAAACAGAGTTCCACTTATGTATTCAAAAATAGATAGTTATCATTTTTGAATACATAACTTGAACTCTGTGTTTGCTCTTGAATAATACTTCTGCATGAAGAAACCACCCGTAGTGGCAGAGGCTAACGTGTTTTGTTCTAGTTTTTGTAATATTATTATTATTATTATTTTTTTGATTGTAGGTTTTAACGACCACCGTGAGCAACTCAATGGGCTATAAGCAGTCGCCCGTCCCTAATTTAGGGTCACTGGTTCCAGGGAAGGGAGAGAGCCAGTGCCGTAAGACAAACACAACATCCATGCCTCACCGGGATTCGAACCCGGACCCCTTACGGACGAATGATCAGAGGCCAGCGCCTTTGACCACTGCGCCACCGGGGCGGCATTTTTGTAATATTACACCAATAACAAGTTAGTAAAATCATGCAATGCATTGATTATGATACGCTTTCCAACATACCAGAAATCATTACTCAAGTTATGAGGATAATGGCTTTTGAATAAATCTCGCTCCTGTGCCCTGAACTTTGACTCCATTTCGATTATATTTAACAGAACCGCTTCAGTGCATCTACGGAACAACATGACGTTTTGTCGCAATCGAAGCATTTTTACGTAAGTTATGACGCATAAGGAAGATGGAATAGATCCCGCTCCTATGTCCTGACCTTTGAACCCATTTCACCCATTTTCAATAGGGTTCCTTCTCAGGTTATCTCCTACAACATACTAAAATTTCATCAAAATCGAACCATTTTTACGCGAGTTATTGTGAGGACGGGCAGACGGACAAAGCTGGAGCATATACGCTTCTTCAACCTACGGTTGGAAAGCGTTAAAAAAGGTGAAATGAAGTGAAAACATATGAAAGGAAAAAAAAGTTTGTGTCGCGAAATAAAATGAAAGTAAAGAAAGATTTGCTATGTTATTCTAATAAGGGAAATAAAAGCATTACATCTTGAGTCTTTCACATAACGAAAACGAACACAATATGTGTATATTTTTTTGATGAAAACAGTTACAACAGCAGAACAAGTAGTGTGTTTTTTTCGCTTTTCAACCGTAGGTTGAAGAAGCGTATATGCTCCAGCTTTGTCCTTCCGTCTGTCTGTCTGTCCGTCCGTCCGCACGATAACCCGCGTAAAAATGGTTCGATTTCGATGAAATTATAGTATATGATAGGTGATCACCTGGAGAAGAACCCTATTGAAAATGGGAGAAATGGGGTCAAAGGTAAGGACATAGGAGCGGGATCCATTTCATTGTCCTTATGCGTCATAACTTGAGTAAAAATGGTTCGATTTCAATGACATTTTAGTATGTGGTAGGGGTCCACCTGGGGACGAACTCTATTGAAAATGGGGTCAAAGGTCAGGACATAGGAGCGGGATGCATTCGACTGCCTTTATGCGTCATAACTTGCGTAAATATGGTTCGATTTCAATGAAATTTTAGTTTGTGGTAGGGGACCACCTGGGCACGAAGCCTATTGAAAACGGGCGAAATGGGGTCAAAGGTCAGGACATAGGAGCGGGATCCATTTCATTGCCCTTATGCGTTATAACTTACGTAAAAATGCTTAGATTGAAACAAAACTTTATCATGTTGTTCCGGAAGTATACTTTACTGGTTCTGTGTAATATCATCGACATCAAACAGAAGTCATCGCTGTTTCCACGTTTACAAGTGAGTCACGGAAAAATTCTCGTTGGCCGCCACCTGGAATCGAACCCAGGGTCTTTCAGTTACGCACAGGATATGCTTCCACTACACCACAGTGGCCTCGAATTCCTCTAGACTCGCATACACTAACTGCCAAGCCAGATTGCTTCTTGGAGCCCCACACAATGCTGGGATTCACCAAAGATGGTAAGCAGCAACTGAATAAATAATAATTAGAAGGCGAATGAGTAATGAGTTTTTTTTGGGTTCGATTCCTGGTGGTGGCCAATGAGAATTTTTCCGTGACTCACTTATAAACGTGGAAAGAGCGATGACTTCTGTTTGATGTTCCAAGTCCACGTCAAATGTCTGTATTAATTAATTAATAATATCGAAATGGGGTCAAAGGTCAGATCATAGGAGCGAGATTCATTCTAGAGCCATTATCCTCATAACTGGAGTAATGATTTCTGGTATGTTGGAAAGCGTATCATAATCAAAGCATTGCATGACTTTACTAACTTTTTTTTTTTTTTTTTAATATCTTAAGTATGACACAACGCTATTTGAGAATATTAACACCAGGTCGTTCTGAAAATAATGGCCGATTTGGAGGGTAAAAATGAAAGAGACATACATCATAGCACACAACCTTGTTTTATACGAAATAGGCTCCTTCAGCAGCTACACATCTCTTTCAGAGAGTGACAAGTGCTTCAATATTAGTCCGAAAGAAATCTGGTTCTCTGGATGCGAGAAAGTCCCAGAATGCAATTTTGGCCTCCTCCTCTGTTTCTGAAGGTCCTGTCCTTTAAGTAATTGATAAAATGCCTGAACAGGTGGAAATCATTAGGTGCCAAGTAGGCTGTATGTGGGAGGGTTTCGAATCTCAGTTCGTATAGTTTTTGTTTCGTCATTTGCGACACATGTAGTCTCGTGTTATTATGGAGGAAGATGGGACCCTTCCTGTTCACCAAAGCTGGCTGTTTGGAACATAACTTTCGGTGCATTCTGTCAGTGTTTTCACAATATGTGACTGAGATAATGCCTTCACCAGCATTCAAGAACCTGTAGTATATCACACCGTAAAGAGTTCACCACACTCTCAACAAAACCTTGTTTGGCGTCAATCTTGGTTTTGGATGTTGTTTCAGTGGTTCACCATGGTTAAGCCACTGTCCAGATAGCTTACGGTTGTCGTAAAGCACCCACTTTTCATCACCAGTTACAATGCGACCAAGTAGTGGCTTCTTCTCGTTGCGAAGAAGAAGGTTACTGCATATCTCAAACCGTTGTTGTTTCGGATACTCCGGCAATTCGCGTGAAATCCAATTTGGTGGAAATATTCGGCGAATTCTTTGACCGTGACGCGAGGGTTTGCACCCCCACCCCCACCGCATTTGACTTCACAGCGTCGTTATCAATGACCGAATGTCGTCCTCGGCTTTCCTCATCATATAGGCTCGTATCACCGGAACGAAACTTTCAAACCATCGACGAGCTGTGCGTTCAAATGTTCCGTCATTGCCCCATGCCACGACTACAGTGCAGTAGGTTTGTGTCACATTATGACCCAATTTGAACTCATTGTACCGTTCCCAGTCTTGGATAGTGGCGTCATTGCTGACGTCAGAGAGCTGAGAGGAGAACTTTCGTGTCGACAGAGAAAGCAGAGAGACTGAGTGAAGAGCGTGGGAAGAGAGGTTGTTTGTTTTGATTTGTAGGGAGGTGACAGGGCATAGGAATCGTATGGTTTTTTTGTTTATTAAATTAAATGTTGTGATTGAGAATTTGTGATAGTCATAAATGAGTATTTCGTGATGATGGTGAAGACTCCACAGCATGAAGCAGAATCACTCTCAACTCACACCTTTCGAAAATGTTGTACATACGACTCTCGCATGGGTAGCAACGACTGCAGCTCAACCGATTATGGCGTGTATGTGGCGTCTTAGTGTACCTTTCAACTCTAACGAATGGCGTTGCGAGCTGGTTGGTCTGCAAGCATTGTGGGAGAGTTGAACACCTCAGAAAGGCGGCCATTATTTTTCGAACGACCTAATATGTTAAACAAGGTTATTCAAAGTTATGCTCCTGATTCTCAATAAAAATTTTAGGGAATGCTACATAGTAAAGGGTGTGTGTGTGTGTGTGTGTGTGTGTGTGTGTGTGTGTGTGTGAGTGAGTGAGTGAGAGAGAGAGAGAGAGCGCGCGTTTTCTCAGAAAATAACAACCGTCCTTTTTTTTTTTTTCTTTGTTTCGGAGTTAAATGCAACGTTGAGGGGAATAAGCAGTTTTCTGTCCCTAATTTAGGGCCACTGGTTCCAGGTACACTGAGAAAAACGTTTTGTTAATTCAGCAAAAAAGTTGTTGAATCAACCAAAAAAATTTTGTCGATACGCAGTCAACAAAAATATTTGTTGAATTCACAAATGTATTTTGCTGAAAATTATTGTTGGTTCTACAAAATTTATTGTTCTCATGACAAAACGTTTTGTTCCTTTAACAAAATGCCTAGGTCGATTTTTGGGAATCTGTTTGATCCAACAATATGTATTGTTATCGTGATAAAACATTTTGTTGCTGCAACCAAAGATATTGTTATCGTGGCACAGTAATTTCTTGCTCCGACAAAATTCAGAGTTGTGTAGCTGGGCCATTTCGTCTCTCAACTTTTTTTCTGATGGCAACACTTTGCCTGTGCAGTAATTTTAGGCGGTGCCATTCGACCCTAAGTGTCCGCTAATATTTTTACCCACCATATTTTAATTTTTCCCGCCGTATTTATTCTCTAGTGTTGTTTAAATGAATTTGGACGGTGTTACGTAACGTGGAAATCTTTTCAGAGCCAGCGAAAAATCTCCCACCGAATGATTCGAACCTGAGACCTTTATTTTGGGAATGAAGGCGTGCTAACCACTCGGCTATACCTGTTCTTGCCAGTAAATTCTTATCTGCGAATTCAGCATTTGAAGGTCGGATTTTACCTTCCGGAATGTTCATGAACGATTTATACTTGACGTAATGAGTTATTAACACTATTTTGGTGCGTGTGTAACATGTTTCTAAATCCGATTTCTTTTTAAACGTTTTTCTTAGTTTTTTAATGAAATAAATTATTGACATTTTTGGTCAGATAAAAAAAAAAAGGAATATTTTTCTTAACGTTCTATATGTTTCGGGTACTGCAGCCAATGCAATCTTTGGTTGCAGCACGAATTTTGAAACACCCTGTATATATAGCCTATACATAAAATCAAGCTCTACACATAAATTACAACTCTTATCATTACTTCACGTACAAATTTTTATTTGCGATCAGGAACCGCAAGCCGTCATAAGAAATGTATTATTGCTTTCTCAGAAATCTGGGTTTAAATTTAATGCGTGCCCCCACCCCTGTGCTTCTAATAAGATGCGAATTCTATCGTATGCGTTGTAATTATGAGTCTGCAAAGTGAGGCCAAATTATCACTGAAATTCACTGAATCCAACCAAAATAACACACAATAAACACAAGCATAAAATTACGTCAGAATTATTAAGATATATCAGGAATTCTTACCTCTGAATGTCTCTATCATAGTTGACGGTTCCCAGTCTTCTAACAATGCACTCACTTCGCAGTCAGCCATAATTGAAAACGAATTTCTTAATCGCAAAACGAGATTCTTCTGGTCAGTGGTAGTCTGGTAGTGCCCGTATGGAGTAGCTAGAGATCACGTGAGCTTTGGCGTAAGGTCGATGCCACCTCCATATAGTTGAATTAACAAAATATAGCCAACGAAATAATTTTGTATTGCCAACAAAACAATTCCAATGGAGTTTGGCTAAAGCAACAAAATAAATCGACAAAACAGCTCAATATAACCGTTTTGTTGTTTTGAACAAACTTTTTTCTCAGTGTAAAGAACAGAGCAAGCACTATCAGAGAAACACACCACCCATCTCTCATCGGGGGCAGCTTCGGGCAAAAGGTCCCAAGTCAGAATCTCAGACAACGGGGCAGCGATTTCTTTTTTCACTTGTCAAATAACGATCTACAGACATCAGAACACTCTTATTTCCCTGAGGCTTAACTAGGCATTCCTGAGCTGCGGGCAAACCACAAAATATTAGTGCTACTCCTATCTTTCTATCTAATATATATGCGTTTCCAATTTAACCCTTTAACCGGCTAGAACGAATTAACTCGGGGTTAACAAAATGGGCTGAACTCAACTCCAGCTAATGTGTTCGCTGTGTAAGAAGTGAACCCAACGCGACTGGAACGATTTCATTCAGGGTATCTTTAGTGGTCACAAATCTGCTCGTATGAGTTACCTTCTAGACTTGAACATCGAAAAAAAGTTGCTTTTGCCCATAGATTTGTTATTCAGATTGGTCATTCAGGTGTATGATTGACACCAATCCCTTCTGACAAATGAACCTGATAAAGTGTTATGGCAATGGAGCCAGATTTAAAGAAGGATAGAGAAGACATTTGAGTAAATTTTTTTTTACCCAGTTGCATGATGTTCGTGTCTGCGAGACTAGCCGTTCCTATCATGTTTTAGGTCATGGAACAAGGAATATAGGACTAAAAGGGACGGCTTGTCACCTACGATAGGCTTATTTTCGCTGCTGCTGAGATGAGAGGTGGTAAAGATTCGAAATTACATTGCTGTAGCTTTCGTAAAACCCGGTCGCTATATGGCCATTTCTGTTTGGAGAGAGCAAACGTTTTGAGCACCGTTTAGTTCAGACACAGTACATCGACCGCTTAAAGGGTTTTAATATGTTAGATATAAATAACTAATATATCAAAGTAGTAATATCTATACATAACTGTTAAATTGAATTAGTAATAGTGTTCGACAGTGTATGCTTATGTATACATACGCTTCTCGACAAAACGAAATTAACGTCATAACCGAATGTCATCATTATACCGCAGGAAAAATGAAATTGTGACTACTTGTTTGCACAGACTTTTGCAACTGCTCGTAAGTTCGGGCCTTTGATATACCATATCAAACGGACTGAATACAGCTGCTAGTCGTGGCTCGCAATCATAAAAATGATCGAATAGCCCCCCCCCTCCCTCCACAGGATCTTCAGCAATGTTGATGTGGTAACAAAGGTCCGAACTTCAACCATGTTGACGACATTCTTAACTTATCCATCCAACTGAAGAAAAACGACGTCCTAATCCATCCAATTAAAGAAAAATCGCGGGCCTCATTGTTGTCGACAAAGGCCGCGGTTCTTGTTTAGTTGAAAGGCCTATAGAACCGCACCTTCATTTCTGAATATGAGCAGGTAGTATCTCCTTAACATTTTGAGGAAGAATATCAAATAGAAGTCAAAGCACTTTCCATGTTTATAAGTCAGTCACGAAAAAATTATCATCGGCTGCGACCGGGAATCGAACCCAGATCTTCCAGTTACGCGCCGGACATGCTACCACTGCACCACAGCGGGCTCTAATTCTCCAGACTCATATACGACTAACTGCCAAAAAGATGAGAATTTCTCCGTGACTCACTTATAAACGTGGAAAGAGCGATGATTTCTGTTTGATGTTCCTAATCCACGTCAATTATGTGTATTAATTTTGAGGAAGAAATCGGAATTTTAAGAGTACCAGAAACTCGTAAAAAAAAAAAAAAAGATTTCAATTTTAATCAGATTGGAAGCGGTGGTTTTCGCGCCCTCTCTTGAGCTGCGCCCGGAGCAGCTCTGGCCTCCCCTGCTATTCTCTCGTCCCCATCCGCCCATTTGGTCTATGACTCTCTGCTAACTGCACTTCTTTCGCTTTTCCCTGATCTTGTCTCCCCCACCGGTCTCGTCTCTGTCTTTTCTGCCCCTCTTCCGCTGCCGTTTTTCCTCCGACTCACAAACTCGGTTCTTCCTCTCTCCTCTCTCTCCTCTAAATCTCTTTATCGTTTTCTAGTGCACCTTGCCACCCCTTCACCGCTTTCTATTCTGGAGGTTCCCCCTGCTTCTCTTCCTCTTGTCTGGGCCGCTGCCCGCCTCACCCCTTATCTGCCCCTCTTGAAATTAATACCCACTGGCTCTTTTTGCATAATCGCCTCCCTGTTCCGTATTTTCTCTTTCGCATGTCTCTTCTCTCCTCCCCTCTCTGCTCCTTCTGCGCACAGAGGCAGACGTTTCTCACGTCTACCTTTACTGTCCCATCCTGATGCCTCTCCTCCACCAGGCTTTCCGGATTGCCAGTCGCTCTTGTTCTCAAGATCTTCCGTTCACTGCCTACAGACATCTTCTTCTGCGGGCTCATCCACCTACAACTCTTCCTTCAGTATGTGCCTATCTTTTCGTGCTGGTTAAACACGTTATTTACGTATACCTTCAACAACTCCGCAGCATTTCCTCGCCGGTCTCTTTACACCAGGCCAGCGCAGCACTTTTGTGCCATTTTCAAGATCGATTGCTTTCTCGACTCCGCCTGGAGTACCAGTCGGCTTCTTCCAGTCGTCGAGAAGCCACCTTCTATGCTACCTGGGCGCCGGCCGCTCCATGGTTTGCGATTGATTCTGGACTGCTACACCTATCAGAACCCTAGGACATTCTACACCTCCTTTGCTGAGTTCCGTGGCACCCTGGTGGCCCTCCTCCACTCTACGACTCGTGCAATCCACACTACCGTTGAATTGTGAATGCTAATGCCATCTCAGTGTATTTTCATGCTTACTCGTGTACATTACTTACTTTCACCCCGCCTGTATTATGTTGCTTTGGTGCCCTCGTTAAATAACTTGCACAATTGTGCACGCTGTGTTTTTATCTCATGTATGTAATGTTTTACCTTCACGGCGGTGTTTGTGCTGTTCTTTTTCTAATTGTGTACTATTGTTTCGCCTGTGTTATCCTGTAAATCATGCCCAGCCAATGTCATGTGACACGATGTGTTTCTCTTTGTCACTTCTGCAATTTTTTTATTCAATAAGCTTTGCTTGCAGCATTTTGTTATTCATCCCCATTGTCATTGCAATGTATATACCATCATGTTTTTAACAGTTTTGTATTATTTCCCAGTGAGATGCCCAATACTGTACGTCTCCCTCTTATGTTTTCTTATGATAAATTAGAATAAAGCGATTTTGAAACCTTCCCTAGTTACACCTGACCTTTAGTTACGTCTCTAACTATTCCGCTGTGCTGTTCATTGCCTTTCGTAGTTAACTGTTTTTACTTCGTTTGAGCAAAGGACAAGACGCTTACTTAGCATTCCCCACACTATCGCCACGATAAATTAAATTCACGACAGCACTGCGTTTTTCTACGTGTATTCTGTAAGCGCGCAGCTGTAAATGAAATTTGTACTTGCTGTTCGAGTTGTATTTTCAAGCCCAATTGCAGCTCGTTTTAGAAAATATATAACAAAAGAAAAGTTTAAAAAATAAAAGTTTCAATGAGTTTATTATCAGGTAAAACTTATTATGCTGGCTGTCCCAAAGGTGTCTTAGTTATTTATTTCTTAAAGCTTTGTCTCCTCACTACTTAATCTGTTTATTAATTATTTATCTTTCGTGTCAATTCCAATTCTATTGGGTTGATGCATAAGTTCATGACGTTTTCTATGGGTTGATGTATAAGTTCATGCCGTTTTCTATTGGGTTGATGTATAAGTTCATGCTGTTTTCTATTGGGTTAATGCTTAAGTTCATGCCGTTTTCTATTGGGTTAATGCTTAAGTTCATGCCGTTTTCTATTGGGTTGATGCATAAGTTCATGCCGTTTTCTATTGGGTTGATGCATAAGTTCATGCCGTTTTCTATTGGGTTGATGCATAAGTTCATGACGTTTTCTATGGGTTGATGTATAAGTTCATGCCGTTTTCTATTGGGTTGATGCATAAGTTCATGCTGTTTTCTATTGGGTTAATGCTTAAGTTCATGCCGTTTTCTATTGGGTTAATGCTTAAGTTCATGCCGTTTTCTATTGGGTTGATGCATAAGTTCATGCCGTTTTCTTTTGGGTTGATGCATAAGTTCATGTCGTTTCTATTTGGTTAATGCATAAGATCATGCCATTTTCTATTGGGTTGATGCATAAGTTCATGCCGTTTTCTATTGGGTTAATGCTTAAGTTCATGCCGTTTTCTATTGGGTTGATGCATAAGTTCATGCTGTTTTCTATTGGGTTAATGCTTAAGTTCATGCCGTTTTCTATTGGGTTAATGCTTAAGTTCATGCCGTTTTCTTTTGGGTTGATGCATAAGTTCATGTCGTTTCTATTTGGTTAATGCATAAGATCATGCCATTTTCTATTGGGTTGATGCATAAGTTCATGCCGTTTTCTATTGTGTTAATGCTTAAGTTCATGCCGTTTTCTATTGGGTTGATGCATAAGTTCATGCCGTTTTCTTTTGGGTTGATGCATAAGTTCATGTCGTTTCTATTTGGTTAATGCATAAGTTCATGCCGTTTTCTATTGGGTTGATGCATAAGTTCATGCCGTTTTCTATTGGGTTGATGCATAAGTTCATGCCGTTTTCTATTGGGTTGATGCATAAGTTCATGCCGTTTTCTTTTGGGTTGATGCATAAGTTTATGTCGTTTCTATTTGGTTAATGCATAAGATCATGCCATTTTCTATTGGGTTGATGCATAAGTTCATGCCGTTTTCTATTGGGTTGATGCATAAGTTCATTCCGTTTTCTTTTGGGTTGATGCATAAGTTCATGTCGTTTCTATTTGGTTAATGCATAAGTTCATGCCGTTTTCTATTGGGTTGATGCATAAGATCATGCCATTTTCTATTGGGTTGATGCATAAGTTCATGCCGTTTTCTATTGGGTTAATGCTTAAGTTCATGCCGTTTTCTATTGGGTTAATGCTTAAGTTCATGCGGTTTTCTATTGGGTTGATGCATAAGTTCATGCCGTTTTATTTCACGAGTGTTTCCCAGGTCCGTAACGACGGTGCCGATCGCCAGTTGTATATCAAAATGTAGCCAGTAATATCGTGTATCTAAATCACATTGCGTTGTGTGATTGTGGCTAATGTTTTTTGGTTTTCAGGTCCGGAAGTATGGAGTGTCAAACAGAGAGGAATGAATATTTCCGACATCTGCTCCTCTACGAGTTTAACAAGGGATCCACAGCCGCCGAGGCTACTCGACAAATTTGTGCTGTGTATGGTAGGGATGCTATTGCTCCGAGGACAACCCGCAAATGGTTTGAGCGGTTCTGGGGGTGGCAATTTTGACCTCAACGACTCTCCACGCTCAGGTCGTCCATCTCACTTTGATGAGGATCGTTTGAACCATCTCATCTACTTGGATCCGCGTAAAACCACACGCGAATTGGCCACTGAGATAGACTGTAATCAGGCCACAGTAGTGCAGCACCTGGGTCGTAAGGGAAAGGTACAGAAATTGGTGTCTTGGGTGCCCTCACACTCTCACCGAGGATAACAAGCATTAGCGTGTTGCCACATGTGGTTCCTTGCTCGCCTGTTATCCGAATGTTCCCAGCAATACAAACCCTTAATATCCCGTATTGTTACTGTAAATGAAAAGTGGTGCCTGTGCGTGAATTTCAGGCATCGGAAGGAATGGTTAAGCCCAAAAAAGACGTCCACACCACGTCCAGAACATAACCTTCATCCTGCGACAATCATGTTGTGTGTCTGGTGGGACATTGAAGGCATTATTCAGTGGGAAATGCTGCCGTGGAGTCGTACCATCAACGCTGCACACTATTGTGAGCAACTCCGTCTTGTGGAGGGAGCAATTCAGCAGAAACGGCCACATAGACGCCATGGTGTCCTCCTCCAACATGATAACTCACGCCCTCACAGTGCAAACATGACCAAAATGGTCATTCAGGACTTGAAATAGGATATCCTTTCACATCGGGCCTATTCCGCAGATGTCGCCCCTTCAGACTTTCACCCGTTCCGATCTCTGTCGAATGCACTCCGTGGCAGAACGTTCAGCAGCGGTGCTGACCACTAGAATTTCCATGATG
Source organism: Macrothele yani (assembly GCA_039090855.1). Lineage (NCBI taxonomy): Eukaryota > Metazoa > Arthropoda > Arachnida > Araneae > Macrothelidae > Macrothele > Macrothele yani. Next base: position 18,111,840 of record CM077006.1, on the reverse strand, counting down.
ATTTCTTCGCAGCAAAAGCAGCACGTTTTTTCAAGAATGGAACTGCAGACCTATCCGGACGTTGGGACACCATCGTAAACAATGGGGAGGAGCGGGGGGGGATACATAGTTGATTCATTCCGGCTTCCCTTCTGATGTAATACATTCCTACAGTGCGGTGAAAAAACCGGCATGAACTGATGCATCAACCCAATACGTAACTTTTCATTCTTTCCCACTGGTGTTTCGGAAGCCCGTATCCTTCTCGTTCCGATGTTTCTTGACCTCTGTGTCTGACTCTCTTCCTTCTCCAAACCTTCCTTCCCTGTTCTTCCTGAACTCCTCTTTTGTTTTAGGGCCTCGAAGATGTTCTTTGCGGGGAGATAGAGTAAGTTTTTCCAATAAGCCACTGGTTTTGAGTCATTTCTGGTATTTTTTCGACACATTTCCAATGTTTTGTAGCGTCAAACATTTGAAGACTCAAGTGCTGCGTTTTCTTTTGTAAGTGTTAAATATCGTAAGACATATCTCATACTTTTCAAGTTCTTACTTATGTTACGATACTTTTAGCATTTCTTCCATGATCTCGAACGTTTTAATACCAACCTGAATTATCATAATTTTATAAATACATTATCCGGAAAAGAAAACAAAAAGATTATGAATTTTTACGAAAAGACCATCACCGACCAGTAATGTCAATACATGCAAATGTAGCAGTCACGTGGGCTGGTGGCATTTTGACTTATCTCTTATGAAGAGCATACAGATTATCTGGCTTCAGTTTGGAAACATACGCAAAACACAGGATCTTTCAGCCTTTGAAATAAGGCGCACATTTAGCGTTATCCATGATTAACAAACCAAAAGATATTAATCGTTTCTCAGAAGCGGCCATTTCAAAGGTGTTTAACGGCTGGAAGACAAGAGGATGTTCTACATATACCATCCACTGAATTAGAAATTTTGTATTCAATACCGGGTTGGACCTCTTTTAGCCCGAATTACATCACGCATGCCATTTGACATAGATTCCACAAGGCGTTTGAGTGCATCTACGTATACAGCATACCAGGCTTTACTAGACGATTCTTTAACTGGCTCAAATTTGAACAGAAGAGGATTTCGCTTCCGGATCTGTCCCATACGTTTTCAATGCGGTTCAGATTCGGACTTTGTGGTGGCCAGAAGAGATGGTGGTGGAAGTCGCTGTCATGGCCGCTTAACTCCTGCTGAACACATCTTGTGCGAGGGAAACCAGCGATGTTCGTGAGAACGGTCCTCATACCATAATGTCAAGTAATGTCAATGAGAACAGTACCCATATTATGACTGATACGAGTGGTGCTCAGGAGAACAATCCCTGTACCATGATATCTAGTGACGTTCATGAGAACAATCCCCATACCATGATATTTAGTGATGTTCATGATAACAATCCCCAGACCATGATACCCAAGCATGTTCGTGAGAACAGTCCTCATACCATATTATCAAGTGATGCCCATAAGTACAATTTCCATTCGCTGCCCCGGTGGCGCAGCGGCCTAAGCGATGGCCTCTGATCATTCGCCCGAAAGAGGTCCGTGTTCGAATCTCTGTAAGGCATAGATGTTGTGGTTGTCTTACGATACTGACTCTCTCCCTTCCCTGGAAACAGTGACCCTAAATTAGGGACGTGCGACTGCTTATAGCCCATTGAGTTGCTCACGGTGGTCGTTAAACCTCCAATAAAAATTCCATTCCATGATTGATACCCAGTGATGTCATGAGAACAATACCCATACCATGACATCTAGTGATAATCGTGAGAGCAATTTCCATTCTATGATTGGTACTCGGTGATGTCACGAGAACAATTCCCACACCATGATACCCAGTGTGTTGTTCAGGAGAACTATCCCCATACCATGATACCGAGTAATGTTCATGAGAACGATCCTCACACTAGGATACCCCAGTGATGTTCACGAGAACAATCCTTGTAGAATGATACCCAGTGATTTTCATGAGAACAATCCCCATACCATGATACCCAGTGATTTTCATGCGAAGAGTCCACATAGCATGATAACCAGTGATGTTCGTGAGAGAAATGACCACACAATGATACCCAGTGATGATCATGAGAACAGTCCTCATGCCATGATACCTAGTGATGTTAACGAGAACAATTTTCACACCATGATACTCAGTGATGTTCATGAGAACGATCCTCATGCTATGATACCCCAGTGATGTTCACGAGAACAATCCCTGTAGAATGATACCAAGAGATTTCATGAAACAATCCCCAGACCATGATACCTAGCCATGTCCCTGAGAACAGTCCTCATACCATAATATGAAGCGATTTCCATGAGAACAATTTCCATTCCATGATTGATACCCGGTGATGTCATGAGAACAGTCCCCGTACTATGATACCAAGCGATGTTGTTGAGAACAATCCTCATACTGTAATATGTGATGTCGATGAACACAATCACCATACCGTGATATCCAGTGACGCCGTTCCGTTTCCGTTTATATTTCAAAATATACTTTATTGGCAAAAACATAGGGAATACAGTCGTACCACATATGGCAAATATACAACAAAACAATGAGCGATACTGATGAAAAATTACAGGTGAATGTGATACGCAGTCAACTAAGGATGACAAAATGGTAAAATTACTAGTAAATAACACTACATGCTTGAAGAAGAAGATGCACAAACAATAGTAATGATTAGGATAATACAGCATGCGATGACGTGCACAGTGACAATAGAGCACAAAACAACAGGTAAATATATTTACAAGAATATGGCTGTACAACGCAGTGCACAAAAATAAGGGAACATGTAGAACACAACAAAAGCATGTACTAAGATAAAGGTACAGAAGTGAACAGTATGTGACAAAAACATGATAAGTATTACAGAACAAAGTGGAAACTTGGGCAAACTCCCAAGTGAAATACAAGGATATTAAAGCATGCGATGACGTGCACAGTGACAGCAGAGCACAAAACAGGTAAATATATTTACAAGAATATTGCTGTACAACGCAGTGCACAAAAAGAAGGGAACATGTAGAACACAACAAAAGCATGTACTAAGGTAAAGGTACAGAACTGAACAATATGTGACAAAAACATAAGTATTACAGAACATAGTGGAAACTTGGATAAACTCCCCAAGTGAAATACAAGGATACACAAAATATGAACAGCAAGCCGTGCAATATTGCATTGGTCCAAAAAACATTGACTTGGGACGAGCAAGAAATACATGACGTCAAAGAATGTGAAAAAATGCAAGACAGTAATAAGGCATAAATTAAAAAGGTACAACACAATGCAGCAAGAAAAAACAGAAAGAGCAAAGTATCGCGTATTACTCCTAGAGAACAAATACACGGTGCACAACTCAATAAAAGACAGTGTGATGCAAAAACACAATACTAGAAGCACTAGTATCAGACAGAGAAAACGAATCAAACACAACATTTTAGGTAAGGTACAAATAGCAAAGCAGGCACATGAGTGAATAACAGGTAGTAAAGATTAACTGTGCAGTCTTTTTGCATCTGTTCACCCGCGTGGCGTCGAAAGCGGAATCTTCCGTTGGCGTGATGGACCTTGAACCTAGCTTTGTCGGATCAAACGAATCATTTCCAATCCTACAATGCACAGTCACGAAATTTGCGTGAATTTTCAGAAGTTTAGCGATGTGGAGTCACGTAACTTCTGAAAAATATTCTGGCTCATGGGTGTATAATAACCTTTCAGCATGACGTCAGTGATGCGTGCTGTGGGACGCACCCACTTGTGGGAACAGGAGTGGTCATATCATAATTATCTGGCTCATGAGTGTATAAGAAATTTTCGACATGACGTCAAGGCTATATGCCGTGGGATTCGTCCATTCGTTGAGGGGGGGGGATTATAATTATTTGGCTTGTCAGTGTATAATAATTATAATCCTTCTACATGACGTCATTGCTACGTTCTGTGGGACACGTCCGCTCGTGGAAACAGGGGTGGTCATAATGATGTGGTCCCTGATTGCTTATTGTAGATTGAGGGATTGGAAAATGCAGTTGTACCTATTTGGAAAAATGCTTCAACTGTATCCCATGCCTGAAATATTGCTAGCATTAGTTTTGGATATTTTTCTGACTTGGTCGCTTGACCTGCAAGCTGTTTCGCATCTCCTAAAGCCGGTTTTCTACTTTTCTTTTTCTTATCAGCAGCTGTCCTCTTCCGGATGACAACTTCTTACACATCTTTTAGACAACTTTGAACACGCACAAAGTTAAGATGAGCCCACGTGGGCTTGATCACTTCCCAAGCTCAACACCGAGACCAGCGACCACACCAATTTCCACTCCCATTTCCAACGGCTGTCAGCTCACCAAAGAAGAAATTTGCATGTCTTATTAAACGCATATCAAGGACCACCTATTGTTGACAGCAAATATGGTTAACTAAAAGATCCGATCAAATTAAAATATATGCACAAAAACACAATGTATGATGTCTAACGACCATCAGTAAGGAATCTTCACAGAAACGCAGAGCTATTAGCATTTGAAAGCATTTCTACCCACAGGACTCAAGGTGAACCAGTAAGAAGAGCAGATTTGCATATATCATCTGTCATATTAATTTAAAGGCTACATGTCTAAGTTAAGGAAATCTTTTTAAGTTTTTCAGTTACATTAAAGAGATGAGATCTTACTTAGCTACATCAACAGCGGACAAGCAAAATATTATGACCGACATGGTTTTATTTTACACATTACATTATCGCAAACAATTAAAAGAATGCAAAAGGTAGTTGGCAATTCCATACTTACCTTATGTTACTACAAGTACAGCGTTTTTCCTGTCTGCGAATTTAAAAAGAAAACTAAAAAAGAAATTAAGTGTTTTTTTGCAATTATTAGGCCCCTTGAAGTCAAAGCAAGTGACACAAATCGAAAGATCAGGCACGTACTGATAGTCACCGAACCCCCGCATTGCGGGGGGGGAGATAGAGGTCCTCACGGCTAAGAGGGTATCTTGCCTTAGCAAAAAAAAAATTGCTATCTTTTGCGGAAACTTCATGTACAACTGGTTAAAGAAATAGCCAGTAATTTTTGATTGCAGCTTTGAATGAAGTGTAAAGAAGAAACGCAAATGTTTTTTTCTTTTTGCGGTTTTAGTTTATGAAAACTGGCTAACACACAACCTGCTATTCCAGAAGACTTGAGGCCCCCATTTCACAATTATAGCAATACTTCCTATGCATTTACACTGAATTATAAAAAAGTATTCGTACGCTACCAAATTTTTGCATAAGCGCAAAGCAGTGGCGTTGCCAGAAATTACTTACTGGGGGGAGGAGGGTGTCCATGGGTTCGGTTGGTAAAAACCTCTTATATACATATACACTGATGTTTAAAATTCAGAGAATTTGCACATTTTATCGAATTTCTGAAAAACTAATGGACACATTTTAATGAAATTTGGTATGGATACACAGTTATATAAGAGAAAAAAATTATACCATACAACAGTCATGGTACGCACTCATGATCGTCAGTAAAGCTCATCAGCGCAGGAATGTCCAAAATCCACGTTGCAAGATCGAACATAAAATGACTAATACGGGGTATGGTCCCCTCTCACACTCATACAACTCTCACAGCGCGACGTCATACTGGAAACGAGGCAGTTGATGAGTCCCTGTGGCAGTCGGTCCCACTGCTGCAGCAACGCAGTTTTCAACTCCTGGATGGTTCTCTGAGGGGGATGGCGAGCTGCAATTGCCCCCCCCTCCCAAGAGCGTCCCAGACATGTTCGATAAGATTTAGGTCTGGCGATCTGGCTGGGCAATCCATCCGGCGAATATCCTCACTTTCAAGATAATCGTCGACCAGGTGAGCCCTATGTGGACGAGCGTTCTCGTCCATAAAAAGGAACCGAGGGTCAACTGCGCCCCTGAAAAGTCGAACATAGGGCTGTAAGATCTCATCCCTATACCTCTCAGCAGCCAGGGAGTCTCTGTCAAACACATGGAGAGGTGTGCGGTAGTCCAACATTATGCCTGCCCAGATCATGACATCTCCGCTGCCATAGCGGTCCCTTTCTAGGATGTTGGAGGAAAGGTATCGGGTCCCAGGTTCTCTTCACATCATGTTACGTCGAGAATCAGTGTCCAAGCTGAATCGCGACTCGTCTGTGAAGAGAACGTTACCCCACTGAAGTCTGGTGCAAAGCTGTTGATGTCTGCACCATGCTAAACGCGCTCTCTTGTGTGCTGAAGTGAGCGGGACGCAAACAGCGGATCTTCTGGCAAAAAGCCCACTCTCATGAAGCCTCTGGGAAACAGTAACCCTTGAAACTCGGGTTCCAGTGACAGCATGCAGCTCACAAGATAGCTGTGCAGCTGTAGCAGTCCTGTGGCGCCTCGCTGAAAGTGCCAAATAACGATCTGCATTGGCCGTCGTGGCTCTTGGACGACCTTGCCCAGGCCTTCTCGATATGGATCCGGTGTCCTTAAACTGTTTCCACGAACTGCAGTCGACAATGGGCGTTACATTGAGCTGTGTAGCAGCCTGCAATTGCGATTGCCCTGCCTCCAATCTACCGACGATTATCCGCCTCATTCCGTCATCAGTACGTTCGTGGCAACTCATTTTACCTGATTGCTTACGAAATTGAACCTACTCCTGCAAGAAACACAACGAATGTCGCCGAGGAGTACGAGCGAACTAATCGCTGGAAAAGCCACGTGTGCTTTTCATGCCCTCCGCTGTCACAGCTCCGACCACACGCACGTGTACGCGCACGTATTCGACACTGCAAATTTGCATTCTTATTCGGCGGCATAATTTGTACATTTGGTTCCGTACTTTTTGTGAAAATTGACAAAATGGGCAAATTATCTTAATTTTGAACACCAGTGTATATATCGCTTTGAATTCGTGCTCAATCGCTCCCTCAAGGGGGGTACCAACCCCCACCCCCGGCTACTCCCCTGGTGCAAAGGACGGTTGCGCATGAAGATGCGCTGTGAATGAGGAAGTACGTACATAAAGCTGAGATGTTCTGATACACCAAAATCGACTGCAATTGGTGTCGTGAAGAGATGGAAGGACAGTGTAAATAAACAAAAACAAACAAACAAAAAAAAACGTTCAGGAAGGCTGCACAAATGGATGACTGAACGTGACAGAAGAACCGTGGTTAGAAATGTTAAGAAATCTCGTTCTTCCTCTGCCGTATCCATCGCTGATGAAGTAGGAAATGCTTGTAATGGCAAAGTTCGTACCATTACTATCCGCAGAGAGTTACACAGTGTGGGTAATTATCATAGAGCAGCGGCACATAAGTCACACATCACTACCATGAATGCGAAGCGCCGTTTGGAATGGTGTCTCTCTTCGTTCCTGGACTGTGTGCGACTGGTTATTGATGAATTTTTTCTGGACTTCCGCTGTTGCTTTTTCATAAATATTTTTACAAGTCGTTGGTTTTACGTAATCGGGCTCCTTTATTTGACACCAGTCAATATCCGAGTCCATATGAACGTTCTTTGGGCCGCCCCGGTGGCGCAGTGGTCTAAGCGATGACTTCTGATCATTCGTCCAAAAGGGGTCCGGGTTCGAATCCCGGTTGGGCATGGATGTTGCGTTTGTCTTACGGCACTGGCTCTCTCCCTTCCCTGGAACCAGTGACCCTAAATTAGGGACGGGCGACTGCTTATAGCCCATTGAGTTGCTCACGGCGGTCGTTAAACCTTCAATCAAAAAAAAAAAAAAATCCTTTGGCTCCGCGGCGTCGACCGGTGCGTTAGTGGTGCTCGCGACGGGCTCACTTTGACGCGCACGTTTGTCACCGCGATAGCATTTGCAGCGCTCGACATTGGTAGTTTGGGGTTTCTTGGTTCCACAAATTTCCTGTTCTGCCATTCATTTCAGTTTCAGCAGCTGCTTTCTGCGCTCAACTACGCATTTTCGTGGCATTTTTATGGGGGTTTTTTTGCGCGTATTCTACAAATCTGCGAAAAAAAAAAGTACAGTTACATTACCATCTGCTCTTATTGTAAACAGCTGCAATTGTAATTTTTTCAATTCACACGACTATTCCACTAAGTTAACATTAATTACATACCAAAATCGATGTTCAATACCCTTTAGTTCAGAAGCATTGAAAACGAAAGTATATATATATATATACACTGAAGAGCAACACTGAAGACTAAGGAAAAACTTTAGAATTTAAAACGAAAGTTGCAAAAAAACCCGAAGATCAAAACGCGCAACGCAGCAGTTTTGAAAATTCAGAATTCACATTCTATTAAGAAGATACCTAAGCAAAAAAATACATATATAATTTTGACTCACACCAAGCACAACATAGAAAGGGTTATGTATCTACCTGTGTGAGTAAAAGGAGAAAAGATAAAAAAATAAAATAAAACAACTGAATGTAGAAGGTGTCGAGAATACTGAGCCTTGGCTTTATCAAGGACCAGCAAAAACTCTGCATTTTCTCACTTCCACAAAGACCTAGTTGGAAATGGGTTTCTGCAAGGCCATAGATGCAAGTAACATTCCCACCTAAAATTGTTTTAAAAAATATATATATATGTCATGTCCTCCGCAGAGTTGTATGACCTAGCACTAGTTAACAATTTCGCTTGCATCCATGAACCTTCCTGGCCCGACCCATGCTCTTCATCTGTTACTATTAAACAGAGAGAAGAAGATTAAAGAGAACTCAAGCTGTGAGAGTGACATAATAATTAGAAATAATTTTCAGCTATAACGAAATGCCAAGTTCGTTTGAGAGAGAAATTTAAACCTGAAAAACAATGCAAAAAGAAATCCAAATTTTTTCATTGCAATTAAAAAAAGGAAATATTAATTTTTAAAAAACAGATTTTTGAAAGAAAACTTGAGTCTAAAACCCCTACTCTACAACTTATGACAGCACGAAAACGAGAATAAGTTAAAGACAATAATTAACTAAAGAAAACTTTGTGAAAGTTATATGACTTAAACAGTTAGTTGCAATATGTACAAAGTATTTCAGCAGTGTTTTAAGTGCATAATTAATTAGTTATTAAGTACTTAACTACTTTGAAAATACAGCGCAAAGAAAAGGAACAAGCTTAGCCATCTGCTGTTCCTAGGTTCCCCAAAAGACGCGCAAAGTTACAAAGAAAAGAAAGAGTTAAAACCCGCAAAAATGTTAACAGACAAGCCAGTGCCTAAAAGCTGAAAAGCAAAAAACAACAGAGAAAAAGTACATGAAGTACAAACATTGAACTTATAAGACCAAAACCCAAATACAAGGAAGAGAGCTTACCTCTTGTGCGACGAAACTTTCTCCTAACAAGATTAAAACATGGCTGACCTCTTCCGCCACTCCCTAGTCGCTGGGGGGCAGTGTGGGTGGGGCTGATGGCCTCCTCATACAGAAAGAAACCAACTCGCGGAGATTTTAACCAGAGAAAAAATATAAACTTAAGACCGTGGATCTGTATGATCAGAAATAGCAGAATTAACTCTCCAGAATACATGAGAAATATTATAAAATACACAAGTAGTGTATTTAATAATTTTTGCATGTGTTAAATCACCTTAGTGAGCTTCTATAGATTAATCAGAATCTTATTAACTTTATTGTTGGTTTTACTATTTTTAGTATAGCTATCCTAGTGATGAATAACTAGTTTTCTTTTTTTATTTGTTTCTATTTTCTTTTATAAACAGATTTTTAAGCTTTTTTTTGTGATTTTGTTTATATTATTTAATTTTTTGTTTTAATAGGACCTTCATATCCATAGCACTAAGGTTCCTTTATGTAGTTAATAGGCATCCTCTAGCCAACTTCCTTACGGCTTTGATTGGTCAGAATCATATTATTAACTGTGTAGAAAATTAAAGCAGATCTGCCAACCTTACTCTATTATTCAGAATAATTTTTCTTAAAGTTCTTTTGATGAAAGAAGAAGGAATTTCGTTCTCTAGAAAACTATCTAATAGTATATTAATGTGGTAATTGAAGTCCAAATTGTTGCTGCAAATTCTTGAAATTCTTAGGACCTGAGAAATTAGTACATTCTCAATTACTTTGGTTGATATGTTATTATTCCAGTGTAGATATTTAATTACTTTGAAAGGAAAATTAACTCTTTTATCAAAGAGGCTAATAGATGGGTTACCTCTGTTGAGCTTAATGCTTAAGTCTAGGAACTCAAGTTCCTGATTACAGTGGTTGGTTTTACATAAGTTAAGAGAGCTAGGATAGATATTATCAAAATCACTCTCTATAACTTCTGAATTATTGATACACAGCAGATCATCAATATATCTAAAAGTGTAAAGGTAGTTATCTGAGCAGGTGGGGTGATTTTTAATGAATTTATATTCCTTAAAGAACAGGAATAGATTAGCGATATTCGTGGATGTTGATGTTCCCATGGGAATACCGTTCACTTGCTTATAGAGAGTATTATTATATAGGATATGGTTATTTTTTATGCAGCAATTGAGATAAGAGTTCCAAGTTCCTACATTAACAAATTGGTTAAGTTTAAATTCTGCATACAGCTCTTTAAGGGTAGTGATTATATCTGATAGAGGCAGATTAGTATATAGGTTTTCAAAATCATAACTATTAATATCTAGGGGACAAACTTAGAGTATAGTAGAAATTACTTCTGCATTATTGTTAATTATCCAAAAATCTCTGTACATCAAGTTAGTACAGTTTCTAATGTGTTTCAAAACTTTCTTTAAGACATCTTCAAAAGCAAGATCTATTTTCTTTTTATGACTCCTTACTCCACTAGCTATGAACCTGAACTTCACAGGATCCTTATGAAACTTAACCGTTGCAAAAAGAAATGGAAATTCAGGCTCATATCTTCTAGTTTGTGGAATTTTAAGTTTCTTGAAGAATGCCTTAAACCGATTTTCTAACTGCTTGGTAGAATAACTTACGGGCTCGTATGTTACTCTATTATTGAGTTCCATAGTTAACAATTCAAAATAGAACTTCTTACAGATAATTGCAAAATTATTGCTAGCCTTATCCGTAGTGGTAAAAATAAATTGGTCTTGTAGTTTGGAGAGTGACCTTTTAGCTTCTCCAGAGAAAAAGAGATTTCTGTCGAAACAAAAGTCCAGACCTGCCAACTCACCGGTGAAGCTATTGATTAGATTATATTTCCATTCTGCGAAGGCCTCAATAGGCTGATTGTACGTTAAACTGGTTTTTACGATGTACCTATTAACATCTTGAGTGAAGCTCTCAAGAATCCTTTCTTTGGAAATTGTGAAGGAAGGTCTGAATTTAGAGCCATACTCTAATAAATTCCTAAGCTTTTCATTTTCAACAAAACTCAAGTTTCCGGTGATAATATGGTTGTAATTCTTATCATAGTGAACTGTTTCTCTATGTTCATCACAAGAACATGTAGTAATTACAGGAATGTAGCTCGAAGAGTTAAGTTTGTAGTTTTTAACTATTGACCCCAAGGTCTTAACATATTTAAAACTTACAATAGACTGGTGCCTGTGGATGGGAAAAAAATTGCATTATTATAGAACAGCAGATGAAGAGCATGGGTCGGGCCAGGAAGGTTCATGGATGCAAGCGAAATTGTTAACTAGTGCTAGGTCATACAACTCTGCGGAGGACATGACATATATATATTTTTTTTAAAACAATTTTAGGTGGGAATGTTACTTGCATCTATGGCCTTGCAGAAACCCATTTCCAACTAGGTCTTTGTGGAAGTGAGAAAATGCAGAGTTTTTGCTGGTCCTTGATAAAGCCAAGGCTCAGTATTCTCGACACCTTCTACATTCAGTTGTTTTATTTTATTTTTTTATCTTTTCTCCTTTTACTCACACAGGTAGATACATAACCCTTTCTATGTTGTGCTTGGTGTGAGTCAAAATTATATATGTATTTTTTTGCTTAGGTATCTTCTTAATAGAATATATATATATATATATATATACTTACGTATTTTCGGTCTCGTGCAGTAGTGAAGAGCAAAGTACGTGGGAGAAATCCTTCTCATAATTTAGCTGCATGGAGTTGAGTTGCTTCATCACTCAGTAATTCTCATATAGTTTGTGGTCGTCAAGGATTTGACTGTGAGTTATTTTTTTCTTGTTCTTTAAACTTCAAGTTAGAAGCTTTATTTTTGTTTTCCGGTTCCAGGCCAACCGGGGCTCCGTGTCTCCGGAATGGCGAACTTTTTGTACCTACCTGAAACCATTCAGGTTACTCATAATGGGAAGTACCCCAATGTCAATATTCTTAAGGAATTAGTCGACAAACTTGACTATCCGGAACATTTGCACACAGTCCAGCGACTTAACAATGGACTTTTCACAGTGCGTTTCCAAACTGCTGCACAAGCACTGCACTACCTTGAGCACTCCTTGACAGGCTACAAGGACGTTGCGGTGAACATTTCACCAGTAGATGACGGCATTCGTACCGTCTATGTCCAACTCGTGCCCATTGACATCCCTAGTGAGAAGATCTCTGCGGCACTTACTGGATATGGGGAGATTGTCACCCCCATTCAGAATGAGCGGCACACGCTCAAAGGTCTGGAACATGTTTATTCAGGCACAAGAATTGTTCGCCTGCGCATGACAAAGTCAGTACCCAATTTCCTTCAAGTGGGCCGTTGGAAGGCCATGGTCACATATGCTGACATGATACGCACATGCCGTAGATGCGGTAATGCTGGCCACATTGCTCCTCAGTGCCCGTCCCGAGCTTGCCCCAACTGTAGTACGGTGGGGCACTTAGAGATCTCGTGTGAGCAAGCCTGCTCCAAGTGCGGTGCGGATTCTCACACCAAATCCAGATGCACCCAGTCATCCTTCGCAGATGTTGTAGCTCGGCCTTCAACAGCTCCCCTTGTTTTCAATGAGGAGTTTCTAGAGTTACCCTCCACCAGTGCTATTGTTGTTCCCGGGGACTCTGGTGTTCCTGATGCAGTTGTTACCATGGACCCGGAACATGTTGCTTCTTTGAAATTACCGGTTGTCATACCTGTCGATCCGCCTTCCGAGAATGTCGTGACTTCTGTTAATCAAGAGACCTTGGTTGTTGACGGCCGCGTCGATCCTGGAGCTTCTCCTGCTGTTTCACCAGTGCAAGATCTAGAGGTTCTTGAAATGCCATCTACAGAGGTAACCTCACTGCCTCTTTCCGTTGAATCGGCTGCTGTTATTAAGTATGAGCCTCCCATGGACGCCGACGTATGTACCGCGGTCCATGTGCCTCATTCACCTGATTCTCCTGACGCCGAAGTCGGACTTGTTACCACTGTTGCATTTCCAGAGGTTATTTCGGATGATGACAACATTTACATAGATTCCGTTGATGATGTTAATTTCACCTCTCCTGTCGAGAACTGTCTCCCTCCCTTCCACCTCCGGGGACAAAGTTGTACCCGTCATCCATTCCAGCAGGCCGCCGGGACGTGTTCCTGTTACCATCCACAATCTTACTCCTACCAGAGACTCTCGTCCTGCTGACCATTCCTTCCGTCAACAACGACAGTCCTCTACATCTTCGGAGGGCAGGACTCGCGGCAGCCGTTCGGCAAGTGTTCATCCTGGTCGTCGGGAAAGATCTCCCGTCCAACTGGAGGAAAGGGAACTTCCCCACGTAGCCGCCGACGGCACCGTCGCCGGAATCACAACCGCTCCACCTCTGGAGATTGGCATCGTCAGTTCTAAGTGCCGGTCCACGTTTCTAAAACGGGTGGGCTAATTTGAATCTACCCTCCTTACTGACCTTTGTTTTGTGTATTTTTGTATTTCAATTATCTGCTTAACCTTCAACCTTAAAGTTTCAACATTAAATATTCAGGGACTTCGGTCCCGGTCAGTAAGGCGTTGGCTCATCGGCTGGATTATGACCCAGGATATTGATATCCTGTGTGTGTCCAGGAAACATTTTTTTACAATTTTAGGCATGTTTCGGATTTTCTTCATTACACTAATGCCCCGTGCTGGTTTAGTCTTTCTCCGACTAGTCGCAGGGGCGTCGGAATTATTGTCAACCCTAACTTCAAGGGTCGACAACTGAAATTTCAATATGATGACGAGGGTCGGGTGGCTGCTGTCAGCTTTGCCCTCGCTGAGTTTAAAATTCGCGTTATTTCAGCCTATGCGCCATTTGAACCCGCCCAACGGGGTAGATTCCTCAGAAGTCTTCCTTTAATTTTTGAGGGTGGTGAAGACTTCCTCATTTTGGGGGTGACTATAATCTTGTAACGGAGCCTCTTGATAAACAGGGGGTACCTGGCAGGGGGACTCGTTCCGGGCTGTCTTCTCCGGGTTCATGTCGGGGGCGGGGCTGGTGTATGCCTGGCGTTCTACTCACCCTGGGGTCTTCGACTGGACTTGGACTGATGGCTCGGTTTGGGCCAGCCTGGACAGGATTCTTGTGGGGGGCCCTGGGGATTGTGACCTTGTGTCTTTTGTTCATTGTGATGTTAATTCTGTGTTTCTCCGTGTGAGTGACCATCGTGCCGTTTCTGGTGAGATCTTTCTAACAGGGGCCCGGACACGAACTCAGGGCCCGTGGAGGATGAATCTGAATCTTCTCGAAGATGACGACATCCTTCAGGGCCTTGAGAGGTTGCTTCGGGGTGAAATTCAGTCTGAGGCTCATCACACTGGTCAGTGGTGGGAGGGGGTTAAACTTAAAGTGAAGTCTTATTAACAACTTCAGGGGAAACTTTCGGTTCGTCAGCGGCTTTTAGAGCGAACTCGTCTTGTCTGTATGTTGCGTGCATGCAAAGCCGGGCAGCAAATGGGAGAGCAGAATGCTGGTATGATTGCTGAACTTCAAGCTCAGTTGACAGATTTATATTGTAAAACCGGCCAAAGATGCACACAGGACTCTATTTCACAAAATTCAGAAAACGAGATTTCACTTGCAAGTTTTTTGCGAAATCTCGCAGAAACAAAATTATTTCCCAGGTAATTCCTGGCTTACAGCATGAGTCACGCTTCGTGACCTCTCAACCAGAAATTCACAATTTGGTTTTCTCGCATTTCAGAGACCTGTTTGCATCTGATGAAGTGCAGCAGTCTTCCGTCGACTCTTGGGTCGCTGACGTGACCCAACTCGACGCCGCGGCTTCTGTGCTTACATCCGGCCCTGTCCGTATTTCTGAGGTGAGGCAAGCCATTGCCGGCTTGCGTAATGGTCGCAGTCCGGGTACTGATGACATCCGTGTCGAATTTTATAAACGTTTTGTTGATTTGCTTGCTGAACCTCTATGTGATGTTTTTAATCATGTTCTGTCAACTGGGCAGTTAACCACGACGATGCGGCTTGGTCAGATCGTTTTGGTTAACAAGCGGCCTGATGGTCCTGGTCGTCATTTAGGAGAGTGGAGACCCATAACTCTTCTCAATTACGATTATAAGATTTTGGCTAAAGTCCTTGCTAACCGACTGATTAGGGTTATTTCTGGCCTTGTAGGCGTGTGCCAGGTTTCTGGAATCCCGGGGAGGAGAATTTTTCAAAATTTAGCCCTCGTGCAGGACGGTATTCACTACCTCGACCGCAAGAGGTTGAAGTGCTGTATCCTTTCTTTGGATCAGAGCAAAGCCTTTGACAGGGTCTCTCACAAGTACCTTGTGACCCTGCTGGAGGCTTGTAACTTTAGCCAAGATTTTGTTCACATGGTGAAGGTCTTGTATACTGATATCTTTAGTTTTATCCGAGTCAACGGTCAGCCTACGGACTGCTTTCCCATCCGGAGAGGGGTCCGCCAAGGCTGCCCGTTGTCTTCTGCACTGTTCGTACTGAGCATTGAAACTCTCCTTAAGAAGATTCAATCTGCACCGAATATCTCAGGCATCCCAATTCCGGGTTCGAGCTTTACAACAGCTGAGCTCAAATACCTTGCGTATGCAGATGACGTTGTACTCTTCCTTCGGGATGAGATTTCCTTGAGAAATTTGTTTCATGTTTATGATGTTTATGCGGATAGTGCAGGCGCTGCTTTGAATGTGGATAAAACTAAAGCCTTGTGTTTTGGGGATTTGTCACCTGACGTTTTGCAGTTTGTAGGCTCAACCGATGATCCCATAAAGATCCTCGGTGTTTACTTTGATAAAAGGGGTTCACCGCAAGACGTGGCGCTCTGTTCAACAGAAGCTCACGTCGGACTGTGCTCGGTGGGAGGGCTGCCAAATTTCTTTCTTTAATAGGGCTAAATTGGCTAACAGTCTCTTGGTTTCCGAAATTGCTTTTTGCGGTACCCTACAACCCCCGGACGTACAGGGTCCTTTTGGCTCTAAATTCTCTAATTTTTCGATTTGTTTGGGGAACTAGAACTGTCCTTTCTTGGGATTGCCTGGTTCAACCAGTCCATCGGGGGGGGGGACTGAGTGTTCGGTACATTCTTGCGTGGTGTCGCGCGTTGATGGTTTCTAATGTAGCCTACATCCTGAAAAGCGATTCACATCCTAGCTTTAACTTCGCGTGTTATTTCATTTCCTATAATCTTAGGTTATTTTCTTTTGCTTGTAACTACCTTGGGCCTAGAGATCCGAGGCCCGGTGGACCACATGGCACTACCATTTGTGAGGCTAGATTGTTAACTAGCCAGAACATCAGGTGTTCCTCTTGGCATGAACCTGATGCCCTTTATAATGTATTCTTGCCATCCTTTGCTCCTCACATTCAGCGCAGGTTTCCCGCCTTGGGGATGAACTGGAGGGTCGCATGGGCCAATGTTGCGTTTGCGGATGTGGAAGGTCGTGTGCGTGACCTGCAGTGGCGCTTGGCCCAACGGGTGATTTTCACCCGTGATTCCCTTTTTCGTTGGGGAGTCGTCGACTCCCCGGGCTGTCCCCACTGCGGACAGCCGGAGTCTTTATTCCACCGATTTGTGGAATGTAATTTTGTTCGAAAGGTTTGGCAACTTTTGTCTAGATGAATTTCTGTTAATATGTGTAATTTTAAAATTATTGTTTTTAAGCACCCGCTACCTGTTTCCGGTCAGCGTGCTTATGGTTTAAAGGTGATCCTTGCTACTGCTTGTACTGTGTTACATGATACTGTTCTGTCTGACCACGTTAGGCTCTATTCGAATAGGCCTGATGTGGTCGCTCTCTTTGTCAAGATCAGATTGCGTGAGAGGGTGATTTCCGACTTTCACCACTGGCCGGAAGACGTTTTTCGCGTCCGATGGCTTTGTTGGTCTCTGCTGGTTTCCCTACGCAATAATGTGCTCTGCTTTCGGTTCTGAATGTGTTTTCTGTTGGAGCATGTCGCATGCCTGACGACCGCTGCTCTTTTCACTTGCTTGTCTAGATCCTGTGTTTGCATCATGAATTGTATTTACATGCTTTTCTACTGTGTATATATTATCGTTGTCTGCATTTGTATATGCTTGGCCAGCGCTTTTGTTCTGTCTGTTGTCTGTGGCAGGTGTTGTGCCTCTCGGACGACAGTTCAGACCACTTGCTGCATGTTTGTCATGCCTCTCGGGCGGGGAGGGGTGTGACAAATGACTTTTCATGCTTTTGTTTTGGTTGGAGGTGCTTAGGTGTGGGTCCACTTTTTTCTCTAAGCACATCCACCCTGTTTTCAGAGCTTCTTCTTCCCTGGAAGTGTTATTGCTTGTGTTTCGTCTTCCGAGTTTGGTAAGTAAGGTAAGTAGTTTCTTTTCCTTTCTTTTTCTTTTTAGTGTGTGTATGTGTGTGTGTGTTTCTCCTCGATGATAGGGCCTTGGCTGACCCATAATATGGGTTTCAGCAGAACAGTGTACAGCCTTGTGCTGTACCCCAGTTCACTAACTGAGAAGAAGCTGCAATGCCTGGACATGGAAGACGTGTACGATTTCAGCAGTTATCGGACTTTGAGCCAGGTCGTCTAGTCGGACTCCGCGAGGCTGGGTGGTCGCATCGTCGTATTGCGGAGCGAATTGGAAGGGAAGTATCGGTGGTGGTACGATGGTGGGGTAGATGGTCCGAGGAACATTCCCACACGAGAAGACATGGAACCGGGAGTCACAGACGGACTGATGAGCGGACCGATCGACGCATAAGAAGAGCGGCGTTGTCAATCAGAACATTCACTGCGACGCAAATCCGAGCTGACGTTGCACCTGAAGTGACTGTGCGAACAATCCGCAACCGCCTACTGGATGCAGGACTACGTGCACGTGTGCCTCTGGCATGGGTACCTCTGACTCCAGCCCACCGTCAGGAACGGCTTCAGTGGTGTCGCCAACGTCTGCACTGGAGAACGCAATGGCGATCTGTCGTGTTCAGCGATGAAAGCAGATTCTGCTTGGGGGCCTCCGATGGCCGTATGCGTGTTCGCAGATGCACAGGGGAGCATTTACACCCTTCTTGCATCCGCCAGCAACACACAGGGCCTACACCTGATCTCCTGGTGTGGGGAGCGATCAGCTATCACTCCCGTACACAACTAGTGTTTGTACCGGGCACGCTAAACAGCACTTCCTACATCAACAACATCATTCAGCCCGTTGTTGTGCCATTTGTAAGGTCGGTACATCGTGGTGTTTTCCAGCAAGGTAACGCACGCCCACACACGGCACGTGCAACGCAACATGCACTTCAGGGTGTGAGACAACTTCCATGGCCTGCACGTTCAACGGGTTTGTCCCCCATTGAGCACGTGTGGGATTTTATGGGACAACGAATTATCCGGTCTCCACGGCTAGCCACGACCATCCCCGATTTACGCTTACAGGTTGAGGATGCTCGGAACTCAATACCCCAAACTTACATTCAACATCTGTACGACAGACTCCATGCCAGAATTGCACAGTGTGACGCAGTTCATGGCAGTTCAACCTCGCACTAACTATGTTACATGGAAATGTTATTTTTCAGTTTACCAGCAAATACAGCTGTATTTTGCCATAATGTTTTGATCACGTTATCCTCTGTATTCCATTATTATGCTGTATAAATTTCGTTGGTATCAGACGTCTCCTTCTTGGTGTTCTTTTTTCACTTTCTGCCAGTGTATATACTTGTGGCGCAGGGCGCAAAAATGACCATCTACTTCGGCGCGCTGTCACAAACTGCCATTGATCCGCCCGCCCCACCACTTATAAACTTATAAATGTTACTAAATGTCATATGTGCGCTATCAAACGATAGTAGCGCAGTTGCCACGCTCCCGATAACCCCGGAGTTATCGCGAGTTGAAATCGGTCACACAATTATGTCGCGTCCACCTTTAATATCTATCGTACCATAAGACGTAGTTTTACATTAAAAATGAAATTTAAACAAAGATCCGAAATTGAGAAAAACAAAAACTCAGTAGTCAACAACCAACATGTGTAGTTTATTTACCAGAAGAATGATTCCGCGTGTTAAACCAACATCACTACAGTGATAGTGTGTTGTAATGGTTAACGCGACGGCTCGTTGTCAAATATTCGCTCATAAATAGCAGTAAGCTATGTCAGAATGAAGCAACTGAGGATGTAGAAAATAATTTTTAAAAAGTCTGTTTTAAAAAAAAATAATAATTTTTCAAGTGTTATGTAAATACTGTTTGTTATCACATGCTCGACACAAACACGAGGTAAAAATAAGAGTAATAAAAAAGAAATTGTTTTCACTTATTATTATTATTTTTTTTAAATTCGCCGCCTGAAATCTTACCGCACAGGCAGGAATGCATATCTCAAGATCATTAGCTTTCCTTTATAGCATGCCATTTCAAAATTTCAAGGCAATATCCTTAGGGTAAATAAGATAATTATTTGTTCGGAAAAATGCTCGTCAGCCCTTAAGAAATAAACAGTTTAGTTTCTGTTAAGAATCTTCATTGTCATTAGACACGCTTTTGCTTGTGGATTGTTTAAGGACTTCAGCAAACATCTGCGTCGTTTTGGAGCGGTTTTCAAACCCGTGTGATCCTATTTTCGTTTTCAGAGCTTTGTTTGTTATAAGGGAAAATATTTTGAACAATCTCCAGTTTCTAACTATTGTATCTGCAACTAAAGCCTTAACACCGAACAAAAGATCATCGTAAACACGCATTTAGCTTTTGAATGAAATAAATCCACTATTCAACTGAACCAGAAGCCCCTTACTTATGATGTATGTTCTTGGTAAACAGGCACTGGTAATTACAATAAAAAAAAATGGGGAAGGGAGAGCTTCCCCATCGCTGGGTAGTGTTGTGCAGATTAATACATACTGTGACATCTTTTGCATTTGCTATACCTAGAAGACAACGGCTGAGGGGAGGGGGGTATGATTTATGACTAAGGGGTGTATCGTCAGAGCCAGCAATAACTCAACAGTCGTAGAAACCCGCTAGATATTTTGTCTTCTAATGTGACGGCGGAAAAAAAATAAAATATAGAAGATATATATATATATTTCCCCGTTTCCTTAGTTTCAAAGCATCTAAATATCAATTGGGTCCAACCTCCTGACCTTCGTGACGAAACTAGTCCTCTTGCAAAAAGTCTTTGGGCGCATTTAAGGAAAAGTCATTACCAACTACGTCGCCGAGTCGTCTTCTGACCGCCCCAGCAATTTTCGGTCTTCTGTCCATTAGCAAATTGGTTGCACCAAAACTGTTGCAGGGGTGACCTTAACGAAGTCACTCTCCCTGACTACCCCCCTCTCCTTGCCTCTACTCGAAGTTTGTGTACTTCTGGCCTCCCCCCTCCCTCCCTTCTCCACTCTTGCCCACTTCATAAAAGCACACTCATCATTAGCGTCCGCTCCCCCCCTCCCCATGTCAGCCTTGCCGCTAAGCTTCTTCGCCTAAAGTGTCCAGGTACACAGTTTTTTCCAGCGAGGTCATAACATTAACCGAGAATGGTGTGTTTTGTAGCGCCGACGTTTTCTTGTTCCTTTGCGAAATTTCATTTCCCCCTCTGACGCCCTAATAACTTTGCCGCAGATTTTCTAGAGGCGTTCTCTTTCTCCTATGGGAATTCGGTAATTTTTTGTTTTAAAAAGTCCTTTGAAACACCGAATTTTGTTTATAGCTAATATTCACAGTATGCTAACAAATTGTAGCTGTGCGTGTAAGTATGTGCGCATACATAAATGTACACACATACATATGTATATGTGAAATGCAATTAAAGAAAATCGGTTAGCTTGTAAAATAAGCATTGTATACTGGTAAATGCAATTTTCTTAAGTTAATTATTTTTTTTTGTGTTTGTTCTTGTCGGAATTTATTCTCTGGCAAATAGAAACTAGTTGACGAAATAATGGGATTTGTGGGTGTATTAGTCTTCATCTTGTTTTTGAATATATGCGTATGTGATACAGCAGAAACTCACGTTGAACTACGTCCCTATGAAATGCGTGAGGGGTGGTTTGTGCTGGTCTTCGATTAAGCCATGAATTACTGCTTATATTTTCTGCAATTCTTCCAATTTGCTCCCATCTACTAACACGTTTATATATATATATAAACAAAATGAATTGACATAACCAACCTTAAAAAACACCATAATACCTTCAAATTGGAACTGAAGAACAGATTCTCTGCTTTAGAAGGCCTAACATCGGAAGAAGTGGATATTTCTGAAGTTAACAGAAAAGTAACCAAAGCTCTTATGGAAATGGCAACAAAATTAGCTGGGTCTAAGAACAAGTTGCATGTGAACAAATTATCAGGAAAAACCAAAATTTTGATGCAAAAAAGAAGAGAGATGAGGACAACTAAAGAAGATGTGACTTCCAAAGTGGAATATATAGAGCTAAGCAAGATAGTACAAAAAAGTATCACTGAAGACGTAAGGAAATTCAACTGTGAACAAGTAAGGAAAGCAATTTAAAACAACCAAAGCCTAAAGATAGCAAAGGGACATCTCAGTAAGGGGAAAAACAGATTATGGCACTGAGAAAAGAAGATGGTTCTGTAACAAGAAATAGAGGCGAAATTATGACAAGAGTGAAAGATTTCTACTCCAAATTATATGAAAGGGATGATACATGCACTCCAGACATCATGAAAGATACCAGTACCAGAGTTCTTCCAGTCCTTCCAGCAGAAGTTGCACATGCAATCAAGAACATGAAGCGGGGAAAAGCTCCAGGAGAAGATGGAATTACTGTAGACATCATACAAGAAGCAAGTGAAGAAATCGAAACAGTACTCGCCCAAATTTTCACTCGATGCCTTAATGAAGGGAAAATTCCTGAGGATTGGAACAACGCTACAATGATCTTGCTACATAAAAAAGGTGACATTGAGGATCTCAGGAACTACAGACCTATCAGCCTCCTATCAGTGGTTTATAAAATCTTCACTAAAGTTCTTTCACACCGCTTGAAGGTGACACTGGACATGGCTCAACCGAGAGAACAAGCTGGATTCAGGAGTGGCTACAGCACAATAGATCATATCCACGTACTGAGAGAACTAATTGAAAGAGCGAGGGAATATGAACTTCCATTGTGCATGGCTTTTATCGATTATGAAAAAGCCTTTGATTCGGTGAAACCATCAGCAGTTGCAATGGCTCTGAAATCCTGCGGTATTGAAGATGCATACATTAATATTATTAATAACATCTATGAAAATGCAAGTGCAAAGATTCGGCTGTTTGAAAATACAACACACATAAAAATTGGAAAAGGAGTGAGACAAGGTGACACCATATCTCCGAAGCTCTTTAATGCCACATTGGAAAATGTCTTTCAATCACTGAACTGGGAAAACAAAGGGATAAAGATTAATGGAGATTATCTAACCCACCTTCGTTTTGCTGATGACATAGCCATTTTTGCAACTACCCCATCAGAGCTACAGAGTATGATCCAGGAACTTGCTGACAAGAGTAAAGAAGTGGGATTAAAAATGAACTTTCAGAAGACAAAAGTGATGTACAATGCTTTTACAAGAAATGAAGATTTATCGATTGATGGAGAAAAGCTAGAGATAACAGACACGTACGTTTATCTTGGACAGCAGATATCAAGTGAGGGTCACATTGATGAAGAAATTAATCGGCGTACAAAACTTGCCTGGAGAGCTTTTGGAAGAAACAGCATAATTTTCAAGAGCAATATGCCATTATGTCTTAAAAGAAAAGTGTTTGATCAATGCATCCTTCCAGTGCTTACGTATGGTGCAGAGACGTGGACCTTAACTAAAAGAGACATACAAAGGCTGCAGACAACTCAAAGCAGCATGGAGAGGTGCATGCTTGGTATAACCAGGAGAGGTAAGAAGAGGAACTCGTGGATCCGAAAAATGACGAGAGTGGAAGACATCATGATCAGAGTTAAATCCCTGAAATGGCAATGGGCTGGACATACTGCCAGAAGAACAGACCATCGATGGACAGCCGAAATTTTAGATTGGATTCCAAGGGACAGGAAAAGACCCAGAAGAAGACCACATGGGAGATGGGTGGATGAAATTCGAAAGTATGCGGGAGTGACATGGAGGAGACTGGCACAAGACAGACCGTTGTGGAGGAAACTTGGAGAGACCTTCGTTCAGCGGTGGATTGATAATGGTTGACCATGATGATGATGATGATATATATATATACATACTAAAGAGCAAAGCCGAAAACATAAGAAAAACTTTAGAATTCAAAACGAAAGTTGCAAAATAACCTGAAGATCAAAACGCGCAACCGCGCAACGCAGCAGTTATGAAAATTCAGAATTCACATTCTATTAAGAAGAGATTGCTGGTCCTTGATAAAGCCAAGGCTCAGTATTCTCGACACTTTCTACATTCAGTTCTATTTTTTTCTCTTTTTACTCACACCGGTCAATACATAGCCTTTTCTATGTTGTACTTGGTATGAGTCAAAATTTTTTTGCTTCAGTCTCTTCTTAATAGAATATATATATATATGTATTTATATCAACATCGTCAACCATTATCAATCCACTGCTGGACGAAGGTCTCCCCAAGTTTCCTCCCCAACGGTCTGTCTTGTGCCAGTCTCCTCCATGTCAGCCCCGCATACTTTCGAATTTCATCCACTCATCTCCCATGTGGTCTTCTTCTGGGTCTTTTCCTGTCCCTTGGAATCCAATCTAAAATTTCGACTGTCCATCGATGGTCTGTCCTTCTGGCAGTATGTCCAGCCCATTGCCATTTCAGGGATTTAACTCTGATCATGATATCTTCCACTCTTGTCATTTTTCGGATCCACGAGTTCCTCTTCTTATCTCTCCTGGTTACACCAAGCATGACCTCTCCATGCTGCTTTGAGTTGTCTGCAGCCTTTGTATGTCTCTTTTAGTTAACGTCCACGTCTCTGCACCATATAAAGCACTGGAAGGATGCATTGATCAAACACTTTTCTTTTAAGACATAATGGCATATTGCTCTTGAAAATTATGCTGTTTCTTCCAAAAGCTCTCCAGGCAAGTTTTGTACGCCGATTAATTTCTTCATCAATGTGACCCTCACTTGATATCTGCTGTACAAGATAAACGTATGCATCTGTTATTTCTAGCTTTTCTCCATCAATCGATAAATCTTCATTTCTTGTAAAAGCATTGAACATCACTTTTGTCTTCTGAAAGTTCATTTTTAATCCCACTTCTTTACTCTTGTCAGCAAGTTCCTGGATCATACTCTGCAGCTCTGATGGGGTAGTTGCAAAAATGACTACGTCATCAGCAAAACGAAGGTGGGTTAGATAACCTCCATTAATCTTTCTCTTTGTTTTCCCAGTTCAGTGATTGAAAGACATTTTCCAATGTGGCATTAAAGAGCTTCGGAGATATGGTGTCGCCTTGTCTCACTCCCTTTCCAATTTTTGTGTGTGTTGTATTTTCAAACAGCCGAATATTTGCATTTTCATAGATGTTATTAATAATATTAATGTATGCATCTTCAATACCGCAGGATTTCAGAGCCATTGTAACAGCTGATGGTTTCACCGAATCAAAGGCTTTTTCATAATCGATAATAGCCATGCACAATGGAAGTTCATATTCTCTCGCTCTTTCAATTAGCTCTTTCAGTACGTGGATATGATCTATTGTGCTGTAGCCATTCCTAAATCCAGCTTGTTCTCTGGATTGAGCCATGTGCAGTGTTACCTTCAAACGGTGTGAAAGAATTTTAGTGAAGATTTTATAAACCACTCATAGGATTCTGATAGGTCTGTAGTTCCTGAGATCCACAATGTCACCTTTTTTTGTAGCAGGATCTTTGTAGCAATTGTTCCAATCCTCAGGAATCTTCCCTTCATTAAGGCATCGAGTGAAAATTTGGGCGAGTACTGTTTCGATTTCTCCACTTGCTTCTTGTATGATGCCTACAGTAATTCCATCTTCTCCTGGAGCTTTTCCCAGCTTCATGTTCTTGATTGCATGTGCAACTTCTGCTGGGAGGATTGGAAGAACTCTGGGACTGGTACCTTTCATGATGTCTGGAGTACATGTATCATCCGTTTCATATAATTTGGAGTAGAAATCTTTCACTCTTGTCAAAATTTCGCACCTATTTCTTGTTACAGAACCATCTTCTTTTGTCAGTGCCATAATCTGTTTTCTTCCCTTACTGAGATGTCCCTTTGCTATCTTTAGGCTTAGGTTGTTTTCAATTGCTTTCCTCACTAGTTCACAGTTGAATTTCCATACGTCTTCAGTAATACTTTTTTGTACTATCTTGCTTAGCTCTATATATTCCACTTTGGAAGTCACATCTTCTTTAGTTGTCCTCATCTCTCTTCTTTTTGCATCAAAATTTTGGTTTTTCCTGATAATTTGTTCACATGCAACTTGTTCTTAGACCCAGCTAATTTTGTTGCTGTTTCCATAAGAGCTTTGGTTACTTGTCTGTTAACTTCAGAAATATCCACTTCTTCCGATGTTAGGCCTTCTAAAGCCGAGAATCTGTTCTTCAGTTCCAACTTGAAGGTATTGTGGTGTTTTTTAAGGTTGGTTATGTCAATACATTTTGTTTGTCTTATGAGCTTGCCACGTTCGAGTTTAGTGTTGAGGTGCATCTTACATCTCACCAATCTATGGTCACTACCTGTGTTGAACTTGTTCAGCACACTGCAGTCTTCTATGATGAATTTTTTGTTACACATAATAAAATGAATTTCACTTGTCGTCCCATTTGGATGTCTCCATGTCCATTTCCTGTGCGGCTTTTTCTTGAAAAAGGAGTTCAAGATGATAAACCCTTCTGCCTCTGCGAACTCAACGAGAGTATTTCCACGCTGGTTTCTGTTGCCGTAACCGAATTTACCTACTGAAGTTTCATTCTGTTGCCGTTGCCCTATTTTTGCATTGAAATCTCCCGTAATTATCTTTAATTGCTGCTTACCTTTATTATTTAGATGACGAATTTCCTCATAAAATTCTTCAATTTCTTCTTCAGGATGACTTGTGGATATATATATATATATATATACATATATAGATGGGTGGATGAAATTCGAAAGTATGCGGGAGTGGCATGGAGGAGACTGGCACGAGACAGACCGTTGTGAAGGAAACTTGGGGAGACCTTCGTCCAGCAGTGGATTGATAATGGTTGACAATGATGATGATGATATATATATATATATATATATATATATATATATATATATATATATATATGAAATAAATGTAAACTAGGTATGACTTAGTAGACTGTACGCCTCCTAGGGGAAGAATTTTGCATAATCGAAAAGTTGAAAATGGGCTAAAAGTATTGTACATTGCAAAAGCTATGCAAAGGAAAACAGAACGTTTCAGAGGCCCTGGAAGGTTTCGCGAGGCACACGTGCCCATTCGGACTTGCAAAAGAGCACGGAGGTCTCGGAGATGACATGGTTGTGGGTCGGCACGTCGAACCTGTCGATTAAATAATCCAAATGTTCTATGAGATTGATGTCGGGCGATTTCGCCGGCCAAGGGAGAAGGAAGACATTGCTGTCATATTCCTGGAAGCAGTCACGCACTCCCTTAGCAACATGGCACGGCGCATTGTCCTGTTGGTAGACACCATCATCACGAGGGTTAACATCCAGTATCAAGGGATGCATGTGGTCAGCGAGGATGGACAGGTAGCCATAGGCGTTCAGCTACTCATCTAGTGGTATCAGCGATTCCAGTTCATACCAGGAAAACATCCCTCAGACATACACACTGCCACCGCTTGCCTATACTTGACCAACAAGCCTGTGCGGGTGTTGGATCTCGTGTGTCTGACACCCTATCCGCTACCGCCCGCCACTTCCGTGCAGTATAAACCTCGTTTCGTCGGAGAAGGCAGCATTTCCCCCATTCTCCCACAGTCCAATGACGGTACTCCCATGCGAACTGCAGACGTTGTTGCCGATGGACCTGGGTTAACATGGGCCCCTTGACGCCTACTCCGGAGACCCATGCGAAACAGGGTTCGCTCTACCGTTATTGGGGACACTTACTTGGGTGTCCCAGCGCTCACTTGCGTGGTCAATTGCAGTAGTATAGCGCATCGATTGCCCTTTACCAGTCGACGAAGGTGATGTCATCCTTTGGAGTCGATGGCCTTTAGGGGTCCACAGTTATGTATGACGTAGGGAGGTACTCCGCGTTCCAGGGGTCCATTCTTGGTTCACCCTTACTACAGCACCTCGTGAGCAGCCCACGAAGTCTGCAGTTTCTGAGATGCTTCCACCCTTGGCGCGGTAGCCAATGATCATTCCTTTTTGAACGTCCGTCAATTCACTACCTCTGCCTATTGCGTTCACATAACGTTCTATGGCTCATCTGTTCTAGCCTGCCGCTTATCTCTCTGTGTGGTCGACCGTGTCACGTGCACTCTAGGATGCGCCAAGGCGGGTTCACTATGATTCCGGGGGTGGTCATATCATTCCGATACGACCGTGTATACACACACACACACACACACACACACACACACACACATGTATATATATATATATATATACTTAAGAGCAAAACTGAAGACTAAGGAAAAAATTTTAGAATTTAAAACGAAGGGTGCAAAATAACCTGAAAATCAAAACGCGCAAAGCCAAGGCTCAGTATTCTCGACACCTTCTACATTCAGTTGTTTTATTTTATTTTTTTCTTTTCTCCTTTTACTCACACAGGTAGATACATAACCTTTTCTATGTTGTACTAGGTGTGAGTCAAAATTATATTTGTATTTTTTTGCTTAGGTATCTTTATAGAATATATATATATATATATATATATATATATATATCATCATCATCATCATTGTCAACCATTATCAATCCACTGCTGGACGAAGGTCTCCCCAAGTTTCCTCCACAACGGTCTGTCTTGTGCCAGTCTCCTCCATGTCACCCCTGCATACTTTCGAATTTCATCCACCCATCTCCCATGTGGTCTTCTTCTGGGTCTTTTCCTGTCCCTTGGAATCCAATCTAAAATTTCGGCTGTCCATCGATGATCTGTCCTTCTGGCAGTATGTCCAGCCCATTGCCATTTCAGGGATTTAACTCTGATCATGATGTCTTCCACTCTTGTCATTTTTCGGATCCACGAGTTCCTCTTCTTATCTCTCCTGGTTACACCAAGTATGCACCTCTCCATGCTTCTTTGAGTTGTCTGCAGCCTTTGTATGTCTCTTTTAGTTAAGGTCCACGTCTCTGCACCATACGTAAGCACTGGAAGGATGCATTGATCAAACACTTTTCTTTTAAGACATAATGGCATATTGCTCTTGAAAATTATGCTGTTTCTTCCAAAAGCTCTCCAGGAAAGTTTTGTACGCCGATTAATTTCTTCATCAATGTGACCCTCACTTGATATCTGCTGTCCAAGATAAACGTACGTGTCTGTTATCTCCAGCTTTTCTCCATCAATCGATAAATCTTCATTTCTTGTAAAAGCATTGAACATCACTTTTGTCTTCTGAAAGTTCATTTTTAATCCCACTTCTTTACTCTTGTCAGCAAGTTCCTGGATCATACTCTGCAGCTCTGATGGGGTAGTTGCAAAAATGACTACGTCATCAGCAAAACGAAGGTGGGTTAGATAATCTCCATTAATCTTTATCCCCTTGTTTTCCCAGCTCAGCAACTGAAAAACACCCTCCAATGTGGCATTAAAGAGCTTCGGAGATATGGTGTCACCTTGTCTCACTCCCTTTCCAATTTTTACGTGTGTTGTATTTTCAAACAGCCTAATCTTTGCACTTGCATTTTCATAGATGTTATTAATAATATTAATGTATGCATCTTCAATACCGCAGGTTTTCAGAGCCATTGTAACTGCTGATGGTTTCACCGAATCAAAGGCTTTTTCATAATCGATAAAAGCCATGCACAATGGAAGTTCATATTCCCTCGCTCTTTCAATTAGTTCTCTCAGCACGTGGATATGATCTATTGTGCTGTAGCCACTCCTGAATCCAGCTTGTTCTCTCGGTTGAGCCATGTCCAGTGTTACCTTCAAGCGGTGTGAAAGAACTTTAGTGAAGATTTTATAAATTACTGATAGGAGGCTGATAGGTCTGTAGTTTCCGAGATCCTCAATGTCACCTTTCTTATGTAGCAGGATCATTGTAGCGGTGTTCCAATCCTCAGGAATCTTTCCTTCATTAAGGCATCGAGTGAAAATTTGGGCGAGTACTGTTTCGATTTCTCCACTTGCTTCTTGTATGATGTCTACAGTAATTCCATCTTCTCCTGGAGCTTTTCCTCGCTTCATGTTCTTGATTGCATGTGCAACTTCTGCTGGAAGGACTGGAGGAACTCTGGTACTGGTGTCTTTCATGATGTCTGGAGTGCATATATCATCCCTTTCATATAATTTGGAGTAGAAATCTTTCACTCTTGTCAAAATTTCACCTCTATTTCTTGTTACAGAACCATCTTCTTTTCTCAGTGCCATAATCTGTTTTCTTCCCTTACTGAGATGTCCCTTTGCTATCTTTAGGCTTTGGTTGTTTTCAATTGCTTTCCTCACTAGTTCACAGTTGAATTTTCTTATGTCTTCAGTGATACTTTTTCTTACTGTCTTGCATAGCTCTATATATTCCACTTTGGAAGTCACATCTTCTTTAGTTGTCCTCATCTCTCTTCTTTTTTGCATCAACATTTTGGTTTTTCCTGATAATTTGTTCACATGCAACTTGTTCTTAGACCCAGCTAATTTTGTTGCTGTTTCCATAAGAGCTTTGGTTACTTTTCTGTTAACTTCAGAGATGTCCACTTCTTCCGATGTTAGGCCTTCTAAAGCAGAGAACCTGTTCTTCAGTTCCAACTTGAAGGTATTATGGTGTTTTTTAAGGTTGGTTATGTCAATAGATTTTGTTTGTCTTATGAGCTTGCCACGTTCAAGTTTAGTGTTGAGGTGCATCTTACATCTCACCAATCTATGGTCACTACCTGTGTTGAACTTGTTCAGCACACTGCAGTCTTCTATGACGAATTTTTGTTACACATAATAAAATCAATTTCACTTGTCGTCCCATTTGGATGTCTCCATGTCCATTTCCTGTGTGGCTTTTTCTTGAAGAAGGAGTTCAAGATGAAAAACCCTTCTGCCTCTGCAAACTCAACGAGAGTATTTCCACGCTGGTTTCTGTTGCCGTGACCGAATTTACCTACTGAAGTTTCATTCTGTTGCCGTTGCCCTATTTTTGCATTGAAATCTCCCATAATTATTTTCAAGTGCTGCTTACCTTTATTATTTAGATGACAAATTTCCTCATAAAATTCTTCAATTTCTTCTTCAGGATGACTTGTGGTGGGTGCATAAGTTTGAATAATCTGAGCCTGGTATCTTTTCGAGAGTTGGATAACAAGTCGTGCAGCTCTGTCAGAGGAACTTTCAACTTCTACAACTTTATCCTTCAGTTTCTTGTTTATTATAAATCCAACACCACTAGTTCTGCCAGTATCTGTCCCACGATAGTAGAAGAGATGTCCACTTTTCAGTTCGATGAGATCTTCTCCTTTTCTCCTTACCTCACTTAGCCCCACGATGTCCCACTTGATCCTTTGTAGTTCCTCTTCCAATTCAAGAAGCCTTGAATCAGAAGATAGGGAGCGTCCATTGTACGTAGCCAAGGTCAGCATCAGATGGCAGCCTAGTCCGGTCCTCCGGGGATTCTTAGCACCCTCTGCCTTCATGTCGCACTGGCCGCTGCCTTGGCCAGGTACATTCCAGCTGCCGGAGACTGAGGGCCAAGATTTAAGTTGTGGAATCATTTTGGAGGGGTTTGGCCATAACTCACCACGCTGGCCAAGCGGGTTGGTGAGTGTGGGATAGAATTTCCTCTAATCCCGATGGTATAGTTATACCGCTATTGGCGGTCGTCAGAGCCCCTTTAGTGGGAACAGGATGCACCACGAGAAGGCGGGGTTGACATTTGTCAAGGAGAGGCTGTGATGTTACGCATCACCTGACCTTACATCCCATATATATATATATATATATATATATATATATATATATATATATATATATATATGAGAAATGTGCGCTCCAAGAAGGAAGCATCGGATTGAACTGAACTTTTATGGACGTAATGATACAGATGAATGATACACATGATGACAAAAACAGAGCTGCAGGACAATTACAGAGGGATCAGTGGCACGCAGTCCGGTCATCTTCAATAGCGCGTCGCACCGCCTCGTACGGCAATACGGTCCGTCCTGGAGGCTAACAGACGCCTGATGTTTTCCTGCGGCAGACTGTCCCCACACGTGTTGGACGGTGTGCTCCAAATCCAGGATAGTGCTGCACGGCGGGAGCTGGCGTTTCAAATGGTCCCACACATGCTCGATAGGGGACATCTCCGGGGAGCGGGTAGGCATTGGAAGTGTCTGCACATGACGTAAGCCGAGCCGTGTGCGGGAGGACATTGACCTGTTGATATAACGCACCTGTAATCCCGGCCAGGAATGGGAGCACATGGGGCTGTAGGATCTCATCCAGATATCGTTGGTCCGTCAATGATCCACGTACCACTACTACAGCTGATAGGCTATCGTAAGCAATGGCTCCCTAGACCATAATGCTTGCAGTGAGGGAGGTGTGGCGCTCGATAGCGAGGGTGGGATTGTGCCGTTGACCGGGGGATCTCCACACCCGGACACGATGATCATGTGTATCCAAAGCGAAGCGGCACTCATCGCTAAACACCACACGTCCCCAGTCTGTGACGTCACACATTTCTCTGGCCTGGCAACACTGCAAACCGAACCGGAGATATTCCGGTGTTAATGGCAGCACACGTAAGGCGCTCTGGGATCGCAGATTCGCTTCCGCGAGGTGACGAGAAATGGTTCATGGGCACACAGGAGCCGATACATCTGCCTGTATAGTGGACCGGGGCCCCCTTGGGATCCGTTCATGCATGGCGCACAATCCGCTGATCCTCTATAGCGGTGGTCTTCCTGGTCCGCCCAGAGCCGCTCCGCTGCGTGGCTGTGCCGTCTCTTGTCCATTGCTCCCAGCACAGTCGGACGGTATGGTCGGAACGATCCGCGTGGAGTCCTATACGGCTCGCCAACCATCCTACGGTTTTCAGCCCGATGATCAGGCCTATCTTTCAAAGTCCGTAAGTTGCGTAAATCGACGTCTCTGGCGTCTTCCCGGCATCCTTGTCACTCTGTAGTGCTCTTGCTTGCTTCGGCCGGTGATTTTCGCTTTCATGGGACATCGACTACACGTCGGTTTATAAGGCTGCCGGTTCGTGCTTGCAGCGCGCCCACATGGTGTGCGGTCATGTGCAATCACACCAAACGTGGATCATTTGCACACCAGCACGCACTATTTGCAAAGTTTCGCGGTTGTAGCATGTTTTCTTCCAGGTGCGAAAATTTCATTGGCCGTGAGTGTATATAAGGAAGAACTATAATTTAACAACAACCAACTATGTTTTCACAAACCACAAGCGAAACGTGGAAGTGAACTATGGAGCAGAGATTAAGAACCAGTGGCTTAGACCCGGCGCCTGTGATGTCAATGCATCTTTCAGATTTTACCAGATTTTTTAACATGGAAGTGAACTATGGAACAGAGATTAAGAACCAGTGGCTTAGACCCGGCGCCTGTGATGTCAATGCATCTTTCAGATTTTACCAGATTTTTTAACGTGGAAGTGAACTATGGAGCAGAGATTAAGAACCAGTAGCTTAGACCCGGCGCCTGTGATGTCAATGCATCTTTCAGGTTTTACCAGATTTTTTAACGTGGAAGTGAACTATGGAGCAGAGATTAAGAACCAGTGGCTTAGACCCGGCGCCTGTGATGTCAATGCATCTTTCAGATTTTACCAGATTTTTTAACGTGGAAGTGAACTATGGAGCAGAGATTAAGAACCAGTAGCTTAGACCCGGCGCCTGTGATGTCAATGCATCTTTCAGATTTTACCAGATTTTTTAACGTGGAAGTGAACTATGGAGCAGAGATTAAGAACCAGTGGCTTAGACCCGGCGCCTGTGATGTCAATGCATCTTTCAGATTTTACCAGATTTTTTAACGTGGAAGTGAACTATGGAGCAGAGATTAAGAACCAGTGGCTTAGATCCGGGGCCTGGGATGTCAATGCATCTTTCCGTTTTACCAGATTTTTTAACGTGGAAGTGAACAATGGAGCAGAGATTAAGAACCAGTGGCTTAGACCCGGCGCCTGTGATGTCAATGCATCTTTCAGATTTTACCAGATTTTTTAACGTGGAAGTGAACTATGGAGCAGAGATTAAGAACCAGTAGCTTAGACCCGGCGCCTGCGATGTCAATGCATCTTTCAGATTTTACCAGATTTTTTAACGTGGAAGTGAACTATGGAGCAGAGATTAAGAACCAGTGGCTTAGACCCGGCGCCTGTGATGTCAATGCATCTTTCAGATTTTACCAGATTTTTTAACGTGGAAGTGAACTATGGAGCAGAGATTAAGAACCAGTGGCTTAGACCCGGCGCCTGTGATGTCAATGCATCTTTCAGATTTTACCAGATTTTTAACGTAGAAGTGAACTATGGAGCAGAGATTAAGAACCAGTGGCTTAGACCCGGCGCCTGTGATGTCAATGCATCTTTCAGATTTTTACCAGATTTTTAACGTGGAAGTGAACTATGGAGCAGAGATTAAGAACCAGTGGCTTAGACCCGGCGCCTGTGATGTCAATGTATCTTTCAGATTTTACCAGATTTTTAACGTGGAAGCGAACTATGGAGCAGAGATTAAGAACCAGTGGCTTAGACCCGGCGCCTGTGATGTAAATGCATCTTTCAGATTTTACCAGATTTTTTAACGTGGAAGTGAACTATGGAGCAGAGATTAAGAACCAGTGGCTTAGACCCGGCCCCTGTGATGTCAATGCATCTTTCAGATTTTACCAGATTTTTTAACGTGGAAGTGAACTATGGAGCAGAGATTAAGAACCAGTGGCTTAGACCCGGCGCCTGTGATGTCAATGCATCTTTCAGATTTTACCAGATTTTTTAACGTGGAAGTGAACTATGGAGCAGAGATTAAGAACCAGTAGCTTAGACCCGGCGCCTGTGATGTCAATGCATCTTTCAGATTTTACCAGATTTTTAACGTAGAAGTGAACTATGGAGCAGAGATTAAGAACCAGTGGCTTAGACCCGGCGCCTGTGATGTCAATGCATCTTTCAGATTTTTACCAGATTTTTAACGTGGAAGTGAACTATGGAGCAGAGATTAAGAACCAGTGGCTTAGACCCGGCGCCTGTGATGTCAATGCATCTTTCAGATTTTACCAGATTTTTAACGTGGAAGCGAACTATGGAGCAGAGATTAAGAACCAGTGGCTTAGACCCGGCGCCTGTGATGTAAATGCATCTTTCAGATTTTACCAGATTTTTTAACGTGGAAGTGAACTATGGAGCAGAGATTAAGAACCAGTGGCTTAGACCCGGCCCCTGTGATGTCAATGCATCTTTCAGATTTTACCAGATTTTTTAACGTGGAAGTGAACTATGGAGCAGAGATTAAGAACCAGTGGCTTAGACCCGGCGCCTGTGATGTCAATGCATCTTTCAGATTTTACCAGATTTTTAACGTGGAAGTGAACTATGGAGCAGAGATTAAGAACCAGTAGCTTAGACCCGGCGCCTGTGATGTCAATGCATCTTTCAGATTTTACCAGATTTTTAACGTAGAAGTGAACTATGGAGCAGAGATTAAGAACCAGTGGCTTAGACCCGGCGCCTGTGATGCCAATGCATCTTTCAGATTTTACCAGATTTTTTAACGTGGAAGTGAACTGTGGAGCAGAGATTAAGAACCAGTAGCTTAGACCCAGCGCCTGTGATGTCAATGCATCTTTCAGATTTTACCAGATTTTTAACGTGGAAGTGAACTATGGAGCAGAGATTAAGAACCAGTGGCTTAGACCCAGCGCCTGTGATGTCAATGCATCTTTCAGATTTTACCAGATTTTTTAAAGTGGAAGTGAACTATGGAGCAGAGATTAAGAACCAGTGGCTTAGACCCAGCGCCTGTGATGTCAATGCATCTTTCAGATTTTACCAGATTTTTTAACGTGGAAGTGAACTATGGAGCAGAGATTAAGAACCAGTGGCTTAGACCCAGCGCCTGTGATGTCAATGCATCTTTCAGATTTTACCAGATTTTTTAAAGTGGAAGTGAACTATGGAGCAGAGATTAAGAACCAGTGGCTTAGACCCGGCGCCTGTGATGTCAATGCATCTTTCAGATTTTACCAGATTTTTTAACGTAGGAGTGAACTATGGAGCAGAGATTAAGAACCAGTGGCTTAGACCCGGCGCCTGTGATGTCAATGCATCTTTCAGATTTTACCAGATTTTTTAACGTAGGAGTGAACTATGGAGCAGAGATTAAGAACCAGTGGCTTAGACCCGGCGCCTGTGATGTCAATGCATCTTTCAGATTTTACCAGATTTTTTAAAGTGGAAGTGAACTATGGAGCAGAGATTAAGAACCAGTGGCTTAGACCCAGCGCCTGTAATGTCAATGCATCTTTCAGATTTTACCAGATTTTTTAACGTGGAAGTGAACTATGGAGCAGAGATTAAGAACCAGTGGCTTAGACCCAGCGCCTGTGATGTCAATGCATCTTTCAGATTTTACCAGATTTTTTAAAGTGGAAGTGAACTATGGAGCAGAGATTAAGAACCAGTGGCTTAGACCCAGCGCCTGTGATGTCAATGCATCTTTCAGATTTTACCAGATTTTTTAACGTGGAAGTGAACTATGAAGCAGAGATTAAGAACCAGTGGCTTATACCCAGCGCCTGTGATGTCAATGCATCTTTCAGATTTTACCAGATTTTTTAAAGTGGAAGTGAACTATGGAGCAGAGATTAAGAACCAGTGGCTTAGACCCAGCGCCTGTAATGTCAATGCATCTTTCAGATTTTACCAGATTTTTTAACGTGGAAGTGAACTACGGAGCAGAGATTAAGAACCAGTGGCTTAGACCCAGCGCCTGTGATGTCAATGCATCTTTCAGATTTTACCAGATTTTTTAACGTAGGAGTGAACTATGGAGCAGAGATTAAGAACCAGTGGCTTAGACCAGGCGCCTGTGATGTCAATGCATCTTTCAGATTTTACCAGATTTTTTAACGTGGAAGTGAACTATGGAGCAGAGATTAAGAACCAGTGGCTTAGACCCAGCGCCTGTAATGTCAATGCATCTTTCAGGTTTTACCAGATTTTTTAACGTGGAAGTGAACTATGGAGCAGAGATTAAGAACCAGTGGTTTAGACCCAGCGCCTGTGATGTCAATGCATGTTTCAGATTTTACCAGATTTTTTAACGTGGAAGTGAACTATGGAGCAGATATTAAGAACCAGTGGCTTAGACCCGGCGCCTGTGATGTCAATGCTTCTTTCAGATTTTACCACATTTTTAAAAAGAAATTAAAACTGGTAGTTTTGTCCTCATATGCTGGAACATATGATTTTGTTTTGGTATCTGTCACACAAATCTTACAGCTCATGCTGTCTACACTCTTAACACATTGAAACACCTGCTGAATGCTTATCGGGTGAAACCACCGATGATCGCTTGCTTAAAAAATCAGAAACGTTGAGACCAGTCGAACGCACGTCTAGACAAAAGATGCAGGTGCAGTTAGCTGGTGCCGACTTAGGGTGGTGCTCCAAGCCGCAAGGCAGTTTTCTGTAGAACAGCAGAACTGCTGTTTCCGTCGAAGACAAACCACAGCTCTTTCGTGATACACCTGAGCCTCGGAAACGATCCAAATCATTGTGGTATTTCCTTCGCTCTTAATTACTGTGCGGTAGCCACAGCTTCTGTAAAATTATTCTCTGATTTTAGCTTTTCGGATTTTTTTTTAAGCAAACGAGGTAATAGTATGAAGAAAAAAGGCCCACAGCAAAATGTCTTTCGATGAATATGCTAAAATTTTAAAATATACCCCTTGAAGAAAGGCACCTGCGAAAGTAATAGCAATGCCCTTAAAGATATTCAACGAATGTTGAATTGAGATTATGATGGTGAGTTTTAACCTAGTTTGTCTGTAGATCAAATGCAGCTGTTAGCTAATTAACTGTTGCTGACCCAAAAAGTCTGGCAATTGATTTAAGAGAAAAACTAGGCTGATCTTACCCGAAACTTTTTTTGGGGGAGATTTAACGACCACCGTGAGCAACTCAATGGGCTATAAGCAGTCGCCCGTCCCCAATTTAGGGTCACTGGTTCCAGGGAAGGGAGAGAGCCAGTGCCGTAAGACAAACACAACATCCATGCCTCACCGGGATTTGAACCCGAACCCCTTTCGGACGAATGATCAGAGGCCATCGCTTAGACCACTGCGCCACCGGGACGGCCTCTAAAACTTTGACATAATGGGTCTATATTTTGATTAAAAAACGTTTCAAATTTTAAATGTTCCACAGCTATTGTAACTCGTGGAACATTGGTAACTGGATATCTTTTAATATCTTGCGTTTTTTTTATCACACACTGTTGCTCAAAAAGCAAGAAAATATCAGGAAAGTATTCTAATTCGCGATTGAATATTTCACAAAGCAATATACACCGATCATCAAAATAATTAAAACCACCTACCTAATATGATGTAGGTACACCTCCCGCCGCGAAAAGAGCTCGCATCCCCATGAGGCTCAGATTCAAAGACGTTTGGAGGTGTCTCTTGCTATTTGGTACGATGACTTATGACGTAGAAGTCTTTTCGTACTTCTACGTTATTTTAAAAAACATAACCATAAGATGAAATAGTTCCTAAATTAAACCTTAACGGCCAGACGAAACATGTGAACAACAGAAGTCAAACTTACGGAAATGATGCTTTGTTTAGGATGTAGCACTTCCATAACAAATCGGTATCAACGTTAAACACACCACGCACCAACAACGCTACGTTCCACATTAATCGCTCTCCAACACAACGCTCCCTTCACAAGTTTTTTCACAACGCCCCCTTCACAACGTTCTCACAAGCTACAGTTTACTTATAGTTTTTATCTCTCGTTCTTGTCAAAACAGGCATACGTCATGTTCATTGAACCTCAATTATGTTGCCAACAGTTTTCATTTGAGAGAAAAGATATCACGTTAAGAGTGAAGTATAACTGAGAATAAACTCAAGATTTACATAGGGAAAGAAAGTAAAAAGGAAAGTTAATTTAGAATATACGTCACAGACTGCAACAAAATATCCCACAGTTTCTGTAAATTATGTGGTTGGGGTTTTACTGCTCGTACCCGTTTCTCTAACTAGTGACATGGAATAAAGTACAGTCGATAGCATTTGCATTTATGCACCTAGCAACAAAGTTATAGATGAGAAAGTCGGCACAGTGGTCTAAGCGATGGCTTGTGATCATTCGTCCGAAAGGGGTCCGGGTTCGAATCCCGGTGAGGGATGGATGTTGTGTTTGTCTTACGGCACTGGCTCTCTCCCTTCCCTGGAACCAGTGACCCTAAATTAGGGACGGGCGACTGCTTATAGCCCATTGAGTTGCTCACGGGGGTCATTAAACCTCCAATCAAAAAAAAAAAAAAAAAAAAAAAAAAAAAAAGGCAAGGATAATCACTCGCACAGGTGTTAAATGGTTCATAATTAACGTAGTAAGCTTGTCGTTTCTTGAGGTAGTTAAGAAATGAACAGTACGCCAAAATATTACATGCAATGCTTTTGTACCTTTTTAAAAGCTATTTATTTTCTTTTCTTTGAGTTCGAGGATGCTTGTCCGTAGGCTTTCGTTTAACTGATTATCCTTTCCCCCAAAACAATAAGTTTCTGTTCCCTATAATATCAGCTTCCGACGATTATCTCGTTTTTCTCCCGCTTCATGGGGAAAGCTTAAATCCTCCCGCTACCTTAACAGGTCGTGCCCGAAAAACCAAACCCCCCTAGTCATGTCATAACCACGAGCTCCTATACCCTCGCGTCGACTGTGTTGCTCACCCCTTTGTTCCCAGACAATTTCACCACCTTCGCTTAGTAGTGCGGTCTCTCCCAAGGAATAAAGGCTGCATACAACTCAAAGCTTATAGCTGAGATTAAATGTATCTAGCGTTCCTTTCGATTACTTTTGGTTATACGTGCCCAAAAGTGCTAATTGCATTTGACAACACTAAATGCGGCTACGAAGCACAAAACCAAGTTTTCAAATGTCTTTCTCCATTGTGACATTTTTGTAAAACAAAATGTAAAGATGCGACAGCTTGGCGCTTTCTGAAAATCTGTACTTCCTGACAATGTGAAATAAAGGAAACTTTCCCAGGCTCTTGGAACAAAGAAAAGGGGAACACGAGGCAAAGGAAAATGTTGCAAATCAGATTTTTCCACTCGGACTAATGAGTGCACAGATATGGTGTCCACAGGCGAAAGAAAGAGCATAGCTTTAACAGAAGCACATAGTTTTTTCACAGAAAATTTTGTTATCTGCTCAGGTGTGTTTTTGACATTGTTTTAAGGAAACGGTTACCCAGTACTGACGCACATTGAACATACGCTCTTCAATTGAGTACACCATCTTCATTCGACCACCTCGCTTAAATTATCTGCGGAGACACGCTATTCCCCCACCACTATTAGACAGATGGCGCGTCAGTACGGCGGCACCCAGCTGCCAGAGAGACAGTTTATTCACAGGTAATGCATGTCGACTGCTTCGTTAGGGAATAAAGTACCGCTCCGTTCGGGGTTCACGCTCATCGTATTATCCTCATTTCATATATTCCACGTAAGTGTTCAATCTTGAGTGAATCACCCTGTACGTCTTTAAATGGTATATATTTGCTTTTGAACAGCATAAATTGCGTTTCAGACTTCTCGAACTTAAAGTTTGGGAGTTAAACTAACAGATATAACAACTGTCTTATTCATTTTCGCCCCCCTCTTTAACACATTTAATGCCGGCCTGGTGGTGCAGTGGTCTAAGTGATGGCTTCTGATCATTCGTCCGAACGGGGTACGGGTTCGAATCCCGATGAGGCATGGATGTTGTGTTTGTCTTACGGCACTGGCTCTCTCCCTTCCCTGGAACCAGTGACCCTAAATTAGGGACGGGGGACTGCTTATAGCCCATTGAGTTGCTCGCGGTGGACTTAAACCTCCAATATAAAAAAAAAAAAACACATTTAATATTTTCGCACTTTATTATTTTTGAAACTGTGTTTTACTTGTTTTTAAAATAATTATCTAGCCTTTGCGGAAAAAAAAAATCTGCCCACTTATATGACTTTATAAACATGTGAAGAACGTTTGCACCTTATAATAAATAAAGAGCATAATGTTAATAATTGAAGACCAACTTCTCAACAACCTCACACGCCTATTCGTAAACAACAGACTTGAATGATTTTCCTGGTTCTTTAACCATCTGCCTGATTATCTGTGGCATATGGGGATGTTTTTTACGTCACAACTGTGGACACAGGCCAAAGACTGGTCGTAATCACTCAGAAGAACCATCTCCCCCAAAACTCCCGTTTCTTCTTTTTTTTTTTTTTTTTTTTTTTTTTTGTGCTATGCTTTTTTCTTTCATCCCTACATCAACAGTTTAGGCACTTCCCAGTATGTTTTTTACTTTAGTTCGAGAGGCATAGACAGAGTTTGTACACTGCCGATGTTTAAATTTGTTTTAGTCTTCTGTTTTTCGTTTGCTTTTCGCCAATAAGGACCTGTTTTTAAACGTTTCCTGGCGACAGCGGAAGTTACAAGACTAAAGGCGCTTCCAGACACTTTCTGAACGCGCAACTACACACCCCGTTATTTTCTTTCTGTTTTTTCTTCTTGTTCTTTTACTTTTTACAGCTAGACCCTCTGGGAGCTTGCCTTTTCTTTTTTCTATTTTTTTTTTCTTTTGTCTGTATACTCGTTTATCCCCGAGATAGGCGGCCAGAATCTTTACAAGACTAACTTAAAGAATAGCGCAGCTGCATGTTCTGAATTTTGCGCCATCTTTTAATCGTTTCCAATCTCGTTGATATCGTGATAAGTTCTTTACAATGGAGCTGAAAAAAAAATGACAGTGGTCTAAGCATTAAAGTCTTAAAATTTGATTGAATAATTTCTTTGTTGGCATTTTGTAGTACGGCACAGATGTACGTAACAGAAAAGAAAAATTGTTCGGTTGTCTACCTGTCCGCCCAGACAAATATTTGCACTGTATCACTCACCACGTCATGAAATCACATTTTAAATATTATTTTTGTTTCGGGGTTTAACGACCACCATAAGAAGTCCACAGGGCTAAAAGCAGTCGCCCGTCCCTAATTTAGAGCCAGTGATTCCAGAGAAGGGACCGAGCCGACAGACAACCGCATCACCAAAGCCTTATCCGGTTCTCTAACTCACATTTCGAATGACTGTTCCGAAGCCAGCTCCTCGGACCATTCGGCCATTGGGGTGAATAAAATATTGTCTATATATCGAATAAATGCAACATGATCAGTATTCTGAGTATATTTTAATTGTTCTTTTGTAAACAATCTTTGCGATTGATGGCGGGATATAATACACCGTCCTGCTATTCCGACATCCATCTATTGATAGTGAATTAGGTCCCACGCTAGAAGCACGTCAAAGACCCAACTGTGAATATGCTCGTAGATCTATGATGAGACAATAGCACGACTGTGAATACAAAATGCCTACATTTAACCGATTTCAGCATCTGAATGTTAATAGGGTGCGACATAAGCTATTGCCTCGTAAGTGACTTTCAGCGGCGTTGAAGATCAAAAGGTCGAAGGTTGGTGATGTGAAAATGGCAAAGAAATGCGAATGAACCTTCCGTATAACGCCTGGAAAATCCCCCAAAGTAAAGGAATGTGACAGGAGCGCTCCGGAAAGGACTGTCAGCTCAGAACACAAATCAACATTGTCTCAAATCACGCAAAAATTATGTGAGACTTTGGGACTGATGTTAGCATCAGTACAAAGGGTAGGACACTGCACTACATGGGTTACCACAGTCAAACCCTGTATGAGACTATTAGGTCTGATGTTAGCATCAGTACAATGGGTAGGACGCTGCACGACATAGCTTACCATAGTCAAACCCTATGTGAGACTTTTGGGACTGAGGTTAGCATCAGTACAATGGGTAGGACGTTGCACGACAAAGCTTAGCATAGTCAAACCCTATGTGAGACTATTGGAACTGATGTTAGCATCAGTACAATGGGTAGGACGCTGCGCGAACTAGCTTACCATAGTCAAACTCTATGTGAAACTATTGGGACTGGTGTTAGCACCAGTACAATGGGTAAGAAGCTGCATGACATGGGTTACACAATCATGGGTTACGTGAAACTATTGGGATTGATGTTAACACCAGTACAGTGTGCAGGGCGCTGCACGACATGAAATACCATAGTCAAACCCTATGTGAGTTTATTGGTATTGATGTTAGTACCAGTACAATGGGTAGGACGCTGCACGACATAGCTTACCATAGTCAAACCCTATGTGAGACTATTGGAACTGAGGTTAGCATCAGTACAATGGGTAGGAATAGCTTACCATAGTCAAATCCTATGTGAGACTATTGCGCCTGATGTTAGCATCAGTGCAATGGGTAGGAAAAGCTTACCATAGTCAAATCCTATGTGAGACTATTGGAACTGATGTTAGCATCAGTACAATGGGTAGGAAAAGCTTACCATTGTCAAATCCTATGTGAGACTATTGGAACTGATGTTAGCATCAGTACAATGGGTAGGAAGCTGCATGACATGGGTTACCACAATCATGGGTTACACGAGACTCTTAGGATTGATGTTAACACCGGTACAGTGTGTAGGACGCTGCACGACATAGCTTACCATAGTCAAACCCTATGTGAGACTATTGGGTCTGATGTTAGCATCAGTACAATGGGTAGGACGCTGCACGACATAGCTTACCATAGTCAAACCCTATGTGAGACTATTGGAACTGAGGTTAGCATCAGTACAATGGGTAGGAATAGCTTACCATAGTCAAATCCTATGTGAGACTATTGCGCCTGATGTTAGCATCAGTGCAATGGGTAAGAAAAGCTTACCATAGTCAAATCCTATGTGAGACTATTGGAACTGATGTTAGCATCAGTACAATGGGTAGGAAAAGCTTACCATTGTCAAATCCTATGTGAGACTATTGGAACTGATGTTAGCATCAGTACAATGGGTAGGAAGCTGCATGACATGGGTTACCACAATCATGGGTTACACGAGACTCTTAGGATTGATGTTAACACCGGTACAGTGTGTAGGACGCTGCACGACATAGCTTACCATAGTCAAACCCTATGTGAGACTATTGGGTCTGATGTTAGCATCAGTACAATGGGTAGGACGCTGCACGACATAGCTTACCATAGTCAAACCCTATGTGAGACTATTGGAACTGATGTTAGCATCAGTACAATGGGTAGGACGCTGCACGAACTAGCTTACCATAGTCAAACTCTATGTGAAACTATTGGGACTGGTGTTAGCGCCAGTACAATGGGTAAGAAGCTGCATGACATGGGTTACACAATCATGGGTTACGTGAAACTATTGGGATTAATGTTAACACCAGTACAGTGTGCAGGGCGCTGCACGACATGAAATACCATAGTCAAACCCTATGTGAGTTTATTGGTATTGATGTTAGTACCAGTACAATGGGTAGGACGCTGCACGACGTGGTTACCAGTCAACCCTATGTGCGACATATATACACTGAAGAGCAATTGAATTAGAGACAGCTGGCGTTATGCAAATGTGGGGCTGTAGGCGGCCCTGTAAACGGAAACGAAATGACGTATGCAGCGATCCGACAATATAAGGAGTGATGTAAGAGTTGGACGCAGTATGGGTAAGACGAAGGATCTAAGCGCGTTTGATCGTGGGCAAATTGTCGGTGCCCGAAGAATGGGTCACTCCATCTTGGAAGTCGTGTAGGCACTGAGATTTTCACGAGCCACTGTGTCACGGGTGCACCGTGAGTACATCGAATTCGGTAAACCCATCCCTGCAAGGGCCAACTGCCGTGGACAACAGCGTGTGGTCATCGTCGGCTAGCTCGCATTGTGACAGCGGATAGACGGGCCACCGTGCAAGAAATCAGTTGGAAATTTAACGCTGGTGCACAGAAACGTGTAAGCAGCAGCACCATCCAGAACCATCTCCTTGCTGTGATGTACAGAAGCCATCGTCCCACGAGGGTACCGTTGCTGACCGCACACCACACGGTGCAAAGATTAGCATGGGCGCGGGAACATCGCCACTAGACCCTAGACATGTGGAAAAAAGTTGCTTGCACTGATGAGTCGAGATTCACGTTGGTACATGCGAATGGCAAAATACGAGTACGGCGCCAACCGCATGAAGCGATGGATC
Organism: Macrothele yani; assembly: GCA_039090855.1. Lineage (NCBI taxonomy): Eukaryota > Metazoa > Arthropoda > Arachnida > Araneae > Macrothelidae > Macrothele > Macrothele yani. The sequence goes on along the minus strand of CM077006.1, from coordinate 18,067,052 downwards.
CTTCTTGCCAGCAGGGTGCTCTTCAAGTTGGTGGGGGTGGTATTCTCGTCTGCGGTCTGCTTACGTGGACTGAAATGGGACCCCTGGTACGTGTGACATTGTCCCTCACATATCAACGTTACCGGGATATCCTGGACGACCATTTGCTCCCGTTTGTGCGTCTTCAACATCCCACTAGGGACCTCATTCTGCAGAAAGACAATGCACCGTGGCATTGCTCCCGGATGTATCCGAATGGTTGGATAGACCCACCACCGACGTGACCTCGCTTCCTTTGCCAGCTAGGTCACCTGAACTAAATCCCATCGAGCACATCTGGGATGCCATCGAGAGAGTTGTTCGAGCCTCTGACCCGCCTCCATCAAATCTTCGTGAACTGTGGGAGCTAATTCAGGGGTCGTGGATCCGTATGGCTTCCCAACGCTTCCGGTGTCTTGTCCAGTCCATGCCGAGACTAATCGCCGCCGTCATCAGGGCGAAAGATGGTGCTGCACGTTACTAGACAGGTATCTCTAATTCAATTGCTCTTCAGAGTATATAATATATATTATATATATATAAGTGTAAACAAACTTCAGGAACGAACAAAAATCGTTTAAGAAATTATTTTCCGAAAAGCAAACGCGCAAAAGCACCAGAGAAGAATTCTAAGAAAAAAACAACCACAACGAGAAGAAACAAATCAACGACAGCCAAAAAATAGTGAAAAAAAAACTTTGCGAACAAGCCGGGAAAAAAACATGCAAGAATGCAGAAAGTATTGAAAATGCTGAGAGCTTTAGCTGTATCAAGGACCAGCAAACACAGCAGAAACTTATTTCTACAAAACCCTAGTTGAAAATGGGTTTGTGCTACGTCATGAATGTAATTTGGGTAAACAACCCCATAGATCAAAAAACACCTTCCAAACACTTAAAGGTAAAAATTAAGAATACATTTTAGCAATGCATAAACGACATACTTGGCCCAACCCACAACGACTCGTCGTCCACAAACCCAGGAAAATTTAGTACATAGTCCATAAGCGAAAAAACAAAAAACATTTTTTTTTGACTTGCCGCGAGACACGTTGAGACAAGACAAATGAAACGTAATAAAGGAAACCTGGAAAGTTGCTTAAATAAAAAAGAAAAGTTACGTATGTGCACAGTATTGTAAACTATACTATATATATATATCCGAAAAATAACAAGAGTGGAAGACATAATGATCAGAGTTAGATCCTGAAATGGCAATGGGCTGGACATACTGCCAAAAGGCCAGACCATCGATGGACAACCGAAATTTTAGATTGAATTCAAAGGACAGGAAAAGACCCAGAAAAAGACACATGGGAGATGGGTGGATGAAATTCGTAAATATGCGGGAGTGACATGGAGGAGACTGGCACAAGACAGACCGTTGTGGAGGAAACTGGGGGAGACCTTCTTCCAGCAGTGGATTGATAATGGTTGACATATATATATCATCATCATTGTCAACCATTATCAATCCACTGCTGGAAGAAGGTCTCCCCAGTTTCCTCCTCGGCTGATGCTGTGCCGGTCTCCTCCATGTCACTCCCGCATATTTACGTTTCATCCACCCATCTCCCATGTGTCATTCTTCTTGGGTCTTTCCTGTCCCTTGGAATCCAGTCTAAAATTTCGGTTGCATCCATGGTCTGTCCCTTCTGGCAGTATGTCAACCCAGGCCATTTCAGAAGGATTTAACTCTGATCATGATGTCTTCCACTCTCGTCATTTTCGGATTTTCCACGAGTTCCTCTTCTTATCTCTCCTGGTTATACCAAGCATGCACCTCTCCATGCTTCTTTGAGTTGTCTGCAGCCTTTGTATGTCTCTTTTAGTTGCAAGGTCCACGTCTCTGCACCATGCCGTAAGCACTGGAAGGATGCATTGATCAAACACTTTTCTTTTAAGACATAATGGCATATTGCTCTTTGAAAATTATGCTGTTTCTTTTTTAAAAAGCTCTCCAGGCAAGTTTTGTACGCCGATTAATTTCTTCATCAATGTGACCTCACTTGATATCTGCTGTCCAAGATAAACATACGTATCTGTTATCTTCAGTTTTTCTCCATCAATCGATAAATCTTCATTTCTTGTAAAAGCATTGAGAACATCACTTTTGTCTTCTGAAAGTTCATTTTTAATCCCACTTCTTTACTCTTGTCAGCAAGTTCCTGGATCATACTCTGCAGCATCTGATGGGGTAGTTGCAAAAATGACTACGTCATCAGCAAAACGAAGGTGGGTTAGATAATCTCCATTAATCTTTATCCCTTTGTTTTCCCAGTTCAGTGATTGAAAGACATTTTCCAATGTGGCATTAAAGAGCTTCGGAGATATGGTGTCACCTTGTCTCACTCCCTTTCCAATTTTATGTGTGTTGTATTTTCAAACAGCCGAATCTTTGCACTTGCATTTTCATAGATGTTATTAATAATATTAATGTATGCATCTTCAATACCGCAGAGGATTTCAGAGCCATTGTAACTGCTGATGGTTTCACCGAATCAAAGGCTTCTTTCATAATCGATAAAAGCCATGCACAATGGAAGTTCATATTCCCTCGCTCTTTCAATTAGTTCTCTCAGTACATTTATATGATCTATTGTGCTGTAGCCACTCCTGAATCCAGCTTGTTCTCTCGGGTTGAGCCATGTCCAGTGTTACCTTCAAGCGGTGTGAAAGAACTTTAGTGAAGATTTTATAAACCACTGATAGGAGGCTGATAGGTCTGTAGTTCCTGAGATCCTCAATGTCACCTTTTTTATGTAGCAGGATCATTGTAGCATTGTTCCAATCCTCAGGAATCTTCCCTTCATTAAGGCATCGAGTGAAAATTTGGGCGAGTACTGTTTCGATTTCTCCACTTGCTTCTTGTATGATGTCTATAGTAATTCCATCTTCTCCTGGAGCTTTCCCCCGCTTCATGTTCTTGATTGCATGAGCAACTTCTGCTGGGAGGACTGGGAAGAACTCTGGTACCTTTCATGATGTCTGGAGTACATGTATCATCCCTTTCATATAATTTGGAGTAGAAATCTTTCACTCTTGTCAAAATTTCGCCTCTATTTCTTGTTATAGAACCATCTTCTTTTTCTCAGAGCCATAATTTGTTTTCTTCCCTTACTGAGATGTCCCTTTGCTATCTTTAGGCTTTGGTTGTTTTCAATTGCTTTCCTCACTAGCTCACAGTTGAATTTCCTTACGTCTTCAGTGATACTTTTTCGTGCTGTCTTGCATAGCTCTATATATTCCACTTTGGAAGTCACATCTTCTTTAGTTGTCCTCATCTCTCTTCTTTTTTGCATCAACATTTTGGTTTTTCCTGATAATTTGTTTACATGCAACTTGTTCTTAGACCCAGCTAATTTTGTTGCTGTTTCCATAAAGAGCTTTGGTTACTTTTCTGTTAACTTCCGAAATATCCACTTCTTCCGATGTTAGGCCTTCTAAAGCAGAGAATCTGTTCTTCAGTTCCAACTTGAAAGTATTATGGTGTTTTTTAAGGTTGGTTATGTCAATACATTTTGTTTGTCTTATGAGCTTGCCACGTTCCAGTTTAGTGTTGAGGTGCATCTTACATCTCACCAATCTATGGTCACTACCTGTGTTGAACTTGTTTAGCACACTACAGTCTTCGATGACGAATTTTTTGTTACACATAATAAAATCAATTTCACTTGTCGTCCCAATTGGATGTCTCCATGTCCATTTCCTGTGTGGCTTTTTCTTGAAAAAGGAGTTTCAAGATGAAAAACCATTCTGCCTCTGCAAACTCAACGAGAGTATTTCCACGCTGGTTTCTGTTGCCGTGACCGAATTTACCTACTGAAGTTTCATTCTGTTGCCGGTGCCCTATTTTTGCATTGAAATCTCCCATAATTATCTTCAAGTGCTGCTTACCTTTATTATTTAGATGACGAATTTCCTCATAAAATTCTTCAATTTCTTCTTCAGGATGACTTGTGGTGGGTGCATAAGTTTGAATAATCTGAGCCTGGTATCTTCTCGATAGTTGGATAACGAGTCGTGCAGCTCTGTCAGAGGAACTTTCAATTTCTACCACTTTATCCTTCAGTTTCTTGTTTATTATAAATCCAACACCACTAGTTCTGCCAGTATCTGTCCCACGATAATAGAAGAGATGTCCACTTTTCAGTTCAATGAGATCTTCTCCTTTTCTCCTTATCTCACTCAAGCCCGACGATGTCCCACTTGATCCTTTGTAGTTCCTCTTCCAATTCAAGAAGCCTTGAATTAGAAGATAGGGAGCGTCCGTTGTAGGTAGCCAAGGTCAGCATCAAATGGCAGCCTAGTCCGGTCCTCCGGGGATTCTTAGCATCCTCTGCCTTCATGTCGCACTGGCCGCTGCCTTGACCCAGGAGTACATTCCAGCTGCCGGAGACTGAGGGCCAAGATTTAAGTTGTAGAGTCATTTTGGAGGTGTTTGGCCATAACTCACCACGCTGGCCAAGCGGGTTGGTGAGGTGTGGGATAACATTTCCTCTGATCCCGATGGTATAGTTATACCGCTATTTGCGGTCGTCAGAGCCCCTTTAGTGGGAACAGGATGCACCACGAGAAGGCGGGGTTGACATTTGTCAGAAGAGGCTGTGATGTTAGCGCATCACCATATATATATATATATATATCCAAAAATGACAAATATATGCAGCATGACGTGTGGGGGGGGGGGGCGTCGGAAGGGTATAAAGCACACGGACGTTGTACGCTCAGCAATTCGCTGAAAGCTGTTGCACAGTGTGTACATCGGTTTGAACGACGTCGAGTTGCTGTCACCGTGTGATATGGCCAACAGGCAATCCAGTAGACGACATCTGGATGACTTTACCTGAGGTCGCGTCATTGAGGAAGTTGGAGAGAGCAAGGTCGAAGTGTGACTAGTGTGGCCGATTAGTCGGGATCGCTCACTGCATCGTTCTCACGAGCTTGGAGATTATTTCAAACGAGCTTGGAGAACAACAGTTGTCCGAGAGTTTAGCAGTGGTCGTGCACGAGCAGCCACGGCGGCGGACGACCGGTATATTGTCCTACAGGCGAGAAGAGACAGACTGCAGACAGCGGGAGAAATCGCAAGGCACACGCAACAGAGAACTGGACGTCCGTTATCGCGTTTTACCGTGGCCAGGAGGCTGCACAAAGGTGGTCTAACGTCGGAGACGGCGGTTTCTGTGGTGCCAAGGACACAAGAACTGGACACATCAGCAACGGGGTCGAGTTCTCTTTACGCATGAGAGCCGAGTTAGTCTGGCGAGCGATTCTGGACGTTTGCGCGTTCCCTGCGCTCTCCAGATGTGTATACGTCCAGAATCGCTCGTCAGACTAACTCGGCTCTCATCCGTAAAGAGAACTCGACTCCGTTGCTGATGTGTCCAGTTCTTGTGTCCTTGGCACCACAGAAACCGCCGTCTCCGGCGTTAATGGCACACACCGTACCGGTCGTCGTGCAAATAGACCACCTTTGTGCAGCCTCCTGGCCACGGTAAAACGCGATAACGCACTTTCAGTTGTTTGTTGCATGTGCTTAGCGATTTCTCCCGCTGTCTGCCGTCTGTCTCTTCTCGCCTGTAGGACAATATATCGGTCGTCCGCTTCCGTGGTTGCTCGTGGACGACCACTGCTAAACTCTCGGACAGCTGTTCTTGTCGTTTGAAATGCTCTTCAAGCTCGTGAAACGATGCTGTGAGCGATCCCGAACTCCTCGGCCACACTAGTCACACTTCGACCTTCTTCCAACTTCCCAATGACGCGACCTCGGGTACAGTCATCTAGATGTCGTCTACTGGATCGCCTGTTGGCCATATCACACGGTGGCAGCAACTCGACGTCGTTCAAACCGATGTACATCGTGCAATAGCTTTCTTTCACCGAATTGCTGAGCGTACACCGCCCGTGTGCTTTATACCCTTCCGACACTCACTCCCCCCCCTACGTCATGCTGCATATTTTCGCATGCCCTACCGTACCGGACCCTTGTCTATCTCCTGAGTGGTCTTTCGGTCCGTTCTGCCTGCTCGTTCCGCTGTTATGCTAATTTCTCCTCTTCGTCCTTAAGTTTTGCACACCAGTGTATATATAATATATACCCACACGAACACACCTCCAACTTTCCATTTGGAGGTGTGTGTGTTCTTCGTGTGTTACACACCTCCAAATGGAAAGTTGTTGAGGTTTATGAGACTGTCTTAGAATATTTGGGGGACCGCCCAGGTGGCGCAGTGATCGAAGCGCTGGCTTATGACAATTCGTCCTGGAAAGGTGCCGGGTTCGAATCGCGGTGAGGTATGGATGCTGTGTTTGTCTTACTGCACTGGCTGTCTCCCTTCCCTGGAACCAGTTGCCCTAAATTAGAGACGGGTTGTTTGGATGGGTGTAAAGGGGTGTATGTATAAATACCCGGTGTAAAGAATGTCAGTCTTAAATCACAGACCAACGGAAAACTGCACTTTAGACTGAAGTGTAACGGTTTACACAGGGCCGGGGATAGAGGGCTAGAAAACCCTGGAAATGGAAGCTGTTGTAAATTCTCCAAACTTTTATTTTCGGTATTTCATTATAAGCATAAATACTTTACTGGATTGATTCGTGTATTGCACGTTTTTGAAAATAGCAAAATGAAAATGATAGAGCATGAACAAAAGGTAACTCAAAAGAAATTACTTCTCAAAGTGAATTAGTAGGAACAGATGCACCAATGATTCTAGGCCGCATGAGCTCCACACTGGACTTGCTGCTGCTAAGGGTCAGTGAAGAGAGATATTACTTTCCTTCCTTCCTACCTTCCTTCTTTTTTATATTTTTATTTTTAGAGAAACGTAAAATATGAAAGAACATAAAGCAGAAAAAAAAAAAAAAAAAGGTGTGACAGGGAAATGCTTAGGTGGAAGCGTAAGGTTGCGCACAGGAATTAAATACGGTTTTCCGCTTGACAAGTGACTATCAGATGTTAAGCTACTGCAAAAAGTTTTTAAGTAGTTGATTGCCTAGAAAGTGTTGTCTTGGGAACGTTTTAGCTAAACGCATCCCTTTGGCAATGGAAAACTGTACTGGGGAGAAATATTTGTGCGTGAGAGAGAGAGAAAGAGAGAGCTTTCAACTGCTTGTTCATTGTTTTGTTGTCAGTAGGAGTGGTTTTGTGATACATGTGTGGGAGAAAAGGCTATTGGCGGAAATCTGAGGGCTTTTGGATTTTGAGTGGGAAAGAGAGGGTGGACTTGTTCATCACGGTAAGAAGTGGCTATCTTTGAGCACCAGCAAAGGAGGAGGAGCAGTTGCAGTGGATTGATAATGGTTGACAATGATGATGATATGTATATATGAGGCTGTTGCCAATGAACTAAACCTATCGACCCCCCCCTCCTAAGAAATTTCCGGCTGCGTCCCTGGGTGTTAACGGCCACTATTATCAATTCTGAGCCATATAAGTAGTCACCTTTCTCTAAATTGGGCAGAGTGGTTGCAGAGAAGGAAGGGAGGCAGTCAACTCCGTAGGACAAACCTACCACCTCATCCAGGACCATATTGGACTACTAGCCTGAAACCTGCGCCTCTGACCATTCGGCCACCGGGCCAGTATGAAATAGTAACTGTGATTGCCTTACTGTAGTTATAGAGAAAGGCATTTTTTTTTTGTTCCGGTAACTTTGTTCTTTATTTCTGACTTAATAAATACACGCACCCACACAAAGAAAGATAGAAAGAAAAAAAGAAAAGGAAGTGTGTTGTTAACAACGATAGCAGGTTGAAGTGGTAAATGCACATAAATACTGTTTTGGTTTCCAAAGAAGAACCATGTAAGGGAAATAACACGTGCCATTCTTGTAGATTCGGTCGTCGCCAAATGACGGAAAAATAGACCGGAATCCACAAATGGTCGAAACTCTTTCAAACCCAACAGACTGCGACAGACCAACCAGCAATGAAGACATCAGCGACCAGTGGATATTGCTTCGCTCCAAAGCAGTACGAAAAAAGAAAAGAAGAAAAGAAAAGAAAAGGAGGGGTAAACATTAACGAACGGGATTTTGATGACCAGTACTTCCTCCGAAATAGTGGTCATCTGAAAGGCCTACGACCTGCAAGTCTCCAGAGGTGGACAGACAGCAGAAGAAGTAGTAGTGAGTTGCGAGGTCATGACCTGGCGCCTTCCGAATCTTTGAAAAGAGCGAGAGAGGTGCAAGAAAGGAGTGAATGTTCGGTTGGTGGGGGTTCTTTTCCGGGTAAGTGTCTCGCATGTATTGGCAGCCACTCAGCACAAAACGGAGTCACAACAGAAGGGTTCGTTTCCGGTTTTCCTAGCGGACTTCCGGTCATTCGCCGTTATATCGATGGGTTCCAAGAAATCGCACTTTTCCATGCACAATTCGTTCACCTCAGGAATTTTCTCTTCGTTTCTTGGGTGACTGAGTTAGGGGTTAGGGGGATGAATCAAAAATGAGAAGAATAGGCATCCGCGGTGCTCATGCTCTAGCGGTTCTGTTAATGATGTTTTCATACTTAATTTATTCGATCTCGTGCCCGTCAACACTGATTTGACCCTCAGCAGGAGCAATCGTGCTCAACGACAATTTTTCTAAGACTGCTTTCGCGTGAGTGAAAATAAAATTTGCTTCACATTTTATTCTAGAAGCATACTGTAGCCGCAACTGAGACATCGCCACCCTCACATTCATTCTGTTTTCCTTGAAAATTTTGGTTGCAGCTACTCGTATATTAAAAAATTGTTCTTAACTCATTTTTTGTAGAAAAAGAAAGAAAAAAAGTACGGTCTTACAGTATACTTTGTCCGTTCGTCCACAATTCAGTCCAATTTGAAAAATTATTTTTCCGATTGGGGAGCACCAAACCCGAGAACGATTGTCTTTGCTTTTCTGCCCTATTCCGATGCGTAAGTTTGCCGCTAGAGGACGTAAATGTAAATGATATCGAATTCAAAATACATTTATTCCATGTATTGCTTCTGTATATTCTCTTGAAGAAACATTTCTTCATTTCGATTCCAATAATAAAAATTCTTATCGAAGGGAAGAATTTTTTTTCGAATCGGATAAAAGCAGAAATGTCGGGAAATGGCAATTTGCTTTTGCGACCCTAGCGGAAAAACTGTGCATTACTAGAAAAAGAAACTCTACCAAATTTTTATTTTTTTAATAAAAAAAGACTAATTTGGGTAGATTTTTCCACCCTAGTAATGCACAGTTTTTCCGCTAGGGAGCACAAAGGCAAATTGCAATTCCTCCGACATTCGGCTCCTAAAAGTCCAACTCGAAAAAATATTTTTTGCGTTTTATAGAGCTCCTGTTAGAAAGTGTTCCACAAATAATTTGTAATTTTTTTTGTGAATTATTCTGCCACTACAGGACGTATCTGCATATTTCTGTTTCCGATGTATTTGCAGCAGTATCGTCGCTTATTAAAATTTAATTGAAACAAAATCCTTTGTGTTCAGATATCGCTCTGTACGTAAAAAATTTGGAGTGTATTTTCTGCCTAAAATAATGCATGGTTCCACCACCAGGAAGTGTAAATATATAGCTTATTTTCCCCAATATCTCTGCTTCTAACAGTCCGACTTGAAATATTCCTTGCCGCCACGATGGCGCAGTGGTCTTAGCGGTGGCTTCTGATCATTAGTACGAGATGGGCCTGGGTTCGAATCTCGGTGAGGCATTGATGTTGTGTTTGTCTTACGGCACTGGATCTCTCCCTTCCCTGGAACCAGTGACCCTAAATTAGGGACGTGAGACTGCTCACGGTGGTCATTAAACACCCAGTAAAAAAAAAAAAATAATAATTTTTCTGTCTGACAGCGTTTCTGTGCAGAATATTTTCCTCACAATTTTAAAATGTTCTTAACGCCCAAGTTTGCTGCTAGAGGGCCCATAAGTTAAAGTCTCCGTTACAAATCTGCTGCAATATCTGCAACCTGATTAAAGAAAATCCTTTGGCGGTCAGATAGGAGAACTACGGAAATATTTTATGCGCATTTCTTGCTTGAAAAATTACGCAATTTCTCCGCTAAATGTAATGCGTTTTTCTCTAAACACAGTTTTCTGCTGCTAGTGGTAGTAAGTAGCTATTTCCATTTGTAGATGTTTCATATGTAGGTTGTGAGAATCCAGCTCCAGCTGATTTTTTTTTTTTTTTTTTTTTTGTAACCGGTTTCTCGGTTGATTTTTATTTTTTGCTGATTTTTTTTGTTGAATTTCTGTTCTTGTTTTTTTATATTTTATGCACATTTCTTGCCTAAAATAGTACGCAATTTCTCCTCTAGGAGGCGTAAAGGTGTAAGTTTTTCTCGATAGCACAATTTTCAGCCGTTGGTGGTAATAAGTAGCTATTTCCATTTGTGCATATTTTATAGGTTGAAGGAATCCGGTAGATATTTTTTTCGTAACCGTTTTTTTTTGGGGCGGGGGGGGGTTGTCTTTTTGATTTTTTGATTTTTTTTTTTTTTTTTTTATATTTTATTTATGCGTATTTCTTTCCTAAAATAGTACGCAATTTCTCCGCTACGGGGACATAAATGTGTAGTAAGTTTTTCCGATAACACAGTTTTCAGTCGCTGGTGGCAGCAAGTAGCTATTTCCATTTGTAGATATTTCATAGGTTCTAGGAATCCGGTTAATTTTTTTTTTTTTTTTTTTTGTAACCGGTCTCATTCATTATAAATAACCCTACTCACATTGGGTATTATAAATTAAGCGCAGTTTTTCTCTATGTGGTGTAAGCGAATTCTCATTTTTGCTGAATTGCCAGTTTTCGTAAAAATCCACTTCAAAAGAAGTAATCATCACATTCGAAAATTCGATGTCATATATCTTGTTCTTTTTATTCGGAGAGGAAGGGGGGGGGGGTGATAGTTTCTGCAAATGCCCTTTCAGAGCTTCAAGCCATGATAAATAATTTTTTTAAACAAAGCAGTGGGGAACAGGGGAATTTTCTACAGAACGAAACTCTTATTTAGCACAAACAAAACAAATTACTGTGCTTTTCGGTTTATAAGCCAAATGGGTTAAATTTTTCAAATTCCTTGTCCTTCTAGAACAACTACAGTTAGTCTTCCGAAATTCTGTAACAATATCTGTTATGTTTCAGTAAATATTAAAAGGTAGGGAAAGTGAAGTTGCTTCTGCATTTTTCGTTTCGGCAAAAAGTTGGATTTTATAAGTTTATTATTTTTTCTTCTTTCGAATTGTTGCTACCGTGTTTCTTCCCGCTTGCCAACCACTCAAGGAAGCCGGCGCGCGAAAGTGAAAGAAGAACTACCGCCACTCATGTGTGCTAAATCAGAATGATGCTTGCAGCGTGGTTTGCTGCTTTCTCATGAAGTCCGATTGAAATCAAAAACCAAAAGAGCTTTTGATTTGAATCGGAAATACGAAATAAATTAAGATAACCATAACAAATGGAAGCAATAGTTTATTTTAATTCACTTGAGAGATACAATTGAGAGATTGGCAGATGGGAAAAAAGACTGCCTTCTCCAGCAGCTTGTCATTGCTATTCTTCGAGCGGACGCGCCGCCGCAGGCTGTCGACACGATTGTCACCAGCCTATCAACTGCATGGCTGCGACGTGATTCAGAGGTTTACTCGGTGTGATATAAACTAGATACACCCAATGTACACTGCTGGCCACCCAAAATGCAACACCAAGAAGGAAGCATCCGATTGGCCTGACATTCGCAGCATGCGTCGCCCGCGAGAGGACATCCAAACGATTAGCATTGCAGGGCATATGCAAATCATGTGCGCCCGGCAAGCCACCGAGAAGCACTATAAGAAGGGTGCACAGAAGACGGGTGTAAGTAGTGGAAGTGTGTTGTGCTGCCGGACCTGTGCGTGGGAAGCTTCCTGATGACATGTCGCAGAATACGGCAGTCATTCCAGCGCGATTCGGAGTTCGACAGAGGACGAATAGTGGCTTATCACGACAGCGGTTTATCGTACCAAGACATCGGCGCCCGTGAGGGACGACATCCAGGCACAGTGAGACGAGTATGGATTCGGTGGGTTCAGAAGGTACGAAAGGACCGACGTGAGCGATTGCTGCAGCCGCGGACACCACCGAACGAAAGGACCGGCATGTTGTGCGGCGGGCATTGACGGCTCGCACCGCCACATCACGAACGTTAACGCAGGAATTAGGGTGTGTTGCGCAACATCCGTGTCAGCACGTACCGTTCGACGTCATCTGCAGGAGCGGGGACTTGTCGCACGGTGCCCATTGCTCGGATTACCATTAACGTTACACCACCGGCGAGTGCGGCGTCAGTGGGCCATTGAACGCCGCACCTGGACTACGGAATGGCACGACATTGTCTTCTCCGACGATTCCCGCTTCTGCTTGCGACACCACAATGGTCGGCACCGCGGCGAGAGACTGTATGACGCCTGCATTATGCATCTCCATACCGGTCCGTCGCCTGGCGTTATGGTTTGGGGCGCAATTGGATTTCACACCCGCACCCCTCTGGTACGCATCGCCGGCACACTCAACAGCCACCGCTACATCTCCGACGTTTTGGAGCCTGTAGTCCTCCCTTACCTGCAGGGCCTGCAAGCGGCCACGTTTCAACAAAAAAATGCGCGCCCGCACATGGCACGCATCGTGCAACAATTCGTCATGGCCCACCAGGTGTCACTGCTGCCGTGGCCCGCCTGTTCTCTCGATATGTCGCTCATCGAACACGTCTGGTCGCTGATCGGCAACCGAGTGGCCCGGCAAGCACCACCCGCGGCTACGCCTGATGAACTGTGGCAACGTGTGGAAGCAGCCTGGACCGACATACCCCAAGCCCACATCCAAAGCCTCTTTCGTTCGATGCCGCGGCGTGTAGCTGCCGTTATTTCCAGCCATGGGGGGGGGGGGGCACACGAACTGTTGATGTCTGCGTCTTCCGCAAGTCGCACGGGCCTGTAAGCTCAACGGTTTCATCTTTGTATCTGTTGTTATGTGCCCAGTAAATCTGGCTCTGCTATCTCGATTCCTTCTTGGTGTTGCATTTTGGGTGGCCAGCAGTGTATATATACGGTCGAGTCACATTATTGTGACCACCAGCTAATATCCAGAGTAACCGTCGTGTGCAGCGAAGACAGCAGCTAGGCTGGCTGATAGTGACTCAATCTGACAGCTGCAGGAGGGTGTGTGGTGGAGGATCCATAGAATGAACAACACGATCGAGGTGGTGCCACAGATGCCCAATTTAGTTTAAGTCTGGGGAATTAGGCGGTCAGGGAAGTAATTTGTAGTCTTCATCGTGCTCTTCCAACCACTTTCGAACATTTCTAGCGGTCTGACACGTCGCATTGTCATTCTGTAAGATCCCATCCGCTCCAGGAAAGACAATCAGCACATATGGGTGTACGTGGTCTGCAAGGATGAATTCATAACGAATTCGGTCCATAGTGCCTTCCAAAGGTATCAGTGGACCCAGAGAATGCCACGAAAACATTTCACAGACCATAAAGCTGCCCCAACCAGCTTGTATTCTTCCAGAAATGGTTGAAGAGTGTTTGTTCTCCGATGTTTCTCGCCTTGTACGCCAACGTCCATCCGTTCGATGAAGCAGAAAACGTGACCCATCGGAAAAGGCAATCGTTTGCCAATCAGCGGGGTCCAATTTCGATACTGAAGTGCAAATGTAAACCTTTACTGCCGATGCACCTTCGTTAGAAAAGGTTCGGTGACCATACGTCTGCATCGGACCCCCAGTAAGCAGCAGGGTTTGGTGATCTGTCGTTTTAGACACACTTCCAGTAGCCCGCCCCCCTGGTTCATTCTGCCAGTGAGTTGCTCCAATGTAGGTGTCGATCGTCCTTCACGCACCTTCGCAGCCGACGTCTACCTCTCACATCAATTGCACGTGATGCTCAGGAGTTTCCACTTCGCTTATTCACAATGGTGCTATTTCCCCAATCACGATACATTTTAACCACAGCAGCACGCGAACAGTTCATAAACTTCCCTGTTTCAGAAATACTGCTACCCTTAACCCGAAAGCCGATAATCTCTTTTTGCAAATCTGATAAATCGTTCCTTTTATCCATGACAGAAACGAGTGATATGTTTTCAGAATGCCTACAGCACACCTTATATACCCTCCAAGTCAGCTATATATATGTATATATATATAGAGTAGCAAGTGGAGAAATCGAAACAGTACTCGCCCAAATTTTCACTCGATGCCTTAATGAAGGAAAGATTCCTGAGGATTGGAACAACGCTATAATGATCCTGCTACATAAGAAAGGTGACATTGAGGATCTCGGAAACTACAGACCTATCAGCCTCCTATCAGTAGTTTATAAAATCTTCACTAAAGTTCTTTCACACCGCTTGAAGGTAACACTGGACATGGCTCAACCGAGAGAACAAGCTGGATTCAGGAGTGGCTACAGCACAATAGATCATATCCATGTGCTGAGAGAACTAATTGAAAGAGCGAGGGAATATGAACTTCCATTGTGCATGGCTTTTATCGATTATGAAAAAGCCTTTGATTCGGTGAAACCATCAGCAGTTACAATGGCTCTGAAAACCTGCGGTATTGAAGATGCATACATTAATATTATTAATAACATCTATGAAAATGCAAGTGCAAAGATTAGGCTGTTTGAAAATACAACACACATAAAAATTGGAAAGGGAGTGAGACAAGGTGACACCATATCTCCGAAGCTCTTTAATGCCACATTGGAGGGTGTTTTTCAGTCACTGAACTGGGAAAACAAAGGGATAAAGATTAATGGAGATTATCTAACCCACCTTCGTTTTGCTGATGACGTAGTCATTTTTGCAACTAGCCCATCAGAGCTGCAGAGTATGATCCAGGAACTTGCTGACAAGAGTAAAGAAGTGGGATTAAGAATGAACTTTCAGAAGACAAAAGTGATGTTCAATGCTTTTACAAGAAATGAAGATTTATCGATTGATGGAGAAAAGCTGGAGATAACAGACACGTACGTTTATCTTGGACAGCAGATATCAAGTGAGGGTCACATTGATGAAGAAATTAATCGGCGTACAAAACTTGCCTGGAGAGCTTTTGGAAGAAACAGCATAATTTTCAAGAGCAATATGCCATTATGTCTTAAAAGAAAAGTGTTTGATCAATGCATCCTTCCAGTGCTTACGTATGGTGCAGAGACGTGGACCTTAACTAAAAGAGACATACAAAGGCTGCAGACAACTCAAAGAAGCATGGAGAGGTGCATACTTGGTGTAACCAGGAGAGATAAGAAGAGGAACTCGTGGATCCGAAAAATGACAAGAATGGAAGACAT
The DNA here is from genome assembly GCA_039090855.1 of Macrothele yani. NCBI lineage: Eukaryota > Metazoa > Arthropoda > Arachnida > Araneae > Macrothelidae > Macrothele > Macrothele yani. Next base: position 18,051,733 of record CM077006.1, on the reverse strand, counting down.
CATGATCAGAGTTAAATCCCTGAAATGGCAATGGGCTGGACATACTGCCAGAAGGACAGATCATCGATGGACAGCCGAAATTTTAGATTGGATTCCAAGGGACAGGAAAAGACCCAGAAGAAGACCACATGGGAGATGGGTGGATGAAATTCGAAAGTATGCAGGGGTGACATGGAGGAGACTGGCACAAGACAGACCGTTGTGGAGGAAACTTGGGGAGACCTTCGTCCAGCAGTGGATTGATAATGGTTGACAATGATGATGATGATATAGAGTAATATTAAATTAGTAATGCATACATACACATGCAATTTATGAGGTAAAAAGACAGATTGGGGGCGCAAAATTTTTTGGTTTGCCGCGGGCACAGAAATGCAGAGTTAATCCTCTGCACCTAAGGGATATATTCATTAGGAAATGAAAACGCATCAAAATTTAATTGCAACCGTTTTGAAGTCACAGAATGAGTCGTTAAGGCCGGAGAAAGTCGTTAGTTTAGTGTGTGTACTTGTGTGAATCTGCTGCGATTGTTTGTGCGTGATACTTCATGCAAAATGCCGTTTTCATTAATAATTTTTGATACAGAACTACAGTATTTTCAGTGTATTATAATGTGAAAATTTCCGATGCACACAGTTAAATAAAAATATACGCCAATGGCATTGCCATACTCGAAGTAAATTTACTTTAGATATGTATGCGTGCACGCATCGGGTTGTTTACAAGGCGTGCTTTACAATGTTGTGATAAATATTTGAGACAAATTTAAAACATCTGCATTAATTTTTTGTATCGCAAATAACCATAGTATTTTATTTTAGGCAATAAACACATTTTATTTTATGCTATAACTTTATTGATTGATTTATAGGTTGGTTGGTTGGTTGATTTTTATGGCGCAAGGGCCATGTTTGGCCAAAGAGCGCCAGACAAAAACGTGGCATAAATCCCAAAATTTGGCTGACCAAGTAAAACCGAACCATGAGAATGATGGAAGGGCCAAAAAAGACAATGAAACAAACAGTATTAAAAACATGGTACAATGGTTAGAAACTAGCCGATTAAGTAAAACTGAGGAATGAGAATGATAAAACACATCACGAAAACGAACACAACTACACATAAGATGAGTCACAGGAGAGGGACGAACTGTCACTCTCCTCCCCCTTATGTTCCTCTATAATGTTGGTTGAGGGTGGGGACCTCGCTGAGTCTGGGACAGTTGCAATGTTGGTCAGTTGGACCGCGACAGTTGGATGGACACTGCACACCTTTGCGGATTTAGGGCCGGTCTTCCACACTTGCAGGCTTTCTGCTGGTAACTGGAAGAGTCTGTCGTCTTCAAAAGAGAAGGCGCAGAGTCAGCTGGTCGAATAAGCTGGAGCTCGGAGAAATCCACCTGTGTCGCTTGTTCAGTGTAGATCTCTTGAAAAGTCCGGCGAGAGCTACAGGGCGCGGGACAAAGGGCTGCACGGGTTGTGGCAGAGACTGAACTACTGTGGCAAAAGTACGCTGTCGGTTGTTGGGAATACCCAACTTGGCCTTAGCAGCAGGGTAAGAGAGGCCTTCCAGGGTCTTGAGGCGCTGGATCGCCATCTCGTCCTTCCATTTCATACAGTTGCGGGAGTAAGCTGCATGGGCCTCACCACAGTTAACACAGCAGGCCACAGAAGTGCAACCTTCCCCGTCATGTTCACTGGAGCCACAATTTGCGCAACGAGCGGAACTGTTACATGAACGTTGTGAATGCCCGTACCTCTGGCACCTGAAACAGCGCAGAGGACTGGGAATGTACGGGCGAACTCCACAGACCAAGTAGCCAGACTTGATTTCGGTCGGAACTTTCGGGGAGTTAAAAGTCAAGATTACATTTTTAGACTTAATCAAGGAACCATCGCGCCGGAACATCATACGACGTGCAGCAATAACACCCTGATCTGCAAGTTCACTCACCAATTCGTCCTCACTGCATGGCAAGAGATCAAACTCCGAAATAACACCCCGAGAGGTGTTAAGAAACGGGTGAGGTGTCACTTTGACAGGAATGCCTTGAAGACTAGTGAGGTGCAGAAGAGTGTTACTCTGAGAAACACTGCAAGTTTGGACAAGCAGGTCCCCAGAGCGAAGCTTCCTCACAGACTTCAAGGAGCCAACCGCAGCGTCCAAAGCTTTAGAAATGAAAAAGGGAGATCTGGTGGACAGTCTCTCATTCGGATCGATGGATTCTACAACTAAGTGTGTAGCATGCGTATTCACAGTAATCGAGGGGAGACGACGCTTCGGAGCGACTGGTACAACTGCCGAAGAAGAGGTTCCACGTTCTTGGTCCAGGCCATGATCTAAAGATCGTTTAAGGTTATGGGACTTGGTAGGTTGAGAAGACGAAGGAGAGTCGTTGTCAACTATCATTTTCTCAGGTGACTTGAATTTGGAGTTTTTGTTTTTGTCCATGGAAAAAAGGAGGAGGATTCGCCTGCAGACTACTCCACCCACCACCGAGCCCTACAAGGGAGAACTGGAGGTCTGCAATCCAAGAAAATGACGCTGACACAGTTCTGGAGCTTATACGCTGCAGATATAGTCCGTTGGCTGTGATCACACGCACTCGGCGGACACTTCGGCCTCCGGGTACCGTCATGCCAACGCCTTTGGCATGATCCCACAGCGCCCGGGCTTACCCTGCCGTACTATACGACAATAAAGCCGCTAAAACCCTGCACACAACTTGGTACAGGACTTCTGACTAGAGGTGGGTTAGTCTCTAGCCTCCCGTTTACAGCGAAGCCGGGGTCGAAGAGGAGTGTTGGTACACAGGAGGCACTTCTCTTGTCTCCTGCGACCCCAGCCGCCAGACATCCCATTTCCGCCTCACGGGTCTCCGCACGCTGCAAACATGCAGGTAGGCCTAGCACCCAAACCAGCTAAAAGGGAAAAAGTAATCCAAGGAAGACAAAACCCTGGAGTGGAACCTAAACGGAATCTCAGCAACCTACGAACTGAGCGGTTAATATAAACAGTTAGTAGTGGAGGGTAACAAAACCACAAGACCGGGGTGTTAGTACATAGCTTGGTAACGATTAGGTAGAGTATAGAACACGGGCAACTGGCCAGTGCAGAAAATAAATAAAAACGAAAAAGCGAGACACAAGACCAGCTCGGGATCGTGGGGCCGCGACTCCCCAACAGCTGGATGAACAGCCGTCCCTGCAAACTCCAACAGCACCGAAAAAAAAAAAAAAAAAAAAAACAAGCGGTGGCATGACATCAGATGTTGACCAGTCACAAGGTCAGCTCGGGCCGTGGGGGCGCCGCTCCCCAAATAACTGGAAAACCAGTTATCCCCGTGCGGGGTTGATTTATAGGCACACGTTTTCTATTAGGTTGATGCATAAGTTCATGCCGTTTTATTTCACGAGTGTTTCCCAGGTCAGTAGTAACGGTGAAGATTCCCAGTTGTATATCAAAATGTAGCCAGTAATATCGTGTATCGAAATTACATTGCGTTTTGAGATTGTGGCTAATGTTTGTTTGGTTTTCAGGTCCGGAAGTATGGAGTGTCAAGTTAGAGAGGAATGAACATTTGCTACATCTACTCCTCTATGAGTTTAACAAGGGATCCACAGCCGCCGAGGCTACTCGACAAACTTGTGCTGTGTATGGGGAGGATGCTATTAGTCCGAGGACAACCCACAAATGGTTTGAGTGGTTCCAAGGGGGTAATTTTGACCTCAACGACTCTCCACGCTCAGGTCGTCCATCTCTTTTTGATGAGGATCGTTTGAACCATCTCATCCACTTGGATCCGCCTCAAACAACACACGAATTGGCAACTTAGATGGACTCTGATCAGGCCACAGTGATGCGACACCTTGAACGTATGTGAAAGGTCCAGAAATTGGGGTCTTGGGTGCCTCACACTCTCACCCAGGACAACAAGAATCAGCGTGTTGCCATATGTGGTTCTTTGCTCGCCCGTTATCGCGAATGTTCTCAGCATCACAAACCTTTCTGTCACATATTGTTACTGGAGATGAAAAGTACGTAAATTTCAGTCATCGGAGGGAATGGTTAAGCCCAAACAAGACGCCCACGCCACGTCGAGAACATGACCTTCATCCTGCGAATACCATGTTGTGTGTCTGGTGGGACATTGAAGGCATTATTCACTGGGAAATGCTGCCGAGGAATCGGACCATCAACGCTGCACTCTCTTGTGACCAACTCCGCCGAGTGGAGGGAGCACTTTAGCAGAAACGGCCATATCGGCGCCATTATGTCCTTCTCCAACATAACGCACGCCCTCACAGTGCAAACAAGACCAAAATTGAAATTCAGGACATGAAATGGTAAATCCTTTCACATCCGGCTATTCCCCAGATGTCGCCATTTCCGACAATCACCTTTTCCGATCTCTGTCGATTGCACTCCGTGGCAGAACGTTCAACAATGATGTTGATCTCCAGAATTTCCTTGATGATTTCTTTGCAGCAAAACCTGCACGTATTTTTTAAGAATGGCGTTGCAGGCCTATCCAGACGTTAAGACACCATCGTAAGCAATGGGGGGGATACATAGTTTATTGATTACGTTTTCCCTTCTGATGTACTACATTCCTGTAGTGTGGTGAAAAAAGAGGCATGAACTTATGCATCAACCCAATACTTTCAGAACTGAACCTTAGTCCTTATGATTTTTGTCTAAACGTGATAAAAATTACTGAATATGCGTAAAATTGGAAGTGGAATGGTAGTAACCTGAATAAAAATTTACCCTTACTAACCGTAATAAAAATTGACACAAAATTCGAATAATGACAATTTATTTATCTACTATATGATGTTCCAAGTTTTTTGACAGATTAAAAACATGAAAGTGAAAGCAATGCTGTGTCAAATATTTTACTTTCCCCACTTTTGATATAATTTAAAATGGAATGCAATTTTCCGATACGCAATAATGAAGTGAAATCATTCCTTCTCAAGGCAAGGAAACATAGTTTTCTTCTCGCTTAGTAAATTAGTAAAATTATTAAAATAAAAACCTCAGAGTAAGACACAAAGCTTGTGCAGGTAATGTATAAAACACCAAATCTGTCTTTCCCTGTTCCAATGACTGTCAACATAGGAAAAAGGTGTTTGACCTTAAATTTGAGGATGACAACGAAATGCTTTGCATACTCAATTTATTACCATACATGCACAGAATCTGTTTTATTATTTAAATCGTTTATCACCTGTGAAAAGTTGCAGAATTCCGTTTAACGTACTACTCCAAGTAACCATCACAGCATGACAAGGCCTTCGTAATGCTACGTGACTTTACACGTTTCGATGCTGGAGTGAGATATTGTGACGTCATGCGCATCCTACCTGTATACACTGAGTGGCCAATTTATTATGACCACCCCCTCAGTGCTTCGGGGGGGGGCACCTTTTGCCTTTAATACTGTGTCGATTCTTCGTGGCATGGACTCCACGAGATGTTGATAGGTGGTTTGTGGGATCTGAGACCATGCTTGATGAATAGCACTTTCCAGGAGTGTGAGATTGCAGGGTTGTGGATCCAGCTGTCTGATGGCTCGTTCAACTTCATCCCACAAATTTTTAATGGGGTTGAGATCTGGCGATTGTGGGGGCCACCTAAGCAAAGTAAACTCACCGGCATGTTCCTGAAACCAATCCTGTACAATACGAGCACTATGGCAGAACGCATTATCCTATTGAAAGTAGCCATTGCCATTGGGATAAGCAATCCACATGACAGGATGCACTTGTTCCGCAACGACGTTTAGATATGATGTGCAAGTCAGACGTTGATCAACACGAATTAAAGGGCCGAAAGCATGCCCGGAAAACATTCCCCAAACAACAACGTTGCCTCCACCAGCCTGAAGGGTTGTAGCAATGCATTTGGGGTCCATGCTTTCGTGCTGTTTCCGCAAAATTCTCACTCGGCCGTCGGCATGGTGCAACTAAAAACGTGATTCATCGGACCACATAATTTGTTTCCAATTATCGACTGTCCAATCCTTCTGCTCCTGTGCGAACTGGAGACGTTTTCTCTTGCTAACTGCAGACGGCAAAGGTGTTCGAACAGGCCTTCCGCTGCCATATCCCATCCGATGCAGTGTACGGCGAACAGTGCGTGCCGAGATCATTTAAGGGGATCATTGATTAAGATGGTCTGTAATTTTCTGTACTGTTACCCTTCTGTTGTCTGTTACCAGTCTGGTCACTCTCCGTTACGCCCGAGTAGTCATTAGTCGATGACGACCACACGTTGCACGTAGAGACCCAGTTTTTTGGCTGACAAAGTGTCTTTAAACACTTTAACAACAGCTGCTCTGGAACATTTCACGAATGCGGCGGTTTCGGCGATACTCCCTCCATGGCTCCGAGCTCCTACAATCATCCCACGTTGAAAGTCCGTCAAATCACATTTTTTACCCATCTCGTCACCCAAAAATCACTTTTACTACTGTCGCAAGCACTAAGCTTTCTTTTTTTATACTGGCCTCGCCCTCTGGCGGCAACAGCGTGCAGCCATAGCTCATTTGCTTAAAACTGTCAGGTGGTCATAATAAAGTGGCCACTGAGTGTATATGGTCAAAGGTTCGGTCTACTCTTTGAGAGGGCCGCGGATGGCCTAGGCGTCAGCGTTCGTTCTGACACGGAAAAATCTCAGGTTCGATTCCAGGCAAGTACGAACGCTCGAACCACTAAATAGCCGCCGTGCTTTGGACGGGTACTTTAAGCTGTCCGGCCCCGGGTACTGGTCCCCCTGTTATAAATAAGGGCGTGTTTCTCCCCCTTTCTGCCTAACTTCCGTGTAACTTTCCTATTGGGCACTCTAGCCCAAATCTCCTAGCTTCCTCTTCCTAAGGGTTGTTTAAGACCTGGGGGTCAGATACTACCTACCTAAAATCATCTACATATGATCTGATTTCATCGTTGTGAATGATCATTCCATCCGTCACACACACTGAAGTCGCTTCTTCCGTCCGCACGAGCTCAAAAATGATTTCCCAATAAGAAAAGTAACGTCGAAAATTATCAAGTGTCAATCGGTATGTGAGTGAGCAATCAGATGTCATTTAGGAAATGACGGCGGAACTTAAGAATGGGAATGATCCGTGGATGCCATCCATTCCTTTGAATTGTGCGCCCAATAGTTCGCCATGAGCCGCATCGTGAACTGTAAATGGTAGATAGTAGACATAGATGGAAACGGGTCACGAGTCAACGGGTCGACAAATTCTTGCGGGTCCAACGGGTCGGGTTTAAATGTTTCCTGACCCGGTTTTTACTCCGTCACTTTCTCGTTTTATTTTGAAAAGAGAAAAATATATTCCAAAAAAATGCGCGTTGTGGAATTCTGTAGTCCATACTGGTGCCCACGGAGTGAATAATGATTTGCCATGCAAAAATATTGTCGTCTCTTTTTTAAAGCAACGAAGATTTCCACCGACCGACGTCAGACAACCGACACCATATCGTGAAAAGATACTTCCTTTGAGTTCTTTTTCAGTGTAAGGTCAGGTGATGCGTAACATCTCAGCCTCTCCTTGAAAAATGCCAACCACGCCTTCTCGTGGTGCATCCTGTTCCCACTAAAGGGGCTCTGACGACCGCCAATAGCGGTATAACTATACCATCGGGATCAGAGGAAATGCTATCCCACACTCACCAACCCGCTTGGCCAGCGTTGTGAGTTATGGCCAAACACCTCCAAAATGACTCTACAACTTAAATCTTGGCCCTCAGTCTCCGGCAGCTGGAATGTACCAGGCCAAGGCAGCGGCCAGTGCGACATGAAGGCAGAGGGTGCTAAGAATCCCCGGAGGACCGGACTAGGCTGCCATCTGATGCTGACCTTGGCTACGTATAATGGACGCTCCCTATCTTCTGATTCAAAGCTTCTTGAATTGGAAGAGGAACTACAAAGGATCAAGTGGGACATCGTCGGGCTAAGTGAGGTAAGGAGAAAAGGAGAAGATCTCATTGAACTGAAAAGTGGACATCTCTTCTACTATCGTGGGACACTGGCAGAACTAGTGGTGTTGGATTTATAATAAACAAGAAACTGAAGGATAAAGTGGTAGAAGTTGAAAGTTCCTCTGACAGAGCTGCACGACTTGTTATCCAACTCTCGAGAAGATACCAGGCTCAGATTATTCAAACTTATGCACCCACCACAAGTCATCCTGAAGAAGAAATTGAAGAATTTTATGAGGAAATTCGTCATCTAAATAATAAAGGTAAGCAGCACTTGAAGATAATTACGGGAGATTTCAACGCAAAAATAGGGCAACAGCAACACAGTGAAACTTCAGTGGTTAAATTCGGTCACAGTAACAGAAACCAGCGTGGAAATACTCTCGTTGAGTTTGCAGAGGCAGAAGGATTTTTCATCTTGAACTCCTTTTTCAAGAAAAAGCCACACAGGAAATGGACATGGAGACATCCAATTGGGACGACAAGTGAAATTGATTTTATTATGTGTAACAAAAAATTCGTCATCCAAGACTGCAGTGTGCTGAACAAGTTCAACACAAGTAGTGACCATAGATTGGTGAGATGTAAGATGCACCTCAACAATAAACTCGAACGTAGCAAGCTCATAAGACAAACAAAATGTATTGACATAACCAACCTTAAAAAACACCATAATAGTTTCAAGTTGAAACTGAAGAACAGATTCTCTGCTTTAGAAGGCCTAACATCGGAAGAAGTGGATATTTCTGAAGTTAACAGAAAAGTAACCAAAGCTCTTATGGAAACAGCAACAAAATTAGCTGGGTCTAAGAACAAGTTGCATGTGAACAAATTATCAGGAAAAACCAAAATGTTGATGCAAAAGAAGAGAGATGAGGACAACTAAAGAAGATGTGAATTCCAAAGTGGAATATATAGAGCTATGCAAGACAGTACGAAAAAGTATCACTGAAGATGTAAGGAAATTCAACTGTGAGCTAGTGAGGAAAGCAATTGAAAACAACCAAAGCCTGAAGATAGCAAAGGGACATCTCAGTAAGGGGAGAAAACAGATTATGGCACTGAGAAAAGAAGATGGTTCTGTAACAAGAAATAGAGGCGAAATTTTGACAAGAGTGAAAGATTTCTACTCCAAATTATATGAAAGGGATGATACATGCAATCCAGACATCCTGAAAGGTACCAGTACCAGAGTTCTTCCAGTCCTCCCAGCAGAAGTTGCACATGCAATCAAGAACATGAAGCGGCGGAAAGTTCCAGGAGAAGATGGAATTACTGTAGACATCATACAAAGAAGCAAGTGGAGAAATCGAAACAGTACTCTCCCAAATTTTCACTCGATGCCTTAATGAAGGGAAGATTCCTGAGAATTGGAACAACGCTACAATGATCCTGCTACATAAAGAAGGTGATATTGAGGATCTCAGGAAACTACAGACCTATCAGCCTCCTCTCAGTGGTTTATAAAATCTTCACTAAAGTTCTTTCACACCGCTTGAAGGTAGCACTGGACATGGCTCAACTGAGAGAACAAGCTGGATTCAGGAGTGGCTACAGCACAATAGATCATATCCATGTACTGAGAGAACTAATTGAAAGAGCGAGGGAATATGAACTTCCATTGTGCATGGCTTTTATCGATTATGAAAAAGCCTTTGATTCGGTGAAACCATCAGCAGTTACAATGGCTCTGAAATCCTGCGGTATTGAAGATGCATTCATTAATATTATTAACATCTATGAAAATGCAAGTGCAAAGATTCGGCTGTTTGAATATACAACACACATAAGAATTGGAAAGGGAGTGAGACAAGGTGACACCATATCTCCGAAGCTCTTTAATGCCACATTGGAAAATGTCTTTCAATCACTGAACTGGGAAAACAAAGGGATAAAGATTAATGGAGATTATCTAACCCACATTCGTTTTGCTGATGACGTAGTCATTTTTGCAACTACCCCACCAGAGCTGCAGAGTATGATCCAAGAACTTGCTGACAAAAGTAAAGAAGTGGGATTAAAAATGCACTCTCAGAAGACAAAAGTGATGTTCAATGCTTTTACAAGAAATGAAGATTTATCGATTGATAGAGAAAAACTGGAGACAACAGACACGTATGTTTATCTTGGACAGCAGATATCAAGTGAAGGTCACATTGTTGAAGAAATTAATCGGCGTACAAAACTTGCCTGGAGAGCTTTTGGAAGAAACAGCATAATTTTCTAGAGCAATATGCCATTATGTCTCAAAGGAAAAGTGTTTGATCAATGCATCCTTCCAGTGCTTACGTATGGTGCAGAGACGTGGACCTTAGCTAAAAGAGACATACAAAGGCTGCAGACAACTCAAAGCAGCATGGAAAGGTGCATGCTTGGTATAACCAGGAGAGATAAGAAGAGGAACACGTGGATCCGAAAAATGACAAGAGTGGAAGACATCATGATCAGAGTTAAATCCCTGAAATGGCAATGGGCTGGACATACTGCCAGAAGAACAGACCATCGATGGACAGCCGAAATTTTAGATTGGATTCCAAGGGACAGGAAAAGACCCAGAAGAAGACCACATGGAAGATAGGTGGATGAAATTTGAAAGTATGCAGGGAGTGACATGGAGGAGACTGGCACAAGACAGACCGTTGTGGAGGAAACTTGGGGAGACCTTCGTCCAGCAGTGGATTGATAATGGTTGACAATGATGATGATGATATAGCACAAAAACCACGACGTGATCAGCAAAACGAAGGTAAGTTAAATAATCTCCATTAATCTTTATCCCCTTGTTCTTTGTTTTCCGAGTTCAATGATTGAAAGACATTATACATGTATATATGAGAGAGAGAGAGAGAGAGAGAGAGAGATGCGCAGTATTTTGTGGTTTGCCTTGGGCACAGCCACACCTAGGTGTGCTTCTGATTTTGAACTACGTGAGGTTCTTTTTTTTTTTTTTTCATAAAACACTTGAAATATGTAGACTAGATTGTTTTTGTTAAATTGTCAATGTATGTGTGCGAAATTTGTGTTGAGCTACTGGACCAAATTTGATATTAATTCCACCTGTCCTCTTACAAGGAGAGCTCCTGGAGACCAATTCCAAGATGCCAATTCCATTCCATGATGACAGATTTGAGTTTAAGAGTTATTAGTAATTACCTTGACCTGGAAGACATATCAAGCCCTAAACTCTGTGCATCTCAACTGTCGAACTACTTTTTTCTTGGAAATAGGCTACTGAAAAATGACAGCTAGCATCAACTATAACATGATAATCGGTCAGAATGATATTAATGATGAATTATTTATTCGTCATGCTGCGTATGATTCTGACATTTTTCTGTAGTAAAGGTGACAGTGCCTTTCAAAATGTTTATTGATTAGATTTCCCGCTGTGTTTTGTATTTCTCAAATGATGGAGGAGGATTTATCATCTCCGTGTAACACAATTTTTTTTCTGTTTGATATTTATTTTGTACATAAATGCTTAGGCCGTACAGTAAGTTTCGGCGATATTGTGTCTTAACTTTTCCACTTCGTCCGCGGTAACTTCGATGCATTTATTATATCTTAACCCAAGCTGTATCAGCCCTTCGTAGGAAAACTTATCAGCAAACTATGCGTCTGCTTCTTTCCATAGTGCATAATCTGCATGGACTTCTGCCGTACGATCTAGATCACTGGAGGGGGCAATTCTTTCATGGCTTCATTCGGTCACTCTTAGGTGCGCCGCCCCGATGGCACAGTGGTCTAAGCGATGGCTTCTGATCACTCGTCCTAGATGGGTCCGGGTTCGAATACCGGTGAGGCATGGGTGTTGTGTTTGCCTTACTGCACTGGCTCTCTCCCTTCCCTGGAGTAAGTGGCCCTAAATTAAGGACGGGCGGTTTCTCACGGTGGTCGTTAAATCCTAATTAAAAAAAAAAAAAAAATACATCTTAGAAGTTTCATATTTGCCATGTTTTCCTCGCTGTCACAGAAGTCAGCTTACTATATTTGTAACGACCCTTGTTGCATCTTTCAGCCTCTTTATGATTATGCTTGCGATTACATTTTATTTTGTTTGATTCTATCCAACTCCGACAAGATACTGTTACTGTTAGCTTTTGTTCGTCCTTTTAATTCCTTTACGGAAGCTATAATTAGGTTCGACACACAGGAATCTTACACGTTAAATGGATGTCCAGAATTTTCTTTAAAACACTGATAAGTAAGAACGTTTAAAGCAATTTACTCCGGCTCACTTTAGCGGTCTATGTAATGATAAAAATCGCTGATCTCCGTTTCGGTCCGCACCTACCGAACCAGACTGAGTTTCGTGCTTTTCGTAATCAGCATTACGGCACACTTAACGCCAAACCCGAGGTGTTGAAAACACCGCTCATTCGTTTCCGACGCCAAAGACTTCTGCCATAAAAAAAACCACCAGTGCCGGTTCTGTCAATGAATTTATATACTCCTCAAGTCCCAGGAGCATTTTAATCTACTCTTTCCCGACTTTGTTAAGGAATTTATCTTTACCTGTGTTGCAAATTGCCCTTAAGCGCGGCTCTCTCATTCACACACTTTAAAGCGGTTCCTTTTTCTACAACATAAGGACAATACATTTCAAAAACATATTGGCATACTTTTATTCTCATCACGAATCTAATACTGCTAATTTCTTGTTGAACAGCATCAGGCTTGAGAACATGCTTTTTTCGATAATTCTGCACCAAAATGGCGCGAACAAAGTAATTGCACGTGTGAATAGGTATATAAAACTATATTTACAATGGTGATTTCTGAACCGGGGTTGGGAAATGTTCCAATACTGCTAGAACTGATATCCGGACAGGACATGACATGATATGACGTCCCACGCACCAGCTTCTCGTATGCGGGAGAGGTTTGGCCAACGGAGCCATTTCCCAGTGGACCACTCGGGAAATGGTCCACTTTCTCGTTTTTTTTTTTTTTTTGTTTTTTTTTCTGGAAATTTTTTGGAATGGGCGTATAATAATTATGAATAATAATCATTAACTTCATTTGAGCTTCATTTCTGTCTAAAGAATTATTTTCCTGAAAAAATAAAAAGAAAGGGGGAGTCTCTTTCAATTAATATGTAGGGCTTTTTTCTGTAATCACATATCAAAACCCTCTGTACTTACATGAGAAAAGTGTTTCCAGACGATGTCCATTGTTATACATTAATTAAGCCAAGGTTAACTACAATTAGACATGGGATGTTGGACTTGCAGACCCGGGTCTTTGGTACGCCCTGTTCTCTTTTTTTAATATTGACAAAAAGAAAAAAGAAAAAACACACTAGTTGCCATTGTGATGGCCCATTATCTCCACTTTCTTATACACAGAATGACGGTATGAGGAGGAAATGCCCATAGATAAAAACAAAAACACCCACGGAAAAAACTTCCACAGAAAAAAACACTCAAAGAAAAGTGCCCACATCTTAAAAATAGTAAAATACACCAGCTGTTTAGTTTTTTACGTTTCTTGGAAACATGAGTCCTATTTAAATTTCAAATCCTAATAATCCCAATTTCAACTAAACAATCGGCAAAACTAGGCATTGGTCTTGTGTCAGGCGCTCTTTGGCCAAATATGGCTCTCGCGCCATTAAAATCCACCAGCGAACCAACCAACCAAGCAAAATTATAGTCAGAACATTTCCCCTGCTCAGGCACATAACTACAACCTACTGCAATAAATGCACTGATTTCCATATATTAAGCAGCAAACCAAAAAATTGCGATAGTTGGGGGAAATATAGTTCAAATTACATGAAATTTGCAATTTACTTACAATCTGATTTAAACTGGAATTGAAACTTTTGCACCAGTTTCTCTTAGTGCTTATGTGTATTATGCACAGTATGAATAAGATAAAATAGTTTTACTATTAACCTCATTAGTCTTTCATAGAACTGGTAATATAAGTGAGAAAAGTACGTCCCTCAGAAAAAATGTAAGTCATCCATCGAATTAGTGACGTGTATGTGAAATTGTGATTAGTGACGTGTATGTGATTAGTGACGTGTACGTGTATGTGAAGAAGGCCTAACATCGGAAGAAGTGGATATTTCGGAAGTTAACAGAAAAGTAACCAAAGCTCTAATGGAAACAGCAACAAAATTAGCTGGGTCTAAGAACAAGTTGCATGTGAACAAATTATCAGGAAAAACCAAAATGTTGATGCAAAAAAGAAGAGAGATGAGGACAACTAAAGAAGATGTGAATTCCAAAGTGGAATATATAGAGCTATGCAAGACAACACGAAAAAGTATCACTGAAGACGTAAGGAAATTCAACTGTGAGCTAGTGAGGAAAGCAATTGAAAACAACCGAAGCCTTAAGATAGCAAAGGGACATCTCAGTAAGGGAAGAAAACAGATTATGGCTCTGAGAAAAGAAGATGGTTCTATAACAAGAAATAGAGGCGAAATTTTGACAAGAGTGAAAGATTTCTACTCCAAACTATATGAAAGGGATGATACATGTACTCCAGACATCATGAAAGGTACCAGAGTTCTTCCAGTCCTCCCAGCAGAAGTTGCTAATGCAATCAAGAACATGAAGCGGGGGAAAGCTCCAGGAGAAGATGGAATTACTATAGACATCATACAAGAAGCAAGTGGAGAAATTGAAACAGTACTCGCCCAAATTTTCACTCGATGCCTTAATGAAGGGAAGATTCCTGAGGATTGGAACAATGCTACAATGATCCTGCTACATAAAAAAGGTGACATTGAGGATCTCAGGAACTACAGACCTATCAGCCTCCTATCAGTGGTTTATAAAATCTTCACTAAAGTTCTTTCACACCGCTTGAAGGTAACACTGGACATGGCTCAACCGAGAGAACAAGCTGGATTCAGGAGTGGCTACAGCACAATAGATCATATCCACGTACTGAGAGAACTAATTGAAAGAGCGAGGGAATATGAACTTCCATTGTGCATGGCTTTTATCGATTATGAAAAAGCCTTTGATTCGGTGAAACCATCAGCAGTTACCACGGCTCTGAAATCCTGCGGTATTGAAGATGCATACATTAATATTATTAATAACATCTATGAAAATGCAAGTGCAAAGATTCGGCTGTTTGAAAATACAACACACATAAAAATTGGAAAGGGAGTGAGACAAGGTGACACCATATCTCCGAAGCTCTTTAATGCCACATTGGAAAATGTCTTTCA
Organism: Macrothele yani; assembly: GCA_039090855.1. Taxonomy (NCBI): domain Eukaryota; kingdom Metazoa; phylum Arthropoda; class Arachnida; order Araneae; family Macrothelidae; genus Macrothele; species Macrothele yani. The sequence goes on along the minus strand of CM077006.1, from coordinate 18,036,544 downwards.
ATCACTGAACTGGGAAAACAAAGGGATAAAGATTAATGGAGATTATCTAACCCACCTTCGATTTGCTGATGACGTAGTCATTTTTGCAACTACCCCATCAGAGCTGCAGAGTATGATCCAGGAACTTGCTGACAAGAGTAAAGAAGTGGGATTAAAAATGAACTTTCAGAAGACAAAAGTGATGTTCAATGCTTTTACAAGAAATGAAGATTTATCGATTGATGGAGAAAAACTGAAGATAACAGATACGTATGTTTATCTTGGACAGCAGATATCAAGTGAGGGTCACATTGATGAAGAAATTAATCGGCGTACAAAACTTGCCTGGAGAGCTTTTGGAAGAAACAGCATAATTTTCAAGAGCAATATGCCATTATGTCTTAAAAGAAAAGTGTTTGATCAATGCATCCTTCCAGTGCTTACGTATGGTGCAGAGACGTGGACCTTAACTAAAAGAGACATACAAAGGCTGCAGACAACTCAAAGATGCATGGAGAGGTGCATGCTTGGTATAACCAGGAGAGATAAGAAGAGGAACTCGTGGATCCGAAAAATGACGAGAGTGGAAGACATCATGATCAGAGTTAAATCCCTGAAATGGCAATGGGCTGGACATACTGCCAGAAGGACAGACCATAGATGGACAGCCGAAATTTTAGATTGGATTCCAAGGGACAGGAAAAGACCCAGAAAAAGACCACATGGGAGATGGGTGGATGAAATTCGTAAATATGCGGGAGTGACATGGAGGAGACTGGCACAAGACAGACCGTTGTGGAGGAAACTTGGGGAGACCTTCGTCCAGCAGTGGATTGATAATGGTTGACAATGATGATGATGATGATGTGAAATTAAGAACACTAAGAAACAAGACTCAAGGTAAAAAAAAACTTCTTTATTTGAACCAATTAACAACATAACAGCAATAAGAACTAACAAATGTTTAAGGACCCTCTAACGAGGGCTTTAAATAATAAAACGTGATGAACAGAATAATTTGACAGTTTTTGTCACAACATTAAAAGGGTATAAACAGTTTTTTTTTTTATTGGAGGTTTAACGACCACCGTAAGCTACTCAATGGGCTATAAGCAGTCGCCCGTCCCTAATTTAGGGTAACTGGTTCCAGGGAAGAAAAGAGCCAGTGCCGTAAGACAAACACAACATGCATGCCTCACCGGGATTCGAATCCGGACCCCTTTCGGACGAATAATCAGAGGCCATTGCTTCGACCACTGCGATACCGGGGCGGCATTTTGTTTTGTAAACCTTTTTGTTTTACAAAACAAAAGGGTATAAAATGTTATATTTAAATACATATCGACTGGTCATTAACAGTTCAGGTTTAACATGACGTGAATAACAGTATTTTACAACAGAATGTCCTGCTGCAGAATATGTATGAAGTAATTGCCACGTAAAAAGGGGTTCAAATACAACGTATGAACTTCAGATGAAAAAAATACATAAAAGAGATTGATAAAGAAAATCAAGCAGAATGTTAGGACAATAACAAAATTTGTCTTTGCCATTGTTTTGATCCTTTTGACTACTTGTGTTACATGTGCCATAAAATCTCATATTTGACTCACTTGGTCAACATGAATGAAAAATGCCCTCAAGACAAATTTCTGGGGAAAACTCCCAGGAGATCTTTGTCCAGCAGGGAATAACTGCTACAGAAGACGACATTTTTTTCATTTCTTCACTTTTCATATTATTCCATATGTATGCTGTTCTCCAACACGCAATGAAAAATTTCATTACTTTTTTACTGCAAATTTCCGCTTTTTCTGCTGAAAATTTCCAGCTTTTCCTAATTTTGCAGCATACACACACATACGGAAGGTTCTACAGAAAAGTTGCGATGAGAATTAGTGTTATCGCGTAAATATTTTGTAGTACCCTCCAAGAACGGAAAGCGCATGATCCCATATCTAGGGGAGGGCAAATGACCCTTCTTGCCCCCCTATGTAGGCGTCCATTACTGGCAAAACATATTATAAGCAAATTCTGCAGATGGGCAAACAACATAAAGTACAGCACTCAGTGAAACTGGTGCAGAAGTTTCAATTCCAGTTTAAATCAGATTGTAAGCAAATTGCAAATTTCATGCAATTTGAACTATATTTCACCCAACTATCGCAATTTTTTGGTTTGCTGCTTAATATATGGAAATCAGTGCATTTATTGCAGTAGGTTCTAGTTATGTGCCTGAGCAGGGGAAATGTTCTGACTATAATTTTGCTTGGTTGGTTGGTGGATTTTAATGGCGCGAGAGCCATATTTGGCCAAAGAGCGCCTGACACAAGACCAATGCCTAGTTTTGCCGATTGTTTAGTTGAAATTGGGATTATTAGGATTTGAAATTTAAATAGATCTCATGTTTCCAAGAAACGTAAAAAACATAACAGCTGGTGTTTTTTACTATTTTTAAGATGTGGGCAATTTTCTGTGGGAGTTTTTTCCGTGGATGTTTTTTTTTAAAAGAATGCTTAAAAAACGTGATGAACAGAATAATTTGACAGTTTTTGTCACAACGTTAAAACCAATATACCACGTAATAGAAACACCTGATGAAAGAAACGAATAGGTACCTCTCACAGAAGTGTATATGCAACTTTTATACCCTTTTGTTTTGTAAAACAAAAGGGTATAAAACGTTATTATATTTAAATACATGTCAACTGGTCATTAACAGCTAAGTGTTAACATAACGTGGGTAACAGTGTTTTACAGCAGAATGTGATTCTGCGGAATATGTGTTTTTCATGTGTTTTTTTTTCTTTTTAGTGGGGAAGACTTCTGTTTCTGATTTAAATTTGTGCTTTTAAAGTGTGGTAAAAACGGGCACATTACAAGGCAAAGTGGAAATTTGCATATGCTGTCTGTGAATTTATTCGTGGTTACTATTTCAATATGCCGTCTCCTGAGAAACAAGTTATGGGCGCCCATGTTGCCAGTTGTTATAAACAAGGGATTTAAATATCTTAAACATGTCATTTAAAAGTGCGATGTGAAATACAAAATCAACTACTGTATGTTGTTGATAAACTAACGAGCTGTAAAAAAACAGAACGAACTCACATACATGTCTTCTTAAATTTCCATACTTGTTCGCATTGACCGTTTAAGGAGACAAGGGCCCCGGGATTGGGCAGTATTTTGGGGGCCCGGTATTAGTGGCACATTTAGGATTTCACTACGGGTGGCCGAATAAAAATACCCAGGAGAAAACATTCCCCAAATATGACGAGAAAGCCGGAAAAATATCCCCGCCATATTGAAGTGTGTATCCCATGATTCATGGACGAATCAGTGTTAGCAAGAAAATGTAAAAATGCATGGTTGAAAAATGAATACCATTTCAGTTCTGCTTTAATCTCCCCCTCCCCCAGGGTTCAGCTTGTTGAAATGATATTAAAGTAGTGGACAAAATAATGTAATCCAAATATCATAATTCAAACGAATTCTTAATGTATGAAATTTCCCCCAATTACAGAGGTGTACAAAACATCTGCAATGCTTTCAAAAGATTTGAGGATAGACTGCGGGTGACCATACTTTTTGAGGACTCCTCCTAAAAATGCCGAAAGAAGTAATTTTTTTTTTCACAAGGCAGTTTCTTTAGTTTTCGCTGTGCTTTCTGCAAAAAAAAAAAAAAAAAAAAAAAAAAAACCTGTAGAACTCAGTCAATTCTTCAGACATCCTGCATGATTCTGGGGCCTCTTGAAAATGTCAGGCCCGGGGCTGCAGCCCCCCCTAGCCCCCTCTTAAATAGGCTGTGCTTGTTCGTCGTCTATATGAATAAAAATATCCCTTGTATGTATGATGAACGTACAAGAAAGTACCGCGTTGTGTTTCATTCTACCTCCGTCACTGGTGTGGGGAGATTAGAGTGCCGCCTATGAATTAGTACTAAAAATAGGTTGTATTTTAAATTCTGTATACCCTTTTGACTTTTAGTATTTTGGCCTTAAGAAAATGCGACATATATCTGGAAATAACGTTATGACTCATGTTTAATAAATAACGATCTTTTTAATATCAGTATCGGTAAAGAACTGGAACACTTATTTATTTTATCTTTGTGGGTAAAACCAAGGTTAACAAGTTAGATTAATTTTTGATAGTAATATTTCTACCTTGTTTTTATAAATACTCAAATTACAAGTTAATCACAAATTAAAATTAAATTATATTAGATACAAAATACTGTATAAAAATTACGTGCAACATCCATTATCCACCTTTTCTTTTATATGCAATCAAAAACCTGTGCTACCTAACATTACTTATATTCTCCTAATTGCAGCTTTTCTTTAATCACTATTACTGGATTCCATACATTTCAGCTTTGTTTTAATTTCATTTAAAATTCCAAAACTATCTATCTGGAATCCGACATTGTTTAAAATGAGGATAGTCTCACTCCAGCTATCAGTAAAATGACAGACACAAATCAGAGCACGCGATGATCTTAAGAAAGGAAGGCAGCTTTTTCCTGGATTCTTGATCCATGGCTCTCGAGTCCATGTTGATATTACGCTGCGTTAGCATAATCTAGTAGGACTATTTCGTTTCATAACGGGACCTAGCCCCATTTTATCTAACTTCAAGTCCTTAACAGCTTCTTATGCTTTTTTTTCCCTTGCTTGTCTGGAAACTTGACATTTTTACTCTCCGATGGTCTGTTAACTTAATTATCTCTTCCTCACCTCAATAATTTAATCTTTTCCCGAAACTTCTCGATTCATGAATTAGAGCATACAAATTCTTTTAGCCATCCGGCTGACTGGTAGACTCCTCCCAATTTCTGCCATTGGCCTTAACCCACTAATGAAAGTAAACCATTTTATAATACAACAGGCTCGTACGACGCGTTTTATGCCCGATACCTATAGCCAGCATCATATTGATGCTTCATCAAACAAGTTATTAAAATCATGCAATGCACTGATTATGATGCGCTTTCCAACATACCAGAAATCATAGGAAAATGCCTTGGTTTTGAGGGGACTAAACTATGGTATAACGTTTGAGGTTCACATATATCAAAATAAAATATCTTTGTGCCCGTGTTATCTATTTATATTATCAAGAGCTACCACACACATACGCCGTTTTATAATTAAAAATCCCATCTAAGTCGGGCAGTTTTCACGGAAGATATCGTGCGGAAATAATGGCTAACGAATCTCACGCATGCGCACTGCCCGCAATTGCTGATAACAAACATTTTATGGCGGAACTGCTTCCAAAGTAGGTTACGGAACAACGTATTGTATTTCGTCGCAATCGAAGCATTTTTACTCAAGTTATGAGGACAATGGGTGTGGAATAAATCTTGCTCCTGTGCCCTGACCTTTGATCCCATTTCAGTGATATTCAACAAAACCGGTTCAGTATATCTTCGAAAAAACACGATAAAGTTTTGTCACAATCAAAGCATTTTTACATAAGTTATGACGCATAAAGGCGATGGCATGGAACCCTCTCCTATGTCCTGACCTTTAACCCCATTTCGTCCGTTTTCAACAGGGTTCGTCTCCAGGTAGTTCTCTACCACATACTAAAATTTCATCGAAATCGAACCATTTTTACGTGAGTTATCGTGCGGACAGACGGACAAAGCTGGAGCATATACGCTTCTTCAACCTACGATTGGAAAGCGTAAAAAATCACCGTCGTCGTCGACTTGCAATAAATAGCCAGTATGCTGTGGATGCGTATATAAAGGGATTGAGGGGCTGCGGGTGGCCTAGTGGGCAACGTTCGTGATTGCCACGGAAAAGACCTCAGGTTCGATCCCAAGCAGGTACGAACGCTCGATCCACTAAATATCCGCCGTGCGTCAGATGGGCGCATTAAACGTCTGACCCCGGGGCTCTGGCCACCCGGTAATAAATAAAGGCGTCTTTTCCCTCCTTTCTACTTTGCTTCCGTGTCACTTTCCTATCGGGCACTCTAGCCCAAACATCCTAGCTTTCTATTTCTAATGGTTGTTTAAGACCTGGGGTCAGACAATCCTTTCTTAAAATCCTCTACATATGATCTGATATAATCTGATCTCTCGCAATTCGGCGTCAACATATCTATTCCTTTGTTGTTAACATGCTGATCACAAAGGAATAAATATGTACATTTTCTAATTAAAAAAATGTTATGCCTTGTTTCCTTTTAAACTGCAGGCAAAGACCTTCATATCAGAAAAGCCGACGTGTGGGTACCAAATTACATTTCTATAACTAAGATTTTTTCTTTTTCTGCTACATAAATTCTAATCCACGTTGTGCAAATTTATAAAAATAATTTTGCACACAATACAGTTATGATAGCTTTCGAAGCTTTAAATTATCATTCGTTCCTCAAAGTGTTTAATGGGTGCTAGTTGCTCACGTTCAGCAGTGAAGGTGGGGTTTGTACGTGCGTTGAATATTTTCTGGGACTTTTCAATTATTACTGTGACTGCGAGCCACAAGTGCGAACTGTATTCGATTCGTCTGATTTGGTACTGCAAGTCCAACTCCGAAGCAATTGGAAAATGCTGTACAAACAGTTAGTTTGATGATTATGCCCCTTATATAGAGGTAACACATAACATTGGGGTGTGTGTGTGATATAAGAGACCAGTGAGGGGCGTAATATTTTGAGGTTCACCCCGGGCGCAGAAATTCGTAGTAATGCCTCTGCTCTGCAGTAAGGACTGACAATTATTTCAGTGCGTTAAAGACTAAAACGTTAATAAAATTAGTGTCCCGACTAAGTTGCTAATGTTTCATACTATCAATCCGTCACCATGCCATACCTGCATTAAGTGAATACGATACAGCGACCCTTCGAATATGGAAATGCTCCTCAGTAGGTGCAAACAATTACTGTAATGACATAAAAAATTAAACGTCAATGAAATGAGAGTCGTACTACGATTCGAAATTTCTGGCCAAGATAATGAATTTTATCTTCCGCCTTTCCTGTATACATGTTACGCGTAAAAAGCGAGGGAATTCTTGGGTCATTTAAAAAAAAAAAAAAAAAGACTTTTCCGTACCAACTTTACAATCGAAGGCCAGGGAATAATAAGTGTTACAGCGCCACGTTTGATAAAATTCTGAAAAGACAAATTTTGAAGATGACAATCCGTTTTTGGTGTAAATGTGACAAGGATGGTAAGTCAGATGATATCCGATTTTAAAATTTCGTCGTCCTGTGGAGCGGGAATCGAACCCGCGTTTCCCAGATAGCGCCTGGGTAGCTAACCACTACACCACCCAAGTCTCAAGTTTTCCAAATATTTGAATGTAATCATTGCAGGATTTGCTAGACGAAACAACCGGCATTCATGTTTAGCGAATCTGGTGGTTAGGAATCCTATCCCGTGTTTGCCCGCAGGAGCCGATAAATCACGAATGGAATACCATTCATGATTCTGAAAAGACATTTGAAGCGTTGAGGATCGCTTAAAGACCTTTCGGGAGATCCGTACGAAGACCTTCAAAAATAAGACTGGTTTTCTGCGATCCTGGAAAAAGTAATGGCGAAAAGATTTAGTCTATATTGGACAGGTAAATGGAAACCATTGTAGCAAAAGATTTGGAAGAATGGGGGTAAACACCTGAGAAAGAATAGCTGTATCATAATAGTGAAAATAGAAACAGAGCAATGTGAAGCACCCGGATGCAGTCTGAAATAAATGATACCCGGATTTGAAGAAACGGAACGCTTTCGTGAATTGTGGCAGAGAACATCTTCCTTGGAGAAGGCACCCAATGATGATGACTTATATTCTGCAAATCGTCACGAAGGGTTATTGGCAATGCAACCCGGACATCCTCATATTTTTAGCAGCTTTCGCTGAAGGTAATAACCTCAAGAAATGCAAATATAGAAGTTTCCCAAGCACCTCTGTAGTATGGAGATACGTTTCAAGCAAGTTATTACTGGGATAATGGTAATATCTTGCATTAAAAATGAATGTGAGACCCTGGTTCCCATGGTTTAAAAGTCTTTCATAAGAGTTTTTATAACCGCGCGTTCTGCGAACCGGAAAAGGTTGTTTCAATGTTTTCCAAATTTTAAGAAAGGGAATTTTAAAGGGAAATGTGGTAAAAAAAAAAAAAAAAAAAAAAAAAAAAAAAAAAAAAATGAGGGAAAGGGAAGGAAATGAAAGAAAAACGGTAGTTTGGTGGATCATTTGGAGCTTATCTCCTCGCCCAGGGAAGGAAGCCTCGTCCTTGTTGCTCACTACTAGCGAAGGCAGTGTGTTACGGAAATAAATCACCCAGTTTTTCCAGAAGAGTAACCCCGCCTGTCAGACAGACACCTCTCAATCTACCACATTAGCATATAATAACAGCGATTATTACCAAAACACTTTGCATATAAAAAAAAATGGGCAGGATAGATGAAGAGAAGATATTGAGAAACTCTCAATTTTCGTCCACAAATCCCCTCTGCTACACTGATTTAAAAAATAATAGAAGAAGGCTCTATTTCCTGTGGACATCCCCTCTGTCTCCTGCCCTGAAAATAACATCCCGTGTAATCTACTGCATGGTCTTTATCAGCTGGTGGGTTTAGAGCTTTACTAAATCTCTTCAGAACGCAGGGTGACCTACATGGAATACTGCTACAGTAAAACGGCCTCACCTTTGACCTCCGAGAACAACGGAGAAGATCTCTACATGTGACCTCCTGTTATTGGCAGGATCGTTCTATCTACCTCGATCTCTCTCCCCTCACGCCCCATGAATTCTCTCTCTCTCTCTCTCTCTCTCTCTCTCTCTCTCTCTCTCTCTTTGGGAAGAAGAAAGCATGATGTTATATCTTCCGAATTCGATCGTTTCCTATTTCTAAACATGGCTTCCCGAAAAAAATGGAAACAAAACTGAACCCACTGACAAAATGGTTTACTTATTCATTTGCTGATTGGGCATGCAATGTGGCCATGTAAAAAAAACCTCTCATTTAGAAATACTCTTTGGACATTTGTTTCCCTCCGTAAAAAACAGGCGTTCTTAAGAATTTTGCGTTGCTTCAAGGTTACGGTACATGAACGGACGTAAAACTTTTCTACGTTTATCGCAGTGATAACCGACTAAGGTTTACCGGCAACTAATGAAAATTATTATGTGACGCACTGCAGAGTAGAAGCGCATGTCAAGACGGTAAGGTTGCAGCGATTAATTCCGTAGGTGTATGTTAATTGGGAAAGCATTCGGCTCCGGAGCAGAAGGATGCGGTTTTGAGCTCCGTCATCGAAAAATTTGTGTTTTCACATTGCCGGCCGAACGTGAAAATGAATCTCTTGGCCGTTTGGTTCTTCGAAAAATGCGTGATGTTCATTTTACACATCGTCTACAATTACTTAGAATTCCTTCTTTACAGAGAGTTACTTCAAGCATGGTTTGCAGTGGTCCCGAGACCTGCAATTTCGTTCGCCTGCCTTTCTCGGGGGGGGTAATGTGACGTACTACAGAGGTGGAGCATTTGTCAAAACGGCAAAGTTGCAGCGATAAATTCGATCGATGCAGCTTAATTGGAAAAGTATTCAGCTCCGGAGCAGAAGGACGCGGTTTCGAACCCTGCCACCGGCAAATTTGTGTTTTCACAATAATTACTAACTCATTAACAATCTAACTGAAAAGCAATGTTAGCATCGGAGGCAAAAGGGGAACACTAATGATCTATCCGGTGGCTGGAAAAGGGAAACACTGATTGGTTACCCGGTGGCCAAAAAATGGAAACACTAACGGTCTACCTAATGGCCGAAAAAAAGGGAAACACTGACTGTCTGCCTGGTGGCCGAAGGAGGAAACACTGACTGTCTGCCTGGTGGCCGAAGGAGGAAAACACTGACGTCTACTCGGTGTCCGAAAAAGGAAAACACTGACGTCTACCCGGTGTCCGGAAAGGGGAAACACTGACGGTCTACCAGGTGGCCGAAAACAGGGATAAGCTGACAGTCTGCCCGGTGGCCGGAAAAGGGAAGCACTGACGGTCTACCAGGACGCCGAAAAATGGAAACACGGGCAGTTTATCCGGTGGCCGAAAAAGGGAAATACTGACCGTCTAGTCGGTGGCGGAAAAGAGGAAACACGATGGCCGAAAAAGGAAAATACAGACGGTCTACCCGGTGGCCGAAAAAAGGAAACACTAACGGTCTACCCGGTGGCTGAAAAAAGGAAATGCTGACGGTTTACGCGGTGGCCAAAAAAGGAAAACACTGACTGTTTACGCGGTGGCCCAAAAAGGAAAACACTGACGGTTTACGCGGTGGCCGGAAAAAGGAAACACTGACGGTCTACCCGGTGGCCGAGTAATGTGAACCGCTAGTTTCTGGTTTATTGTCCGAGTTGGGCTGAGGTCCGAGTCCTGAATGAGCCATGCGTGGTGCTTTTCTCACGGCACTAGATCTCTTGCTTCCCTGGAGCCAGTGGCCCTAAGTTACGAACGGGATTCTACTGAGAAACCTCAGAGTTGCTCATGGTTATAGTTAAATCTGTAAATAATAATAATAATCCTGCACAGTAAATATCCAAACTCTACAGATCTGTCGAAAATTTTGAGCCTTCTTTTCGGGTAATTTTTACCAAATCCGTTTACCGCCGTGGCACCTCTCCGCCCCTACCCCTATAAAACTACAACTCTGGTACCGAGCCGTCGACATAAACAAGCACAGAACTCATATCTAAGATACGAACGTATGCCCAACTGCATTGGGCTACAAAAACGCCTCCTGAATTCACTATAACACAAGTTTACATATTTACTACAGGAATGATATCAAAACTGTCATCTGAATTATTCACCGAAGAGCCAAAACATTATGACCAGCGCGTCTTTGTGCAAATAGAAGCAACTGCAGGTAAACGACCGCGCGTGTGAAGATCATGAAACGATATAAATAACACCTGATATTGAGCTCTCTTAATCGATGTTATTTTTCTTCTTCTTCAGACAGGAATGGCAGCGAGTTTGACAAAGGCCTAATTGTAATGGCCAGACGAACTGGGTCAGAGCATTTCCGAGACAGCAGGACTTGTGGGGTGCTCACTGTCAGCCATATTTAGTGCCCTCAAAAAGTTTTCCGACGATGGAAAAACCACGAGCCGCCAGCTCGGTGTGATACAATCACGACTGTCGATTTATCGAATCTAGAGGTGAGCGAAGCCTACACCCTATGGTATGAGCCAACAGAAGAAATAGTGGAGAGCAACTCGTCGGTAATTAGAATGCTGGTGACGGGAGTAATGTTCCGCAACACACAATACATTGAATCCCACTCGGAGCTACCTGCGTCTCCGAGCGTCGATGCTAATCTCGGTTCACAGTCGAAATCGCCACCAAATAGCACGCGAGCATCAAAACTGAAGATTTAATGATTGGAAGAAGGTGGTCTGGCCCGATTAATCTTGTTTCATGTTGTGCCATGGGAAAGTGTTAACACCAGGATGCGCCATGGGACGAAAACAAGCCGGTGGAGAATGTGGAATGCTTTTGGGCAGTGTCCTTCTGAGAAACTCTGGGTCCAGCCATTCATGTGCAGGAAACTACACTGCCGAGTCATATTATTGTGATAACCTCCTACTTTTGACACCAACAGCGCGTAGCCAATGAAAGAAGGCACGTGTCGTGAGCTGGCTTGAAGGGTATATAAGGTGTGCTGTAGGCATTCTGAAAGTATAGCACTCGTTGCTCTCATGGATATAAGGAGCGATTCATCAGATTTTCAAAAGGGATGATTATCGCCTTTTTAGCGACAGTATTTCTGAAACAGCACAGTTTGTGAACTGTTTGCGTGCTGCTGTAGTTAAAGTTAATCGTTATTGGAGAAATGGCACCGTTGCGAATAAGCGACTTGGAAACTGCGGAGCACCACGTGCCATTGATGTGAGAAATGAACGTCGGCTGCGAAGATGCGCGAGGGCCGATCGACACGCTACAGTGGAGCAACTCTCTGGCCGAAAGAACCAGGTGGGTACCGAAAGTGTGTCTAAAACGACAGTTTAGCGAACCCTGCTGCGTATGGGGCACCGATGCAGATGAATGGTCACTGCAATTATGTTAACGAAGGCGCATCGGCAGAAAGGCTTACATTTGCACGGCTGTATCGGAATTGTGCCTCCGCTGATCGGCAAAGGATTGCCTTCTCCGATGAGTCACGTTTTCTGTTTCATCGAACGGATGGGAGTTGTGTTATAAGGCGAGAAACATCTGAGAAGAAACAGTCTTCAATCATTGCTGAAAGAACACAAGCTGGTGGAGGCAGCGTTATGGTCTGGGGAATATTTTCGTGGCATTCTCTGGGTCCACTCATACCTGTGGAAGGCATTATGGACCGAATTAGTTATGAATCCATTCTTGCAGACCACGTACACCCATACATGCTGATTGCCTTTCCTGGAGCGGATGGCATCTTCCAGCAGGACAATACGACGTGTCACATATCTAGAAATGTCCTAGAGATTGGTTGGTAGAGCACGATGAAGACTTGAAAGTACTTCGCTGGCCCCCTAATTCCGCAGACTTAAACGCAATTCAGCATCTGTGGGACCACCTCGATCGTGTTGTTCGCTCTGTGAATCCTCCACCACGCACGCTCCAGCAGATGCAGTGCAGTCAGCATGGATCCACATACCTGTGAACACCTTCCAGCAGTTTTTTGCGTTACTCTCAGCCCGTCTAGCTGTTGTCCGTCCTGCACACGGCGGTTATTCTGGATATTAGCTGGTGGTCACAATAATGTTACTTGACCGTATATGATGTCTACCACTTACCTAAACATCATTGCAGAGCAAGACCACGTATATCCTTTCATGACAACAATATTCCCCACTAATATGTCCTTCAGAAGTACACTGGCCTGCAAAAATTAAGGTCGAGACGGTTTTTCGAATGTAACGTCCTGCAGAAGTGCTCTGCATCGACTCAAATCATACCATAAGATCCCCAAGATGTAAGAATATGGGACAAGTGAGCAAAACCGTCCAAACAAGGAATCCAAAGGATACAAAGGCACTTTATTGAAAAGGTAGCTTCGAGCACAACTGGACAGAAGACAGAAACGTCCATGTGACAGGCGGCTGCCAAGAAAAATCCAGTGTTTAGTACGAGATATGATCACCCCTGACTGCGTTGCAGGATTCAAAACGTCTGTCCATGCTGAGGACGAGGTTGTCAAGAAGCTGTTGAGGCATTGCGGCCCATTCCTCTTGTAGCGCCAATCGCAGCTGCGTAATCGTTGCTGACGGCTGGTGACGTGCTTCCAAGCGTCTCCCGAGAAAGTCCCACACGTATTCGATTGGATTTAGGTCCGGGGTCCTTGCGGGCCAATCCATGCGTTAAATATCTTCACTCTCCAACAGCTGTGCGACAGCCACTGTACGATGAGGTGTAGCGTTGTCGTCATTGAAGAGGAACTCAGGACCCACGACACCTCTAAACAGACGCACGTGAGGCAGGAGAACCTCGATACAATAGCGGACACCAGTGAGTGAACCTCCTTGAAAGATGTGGAGGTCAGTACGGCTACCAAGCATGATACCGCCCCAAACGAGAACTCCGCCACCTCCAAACCGGTCCCTTTCGATGATATTGGAGGTGTGATTGCATGTTCCCTGCTCTCTCCAGATGTGTATACGTCCAGAATCGCTCGTCAGACTAAATCGGCTCTCATCCGTAAAGAGAACTCTACCCCATTGCTGATCTGCCCAAATCTTGTGTTCCTGGAACCAGAGAAACCGCCGTCTCTGATTAGCAGGCGTTAATGGCACACACCGGTACTGGTCGTCGTGCAAATAGACCATCTTTGTGCAGCCTCCTGGCCACGGTAAAACGCGATAGCGGACGTCGAGTTGTCTGTTGCATGTGCAGTCCGGTTTCTCCCGCTGTCTGCCGTCTGTCTCTTCTCACCTGTAGGACAATATACCGGTCGTCCGCCGCAGGTGTTGCTCGTGGACGACCACTGCTAAACTCTCGGACAGCTGTTCCTGTCGTTTGAAATGCTCTCCAAGGTCGTGAAACGTTGCTGTGAGCGATCCCTAACTCCTCGGCCACACTAGTCACACTTCGACCTTCTTCCAACTTCTCAATGATGTGACCTCGGATAATGACATCTAGATGTCGTCTACTGGCTTGCCTGTTGGCCATATCACACCGTGGCAGCAACTCTACAAGTTCAAACCGATGTGCACCATACAATAGCTTTCACCGAATTGCTGAGCGTACACCGCGCGTGTGCTTTATACCCTTCCGATACCCCCACCCCTACGTCATGCTGCATATATGCGCATGCCCTACCGTACCGGATTCTAGTTTATCTCCTGAGTGGTCTTTCGGTCCGTTCGGCGTGCTCGTTCCGCTGTTATGCTAATTTCTCCTCTTCGTCCTTAATTTTTGCACACCAGTGTATATAATGCTCCATGCCACACTAACGGGATTTTTTTAGAATAGTTCGCAGAAGATGTGGAATACTTCCAGGTGTTACTAGGCTTCCAATTTATGCAGATATCAATCCAACCGAGAAAATGTGGTTTGTGATGGAACAGCAAATTCAATCTACGGCGGCTCAACCAAGTGACTTACAAGAGTTAAAGGATCTGCTGGTGACGTGTTGGTACCAGAGACCATAAGACACCTTTAGAAATCTTGTAGCGTCAATACCTCGCCGTGTAAGAGCAGTTTTGCCAGCTCGTAGAAGGCGAACATCATGTTAGTCAAGTAGTCATAATGTTTTGGCTTTTCGATGTACCTATGTAATGAGATATCTTAGAGGTAAGACCAAGTCTAAACATTACGCTTACTTGTAAAACATATATCTGTACCGAAAATCGTTTACTGAACCGAATGACTCAACGACGGCACAATCGTATCGGACTCCGAACCGACGGTTATTCACTGCGGAAATCGTTCTCCATATTGATCAACGAACGAGTCAGTGCCAAACAATTGTTTTACTGAGTCTAATCGAAGGGGTGGATTCTTTTAAAATAATCAGTTTACCCAGAGAAAATAATTTGTTTGAGCGGTTAGGGTGAGGAGCGGAGCAAAGTTTTTTTGAGGAGGAGGGGGAATACTGGAAATTGCATCTCTTCCAGTTAGGAAGTTTCCACTCATATAGTCAAATAGTACGCAGTTTCCCATGTAGTACCCACTTTCTCATAACTCTCTAAGCTTTATGATCGTTCGGAAATCGCATTTCCGGTTTTTGATATTTTACTTGAAATGCGAAACTAGTTAAACGACTACGCAACAGTCTACGATTGTAAATATCAATATTTCTTAGTAATGCAAAATAAAGAAATTAACCAGCACGGAACCAATGAGTATCAGAAAATAAACGCAACAACAGGAAGATAAATTTGGGGTAGGAATTGGAAAACTTGAGTTCAAGGTTAAATGTTCAGAGCACTTTCTGAGACAAAGCGCGGATGAATAGTTATCTCTTTATCCCTACAGTACATTCAGAAAGCTCATGGAGGCTAAGAATATCTGTATATTATTTTACAAGCCTTTCTCCGCTGTTTGAGACAATTCCTTTCATGCATGTGAGGAGTCCACATCGTACACAGTAAGTTACTCGGTAACTATTGGTTAGCACCGCGGAACATGGTATGCTGCATACTTAAGTCTTTAAAAAAAAGATTCTGAAGGGTGTAATTCTTTTTTTTTTTTTTTTTTTTTTGAGTTAAAAGTTTCCGTCAATTTGATTCTGTAACTCCGGTTCAGAAATGATAATTATAAATATGTCTTAATACGTTCGTTTGCACGTGGGATTTCTATGTTCGCGCCATTCTGGCGGAGTCGTAAAGATAAGAATGTCAAATGTAGCGTACTTGTGTCGTAGCAAGGAATTAACTCATCTTCAGATTGTGTGAATGGAGGCGCGTGCTTATTGGCAATTTGCATGTAGCCAAACTATAGTACGCAGTTTCTCATGTAGTACCCACTTCCTCATAACTCTCTAAGCTTTTATGTTAGTTCGAAAATTCCCATGTAGTACCCACTTTCTCATTAATCTCTAAGCTTTTATGATCGTTCGAAAATTCCCATGTAGTACCCACTTTCTCATTAATCTCCAAGCTTTTATGATCGTTCGAAAATTCCCATGTAGTACCCACTTTCTCATTAATCTCTAAGCTTTATGATCGTTCGAAAATTCCCATGTAGTACCCACTTTCTCATACCTCTCTAAGATTTTATGATCGTTCGAAAATTCCCATGTAGTACCCACTTTCTCATTAATCTCTAAGCTTTTATGATAGTTCGAAAATTCCCATGTAGTACTCACTTTCTCATTAATCTCTAAGCTTTTATGATCGTTCAAAAATTCCCATGTAGTACCCACTTTCTCATAACTCTCTAAGCTTTATGATCGTTCGAAAATTCCCATGTAGTACTCACTTTCTCATTAATCTCTAAGCTTTTATGATCGTTCAAAAATTCCCATGTAGTACCCACTTTCTCATAACTCTCTAAGCTTTATGATCGTTCGAAAATTCCCATGTAGTACTCACTTTCTCATTAATCTCTAAGCTTTTATGATCGTTCAAAAATTCCCATGTAGTACCCACTTTCTCATTAATCTCTAAGCTTTTATGATAGTTCGAAAATTCACATGTAGTACACACTTTCTCATAACTCTCTAAGCTTTATGATCGTTCGAAAATTCCCATGTAGTACCCACTTTCTCATTAATCTCTAAGCTTTTATGATCGTTCGAAAATTCCCATGTAGTACTCACTTTCTCATTAATCTCTAAGCTTTTATGATCGTTCAAAAATTCCCATGTAGTACCCACTTTCTCATAACTCTCTAAGCTTTATGATCGTTCGAAAATTTCCCATGTAGTACTCACTTTCTCATTAATCTCTAAGCTTTTATGATCGTTCAAAAATTTCCCATGTAGTACCCACTTTCTCATTAATCTCTAAGCTTTTATGATAGTTCGAAAATTCCCATGTAGTACCCACTTTCTCATACCTCTCCTAAGCTTTATGATCGTTCGAAAATTCCCATGTAGTACCCACTTTCTCATTAATCTCTAAGCTTTTATGATCGTTCGAAAATTTCCATGTAGTACTCACACTTTCTCATTAATCTCTAAGCTTTTTATGATCGTTCAAAAATTCCCATGTAGTACCCACTTTCTCATAACTCTCTAAGCTTTTATGATCGTTCGAAAATTCCCATGTAGTACTCACTTTCTCATTAATCTCTAAGCTTTTATGATCGTTCAAAAATTCCCATGTAGTACCCACTTTCTCATAACTCTCTAAGCTTTATGATCGTTCGAAAATTCCCATGTAGTACTCACTTTCTCATTAATCTCTAAGCTTTTATGATCGTTCAAAAATTCCCATGTAGTACCCACTTTCTCATTAATCTCTAAGCTTTTATGATAGTTCGAAAATTCCCATGTAGTACCCACTTTCTCATAACTCTCTAAGCTTTTATGATCGTTCGAAAATTCCCATGTAGTACCCACTTTCTCATAAAGTGATAATTTCGGAATACAACTACTGTAGTTCGGGAGGGGATAATTTTTTGAGTAAGGAGACGTTTGCGGAGGCAGAAAGTGGCAGACGGTCTTTGGTCTGCCGAGAGGAGAACTTCTTAGGTGACGGATCACTTTGTCCGTGTTTATTGTGTCCACGTTCGCTTGGTCCTGCTGGTTTCGTCTACCGTTCACGGTTTCCGCCATTCACTATGTCGACATTCATTTCGTCCTCAGAATGGATGGGATACCTGGAAATTTTCTGTTTTGGTGGAATTTTTGCTACTAGGCAGGAGGAAAAAAGTTCAGCTTACATGCGATTTTAAATGTTATTTGAAATAAAACGAGGATTTGAACTTAGAAGAGCATTTTAACTCTTTCGTGTGGTACGATGTCAATCACTGTGACATAAATCAAAGTTTCATGAAAATGTTTTGATATTTTGAAATGCATCCTGCATGTATTGTTTTCATATAGTTCTTAGTTTTTTTAGTAAATTTACTTTTTTATTATTAATTGTTTATATCAAACAAAGGTCATCGCTCTTTCCAGGTTTAAAAGTGAGTCACGGAAAAATTCTCATTGGCCGCCACCTGGGATCGAACCCAAGCCTTCCAGTTACGCGCCGGATATGCTTCCACTGCACCACAGCGGCCTAAAGTTCCTCCAGTCTCACATATACTAACTTCCAAACCAATTTGGCAGGTTGCTTCTTGGAGCCCCGCACAATGCTGGCGATTCACCAAAGATGGTAAGCAGCAACTGAACAAATAATTAGGAGGCCAATGAATAATTAATACACACATTTGACGTGAACCAGGAGCATAAAACAGTGGTCATAGCTCTTTCCACGTTTATAAGTGAGTCACGGAAAAGTTCTCATTGGCCGCCACCGGTAATCGGACCCAAGGTCTTCCACTTACGCGCCAGACATGCTTCCACTGCATCACAGCGGCCTAGAATTCCTCCAGGCTCACATACACTAACTGCCAAACCAATTTGGCAGGTTGCTTCTTGGAGCCCCGCACAATGTTGGGGATTCACCAAAGATGCTAAGCAGCAACTGAACAAATAATTAGAAGGCGAATGAATAATTAACGCAGACATTGGCGGCCAATGAGAATTTTTCCGTGACTCACTTATAAACGCGGAAAGAACGATGACCTTTTTTTTTTTTTAATACCATCTTTGGTGAATCCCCAGCATTGTGCGGGGCTCCAAGAAGCAACCTACTAAATTGGTTTGGCAGTTAGTGTATGTGAGTCTGGAGGAATTCTAGGCCGTTGTGGTGCAGTGGGAGCATATCCGGCGCGTAACTGGAAGACCCTGGGTTCGATTCCGGTGGCGGCCAATGAGAATTTTTCCGTGACTCACTTATAAGCGTGGAAAGAGAGATGACCTCTGTTTGATGTTCCAGGCCCACTTCAAATGTCTAATTGTTTATAATTTCGGTATTACTAACTTTCATACGAATGAACTATAATGCTCTCTTTATGTGTCATAACTATTTAACGTGAGAAAAAAAAATCCATAAAAGTATAACATGAAAAAAAGTTTAGATTGATATTTGCTGTGAATTTGCGGCGTGAGAGAAGGAAAATAGACATTTTACATAAGCAGAAAGGGGGTCTAAAATTTTCCTCTTCAATCCAACACATTTATGCCAACTGGAATGAACTTCGATTTATGTCATAGTGATTGACATCGTACCACTGGTATAGCACTGCTGGTTAAGTCGCTATGTACAGTGTGGGAGGCTGACATTTCTGACGGATGTTCAAATCCTGCTCCTGCCGGCCATCTAGTCTGTGGTTTTTCCGGGGTTTTACGCAGACTCCCTGTGTTCGGTGACGTGAATGCGTGGATGGTTCCCTGCGTAGTCTGTCTCAGACCCACTTTGCCCCTTACCCGTATACAGCAGAGGAATGGCAAGCCGGCTGCGTTAATTTGCCAGTAACCCTAAAGGGCGCATTGTCGTCTTTGCGGGACTCAAATTGCCATAGGCGGACGAGATAGATAGATGGATGGATGGATTGACATCGTACAACACAAAAGAGTAAAAAAAAAAGCTCTTCAAAGTTCAGTTTCTCGTCTTACTTTAAATGATATTTAAAATCGTTATATTTTAATCGAAAAACTTAAACAGGAAAAAAATAGCATGTAAGCAATGTCCGCTGACCTTGTTTTCTTTCTGTCTAGCAGAAAAAAATCCATCAAAACAGAAAAATTCCACGGTATTCCATCCATTCTGAGGGCGAAATGAATGTGAGCAAAGTGAACGGTGGACGAAATGAATGTGGACAAAGTTAACTGTGGGAGGAATGAACAATGGACTAAATGAACTAAACCAAGTAAACGTGGACACATGGACAGTGATAGAGAACCTATTTTTTTTACGTCGAAGGTGAACGAGACATTTCGGAAAGCTTTCGGGTTGACGGAGCTATAATGTTGTTCATGAAAAGCACGAAGTGCGGTCTAGGGTCCGTAAAAGGGACGGAGACGAGGTATATGAAAGTTCGCCCATTTATCACCCGCACGTTAATTCACAAGCCACGTAGTAAAATTTAATTAAACTACTGTACTTCTTGTTACCATTACAAAGAAAACTCTGGACTCAATATTTTCAAGTATGTGATTCTGTGTATCGAAGGAGATCAGTTTCCTCAGAGGCCTCAACAGAATAAAGAGAAACTGTCTGTGATGGATCGAACCAACAAATAAAACGTGACGACTCTACTGGAGCACTATTATCATAAAGATATGTAGAGGTAGCGAAAATCGTTACCGAATTTATTCACACCTTGACCATTTCTATTTGTCACGCCTCTCAGAGCACGAATTTACGCAACTTCTATGACCGTTCAGGGAGGGATGCCGTCTCCTGTCGCGGTCAGATACGCACCAAGGATATCTGAGGTGACGTGTCGTAACCGTCGGGGTGAGCAAAAGTCTGTGTAACGCCTGGGAACCTTCTGGAATTTTCCATTTGTGACGTCATTTCGGCGTTCAAAAAAACTTAAGGAATTCCAAGGCTTTTGGTTTGGGAATTTGCAAATAACGGGTGCAAAACCTGTAGTATTTAATGTGATTTTTGATACTGAGGCCATCCAGATGTTTTTTTTTTTTTCTTCTCACATCACTTATTGTCACCTGCTAGTGCTGCTGACTTAAGTAAGCAGGAGCAATATTACTTCCACTTGGCCAGAGCCCATTTAAGAGGGGTAGAGGTCTAGGGGCTGCAACCCCGGGCCCCACATTTTCAAGGAGCCCCAGAATTATGTATTATGCTTAAAGAATTGACAATAGTTTTTTTTTTTTTTCTTCTCACATCACTTATTGTCACCTGCTAGTGCTGCTGACTTAAGTAAGCAGGAGCAATATTACTTCCACTTGGCCAGAGCCCATTTAAGAGGGGTAGAGGTCTAGGGGGCTGCAACCCCGGGCCCCACATTTTCAAGGAGCCCCAGAATTATGTATTATGCTTAAAGAATTGACAATAGTTTTTTTTTTTTTTTCTTTTCACATCACTTATTGTCACCTGCTAGTGCTGCTGACTTAAGTAAGCAGGAGCAATATTACTTCCACTTGGCCAGAGCCCATTTAAGAGGGGTAGAGGTCTAGGGGCTGCAACCCCGGGCCCCACATTTTCAAGGGGCCCCAGAATTATGTATTATGCTTAAAGAATTGACAATATTTTTTTTTTTTTTTGCAGATAGCACAGCTAAAACTATAAGAAACTGCTTTGTGAAAAAAAAAAATTCTTTCCGCTTTTTTAGGAGGAGTCCGCAAAAAAATAGTCGCCCCCTGTCCATCCTCAAGTCCTTCGAAAGCATTACAGATGTTTTCTGTACACACCTGTAATTGGGGAAAATTTTCATATATTAAGAATTTATTTGAACTTGATAATTGGATCAAATTTTTTGTCCACTACTTCGATATAATTTCAATAAGCTGAACTCTGGGGGGGGATTAAAGAAGAACTAAACAGGTATCCATTCTTCAACCATGCATTTTACAATATCTTGCTAGCACTGATTCGTTCATGAAACATGGGATACAGACTTCAATACAGCGGGTATATTTTTTATAGCTTTCTCATCATATTTTGGGAATGTTCTCTCCTGGGTATTTTTATTTATCCACCCGTGGTGAAATCCTAGACGTGCCACTAATATTGGGGCCCAAAATACTGTCCACTCCCAGGGCCCCCTGTCTCCTTAATCGTGCTCTGCATTTGGTGCGTGTGCATCTACCACTTCTGCTAGATTTCTGCTGAGGCAACAATATAGGCATCTACAGTTGGGTAGTAGTTGGCGCATGCGTACAGACAATGTGCGTCTGGCAAGCTGAACAAGTTGACTTCCCTCTTTCTCTCTCTCTCTCTCTCTCTGCCGTTTAAGAAAGTTCGTTTGCTGTTTGGCTCTTTCTTTAGTCGGCAGTGTGAGAGTTCATGAATTATTAAATTTATTATTTTTTTCCAAGAAAGTTATTTCATATGCTTAAATAAAAATAGTATTTTTTATAGTAAATTGAAATATTCCTGCTCTGCGTTTAGCCATTACATTTCGATAAGACTGCTTTTGCATTTTGATAATACGTTACAGTTAAAACAACAACAACAACAAAAAACATGTTTATCTTTTAATTAACATAATGTCTGAAATATCATTATATGAATCTTGAATAATGCGTCTCAAAAATTTCTCTCATTGTAAAACGTCACACATGTTCTTTTTAAATATTCGCATATTCATTTTCATTTAACACCTGAATAACAACACTGTAAAAAAATCTACTTAAAAATGAAAACCTGAACCTACTCGTTTTTTTTTTTTTTAAGTACAATCGTATCGTAAACGAGTACATGGCATGCTGAAATATAAGTAACCATACGTACTTACAAACACCTGCGTCAATAAATATAAACATAATCTCGTATTACTTCATTTGAGATATTATAGATTTCATGAGAAATTGTTTAATAAATGGTTAAGTGACACATAAATAATTAGTAAAACAAAGTCACGAGTAATTTAATTATGCATAAAGTATCTTTGTGTACGTTTCTACATTAACTATGGTTAATATATATCAAATACGTGGAGATAATGTATGCGTTTTAAACATACGCTATGCGTTTTTAAAAAATAACGTGGAAAGAGCGATGACATCGTCCATTTATATTAACTATATTTGTGTCCATCTCATAGACAATATATTGTCGCTTCATCACTATATGTTATAAAATTGTGCGGTCCATTTGTCCAGCATGTGACAACGAGTTTATCTATTATCCCAGATGTGCCATCGAATAATATACTTCCAGTTGATTCTATGAATAAATGGGTATGTATGGAGTACACGTATTCCAAATTTGAAGTCGAGCAGCGGATGGATTCCTGGTTAGAGATTCAGACTGCTGATGGAGGGACCCCAGGTTCAGACCTGGCGTGGTGGTGTGGATTTCTAACAATCGCTGAATTTCCATTTCGTCTCGACTTGTGTTTTACCGGGATTTAAAAAGAAATCCGTCCCAGTGACTGAAATACGGGATTACACCATTGTACAATACAAATTTGGAAGATGTGAATCCGTCTATCGGTGTAAATATGACCTGGAAATTAAGTAAGATAATATCCAAAAACTTGCAAATTTCATCGTCCTGGAGAGGGAACCGAACCCAAATTAAAATTAATCGGAAACTTGATCGTTCTGGGTGGTGTAGTGATTAGCATACTCGGACGCTATCCGGGAGACGCCAGTTCGGTTCCAGCTCCAGGACGACGAAATTTTAAAGTTTTCGGATATTATCTGACTTAATATCCATGTCATATTTACACCAATAAAAGGATTCACATCTTCGAAATCCGTTTCATTATTTAACTGCCTCACAGTGTAAATTTAGTTGCGTACTACTTAGTTGGAAACGGTTACTTTTCTAAGCAGAAATTTTGTTAAAAATCATGCACCTATCAGCAACTTTGCTCCACGTGATTTTCAGGAATATTCCTTAATTCTCACCATTTACTTGTTGCAGTGTAGCATCTTAAACACGTTATACCAGAACAGCGTTTGTTAGAATTCAGCTAGTGTTAAACATGGTCCTATTGAATTGAATTTAAAAATTGGCTTACATTAAAAAAAAGAAACAAACCTTAATTATTTTCTTCTCGGACAGAACGTACTTTAAAACTGAATACAGGAAACTAAATGCAAATATCCTTCACGTGTTAAAAAAAGTTGACAGTTAATATTCTTCCGAAGTCTTTTAGAAATACCGCACTTCTTTTGATCTAAGTTTTCCCACGCCTGTTTTGCGGCATCAAGCCAATTAATTGGCTTGACAACAATATCTTTCAGAACGCAACAACTAGCCAGAGGACATCTTGCGGGGTAAAAAAAAATTGCAAATATCTTCTCAAAGGAATTTGCTTTGCGATGACATTGTCCGAAGAACACAAAGCTAAAAACGTGTTTCTCAAAACTGTTTTCCATATTCACGAAAAAAAAAAATCACATAAATACACGAGTAAAAAAATGGCTGCTCTTTTCTCCCACCTAATTAAAGAGGCCACATTCTTTTTTTTTAAATGTCCCACCGAAGGAGGCAAAACGGGTAGCCGCTCGTGTAATTGATTAGGGTTAAAGATCATAATTCTGGACAAATAGCTCTCCCAAAGCTTAAACGGTTTGAACTTTGGCAGACCGATCGTTTACAAGATTATAACTATGAAATGAAGGGAGAAGAAAAATACAAAGTCTTTACCTTCTTCATTAGCCACAAATTAATTAAACACGAATTTAATAATTGCTTGTTTTTGGAGGTTGACCCTTCTCTCGGATAGATAAAAGATTCATGTGCTTCCGGTTATGGGTGCCTCATCCATGTCCTTCCTCCCTCCTTTCTTCCTCCCCTTGAAACACAACATCGGAACGATTTTAATGGTTTTCTAGATATAACTGATTTCATTCATGGGCCGCTTAAGGGCAAATACTAAAACTGATGGAGTCAAGGCACTAGCTTCGCCTCCCGGTTAAACACAACACAAAAACTGACCCCTCCCAATCTTAAACGAAATTTTGGTTCGCAAACATGGAACAAAAATTAAGGGAATTCATTTTCAGAGGTCACCTCGGGAAAAAAAAAAATTTAAAGAACTAATTTTACAATTTAAAAGGGCGTTGCTCGTTTTCAATTTTCAAAAGTACCAAATGTTGAGACGTTCGTATGCTATCTTTTCATCTTTCAGAGCCCATTTCAGTAGAGACACTTGTCTATTATCCATATTGGTGTGTTATTTTGTTCGTACTGCATCTGTTGGGTTCTGTTTTGAGCACAGTTCTCCAGAAGTCAAATAGTGTGAACGCAAATATTTATAAATTTATTTTGTGTATACGTACTTACTTTTGCTTTTCTTTGAGTTGACTTTTTCTCCATGAGGGATTCAATTATACATTTCCCAGCTTTGCAACTTAACGTAGGCACCAGAGTTGTGAAAAATCGTAATTGAATCTTTTTTTTTCTTTTTTTATTGGAGGTTTAACGACCACCGTGAGCAACTCAATGGGCTATAAGCAGTCGCCCGTCCCTAATTTAGGGTCACTGGTTCCAGGGAAGGGAGAGAGCCAGTGCCGTAAGACAAACACAACATCCATGCCTCACCGGGATTCGAACCCGGACCCCGTTCGGACGAATGATCAGAGGCCATCGCTTAGACCACTGCGCCACCGGGGCGGCCGTAATTGAATCAATCGGTAATGCATTACAACGTAATGGGAACAAGAACTTAGCGTTACCATTACATGGTAATGGTGAACTGATCATTAGAATTACATGGTAAATGTAATGACATGTAGCAGTTACCTATTATAATCGTAATGGTTAACTATATGTTGGTAATTAACCAATAACTTATGGGTAACAATACAACGGGAATAAACCAGCAACCAGTACACCCTTACACGCTGTGTAAGCTATTTGACAATTGTTCCACTCCTTGGACCTCAAATGCGTGTATGTAGGTATTGAATTGTACGTGTATGGCATGAGTGGTTGCCCCGTCTTCGCCGCAAGTAAAGTGATTTGAACGAAATAATACATATGAAGTAAGTACGAATGAGATGTTTATTTCGGTTAGAGATACTCATTTCGTCCATCTCCAGTACAGTATTCTCGTTCATTACATACGTTTCACTGTTCAAAATAATTACCCCACTATAGCCACAAGCACATATTAGCACACTACACTCACAGTTCAGCAACTCAGGTTGCACTGCCGAATGTTACAGAAATTTGCGAACTTGTGACATTTTTTCCGTACTTCTCAAGTGTTGTTGTCCATTACTTGTCCGATACGAACACTGGACTAGCGAGCGACTGACTCCTTTGTATATACTTCACGACAGGACCTGAACCTTCTGCAATATTCTCTGAACCATATTTACGCATGTTATGACGCGTAAAGGCAATGGAATGGATCCCGCTTTTATGTCCTGACCTTTGACCCTATTCCGCCCATTTTCAATAGGGTTCGTCCCCAGGCGGTTTCTTACCACATACTAAAATTTCATCGAAATCGACCCATTTTTACGCAAGTTATGACGCATAAGGGCAATGGAATAAACCCGCTC
Organism: Macrothele yani; assembly: GCA_039090855.1. Lineage (NCBI taxonomy): Eukaryota > Metazoa > Arthropoda > Arachnida > Araneae > Macrothelidae > Macrothele > Macrothele yani. The sequence goes on along the minus strand of CM077006.1, from coordinate 18,010,413 downwards.
TTATGCCGTGTCTGACCTTTGACCCCATTTCGCTCATTTTCAATAGGGTTCGTGCCCAGGTGGTTTCTTACCACATACTAAAATTTGATCGAAATCGAACCATTTTTACGCACGTTATGTTGCATAAAGGCAATGGAATGGATCCAGCTCCTATGTCCTGACCTTTGACCCTATTTCACCCATTTTCAATAGGGTTTGTCCCCAGGTAGTTCCCTACCACATACTAGAATTTCATCGAAATCGAACCATTTTTATACAAGTTATGACGCATAAAGGCAATGGAATGGATCCCGCTCCTATGTCCTGACCTTTGACCCCGCTTCGCCCATTTTCAATAGGGTTCGTCCCCAGGTGGTCCCCTACCACATACTAAAATTTCGTCGAAATCGAACCATTTTCACGTGTGTTATCGTGCGGACGGACAAAGCTGGAGCAAATACGCTTCTTCAACCTACGGTTGGAAAGCGTAAAAAAGGCAACGCTGATCAGTAAGTAACTTCCGATGACGTTTGGTGGTGGATTAAGGACATCTCTCCCACGTCAATACACTCTCCTGATCAGAGGATTTTGAAAAAAAGAGGCAAAGTGATGGAGAGGATCCTAAACTAGTTTTATTTTGATTGAAGGTTTAACGACCACTATGAGCAACTCAATGGGCTATAAGCAGTCGTCTGTCCCTAATTTAGAGCCACTGGTTCCAGGGAAGGGAGAGAGAGCCAGTGCTGTAAGACAAACACAACATCCATGCCTTACCGGGATTCAAACCCTGAGCCCTTTCGGACGAATGATCAGAGGCCATCGCTTAGACCACTGCACCACCGGAGCGGAAGGTTTACGTAGATACGGTACTCAATTTCATCTATATTCTGGATCATTATCATCTGATTCCATATCTGTGATAATACTGCTTATAGCCCATTGAGTTGCTCACGGTGGTCGTTAAATCTTAAATCAAAAAAAAAAAAAAAAAAAGAATCAGATGATATGCGACATATCTAACATACTATGTATAATAAATGTCAATTGAACCAATATCACGAACTTTCCGTATGTAACATTTTTAATGCCAATACTGTTCTTCCGTGACCATGCTTTTGAAAGTTCCAACTTCTCTTCCTTAAAGCTGTCTTCGCATGATTGTTAGGGTTCATCTTTTGCGATAGATGGCGCAAAAACACTCATGCATAGGTATGGGTCATTTTTATTTGTGCTAAAAATTTTAAACACTGCAAAGTAATAGTCTTCGAGAAAATGTGTACAAAAGAATTTACATTGCAGATATAGGATAGAACTTCTATTGAGGTCCCATTCAAACAAAGGCTTTCTCGCTTGCTACTTCCATTATTTCTTCCGAATCAGGGTATCACAAAACCCCTAATCAGTAGCGTGCAGAAGAAGGGAGGGAAGAGGGTGCGACGGCCCCGGGCATTAATGTTAGGGTCATCCAATGATTGGATTCCAATCAAAGAGTGAAATAAAATTGTAGTTTTTGAAATGTGAAATTATCTTTATTAAAATCTCTTCTGTCCTCATGAGGCATCTTCGTGTGCTAAGTGTTGAAAGGAGCATAAGATGTTTTAATGAATACATCATTTCGATCCAAGAGCATTGTAAAATATTTACAGTTATATTTGTTTATGGTTTTATTTTGCTTCATCATCATCATCATCAATCCACTGCTGGACGAAGATCTCCCCAAGTTTCCTCCACAACGGTCTATCTTGTGCCAGTCTCCTCCATGTCACACCCGCATACTTTCGAATTTCATCCACCCATCTCCCATGTGGTCTTCTTCTGGGTCTTTTTCTGTCCCTTGGAATGTCCTTCTGGATGTATGTCCGGCCCTTTGCCATTTCAGGGATTTAACTCTGATCATGATGTCTTCCACTCTTGTCATTTTTCGGATCCACGAGTTCCTCTTCTTATCTCTCTTGGTTACACCAAGCATGCACCTCTCCATGCTGCTTTGAGTTGTCTGCAGCCTTTGTATGTCTCTTTTAGTTAAGGTCCACGTCTCTTCACCATACGTAAGCACTGGAAGGATGCATTGATTAAACACTTTTCTTTTAAGATATAATGGCATATTGCTCTTGAAAATTATGCTGTTTCTTCCAAAAGCTCTCCAGGCAAGTTTTGTACGCCGATTAATTTCTTCATCAATGTGACCCTCACTTGATACCCGCTGTCCAAGATAAATGTACGTGTCTGTTATCTCCAGCTTTTCTCCATCAATCGATAAATCTTCATTTCTTGTAAAAGCATTGAACATCCCTTTTGTCTTCTGAAAGTTCATTTTAATCCCACTTCTTTACTCCTGTCAGCAAGTTCCTGGATCATACTCTGCAGCTCTGATGGGGTAGTTGCAAAAATGACTATGTCATCAGCAAAACGAAGGTGGGTTAGATAATCTCCATTAATCTTTATCCCTTTGTTTTCCAAGTTCAGAGATTGAAAGACATTTCCCAATGTCGCATTAAAGAGCTTCGGAGATATGGTGTCACCTTGTCTCACTCCCTTTTCAATTTTTATGTGTGTTGTATTTTCAAACAGCCGAATCTTTGCACTTGCATTTTCATAGATGTTTTCAATAATATTAATGTATGCATCTTCAATACCGCAGGATTTCAGAGCCATTGTAACTGCTGATGGTTTCCCGAATCAAAGGCTTTTTCATAATCGATAAAAGCCATGCACAATGGAAGTTCATATTCTCTCGCTCTTTCAATCAGTTCTCTCAGTACGGGGATATGATCTATTGTGCTGTAGCCACTCTTGAATCCAGCTTGTTCTCTCGGTTGAGCCATGTCCAGTGTTGCCTTCAAACGGTGTGAAAGAACTTTAGTGAAGATTTTATAAAACACTGATAGGTCTGGCTGATAGGTCTGTAGGCTGATAGGTCTGTAGTTCCTGAGATCCTCAATGTCACCTTTTTTATGTAGCAGGATTATTGTAGCGGTGTTCCAATCCTCAGGAATCTTCCCTTCATTAAGGCATCGAGTGAAAATTTGGGCACTGTTTCGATTTCTCCACTTGCTTCTTGTATGATGTCTACAGTAACGCCATCTTCTCCTGGAGCTTTTCCCCGCTTCATGTTCTTGATTGCATGTGCAACTTCTGCTGGGAGGACTGGAAGAACTCTGGTACTGGTACCTTTCATGATGTATGGAGTACATGCATCATCCCTTTCATATATATTGGCGTAGAAATCTTTTACTCTTGTCAAAATTTCGCCTCTATTTCTTGTTACAGAACCATCTTCTTCTCTCAGTGCCATAATCTGTTTTCTTTCCTTACTGAGATGTCCCTTTGCTATCTTTAGGCTTTGGTTGTTTTCAATTGCTTTCCTCACTAGTTCACAGTTGAATTTCCTTAAAGCTTCAGTGATCCTCTTTCGTACTGTCTTGCATAGCTCTATATATTCTACTTTGGAAGTCACATCTTCTTTAGTTCTCCTCATCTCTCTTCCTTTTTGCATCAACATTTTGGTTTTTCCTGATAATTTGTTCACATGCAACTTGTTCTTAGACCCAGCTAATTTTGTTGCTGTTTCCATAAGAGCTTTGGTTACTTTTCTGTTAACTTCAGAAATATCCACTTCTTCCGATGTTAGGCTTTCTAATGCAGAGAATCTGTTCTTGAGTTCCAACTTGAAGGCATTATGGTGTTTTTTAAGGTTGGTTATGTCAATATATTTTGTTTGTCTTATGAGCTTGCCACGTTCGAGTTTAGTGTTGAGGTGCATCTTACATCTCACCAATCTATGGTCACTACCTGTGTTGAACTTGTTTAGCACACTAGTCTTTTGGACGAATTTTTTGTTACACATAATAAAATCAATTTCACTTGTCGTCCCATTTGGATGTCTCCATGTCCATTTCCTGTGTGGCTTTTTCTTGAAAAAGGAGTTAAAGATGAAAAACCCTTCTGCCTCTGCAAACTCAACGAGAGTAGTTGCACGCTGGTTTCTGTTGCCGTGACCGAATTTACCTACTGAAGTTTTATTCTGTTGCCGTTGCCCTATTTTTGCATTGAAATCTCCCATAATTATCTTCAAGTGCTGCTTACCTTTATTATTTAGATGACGAATTTCCCCATAAAATTCTTCAATTTCTTCTTCAGCATGACTTGTGGTGGGTGCATAAGTTTGAATAATCTGAGCCTGGTATCTTCTCGAGAGTTGGATAACGAGTCGTACAGCTCTGTCAGACAAACTTTCAACTTGCCGCCCCGGTGGCGCAGTGGTCTAAGGCGTTGGCCTTTGATCATTCGTCCTTAAGGGGTCCGGGTTCGAATCCCGGTCAGGCATGGATGTTGTGTTTGTCTTACGGCACTGGCTCTCTCCCTTCTCTGAAACCAGTGACCCTAAATTAGGGACGGGCGACTGCTTATAGCCCATTGAGTTGCTCACGGCGGTCGTTAAACCTCCAATCAAAAAAAAAAAAAAAAAAAAACTTTCAACTTCTACAACTTTATCCTTCAGTTTCTTGTTTATTATAAATCCAACACCACTAGTTCTGCCAGTATCTGTCCCACGATAGTAAAAGAGATGTCCACTTTTCAGTTCAATGAGATCTTCTCCTTTTCTCCTTACCTGACTGAGCCCGACGATGTCCCACTTGATCTTTTGTAGTTCCTCTTCCAATTCAAGAAGCCTTGAACCAGAAGATAAGGAGCGTCCATTATACGTAGCCAAAGTCAGCATCAGATGGCAGCCTAGTCCGGTCCTCCGGGGTTTCTTTGCACCCTCTGTTTGCATGTCGCACTGGCCGCTGCCTTGGCCAGGTACATTCCAGCTGCCGGAGACTGAGGGCCAAGATTTTAGTTGTGGAGTCATTTTGGAGGGGTTTGGCCGTGACTCACCACGCTGGCCAAGCGGGTTGGTGAGTGTGGGATAGCATTTCCTCTAATCCCGATGGTATAGTTATACCGCTATTGGCGATCTTCAGAGCCCCTTTAGTGGGAACAGGATGCACCACGAGAAGGCGGGGTTGACATTTGTCAAGGAGAGGCTGTGATGTTACGCATCATATGACCTTACATCCCTTTTGCTTTATATATAGCGTGAAATCAAAGTGTTCGATCTATTTCAATCTGTATCAAATATTCGTGCGTATGCGCATAAAACGATTTAGTATCTATGCGTGTATTGATGCATCATATTGGAAACAAGGAATTATTACAAATCTTATATGAAGTCGAACAATATCGTCCCACGTTGTATTTACTTCTTCTCTTGAATTGTAAATGTGAGTCTTAGGGGCATACAATCAAGGAGTTGACCCCGTGCATCACCAAATCTCTGCACGCCACTACCCCTAATTATTAAATTTTGTCTAAATAGCTATAATAGTTTTTGAGTTACGGTAGCAAATAAACTACACAGACAGACGGTTGCACAGACTCTGCCTCAATAACAGTGAAATCATGTTCGGGAGAACCCAAAAGGCATTTCGGTTGAAATGCAAAGTTGATTTTTTTCGTTATTAATATACCTTTTGATACTTTTATGTAAAAATAAGTAAAGCTGAGGGAAGGGTATGCTATAAGAGGAAAGATTTTGATATTATGCATCTTTTCCGACAGTAGTAAAGTAAATCTCAAGTAAAAATATCGTTGTAACGAAAATGGGTAACGGAAGTAATCAAACCCATTGTTGAAATTTGATTTTTGAGTGCTCTTCCATGAACTGACGCAACGATAGTTCATTTTGTTATTACTCAACAATATATTTTACTGAACTATCGCCGAGCATTATTTCATTACATTTTATATAAACGTCATTGCAATCTGCACAAATTACGAGAACCTGATGCTAAATGTGAGGAAAACCATCGCAAAAATGCACTTTTTGATGCTATGCAAAACGGTGCAGCAGGCGCAGTGGTCTAAGCGATGGCCTCTGATCATTCATCCGAAAGGGGTCCGGGTTCGAATCCCGGTGAGGCAGGATATTGTGTTTGTCTTACAGCACTGGCTCTCTCCCTTCCATGGAGCCAGTGACCCTAAATTAGAGACGGGCGACTGCTTATAGCCCATTGAGTTGCTCGCGGTGGTCGTTATACCTCCAATTAAAAAAAAAAAAAAAAACTGTGCGTTGTAGAGAAATTTGGCTTTGTGTTGATCCTGGCGGGGCGGGGAGGGGGGCATGCTTTTGACGAGAGTCTTAAAATGATACATAACACGATGGGGTATAACCTGTAGATATCCTAAACTAAAAATTACCAATCCCCTCACTAACACATTTGCGATTCAGCTTTTCTTTCTATCTTGAGGACAGATTTTAGCTTGAGCATGCGCAGATGGACTTTCGCAGCTACATTACATTTCATCGGTGTCAGGGTCGTTTCTTACGTTCATCTAAATCTGAATAATATGTAATAATAAAGATAAATATTATTTTTAGAATCCAAATAAATGTTACTTTAAAAAAAACTAAGCATTCAAAATACTTACTGTTGCCACCGCCGTAGTTTAGTAAATATTTACTTTGATGCCTCGCATATCATTTTTCATTGGCTTTTACGACAGTAAAATTCGTTAATCCACCTACCTAGGAACCGCTCAATGTCAGGATTTAGTTAACCTTATTGTTTGTTGTTATGATTTAATTCCACTTAGTTTGTACCGGACTGTGGCTCTGTGTGGTCATAAGTGACACGAATAAACGCAATGTGTTGTAAGTAAATCAATGCATACTCTCGAATCACTCGTTTTATTTCCTACCCACAAAGATCTTGGCATGCGAAAGATTGCATAGCATAAATTATCTACAAAGAGTACCAGGGTACTCTAACGATTTAAAAAAAAAAAAAAAAATCTATTTTAATATTTTTTTCTCCTGTCGGAAACGATTCTAAAGCTTTTTATCATTACACCTGAAAATGCGGTGACATCTTTTTTTTTTTTCTCCTTTCTTTCTTTCTAGCACCAATCTCCGATTTCGATTGCCGCATTGTGTATTCCATGCGGCCTTGGAAAGGAAATGACCGAAGCGGAATGAGAAATTATAGGACTAAATATTTCCGTCGCGAGACGTTCGTTAGCATGGGATTCCGTGTTTCTAAAAGAGAGACTGAAACCCATAAAATCGAGAAATGCATTTTTTTTATTGAAATGGAGGGGCGAAACGTGAGTTGTCTGAATATATGAAAGAAAAGTGCAAACATTGGATGTAATTGAGCGAAGCGAAGCCCGAGCAGAACCCCTTTACAAGACTTGAGACAATTTGTTGTTCGGGCATAGGTACGAGATGACGCATCCGATCGTCGTGATTTTTTTTTTCATGCGATTGGACATCGTCCATGGTCAGGTTTTGACGCCTTCCGATTCCCGAAATTCTGCGTCATTGAGGAATAATCGTCCAAAAACTTGCATTTTAGGGGGTTTTCTGGGTTTTGAGAAGGGGTCGTTTGTTATCTATGTTCTCCAAAGATCTTCAGCCTATCGCGGTGACACTTGCCACAGAGAAAGGGAAGAACATGGTGAGTGAAATGGGGTTGGTATCATGGTGATTGGTCGTGTCGTATAAAAATAATAACCGTTAAAAAACTAACCAATTTTAATAATAATTGAAAAAATCCGCTTTCTATACGAGACTCGGGACAAATAGTTGTTCGGGCATAGCTACATGACACATACAATCACCGTGATTTTTGGCATGCGATTGGACATCGTTTATGGTTAAGTTTTGACGCCTTCCGATTTTGCAATAGCTTCGCTCAAAATTTGCCTACTGTACCTGAGTTATAGGTTACCGTTGGCGGCTTGTCCTAGTATACTTTAAAAATTGCATTTGAAAAGTTTAGGTACGTGTAAGTTTATATCCAAAAACATATTGTTCCTTCTACAGTTTTAGAATACATAAACATGGGTGCTTGTTGCTTAGTTTTCAGAAGGGAGGCAAACATAAATTGTAACTACGAATAACATATGCAAAGACCCTATACAAATTTCCACAGCGCGTTCCTTTTATCTAATTAATTATACCACATTCTTAACACACTAATTTAATTTGGAAACTAGAAGACCCAAAATGTATATAAACTAGATGGGTAAATGAAATTAGATAACGCTGGGACAAAAACAATTTACTTTGTCGTTCTTTTGATCCTTTGGGTCACTTGTGTCACATGTGCCACGAAATCACAGAGATCTCTCAAATGGTTATCAAGAATAAAAAATACGCTCAAGACAACTTTTTGGGGAAAATTTCGAGAGAGATTCTTTGTACAGCAATGAATAGCTACTGCAAAGGATGTTATATTTTTCATTTATTCGCCTTTTATACTTTCCCCATGCTGTACTCTGTACGAAACAGTAATACTATACTAGTGATCCGATTTATTGGCGTAGGAAATAGACATATAAGCGTTTCCAAGCTTTCGCGCATCAACTAGATGGCGTGATCAAGTTGGCCACTGATGCAGGATATTCATTGAATCAGATACGTAACTTTATCCAAAAAGCCAGGGTCAAACATTGTAATCTTCCTGTGCAGCAGCTTCGTTATTTAGGCTCAATTCCCTACATACCAAATGTGTCTTACAAACTCAAGAACGCCCTCAAGAAGATGCACTAAGGCGTCGGCATACGGTCTCCTGCATCTTTATATACTATGTTAAAGAGAAATAGTGAAAAACCACCTCTTTCCTGCGAGGCAGGTGTTTATGTGATTTCCCTATACAGTATCCGGACGGCTCTAAACGATACTACATGGGAATGAACAAGCGTTCGTTTGGAATCAGAGTCAACGAACATAAAAGGGACACAAAATACGGTAAAGTAGCCACAGCACTATCCAGAGAAGTCAAATTCAAGTCAGCTACTCCTATGTGGGATGATATAAAGAAATTAGCTACCTACTCTACCCCTAAATGTACAGCCATTCGGGAAACCTTGGAGATCATTACCAACAGCGATACTTGCAATGATTGCGTCTCACTCGAATTGCCACGAATTTGGAACCAGTTCTTCAAGTAACGCTTTCTCCCTATCAGGATACCGCGCGCACAAACAACGTGATGCCTCGTATCTTTAAATGAATATAACGTCGTATATACTGTATTTATTGTCAAGTCAAGTTCCCGCGTTCAAATTGTTAAAGCGTTCTATTATTCAATTTGCAGTTTCTGGTAAACTTACTTGAAAAAACCATCTGGTTTATGCGCGAAAGCTTGGAAACGCTTATATGTCTATTTCCTACGCCAATAAATCGGATCACTAGTATAGTATTGCTATTTCCTACATAATTGGTGTACTGTTTCTCGTTATCAATCTGTACTCTGTTCTCCAACACGCAAAGATCAGATCAGATCGTACGTAGAGGATTTTAGGAAGGGAGTGACTGACCCCAGGTCTTAAACAACCCTTAGAAATAGGAAGCTAGGAGATTTCGGCTAGAGTGCCAGATAGGAAAGCGACACGGAAGCGAGGTAGAAAGGGGGAGGAAGACGCCCTTATTTATTACCCGGGGGGGGCAGTACCCTAGGTCCGACAGCTTAACGTGTCCATCCGACGCACGGCGGATATTTAGTGGTTCGAGCGTTCGTACCTGCCTGGGATCGAACCTGAGGTCTTCCGTGTAGCAGTCACGACGCTGATCACTAGGCAATCCGCTGCAACGAATGCGCAAAGAAAAATTTCATACTTATTTTCTACTGTAAATTTCCACTTTTCTACCGGAAATGCCGAACGCTTTTCCTATTTTTATAGCATTCGCACCCACAAGTTCTACATATAAATTGGCAATCAGAATGAGTGATACCTCTAGAATCTCTGTAGTATACTTTCCAAGAACAGGAAAGGTATGATATGATTTTGCAGGAGAGGGCACATGTTCCCTCTTGCCCTCCATGTGTATTGCTTCAAGGATTTGAATACTTTATGGCTACTGTCTGGATTAGGGATTCGGTGTTTGGATCAGTGTGCTTCGTAGCTACTGGGTTACTATTCCCCAACCTATCACATCTAACACTTTTAGAACAGTGCCACTAGGTAAAAATTCGGAACCTTAATGAATCCTACATTAGTGTGATTAAGAACCAAGGTTAATAGACAGTAAGGTTTGCTCATCCTGCCTGCCTTGCAGACGAATAATCGCGACGTCACTGAGTGACATCACAGTCCTAACATGTGAATCGTAGATCCTAACATCCGAACTGTAGCTATGGAGGAAGATGTCTTGACCATTCATTCAAAAGCATGTTCAACCAGGTACTACCATCTACCCAGATCAATGGAAGGGATATAAACATTTTTCGGAACATGGTTTCACTCATTTAATAGTCAATCATACAAATTTTTTTTTATAGATCCCTATAGTGGAGTTCATAATAAAGAATCGAATCCAGTTGAGAGCTCTCAAGCAAAATCTCAGAAGCCATACTAACAAATCGGAAGAACTATTGGCCGATAGCCTAATGGAATATTTGTTTCGACGATTTAGTAAAAAACAAAATTTAGATCCATTTGAACAGTTCATTGAAGTACTTTGTTCTACCGAGTGGAAAAAATGCACGTTAGACACATTTATTTCGTGAAAAGGGCGTTGCATTTACTTTATCTGAATTATGATTCACAAATCTGTGATATGAAAATAAATGTATTATTATTTTCCATAAGAAAATAAATGCCTATAATTATTTCCATTACAATAAGATTTATTTCGATGAAAATAGTAAAAATAAATTCCGTATATTATCATGAACTACTTGCTTTCACATTGGGTGTGATCAGGTTGTATGTAAACAAAGTTGAACGATACACGGGAAATCGGGAACTACTTGAAAGCTTTCTGATTCAGTAGTACAGCCGAATGTCTTTATGAGAAATAAGAAAAGCATCTCGGCAACATTTTCCAACTTTTTTTAAATTAAAAACATTACGGATTAGAAATCTAATAGAATTTTTGAAGATTTTTTCCAGCTGGTTTACGAATCATAATTCCGATACGCTGCTATGGTGCAGATACAAAGAAACGTAGCGATTAGGTAGTCTTACGTTGACGATTTGGACAGTGACGTCACAAAGCAATCACCGGAAGTGCAGGATAAGCACAACCTTGTCATCTACTAACCTTGATTAAGAACCAGGTTCCTAAAAGTGTTTTTTGTGACACTCTCAACAATGAAAATAAGCGTTCATGGTGCTGTTTTAGCGTTCAGTAGGGGAAATGTAAACAAATTAAAGTTATTGTAAAACCTTGATATCAAACCTGGTCGATACATAAAAACAATGTTGCGATAATTTGACAACGGACGAGTTCCTAAAACTGATCTAACTGTACTGAAAAAATCAAAAGAGCACAGTAGCAACTGTGCCGCAACCAACAACGTAGAACTACGTCAACTGTCACAATTTCATGGCACTATCTCACTAGTTCTACGTCCTTAAAGTATTCAGCGAAGGACTGTTGACGTAGTTGTAGGTTGCAGCACGGTTGCTACTGTGCCCCTTTGATTTTTATCAGATGTAAAATTTTTAAGAAATAAAACGAAATAAATGGTTTACTTCATTTACCTAAAATCAATTTATAGAGAATTCATAGTAACTTACGCTCATTATAAATTGATGTCAGTAGAAGGCGTAATGTAATCGTTGTCAGTTGTTATTGCTAAAACTGTTTCTGAAGAAATCGTTCTTCAGAAACAATTTTTCAAACTCCTTAACTGCTTTGTTATAAATTTAGCGATACATCTCGGACCTAATGAACTCTTCTTGTTGTTGCTCTTGTTCTTGTCTAGATTCAGAATGCATCGGCGGTGTAAAGGTTTGAGTTGAAGACAAATTTGGCGATACGTCTCGGGCTTAATGCGCTCTTCTTATTGTTGCTCTTGTTCTTGTCTAGATTCAGAATACATCGGCGGTGTAAAGGTTTGAGTTAAAGACAAATTTGGCGATACGTCTCGGGCTTAATGCGCTCTTCTTATTGTTGCTCTTGTTCTTGTCTAGATTCAGAATACATCGGCGGTGTAAAGGTTTGAGTTGAAGACAAATTTGGCGATACGTCTCGGGCCTAATGCGCTCTTCTTATTGTTGCTCTTGTTCTTGTCTAGATTCAGAATGCATCGGCGGTGTAAAGGTTTGACTTGAAGACAAATTTGGCGATACGTCTCGGGCCTAATGCGCTCTTCTTATTGTTGCTCTTGTTCCTGTCTAGATTCAGAATGCATCGGCGGTGTAAATGTTTGAGTTGAAGACAAATTTGGCGATACGTCTCGGGCTTAATGCGCTCTTCTTATTGTTGCTCTTGTTTTTGTCTAGATTCAGAATGCATCGGCGGTGTAAAGGTTTGAGTTGAAGACAAATTTGGCGATACGTCTCGGGCTTAATGCGCTCTTCTTATTGTTGCTCTTGTTTTTGTCTAGATTCAGAATGCATCGGCGGTGTAAAGGTTTGAGTTGAAGACAAATTTGGCGATACGTCTCGGGCTTAATGCGCTCTTCTTATTGTTGCTCTTGTTTTTGTCTAGATTCAGAATGCATCGGCGGTGTAAAGGTTTGAGTTGAAGACAAATTTGGCGATACGTCTCGGGCTTAATGCGCTCTTCTTATTGTTGCTCTTGTTTTTGTCTAGATTCAGAATGCATCGGCGGTGTAAAGGTTTGAGTTGAAGACAAATTTGGCGATACGTCTCGGGCTTAATGCGCTCTTCTTATTGTTGCTCTTGTTCTTGTCTAGATTCAGAATGCATCGGCGGTGTAAAGGTTTGAGTTGAAGACAAATTTGGCGATACGTCTCGGGCCTAATGCGCTCTTCTTATTGTTGCTCTTGTTCTTGTCTAGATTCAGAATGCATCGGCGGTGTAAAGGTTTGAGTTGAAGACAAATTTGGCGATACGTCTCGGGCCTAATGCGCTCTTCTTATTGTTGCTCTTGTTCTTGTCTAGATTCAGAATGCATCGGCGGTGTAAAGGTTTGAGTTGAAGACAAATTTGGCGATACGTCTCGGGCCTAATGCGCTCTTCTTATTGTTGCTCTTGTTCTTGTCTAGATTCAGAATGCATCGGCGGTGTAAAGGTTTGAGTTGAAGACAAATTTGGCGATACGTCTCGGGCCTAATGCGCTCTCCTTATTGTTGCTCTTGTTCTTGTCTAGATTCAGAATGCATCGGCGGTGTAAAGGTTTGAGTTGAAGACAAATTTGGCGATACGTCTCGGGCCTAATGCGCTCTTCTTATTGTTGCTCTTGTTCTTGTCTAGATTCAGAATGCATCGGCGGTGTAAAGGTTTGAGTTGAAGACAAATTTGGCGATACGTCTCGGGCCTAATGCGCTCTTCTTATTGTTGCTCTTGTTTTTGTCTAGATTCAGAATGCATCGGCGGTGTAAGGTTTGAGTTGAAGACAAATTTGGCGATACGTCTCGGGCTTAATGCGCTCTTCTTATTGTTGCTCTTGTTTCTTGTCTAGATTCAGAATACATCGGCGGTGTAAAGGTTTGAGTTAAAGACAAATTTGGCGATACGTCTCGGGCCTAATGCGCTCTCCTTATTGTTGCTCTTGTTCTTGTCTAGATTCAGAATGCATCGGCGGTGTAAAGGTTTGAGTTGGCGATACGTCTCGGGCCTTATGCGCTCTTCTTATTGTTGCTCTTGTTCTTGTCTAGATTCAGAATGCATCGGCGGTGTAAAGGTTTGAGTTGAAGACAAATTTGGCGATACGTCTCGGGCCTAATGCGCTCTTCTTATTGTTGCTCTTGTTCTTGTCTAGATTCAGAATACATCGGCGGTGTAAAGGTTTGAGTTAAAGACAAATTTGGCGATACGTCTCTGGCCTAATGGACTATTCTTGTTGTTGCTTTCGTTCTTGTCTAGATTCAGAATGCATCGGCGGTGTAAAGGTTTGAGACGTAATACATTCATTATCCAGCGAAGTTGTAAAGACTGGTGATGCACATTTCTATTCCATGCTCGGTGTGAAAATTTGAAAATTAAAATTTGGATCGATGACATCAATCTCCATCTGTTCTTGCTGATGAGGCTCAATTTTGAGCAGTTGAAGTGGAAAGTTGTGGCCCTAGAGTCGAACTCGGGTCAAAACGCATCCTAGCGTGCGGACTTTTGACGCTCCCTGCATTCTCGTGAACTTTCGGTTGATGAATTAGCGGACCTTTTCGGATTCCTCTCGTTCTGCTCTATCTGTTTCTTCAACTTTCGTCTGTTGTTATAGCAAATATTTCTGAATTTTCGCGGCATTTCTAAATTTTCGTCACCAAATATTCTTTATCTAGAGAAAAAAAATATGTTTAAATCCACTTTATTTTGGTTTATCACATACGTCCGTTACCTCTGACTGTCAGCTACAGAATGCGGCGCTGATGCCATCCCTATCATTATCTACTCTCGAGTTATCAACCTTAAACCTGCGTGTGGCGAAACAAAATCACGCGAAATTTAGCTTATCTTTCTAACGCTACTGTATCGAAGGGTTAAGGGGTGGAGGGTTGAAACTTGTTTTGCTATAAATGGAACTATATAAACTATCTTATATGCATTAATTAGTACTCTTTGATTCAGGGCCGGCTGGACCTTAGGGGTAACCGGGGCAGTCGCCCCGGCCCTCGCGCCCTTAAGGGGCCCCGCAGTTGAAGAAAAAAAAATTAATTAGAATTTTTTACAATTATTATTTTTTGTGTGTAAGTTTTCGGGTGCGAGGCCCTTAAAAAGTTTTTTTTTTGTTTGTTTGTTTGTTTGTTTCCAATCCCCCGGTTTTCGAATAGGTTATCGCCCTTCGCTGTACAAATACGGAGATCTGTAGATTTCAAGTGATTATTGTAACGGCCTTGATATTTTCCGAATTCATGAAATCGCAAATTTAATTTCATCATTTTGTGGCCCCTGCTTTTTATATATTTAACAATTTGCGTGCAAACCAGATACTTAAATTTAAATAAAATAAAAGAGAACAATAATCGAAGTTGGTTTCGGGCTACACATGGAGGCCATTTGTTCAGTGACTTTAAAAACATTACTAGAATTTTTCTTAAAAAAATCACATATGAGCTCGTATAAAAGTTTAAAAAGACACTAATTTGTCAGTTACTCCATTTTGCATTAAAAGTTACTCCATTTTTCACTAAAACATGTATCAGGAGAAAAAAAATATTTATACGAATTTATTATTTAATATTTCTACACTAAAATATTCGCAATCCAAAAAAATTCGTAGGCACGTAGCTTTTTGTCATTTTGTGAAGCAGTTTGTTTTTATACAATAAGTGAAAATACAACCTCAACCCCATCTCCTCGGAAAGAAAATCGTAGATTTTAACAGATTACTTTCTTCTCTCTCTCTCTCTCTCTCTCTCTGAACTTTCAATGCATATTCTGGCCTTTTTTCTTGAGCTTAAAGCAAATGCTTCTCTGAGATAATCACTTTGTCTTTACGATAGTTTTCGTCTTGAAGTACTAAAGAATTGAAGCACATGTCAAAAAGGAAAAGTTACAGAGATAAATTCCGTCGGTGTACCTTAATCGGTAAAGCATTCAGCTCCGGAGCACAGAGGGATGCGAATTCGTCGCCGTCACAGGCAAATTTGTGGGTTTCACATATTGTGTATTCTTTACGGACATCTTTCACGTAACGACTTTATTAAAATATGAGATTTATTTCGTAGAGCAAGCAATGAAATTTCACTCCGGGCCCCGCAAAAGCTCCATCCGGCCCTGCTTCGATTATTAGTTTCGAAGATATAAGCGTGCAAAGTTTGACATGTTTTCGTTGCATCAGTGCTCCCGATGTTATTTATTTACCCCCTACCTAACGCGGGGAAAGTCGTAGTTCTTCGTGAAAAATCCTAAGAGGCAATGAAAAGGAAAAGAGAAGTTGAAAAACAGGATCCTGATGATATTGCATATGGTGCAGAATTGTACCAATCTTTAATGCTGCTGAAAATTCTGATCATATTGTAGAATTTTTGCATGTTTATGTAAACGGTTCTGAGAAACTATTCATTGTGATGTACCTTTCAAATTTTCTGGAAATGTTTTGGGAATTTTCTGTAGTAATGCTACATAAATTGACATTAGATAATAAATAAGCTTGAAGGTCAGGTGATGCGTAACATCACAGCCTCTCCTTGACAAATGTCAACCCCGCCTTCTCGTGGTGCATCCTGTTCCCACTAAAGGGGCTCTGACGACCGCCAATAGCGGTATAACTATACCATCGGGATCAGAGGAAATGCTATCCCACACTCACCAACCCGCTTGGCCAGCGTGGTGAGTTATGGCCAAACACCTCCAAAATGACTCTACAACTTAAATCTTGGCCCTCAGTCTCCGGCAGTTGGAATGTACCTGGCCAAGGCAGCGGCCAGTGCGACATGAAGGCAGAGGGTGCTAAGAATCCCCGGAGGACCGGACTAGGCTGCCATTTGATGCTGACCTTGGCTACCTATAACGGACGCTCCCTATCTTCTGATTCAAGGCTTCTTGAATTGGAAGAGGAACTACAAAGGATCAAGTGGGACATCGTCGGGCTAAGTGAGGTAAGGAGAAAAGGAGAAGATCTCATTGAACTGAAAAGTGGACATCTCTTCTATTATCGTGGGACAGATACTGGCAGAACTAGTGGTGTTGGATTTATAATAAACAAGAAACTGAAGGATAAAGTGGTAGAAGTTGAAAGTTCCTCTGACAGAGCTGCACGACTCGTTATCCAACTATCGAGAAGATACCAGGCTCAGATTATTCAAACTTATGCACCCACCACAAGTCATCCTGAAGAAGAAATTGAAGAATTTTATGAGGAAATTCGTCATCTAAATAATAAAGGTAAGCAGCACTTGAAGATAATTATGGGAGATTTCAATGCAAAAATAGGGCAACGGCAACAGAATGAAACTTCAGTAGGTAAATTCGGTCACGGCAACAGAAACCAGCGTGGAAATACTCTCGTTGAGTTTGCAGAGGCAGAAGGATTTTTCATCTTGAATTCCTTTTTCAAGAAAAAGCCACACAGGAAATGGACATGGAGACATCCAATTGGGACGACAAGTGAAATTGATTTTATTATGTGTAACAAAAAATTCGTCATAGAAGACTGCAGTGTGCTGAACAAGTTCAACACAGGTAGTGACCATAGATTGGTGAGATGTAAGATGCACCTCAACACTAAACTTGAACGTGGCAAGCTCATAAGACAAACAAAATCTATTGACATAACCAACCTTAAAAAACACCATAATACTTTCAAGTTGGAACTGAAGAACAGATTCTCTGCTTTAGAAGGCCTAACATCGGAAGAAGTGGATATTTCGGAAGTTAACAGAAAAGTAACCAAAGCTCTAATGGAAACAGCAACAAAATTAGCTGGGTCTAAGAACAAGTTGCATGTGAACAAATTATCAGGAAAAACCAAAATGTTGATGCAAAAAAGAAGAGAGATGAGGACAACTAAAGAAGATGTGACTTCCAAAGTGGAATATATAGAGCTATGCAAGACAACACGAAAAAGTATCACTGAAGACGTAAGGAAATTCAACTGTGAGCTAGTGAGGAAAGCAATTGAAAACAACCAAAGCCTAAAGATAGCAAAGGGACATCTCAGTAAGGGAAGAAAACAGATTATGGCTCTGAGAAAAGAAGATGGTTCTATAACAAGAAATAGAGGCGAAATTTTGACAAGAGTGAAAGATTTCTACTCCAAATTATATGAAAGGGATGATACATGTACTCCAGACATCATGAAAGGTACCAGAGTTCTTCCAGTCCTCCCAGCAGAAGTTGCTCATGCAATCAAGAACATGAAGCGGGGGAAAGCTCCAGGAGAAGATGGAATTACTATAGACATCATACAAGAAGCAAGTGGAGAAATTGAAACAGTACTCGCCCAAATTTTCACTCGATGCCTTAATGAAGGGAAGATTCCTGAGGATTGGAACAACGCTACAATGATCCTGCTACATAAAAAAGGTGACATTGAGGATCTCAGGAACTACAGACCTATCAGCCTCCTATCAGTGGTTTATAAAATCTTCACTAAAGTTCTTTCACACCGCTTGAAGGTAACACTGGACATGGCTCAACCGAGAGAACAAGCTGGATTCAGGAGTGGCTACAGCACAATAGATCATATCCACGTACTGAGAGAACTAATTGAAAGAGCGAGGGAATATGAACTTCCATTGTGCATGGCTTTTATCGATTATGAAAAAGCCTTTGATTCGGTGAAACCATCAGCAGTTACCACGGCTCTGAAATCCTGCGGTATTGAAGATGCATACATTAATATTATTAATAACATCTATGAAAATGCAAGTGCAAAGATTCGGCTGTTTGAAAATACAACACACATAAAAATTGGAAAGGGAGTGAGACAAGGTGACACCATATCTCCGAAGCTCTTTAATGCCACATTGGAAAATGTCTTTCAATCACTGAACTGGGAAAACAAAGGGATAAAGATTAATGGAGATTATCTAACCCACCTTCGTTTTGCTGATGACGTAGTCATTTTTGCAACTACCCCATCAGAGCTGCAGAGTATGATCCAGGAACTTGCTGACAAGAGTAAAGAAGTGGGATTAAAAATGAACTTTCAGAAGACAAAAGTGATGTTCAATGCTTTTACAAGAAATGAAGATTTATCGATTGAT
Organism: Macrothele yani; assembly: GCA_039090855.1. NCBI lineage: Eukaryota > Metazoa > Arthropoda > Arachnida > Araneae > Macrothelidae > Macrothele > Macrothele yani. Next base: position 17,991,820 of record CM077006.1, on the reverse strand, counting down.
GGAGAAAAACTGGAGATAACAGATACATATGTTTATCTTGGACAGCAGATATCAAGTGAGGGTCACATTGATGAAGAAATTAATCGGCGTACAAAACTTGCCTGGAGAGCTTTTGGAAGAAACAGCATAATTTTCAAGAGCAATATGCCATTATGTCTTAAAAGAAAAGTGTTTGATCAATGCATCCTTCCAGTGCTTACGTATGGTGCAGAGACGTGGACCTTAACTAAAAGAGACATACAAAGGCTGCAGACAACTCAAAGTAGCATGGAGAGGTGCATGCTTGGTATAACCAGGAGAGATGAGAAGAGGAACTCGTGGATCCGAAAAATGACGAGAGTGGAAGACATCATGATTAGAGTTAAATCCCTGAAATGGCAATGGGCTGGACATACTGCCAGAAGGACAGACCATAGATGGACAGCCGAAATTTTAGATTGGATTCCAAGGGACAGGAAAAGACCCAGAAGAAGAATACATGGGAGATGGGTGGATGAAATTCGTAAATATGCGGGAGTGACATGGAGGAGACTGGCACAAGACAGACCGTTGTGGAGGAAACTTGGGAGACCTTCGTCCAGCAGTGGATTGATAATGGTTGACAATGATGATGATGATGATGATTTGTGGAGATGTAGCTTTTTGTGTAGGTAAAGAAATCCCTGAATTGTGATAACGATTTAAACAATCCTCGTATGTTTTCATTGGCATATGTTTTATAACAGAATGTTATTCAAAAAGGTTCATTTTATAACAACCGAATTTCAAGTGCCAGTCAAGGTTCTGAAAAAATGTACATAAAAGATTGTAATTTTAACATGGTCGGAAAAGACACGTCTCTCGGCCCTGTGTTTCCAATGGCAAAAACTTTTGTTGACATTTTCTTCGCAATAATTAAAACAATCCTCACATAATGTGTAAACATTGAGATTTCCAAGGATGAAAATTTGCGCATCGATAAAAATAACTTTAAATTATAGCATGGAATACTTAATATTTGCTAAAATTTAACCTTAATTATAATAAAAAAAACCAATAATTTTCCCTTGGGTAATATTGAGACCTGATAATAGATGGCGCGACCTGTGCATTGATGACATCAGTGGACAAAGAAATGTTTGATGGCTTATTTTGGAACTGAAGATTTACAGTACTGCTGATTTTTTCGATATTTTTTTTTAATTTTCGAAATGAAATCAAAATTTTTTTCGAGTCTATTGTTAGGTTGCTTATGCAAGACTTCAACCACGGAAGACTTCGTAAGTCTTGCGTGGTTGAACGTAATAAAATAGCTATAAGTAACAATTTTCGTGATCCTTTTAGATGTCTTAAAAGCATTTATTCTTTTCTTTACTTAATCGCAGAAAATGTTGTCCATCAGGTCACTAATTCTTCCTGCCAGTTCCTCTGAAACTAAAAATTTCCTTCCCTAAATCCTGCTTCGGTCATTTCTTCCGTCTCCCTTCTACACCCTGCGGAGAAAACCTCCATTGCCTCGGTCAGCTTAAGAAATCATTCTAACACCTGAGGCCTTTTCTCGTCTCCTCTTTGCGACTGCTTGTTTTCAATTCCCCGAGACGACTGCCTTAGCCTTCCATTGTTTCCACGCAGACTCACCTGCACAACAACACACGACACATTCCACAAAAACACATGAGAAAAACACATGATTACCTCCACAAAAAAAACATGAGTAAAACGCCGGCTTCGGCTTAATACAAAGCATCAAGGTAGAAATTAAGAGAGCATGCGCATTCAGACGGCTGAAATTAAAGAAGACAAAGGATCAAATAAACACGACAATACTAATCCGTCTACAAAATACAAAGGCGCGGGCTCTAAAATGAGACAAACTGGCGTCTCTAAATAAACCGTGCTTCCGATGTTTTAATGCGGGATGAAACAGCAAAGTTCTCCCACGCTACGTGGAAACAAAGGATATGAAGCACAAAAGCGACATAAAAGTTGTATAATGAGATTAAATATCTATGCTAAAATTCTAGTACTAAATCTTCGTAACACTATTCACGTGATAGTATGGAATGTTTGGAATAATTTGAGCCACTTGGATTAAATGTTTTGACAATAATTTAGCTGAAAATGTCAGCAAAGCTGCTGATTTCCTAAATAAGCCATCAAACATTTGTTTGTTCACTGACGTCATCAATGTACGGGTTGCGCCTTTTATATGCAGTCTGAACATTACCTATGTTAAAAATTGATTTTTAACATTAGGTGCCGACAATGGGGGGGGGGGGCAAAGTGAATCTTGCTCCTCCAATAATTTTACTGGCGCGGGAGGGGGTGGGGGCGGCAGTGCCCACCTAATATTTTTCGTCCTGTGTAATTAAATAATCGCTTTGGATTGTTAAGGTGGACCAAGATTCACCTTATGAGACCAAAATGATTGCTTATTTTTTTTTTTTTTAATTAAACTTTTCCCCCTATATTCAGCATCGATAATTTGATAGAAACTGGATGGCCCGCAGCGTATCAGTAGTGTTTGACTTGTTCTCGTGATATGTAGAAAACATTCTAAACATTTATTTAAAATAAAATAAATAAAAATACAGAAACGTATAATCTCTAGCGCCTTTGTTCATCTATTTATTTTTTACACTTATTGTTCTTTGTTTGAGTAACCCCGCTAATTTCTTATTTTTTATAAACATTTAGAAATACAATCTCTGGATATTTTTATAAAATCCAGGCTAAATTTTATTTTAAAAAATACAGGGTGGTTCATAAAGAAGCATACAGTTTCAACGCACACAAAAACAATGTAAGATATTTTATGTTACCTGTTACATAATTGTAGGGGAATGCTTTAATTTTTTTTAGGGACAGTCACAGATGTTCTATGTGTGCACCCTTAGTCACACGAATCACATCGAGCCGGTAATCCATTTCCGCCCAAACGCGAGGTAAGATATCTGAATCAAGTGCAGTGATAGTGGCTGTGATATGCTGTTTCAGCTCTGCTAGATCAACAGGAAGGGGAGGGACAAATACCTTGTGCTTTACGTACCCCCACAGGAAAAAGTCACAAGGTGTTTAGTCAGGACTTCTGGGTGGCCATTGGGTCAGTGGCATGTTGTAGTTGCGGCTCGTCCAATCCATCGGTGAGGAAGATGTTCATCGACTGACAAGTCACGTGACGCGTGCTGTCGCCTACGTCACTTTCCTTAGTAGCGGGATACAAACTTTATGAATACATCTACCTAGCGGTTCGCAGTTGTGGTCCGTGTCTTCAACTGTTACTGTTTTACAGCATCTGGAAACTGTATACTTCTTTATGAATCAACCTGTATTAATATTCAGCAAAATAATATTTCTGGTTCCTTGTTCATTTACTGATGAGCAATTATAATTGCTTTTTGAAATATGCATCCAATCTCGTATCTTTTTGCCCCCTTTTTTACGCTTCCCAACCGTAGGTTGAAAAAGCGTATATGCTCCAGCTTTGTCCGTCTGTCTTTGTCTGTCCGTCCGCACGAAAACTCGCGTGAAAGGTTCGATTTCGATGAAATTTTAGTATGTGGTAGGGGACCACTGGGAACGAACCCTATTGAAAATGGACAAAGTGGGGTCAAAGGTCAGGACATAGGAATCGCCCTTATCCCATGCTATTGAAGGAGCGATTCTTGTATGTATGTAAATTTTATTTTGAAAACGGCTCTAAGGGTTTTGATGGAAGTCGTTAACCTACCCTTTTATGGTACTAGAAATTGATTTAGCTTGATCTCGACTTTAGGAAAATTCGTTTAGTGGGTTAAATAACCACCCTGACTACGTTTTTAGTGCCATGGCGTCGCTCCATTAACGTTACCCACGCTTAGAAATCTTATGATGTCACACGCTCGCGATTGAATGTCGGCGCGCGGTCACGCCATCTGTCTCATTACGTCACGCGTGGATCATATTAAAGTTTTATGACGTCACACTATTACGAGCAGATGGTCGCGATTCCCATCTGCCTCATTACGTCACGCGTTATGTGCGTATGTCCGTCCGCACGATAACTCGTGTAAAAATCGTTCGATTTCTTTGACATTTTAATATGTGGTAGGGGAATACCTGGGAAGGGACCCTATTGAAAGTGAACGAAATGGGGTCAAAGGTCAGGACATAGGTGCGGGATCCATTTCACTGCTCTTATGCGTCATAACTAACGTAAAAAGGTTCGATTTCGATGAAATTTTAGTATGTGATAGGGGACCACGTGGTGACAAACCTTCTTGAAAATGGGCGAAATGGGGTCAAAGGTTAGGACACAGAAGCGGGATTTATTCCATAGCCCTTATGCATCATAACTTACGTAAAAATGCTTCTATTGCGACAAAACTTTATCATGTTATTTCGGAGGTATACTGAACCGGTTCTGTTGAATATCATCGAAATGGGATCAAAGGTCAGGGCACAGAACTGAGATTTATTCCGCAGCCATTATCCTCATAACTTGAGTAATGATTTCTGGTATATTGGAAAGCGTATCATAATCAATGCATTGCATGATTTTACAAACTTGTTTACGCTTTCCAACCGTAGGTTAAAGAAGCGCATATGCTCCATCTTTGCCCGTCCGTCTGCCTGTCCGTACGATAACTCGCGTAAAAATTGGTCGATTTCGATGAAATTTTAGTATGTGAAAGGGGACCGCCTGGGGACGAACTCTGTTGTGAATGGTCGAAATGGGGTCAAAGGTCAGAACATAGGAGAGGGATTCATTCCATTGCTCTTATGCGGCTTAACTTAAGGAAACTTGGTTCGATTTCGATGAAATTTTAGTATGTGGTAGGGAGCGACTGGGGACGAACCCTACTGAAAATGGGCGAAATGGGGTCAAAGGTCAGGACATAATAGCGGGATACGTTCCCATTGCCCTTATGCGTCATAACTTCACTAAAAATGCTTCGATTGAGACAAAACTTGATCATGTTGTTCCGGAAGTGTACTTAATCGTTCTGTTGAATATCATCGAAGTGGAGGTGAAAGGTCAGGAGCGAGATTTATTCCACAGCCATTATCCTCATAACTTGAGTAATGATGTCTGGTATGTTGGAAGGCGTATCATAATCAATGCATTGCCTGATTTTACTAACTTGCTTATTTTCCTCCTGATAACGGAAGAGACGCCTTATCTCCTCACGCCTAACCCCTCCCCTTCGAATAATTTGGAAAAGTCAGCACCCCTGATTTTTAATATAATTGCGGTTAAGTTGTAGCAAATATGAAGTATGCCAGCCTATAGTTTAAAGTTATCTTTATCGATGTGCAAATTTTCATCCTTGGGAATACATTACTTGCTAAGAAAATGTCTACAGAAATCTTTACTATTTGGAACATAGAACAGAGCTCTTATGTGGAACTACCTTAAATGAATTGGGAGTCGCCACTTATTAGTCAGTGAAATATTCGTAAATGGAAATCGTTCATTTCTTGAAAGTTCGCAAGAAGAGGTTCACCTGTAACTAATTCTTTTAATGATAACCTTATGGATTCGGTTTTTGTTCTGTGACATGCACTTCCCTATGATATTCGTTTCCGTTATACACGAAGAATAGCAGGAATAATCGTTCCGTTATTTTAAAAGGGAGGGTGTAAGTTTGTAAACCAAACCACAAATCGTTTTACGAAACTCAAAAAAACCTGAGATCGTTCCTGATATCACGTGCGGTGCATATATGTCACGTTGTCATGTAGGAAAGTTGCTACGCATGCACCTTTCCATTATGAAAGGTGGGGGCAATCCATTACAATTTAGTACCCTACCCAACGGTTGTGTTAAACCAACAATCGACACACAAAGAACAGTTCTAATTTGATAAATTGTTCAAGCTTTGACATCGAACTTACTTCCCAGTTCAGTATGAATTCGGTATTTCCGTTAATTACATACCGAGACAGCTATTTAGCTCCATTAAACCGCATCTCTCTGAGAATAATCAGACAGCAAACTGCGACGTAGGAACACTATTATTATCTACCCAAGGGGGTAATAGCAGACGACGGAGGTGTGTCGCTAGAACACTGCGAGGCCCATGAAGAGACTCATTCGTATAGGGGAAGAAAACGAAAAAGAAATTTCTCAGAGCCACTTTATAAAGAATGTGTGACAAGATGCGATACATCTTTTTACGATGAACAATATTTATCCGATTCTGTGGTGGTGAAAGCTTTCAACAGAAGCTTGTTCGCAAAAGTGAAATAAAGCATAGACTTCTTTTTGTTTTGGGGTTTAATGACCAGCGGCTATAAGCAAGCGCACATCCTAAATTTAGGGACACTGGGTACGAAGAGTGGAGAACGCCAGGCAGAAACAGATTTTCTGTCTCGGTGGCGCAGTGGTCTAAGCGATGGCCTCTGATCATTCGTCCGAAAGGGGTCCGGGTTCGAATCCCGTGAGGCATGGATGTTGTGTGTGTCTTACGGCACTGGCTCTCTCCCCTCCCTGAAACCAGTGGCCCTAAATTAGGGACGGGCGACTGCTGACAGCCCACTGAGTTGCTCACGGTGTTCATTAAACCTCCATTAAAAAAAAAAAAAACTGATTTAGGGCTTTGCCGTCCTTATGCCTAAACAAATTTGCCGCCCCTACTATCCTTTAAAATAAAGAATTTGATGACTACAATTTCATGGGACTCATTTGGACCCGATATGGAGCAAAACGAAATACAATGAAAAGGGGGGAGGAATGTATTGTAACCGGGGCTTCCATATTTATCAGAAGCGAGATTCTGTAGCCATTTTTAGAGATAGTGAATTGTAGTCATTTTTAGAGATAGTGAATTGTAGTCATTTTCTTTCAATTTCCGCCATTTGGATGGGAAGGGCAGCGACAGGCAAAGTACCTTTTTTTCCACGCGTCGCAGCAGATGGGGTGTTATATTTATAGTTTCGTCGATGTGAGAAGAATGAAACTGGACATTTTTGCTCTTCAGCTGTCCCAAGCAAAGCGAGTAGAGGGGGCCAGCGAGCCAATTAATGAATCTTGCGTTTTTCGGAGAGGAGACATCTTAGGATGTGGCAGAGAGAACTCGGTGGCAGAAGGTCGACGAGGCAGGATATTTTAGAGGGGGTACAGTATCTTTGGAGAAAAAGGGGAAGGAGGAAGGAATGAGGCCGATGATAGAGGAGATGGAAGGAGATCATGAGGGGTTAATATGTAGAAAGAACGGAGATCAGGACAAAGCTTAAAGACATTCCCCGTAACATCTGAATAAAAGTTTTCCTCACTGCAAAATTTAGCCTCAGTCGATTCACTTTTCTATGATTTGTATTGTATTTATCTGCTCCAGTTGGGAGAATTACTGATTGTACCACCGATACCGAACTTACTGCAAAGGAAGCATCAAACGAACCCTCCACACAGGGCGCTGTAATAGAACTCAGCACCAAGCCCTGTAACAATATCCTATCCAAATCTAAGTACAAATAAAAATAATTTAAAGCTTAAATGTGGTAAATCTACAAACAAGAATTTTTCTTATAACGATTAATAAAAAAATTCGCCCATCGTTGACAAAGGTTCCTTACTTTTGACTTTCGCCATCAATTCTTAAATTAATTAAATATTTGTAATTAATCAGTTGCTTTGGTAGAAGTTTTTCTTCTTTCTTTCCCTTTTCTTTTTTTTTTTTTTTTAATAATTTTTAATGTTTTGATACAAAGCAGCGGAATTCAGCCCTAGCATTGTGCCCCCCCCCAACCATTGTATTCATTCTGAGGGGGAGATGGGATAACTTTGCGTGAAGATTCTACAAATGTCCCCCTCTAAAGCGCAAAGCGATTTTCCTTTATCTAAGCCTGAAAACTTTTATTGGGCTCCAAAGAGCCAAGCTAATACTCCACTCGTTCCTTTCACCACTTGTTTGCGTTTATTTCAGTCTTTTAAGCATAGTCAAACAGATAAACGTATGTTTGTCTATGGTTTCTCAAATCGAACAAGAACGGAATTCCGAAACAAACTCTTGTGTACAGCAATTTTCGACCTAAATATTAGTTTCCACTTTCATTTTAATTTGTAATTTTTCTTTCATCATTTTTAGGGGTCTCAACAAATTATTTGTTTTTACTACCGGCAAAATTTGTCGCTCCAGTCCCGCGTGTAGTCGACCTATTGGAAAATCCGTTTGTGACGCCAATGCCATACGACCAACCCTTTTAATGTTCTTTTTTGAGTGCCATAATGTGTTTTATTCTATTGCTGTGATGGCCCTTTTTGTTTGCTACAGACTTCGGTTGTTCTCAGTTGCTTTATTCACTAGTTCACAATTACATTTCCTCTTGTGCCCTCGGCGATTCCTCTTTGTATTGTGTTACGTAGTAATGTACGTTACCCCTTTTTTTTATTTATTTATTTTCATCTCCCTTTTTATTTGCATCGGAATTTTTGTTTGTTGTGATATTCTCTTCATGTGGCTTTCGTTCTTAGTACCACGTATTTTTATCTCTTTCCATAAGGGACTTGGTAACGTTTTTGTTAAGCGGACTAGGGAGGTTTGAAATATCGAAAAAATTTATTTCGGTTTTTTTTTTTTTTTTTTTTTTTGAATATTTCGATAGTACAATCATTTAAGAATATATTCCCGTTTGAATTTTCAAAAAAAAAAAAAAAAAAAAAAATTGTGGTCAGTGGATCCTAAAACGTGATGTGGCGCGCTGTCCGCCGAACGCAGGTAGTCGCCCAGCCAGTGCTACCTCTCTTACCGGAGTAGAATATACACTAAAGGGCAATTGAATTACAGACAGCTGGCACATTATGCAAATGAGGTGCTGTTGTCGGCCCTGTAAACGGAAACGACATGACGTGTGCACCGATCCGACAATATAAGGAGTGATGCGACGGGAATCAGTAAGAGTCAGACTCAGTATGTGTAAGACGAAGGATCTAAGCGCATTTGATCGTGGGAAAATTGTCGGCGGTCCGACGAATGGGGTCACTCCATCTCGGAAGTCGTGCAGGCACTGGGATTTTTACCAGCCACTGTGTCACGGGTGCACCGTGAGTACATCGAATCCGGTAAAACCATCCCTGCAAGGGCAAGCTGCCGTGGACAACAGCGTGTGGATGAGAGGGATCATCGTCGGCTAGCTCTCATTGTAACAGCGGATAGACGGGCCACAGTGCAAAAAATCACTCGGCAATTTACCGCTGGTGCACAAAAACGTGTAAGCAGTCACACCATCCACAACCATCTCCTCGCAATGGGGTATAGAAGCTATCGTCCCACGAGGGTACCGCTGCTGACCGAACATCACAGCGTGCAAAGATTAGCATGGGCGCGGGAACATCGCCACTGGACCCTAGACATGTGGGAAAATGTTGCCTGGACTGATGAGTTGAGATTCACGTGGGTACAAGCGGATGGCAGGATACGAGTACGGCGCAAACCACATGAAGCGATGGATCCTTCTTGCCAGCAGGGTACTCTTCAAGCTGGTGGGAGTGGCATTCTCGTCTGGAGACTGGTTACATGGATTGAAATGGGAACCCTGGTACGTGTGACATCGTCCCTCACAGGTCAACGTTACCGGGATATCCTGGACGACCATTTGCTCCAGTTTGTGCGTCTTCAACATCCCAATGGGGACCTCATCCTGCAACAAGACAATGCACCGTGCCATCGCTCCCGAATTGTATCCGAATGGTTGGATGAACACTCCTCCGACGTGACCTCGCTTCCTTGGCCAGCTAGGTCTCCTGACCTCAATCCCATCGAGCACATCTGGGATGCCATCGAGAGAGAGGTTCGAGGCTCTGACCCCCTCCATCAAATCTTCGTGAACTGTGGGAGCTTGTTCAGGGGTCGTGGATCCGTATGGCTTCCCAACGCTTCCGGTGTCTTGCCGTGACGAATGGCCGCCGTTATCAGGGCGAAAGATGGTGCTACACGTTACTAGATAGGTATCTCTAATTCAATTGCTCTTCAGTGTAGAACGGTCCTCTAGGCTTTCAAACAAAGTGCCGGAATTCTATAGTGCAGGAAATTTTTAACGCTTAAGTAGGACTGTTCTAAAATAAATATTGTACCGAAAATTTGAACGCGATTTTACATGTTTCGGTGATTTTACCACGATATCTCGAAAACCGCTGGAGATATCAATTTGAAATTTATACCGGAGTTGTAAAACACGATCACGCATTCATTATACCTGCCATCTGATTGAATAAAAATGTTTTCACTATTTTATATAATAACGAATAACTCGCTTTTCCCCACAGTTTTCGTTATCTGGACGCCATTTTTCGAATTATGTTTTCATTTTCAACTTTTCAGGTACAATCAATAGAGTGAAGCCTAAGAAGTAGAAATATCGCTGGGAATTCCCGAAATCTTCATCCATTCGACTGTAATCGTGGTAAAATCAGATTTTACATAGTTTGCCTCATTACGTTGGAGCGCCAATATTATTCGCCTGGGAAGAATTATCGCGAAATTTTGGAATTTTATACTAAATACCCCTACACAGACAAAACGTTTTATATTTATTGGCGACCTTGTTATAAACAATTAAACACAAGCCACTTTTTAAAATGCCAAACCTCCCTAGTCCCCTTAACTTCGGACATGTCTGCTTTTTCTGTTGATAATAACTTCTTGCGGAGAGAATCTGTTTCTGAGTTCTGACTTGAAAGTTTTATGATGTTTTTTAAGATCTTCAAGAATTTTCTTTTGCGTTATGACCTTGTACCGCAGTATATCCCCTGTGAAAATAGGCCACTTTTGCCGGTGTTGGAATTCAAGGCATGTCTCCCTGCTCCGGAGCCAGTTATTTTTCCTACTGAACTATGCCGACCTTGGTTTATCGCTGGAAGTTGCCATTTTGACTCTTGGCTCACCTCAGTAACATATTTCCCTCTTGACTAATGGCTGGGATGGAATCGTAGGTTTCTGGATCTGCCTGCAAACAATGCTTGAAGTAGTTCACTCCAGAAGGAATTTTAATTACAAACACGCACACACACACACACACACACACACACACACACTTGTAATTCCTGAGGACTTGTAGCAGAAGCATTACACATTTTTCAAGGAATTCAGTGCAAGTTTACCTAAGAGTGTAATGTTGTGGGAGCTCACAAGTACTGTAGCCTGCTAACAGAATTTCCCTGGAACGCAAGAACGGCGTCAGTCCGCATCGCACTTCACTCCTGCTGTGTCACTTGCTGTCAAACATTATTTCCGCATTGAACACCTCCCCTCCCCCTATTTTCGGCTTAATGACCTAATCGAAGCGCATGGCATCGTCTTTGTTTTCAAGCAGAGACGGAGAAGAATCTGGGTGCGGTGGGAGTACGAACTTCGAAGAAATATACACGGTCGAGTTGCATTATTGTGACCACCAGCTAATATCCAGAGTAACCGCGCCGTGTGCAGCGTGGACAGCAGTTAGACGGGCTGGGAGTGACTCAATATAGTGCTGGAAAGTGTTCACAGATATGCGGAGTGATGCTGACTACAGTGCAACTGCCAGCTGCTGGAAGGTGCGTGGTGGAGGATCCACAACACGATCGAGGAGGTCCCACAGATGCTTAATTGCGTTTAAGACCGAAAGCCGATAATCTTGTCCGAAAACAATAATCATGGCCCAAAGCCGATAATCATCCCTTTTTTGCAAATCTGCTAAATCGCTCGTTTTATCCATGACAGCAACGAGTGATATGTTTTCAGAATGCCTACAGCACAGCTTATACACTGAGTGGCCACTTTATTATGACCACCTCCTGAGTACTTCGTTGGGCCACCTTTACTTTTAATACTGCGTTGACTCTTCATGGCATGGACTCCACGAGATGTTGGATATGTGGTTTGTAGAATCTGAGACCATGCTTGATGAATAGCTCTTTCCAGGAGTGTGACATTGCAGGGTTGTGGATCCAGCTGTCTGATGGCTCGTTCAACTTCATCCCACAAATTCTCAATGGGGTTGAGATCTGGAGATTGTGGGGTCACCTAAGCAAAGTAAACTCACCGACATGTTCCTGAAACCAATCTTCTACAATACGAGAACTATGGCAGGACGCATTATCTTGTTGAAAGTAGCCATCGCCATTGGGATAAACCATCCACGTGACAGGATGCACTTGGTCCGCAACGATGTTTAGATATGATGTGCCAGTCAGACGTTGATCAACACGAATCAGAGGGCCCAAAGCATGCCAGGAAAACATTCTCCAAACCATAATGTTGCCTCCACCAGCTTGAAGGGTTGTAGCAATGCATTTGGGGTCCATGTTTTCGTGCTGTTTCCACCAAATTGTCACTCGGCCATCGGCATGGTGCAACTGAAAACGTGATTCATTGGACCACATAATTTGCTTCCAATTATCGACTGTCCAATCCTTGTGCTCTGGAGACGTTTTATCTTGTTAACTGCAGACAGCAGAGGTGTTCGAACAGGCCTTCGGCTGCCATATTTCATCCGATGCAGTGTACGGCGAACAGTGCTTGCAGAGATCATTTGAGGGATCCTTGATTAAGATGGTCTGTAATTTGCTGCACTCTTGCCCTTCTGTTGTCTGTTACGAGTCTAGACACTCTCCGTTCCGCCCGAGCAGTCACTAGTCGATGACGACCACACGTTGCACGTAGAGACCGAGTTTTTTTGGCTGACAGTCCAGTCTTTCAACACTTTAACAACAGCTCCTCTGGAACATTTCAGCGGTTTCGGTGATACTCCCTCCATGGCTCCGAGCTCCTACAATCATCCCACGTTGAAAGTCCGTCAAATCGCATTTTTTACCCATCTCGTCACCCAAAAATAATTTCTACTACTGTCGCAAGCACTAAGCTTTCCCTTTTTATACTAGCCTCACCCTCTGGCGGTAACAGCGTGCAGCCACAGCTCATTTGCTTAAAACTGTCAGGTGGTCATAATAAAGTGGCCACTCAGTGTATATACTCTTCAAGCCAGCTCACGACATGTGCCTTCTTTCATTGGCTACGCGCTGTTTGCCTCAAAAGTAGGAGGTGGTCACAATAATGTGACTCTGCTGTGTATGTATGTATGCAACCGATATAATATGTGTAATATAGTGAAACCTCCGAATAACGTTCACTGCTCTGACCGAGAAGAAATGACCGTTGTTTGAAAGTTGCTGTTGTTCAGTGGTTAGGCCTAAGGTAACATTATTAGTCCATTGCGTTTTAACAAAAGCAGAGTAAGTGCACGAAACTTATGCGCGCGCGCGCACACACACACACACACAAAAAAAGGTTGCACAGCTTTCTCCAAATACAGTAAGCTGAATAAAACTAAAGGTAGGAATTGAATAAGTAAATGCTCTTAAAAAGCCCTTTGGGCCGCCCCGGTGGCGCAGTGGTTTAAGCGATGGCCTCTGATCATTCGTCCGAACGGGGTCCGGGTTCGAATCCCGGTGAGGCATGGATGTTGTGTTTGTCTTACGGCACTGGCTCTCTCCCTTCCCTGGAACCAGTGACCCTAAATTAGGGACGGGCGACAGCTTATAGCCCATTGAGTTGCTCACGGTGGTCGTTAAACTTCAAAAAAAAAAAAAAAACCCTTTGGAATATAAAGCTCATTCGTCCGAAAGGGGTCCGGGTTCGAATCCCGGTGAGGCATGGATGTTGTGTTTGTCTTACGGCACTGGCTCTCTCCCTTCCCTGGAACCAGTGGCCCTAAATTAGGGACGGACGACTGCTTATAGCCCATTGAGTTGCTCACGGTGGTCGTTAAACCTTAAAACAAAAAACAACAAAAAAAATATCAAGCTAGGGGGCTTGAGTACGCAGTAGGATAAAAAAAAGGTTGACAGTAAATTGTAACTGCACAGTTAGCTGAACCGGCCCGGTGGTGCAGTGGTCTAAGCGATGACTTCTGATCATTCGTCCTAGATATGTCCGGTTTCGAATCCCGGTGAGGCATGGATGTTGTGATTGTCTTACGACAGTAGCTCTCTCCCTTCCCTGGAGTCAGTGGCCATAAAATAAGGATGGACGACTGTTTATAGCCCATTGAGTTGCTCACGGTGGTCGTTCAACCCCCAATAAAAAAAAAAAAAAAAATACAGTTAGATAGCAGCGCACCGGAAATTAAAAAAAGTATATTTACGGGAATCTCGGGGCCCCAGCCTATGGTGACCCTCCGCATACATGGAGTTGCGGTGATCTTCGCCGAGCCACTGTAGTGGCCTTTTTACATCGCCAGCATAGAAAACGGCAGTTTTTTTTTGTTTTTTTTTCATCTCAAGCAAACACGATGAAATATTCACCTTGAAAAAGTGTGGAAGCAACTGAAAGGAAATCAAAATGGCAAATAGAAGTTGAACCAGATTTGTTCTCTAGAATACAGACAAAATTCTTGAAAAGCGGGGGTGCAGCAAAATTTCCGAAACACGGATTTCAAGAGTATAAGTAATGACAGCAGGAAATAGGATTCACTATATCACTGGGATCGGGCAACACGACATTAAGGACGACACCTTGCGGGGAGGAAACATATTCTTCAGTTTCTCTCGTAGGAGGTCGACGGTATTGAGTCTCTAGCACGCTGTCGGGGTCCACCAGAATTGACCTCAGTGCGATAGTACATTAAGATGACAAACCAGGATATATTTACGGGCAGGTGAACACGACACAGCCAAGAATTCGATCGTTTTCATGAAGCCAATAACAAACGGGACTCCGATCAGAACGAAAATAAAGATTGCTGAAATAATAGTTCATTTCTTTGTTAAATTTGATTAAGTTACACAGACTTACCACTTTATTAGGTGCATTCTCACATTATGAATATGGGGAAAAACACATTTCAATTAACAGTCCCCTCAGAAATAAATCTAATGTACACTGAATGGCCACTTTATTAGACACAGCCTCATATTACAGTCATTTTCAAAGTTTAAGAACACCTGTTGGTGTTAGATTTTTGTCGATTGCGTCAGCCAATGTCTGTATTACTTAACTTCCTGTCGGCGTTGCATTATCCTACAGTGGCAGTCATAGAGTTGGGAGTGCGGGCGTCCGGTTTTCATGCTCAGAGGTTTTGAACGTATTTTCTATATTGCAAAAAATGGGCAAAATAGTGTAATTGTTACTCAGAGGGCACAAATAGTGACTTTATATTATGAAGGATACTCCAAACGTGACATAAGGTGAATGTGAGTAAGACTGCTATTCATAATACGATCATGAAATATCGAGATACAGATGAATTTAGCGACCGAAAGAGAAGTGAACGTCCAAGGAATACAACCGTACGTGATGACAATACCATAGAGCGATTAGTTCTGAGAGGAGTTCGTGCAAGAAAATCAAGGCCTTTCTACATTTTAAAGGGTCTGATATTAGTATCAGCACTGTTTCCCGACGTCTTATCAAAGATTTTGGATTAAAGTCTTATAAACCTGCACACACATGTAGACTAACCTATGTCATGAAAAAGAAGAGACTCAGACTAACGTTAGTCTACGTTTGCGAAGCTTCATCAATCGTGGACTGCTGAAAATTGGAGCCAAGTTCTTTCTTTCCGATGAATCAACTATGCGTCAATTTGAATGACGTGAAGCGCATGTTCGACGAGCAAAAGGGCAAAAGGTTTGATGAAAAATACACCGTTAACACCGTGAGACATCCGCCTAGTCAGATGATATGGGGTGCTATGTCAGCATCTGGTATTGTCCCGACCTTAACCCCATCGAAAATTTGTGGACCATTTCAAAAGACAAAGTAGCAGAAAAACAGCTATCAAATTCCCAAGCTTTGACTAACGCGATAAAGTAGCCTACGTGTGGTGCAAAGCATTTCAAGGGACTACTGCAAATCCCTCATTGAGAATATGCCACATCGTATTCTGCCCATTATAAAAAACAAAGATGGCCACACAAAGTACTAATTTCGGACATTTTGTGTTCTAAAGAATGTAAGTATTCATCTGTGGTGTCATTTTTTACGCTTTCCAACCGTAGGTTGAAGAACCGTATATGCTCCAGCTTTGTCCGTCCGTCCGCACGATAACTCACGTGAAAATGGTTCGACTTCGACCAAATTTTAGTATGTGGTAGGGGATCACCTGGGGACGAATCCTATTGAAAATGGGCGAAGCAGGGTCAAAGGTCAGGACATAGGAGCGGGATCCATTCCATTGTTCTTATGTGTCATAACTTACGTAAAAATTCTTCGATTTCGATAAAATTTTAGTATGTGGTAGCGAACCACCTAGGCACGAGCCCTATTGAAAATGGGTGGAATGGGGTCAAAGGTCAGGACATAAAAGCGGGATCCACTCCATTGCCTTTATGCGTGACAACATGCGTAAATATGGTTCGATTTCGATGAAATTTTAGGATTGTGTAGGGAATCACCTGGGCACGAACCCTATTGGAAATGAGGTCAGGCAGGGCATAAGAGCGGGATTTATTCCATTACCCTTATGCGTCATAACTTGCGTAAAAATGGTTAGATTTCGATGAAATTTTAGTATGTAGTAAGGAACCACATGGGGACGAACCCTATTGAAAATGGGCGAAATGGGGTCAGAGGTCAGGACATAAAAGCGGGATCCATTCCATTGCCTTTATGCGTCATAACATGCGTAAATATGGTTCAATTTCGATAAAATTTTAGTATGTGGTAGGGAACCACATGGGCACGAACCCTATTGGAAATGGGGTCAAAAGTCAGGACACTGGAGTGGGATCCATTCCATTGCCCTTGTGCATCATAACTTACCTAAAATGCTTGGATTGCGACAAAACGTTTTCATGTTGTTCCGGAGATATAGTGAACTGGTTCTGTTGAATAACAACGAAATGGGGTCAAAGGTCATTGCACAAAAGCCAGATTTATTCCACAGCCATTATTCTGATAACTTGCGTAAAACTGCTTCTATTGCAACAAAACTATATCTGTTGTTGCGGAGGTGTAGTGAACCGGTTCTGTTGAATATCATCGAAATGGGGTCAAAGGTCAGGACACAGGAGCGAGATTTATTCTACAGCCATTATCCACATAACTTGAGCAATAATTTCTGGTATGTGGGAAAGCGTATCATAATCAATGCATTGCATGATTTTACTAACTTGTTTCAAATATCTCTGACTTGTAATTTAGTTGTTTCTTTGAAAATCTTAATTTTCAATGAATTGACAGGTGGTGTTAAACTTTTGCAAATGACTGTTTGTCTACGGAAAGGAACACTCATAGTCAGTTTTACATTTTAAACAACAGTTTTCTCCGGAGTAATTTTAATGTATACTAAGTGGCCACTTTATTAGGTAGACTCCATATTATGTCTATGAAAGGGAACACACATACAGTGTAATATTTTAAGTGACATTTTCTCCATAAGGAATTGTAATGTACACTGAGTGACCGCTTTATTAAGTATACTCCTGTATTGTGACTATGGAAAGCAACACTCATAGCCAGCATAGCATTTTAAGCAAAAATGTTCCCCAAGAGAAATGATAATGTACACTGAATGCTTCCATTATAGACGCCTGCTTTTCTGACTTACTGAGTTACCGAAGCGGCTAATTAACCATGTACTAATTTATTTTACATTAACATTTTTGCGAAAGTTTTTATGTTTTTTTGAAATGTGTTACTTATGTGGAAATGTAATATTGTGTTCGTCTAGGTAACAGCGAAATGTAAAGAAAAATGTAATATATGACCCCTTCAGAATTCATTTCTTTTCGCAGTCCGTAGCTTCTTTTAATGTATTGAACAAAAGAAAGTCGTTTATTCGGTTCACAAACATTTTTATGTGTACTAAATTTATTGAGAAATATGTACAACGGTTATTTAGTTATTACAATTTTGACATTCTTTCCTCCTGGAGTTATGGTCTGGGGAGCAATTTCCTATGACAGCAGGAGCACTCTCGTGGATATCCCACGCACCCTGACAGCACAGTTGTACGTCGGTCTGGTGATTCAACCTGTTGTGCTGCCATTCATGAACAGCATTCCAGGGGTGTTTTCCAACAGGATAACGCTCGCCCGCATACCGCTGTTGCAACCCAACATGCTCTACGGAGTGTCGACATGTTGCCGTGGCCTGCTAGATCACCAGATCTTTCACCAATCGAGCACGTATGGGACATCATTGGACAACAACTCCAGCGTCACCCCAACCAGCATTAACCATCTCTGTATTGACCGACCAAGTGCAACAGGCATAGAACTCCATCCCACAAACTGACATCCAGCACCTGTACGACACAATGCATGAACGTTTGCGTGCTTGCATTCAACATTCTGGCGGTTACACCGGTTATTAATGTACCAGCATTTCACATTTAAAATGGCTCTTCTCACACTTACAATAAGCTGTGATCTTGAAACCTTAATCAATTAAATATGTTACTTATACAAATGTATTGCCACCTTTTCATTCCTCTACAACTATATTTTCGTGGTGTTGGGATTTTTTTCCGTCAGTGTATATATATATATATATATATATATATATATATATATGGGATGTAAGGTCAGGTGATGCGTAACATCACAGCCTCTCCTTGACAAATGTCAACCCCGCCTTCTCGTGGTGCATCCTGTTCCCACTAAAGGGGCTCTGACGACCGCCAATAGCGGTATAACTATACCATCGGGATCAGAGGAAATTCTATCCACACTCACCAACCCGCTTGGCCAGCGTGGTGAGTTATGGCCAAACCCCTCCAAAATGACTCCACAACTTAAATCTTGGCCCTCAGTCTCCGGCAGCTGGAATGTACCTGGCCAAGGCAGCGGCCAGTGCGACATGAAGGCAGAGGGTGCTAAGAATCCCCGGAGGACCGGACTAGGCTGCCATCTGATGCTGACCTTGGCAACGTACAATGGACGCTCCCTATGTTCTGATTCAAGGCTTCTTGAATTGGAAGAGGAACTACAAAGGATCAAGTGGGACATCGTGGGGCTAAGTGAGGTAAGGAGAAAAGGAGAAGATCTCATCGAACTGAAAAGTGGACATCTCTTCTACTATCGTGGGACAGATACTGGCAGAACTAGTGGTGTTGGATTTATAATAAACAAGAAACTGAAGGATAAAGTTGTAGAAGTTGAAAGTTCCTCTGACAGAGCTGCACGGCTTGTTATCCAACTCTCGAAAAGATACCAGGCTCAGATTATTCAAACTTATGCACCCACCACAAGTCATCCTGAAGAAGAAATTGAAGAATTTTATGAGGAAATTTGTCATCTAAATAATAAAGGTAAGCAGCACTTGAAAATAATTATGGGAGATTTCAATGCAAAAATAGGGCAACGGCAACAGAATGAAACTTCAGTAGGTAAATTCGGTCACGGCAACAGAAACCAGCGTGGAAATACTCTCGTTGAGTTTGCAGAGGCAGAAGGGTTTTTCATCTTGAACTCCTTCTTCAAGAAAAAGCCACACAGGAAATGGACATGGAGACATCCAAATGGGACGACAAGTGAAATTGATTTTATTATGTGTAACAAAAAATTCGTCATAGAAGACTGCAGTGTGCTAAACAAGTTCAACACAGGTAGTGACCATAGATTGGTGAGATGTAAGATGCACCTCAACACTAAACTTGAACGTGGCAAGCTCATAAGACAAACAAAATCTATTGACATAACCAACCTTAAAAAACACCATAATACCTTCAAGTTGGAACTGAAGAACAGGTTCTCTGCTTTAGAAGGCCTAACATCGGAAGAAGTGGATATTTCTGAAGTTAACAGAAAAGTAACCAAAGCTCTTATGGAAACAGCAACAAAATTAGCTGGGTCTAAGAACAAGTTGCATGTAAATAAATTATCAGGAAAAACGAAAATGTTGATGCAAAAAAGAAGAGAGATGAGGACAACTAAAGAAGATGCGACTTCCAAAGTGGAATATATAGAGCTATGCAAGACAGTACGAAAAAGTATCACTGAAGACGTAAGAAAATTCAACTGTGAACTAGTGAGGAAAGCAATTGAAAACAACCAAAGCCTAAAGATAGCAAAGGGACATCTCAGTAAGGGAAGAAAACAGATTATGGCACTGAGAAAAGAAGATGGTTCTGTAACAAGAAATAGAGGCGAAATTTTGACAAGAGTGAAAGATTTCTATTCCAAATTATATGAAAGGGATGATACATGCACTCCAGACATCATGAAAGATACCAGTACCAGAGTTCCTCCAGTCCTTCCAGCAGAAGTTGCACATGCAATCAAGAACATGAAGCGGGGGAAAGCTCCAGGAGAAGATGGAATTACTGTAGACATCATACAAGAAGCAAGTGGAGAAATCGAAACAGTACTCGCCCAAATTTTCACTCGATGCCTTAATGAAGGAAAGATTCCTGAGGATTGGAACACCGCTACAATGATCCTGCTACATAAGAAAGGTGACATTGAGGATCTCGGAAACTACAGACCTATCAGCCTCCTATCAGTAGTTTATAAAATCTTCACTAAAGTTCTTTCACACCGCTTGAAGGTAACACTGGACATGGCTCAACCGAGAGAACAAGCTGGATTCAGGAGTGGCTACAGCACAATAGATCATATCCATGTGCTGAGAGAACTAATTGAAAGAGCGAGGGAATATGAACTTCCATTGTGCATGGCTTTTATCGATTATGAAAAAGCCTTTGATTCGGTGAAACCATCAGCAGTTACAATGGCTCTGAAAACCTGCGGTATTGAAGATGCATACATTAATATTATTAATAACATCTATGAAAATGCAAGTGCAAAGATTAGGCTGTTTGAAAATACAACACACATAAAAATTGGAAAGGGAGTGAGACAAGGTGACACCATATCTCCGAAGCTCTTTAATGCCACATTGGAGGGTGTTTTTCAGTCACTGAGCTGGGAAAACAAGGGGATAAAGATTAATGGAGATTATCTAACCCACCTTCGTTTTGCTGATGACGTAGTCATTTTTGCAACTAGCCCATCAGAGCTGCAGAGTATGATCCAAGAACTTGCTGACAAGAGTAAAGAAGTGGGATTAAAAATGAACTTTCAGAAGACAAAAGTGATGTTCAATGCTTTTACAAGAAATGAAGATTTATCGATTGATGGAGAAAAGCTTGAGATAACAGATACGTACGTTTATCTTGGACAGCAGATATCAAGTGAGGGTCACATTGATGAAGAAATTAATCGGCGTACAAAACTTGCCTGGAGAGCTTTTGGAAGAAACAGCATAATTTTCAAGAGCAATATGCCATTATGTCTTAAAAGAAAAGTGTTTGATCAATGCATCCTTCCAGTGCTTACGTATGGTGCAGAGACGTGGACCTTAACTAAAAGAGACATACAAAGGCTGCAGACAACTCAAAGAAGCATGGAGAGGTGCATACTTGGTGTAACCAGGAGAGATAAGAAGAGGAACTCGTGGATCCGAAAAATGACAAGAGTGGAAGACATCATGATCAGAGTTAAATCCCTGAAATGGCAATGGGCTGGACATACTGCCAGAAGGACAGATCATCGATGGACAGCCGAAATTTTAGATTGGATCCCAAGGGACAGGAAAAGACCCAGAAGAAGACCACATGGGAGATGGGTGGATGAAATTCGAAAGTATGCAGGGGTGACATGGAGGAGACTGGCACAAGACAGACCGTTGTGGAGGAAACTTGGGGAGACCTTCGTCCAGCAGTGGATTGATAATGGTTGACAATGATGATGATGATGATATATATATATATATAAAAGAATTCTTAAGACATCATTTTAACCATTTAATTTTGAACTATAATTTGATGCCCAAGAGTTTCAAATTACACATTGACATGCTTTATTTATTTATTTATTTATTTTCCGTCCTTTCCTTCTGTACGTTTCGTTTGAACTCTCTCTCTCTCTCTCTCCCATGAGTTTTCCTCCTTTTGGGATGTGACTGGTAGTCAGTTAAGTCACGTTTACTGGTGTAAAAACTGACATACAGTGGAACCTCTTTAAACCGCTACTCCCTAAACCACCACCCTTGCATTTCGCCTGCTGCAACCCTGTAACGGATTTTCCTGTGTACCTGTGCACTTTAAATTCCCTCGACGAACCGCCACCTCGCCGTCCGCTAACTGCCCATGCACTAAGAGCTCCAAATATTTTCAAAGTATGTTTAACACTCTTTCTAAACCACCATTTGCACAGGAAACAAGTAAAGAATCTTATCTCGTGTACTTTTCATTTGCCGTTCAAAGTGGTTAATTGTTAAATCAACCTATGTGGAAGAGACTATCTCTTTCATAGGGTTTGTCCCCAGATGATCCCCTACCACATACTAAAATTTCATCGAAATCAAACCATTTTTACGGAACTTATGACGCATAAGGTTAATGGAATGGATCCCGCTCCTATGTCCTGACTTTTAACCCTATTTCGTTCATTTTCAATAGGATTCGTCCCCAGGTGGTCCCCTACCATATACTAAAATTTCGTCGAAATTGAACCATTTTTACGCTAGTTATCGTGCGGACGGACGAACAAAGATTTATCATTTACGCTTCTTCAGCCTACGATTGGAAAGCGTAAATGATAAATCGTGAGGTCGTAAATTTGTTGTTCTACTATTTCGTAGCGTAATAGAATAGAATCCTCAATGCAACATTAAAAAAATATCGATACGCTGGCTTCAAATGGATACTTTCAGGATACGCAGAAAGAAAGTAAGTATTAATTCATACTGAAGCATTAGTCTCAGTTGTGAGGAATTTTTTTAATCCAGAATCAAGATTTTCATGGGCAGATAGTCGTTAAAAAAAGATGTTTGATTTTCTTAGGCTTTATGATTTTTGCCATGCGATAAATACATTATAATTACTGAACCATAAGAAAGTTTCCCTTACTGCGATTTTGTAGATGACTGTTGCAAACGTTTATCAACATCGTTAATCACTTTCGGCGGTAATACACTTCGTCGGCCACTTCTAGGCATATCATCAACACTTCCAGTTTTCCGAAAACGTACGAGTGAATTGTGTAGCCGCCCTGGTGGCGCAGTGGTCTAAGCGATGGCTTCTGATCATTCGTACGAAAGGGATCCATGTTCGAATCCCTGTGAGGCATGGATGTTGTGTTTGTCATACGGCACAGGCTCTCTCCCTTCCCTAGAACCAGTGGCCCTAAATTAGGGATGGGTGACCGCTTTTAGCCCACTGAATTGATCACGGTGGTCGTTAAACCTCTAATAATAATAATAATAATAATAATAATAATGATAATAACCTGTGTATCGTTCATTAACTTACCAGAGTATGTTGCGGAAATTTTTACCAGAGCTGTTCTTTACACTCATTGTAGGACTACGTTTACAAATGAACTCGCAAGTAAACAGATTCTTTTCTCCCTCGTCAAATCCATGCTTCTGTGCAAATGGCGACGCTAAAGTGAGCAAACTTCGTAGCATACCCGGGACCAGTTATTCATTTCTGGCACTCTGCCAATTTCCTTCGGGCATTCGACACGCGCAATATTGGACCGTGACGAGTCAGCAACTCGTAACATTATTTTAAATACACCAGACTGTGAATCCTCAAGAAACGTATGTAGCGTATTAAATCCGTTTGTTTTTGTGGTGTAATAAGCACAAAGATTCGCCAAGTTTTCGAACTCCACTGGGAGGTTTTTTCAAGGCAATGAATGATAGACACAAAAATGCAGGTAATTGTAACACGTAAGGAACAAAGATGATTTTTTGAAAATAACGTGGGTGACATCATGAGCATATTACAAACATTTTTATCACTTAATTATACGGCGCGTCACGATGTGTTTCCATCTTTCAATAACGCATGACAAACCATTGGTAGTTCAGTAGAGACTATATAATTGCATGCCTGTTTGCTGGATAGGATTTCGACTGTTTCCCTGATGGCAGTCTGTTTAAAGATCGTGTAAGGGGCAATTCTTCTAATACTATTCTATACAGGAGCGGCATGTGAATACATGACGAGGGCATGGCGAGGGCTGTATTCTGCATGTCATGGCCATGCCGAGGGCTGTATTCTACATGCTCGCACGTGTTCATTACATCAAGTGTTCAAGGATCACTTTGTCATTCCAATATATTATATCTTTTCCGTGTTGTCAGGATATACCAACGGTATAGCGTACACACCCGCCTTTTCTTTCTCACACTGTCTCTCCTTGTAGCTGATATTACATGTGATAACGGGGTCGGGGACTTCATTGCTATTAATATGTTGTATTTACATAATAAATTATTTAACCAATATGCAAAGCCTGGGATATTTGTGATGGATCCTGCGTATCTCATTGTCTTACTGAGTGATTTTGTTATTGCTGGCATTATACGATTTCTTACAGTTCTATGTCATCCTCCTTATATCGAGCCTCTAGACTTTTGCTATAAATATTATCAATTTCCTAATTATTTAGGCAGTCGGGTTTGTAGTTCTCTAGGAGCCATGGAGACTTCAACTAGGCATGGTTGAGATGTTAATTTGAATGTGATGTCATTATTCTCAAAGTCAGTGAACCTTTCATTGTATTCTGCAATTAATAAGTCTGTAACAGCTGCGTATTCTTCAGAAGATTCGTTTGAATCCTCCTTCTCATCAGTGACCTTTTGCTGACTGGGGAAAATGTTCATCCGAAATTTCCTTTTGAAGAAAGAGAGTTCTGAAAAAAGGCAGCTTTTTTTTCGAAATGTTTGGATTTTTTTTTTGCTACATATCTTAGTTTTACCTCGCAAAGAAATATTCAAGTCATTTTGCATTGACATAATATCACACAAAAATACAACATTTCTATGGAATTTTTTTCCAATAATTCACATTGCTGATTCTGTTCTTCATAAACTTTAACTGTCTGTTCTCGGAAAGATAACATTTTTACTAACACCTGTCCCTGCGATAGCGAACGTACTTTAGAATGATACGGCAAATCCACGCTGAATGCCTCATTAGTATTTTAAATACGCTCATTTAAGACTACAATAAAAATAATAAAAGACTAAAAAAACATATTAGTAAAAATAAAAGGCTTTGTTCTAAAAAAATTTGGTTCACTCGAAAGGCCACACTTAATGGCCTAGAAGGCCGAAGATTCACCACCCCTGCCCAAGACCATTGCACCACCTCCACCAGCTTCTACAATTAATACAAAGCTGCTGGGATCCATTGACTCATGATGTTGACGTCATGCTCTTGTAGGTTCAATGACATGTATAAAAGGGAAACGTAGTTCAGTTTATCAGGGGCTTTTCCTCGTCCCGAAGGTCCAGTTTCTATAACTCATGCTCACTTCCTATCATTTTGTCGCTGTTTAGCAGATTGTCGGCACGCGAACCAGAGGTTTGCAGTTTTATATAGCCCATTCGCTGCAATGTGCTGCGGGCTGTTTATGCTGAACCTTTGCTCCAATGTTCTGTGGGCTGTTTATGCTGAACCTTCGCTCCAATGTACTGCGGGCTGTTTATGCTGAACATTCGTTTCAGTGTGCTGCGGGATCTTTATGCTGAATCTTCTCTCCAATGTGCTGCGGGCTGTATATGCTGAAATTCTGCCGCCCCAGTGGCGTAGTGGTGTAAGCCCTGGCTTATGACCATTCGTCTGAGAAGGGGCTGGATTCGGATTCTCGTGGGGCATGGACGTTGTGTTTGTCTTATGGCACTGGCTCTCTCCCTTTCCTGGAAACAGCGGCCCTAAATTAGGGACGGGTGACTACTTGATAGCCCACTGAGTGAGTGGCTCAGGGACGGTGGTCATTAAACCTTAAAAAAAAAAAAAAAACGAATAAGAAATAAAATTGAAATGTCGCGATTCCGCTGTTGTTTTGTGCAGTTTTAGACTTAACAGAGGTCATCTGTTGCCTCGTTCCGTCAATTCCAGTGGCGGTTTCCTTCGAACATCAGTCGTTTTCGCCTACAGGAAGATCCCTGATTGCTTGTTTTGTTGTTTGTGTACCACACTTATTGTACACTCTCGATACAGATGTCCCTGCATAGCTGAGAAGGTTTACCGCTTCAGAGATGCTAGTACCTGCCCACCTAACGCCCACTATCATGCCTTTTTCAAAGGTGTCCAGTTTCTGAGATGCTCGCACCTGCCCGCCTAGCGCCCACTATCATGCCTGTTTCAAAGGTTTTCGGTTTCTGAGATGCTTGCACCTGGCCGCCTAGCGCTCACTATTACGCCTCTTTCAAAGGTTTTCCGTTTCTGAGATACTTGCATCTGCCCGCCTAGCGCCCACTATCATGCCTGTTTCAAAGGTTTTCGGTTTCTGAGATGCTTGCACCTGGCCGCCTAGCGCTCACTATTACGCCTCTTTCAAAGGTTTTCCGTTTCTGAGATACCTGCATCTGCCCGCCTAGCGCCCACTATCATGCCTGTTTCAAAGGTTTTCGGTTTCTGAGATGCTTGCACCTGGCCGCCTAGCGCTCACTATTACGCCTCTTTCAAAGGTTTTTCGTTTCTGAGATGCTTGCACCTACCCTTCTTGCGTCTACTATCACGCCTTCTTCAAAGTCGCTTCTTAGGTTATGAGTCTTTATCACATTGCTGCTATGTACGCTTCATGAATTTCGGGATCCTTTGCAGTGAACAATTTTAAAAGCCACCTTAACGACTCTCTCTATCTCTATCTTTCTCTCGCACACACACACACACGCCCGTTCTTTTATTGATTACACAGCCCGAAAGATTTTTATTGGTTTTGCCGTATCAGTTCTAGCTTTAGAGATACGGAATACCCTCCTTTATTATATTTCTGCTGATGTGAAGAAATATAATAAAGTGCATTCTTTTAATTAATGATTGTTCAAGGCGTGCGATAAAGGAACATTGTGATTCCCTGGCGCGTGTAGGTATGCCAACTTTGGCGACTATCCCGTGAAGCGAAGTTCGCCAAGAATAGAAATTTACAGATAACGAGTGGAATGAGATGAGTGTGGACAGAATCTGTGTTGTGTGGCTCCCGAAATTAAGAACTGAAATTACAATAATTTCAACATGTGTGAGTGTAATATTCTAATTTATGATTGTAACGCCAGTGTCTCTTAATCTAATTATGAGTTTGTTAACAACTATACAACTTGAGGATGCAATGTGATCAGTTTATGTTTGCATATTAAATGGATGCCATGTCTTCCTTACGTAGGAGCTGCTTGAACCATCTAGATGTCTTTTGCAACATTTGTGGTGAGTACACCCTAAAAGAAATGTGAAACCTATTTCTGAGTTTGTGAAAAGGGCATATCTTGGTTTTTGATGTCTAACTTGGAGATCAAAACAATTCGTAGGCTCCCCATATCGTATTCAAAACTGGCCCGCAGCATTTGTGACAATGGACAAATGGAAACATGAGATTTGGAGTGCCAATGGTTTGGAGGGAACCAAAACACGATGATGACTGCTATTTTTGCCTTGTCAACATTAAGGGCATAAATCGAAATAATCGAAGCTAATGGACATATTAAGACCTAGATTCAGTAAGACGACCTCATTCACACTCAAATGTGGTACCTGTTCTATCTTTGAACCACCTACCAGAGCTCCCAGGGCATGATGGAGTACACATGCCTGATAAACACATAAGGTAACAGAGGCGTAGAAAGTGACAGTAATTTTGTAGAAATTTCATCAAGTGCTCAACGCTTTAACCAAAATGAACTGAGTGACCTCATCATAGATCTGAACCTGTCAAAGTATTCTTCTGAATTGTTTGCCTCCAAATTGAAGAAAAAGAATTTGCTTCGTTCTGGAACCAACATTACATTTCATCGTAGTAGAGAATAGGATTTGCAGCCCTTCTTCTCTGAAGACAACAACCCAGTGTTCTGCGATGATGTCAGAGGCTTTCTGAGGAAAGTGGGTCTATCAAACTGATTCAGTAATACGTTTATATCAACCCACTTCTAAGGGAATCGGCTGAAGTAAACATATTTAGTAATATGTGGTTGTTTTAATAGAATGTAATATTAATAGCATCAATATTTGTCAAAATATTATCAAAAATAGCAGATCATGCACTTGAGGATCTCGAATTTTTACGGACGACCATTTGAATCATCATAGAAGGTTGTTATGCCGTATCTTCAAAACTATAGCTGGCCGGGCAAAACTGATGCCATTTTTGGAATCGGCGCTTCTAATATTTCCGAGAACAGGTTTAACTTTTAAGGCACTAAAATGTGTCTCGAGCAGTGTTATGAAAAGGCCTTTTATTCAGTGAAACCATGAGCAGTTATGATGTCTTTGAAATCCTGCGGTATCGAAAATGCATATATTAGCATTTTAATTACATTAATGAAAGTGCCAGTCCAAAGGTTCGGCTACTTGAAGAAATACCACCACTAAAAATTGATAAAGGAGTGAGACAAAGTGACACCATATCTGTCAAGATTTTTGCAGATATGGTATAAATCTTCAATGCCTCATTGGCTTTCAATCATTGAATTGGGAAAGCCCTGATAAAGACTCACCTCTGTTTTGCTGATGACATAGTCATTTTTATAACTACTCCTTCAGAGCTGCAGAGTATGATCCAGGAACTTGCTGACGTGAGTAAAGAAGTGGGATTCAAAATGAACTTTCGGAGAACAAAACTGATGTACAAGGCTTTTTCAAGACGTAAAGATTTATCGATTGATGGGGAAAAGCTGAAGATAGCCGATACCTACATCTAACTTGAACAACAGGTATCATTCGAGGGTCGCATTGATGAATAAACTAATCGGCGTATAAAACTTGGTTGGAGAGCTCTGGAAAGAAACAGTACAATTTACAAAAGTAATATGCCATTATATGTTGAAAGAAAAGTGTTTAATCAATGCATCCTTCCAGTTCTTACGTATGGAGCAGAGACAGACTTTAACTAAAAAGACATACAAAGGCTGCAGACAACTGGAAGAAGCATAGATAGATACATGCTTGGTGTAACGAGGAAAAAATAAGAACTCGTGGATCAGGGAAATAACAAGAGTGGAAATACATCAGAATCAGAGTAAATCTCTTGAAATGGCAATCGGCTGGCCATATTGACAAAAGAACGGACCACCGATGGACAACTGAAATATTAAACTGGATATCAAGAGACAGAAAATAATCTAGAAGAAAACCACGTGGGGATGGGTTAATGAAATTCGAAAGCGTACCAGAGTGACATGGAGGAGACTGGCTCAAAGTAGAGCTTTATGGAAGAAACTATGCGAGACCTTCATCCAGAAATGGTTTGATAATGGTTGACAGTAAAATTCCCCTTAAAAAGTTTTCTAAAAAATGTAGCACCTTTTTAATGATTAAAAAATGTCATTTTAATTTTCTTAATTATTCCATGCTGCATCATTGTTATTATTTTTTTTCACCTGGCCTAGTTTTTTATTCTAGTTGTGAAACCTATATTCACCACAAAAAGTTACGCTAGTTGCCTCATCTGTATTTTTTCCAACAAAATATTTCAGGTGGCATTTATGGCACATTGTTAAAGAAAAAAAATTAGGGAAGAAAAAAGAAATTGTGTCTTTCGTTGTAGCATTTGATGCATGATGGTTTCAATGTCGTTAGGAGGTCACAAATCACGTGACAGGTGAGCGACTTGACGAACAGCTGGCCCCTAGAGAAGACATCTTCCTTCGTCACTCTCACTCTCCATGTTTTGTTTCTCTTCCGGCGACGGTTATTAGTGGAACCTCTTCCGGTGAATATCATCAATCTGAGAAGACCCCCCCCCCCCTTTTCCAATTGTGGGGCGATGGCTTCGATTTGGCGTTAATATTCTTCTGAGAAGAGCGAAAGAGAGAGGAAAAAAAAGCTATGTCTATGGGGGTGGTAAAACCGGCTATATCAGTATATCGAAGTGCGGAATAAGTTCATAATACTGATGGTGATGATCACAGACAGATGTAAGATCCCGCTCTCTGATATGTCCCATTTTTTCCCGTATTTCTAAAATCTACTATCTGTTCCCTTTTGTTGGTGGATCTTCTTTCTGTTTGCTTTTGTAGATCGCTGTTTGTGTTCCGATTCATTCATCAGTCGGAGAGAGGAAAGCTAAAAGGCTGGGATGAGCCGGTAGGGATGAGTGAGGAAAGTAAGAGTGAAAGGACTGCGCTGTCTATGCATCTCTGACCCAGAGAAGGACTAACCAAGGGATTAAGGATTCACACACACACACACACACACACACACACACACGCACATCCTGCGATGTGAATTTCGAACTTCATATTGAGAACGAAAGAGGTTTTAATCCGCTGGGAATTATTGCTGAACTTTGCATTGCTTTGTTGGAAATGGTAAAAGGGATTTTGAACACGTTTCCGGTTGGATGGATTCCTCTATTATGCCTGTTCGGATGAGCCACAACAACGATTCAGAAGTGACTAAATGTGAGTTAAAATTGTCTAAGCAGGAAAACTAAAAAGAATAAAAAAAAAAAAAAACTTTCGGAACTAGCTAGAAACGCCAATTTAAAACGTTTTCAAGGATTTCTTCGGTTCGATGAACAACGACCGTTAATTCTATGACTTCGCAGAAAAACGATATCTTAAAAAAATCGAACCCTTCAAACCCTTTTGGGAAATTTTTTGGTTTGCGCCTTCTTTGTCGAGTAATGTATAGGAATACACTGTGGTGTATTTAGACGCTCTTTTCGTTTGAACGCAAAGCTGAAAGAGGATTTCATGTTTGTTTTATTCGCAACGATAAAACCTGACTCTTTCTAGGATTTAGCTTACCTTACCCCACTTCGTGTTTTTGTTTGTTTTTTTGTTTTATGTTTTCCTAGTTGATAGTGACTCATCTCCATTCATATGTTCGCTCAGGGAACAGAATGAAGTCAAAACATTTCGACTTATAGTTGGCTGAGGGAAGGAAAAAAAGTCAAAATTTCTCCATTCATATGGTGGCTCAAGAAACAGAAGAAAGTCAATTCATAAGTTGGCTCAGGGAGCAGAAGAACGTCAATTCATATGTTGGCTCAGGAAACAGAAGGAAGTCCAAATATTACCATTCATAGTCGGATCAGGGAGCAGAAGAAAGTCAATTCATATGTTGGCTGAGGGAGCAGAAAAAAAAAAGTCAATTCATATGTTGGCTCAGGGAACAGAAGGAAGTCAAAATATTTCCATTCATAGTTGGCTCAGAAAACAGAAGAAAGTCAATTCATAAGTTCTCAGGGAGCAGAAGAAAGTCAATTCATATGTTGGCTCAGGGAGCAGAAGAAAGTCAATTCATATGTTGGCTCAGGAAACAGAAGGAATTCAAAATATTGCCATTTATAGTTGGCTCAAGGAACAGAAGAAAGTCAATTCATAAATTGGCTCAGGTAGGAGAAGAAAGTCAATTCATATGTTGGCTCAGGAAACAGAAGGGAGTCAAAATATTTCCATTCATAGTTGCTCAAGGAACTGAAGAAACTCAATTCATTAGTTGACTCAGGGAGCAGAAGAAAGTCAATTCATATGTTGGCTCAGGAAACAGAAGGAAGTCGAAATATTTCCATTCATAGTTGTTGGCTGAGGGAACAGAAGAAAGTCAATTCATTAGTTTACTCAGGGAGCAGAAGAAAGTCAGTTCATAAGTTGGCTCAGGTAGGAGAAGAAAGCCAATTCATATGTTGGCTCAGGTAGGAGAAGAAAGTCAATTCATATGTTGGCTCATGGAGCAGAAGGAAGGCAATTCATATGTTGGCTCAGGGAACAGAAGGAAGTCAAAATATTTCCATTCATAAGTTGGCTCAGGGAACAGAAGAAAGTCAATTCATTAGTTGACTCAGGGAGCAGAAGAAAGTCAATTCATATGTTGGCTCAGGGAGCAGAATAAAGTCAATTCATATGTTGGCTCAGGAAACAGAAGAAAGTCAATTCATATGTTAACTCAGGAAACAGAAGAAAGTCAATTTATAAGTTGGCTCAGGTAGCAGAATAAAGTCAATTCATATGTTGGCTCAGGAAACAGAAGGAAGTCAAAATATTTCCATTCACAGTTGTTAGCTGAGGGAACAGAAGAAAGTCAATTCATTAGTTGACTCAGGGAGCAGAAGAAAGTCAATTCATATGTTGGCTCAGGGAACAGAAGAAAGTCAATTCATATGTTGGCTCAGGAAACAGAAGAAAGTCAATTCATATGTTGGCTCAGGAAACAGAAGAAAGTCAATTCATATGTTGGCTCAGGAAACAGAAGAAAGTCAATTTATAAGTTGGCTCAGGTAGCAGAAGAAAGTCAATTCATATGTTGGCTCAGGGAACAGGAGAAAGTCAAAACCCCAACAATGTACATTATATCTCTTTCTCACTCGCGATTGAAGTACAGACTTTTGCTGAAATCCTGAAATTTACTTTTAATTTATTTTCCCATTGTTGGTAGTTTTTTTTTTGTTTTGTTTTTTTTTTTTTTTGTTTTGTTTTGTTTGGAGATTTAAAGAACATAATGAACTAAATGGGCTATAAGCAGTCGTCCATCCCTAATTTGCAATTACTGGCTCTAGGGAGAGGCGGGGACCAGACAAACACATCTCACCCGGTATTCGAACCTAGACCCATCTCGGATCAATTTTTGGTAGACACCCACGTCTGACACAAATTTTTATTAGATACCAGATTGTGGTATGGTGGTTTTTTTTTTTTTTTTCCTTTTTTTTTTCTGGCATTTTGTCTTTCATCTTCACGGAGGAGGTTCCTGTTCTAAATTTGGTATTGCTGGCCCCACCAGGAAGGGAACCAGCACTGAAGATGA
This sequence comes from Macrothele yani, assembly GCA_039090855.1. NCBI lineage: Eukaryota > Metazoa > Arthropoda > Arachnida > Araneae > Macrothelidae > Macrothele > Macrothele yani. Next base: position 17,959,180 of record CM077006.1, on the reverse strand, counting down.
AATATGACTCCAATATTTTACACTGGACTGGAACTTAAAACCATCCTGCTGCGTTGTAACAAAACCAGGGGGCAACACTAAGGATGTTTCGAAGAACACTCCGCTTACCACGTGTGAAGCTATCAGTTAGTCATAAGATCTACAGTTAAAGAAAAAAGTGCATGGAACGAGAAAGTGCTCGACATATGCAAAGATTTTTAATCAGAAAACCTTTAATAAATAAAGTAAATAAACTTTATGATTTTTATAGGTAATTTTTAATTACCTATAAAAATCATAAAGTTCAAAACATTTCAATGGAGCTAGAATAACACTTATATTACACTAATTAACTAAAAGCGTTCACGCCGGTTGCTAGAGGCGGTGAAATGTCACGGAGCGTTCTGACGTGGGCCGCCTTGGAGCACTTTGCATCTAGTTATTCCACTATCACCACAAAAGGCTATATTGACGTACACGTAAACAACCCAAACCCCAAACCCCTAACCTCTTTATGGCAATCAATTTCCACAGTAGGGGGTCTTTTTTTTTTTTTTTTTTTCAACAGAATAACGTCCTGTCTCATCGCTCTCGTTTGGCATAAGACTGGTTATACAACCATTCGAGTTAGTTCGGAACCCTCGAATGGCGCTCTCCCACTGAACTCAATTGAGCATCTGTGGGACGAAGTGGAGCAATGCATTTGGAGCCCTAATTTCACTGCCTGAAACTCTTAGCACTTTGTTGATTGCTGTCCTACAATCATGAGCCGATACAGTAAATTCTGGTTAATTGAGCCATCTGTTAATCGGGACAGCCGTTTATTTGGAACAATTCAAGAACATCCCAAATGAGCTCTTTGGGATAAAGCTTCGCATAATTGTAGTAGCCGCTTAATTGGACAAAGGTGTTCTAGCACCGATGTGTCCCAATTAACCGGAATCTATTATATCTCCAAAATGTTACCAATACATATTAAAGTTCATGTCACGACGTGCCGCTGCCAGCACGAAGAGTACACATCTACACTAATAGGTGAGTGTGTATAATACATTTTCCTTTCACTGTGCATAGTGTACTTCTGAATAGTAGTTTTTAAGTTTATTTTATCCTCTTCCGGTATCACTCTTAGTTTTGATTTTAAACTCGATTTTCAAATCCGCCTCCTGTTTTGTCACTCTTATGTGCATGAATCTGAGTTTTATTTGCAAATGCAACACATCCTTCGTCAGTCTTTGTGTATGGCTACGAATCTGATTTCCAGAAAAATATGCGTTTTAAATAATTCTGCATTTGATTTCAGAATTCACATTTTCGCTCGTAAATAAATCTCCGTGCTAAAATGAGTTTCAGGCCGGCTTTTGCTTCGGCACAATCAGTGCGTGTTTCCAAGTTGAACTTTTTTAGAGTTATATTTTTTAGTTACTTTTTAGCTGTAATGAATTTTAGAAATACTTTTTATGTTACTTTTAGAGTTACTTTTTTAGAGTTATATTTTTAGTCTCTTTTTTAGAGTTACTATTTTAATTTTAGAGTTCTGGTGGTATACACAATATGTCCAGTAACCGCATGAATATTTAACTTTATGCATCCCGTAAGCTGAAGAAACTTGTATAGCAACTTTGTTCACAACATACAGCGTACTGCAATGAATAACACTATAAAACTACTGAAAGGAAGACCATTTAATTTTTTTTTTTTTTTGAAATGGATAATCAATAATGCCTTCTTTTCTTTTAAGCTTAGATTTTTCCAATGACTGATAAGTGCTTGATCAGGAGCCTAAGGTATAACATGTTCTCTCAAGCTGTTTTGCCATATTTAGGGAAAAAACATCTGCTTTTCCGAATCACCCATTAAAAATTGAGGGCCTCGTTTTTACACATCTACATCCAACACAGTCTGCAAAATGCTTGAAGAAACATAAAAAGGCGAGCGATACTGCAACTTATTCATTAGAACACATGCTGTGATACTTCTTATAAACAGAGCATAGTCAGACCTCAACCTGCATGTTGGCAGGACACCATCAATCACTGAGGTTTTACTTTGTCCAAGCAGCATCAGAAATCCCCAATTTCGAAAAAGAAACTCGGTTTTTATACGTAGTAATTGGATTGAATTTTTACCTCACATTTTTTAAAGTATCATTTTCAGAAGTACAATTTTACCTGTTTCTTACTATTTCCATATTTTAAATATATCATTTTACCATATTAAGATGTTTTCTCACGATGCAAAAAGAAACAGTTGACTCAGTCTGATAACCGCTACTTTCAGTACACTCTAACTCAGGGTCGTAGCTACTGAGGGGGGCAGAGGATGTTGCCTGGTAGAATGTTCATACTAAGGGCGAAAATTCATGTTCTGAGTGGCGTAAAAAAACAGGAATGTATAATGTGTGAATAAATGTACTGAAAATCATGGCTCAAAAAGAAAATCATACACTTCAGTAATTTTTCTTTTACAGACTGTAGTTAGCGGCATACGGTATTCCTTGCAGCTGACCAGGGTACAGTGTAATCAACTCCGTAAGAAATTGCCCGAAGCAGCAGAGAGAGGCATACATAACAATATGCAGACATGCCTAACCTTCGTGTTTTGAATACGCATTCCAAGGTTAAAATCTCAGAGGAGCTTTCTGCGACAGAACACAGATGATACTGTCCTACAAATTTTAAGTTGTTGGTTGGTATGAGCACCAAATGACGTTTTTGTAATTAATATTGCTGTACTAAATTTGGAAAGAGACATAAAACTGCTGAATTAGCTATGGATGTCAAGATAACTTTATAACTATATATGTGTATACAAAGTTGTATATACATAACCAACCTTAAAAAACACCATAATACCTTCAAGTTGGAACTGAAGAACAGATTCTCTGCTTTAGAAGGCCTAACATCGGAAGAAGTGGACATCTCTGAAGTTAACAGAATAGTAACCAAAGCTCTTGTGGAAACAGCAACAAAATTAGCTGGGTCTAAGAACAAGTTGCATGTAAACAAATTATCAGGAAAAACGAAAATGTTGATGCAAAAAAGAAGAGAGATGAGGACAACTAAAGAAGATGTGACTTCCAAAGTGGAATATATAGAGCTATGCAAGACAGTAAGAAAAAGTATCACTGAAGATGTGAGAAAATTCAACTGTGAACTACTGAGGAAAGCAATTGAAAACAACCAAAGCCTAAAGATAGCAAAGGGACATCCCAGTAAGGGAAGAAAACAGATTATGGCACTGAGAAAAGAAGATGGTTCTGTAACAAGAAATAGAGGCGAAATTTTGACAAGAGTGAAAGATTTCTACTTCAAATTATATGAAAGGGATGATACATGCACTCCAGACATCATGAAAGATACCAGTACCAGAGTTCCTCCAGTCCTTCCAGCAGAAGTTGCACATGCAATCAAGAACATGAAGCGGGGAAAAGCTCCAGGAGAAGATGGAATTACTGTAGACATCATACAAGAAGCAAGTGGAGAAATCGAAACAGTACTCACCCAAATTTTCACCCGATGCCTTAATGAAGGAAAGATTCCTGAGGATTGGAACACCGCTACAATGATCCTGCTACATCAAAAAGGTGACATTGAGGATCTCGGAAACTACAGACCTATCAGCCTCCTATCAGTAGTTTATAAAATCTTCACTAAAGTTCTTTCACACCGCTTGAAGGTAACACTGGACATGGGTCAACCGAGAGAACAAGCTGGATTCAGGAGTGGCTACAGCACAATAGATCATATCCACGTACTGAGAGAACTAATTGAAAGAGCGAGGGAATATGAACTTCCATTGTGCATGCCTTTTATCGATTATGAAAAAGCCTTTGATTCGGTGAAACCATCAGCAGTTACAATGGCTCTGAAAACCTGCGGTATTGAAGATGCATACATTAATATTATTAATAACGTCTATGAAAATGCAAGTGCAAAGATTCGGCTGTTTGAAAATACAACACACGTAAAAATTGGAAAGGGAGTGAGACAAGGTGACACCATATCTCCGAAGCTCTTTAATGCCACATTGGAGGGTGTTTTTCAGTCGCTGAGCTGGGAAAACAAAGGGATAAAGATTAATGGAGATTATCTAACCCACCTTCGTTTTGCTGATGACGTAGTCATTTTTGCAACTACCCCATCAGAGCTGCAGAGTATGATCCAGGAACTTGCTGACAAGAGTAAAGAAGTGGGATTAAAATGAACTTTCAGAAGACAAAAGTGATGTTCAATGCTTTTACAAGAAACGAAGATTTATCAATTGATGAAGAAAAGCTGGAGATAACAGACACGTACGTTTATCTTGGACAGCAGATATCAAGTGAGGGTCACATTGATGAAGAAATTAATCGGCGTACAAAACTTGCCTGGAGAGCTTTTGGAAGAAACAGCATAATTCTCAAGAGTAATATGCCATTATGTCTTAAAAGAAAAGTGTTTGATCAATGCATCCTTCCAGTGCTTACGTATGGTGCAGAGACGTGGACCTTAACTAAAAGAGACATACAAAGGCTGCAGACAACTTAAACAAGCATGGAGAGGTGCATACTTGGTGTAACCAGGAGAGATAAGAAGAGGAACTCGTGGATCCGAAAAATGACAAGAGTGGAAGACATCATGATCAGAGTTAAATCCCTGAAATGGCAATGGGCTGGACATACAGCCAGAAGGACAGATCATCGATGGAGAGCCGAAATTTTAGATTGGATCCCAAGGGACAGGAAAAGGCCCAGAAGACGACTACATGGGAGATGGGTGGATGAAATTCGAAAGTATGCAGGGGTGACATGGAGGAGACTGGCACAAGACAGACTGTTGTGGAGGAAACTTGGGGAGACCTTCGTCCAGCAGTGGATTGATAATGGTTGACAATGATGATGATGATGATATAGTGATAACAATTATAAATATCATAGCATTTATCTTCCTAACTAAATGGAATTGGAAAACGATATTTGCTCAGTTTGTGTAGTTTGTAAAACTGTAAGAGGCTATTCCCTTTAATTCGGAATAGCTGTTTCACTTTTTGATCAAATTACGTTGGTATAGTTTTTAACAGCATTTTCGCGTTTTTGGCATAAAAACAGCTTCCAAAAGGTACGATTGCAATTTTCTCCGTAACTATGGGAACTGGAAAACGATACTTAGCCAGTTTGTGTAGACTATCCCCGTTAATTTGGAATAGCTGTTTTAGTTTTTAAGAAAATTGCGCTGATATAGTTTTTAGAAACATTTTCTGATGTAATAATTGCGATGTAAAAAAAAAAATTACATTCGGAGGGGAAACTAAAATTAGTCTTTGCCGTCCCCTATGTTTCATTATTCCGGCGCCCATTTGGGTGTTGATATAACCTCGTGGAAACTAAATGATATCCACTGACTGCTGAAAAAGAGGGATGCAAATCGCATTGAATATCATACCATACCCACTAAAAGGGTTGCTATACTTAATCTTGAAAAGTGGAGCCAACTGAAATTTTTTATTATCACATTCGGGTTCAACGTTCATCGAAACATAAATAGGGATACAAATCGTATTGAATTTCTTACCATACCCACTAAAAGGGTTGCTATACTGGATCTTGAAAAGTGGAGCCAACTGAAACTTTTTATTACCACATTCGGGTTCAACGTTCATCGAAATATAAATAGGGATACAAATCGTATTGAATTTCTTACCATGCCCACTAAAAGGGTTGCTATGGATCTTGAGAAGTAGAGCCAACTGAAACTTTTTATTACCACATTCGGGTTCAACGTTAATCAAAACATAAATAGGGATACACATCGTATTGAATTTCTTACCATACCCACTAAAAGGGTTGCTATACTGGATCTTGAGAAGTAGAGCCAACTGAAACTTTTTATTACCACATTCGGGTTCAACGTTCATCGAAACATAAATAGGGATACAAATCGTATTGAATTTCTTACGATACCCACTAAAGGGTTGCTATACTGGATCTTGAAAAGTGGAGCCAACTGAAACTTTTTATTACCACATTCGGGTTCAACGTTCATCGAAACATAAATAGGGATACAAATCGTATTGAATTTCTTACCATACCCACTAAGAGGGTTGCTATACTGGATCTTGAAAAGTGGAGCCAACTGAAACTTTTTATTACCACATTCGGGTTCAACGACCAACAAAACATAAATTTCGGCTGCTTTGATTTCGGTTCCCTCTAGACTGTTGACTATTTTGATTAATTAGCCCTAAGTTTGAAGCGTTAACTTATTGCTTTTCCTAAGTTTCTTAGCTAGCGTCAACAGGTTAACGTTTCAAACGGAGAACTAATCAGACATCTGTGTTCTGTCGCAGAAAGCTCGTCTGAGTGTAACCTTGAACAGGATCTTTCCGAGCGCAGTTCCGAAAGCATATTCGTATTTTTGCGTTCACTACCTATTCTTTTGCTCTGTGCTGGTTCGTTTTCCATTCTGCATTTTTGTGGAGCGATGTGTGTCCGGCGTTTACAAATCATGCACATCTTACTTGAAATGTGTAGCGCTACCCCATTTGTTTTGCTGTTCTGACGATCAAGAAAACAAGCACACACACACACACACACACATTTTGTCAGTATTTTAATTAGAAAGCGTTATTTCCTTAACATCTTTCTGGTTTTAAAAGAATCAAACATAGAACGAATGCGATGGAAGTATGTAAGTACTTTTTTAATAGAGAAAATGGTGCCCGAACTCTTAAACATGAGTTGCCGTAAAAGGATAAGGATTGACCGAATAAATGCTGATTTCTTGAGCATTATTCTTCATATACTGTTGCATGTCCCAAAATGCATCATCTTAATTTACACTCATATAATATTAAATTTCTAGATTAAAAAACCAGCATTCCATAACAGTTTCATAATACATAGCAAGTACTGAAATTAAAATATCTGTCAAGATTACCTACAAATAAGAGGTAAGTTTGCGCTAAGGATTAAATTTCATTGAAGAGCAAAATGTTGTTGCATTTTTATCCTAAAATACAGTCCAAATTGCGTTCAACTCTTGGAATATTTTTACCGTTTCCGTCAGCGCTTTTTTTCGCATTCACTTCCGAATAGTGTCTTCGAAGAAGCCACGATGGGACTTAATTTGCAGGAAGAAACTGGGTTAGCGGAGGTCTACTAATTTTTATGAATAAAAATGAGGCTATTGCTGTGATTTGAAAAAGGAAACTTAACTGGGGTGATTGTCGGATTCGTCCGGAAATATTCTCTTTCATGTACATAGAACATACTGAAATGGTTTGCGAAGTTCACTTCAGTTGCAAAATTTGCTCAGTTTTTTCTTTTCTTATAAGTTGTAGGTATTCTCCAAATCATATCTCTTTCACTATTTTGAAACCTGTTAAAGAGAAGACCTGACTGGGGTGATTATGAGATTTGTCTGATAAAATTCTCTTTCATATACATGCATAGAACATCAGCACTGATTTGCGAAGTTCACTTCAACTGCAAAAGTTAATTAGTTTTTTTTTCTTTTTTTGGATGTGCATTGTAGGAATTCTCTAAAACCACGAATCATATATCTCTTTCATTTTTTCGAAACCTGTTGGAGAGAAGACCTAACTGAGGTGATTAATAGATTGTCTAAAGGAAACTCTTTCATATAGGTAGAACATACAGCAATGGTTTGCCGAATTCACTCCAACCGCAAAAGTTCTTAGTTTTTCTTTTCCTGAAAGTTGTCGGTATTCCCTAAGACCATGAATCATCTCTTTCATTATTTTGAAAGCTGTTAGATAACTTTATGATTCCTCTTTCACGATATTGTATATTTCCCTTTATGTATAATGTATCGCTGTACAAAAGTTGTATAGCGATAAATTATGTACAAGAAATACAATTTTCCGTGTACAACATTGTAAAAATTCAAACTAATTCAAACGAAAACGGGTTAACGCGCACCATTTCTCTCCCTTACATTTTACAATAATCAAATGTTACATTTACAATTATTACCGTATTTTAATTAAATAATTATTCCAAAACTCAAAACCAAATATTCTGTATTAAAATTGGCGCCAGAATGGCATTCCGTTAGAAAAAAAAACCAAAAAAAAAAAAAAAAAACCTTGGATACAACAAATTAAATTTTATTTTATCAAAACTGTCGAAACATGACAACTTGAAGGGTAAGAATCTAAATTGTGAGACGTTGTTAATCCAAACCATTTCGTGTAAAACATACAGCAATTCAAATTTAACTTCAGTGGAAATATATTTCACAGACATTTTAAGTTGAACACGAACAAAATGGCGCTGGTATGTGTCGTGTTTGTTCCTCTAGATCAGTTTTTTCGTTTTCGTTTCTCTCCGTGTAAGCAAAAAAAAAAAAAAAAATGGTTCAGATAACAGGAGCGTAAGCAGTGTATCATGAAAACTTAAAAGGAAAAAGAAGTAAGAAAGAAAAAAAGGAAAAAGATTCTCCGTGAACAAGGACATTAGTTCCTAAATAGCTTCCGTTAGCGGAATAGGTGCTCTTTGCGTTGCGGCCGAGATGCCATGAATGAACGTGTTCCAAACCGTAACCGGAACAGTTCCATTTCATCAATGGCCAACTAGTGTGATCACAATGGCGTGACAGTACATCACGCGCCAACCCATGCCAGCCACGTGGGTGGAAACACGCACCACTGTTTTTCCCGCGCTGGCGTAACCTCTCATTCATGAACTTCATCCGTTATTCGGCACGGACCATGTTTCCCGTTCGTAGTAAGGCTTTTCAAAACTGAGCAATCAACTGAGATGACAGAATACAAACCTGTTTATATTTTTTGTAATCCCACAAGTTTAGCTCAGTTTCTTTCGAATTCATGTAATTCCTTAAAAGTAAAAAGAAAAAAAGGAACGACTCAAAGATTAATTAATTTGGTAATCAATTTGCAAGATTTATTTGTTTAACTCAACAGTAGCAAATAACAAAATCATGGTAATAAATAATCGGAAGACTTGAATCATCATCAACCATTATCAATCCACTCTGGACGAAAGTCTCCTCAAGTTTCTTCCACAACGGTCTGTCTCGTGCGAGTCTCCTCCATGTCACTCCCGCATTCTTTCGAATTTCATCCTCCCATCTCCAATGTGGTCTTCTTCTGGGTCTTTTCCTGTCTTTTGGAATCCAGTCTAAAATTTCGGTAGTCCAACGATGGTCTGCCCATTTGGTAATATGTCCAGCCCATTGCCATTTCAGGGATTTTACTCTGATCATGAAGTCTTCCACTCTTGTCATTCATCTGATCCACGAGTTCCTCTTCTTATCTCTCCTGGTTACATCAAGCATGCAACTCTCAATGCTACTTTGAGTTGTCTGCAGTCTTTGTATGTCTTTTTTAGTTAAAGTCTATGTCTCTTCTCCATACGTAAGAACTGGAAGGATGCTTTGATTAAACACTTTTCTTTTAAGACAATGGCATATTGCTCTTGAAAATTGTACTGCTTCTTTCAAGCGCTCTCCAACCAAGTTTTATAGGCCGATTAATTTCTTCACCAACGCGACCCTCGATTGATACCTGTTGTCCAAGTTCGATGTAGGTATCGGCTATCTACAGCTTTTCCCCATCAATCGATTAATCTTTAACTTCTTGAAAAAGCATTGTACATCAATTTTGTTCTCCGAAAGTTCATTTTTAATCCCACTTCTTTACTCATGTCAGCAAGTTCCTGGATCATACTCTGCAGCTCTGACGGAGTAGTTGCAAAAATGACTACGTCATTAGTAAAAACGAAGGTAAGTTAGATAATCTCCATTAATATTTATCCCTTTGTTTTCCCAGTTCAGTGATTGAAAGACATTTTCCCAAGTGGCATTAAATGGTTTGGGAGATTTAGTGTGGCATTGTCTCACTCCCTTTCCAATTTTTATGGTGCTGTATTCTCAAATAGCCGAATCTTTCCACTTGCATTTTCATAGATGTTGTTAATAATATTAATGTATGCATCTTCAATACCGCAGGATTTCAGAGCCATTGTAACTGCTGATGGTTTCACCGAATCAAAGGCTTTTTCATAATCGATAAAAGCCATGCATAACTGAAGTTGCTATCCCCTCGCTCTTTCAATTAGTTCTCTCAGTACGTGGATATGATCTATTGTGCTGTAGCCACTCCTGAATCCAGCTTGTTCTCTCGGTTGAGCCATGTCCAGTGTTACCTTCAAACGGTGTGAAAGAACTTTAGTGAAGATTTTATAAACCACTGATAGGAGGCTGATAGGTCTGTAGTTCCTGAGATCCTCAATGTCACCTTTTTTATGTAGCAGGATCATTGTAGCGTTGTTCCAATCCTCAGGAATCTTCCTTTCATTAAGGCACCGAGTGAAAACTTGGGCGAGTACTGTTTCAATTTCTCCACTTGCTTGTTAGCAAGTCTTTTGCAAAAAAAGATCGTGCTTCTGTTATCGGTTTGTCCGTCCGTCCGTCTGTACCCACGCTATCTCTGCAACTATTAGTCCGATTTGAAAAATTCTTTTTGCGTTCGGAAGCTTGAAATATGCAAATGATGATCCTTTATTTCGTTTTTTTTACGATGTACAATTTCGCAGCTAGAGGGCGTAAATGCAGATGATGTCGAATTCAAAGTTACGTTTTAATCCACATATTTGCTTCTAAATATGCGATTGAAAAAACTCTTTTAGCTTTCGATTCCATTTATGTCGAAGAGTGTTTTAGATATAGTTTCCTTTTCAAATTACGCATAGATTTTCCGCTAGGGGGCGTAAAAGTAAATTACATTTTTTCCGATAACTCTTCTAAAACTCCGATTTGAAAAATCTTTTTTTTCAGCGGATACATCTCCTAATGGAAAATCTTTTGCATATAATTTCGAATTTTTGGTAAAAAAATACTTTGGCGACCAGGGGGCGTAAGTGTTAATTTTTGCTTCTGATGTATTTGCCATAAAATCTGAGCTTCTAAAATATCGATTGAAAAAATTATTTCGTGGGCTGATGCCACTGGCATAGATAAATCTTTTCGGAATATTTTCTTCCTAAAATATCCCACAGTTTCTCCGCCAGGGGGCGTAGATGTATATCTCATTTTTGTCAATATCTCTACTTCTAGGAGTCCGATTTGAAAAATTCCTTCTTTGTTGGATAGTGTTTTCCGTGTGACATGTTTTTCATATAATTTCAAAATTTTCAAGTAATTCGTAGACTTTCTGCTAGTGAGCGTATAGGTAAATTGCGTTTCGCCCTATATCTCTGCTTCTAATTCTCCGATTTGAAAAATTCTTTCTGCACCGGATACAGCTCCTGATGGGAAATCGTTTGCACATAATTTCTAATTTTTGTAAAAAAAATGGTTTGGTCACCAGTGGGCGTAAATCTTAATTTCCGCTTCTGATGTATTTGCAGCAAAATATGAGCTTCTAAATTTTCGATTAAAAAAAAAAAAACGTCTCATTCGTCCGTAAGGGGTCCGGGTTCGAATCCCGGTGAGGCATGGATGTTGTGTTTGTCTTACGGCACTGGCTCTCTCCCTTCCCTGGAACCAGTGACCCTAAATTAGGGACGGGCGACTGCTTATAGCCCATTGAGTTGCTCACGGTGGTCGTTAAACCTCCAATAAAAAAAAAAAAAAAAAAACGTCGTTTGCAGACCGATACTACTCATGTCGACAAACCTTTTAGGAACATTTTCTTCTTAAAATAGTGCATGGTTTCTTCGCCAGGGGCGTAGATGTATATCTTATTTTTGTCAATATCTCTACTTCTAGGGGTTCGATTTGAAGAATTTCTTTATTGTTGGATAGTGTTCTCAGTATGAATGTGCTTCATATAATTTCAAAATTTTCAAGTAATTCATAGACTTTCCGCTAGGGGTCGTAAAGCTAAATTGCGTTTTTCCCTATATCTCTGCTTCTAACTCTCCGATTTGAAAAATTCTTTCTGCACGGGGTACAGCTCCTGATGAGAAATCGTTTGCACATAATTTCTATTTTTTGTAAAAAAAAAAAAAATGGTTTGGCCACCAGGGGGCGTAAACCTTAATTTCCACTTCTGATGTATTTGCAGCAAAATATGAGCTTCTAAATTCTCGATTGAAAAAAACGTCGTTTGTAGACCGATACTACTGGTGTCGACAAACCTTTTAGAAACATTTTCTTCTTAAAATAGTGCATGGTTTCTGCGCCAGGGGGCGTAGACGTATATCTTATTTTTGTCAATATTTCGACTTCTAGGAGTCCGATTTAAAAATTCCTTTTTTATTGGATAGTGTTTCTAGTGTGACATGTTTTTCTTTTAAATTCAAAAATTTCAAGTAATTCATAGACTTTTTGCTAGGGGGCGTAAAGGTAGATTGCGTTTCCCACTATTTCTCTGCTTCTAAACCTCCGATTTGAAAAATTCTTTCTGCACAGGATACAGCTCCTGATGGGAAATCGTTTGCATGTAATTTCAAATTCTTGTAAAAAATTGTTTGGCCACCAGGTGGCGTAAGTCTTAATTTCCGCTTCTGATGTATTTGCAGCAAAATATGAGCTTCTAAAATCTCGATTGAAAAAGTTTTTTGTTTACCGATGCTACTCATGTCGACAAACCTTTTAGGAACACTTTCTTCTTGAAATAATGCATGGTTTCTACGCCAGGGGGCGGAGATGTATATCTTCTTTTTGTCAATATCTCTACTTCTAAAAGTCCAATTTGAAAAATTCCTTCGTTGTTGGATAGTGTTTTCCGATGCGAAATGTTTTTCCTATAAATTCAAAATTTTCACGTAAATCATTTAAGACTTTCCGCTAGGGCGCATAAAGGTAAATTGCGTTTTCTGCTCCTAAAACTCCGATTTGAAAAATTCTTCCTGAATCGTATACAAGACCTGATGGAAAATATTTTTCACATAAATTCTAATGTTTGGTAAAGAATGGTTTGGCCACCAGGCGTCATAAGTGTTTATTTTTGCTTCTGATGTATTTGTAGCAAAATCTGGGCTCCCGAAAACTCGACTAAATTTTTTTTTCTTGGACCGATACCGCTCATATGGATAAACTTTTTGAGAATATTTTCTTCCTAAAATAATGCATGGTTTTCCCACCAGGGGATGTAAAGTCACATCTTATTTTTGTCGATATCTCTGTTTCTAAGAGTTCGTAAGCTCAAGATTCCTTTTACACCAATATCTGAGAGAAAAAAGACCCGATTGAAAAACTTCCGTCAGATACTAATGTTTTCCGCACCGGTTCCATTGCCTTTCAATAGCTTTGATAAATTTAATTTGCGTCAGAACGGATTCAAAAGACGTGCTTTATTACACCCGAAGATTCGGTGTCATCTTTCTTGTTGTATGATGGTTACGGTAATTCCATCTTCTCCTGGAGCTTTTCCCTGTTTTATGTTCTTGATTGCATGTGCAACTTCTGCTGGGAGGACTGGAAGAACTCTGGTGCTGGTACCATTCGTAATGTCAAGAGTACATGTATCGTGCCTTTCATGTAATTTTGAGTAGAAATCTTTCACTCTTGTCAAAATTTCGCCTCTATTTATTGTTACAGAACCATCTTTTTTTCTCAGAGCCATAATCTGTTTTCTTCCCTTACTCAGATGTCCTTTTGCTCTCTTCAGGCTTTGATTGTTTTCAATTGCTTTCCTCATTAGTTCACAGTTGAATTTCCTTATGTCTTCAGTGATACCTTTTCGTACTGTCTTGCATAGCTCTATATATTCCACTTTGGAAGTCACATCTTCTTTAGTTGTCCTCATCTCTTCTTCTTTTTGCATCAGAATTTTGGTTTTTCCTGATAATTTGTTCATATGCAACTTGTTCTTAGTACCAGCTATTTTTGTTGCTGTTTCCATAAGAGCCTTAGGCAGATTTCTGTTAACTTCAGAGATGTCCACTTCTTCCGATGTTAGACCTTCCAGAGGAGAGAATCTGTTCCTCAGTTCCAATTTGAAGGTGTTATGATGTTTTTTAAGGTTGGTCGTGTCAATACACTTTGTTTGTTTCATGAGCTTGCCACGCTCGAGTTTAGCATTGTGGTACATCTTACATCTTACCATTCTATGGTCACTACCTGTGTCGAACGTGTTCAGCACACTGCAGTCTTCCATGAAAAATTTCTTGTTACACATAATAAAATCCATTTCACTTGTCAAAACTCTCGTAGAGTTTGCAGAGGCAGAAGGGTTTTTCATCATAAACTCCTTTTTCAAGAAAAAGCGGCAAGACTTGAATATTCGCATTAAAATCCATTTAAATAGTTGTAAACGGAAACATAGAAGTAACTGCCGATCTTTCGCTCACGCACGGGCGGCGTTTTCGTAGCAGAAACAACACACATACCATAACAGACAAAATTTTGAATGAAACAGATATCCAAAGTTAAAGTGAACAATGTGCAGTTTATATAACGCAAACGCAATAGCACGCGATACAGTTTGTCGGGATACAAATCACAAACAATATAATTTCCTTTGTCTGAACGTTTAAACGTTTGTCCTACTTTGGTGGCTCAGTGGAAAAAGCGCTTGCCTGTTTTAATTGTGTAATCCCTACTTCATCCAGGGCGACCAGACAGGGGCGGATTCAGGATTCCCGTTGAGCGGGGGGGGGTGGCTCAAGTGTTGGGAATGACCAGGTACCTTTCTGATTTTTTTTTTCCCCAAAATGAAAATGTGATTTTAGTATGTTTATAAGTTCTTCCAATTAATTCAGGACAGTATTATACTTTTAAGTCATACTTTCTTTCACAAAATATTCAATTTGTTATTAAAAACTGAACAAATCGAAGCTTTTCCTTGGTACTGAGGGGGAGGGCGCGCGCAGCTCCCGCCCCCTGTGGATCCGCCACTGTGACCAGTGACTTTTTAGAATGGGAGGACATTGGCGCCCACCCCCTGTGGATCGGCCACTGTGACAAGTGAAGTTTTAGAATGGGAGGATATTGGCGCCCACTCCCTGTGGATCCGCCACTGTGACCAGTGACGTTTTCGAATGGGAGGACATTGGCGCCCATACCCTGTGGATACGCCACTGTGACAAGTGACTTTTTAGAATGGGAGGACATTGGCGCCCACCCCCTGTGGATCCGCCACTGTGACAAGTGACTTTTTAGAATGGGAAGGACATTGGCGCCCACCCCCTGTGGATCCGCCACTGTGACCTGAGACTTTTTAGAATGGAAGGACATTGGCGCCCACCCCCTGTGGATCCGCCACTGTGACAAATGACTTTTTAGAATGGGAGAACATTGGCGCCCACTCCTGTGGATCCGCCACTGTGACAATGACTTTTTAGAATGGGAGAACATTGGCGCCCACACCCTGTGGATCCGCCACTGTGATCAGTGACTTTTTAGAATGGGAAGGACATTGGCGCCCACCCCCTGTGGATCCGCCACTGTGACTAGTGACTTTTTAGAATGGAAGGACATTGGCGCCCACCCCGTGTGGATTCGCCACTGTGACCTGAGACTTTTTAGAATGGAAGGACATTGGCGCCCATCCTGTGGATCCGCCACTGTGACAAGTGACTTTTTGGAATGGGTGGACATTGGCGCCCACACCCTGTGGATCCGCCACTGCGACTAGTGGCTTTTTAGAATGGGAGGACATTGGCGACCACCCCCTGCGGATCTGCCACTGTGACCAATGACTTTTTAGAATGAGAGGACATTTTCATTAAAAAAGGAGGACATCTCGAGAAAATGGAGGACACAATACATTTGTGCAAAAATAAATATAAATGCACATTCGCCGGATTTAAACTTTACATTTTGAATTTATACATGTAAAATTTTAAAAAAGAGAAAAAATATTTTAGTCCGCTGGACGTTTTTCCATATAGTTTTCTCTGGAAGAGTTTCTTCAGTATATCGGGGTTTTTAAGCAAATATTAGTGAAATTCAGAGCATGACATGTATTTCAAATTGTACAAGGAACATCCTGAAAGTAATGCGTCTTCCTTAACAACTTTTGAAATTTTGAAGTGATGTTACCAATGTGATGTACTATGATATGTTATCAATGTGGGAACAAATGTTTTTCAGAATCTGAAATAACGATCGTGAATGACAGAGAAAAGCATCGAGCCGTAATTTAATTCCTGGAAAAAGAGTGACTTGAGGCTCCAAAATTTCACAGAAGACTTCTGGCGGTGTACGAAGCTGGCACAACCGATATCAGTTATGTCCGAAGATGGATGAAGACGTTTCGAGAGGGAGAAATTTCAGTGTCGGACGAACAACGGAGTGGAAGACCCGCAACTGCGGTGACAGATGCCAACAGGCAACGAGTGAAAGATCTTATATCAGCTAATCGTCGTGTCACCATCCAGGAGTTGTGTGATGCAATTGATTGTGGTCATAGTTCTATGGAAACATTAATAAGAGATCTAGGCCACAGACATTTTTTTTCAAAGCGCGATCCCAAGAAAACGAACCAGTGAACATTTTCTCTAATATTGTGACGGGAGATGAAACGTGGGTGTTCTTTCATGACCCAGAAACAAAACGTGCGTCAATGGAATGGCACCGTACATCTTCACCTTGACAGAAAAACGCGAAAACAACACGTTCCAAGAGGAACGTGATGGCGCGACAATTTTCTGGAACAAACGTGGTGCCATTTTGACTGATTTCCTCGAACGGGGTGCAACAATAAACAGTGCTCACTATGTGCAGACATTGAAAAAGCTAAAGCAAG
The DNA here is from genome assembly GCA_039090855.1 of Macrothele yani. NCBI lineage: Eukaryota > Metazoa > Arthropoda > Arachnida > Araneae > Macrothelidae > Macrothele > Macrothele yani. The sequence goes on along the minus strand of CM077006.1, from coordinate 17,942,542 downwards.
TTATCAGAAGGAAAAGATGTGACATTCCATTTCATAGTGTTGTTTTACACTATGGTAACGCACGTCGTGAAACCTAAGTGGAGTCTTCACAGGCTATTGCAAAAATGGGGTGGATGGTGATGCCCCAACCCCATACAGTCCTGATTTGGCTTCCTCAGATATTTTCTTGTTTGCCCCGTTGAAAAACAACCTTCGTGGGGAACGTTTCGACGATGTGACAGACTTTAAACTGGCTGTAAACTCATGGGTGAAATGACAGCCTCAAGAATTTTTCCAAAATTGATTTTACTAATGGGTTCAAAGATGGCGGAAATGTATAGAATGTGATGGACAATACTTTGAATGGGCTAACATTATTAACAATATGTCCAAGTATTTTGCCACTAAGATTCACATTTTTGCTGCGACAAATAAAATTCTTATGAAGGACGAGGCATTACCTTCAAGATGCCCTTTGTATTTAACTAGCAGTATACCCCCAATGATTAAAAATGAACTTTCAGAAGACAAAAGTGATGTTCAATGCTTTTACAAGAAATGAAGATTTATCGATTGATGGAGAAAAGCTGGAGATAACAGACACGTACGTTTATCTTGGACAGCAGATATCAAGTGAGGGTCACATTGATGAAGAAATTAATCGGCGTACAAAACTTGCCTGGAGAGCTTTTGGAAGAAACAGCATAATTTTCAAGAGCAATATGCCATTATGTCTTAAAAGAAAAGTGTTTGTTCAATGCATCCTTCCAGTGCTTACGTATGGTGCAGAGATGTGGACCTTAACTAAAAGGGACATACAAAGGATGCAGACAACTCAAAGTAGCATGGAGAGTTGCAGGCTTGGTGTAACCAGGGGAGATAAGAAGAGGAACTCGTGGATCCAAAAAATGACAAGAGTGGAAGACATCATAATCACAGTTAAATCCCTGAAATGGCAATGGGCTGGGCATACTGCCAGAAGGACAGACCATCGATGGACAGCCGAAATTTTAGATTGGATTCCAAGGGACAGGAAAAGACCCAGAAGAAGACCACATGGGAGTTGGGTGGATGAAATTCGAAAGTATGCGGGAGTGACATGGAGGAGACTGGCACAAGACAGACCGTTGTGGAGGGAACTTGGGGAGACCTTCGTCCAGCAGTGGATTGATAATGGTTGACAATGATGATGATACCCCTCAGTGATTGATTAAAAGACTTGTATAGACAGAAAAATACCGCAGCAACGACACAAAACAAGCAGTGTCAGCTGATTGTTTACACGACTACACCGCAGGCACCGTACGTCGGCGACAAGTGATGAACGACAGACAAGACTAACGCGCTGGCTGGTTTTCTCTGGGCTTTAGACTCGCAACACAAGTGACACACTGCAGCTGCAAGATTGCAAGAATAAAGTGACCGATGGGAGGAAGGAGGGGATAACAATAAAGGAATTTGATCGAAATGTATTTGAATTATTACGTATTGAAAAAGCTGCACATCTTAATGCCTGGAGGGCAGCCTGACGTTAACCAATATACTTTTTTTTTTTTTTTATTGCTGTAATGTTTATGAAACATTCTTTCACATTTTTCCATCAGAAACAAAAAGGGGGAAAAAATATCTGGTTGTTTAAAAATTACTCTACGTATATTTTACCACGTCATTGCTGACTGGGTTTTCACTTAATTTTGCATATGGTTTATCAGGAATCCAGGTCTAACAAAACAGTGCATGCAAGTTGCAATTCGGTTGAAAAATAGTTATTTCACGCCTCTTGGTGAGAAAGTATTTCAATAGTGCCTCTTATTAACGCTCCTTTAACGTAGCGGCGGATCTAGGAACTCATAGGGAGGGGAGCGTTTGCTCCACTCAGTGGCGTGGCCAGAAATTTTTTAAGGGGGGGGGGTCATGGGTGTGGTTCATTGGTGAATGGTGAAAGCCTCGTATACACATATATATCGCTTTAAATTCGTGCTCAGTCTCCTCTCGAGGGGGGCGGGGGGTTCAAACCCTTACTCTCACCTCTGGCTCCGGTATAAACACACGCACGCACACAGTTACCATTTGCTGCGCTACCTCTTCCTCGCGTCGTAACGCTTTTTGATAGTTGGAAAAGAAATGTTCTAAAGGTTTAAATCACAAACTGCGAACAAGAATTGAAAAATCAACACTATTTTCATGGCGTTCAATTGCCCGTGTTTTGAGGAAACCAGCATGGCGCTTTTTAACCCTTTAAAGACCATGACCCAAAAATCTTTTATCACTCCAAACACAATAATGCCCGAAACTGTCTCTTGGTTCACTCCTGCTGATCCTTCATAGGTCGAGAAAATTTGAAGAACAGGTAAGGGTATGAAATCTGACTCACTCTAGACAGGCGTTTCAGGTGGCTATGGCCGTTTGTATGAACGGGCGGTTATGGTCGTTAAAGGGTTAAATCTCACGTTTTCATAAAATCTACGAATTGACCCTTTTCATTCAGATGGGTTGATTTAATAGTAAAATCTCTAGTAAATTGTGTAGAAGAAATATTCTCACTATACGTGGAGATATGCCAGAATTGTTAACACAGCAAATCAGACATTTCTGAATTTACTGTTCATCACGTAACGTTAATCACATAACATAACTTGAAAATTACATCGTCGTGCTAGGCTCGAACGGAAATCGGGAGATGAGGGTTCTGTTCTCGCTCTAGGGCGATGAAAGTTTCAAGTTTTCTGATGTGTTTAACGTTAAGTGACTAACAGTAAATACAGGCAATTCAGAGATCTCTCATTGCTGTCTTAACAATTTAAAAAAATTCAGTTTTTTTACTAGTTTTGTTTATGGCCCAATCGAGGTACGTATTTCGCTCATTTACCCCCCCCCCCCCCCTCTCTCGCACACACACACACACACACACACACACATTTCAAAGTCTACCTCACACGGTGGCTTTCCCTGCTCTCAGTTACGAATGATGCCACACAATACTAACTAAGAAAAACAGCAACAAAAACAAAAACCGAACAAAGCTCACCCATTGTTTTTCATAATCAGTCAAAATCTCTCTACACTTTCGTTCTTATCTTTTTCTGTTTGTGAAGCTCAACTTTTTTGCTGTTTTTTTCTACTGAATCTGAAACAGAAAGAACATTTTTTCTCCAAATTCATATTGAAAAGTAGTGTAGTTATGAAAATTTTACGAAAACCTGTGAATTTATTAATAAAATTTTAGAAAAATAAATGCATTAATTATTTAATTAATGGTAATTTAAAAAGGAAAAACCTGTTTTTGAGGGGTGGGAGATATCCCGAGTCGCTCCCTGTTGGATGCGCTTCTGTTTGACGAGCGTATACAATACAGTAGAAGGCAATTCATTCCAGAGTGGGGTTGCTCCTTTGGATGAAACTATATCAGCGCTGTGGTAAAGCTTGCCATACTTAAAATTCCATTTATGCTCATTAAGCCTTGTAGCAAATGATCTCGTGGTTATGCCAATGCAGAGCCAATTTTTCGTGAATTAACGAAACACATTTCTGACACAACATTTCCCATGAAATGACGGAAAGAAACCTGAATTTCACGTCTCATTTCTTCGTCAGGAAAATTCTGATTCTCAGAAACCTTTTCGCAATTCTTTTCTTATATTGACGGTAAATTTCCGATTTAAGGATGTGTTAACACAAAATTGCGAATTTTCAAAAACCTTTCCGCAATTCCTTTCGCACATTAACGGGAAAACTTTGTTTTCAGCTTTTCCTTACCCATATAACGAAAACATTCCTTTCAGCAATTTGTTTCGTGTATTAACGAAAAAACCCTGTTCTCATTGTTTTCTGCATCCATATATGATGGAATATTTCCAGTAATAGGAACTATTTTCGGAAATGCTTGAAGTTTGCTTAGGTATTAAATTTCAATCGCATGTCGGAGAATTTGATTTTGAAGTTCTGTAGCGAGATCGGATATTGCACACAGCATTTAAAAATAATATAGCGTGAAATTTTGGTTATTGTGGCACTAGATATTCCTTCTCCGCTCCCCCATTTTGCGCACCAGCTATTGTACATAGTGTTACGATAAGAAATTGGGTACTTTAATTACATTGTACAAATGATTGTATGGCGTCTATGTATCAGTCTGCGGACCTTTTAAGAAAAGCTATTACAGCCATCAAGAGTAAATTTTATATTTAGGTGTTTTGTGAAATCTGTACATATAAAACTGAAAGCCCTCACTGACTCATCACCGAATCTCAGAAACTACTGAACTTAAAATTTTCATATTTGGCAGGAATGTTCCTTTTACAACATAAAGGCGTACTAAGAAAGGTTTTTTTACTACGACAACTTTAAGTGAATCGAAATTGTTTTAAATAACCCAGCTTTGATAACACTAGGACGTTTTGCAATGATCGAGCCATTGTTGCCCAGCAAATGAAGCCCCGCCCTATGTTTTGAATGATTTGAGTTGATCTGTTCAATATACACTGCTGGCCACCCAAAATGCAACACCAAGAAGAAAGCATCCGATTGATCTGAAATTCGCAGAGGGCCGCCCCGATGGCGCAGTGGTCTAAGGCGCTGGCCTCTGATCATTCGTCCGTAAGGGGTCCGGGTTCGAATCCCGGTCAGGCATGGATGTTGTGTTTGTCTTACGGCACTGGCTCTCTCCCTTCCCTGGAACCAGTGACCCTAAATTAGGGACGGGCGACTGCTTATAGCCCATTGAGTTGCTCACGGTGGTCGTTAAACCTTCAATAAAAAAAAAAAAAAATTCGCAGCATGCGTCTCCCGCGAGAGGACATGCAAACGATTAAGCATTGCTGGGCATATGCAAATCATGTGCTCCCGGCACGCCACCGAGAAGCACTATGAGAAGTGTGCACAAAAGGCGGGGTGTAAGTAGTGGAAGTGTGTTGTGCTGCCGGACCTGTGCGTGGGAAGCCTCCTGATGACTCGTCGCAGAATACGACAGTCATTCCAGCACGTTTCGGAGTTCGACAGAGGACGAATAATGGCTTATCGCGACAGCGGTTTATCGTACCGAGACATCGGCGCCCGTGTGGGACGACATCCAGCCACAGTGAGGCGAGTATGGATTCGGTGGGTGCAGGACGGACGGACGGACCGACGTGAGCGATTGCCGCGGCACACCACCAAACGAGAGGACCGGCATGTAGTGCGGCGGGCATTGTCGGCTCGCACTGCCACATCACGAACGTTAGCGCAGGAATTAGAGTGTGTTGCGCAACAACCTGTGTCAGCGCGTACCGTTCGACGTCGTCTGCAGGAGCGGGGACTTGTCGCACGGCGCCCATTGCTCCGATTACCATTGACGTTATACCACCGTTGAACGCCGCACTTGGACTACGGAATGGCACGACATTGTCTTGTCCGACGAATCCCGCTTCTGCCTGCAACACCATGGTGGTCGGAACCGCGTGTGGCGGCACCGCGGCGAGAGACTGTATGACGCCTGCATTATGCATCGCCATACTGGTCACTCACCTGGCGTTATGGTTTGGGGAGGAATTGAATATGACACCCGCACCCCTCTAGTACGCATCACCGGTACACTCAACAGCCACTAAACCATCTCCGACGTTTTGGAGCCTGTAGTCCTCCCTTACCTGCAGGACCTGCCAGCGGCCACGTTTCAACAGGACAATGCGCTCCCGCACGTGGCACGCATCGTGCAAACAATTCTTCACTGCTCACCAGGTACCAGTGCTGCCGTGGCCCGCATGTTCTCCCGATATGTCGCCCATCGAACACGTCTGGTCGCTGATCGGCAACCGAGTGGCCCGGCAAGCACCACCCGCGGCTACGCCTGATGAAATTTGGCAACGTGTGGAAGCAGCCTGGACCAACATACCCCAAGCCCACATCCAAAGCCTCTTTCGTTCGATTCAGCGGCGTGTAGCGGCCGTTATTGCCAGCCATGGTGGCCACACGAACTATTGATGTCTGCGTGTTCCGCAAGTCACACGGGCCTGTAAGCTCAATCGTTTCATCTTTGTATATGTTGTTATGTGTCCAGTAAATCTGGCTTTGCTATCTCGTGTCCTTCTTGGTGTTACATTTTGGGTGGCCAGCAGTGTGTATTCAACTCTTGATGTACTACCACTGTTTGCTACATTACATTGTGGCGTTACATCAAGGGTGACGTTATATCATTTTTGTGAAATATTTTTAAGTAAATCATTTTGTTAATTATAATTCATCGAAAATCATACTTATCATTAAGCATGTTAATTAGGGAAAAATACAGTTATATATGTTGTGTATTATATTTAGTGCACACTAATTCAATGTGTTAGTTTCCATCTTGGAAGCTTCTGGTATGCACTAAATGCGGAGATTCAAGTACGAACACAAAGTCAACATTATAATTATAAGAAAATGAATACAAATCATGTTAAGTTACTATAAAATTGTATTAAATGAAAAACAGTACAGCGTTACATAAATCATTTTACATTCAGTACCTTAGTTTCTTTTTAAAAACTCGCCTATTTTCATTTGTGTTTTAGATTTCGGCCCAATTATTTGCTGAGCACAATCTAATTAAACAAGTGCGTTTGAAATATAGCCATCCTGCTAGTTTGCTTCAAAGAGGTATTTTAATGTTAAAACACACTGATTCGCATCTTTGATTGATTTGAACGTCTTCAATATATTAAGGTTTCCACAATTAAATCACGGTCCAAGTAAACGGTAAAGGAATTCTCACGCAGCTTACAGAGCTTGTAAGTGGCGGTACGTGAAGTACGTTTTGTGTTGGGAGAGGCAGGTTGGTGCAATAATATATACGTATATTGGAAGTTAGAGAACGCCAAGCGTGTGGCGGTGAATCAAGTGATCAAGGGATATTTTATGTAGAGTACGTCTGTTCAGACCTTAGGGGTGGCGGTAAACCGAATGGTGGCCGTAAATCGAGAGGTGACGGTAAATCGAAGTTCGGTATATCGATAAGGTGGCGTTAAATCGATGGATGTCTGTAAATCGAGGGGCTGTATATCGAGGGTTAACTGCATAACCAGGCGACAGTTACGTATATCTTGCCATAAAAATAATAAAAAATTGTCATAGTCGATGAAATATTTAACGCGAATTTTGTTTTTTTTTTTCATTCATTAATAACTTTACTCACTTTTAATTCTTGATTACCGGTTTCTGCTTTCCTTGTCTCTCATGTATTCTTTTAATTTCTCTAGCATTTCATTCATCATTGTTACAGCAGGAATTTATCCAGCATAAATAATTTGTAAACTTCATGAAAAGTATTTCATCCTCGACGTACGATTACTGCACTTATTATTTTACTGCAGCGTATAGAAATATTGGAAATGACTATCACAAATCAAACGGCTTTCTTTTTCTGCAAGTAGATTTATGGTACATAGTAATCTTTCAACGATAAAAGTTATGCAATAGGAAATACCAATTATCCAATTATCGGAGTCAATCGTTCTCTCATTATGTGCGTAGAAACGAGTAGACTGTGATGATGAAGGAATGACTCTAGCATTTCCCACAGTACCGAAGTTTGTTGAAGTCTTGGTATCTCAATAAAGCATCACTTGTGTTGTAAGGGTGGTAAGGTGCTGTAGACCTTGAGTAATGGTGGCAGGAATTATCAAATATGTACTGGAAGCGATTAACTGTCCTGTAATTATGCAAAACAACTGTTTGCTCAGTGGGAAGCCGACAACATCGTGGAACATCAGAATCCAGTTTGTCACACGGTCCTCCCGTATCGCCCTATCACTGCCCCTGGGCATTCCTGTTGACGGATCTTGTTGGTTTCTAAAGCGTTACTTTCCACACCTGGGCGTTGGTTTAATGTGGCGAACCATCAGTTTTAAAGAGAGATGCCACAGTCTGATAGAGTACATGTCAAATTACCGGGCTTGATTCTACTGACAAGAAGCCAGTTTTGTAAAATATCCCTGTCAACACTTCGTAAGAACTCCATCTTAGTCTCACCACCCTGTTTTTCCCCCTTTCTCTTTTGGGGGAAAAGACGAAAGATCTGTGCTAAAAAGAGAAAAAAAAAAATGGTTTCCTTTCCTACTTCGGTGAGTAGAAAAAAGAAAAAAAAAAAGCGTTGTGAGGTATGAGAATTCTAAATGAATGCAAATTTTCTGACACAGACCACGGGGACGAGAAAACAAAGTTATACCTACGCTCAGGCTATGAGAATGAGAGAGAGAGAGAGACTTCCACGAACTTTGAGGAGAAAGAGATGGAGATAGAGAGCGAGATATTACACACACATGCAGATTAACAGAGCACGGGGACGAGAAAACAGTCACACTCACGCTCAGGTTATGAGAGAGAGAGAGAGAGAGAGAGAGAGAGAGAGAGAGAGAGAGAGAGAGAGAGAGAGAGAGAGAGAGACTTGCACGAACATTGAGAAGGAGAGAGAGAGAGAGAGAGAGAGAGACGTGCACGAAAATTGAGGAGAAAGAGAGAGAGAGACTTGCACGAACATTGAGGAGAGAGAGAGAGACGTGCACGAAAATTGAGGAGAGAGAGAGAGAGAGAGAGAGAGACTTGTACGAACATTGAGAAGGAGAGAGAGAGAGAGAGAGAGAGAGAGAGAGAGAGACTTTCACGAACATTGAGAAGGAGAGAGAGAGAGAGTTAGTGAGTGAGTGAGAGAGAGAGACGTGCACGAAAATTGAGGAGAGAGAGAGAGAGAGACTTGCACGAAAATTGAGAAGAAGAGAGAGAGAGAGAGAGAGACTTGCACGAAAATTGAGAAGAAGAAGAGAGAGAGAGAGAGAGAGAGAGAGAGAGAGAAAGTGAGAGAGACGTGCACAAAAATTGAGGAGAGAGAGAGAGAGAGAGAGACTTGCACGAAAATTCAGAAGGAGAGAGGGATAGAGAGATTACCCACATGCAGATTAACAGAGTGCACCGGTACGAGAAAACAAAGTCACACTCACGCTCAGTTTATGAGAGAGAGGGAGAAAGAAAGAGAGAGAGAGAGAGAGAGAGAGAGAAAGAGAAAGAGAGAAAGAGAAAGAGACTTGCAAGAACATTGAGAAGGAGAGAGTTAGAGAAACACTTTCACGAACATTAAAAAGGAGAGAGAGACTTTCACGAACATTAAAAAGGAGAGAGAGACTTTCACGAACATTAAAAAGGAGAGAGAGACTTTCACGAACATTAAAAAGGAGAGAGAGACTTTCACGAACATTAAAAAGGAGAGAGAGACTTTCACGAACATTAAAAAGGAGAGAGAGACTTTCACGAACATTAAAAAGGAGAGAGACTTTCACGAACATTAAAAAGGGGAGAGAGAGAGAGAGAGAGAGAGACACATTACCCACATTCAGATTAACAGAGTGCACGGGGGACGAGAAAAGTCACGCTCAAGTTATGAGAGAGAGAGACAAAGAGAGGGGGGTCACATGCACGAACATTAACAAGGAGAAAGAGAGTGAGATAGAGAGCGAGAGATTAGGAAAAGCAGAAAAGCGCACAAGTAGACGTGTACGTGAGTACACACGCTCAAATACGCCCACTGAGATAAAAATTAAAAAATAAACTGACTGAAATGCGCAAAAAGGATAGACATATTTTGAGAAAAGAAAGAGAGAGAGAGGAAGAGAGAGGAAGAGCATGTGGCAAAGGAATAGGCGGATACAATAAGAGAAAGGGAAAACGAGGAAGCAGAGATGTAGAAAGAGACTAAGGTGCAAAACGGGATCTTGAGTGTGGTTAGCAAGAAAAACTGCTGTCGGCGGTAGATGATTAAGGCGGCAAAATGGAACAAGACACATGGAGTATAACTTCGACACAAACCAAAAATATCCCTTAAATATCTTCATTTATGTATTTTACTTCTGTCTCTGAAAGAGTTTGAGAACTTTTTCGTTTGAAATTAGATACTGTTAATTTTCTTATTACTGTGTGGATCTCAGTGGAAGGGATGCCTAATTTAATATTTAAATAGTATTTATGTATTGCTTTTAGTTCATATATGATTCAAATTTGGGTTACAGTGATGACGGTTTTTCCTTCTTTGTATGTTTAAGTCTTAGTAATAACGCATATAATATGTGAAAGGACAGTTCTATCCTTTTGAAAGACTGCTCGCCATCTTTGCAAGACTGTTCCGAAGAAATCCATGTTGTGCCGTACTTTTCGAAGAGAGTTGTCTTCACTTGCATAGATATGTACGGTTAGTCTTCCACATGTATGAAGGCGGTACTGAACGACACTCTTCTAGAGCTGTCAAAGGAGAGGGTCTACGAGGGGTTCGTGGAAGAGGGAAAGATACACAAACGGAGGTCGCAGAGAGATAGGGGAAATTGTTGCTTTTTGTGTTCGATGAGCTGCAATCCGTAAACTTTGGAAATGTAAGTACACTCATGTACACATAAAGTGGAACACCTGAAACGATTCCAACTGCGATTTTGATTTTTACAGGCTATGCTAATCAGGCACGATCGCAGAAATGATTAGGCTTTCTGCGTCATAGGGGCATTGCGTACCGCGTCTATACTTCGATTCCCCCTAAGATGACACTGCGGTTTAAGGTACAAGAGCCTACGCACTCACTGAGCCTTCGGGGACAGTCGAGAGTTATGTTCATCCGCGTCACTGCCCACTGTGTCCTGCTGTTAGCAGCTGTCAATCACTTCCCCCATCAACTCATTGGCATCCGTGTCTTTAAAACACTGCGTATACACGCATGTTTGTGTTGGTCAAATTTTAAAACTTAATTTCTGAAAATATAAATAGATCATTTTTCGATTTGTCTAAAATAACTATATGTACTTATAAGTAAACAGCTAGGACAAGATAAATTATGTCTCTGGGGCGTTGGTTTTCATGGAAAATGTTGGGAACTACTTTTAGTCGCGACGATAGGTTTCATGTACCTTTCCATTCAGTGTCATCTTAGGGTGAATCGAAGTATAGGCATATCAGATAGCTTATTGTCACAGCCCTGAAACCGGCCGTTTTTCTGTTATAAGCGCCATGTGGCTCGGTCTACATGTCAGTGCTTAGTCAGCAGTGGGTAAGGATGCCTCGCCGTCGTGTAAGACAGTCGTACATTCACATCAGCGAGTTCGACAGAACATGCGTTATCGCTATGGGAGACTGTAATGCTTCCCACCGGGAGATATCCCGTCGTGTGGGTTGTAGTGCGTCCGTCGAAGGAAGAGTGTGCAGGGAATAGTTCGAAGAAGGTTCTAGACATCGTACACAGACAATTGTCATCTCATGAAGATGTCTTAGGGTGGCCGTTTTGCAACATCAACGGCATTGGCGCAGCAGTGGCGAACTGCGACGCTTTTTCTCATGTCGGCAGTAATAGTATGTTGCCGGTTATTACAGTCGGGACTGCAGGCTCGTCGGCCCCTCCTCATGGTGCCTTTGACACTGCAGCAACAGACTACCAGGCTACAGTGATGCATTGTGCGAAGGGAGTGGTGCGATGAATAGCGCAATTCCTGTTCTCGGACGAAACGCCCTTCTGTTTAGCAAAAGTGATGACCGTATCTGTGTTTGCCTACGCCAGGGGGAGAAGCGTTGGGAAGAGTGTATTCGATGGCCTGGGTTGCTATCAGGTACGAAAGCAGATCACCTCGCGTGTGAGTACCACCACACCGAATGCCCGTTGCAATCAAGGACATTCGACTGCTGGTCGCCCTTCCGCACCTGCAGAACAAGAAAAGGACTTTTCCTTTCTTCTCCGAGATTTTTCCTAAAACAAGACTTTTCATGCAAATTTTCTAAAAGACTAACGACTTTTCATGCAAATTTTCTAAAAGACTAACGACTTTTTATGCTAATTTTCTAAAAGACTAACTACTTTTCATGCTAATTTTCTAAAAGACTAACTACTTTTTATGCTGATTTTCTAAAAGACTAACAACTTTTCATGCTAATTTTCCAAAAGACTAACGACTTTTCAAGCTAATTTTCTAAAAGACTTTTTATGCTAATTTTCTAAATGGCTAACTACTTTTTATGCTATTATAATTTTCTAAACTACTAAGACTTTTTATGGTAATTTTCTAAAAGACTAACTACTTTTCATGCTAATTTTCTAAAAGACTAACGACTTTTCATGCTAATTTTCTAAAAGACTAACGACTTTTCATGCTAATTTTCTAAAAGACTAACGACTTTTCATGCTAATTTTCTAAAAGACTAAGTGTTTTCATGCTAAAAGACTAACAATACTTTTTATGCTAATTTTCTAAAAGGCTAACGACTTTTCATGCTAATTTTCTAAAAGACTAACGACTTTTCAAGCTAATTTTCTAAAAGACTTTTTATGCTAATTTTCTAAATGGCTAACTACTTTTTATGCTATTATAATTTTCTAAACTACTAAGACTTTTTATGGTAATTTTCTAAGAGACTAACTACTTTTCATGCTAATTTTCTAAAAGACTAACGACTTTTCATGCTAATTTTCTAAAAGACTAACGACTTTTCATGCTAATTTTCTAAAAGACTAAAAGTGTTTTCATGCTAAAAGACTAACAATACTTTTTATGCTAATTTTCTAAAAGGCTAACGACTTTTCATGCTAATTTTCTAAAAGACAGACTTTTCATGCTAATTTTCTAAAAGACTAAAAGTCTTTTCATGCTAAAAGACTAACAAGACTATACAGTAAAATCATTAATCTTATGACTTTTTTTGTCTGGAAGTCAAAAAATAAATAAAATTGAACAATAATTTTCCTTTCTTTTTTCTTGTGGTTGTCGCCCTTCCGAGGCCACATTTCAGCAGGACAGTGCCACATCGCATGTTACAGGGACACCACGCGCCTTCTTGGAATAACAATGTACCACCTCTGCAGTGGCCGGCTAGAAAATTTGAAGTGTCCAACGTTGACGACACACTATCTGGTTGTTCGAAAACACAAATGCAAATAATTCATTGAACAATAAGAGAAACAGCTTTCCACTTTATTGAAGTAGGTTCTCAAACGCGACGAAAGCTCGAAATGAAAGTTAAGAGAAAAGAAAGAAAAAAGAAAAAGTTTCACAACATAAGGAATTCCGAGTATCCAAATACAAGAGAGGTGACAGCGACAGAGTTGGAAACGGGTCAAACATTTAGACCCGGACCCGACCCGGATCAATTTGCTCTGAATGATAATATATAAGTCTCTCAAAAAGCTCTCTACAGTGGGTATCTTAGGTTATAAGGAAATCCTACAAATGTATATACTGTATTATGGGACGTATAATTTACTTACTTTCTTACAAAAAAGTATTGAAAAGGTCGTCCTTCATTTGTAAAACATAACCTAACTGATTTACACATGTTTTCAAACATATGCGAGAATAAAAAATCTCCCTTCGCAGTGATGTTAAGACTGTTCCACTTAATTCTGATGACGCTGTTGTCAAAATTTTTGAATTAAGTAACTTGCTGTACGTTGAATTTCAGTCTTTGCTGTTTTCTTGATAACATATCAAGCTTTAGAATGTTTCACAGCAACAGCAATTTTTACAAGCTTATGATGAAATGAAAGTTTCCAAAATGTAGATGTTGTTTTCATCATTACCCCTCAGAAGGAAGGGACGCTCTTCCTTCATGTTGTATGACAAATCAATTTTCAGCCGGCGGGCACCACTAGTATCAAACACAAAATTCCAGAGCCGATTTTTCTTTGAGAAAAAAAAAATTTTGGCTTTTCAAAAATAAAACGTAAATAAAACCGGGTCGAAATCGGGTAAGACACACCTTGACCCGACCCGTTTGATGCACAAGAAATTGTCGACCTGTTGATCCGTGACCCGTTTCCGTCTATGGACAACGAAAGTACTCTCTGAGGATTAGAGACACTTTGAGCTATGTGCCCGCAAAGTCTTCAGCTTTGCGGGCAGACACCGTCGACAGAACTCGGTGTTTTGTAACCACTGTTGGAACTGGAAACGCCTGACCTCGCTATAGCTTTGTTGTCTGCTTATTCACAAGACAGCGATATCTTTTAAAATGACAAAACGGAATGAACAATTTCGTATGTAATGTGTATTACGTTAGTGTTTCCTATTTAAAAAAGAGAATTTTTATTTATTTAAGTCTGTTTCTAGTGGTTACATTTAACGGCAACTGGCTTGAGTGATATTACTTTCGAATAGCATGAGTTCAAGTACTATTTTCAAAGCTAAATGTTGAGCAACGATTGTTTAAATCGTTTACGTTATGTATAATCTTCTAATACTTAAGTTTGTGGTATGATTGTTCATTTATTGGATGTGCCATCTTTACAGTGAAAAATGAGTACAGTGTCTTCAAGTTCCTGGTCTGAAGCGATGAATAAGACATCTTTTGAAGACAAATCGTAAGTCCTTTCTTACTATCTTTTTGCTTTAGTGATAATGAATTCGCCGATCGCCATTACAAAATGCTTAATGTTAATAAGCTTAGCAGATAATAAAGAATAATAGAGTAGAGCCAGTTTATAACAAGCCCGTATTTACCGAGATCGCGGATTTAATAAGGGAGAGAACAAGCGAAATAACACAATTTAATGAAATTCCATATTTAATAAAGGAAATGATAGAATACAGGATTAAATTTCAATCGCGCACTGGAATATTTTTGTGTTAGTGAAGAATATCGATGGGAAGAAAGTACATGAAATGCTCAACTTTTCTTTTAATAATAAAAAATAAATAAATGAGAAAGTTTAACAAAAACAAAAATACATGAATCAGCTCTGGAACAACGCTGTCCGCGAGTTTTCCAGGAATTATGAGATATTTTCCATAGCAACATTTAATTTAAAATATGTTCCAGTAATCAAAAGAAAGGAATTAAAAACAAGAATTAAATCTATACTTGCGCCGGCACAAATGGCTGAAAGATCTGCCTTGATTTACTGTGAATGTACGGAGTTTGAAATATTTGAAACACTTGTAATTTCCTAATGTGTTATGATTAGTGTAATGTACAGCTCTTCTGAAGCACAAGTTTATTCATGAAGGAGCTGTGGGTGAACCACGTGTTATGTTCACCCTGTGGATCCTAAGCGAAGATGTTTTTATTGCTGTCAACCCTGGAGCAGCCGTCCTAGAGCTGGCCATGCGAAAAGCATGGTTTTTGTAGCTTGAGTTCAACAAATTATAACGATAGTCACTGTGCCTCGTAAAACTGAAACGAGTAGGAAAATATAAGCGTTTAAACTGAAACTTAAGGGTAAATGGTACGACTGCTATTAAACCCATATAATAGACTACGGCTGTCTCTAACGCGTTGACCTTATGCGGTACTTGCAGCGCCATCTGCTTTTATCCAGTGGCAGAAATCGGAACTAAGCTCACCGCTATCGCACGATACGTAAACTCAGGGAGAAATACCTAAAAATAAAATAAAGTTAGCATGAGAAACGGCTTCAGCTGGAACAACTGTCTGCGACGTTTGTTCTGTTACGTAGGTATTATGTCGTGTTTTATTTCATTTTCTTCGCATTGTAGAGTAGTTTCATTAAAAAGGAATAACGCTCTGACGTCATTCAGTACTTGCAGCGCCATCTGCTTTTATCCGGTGGCCGAAATCGGAACTAAGCTCACCGATAATCGCATGATGGGTAAACTCACCGAGAAATACAGGAAAATAAAATAAAGTTAGTAAGACAAACGACTTCTGCAACACGCACGTGCTCGTCTACGACGTTTGTTCTGTTACGTAGGTGTTATGCCATGTTTTATTTCCTTTTCTTCGCATTGCAGAGTAATTTCATCAAAATGAATAAAATTGCAGAGTAATTTCATCAAAATGAATAAAATTGCAGAGTAATTTCATCAAAATGAATAAAATTGCAGAGTAATTTCATCAAAATGAATAAAATTTCAGATTAATTTCATAAAAAGGAATCAGCGTTATTTTATTTCATAAAAAGGAACAAGTAAAATTGTAAGAAAGTAACTGTAGGCGTAGTTTTGATTCACTGTGATGGAAATTCAAAAAAATATTGGGTCCGTGGAATTTTTTCTTTGTAGTACAAGATGAAAGAAGATAAAGCTGAAAGAAAATATCGCTTAAGTAGAGAACAACGGCGATGGCGTGTAAACCAAACTTGTAATACTTTGCATAACTTGAACGAAGGTAGAGCTAATCGCAGACGAAATTAAACTTTTGAAGAAACACAAGCCAGACATATTACTGATGATCTTGTGCATGCTAAACGCAGGCAGAAATAAACTTCTGAACTACTACAAACTCAACTTAATGTTGCTGCTCTCTCAGATACATTAGGTGTGAAACGTAATTCTTGGCCCCTAACCGCAAGCGATCATAGAACGTCGACAAATGCAAATAGCTATGTGCGATAATGGCTGATTGCAGCGCCATCCAACTGCTTTCCTGGCAATTGTAACAGCTCACAGCCGTAGTGACAGAAGGGACGAAAGTTGATGGTGAAAGTAATGTCGTTCGAGAAGCAACATTTGAGGCACTGCCTCCTGTTCAAGTTTCAGGTGAATAAAAGTGCCGCGAAAGCCCAGCAAATGATCTGCGCTGCTTGGGCGAGGCTGCTTTGTCCCACAGTACGTGTAAGAAGTGGTTCCAGCGGTTTAAGCAGGGAAGTTTCGATCTCCGTGATGCAGAACGTCCAAGACAGCCACAGAAAGTTGACGACGAGGAACTGGAACAACTGTTGGACGCGGATCCCTGTCGCACACAGAGCTCGCCCAGGAACTCGGAGTAACACTGCAAGCCATTGCAAAGCGCCTGCACAAGCTTGGACGGATTCACAAGGAGGGCTGTGGGGTGCCCCACCAACTCGCAGCTGCGAGCAAGTTTAGGCGTTACGATGTTGCTGTGTCCTTGCTCTCCAGATTCAAGAAGAAGGATTTTCTCCACTAGATTTTGACCTGTGACGAGGAGTGGATCCTCTACGATAATCCTAAGCGGCGCAAATCGTGGGTTTATCCAGGTCAGCCCACCACCAGTACCGCCAAACCGAGTATACATGCCAGGAAGTTGTTGCTGTGCATATTGTGGGATCAGCGAGGTGTAGTACACTATCAGTTGCTCAAACCTGGTGAAACGGTCAATGCTGAGCGTTCTTGTCAGCAACTCATTCGTGCAAGTGACGAACTGGAGGCGAAAAAGCCATACACCGGCAAGGACAGAAGGTCGGTCCTGTTCTTCACACCGCAAAAACGACTTTAAACACGATCACCGACCTGGGATGGGAGATTTTGTCTCACCCGGCGTATTCTCCAGACTTCGCCCCGTCAGATTATCACCTCTTTTGCTCCCTGCAACATCAACTGAGTGATACGCACTTCACTTCTGTCGAGGAGGTCCACACAAGTATTGATGACTTTATCAACTCGAGACAGACCTCTTTTTTTCCACAGTGAAATTCGGCAGGTCTCTGACAGATGGCTCAAAGGTATCCAACACGACAAGGATTATTTCCCTGATTAGGTACGTATTCGATTTGCTATAATTTGCTGTCAACGTGTCGTGCCTGTGGCCGAGAATTAAGTTGCATATTTTGCGATTCGTGTTATAAAATTTTTTTTTCACCCTTGCATGACACGGGCTATAAGCTTTTTGAAGAAATAAAAGGATTATCTCCTGCAGCACGACCGGTCCTGATGGTGATTTCAATGGCATTTGACGTGAATTTCTTGCCAGTAAGTCATGCAAAGTTTTGGTGGATCCTGATTGATGAGAATAAGAATAGTTTTCCCTCAGCACATTTCGCAGCATTACTACATACATGGCTGCGCACAAAAAGGTCGTTAGCCGAGGTAGACCAAATTTTTCCTTGGCAGTACTGACTCTCTCAGCTATATTTTTTTTGTTTGAATTTTAACGTCCACAGTGAGCAACTCAATGGGCTATAAGCAGTCCGCCCGTCCCTAATTTAGGGCCACTTGTTTCCAGAGATGGAAGAGAGCTAGCGCCGTAAGACAAATACAACATCCATGTCTCACCCAGATTCGAACCCGTACCCATCTTGGACGAATGACCACTGCGCCACCGGAGGCGGCTCAACTACATAAGCAGTGCCTCTCAGCAAAAGGGTTCTACATTTTAGTGAAGGCATTAAAATAAATTCCGCTTAAATCTGTAATTAGGATGTTCTTTATTTTATCCAAATCATTAGGAAATCCCTCCTTTCGTTGGGCAACAACAGTAATGAAACAATTTATAATCCAAATCTGGCAGCCAGTCTCACTCCTAATATTTACATATAATCCACACCTAAGCTTGGTCGAAAGACTTTTGTGTTTATAAAACTTCTTGACGTAAACTACCGTGCTTTTCCTGCAACCAACATTCCTGAGTAACATATTGGATACTCTAATCTGGAGCTGAAAGGTGATCGAAGGTGTATGCACCCTGATGGAAGGTTCTTCATCA
Organism: Macrothele yani; assembly: GCA_039090855.1. Classification (NCBI taxonomy): domain Eukaryota; kingdom Metazoa; phylum Arthropoda; class Arachnida; order Araneae; family Macrothelidae; genus Macrothele; species Macrothele yani. The sequence goes on along the minus strand of CM077006.1, from coordinate 17,924,197 downwards.
TTACGTGCATATCGTTATCATTATCGTTTTCTTTTTAAAACTGAAACAAACCAAACTGCAATTGCTGCCGAAAGATATACACTATATTGACAAAAGTCAGCAGTCACCTAGAAGAGAAACACAACACACCTTTTATTGGCATACATTAATACGGTGTCGGTCCACCTTTGGCTTTAATGCATGCACTGACCCTTCGAAGCTCGAAGTTTTTGGGTTTTGAGCTCCGTGATTTTCGTTGCTATAAGGTGTTTATTTGAGTGCTTTAGTTTCTGTGGTTGCGTGTATCTTCAAGTTGAAGTTCTACACTTTACGTTCGTGTATCTCCCAGGTTGGTGAGTGCCATATTTTTTCATTATTCACTGTTTTATTTTTCATCCAAGCTGGTCTTTTTTCGTTAAAGTCTCGCCATTGCTTCGATGGCGGAGGCAGACAAGGGTGACGCCCACATCCTTATCTTGGCAGATCAGCCAGCTTCCTCTTCTTCTTCTACCGCGGTAGCTCCTGCTCAGCTTAATGAGGTGGCTCCCGAGCGTCATTGCGACGTCATGGACACATCTTCTTCTCCAGCTATAACTCCCACCAAGTGCGGTGGTGCCAAGTCTCCTATCTACATCTCAGCAGATGATGACGTATGCGTTATCAGCAATACTAAGCTCATAGCTTCTACTTCTCATCAACTTTCTGATCCGCCCTCACTACTAGGGGCAGCTTCGTCGAATTCTCGACCCATGTCTGCCCAAGCGTCCTATGCTTCTGCAACTTCTGGGGTCCTCACACCCCCAGTTTCATCTGCTATGCCTTTTCCTGAATCCTATGTCACTGTCGTCGGTTCTACTGCTACAATTGACATACCAGAGGATTCCCGAGCTGGTCACCTTTTTTCCTCCACTATGGAACGGGGCGTCTATTTTGATGCGCTTCCCCACACTAAGCTGTGGCAATATAGCCGAGCCCTCAAAACTATCTTACCAAAGGATGCAATAGACTTTGTAGCTCGAAAACCCAGATCTGTCTTGGTCTAATTTAAGGATAAAGTGCATGCTGACCAGGTCCTTACGGAAGGACTAACCATCAATGACGTGCATCTGTTAGCACAACCGGTTGCTCACACCCCGGTGCAGGTGACCTTCTATCCCATACCACCAGAAGTATCCGACGCTGCACTCTGCACCTTGCTCAGCATGTACGGCAGTGTTGTTGGCTCCATAACAACTTTCTCTGCGGCTCCCAGAGACCCTGAAGACAAATCGATTCGGGGTTTCCACCGCACTGCTCGAGTCCTCTTTTCATCTGATGCTCAGCTGAAAGCGGTTCCGAATGTTTTGCACATCCACTGTGGACAGCAACGCCGAAGAGTTGAGATAATCACTTCACAGTATTGCACTATCTGTCAGAGCGAAAGTCACATAAGGGCTCAGTGCCCACGTGCCTCCCTGCAAACAGCTCCACACACTACATCTTCTTCTACGTTATCCACCATCGCTTCCCCGACTTCTTCCTATTCGAGGAAAGTCGCGGAATCAATATCTTCCAAAAGTCAGCTTACTGCCATTGGTCAACAAACGACTTTGATGCCTCCACCTCCTGCTGATCCTAAGAATTTTCCCAGGCTTCCAAAATCAACTCCCCCTAGTATTTTTACAACCACTGCTGATGTACATGTTTACCACTCCTCAGCTTTTACCGTTGGCTCCATGACACGAGTCACAGGTAACGCTTCGGGTTCAGACTCTCCAGACGATCATGAAGCTATTGTGGTTGCTGGAAAACGCAGTGGTGCTACTCGCCCTAAGACGAAGAAGTCAAAGACTCTGGCGTCCCGAAGATCATCTCGCTCTTCTACCCGCTCATCCACTCGCTCCGTCAGCTCTCGACGACCGTTCTCTAGGTCGCCTCTACACACTTCCTCTAAGACAGCATGTGAGGGTGCCTTTCCCTCACTAGATGAATTCACAACTTTTCTTGCTGAAAATGCTTTCCCTGCTGAGCCTCTGCCATACGAGGACGTGCTGGATTGCCTTTTAGGGTCCTCTAGCCCTTCCTCAGCACGCACTTCCATTCAGCAGTATGAAGCAGCTCTTCCAAAAGTGCTGGTTCAATTACACTCACTTGAAAACACTCTTCGGCGCACTGCGGACGAGGTCCCGTGGAGTGCTTGTTTTCTCGGTCGACTCCACTCCATCACTACAGCCAGTCAATTCCTACTGCATCCCACAACTAACCTAGACATTCAAGGTGGTGTCACTTAATTGTCGCGGTTTTGCGACACCTCTTGCGAATGCGCTGGTACGAGAGGATCTTGCTCCGCTGAATGCTGATATATTACTTCTGCAGGAAACAAACTGTACTTCCACCACTCAATTTCATCAATGGCGTCAGCGGGATCATACTTTCCATCACGCCTACAGCCAACTGTCACGTGGTGGCATGGCAGTTGGTGTTCACTCACGTTTTCGTTCAACTCTTTCCTCCTTCTCAGTGAAAAACTTATGTCGAGACTTATTACAACGGGTCTCTTTCACCGTCGCAGCTGAAAAATTTCATGTATTCAACATTTATGTTCCTTGCACTCCTACTCACGTGCCAGAGCTGTTTGCAAAACTTCGACGGTCTCTGTCACGTATTCCCATCACCGACCGGGTACTTATCGGAGGTGACTACAATTGCACTCTACATCCCTTAACTGATCGCTCTTCTGCTTCCAGAGAACACCGTACGGAAGTAGTACATCTTTTACAGTCTATCACTTCAGACTTCTCACTCGTAGATGTTCAACGTCATTTGTCACCAACCCAGACTACACATACATGGCGTGCACCAAGAGCCATTGATCCTCCTACAGCAAGATTGGATCTCTTTTATGCAACATCTCTTCTTCTACCAGCAATATCAGATTCATGCTGTACACCCACAGCTTCCTCGGATCATTGCGCCATTGCCATAACAGTTTTTGCTACTTCAACACAGCCACGTACAATCCGGCCTTGGACTTTTGACGACACTCTTTTAGATGACTCAGCCGTTTGCTCATCGGTGCGAGATTTTCTTGCGGATTGGGGTCCAAGGCTTCATTCTGCACCGTGCCCCCTCAACTTTTGGTTGGAAGTAAAACGCCACCTCATACTACTGGTACGAAACCTGTCATACTCGATCATGACACAACGGAGGATGCGACTTGATCATACTAGGCAAACGCTTTCTTTGCTCAATCTTGCTGATCCCCTATTTCAAGTCTACCAGGCAGAATTACATTCACTTTTGGTGCCGCTTGCAAAACAAGCCCTTCAACGCCTTAAACTACAACACCTGAAACCTGATGCTTGTTCGTACGAATTCCTTACGTCACTTGAGTCAACTCGCCGATCCTCTTCTGTTCTACAGCACCTTCGTCTTCCAACTGGAGTAGTATCATCCGAACCAGTTCCAATTTGTTCTATGGTACGTAAATACTACATTTCAAAATTTTGTGAAACTCCTCCTCCCTCCCCTACGGCTTCTGCTCTTCTGTTCTCTTCTTTGCCTCAGATCCCTTCTCATCTTTCAGCCAGCCTCCTCCATCCTCCCACTCTAACTGAGCTGTCTGACACTTTCTCGTCCCTCAACCCCCGGGCTTCACCTGGCCCGGACGGTCTCCCTGTTTCTTTCTATAAGGCTTTTCTTCCTGCCCTCCTTCCATTTCTCCTCTGTGCTTTTTCTACTGCCATGCATCTTACATCTCTTCCAAGGAGTTTCACGCTCGCACATGTTGTACTTTTCCCCAAGAAGGGTGATCCGCTTGACTTGGGAAATTGGCGTCTCATATCACTCTTAAATACGGATTATAAACTCTATACAAAATTTCTGTCCCGCCGGCTTAACCCCATACTCCCTCATATTATCTCCACTAATCAAACCTATACTGTACCCGGCCGCTCCATCTCCCTTAATATTCAGCTTCTTAATGATCTTATTCACCTCGCCCGCTCTCGCTCAGAACCCCTTGCTCTTCTTTCCCTCGATCAACGCTCAGCGTTCGATAATATTTCTCATGATTACCTTCTTGCTACATTACTAAATTTCGGCTTTCCTCCTTCCTTTGCTTCTCTTCTCATCTCCCTCTACCGGGACGCAGTTTTCCACGTCAAGCTGCTCAACCTTCTCACAGCTCCCATACCCTTTCGTCGCGGCGTGCGTCAGGGTTGCCCCTTATCCGGGCAGCTCTTCGCCCTCGCAATAGAACCCTTTTTACGCGCAGTCCATCGATCCTTCTTTGCTTCACTACCACCGGTGGTAGCCAGCACACGTCATCATGTTGCTACCTATGTTGCCTACGCCGATGATATTACATTCTGCATTCGGCAAGATTCACAATTTCACGATCTCCACAATCTCTACAATACCTACGCCTCATGTTCCGGAGCAGCGCTAAACACAACGAAAAGCACAGGCTTATGGACCGGTTCGTGGACTAACCGCACTGACTCTCCTTGGGGAGCAGAGTGGTCCAACACCTCTCAACGATTCCTAGGAGTCCACCTTGGAAAACCAGCAACTGCTTCACTCGTCACCTGGACGACTCTCCGGCCACGCCTACATCGCTCGGTCGCAATCTGGCGGCGCGCACAATTCTGCACCTCCGTCTTTCAAAGAGCACGTCTAACGCACACTTACCTGCTTTCAGTGTGCACGTATTCCTGGTTGGCTTCGAAGCAACCAGCACTACGTCTTCTTGAACTCACCCGCTGTCAAACTCAGGTTATCTGGCCCGGCCATCACTGGGTCGGAGCACCTCAACTCAGCCTGTCTCCTTCCAACGGAGGTATTAGTCTACCCGACGTCAGATCCTATTACAAGGCTTATCGTGTGTCTACGTTTTTAGGATCACTTGCGGCACCTGCTCCATCTGCAGTTGCTGCTCGTGATGTCATAGTCTCTCCGCGCATAACCCACGCTTTAATCTCCTTTCGTTCTTACTCATGGACCACTGTCCCCTTCTCGCACTTTTCCCTCCTGTCTACAAAGAGGCTATATCCTTTCTTCGTTCCCTCCCTCTTTCTAGCTCTCTCCCTGCCTCCACAAATGACCTACTTTCCGAACCTCTTATTTTTTATTCTCTGCTACACCCTCCCCATCTCCCATGTTTTGCTTTTCCTTCATGGTTCCGAGCTGGAGTCGTTACAGTCAGCGATCTTGTTAACACCGATCTTTCCTGGCTCTCCTTCTCTTCTCTACCCTCCTCTCTCCGTTTCAATGCCAACGCTCACTTTGTTCACAACTCTCTTATTTCTACTATAATCTCCCTGTTCCCTGAGCTTGCTACTCCCTCAGGTCTCATTTCTGTCCACTCTGCCTCTCTCCCTCTCCCATTTTTTCTGTCGTCCAATGGTCCACCTCTTCCTCTTGTCTCTCTCTCAACAGCTGATCTCTACCGTTTTCTCTCTCGCTCTTCTGCACCTCTTCCCATTTCTGGTATTCCACTCTGTTCTACCTCCGCAGTGTGGTCCGCTGCTCTTTCCCCACTTTCAGCACCCCTTGAAGTCAATTCACATTGGCTTTTCTTACACAACCGCCTCCCTGTGCCGTCGATTTTACATCGCATGATCATTTTATCTTCACCCTCCTGTCCGTATTGCGGTGAGGAGGCTGACGTCCAGCATGTCTTCATGTATTGCACAGTATTATTGCCAATACTCCATCTCGCTTTCACGCTAGCGCAACGATCCTGTGAGACCGTCCTCACCTTCAGCGCCTACCGAACACTACTTCTGAACTCTTCTCGCCCTATTCACCTTCCGGCAGTCTGCTCCTACATCTTCGTGCTTGTAAAACATATAATTCACTTGTATCATCTTCAGCGTCCCCCCGAAGCTTCTACTGACATAAATAAAGTCAGTACTGCGTTACTTTGTCATTTTCGTAATCGCCTACTCTCCCGCCTTTGACTAGAACTTACCACTGCAGTTGCATGCTGCAGTGAACCACAGTTCCTATCAACTTGGTCACCAGCAACCACTTGGTTTGCAGGGTCGCCCACAACGCTTCACCTTACAGTCGGAACTTTTGTTTCACCTACCTCCTGATAGATACAATTTTTGCCATGCTGATTTGTTTTCAATCTCTGCTTCACCAGAGACTATTTTTTGTCTTTCCCGACAAATTATCATACATAAATTGTATTCTCTCACCACTATATTGAGCTTTGTGAATAGGTCGTTGCGTCAGCTACAAGCACCTGTAAATCTTCTTTTCATATGTCATTTTGAGACGATTTTCCTATACACATTTCCTGTTTTTTTTTCTTGTTTCGCAACTGAGTATAATCTTGTTCCTCAACATTCACTGTACTATATTATTTGTACTCTCTATTTTATCAGAATTTTTTTGTTTGTCTCACTATTGTACTTCACTTTTAGTAGATCAATTATTGTATAGAATCCTATGAATTGTTCGAAGCATGAGCTACTTATACTTGTCAATTTCTTTTCACGCTTTTTTTAAGACTCTGTTCTCATCCTCTTCACATGTATCATTTTCGTGTATAACTCATGTGTACATTTTTTGTTTTTCATTACTCATCTTGCTGAATTATGTATTCTCTCTGCGATGTCAGAGACTATTTCTTTTTACCACCTCTGACAAACCAATATATATAAATTGTAACTTCTCATTGTAAAGAATCATGTATATAGGTTGTTTCACGAACCACAGACATCTGTAAACTTTGTCGTTTTTACAGTATATTCTTATCTTCAATTCCTGATTCAAATGTGTTATTTTACTTTTCAACTGTGTAAATTTGTGTTCTCCAATACTCACTGTGATGAGTTGTGTCTTCTCTCTGTATTTTCAGAGATTATTTTTTCTTTTGTATTCTCAGGAAAATTATTGTATATAACTATTTTTAATATCACCGTTGTATGTAACATGTAGTACCGCGAGCCACATTCATCTGTAAAATTTTCATCATCTGTCTTTCGAACTTTTGATTTCATGTTTCTCTCCTTGATCACCAGCAACCTCCTGGTTTTCCAGGTCACCCACAATGTATCACCTTTTGGTCAGAACTTTTTTTTTCATCAATATTGTGTAAAATTTATACTCTATAGTGCTCATCATTCTGGATTGATTTTACTCTCTGTATTACCAGAGTTTCATATTGCCTCGCCAGATTTCTACTGCACTTAACTGTTGTCATGCAAACGTTGCACAGAATCCTGTAATATACGTAGCGCAAGCTGCACATTCTGTTAATTTCTCATCACCTGTCTTTTGAATCTATGTCTGCAAGCTCGAATTCTGTATTATTCCTTGCTTCAATACTGTGCAAAATTAATATTGTATAACGCTCTTTAAGCTGAATTGTTCCTATTTTTTGCTTTGTCAGAGACTTTTGTTGCCTCACCAGACACTCGAGTGTAATTAACTGTTTTTTTACTGTCATCAATGTACAGAACCGTGTAAATAAGCAGTAGCGTAAGCTACAAGCATCTGTAAATATTTTTTTGTCATACATCATTTGAGATGATTTATTCAAGCACATCTCCTGTATCTTTCTTCTAATAAATACTGTGTGAAAACTGACTCTTCGACACATGCTTTCGACAAGGTTTTCGAACACAGCGATAGGTATGCTAGGTATGCGCTACCGTTCAGTACATAATGCTGCTGCTAACTGTTGCTTAGTAGTAGGCCTTGGTTCCAAACTGCTTATGCGGCGCTCTGATTCATCGCATAGGTGCTTTATGGGATTAAGATCAGGGCTCTGTGCTGGCCAGTCCACACACGATACGGAATTATCATCAAACCACGCCGTAGCAGTCTTTGCTTTATGGCTCGGTGCATTATCCTGCTGGTACCAACAAGGCTCGGTTTCATAGTATTGCCACAGAGTTGGTAAGGCATAATTGTCCAGAATATCGAGGTAGACGTGCTGGTTAACGGGTTTGTCCACGATAACCCCCCACGAGTACACTACCAGCTCCAAACTTGACCGTAGAAACAGTGCACTGTGGTAAATAACGTACCCCTGGCTGCCAATATACCCACACACGGCCATCAGACTGATGGATCGTGTATCTGGATTCATCAGTCCATAGGACCCGTTTCCATTGATTTAGGTCCACGATAAATGTTCTTTACACTATGCTAAACGACGAGTACCATTCAGAGTGGAGATATGAAAGGCTTATGAGCAGCCGCCCGAACACGGTAATCCATGGAATGAAGTTCTCTGCAAAGGGTACGTGTACATACCGATGTTACAGCATTTTTACTTTCCTGTAAATTGAGATCTTGTGTGATACTCCTATTAGCTGTAACGACTCTCCTGAGGCTTCGACGTCCTCTATCACTGATTTTCTTTGGTCTGCAAGTACGTTTTGCTGCTTCAGGCACGCCATGTGTCTTCCACTTATTCCGTAAATCCAAAACAGTTGACTTGGGTATGTTTGAACGCCACTCTCTTTGTCTTATGGACAACCCACTAATATAACATCCAACAATCTCTCCTTTTTCAAAGTCAGTTCTCTCCCGCCAAGAAATTTTCACCCAACTTCACAGTGTGATATGATCGCGGTCAGCTGCAGGCTTGTTTTTATACCGTTTGCAGGTGTATCGCGCATCTTAACAACGCAGCGGTTCTGTTCATTTGCTTTTGACGAAGTGTCCGGTGACTTTTGTCATCATAGTGTATGGAAGAACAACTTCGAAAATTTCTACGGAAGAACAACTTCGAAAATTTCTACGGAAGAACAACTTCGAAAAATTTCTACGGAAGGACAACTTCGAAAATTTTGTACAACCTTATCAGTGTTGTCGTTTCCACTACCTTTGGAGTGAGGTTTTCTTAGCCTTTTTTTAATCAAAATTGATCAAACATGTAACGAGATGTCACTGCGTAAGCTTTAATATATCACAGTAAATCGCAAGGTCAAATTTCAAACTGTGAAACTCACGCGTCATGTCAAATTCGAAACAATAATGAAAGAAATTAAGTCAAAATTAATTTAAATTCTGAACATTTAAGTTTAAAAAAAAAAAAGTCTTCAAACTGAATAGCTTCGCACGTTTCCGCCAAATTTCAGACCTCTGCGTTCATTAGTTTCTTCTGCATGCAACTGACATTTCATCAAACATGTAAATTTTGTTATTATGCATTTTGAAGATGGTAAGACGACTATGCAATGTATTTAGGAGATAGGGGATACAGCCACAAGGTGGAAGAAACACAGGCGACTGAAACATACCTCTCATTTCTTGGTGTCTGTGATGAATACCTGATTGGTTTAGTGTTAAATTGCGCGGTTCAACAAGAATGAATAAATCGACAAATGCACGCATTTAACAATATTTTAAAAAGTGTATTTAATTGTACATGTGTATAATGCGCGGTCACTTGGCGTGTGAAATAAAAAACATCATATGGCGTCCCGGTGGCACAGTGGTCTAGCTGCAGACCATTCGTCCGAGATGGGTTCGGGTTCGAATCTAGTGAGGCATGTATGTTGTGTTTGCATTACGGCACTGGCTCTCTCCCTTCCCTGGAACCAGTGGCCCTAAATTAGGGACGGGCGGCTGCGGTTATAGCCCATTGAGTTGATCACGGTGGGCAGTGTTAAACCTTCAAAAAAAAAAAAAATATACACCTGATTTTCATGTTGTTAATATTTTGAAGGGAATTTGTGTCTGAGTGAAAAAAAGAAAAGGAAGCACATTTGACAACTGTTTTACGGCATTTAACTTTGTTATTGCCATATCAGCAATCTGGGCTTTAAGAAAGTTCTACAGAAGCCAATGAAAGTTAATTTTGCCGCCCCGGTAGCGCAATGGTCTAAGCGATGGCCTCTGATCATTCGTCCAAACGGGGTCCGGGTTCGAATCCCGGTGAGGCATGGATGTTGTGTTTGTCTTACGGCACTGGCTCTCTCCCTTCCCTGGAACCAGTGACCCTAAATTAGGGACGGGCGACTGCTTATAGCCCATTGAGTTGCTCGCGGTGGTCGTTAAACCTCCAATAAAAAAAAAAAAAAAAGTTAATTTTCGAAATTAAAATCTACTGATGACATTGAAAATCAGGCCATCGTTTTAGGTTTTGTTCCATTTTTATTTCGTTTGGTGGTTTAACGATCATGTGAGCAACTCGATGGCCTATAAGCAGTCGTCCGTCGCTGATTTGGGGTCACAGCTTACAGGGAAGGGAGAGAGCCATAAGGCAAACACATCAGTTCTTCACAGGGATTCAAACCCAGGCACATCTGGGACGAATGATAAAAAATCAGCGCGTAGACAAATGTACCCCCAGGACTGCCGTTGTAGATTTAAAAGTAGCCTTGCCTTCGGGTAAATTCGATAATATTTCCGATTGAGTTGCTCACGGTGTTCGTTAAATCCTCAACTAAAAAAAAAAAAAAAAAAAAAAAAATCTGTCGCCCACTATTAATGCCGGGCCACTCATTTCGGGGAAGGGACAAAGCCAGCGCCTATAGACACCCCCCTCTTCCTCCCATGCCTCATTCGTGAATCGAACCCGGACCCCACTTTCGACGAATGGTCAAAAACCAGCGTCCAGTGGCTCCCAGTGACGTGTAGGGTTCATAGCTCTGGTTTCTGACCGTTCGTTGCGGTTGTGCCCGGGTTCGAGTCCTGAAAGATGCATGGGTGGTGTGTTTGTCTTACGACACTGTCTCTCTCTCCCTCTTCCCTGGAACTTATGACCCTAAATTAGGGACGGGCGACTGTTTTAGCCCTTACACAGTGGCGTACCTGAAAAACTCGCCCCCCTTCCCCCGCAAAAATATCCTCTAGGCCCTTTTTGCAAAAATATTTTTGCTTTCAATTACTGACATTTTTTAATTCAGTTGTATTAACTACGTTTTACGGACGTTTTAGTAATTCAAATTCTTTGGAACCTATATAGGTATTTCTCGTAAATTCAAAATTGTTGCACTTTATTGCGTGTAACAAAAATGTACACGTTGTAATTAAAATGACTGCTCTAGTTCTGTACCAATACAAAGTATTACAAAACACTTACGCAAAAGGTAATCATATCGTGCAAATTTCATTCTTTTAGAGAACTAAGGCCAGACTCTTTGAAATGCTTGACTGTACACACAAAACATCTAACTACAGCGTAGCATTGCTTAATGACTATTCCCGATTAACGGGGTTCAGTAAGTTAATATGGGCACAAAAATAAATTTTTGTATTATTGTATATTTCCATTGCATGAATCATTGGCTTTAATTTGACACCTCATTTGTACTTATCCTACTGATAGAACAAAAGTAATGGCCATAACTGTGAATACATGTCAAGCGGTTTTTTCGCGCGTTGCTCTCATTTGGTATTTGATCTCACGCTATATCGTTTTTTTTTATAGTACTATATATACCTGAGTTTTAAGGACAGAGTTTTCAGGATCTGTCTAACCCTGCATTGCTGAAAAAATGCCTGCATGGGAAAAAAATCAAAACCCCAACGAATCTGTGAATATGGTCATTTGGTCAAGAGTACCGAAAACTGACTTTGTGGAGTTTCGTACTATGGTATTTGCAGTGTATGATGCCATCCTAAACTTTAACAAAGGGAATATACCTTGATGCATGGTTTTGAAACAACTTGGGATCATTGTCAGCACGAACACAGGATCAGTTCTGGCGGAGCTCGATAGTCTGCGGGTGAGAAGGGGTGAGCGTATGTTATCCACACTCCATAATAGAGTTACACAATAGCTGCAAGTGCCAAGAGGAAGCTTTAAGAGGCGTTCCATGAAGAAGAGGGACCAGATACCGCCCCCTCCCTATGGTGCCAGAATGCACTGAATCTACTGTTGTATGGCACGCGTTAGCTCGATAAACTTCAATTGCATATTTCTGAGAGTTGTGTTTTTGAACACTAATGACCCGTTATCTCAGAAACTGTAAAATATACAGCTTTGAAATTTGTACCACAGGTATGTCTCTCGTATCTACAGACTTTAACTCAAGATTTTTGTAATGTGATGTTTTGGTATCCTTTTATACATTTTTGTTTCATTTTTCACAACGTTTTTAGTGGTTCCTGAAATAGAAATCATACAATCACAACTAAAATTAATTTTAAGAAAGCCGTGTATTAAAGTGTGTAGCAGTATGTAGCGAACAACCCCTGAAAATTTCAGCCACTGGTTCCTGAGATAGCGGGCCTTCGATATGTTACAATTAACATGGCCGATATACACTGAAGAGCAATTGAATTAGAGATATCTGTCTAGTAACGTGTAGCACCATCTTTCGACCTGATGACGGCGGCGATTCGTCTCGGCATGGACTCCACAAGACACCGGAAGCGTTGGGAAGCCATACGGATCCACGACCCCTGAACAAGCTCCCACAGTTTACGAAGATTTGATGGAGGGGGTCAGAGCCTCGAACATCTCTCTCGATGGCATCCCAGATGTGCTCGATGGGATTGAGGTCAGGTGACCTAGCTGGCAAAGGAAGCGAGGTCACGTCGGTGGAGGGTCCATCCAACCATTCGGATACAATTCGGGAGCGTTGGCACGGTGCATTGTCTTGTTGCAGGATAAGGTCCCCAGTGGGATGTTGAAGACACCTTTTCGTTATTGATGTAAAAATTTCATTTATTCAACTGATAGTTTAATTACATTCTCTTGATAATATACATGTTTAGGAACTTTTGCTATAGCTGTGAAAAGGAGCCTCAAGCAGGAACGCCGACTTCTTCAAATTTTGGGGGGGTGGCAGGCGTGAACAGATGAGACGTGAGAGGGCATGCCTCTTCCATTGTCAGGAAGAACATAAAAAAAGGGGGGGGCAAAAATAAACAACGAAATTCGACGTATATTTTAAAACACAATTGTAATTGCTCATCAGCAAATGAACAAAAGCAAATATTCTTTTACTAAATATTAATATTTTAAAAAATAAAATTCGACCTGTGATTTTATGAAAATATCAAGAGGTATTTTATTTTCAAAGCTTAGTAAAAAATATGAGAAATTATCTGGGTTACTCAAACAGAGAACAAGAAGTGCAAAAAATAAATACACGTAGATAAATAAAGGCGCCAGAGATTATACGTTTCTGCATTTTTATTTATTTTATTTTTGATAATTGTTTTAATCATTTACCACATATCACGAGAACATGTCAGACAAACTACGGGGCCGGGAATCCAGTTTTTAATCAAATGAGCAATGCTGAGAAGATGATTTTTTAAAATTTATTTTATTTATTAATTTTTTGGAAAAAAATAGCTTTGACCGCATAAGGTGCATCTTGGTCCACCTTATGAGACTAAAGTGATTATTTCGTCCGCGATGGGTCTGGGGGCGAATCCCTGTGAGGTTTGGATGCTGTGTTTATCTTACGGTACTGGCTCTCTCCCTTCTCTGGAACCAGTGTCCCTAAATCAGGGACGGGCGGCTGCTTATAACCCACCCACTGAGTTGTCACGGTGATCGTTAAACCTCCAATTAAAAAAAAAAAAAAGAAAAAAAGAAAGTAAAAAAAAAAAAAAAAGCGATTATTTAATAAAAACAAGACCAAAGATATCGGGTGAGAACTGTCCCCCGAGTAAAATTATTGGAGGGGCAAGATTCACCTTGACCTCCTACAGTCCGACCCCATGGCGTCAAGTCCTCTGCAATAGCTGCTATCCTGTCCCCCCTCTCCCCGCGCGTCACCGGGTTTTACAAACTAAGGGGGAAATGATTTCCTGAAGATTTTTACTTATGTACTGGAAAACAAATACTAAACATTACTTTCCTTTTTAGTACTTCAAGCAAGGTTGCCGTCAAAAATTCCTGGTATTTCTTTAACCACTTTCATATGAAGTTTCCGCGAAAAGTTTTGTAAAATCCATCTATTGTGGCTAGAGGCACTCTTAGCTGTGAGGACCCTTCTCACTGCGGGAGTTGCAGGGGCTGTTAGTACACCCATGCCCTTATAGAGTTGCTAACGGTGATTGTTAAACCGCGAAGGAAAGAAACAAACGGAAGGAACTCGGGCAATTCGGCCAACAGGACAACTCTGCAAATCGTAGTTCTTATTCATGTGCAACTGTAAATGCCATTTTCACATATCATGCTGCTTAAATTATTTTATAGCTACACGAGAAATTTAGGTTGCACAATATGGGATTGAGTTATGTGATTATTAATTTTGTTTAATAGTAACCTTTTTATGTTTCATTTTATAGAGAAGTAAACCCGCAAACATTTCATGGTGGCGGTGTAGAATTTGTTTCATTATGCATAGTTCTGGGAAAAGAATCCAGTTCGGAAGGTTAGAAAAAAGGTGGAGGAAAATATATGAATCTCTTAAGATCTGCTTTTTCCTGAGGCCGTTTTGGGGATGTTGGTATTGACTACATGGGTGAAGTTGAACCAGTGTGCAGGATTCGTGTAATTATTCTCTCCACCAGGTGTCGTCAGCCGCCATCGTATTCGGATCTCCAAAAAATCACGACTTGCCTCCTCCGTCGCATGATTTCATCTACAGATTAATCGCCTCGACTCACGGCGACCCCAAACAAAGGAGGCGCAAGCAACACAAAAGAATTCCATAATTTTAGCATTTTTTTAATCCTATATAATTGAATTCAGAAAAGAAAAAAAAATAGGATCCCAGTGAGCAAAGAAATATCACCTGGTAAAACTTATTAGAGTTGACCTGAATTCATAATTATTATAATAATGATAACAACTCCTACTTTTAGGCAGTTTAAACGCATCGTTTAGTTTTGTTTTACAGCAAATATTTAAAATGGAAAACCTTGTTGTGAACGAATATCCTTAAACCGAAGTTTAGTAAAGAGAAAAGAAAACGACGGCTGACTGAAAAGTATTGGAAAGTTGATTGGTAAAACAAAATATGACAGCTTCAAGGCTTTAAGAACTAGAAATTTTTACTCGCAGGAACGGAAGTTAGTAAATTTTATAGTATATGCTATGAAATCGGATAATGCCGCCCCGACAAGACAAAGACAAAGAAAAAGCGATTATTTAATAAAACAAGAGTGGTCTAAGGCGCTGGCCTCTGATCATTCGTCCGTAAGGGGTCCGGGTTCGAATCCCGGTCAGGCATGGATCTTGTGTTTGTCTTACGGCACTGGCTCTCTCCCTTCCCTGGAACCAGTGACCCTAAATTAGGGACGGGCGACTGCTTATAGCCCATTGAGTTGCTCACGGTGGTCGTTAAACCTCCAAAAAAAAAAAAAAAAAAAAAAAAAGAAATAGGATACAGTTGCGCACCCAGAAATTCTTGTTGGAGGGGGCTGTATATATATATATAAAAGAAAGAAAGACAAAGAAAAAAGCGATTATTTAATAAAACAAGACCAAAGATATTGGGTGAGAATCTGTAGATATTGGGTGAGAATTCTCAATATATATATATGTGTGTGTGTGTGTAGTAGTAGTATACGTACGCAATGTGTGTAGATATATCACCTGGTAAATTGATAAATTCATGAAAGATACCAGTACCAGAGTTCCTCCAGTCCTTCCAGCAGAAGTTGCACATGCAATCAAGAACATGAAGCGGGGAAAAGCTCCAGGAGAAGATGGAATTACTATAGACATCATACAAGAAGCAAGTGGAGAAATTGAAACAGTACTCGCCCAAATTTTCACTCGATGCCTTAATGAAGGGAAGATTCCTGAGGATTGGAACAATGCTACAATGATCCTGCTACATAAAAAAGGTGACATTGAGGATCTCAGGAACTACAGACCTATCAGCCTCCTATCAGTGGTTTATAAAATCTTCACTAAAGTTCTTTCACACCGCTTGAAGGTAACACTGGACATGGCTCAACCGAGAGAACAAGCTGGATTCAGGAGTGGCTACAGCACAATAGATCATATCCACGTACTGAGAGAACTAATTGAAAGAGCGAGGGAATATGAACTTCCATTGTGCATGGCTTTTATCGATTATGAAAAAGCCTTTGATTCGGTGAAACCATCAGCAGTTACCACGGCTCTGAAATCCTGCGGTATTGAAGATGCATACATTAATATTATTAATAACATCTATGAAAATGCAAGTGCAAAGATTCGGCTGTTTGAAAATACAACACACATAAAAATTGGAAAGGGAGTGAGACAAGGTGACACCATATCTCCGAAGCTCTTTAATGCTACATTGGAAAATGTCTTTCAATCACTGAACTGGGAAAACAAAGGGATAAAGATTAATGGAGATTATCTAACCCACCTTCGTTTTGCTGATGACGTAGTCATTTTTGCAACTACCCCATCAGAGCTGCAGAGTATGATCCAGGAACTTGCTGACAAGAGTAAAGAAGTGGGATTAAAAATGAACTTTCAGAAGACAAAAGTGATGTTCAATGCTTTTACAAGAAATGAAGATTTATCGATTAATGGAGAAAAACTGGAGATAACAGATACGTATGTTTACCTTGGACAGCAGATATCAAGTGAGGGTCACATTGATGAAGAAATTAATCGGCGTACAAAACTTGCCTGGAGAGCTTTTTGGAAGAAACAGCATAATTTTCAAGAGCAATATGCCATTATGTCTTAAAAGAAAAGTGTTTGATCAATGCATCCTTCCAGTGCTTACGTATGGTGCAGAGACGTGGACCTTAACTAAAAGAGACATACAAAGGCTGCAGACAACTCAAAGCAGCATGGAGAGGTGCATGCTTGGTATAACTAGGAGAGATAAGAAGAGGAACTCGTGGATCCGAAAAATGACGAGAGTGGAAGACATCATGATCAGAGTTAAATCCCTGAAATGGCAATGGGCTGGACATACTGCCAGAAGGACAGACCATAGATGGACAGCCGAAATTTTAGATTGGATTCCAAGGGACAGGAAAAGACCCAGAAAAAGACCACATGGGAGATGGGTGGATGGAATTCGTAAATATGCGGGAGTGACATGGAGGAGACTAGCACAAGACAGACCGTTGTGGAGGAAACTTGGGGAGACCTTCGTCCAGCAGTGGATTGATAATGGTTGACAATGATGATGATGATGAAATTGATAAATTGTCGCCTGAATACCCTACAATGTCCGAAATCGATGCGCGACGAATTCGAATATGCATATTCACCTTTCGCAAATGTAGCCGTTTGTAAATGCAGATTGTGACGTTGTACCGCACCTAAGATATAAAAACCAGTAGTAGGATGTACCCTGATCAGAAGTTTAGGTCTAGGTGCGCTGTGTGAGAATGGCGAGCTTGGATTTCTGGGGTTACATAAAATATCAGGTGTATGCAACAGCGCCTACAAGTCTGCGGGATCTACGTCGTCGTGTTACAGATGCTTGCAATAGTGTGACACCTTCCATGCTGAGGAATGTGCATGCAGAGTTACTTTCACGAATACAAATGTGTATCGTGGGCAATGGCGAACTCTTCGAACATACTAGACATTAACTTTTTATCACTGTGCGCCAGTTTGCCTTTTTTGTTTTGTCTGTCGTCATCAAAGTGTATTGACATAAGTACGCATTTATTCAATAAATTGTGTGTATTTGCTCATACCTATGCCTGTTCCTTTCAAACGTTCATACAAAAGGATCGCGCATCGATTTCGGACATTTTAGGGTATTCAGACAACAATTTATCTCATCTGTGTGAAACAAATGTCGTTTTGTAATAATTAATTGATGCTCTACAACTTTGTAAATGGCAATTTTGCTCTATCTCTTTTCGTTTTCCATTTGCAATGGCTAACTTCCGCATTTCATTACTAGGGGCGCTGCTATTGGTTGCATTCGATCGAGCGTAGTCGCTTTACTATGCTGTTATCTCACTTGCATAACTGTACCTCTCTCCGTTCGGAAGTTATTCCAGGCTAAAGGGAATTTCCTATGCACCTTGTATATACGTAGTATACGCCTATAGTTTATATACGGTTGTGAGGTACGTCGCTCTTAATCTTTTTGGGGCTTTGGAAAGAAGAAACCATGTAATATAAGACACTGTAATTTTTTGAACATGTGAAATAATATTTTTGAATGTTTAATTTGTGATGTACATCGTTTTTAATCTCTTTATGGCTTCGGGAAAAAGACACTATGTAATATTTTGAACATATAAAATATTTTTGAATGTTTAATTTGTGGCGTATATAGCTTTTAATCTTTCTGGGGCTTTGGGAAGAAAAGCCCCAGAAAGATTAAACCGTGTAATAGTCAGACATTATGTAATTTTTTGAACACGTAAAATAATATTTTTGAAAGTTTAATTTGTGACGTACGTCGTTCTCAATCTCTTTGGAGAGGGGGCTGAAGCTCCCAAAGCCCCCTCAGTGGGTGTGCCAATGCATTTATACTGTATCACACTTTTTTGCCAGGTCTCGTAATACCCAGTTTTTGGAATTGTAAGCTGTTTTAATTTCAGAGGAAATTTTCAAAAAGGAAAAAGATACAAAGGCTACCTAGTGATTATATTAATGTTATGACTTTATCACATTTTTTGTATTTTGCGCTTTTAATTTTAAAAAATCTCAATAATATTTTGTTTTGTTTGGGCGTTTAGCACCCCCCCCCCGTGAGTAACTCATTGGGCTATAAGCAGTCGCCAGCCCATAATTTAGTGACACTAGCTCCAGGGAAGAGAGAAAGCCAGTGTTGGGAGAGAAACACACCATGCATGCCTCACTGAGATTCGAACCCGGACTTATCTCGGACGAGTGGTCAGAACCCCAGCGCTTAGACCACTGCACCACCAGGTAAGCTAAATTTTATTGAGCGAAGCATGGCCGAGCGGAGCTCTCTTTACGAGACTCCAGACAATTAGTTGTTCGGGCATAGGCACGACTTGACACATCCGATCACCGTGATTTTTGGCATACGATTGGACATCGTTCATAGTCAGGTTTTGACGCCTTCCTGTTTTGCAATAACTTCGCTCAAAATTTGCCAATTGTACCCGAGTTATCGGTTACCGTTGGCGGCTTGTCCTAGTATTTTGCTACAACGTGGAAATGTAAATGGATGAAGCACTAGTTTTCAATGTAATTGGTAAAAAACACTTATTGGAGTATTTATAAATAAGTATTTTATTCTCTTGATTATATTTTGAACACAGTTACGTATAACTCTACTTTAACTTTCCTTTCTGAGTTTCTGTGTTCTCATGTAAATTTGACTTTCTCTCGTTCAATTTTTTTCTGACTTAACGACACACTATTTCTCCCGACGAGGTTTTGAAGTTGGCAATACTGGCAGTGATTCAAAGATCAATAAAATTATGTTTAAGTACAGTTTTAAATGAGCACTGTTAAGTGAGCGGTAAGTGATGTACGAGATGTGATGCGATCGAGGTAAGGGAGAGCGATAAGATTTTAAGAACTGGTTTATGTGCAGATATGTGTTGATTTGAAGGACACCGGCTCAATACAGACAGTTGTGAAAGAAACTTGGAAGGACTTTATCCAGTACGTAGTGGATTGATAATGGTTGACAATGATGATGATGATATGTTGATTATGCTTTGTTAAGACATACGGAGCTTACGTATTCCATGTGTATGAGCGAGTTACTATTTGAAGTGCTTGACGTACATCATCATTTTATTTCTCTGAAGTGAAGGAACTTCAGCGTTGTTCTTCCTTTGATATGTCCGCTGAATAAAAGTTGGGCATTGAATTCGTAAATAATCTTTTCTGTTGATTCTTGATTCTGTACCGTTACTATTTAATGTTATTCAACTGTGTAGTTAATCTTAACATATTACAGAAACAACTTCTATGAGCAAAGATTCAAATTGAAACTTAAGGGTTCAAAAAGTAAATTAAGACTATAAATGACATTTTATCCTTAGAGTTTCACAGTGACCAACCTCTAAAGCTTAAGAGTACGAGACTTCAAATAAACAATGCTGCGATTGAGTAATGTGAGACTGATATTAAAAAAAAAAAAAAAAAAAAAAATCCTGTAAAGCATGGGAATCGGGAAGGCATGTTTTTTTGATAAATCATTTATCAGTTATGCGGTGGCATCAGTGTTTGGATGAAAATTGCGCAGATGACTATTTACGCGGTGCATGACGTCATTCGGTGGAAGAATATTGTCACAGCTCTGTCATGGAGCAGAGAGCAAATATCCGGTTCTCTTTTGAAAATCGGTAAATCTTTTTATTTATTTTTTTATTTTTTTTATTCGAGACCATAACGACTACCGTGTTGCAACTCAATGGGCTATAAGCAGTCACCCGTCCCTAATTTAGGGTCACTGGTCCCAGTGAAGGGATAGAGCCAGTGCCGTAAGACAAACACAACATCCAAACCTCACCGGGATTCGAACCCGGACCCCGTTCGGACGAATGATCCGAGGCCATCGCTTAGACCACTGCGCCACCTGGGCGGCTCGGTCGGCAAATCTGCATCTGAGACAGTTGGACTGAGGTGTATGGGGCTAATTGCCGATCTCGTGCACAAATATTCTGATGGCATGCACATTTGAAGGATGGGTAGGAAGATTTGGAAAACGACGAAAGGCCCGGACGCCCGATTTCAGTGCGCACGTCTGAACTTATCGAGAAAGATCGCAAGAGGATAAAAAGTAAGTGTTGTGTGACCTTGATGATGCTGGAATGCGATCTTGGATTCTTGGTGTTTAATCAAGAGACGATTTGTCAAATTTTAGTGTAAGATTTAGGGGAGGGGGGACTTTGTGCTCATGCTTTGTCAGACGACCAGAAACACGCACGAGTGGAGTACGCAAAAGACACAGTGGAGACTGAAGAAACAATGCAAATTTTTTTTCCAAAGAATTATGGTAGGTAACGAGATATGGCGTTTTTGTTATGATCCTGAAACGAAGCGTCAGAGTGTTCAGTGGAAGTCGTCACAGTTACCCAAAGGAAAAAAGATCACGTTACAGAAAACGAAAATCAAGACAATGCTTCTGTATTTTTACGACAGTAAGGCAACTCTGCACACTGTTAAATATTTTTGTGGTATGTTGCACCAGAAAGTAGTGCTACACCAGCTGTACCACTTTTTGAGAAAAGGTACACCATTATATGGTGCAAACAAAACTCAACAGCATGGTGCAACTTTGTACTATAATGTAATGCAACCTTGTACCATAAAGTGGTGCAAATTTGCATCAGCCGTCCTGGTGGCGCAGTGGTCTAAGCGATGGCCTCTGATCATTCGTTCGAAAGGGGTCAGAGTCTGAATCCCGTTGAGGCATGGATGTTGTGTTTGTCTAACGACACTGGCTCTCACCCTTCCCTGAAACCAGTGACCCTAAATTAAGAACGGGGGCCTGCTTATAGCCCATTGAGTTGCTCACGGTGGTCGCTAAACCTCTAATAAAAAAAAAAAGTTGCATCATGTTGTTGGGTTTTGTTTGCGCCATATGATGGTGTATCTTTTCTCACAAAATGGTGCAGCTAGTGTAGCATCACTTTCTGGTGCAACGTACCACAAAATATTTAACAGTGCACCACGGGACCTGAAGGTACAACTGTCATTGGCAATGCTTATACTTCAATTTAGGAAGGACTGTGGAAGATGAATTTAGGAAGGATTGTGTGTTCGTGTCAGGCCTGCGTACAAAAGCGGGCAATGATTCAGTCTTCACGATAACGCACTCTCACACATAGCATTCAGTGTGCAGCAATTTTTGGCACGAAAACAAGTGTGTGTACTCAACGTTTCCTTAATCTCGATTTGAACCCGTGTGACAACTTTCTATTTCCTAAATTAAAGCTGTCCTTAAAAGGAACAGTTTCCCAAGACACGAAAGATGCACAAAGAACTGTGACATCAGCTCTTTAAGACATATGAAGACATACAAAGAACTGTGACATCAGCTTTTCACTCCATACCAAACGATGACCTCTGCAAGTCCTTCCTTTCGTTGGCTGATCGTGCCACTTCTTATGTTAACACAGGAGGAATGTACTTCGAATAAATATGAAGACATACAAAGAACTGTGGCATCAGCTCTTTACTCCATACCAAACGATGACCTCTGCAAGTCCTTCCTTTCGTTGGCTGATCGTGCCACTTATGGTATTAAAACAGGAGGAATGTACTTCGAATAAATATGAAGACATTCAAAGAACTGTGACATCAGTTCTTCACTCCATACCAAACGATGACCTCTGCAAGTCCTTCCTTTCGTTGGCTGATCGTGCCACTTATGGTATTAAAACAGGAGGAATGTACTTCGAATAAATATGAAGACATTCAAAGAACTGTGACATCAGTTCTTCACTCCATACCAAAAGATGACCTCTGCAAGTCCTTCCTTTCGATGGCTGATCGTACCACTTCTTGTAATAACACAGGAGGAATGTACTTCGAATAAATATGAAGATATTCAAAGAACTGTGACATCAGTTCTTCACTCCATACCAAAAGATGACCTCTGCAAGCCCTTCCTTTCGTTGGCTGATCGTGCCACTTATGGTATTAAAACAGGAGGAATGTACTTCGAATAAATATGAAGACATTCAAAGAACTGTGACATCAGCTCTTCACTCCATACCAAACGATGACTTCTGCAAGTCCTTCCTTTTGTTGACTGATCGTGCCACTTCTTGTAATAACCCAGGAGGAAAGTACTTCGAATAAAATATACTCACGTAAGTTTTCTTGCTTTTCCATTTTTCATAAAAATACAGTTTCATGTACTTAATTGCTGCACTATATAATAGTATGGTTTGATAATAATAGTTTGTATTCCAACAGGGTTTATTTTTTCTGTTTTTTTTCACTGGTTTAACGCAATAATTAATGGATGCAGGTTGTTTGTATGAGAGTTTCGCAAAATACCGCAACGTAATTTCAGATGATTACTAAATTTCCCCGAAAAAAAAAAAAAAAGAAAAAAAAAAGAAAGATAGAAAGAAAGGAGGCTTTATAACCTTTCTTTTATCGCAACTATTTTTTTTTGTGTACTGATATATTTGTGTAATGAAGGAACAATTTACACCAACTCATATTTCGTATTATGTCCATGGAAAAAAATACGTCTGCCCCGGCGATGCAGTGATCTAAGCACTGGTTTCTGACCATTTGTCCGAGATGAGTCTGGGTTCGAATCCCTATGAGGCACGGAAGTTGTGTTTTTCTTACTGTACTGGCTCTTTCCTTTCCCTGGAACTAGTAATCCTAAATTAGGGATATTCGACCGTTTATAACCCCTTGGATTTGCTCACGGTTGTCTCTAAACTTCCAAACAAAAAAATCTCAGTCTAGGTAGCCTTTTAAATTATCGTCTCCCGGCAAGAAAGGATTTAAAGGAAGCTGAGAATGGCAAAACATAGCTAAGACGCAGAAATATAGCATAAAGTATTCATCAGATTTCTACAATATGGTAACTCATAATTTATGATCGATTCTAAAGAAAGAACATAGTGTTTTCAAGAGTTGGGTAGAACTATAAAGTAAATTTGTCCGGTAGCGACTTCAAATGATAGCACTCTGCTGCCTTTCCACAATTCTGAGCAAATTTAGGAACCAAATTTGTGAGACAGATTAAAGATATCATAGTTAAAGCATAGCTGAATTAGAATTAATAAGTTACGACAAATTTCAGCCCCTTACTTAGATTTCACATGATTCAGTATTCCATAAGAAAATTCCTTACATGGAACTACTTTTTCAATAATGATGCCACCTTTGAGAGTCACTTTCCACAGACAAATGCAGTGGAGTACCAGTTAAAGTTCAGCTCAATGTGCATTTGAATTCTCCGTGGGAAAATTGCTACTTAAGGTGTTACCTCGACAATGAATGTTATTTTCCATTGATATGATACATTAAATTATCAAAAGTATTCGGACACCACAATACTTTAGGACATATTATTATTTTCGCAATTAATAGCTATATAGTTGGTCCACCCTTTGCTTGTATGACAGCGGCAAACGTCGTGAGATAATACCAACCAATATCCGGTAGGTTTTGACAGAAATGGCTTTGTCATTCATCCTGCAAAGCTGCTGCCAGAGTGGAGAGGGAAGATAATAGTTCTGATCGATTTCAAATCCATTGCTCCAGTTCATCCCAGAAGTGTTCTATGGGATTAAGATCTGGGCTTTGAGCAGGTCATTCTAACCATTCCACCTGATTTTCAAGAAACCAGTTCTGCACACAGCGTGCAGTGCGGACAGAGCTAATGAAATACCTGATTCAAAGGTATTCTATGGGATTAAGATCAGAGCTCTAAGCAGGCCAGTCTAATAATTCCACCTCATTTTCAAGAAACCAGTTGTGCATACAGCGTGCAGTGCGGATAGAGCTAATGGAATACATGATTCAAAGGTATTCTATGTTATTAAGATCAGAGCTCTAAGCAGGCCAGTCTAATAATTCCACCTCATTTTCAAGAAACCAGTTCTGCCCACACCGTGCAGTGTGGATAGAGCTAATGGAATACCTGATTCAAAGGTATTCTATGGGATTTAGGTCAGGGCTTTGAATAGTCCAGTTTAATAATTCCACCTCATTTTCAAGAAACCAGTTGTGCACACACCGTGCAGTGTGGATAGAGCTAATGGAATACCTGATTCAAAGGTATTCTATGGGATTAGGATCAGAGCTCTGAGCAGGCCAGTCTAATAATTCCACCTCATTTTCAAGAAATCAGTTCTGCACACACCGTGCAGTGTGGATAGAGCTAATGGAATACCTGATTCAAAGGTATTGTATGGGATTAAGATCAGTGCTCTGAGCAGGCCAGTCTAATAATTCCACCTCATTTTCAAGAAATCAGTTCTGCACACACCGTGCAGTGTGGATAGAGCTAATGGAATACCTGATCCAAAGGTATTCTATGGGATAAAGATCAGGGCTCTAAGCAGGCCAGTCTAATAATTCCACCTCATTTTCAAGAAACCAGTTCTGCACACACCGTGCAGTGTGGATAGAGTTAATGGAACACCTGATTCAAAGGAATTCTATGGGATAAAGATCAGGACTCTGAGCAGGCCAGTCTAACAATTCCACCTCATTTTCAAGAAACCAGTTCTGCCCACACCGTGCAGTGTGGCAAGTAACTCTATTGTGTTGGAAAAGACAACGGACATTTCCATAATACTGCCATATTGTTGATACGGCAGAATGATCCAGAACATTAAGTACACTTCAGAGTTCAAGTTTTGTGATATAATAACCAACGGGCCGAGTCTCGTGAACGAAAACCAACTCCTTACCATGGTGGAGCGTCCGCAGAATTTAACAGTTTGAAGAACACAATCCGACGAAAATCGTTCGAGGGGCTGTCTCAAATCCAAACGAGCCAATAAGATTGGGACAGCGAAAAGCGTGACTCATTCCTTCAAAGAATATCTTCCCAGTATGCCACAGACCAGGAACAACGGGGGAGGCATACCACTTCAAAACGGTTCCCTATCACTTCGTCCGTGTTCATTTCGTCCACGCTCACTTCGTCCGTGTTCATTTCGTCCACGTTCACTTCGTCCACGTTCACTTCGTCCACGCTCACTTCGCACAACGTTCACTTTGTCCACTGTTCACTTTGTCCGCTGTTCACTTTGTCCGCTGTTCACTTCGTCCACTGTTCATTACGTCCACCGTTCATTTCGTCCACATTCATTTCGTCCTCCGAATGAATGGAATACTGTGAAAATTATCTGTTTTCCTGAAGTTTTTGTGATAGGTAGAAGAAAAGGTCAGCGGACATTGCTTGCATGCGATTTGTTTTCTTGTCTGAGTTTCTCGATTAAAATACACTGGCGGAAAGTGAAAAAAGAACACCCAGAACGAATTGGCGGACGATCATGAAATTTACATATGTTAATGGGGTAGAGTTTACGTATGTGTGATGTTAATTTCGGGGCCAACCGGTGAGCGCTTACGCCACAGCAGGGCATAATATGCAAATTATCTTCGGTGGTATTTAAGGAGTACGGCGAAGTGAATGTAATCAGTCGTCGGCGTACGGACACGTGCGAAGACCCTGAAGAAGCTGCAATGCCTGGACATGGAAGACGTGTGCGATTTCAGCAAGTTATCGGACTTTGAGCGAGGTCGTCTAGTCAGACTCCGCGAGGCAAGGTTGTCGTATTGTCGTATTGCGGAGCGAATTGGACGGGAAGTATCAGTGGTGGTACGATGGTGGCGTAGATGGTCCGAGGAACATTCCCACACGAGAAGACGTGGAACCGGAAGTCACAGACGGACTGATGAGCGGACCGATCGACGCATAAGAAGAGCAGCGTTGTCAAGCAGAACATCCACTGCGACGCAAATCCAAGCTTCCGTTGCACCTGAGGTGACTGTGCGAACAATCCTCAACCGTCTACTGGATGCAGAACTACGTGCACGTGTGCCTCTGGCATGTGTATCTCTGACTCCAGCCCACCATTAGGAACGGCTGCTGTGGTGTCGCCAACGTCTGCACTGGTGAACGCAATGGCGATCTGTCGTGTTCAGCGATGAAAGCAGATTCTGCTTGAGAGCCTCCGATGGCCGTGTGCGTGTTCGCAGACGCACATGGGAGCGTCTCCACCCTTCTTGCATCCGCCAGCGACACACAGGGCCTACACCTGGTCTCCTGGTGTGGGGAGCGATCAGCTATCACTCCCGTACATAAGTAGTGTTTGTACCGGGTACGTTAAACAGCACCTTCTACATCAACAACATCATTCAGCCCGTTGTTGTGCCATTTGTAAGGTCGGTCCATCGTTGTGTTTTCCAGCAAAATAACACATGCCCACACACGGCATGTGCAACGCAACATGCACTTCAGGGTGTGAGACAACTTCCATGGCCTGCACGTTCACCGGATTTGTCCCCCATTGAGCACGTGTGGGATTTTATGGGACAACGACTTATCCGGTCTCCACGGCCAGCCACGACCATCCCCGATTTACGCGTCCAGGTTGAGGATGCTTGGAACTCAATACCCCAAACTTACATCCAACATCTGTACGACAGACTCCATGCCAGAATTGCACAGTGTGACGCAGTTCATGGTGGTTCAACCTGGTACTAACCATGTTACACGGAAGTGTTATTTTTCAGTTTACCAGCATATGCAGCTGTATTTTGCCATTACGTTTTTATCACGTTATCCTCTGTATTCCGTTATTACGCTGAATAAATTTCGTTGGTATCAGACGTCTCCTTCTTGATGTTCTTCTATAATGGAACATCAAGAAGGAGACGTCTGATACCAACGAAATTTATGGTTCTAAATGTTATTTAAAGTAAAACAAGGAACTTAGTTTTGGAGAACGTTTTAACTCTTTTGTATGGTACGACGTCAATGACTATAGCATGACTCACGCTATGTTCATAAAAGGAGTGTAAAGTGGGATTTTTTTATAACGCTGCACTTTTACTTAGGCACTAAATATTTGCATAAGATGCCAAGTTATTAATATTTCCCTTTTACTTATTTAGGCACTAAATAATAATTGCTATGCCTCCTGCGTAGGTCCTTTTGGCATTTTTTATTCTACCGATGCCATATTCAAAACGTTTACGTGTCCACTCAAGGTAATCATATTGTGCTTTTACTGAGGCACGAAATATTAATTCACGAGCTCTAGGCTTAGGCCGTTTCAACAGTTTTTATTCTACGGACGTCATATTCATAACGTTTACATATCAACTCAATGTAACATGATTGCGATTTTACTTAGGCACTAAATATTATTTCATATGGCCTAGGCCTTTTTCACAGTTTTTATTCTAATCACGTCATATTCATAACATTTACATATCAAATCAAAGTAATAATACTGCGCATTTGATCAGGCACTAAATATTATTTCATAATCCCTAGGCCTAGGCCTTTTTTACGGTATTTAGTCTACGGATATTATATTCATAATATTTATGTATCAAGTCAAGGTAATAATATTGCGCTAAATAATATTTCATAGGCCCTTGGCCTAGGCCTTTTTCACAGTTTATATTCTAACTGTATTGTATTCATAACTCTTACATGTCAAGTCAAGTTATTAATGTTGCACCTTAACTTCGGCTCTAAACATTAATTAGTAAGGCCTAGGCCTTTTAACAGTTTTTAAGGCATTACACTACATATTCATAGTATTTGTATAACATGTCAAGTTATTAATATTGATATTTTATTTAGCCATAAAATGTTAATTACTAGGGCCTAGAACATCGGTATACTAAATATTAATTCTAGGCCTAAGGCCTATGAATTACTATTTAGTATCTAAGTAAAAAGCGCAGTATTACTAAATTTTTATGTCATGTAAGCTGTATGAATATGAGATCGGCGGATTAAAAACTGTTAAATCGCCTAAGCCAAAGGCCAGTTAATTAATATTTAGTGCCTAAGTAAAAGCGCAATATTATTACCATGACTTGATATGTAAACATTATGAATATGACATCCGTAGAATAAGCAATGTAAAAAAGGCTTAGGTCTCAGGCCTATGAAATAATATTTAATGAATGCGCAAAAGCGCATTATTATTACTTTAATTTGATATGTAAACGTTATGAATAGGGCATGCGTAGCATAAATACTGTAAAAAAGGCATTGGTCTGGGCCTATGAATATTTAGTGTCAAAGTAAAAGCGCAGTATAGTTAAATTGAGTTGATAAGTGAACTTTACAAATATCACATGGTCAGAATAAAAACTGTGAAAAAATGCTAGTCCTAGGGCCTATTAAATTAAATTTACTGCCTGAGGGAAGCGCAATATTATTGCCCTGACTTGACACGTAGGCAATATCAATATGACATCCGTAGAATAAAAACTGTTGAAACAGCCTAAGCCTAGGGCTTATGAATTAATATTTCGTGCCTCAGTAAAAGCACAATATGATTACTTTGAGTGGATACGTAAACGTTTTGAATATGACATCGGCAGAATAAAAAATGTCAAAAGGGCCTACGCATGAGGCATAGTAATTATTATTTAGTGCCTAAGTAAATAAAAGGGAAATATTAATAACTTGGCATCTTATGTAAATATTTAGTGCCTAAGTAAAAGTGCAGCGTTATTAAAAAATCCCACTTTGCACTCCTTTTATGAACCTAGCGTGAGTCATACTATAGTGATTGACGTCGTACCGTACAAAACAGTTAAAAAGTTCTTCAAAGTTAAGTTCCTTGTTTTACTTTAAATAAGATTTAAAATAGTTATATTTTAATCGAGAAAGTCAGACAGGGAAAAAAACACGTATGCAAGCATGTCCGCTGACATTTCGTCTAACTATCACAAAAACTCCATGAAAACAGATAATTTTCATAGTGTTCCATTCATTCGGGGGACGAAATGAACGGTGGACAAAGTGAACGTTGGACGAAATGAACTGGACGAAGTGAGCGTGGACGAAATGAACACGGACAAAAAGTGATCCGTCACCCTTCAAAATGGCGCTTCGCATTCACGGTACTGATGTGTGGCTTGTGCGTGCCGCCGCAGCTGCATCATAATGACCCACATTGCTTAACTATCTGCGGATATTTATGCTACTAGTACTAACTAGAGGTGGGACGAATCCTCAATTTTCTGGAATGCGAATCGGCTCTCGAATCCCTGGAATCTTCCGAATCTCGAATCCTTCACATAAGGATAATAATAACAAAAAAAAAGTGTTTAATGAAAAAGAAATTCAAGAATACAGTTTTCAAAAAATATACCCATACTTTATTAAGAAGATGCAAATTAAATTTGCAATTTACGTTTACTGTATGAAGTATATAACTCTTGAATCTTGAGGTTCATTTTCTGAACGTAATTTGACAAAAAAAAAAAAAAAAAAAAAAATATATATTTGAGTAAGAATTAACATTTTTGACATTTTTCTTAAATAACAAAAAGTTCCAAAAACTTTTAAATCAAAGCAAGTGTAAAGGTGGGGAGGATTATTTCAAGAGTTAATGTAGATAAACACTAAACTAAGATAAACACTAAATTGAGTAAATTCTTTCCAGAAAATTAAGAAATGTCAAAAACATGTTTGTTTTAAGAGTTAATAAAAACACTAAACGCTGAACTCTTTCAGGGCAATATAAAAAAGATCAGAAACCTTTAATGGAGATTTCATGCTGACAAAAATTCGAACAAATATCGCTCTAGAACAAGCACCAAACGCCAAGTTTTTTAGGTTAATATTCGAAAGATTCGAATGACGAAAAAGCTGGAAGATTCGAGTTTTCGAATCTCGAATCTCTCTCAGGGTCCGAGGATTCGAATGTCACATCTCTAGTACTAACCGAGCCATTGCAAGCATTTCCTTCTTCAGCAGCGATGGGAAATGGCAGAGGAAAAGCGGGATTTCTTAACATTTCTTAACATGTCTCTTCTGTCACGCTCCGTTAGTTTGTGTGGCCTTCCTGAACGAGTTTTTCGTGTAGTTGCAACGTCCTGCTTCCATCTCTTCACGACATCACTTACAGACCATTTTGGCATGTTTAGTTTAGCTACAATACTCCGTATGGAAACATTACTCAAACAAACATCCTATAACCAGCCTACGCTGGAATTCTGAAAGTTCACGTCCATGCAGCATATCCGCTTCAAAGTTACTGATAACACCACAGAACATCTCAGCTTTATATTGCGTACTTCTCCACTCACAGCGCACCTTCCTGCGCAGCTTTTCGTTGTGCTTATGCAAATATATGATAGTGTCCGAATACTTTTGATAATATAGTGTGTGATGATGCGCGTAAGAAGTCAGAGTACAATGAAATTCATTAAAGGGAATCTATTATTTGAAATGTTACATTTTTAATAGTACAGGGGTCGAAAATTATTTTTTGCTCGTTTAGTCTCTAACTTTGATGAGGGTTCATGAGTCACAACTTACTTTGATCTACTCCCAAGAAAATCAGGATCAAATAAAGCTCAAATTTAGGAAATGTCGGTTATCCAAATTATGACATGCAAAGAAAACGCTTTTTCTGCCATCCCCATTAGAGCCTATACCCATATCAGACCTCAAGAGCAGTTTCTTTTTTCATTTATCCAGTTCACCACCAGAAAGTAGGCAACCTTGATCAATATCTCTTATGCAGAGAAAAACACTCAATACTCCCCTCCGCCCCAACATTTTTACTTTACATACAGCAGCAGATGCGCTTCTTGAAAGGAAATCTTAAATATCAAAATGTGTAAGGTTCAATTAGCTGCATACCTTAAGAAAAAAAAAAAAAAAAAAAAAAGGCATGTGAAATATCTCAGAAAAAGCAGCAACGGCTTAAGTGCCACAGCTTTGAGAAACCGAACTCTTACGCGGTAGCCCCTGACTAATAAAAATATTTTGATGTAGTTTCGAACATGAAAATCGGTAGTACCTAGCGTCGTGCTAGCTGATTTTTGAACCCTCACTGGAAAAACTAGGTGATGTGAATTCACGGAAAATTTCTGAAAATAAAGTGCAGCTAAGTTGTCGGTAAATATCAGTCTTTTAACTAAATTTCCGCTTTTGAAATTGCCCGGTTTTTTTTTTTTTTTTGTTTTTTATCGCTTCCATGTTTTCCCGTAGTCAGAAATTCCGTATATTTTAGAAAAGTCCGCTGTGGCATTTTTCATATTTATACAGAAATTTCGCAAAATCGAGGAAGCAGAATTACTCAGATTTTACACCAAATAATCCTTTCGCAGTGTTGAAGATCGAACAGACGTCATTTGGGTTGACTTAACAAATAACACGCGTCTTGACCACTGAGCCAGAAAGACTGCAATGTGAACAACGTTCATGGTAAAACTAATTGCGCGGTGATGAAATTTTTTGGCATTAATGCGAGGGATGTATTCATTTTATTTTCTGTTGGAGCTTATTATTTTTTCTGTAGAAGGACTTTTCAAAAAATAAGTATTTCTTTTTTTTCATTGTGATTTTTCGGAGCAACAGAATGCTTTGGAACTTGAGATCTTTTAAAACTGACAATGGTTTTGAATTATCTTCAAGAAAAGGAGAAATGTACTATATTATTATAGTATCTCTCTATTCTAAAAAGGAAATTAACTGCTGCTGCTGTTTTAGAAATTTCGCGACACTCTTGCTTTCCTAGCTCACAGCGCAAAACGTATTGAACACAAAAATACGAAATTTACATCGTTTGTAGAGAATCGTTTGGAGAACACGCTGAAATAAACCGTTTTTTGATTCTGGCGATACTTCAAGAGCTATTGTATTTCAAATTTAAGGTAAGCAAAAAAGTGCTATCAGGTCGCGTTCCGGACACACTAACAGCAACAGAACCACGAGGCTTTGTAGGAATTTAGTGCCATGACGGAATTTTTGCACCTCGTCGCTCTTTTTTTTGAATTTCGATTTAGTTTACGAGAAATTAAATTTTTAAATTTTACAAAATTCTTTATTTCGCGATGGGATCCATTTAAAAAAAACGGGTCTATGGCAAACTATAAATCATAACACATTGCAATTTTTACAGCATAAACTTACAACTATCATCCCTTTTTTAAAAAAAAAATTTCAACAGTCATTTTCTGATTTTTAAGCATTTTTTAAAGACGCAAAGGAAAGAAACGAACGGCTTGTCTTCATAAGGTATTATTTCACAAAATTCCTAAATATTAAATTTACTTTTGATAGCTATAATAGCTTTTGTAAGGGATACAAAGACTGATTCATAGACATCCTACTATCACCTGGACAATAATTTAAGTACCCGGTTTTTTACAATAAAGCAATGTATAACATTTGGTACATAAAGTGTTTGAGAGGAGAAGAAATATCCTGTGCTACAATAACCAGAATTCATGCGATATAATATAAACAATATCCTCTCTCGCTGCATAACTTTAAATTCAGATCCTTCGATGAAGGACTGAAATTTTACAGTTAATGAATCCTCAAATATTCCCACGAATCGCAGTTATTACCGGAAATTTCTCGAGATACAGGTACGGAAAAAGTGCAAACGGAGTTTTCTCATTAATATACGAAAGGAATTGTTGAAAGGTTTCTGAAAATTCTAAATTTTCTTGGCGTACGAAAAATCCGTGAAGTTCAGGTTTCTTTCCGTCATTTCACGGAAAAGGTTGTATTAGAAATATGCTTCGTTAATTCACGAAAGAAATGACGGAAAGTGGCTCGTGAATTTCACAAAATGTTTTACAGTAATTTCTGAACCATTCAGTTGTAATTCTCTTAAACTATTTCTAGACAAAAAAAAAAAAAAAAAAACGAAAAACAGTTGGAAAATAACAAACAAACGGAAATAGTTAGAATGAAGATAGTATCCAAATCATAAACTCAATTTTCACGTCCTTTATTGGTTGAATATAAAAAATTACCGGATCTAAAAAGAAGAGAAGTATTGTTAGAAAATTACCCCATAACGTGAAGTACAGCGAAACGTCAATTATCCGCGGTTATGGGGGGGGGGGCGCTAGAGCTTGCATAATTGAAAAACATGGTTAACCCAAATTATGTTTTATTGGGTTAAATACATAAAAACAGACAAAAGCGTAAGATAAACATTCTTGTATTATATGAATATCAAATTGAACATTTTAAGACTTATATGGATAAAACAAGCCTGTGATTTTTGTTTTTCTTTGTAGCCTTAGTTTTTGTTTTATTCTTCTTATACATACGTCCACGAATTTGTAAAACTTCAATGCAATCAACATCGTTTAACTTTCCACGAATTTAAATAATGTTTCTACAGTTGTTAGATCTTCATTATCACTTATTTTTTCATAAGCTGGTTGCAGTTCCTCATCATCGTCCTCGTCGAGAGAAACACTCATAATGTTTAACAGACAAAAAAAACCAGATTAAATTCTTAAACACTTGACTGCGCACACTTGCTGCAGACCAGGAAGCAGCAAGAGTGATGACAAATAAGTTATGCTAGAAAGATTATGCAATATTGTTTTATTATGATGACGTGCTATTTAAAATAAGCAATAATCATTTCTGTTACTTTACGAATCCACTTGCATAGAGAATTAAAAATAAATAAATTTGTTTGTATACTACAGAGGACCTCAGTTAATCCGACTCCACGGATAATTTAAGCACCGGTTAATTGGCATTTTACAGTATTTTGAAAATAAAATGAAATTGTTTGTGTTAAAGAGGACCACGGTTAAGCACGACCCCACGGATAATTTAGCACCAGATACTCGGTATTTTACTGTTTTTGAAGAAAAATAAAATAAAATTGTATGTACTACAGAGGACCTCGGTGAATTCATTCTAGTCACCCCTGGGTAATTGAGTCCCGGATAATCGGCGCATTACTATAATTAATAAATGCTTATAGATTACATAAAACCGTTTTGCAAGAATTTTTTTTAAATTATTGTAAAGGAATTTCAGGAATATTTAATTGCAGCATAGCTGTGTTTCTGTGCTCATGGTGATATCTAAATCTTTAGAAAGAAAAGCTATTTTAATTGTCTTGTAATTCATCTACTACCTTTGCTTTGACTAAGGCTGTTGACTGTTTATCACGCATGCGCCTTTCGTTGGCAAATTATCTCCCAATTATGTATTAGATAGTAACTTATCCCCACTTTGATTGCCAGGAGAAGGCGGTAGCTATTAAATCTGTAACATTGCTTTGCTACCATCTTCTCCTTATTTCTTAAAAAAAACTCTTTGAAGACGAAAAAAAAAAAAAAAAATTCCAGAAGAAAAAAAGAAAGAAAGGAAAATAAAACGGGAATGGGGCGTACCGGAGGTCAAGGTATGCATAAATACAGAAGATAAGGGCACCTGTCGGCGGAGAATCCATATAAGGGCCTTAGGCTAAAAGAATAGGTGTTGAAAGCCACACTTCATCATTATATCATCAGTAACAATATCTGATCGCCTGGGCTAGAGCAGAACTAATCACCAACTGCTCTAATGCCATTCAGAATTCAAATGAAACGATTACCCTTCCTTATGCTTCGGGCGGAAAATATATGTTCCAACAAAAATGTCAATAAACACAACGCACGAAAACAAGGAAGTAGATCACTCAGGTGTAAAGAAAATATGTACGAATAGAAAAAACGGGCCGAAAGAAATACACTCGGCGACTTTCGTATTTCAGAAGGGTTGCTACTAATATTGAGAGCCTTTCTAAAATGCTGGTATACACCGTCACAAGTATGTGTGTCAAAAAAATCAATCACCCGGAAATATTGCTGTAAGGGAGTTGCTGGAAATCTGAGCTTAAGATGGGGAAATACAGTAGAACCTCAGTTATACTTTTTTTTTACAATTGCGTGTTAGTCCCAATTTTCTTTTTGTTGGTAGGAGGAAGAGGGGGGGGGACGGGAGTTAAAGATCATCGTAAGCAACTCGTTCTTAATTTAGGGCTACTCGTTCCAGGGAAGCGAGAGAGAGCCAGTGCCGTAAGACAAACGCAACATCCATGCCTCACCGGGATTCGAGCCCGGACCCATAGCGGACGAATGCTCAGAAGCCAGCGCTTAGACCACTGCGCCGCCGGGGCTGCTTCCGATATTTTACTATTTGATCAATGGCTTTACCAATTCTGTTATACGCTTTTTGCTATTTTATACGTTAAATTTTGAATTTCAGGTTATTAAGAACACATGGTTCCATGATTACTTTATGCGTAACTTGTCAACTTTCAGAGAATCGAGTCAGCTTTGCTGAGTTCCTTCTTGGTATTCCAAAGTTGAATCTGAGAAGTGTATGTTGTTCACTTTCGGTTTGGATGAAAAATTGGTTTCGCATTCCACGCTCCAGGTGAAAAATGCGATCAACATTTAGGGAAGATATACCTTTTTCTTATGAGATGTGGCACAGTCGCTGATTACTGGCATGCCCTGTTGTTTAAGCATGCCCCCCGCAGAAATGATCTTTTGGTAACAATTTGTATATTGAACGTTAAACCTATGAAATAACATCTTTCCATCAGTTAGCATCAACTGTACATTACCAAAAATCAGGATTGATATCTTCAATACAAACATTTTGAAAGAGTGTATGTTAAATATACACTGAAGAGCAATTGAATTAGAGACAGCTGGCGTTATGCAAATGTGGCGCTGTGGGCGGCCCTGTAAACGGAAACGACATGACGTATGCAGCGATCCGACAATATAAGGAGTGATGCGACAGGAATCAGTAAGAGTCGGACGCAGTATGGGTAGCACGAAGAATCTAAGCGCCTTTGATCGTGGGCAAATTGTCGAGACCCGAAGAATGGGTCACTCCATCTCGGAAGTCGTGCAGGCACTGGGATTTTCACGAGCCACTGCGTCACGGGTGCACCGTGAGTACATCGAATCCGGTAAGACCATCCCTGCAAGGGCCAACTGCCGTTGACAACAGCGTGTGGATGAGCAGTGACATCTTCGGCTAGCTCGCATTGTAACAACGGATAGACGGGCCACAGTGCAAGAAATCACTCGGCAATTCAACGCTGGTGCACAAAAACGTGTAAGCAGCCACACCATCCAGAACCATCTCCTCGCTATGGGGTACAGAAGCCATCGTCCCACGAGGGTACCGCTGCTGACCGCACATCACTGGGGGCAAAGATTAGCATGGGCGCGGGAACATCGCCACTGGACCCTAGACATGTCGGAAAATGTTGCCTGGACTGATGAGTCGAGATTCACGTTGGTACATGCGGATGACAGGATACGAGTACGGCGCAAACCACGTGAAGCGATGGATACTTTTTGCCAGCAGGGTACTCTTCAAGCTGGAGGGAGTGGCATTCTCGTCTGGGGACTGTTTACCTGGACTGAAATGGGACCCCTGGTACGTGTAACATCGTCCTTCACAGGTCAACGTTACCGGGATATCCTGGACGACCATTTGCTCCCGTTTGTGCGTCTTCAACATCCCTCTGGTAACCTTATCCTGCAACAAGACAATGCACCGTGCCATCGCTCCCGAATTGTTTCCGAATGGTTGAATAAACACTCCACCGACGTGACCTCGCTTCCTTGGCCAGCTAGCTCACCTGACCTCAATCCCACCGAGCATATCTGGGATGCCATCGAGAGAGATGTTCGAGGCTCTGACCCCCCCCTCCATCAAATCTTCGTGAACTGTGGGAGCTTGTTCAGGGTTCGTGGATCCGTATGGCTTCCCAACGCTTTCGGTGTCTTGTCGAGTCCATGCCGAGACGAATCGCCGCCGTCATCAGGGCGAAAGGTGGTGTTGCAGGTTACTTGACAGGTATCTCTAATTCAATTGCTCTTCAGTGTATTTATTGCCGCTTAGGTGGCGCAGGGGTCTAAGCGACGGCCTTTGACCATTCGTCGGAGATTGGTCCGGGTTCGAATCCCGGTGTGGCATGGATGTTGTGTTTGTCGTACGGCACTGGCTTCCTCCCTACCCTGGAACCAGTGGCTCTAAATTAGGAATGGGGTAACTGCTTATAGCCCAATGAGTTGCCCACGGTAATCGTTAAACCTCCAATCGAAAAAAAAGAATGTTATTTTAAAGTATAATAAAATTCTATAATACATCGTTATAATTTTTTGTTTTGTTGAATACACTGTAAAAATGTTTCTTAAATTCACGGACAAGTTTCTGTCATTTCTTTCGTGAATTAACGAAGCATGTTTCTGTTACAACCTTTTCCGTGAAATGACGGAGAAAAACCTGAATTTAGCGGACTTTATGTCACACGGGAAAATTCTGAATTTTCAGAAACTTTTCCGCAGTTCCTTTCTTATATTGATGGTAAATTACCGTGTTAGAAATCTGTTAACGGAAAATTCTGAATTTTCAGAAACCTTTCCACAATTTCTTTCGTATATTAACGGAAAATCTGCGTTCTCACTTTTTCCATATCCGTATGACGAGAAATTTCCGCTAATAGTAGTGATTCGTGAAAATACTTGAGGTTTGATCAATTTTTCAAATTTCAATCGTCTGTCGAATTTTGAAGTTCCGTAGCGAAATCCGATATTGTGGATAGCATATCGTATAGATTTTTTTTTATTTTTGTGGCACAGGATATTCCTTCTCCTTTCCCCTATTTGGTGCACCAGCTATTTATTATTATGTATTACTGCAAGAAACCGGGTACATATTGTACCGATGATTATACGATGTCTGTGTATCTGACTTTGTACAACTTACGACAAAAGCTATTATAGCTATCAAGAGTAAATTTTACATTTATTTATTTATTTATTTATTTATTTATTTGGTGAAATAATACCCTAAAAACTACATTTCACCTGCTTTTAAAGATAAATGAAAGTCATTGTCAGTTTAAAAGAATCGTGTTGCAGAGCATTTTGTTGCTACAAAAAACCACGATGAAAAATGCTTAATTTTTAAAAAGTCCTCCTATAGGGGGGAAAAAATTGACTAAATCCCTCACATTGACAAAAAACAAAATTTCTTTGTCGCGGAATTCGTTTTACGATGTATGTGAAACCAGATTGCCGAGCGTTTGTGGATCAGCTGGTTAAGGCGCAAGCTACCTCTTCGGCGAGCTATATCGTCGGGTGTTCAATCCTGACCTCACCGGAAGGATTATCTGGCAGGTGAGAGCTGTACAGGGCTGTTGATTTTGCGGAATTTCAGTTTAAATACGAAAAAACCAGAAATGGAATTTCTGTCTACGGAAATATCTGTGAAAATACGGAAGTTAAAATGAACGCGCACTTTTAAAAACGGAAATTTCTAAAAGAGACTGTTACCTACCGGCAACTTTGCTGCCCGTTATTTTCAGAAAATTTCTGTGAATCCACACCACGTATTTTTTACATTGATTAGCACTTTTTAAGCCTACTGAGAAATGAAACAGTTATTAAGAAAAACATGAAAGAAAACAAGTAGTAGTCCAGGTAGAAGGGTGATACGAGGCAGTGGTTACCAATTGTTCACCCGACATGGGTCCTCCTCGGAATCCCGTGTGAGGCGTGGATGAAACTTATATCTTAAGACACACGCTGTCTGCCTTCCTTCCTTGGAATTAGTGGCCTCAAATTAGCAACTGCCTATACACTGAAGTGCCCAAAGTAATGGGATAGCAGTATTCAAAGTTTTAACTGGCGCTGCCGTCGTATAAAGGCGTCGCCGCACGCCTCGATATTTATCAGTTGCGAGGTGTAATCTCGTGAGTCAGGTTGAACAACCGCCAGTAGAATTATGGTAAGCCGACGTGAATTATCGGAGTTTGAACAAGGCATGGTAGTGGGAGCCAGACGGATGGGACATTCATTTTCCGAAGTTGCGCAAATGTTCAACATTCCGCGATCCACAGTGTCACGTGTGTACCGAGAATACCTCATGGAAGGCATTACCACCCACCGTGGACAGCGCAATGGCCGACCATGGGTGCTGAATGACCGTGACCAGTGGCGTCTGACCAGGATTGTCCATGCTAACAGACAAGCGACACTGGCTCAAATAACATCCACACTCAATGCAGGAGGTACCAGAGACATATCCATCAGGTCAGTGCAGCGTAATTTAACGTCCATGGGGTATGGAAGAAGACCCACCAGAGTGCCTTTGTTAACACCACAACATCGGACACAGTGCTTCACCTGGGCTCGTGAGCACGGTAATTGGACCCTGGAAGATTGGTAACATGTAACGTGGTCCGATTAGGCACGCTACCAGTTGTTACGAGCTGATGGTAGGGTTCGGGTGTGGCGCAGACCACGTGACGCAATGGAATCAAGCTGTCAACAAAGCACTGTGCAAGATGATGGTGGTTCCATACATGTGTGGGGTGTCTTTACGTGGCACGGTTTGCGCCCTCTTGTCCTCATAAACACGTCATTAACTGGTAATCGCTGTGTTGCTCTGCTGGATGGCAATTTGCAGCCCTTAATATGGACTTCATGTGCCTCAACAACGATGGGATTTTCCAGGTGGGCAATGCAGCATGTCTTTGGGCCCAAGTTGACCAAAATTGGTTCGAGGAGCATTCTGGACAGTTCCGATGGATGGTGTGCCCAACATGAACCCAGTAGAAAAGTTATAGGACGTGGTGAAAAGGTCCATTCGCACCCAAGATCCTCCACCTACAAATACCAGGGAACTGTGGGTAGCTGTTCAGATGGCTTGACTCAATACCTCTCCAGAAGTCTTCCGGCCATTCGTGGAATCGATGCCACGTCAAGTTGCTGCACTTCCCCGGGCTAGAGGAGGGTTCTACACGATATTAGGTACATATCCCTTGATGTTTGGCACTTCACTGTACACTGCAGAGCAATTGAATTAGAGATACCTGTCTAGTAACGTGTAGCAACACCTTTCGCCCTGTTGACGGCGGCGATTCGTCTCGACATGGACTCGACATGACACCGGAAGCATTGCGAAGCCATACGGATACTCGACCCCTGAACAAGCTCCCACAGTTCACGAAGATTTGATGGAGGGGTCATAGCCTCGAACATCTCTCTCGATGGCATCCCAGATGTGCTCAATGGGATTGAGGTCAGGTAACCTAGCTGGCCAAGGAAGCGAGGTCACGTCGGTGGAGTGTTCATCTAACCATTCGGATGCAATTCCGGAGCGATTGCACGGTGCATTGTCTTGTTGCAGGATGAGGTCCCCAGTGGGATGTTGAAGACGCACAAACGGGAGCAAATGGTCGTCCAGGATATCCCGGTAACGTTGACCTGTGAGGGACGATGTCACACATATCACTGGGGACCTCATTACGGAACGCCACCCCCACCAGTTTGAAGAGTATCCTGCTGACAAGAAGGATCCATCGTTTCATGTGGTTTGGGCCGTACTCGTATCCTGCCATCCGCATGTACCAACGTGAATCTCGACTCATCAGTCCAGGCAACATTTTTCCCACATGTCTAGGGTCCAGTGGCGATGTTCCCGCGCCCATGCTAATCTCTACACCCTGTGATGTGCGGTCAGCAGCGGTACCCATGCGGGACGATGGCTTCTGTACCCTATAGCGAGGAGATGATGTGACTGCTTACACGTTTTTGTGCACC
Source organism: Macrothele yani (assembly GCA_039090855.1). Classification (NCBI taxonomy): domain Eukaryota; kingdom Metazoa; phylum Arthropoda; class Arachnida; order Araneae; family Macrothelidae; genus Macrothele; species Macrothele yani. Next base: position 17,883,369 of record CM077006.1, on the reverse strand, counting down.
AGCGTTAAATTGCCGAGTGATTTCTTGCACTGTGGCCAGTCTATCCGCTGTTACAATGCGAGCTAGTTGATGATGACCCCGCTCATCTACACGCTGTTGTCCACGGCAGTTGGCCCTTGCAGGGATGGTTTTACCGGATTCGATGTACTCACGGTGCACCCGTGACTCGTGGGCTCGTGAAAATTCCACTGCCTGCACGACTTCCGAGATGGAGTGACCCATTCGTAGGTCCCCAACAATTTGCCCACGATCAAATGCGTTTTAATCCTTCGTGCTACCCATACTGCGTTCGACTCCTACTGATTCCCGTCGCATCAATCCTTATATCGCTGCTTACGTCATGTCGTTTCCCACAGCGCCACATTTGCATAACGCCAGATGTCTCTAATTCAATTGCTCTTCAGTGCATATCCTAATGAGTTGCTCACCATGATCTTTCAAACTTCACACAAACAAACAAAAAAGAACTTTTTGCCAGTAATATAACAAAATTTCTTCACAAGTATGAAGATTGATTGAAAAACGGGCACCACTCCGAAAATGTTCAAACATTTGCTCCTGGATGACAATTAATAGCAGCATATTCTTATTTATTCTCTTATTTATTTCAAAGAAAATTAGTGCGTAAACGCCTTTCTTTTTTTAACTTTTTTTAATGCGAAGGTTTACTCGTTCTAGCTACGTTGGGCTCACTTCTTAGACAGCGAATATATTTTTTCCAGCTGATTTCAGCCTTTTTGCTGCACTCGAGTTAATTCGTACCAACCAGTTAAAGGGATGAAGTATATGAATGGCTAAGAAAAACGTTAGCCGAATTTCTGTAAAGAAAATTTTCTCATTTTGGAAGTAATCTTAAATCATGTTTTAACAATTCAATCGAACATTGTTAAAAATCATTCCAAAAGTACGAGTACTGATTAACATGCAACTTCCGAAGACTTTTAGCTCCGGATAAGTTTTATGTAAATCAGTGTGTTTAGACGTCATTGCAGTCTCCTGGCGTTAAGGCGTTGTTTGGCACAGCAGTTTGAATTAAAAGGCAACATACTGGACAACAGATTCAAGTGAAAATGGCTCCCCGTCTGGAAACATTGGTCGTTGTGATTAGGTTGAACGATGTGACGCCGGGAACCGAAAGAAACATTTGTGTTTGCAGCAATCTGACGAAAAGTTGCCCGTCTGTCTTCTTGCAGCAAAACTTTCACAAACTCCAAGCTGCGGTCCATTGTTGATGATGCTGAACGACTGCCACTATGTTTCTCATAAGCCGAAAGATTGCGCCAGTGTGTTAATTTCTAACATCATGCTGATTCACTCTGAACAATATAGAATTCTTTCAGTTGACGATGAATCTCCACTCCTAGAGTTTTTCATGTTCACAGAAATCTAATCACCGCGCATACCTCCGAGTGAGAGAATGTTTCTATGCAGGACGTCATTTTGACTTGAATATGCTTTTCCATTCAAATTCCAGTGCCAAACAACGTCTTGTAGTCAGGAAAGTGTAATGGTAGACAAAAGTTTACATATCTCTGATCCATAACCGAAGTTGCTTACCGATCAGCCTACGGATTTCAGGTGTAGATAAATTGCGGAGAGAGCCACTGGTGGTCTCCAACCCCATAGGTAAATTGCGGCGAAAGCTACGGGTGGTCTCCAACCCCATAGGTACATTGCGGCGAGAGCCACGGGCATGGTCTCCAACCCCATAGGTACATTGCGGCGAGAGCCACGCGTGGTCTCCAATCCCATAGGTAAATTGCGGCGAAAGCCACTGATGTTCCCCAACCCCGTACGTAAACTGCGGCGAGAACCACGGGTGGTCTCCAACTCCATAGGTAAAATACGACGACAAACACGGGTTGTCTCCAACCTCATAGGTAAATTGCGGCGAGAACCCGGGGTGGTCTACAACCCCATAGGTAAATTGCGGCGAGAACCACGGGTGTTCCCCAACCCCATAGGTAAATTCGGCGAGAACCACGGGTATTCCCCAACCCCATAGGTAAATTGCGGCGAGAACCACGGGTGGTCTCCAACCCGATAGGTAAATTGCGGCGAGAGCCACTGGTGGGGTCCAACCCCATAGGTAAATTGCGGCGAGAGCCACGGGTGGGGTCCAACCCCATAGGTAAATTGTGACGAGAGCCACGGGTGGGGTCCAACCCCATAGATAAATTGCGGCGAGAGCCACGGGTGGTCTCCAACCCCATAGGTAAATTGCGGCTGTACCCTAAGGGAAGGGATGATGACAGCGGCTTAGTATTTAACCAACAATTTAGCAACTGCAATGAGTCTGAAAATAGGTGTGGCAGATGCGGTGAAGTTGGGCTCTAGTACCACAAATGTACCGCCACACCTAAGTGCAGCAATTTCTCGGCTGCGAATGGCAAGTTCCGACTAAAATAGGACGTCGCCCACTCCAGCTTCAGTAAGACCTGTACCAGTCTGCAACATGAACTTGAGCAGGTTAAAAACAGAGTCAATTATGGTTGATCGCTCGAGGAACCATTCAGAGACACGTCTCTCTCGAGTGCAGTGTTAGTTGGTCCGTGACCGAAGTGTTACTGATGACTGGCCCAGAGTCATCACCTCAGCACAGGCCCTAGTCCTGCGGACCATGTAAATATTTCTGTGTATTGTGTTTTAAATACTGCTGAATATTTTGTGAGAGCGATGGCATGAGACCCTCATCTTACTGAATGCTCATGTATTTCTTTTCTTAGATACCATTAAAGGACTTTTGTCCCAAAAACTCGCGTTGCCGAACTGATCTCTCAGCCAGCGATGTGAAAAATTAATTTTGATTTCCCCCGCCGGTTAGCACGTCACACACACGGGCCACGGCCAAAGAGTGTAAAGTACCGGTCCTGTGCGGAGCGGCAGATCCCCACAGGTCCCAAAACCGAATCTGTCCGAGTACAAGACGGTGGTTTCCGGTTGCTGACGGGTTTGCTCGCGCAGCGCCGTCAAACTTCTAACCTTGAGAGAGTTCCGCATGTCCCTGCGAAGTCTGCATTTACACGGTGCAGGTACCGTCATCAGACTAGCTTACCGAACAATTTCATAGGTAAATTGCGGCAAAAACTTACGGGAAGGGAAGACCACACTGAACATAATATCCTACATCTTTATACACTGGTGTGCAAAAATTAAGGACGAAGAGGCGAAATTAGTATAACAGCGGAACAAAGAGTAGGCAGAACGGACAGACAGACCACTCAGGAGATAAACTAGGGTCCGGTACGGTAGGGCATGCGCATATATGCAGCATGACGTATGGGGGAGGGGGAGTGTCGGAAGGGTATAAAGCACACTGGCGGTGTACACTCAGCGATTCGGTGAAAGCTATTGCACGGTGTACATCGAATTTGAACGACGTCGCGTTGCTGCCACCGTGTGATATGGCCAACAGGCAATCCAGTAGACGATATCTGGATGACTTTACCAGAGGTCGCGTCATTGGGAAGAAAGTCGAAGTGTGACTAGTGTGGCCGAGGAGTTCGGAATCGCTCACAGCATCGTTTCACGAGCTTGGAGAGCATTTCGAACGACAGGAACAGCTGTCCGAGAGTTTGGCAGTGGTCGTCCACCAGCAACCACGGCGGCGGACGACCGGTATATTGTCCTACAGGCGAGAAGAGACAGACGGCAGACAGCGGGAGAAATCGCAAGGCACATGCAACACACAACTGGACGTCCGTTATCGCGTTTTACCGTGGCCAGGATGCTGCACAAAGGTGGTCTATTTGCACGACGACCAGTACGATGTGTGCCATTAACGCCTGCTCATCGGAGACGGCGGCTTCTGTGGTGCCAGAAACACAAGAACTGGACACATCAGCAATGGGGTCGAGTTCTCTTTAAGTATGAGAGCCGATTTAGTCTGACTAGCGATTCTGGACGTATACACATCTGGAGAGAGCAGGGAACACGCAATCACACCTCCAACATCATCGAAAGGGACCGGTTTGGAGGTGGCGGAGTTCTCGTTTGGGACGGTATCATGCTTGGTAGCCGTACTGACCTCCACATCTTTCAAGAAGGTTCAGTCACTGGTGTCCGCTATTGTACCGAGGTTCTCCTGCCTCACGTGCGTCTGTTTAGAGGTGCCGTGGGTCCTGAGTTCCTCTTCATGGACGACAACGCTACACCTCATCGTACAGTGGCTGTCGCAGAGCTGTTGGAGAGTGAAGATATTTAACGCATGGATTGGCCCGCAAGGTCCCCGGACCTAAATCCAATCGAATACGTGTGGGACCTTTTCGGGAGACGCTTGGAAGCACGTCACCTGCCGCCAGCAACGATTCCGCAGCTGAGATTGGCGCTATAAGAGGAATGGGCTGCGATGCCTCAACAGCTCTTCGACAACCTCGTCCGCAGCATGGACAGACGTTGTAAATCCTGCAACGCAGTCAGGGGTGATAATATCCCCTACTAAAGACTAGATTTTTCTTGGTAGCCGCCTGTCACATGGACGTTTCTGACTTCTGTACAGTTGTGCTCGTTGCTAAATTTGCAATACAGTTCCTTTGTATCCTTTGGATTCCTTGTTCGGACGGTTTTGCTCACTTGTCCCATATTCTTACATCTTGGGGATCTTATGGTATGATTTGAGTCGATGTGGAGCACTTCTGCACGACGTTGCATTCGAAAAACCGTCTCGTCCTTAATTTTTGCACGCCAGTGTAGTAATGAAAATCAACTAATATTTCCAAGTTAAATACACTGACGGAAAGTGAAAAAAGAAGACCAAGAAGAAATTGGCGGGCGATCATGAAATTTGCATATGTTAATGGAGTCAAGTTTACGTAGGTGTGATGTTAATTTCGGGACCAATCGGTGAGCGCTTACACCACAGCACGGCATAATATGCAAATTATCGTCGGTGGTATTTAAAGAGTACGGCGAAGTGAATGTAATCAGTCGTCGGCGTACGGACACGCGCGAAGACCCTGAAGAAGCTGCAATGCCTGGACCTGGAAGACGTGTACGATTTCAGCAGTTATCAGACTTTGAACGAGGTCGTATAGTCGGACTCCGCGAGGCCGGGTGGTCGTATCGTCGTATTGCAGAGCGAATTGGACGGGAAGTATCGGTGGTGGCACGATGGTGGCGTAGATGGTCAGAGGAACATTCCCACACGAGAAGACGTGGAACCGGGAGTTACAGACGGACTGATGAGCGGACCGATCGACGCATAATAAGAGCGGCGTTGTCAATCAGAACATCCACTGCGACGGAAATCCGAGCTGCCGTTGCACCTGAGGTGACTGTGCGAACAATCTGCAACCGTCTACTGGATGCAGGACTACGTGCACGTGTGCCTCTGGCATGTGTACCTCTGACTCCATCCCACCGTCAGGAACGGCTGCAGTGGTGTCGCCAACGTCTGCACTGAAGAACGCAATGGCGATCTGTCGTGTTCAGCGATGATAGCAGATTCTGCTTGGGAGCCTCCGATGGCCGTATGCCTGTTCGCAGACGCACAGGGGAGCGTCTCCACCCTTCTTGCTTCCGTCAGCGACACACAGAGCCTACACCTGGTCTCCTGGTGTGGGGAGCGATCAGCTATCACTCCCGTACACAACTAGGGTTTCTACCGGGTACGTTAAACAGCACCTCCTACATCAACAACATCATTCAGCCCGTTGTTGTGTCATTTGTAAGTTCGGTCCATCGTGGTGTTTTCCAGCAAAATAACGCACGCCCACACTCGGCACGTGCAACGCAACATGCACTTCAGGGTGTGAGACAACTTCCAGGGCCTTCACGTTAACCGTATTTGTCCCCCATTGAGCACGTGTGGGATTTTATGGGACAACGACTTATCCGGTCTCCACGGCCAACCACGACCATCCCCGATTTACGCGTCCAGGTAGAGGATGCTTGGAGCTCAATACCCCAAACTTACATCTAACATCTGTATGACAGACTCCATGCCAGAATTGCTCAGTGTGACGCAGTTCTTGGCGGTTCAACCTCGTACTAACCATGTTACATGGAAATGTTATTTTTCAGTTTACCAGCAAATACAGCTGTATTTTGCCATAATGTTTTGATCATGTTATCCTCTGTATTCCGTTATTATGCTGTATAAATTTCGTTGGTATCGGACGTCTCCTTCTTGGTGTTCTTTTTTCACTTTCCGCCAGTGTATCTTTTTATATGGTTGCTTTTTATAAAAGGAATAATTTTTTTTTTTGCTCTACCGATACTGAAGAGATAATGAAGAAGTAACACTGTCATCACATATACAAAACTTGAATATATATATAACATACTTTATTATGCTTTTGTGAAAGTTGAATGCAGATGTTTTCATTTCTCTTTCACTCCTCAGCTTACCCCAAAATTAATATTTTGAAAAATATGATGCAAATTTCGCCAATTCAAGTCTGGTTATACATTCTCCTCTATAATCGCTCGTTATTTTCTTAGACAACATGTCTTTCCTTTGCATGACAGTTTTGGATTTCCTTCTCGGAGTGAGATTACCTGAGCTTTGGTATTTAATATATGTTCGAGTATGAAAAAGTTTCAGGGTTTCTATAAACCTACATAAGCTTGGTTGGGGATGATAAAAGTGAGTATTAAACCGAGCATGAAAATACTCTCATTCATTCGTCGTGGGTTCTGTTGATGCCTGGCATTCAGCATTTTTTAACGCAAGAAATATCCTTTCCTGTGTTCAGTCTCCAAATCTCCAGAATTTTTTTTTTTTTTTTTGATTGGAGGTTTAACGACCACCGTGAGCAACTCAATGGGCTATTTTTTTTTTTTTTTTTTGGATTGGAGGTTTAACGACCACCGTGAGCAACTCAATGGGCTATTTTTTTTTTTTTTGATTGGAGGTTTAACGACCACCGTGAGCAACTCAATGGGCTATTTTTTTTTTTTTTTTGTGATTGGAGGTTTAACGACCACCGTGAGCAACTCAATGGGCTATTTTTTTTTTTTTTTTTTGGATTGGAGGTTTAACGACCACCGTGAGCAACTCAATGGGCTATTTTTTTTTTTGATTGGAGGTTTAACGACCACCGTGAGCAACTCAATGGGCTATTTTTTTTTTTTTTTTGTGATTGGAGGTTTAACGACCACCGTGAGCAACTCAATGGGCTATTTTTTTTTTTTTTTTTGATTGGAGGTTTAACGACCACCGTGAGCAACTCAATGGGCTATTTTTTTTTTTTTTTGATTGGAGGTTTAACGACCACCGTGAGCAACTCAATGGGCTATTTTTTTTTTTTTTTTTTGGATTGGAGGTTTAACGACCACCGTGAGCAACTCAATGGGCTATTTTTTTTTTTTTTTGATTGGAGGTTTAACGACCACCGTGAGCAACTCAATGGGCTATTTTTTTTTTTTTTTGTGATTGGAGGTTTAACGACCACCGTGAGCAACTCAATGGGCTATTTTTTTTTTTTTTTTTTTTTTTTGGGGGGGGGGGATTGGAGGTTTAACGACCACCGTGAGCAACTCAATGGGCTAATTTTTTTTTTTTTTGGGGGGGGGATTGGAGGTTTAACGACCACCGTGAGCAATTCAATGGGCTATAAGCAGTCGCCCGTCCCTAATTTAGGGTCACTGGTTCCAGGGAAGGGAGAGAGCCAGTGCCGTAAGACAAACACAACATCCATGCCTGACCGGGATTCGAACCCGGACCCCTTACGGACGAATGATCAGAGGCCAACGCCTTAGACCACTGCGCCACCGGGGCGGCCCCAGAATTTTCTTCCACAGCATACGTTTATTATCTTTGATGGACGTTCAGAAATGTGAAACAAAGGTATTCGCTCTTTCCACGTTTTTAAGTGTGTCACGGAAAAATTATCATTGGCCGCCACCGGGAGTCGAACCCAGAGTATTCCAGTTACGCGCCGGATATGCTTCCGCTACACCACAGCGGCCTCGAATTCCGCCAGACTCACACACGCTAGCTGCCAAACCAATTTGGCTGATTGCTTCTTGGAGCCCCGCAAAATGCTGGGGATTCACCAAAGATGGTAAGCAGCTACTGAAGAAATAATTAGAAGGCGAATGAATAATTAATACGGAAATGTGACGTGGACCAGGAACCTCAAGCATAGGTATTCTATCTTTCCACGTTTATAAGTGAGTCACGGAAAAATTCTCATTGGCCGCCACCGGGAGTCGAACCCATGGTCTTCCAGTTACGCGCCGGATGTGCTTCGGCGCGTAACTGGAAGACCCTGGTTTAGCGATATCCGGCGCGTAACTGGAAGACCCTGGATTCGACTCCCGGTGGCGGCCAATGAGAATTTTTCCGTGACTCACTTATAAACGTGGAAAGAGCGAATACCTTTGTTTGATGTTCCTGGTCCACGTTAAATTTCTGTATTAATTGTTCAGAAATGGCCTTTTCAGCTTTTCGCCGAAATTGTATTGTGGGATTGCAGTGACCTAGAACGTCTGAGGATTAAATGGGATTATTTAGCGGCAATTTACTTACACCCCTGATTTCCAAATAATATTGTAGGATTATTATTGTAAGCTGTGAATTTAATCGAAGCGAAGGAAAGTTAAGGGAATTTTGGAACTGAGTTTAAACACTATTTTTTCGTTATTATTTATGTAATACTTATGGCAGCAGCGTCTACTTAAAGCTGAATTAGCAAAAAAATCGGTGAAGGGTGCGACTGTAACTGAAGACTTCATTGGGAAATTATGCTAGGATTTACTCAAGGAAACTAAACTAATGTTTGTCATTTTTTTATTGTGTTCATGATCACAGAAAACTGATGACACCCTCTGCAAGTCGTTAGGTGTTGTGCTACCAGTTTTGAAATTATAAATATAGGTTTGCAAAACGCATCAGCATTACTGATAGGTAAATGGTTTAATAAATTAAGTTTTCGTGCTGCAAGGAAACGTTACTAAATCACATGACCACGCTTATTATTTTTCATTTTTTTATTCAGCAAGTGTATTAAATTTTTGCAATTCTGTTGTATGTACAAATTCAGCGACATCTTACACGCTTGAACCACCGTTCCTGATCTTTCTTGCGTCGTTCTGTTTTCCTGATGCCGGCCAAATGAAATGGAAAGCACTTCGTGATGACACGATGATAGGAATCAAAATATAATAATCGTCATTTTGCGTCCCTAACGATAAAAATCCATCTCACTCTTGCATTTTGGGCGACCATGTAATTGTTCGCTAAAGACATCCACCGAAACAAAGGGTTCATCTTCCTTAGAGTTTTATTCGAACCTCCTAAACTGTATCTGCAATGGCCGTCCCAGAAGATTTGCAGACTCATTGAAGAAGATCCGGTTCCACTCTACTCTTAATCGTACCATTTTCCGTGTCCCATTATGCCGCATTATATGAGATAAAAAAAATCTGGATTTCGTGGTGATAAGAGAAAACCAAATACGCAGTTACAAAGTAATTCAGCTTCTTTTTTTACCATCCTTTGTGGATCCCAGAAAAAAATCTAAGATGAGACAGATAACGTGCTCTCAAATTTTTTCCTTACAGAGGTGCTTTTAGTGCTTCATTTCAACAAGTCGTACACAGCAATAATGAAATTTCACGTATTTCTACTGAGAAGATTTTTTTTTGTATGGTTTCTTTTGGCTGTACCTGTGAGTATTTTGATTATCGGATTAGATAATCTAGCTAAATGTATCGGTTATTACAGTTAGAATTAAGACTGGGTGATGAATATTACGTAAACTTTGTTTTTGGAGTGCTGAAGACCACCCGGGTGTAGTCACGAGCGGTCAATTAATATCGCTTTACCTACCGTTTCAGTGCTAAGTCGTCCAGTTTCTGAGAAGGAATCTAGGAAGAAAAAAAAAACCCCTCTACTGTTTCGTAAAGTGCAATTATATACAAAAACCGTGTTCATGCGTAATCTCAAACTAAGAGTCTTAACTTGAATCATTAATGGTCGTGAGGAAGAAAGGAAATTTAGTTTGAGAATTTTAACTCTATTTTTTTTTCTCAGAAATCCATACGTAAAAGTTTGGGAACAGTGTTTTCAGTATGTTTGAGGAATGTGGAAGTGCTAGTGTACATGAAACTAGCTGAATTGTGCACGAGGTTAATCTGGTATAGCGTTTAAGGCTGGAACGTAACAAGCTTTTCTTATCTGGGAGGGCGAAACTTGAAATTCCGACCTTTCGAGTTCAAAAGCTCCTTACTGAAATAGTAAGCAGTTTTTACTTTCTTACACTTCCGTTAGGTTATACCTCAATTTGTCGCCTGCGTCAATTCGCCGACTATGTCAATTCGTAGTCGATGAATTGATAATTCGTCGCGTTTACAAATTTTGGTTACATGCAGGAGACTATAGTCTGTATGCAGTGGCCAGCACGCTTTCCCGATCTTGTGCACGAGGTTAACCTGGTATAGCGTTTAAAGCAGAAACGTAGCAAGCTTTTCTTATCTGGGAGGGCGAAACTTAAAATTCCGACCTTTCGAGTTCAAAAGCTCCTTACTGAAATAGTAAGCAGTTTTTACTTTCTTACACTTCCGTTAGGTTATACCTCAATTTGTCGCCTGCGTCAATTCGTCGACTACGACGATTCGTAGTCAATGAATTGATAATTCGTCGACTGCGTCAATTAGTCGCGAGTCAATTCATCGACTAATACGATTCGTCGCGAGTCAATTCGTCGCGTTTACAAATTTTGGTTACATGCAAATCATATGCAGGAAAACGTACGATTTCGGTTGTCCGCAATGATCATATACTTCAATATGGAGTGTGGTTACCTCGAACAGCAATATATGCCCGACAGCAATGTTCCATGCTGTTAATTATGATTTTGAGCAGTTCCGTGGGTTGCTGCGTCCATTACTCGACCAAAGCAGTGCAGAGCCCCTGCAGGCTTGGGGGAGGGGGCTTGGAGGCCTGCCTCCCGAGAGCATTCCAGATATGCTCAATGGGATTCAGATCGGGAAAGCGTGCTGGCCACTCCATACGGACTAGTCTCCTGTTCCATGTGCTGGTGCACGAGGCGAGCTGCGTGAGGGCGGGCGTTATCTGGCTGCAGTACAAATGTATCGCCAATTGCGGACGTATACGGACGGACAAATAGGGTCCAGGATGTTCTCTCTATACCTCTGAGCATTGAGGTTTCCACGTGGCAACACATAAAGGTCGGTACGACCGCCTAACGATATGCCTGCCCACACCAGAGCAGTACCACCACCATAGGTGTCCCTTTCCTGGATATTAGAGGGAAGATGGCGAGTACTGTAAAGAGTACCGCGTCTCATCAGTGAACAGAACGGACCTCCACCCATTTTGAGTCCAGTTCACATCCATTCGTACCCGATTGAAGCATTCCCTCTGGTGGCGGGGGGATGAGGGGCACGCATAATACCAGTCGCCGGGCATACACTCCTCCTTCATGTAACATTTTGCGTAACGTCGAAGCTGATACCGCCAGTCCCGTGGCTGCCACAAGCACAGATCTGAGATGAGTCAGCGTAGCCGTCCGGTTCCGCCGTGCCTTAAGGTACAAATACCGAGTGGAGGTCGTCGCCCTCGGCCTATCTTCTATGTACCTTCGGGAAGATGCACCCTTGGCTTGGAACTGCTGCCACATCATGCTGACAACAGAACGACCGACGTTGAGCAGTCTTGAGACGTCCGCCTGGCGTTGTCCTGGTTCGAGTCGGCTTATCGCTCTTGGGTATAACTCCCCTGGTAAATGACGTCTTTAAGCCATGTTAACAAAATCGCTATCTCGAAATCTTGTCATTCACCGCCGCACATGAATTGGCGACTCCTTCTAAAACAGGTGGTTTTAAGCTCTTGCACATTTGCATAAAACGCTTCCAGCACCTCCCAATTTCCTTCCGTACAACGCTGCTGCATGCCTTCGCACGTAACATATACACATTTCGTGCAATTTGAACTACATTTCGCCCAATTATTGCGATTTTTCGGTTTGTTGTTTGATTTATGGAATTTTTTAACAAATTTTCAAGGTACGTTAAGAATTCAAGGTACGTTAAGAAGATATAAATTTCCAAATTGCTTATTTTATTGCTTCTTCAAATCCCAACTGAACAAACGTTAATTTTTCTGTGCTTCAATAACCCACAGGGAGTGCTTCCAAAATGCTCCGGTGGCGCTGTGGTCTAAGCGATGGCTATGACCATTCGTCCGTGAAGGGGTCCAGGTTCGAATCCCGGTGGGGCATGGATGTTGTGTTTGTCTTACGGCACTGGCTCTCTTCCTTCCCTGGATTCATTGACTCTAAATTAGGGACGAGCGACTGCTTTTATAGCCCATTGAGTTGCTCACGGTGGTCGTTAAACCTACAATAAAAAAAATGGCCTCTGAGGACTTCGAGCAGGACTTCATTTAGAGTACAAAAGATGACACGTCTGATTTTAGTTGGGATTATTTGAATACACAAAGAAATATTGAATTTACTGAAAGGGCCCTGAGGCCCCTTTTGGAGATAACATCGTTTAGAAAGTCTTCTATATAGGATAAGAAGTCTGATTTCAGTTGGGATTTGAATACACAAAAAATATATAACTTGCTGAAAGGGATCCCAGTGCGGTTTTTGGAAATAATATCTAATGGGAATCTTGCAGTTGAAACAGAAAAATATCACGTCCGTGGGTTCGCCCTTTTGTAGTACGCCCTGTAGTCATATCGCCCCTTTGTTGCATCGCGGTTTTTGTGCATCGCCCTTTTGTCGTTCGCTCTTTTGTCGTGATACGCGTTTAAGTGTCATACTCGTTCTTAGCCGTTTCTCTGGTTTCCATAGCATGGCAAATATTCTTGCTTCTAGCAAGCCACTTTAGGAATTTCTACTTGAAACCGGTCACTGGAACTCGGACAACAATGAAAAGCAATCTGCCAAATTTTAAAGTGCTCACCACTATTTTCCAGTGAGCCTATGGTGGCCGCAGACATACTGACAGGTTTTGTACGTATTTTCTATATAGCAAAAAATGGGCAAAAATGCGTCACCATGTGCTTTTCAGAGAGCACAAACAGTGACTTTATATCATGAAGGATATTCCAAACGTGACATAAGCAGAAAATTGACCGTGAGCAAGACCGCTATTCATAACACGATCATGAAATATCGAGATACAGATGAATTTAGCAACCGAGAGAGAAGCGGACGTCCAAGGAAAACAACCCACGTGATGACAATACCATAAGGAGAATAGTTATGCGTCCTCTGAGGAGTTCGTGCAGGAAAATCAAGGCCTTTCTACATTCAAAAGGGTCTAATATTAGTATCAGCACTGCTTCCCGAAATCGTAGCAAATATTTTGGATTAAGGTTTTATAAACCTGCACATAAACCTAGACTAACCTCTATGATGAAAAGGAAGAGACTCCAGTTTGCGAAGCGTCATCAATCACGGACTGCTGAAAATTGTAGTCAAGTTCTTTTTCCGATGAATCAACTGCGTCAATTTGAATCACGTGAAGCGCATGTTCGACGACCAAAAGGCTCCAGGTTTGATGAAAAATACACCTTTAACACCGTGAGACATCCGCCTAGTGAAATGATATGGAGAACTATGTCAGCATCAGGTACTGCTTGATTATCTTTTTTGCCGACAGACACTACCATGACTGGCCCTTTTTATGTGGAAATGTTACGCGAGAAGCTGTTAACTGATATGCAAGAGCATAGATGCACAATCTTTATGCATGATGGTGCTCCATGCCACAGATCAAAGATAGTAAAGGACTACTTGCAGAGGAAAAACATAACTGTGCTTGACTGGCCCGGTAATAGTCCCGACCTTAACCCCATCGAAAATTTGTGAACCATTTTAAAAGACAAGGTAGCAGCAGAAAAACAGCCATCGAATTCCCAAGCTTTGATTGACGCGATAAAGTACGTGTGGTGCAAATACATTTCAAGTGACTACTGCAAATCCCTCATGCAGAGTATGCCACATCGTGTTCTTTCTTTTATAAGAATACAAAACACAGGTGGGCGCATATAAAGTATTGATTTGGGTCTTTTTGTGTTCTAAAGAATGTAAGTATTCATCTCTGGTGTCATTTTTTTCAAATATCTCTGGCTAGTAATTAGTTGTTCCTTTGAAAATCTTAATTTTCAATAAATTGACAGGTGGTTTTAAACTTTTGCAAATGACTGTATCTCTTGACTTTTGGTTAGATTGTTACAAAGGGTGATTTATTTGCGATCCGAGATCATTAGCCAATTAATCAATTAAACAATCACAATTAAAACTACAGACATAAAACAAAGAAACAGCGCAACACGTTTGTGATTATTGGATGTTCTCTCGTAACTGGATGAAAATTTGTATCAGTATAACCTAGATGTGTCACATTAAGAGTGAATTTGGAATTTTCAGTTTCTCTTCTTGTATAATTTCACAATCACGTAAGCTATCTGCAATTTTTATAGCACCATACGTTTTTCGGATATTATGATAATAGCGAGATTTATAGCCAGTTTTTCTGCTGTTTCCTTTTGTTCTTTTCGCGTAAATTTATTCATCACGTGAAGGCGTGGCTATTATTTCTTGCTGATGTCTTCAATCGTGGCACCGAAGAGGAGGTTTCATTGCAGTATTTCTGCAGTTTAAAAGCTCACGAGTAGGAAATACTTGTAGATCTGACTTCAAATATGGTGTTCCCTCCAAGAAGAAATCGCTGCACAGAAGAAAGTTTACGACCGCAATTAGAAACAATTTTCTAAATTACGGAATACCGACAAAGTACTTTTTAACAGAAAGGATTCTTTCCATTGAAGACTCGAGTTGCAGTCCCCGTAAATCTTTAACTTTATAATTGGAATTCCTATTAGAGGGTTTTTTAAAGACCCAAATCATAGCAAAACTTGTGCATGCGGCAGAAAACTTACTGGGTTTTCCTCCCGGTATTCCTCGAAAGCGAGAGTTATGATCTATTATTAGGGGGAAATAAAATTGGCTATAATGTTCGGGTGTTTTCTATTGAAACCGAAAGAGTATTGACCTGCGTTTTTTAGCAATTTCTAATTTCAAGCACGACAAATGGAGACTATCATCCGCAGTATAGAATAAAGAAATTTTATCAGGGTGAAGGTTTTTATAAGTTGTAATTCAAAAATGAGCAAAGAGATGTGTTTTTGAGTAAGTAATGTTTGTCCTTTATACATCAGAGTGGATTGAAAGAAGCCTTACGTCTTTCCTTATGGGATTTTACGGAGGTGGAATAAACTGTCTTTGTTACTTTACCGGATTTAGACAACAGGATGTGAAATAAAAGTTTAGGCGCACGTCTTTTGAGAAGGATGACCTTATACTTACGCTAACACCATTTCCGTTCGTCCGTTTCTGCTCACCGCAGAAAATTATACACCCTTCCAAACACCCCTCCACTCCCTATAAAAAGTCACCTCAACATTCATCTATTTGAAGCTGTGTGACGCACGCAAACACGAAAACAGTGTTAATCCTTTTTATTGTCATACTTCTACCATGCAATATTTTTCTTTTATTTCTTAAGTTTGAAGTCTATGTACGAGTATGTAGCTATCTGCTTCTGTTTTCTTTTACTACTACTTCTTCACTTTTTTTACTAATTTTTCTTCTTCATATTTTTAAAGTCATTCATTGCAACTACCAAATGCATGTACATATCTTTTTATTTTAGTCGGCCACAAATTCTGCGGACCCATTCTTGATTCATTTCAACATGCACAACATTTGCGAAAATAAGAATATGTATTAAGATAATACAACATTTGTCACACATTCTTATTTTTTCAAGTCTACTATGGTTTCGCTGGGTATTCATCATTACGAATGGCACTAAACATTCAGATTGTATATATCATAAATGGTGTTGTTCACAGTCACGGGTTTTGGTTAGTTGCTTCCACGCGCTTGTTACAAATGGGATGGATGCCATGTCGTTAACAAGTTGCAAAAAATTCTGATGTGTATGGAAAGCTTCCAAAATATCAAGTTTGGTGGTTCACCTGGCTTGACAATTATTGGGTTGTCGGAAAAGTCATGACGTATTTTGGCACCCGATGGTGGTTGGGTAGTTTTGGAAGTACTAGAGGCATGTGTAGCTCCGTTATCGCTATGGCATTTGACAGGTGCCAGTTTTAGCTGCAGTCTAAAAGGAATAGTGAGCGATTTGGTTCATTTGCGGAGATTTGACATCAAGTTGAAAATGGAAGACCAAACTGTGCATTTTCGCCATATTTTACTGTTTTACTTCCGTAAAGGGAAGAACGCGCGTCAAGCTTGTGAAAATTTGCGTAAAGTGTACGGTGATAATGCTCTACAAGAATGTCAGTGCCAGCGGTGGTTCGGAAAATTACGTGCTGTTAATTTTGACCACACCGAGGTTGATGACGACCAAATCAAGGCATTGATCGAGTCAAACCCACGCTGCACGACACGAGAGATTGCAGACACATTGCACATCCATCATTCAAGCGTTCACGACCACCTGAAGAAGCTGGGATACGTAAGCAAGCTTGATGTATGGGTTCTTCATGAACTCAAAGAAGCTCAATTGTCGGCGCGTATAAACATCTGCGATATGCTCATTAAACGTGAGGAAAACGATCCTTTTTTGAAGCGACTGATTACTGGTGACGAAAATTGGATTGTGTACAACAATGTGCTGCGCAAATGGTCTTGGTCCCGACGTGCTGCTTTGCCTCAAACGACATCCAAAGCAGACATTCATCAGCGGATGGTTCTGGTCTCAGTGTGGTGGGATTGTAAAGGTGTCGTGTTTTTCGAACACCTACCACGGAGCCGAACAATCAATTCGAATGTGTACTGTCGGCAATTGAACAGTTTGAACGAATCCATCATCCAGAAACGTCTAGAGCTCGTTCATCGTAAAGGTGTTGTGTTCCATCACGACAACGCGAGACCACACACAAGTCTGATCACCCGCCAAAAATCATTGGAGCTTGGGTGGGATGTGTTGCCAGACCCAGCATACTCGCCTGACCTTGCGCCATCAGACTTCCACTTGTTTTGCTCTTTTCAACAGTCCTTGCGTGGTATAACGTTCAATTCAGATGAGGCTGTAAATCAGCACCTTGTACAGTTTTTCGCCATGACAGACAGGTCCTTCTATGAACGAAGAATTCTGCAGCTCACTGAAAGATGGCAAAACTGGCATTATATCATTGATTGATCTTTGTTCTTTCTATCAATAAATGACCTTTGGAAAACATGTCTAAAATACGTCATGACTTTTCCGACAACCCAATAGTTTTGCTTCTTCAAAGAGAAATTTAGGGTCCTTTTCGTAAAAGTGTTTAGCCATCAATGACTTCTTTAGGTCACAGTTCCGAATATAGGTGGTGTGATCTTTCAGTCGAAAACGCAAAGCTCTACGGATCTGTCCTATATACGAAGCGCCACATTTACATGGAATTGAAAAATTCCCCACGAGATTTTGTCTTCAATATAGTCCTTTGATTCTAAAAAAAAAAGTTAATTTTGTTTATGGTTTTAAGAATCACTTTAAAATTAAAGGTTTTGAGAATTTTGGTAAATTTGAAGGCAATTCAAGGGAAAGTGGAATAACAGCAAACTTTTCTCGTAATGGGCGCATCACAGGAGCTAACGTGGAGATTGGCTTAGGTTTCCGGAATTTTGCCAGAGCCTTGTCTATAATGGAAGGGTTGTATCCTCGCTGTACTGCACCACGTTTAAGGAAATCAAGTTCTTCTTCCAAACTGTCTTTATCCGAACATATATGTATCGCTCGATATACACAGCAGTTTTAAGGCGCTGATATGTGTTATTCTAGTAACCCATAATAATACTGCATTGCTTTACCTTTGTTTTTGTTTTTTTTTTGGGGGGGGGGATTTAGGCATGAAAGATAAAAAAAATCATAAAAAACTGCATAAAAACAAAATAACCGTGTGTGGTTTTGAAAAAAAGGGAAAAAATTGTCTGTTTTAACCATTCTTAATAATAAAAAATTCAACAGCTCCCCATTTTTAATTCTAAGTGTAACACCTAAATATTTCACAGTAAACGTTCTCAGCCTTCGAAAAATTCGCTTTTATCCAACACCAGCCTAATTTATTTCAAAGACCCATCAGACTTTTTCAGTGGCATTCAATTTGAAATTCCTGGGCCGTCCAGGTGGTGCAGTTGTCTAAGCTCTGGCTTCTGGCCATTCGTCTGAGATGGATTCGGGTTCGAATCCCAGTCAAACATGGATGTTGTGCTTGTCTTAAAACGCTGGCTGTCTCCCTTCCTTGGAGCCATTTGCACTAAATTTGAGACGGGCAACTGCTTACATCCCATTGAGTTGCTCACAGTGGTTGTTAATCCCCCCCCCCTCCCAAGCGAAAAACACGAAACTCCATATTTTTGAACCTATTACACGAATATGAAAAATTCTTTCTGTACTGCAATGCCTAATCTGTGAGAACAATTAACGATACATAATGAATGGAATACGGAATAAATATTCGAATTACACCATACAATACAAAGTTTAAAGATGACAATACGTTTTTTGGTGTAAATACGACAAGGATGATAAGTCAGAAAATATTCGAAAACATGAACATTTCATCGTCCTAGAGCGGGAATCGAACCGGCGTCTCCCAGATAGCGCCCAGGTATTCTAACCACTCAGAAGGACCAAGTCTCAAGTTTCCGATTAATTTGAATATAACCATCACAGGATTCGCTATTCGAAGCAACCGGCATTCATATTTAGCGAATCTGGAGGTTAAGAATTCTATCCCTTGATTGCCCGGAGGAGCAGATACATCATGAATGGAATACGGGATTACACCATACAATACAAATTTTGAAGATGACAATCCGTTTTTTGGTGTAAATATGACAAGGATTACGCAAGTCAGATAATATCCGAAAATTTGAAAAGTTCGTCGATACATTTTCGCCATTTTCCGATTCACAGTTTCGCAGCTGGAAGAGTTATAGGGCTGATGCTACTAAATTTAATTCATATTTTATTCCATATCGTTGTTTCTAAAGTCTGATTGAAAAAATTTTTTATTCATCAATACGTTTTGCAAAGAACACAATTTTGCATTCAATTTCTTTTCATTAATCACAGCATAGTTTTTCTGCTAGAGGAAGTAATATGTACATATTTTCTTGCTATCTCTACTTTCAAAATGCGTGTTTGAAAAATTATTTTACCATTACATAGATGTGAAGTATTTTGTGCCCAATGTGAAGTATTTTGTGCGTACTTATTATTTTTTTCGTCACGCATATCTCCCCTTGTAAAGAGCGCTAATCTGTATTCCTGTTTGGAAGAGTTTTTCCTATTCTGAAACCTGACTGAAAAAATCCATCCTTCAAGATATTTCTCACCACGTTGAACAGTTTGAAACTGTTTATTCAATTAACGCAGTTTTGTAGCTAGGGGTCTTGGAAATGTTTCGTGGATCTTGGGAATTCTATTGAAAGTATTTTTAATTAACGTGCAGATTTTCCGTTAGGTTTCATAAATGAATTTTTTTTTGTCTGGTTTTCTTCGTTTTTTAGGATGCGCTTTGAAAATTATTTTTGTGTTTTGTAGGGGAAAGCATTCAAAAGACGTGCACGTTGCATTCGAGAATTTAGTGTCGCCTTTCTTGTTAACAAAAATTTATTTTTTCTGTTTTGTTCATATTTTTTCTTGCTGTTGTGCACTGATAGGCAAGAGCCTTTCTCTCTTCTCATTGATTGTCTCTGTCTTCAGCTATTAATCTACATTATCCGCCTGCAGTTATTTCCATTTCATCTAAACAACTGGTATATATGTTAATACATATATTTGGCGTGGACCAGGAACATCAAACAGAGGTCATCGCTCTTTCCACGTTTTATAAGTGAGTCACGGAAAAATTCTCATTGGCCGCCACCAGGAAACGAACCCAGGTCTTCCAGTTACGCGCCGGATATGCTTCCACTACACGACAGCGGCCTCGAATTCCTCCAGACTCACACACACCAACTGCCAAGCCAATTTGGGAGGTTGCTCCTTGGAGACCCGCACAATGCTTCACCAAAATGATAAGCAAGCCAATTTGGTAGGTGCTTCTTTGGAGCCCTTCACCAAAGATGGTATGCAGCAACTGAACAAATAATTAGAATTCTTCTAATTATTTGTTAATTCTACTATACTTCTAATTATTTGTTCAGTTGCTGCTTACTATCTTTGGTGAATCCCTAGCATTGTGCGAGGCTCCAAGAAGCAACATGCCAAATTGGCTTGGCAGTTAGCGTACGCGACTCTGGAGGAATTCCAGGCCGCTGTGGTGAAGTGGAAGCATATCCGACGCGTAACTGGAAGACCCGGGATTCGATTCCCGGTGGCGGCCAATGAGAGTTTTTCCGTGACTCGCTTATAAAACGCGGAAAGAGCGATGACCTCTGTTTGATGTTCCTGGTCCACGTCAAATATCTGTATTAATTATTCATTCGCCTTCTAATTATTTCTTCAGTTGCTGCTTACCAACTTTGGTGAATCCCCAGCATTGTGCGGGGCTCTAAAAATCAACCTGCCAAACTAGCTTGGCAGTTGGTGTGCGTGAGTCTGGAGGAATTCGAGACCACTGTGGTGCAGTGGAAGCATATCCGGCGCGTAACTGAAAGACCCTGGGTTCGATTGCCGGTGGCGGTCAATGAGAATTTATCTGTGACTCGCTTATAAAACGTGGAAAGAGCGATGACCTCTGTTTGATAGGGTGTTTTCCTCTTTTTCGGTGTCACAGCTGAGTGAACTTGCCCGTTTCATTATATTAGTTTTGGACAGCATTAATTTATTTACTATTTAGGTGCTTGTTGCCTTACCCAGGTATTTCTTTTTCTATCTTTCAGAGTTGTGCACGTTCGCCGGCCACTGAATTAGGAACCTTTATGCAGATGTACATAAACGTCACTTATGAAGTGTCGAGATCACGTGGGTCACCACGTGATCTCGACAACTATTTAAGACTGCTGCTCGTCCGTACTCTTGGCCGCGGTTAGTCTAGTGGTCAACGTTCGTGATTGCTACGGAGAAGACTTCGGGTCCGATCCCAGGCAGGTACAAACGCTCGAACCACTAAATATCCGCCGTGCGTCGGTTGGGCACGTGAAGCCGTCGGGCCCAGCGGTAATAAATAAGGACGTCTTCCACCCCTTTCTATCTCGCTTCCGTGTCACTTTCGTATTGGGCACTCTTGCCCAAATCTCCTAGATTCCTATTTCTGAGGGTTCTTTAAGACTTGGAAGCAGACACTCCCTTCCTAAAATCCTCTACATACGATCTGATCTATGATTTGAATCGGCATTACAATGGGGAAAAACAAAGGATCTTTCGAGTTCGATAAAGTTCTTATCCTGGGTGCCCGTCTGGCTGGAGCGATGATTTTGAAAACAGACTGGTTTCTGAAATCCCGGGTCTTTAATCAGTGAAAAACTTACCCATATTGTTTGCATAAGAGACGTAATTGTGGCGCGACGACAATCTGTCAGGAACGAGATTGCTGTCGTCTGAGAAGATTAGTACGGAGAAATATTACTTATCGTGTGCAGCAATTGACCGAACCATTCAATGAAGATTTGTTCCAGACTCATGCCTCAAAGAACTATACACAGGGAACTGTAGTGGACCGGTATTGGAAGTCGCATGCCTATATGGAAACCACTGATTTCTGCAAAGAACTGAATGGTTCGTCTACAGTAATGTCAGGAACACCTTGACAGGACTCTGGAAGAAAGTCATGTGATACGACGAATATAGCGGTGTACCTGGTTTTGTACCGAAGCCGGTAGGGAAAGAGTTTCGCGAAAGCTCCATGAAGCAATGGATATAGCTTGCCTTGTAAACACAACTCAAGGTTTCGGGCTTGCTGTCGTGTATGGGGTATTTTCTGTTGGTAGTGAACGGGTCGCCTGATATTGGTGGAAGGACGGGAGTCCTTTAAGAATTATCTGAACATTGTTGCCGATCATGTCCATCCTGCTGTGTTGACTTTTTTCCAGCACGTAGTGACTGTTTCATGGACGACAATGCTACTACGCATCACGCAAGATGTGTTCAGCAGTGATTCAACGAGAGTGGCAGCGACTTCCACAATATTTCCTGACCACTCCAAAGCCCAAATCTGAACCCATCGAGAATATATGGAGAACATCCGAACGCATTTTCAATGCGTTCGGATGTTTTTAACAGAGAACGAAGTTCCCTTTCGTCAAATCTGAGCCAATCTAAAACTATATAATTTCCTTTGTCTGAACGTTTGTCCCGCTTTGGTGGCGCAGTGGAAAGAGCGCATGGCTGTTTAACTTGTCGAATCCTGGCCTCAATAAGTATACTTTTTTTATTGCTGTAATGTTCATGCAACATATTTTCACATTTGGACATCACAAACAAAAAGAATACTGCTTATTAAAAAGTTACTTTACATATATCCATTAGGTGTACAAATAAGTTTTAAAGCGTTTTAAGACAACGCAACATGTAATTTCAGAGAAAACAACAATACGAATGGAAATATGCGCTGTCATTCATTATCTATCATCTTCCGCCATCGGTCGGGCAGCTGACGGATTCCAGCCATGAAGAATACTTCGTCGTGTGACGCGATGAAGTCGTCAACCCATTTTTGCACTTCGTCACATGTCCGGAACCGTACAGCAGACAAACCATGTTGCATCGATCGTAACAAATGATAATCTGAAGGGGATATGTCGGGACTATAAGTCGGGTGCTCCAAAACTTTCCAGTCAAGCGTCAACAGCGTTTCCTTGACCGATTTCGCGACATGCGACCTAGAGTTGTCATGCAGTAATTTCACGGGACGCAATCCTTTGCCTGTGAATGGACGTTTCCAACAGATTTTTCTGGTTCAATCGCAGCAATTGTTGCTTGTAGCGATCAGAAGTAATAGTTTGACCCTGTTCCAATAGTTCATAATAGAGCACACCCCTCATTATCCCACCAGATGCACAGCAGAACTTTCTTGGAGTGAATATTGCGTTTCTGTGTCGAAGTCGTTGCTTCACCGAGGTATACCCAGTGTTTTTTGTATTTGGGGTTGTCCTACCATACCCACGTTTCATCGCCAGTAACGATTTTCCACAGGTAAGACTTTCTGTGTTGTTTATTCAATAGATTCAAGCACTTTATGACACGCTCATCTTTTTTTCTCTGGCTCGGGTCATGTAGCAACACCCATTTTCGTTATTTCTGAATCTTTCCCATTCCATGTAAACGATTGGAAATGGTTTGTTCAGTTACTCCCAGTTGTTCAGCTAGTTCTTTTTTACATTTGAGACGAATCTTCATCCAGCAATGCTTGCAGCTCCTCATGTGCAACCTTCTGCGGGACGCCGCTACGTTCTCGATTGCTAACATCAAAATCACCTGCATTAAACCGTCTCAACCCAAAACTCACACGTGCTTTTAGTTACAATATTCTGCCTCAGAACAGAACAGATCGTTGCACATGCTTTTGCAGGACTTTTTCTTGATGAAATTCCTAACGAATGCAGTGTCGAATAAATGCAGTATCGCTTGCCATCTTTCATCTACCGATGTGCAAGTGCGTTTGATTGTTGGGAAAACTTCTGTGTCACATTTTATAGTCTGACAAGTTATGGTCACATGACAACAACGCACGGGAATGTCGTATACGTAAATTATCGGTATACGTTCCACAAAAAACGCTTTAAAACTTATTTTTACACCTATTAATATTTCCCTTTCATAATTTACGGGCTTTCATCTACAGTAAACTTTAATGCTGTATGTTGTAGACGTAGACACACTACATAACCTTTTGTAATCTATGCCAAACCGTATATATGCTGTAATTCCGCTAAAAGGATGTATGGTACTGAATAAAAGTTTCTAATTGAGCGGCCGGTTTGTGTGTTTAATGTCATTATTTCCATCTTTCTTTGTGCAACTCGCATTCTTTTTGATGGCTTTGCATTTAGAGGCCAGGTCTCTCCCACATATATTGAGACTGAAAGTTGATACAGAGCGCCGCTCTTTCTTTTGTGAGAAATGAGGTGTCCCTGAAAATGAAAATGAAACAGTGTTACGCATTCACTCTTTCAATTAAAACTATTTATAAACTATTTCTAAAATATAGGCAACATACGGGAAGCAAATGAATTCATAATACCAAAAAAATCAATTTTTGAATCTATAACACAGTTTTTTCTTAGATGTTCAAGTTTTGTTCACGTTTTTTTTTTTTTTGAAAGGTAAATACTTAATCTCCACATTTTCTTGGCTTAAAATTTGTTCTTATAATAGTTTTGAAGTTAAATTAATTTCAATTGATATCATTTCACAAACCTTTTGACAAAACATTTGGAGGATTAAAAAGAAACAGATATAAATAGAAGAGTTTTGTATCTTTTTCGTACTTCGCACATAAAAATGTGATCGTTGCCCCGGTGGCGTAGTTGGCTTAGCACTAGCTTCTGACCATTTGTCTGAGATGCATCTGGGTTCGGATTCCAGTGAGGCATGGATGTTGTGTTTGTCTTACGGCATTGACTCTCTTTCGTCCCTGGAAAGTTTGAGCAAAGAATATAAAGATAATAAATGACTGCTTACAGCAACTCATTGCTGCAAGCAGTCATTCATTATCTTTGGCCGAAACACAGCTTACGAATTTTTCGATGCCAGGCTTGGCTCAAATGAAACCTGCATCTAAGCAACTGTGTGTTCTGTCAGACGACACGTAGAACATTATGAATCGCTTCTTCGAAATCGGCAACAAGTACTTCGGGCTCTAAAGGAAGTTCGGAATTCACGTATAGCGGTCTTGGTTCGCAATTTAGATACAGAGTTTCAATGGCGGTCTGATTTTGGTTCGCAATTCACACGTTCTAGTTCGCAATTTACATACCACCCTTGAAATCATGGTATAAAGGTGATTGGTGTATCAAGACGCCTTGTGTACCGTTCCATAGTGCCTAACAAGTGCTCTATGGGATTGATATTGTAAGAGCGAAAGTACCGTCACGTAACTTAGCGCCCGCCTCCTACTTATGGATCTGAGGCGTCCGCGCTATATGGTCTCTTACAACAACAGAGAAGTGTTTATGCTTCTCAGAAACACACTCTCTCTCTCTCTCTCTCTCTCTCATTCTGTTGGAGCGAACAAACGAAACCTCCCCCACTCTAATATTTAAATCTGTGATTCGGGAAGACGGAGTGACAACAGCTGATCGTATGGAATAATATTCACTTTTAGGTATAATAATATCAAAAGGAAACTACGTAGAAAACATACAAACATTTATTTCATAATCAATTAGAAGTTAGACGGCGGTGGATTACTCGCTCCTTAACATCAGGCCGCCCTAAGGATAGGACCTGGCAAGGATCGTGAAACGCGAAAGCAAGGATGATCAATTTCTGAAGAAATCTCGCTCAGCGCTGAAGTCCTAGCATAAAGTTTACCTGTCACTAGGTGGATCTATATTTCGTAGACGCTTAAGCAATAGTCTTCTAGCTATCCTTCTCTATCCGATGTTCCAGTAGACTGTACTAAGTCCGCATTCTCAGTAGTAAAATATCAACTACCTCAATGTAATTCCTGACACGGGCCGATTCCGCTGCAGCGGCGATCTATCTCTTCTAGCATAGATGCTCGCTAACTCCTCCCGTGAACTTCGGGCGTTCTCTATCCTGGAATGTCCCTTGGCCCACCACACAATAAAGGCAAACGCGTCGCGTCTCCTTCTATCGGAAAACTGCTCCCTCCGTTGACCGAAATCAGACTTGTAACGTACCAGGAGATGTGACGTACCTCCCAGAAGGACGCACACGACATAGAGGCAGATAGGAATCAGAATAAAATGTCCTCGTAGCTTAATTGGTAGAGCAACTTATTCCGGAATGAGTGGACCCGGGTTCGAATCCTGGCGCGGATAAAAATGACGGAGAAATTTACTTCGTTATAATGGCGCCCGAACTATCCGGATGACCCGACCGTTCAAAATCTCGCAATGGTGTGATGTTATTTCCACACCGCGAGATAGGAAAAATAAGAGAATCCCTTCTCCAGCCCTTCGACAAAAAAAAAAAAATAAAAATAAGGGGGAGATGATGTAACGTACCAGGAGATGTGACGTACCTCCCAGAAGGACGCACACGACATAGAGGCAGATAGGAATCAGAATAAAATGTCCGCGTAGCTTAATTGGTAGAGCAACGTATTCCGGAATGAGTGGACCGGGGTTCGAACCCCGGCGCGGATAAAAATGACGGAGAAATTTACTTCGTTATAGACTGACTAACAGATCCTCTCCAAGGGAACTGCTAGACTCCCCCTTCACGCTGCTCCTACCCCAGGATATCGGCGCCGACCTTTACCTTACGCTGACCGGTTCATGTCGCTCGCCTCTCTGGTCACGTGGGTCACCTTTGGCGCCCTTCACCGGCCACACCCCTGGGCTTCTGGCTGATGGACTTTAATCCTACCCTGTGCGCCTTCTCGGTCCTCCTTCAGATCATCCATTAGTGAGTGCCCCCTTTGAGAAAGTAATCCTACCGCCGGAGTACATCCGGATAGTAACACAATACACATAGTTATATTGATGCAAAGGTGGATGTCTGTATTCCAGACTTGTAGGCGTCTACCCGATATTAACAATGTACCGCGAAAGTCGCAGTGTCCTTGACGATACTATCAGTTCGTCGAAAAAAGGCCTCGCCCTTCTAAGGCGGGAGAAACTGAAGTCCTTTGGTACAATTCTCGACTTCAAAAAAATAAAGAATGTTTGCGAACTTTCTGTCGCCATTTTGGAGCTCGTGAGGGTTTTTTCGTCATGAAAAAGCAACATAATGTTAATCATTAATATGAATTAACATAGTTAATGTGTCCCTTACAGATATCGAGGTAGTTTGAAGACCAATGGATATGCTGGAAGTCTGAACTGTTGCCCTTAAACCATTCATGCACAACACAGAACATGTGGCCCGGCACATTCTAATCTTGGAAGACACAGTAACCATTCGGGAGAATGTGTACCATTGCTGGGTGTACAGAGTCAGCAAGCAATTCACGATGGTGAGCACCAGTCATACGTGTTGTTCCACACGCACCAGGGGTTCAAGTTCCTGCAAGGTAAACATGCCCCACACAATACAACCACCTCCACCGGCTTGTACTCTGGAGACCATGAAGAAAGGATCGAGAGCCTCATGTTTGCACCAAATACATGATGCACGACAATCCACTGAACGGAGTAAAACACGCGACTCGTCACACCAGCGTACTTCTTTCCAGTCGTCCGACGTCCATCTTGCATGATCTTTGCACCAGGCGAGTCTTTTGTGTCGATGAACCGTAGTTAGGAGTGGAGACCTTCGGGGTCGTACGTGTGATGCATGGTCATGGCAGATGCTGTTGCGGGTGGACCTGTGGTGTATTGGGTACTCAACTGTTGAACAGTTCTGCGTCTGTCGGCATGTACGTGTCGTCTGACCCGGGCTCACTTCTCACGTGTCAACCTTTCGCTGTCCTGTGAAGTTTTGCCTCCGGGTTGTGGTTTGACCACCTTCACGCCAGTTCTGACAAACTTTAACAACTCACCTGTTCAGCAGTTTGTGAAATCGGGACACCCGCTTTCCGAGCTTTCACAATCTGTTCCTTGCCGAAGTTATAACGAAGTAAATTTCTCCGTCATTTTTGTCCCCGCCGGGGCTCGAACCCGAGTCTCCTCATTCCGGAATAAGTCGCTCTACCAATTGAGCTACGCGGATGTTCGTTCTGACTGCTATCTGCCTTTATGTCGTGTGCGTCCTGCTGGCAGGTACGTTACATCTCCCCCCACCCCGCGAAAGAGGGCCGGGGGCATGGCCCACGGGTCAGCCGTGACCATGAATCGTCGCAGGCAGCCATCCCCTGTAGAACGTACACTTGAGAACTTTCAGTCAATCTGGTGTGTGGAATGCAACGTCACACACATTTATTTTTCGAAGCGCTGGAGAAGGGATTCTCTGATTTTTCCTATCTCGCGGTGTGGAAATAACCTCATACCATTGCGAGATCTTAAACAGCCGGGTCATCCGGAAAGTTTGGGCGCCATTATAACGAAGTAAATATCTCCATTTCTGGTTCACGCCGGGAATCGAACCCGAGTACGTATATTCCGGAACAAGTAACTCTACCAATTGAGCTACGCGGACGTTCGTTCTGACTGGTATCTGCCTTTATGTCGTGTGCGTCCTGCTGGCAGGTACGTCACAAAGTCAAAAAAATTCTGCCTTTTACCCATCACGCTCTGAGATTAATAATCAGTTTTACTACTTATTACCCCACTCACAACTGATGTATGCTACGCCGGTAGACTTACTGCGCCCTCTCGGAAATCATGCGTTTAACGTGTTGACTACTTTTGATAGGGGTGGTCATAATTCAATGATCATTCTGTGTATATCGCATATCATGAATGGAATACGGGATTACACCATACAATACAAATTTTGAAGACGACGATCCGTTTTTTGGTGTAAATATGACAAGGATGGTAAGTCAGATAATATCCGAAAACTTTGCGCATACTGAGAGACGCGGGTTCGGTTCCCGCTCCAGGGCGACGAAATTTTCAAGTTTTCGGATATTATCTGACTTACCATCCTTGTCATATTTACACCAAAAAACGGATTGTCATCTTCAAAATTTGTATATCTCATAATTTTGAATACCAGTTTTTTAGTGATGATATTTCCACATCTTCCTTCATCACTCTCACTGTACGATTTTACAGTAAAATTGGATTTTTGAAGTATTTCATGGCATGAGTAGTTTATTTTCTTCTCTGGGTAGTTTATATTCACATGAACCACATAACCTTTAGTCTCTCCCAAATGGATATCTAGATAATTAAATATTAGGTTTGTTGGCAATGTATACTAGCATTGTAATAAATCGTTTTATATGTAAAAAAAATTACAACTACAATGTAAAAATGCTTTTTTAAAAAAAAAACAGTATTAAATAAAATCTTATTTGAAGTTGCAAGTTTAAAGAAACAAAGCTTGAATATCGTTTTAAAAATATTAGTAAAGATATTTATTTAATGTTTTTTAACAAAAGTAATTAAATATTGTTTAAAGTTTTATGTTGTTTATAACAATATTAAATAAATATTGCCTAAAGGTTTGCTTTTTCTAATAACATTATTACACTAGCGTTGTGATAATGTTTAAAGAAACAATTATTTCAACGCTAGTTTAAAAATTCGTCTGCCGTTTCAGTTAATATGCTATCTGGTGATTTATTCTTTGTGCGTGTCATTGTGCATTGCAAAGGACCAGGTTAATAGAGGATGAATGGATTTAGTCAACAAAATATTCAAGACACTTATTGCTGCGATTACCGAATTCGCTTTGACTTTTGATAATAATAGTTCTTCGCACTTATAATCCATGTTATTAAAATTTCAAAGGATTATATTTGTAGCATCGTCATATATTGTGTAAAAGCGTACTTACTTTTGTAGGTTAGTGTAAGCGTTGTTAAGATGCATAAAACATTAAATGTGAATATATTATTTGAAGTAAAATAATATAAACATTAAATGTGAATATATTATTTGAAATAAAATAATGGAAGCGCGAATATATTATTTGAAGTAAATTAATGGAAATACCCTCCACGTATAAGCGTGGAGGGTATTTCCTTTTTTTATTGTTTTATTTATATAACGAAGTACATACACTCTGGCCAAAAACATGCGAACCTCATTTTAGTATGGCGTAGGTCCACCTTTGTTGCGAATGACAGCAAGTATGCTACACTGCATGAGTTCTGTTACATGCTTCAATTAGTTTGGTCCAAAGATAGCCATTTTAGCAGCAAAATACCGATAAACTTTCTCAGTGTTGACGGAAGTGGACTTCGAGGCCGAATAGATCTTTCCAGTATGTTTCATACATTTTCAATCGGAGTGAGATCAGGGGAATGTGTAGGCAAAGGAGATGATGGAAGTCAACCTCGAGTTCGTCAAACTATTCTTGTACGACTCAGACACCATATTCAGTTACCTTGTCACTCATAGAGATGCATCAGATGTACAAAAAATGATGAATAACATTGCAGAGCGTATTTGCTTCGCTAGAACACTAAGGTATTTCCTTAAAGTCATTTTACCGTTTATTTGTATTAGCGAAGCAGTGTTCCGTCCAAGCAGAACATCCCTCAGAGCATTTTGCTGCCTTTCGGATAGTGTTTAAAAAGCATGCAGTTTCCAGCGCTTCATGGGGTTTGTTTTCGCTACACCCTTTGGTGGCGACTGTCAGTGGAAATAAACTTATAACGGGATTAATTTGACCACACCGCTTTCTCCTATTACTCTACTGTTCATTTATAGCGTTCTCGGTATCACTGTAAACGGATTTCTCTGTTATATATATATATATATATATATATATATATATGGGATGTAAGGTCAGGTGATGCGTAACATCACAGCCTCTCCTTGACAAATGTCAACCCCGCCTTCTCGTGGTACATCCTGTTCCCACTAAAGGGGCTCTGACGACCGCCAATAGCGGTATAACTATACCATCGGGATTAGAGGAAATTCTATCCCACACTCACCAACCCGCTTGGCCAGCGTGGTGAGTTATGGCCAAACCACTCCAAAATGATTCCACAACTTAAATCTTGGCCCTCAGTCTCCGGCAGCTGGAATGTACCTGGCCAAGGCAGCGGCCAGTGCGACATGAAGGCAGAGGGTGCTAAGAATCCCCGGAGGACCGGACTAGGCTGCCATCTGATGCTGACCTTGGCTACGTACAACGGACGCTCCCTATCTTCTGATTCAAGGCTTCTTGAATTGGAAGAGGAACTACAAAGGATCAAGTGGGACATCGTGGGGCTAAGTGAGGTAAGGAGAAAAGGAGAAGATCTCATCGAACTGAAAAGTGGACATCTTTTCTACTATCGTGGGACAGATACTGGCAGAACTAGTGGTGTTGGATTTATAATAAACAAGAAACTGAAGGATAAAGTTGTAGAAGTTGAAAGTTCCTCTGACAGAGCTGCACGACTTGTTATCCAACTCTCGAAAAGATACCAGGCTCAGATTATTCAAACTTATGCACCCACCACAAGTCATCCTGAAGAAGAAATTGAAGAATTTTATGAGGAAATTCGTGATCTAAATAATAAAGGTAAGCAGCACTTGAAAATAATTATGGGAGATTTCAATGCAAAAATAGGGCAACGGCAACAGAATGAAACTTCAGTAGGTAAATTCGGTCACGGCAACAGAAACCAGCGTGGAAATACTCTCGTTGAGTTTACAGAGGCAGTAGGGTTTTTCATCTTGAACTCCTTCTTCAAGAAAAAGCCACACAGGAAATGGACATGGAGACATCCAAATGGGACGACAAGTGAAATTGATTTTATTATGTGTAACAAAAAATTCATCATAGAAGACTGCAGTGTGCTAAACAAGTTCAACACAGGTAGTGACCATAGATTGGTGAGATGTAAGATGCACCTCAACACCGAACTTGAACGTGGCAAGCTCATAAGACAAACAAAATCTATTGACATAACCAACCTTAAAAAACACCATAATACCTTCAATTTGGAACTAAAGAACAGGTTCTCAGCTTTAGAAGGCCTAACATCGGAAGAAGTGGACATCTCTGAAGTTAACAGAAAAGTAACCAAAGCTCTTATGGAAACAGCAACAAAATTAGCTGGGTCTAAGAACAAGTTGCATGTAAACAAATTATCAGGAAAAACGAAAATGTTGATGCAAAAAAGAAGAAAGATGAGGACAACTAAAGAAGATGTGACTTCCAAAGTGGAATATATAGAGCTATGCAAGACAGTAAGAAAAAGTATCACTGAAGACGTAAGAAAATTCAACTGTGAACTAGTGAGGAAAGCAATTGAAAACAACCAAAGCCTAAAGATAGCAAAGGGACATCTCAGTAAGGGAAGAAAACAGATTATGGCACTGAGAAAAGAAGATGGTTCTGTAACAAGAAATAGAGGCGAAATTTTGACAAGAGTGAAAGATTTCTACTCCAAATTATATGAAAGAGATGATACATGCACTCCAGACATCATGAAAGATACCAGTACCAGAGTTCCTCCAGTCCTTCCAGCAGAAGTTGCACATGCAATCAAGAACATGAAGCGGGAAAAGCTCCAGGAGAAGATGGAATTACTGTAGACATCATACAAGAAGCAAGTGGAGAAATTGAAACAGTACTCGCCCAAATTTTCACTCGATGCCTTAATGAAGGAAAGATTCCTGAGGATTGGAACACCGCTACAATGATCCTGCTACATAAGAAAGGTGACATTGAGGATCTCGGAAACTACAGACCTATCAGCCTCCTATCAGTAGTTTATAAAATCTTCACTAAAGTTCTTTCACACCGCTTGAAGGTAACACTGGACATGGCTCAACCGAGAGAACAAGCTGGATTCAGGAGTGGCTACAGCACAATAGATCATATCCACGTACTGAGAGAACTAATTGAAAGAGCGAGGGAATATGAACTTCCATTGTGCATGGCTTTTATCGATTATGAAAAGCCTTTGATTCGGTGAAACCATCAGCAGTTGCAATGGCTCTGAAATCCTGCGGTATTGAAGATGCATACATTAATATTATTAATAACATCTATGAAAATGCAAGTGCAAAGATTCGGCTGTTTGAAAATACAACACACATAAAAATTGGAAAGGGAGTGAGACAAAGGTGACACCATATCTCCAGAAGCTCTTTAATGCCACATTGGAGGGTGTTTTTCAGTCGCTGAGCTGGGAAAACAAAGGGATAAAGATTAATGGAGATTATCTAACCCACCTTCGTTTTGCGGATGACGTAGTCATTTTTGCAACTACCCCATCAGAGCTGCAGAGTATGATCCAGGAACTTGCTGACAAGAGTAAAGAAGTGGGATTAAAAATGAACTTTCAGAAGACAAAAGTGATGTTCAATGCTTTTACAAGAAATGAAGATTTATTGATTGATGGGGAAAAGCTGGAGATAACAGACACGTACGTTTATCTTGGACAGCAGATATCAAGTGAGGGTCACATTGATGAAGAAATTAATCGGCGTACAAAACTTGCCTGGAGAGCTTTTGGAAGAAACAGCATAATTTTCAAGAGCAATATGCCATTATGTCTTAAAAGAAAAGTGTTTGATCAATGCATCCTTCCAGTGCTTACGTATGGTGCAGAGACGTGGACCTTAACTAAAAGAGATATACAAAGACTGCAGACAACTTAAAGCAGCATGGAGAGGTGCATGCTTCGTGTAACCAGGAGAGATAAGAAGAGGAACTCGTGGATCCGAAAAATGACAAGAGTGGAAGACATCATGATCAGAGTTAAATCCCTGAAATGGCAATGGGCTGGACATACTGCCAGAAGGACAGATCATCGATGGACAGCCGAAATTTTAGATTGGATTCCAAGGGACAGGAAAAGACCCAGAAGAAGACCACATGGGAGATGGGTGGATGAAATTCGAAAGTATGCAGGGGTGACATGGAGGAGACTGGCACAAGACAGACCGTTGTGGAGGAAACTTGGGGAGACCTTCGTCCAGCAGTGGATTGATAATGGTTGACAATGATGATGATGATGATATATATATATATATTTTTTACCAGAATAGTGCGCAAACGACTAACCATGACTCAATTTCTTTAAATCCTAACTCATAGTTGGTGTCAAAATCAGCTGCTCCTGGTTTTAGTTGAATTCATCAGTTAGTTCCTGCTGACTGGAAGACCAGTTCTTCCGTACAATCCACCTCAGAGCACTATGGTCACACTCTTGCAGTTTAGTTTTCTGACCAAATTTATGTCTTTTGGGTACGTGTAACGTACTACGTGATATGACGTAGCTGACGCACTACTGCGGTGATGTGTGCGTCAAATCTGCAGTGTTGCAGCGATAAGTCTGCCGGAGTAGTTTAGTTGGTAGAATAGCTACTCCGGAGTAGGAAGTCGTGGCTTCGGATTCTAGCACCGGCAAAAAGGACATATGTTATATATGGGGGATCCGCTTTGAAACGGTTTCTTTTGAGAAACAGTTATTCCTTTTGTCCTGTAACTTTGTGACTTCCGCTAAACGTGCTCCTAACATTAATGGCGCCCTTTCGACTTCCAATAGACCTGGGTTTTTCCGATGCTTACATGAATAATTGGAGCCGAATAATCTGTTAGCTTTTTACAAAGGACGAGGTAAAACGATATCAGTCTACGTGGCTGTTAGATTCGCATATGTTGGCGTATATTGTATCTGTGACTATCCCGATAAAGGTTCGTAATTGTTTGGCCAACGTGTGTAAATATAATCTCACTCCAGGAAGCAAATGATGTCAAAGAATGCTTTGGTCCGTGATTTCATTTTTATAAGCAAAGGCATGCAAAAAATTCTTTAGTGCACTTAAAAATATTGGCAACAGTATTCATATATTGTCTAATACGACAACTTTTAGTCGGTAGAACGTTCTTCACAGGCTTGATAGAAATCTATTGTCTTCTTGAAAGATTTAGCGCTACGCTTTTATGTATAATGGCGTTTTAGTCAAACAAAACAATATTTATTGAATTTGTTGTTGTGGTGAAGTTATAAATGAAAGAAGTATTGCGGTTCGCTGGGCATAATTTTATCGAAATCAACGCCCAGAAATTAGAGCTTCTCCGATAGAACTATTGATGGAAATACAACTTAGTTGCCGTCTCTGTGATCGCATCAAAAGTATACGTATCAGAAAGAGTATAAGACAAAAATAGTAAGCCGGCGCAGTGGTCTAAGCGATGGCTTCTGATCATTTGTCCCAGATGGGTCCCGGTTCGAATCACGGTGAGCCATTGATATGTTTGTCCTACAGCGTTGGCTCTCTCCGTTCCCTGGAACCAGTGGCCCTAATTAGGGACGGGCGACTGCTCATAGTCCCCCTGAGTTGCTCACGGTGGTCGTTAAGCCTCCAATTAAAAAAAAAACATAAAACAGTAACTTTTTCAAAAGGATCTTAGGGAACATGTTCATCTATCCAAATACTGCAGAAAAATGTCAAATTCTTATAAATTGCGCAAACCAGATAAACTGGAAAGGCAAACAATGATTAAAACAAAATTCCGCAATCCAATTCGTAATAGACAGTAAAATTTTGTACATACCATCTGAGATACTTATCTTCAACATGCTGTGAACTCTGTAAAACCATTTGAAAATATCCAGGCATCGAATTGAACCCACCTAAAAAGACTAATTTGGATCTTCTTAAATAGACCATATTAGGAAAGAAACATAACGCACGTGCATTCAAGGTATACTCGGCATACTGCACATAAGATATATCTACGCAGTACAGGACAAGTCTGTGATTATCGGTCTTTATCAAAATTATGCGCTTTCAACATGAAGGTGCGACTACACATGGATCTAACACGACAGCTGCCCTTTTTTTTTCGGGTGTTATTCGATAAGAGCATTCTTAGACGTTGCAGTTGTAGGCTACAGTGTCCAGAACTTACATATTCTGGTGCTTTTCTGTAGAGGATTTCTCAAGCAAAGTTTCCGTGCGATTAGCACGTGCAGTCTAGAGGACCTGAAACCCAAAAATTGAGCCCGCTCCGGTGGCCAAGTGATTTGAGGAACAGGCTTCTGATTATATGTCCGATATGATCCCGAATGAGGTACGAGGGATGTGTTAGTCCGACTGTGCTCGCTCTGGCCTTACTCTGGAACCATGGACTCTCAATTAGGTGCGGGTAGCTATATAGCTTTAACAAGTTTTACGATTTTCTTTCAGAAGATGGTAGAAAATTTGAGCATCTGCGGTACAGCCTTTACATTTTCAACACTATTTGCAACAAATGATACTAGCAAATAACTCGTTTGTCTTGTTCTGTTGATTGTCGTCCTTAAGAACTTAAAAATACTGATACTCTTTGATAAACGTTAAGCACCATCCCCCCCCCTTGTAGTTCAAGCGAATTGACAACTTTCTAATATTAAAATTGTCTTGAAAGGTTCTAACGAAGTAAATTTCTCCATTTCTGTCCACGCCAGGATTCGAACCCGGATCCCCTCATTCCGGAATAAGTCACTCTACCAATTGAGCTACGCGGACGTTTTATTCTGATTCCTATCTGCCTTTATGTCGTGTGCGTCCTTCTGGCAGGTACGTCACATCTCCTGGTACGTTACATCATCTCCCCCCCCCCTTTTTTTTTTTCGAAGTGCTGGAGAAGGGATTCTCTTATTTTTCCTATCTCGCGGTGTGGAAATAACATCACACCATTGCGAGATTTTGAACGGTCGGGTCATCCGGATAGTTCGGGCGCCATTATAATGAAGTAAATTTCTCCTTCATTTTTAGTCAACGCCGGGATTCGAACCCGGATCCCCTCATTCCGGAATAAGTCACTCTACCAATTGAGCTACGCGGACGTTTTTATTCTGATTCCTATCTGCCTCTATGTCGTGTGCTTCCTTCTGGCAGGTACGTCACATCTCCTGGTACGTTACATCATCTCCCCCTTATTTTTTTATTTTTTTGTCGAAGTGCTGGAGAAGGGATTCTCTTATTTTTCCTATCTCGCGGTGTGGAAATAACATCACACCATTGCGAGATTTTGAACGGTCGGGTCATCCGGATAGTTCGGGCGCCATTATAACGAAGTGAATTTCTCCGTCATTTTTATCCGCGCCAGGATTCGAACCCTGGTCCCCTCATTCCGGAATAAGTTGCTCTACCAACTGAGCTACGCGGACGTTTTATTTTGATTCCTATCTGCCTTTATGTCGTGTGCGTCCTTCTGGCACGTACGTCACATCTCCTGGTACGTTACAAGGTCTTCAGTTAACATAAATTAGGAAGTCGTCAGAATTGATCTTTTTTTTTATTTTTTCTCACTTTTAGGAGCAAACATCACGATTAGGTTGCTCTTTATTTCCTTTAAATGCAACAGGGACACGCGGTCGTGAAATAAATGCTTGTTTAATAGCGTGCCTTTCGTGAGAATAATATAATAAAATAAAGAGTTTAAAAATATATATAGTGACCGCAAAGGTTCGTGCCCGTATGCGAAAGAATGGCTCCGCTGACAGAGACAGGTGGCAATTCTACGCTGAAAATGGTGAAAAAGGAGTTTTCCAGTTGGCCTAATAAGTAGCGTGACTGCCGTAGGAGAAGTTAGGCAGATGTCTTTCTTCATCGTGTCAGTCGCGGCAACGCACATTCCGTTCTGGTTATTTTCTCTGTAGGAATTACACATGTTAACCTTTCGAAAACTTAAAATAAGTTACAGTACTTAACTGCGGTTTTTATATAAGATTAATTCTCAATACAAAATAAGCATCACGTTCAAATCCACTCAAAGGAAATCAAGCAAATTTGAAGTTTGAGACGAATTTTGAAAGTCAAATCAAGACGAATATAATATTTTCTCTTCCGTGATTCTCCGTCTGCCCGTCAACTGTAATTTTCAGTAACTGCTGTTTCCACGGGATTAAAGTTTGTAAGCGTTTGTAGTTCTAGTTAAAATCTAGGTTCGGCTGTCCCAGTGGCTAACTAATCCGAGGCGATGTTTTCTGAACATTCTTCAGTCCGGGTTCGAGTGTCGGGTGAGTCATGTGTGGTGTTTGTATGATGGCTCTGTTTCTGCGCACTTTTTATGCTGGTTGTTAAAACTTAAATAAAAAAGGAAAAAAAATTCTAGATTCTATCTCTCTTAAAGGTTGCACTTGTTTGTTGTTCGGCATACAAGAAGCGAGGCATGCCGGTTATAAATCGACTGTGTTTTAATTAAAAATTTCTTTTGTTACAGACCATCCTTTCCGAATTTCTGCCTAATTTACATATGAAGTATCCTTTCTGAATATTTTGTCCACCTTACATAGGGCATCACTTTATTGCTAAATTTCTACTCATAAAAATACCAATAATACTTGCATTTTTATTCTGAATCCTATACAAAACCGCATTATTTCTGAATTTTCACTTAGTCTGAATTCTATACGAAAGTGTATAATTTTCGAATTTTTATTCAGTTTGAATTGTATTCAGAGGCGCATCATTTCTGAATTTTTAGTCAGCCGGAATGGTATACAAAAACGTATGATTACCGAATATTTATTCAGTCCGAATTTCATAAAAATGCACATTATTTCTGATTTCTTTATTCAGTCTGAATTATGAAAAAACGCGTTACGTAAACTAGGTATTAAAGCGTTTCATTTGTGAATTTTTATTCTGAATTTTATACAAAAGCCCATTTTTTCTAAATTTTATACGAATTCACCGAGTCTGAATTGTATATGAAAACGTATCATTTCTGAATTTTTATTCATTCTGAATTGCACACAAAAGCTTATAATTTTTGAATTTTTATTGAGCCTGAATTGTACACAAAAGTTATCATTTCCGAAATTCTGTCTGGTTGGTAAAGAAGAGTGCAGTATTTCTGAAGTGCTGGCTAGTTAACTTCTGGTTGATTCATAGGACAACTATTATAAACGATAACATCATGTAAAATTTCAATCTAATTAATTAAACAAATCTTTCCGAATTTCTATGTAAACTATACAAATACCTACATCTTTTCTAAATTTTTGTTCAGTAAATGTGCATCAAAATGCACTGTCCAGATTTTTAACTATTCGTTGAGAAGAAGAATAAATTTCCTGCATTTCTCCCCAATTAAATTAAAAGGCATCTTTTACAAATACTTGTTCAGTTAGCGCAGACGTAAATGATCTTGTTGTTGAATTTCTCTTCCCGTCCCGGTGACGCCGTTGTCTAAGCGGTTGACTAATGGTTTGTGTTCTTCTGACCATTCGTCCGAGATGGGTCTGGGTTCGAATCCCGGTAGGCATGGATTTGTGTTTTTCTTCCGACTCTGGTTCTCGCCCTTCCCTGGAACTAGCAACCCTAAATTAGGGACGGGCGACTGCATATAGCCCATTGAGTTGCTCACGGTGGTCGTTTAAACTCCAAGAAAGAAAAAGATTCTCTTCCCTAAATTTGGAGTGTCCTTTGTTGTACTCTACGAAACGAGTAATGAAACATCATCAGTGTTCTGAAGAGCTGTAGGTAATTAAACACAGGAAAATGTATATGACGTCAGAAGAAATGATTTTAACAAAATCACTCTGGTGGTGTGCATTTCTTCTAGTTCGTTTGTCTTGAAAATTTTAAACCGTTTTATAATTTTTTGTGGTTTCGGTTTCAAAAGCATTCAAACACTTTTCCGTAGTTCAACCTCTTTCAATTTGCATTTATTGTTCCACGCAACACCAGAGTGCAAAATTCCTATGTGTATGCGTTTATTTCAAAAATATTTTAGTGTTCTGAGAAACAAAAAAAAGCATGTGAAACTTATAAGTGCTGGTCATCGTAAAACTACAAGGTCTAGCTTTGGAAATTACGATGGTTAAAGTGTCGTTTTTTTATTTAATCCACTTGTTGAACCCCTAAGTTTTAAATATAATTATCTTCTTTCTGGAATTTGAAGCAGTAATATTTCAAGTTTAACTACAGTATATACTTCAATAGCGTTAGATAAAAATGACCATCAGTTGAAGAATTACTAGATTGCTTATTACGTATTTTAGTGTGCCAACTTTTATTTCGTATTACACTGGCTGATCGATGAAGACAAGCGTTGAATCGAATTCATTTCACAATAACAAAATGACGATATCAGCCAACACATCTACCTACTGACTTGTTGATTCGACAAGACATAGTTTTAAAAACTTTAACTCGCTCTCGCTTAACAAATCGTGGTCAACACATATCTGCTCATAACTTTTCATTATCGTTAACAATCAATCGGCACGTATATCTGCATTTACAATCTGCACATCGTTACCTTATATTTCGCTCTTAGCGTTACGCTCGTTCCACACACCACTCACTGCACTTGCACATAGTTTTATTGACCTTTGATTCACTATCAGCAATGCCAACTTTGAAAACTTGTCGAAGAAATAATGTGTCTTTAAGTGAAAACATATTTAAGGAGAAGAAACCAAATGTACATACGAATACAGAAACTCAAAATAACGGTTAAATTTGGGGCATAGGTTGCGAGCTGGTTAAGGATTGGAAAATTAATTTAATACCCAAATAAATATTTTGATGAATATAAAAACTACATCGTCTCTTATTTTTATCTGACGCAAGAATATATTTAACAAAAAAATCATTTCTCTGTTCCTTTAGTCTCGAAAGCTTGAAATTATTCTTTCATATTATTACTATTTCAACCTTTTCGAATTTATAACTTCAAGAAACAGTGAAATGTAAAACGATGAAACGTTCACCGGGAGTGTTAACAATCACATTAAACCTGGCCTGAAGTCCTTTTATTTCATCTTTGAAAGAGCATTGAGTAATAACAAATGCTTAAATTTTTGAAATGGGCTTTGACATCGGAGAAAAAGTTTTGATCAAAAGTATGGAAAAAAAAAATATTCCTCTTGTGTTATTGGCCTTTGACATGGAAATATTAAGTACTTCTATCAGTTCAGTTTCGATGGCTTAAAATATGCTTCTTAGAAAGTTTTCAGTTCTTTTGAAACACAGCGAAATGAGAAGCCACGAAACATTGAGAGGAAATATTATATTGGATGGGAAAGAAAATAATGTCGGAAGACAAGGTACCCGAAGTCGAAGCTCCGGTCATGGCGCACATTGGGCCACAGAGATTGCGCAGCACACCAGCATGACATCAGCAGCTCAAAAATAGCTTTCTGGCCCTGAAAGCTGTTTTGTGCGGCCCTTGGGAAGCTGTTTTGTGCGTCCCTGAGAAAGATATTTTGTGAGGCCCTGGAAACATTTTGTGCGGCTCTAGGGAAGCTATTTTGTGCG
This sequence comes from Macrothele yani, assembly GCA_039090855.1. Taxonomy (NCBI): domain Eukaryota; kingdom Metazoa; phylum Arthropoda; class Arachnida; order Araneae; family Macrothelidae; genus Macrothele; species Macrothele yani. The sequence goes on along the minus strand of CM077006.1, from coordinate 17,842,537 downwards.
GCCCTTCGGAAGCTATTTTGTGCGGCCCTTCGGAAGCTATTTTGTGCAGCCCTTCGGAAGCTATTTTGTGCAGCCCTTGGGAAGCTATTTTGTGCGGCCTTTGGGAAGCTGTTTTGTGCGTCCCTGAGAAAGATATTTTGTGAGGCCCTGGAAACATTTTGTGCGGCTCTAGGGAAGCTAATTTGTGCGGCCCTAGGGAAGCTAATTTGTGCGGCCCTTGGGAAGCTATTTTGTGCGGCCTTTGGGAAGCTGTTTTGTGCGTCCCTGAGAAAGATATTTTGTGAGGCCCTGGAAACATTTTGTGCGGCTCTAGGGAAGCTAATTTGTGCGGCCCTTCGGAAGCTATTTTGTGCAGCCCTTGGGAAGCTAATTTGTGCGGCCTTTGGGAAGCTGTTTTGTGCGTCCCTGAGAAAGATATTTTGTGAGGCCCTGGAAACATTTTGTGCGGCTCTAGGGAAGCTAATTTGTGCGGCCCTTCGGAAGCTATTTTGTGCAGCCCTTGGGAAGCTATTTTGTGCGGCCTTTGGGAAGCTGTTTTGTGCGTCCCTGAGAAAGATATTTTTTGAGCCCTGGAAACTTTTTGTGCGGCTCTAGGGAAGCTAATTTGTGCGGCCCTTCGGAAGCTATTTTGTGCAGCCCTTCGGAAGCTGTTTTGTGCAGCCCTTCGGAAGCTGTTTTGTGCAGCCCTTGGGAAGCTAATTTGTGCGGCCTTTGGGAAGCTGTTTTGTGTGTCCCCGAGAAAGATATTTTGTGAGGCCCTGGAAACATTTTGTGCGGCTCTAGGGAAGCTAATTTGTGCTGCCCTTCGGAAGTTATTTTGTGCAGCCCTTGGGAAGCTATTTTGTGCGGCCTTTGGGAAGCTGTTTTTTGCGTCCTGAGAAAGATATTTTGTGAGGCCCTGGAAACATTTTGTGCGGCTCTAGGGAAGCTAATATGTGCGGCCCTTCGGAAGCTATTTTGTGCAGCCCTTGGGAAGCTATTTTTTTGTGGCCGTTGAAGCTATCACATGGGGCCTTGGAAGTTATGTACGGCCCATTTTTGGAAAGAATTATCGAGTTACCACATCCCTGAAAAAAAAAAAAACGGTATGTCAGCATCACGATTTAAACATGCTTTCGACATGTTTAAACGGTATGTCAGCATCACGATTTAAACATGCTTTCGACATGTTTAAACGGTGATGTCTACAGTGAAGTCTACGAATTATTGGTGAAGTCCACGAATTATTAAACGGTGAAGTTTAAGAATTATTGCAGATTTTTGTACTTAGGGAATAATTAACAAAATTTTACCCATTTTCTTGGACCGCAGCTTTCTAGTAAAATTTAGTGTAAGAAAACAAAAAATTTACTTTTGTTGCTTGAGAAACAACAGAAAAAGTACGTTTACTGAGAGAAACTGTCGAAGACTGTATTCCATTCTTATGAATTTTATTGCGATAACTGAATTCAGAATTTGTAATAGTTTCTTTACATTTAGTGAGAATAAAAATCCAAATAAGCCAAAAATTAATTTGTTTGAAGATTTACCTAGCAATGATAAAATAATTACTAAAAATTTCTTTAAAAACTGAAAATGTCCAGAATTACAAGAATTTCTGGGCAAATTGATAAAGTGAGAGAAATTAAGGAATGCGAAAATTAATATTTATTTCACTTCTTCTAAACGGAAAGTTTTTTTCCTGTAGCTGAAACAAGCTTTTCAAAAACAGCAGTTCACTATGAATTTTGAGTTTTTATGTCAGATTCTTGATAGCATATTTGATTAGATTGTATTGATTATTTAACTGCACATTCAATTGTCAAAAGGCGAACTCAGGTAGAGAATATCAGCCCAAAGGGAAAGTCGAGAAAGGGAAATTGAGTATATCAAAAGCAGTGTGTAGCTAAATAATGTGCTTTCCTTTTTTATTTTATTTTTTATTTTTACCTGCAAAGCGGTAAACAAATATTGCCATTTTTAGCATAACTGTTCTACCAAAATATTGAAGTACATGTATATATATATGCCTCTTTTCTTTCTCGAGTTAGCATACGGTTTACCGGTTCAGAATATGGTAACCCACTGGGAATTCTCCTGGTTTTCCGGCAGCTCACTCCACGCTTGTTCCGAGCCTTAATTTCATACAGAAAATCCTCGGTTCACGGGATGATCGATCAGTCCAAAGGAACAGGTGGTAGAAACGGCGATATTATGAAAACAATTGTTGTCATTCGTAACGTCTTTCTGTTACTTTCCAGTGAATAGAGAGCAAAAATTATTAGTTTTTCCAGCAACTCCCTATAGTTCCAAAGTTAGACCTGTAACACCCACGAACATGTGTGACGCTAAGCTTCCCATAGTGTGTGATCGTCCGCGAGAAATATCACTTTCGTCGCATCGTATTTTTTCTATCAAAATGCTCGTAAGTAAAAAAAAAGAAAAAAGAAAAAGAAGTAGAAAACAACACACAAAACTTCTTTTGAACTGTTTGCGGACCTCCACCTCTCTATTGTGTTATCTGTTCCTGCTCTTAACGAATTTCAGGTAATTTTACAAATATACGACCTCTCCTGACAATTTACGACGCTGGATTTTAAAAATCACCCCAAATGTTTTTTTTAAACGACATATAATCTACAGAAGCTAAATTTATGATTTCTATAACAGATAATCCGCAATATTATTATATGTCGAACAAATCAGTATTTCTGTCCTTTTTCATTTTATTTCTTCATCAAAGAAGAGAACGCAAAGTTCTGATACGTTCTCAGTGTTGACAACTGCATCAAGCCTGGCTTGAAGTCGTCTGCACTTAAACGATTATCGAAAGCGCATCAGTATTTTGAGAAAGTGTCTGTATCTAATCGTCGATTAATATATTTTAACATAATAGGCTGAATGGCGCAGTGGTCTAAGGCGCTGGCCTGTGATCATTCGTCCGTAAGGGGTCCGGGTTCGAATCCCGTCAGGCATGGATGTTGTGTTTGTCTTACGGCACTGGCTCTCTCCCTTCCCTGGAACCAGTGACCCTAAATTAGGGACGGGCGACTGCTTATAGCCCATTGAGTTGCTCACGGTGGTCGTTAAACCTCCAATCAAAAAAAAAAAAAAAAAAAAAAAAAAAAAGAACAGGATTGCTTCCTACAGGCGATTTGACGCGAGGATGCAAAAAATAAAGTTGAATAATTGCTATCATTTCAATTTTGACAACTTACAACTATTGTTTCCAAAATATTTCAATCCTTTTAATTTGTTACTGCACCGCACAGCGCAACACAAAACTCTGAAAAGTTCTCACAAAATGTTCATCAGATCCTGCATGAAGTCATTTATCTCGAAAGAGCATCAGTATTCAGAGAAAGTTTAGGCGTTTAAATAACAATTTAACGTCAGAAGAAATGTTTTAACTAAAACACGCTAACTCTGATAATATGTTTCTCGTTATTTGACCTGAAGGTAACAGAAACAGGAAAATATGTTAATCCCTGGTTTTATTTCATTATTTTTTCAAAGCTTTAAAGTACTTTTTCTAATCTGCTGGCCACCCAAAATGGAACACCAAGAAGGAAGCATCCGATTGGCCTGAAATTCGCAGCATGCTTCGCCCGCGAGAGGACATGCAAACGATTAGCATTGCAGGGCATATACAAATCTTGTGTGCCCGGCACGCCACCGAGAAGCACTATATAAGAAGGGTGCACGGAAGGCGGGGAGTAAGTAGTGGAAGTGTGTTGTGCAGCCGGACCTTTGCGTGGGAAGCTTCCTGATGCCTCGTCGCAGAAGACGGCAGTCATTCCAGCACGTTTCGGAGTTCGACAGAGGACGAATAATGGCTTATCGCGACAGCGGTTTATCGTACCGGGACATCGGCGACCGTGTGGGACGACAACCAGCCACAGTGAGGCGAGTGTGGATTCGGTGGGTGCAGGATGGACGGACGGACGGACAGACGTGAGCGATTGCGGCATCCGCGGCACACCACCGAACGAGAGGACCGGCATGTCATGCGGCGTGCATTGACGGCTCGCACCGCCACATCACAAACGTTAGCGCAGGAATTAGGTGTGTTGCGCAACAACCTGTGTCAGCACGTACCGTTCGACGTCGTCTGCAGGAGCGGGGACTTTGTCGCACGGCGCCCATTGCTCCGATTATAATTGACGTTACACCACCGACGAGTGCGGCTGCAGTGGGCCGTTGAACTCCGCACCTGGACTATGGAATGGCACGAACGAATCGGAGCAATCCGACGAATCCCGCTTCTGCCTGCAACACCACGATGATCGGATCCACGTGTAGCGGCACCGCGGCGAGAGACTGTATGACGCCTGCATTATGCATCGCCATACTGGTCCGTCACCTGGCGTTATGGTTTGGGGCGCAATTGGATATAACACCCGCACCCCTCTGATATGTATCGCCGGTACTCTCAACAGCTACCGCTACATCTTCTACGTTTTGGAGCCTGTAGTCCTCCCTTACCTGCAGGACCTGCTGCGGCCACATTTCAACAGACAATGCGCGCCCGCACGTGGCACGCATCGTGCAACAATTCTTCACGGCCCACCAGGTGTCACTGCTGCCGTGATCCACCTGTTCTCCCGACATGTCGCCCATCATCGAACACGTCTGGTCGCTGATCGGCAACAGAGTGGCCAGGCAAGCAACACCCGCGGCTACGCCTGATGAACTGTGGCAACGTGTGGAAGCAGCCTGGACCGACATACCCCAAGCCCACATCCAAAGCCTCTTTCGTTCGATGCCGCGGCGTGTAGCGGCCGTTATTGCCAGCCATGGGGGCCACACGAACTATTGATGTCTGCGTGTTCCGCAAGTCGCACGGGCCTGTAAGCTCAATCGTTTCATCTTTGTATCTGTTGTTATGTGTCCAGTAAATCTGGTGTTCCTATCTCGTGTCCTTCTTGGTGTTGCATTTTGGGTGGCCAGCAGTGTATTTTAACAATTTTCATTCTTTACCTCACCAAACAGGAGAATGCATAACTCTGAAACGTTCCCAGTAAGTGTTAACAATTACGTCAAACCCTTCGTTAAGTCACTTGAATTGATCTTGAGCATCACTGTTCTATGAAAATGTGTTTAATCATCGATTTAACGTCAGAAGAAGAAATGTTTTATTAAATCATGCAGATTAAGATGATTTTTTATAAGTCATTAATCGTGGAAATTCCAGTAAAAGGATAATATTTCATTTCCGAGCGATTAAAAATATAACTTATATTTAAGAAACGAATTTCTCCGAAGAAATAATTTTTCATTTATACATAGTAGGCATTGCTGACGTACCCCCGCACACATCCACAATCACCAATCATAGGTAGAGGAATATTCCACGGATTATTGGCATTTTTCCACTGAATTCCATGTATTTACTTCGTTCAGAAAACTTGAAAAATGACCGCTATCCTGGAGCGGGAATATTACAGTTCCCGATCTCCGGTCGAGAGTGGTAGTCATTACACTACACAGGACAAGGAAATTCCAAGCAACTGAACATCTGATCACCATCAGATTTGCGCTTGTCGAAGCTGTTTCTGCTTCATTGTAGCGTCTCACGACTTTTTCTCACATCCAGGGTCAGATGTATATGTTCAGTTGCTTGTTTTCTTGTCTTGGGTAGTGTAATGACTAGAATGCTCGACAGGAAATTGGGAGATGAGGGTTCGATTTCCGCTCCAGGACAGCGGAATTTTTCAAGTTTTCTGAACGAAGTAAATACACTATCTACCAACAAGTAATTGAACACCTGTGATAGCAAAGGAAAACGAAGTTTATTCACCTTCAATAGTTGGTGGAGCTTCCACGGGGGGCGATTACAGCTGCGACCCTCCGGGGCATACTCTCAACCAGGCCTTGTACGACGGCTAGCGGTATTTTCTTCCACTCTGCTTGGAGAAGACAGGTCAGTTCCTTCACCGATTTCGGACGGTGGGGGCACCGCTTAAGTCGACGCTCCAACTCGTCCGAGAGGTGCTCGATAGGGTTAAGGTCCAGGCTCTGCGTAGGCCAGTCCACTCGATTAACCCCATTGTCACCATACCAAGCCATGGTGGACCTCGCAACATGACAGGTGGCATTGCCATCCTGAAAGTAACATGGGTCCACCCCGTAAAACTGCCACAACGTAGGAAGCGCATGGTCATCCAAAATGGTGCAGTAGGTCTCGGCGTTGAGTCTAACAGAAATTGCGACCAAGGGTCCCGTGCTATACCAGGATAAACACCCCCATAGCATAATTCCACCGCTGCCGAACTTCACAGTTGGCACAATACATTCCGACAGGAGGCGTTCTCCAGGCAGACTCCAAACACAGACCCTGCCATCCGAACGGTAGAGGGTGAACCTTGATTCGTCGCTCCAGAGAACCTGTTTCCACTGTTCAACGGTCCGCTGTCGATGTTCTTTGCGCCACGTTAGCCGAGCAGCTCTATTGGACTTGGTGATCGAAGGCTTGTGGGCGGGAGCACGTCCATGATAACCGAGCAGATGGGCTTCCTTACGGATGGTATTCATCGAAAGAACACTCCCGGATGCCTGTTGAAACTCCTCGCGGATGTGGCCCATCAATTTGGTGCGGTTCTTTCGAATTTCTCTGGCCAGCACCCGTCGGTCTCTAATTCCCAGTTTTGTGGGTCTGCCGGTCGGGGCACATTCCGATAGTCACCTCTCATCTTCCACTTGCCAATCACGTAGGCCACTGTCGATTTTGGGTACTTCAACTCGCTGGATATGTCACGTATGGATCGGCCATTTCTGTGATACCCGACGATTACACCTTTCTCGAAATCAGAGAGCTCCGAACTGCGTGGCATCTTGCATGCGACTGGTTGCGTTGTTGTTTCCCACGCGATATTTAACGGTGGCGGCCGTGACGTGTATCAGGACCGCAAATATCGTCGATTGCAGGGGTGTCCAATTACTTGTTGGTAGATAGTGTACATGGAATACAGTGAAAAAGTGCCAATCCGTGGAATATTCCTCTAACCATGATTTGGTGATTCTGGATATGTGCGGAGGCACGTCAGAATTAAAAATATGCTTTTCAAGCACTTCAATCTTTTTAGAACATATTACTTAGCCAAAGAGCGGAACACGGAGCTGTCGAAGCGTTCTCAGGACGTGTTACCTGTTGCATTAAACCCAACGTGAAGTCATTTCAGCTTATCTCGAAAGATCATCAATAATCTGCAAAAATCTAGGTGTTAAAACATCGATTGAAAGTCAGGAAATTTTTTTACTTAAATCATGCAGACTGTGAGAATGTTTTATGAGTTATTTAACAAGGATATTTCAGGAAAAGGAGAGGTGTTTCATTTTCAAAAGGTTTAAAATAAACTTTTCAAATATTTCAATCGTCTTTGATTATATTGCTTCCCGAAACAGTCCATCGCAAAACTCTCATGGGGTTTTCAGGAAGTGTTAAGAATTGTATCAAACTTGCCGGGAAGTCATTTGCATTTATCTCGAAAGAGCGTCAGTATTCTGAGAAAGTCTGTGTGTTTAAACATAGATTAAACATCAGAAGATATCATCATTATGGTTTTTTTTTTGACAAGTCGAACGGTAACTCAACAAGTTCTCTTCCTCCAGTTTCCTCTGTCCCTTGTTTCCTCCTTCAATATTTGACAGCTTCCTGTGCCCATGATAACATCAAGCATCATTAGTCGTCTCCTTCCTCTTGGTCGCTTTCCTTCAATTTTACCTTTTATCATTCTTTTCAATAGGCTGTCTCCTCTTAACACATGTCCTATCCAGTTATATTTTATTTTTCTTATGGTCTTTAGAATATTCCTTTCTTCCTCAACTCTTTGCAACACTTCATCATTGGTAATTTTTTCAATCCACTTTATTTTTTCAATTCTTCTCCACAACCACATTTGAAATGCCTCCAACATTTTAGCTTCTTTCTTCCCGGTTGTCCACGTTTCTGCCCCATATAAAGTTGTACACCAAATATAGCAATTAATAAGCCTTTTCTTTAAATGTTTATTCATTTTATTACTAAACAAATTTCTTGTTGTAAAACGCATATTTTCCTTTATTAATTCTTTCCTTTATTTCCATGTCATATTTTCCATTTTTTTGGATTATGCTACCGAGGTATTTGTGTGTCTCTCTTGCTCTACATTATCTCCATTCACCCTGACCTCAGCGTAACCTGGTCTTCTGGAGACTCTCATCCTTTTTGTTTTCTTTGTGTTAATTTTCATACAATATTTTATGCATACACTTTCAATTTTTTGCATTAGATGCTGTAGTTCATCTTCAGTATTAGCTAATATTGCTTGGTCATCTACAAATCTAATACTTTGTATTGTTTTTCCACCAATAGTGATTCCTCTAATCTCTTCATAAAATGCTTCTTTTATCATTTCTTCTGCAAAAATATTGAAGAGCGTTGGTGACAGACAGCGTCCTTGTCTTACACCCCTGCCAATCACACATTTTTTTAGTTTTTCCTACTTTTGTCTTTATTATATCGGTCCTGGTTCATGTATAATTCAGCTATTAACCTACGGCCCTTCCAGTCTAATCCTATTTTACTTAGCACTTTTATCAACTTTTCCCAATTCACTATGTCAAATGCTTTTTCTAGGTCGATGAAACATATATAAACTTCTTTGTTTACTTTATATTCCTTTCGCATGTAGTCCTTATCACTCTGATTGCATCCCTAGTTCCTCTGTCTTTCCAGAATCCATACTGATCATTCCATCAGAAATACTCGTCTGTGCTATACAGTCGTCGATTCAATATTCTAAGCAGTACTTTAAAAGCATGCGAGAGTATGCTTTATAGGTCTATAGTCACTGCACTTAGCAGGATTACTTTTATTTTCAATTGGTATAAGAATACTCTCTGTGAAATCTTTACGTCATTCTCCTGTTTTGTAAATAAAGTTGCATAATTTCCATATTTCTTTCATACCTTTGTCATCTAGTTGTTTTAGTATTTCACTAGGTATTCCATTCACTCCTTCCACCTTTTCATTTTTTTAATTTTTTAATTGCTGTTTCAACTTCACTCTTTAGTATTTCAGGACCTCTATAATCTCTTTCCTCTTCTAATTCAATTTCCTTTGTCCTTGCGTTTTTTTCATAGAGATCTTCACTCTATTTCTTCCATCTTTCACCTTGCACTTCAATATCTTAAATTAATTTTTCTTTCTTGTCTTCTATGTGCAGATTTCTTACGCTTGTCTTTTTGATATTTGTAAGTTCTTTTGCGTTTTCAAACATTTTATCATATCGTGCTCTTTTATCTATTTCTTCAATTTCTTTGCATTCTCCTTTTAAACATTCCTCTCTTGCTTTATCAGTTTCTCTTCTCAGTTCATTGTTAATGCTTTGTATTTCCTTCTTCCCTCTTCAGTGTTTACGTGTTTTTCCATTTTTTTTCTTTCGTCCATTGTTCTTATCTCATTTGTAATCCATGGCTTCTTAATTATTTTCTCTTCCACGAAACCTCTTTCTTCAACAACTGTTTCATATATCAAGTTTTTCAATTGATTCCATTTTGCATTAGCGTCAAAGGTATCTTCTGGTGTATCTTCTTTGTTATCAGAAGATATATTTCAACCAAATTACGCAGATTTGAATACCTTTTAATGAGATATTTAACATAGAAATTCCAGGAAACTGATATTTCATTTTCGAAAGTTTTAAAAATATTCTTCGGAAATCTAGGTGTAAAAACATCGATAAAAAGTCAGAAAAAAATGTTTTACCTATCACGTAAACTATGATAATGTTTTATGAGCTATTTAACTAGAACATTTCAGGAAAATGATAGTATTTCATTTAAAAAAAATATTAAAATATTCTTTTCAAATATTTTAATCCTTTTGGATTTTATTACTTCGCCAAATAGCCGAACGCAAATCTCTTAAAGGGTTCCCAGGAAGTGTTAACAATTGTATGAAACCCGGCGTGAAGTCATTTGCAGTTATCTCGAAAAAGCATCAGTCTTCTGAGCAAGAAATTTCTTGGGGGAGGGGGTGGATGTATTTGGTTCATTGGTGAACCAAATACATGGACCCCCTCCTCTTGTAGTATTTCACTTGTAGTATTTTCCTCTTGGTCTCCCGAAGAAAAATACTACAAGTGGAATAAGCCCAAAACCTTCAAATCTTTAAAAGTCAAAACTGGAAAACATTGCTGAGAAAAAAACTTTTTTAATATATGCATGTATGTATCTTTGGCTCTCTGCTCTTAGGTATGTATGTATATACATGTATATCGCTTCAAACTCGTACTCAATCTTCAGGGGGGATGGACTGACGATCCCACCCTGGCTATGTTCTGAGAGAGAGTCTGTGTTTAAACACCACGTTAACGTCAGAAGGAATGATTTAACCAAATTACGAAGATTAGGAAATTCTTTTGTGAGGTATTTAACTTGAAAATGTTTAGAAAAAGGATAATATTTCATTTTCGAAAACTTAAAAATATTCTTTCCAAATACTTCCATCTTTATTTAGTTTATTTCTTCGCCAGACAGCGGAACGACAAGCTCTCGAAAGCGTTCTCAGGAAGTGTTAACAATTGCATCAAACTCGGCGTGAAGTCATTTGAGTTTATCTCGAAAGAGCATCAGTGTTCTGCGAAACTATAGGTGTTTAAACATCGGAAAAGTCTCAATTACTCTGGTAGCACCACATTAATTGCCACCGTGGCGTAAAATTCAGATTCGGCATGCCTGTTCACTTGCACCAGTGCGAAATTAATACGATGCGATGCCAAACACGTGCTGATGAGGAACAACCACGTGATCAGAATTCAACCTGCTCGAAGACCATTGTTTGGGCCTCATGCATTCAGAAGCATGGGGAGGTCAACAGGTGCATTCCGTGAGAGGTGGGATCGCTTTATACCATTATCGAGAGAATCGTACAACAAATTCCGTTTTTTTTTTTATTTTTTCGTTTGTTCACCTCGCTTGCTGTAGGTGGCCACCAGGTCCGCTACCTCCCGTGATATAATCCGTGAGGCAGCATTCCCTTATTTGCACACGGAGCCAAAACACTTAATCCGCTATTGCAGATGCGTAATGAAACTGGTTAGACAGCGCAGTCGAGAATATTATTAATTCAATTGACACGATCGTGCAGTAGGTAAGAAAAACAAAACGTGTAGGTTTCGGGATGTTATTACATTTTTTAATTTTATTTTTGTATTTTCATCTTCTACCTATATCTTTCATTTACATTCTGCGTAGCTTTTTTTTTTTTTTTTTTTTTTTTTAAATGTAGATTATGCAGAGACTCAAATAACGAATACGCAAAATATTTTGCTTCGGCATTTTTTGCTAATACAACATAAAAACTGCACACGGAGAACAGTTTTTTTTTCTAACTACCGACCGCATTTTGGAGTGTAAGGTGCACCTTTCGGAACAATTCGCGAACATATTACATTTTCAACTTCCTTTCTATTTTAAACTTTGCAATTAATAGAATGGAATTTCAAGCCCCCCCCCCATAGGAAAAAACTTTCATTAGTAAACCTGGAGAACGTTAGTTGTGGTAACAATAAACAGAGAGTAAACACCGGTGGCGGAAATAGAACCTTCTGCTCCGGAGTGAAAAGATTTCCCAATTAAGCTGCACCGACGAAGTTTGGTAGCTGAAATTTTGCTGTTTTGACATGTGCGTCATCTCTGAGGTAGGTACGTCACATACACCCCCCTCCCTCCCTTCCTTGAGAGGGGCTGGGACGGAATCGTAGGTTTCCGGGTCAGCCGGTAAACCACACTTGAACAGGGACGTCGCTAGACCTCAAATTCAGGATGGGCGAGCATTATTTTTGGTGGAGCAAGCTTGATAGCAACTTTTTTTTTACCGAAACACTGAAACAACGAATTTTTTATGATTTTTTTTTTCTTATTGAAGGTTTAACAACCACCGTGAGCAACTGAATGGGCTATAAACAGTCGCCTGTCCCTACTTTAAGGTCACGGGTTCCAGGGAAAGGAGAGAGCCAGAGCCGCAAGACAAAAGCAACATCCATGCTTCACCGGGATTCGAACCCGGGCCCTTCTCGGACGAATGGTCATAAGCCGGCCCTTAGACCACTACACTTCAATGCTTTTAACTACCGGCTATGAAGGAATTCGTGCAATTTCCAACCGCTTTACCTGAACACACATACATAAATAGATCCGACTAGTTACGACACTGGTGTAAAATACAAGTGTTAGCAGAATGTCGCCTTCAATTTTTTGCTTGCTCTGAATGCATTGTCTTAAATTGCTCTTCAAAATTTAGCATTTTTTGCTTATAAGAAAATAGTACTGTATTTGAACAATTTATTTAACAGAAAATGTCATTTTTTTTTATGTAAATCAAATTTTAACGTCGTGGCACGCAGACAAAATATCTCTCCCTTCCTTAAGTACCTTCCTTCAAGCCAGTGACTTTTCCTTGCCCTCCTCTCCTACAAAGCAGTCGTCAGCCACTTTCTGCAGTTTCACTGTCCCGGGACAGTCTTACGAGCGCTAGAGACTCTACGTCACGTGTTCGAATTTCCTATGTTATAAAGAAAACAAACAGCAATTAGTAGTGACCCCCTCAGTGAATTCCTATCCACCTTCCTCATTAGCACCCTGGCCATACAAACATGAAGAAGCTGCTGGAAGAGTGGAGAACAACTGAATTTTCATGGCCCTGAGGTCAGTTCTTTACAGTAATTTTAAAGTGTTTTGGTAAAAAAAAATAGTCTTTGTGATACATTGTGTTTGCGTTTTTGTGCTTACATTAATTAAAATCATAAAAACATAACTTCTTATTTTATTTAAAAACTGATGTGATAGAGAAAAATGGAAGTCATTTCTAGAATCGGCGTCAAAAATTGATTCAGGAACAGCTATTTTTATAAAATCATCTGAAAAAAAATTTAAATTTGCAGACTGGTGATTATCCTTCATTTCGTTTTCTTTTTTTTACGATGTACAATTTCGCCGTTAGAGGGCGTAAATGCAGATGATGTCGAATTCAAAATACATTTTATTCCATATATTTGCTTCTAAGCATCCGATTGAAAAAATTATTTTACCTTCCGATTCCATTTATGTCGAAGTGTATTTTAGGTATAGTTACTTTTTCAAGTTACGCATAGTTTTCCCGTTAGGGGGCGAAAAGTAAATTACGTTTTCCCCGATATCTTTTCTTCTAAAACTCCGATTTGAAAAAACAATTCTTCAGCGGATACAGCTTTTGATGGAAACTCATTTGCATATAATATCTAATTTTTGGTAAAGAATACTTTGTCCACCAGGGGGCGTAAGTGTTATTTTTTGCTTTTGATGTATTTGCCAAAAAATTGGAGCTTATAAAATTTCAATTGAAAAAAATCGTTCGTGGACCGATAACACTCACGTCGACAAACCTTTTCTGAATATTTTCTTCTTAAAATATTGCATGGTTTCTCCGCCAGGGGGCGTAGATATATATATCTTATTTTTGTCAATATCTCTGCTTCTAATGGTCCGATTTTAAAAATTCTTTCTTTATTGGATAGAGTTCCTGGTGTGACATGATTTCCATATAATTTCATAGGCATTCCACTAGAGGGCGCAAAGTCTCTCCTTGCAACTTGATATTATATGTAATAACGAGGTCGGGGATTTCATACACAAATAGAATTTATATACAAAATAGAACATATTAATAGCAATGAAATCCCCGACTCCGTTGTCACATATAACATCAAGTTACAAGGAGAGACAGTGTGAAAAAAAAAGGCGGGTGTATACGCTATACCATTGGTATATCCTGACAACAAGGAAAAGATATATATCGGAACGCCAAAGCGATCCTTAGACACAAGATGTAAAAACACGTACGAAATGTCAACCAGGACATGCAGAATACAGCTCTTCAGTGGCGGCTCGTGGTGTAAAATGCTGGTGAGGCGAACGGTCTTGATGTAAATGTAAAACAGTAAAACATATGTTATTGAAATATATATAAATTCGTATACCGTTATACGAACATATATACATATCAGTGGCGTAGCTAGGGGGGTCGTGGTTTGCACCCCCTAAGTATGCGAGACAGCTTTTCTAAGTACGTTTTATAGATAATTTCCCTATTTAAATTGATTGATTTTTACATAACTTACAATGTAATACAAATAAATTACATTGATACATAATATCAATGTAATTTCTTGATAATAGAAGAGAAAGTAAAGCAAAGCGGCCAAAGAAGTTGCTTTATTAAATTTTTATTAAAGCAACTATAATTTATTGCATTTTCTTCATTTTATTAAATTAGCTTCGTTTTGTATTAATGTTCAAGATGTGCGTACGTACCAATAGAAAAATATTTGTCGAAGCGCCCCCCCCCCAATTGTTACATGTACTTATACACAGTTATACAGCAGAGGTGCAGAACCCTTCCCCCTCTCAAAAGTTTCATTTCAAAGGCAGTATCACCCATCGAATATCTTTGAAGTCCTGGGTTCGAGTCGGCTGAATCATTAAATTCCGCTGAGATTCGAAGTCTCGTTAAGCCATTGGTCCCGGGTAGGCGCCTTGTTATAAACAGCTGTAAACCCCCATCCCTTAGGGCTTCAGCCCATGCCATTAAGCCCTTATATACAAATATTATTCAACAGTAATGGAATAAAATTACAGAAATATATGAAACACGGCGTGGGGAATCTTTCTTCACGAAAAAAATCCAAAAATTTTAGAGGGAAAATGTGCATATACCACTATATATATGTGTGTGTGTGTGTGTGTGTGTGTGTGTGTGTAATATACGCTACTTTTGCAACAATATTTTTATGAAAACAATTATTCGATAATTTTACAACAAAGAAAAGAAATATTTCACCTGTATTCTTTTATGTAATACACTTCAGCGAAAATACGCAATTTGTGCGGTTTCTTTAGCTAGTCAATGCTACACTCACATCCCAACGCCAGTCGGGAGATACACTTCTTAAAAAATTCAAAGTAAATCATTTGAATAGAAATTGTTTTCTCACGAAATGTTTCTTGAGCTTGAATAAAAGTCACAGTTCGATTGGCATATTAGTGAAGGTGCATTTAGCACGGGTCACAAACTGAAGACCAGGCTCGTGATAACTATGTACAGGAGAAGTCAAGTTAAGGAAGCACATTTCTATATTAAAAAAGTATTAGGTAATTTAAACCTGGAATTAAAAACAGAGGAATACGATATTAATTTGCTTTGGTCTCTAACAGCATGCTTTCAGTTTATGTTTTATAAATAAGTTCAATTCTGCGATCCTTTTTGGCTGCAAATTTGTCTATGATCAGATCATAAAATGGTTGAGTGGACATTAGATGGTTCAGCAATTCTTTCTCGATTGAAATTTTAGCGAGTGAAGACAAACGATCTTGTGCCGTTGTATTACGGAGGTAAGTCTTAATTCTCTTCAAACAAGAAAAAACTCCTTTCAGCAGAAGAACTTGTTGATGCCAGTGTCAATACAAAAGAAAATAATTTGTAGGCTTCTGGTAACACATCTTTCAACTCGTTTTCTTTCATTGTTTTCAAGGTTTTCTGAACACTGAGTTCCCCCAAGTTGTGATCATTATATAAAAAATTAATTCGTTTTTTAGTAGTTGTGTGTCTGTAAAAATGTTTAGATAATTTTTTTTTGAGAGTGTTAAGGGCACTGGATGGAAATGACTCTGAATTACTATGGTATTTTGAGTTGTCAACTAGCTGCAGAAACTCGAGCTTCCCCATATCTTCAAATCTGGTATTTATTTGGACTATTATGCTGTCAACGGTTTCGTAAAACAAAATTTTGTAATAGTTTTCCACTTCTTCTTCAGCCAAATGTTTCTTTTGGCGACATTTAGGACCTCCACTCAAACTAATTGCTTCACTGAAATGTTTCAAATAAGTGGTTACATTCCTTTTTTTATTTATTCGTTCGCAACATTGTTTAATTTGTCTTTGGCAATAACTGATATCTAAAGTCTTTTTTTGTAAAACATCAAACAGTACATCCGTAATTCCAAAAATGTCATCAAAAATCAGTGATAAAAAAGCAAATTCAAAATTAGTGAAATTTTTCATATATCCTATGGCTCCGTTGATTGATTCTGCCGTTGATTCCGGGTCATTCATTATGTTTTCAAACACATTCTTTAGTTTGCCTCATTCGCTTACAATTAAACGCAAAATTTGCGAACGTGATGCCCAACGTGTTTCAGCTATTTGAGGAATCCGTTTCCCAACAACTGAATCTGCTACGTGGGTTCTCTTGGCAGATTTATGAAAAAATGAGGGCATGCTGGATTGAGGTGCGAAATATATGCGACATTTTACAATACTTTTGCACCCCTGTTGTAGGACAAGGTTAAGGCGGTGGGCGAAACAGTGGGTAAACAAAGCTTGCGGGGCTTCTAGCTTGACTCTTTTCTGCAAACTGCTCAACTCTCCAGCCATAACGCTTGCACCATCATAACACTGGCCTACTAACTTTGATTTAAAATCAAACTCCTCCAAAACCGAAGCTAGCAGATCATACAGTGCCACAGCAGTCCTGTCAGTGCTGATATAATAAAAACCAAGGAAGCGCTCAACTACTTCACAATTTGAGTCCAATATGTATCTGACAATTATTGAACACTGTGATTTTGAGTAATATCAGTTGTATCATCAACTTGCACTGAAAAAAATGTTGACTCATTAATTTCGCTTTTAACACATTCGTTTATATATTCATGAATACACTCCAGTAAATCATTCTGTATCGTTTTTGATTGTCCAGAAAATAATCTTCGTATTTCTTCAAAATATGCTTAATTCTGGGGTGCTTCTACGAAGTAACAAACGGAACATCTCCTTGAAATTACCTTTATTTAATGAGGAAATAGATCCATCATGTCCTCGAAAAGGCAGTTCTTGCTTGCTTAGAACGACAACTAAATCGATTATATGTTCCATAAAAAGCCTATTTAGTCTGACCTTTTCATTAAACTTAGCTTTATGAAGAGCAGCATTTTCTTTGAGCATATCAGAAATAGTGTTTATATTTTTTTTCCATTCGTTTCAGACCTACGCGGGTAGTTATATGCTCTTTAGAGCTTTCGTGCAATTTTGCACTACGAGAAAAGTTTTTCAGATCAAAATAACCCGTTGTATTCCACACATTTTTCTTATTGCTCAAAAGTAAACATGGCCAGCAAAAGAGAGTTTGCTTGTAATAGCTACCAGAAAGCCAGGGAAATTTTCGTACCATGACTTATTGAAAGACGTAAAAAACGATTTGCCGCACTTCTTATCTTTAGATATTGAACTTATTATAGGTGTCGGTCTTCCAGATATGAGAACATCCCTTTTATCATAGTCTTTCCAGTGTTTAAAAGGAATTTCTTCCAGAACACAAATCACGTCGTTTGTTGGGCCATTCATATTTTCCAACCAAAATCAAAATATGCTGTTTAGTAACAATAACAAAATAAAAAAGAAGAAAAACTCAACATTACTATGAACTAGCCAACACCCGCAGAAGAGAGGATTGAAAACACACTACAAAAAGTTAGACTCAAATACACTCTGACGAATAGTTAAAGCTACGCAGAAAATCATCGTACTCCAAAGCAATAGAGGCGAACGGCGTCATCGCCTGTAAAACCAATTTTTACCAAGGTCATCTGCTCATTTTTCCCGCGCCCATTGGATACACAATCCTTGGATTCTCCAATAACAGCAGAGATGCGATTCCAGTTTAAGCGAAATGGAGGGTCGCCTCAGAAATTTCGTTTCTCTTACTGGAAGTCCGGCACCTCCTTAGGTAGACTTCGGACCGTGGGGGTGGGGGTTCACTCTGTAGGGCTCTTCTCTGATCCCCAGTTTCCAAACCGGCTTCTCATCGAGACGATTCAGCCGGTCGCCTCTAAGCGCTTAAAACGTACAGCTCCTTTGCAAAAATAATGATTCATTCCTCTTCTTGAAAGCCTTTCTTTAACCTAATTCATGAATCACAATGTGAATTTCAGTGTTTCATTTATCCTGCAAA
The DNA here is from genome assembly GCA_039090855.1 of Macrothele yani. Taxonomy (NCBI): domain Eukaryota; kingdom Metazoa; phylum Arthropoda; class Arachnida; order Araneae; family Macrothelidae; genus Macrothele; species Macrothele yani. Next base: position 17,824,529 of record CM077006.1, on the reverse strand, counting down.
GTTCTTATATCTTTTTTACTGACCGAAGTTGTTCTTTTTTTCACTTCTCATTCTGCGGAATTTCAGGTGAGGCGGCGCCTCACTTGCCTCATCTGACGGGCCGCCACTGCAGCTCTTCCCAGAGAAGTTATGCATTGCTCGGCCGCTCCTGTATGGAATAATATTAGAAGAATCGCCCCTTACACGAATTTTAAAGAGACTGCCATCAGGGAAGTAGTCGAAATCCTATCCAGCAAATTAGCGTAGAATGATATAGCTTCTACTGAACTACCAATGGTTTGGCATACGTTATTAAAGGATGGAAACACATCACGGCGCATCGTATAATTGCGTGATAAAATATTTTCATGTAATATGCTCGTGATGTCAACCACGTTATTTTCAAAAATCATCTTCGTTCTTTACATGTTCCAATTCCTTCATTTTTATGTCTACCGTTGCCTTGAAAAAATCTCCCAGTGGAGAGCGAAAGCTTGGCGTTAGGCTTAGAACTTATTGAACGCCTACGTATGAGTGAAATCAGTAATGTTTCAGGCCGCCCCGGTGGCGCAGTGCTCTAAGCGATGGCCTCTGATCATTCGTCCGAACGGGGTCCGGGTTCGAATCCCGGTGAGGCATGGATGTTGTGTTTATCTTTCGGCACTGGCTCTCTCCCTTCCCTGGAACCAGTGACCCTAAATTAGGGACGGGCGACTGCTTATAGCCCATTGAGTTGCTCACGGTGGTCGTTAAACCTCCAATAAAAAAAAAAAAAAAAAAGTAATGTTTCAGAGATAAACGTGCCGGAGTAATTGAGTTGGGAAAATAGACAACTCCGAAGTAGGAAGACGTGGTTTCGAATTCTACTAGCGACAAAAAGGTTACATGTTAAAACTGTCCATATAACTCAGAGCGATATTCCACTCGCTGTGCTCAGAAATACGCAAGAGAAAACATTCTTTTTTTCATGAATTGAATACTGGATTACAATATAAATTTTGATGAGAATCCGTTTTATGGTGTAAATATGACAAGGATGGTAAGTCAGATAATATCCGAGAACTTGAAATTTCGTCGTTCTGGAGCGGGAATCGAACCCGCGTCTCCCGAAATTGTGTCCGAGTAGGCTAACCACTACACCACCCAGAACGACCAAGTGTCAAGTTTCCGATTAATATGAATATAACCATTACAAAACGATTGCATTCCTTTGATTGTATTTGACGTTAGCATTCTTGGGCGCTATGTGGGAGACGGGGGTTCGATTCCTGCTCCAGGACGACGAAATCTTCAAGTTTTTGGAAAATATCTGACTTACCATCCTTGTCATATTTACACCAAAAACGGATTGTCGTCTTCAAAATTTATATTCATTTTTTGTTCAGAGCAAAACGAGCAGATCAAAAGTTTAGTTAATACTGCAACAAAAAAAAACCGCAGTGAAAATGAACTTAATACACGTGTGCAATCGAGCGCAGAGAACTCTTCATCGGATTACGAACGACACTGTCACCTCGTTTGTACTAGAGAGGGGCTGAGATATTATTTCTTTTTGTTGCCATCTGCGAATATCCTACTGTCATCCATCAACACGTAATAAGACCGTCTCAGAAGGCTGTTGAATTATCTGCACGCGTAGACGTTTCCTCTTCACAAGCCTACACATTGGTTAATTTATATTCAGCTTGTGATCCAGGACTGACGTACGCTTCTGAGAAATATAATAACACAAATATGACGGCAGTAATGGCAATTTTATATTTTTGTATTGCGTGCTTGATTCCACAAGAATGAAAAATGATGCACATGATAGGTGAAATACATTAATTTATTTGAATGAAAGCTGATTATAGATAAACGCTTCTAATTGAAATTACTTTTGCTGCTTGTTGAGAATAAAGGATAATAAGCACAAAACGATCTTAGACCAATTTTCAAGAGCTCAGTCATACTATGTGAACGCGCAAAATTACACCCCTAGCGTAGTCGTTTACAAACGCCAAAAATTCTGCTCGTATACATAGCAAAGAATTACACGGGAGCTCTTGTTTCTTATCAATAAGGATTCGTTATTTGAATTTAATCAAGGATAATTGAATTAATATGTTAAATATTTTACTTAAAAATTGCATCAATATCACATGATGACAAATGGCAATTGACTCTGATTTTTTTTTCAACGATATTCAATATGGTGTCAACTTGGTCAATAAAGACGGAGATTTTTCATGATAAATAAGTCTCTTGAACGAAGTTCTGTTCATTTTATGATGAACGTATGCACGAGTTGGTAGTACACGATACACAGAATTGTAGATTATAGTTTGTTGCTTTTGAATGTTTTGATTGAGTGAGGTAAAATCAGGAAACAGCAATTTCTTTATTCCTTTTTCACGTCTAATGCACTTAAGTAATCTATTGAGTTTAACTTTTGATATGCTGTATTTTAAATGGTTTATTAGGTAGCTTACTAATTTGCTAATGTTCTTAGCTTCGTAGCACAGAAATCACACCTTAGAAACAAGTAATCAAACTGCCAGGTAGATAGAATTAGGTACTGACTTACGTAATTGCAACAGTTTATTAACCAAGCACTTGTTCTTCAAAACATCAAAGTAATCCACCACCAGAATTTGATATAGCTGGCATTAACACTGGTATCAGTCGTACAACACTTATTCGTCGATCACAAAGACCGGGTTAACGCCTGCACAGGCGTATTTCACGTATCTGAAACGAAAATTACTTCCTAAAAAAATTGGGACGTATTTTTACTGCTCAAAAAAATTACCTATCCTAATTTAGAAACTGACACCTAAGTTGTTTTTTAAAGATTATTTTTTTTAATTATTTTCCTCGACCGTTCAACACGATAGTTGTGCCGTCGATAACGTGATTCCATCTCATTACCCACCCCTTCTCGGCTAGCTCGGCAAGAGCTACTAAAGGCCGCCCCGGTGGCGCAGTGGTCTAAAGCGCTGGCCTCTGATCATTCGTCCGTCTGGGGTCCGGGTTCGAATCCCGGCGAGGTATGGATGTTGTGTTTGTCTTACGGCACTGGCTCTCTCCCTTCCCTGGAACCAGTGACCCTAAATTAGGGACGGGCGACTGCTTATAGCCCATTGAGTTGCTCACGGTGGTCGTTAAACCTCCAATCAAAAAAAAAAAAAAAAAAAGAGCTACTAAAGTGCGTGTGCGTGCAAGCCGGAACGAAATGGAGCGTGAAGGCGACATTTTCTTTTTATTCGAGTTTCCTAAGGTTTACGGAACGGCGTTTGTCCAATAACTACTACACTAAATCAAAGCACAGTAAAACCTACTGGTGACATACTATTGTATCCGTAAATACAGAGAACAATGTGAATATCCCATGGAATTTAATTCTCAGCGTACAGATAAGTCACTTCTTCTAGCAAAGGAACAGAACTTTACAAAGCAGACCGTAATGTTTATTAAATGGGTTCTTTCACAAGGGCGTTAGTTAGGTCGCTCACCCATATCGGACAATTCAGCAGACTCGTAGTCGACGTTTCAATTGGTGATGGCCGACTTCCGTACAACTCAAATTTTGTGCCATTTCGTGCGATTTCCGTACACGTGGAGGAAAATTTTTCAACAACGTGCGAGTTCCGTACAAGTTCATTTTTCAACAAAGTAGTGCGAGAGTTTCTGTACAAAAGAGAAGAGGGAATTCGTCCCTTCATATATAAACGGTTGACTAATGAAATAGTTTTAATGACAAATAATTGACTAAATTGAAAAAATAACTACAATTTTGAGATATTGCTCTAATGTTTTATGAAATCTTTGAAATTTATTGCTTATTTTAAAGCAAATGACAAAAATTCGAAGATGTAATTATATGAAAACAAGCGTGTGTACATGCGATTATGGTTTCTTGCATCATATTGGCATGTTTTGCTTTTCACACTTCATCCAGGCATAGGACTGGCAGCGTAATGCTGGTGTGTTTAAAAAAATAGCCGGAATTATTCCTTTTATTAATGCAATTTTTTTTTACATTTTATAACTACTCAAATTTTTCAACGAAGGCCAGAGCTATTTTTTCATGGTGAAAATCCTCCAAATACGTGGCGACAGTAAATAAATAAATACATCGCTCTTTCCACGTTCCAGAAACACAGAGCAACTGAAAAATTGTTTTTCAGCCGCCGCTGTGGAATTGAACCACAGAACTCTCAATATCTAGGCTAGTGGGTTATATTTACAATACGGTGGCCAACAATCCACGGTGCTATGTGTATTTTTAAGTCAGCTTCTGACATCATAAATCCGTAAGATGGGCTCAGCTACTGAGACATCTCCATCTGGTGGGCATTAACGGCACTGCTATATATATATATTATAGCAGTTAAATCCAAAGGGCGAGATCAGTGTTCCGTTGATTTAGGGCGAGATCCAAGGATCTCGCCCTTTGGATTTAACTGCTATAATATATATATATATACTGAAGAGCAAAACTGAAAACTAAGGAAAAACTTTAGAATTTAAAACGAAAGTTGCAAAATAACCTGAAGATCAAAACGCGCGACGCAGCAGTTTTGAAAATTCAGAATTCACATTCTATTAAGAAGAGACCTAAGCAAAAAAAAATACATATATATTTTTGACTCATACCAAGTACAACATAGAAAAGGTTATGTATCTACCGGTGTGAGTAAAAGGAGAAAAGATAAAAAAATAAAATAAAACAACTGAATGTAGAAAGTGTCGAGAATACTGAGCCTTGGCTTTATCAAAGACCAGCAAAAACTCTGCATTTTCTCACTTCCACAAAGACCTAGTTGGAAATGGGTTTCTGCAAGGCCATAGATGCAAGTAACATGCCCACCAAAAATTGTTTTAAAATATATATATATGTCATGACCTCCGCAGAGTTGTATGACCTAGCACTAGTTAACAATTTCGCTTGCATCCATAACCTTCCTGGCCCGACCCATATTAATAGTTATGATTTTGAGAACCTATATACTAATCTGCCTCTATCAGATATAATCACTACCTTTAAAGAGCTGTATGCAGAATTTAAACTTAACCAATTTGTTAATGTAGGAGCTTGGAACTCTTATCTCAATTGCTGCATAAAAAATAACCATATCTTATTTAATAATACTCTCTATAAGCAAGTGAACGGTATTCCCATGGGAACATCAACCTCCACGAATATCGCTTATCTATTCCTTTTCTTTAAGGAATATAAATTCATTAAAAATCACCCCACCTGCTCAGATAACTACCTTTACACATTTAGATATATTGATGATCTGCTGTGTATCAATAATTCAGAAGTTATAGAGAGTGGTTTTGATAATATCTATCCTAGCTCTCTTAACTTATGTAAAACCAACCACAGTAATCAGGAACTTGAGTTCCTAGACTTAAGCATTAAGCTCAACAGAGGTAACCCATCTATTAGCCTCTTTGATAAAAGAGTTAATTTTCCTTTCAAAGTAATTAAATATCTACACTGGAATAATAACATATCAACCAAAGTAATTGAGAATGTACTAATTTCTCAGGTCCTAAGAATTTCAAGAATTTGCAGCAACAATTTGGACTTCAATTACCACATTAATATACTATTAGATAGTTTTCTAGTGAACGAAATTCCTTCTTCTTTCATCAAAAGAACTTTAAGAAAAATTATTCTGAATAATAGAGTAAGGTTGGCAGATCTGCTTTAATTTTCTACACAGTTAATAATATGATTCTGACCAATCAAAGCCGTAAGGAAGTTGGCTAGAGGATGCCTATTAAATACTAAAAGGAACCTTAGTGCTATGGATATGAAGGTCCTATTAAAACAAAAAATTAAATAATATAGACAAAATCACAAAAAAAGCTTAAAAATCTGTTTATAAAAGAAAATAAAAACAAATAAAAAAGAAAACTAGTTATTCATCACTAGGATAGCTATACTAAAAATAGTAAAACTAACATTAAAATTAATAAGATTCTGATTAATCTATAGAAGCTCACTAAGGTGATTTAATACATGCAAAGATTATTAAATACACCACTCGTGTATTTTATAATATTTCTCATGTATTCTGGAGAGTTAATTCTGCTCTTTCTGATCATACAGATCCACAGTCTTAAGTATATATATATTTTTTTCTCTGGTTAAAATCTCCGCGAGTTGGTTTCTTTCAGTACGAGGAGGCCATCAGCCCTACCCACACTGCCCCCCAGCGACTAGGGAGTGGCAGAAGTGTTAGGACGCGTGGGGAAGAGGTCAGCCATGTTTTTCTCTTGTGAGGAGAAAGTTTAGTTGCACAAGAGGTAAGCTCTCTTCCTTGTTTTTGGGTTTTAGGTTTTATAAGTTCAATGTTTGTACTTCATGTACTTTTTTTCTCTGTTGATTTTTTGCTTTTCAGCTTTTAGGCACTGGCTTGTCTGTCAACATTTTTGCGGGTTTTAACTCTTTCTTTCCATGGTAACTTTGCGCGTCTTTTAGGGAACTTAGGCACAGCAGATGGCTAAGCATAGTTCCTTTTCTTTGCGCTGTATTTTCAAAGTAGTTAAGTTCTTAATAACTACTTAATTATGCACTTAAAGCACTGCTGAAATACTTTGTACATATTGCAACTAATTGTTTAAGTCATATAACTTTCACAAAGCTTTTCTTTAGTTAATTATTGTCTTTAACTTATTCTCGTTTTTGTGTTGTCAGAAGTTGTAGAGTAGGGGGTTTTAGAATCAAGTTTTCTTTCAAAAATCTGATTTTTTAAAAAATTAATATTTCCTTTTTTAATTGCAATGTAAAAATTTGGATTTCTTTTGCATTGTTTTTCAGGTTTAAATTCTCTCTCAGGCGAACTTGGCATTTCGTTATAGCTGAAAATTATTTCTAATTATTATGTCACTCTCACAGCTTGAGTTCTCTTTAATCTTCTTCTCTCTGTTTAATAGTAACAGATGAAGAGCATGGGTCGGGCCAGGAGGGTTATGAATGCAAGCGAAATTGTTAACTAGTGCTAGGTCATACAACTCTGCGGAGGACATGACATATATATATATATTTTTAAAACAATTTTTGGTGGGCTTGTTACTTGCATCTATGGCCTTGCAGAAACCCATTTCCAACTAGGTCTTTGTGGAAGTGAGAAAATGCAGATTTTTTGCTGGTCCTTGATAAAGCCAAGGCTCAGTATTCTCGACACCTTCTACATTCAGTTGTTTTATTTTATTTTTTTATCTTTTCTCCTTTTACTCACACCGGTAGATACATAACCTTTTCTATGTTGTACTTGGTATGAGTCAAAAATATATATGTATTTTTTTTGCTTAGGTCTCTTCTTAATAGAATATATATATATATCGGGATGTAAGGTCAGGTGATGCGTAACATCACAGCCTCTCCTTGACAAATGTCAACCCCGCCTTCTCGTGGTGCATCCTGTTCCCACTAAAGGGGCTCTGACGACCGCCAATAGCGGTATAACTATACCATCGGGATTAGAGGAAATTCTATCCCACACTCACCAACCCGCTTGGCCAGCGTGGTGAGTTATGGCCAAACCCCTCCGAAATGATTCCACAACTTAAATCTTGGCCCTCAGTCTCCGGCAGCTGGAATGTACCTGGCCAAGGCAGCGGCCAGTGCGACATGAAGGCAGAGGGTGCTAAGAATCCCCGGAGGACCGGACTAGGCTGCCATCTGATGCTGACCTTGGCTACTTACAATGGACGCTCCCTATCTTCTGATTCAAGGCTTCTTGAATTGGAAGAGGAACTACAAAGGATCAAGTGGGACATCGTGGGGCTAAGTGAGGTAAGGAGAAAAGGAGAAGATCTCATCGAACTGAAAAGTGGACATCTCTTCTACTATCGTGGGACAGATACTGGCAGAACTAGTGGTGTTGGATTTATAATAAACAAGAAACTGAAGGATAAAGTTGTAGAAATTGAAAGTTCCTCTGACAGAGCTGCACGGCTTGTTATCCAACTCTCGAAAAGATACCAGGCTCAGATTATTCAAACTTATGCACCCACGACAAGTCATCCTGAAGAAGAAATTGAAGAATTTTATGAGGAAATTTGTCATCTAAATAATAAAGGTAAGCAGCACTTGAAAATAATTATGGGAGATTTCAATGCAAAAATAGGGCAACGGAATGAAACTTCAGTAGGTAAATTCGGTCACGGCAACAGAAACCAGCGTGGAAATATTCTCGTTGAGTTTGCAGAGGCAGAAGGGTTTTTCATCTTGAACTCCTTCTTCAAGAAAAAGCCACACAGAAAATGGACATGGAGACATCCAAATGGGACGACAAGTGAAATTGATTTTATTATGTGTAACAAAAAAGTCGTCATAGAAGACTGCAGTGTGCTGAACAAGTTCAACACAGGTAGTGACCATAGATTGGTGAGATGTAAGATGCACCTCAACACTAAACTTGAACGTGGCAAGCTCATAAGACAAACAAAATCTATTGACATAACCAACCTTAAAAAACACCATAATACCTTCAAGTTGGAACTGAAGAACAGGATCTCTGCTTTAGAAGGCCTAACATCGGAAGAAGTGGACATCTCTGAAGTTAACAGAAAAGTAACCAAAGCTCTTATGGAAACAGCAACAAAATTAGCTGGGTCTAAGAACAAGTTGCATGTAAATAAATTATCAGGAAAAACGAAAATGTTGATGCAAAAAAGAAGAGAGATGAGGACAACTGAAGAAGATGTGACTTCCAAAGTGGAATATATAGAGCTATGCAAGACAGTACGAAAAAGTATCACTGAAGACGTAAGAAAATTCAACTGTGAAACTAGTGAGGAAAGCAATTGAAAACAACCAAAGCCTAAAGATAGCAAAGGGACATCTCAGTAAGGGAAGAAAACAGATTATGGCACTGAGAAAAGAAGATGGTTCTGTAACAAGAAATAGAGGCGAAATTTTGACAAGCGTGAGAGATTTCTACTCCAAATTATATGAAAGGGATGATACATGCACTCCAGACATCATGAAAGATACCAGTACCAGAGTTCCTCCAGTCCTTCCAGCAGAAGTTGCACATGCAATCAAGAACATGAAGCGGGGAAAAGCTCCAGGAGAAGATGGAATTACTGTAGACATCATACAAGAAGCAAGAGGAGAAATCGAAACAGTACGCGCCCAAATTTTCACTCGATGCCTTAATGAAGGAAAGATTTATGAGGATTGGAACACCGCTACAATGATCCTGCTACATAAGAAAGGTGACATTGAGGATTTCGGAAACTACAGACCTATCAGCCTCCTATCAGTAGTTTATAAAATCTTCACTAAAGTTCTTTCAATCCGCTTGAAGGTAACACTGCACATGGCTCAACCGAGAGAACAAGCTGAATTCAGGAGTGGCTACAGCACAATAGATCATATCCATGTGCTGAGAGAACTAATTGAAAGAGCGAGGGAATATGAACTTCCATTGTGCATGGCTTTTATCGATTATGAAAAAGCCTTTGATTCGGTGAAACCATCAGCAGTTACAATGGCTCTGAAAACCTGCGGTATTGAAGAAGCATACATTAATATTATTAATAACATATATGAAAATGCAAGTGCAAAGATTAGGCTGTTTGAAAATACAACACACATAAAAATTGGAAAGGGAGTGAGACAAGGTGACACCATATCTTCGAAGCTCTTTAATGCCACATTGGAGGGTGTTTTTCAGTCACTGAGCTGGGAAAACAAGGGGATAAAGATTAATGGAGATTATCTAACCCACCTTCGTTTTGCTGATGACGTAGTCATTTTTGCAACTAACCCATCAGAGCTGCAGAGTATGATCCAGGAACTTGCTGACAAGAGTAAAGAAGTGGGATTAAAAATGAACTTTCAGAAAACAAAAGTGATGTTCAATGCTTTTACAAGAAATGAAGATTTATCGATTGATGGAGAAAAGCTGGAGATAACAGACACGTACGTTTATCTTGGACAGCAGATATCAAGTGAGGGTCACATTGATGAAGAAATTAATCGGCGTACAAAACTTGCCTTTAGAGCTTTTGGAAGAAACAGCATAATTTTCAAGAGCACTATGCCATTATGTCTTAAAAGAAAAGTGTTTGATCAATGCATCCTTCCAGTGCTTACGTATGGTGCAGAGACGTGGACCTTAACTAAAAGAGACATACTAAGGCTGCAGACAACTCAAAGCAGCATGGAGAGGTGCATGCTTGGTGCAACCAGGAGAGATAAGAAGAGGAACACGTGGATCCGAAAAATGACAAGAGTGGAAGACATCATGATCAGAGTTAAATCCCTGAAATGGCAATGGGCTGGACATACTGCCAGAAGAACAGACCATCGATGGACAGCCGAAATTTTAGATTGGATTCCAAGGGACAGGAAAAGACCCAGAAGAAGACCACATGGAAGATGGGTGGATGAAATTCTAAAGTATGCGGGAGTGACATGGAGGAGACTGGCACAAGACAGACCGTTGTGGAGAAAACTTGGGGAGACCTTCGTCCAGCAGTGGATTGATAATGGTTGACAATGATGATGATGATCATCTGTCCAAGATAATGGTTACACCAAGCATGCACCTCTCCATGCTTGTTTGAGTTGTCTGCAGCCTTTGTATGTCTTTTTTAGCTAAGGTCCACGTCTCTGCACCATACGTAAGCACTGGAAGGATGCATTGATCAAACACTTTTCTTTTAAGACATAATGGCATATTGCTCTTGAAAATTATGCTGTTTCTTCCAAAAGCTCTCCAGACAAGTTTTGTACGCCGATTAATTTCTTCACCAATGTGACCCTCACTTGATATCTGCTGTCCAAGATAAACGTACGTGTCTGTTATCTCCAGCTTTTCTCCATCAATCGATAAATCTTCATTTCTTGTAAAAGCATTGTACATCACTTTTGTCTTCTTAAAGTTCATTTTTAATCCCACTTCTTTATTCTTGTCAGCAAGTTCCTGGATCATACTCTGTAGCTCTGATGGGGTAGTTGCAAAAATGACTATGTCATCAGCAAAACGAAGGTGGGTTAGATAATCTCCATTAATCTTTATCCCTTTGTTTTCCCAGTTCAGTGATTGAAAGACATTTTCCAATGTGGCATTAAAGAACTTCCGAGATATGGTGTCACCTTGTCTCACTCCTTTTCCAATTTTTATGATATATATATATATATATATATATATATATATATCTGATGCTGACCTTGGCTACGTATAATGGACGCTCCCTGTCTTCTGATTCAAGGCTTCTTGAATTGGAAGAGGAACTACAAAGGATCAAGTGGGACATCGTCGGGCTAAGTGAGGTAAGGAGAAAAGGAGAAGATCTCATTGAACTGAAAAGTGGACATCTCTTCTACTATCGTGGGACAGATACTGGCAGAACTAGTGGTGTTGGATTTATAATAAACAAGAAACTGAAGGATAAAGTTGTAGAAGTTGAAAGTTCCTCTGACAGAGCTGCACGACTCGTTATCCAACTCTCGAGAAGATACCAGGCTCAGATTATTCAAACTTATGCACAAACCACAAGTCATCCTGATGAAGAAATTGAAGAATTTTATGAGGAAATTAATCATCTAAATAATAAAGGTAAGCAGCACTTGAAGATAATTATGGGAGATTTCAATGCAAAAATAGGGCAACGGCAATAGAATGAAACTTCAGTAGGTAAATTTGGTCACGGCAATAGAAACAAGCGTGGAAATACTCTCGTTGAGTTTGCAGAGGCAGAAGAGTTTTTCATCATGAACTCCTATAACAAGAAAAAGCCACACAGGAAATGGACATGGAGACATCCAAATGGGACGGCAAGTGAAATTGATTTTATTATGTGTAACAAAAAATTCGTCATAGAAGACTGCAGTGTGCTAAACAAGTTCATCACAGGTAGTGACCATAGATTGGTGAGATGTAAGATGCACCTCAACACTAAACTTGAACGTGGCAAGCTCATAAGACAAACAAAATGTATTGACATAACCAACCTTAAAAAACACCATAATACCTTCAAGTTGGAACTGAAGAACAGATTCTCTGCTTTAGAAGGCCTAACATCGGAAGAAGTGGATATTTCTGAAGTTAACAGAAAAGTAACCAAAGCTCTTATGGAAACATCAACAAAATTAGCTGGGTCTAAGAACAAGTTGTATGTGAACAAATTATCAGGAAAAACCAAAATGTTGATGCAAGAAAGAAGAGAGATGAGGACAACTAAAGAAGATGTGACTTCCAAAGTGGAATATATAGAGCTATGCAAGACAGTACGAAAAAGTATCACTGAAGACGTAAGGAAATTCAACTGTGAACTAGTGAGGAAAGCAATTGAAAACAACCAAAGACTAAAGATAGCAAAGGGACACTCAGCAAGGGAAGAAAACAGATTATGGCACTGAGAAAAGAAGATTGTTCTGTAACAAGAAATAGAGTCGAAATTTTGACAAGAGTGAAAGATTTCTACTCCAAATTATATAAAAGGGATGATGCGTGTACTCCAGACATCGTGAACGGTACCAATACCAGAGGTCTTCCGGTCCTTCCAGCAGAAGTTGCACATGCAATCAAGAACATGAAGCGGGAAAAAGCTCCAGGAGAAGATGGAATTACTGTAGACATCATACAAGAAGTAAGTGGAGAAATCGAAACAGTACTCGCCCAAATTTTCACTCGATGCCTTAATGAAGGAAAGATTCCTGAGGATTGGAACAACGCTACAATGATCCTGCTACATAAAAAAGGTGACATTGAGGATCTCAGTAACTACAGACCTATCAGCCTCTTTATCAGTGGTTTATAAAATCTTCACTGAAGTTCTTTCACACCGTGGTAACACTGGACATGGCTCAACCGAGAGAACAAGCTGGATTCAGGAGTGGCTACAGCACTATAGATCATATCCACGTACTGAGAGAACTAATTGAAAGAGCAAGGGAATATGAACTTCCATTGTGCATGGCTTTTATCGATTATGAAAAATCCTTTGATTCGGTGAAACCATCAGCAGTTACAATGGCTCTGAAATCCTGCGGTATTGAAGATGCATACATTAATATTATTAATATCTATGAAAATGCAAGTGCAAAGATTCGGCTGTTTGAAAATACAACACACATAAAAATTGGAAAGGGAGTGAGACAAGGGGACACTATATCTCCGAAGCTCTTTAATGCCACATTGGAAAATGTCTTTCAATCACTGAACTGGGAAAACAAAGGGATAAAGATTAATGGAGATTATCTAACCCACCTTCGTTTTGCTGATGACGTAGTCATTTTTGCAACTACCCCATCAGAGCTGCAGAGTATGATCCAGGAACTTGCTGACAAGAGTAAAGAAGTGGGATTAAAAATGAACTTTCAGAAGACAAAAGTGATGTTCAATGCTTTTACAAGAAATGAAGATTTATCGATTGATGGAGAAAAGCTGAAGATAACAGACACGTACGTTTATCTTAGACAGCAGATATCAAGTGAGGGTCACATTGATGAAGAAATTAATCGGCGTACAAAACTTGCCTGGAGAGCTTTTGGAAGAAACAGCATAATTTTCAAGAGCAATATGCCATTATGTCTTAAAAGAAAAGTGTTTGATCAATGCATCCTTCCAGTGCTTACGTATGGTGCAGAGACGTGGACCTTAAATAAAAGAGACATACAAAGGCTGCAGACAACTCAAAGCAGCATGGAGAGGTGCTTGCTTGGTGTAATAAGGAGAGATAAGAAGAGGAACTCGTGGATCCGAAAAATGACAAGTGTGGAAGACATCATGATCAGAGTTAAATCCCTGAAATGGCAATGGGCTGGGCGTACTGCCAGAAGGACAGACCATAGATGGACAGCCGAAATTTTAGATTGGATTCCAAGGGACAGGAAAAGACCCAGAAGAAGACCACATAGGAGATGGGTCGATGAAATTCTAAAGTATGCGGGAGTGACATGGAGGAGACTGGCACAAGACAAACCGTTGTGGAGGAAACTTGGATAGACCTTCGTCCAGCAGTGGATTGATAATGGTTGACAATGATGATGATTATATATATATAGCCAGTGCCGTTAATGCCCACCAGATGGAGACGTCTCAGTAGCTGAGCCCATCTTACGGCTCAGAATCATTTTTCATGGTCTCAGAATCACGAAATGGTGCTGCACAGTAATAATCTAAGATTCTCTTTATTCGTTTATCGAGGTTGATGTATTTCTTAAGCGTGTTTTCTTCTCAAGCTCTTAGGTCATGTCTGTTTTTCAAAAACCCCATCATATTCCGCTTCGTCTTTCAAACGTTTTACCAATCTCTTAATTTTTTGGTGCGGCTTGTTCATTAAACAGTTTATTTTAAACCTGTACGGAACTGGCACTAGGTCATAAGCCTTTTAGGTTATATGTATGGAAATAGCACGAAATTGCACAAAATTTGAGGTATACAGAAGTCGCACGTACGGAAGTCGGCCACAACCTTCCAATTCATCCCAAAAGTGTTCCATCGATTTAAGATCAGGGCTCTGTGCATGCCAGTCAACACTAATCTCATAAAACCGTACTTGCAGGCACCTCGCTTTCGTGCATTGTCTTATTGGTATGGGAAAGGGCCTCCAACGAAATGTTGCCCTTATGTTGGTAGCACAGAATTTTCGGAAATGTTATTAAATGCCTCAGCGTTAATGCTTCCGGACGCTGGAATAGGGCGTCAAGCCCACACCATGAGAAACAACCCTAGAACATGATGCACGCACCACCAAACTTCGCAGTTGGCACAACATAGTCACGTGGGTAGCATTCACCTGACATCTTCTGCACCCAGACTCGTCCGTCATCGTAAAATAATCTCGCCAGGGAACGCATTGCCACTGCTCCAGGGTTAACTGACGTAGCGCTCTCAAACACATCAATTGACGTTTGGCGTTGATCTTGCCAATTTTACGCTTCTGTGCGATTCCTCGGCCTAGGAAACCCATTCCCTTTCAGATCTTGACGAGCCATCGTGGTGCTGGCGTTGCTTCCTGAAGAATTTTAGAACTTGGTGATGAGTGTTGCAACCGAGGACAGGCGAAATTTTAGAACTTGGTGATGAGTGTTGCAACCGAGGACAGGCGAAATTTTAGAACTTGGTGATGAGTGTTGCAACCGAGGACAGGCGAAATTTTAGAACTTGGTGATGAGTGTTGCAACCGAGGACAGGCGAAATTTTAGAACTTGGTGATGAGCGTTGCAACCGAGGACAGGCGAAATTTTAGAACTTGGTGATGAGTGTTGCAACCGAGGACAGGCGAAATTTTAGAACTTGGTGATGAGTGTTGCAACCGAGGACAGGCGAAATTTTAGAACTCGGAGATGAGTGTTGCAACCGAGGACTGGCGATTTTGTCACACCACTCGCTCCAGCACTCGTCGGTTCCACTTTTAATTTTATGACGCCTACCCTGCCGCGATTGCGGTGTTGCTGCTCCTTGACATTTCCACTTCACAATAACGTCGCTTACACTTGATCGGGGCAGCTACAGCAGGTAGAAATTTCCCGAATTGACTTGTTTATAAAATGGCATTCTCTGACCATGCCACTTTGACTGAGCTCTGCTGTACGGCCCATTCTACTGTTCACGCTTGTCTGTGAACTGACTTGTTGCTAAGGTCCTCCTATGAACCTGACACGCTGAAAGTAACTGAGCTCGGCCTTTCGGCCCATTCTATAGTTCATGCTTGTCTATGAACTAATTTGTTGCTAAGATGGCATCCCATGACCGTTCCACGTTAGAAGTCACTGAGCTCTGCCTTACGGCCCATTCTACTGTTCATGCATGTCTACGAACAGACTTGTTGCTAAGATGGCATTCTATGACCGTGGCGCGTTGAAAGACACTGAGCTTTGCCGTTCGGCCCATTCTACTGTTCATGCTTGTCTATGAACTGATTTGTTGCTAAGGTGGCATCCCATGACCGTTCCACGTTAGAACTCACTGAGCTTTGCCGTTCGGCCCATTCTAGTATTCATGCTTGTCTATGAACTGATTTGTTGCTAAGATGGCATCCGATGACCGTTCCACGTTAGGAGTCACTGAGCTCTGCTGTACGGCCCATTCTACTGTTCATGCTTGTCTATGAACTGACTTGTTGCTCAGATGGCATTCTACAACCGTGCCACGTTGAAAGTCACTGAGCTTTGCCGTACGGCCCATTCTGCTGTTAATGGTTGTCTATCATATTTGTCAGATCAGATGAGATGTAGAGGATTTTAGGAAGGAAGTGTCTGATCCCAGGTCTTAAAGAACCCTTAGATAATAGGAAGCTAGGAGATTTGAGCCTGAGGGCCCGATCGGAAAGTGACACGAAAGTGAGGTCTTACAAAGCGGGAGGAAAACGCCCTTATTTATTACTGGGGGCCAGTCCCCTGGTCCGACGGCTTAACGTGCCCATCCGACGCATGGCGGATATTTAGTGGTTCGAGCGCTCGTACCTGCGCGAGAACGAACCAGAGATTTCTCCGTGGCAATCACGAACGTTGACCACTAAGCAATCTGTGGCCCATGATTTCTGTAATGCTACGTGCGTCTTTTTATACCTGTATGGGCAACGGCTGGGAAGTATGTGGGCAAATCCGCTACTCAAAAGGGATGTTCGGATACTTTTGATCATGTAGTGTATATAAAATAGGTTTAATTTCCTTCGCAATATCAAAGTTTATCAATCTATTCGTAACCTCTGGACACCTTTATGGAGGAACAGTAACTACAGCTATTCCAAGAAAAGCTTATGACTTTTTAAAGGAAAACTGGCATTCTTTTGCCAAGTGGTAGCAAATTTAGTTGTCATCCCGGAATTCAAAATTATTTTGTGTTCCAAATTTCGTCTTCATCCTGGAATTCTGCGTAACGTTTTGCTTCTTATGCGGAAAAATAGCGAATCCCTTTCCAAAAATGACAGATTTTGCGTCTTAAGCTTTGATGAAGTACACATTGATAGTAAATTGTGTTACGAGATAAAAATGGACCAGCTTTTAGGTCCATTATCAAAGGTGCTAGTTGTTTTGGATATAGGAATATTGTCTTCCTGGAAACAACCCGTGTATTTTGACTTTCAACGTACAATGAATAAAACGCTTTTGTTTGAAATAATTGTAAACCTTAAAAAAAAAACCCAACAGAAATTATATATTGTAAAGGTGATTGTTTCAGATTTACGTGGTTGTATGACTTTGTGGAAGGAACTATTAAGTTTTCCTCAAAAATCGTTTTTTAATCAATTGCTGGACGATAGTTCTAAGATTTGGGTTTTTGCAGACCCTCCACACTACTTAAAATTTTTTTGGCAATCATTTCATTGACCATGGACTTGTCTTGCAGGACGGATCTGTGCTCCCAATTGGTATCAATCAAAGAAGTTTTCGAAAAGGATTCTGGGGAGATAAGGCTGTGTCATAAATTGCGGCCATTATAAATGACAATAAAAGGAAACGGGATGCAAAAAGTAGGGCCTGGAAAAACTCTGTTTTCAGCCACCACTGCAAAGGGTATTTGAATATCTAACAGAGTATAAAAGCGCTGCAGTTTTCTTCAATTTAGTGGATTAATTTTTTTACCTTTTGAATAGCAGTTACCCATACCCTCACAAAACAAACCTCTAAAAGCAGGTTTTGGTATCAGTTCCCTTTTTTATAAAGGGTTTGATACACACACCAAAACCTTCTGAATAAAATTAAGTCAGAAATACTGAATCGCAGAGCAATGGGGAGAAAACTTGTTCTGTCTTTCCAGAAAGGCATTCTTGTATGAATATCTTCTCTCGTCGGTCTCTACGCGGATTTAATACTGCGTGGAGTCCTTTACATTTTAACTACTCGTATGACTCAACATGCCCTGGAGAGGTTTGTTCAGTAAAATAAGAAGTTTAGATGTTTTATATGACCATCCCTCACCTGCGGAATTCATTTGTCGTTTAAAACACATATTGTTGGCAAATAAATCTCCTAATTTGTCCATAAAAGTTAATACAGAGTTTTCAAGAAGGTAAAACGCTCCAAATATATTTAACAGCAGGGTTACTAGAAAAAGCTTTCACAACAGCTGTTAACCAAGAAATTCTTAATGAAAAAAGCTTCTAAGTTATCTGCATTTATTCTTCCGAAAAAATACGTGCAGATGACTTAGAAGATTTATAATAAATTTACAGTGAGCCATGGCCGCAAGATTGGGACGACCAGATACTTGAAACTGTTGAAGATGAGCGATATAACGCTGAGAAATAAGCTCTGTCACAGGTTTAATTGCCCATCGCCTACGCGGAGAAGATCCCTCCGTGGGAAAAATTTCTAGAAATGCCGAAGATTTTTAATTTGCTCAATGGATTAAAACTTTATCACTCAAAGGGACTAACAGCTCCTTCTCCAAAATGTACGAGAACAGTAGAAGAATTTGAAATAATATTTAAGTCAATTCACGGGACAGAGAAAAAGGCATAATTCCAAAATTAAAAACTGTGATAGAAGAGAGATTTCCAGACCCTTGCAAAGAAGCCGTGAAAATTTATTGCCGGCGTACGAACATTTTTCAGAATTCGGTATATTAACCACAACAAAGATTTTGTACCGAAAAAGAAAATCAAATCAAAAGAAAACCAAATGGATAAATCCTGCCATTAACAAAAGAAGTAGCACGACGTTGTGAATATCTAAACTTGGAGAATATCTTCCTCCTTAGCTACAAGATATGCTAATATATTTTTTTGTTTGTTATTTATGCCTTCTGATAAAATAAGCAAAAACGTAACTTGCTACGATATACACGGCCGTATCAGAATAAATAATATGACCATCTACCTGATAATGGGAACAACCACCCTTGGCCCAGATGGCAGCAGCGAGACGGCGTGGCATGGATGCATTGAGGCCCCGGAAGGTTGCCTGAGGCACATGCGCCCATTCGGACTGCAACATAGCACGGAGGTCCCGGAGAGGACATCGTTGTGGGTCGGCACGTCGAATCTGTCTATCCAAATAGTCCCACAAGTACTCTATAGGATTGAGGTCGCGCGATTTCGCCGGCCAAGGGAGAATGGTGACATCGCTGTCGTGTTCCTGAAACCAGTCACGTACCCCTTAGTGACGTGGCACGGCGCATTGTCCTCTTGCCAGACATCATCACCACCAGGGTAAATATCGAACATGAAGGGATGCATATGGTCAGCGAGGACTGACATGTAGCCATTGACGTTCAGGGACTCATCTAGTAGTACGAGCTGTCCCAAGTCATAGCAGGAAAATATACCCCAGACATGCAGACTGCCACCGCCGGCCTGTACTTGACAGACAAACGTGTCCGACTGTTGGTTTTCGTGTGTCTTACGCCGTATCTGCCAACTCCAGTCACTTCTGTGGAATAGAAACCTCGATTCGTTGGAGAAGGCAGCCTTTTCCCACTCTTCTAATAACTGTAGTCTCATGCGGATTGTCGTTGCCAATGGACCTGGGCTAACATTGGCGCCTTGATGCAGCTTCGACTCCGGAGACACATGCGAAACAGGGTTTCCTCTACTGTTATCTAGACAACGTACCTAAGTGCCCCAGCCTCCATTTGCGAGGTCAATTTCTGCAGTGTTGCGTGTCGATTGCACTTTCCCAATCGACGGAGTCGACGTTCTTCTTGAAGGTCGATGACCCTTGGGTCTCCACAGTTATGACGTCTGGTGGCACCCGGTGTGCCAGCGGTCCATTTTTAGTGCACTCTTACCACAGCACCTCAAAAACAGCCCACAACGTCTGCCGTATCCGAGGTGCTTCCACCCTTTGGCGCGGTAGCCGATGATCATACCTTTTTTGAACGTTCGCCAAATCACTACCCCTGCCCATTGTGCTCACGTGACGCACTATGGCTCACCTGTCTTGCCCGGCTGCTTATATCTCCGCGTGGCTGACCTTGTCACGTGCACTCTGTAACGCGCCAGAGCGGGTGCGCGGTGATTCCGGGGGTGGTCATATTATTCTGATACAACTGTGTGTATAACGATCAGAACTGCGTAAAAAAACAATTTAAGAAGTACAAATATATGTAACTTACTTCAACAGTTATAACTTCTGCCCTTGGTGACAGCACCCTACCTTGTCATTGTACTCGCAGTAAAGTCACATCCTTCCCGTCAAAGCTACTTGATTTTGACCGCCTCGTGGATCAGCCGTTCTTTATTCTCTAGCCCTGGGTCGGCTCACACCTTACCGGCTGTTTCTGACTTTACCTTCCTCGGACCACTTTTTGAAGGTGAGTAAGCACGGATGATCGTGAGCATCCCACAAGCTTTGTCGTCTGGGAAACGGCGTATGGTCATTAATATTTGGCATTGGTCAATCTCGCTTAAGTTCACTGTCTTTCCCATCTGAAGAACAAGAGTAAAACTGATTTCCAGGGCAACAGGGAACAAGAGTAACACTGATTAACTGGGCTCAGTATCGGGTGTTATTAATACCGTTTCATGATCTTCGCATGCGCCGCCATTTAGCTGCAGTTGCTTCGATTTGCATAAAAGACGCGCTGGTCATAATGTTTTTTGGCTCTTGGGCATATATAGCACATACACTATATTGACAAAAGTCACCGGACACCCCTTTAAAAGCAAATGAACGGATTCGCTGCGTTGTTAAGATGCGCAGTACAGCTGCAAACGGTATAAAAACAAGCCTGCAGCTGACCGCGATCATATTGCACTGTGAGGTGGAGTGAAAATGTCGCGGCGGGAGAGAACTGACTGAGAAAGGAAAGATTGTTGGGTGTTGTATTAGTGGGTTGTCCATAAGAGAAACCGGAAGGCGTTTAAACATACCCAAGTCAACAGTTTTGGATATACTGAATAAGTGAAAGACACGTGGCGTGCCTGAAGTAGCAAAACGTACCGGCATACCAAAGAAAATCAGTGATACAGGACGTCGAAGCCTCAGGAGTGCCGTTGCAGCTAATCGAGAGAGTACTGCTCAAGACCTCAGTGTACAGGTGAGTAAAAATGCTGGAACCTAAGTATGTATAGCTACTACTCGTAGAGAACTTCATTCCATGGACTACTGTGGTCCTGCGGCTGCTCATAAGCCTTTCATCTCCACTCGAAATGCTACTCGTCGTTTAACATGGTGTAAATAACATTTATCGTGGACCGTAGATCAATGGAAACAGGTCCTATGGACTGATGAATCCAGATACACGATCCATCAGTCTGATAGCCGTGTGTGGGTATGGCGGCAGCCGGTGGAATGCTATTTACCACAGTGTACTGCTCCTACGGTCAAGTTTGGAGCTGGCAGTGTACTCGTGTGGGGGTGTTTTTCGTGATATAGTCCCGTCGTATTGGTTATTGTAGACAAACCTGTTAGCAAGCACATCTAGCTCGATATTATGGACAATTATGCCCTACCAACTCTGTGGCAATACTATGGAACCAAGCCTTGTTTGTACCAGCAGGATATTGCACCGTGCCACAAAGCAAGGGCTGTTACGGCGTGGTTTGACGATAATTCCATATCGCCTGTGGACTGACCAGCACAGAGCCCTGATGACAATTTGATAGAGCACCTATGGGATGAATTAGAGCACCGCATAAGAAGTTTGGAACCAAGGCCTTCTACTAAGCAACATTTAGCGGCAGCATTATGCACTGAATGGAAGCGCATACTTATCGCTTTGTTGCAAAACCTTGTCGAAAGCATGTCTCGAAGGGTCAGTGCATGCATTAAGGCCAAAGGTGGACCGACTCCGTACTAATGTACGCCAATAAATGCTATGCTGTGTTTTTCTTCTAGTTTTCCGGTGACTTTTGTCAATATAGTGTATCTTAGCACCAAAAAGCCATGTGGCCATTCGTCAGAAAATTATTGGTACAGCCGTTCTTTCTGATCCACTTTAAGAAGTCGAAATTTCTTTTGAGTTATCTGTCATTTGGGCTGCGTATCCCGATTTTTTCTTTGAAAGTTCACTACATTGAAAAGACAAAAATATTCATGTTTATACCTAATTTAAAAAAAAAAAAATCGTAAGCCATTAAAAATAAAGGTTTGGGGATTTTTAAGAAAATGCGTTATGGCGCGCGCGTGTGTGTGTGTCAGCCTGGAGTGCCTGGGTTGGTGTGGTGACAAGCGGTATCTAACTCCTGCTGCCTTAGCAATGTCTTGTGCAGGGGTTGGACAGAATAGAGTGAACACCAAGCTCAGAGACGTGAGTTTTAATGTAGTTGAGTACGTCGCAATGCGCAAAGGTATTTACCACTTTTTGGTTGTAATAGCTTTGTTTAAAACCTCAAAGTCCTGTTAAAGTGCATTTAAAGCGTCTTGTTGCAAAATTTCTTTCAGGGTGACGGCGAAATGAGCGACCTAACGGACTTCGAAAGAGGGCTAATTGTTGTTGGCCGACTAGTTGGTGCCTCAGTGAAAACAGTCGCCAGGTAGTAGGAGTATCGAGAGCTACTGTGTGTAGCACCATGACAGCATACCGTGTTCGTGGCAAAACCTTATCTGCGAAATACAAGAGCGGTGGGAAAACGACCTTTACGGATAGAGATTGGAGAGCCTTAAAGAGGATTGTTACCCGTAATAATAAGACCGCAGAAAATAAGAGCAGAGCTCAGTCTGCATCTCCGGGCCGCGGGTGGCCGAGTGGGCAACGTTCGTAACTGCCACGGAAAGGGCCTCAGGTTCGATCCCAGGCAGGTACGAACGCTCGATCTACTAAATACCCGCCGTGCGTCGGATGGGCACGTTAAGCCGTCGGACCCCGGGTACTGCCCCTCCCCGGTAATAAATAAGGGCGTCCCCCCTCCCTTTCTACTTCGCTTCCGTGTCATTTTCCTATCGGGTGCTCTAGCCCAAATCTCCCAGTTTCCTATTTCTAAGGGTTGTTTAAGACCTGGGGTCAGACACTCCCTTCCTAAAAATCCTCTATATATGACATGATGATCATCTCCAGACTCCAGTATCAAACAAAACGGCGCGCAGGGAACTGCATAAACAAGGTCTTCAAGGCAGAGCTGCTGTTGCAAAACCTCTGGTGACCCGGGTGAATGCCCAACGGCGACGGCAGTCATGCCAGGGGCATACAACGTGGACTGCCGATGCATGGAAGCGTGTAATGTAGTCGGATGAATCCACATTCACACTTTTCCCCACCGCAGGATGTGTTTACGTGTGGAGAACACCGTCAGAAGCGTGCAGCCCAGACTGTCTTCTCCCAACAGTGCAGCATGGTGGTGGTTCTGTCATGCTCCGGGCAGTCATATCGTGGTTTTCAGCAGGTCCTATGATCACCTTGAAATAACGGATGACTGGCAGGGCGTATGAAGTCATTTTGGTCGACCAAGTCCATCCCATGGCTCAGGCATTATTTCCTGCAGGGGATGCCATCTATCAAGATGATAACTCCCCAATTTGCAGAGCTCAGAATGTCCAGTCATGGTTTGAGGAACATGAAGACAAACTTTCACACCTTCCTAGGCCACCCCAATCACCAGACTTAAGCATCACCAAGACACTATGGTGTGTTGGAAAACAGAGTAAGATCCCGTTATCCTCCTTCTGCATCTCTCAAGGACCTGGAGCAGTTTCTGCATGAAGAATGTCTTAATATTCCTCTAACCACCATTCAGGATTTGTATGCGTCCATTCCACGAAGGATCCAGGCGGCTATAAATGCTAAAGGTGGTCCCACACCCTATTAGTTACGTAAAACCTTTATTTTCTAGTTATTTGTTCAGTTGCTGCTTACCATCTTTGGTGGATCCACAGCGTTGTGCGGGGCTGCAAGAAGCAACCTGCCATGTGGTTTGGAAGTTAGTCGTATGTGAATCTAGTGAATTCGAAGCCGCTGTGGTGCAGTGGTAGCATGTCCGGCGCGTAACTGGAAGACCCTTGGTTCGATTCCCGGTGGCGGCTGATGAGAACTTTTCCGTGACTCACTCATAAACGTGGGAATAGCGATGACTTCTGTTTGATGTTTCAATTCCACGTCAATTGTGTGTATCAATTATTCATTCGCCTCTTAGTTATTTGTTCAATTGCTGCTTTCCATCTTCGGTGAATCCCCAGCATTGTGCGGCGCTCCAAGAAGCAACAAGCCATGTGGTTTGGCAGTTAGTCGTATGTGAGTCTGGAGAATTTGAGACCGCTGGGGTACAGTGGTAGCATGTTCGGCGCGTAACTGGAAGACCCTGGGTTCGATTCCCGGTGGTGGCCGATGAGAATTTTTTAGTGACTCGCTCATAAACATCGGAAAGAGCGATGACTTCTGTTTGATGTCACTTCCTGGGTGTTCACATTATTCTGTCCAACCCTTGTGTGTGCTAGAAATGATTTCGCAAATCCATCACATACCGAAGACGTTTATCGCTGCGGCATCTGAATCGTAACTAGTTTTTTCTTCCTATTTTTTCTTCGAGATAAAAGTGATGCTATTGAAAACTAGCATTTCCTAGGGTTCTTTCTGTTTACGAAATTGACATGCCCCATTAAACTGGACAAACAAGCTACTTCAGCTAATGTTGCCAACCACAGCGGAAGGGGAGACAAGGATATGAGCCACAAAGTATCCAGTGACCAGCCATGCGCACACCCTGCAAGCTGTGTCCACGTGGCACGAAAATTGGGAAGTTTTGTCTCGGAGCAGGATAAGGATTTCCTGGGCCAGGGATTCAAACGCTTCGTTAACAGCCACGGAATCTACTCATTATTTGTACAATGTAATAATTTCAGTGGACGGTTAGAGAGCAGCTTCCTGCTCAATTCTGGAAAATGAATTGTAGAATAAAATGAAATAAACAAACTTAAATTGAAATAAGGTCGCATGTACATATGTTTGTGGCTTCGTGTTGTTATTAGAAATTTTTCGCAAAGTTGATTGCTTTGAAACAGTAAGGATGCTTTATGAATGGATAAACTGAAAAAAATCTGCTACAGAAGAACTACGCCTTACGCGAAGCAAACTGTCCCGTAATTAACAATACATCTTGAAAAAAGTTAAAATAGGCCAAACCAATAGCAAACAAGAAAAGTGTGTCGAGATTCGTCAAATTGTCTTTGAAGAAGAGTTTGTCATCCTTTAAAAATCAAGTAAGATCTGTAGGAAAATTTGAAGCCGACAAATTTTGTTGAAAAGAAATGTTTCCCTTCGACTAGAGAAATGAATATTGATGAAACTTATTAATAAACGAAGATCAACTTATGGCAAAACTCAAACAAAATACACTCGAAAGTTTTATGAGGTCGCAATTAGCGAAATGGATAAATGATTTAAGATTTTATGGGAAAAGCTGGCTCAACGGTGTTAGAGAAGGGTGTTGACCGCTGAAGCAAATATACAGCGTTACAAGGAAAGTCCCTGATCAGGCCAATATCTCACGAACTATGGCAGTTAGCGATTTACTTCTTGCGCAGTTGTATAGGAAACCCTTTATGGCGCACGCAATAATAGCATAAAGGATACCTTCGCACCCCTTTGCAGATAGGGCAAAAAAGTCAATTACAAACTTGTTCAGCGAGGCAACAATAGTATATAAATGTTTTTGTCTCATAACAAAAGATAGAAGGGGACTCTCCAAATGCGAAAAAAAGAGAAAAGAGTCGCTGTGTCCGAAGCGTATTTGCATGGATTTCAAATGTGCTTTCTGCTCCGTCGTCAGAATACAACAAGTTAGTAAAATCATGCAATGCATTGATTATGATACGCTTTCCAACATACCAGAAATTATTACTCAAGTTTATGAGGATAATGGCTGTGGAATAAATCTTGCTTTTGTGCAATGACCTTTGACCCCATTTCGTTGATATTCAAGAGAACCGGTTCACTATACCTCCGGAATAACATGATAACGTTTTGTCACAATCGAAACATTTTTAGGTAAGTTATGATGCACAAGGGCAATGGAATGGATCCCACTCCAGTGTCCTGACCTTTGACCCCATTTCGCCCATTTTCCATAGGGTTCGTCCCCAGTGGCTCCTTACCACATACTAAAATTCCATCG
Source organism: Macrothele yani (assembly GCA_039090855.1). Taxonomy (NCBI): domain Eukaryota; kingdom Metazoa; phylum Arthropoda; class Arachnida; order Araneae; family Macrothelidae; genus Macrothele; species Macrothele yani. Next base: position 17,798,597 of record CM077006.1, on the reverse strand, counting down.
AAATCGAACCATTTTTACCCAAGTTATGACGCATAAGGGCAATGGAGCAAATCCCGCTCTTATGTCCTGCCAGACCTTTGACCCCATTTCGCCCATTTTCAATAGGGTTAGTGCCTAGGTGGTTCCTTACCACATACTTAAATTTCATTGAAATCGAACCATTTTTACGCAAGTTATGACGCATAAGGGCAATGGATTAAATCCCGCTTTTATGTCCTGACCTTTGACTCCATTCCGCCCATTTTCAACGGGTTTCGTTCCCAGGCGGTTCCTTACCACATACTTAAATTTCATCGAAATCGAACGATATTTACGCATGTTATGACGCATAAATACAATGAAATGGATTCAACTTTTATGCCCTGACCATTGACCCCATTTCGCCCATTTTCAATAGGGTTCGTCCCCAGGTGGTTCCTTACCAAATACTAAAACTTCATCGAAATCGAACCATTTTTACGCAAGTTATGATGCATAAGGCAATGAAATGGATCCCGCCTTTATGTCCTGACCTTTGACCCATTCCGCTCATTTTCAATAGGTTTCGTTTCCAGGTGGTTCCTTACCACATACCAAAATTTCATCGAAATCGAACCGTTTTTACCCAAGTTATGACTCATAAGGGCAACGGAATAAATCCCGCTCTTATGCCCTGCCTGACCTTTTACCCCAATTTGCCAATTTTCAATAGGGTTCGTGGCCAGGTAGTTCCCTACCACATACTAAAATTTCATCGAAATCGAACCATATTTACGCATGTTATGACGCATAAAGGCAATGAAATGGATCCCGCTTTTATGTCCTGACCTTTGACCCATTCCGCCCGTTCTCAACAGAGTTCGTTCCCAGGTGGTTCCTTACCACATACTTTAAAGTTCATTGAAATCGAACCATTTTTACGCAAGTTATGATGCATAAAGGCAATGGATTGAATCCCGCTCCTATGTCCTGACCTTTGACCCCATTTCATTTATTTTCAATAGGGTTCGTTCCCAGGTGGTCCCCTACTACATACTAAAATTTCATTGAAATCGAACCATATTTACCCAAGTTATGACGCATAAGGGCAATTGAATGGATCCCGCTCTTATGGCGTGACCTTTGACCCCACTTCACCCATTTTCAATAGGGTTCGTCCCCTGGTGGTCTCCTACCACATACTAACAATTTTACTTGAGTTATCGTGCCGACAGACGGACGGACAGACGGATGGAAAAAGCTGGAGCATATACGCTTCTTCAACCTACGGTTGGAAAGCGTAAAAAATGATATGCGTGGTCGCTATGCCACCACTTCGTGAACCAGTGACGGGAAGTCGAAAGCTTTGCCACCTACGCAAATCAGTTAGATGTGCATATACAGTTTTCCTATCAGATGAGTGTTCGCCACTTTATGCTATTTCTCCTTGTCTCAGTATATTTTTTACTGTAGTGGACATCAAAGTCTGTTATTGAATATGTCAAGGAACTGCGTTTTATTTCAGAACAAGAACTGTTGATAAGATTTGTAGGGAAACTTTTCCTTTGTGCTTTCATTTACTTAGAACTTACCAGCTTAGATAAGTTCTAAGTAATAAGTTCTTGTCTAAATACTCTGTCGTTGTTTCCGGATGTTGAGATTTTCTTGGAGCCACATTCCCGGTACCCTTCCATCTTTTGTTATGGGAGAAAAACATTTATGAACTATTTTCGCTTCCCTTAAGAAGTTTGTAATTGACTTTTTTACCCAGTCTGTAAATGGGGGGGGGCACGATTTCCCCCTCAACGCCGCCTCAAAAGGGGGCGAGAGGATCTCTCGTGCTGTTATTGTGATGCGCCATAGGGGGTTTCCTATACAACTGCACAAGAAGTAAATCGCTAACTTCCATAGTTCGTGTTTGTTTCCTTGTAACCCTGTATAGAATAACGTATAACTGGCTGGAACGAATTAATTCGGGGTCAGCAAAATGGACTGAAATCAGTTCCAACGAATGTATTCGCTGTCAAGGCAGTCGGCCGAAGGCGGCTGAGACCAGTGAACTTGTGTAATAGAAAAATATGTATCTGTGTAGCAAACATCTCTCTGCTTTAGCTTTGTTATTCAAAGTGGCTATTAGGATGGATGATTGACACTGGTACTTTCTCACAGATTACTCCCTAAAAGATCTATGACAATGGCGTCGAACCTAAAAAAGGGGAGAGGAGGTGCTTGAGTCCCTTGTTTCTACCTAGTGGCACGATGTCTGTGTCAGTGAGACTAGCTGTTTCACACATTGCCTTGGATTAAGGAGCAGAGAATAAAGGTGTAGAAGCGAGGGCTTATTATCAATTACAGGTATATATCGGTACTGTTGAGATGTGAGAGTATAAGGAATTGTTTCCGTAGCCTTCGTGAAACCCGGCCGCTCTGCGAACCTTTCCATTTGGGAGCGCAGACAATTTTGGGCAACAAGATTTCTACAATCGATAAAACATCTAGAAATAGCTAATTAATAAAGAGGAACACCAACAATACTAAAAATAGTATAACTATACCAGGAATCCGAATTTCTTGCCATAGAGTAGAAATCAAAGTTTCCAAGCTTTCGCGCATCAACCACATGGCTTTTTTTTCAAGGAAGGAAGGCAGGCAGGCAGCTAAAAGAAAACTGGATAATAGAACACTTCAACAATTTGAATGCTGTAACTTGACTGGACAATAAATGTATAGGCGCAAATGTGTTTGTTTATTGGAGGTTTAACGACCACCGTGAGCAACTCAATGGGCTATAAGCAGTCGCCCGTCCCTAATTTACAGCCACTGGTTCCAGGGAAGGGAGAGAGCCAGTGCCGTAAGACAAACACAACATGCATGCCTCACCGGGATTCGAACCCGGACCCCGTTCGGACGAATAATCAGAGGCCATCGCTTAGACCACTGCGCCACCGCGGCGGCCGCAAATGTGATCATTCATTCAAAGAAACGAGACCACGTTCGTCGGGGTACGTATTACCGTGGCAGAAAACGTAGCATTATTTGAAGAATTGATTCCAAATACGTGTCAACTCTAGAGAGACGCTATCACTGCAATCCTCGCTGCTGGTCAAGGTTTCGTGAATGGTAGTAGATTTGGGTGTGGAGTATGATGCTAATTTCTTTATGCCACTCCACATTAGGTCAGCGGACTTGAACTTGACTTCTCTTGATGGGGCAGTGGTTATTTTTTCGTCTTTCATATCTCTTTTGTGTTCGTTGATTCTAATTCCAAAAGAACGTTTGGTCATTCCGATGTAGTATCGCCTGGAGCCGTCCGGATATTGTAGTTGGATGGCATAAACACCTGCCTCATACAGAAGAGGGTTCTTGACAATATTTCTCTTAAGCATCGTATATAAAGATGCTGGAGACCTTATGCCGACACCGAAGTTCATCCTCCTGAGCGCGTTTTTGAGTTAACGGGAAACATTTGGTATGTAGGGAATAGAGCCCAGGTAGCAAAGTTGCGGAATAGAATAGAAAGATTAACACGGTTGGTTCTGGCCTTTTTGATAAAGTTATGCATCTGGTTCGACGTATATCCTCCCTCAATGGCCAATTCGACGATGTTTCTTTTAGTTTGGATTGTCTAGAACGAACATCGGAGGAGACTGCAAAGGCTCTTCAAATTCGAAAACGGAAGAACACTGATTATTATTGTCTATTCATTTCTGCCTATTCATTTGTTGTCTAGTCAAGTTGCCGCGTTCAAATTGTTGAAGTGTTCTATTATCCAGTTCGCAGTTCGCTGTCTACTTTCCTTGAAAAAGCCATCTTGGAGACTTTGATTTCTACTCTACGCCAAGAAATTCGGATTCCTTGTATAACTATACTATTTTTAGAAATAGCTAATTACCCCCACTAATGGCTGCAAAGTATGTTCAAATTGTGCACAAAAAGGTTTTCATAGCAGAAGAAAGATATGAGAGACAAAGGGGATTTCAAATCGAAAAGTAGGAAACAGGTATACTGTAGAGGAAAACCTGATATAACTGTACGTTCCGTAGCGTAAAAACTGTGTGTTACTTTAAAAAAATAAAGATTATGCAAAATACTTTTCATAATGAAGATTATCCTGCCAAAACAGAATTTTTCCAAGGGTTTCTAGAATCGAATTAAGTCTTTCACAAATAGAAATATACGGTGACGCCGCATGGCGGAAGGATTTTGAATAATGGAAAAGTAGAAAATATGCGAGAAGCATTTTTCATAGAAGAAGCTTTTAAGGAAAAGGAATTTTTGAGATACGACTCTTGAAAGGAAGGATAGCGAGAAATACGTTCTGATTTGTTGTTGTTGTTGATTGGAGGTTTAACGACCACCGTGAGCAACTCAATGGGCTATAAGCAGTCGCCCGTCCCTAATTTAGGGTCACTGGTTCCAGGGAAGGGAGAGAGCCAGTGCCATAAGACAAACACAACATCCATGCCTCACCGGGATTCGAACCCGGACCCCTTTCGGACGAATGATCAGAGGCTATCGCTTAGGCCACTGCGCCACCGGGGCGGCAATTACGTTCTGACATATACGCCACCTAGTCTAAAAACTTAGAATTTTGTAAAGAGGATTACGTTCCCCGTCTTTTTTTTTATTTTATTTTATTGGGGGGCTTGACGACCACCGTGAACAACTCGATGGCCTATAAGCTGTCGTCCATCCGTAATTTAGGGCCTCTGGTTCCAGCGAAGGGAGAGAGAGCCAGTGCCGTTAGAAAAACACAACATCCATATCTTACCGGGATTCGAACCCGGACCTTTCTCGGGTGAATGGTCATAAGCTAGTGCTTATACCACTGCGCCACCGGGGCAGCAGTCCCCCGTCTTTACTATAGCTAATGAAATACAGTAAAAAAAAATCAACAGAATTTTTACAAGGGAAGATGCAGTTGCAAACAGAAATGGCCACAAACACAAGAAAGCGCTTGAACTCTGAACCGCCGCCCCGGTGGCGCAGTGGTCTAAGCGATGGCCTCTGATCATTCGTCTGAACGGGGTCCGGGTTCGAATCCCGGTGAGGCATGGATGTTGTGTTTGTCTTACGGCACTGGTTCTCCCCTTCCCTGAAACCAGTGACCCTAAATTAGGGAAGGGCGACTGCTTATAGCCCATTGAGTTGCTCATGGTGGTCGTTAAACCTCCAATAAAAAAAAAAAAAAAAAAAAAAAAGAACTCTGAACTACAAAACATCATGAGTAAGTCTAAACTGTCTCACAAGGTGAATGGCATAGTGTTATTTTTTTTTTTATCTGACTTTTATAAGCAGAGATATCGGAGAAAATAGGTTAAGGTGTTTGTTTGCGCCCGCTGGCGGGAAATTGTGCATTATGTTTCGGCAGGAACTGCCCACAAAATGCTTTCTTAGTTAGTAATATCTGACCGAAATAGGATTTTTTCATTCGGTTTCTTAGACGAGCAGATATTGCTGTAAATGTGCTTCAATCGGAAAAGTGAGCTTGGCCCTCTAGTGCCAAACTTAGGCGTTCAGAAAATTTTGAAATTTATGCAAAACATTTAGCACCAGAAACGTTTTCCGACAAAAAAATAATTTTTTAAATGGGACTGTTAGAAGCAAAAATATCAAGAAAAATAAGGTACACGTATACGCCCCCCTGAAGAAAAAAACTGGATATTATTTTAAGCAGAAGATATTCCCAGAATGCCTTTGCTTTAGTGCGAGGTATCTGAACACAAAATAATTTTTTCAATCGACTTATCAGAATCGCAGATATTGCTGCAGATTCATCAGAAACAGAAATTCACACACCTACGCTCCTTAGTGGCGTAACAGTTTCTTACCAAAAATCAGAAATTATATTCAAAACATTTCGGATGAGAAGCTCTATCCGATGCAAAAAGATTTTTTTTAAATCGCACTTATGGAAGTAGATATATCGGGGAAATCGCAATTTATCTTTAATTCCCTTAGCGGGAAAAAAGGGACTGTATCGAAAATTGTTTTCGTTGAACATGATATTCAGAAATGGAATTTCTTATCGGATATTTAGAATTTACTAAGTGGAATAAAATGCGTCTTGAATTTGATAGCATTTGCATTTACGCCCTCTGGAGGCGAACGAAGTGATGCGTCGTAAAATTACTGAAAGGCAAGGACAATCGTTCTCATAATTTAAGATTTCCAACACGAATTTTTTTTTTTTTTTTTTTTTTTTTTTTTTTTTTTTAGAAATCCAGTTTTCAGAAGCAGAGATGTTGGAAAAATCGGAATCTCTCTTTATGCCCCATAGAGGAAAAACTTTGCTTTATTCGAAAAAGAGATTGTAACCAAAAAAGTATATTTTTGTAAATGATATTGAAGGGAAGAAGGGACTTTTTAAGTCGGATATTTAGAAAATATATTAAATTCGAGTGCATTTGTATTTACGCTCTCTAGCGGCGAAGTTATGCATCGAAAAATTACCGAAAAGCATTGATTATCGTTCTCATATTTTAGGATTTCCGGACTTCCAATGCACAAAGTTTTTTTTTAAGCTGACTTTTAGAAGCAGAGATATCGTAGAAATCGCAATTTATTTTTGCGCTTGTTGGAGAAAAATCTATGCATGATTTGAAAAAGGAACTATATCCAAAATAGCTTTTGTTATAAATTGTATTGAAGAGATTTCTTTAATCGGATATTTGGAAGCAATTATATTGAAGTAAAATGCATTTTCATTTCGATAGCAGCTGCGCCCTCTACCGGCGAAGTTATGCATCGAAAAATTACCGAAAGGCAAGGATCATTGTTCTCATATTTTTGGATTTCCAGCATAAAAAAGATATTTTCTAAATCTGAAATAATAGTTGCTGCAGAGATATGGTTGTTCACAGGCGGACTGACGAACGAAGTGATACCAGCATAAGCATACACATTTTATTTATACAAAAGACGTGCTGAAAAAGAAAGAAAACTCTGTTCCAGTCAGTGCATATCTTCTCACGAGAACAGGAACAGTTATCCTTTCACGCACAGCCATTCGCGCAGCTTTCTGACCACCCGACAGTTCAGTAAAACCCTCCTGATGCCGAAATTTCTCGCTTACTAATTTCCCCCACCTGATCTGCTTGTATTTTGCCTATACATAATTTTTTCCTTGTCGTTTTGGACGGCGAAAAATATAACTATTTTCTTCGTCTCCTAAATTTTGGACACTCTAACACTATACTTCACGACCTTCACTAGGGTAACCAGCTCCACTTGCTGGAAAGACTGAATTCACTGTGAATGAACACAAGACGAATTTTATTTATTTCAAGTGAAAGATGTCCAAACCTTTTCCTGACAAGCTGAGTTATCAGATTAAACTTTTTTCCAGAGAGCAACCGATAATAAAAATGTTTGCGATTCTGTGACTTGTTTCTTTATTACTTTCGCAGCTGGCGTATGATAAAATCGCGTGAGCTGTCCAACTGACGTGACAACCATGATATACTTAACTAATGGCGGCAAATCCTTTGAAAACGACATTCAGCGATAATATTCATGACAGACACTCAAAGAAATATTCGGAGGCATTCATTAGAGAAATTGATCCATCTATCAAATCATTCGAAGTGTGAGACATGTCCCGTGCGTTGAGAACTTCACATATCTGGACGAAGGCCGGTTACCTCTCACGGGTCAAACGCACTCCAAATCGCAAATGCAAATTTCAAAAAAGCAAGAACAATGTTAAAATCCCACGGTGCAATGAGCCAGTAGCGTATTTACCATACGGCAAGCTGGAACAGTTGCACTAGACCCAGCCACTCGGTAGAGCACATTGCTGTATAACAATAAGCTACGGAAAGGGCAAAAGGTAGCAATGAAAAGCTGATGATAATGCGAGATAATACCCTTACAATTTTCGTCTGGTTTCAGAATGACCTTTGTACGATATTCTCAAAGATGAGACACAGAATTCATTGCGCAATAAGCTAGTGGAAGACACTGATAATATAATTATCGAACATTATTATGCGTCTTGAACACTCGCTGATTAGGTTGAATCAGCTATTAAAAATACACTGCTGGACAATTGCTAAAGACGGATCATAAACGGCTATATAGCGCATAAAAAAGTAAGTGTGGTTGGATGCCAAGTGAAATAAAATAATGTCAGAATGCCAGGACATTACAAGAAAGACAATTAATTGTGCTCTGAAATCCAGAAGGCTTTGGAACGTGTTCAAGGGACAAACAGGCCTTTTTGTGCAGAATACGTAAACGTGAAAAAAATGCAATTAGCGTCCGCAGGCGTTCCGGCGTAAGATGTCAATACGGGATATGGCCACCATGGAGGGCGATGCAAGATTCCACACGTCGTGTCATGCTTTGCACAACATTATCAAGCAGCTGTTGGGGTAATTTATCCTATTCCTCTGTCAGTGCACGGATGAGGGTGTCCTTGTTTATTGGAGAGCATTGGCGACCAGCAAGACTCCTCCCAAAAGCATCCCATACATTTTCAATGGGATTCAGATCTGGAGAACGTGCTGGCCATACGAGGCGTTGAATATCCTCGCTCTCAAGACACTCCTGGACAGCGACTGTTCGATGACATGTTGCGTTGTCGTCCATGAAAATGAATCTATCACCGACAGCACCACGGGACATGCGAACATGAGGTAGCAGAACATCATTAATGTATCGTTGGCCAGTCATAGTCCCAGTTGGAAGCACATACAGGGACGTACGGCCATTGATCATGATGCCAGCCCATACCATGGCACTACATGTCGGATATCTGTCCCTTTCCTGTATGTTTTCTGGACAATATGCAGTACGACTATCACGCCAGATCAGTTGTCGTCGACAATCAGACGATAGACTGTATCTACTCTCATCTGAGAAGAGGACAGCAGACCAGTCGTTATCAGTCCAATTGCGATGTTGATGGCACCATTGCAAACGGGCGGTACGGGGACGTCTGGACAATGGGATGCACACAACAGGACGGCGGGCGTATAGTCCTCCTTCATGCAAACGTCTGGCGACAGTTTTTCGGGAGATCCGCTTGTCAGTAGCGGCCATAAACTGATTTGCTACCTCACTAGCTGTGCTGCGACTGTGTCTTTTTGTTGATAGCACTATGTACCGATCTTCTGCATGTGTCGTACTGCGAACACGACCTCCCCCGTGACGTTTGCTACACTCTCCATTTGTTTGAAATGATTTCCAAAGCCTTGAAACAACACTGTGGCTGAACTCCCTGGCAACATCTGTTATTTTTCGCCCTTCTTCAATCTTGCCAATAATACGGTCACGCGTAAAATCATCTAGGTGATGTCGGGAAGACATACTGAAAATTGCAAGTTCGTCAATTGATTCTTTCCCTTTCAACTTTGCGTTTGAACAACAACGGTCAATACGCGTCAAATCCTTTATATCTCTTATCAGCGCTATGACGTCACGAACAAGTTCGGCAATCCAAAATTTGCATACGCACAACACGTCTTACTGTATCCCGCACTTATGCTAATTTCCACATTTTCCTGCCTTCCATTTTATGGTTGCTATTGTCATCCGTCCTTAGCAATTGTCCGGCAGTGTAGTATCTTGGCATAGAATAGAAATCAAAGTTTCAAAGCTTTCACACATGAACCAGATGGCTTTTTCAAGGAAGGTAGACAGCAAACTGGGTAACAATTTGAACACTGGGTAACATTTCAACAACATTTCAAAAACTGGGTAACATTTCAACAATTTGAATGTGGTGAATTGACTAAACAATAAATGAATAGGCACAATTGTGATCATTCATTCGAAGAAACGGGGTCACGATGGTTAGGCACGCGGTACCGCGGTAGAAAACGTAGCATTATTTGAAGAACTGACTCCAAATGCGTGGCAACTCTAGTGGGACACTACCATTGCAAGCCACGCTGCTGGTAATGATTTCCAAGGTTTCGCGAATGGTGGAAGATTTGCGTGTGGAGTATGAAGCTAATTTCTTTATGCCACTCCACATACTTATAAGATCAGCGGACTTGAACTTGACTTCTCTTGATAGGGCAGGGTTTGTTTTTTCCGTCCCTTGTATCCCTCTTATGTTCGTTGATTCTAATTCTAAACGAACGTTTGGTCATTCCGATGTAGTTGATGTACGAAAGCTTGCGAGCTTTAAATTCTACCCTGCGCCAAGGAATTCGGATTCCTAAAGTATGGTTACACTATTTCTAGTTTTGTTGGTGCATAGTCGCTTATCATTAACAAATCAGTTATTTTTATTATTGCTAAAATAACTCAGAGAATGTATGTTCTTTCTGCATTCATTTTTCCTCGTTTGAGCTGTATTCTATTATAAGACACCTTATGCCTGATGCCACGCTTTTAATCTTGTCGATCGTCGGAGACAATGCTTCTTCGTTCTCGCGATATTTACCGTCGATTATGCACATATCGCCATACGTTGTAAAGGGCTACATGGTCAGTAGGCTACCGGCTGCAGTATTGATAACAAAAATTCATGTAAAAATACCAAAAATACACTGAAGTGCCCGAAAAACTGGTACACCAGTCTAATACTCGGTAGGTCCCGCACGGAAACGCAGGATTGCAGAAATACGACGGGGCATGGACTCCACTAGCTTCTGGAAATATGCTCCAGGCAATGCACATCATACTTCCTGCAGAGCGTTCCACAATTCGGGTGTATTCCGAGGTCTCTGATTCCTGTGTTCGATAGCGCGTTGCATGGCATCCCAAATGTGTTCTATCACGTTCAAATCTGGGGACTTGGGTGGGATGGCAACACCCCAAACTCAGATGAATGCTCCTCTAACCATAATGTGGCAGTGGCAGCGGAACCGCCGGGCCGGTCAATAATTTCAATAATTTTAGCCAAGATTTTTATTGTGCAGTTACTTGTTGGTAGATAGTGTATAAGCCAAGTGAAGTGGGAAAATGCGAGTGTACTCGTCCGCGAGTTGTTCGAACTCATTTAAATGACCTAGGGATCTAAAAATTGGTATGTTGATAGGTCTTAACGTCCGCATACCTAGAAAAGTCCAAAAACAAAAATCAAAATGGCGGCTTTGGAACACTACCTGCGTGAATTTTTTTTTTTTTTTTTTTTTTGCGGATTGTTCGATTATTTCTCTATGACCTAGAGATCTGAAATTTGGAATGGTGATAGAACTTAAAATCCGGATACTTAGAAAAGCCTGAAAAAAAAATTAAAATGGCGGCTTTGGAATACTGCCAGCTTGAATTTTTTTGCGGATTGTTCGACCGCTACTAAATGACATGAATGAGATCTGAAAATTGGAATACTGATAGAGGTCTTAATGTTCGGATACCTAGAAAAGTCTGAAAACCGAAAAAATTAAAATGGCGGCTTTGGATCTTTCTCTGCTGGAATATTTGTACCATTTCTACACCTAGAAAAGTCTGAAAATCAAAAGAATTAAAATGGCGGCTTTGGAACATTATCTGCTCGAATATTTCTACCACTTCTACCCCTAGAAAAATCTGAAAATTAAAATGGCGGCTTTGGATCTTTCTCTGCTCGAATATTTCTACCATTTCTACACCTAGAAAAGTCTGAAAATCAAAATAATTAAAATGGCGGCTTTAGAGCATTCTCTGCTCGAATATTTCTACCACTTTTACACCTAGAAAAGTCTGAAAACTAAAAAAATCATAAAGGAGGCTGAGCTTTACCGTTCAAAATACTGATAGGTTTAAAGACATTTATGCCAGAAACGTTGAAATGCTGTAAAAATTCCATTAAATTTTCATTTAAAATTAAGGGACGCCAAAGCCTGCTCCGTTTTACTCCATACCACATGCATTAACGTTACAATCCCGTTCCGTATAGTAAAATAGTTACGGATCTTTAATTGCTTTTCTTTCCCTTAATTAATTTTCTCTTTCTTTGCTAGTGTGTATATACTGTATATATATATATATCATCATCATATATATATATATTCTATAAAGATACCTAAGCAAAAAAAATATACAAATATAATTTTGACTCACACCTAGTACAACATAGAAAAGGTTATGTATCTACCTGTGTGAGTAAAAGGAGAAAAGAAAAAAAATAAAATAAAACAACTGAATGTAGAAGGTGTCGAGAATACTGAGCCTTGGCTTTATCAAGGACCAGCAAAAACTCTGCATTTTCTCACTGTCCACAAAGACCTAGTTGGAAATGGGTTTCTGCAAGGCCATTTTGCACCCTTCAGGGTTCTAAATTCTAAAATTTTTTCCTTATGTCTTCAGTTTTGCTCTTAAGTATATATATATATATATATATATATATAGCAAAAGCATATTAAGTGAATAAACAAAAAACCTTGAACAAATTTGAAATTCCAAAGTGCCATAGGCTGCATAGGAGAAAGATCAAATAACATAAAAATGCAAAACATAAAAGCAAATTTTGAACTTAAAAAATAGAAAACGAGAATAAGAACAACAATCGCCATTATCCATCCACCCGAAACAGGCTAGCTTCAAGCGATGTAAATTTAACGAACAGAAGAATGCAGGGAAGCACATTAATGACTGACTCCTTGTCGGCTTCGTCAAGGGCAAGAAACAAGAAAATCACTCACTAATCTACTGAGACCAGAGAATTGTGGGTTCCTACTATTTTAGTTTGCTATAGGGACCAATTAAATTTAGAGGAAAAAATGTCAATTGAAAGGGATTTCTAATAAAAACCCAAACCCAGCAAACTAAAACACATTTTCCCGACCTCACAACAAATAAAATAAAAAAGAAGAAAGAGAGCCAAATTCCCCATTAACACAAATCCAGGTAATAAAAAACCCAACCAATAAATGGTACAAAAGGGATACTTTAAACTTGTCACCATAAAGTGAAACCTAAAACCTGCCCAGCCATAAAATAAACAGTAAACACCAAATTTTTTTTTTTAAATAATCATAAACAAAAAAATAAAATTAAAACCAGAAAAGGCAACCAACCAAATTGAAAAGGAAGCAACAGCAAATTTAAGAAAAAGGAGTTACAATATGCTCAAGGAGCAATTTACAGTTGCAATTTCCGAGAGTGAACAAGATAACTAAGTTGCATGTCACATAGCTGCAAAGAAAAATCCCCAATACCCACAGCAAAAAAGCTTAAGAAAAATTATTCAGCAAAATAATATATTTTTTTAATTATGCCGAAGGGCATGGATAAAGCACCAGTGAATTATTTTTAAGCCCAATATACACAATAAATTATATATATAAATATGTGTGTGTTTGTGTGTCAGTGTAGTCGCAGTCACAGAAGAAGATTTATATAATGTATGATGCATTTTTACTTGCCCGTGGATTTCTTGTTTGACCTCCCCTTGAGGAAATTTTGTGTTGCGCTATTGCCAGAAAATCTTTAGAGTTATTAAGATTTAAATGCGATTCTTTGGAAAAGTGAGTGAGAAGTATTGTAAAGTTGTAAAGCTCTGTTAAAATATGTTGCTCCTCCGAGAATGTTCTAATTGAACTGGTGCATTTCGGAACCGTTTCTGCTGAAACTAAAAAATCCAGATTATTTTGAATTTTCAATCTTATCGAAAGATGTGTGCTGCTTCCGTTTCTAATTGTTTGCAGTTGGATGAACGCTCAAAAGGAGAAAAAAATAATAATAACAATTTTTGAAGTATTTTCTTTCTAAATGAAAGGTTTTAAGTTCTTCGAGTATATTGATTTTCTTTTTCTTCAGCACACTCCTGTGTAAAAAGAAAAAAAAAAAAAAAGTTCCATATGATAATCCGTTTCAAGGCCAGATTGACAGTTGCAACTGGGGCCTAATTTAGTAACTACATCTAGGTGGCAAAGGAACGTGGTTCCGTTAATTGGGAACCTGCTACTATTGAAAGGAATATATGCTACTGCAGACAGTCTTCTAAAAAGCCTTCTGCAAGGTGACTAGGGATGGCCACTCGCCAAATGGTGATCTGATAATCCACCTGCTGCTGTTGACTAGGCGGAGGCAGCAATGCCATCATCCCTCAGGTGCCAATCACGCGAACAGCAGGTGCCCCAATCAGGCTTCCGGGTTTTTTCCTGAACGCCTGACGCTCCAACACAAGGAAATCAAATAGCTCCATTTTTTATATGTATTGATTTTCTTTTTCTTTTGACTGGCCCGCTGCATCTAGCGGTTAAGATTTTAAAGTTTGTTGGAAGAGAAAAAGGCCACCTCCTTTTCAGCTGGTGCTCTTGTCCAAAGTCGTGACTGGTCCACCGAAGAACGAATTTATGGAGCAGCGATGGCTGTTCCATATTTTATTATAGACCATCTGAAGATTGTTAAGACCATTTTATATAAAAAAAGAAGAAAAACAGTGTAGGAAAAAAGGAAGGAGGGGGGGGGGAGAGATGTTTCTTCTAGAGGACTTAAACGCCTGCGTTTTTCTTTCGTTATATATATATATATATATATATATATATATATATTGAGAAATATAAAAATGATTGCAGCTTTTAATTTTAATTTCTTTGACTGAAAAATATTTTTTATGTTTGGTTTTACGAAACCGACAGAACAGATTGGCCACGTAATTGTTTTGGAGAATAATCCCTGAAATAAAAGATAAAAGAAGCCTAGTGGTTTTTTGTTTCAAAATTAACTTTACGATGCCAACAAAAGAAGTTGAAGCCCGAAAATAAAGCAGCAAAATTCATATTTATGTGTCATCATAGATGTTTTCGTCCATGTAAATTATTTAGTAAATAATTCCTAAAATAAAAGAGGTGATTACATTTTCTTGACTTAAAGTTAAGTACTTGACACCAACGAACGAAATCTAAACACGAAAGTAAAATAAGATTCAATTATATGCGACAACATGCAATAAGTTCTTGTTTAAAATAAAAAATAAAAAAATCTTGAATAAGTGCAATATTCTTTTGTATTTACAAGCATTAAAACACTGTGTCACATAGCATTCATGAAGTACCGTTCCTTTTGTTCATTGTTTAGTCAATTATTGTTTACCAACAAGGTTTTTGTGGTTGTTGATATAATACTTAGCACCAGAGGGGAATCATGTTTTTTGAGTGAGAAGTTGTTAGTGCTGAATGCAAGAGCGTTTAAATGGTATAGTGTTATACTAGGGTAGTGTTGCGCAACTTCTATACAGCCGCGGGCCAACATTTTTAAAAGAGTTATTAGATGGCGGGCCGCATTTTTTAAATATGTGTAAAATGATGTAAATATGAAAGTGTGCTGCTTAGTTTATTAAATATTTAAGCTCTTCTAATTAATTTTAGAAAAGTTAAAGTTTAAAATTTGAAAACAAACAAGCAAACTTGCATTTAATGAGAGCACTGTGGATGATTAAATTAGAAAGCAGATGGTGCATGCCTATTTCGATGATTGCCCTTGAAAGTGGAAGTAATTTTTCAAGAAAAGAGTGATTTACACTGTTTCCGAGTTTGAGCTTATAAGTATTTCATGTCAGAAAATGCCCCCTGGCATAAGTAAGTACTTCCAGACACTGAAATATAGAGGATGTTCACACATTTTTAGAACAATTTTCAAACAGTATAATCAATGTTTAAAATAAAATTATTTCTTTCTTAATAAAATAAAATTATTCCTTCCTTAATAAAATAAAAATTATTCCTTTCTTAATCAAATAAAATTATTCCTCATTTTGCCTTAGGTTCGACTCATTTTTATGTGCACAATGAACTCTTGACCTTACAATCGTCTCATTTCACTTATGTTTGGCTCACCCGAATCTTATATTCAACTCAACTCAGCTTTACATTCGACTCACTCCAATCTTACATTCGATTCATTTCATCTGTCTTCCACAGCCCACAGATTTCTTTGACTTAACGGCAGGACTTGAAGAACTGCTCCACACCTGAGACTTCGGTACTGTTTCTTTGTCGTGGTAACATCTTTCACGCGGACACTATATTTTTAGAGCGCTCCAACCACCACTCAAAGATGTGTTCTGGCCATTTTTGGGAATCTTGCGTAGGGTATCGAAAGTGAGTTGTTTCACTTCAGTACCAGATGTTTTTTTGCATTCCGAATCGTACTCTTTTATCTTTAATTCATCGCAAGTTGTTATGGATGGGCACTGCTAGTGTTTTGTTCAACAAGAGTCACGTTTCGTTGTCGAATTTTGACATGCTGTCTTGTTTGCTCAGTCATAAGGAAAGATCGTTAATTCCTCCTTGTAAAATATTCTCACGAGAGCTCAGATAAACAGGCCTACAACCAATGGAAAAGAAAGATCTTTGCACCAGTAACTAAACGAACTTGAGAGAAGGCAGCGCATGTTTTGTTTAGATCAAACGAATTAAAGCCTAGCAGCACTTTTTTCCAGACTCTGGTAAAATAGTCTTGAGAAAGTGGGACTAGTTAAAAATAGCTTTAAGTCGTGTCAGCTCGCTAGCATGATGGAATGCTAACTTATGGAACCCTATGATGCTAAATCTTCCCTGTTTTACGTTACGTTTTTAATCTTCATACCATCGAGACATCAAGATGTTGACAAAATCGGGGTTCTGTAATTCTGGTTGGTATTCAGTGACCATTGACTTTACGTGTACAGTGGAGTACAAATTAATTGTTACAAGCCCACATTTTCGATCTATTTTAATTTGGCTAAGAGTTGTAGGCTCAAACCAGTTTTATCTCCCATGGACTGTTGTGGGAGACTGACCTCGACCAGGAGAAACATATCTGACTGATTTTTAGGCAAGTGGGGCCATTTTATCTTCAGTGGAATGCTAGAGTTTGTAGCAGGTGCATGTTTTTGAGCTTTCTGTGTGTTAATTTGTGTTGTTTGTAACTTGAGAATGGACATTACTCTACAAAAGCGGGCGAAAGTTCTTGCTCTAAAAGAGAACACATCTATGACTGTAGGAGAAATTGCCTCTGCTGTATGTGTAGAAAAATCTAGTGTCTCTAGTACTGTCACTGCACACATAGATCCCGGATCATTGTCTCCAAAGAGGAAAGGGAATTCTTTAGGAAAACGAAAAACCGCTCCCAGAACTAATAAGTCTCCTCAGAAACAGACAAATTTAGCTTCAAAAGAAAAGTAAGGACCTTTACAGAGATTTACTGGTTACTTGTGTTAACACTGATGCTGGACAGAAGGCAAAAAAGCCGACAAGAAGCAGCTGTTGACATCTGCCATAAAGAAACAACGTCTGGCATGGGCACAAAATGTATAATCTTGGAGCTGCGATGACTGGAAAAAGGTAGCTTTGTCTGATGAGACTCCTTTGTTGTTCAAGAATACAGGGTAAAGCTTATCAATCAAAACAATGAAGAGTCAGTTAGAACTGAGTACCTTCAACAGACTGTAAAACACTCTACCCAAAGTAATTTGTTAGGTGGTGTCACAATAAATGGGTCTGAGAGCTTGGTCTCAATTAAAGTTATGATAAGTTCATCAAAATGCACTGAAATTCTAATTGATAAAGTTGTGGCATTCTTGCAAAGTGTTGCAGATGGAATAGGCCCATTTCAGCATGGCGTGTTCCCATGACGCTAATCGAAAGTAGTCAAGAGGTTCATTCAGAAAAAGAGAATCAGTGTGAGTGGCCTGAAAATTCTCCAGAGTTATGCCCAGTTGAAAATTTGTGGAGTATTCTGAAGACAAGCCTTTGGGAAAATGGGCTGTTAATCGAATGGACGTTTGGTAACTAATGTAATACAAGTATGGTTGCCCAATAAAGAAGTGAGAAACATTTGCTCTAAACTGGTGGAGTCAACGCCAAAACGTGTTTAGGTCATTGCAGCTAAAAAAGGACATATTTTATAATAAAGTAAAGTTTTGTATTTTTTTTTTTTTTTACAAATTAAGTAAACCTTAAAAGAAATTTCTTTTGTGCCAATTGATTTGTACACAGTAAGAATAGATGTATTGGGTTAAAAGTGAACACATTCGCACAGCAACAAATCATACAAATCTAATGTTACTCAGTACTTTCTCCCCAAGATAGACTGAAAGAAATCTGAAGGATGGATTTATAATAAATTACAGCTATCACGAAACTGGTATGTGATTCAGAAAGTGATAACTTCAGGAATTCTTTGAACAGCGTAAAACATCTATTTACACCTGTTTGATGTGCCCAAGGTCGGAAAAATAAAATGTGAGTCATCCTTTGGGCCAATTTTACAGGTGCAAGTGTGAAGGCGTCAATTTCTGCTACCGATCGGAAGACTGTCTGTCAAGCGAGGATCACTATCTTCCGAACAAATCTCCCAGAACGGATGCTAACGAGTAATAAATATTTCTTGCCTTTCTGGGGAATACTTTCTTCCAGGTTGTTTTAATTATTTAACTCACTCCAGGGAGTGAAGCACTGTGGCGAAATTACGATTCATAACTGAGATACGAATTCACTCACCTATAATTAGCAGAGAAGACAAGCAAAATCAAAATGTCCAAAAGGCGATGAAAAATTCCCCATGGCCTGTAGGTTCAACGCTCTTCCACCGTGTCCTCCCCTCTGCCTAAGGGGACCAGCCAGGTGACATGTCATCCCGCCGCCGTGTATCCACCATCTCCCCATCGCAGGACGAGCCAGCAGCATCCCGATATCATCCTCGAAACCACGATTTATAGTCAACGGCACGACCCGCTGCTTGACAGTACAGAACTCATCGTCGAAAGAGGAAAAATAATGAAGGACATCAAGTGCCCTCAATCATGTGCAATTATGATCAAGTTCATCGAATTAATTTGCCGCCTAATCTTCGAGAGATTTGCAAAGCAAATATTTGCCCTGGTAACGGCCGGGCGATAATAAGCTGGTAATGACACAGGCCGCTCCCAGGAAACACCAAGCGGGGCTATTTGATATCCAAGGAAGATTCTTCATCACTGAGGCTCCCTCACCAAACAAAAGCAGTTTGTCCTCTGCGGTTCTTCCTGATCTGATAACTATTTTTCACTCACTTCCCGCCAGAAAAAGAGAGAAAAGAAGAATGTGAATGCAAAATGAATACTGAACTTACGCATTTTAATTACTTAAATCTGGTTTCAGTCTCCTGAAGACTAAGGTTTGTTGATCAGGATGACTTATCAAGGCCTTGCAAGTTCAAGTGACTAAAGCATTGCAGCACATTCTTTAGGATTAATTGGTTAATATGTTAGTTAAGCGGATCTTAGAAACATATGACATAAACAAAACAATACCGGGTCACTAAGAAATCGTAAATAAAGATATAAAGATATGACTCAGTTGAAGATTTTCGGAAGAAAATAGAAAGGAGAAGATAAAGAGCCCCTCACCATATGAGGAGCTCCTCATATGGTTTTCGTGGACGTATATCTGGTAAAAATCATACAAAATTATAAGCACATTTCTAAGTCCTTTTTAGCGCGACTCAATTTGGATACAATGAATTTCGCTCAACAACGACGGAGTTTCATCAGAAAGTTTGACTCCTTCACACAAAAAGTGTTAGACGTTTCACTCTTTCTTTCACATTCAGTTGCATTTCAAATGCAGCTGAAGAATGTTGTCGTACTGCATAAAATTGCTGTTGTCAGTCGTGCAATTTCATTTCTCTTCTGTGAGACAAACAGTTGTGCTTACATTGGAATGAGTTAGACTTTGACACAAACGCAGAAAGAAGAACACAACTATCATGCAGTAAGTTGAAGACGTTAAACTGATAAATAAATAAACGAAACTGCTTTAAAAAATAAAACTATATGGAATATAGAAATAAATCAAGCTGTTCTTTCCATGTAACATAACCACAGAAATTTCCTGGAACTGGAATCGAAACCGCATCTCCCGATTTGCTAACCATTACACCACCCGGGACAATGAAATCCGAATAACTGAGGCATTAATCTGAAATTTAAGACTTTAATTTCACTGCACCAGTTGAAACAAACGTATCTCATTCTAGTGCTAAGTTAGATCAGCAGCTAACTTACTGGTGACCGAACATTACCCTACGATGAGACACGTAGTGTAATGTTAGATCGATAAGACACGTAGTGTAATGTTAGATCACAGTACAGTTATGTTATCTGTACGAGCTAACTTCCTGTGATATCCTCATTTGCTGGTGATCTAACTTAGCACTACGACGTGACACGTTTGTTTCGACTGGTGCAGTGAAATCAGTCTGACGTTTCAGATTAATGCCTAAGTTGTTTGGATTTCATTGTCCTGGGTGGTGCACATTTTTTTTTTTTTTTTTTGGTTGAAGGTTTAACGACCACCGTGAGTAACTCAATGGGCTGTAAGCAGTCGCCCGTCCCTAATTTAGGGAGCCGCCCCGGTGGCGCAGTGGTCTAAGGCGCTGGCCTCTGATCATTCGTCCGTAAGGGGTCCGGGTTCGAATCCAGGCCAGGCATGGATGTTGTTTGTCTTACGGCACTGATTCTCTCCCTTCCTTGGAACCAGTGACCCTAAATTAGGGACGGGCGACTGCTTATAGCCCATTGAGTTGCTCACGGTGGTCGCTAAACCTCCAACCAAAAAAAAAGTTTAGGGTCACTGGTTCCAGGGAAAGGAGAGAGCCAGTGCTGTAAGACAAACACAACATCCATGCCTCACCCGGGATTCGAACCCAGACCTCTCCTGGACGAATGATCAGAAGTCATCGCTTAGACCACTGCGCCACCGAAGCGGCTGGGTGGTGCAATGGTTAGCATACTAGAGCGCAAATCGGGAAATGCGAGTTCGATTCCCGTTCCAGAACGATGAAATTTTCAAATTTCTGTGGTTATGTTACACGGAAAGAACAGGTTGATTTATTTCTATATTAATCATTCCACGTGTTTTACTATATGCAATATTAACCACAAATGAGCCATCAAAATACTTGAAGGCCTTCCGTGAGAAATCTTCTTTGTATAACACGTAATCGAATGACCATGAGACTCGCAACACACAAGTATTTGCCTTTACCAGACCCAGATATATGATACGAGATGATTTTTAATAACTACAGAATAGCATCAGTTTTTTTGGGGGGAATACGTAATTTCTGTGCAATTTAATTCACTTGAGTGCAAAAATGAAGGACGAGACGGTTTTTCGAATGTTAACGTCGTGCAGAAGTGCTCCAAATCGACTCAAATCATACCATAAGATCCCCAAGATGTAAGAATATGGGACAAGTGAGCAAAATCGTCCAAACAAAGAATCCAAAGGCACTTTATTGAAAAGGTAGCAACGAGCACAACTGGACAGAAGATAAACGTCCATGTGACAGGCGGCTGCCAAGAAAAATCAAGTCTTTAGTAGGGGATATGTTCACCCCTGACTGCGTTGCAGGATTTACAACGTCTATTCATGCTGAAGACGAGGTTGTCTCGGAGCTGTTGAGGCATCGCGGCCCGTTGCTTTTGTAGCGCCAATCGCAGCTGCGGAATCGTTGCTGGCGGCTGGTCACGTGCTGCCAAGCGTCTTCTGAGAAGATCCCACACGTGTTCGATTGGATTTAAGTCCGGGGACCTTGCGGGCCAATCCATGCGTTGAATATCTTCACTCTCCAACAGCTCTGCGACAGCCACTGTACGATGAGGTGTAGCGTTGTCGTCCATGAAGAGGAACTCAGGACCCACAGCACATCTAAACAGACGCACGTGAGGCAGAGAACCTCGGTACAATAGCGGGCACCAGTGACTGAACCTCGTTGGAAGATGTGGAGGTCAGTACGGCTACCAAGCATGATACCGCTCCAAAAGAGAACTCCGCCATCTCCAAACCGGTCCCTTTCGATGATGTTGGAGGTGTGATTGCGTGTTCCCTGCTCTCTGCAGATGTGTATACGTTCAGAATCGCTCGTCAGACTAAATCGGCTCTCATCCGTAAAGAGAACTCGACACCATTGCTGATGTGTCCAGTTCTTGTGTTCCTGGCACCAGAGAAACCGCCGTCTCCGATGAGCAGGAGTTAATGCCACACACCGTACTGGTCGTCGTGCAAATAGACTACCTTTGTGCAGCCTTCTGGCCACGGTAAAACGCGATAACGGACGTCCAGTTGCCTGTTGCATGTCCCTTGCAATTTCTCTCGCTGTCTTCCGTCTGTCTCTTCTCACCTGTAGGACAATATACCGGTCGTCCATCGCCGTGGTTGCTCGTGGATGACCTCTGTTAAACTCTCGGACAGCTGTTCCTGTCGTTTGAAATGCTCTCCAAGCTCGTGAAACGATGCTATGAGCGATCCCGAACTCCTCGGCCACACTAGTCACACTTCGACCTTCTTCCAACTTCCCAATGACGCGACCTCTGGTAAAGTCATCCAGATGTCGTCTACTGGATTGCCTGTTGGCCATATCACACGGTGGAAGCAACTCGACGTCGTTCAAACCGCTGCACACCGTGCAATAGCTTTCACCGAACTGCTGAGCGTACACCGCCCGTGTGCTTTATACCCTTCCGACCCCCGCCCCACCTACGTCATGGTGCATATATGCGCATGCCATACCGTACGGGACCCTAGTCTATCTTCTGAGTGGTTTTTCGGTCCGTTCTACCTGCTGTTATGCAAATTTCTCCTCTTCGTCCTTAACTTTTGCACACCAGTGTACTAATGGTGAATTCGTTTTTTCTGGATTCGTACATTATTTTGTGTTTCTGCTTATGTGAATTTATAGGAGTGATTTCGTTAAATGCAAAAGGGGATATAATTAAGTTTTATATCTAATTTCGCCCAACGTTGCACCATTATTTTGTACGTTATTCCCCGTTACTTCAGCACAATTAACACAACTTTGTTGCTGTTCTTTCATTTCTGGATGATAAAGATTTTTTTCATAGCTTCAAATCCACGCATTCTTGTATGTTCCTGGAGCTTTTCGGTATTTCAAAATGACAAAACGCTCATAGATTCCGAAAATGGCATGATTGGCATTTGATGATCCTTGCAGGTGAAGTAGCTGCGAATTCATTATTCTCGCAACGAAGGCCTTGTGTTGATCTCCCTGTTGCTTTTTTTGTTGTTGTTGTTTTTTGCAATCGGGAAAACGCTCTAAAAGTGTAAACCCATTTTACCTCGTCTAAGATATTTTAGTAATCGAGAACTCGCTGCAAAAAATCTAAACCCATTTTACCTCACCGAAGATACACACCTGTACTTTCGCAATCCAGAACTCACTGTGAAAGGTCTCTGAAAGCTAGCAAAATTGCAGACGATCTTTCAAGAATAAAGAACTCATCGCCCTGGTTTCCTTAACACACTGAACCTCACAGACGTTCTTTCAACAATTGGTAACGTTATGCGAATGGTCTCCTAAATTCATTTTACCTCGCCGAGGATATTTTAGCAATACAGGACTCACTGTGAAATGTTTCCTAAAGCCAGTAAACTCGCAGACGATTTTTCAACAATCGGGAACGTATTATGAAAACCAACAAACCTCGCTGAGGGTCTTTCAATAATCAAGAACTCACTGCGAGCGGTCTCTTTACCCAACAAACCTCACCAAGGATCCCTGATCTCAAAAGACTACAGTCTTGTTACAATTACACGTATTAAAAGAATACGAACGTGATTTGTCACAATTCTTTTTTCCAAGTCGGCAATGGTTTCGCTTGGTATTGATCTAGTTTCATCAGGACGAATGACACGTAAATATTCAAATTGCATGTGATATCATAAATGGTGTTTACAGTCACGGGTTTTGGTTAGTTGCTTCCACGCCTCTGACGGAAATGGTGTGGATGCCATGTCATTAACAAGTTGCGAAGACTTCTGTTATATGTATATGGAAAGCTTCCAAAGTATCAAGTTTGGTGGCTGAATCTGGCTTGTTAATTAAAAAGCGAAACTAATCTTTGAAGAAGCAAAAACTAATTGACAAGCGAGATTCAACCACCAAACTTGATATTTTGGAAGCTTTCCATGTATACCAGAAGTCTTCGCAACTTGTTAATGGCATGGTATCCGCACCATTTCTATCAAGCGCATGGAAGCAACTAACCAAAACCCGTGACTGTAAACACCATCATATACAATTTGAATATTTACGTGCCATTCGTCCTGATGAAGGGTCGGTACCCAGCGAGAAACCATGGTCGACTTGAAAAAATAAATATTTGTGACAAACCACGTTCTATTCTCTTAATACTCCCCAAGGATGTTTCAGTAATTGGAAACGCACTTCAAGAAGTCACTGAAACCTTGTAAACCTCGTGGACGGTTGGTGTTTCCACGATTAAGAACTCCCTGCAAAAGGTCTAAGCCTCGCCGACGATCTTTTAGTGATCTAGAACGTACTGTGAAATCTCATCTAAACACGAAAAACCACGCCGACAAAGTTTCAACGATTCGGATCACATTGCAAAAGTTCTCCTAAGCACAGTAAACCTTGTCGACGTTCTTTCAGTGATCGGGAACCCACTGTGAAAGGCCATTTAAACACAGAAAATCTCGCCATCGAACTTTTCACCTATGCAAGGAGTCTCCTGTTGTAAGATGCATGCCTGAAGAGCACTGTCTTTGTGTTACAATCGTGTGTGAAACGAACCAATACTCTGATTGGGCATTTGTGAATTTGTGATTGTTTATATGTAATATTTTTGCATGTAGGTGTGCATTGGTATGACCAAAAACATCATAAATAAATAGCATAATAAGTACTAACACTTCTAGGAGACTAGTTCAAAACCGAGGAGGCAATTTTTAACATGTGCTTAAAATATAGGTTGCAGAATTAAACAATATGGGGAATATGATCAAATTAAAAGTCGTTAAAACGTGAATCCTACAAATCTCTGACATTTGGCTTTCAAAGTAATGCAATTTTAGTTTACACACTATAAATCATAAAAACATTTCTTATGAAATTGCATAGTAGGTCAAATTATTGATCCAAAATTGTATATTAAAATTCTATTTACACAGCTTATGCTTCTGTAGAACATTTGGCATCACAACTTCCACCCAAATTGTTGTAACTCACCATAGAAGTCCTAGCGGGCGCCCCGGTGGCAGAAGTATCTAAGCGCTGGCTCATGACCATTCGTCCGAGAAAGTTCCGGGTTCGAATCCTGGTGAGGCATGAATATGATGTTTGTCTTACGGCACTGGCTCCCTCCCTTCTCTGGAGTCAGTGGCCCTGAATTAGGGACGAACGACTGATTATAGCCTATTGAGTTGCTCACGGTGGTCCTTAAACCTTCAATCAAAAAGAAAAAAAAAGATGTTCCATCGTGAAAGTGAGAATGAGGAAATAAAAGAAAATAACGCTGTGGACGGACTTCCAAGGGCACTAAAAGCTACGATCGACGTCTTGCGTTCTGCAAAATGAGGAGCAGAGTTTCATACGTGGATTATTTTTGACAGAGCGGGTGGTCCTGTTGGAAATTGATGGGCATCAAAGATCTTTGCTTCGCTAAAGTTAGGCATTACTATCAGGTAACCACAAAAATTATTTGCCGTTTTCCAAGAATGAGACAAAGTACAAAGTTGGAGAAGTCATATCCATGCAAATGATTGTCGAGTGAAAGAAACACGTGATAGTCTGAAGGAAAGATATCTAGTGAGTAAGCTGGATGATATAAAAGCTGCCACCCAAGTTGTTTGATAGTGTTTCTGATGAATGAAGCGTAGAAGCCACGAGCTTTATCTTGAAGGAGAAGAACTCCCTTTTTGTTGACCAATGCTGCTTCCCCATTTTCATGTCCTGATGCACATGTTTCAGTTGTTAACAGTACACTACAACGGCGATCGTTTGGCTCGCATTGCAACAGTTCGTAACGAACAACACCACGTGCTGTCCATTATACACACGACAAAACTTTACGTGGATGCAGTGCTGGCTCCGTTGTGTGAGGAATTGAGTCACTGGCGGGCAACCAATGTCTGGAACGTTTTGTGGGTGCTGTACTAGACCCACTTCTCATCATATGTGAGTACCCTATCAAAAAATTGTTTCTTGTCATAGCGAGACAGCAATACAAAGCAAGCTGAGACACGTTGCCATTTGTTCCCTGCAGACAATTCATAGGGGACTCACTTAGACAATTTCTATGCCTTACCTATTGCATCCAGACGTCTTCGTACGGTTTCATCACTAACGCCAAATTACTGGGTTAGTTTCTGGCATGTTTGCCTACTGTCTTGCTCAATAGCAACTTTCAGGGCTTTTGTGTCAAGGCTAGCAGGAAGACCACTCCTGGACTTGTCATGAAGGGATTCATCTCCGTCTCTGAAATTTCGAAACTAATTCCGAGTTGTACGTTCCTGCACAGCATCTGTCCCAAACTCTAAGCAAGCGCAACGGGTTGCTTCTGCAGCACATGAAACGAGTTTTAATTCGCATAACAAACACCCACGAATAATCCCCATTGAGCCGCCCCGGTGGCGCAGTGGTCTAAGCGATGGCCTCTGATCATTCGTCCGAACGGGGTTCGAATCCCGGTATGGCATGGATGTTGTGTTTGTCTTACGGCACTGGCTCTCTCCCTTCCCTAGAACTAGTGACCCTAAATTAGGGACGGGCGACTGCTTATAGCCCATTGAGTTGCTCACGGTGGTCGTTAAACCTCCAATCAAAAAAAAAAAAAATTCCCATTGATACCACAATTGTAATCGCACGTCTTTTCACTACCAAACCCCTTACTCATCTGATTCATATGCGCAGGACATCTTGGGATTTGACCTGATGATATACAGCAGGCGGAACGCCATCTCTCTGCAAATTCGATCATTACAAGGTGTTTCTTTTGCTTCCTCGAAAAATTGCAACTACTTCTGTGGTTACCTGATATGCGTCTCGGGCATGACTTGTTGGACAGAAGCACTGTTCATCGTTCAGTATGAAAATCAAAGGACAGTGGAGGAATGTTGGCCGTAAAGGATCAACCGCAGAGTGGCAGGTCAGTAATAGTAGCAGTTTATGGTTCTGGAACTTTGGACATAAGCGCTGCTCGTTGTTGGGTAAGAATATTAAAGGACAGTGGAGGAATGTTGGCCGTGAATGATCAACCGCAGAGTGGGAGGCCAGTAACAATAGCAGTTTATGGCACTGGAACTTTAGACATAAGCACTGTTCGTTGTTGGGTAAGTATATCAAAGGACAGTGCTGAAATGTTGGCCGTAAAGGATCAACTGCAGAGTGGCATATCAGTAATAGTAGCAGTTTATGGTTCTGGAACTTTGGACATAAGCACTGTTCGTTGTTGTGTAAGAATATCAAAGGACATTGGAGGAATATTGGCCGTGAAGAATCAACCGCAGAGTGGGAGGCCAGTAACAGTAGCAGTTTATGGCCCTGGAAATTTGGACATAAGCACTGTTCGTTGTTGGGTAAGAATATCAAAGGACAGTGGTTGAATGTTGGCCGTAAAGGATCAACCGCAGAGTGGCACGTCAGTAATAGTAGCAGTTTATGGTTCTGAAACTTTGGACATAAGCACTGCTCCTCGTTGGGTAAGAATATCAAAGGACAGTGGTGGAATGTTGGCCGTAAAGGATCAACCGCAGAGTGGCATGTCAGTAATAGTAGCAGTTTATGGTTCTGGAACTTTAGAAATACGCATTCTTCGTTGTTGGGTAAGAATATCAAAGGACAGTGGTGGAATGTTGGCCGTAAAGGATCAACCGCAGAGTGGTATGTCAGTAATAGTAGCAGTTTATGGTTCTGGAACTTTAGAAATAAGCACTGTTCGTTGTTGTGTAAGAATATCAAAAGTCAGTGGTGGAATGTTGGCCGTAAAGGATCAACCGCAGAGTGGCATGTTAGTAATAGTAGCAGCTTATGGTCCTGGAACTTTGGGCATAAGCACTGTTCGTTGTTGGGTAAGAATATCAAAGGACAGTGGAGGAATGTTGGCCGTGAATGATCTACCGCAGAGCGGGAGGCCAGTAACAGTAGCAGTTTATGGCCCTGGAACTTTGGACATTAGCACTGTTCGTTGTTGGGTAAGAATATCAAAGGACAGTGGTGGAATGTTGGCCATAAAGGATCAACCGCTGAGTGGCATGTCAGTAATAGTAGCAGTTTATGGTTCTAGAAATTTGGACATCAGCACTGTTCGTTGTTCGGTAAGAATATCAAAGGACAGTGGAGGAATGTTGGCCGTGAATGATCAACCGCAGAGTGGCAGGTCAGTAACAGTAGCAGTTTATTGCCCTGGAACTTTGGACATAAGCACTGTTCGTTGTTGGGTAAGAATATCAAAGGACAGTGGAGGAATGTTAGCCGTGAATGATCAACCGCAGAGTGGCATGTCAGTAATTGTAGCAGTTTATGGCTCCGGAACTTTAGAGATAAGCACTGTTTGTTGTTGGGTAAGAATATCAAAGGACAGTGGTGGAATGTTGGCCATAAAGGATCAACCGCTGAGTGGCATGTCAGTAATAGTAGCAGTTTATGGTTCTGGAAATTTGGACATCAGCACTGTTCGTTGTTCGGTAAGAATATCAAAGGACAGTGGAGGAATGTTGGCCGTGAATGATCAACCGCAGAGTGGCAGGTCAGTAACAGTAGCAGTTTATTGCCCTGGAACTTTGGACATAAGCACTGTTCGTTGTTGGGTAAGAATATCAAAGGACAGTGGAGGAATGTTAGCCGTGAATGATCAACCGCAGAGTGGCATGTCAGTAATTGTAGCAGTTTATGGCTCTGGAACTTTAGACATAAGCACTGTTTGTTGTTGGGTAAGAATATCAAAGGACAGTGGTGGAATGTTGGCCATAAAGGATCAACCGCTGAGTGGCATGTCAGTAATAGTAGCAGTTTATGGTTCTGGAAATTTGGACATCAGCACTGTTCGTTGTTCGGTAAGAATATCAAAGGACAGTGGAGGAATGTTGGCCGTGAATGATCTACCGCAGAGCGGGAGGCCAGTAACAGTAGCAGTTTATGGCCCTGGAACTTTGGACATTAGCACTGTTCGTTGTTGGGTAAGAATATCAAAGGACAGTGGTGGAATGTTGGCCATAAAGGATCAACCGCTGAGTGGCATGTCAGTAATAGTAGCAGTTTATGGTTCTGGAAATTTGGACATCAGCACTGTTCGTTGTTCGGTAAGAATATCAAAGGACAGTATAGGAATGTTGGCCGTGAATGATCAACCGCAGAGTGGGAGGCCAGTAACAATAGCAGTTTATTGCCCTGGAACTTTGGACATAAGCACTGTTCGTTGTTGGGTAAGAATATCAAAGGACAGTGGAGGAATGTTAGCCGTGAATGATCAACCGCAGAGTGGCATGTCAGTAATTGTAGCAGTTTATTGCCCTGGAACTTTGGACATAAGCACTGTTCGTTGTTGGGTAAGAATATCAAAGGACAGTGGAGGAATGTTAGCCGTGAATGATCAACCGCAGAGTGGCATGTCAGTAATTGTAGCAGTTTATGGCTCTGGAACTTTAGAGATAAGCACTGTTTGTTGTTGGGTAAGAATATCAAAAGACAGTGGTGGAATGTTGGCCATAAAGGATCAACCGCTGAGTGGCATGTCAGTAATAGTAGCAGTTTATGGTTCTGGAAATTTGGACATCAGCACTGTCCGTTGTTCGGTAAGAATATCAAAGGACAGTGGAGGAATGTTGGCCGTGAATGATCTACCGCAGAGCGGGAGGCCAGTAACAGTAGCAGTTTATGGCCCTGGAACTTTGGACATTAGCACTGTTCGTTGTTGGGTAAGAATATCAAAGGACAGTGGTGGAATGTTGGCCATAAAGGATCAACCGCTGAGTGGCATGTCAGTAATAGTAGCAGTTTATGGTTCTGGAAATTTGGACATCAGCACTGTTCGTTGTTCGGTAAGAATATCAAAGGACAGTGGAGGAATGTTGGCCGTGAATGATCAACCGCAGAGTGGCATGTCAGTAATAGTAGCAGTTTATGGCTCTGGAACTTTAGAGATAAGCACTGTTTGTTGTTGGGTAAGAATATCAAAGGACAGTGGTGGAATGTTGGCCGTAAAGGATCAACCGCAGAGTGGCATGTCAGTAATAGTGGCAGTTTATGGTTCTGGAACTTTGGACATAAGCACTGTTCGTTGTTCGGTAAGAATATCAAAGCATATTGGAGGAATGTTGGCCGTGAAGGATCAACCGCAGAGTGGGAGGCCAGTAACAGTAGCAGTTTATGG
The DNA here is from genome assembly GCA_039090855.1 of Macrothele yani. Lineage (NCBI taxonomy): Eukaryota > Metazoa > Arthropoda > Arachnida > Araneae > Macrothelidae > Macrothele > Macrothele yani. Next base: position 17,768,608 of record CM077006.1, on the reverse strand, counting down.
CCCTGGAACTTCGGACATAAGCACTGTTCGTTGTTGGGTAAGAATATCAGGGGACAGTGGTGGAATGTTGGCCGTAAAGGATCAACCGTAGAGTGGCACGTCAGTAATAGTAGCAGTTTATGGTTCTGGAACTGTGAACATAATCACTGCTTGTCATTGGGAAATAATATCAAAGGACAGTGGAGGAATGTTGGCCGTAAAGGATCAACCGTGGAGTGGGAGGGCTAGTAATAGCAACTTGCGATTTAAACAGGCAAAAGGTCAATGAACTGATCAGGATAAATCGACGAATAATTCAGGAAACCATAGCAGGTAAGTTGAACATTAGTTTAGGTAAGTTGAACATTAGTTTAGGGTAGTTTAACATTAGTTTAGGTAATGTCAATGACATTGTTCACATTTTAGGGAACAACAAAGTACGTGCTGGTTGGGCACCGCGTCACCTAACGACTGAAATGAAGAAACTAAGACTTGAAGCACGCAAAAGGTTGATTGCTCGCGATGAAAAATATCGAAGGGATTTTATCCAAAGCATTGTATCTGGTGACTAGAGTTGGGTTCATCATTATGATCCAGAAATGAGAAATCAATCGATGGAATACCGACAACCATCTTCTCCTCGAGTGAAAAAATTCAAAAATCAAACCAAGTTCATGTTTACTGTGTTCTGGGACTACACAGGTATTATTCACCAGGAATATATACCCAAAGTTACGACTATCAAGTCTGAGAGCTACGTGCATACTAAAAAAGTTAAAGCAAAGAATAAGCGCGTGCGTGGGGGAGCCAATTATTCTGCAAAGCCAAACCCCACGCCAGTGCTTTCACTTCAGAGCAGTGACGTAACTAGCACAACGCGCAGACCCCCGTCCCCGCGCATGAGTTACTTGATCCCCCCCCCTAAGCACAGTAATTTTCCCAGTATTTCGAACACGAAGGAGGATGCAATTTTTTGCATTGTGTGTGTGTGTGTGTGTGTGGCGATTGGGGGGATGGTAGGAAGTCAGGTAGTGTCTGCAAAAGTAATGGTGGTACCTAGAGACCTATAATTTTAACCTTTTAAGTAATAGATTTGACAATACGTGTAATTGCTTTGTCCAGAACTAAAATAAATCACTTGAAGAAATCACCCCCTTACAAAAGGCAGATCTGCGGCTGCTGTAAATAAATGTTGACGCCTGTCTTGCACGTAATTTTAGGTAATTCCTCCTTCTCACAAATTTGAAGGAGGATTAACCACTCCTCCTTCTTACAACTTTGTCAAACCATCATCACGGCAGGTCGGGTATTGTCAACAACTTGACATTATGCATGGACCAATGCCCACCGAACAATCGGCATTACTCAATCACCATGAGCCTATACTTGTCCATGATGACGCAAGATTCCACACTTCACGACAGGGGATCAAGAAGCTCCAGCAGTTGAGGTGCAAAACCTTACCTCGTGCGCGTTATTCACCTGATCTGCCCCCGCTGACTATCACAGCTTCAAGCAGCTGGACACCATTGTAACAGGATAAATTGTTTCTCAATCAAAGATCCGTTGAATCAGCATTCCATGGGTTTATCGCTTCCCGCAGCTGGACATTTTGTCACGACGGCATATAGCAGGTAGTATATCTCTTTGGGAAACACGTGCTTTCTGCTGACAGCGATGATTTCGATTAATAAAGTTTAGTTTTCACACTACTTTTGTTCCTGAAGTTTCCTTCAATTGTTACGAGGGTTTTAGATTTTACCATTAATTTGTTTCCAGGGATAGTCGGGAATATTCAGCTGTATATCTTTCTTTTCATTCAGCCTGGGGAAAGGCGTTTATATGATGTTATTTGTCAGGTCAGCAATAAGTATTAGTAGGTTTTAGTAACATGGCTAAATGTTTAATTGTTGTATCGTATTATTGGTCGACGCAGCGATTAGTGCATTGCGATCCGAAGCCGCTGTCTGAGGGCTAAATGTTGCTCTTGGAGCCAAGGAATACACTTTCCTTCAAGCGGTTTTAGAAATAATTGAGTTCCAAGTAGAGAATATTCAACGATAGGTCTTTTTGCCGTCAGAATAGGAAATTATCTTTAAGATGTTATACGTGAGTTCGACAACTGTCATCAGTAGAATTGAAAAACAAACGCGTTTCCCATGGAAACCGAATTTAGTTCACTAAGTGTTTAAATGTTAAATGGTTTTATCGGCCTGCTCTACTACACTGCTGGATAGTTGCTAAGGACGGATCATAAACGACTATATAGCGCATAAAAAAGTAAGTGTGGTTGGATATCACGTGAAATAAAATAATGTCAGAATGCCAGGACATTACAAGAAAGACAATTTATTGTGCTCTGAAATCCAGAAGGCTTTGGAACGTGTTCAAGGGACAAACAGGCCATTTTGTGTAAAATACGTAAACGTGAAAAAAATGCAATTACCGTCCGCAGGCGTTCCGGCGTAAAATGTCAGTACGGGATATGGCCACCATGAAGGGCGATGCAAGATTCCACACGTCGTGTCATACTTTCCACAACATTATCAAGCAGCTGTTGGGGTAATTTATCTCATTTCTCTGTCAGTGCACGGATGAGGGTGTCCTTGTTTATTGGAGGGCATTTGCGACCAGCAAGTCTCCTCCCCAAAGCATCCCACACATTTTCAATGGGATTCAGATCTGGAGAACGTGCTGGCCATAGGAGGCGTTGAATATCCTCGCTCTCAAGACACTCCTGGACAGCTACTGTTCGATGACATGTTGCGTTTTCGTCCATGAAAATGAATCTATCACCGACAGCTCCTCGGGACATGCAAACATGAGGTAGCAGAACATCATTAATGTATCGTTGGCCAGTCATAGCCCCAGTTGGAAGCACATAGAGGGACGTACGGCCATTGATCATGATGCCAGCCCATACCATGACACTACATGTCGGATATCGGTCCCTTTCCTGTATGTTTGCTGGAGAATATGCAGTACCACTATCACGCCAGATCAGTTGTCGTCGACAATCAGACGATAGACTGTATCTACTCTCATCTGAGAAGAGGACAGCAGACCAGTCGTTATCAGGCCAATTTCGATGTTGATGGCACCTCTGCAAACGGGCAGTACGGTGACGTCTGGACAACGGGATGCACACAACAGGACGGCGGGCGTATAGTCCTCCTTCATGCAAACGTCTGGCGACAGTTTTTCGGGAGATTTGCTTGCCAGTAGCAGCCATAAACTGATTTGCTACCTCACTAGCTATGCTGCGCCGGTGTCTTTTTGTTGATAGCACTATGTACCGATCTTCTGCAGGTGTCGTACTGCGAACACGACCTCCCCCGTGACGTTTGCTACACTCTTCATTTGTTTGAAATGATTTCCAAAGCCTTGAAACAACACTGTGGCTGACGTCGAACTCCCTGGCAACATCTGTTGTTTTTCGCACTTCTTCAATCTTGCCAATAATACGGCCACGCGTAAAATCATCTAGGTGATGTCGGGAAGACATACACAAAGTTGTAAGTTCGTCAATTGATTCTTTCTCTTTCAACTTTGCGTTTGAACAACAAAGGTCAATACGCGTCAAATCCTGTATATCCCTTTTCAGTGCTATGACGTCACGAACAAGTTCAGCAATCCAAAATTTGCATACGCACAACACGTCTTACTGTATCCTGCACTTATGCTAATTTCCAAATTTTCCTGCCTTCCATTTTATGGTTGCTATCGTTGCTATTGTCATCCGTCCTTAGCAATTGTCCGGCAGTGTATTAGTACATTGTGATCAGAAAGGTGCTGTCTGTTCGTTAAATGGTTTTATTGGCCTACACTGCTAGTAGCACATTGTGATCCGAAGGCGATGTTTTATTGTTAAATGCTTTTATTGGCCTACACTGCTATTAATACATTGTGATATGAAGGCGCTGTCTTATTGTTAAATGGTGTTATTGGCCTACTCTACTTTTAGTACATTGTGATCCGAAGGCGCTGTCTTATTGTTAAATGGTTTTTATTGGCCTACACTACTATTAGTACAATGTGATCCGAAGGCGCTGTCTGAGTCTAAAGATTATGTTGTTCTTGGAACCGAAGAAGTTATTTCCTTCGAGTTAGGGGTGGACACGGTAGAATTGAAAAACAAAAGCGTTTCCAATGGAAACCGAATTTAGTACGTTCACCAAGTGTTTAAATTTTAAATGGTTTTATTGGACTACATTACTATTAGTACGTTGCAATCCAAAGGTGATGTCTGTCAAATAGTTTTATTGGCCTACACTACTATTAATACATTGCGATCTGAAGGCGCTGGGTGTTTATTAAATGGTTCTTTTGGCCTGCACTACTATTAGATATTGTAATCCGAAGTCTTATTGTTAAATGGTTTTTATTGACCTACACTACTGTTAGTTCACTGTGATTCGAAGGCGCTGTCTGAGTCTAAAGATTCTGTTGCTCTTGGAACCGAGGAAGTTCTTTCCTTCGAGCTAGGGATCGCGACGGAGGAGGAGAAGACTAAGAGGGGCACACTAGGAAGGGAGTAGGACCCACAGTAGATTTTTGGACAGAGATATTTTGGAGGGTAAGAGAATCAGTCAGAAATTGGGAAAGACATGAGATAAATGGCTTCTGAACTGGGGTACGTGAGTGATAGGAAATTGAGATAGAAGAGAAATTAGGTAGGACGTGCAGATGGCAACTGGAAAGTAAAGTAACCGTAATTAATTCATTAGTAAAAATGATTCCAGGACAAACCAAAAACGAGAATTAGTAATAAAGAACCGATTTAGTAGCGTAGCTGTTTATAATACGTCCTTCGTGATATTCCTTCTTCTTAACGCGTACAAGGAGCTGTAATTAGGCTCAAATATCAAACCCGAACTACGCTTAAAATAGCACGTCGACAAAGCCCTAATACATATTTCGACGTTTCATCTGCAGAAACCTAATAAAATGTCACGTTTCTGTAACGAATTCGTCTCACCGCTTGATAAAAATCGCATAAATGTGATCGATTCCCAAGTGAAATGTATTAAGTGGTGTCAAGGTTTTTAACCGATTATCGGATTTAATCTTCCAGTCACTGTGTAACTTCGTTTACTCAAATAAGGCGGTTACGCACTTGTGCTAACACGATTTACATAGGTCGGCTTCTGTCAAAGGATTCTCTCAATAGCTTAAGGCGTAAACGGAGTTATGCTTAACAGCTTTGAGGTTGTCTAAATTGCTGCTCTAGCCGATGGGAATATGGAGTCGAATGCGTAAGAGGATTACGAATCTCCACATCACGAAAGATATTTCTTTATAAGGGCTGGACAATTCCAACTGAGTATCTGATCACAAAGGAAGAAATAAGTAGAAAACACATTTTAAATTGTGTTGATCGAAGTTTTGTTAAGAACACTCCCAGACATTTCGCTGATTAATGGTAACTGTTCGCATATCTCAGTATATTACAAAGCACAGTGTACCTGCATTTGCCATTATTTGTTATACCTCAGATTCCATTTTTCGACGACTGAAATAGAGTGTCTTATATCCATGATGCTGACGATTCCGTGGAAAACGAGAGTATTTCAGATTTGAAACTATGCGTTTTTGTTCCATCATACCGCTGGAAATTTTGGTGTTCGAAATTAAACATGAAGCTTCTATGAAATTTTAAGATCAAAATTAAATATTGAGATTTTAAAGGTATTATTTTCTCTTTTCCATGTAGCCACACTTCAGCTAACTCGAAAATTACATCGCCTTAGAACGGGAATAGTAACAGCATCTATCTATTTACGTTCAGGCATGCTACCGTTACCCCACATAGGACAACGAACTTCCAAGCAACTAATATTAAGAAGATGTAACTTAGAAACCCGAAATTTCCAGATGTACGCTAGTCGAAACAATCCCAGTTTCATCGTAGCATCGACGACCATTTCTCCTTTACATGTCGAGAATGATACGTGTATATGCTCTTCGCGTATTTGTAAAGAATTAATTTCTTGTACGTTTCTATGATCTGGAACACTTAAATTAACGGATCTTTATCTGTAGAAGGATGAGAAATTTTCGTCGACGTCATCTGGAGTTATTGAAAATTTCTCCTCCTGCAGTGAGCTCTCCTTGAAGCATGGTTTGTCGGAAGACCCGAAACCTGAGATTTAATGTCCCCGCCTTCCCAAAGCGGGTGGAAGTATATTGCACGTTTGTCTTTCCGGTTGCGCTTTGGTCTAAGCGCTGGCTTCTGACTATTCGACTGAGATGGGTCAGGGTTCGAATCCCGATGAGGCCTGGATGTTGTGTTTGTCTTACAGCATTGGCTCTTGCCCTTCGCTGTAACCAGTGGCCCTGAATTAGGGACTGCCGCACCGGTGGCGCAGTGGTCTAAGGTGTTGGCCTCTGATCATTCGTCCGTAAGGGGTCCAGGTTCGAATCCCGGTCAGGCATGGATGTTGTGTTTGTCTTACGGCACTGGCTCTCTCCCTTCCCTGGAACCAGTGACCCTAAATTAGGGACGGGCGACTGCTTATAGCCCATTGAGTTGCTCACGGTGGTCGTTAAACCTCCAATAAAAAAAAAAAGAATTAGGGACCGGCCACTGCTTATAGGAGTTACTCACGGTGGTCGTTAAATCCCTAAACAAAGAATAAAAATGTGGCGTACCACTGAGGTGATGGATGAGACAAAACGTCAAGTTGCAGCGGTAGGCCTCACTGGCGTCATTCTATCGGTAAAACAGCGTCTCCGGAGTAAAAAGATGTGAGTTTGAATCTCACCACCGGTAGGAACGGTTTCATTCGCTATAGACGCAACGACGAAGCGGAGATTGCGCTTGCTAGCTCACATACCAAACTTTTTTAGGATTTCTAAGCTGCATCTGCTTAACATCATTTGCTGGGAATTTCGCTGTGGTGTAACGGTAGCACGGCAGAAGGAAAATCGGGAGAAACTGGTTCGATTCCCGTTTCAGGACGATGTAATTTTCAAGTTTTCTGAATGGTTGCTACATGTGAAACGCTCGGTTCCTATATGCCCGCAATGATACGTGTATATTGCCTTTTGTTCATTTGTGAAGAATTCATTCTTTGTATACACTACTGTATATTGACAAAAGTCACCGGGCACCCCTTCAAAAGCAAATGAACGGATCTCCTGAGTTACTAAGATGCGCGGTACAGCTGCAAACGGTATGAAAACAAGCCAGCGGCTGACCGCGTTCATATCGCACTGTGAGGTAGAGTGAAAATGTCGCAGCGAGAGAGAACTGACTTTGAGAAAGGAAAAATTGTTGGGTGTTATATTAGTGGGTTGTCCATAAGAGAAACCAAGAGGCGTTTAAACATACCCAAGTCAACTGTTTTGGATATACTGAATAAGTGGATGACACATAGAGTGCCTGAAACAGCAAAACGTACCGGTAGACCAAAGAAAATGTGTGATAGAGGACGTCGAAGCCTCAGGAAAGTCGTTACTCCTAATCGACGGAGTACTGCACAAGACCTCAGTGTACAGGTGAGTAAAAATACTGGAACCTTGGTATATACATGTACCATTCGCTGAGAACTTCATTCCATGGGTTACCGTGGTCGTGTGGCTGCTCATAAGCATTTCATCTCCACTCGGAATGCTACTCGTCGTTTAGCATGGTGTAAAGAACATTTATCGTGGACCGTAGATCAATGGAAACGGGTCCTATGAACTGATGAATCCAGATACACGATCCATCAGTCTGATGGCCATGTGTGGGTATGACGGTAGCCGAGAAACGCTATTCACCGCAGTGTTCTGTTCCTACGGTCAAGTTTGGAGCTGACAGTGTACTCGTATGTGTGTGTGCGGGGGACGGGGGGGTGGGGTTGTGGTATGGTCCCGACCCATTGGTTATCGTGGACAAACCTGTTAAAAAGCACGTCTACCTCGATATTCTGGACAATTATGCCAGACCAACTCTGTGGCGATACTATGGAACCGAGCCTTGTTGGTACCAGCAAAATAATGCACCGAGCCATAAAGCAAGGACTCTTACGTCGTGGTTTGACGATAATTCCGTATCGTGTGTGGACTGGCCAGCACAGAGCCCTGATTTTTATCCCATAGAGCACCTGTGGGATGAACTAGAGCGCCGCATAAGAAGTTTGGAACCAAGGCCTACTACTGAGCAACAGTTAACGACAGCATTGTGTACTGAATGGAAGTGCATACCTATCGCTGTGGTCCAAAATCTTGTCGAAAGCACTCTTGAAGGGTCAGTGCATGCATTAAGACCAAAGATGGACCGCCACCGTAGTAATGTATGTCAATAAATGCTATGTTGTGTTTCACTTCTAAGTATCCGGTGACTTTTGTCAATGTAATTTATGTATAATTATTTGCCCTGCAGAAGTTACATATGCAATTAAGAACATGAAACAGGGACGAGCTCCAGGAGAAGATGGAATAACCGTGTACATTATGCAAGAAACAAGTGCAGAAATTGAAACTACACTCGCCCAAGTTTTCACCAGATGTCTTAATGAAGGGAAGATTCCTGAGGATTGGAACAAGGCTACAATGATCCTTCCCCATAAAAAAGGTGACGTTGAGGATCTCAGGAACTACAGGCCCATCAGCCTCCTATCAGTGGTTTATAAAATCTTCACTAAGGTTTTTTCACATCGCTTGAGGGTAACACTAGACATGGCCCAACCAAGAGAACAAGCTGGATTTCAGGAGTGGCTACAGCACTGTAGACCATATCCATGTACTGAAACAACTAATTGAAAGAACAAGAGAATATGAACTCTCATTACGCATGGCTTTTATTGACTATGAAAAGGCCTTCGATTCCGTGAAACCATCAGCAGTAACAATGGCTTTGAAATCCTGTGGTATTGAAGATGCACACATTAGCATTATTAATAACATCAATGAAAATGCAAGTGCAAAGGTTCGGATATTTGAGGATACAGCACAAATAAGAATTGGAAATGGAGTAAGACAAGGCGACATCATATCTTCCAAGCTGTTTAACGCCACATTACCAAATGTCTTTCAATCATTGAACTGGGAAAACAAAAGAATAAAGATTAATGGAGATTACTTAACTCACCTTCATTTTGCTGATGGCGTAGTCATCTTTGCAACTACCTCTTCAGAGCTGCAGAGTATGATCCAACAACTTGCCGACAAGAATAAAGAAGTAGGATTAAAAATGCACTTTCAGAAGACAAAAGTAATGTACAATGCTTTTACAAGAAACCAAGATTTATCGATTAATGGAGAAAAAGCTTGAGACAACCAATTCCTACATTTATAATGGGCAGCAGATATCAAGTGAGGGTCACATTGATGAAGAAATTAAGCGGCGTATAAAATTTAGATGGAGAGCTTTTGGAAGAAACAGAACAAATTTTAAGAGCAGTATGCCATTATGTCTCAAAAGAAAAGTGTTTAATCAATGTGTCCTGCTAGTGCTTACGTATGGAGCAGAGAAATGGACCTTAACTAAAAAGGACATACAAAGACTGCAGACAACCCAAAGAAACATGGAGAGATGCATGCTTGGTGTAACCAGGAAAGATAAGAAGGGGAACTTGTGGATAAGGAAAATGACAAGAGTCGACGACATCATGACCAGAGTGAAATCGCTGAAATGGCAATGGGCTGGACATGTTGCCAGAAGAACGGACCACCGATAGGCAACTGAAATTTTAGACTGGATTCCGAGAGATAGGAAAAGACCCAGAAGATGAACCTATGGGAGATAGATGGATGAAATTCGAAAGTATGTTTGGAGTGACATGGAGGAGACAGGCCCAAGACCGACAATTGTGGAAGAAATTTGGGGAGACCTTCATCCAGCAGTGGATTGATAATTATTGATGATGATGATATGTATATTGCCTTTTATGTATTTGTGAAGAATTAATTCCACCGGTAGAAAAGGACTCATTAGCTGTAGACGCAACGATGAAGCGGAAATTGCGTCGACTAGCGCACCTACCAAGCTTTGTTAGGATTCCTAAGCTACATCTGCTTAATATCAATTGCTGGGAATTTCGTTGTGGTGTAATGGTAGCGTGGTAGGACGTAAATCGGGAGAACCGGGTTCGATTCCCGTTTCAGGGTGATGCAGTTCTCAAGTTGTCTGAATGGTTGCTACATGTGAAACACACGGCAGATAGATATATGCCGGCAACAATACGTGTATATTGCCCTTTATGTATTTGTGAAGAATTAATTCTTTCCGGGCATTAGCTTCTCATTTGTTTCCAGATTTTAAAGTTTTTATCTGTTGATGGCTGCACTGCACTTTATACTTACGACGTCACTAATATCCGAGTCGATACCAAAGAAAAAACACTGCTGTATATTCCGTGCAATTAATGAAGAACAATAAAACGTGTCAACGTTTTTCGTTACGAAAAGAAACGATAACATTGATACGTGTTATCAAAGACGATATTATGATGGTCTCTTAACTTCCAGTAAGAGGGGAAGACTACCTGATAGGTGGGAGGTCACGGATGTGATCGGAATGAAGAGAAGACTACTAATATCTTGATTCCTTAGGCATTCTTCTGTCAGTTCACTTAGCATTTTAATTGATGTTCTAATGGGGATAACCTGATGGACAGGAGCTTTTTCGAGAAGGGTGACGCTACGTCAAACAGTCTAGGAAACAGTTATCCATTAAGTAATACCTTCCACCGATTAACCTTTACAGCACTGACTCGTCCCTCGGAATGAGAAATTCCGATCCATCTTTCTTCTTCAGTTGTACTAGGTCTCAGAACATCACTTGCTGTAATTTATGAAAATGGCGCAGAGCTTCGTTGTTTTCTTGAAATGAAACTTAACAGGAGAGACATCATGCTTTGGATGTCCTAACAATAACAATAATGTTTATAACTGCAACAAAAATTATACACACACATTGATTGAAAAATTACGAACCTTTATGATGAGACAGTATCAGACAACACACGCCGACCCCCCCCCCCCAAGCCGAATAAACCCACTTGGAAGTCGGACAATTTTGTAATTTCTCTGAATTTTTATTTCCAGTGGTTTACAGAAATTACTCCTGTCATTATAAGCATGAATGCCTTAGTTTTTCGTGTATTGAGCTTTTTAAAAAGCAAAATTAAAACGTTATAGCACGAATGATGAATGACTATCATAAAAATTAGTTCAAGTGGTGAATCTGTAGGAACAGTTGCGCCAATTATTTTTTTCAACCACACAGGGACATTGATCGTTGGTGTTAAGGGTCAAGACATAGAAAATACTTCCTTTTTTTTTTTTTTTTTCGAAGGAACTTGAAATACGGAGGAACGTTACTCTCCCCTCCCCTTCCAGAAAAGAAAGAAAAGAAAAGTAAAAGCAGAAGCGTAGATGGATGCGTAGTTGTGCAGAAAGATAAAGCTCTATTCGTAACATAAGTGAATATGAGATGCAAAGCTGCTGTTAAGAAACTTCCATGTGGTTAATTAATTGCCTGCAAAGAAGTAACGTCGATGGGAAGGGATGTGGGAAGGTGGCTAAATATGCATTCCTCAAGGCGTTCGAAAGCAGTGCTAAAGGGAAATCCTTATGAGAGAGAGAGAGAGAGAGAGAGAGAGAGAGAGAGAGACCTTCTAGCTTCTTCCCATCGATTGCTTTCGGGTCAGTAGGAGTGGTTTTACGAAGCGTGTAGGGGGAAGGGGGGAGAAAAAGGTTTTGTTGACGTGAATCTGAGGGCTCTTGGTTTTTCAGTGAAGAAAAAAAGGAGGGTTTGTCTGCTTACCACCGTAAGAAGAGACTATCTCCTAGCACCAGCGAAGTAGAACGCGTGATAAAAGGTGAAGTAAAAAGTAGAACCGAAGAAGGAGAGTAGAAAGAGTCAAAGTACGACATCAATGACTTCTCGATACTATTACGCGGATCCACGGGAAGAAATCAGAATAGTAAACTAAAAAAAAAAAATTGTTTGTCCCCACTATAAGAAACGTGTAATTCAACTACAATCAAGTAAATTCAGAGACTGATTTTTTTTATATTTTAAGAGAACGGTTTTCTTTTTAGCATCTTCGATTTTTATATTTTGTATTTTATTGTTTTTACTTTTCGGCGTGGAGGAATTACTCACTAGCAAAGTAAATTAACAAAGGTAGAGAAAAAGCAAAGAAAAACTTGAATCTGTATTCATATGGCAGATTACCTTCAAGATACGAACGATCGGAAGTACAGTGTTGTATTTTCAGAGGAAGACACAGTATTCAGTATACCTGACACGAGTTGCGTGTACGCGTTGCTGCACTCAACTGAAAAAGTCCTGAATGTCTGTTTGTAAAATTTCCTGCTACCCTACCTCTATTCGGACCCAAAGTTCAATTTCGGTAGAGTGTACATGGCCAGATTGCGAGTTTTCCATATCCCAGATACGTTCAATAGGCGATAAATATGACGATCAAGTAGGCCAAGGATGAAATAGGACATGTCGGGCATCCAGGGGCTATGACACATTCCGCACCGCATGTACCGTGGTGTGCAAAGGTATTGCATCACCTTTTAAAAACGTGAATTTTAAAGTTAAACTCTTTGTTTACTAACTAATTTTCATAGTTGTTTCGTCATTTATGTCATTAAATCCGAAATTTAGTGGAGATTTCAAAAATGTCTTAGTTTTCCCTGTAGCTAATTCTGTTCTTAAGAAACATTACAAAAATCATGATTAAGTGGAAATCATTATCATAAGAATCATCTATACAATACTTATGTTTACAGCAATAAATCGTTTTTGTAGTTCAAAAGGAATGAAATAACATTTAAATACAGAAATATAATGAAGCAAAAGTATAAAATGTACCTAATATTTTGTTGCCCAGTCTTTAGCTTTGATCACAGCTTTGCATCTTGATGGCAAGCTGTGAACAAGGTTTTGTAAAAGATTGAGTTGAACAATAAGATTCCAAATTTGAATTGCATCTTCAGTGAGTTGAATTTTGGTTGTCGGCTTCTTTTTTGATAGTTCCTACGAAACTTTGAACCAGAAATTTTCGATCGTGTTCAAGTCCGGTGACTGTGGTGGCCAAATAAGATGCTGAACATGTTTTTCCTGAAACCACTTCTTCACTACTTTAGCACGATGACAGGGAGCGTTGTCATCTTAAAAATTGAAACTGCCATCATTAAGTTTTTTAGATGATGGTAGCATCTTGTTTCCTAATATCCAGATGCATTTCTGGACATTTACAGCACCATTGACAATTTGGAGGTTCCCAAAGCCATGTACATACATGCAGCTCCTAACCATGACCTTCACCGGATGCTTAACAGTAGTCACTAAGCAACTTAGGTGGAATTTTTCATGCTTGAATCTCTTTACATAGGCACTACTCTAATACCCATTAAGGCAAAATTCTGATTCATCACTGAAAAGATTTTTCCACTGCTTGGTTGTCCATGAGACATGCTGTTTTGCCCACTGAAGTCAACGCTGTCTTTGATTAGCAGTTAACAGTGGTTTAGGCCTGGCTTTGCAGTCACGTAAGTCATAGTGAAGCAGCCTCCTCCTAACAGTAGATGTACTAACAGTAACATCAGTCACTTCAGACCATCTTTGTAGCAATTCAGGTGAATTGATCCTCCTGTCTGCCAAGCTTAGCTCTCTGAGCACTCTGTCCTGCCTGGTTGTAGTGGATCTGGGCCTTCCATTGCGACGCATGGAAGGCCCAGATCCACTACAACCAGGCACGACTAAGTGACTTCACATAAGTGACTTCACTTCAGACCATCTTTGTAGCAATTCAGGTGAATTGATCCTCCTGTCTGCCAAGCTTAGCTTTCTGAGCACTCTGTCCTGCCTGGTTGTAGTGGATCTGGGCCTTCCATTGCGACGCATATTTTTACTATCACCAGTGACTTTTGCTTTCTTCAGTAGCCTAATAACTGTTGATTGATTACAGCCCATTCTTTTAGCGATTTGTCTTCAAGAATATCGCTCTTCATGCAGAACAATTATTTTTACTTTGTCAGCTGTGGACTATTCCGTAGTTTTAACCATTTTTGAGAATGTACACAAATTATACCCTAATAACAACAGGAAGCGACCACTACACTGCTCTAAGTAGCTCTGAGTCAACCCTTATAAATGCTGGAGTAGGATTAGGATAGCATTAAGAAGCAGCCAATCAGGTAAAAGAATGGCTATGATTGGCTGTAACAACTGATACACAGCTAACGTGAATTTCAATGTGTTTGTCAAACCCCATGTTTTATGTTATATCCTAAGAACAGAAGTAGCTACAGGAAAAACTATGACATTTTTGAAATCTCCATTAAATATCTCGTCTAATGACATATAAATGATGAAATTGCTATGAAAATTGGTTAGTTAAAAAGAGTTAAACTTAAAAATTCAAGGGTTTTGCAGGTGATGCTATACTTTTGAACACCACTGTAGCTGGACGTTCGCTTCTTGAAAGATGGAGCAAAAACCCGTGTGCAAATAAGGTAGGGTCTCAGTATGCAAAGTTGCCTTGATATACCACTGGCTGTTCAGGGTCCCGGCTGTGCGTAAGGGGCGGGAACTTTAACGAAACCCAATAGCAACCTACAACGAAACGCTCGGAGTGTGGACGGTATGGCGACAGGAAATGCATGCCTCAAACAGCCGGTAAGTATAGTGAATCCGTACAGGAATCCATCATGGTCTATCAGGTTAAACCGCAACTCATCTGCACTCACGGACAATGAAATTTGCACACCGAGAAGAAAACATCCTACAAGCGCGAAACTTTGCAAATAAGTGCGTGCTGGTATGCAAATGATCTACGTTTGGTGCGATTACGCATGCCCGCACACCCTGTGGTGCGGCTGCAAGCACGAACCGGCAGTCTTAAAAACCTGAGTGTAATCGATGCTCCATGAAAGCGAAAAGCACCGGCCAGCGCAAGCAAGAGTACAGAGTGACAAGAATGCCGGGAAGACGCGAGAGACGTCGATTTACGCAACTTACTGACTTTGAGAGAGGCCTGATCATCGGGCTGAAAACCACAGGATGGTCGACGTGCCGTATAGCCCGCCACGTGGACCGTTCTGACCATGCCGTCCGACTGTGTTGGGAGTAGTGGACACGTGACGGTACTGCCACACGGAGGAGCGGCTCCGGACAAATCAGGAGGACCACCGGTAGAGAGGATCGACGGATCGTGCGTCAGGCACGAACGGATCCCACTGTCTACTACGCTCCAGGTCTACTACGCAGGCAGATGTAGTAGCTCATGTGTGCCCACGAACCATTTCCCGATGCCTCACGGAAGCGAATCTGCGATCCCAGCGCCCCTTACGTGTGCTGCCATTAACACCGGAACATCGTAGATTCCGTGTGCAGTGGTGCCAGGCCTGAGTGACGTGGAACGCCGCCACAGACTGGCAAAGTTGGTGTTTAGCGATGAGTGCCGCTTCGTTTTCGGGACCGATGATCATCGTGTCTATGTGTGGAGGCTCCCGGATCAACGTCACAGTCCCAACCTCGCTATCGAGAGCAATACCTCCCCCACTGCAGGCATTATGTTCTGGGAGCCATTCCCTACGATAGCCGATCAGCTCTAGTAGTGATACGTGAATCATTGACGGGCAAGCATTATGTGGATGAGATCATATGGCTCCATGTGCTCCCATTCCTGGCCGGGGATTCCAGATGCGCTGCACCAACAGGATAATGCCCGCCCGCACACGGCTCGGGCTGCTCAGGACTGACTACGTCATGCCCAGACACTTCCATGGCCTTCCTGCTCCCCGGACATGTCCCCTATCGAACATGTGTGGGACCAGTTGAAACGCCGGCTGCCGCCGTGTCGCACTATCCGGGATTTGGAGCATACCGTCCTACACGTGTGGGTCAGTCTGCTACAGGACAACATCAGGCGTCTGTTCGCCTCCATGCCGTACCGTATTGCAGCATGTATCGCCGCAAGAGGCGGTGCAACGCGCTATTGAAGACGACCGGACTGAGTGGTATAGAGTCCTCTGTAATTGTCCTGCAGCTCTGTTTCTGTCATTATATGTATCATTCATCTGTATCATTACGTCCATAAAATTTCAGTTCAATCCGATGTTTCCTTCTTCGTGCGCAAATTTCATTGTCCATGAGTGTATTTTACGTTCAAGAACGTCAGTTTCACATAATTTTCTTCACAACATCTTTTGCTACCCTGATTCTTTCGATCTATGTACTTGTAAAACATACGATGCGGTGTTTGGCTGGTGAATAACACCCGTCGATCTGATTTCAAATGACTCAGTATTTTCAGCATTGCGTAAATACATTTTCCAGGTTTTTAAGACATTACTTTTTGCATGTATATGGAGCAAATTAAACTTGCGTTTTATCACAGCGCGTACGTTTAAAAAATGTGGTCTGGGAAGTTGTTATTCGTATTAGTCACCTCTTCAAAGTTTTCCAATGGTTTCTCTGGGCATTAATTTTCCGTTTGCATTATAATATTTCTGAAGAAAACAAAACAAGAAAGATGACACGGAATTTTCGGGTGTAATAAGCACTTCTTTTGAATCCGTTCTGACGCAAATTAAATTTATCAAAGCTATTCAAAGTCAATGGAACCGGTATGGAAAACAATAATATCTGACGGAAGAAAGAAGTTTTTCAATCGGGTTTTTAATCCCTCAGATATTGTTGTAAACGGAATCGTGAGCTTTACGCTCTCTGGTTGCAGACTTGTGCGTTAAGAAAAACGTGAATTTATATATGAGAAACATTTCGCACCGGAAACGCTCTCCAACACAAATAATTTTTCAAAACGGTCTCTTAGAAACAGAGATATCGACAAAAATAAAATGACTTTACGTCCCCTGGTGGGAAAACTGTGCGTTATTTTAGGAAGAAAGTATTCTCAAAAGTTTTATCCATATGAGCGGTATCGGTCCAAGAAAAAAAAATGTTAGTCGAGTTTTCAGGAGCCCAGATTTTTCTACAAATACATCAGAAGCAGAAAAAAAACACTTATGCCCCCTGGTGGCCAAACCATTCTTTACCAAACATTAGAAATTATGTGAAAAATATTTTCCATCAGGTCTTGTATGCGATACAGGAAGAATTTGTCAAATCGGAGTTTTAGGAGCAGAAATAACACAGAAAAAGCAGTTTACCTTTGTGCCCCCTAGCGGAAAGTTTATGATTTACCTGAAAATTTTGAATTTATAGGAAAGACATTTCGCATCGGAAACACTATCCAACAAAGGATTTTCAAATCGGACTCTTAATGTAGAGATATTGACAAAAATAAGATTTACATCTACGCCCCCTGGCGTAGAAACTATGCATTTATTCAAGAAGGAAATGTTCCTAAACGGTTTGTCGAGATGAGTAGTATCAGTTAACAAACGACTTTTTTCAATCGAGATTTTAGAAGCTCATATTTTGCTGCAAATACATCAGAAGCGGAAATTAAGACTTACGCCACCTGGTGGCCAAACCATTTTTTTTTTCAAAAATTAGAAATTATGTGCAAAGGATTTCCCATCCGGAGCTGTATCCGGCGCGGAAAAAAACTTTTGAAATCGGAGATTTAGAAGCAGAGATATAGGGGAAAGCAATTTACCTTTACGCCGCGTAGCGGAAAGTCTATGAATTACTTGAAAATTTTGAAATTATATGAAAAGCATGTCACACTAGAAACACTATCCAACAAAGATGGAATCTTCCAAATCGGACTTCTAGAAATAGAGATATTGACAAAGATAAGGTGTACATCTACGCCCCCTGGAGTAGAAACCATGCCATATTATAAGAAGAAAATGTTTATAAAAGAATTGTCGACATGAGTAGTATCGATCTACAAACGACGTTTTTTTCAATCGAGAATTTAGAAGCTCATATTATGCTGCAAAGCGGAAATTAAGATTTACGTCCACTGGTGGCCAAACCATCTTTTTTTTTTTTTTTTTTTTTTTACGGAAATTAGAAATTATGTGCAAACGATTTCCCATCAGGAGCTGTATCCGGTGCAGAAAGAATTTTTCAAATCTGAGATTTAGAAGCAGAGATATAAGAAGAAACGCAATTCGCCTCTACACCCCTAGCGGAAAGAGTATGAATTACTTGCAAATTTTGAAATTATAAGAAAAACATTTCACACTGAAAGCACTATCCAATAATGAAGGAATTTTTCAAATCGGACTTCCAGAAGTAGAGATATTGACAAAAATAAGTATACATCTACGCCCCTTGGCGGAGAAACTGTGGAATATTTTAAGAAGAAAATATTCCGAAAAGGTTTATCGATGTGAGTGGCATCAGTCCACGAAAGGAATTTTTCAATCGACATTTTAGAAGCTCAGAGTTTATGGCAAATACATCAGAAGCAAAAATTAACGCTCACGCCCCCTGGTGGCCAAAGTATTTTTTACCAAAAAATTTAAATCATATGCAAAAGATTTTCCATCAGGAGGTGTATCCGCTGAAGAAAAATATTTCAAATCGGAGTTTTAGAAGAAGAGTTATCGGGAAAAATGTAATTTAATTTTACGCCCCCTAGCGGAAAATCTATGCGTTATTTTAAAAAGTAACTATATCTAAAATACTTTTTGCCGCCTCGGTGGCGCAGTGGTGTAAGGCGTTGGCCTCTGATCATTCGTCCGTAAGGGGTCCGGGTTCGAATCCCGGTCAGGCATGGATGTTGTGCTTGTCTTACGGCACTGGCTCTCTAACTTCCCTGGAACCAGTGACCCTAAATTCGGGGCGGGCGACTGCTTATAGCCCATTGAGTTGCTCACGGTGGTCGTTAAACCTCCAATCAAAAAAAAAAAAAAAATACTTTTCGACATAAATGGAATCGAAAGATAAAATTTTTCAATCGAATGTTTAGAAGCAAATATGTGGATATATACACTGCCGGACAATTGCTAAGGACGGATGACAATAGCAACGCTAGCAACCATAAAATGGAAGGCAGGGAAATGTGGAAATTAGCATAAGTGCGGGATACAGTAAGACGTGTTGTGCGTATGCAAATTTTGGATTGCCGAACTTGTTCGTGACGTCATAGCGCTGATAAGAGAAATAAAGGATTTGACACGTATTGACTGTTGTTGGTCAAACACAAAGTTGAAAGTGAAAGAATCAATTGACGAACTTGCAATTTTCAGTATCTCTTCCTGACATCACCTAGATGATTTTACGCGTGGCCGTATTATTGGCAAGATTGAAGAAGGGCGAAAAATAACAGATGTTGCCAGGGAGTTCGACGTCAGCCACAGTGTTGTTTCAAGGCTTTGGAAATCATTTCAAACAAAAGGAGAGTGTAGCAATCGTCACGGAGGAGGTCGTGTTCGCAGTACGACACCAGCAGAAGATCGGTACATAGTGCTATGAACAAAAAGACACCGGCGCAGCACAGCTAGTGAGGTAGCAAATCAGTTTATGGCTGCTACCGGCAAACGGATCTCCCGAAAAACTGTCGCCAGACGTTTGCATGAAGGAGGACTATACGCCCGCCATCCTGTTGTGTGCATCCCATTGTCCAGACGTCACCGTACCGCCCGTTTGCAATGCTGCCATCAACATCGCAATTGGACTGATAACGACTGGTCTGCTGTCCTCTTCTCAGATGAGAGTAGATACAGTCTATCATCTGATTGTCGACGACAACTGATCTGGCGTGATAGTGGTACTGCATATTGTCCAGCAAACATACAGGAAAGGGACCGATATCCGACATGTAGTGTTATGGTATGGGCTGGCATCATGATCAATGGCCGTACGTCCCTCTATGTGGTTCCAACTGGGACTATGACTGGCCAACGATACATTAATGATGTTCTGCTACCTCATGTTCGCATGTTCCGTGGTGCTGTCGGTGATAGATTCATTCTCATGGACGACAACGCAACATGTCATCGAACAGTCGCTGTCCAGGAGTGTCTTGAGAACGAGGATATTCAACGCCTCGTATGGCCAGCACGTTCTGCAGATCTGAATCCCATTGAAAATGTGTGGGATGCTTTGGGGAGGAGTCTTGCTGGTCGCCAATGCCCTCCAATAAACAAGGACACCCTCATCCGTGCACTGACAGAGGAATGGGATAAATTACCCCAACAGCTGCTTGATAATGTTGTGCAAAGCATGACACGACGCGTGGAATCTTGCATCGCCCTCCATAGTGGCCATATCCCGTATTGACATCTTACGCTGGAATGCCTGCGGACGGTAATTGCATTTTTTTCCCGTTTACGTATTCTGCACAAAATAGCCTGTTTGTCCCTTGAACACGTTCCAAAGCCTTCTGGATTTCAGAGCACAATAAATTGTCTTTCTTGTAATGTCCTGGCATTCTGACATTATTTTATTTCACTTGGCATCCAACCACACTTACTTTTTTATGCGCTATATAGCCGTTTATGACCCGTCCTTAGCAATTGTCCAGCAGTGTATTTGAATTCGATATCATCTGCATTACGCCCTCTAGCGGTGAAATTGCACATCGTAAAAAAAACAACGAAATAAAGGATCATCATTTGCATATTTCAAGCTTCCGAATGCAAAAATAATTTTTTAAATCGGACTAATTGTTGCTGAGATATCGTGGGTACAGACGGACGGACAAACCGATAACATAAGCACGATCTTTTTTTGCAAAAGACGTGCTAAAAGGAAGCCATGATTGGTTCCCGTGTTCACGGTAGATCGCCGTTTCTCCTCGTGATTAATGGGCCATTCCAAATTTAGCTTTTACATATTTACGAACGTACTCATTAGCCCGAAATTTCGGTGGCAGTACCGTTGTTTGCTATTCTTGTAAATGTTTTGTAAAATATGTCTCGAATGCTATTAGAAATTACCCACATGTTTCTAACGACCATCAACTTTGAACCGTCATTTTTTTAATATTATTACATCGTAGAAAGAAATAGTACTCCCTTCTGCACTCGTTTTCCATAAATATTTCTCTCTGGCTAGAAATTCTTTCGGGAACTGCATTTCACTTTCACTAATGACCAATTTCTCAGTTTACAGCTGGCATTCTGTTGAAGTTAAAACATTTCTTTTTGCTCACAGCTACCTTTTTTCCTTACGCAGGAGGGCGAAAGGCCAATCTTATGAATATTCTGGTGGTCTTTTGCGTCGGAAAGAAGACAACAAAAATTGTGAAACGTGAAGTAACTATCAAGCAGACAGGAATGCGAAAGAATTTGCCTATAAATATTTCCTTTCTCATTACCATCGTTCTTTTCCTTTTCAATGTTCTCGCGCACCTTAACCTATTCTTTAACCATAGACTGTCTTTTAATTTTCCGAGGCCTTTGGTCGTACTTGACCTATGACCTCATTAGAGAAAGTCGTTGGGGATATTGCAGTTAAGCCGATGCCAGTCCGTTGGGGTCATAAAACTGGTCATCCTTAGTTCTGAAGAAACACTTGTCGAACTTGTGGAACAGGTTGAAAAATTTCATCCCGAAACTCATCCCAAAACTCCCTGCACCGAAGTGACAAACACAAAAGGAACGTTTAGTTCAGGATACTCGAGAGGGAGAAAGGTCACTCCATTATGAGTTAAATATCTTAATCCCCACAGAGGACGTAAATCTCTTCTCAAGTGTTATGTCACAGACTTAAAATCGAATCTGTAGTTCAAAATGAACCTACAGAGACCCCTTGCACGAAAACCATTGTCAAATCTCCTTCCCTTTGCATTTCCATGGCTATCACGTATGCTTTGCGATTAAGTTATTACCGTTATATATGCATGCATAGTATGACTCCCAACCATAATAATTGCCGAACAAAGGGAAATGGTCTTTTAATTATGAATATCCTTTCCAAATTATCGTTATTTTTGTCAAGTTCTCTTACAGGATTAAAGAGGGAATTATGCTTTTATGTTGCCACTGCTTTTCTGCTTTGTTTCTTTTTTTTTTTTTTTCTGGGGAGTGAAGTCAGAAATTAGAATTTCATTTCTCTGCAGTTTGTTTTTTAGCTTCCTTCCTCGCTGAGATACCTAGTTCAAGTCTCGGGTGAGTCTAAATAATTTTGTTTGCCCTTCTAATTTCACTGGCACGCAATTTGCGCGCATTAGATTATTCTGCGGATTCGCGGAATTCCGCTTTTTTGTCGTCAATTGTGCCCTCTCGAGATCGATGCAAAAATGAAGAGAAATTTTTGGACTGCCCCGGTGGCAGAGTGGTCTAAGAGCTGGGCTTCTGACCATTCGTCCGAGAGTGGTCCGAATTCGTGCATAGTATGAATTCGAATTCCGGTGAGGCATGGATGTTGTGCTTGCCTTACGTCACTGGCTCTCTCCCTTCCCTGGAAGTTGTGGCACTAAATGAGGGACGGGCGACTGCTTATAGTACGTCGAGATGCTTACGGTGGTCGTTAAACGCCCAAACAAAACAATAAGAAATATTTTGGGGGGATTAATGGGGATATGAAAGGGGTCGTTTTTTTTTATTAAGGAAACGGTATTGTATTTTGTCATCCAAAACTTTCGAAAATGGAGGTTAAACGGAGTAAAGATTTTTCTCATAATCGTAATTTCTCCTTTTTTTACGCTTTCCAACCCTAGGTTTAAGATATGTGCTCCAGCTTTGTCTGTCCGCCCGTCCGATTACTCGTGTAAAAATGGTTCGATTTCGATGAAATTTTAGTATGTGGTAGGGGACCACTTGGGGACGAACCCTATTGAAAATGGGCGAAATGGGATCAAAGGTCAGGACATAGAAGCGGGATGCATTCCATTGCACTTTTGCGTCATAACTTATGTAAAAATGCTTCGATTGCGATAAAACTTTATCATGATGTTCCGGAGATATACTGAACCAATATTTTTAATATAATCGAAATGGGGTCAAAGGTCAGATCACAGGAGCAAGATTTACTCCACAGCCATATTATTCTCATAATTTGAGTAATTGCTTGAGTAATGATTTCTGGTATCTTGGAAAGCCTATCATAATCAATGCATTGCATGATTTTACTAACTTGTTTCTCTCTCGCGATGCTGCTTCTGTCCACTACTGTTAAATAAGAGGGTTGTACCGAAAGTAATGCAAAAGTGGGCATAACGTTTTCATCAACTGACAGAAATCGTTCAAATTGCACATGTTGATAGAGTAACTCTTCCTCTATACAAAGGTACCACTCAACATAGTATTCATCCCAAGCGATGCATTTGCGCCATCGTTGAACCCAACTCTCGAATAATCGTTGAAAAAATCCGGTGTGGACTGTCGCACTCACTACTTCACAGTCATTTTCACGTCATCTGTGTCATCAAATCGTTTTCCCCAGAAAGTTTCCTCCTTTGGATTGAACAGGTGGAAATCCTAGGTCACCAGATCTGAGCTGTACGGTGGATGGGGAACCTCCGACCAGCTTAATTTGCTGATCGCCTGTATTTATGATTTGTTGCCAAAGATGTGTGTGGTCTCACATTGCCATTGTTCACAGTGGCAATCCTTTTCATATTCTTGTTCGGTTTCTTCCTCCTTATCGCTTTTCTAAGCTTCTTGAGTGTCTCAATGTACCATTCGCTGGTCACGGTACGATCACGTTCCAGAAAACCAAGGAGAATGACACCCCTGTACTCCCCAAACAACAGCCATCATGATTTTTTGTGCTGATCGCTGGCGCTTGAACTTCTTAGGTCTTGGTGAAGAGGTGTGACACCATTCCATGGATTGATTCTTCGTTTCCGGATCGTAAAGATACGCCCACGTTTCATCCCCTGTCACCAGATCGGAAAAAAGCGTGTCTTCACTGGGTTCAAACGCTTCCAGCAGATCAGAGCAGATTTCCAACCTTCTCTCCTTCAAATCGGATGTAAACTACCGAGGTACTCACTTTGCACACACTTTCCGATACCCTAAGTCTTCCGCCATCTTCTGTATGGCATTGTGACAGCAGTCCAGTTGTGCAACAAGCTCACGGATTGTGACTTGTCTCTTCGCTTGAATAAATTCATCCACTCTCTGACTATTTGTGTCAGTGGTCGCTGATGATGGTCTCCCACGGCGCGGTTTGTCTTCAGTGCCAGTTTCCCCTTTTCAAACATTTTCGTCCATCTGTGCATATTGCTGCTGTCAATTGTGTAATCTCAGTAAACATTCTGTAGCCTTTTGTGGATGTCGGACAGCCAGCACCCTTCCTTCGTTAAGAGCGCAATGGCGGAACGTTTGTTTGCTTCTGCTTGGAATCCATTATTTGCCTGCAATGAACATGTGCAATTTGAACGATTTTTTATCAGTTAATACAAAAATTATGCCCACTTTTGTATTACTTTCGGTACAATCCTCGTATCATTTTATTGAATAAATGTTTGTATTTCAACAATGAACTGTGGGCAACGATTTCCGGAAAGGGAAGTTAAGACTCCGTGAAGATTTTCAAATAATCTTTAGGCATGAGATGCTTCAGAGGAATCGAGGAATTCCACTGTCCGAAATTCTGGGGGATTGGTGGTGGTGGATGTGTGTGTGTGTGTGTGTGTGTGTGTGTGTGTGTCGCGGGGGAGGGGTAGGGTTCATTTTCCGTTTGATTCCGTCTTTTGAAACTTTCGAAAGCGATAAGAAATTACAGAAATAAGAGCTTAAAAATAGGAAAACGTTTCCGAAAAAGGAAATGGGACGAAGCGAAAGTTTCCCCTGTAATCGTAATCCCCCCCCCCTTTTACCGGCAAAGTTTGTATTTAAGCGTTATAAGGGAGGGGAAGTTTTCCAAAAACTTAAGTGAAAAAGTTATAAAATTTGTGTGAATGGATGCATGGTGTTCAAAGTATTCATATTCTCAAAGTTATCTGTAATAGTGAAAGCTTGTATATCGTGGATTCATAGTCTACAAGCTGAAAGTTCTTTCAGCAGGACAGATACTGTAAAATTATTGTCATCTGACGAAATAAGAAAGAAACAGAAAAGCTATAATGAAGAAATGGGAAGGGAATGATTTCAACAGAAAGAAAAATTAAGCAATGAATGATGAGCAGCTGTAAAGTCAATAAAAGACAAATATGGCTGTGGAAGTTGCTGAGAAGAAAGGAACAGAAAAGGAAACTTCAGCTAATGTTCTAGCAAGTACAAAGCCAAATAAAACTGTGTTATTTGGCAGTTTTATTAAAAAAATAAAACAAAAACCAAAATAAAAAAAAATGTTACGTCTTTTTGAAAAATATGAAGCTTTTTGAAAAGTCACAGAAGAATAAAAATAATAATAACTGTGAAAATAAAAGTAATAACTACTTTTTGAAGAAAATGAAGCTTTTGAAAAGACCAAAATAATAACGGCTTTTGAAAAAGAACAATAATAACGGCTTTTAAAAAAGATGAAGCTTTTTGAAAAGACCCAAATAAAAATAATAACTGTGCTTATTATTTATTTATTTTAGATTAATATATAACAAGCAATCCCAACTGTAACAGTTTTTATGTAGAAAACAAGTGATGTTTTTCTTAATAATAACGATCTCTATTATCTCTTCTTATATGTGATGTTTAATAATAACGGCTTTTTGAAAAAGAGCCGTTGTTATTATTAAACATCAAAAGTTCAGTTATTATTGTTTTTGTTGTTTTATTTTTTATGTGATGGTTCATAATAGTAACGGCTTTTTGAAGATCAAGCTTTTTGATTAATGAATAATAAGCAATCCCAACTGTGACAGTTGTTTATGTAGAAAACAAGTGACGTTTTTCTTAATAACGATCTCTATTATATCTTATGTATGATGTTTAATAATAATGGCTTTTTGAAAAAGTTGAAGCTTTTTGAAAAGGCCCAAATAAAAATAGCTTTGCTTATTATTTATTTTTTATAGATTAATAAATAATAAGCAATCCCAACTGTGACAGTTTTTATTGTTATAATCGAATAATACTGTGTTTGAAGCAATGTCTGTAAACCTTATATTATTTCTTTTCGAATTCAATAATTTAATATTGTGAATATAATTATGTGCTCCAGTTTAATATGTACATAAATTACAACGAACAATTCCATCTTGCCTGTGCTGATATTTACACTTTCTCGTTGCACGTTCTGATTTTTCTGATTTTTCACCAGTTAAGAAGTTCTGTTTTTTCTGATTTTTCAACCAGTTAAAAGTTCAGCTCTTTTGCTTCTTGGTCGGTCTCATGTATGATTTTAAAATCAATTTTCGAATTTCCTGATGTTTTTAAAGTAACAGGTGATTTTTAATCTTTTTTTTCACACTGATTTCAGAAATATTAATCGGTTTTTTTTTTTTTTTTGTGTCACGTCAAAGTTTTTCAGAACTTGGAAAAGAGATATTTGCATTTCAGCACATTTTCTAGTAATTTTAATCACTATTGCAAACAAATAAGCTTAAAATAAAATTGAAAGTATGATATTACTACGCCTACCATATAAATACGCCTTTTGATAAACATTTGTTAACCTTTATTTTTAAATATGCCAGAGTTGAATAATAATGAAACGCATATAACGTATGAAATCCGTTTATTTTCGTGGTGTAGTCAGCACAAATATTCGCCTATTCGCCTAAAAAAGGCGAATATTTGTGCTGACTACACCACGAAAATAAACGGTTTTCATACGTTCTATGCGTTTCATTATTAACATTTGTTAAATAATATAAAATTCCACATATACATTGATCATGATAGGTGGAATTTCTGTTTTTTTTGATCACCTTGCACTGATGTTTTCGTCTGAGGGCCTTTTCCCTTTGGCATTCAACAGTAATCCGCTGTCATTTTTACCAAGCTACAGGTGGGCTGGGGTGGGTTTCAGCTCTCCCAACTTTTCTTTGAGCCCACCTTTTTAGCCCACACCAAAAAAAAAAAAAAAAAAATATTTAAGCTTTCAAGACATATGGCGGATGCAACCATCTGACATTTTAGGGAACTTGGATAAACGCACGTTAATTTCTCGAATTCACTGAAATTTTGTTATATAAAAGGATTTTTTTTGTTAAATTTAGTGTTTGTACTTCTGGGAAAAAGAAGGAATCCTTTGAGCAAATTTCTAAGAGAGCAGTAAAAACCCAATTTTTCTTATTATAGTTTAAAAAGATGAGAGAGAGAGAGAGAGAGAGAGAGAGAAAGAGCGAGAGAGATATTATATTCCTTATCAGTTACAAACTAAAATTTATCACCTTATGAAAGAAAAAGAAAAAAATGGACCAAGTAAGTTAAAATTGCGAAGAAATAGCAACTTGCCATAGAGGTAATTTGTACCCCCTACATCATGCTTTAGCTCCCCCTAATAGCCACACAGTTACGTGCACCTGGCGTCGCCACTGATTTTTGTATATTATTATTCCTGATATTTATTTTCTATTTCCTTCGTGTCTTAATGGAATCATTCTCTTTGCTCTTCTCATACATTACCTAAATTTTCGGGGAAGTAGTCAACATGCAAATTTGAAAAACTGAGTTTTTATTTCAAATTCATGTTGCAACCCAGTTTTTCGAAGATTTTCCACATGTGTCAATAACAGTTTTGTGGTTTGGTTCTGTTTTTGTTTCCAAACAAATCTTCAAGTACATATTTGAAGTTCATTCATGTTTGTTTCTTGCATTCATTGCTTTCTCAAACTCTCTGTTAATCATTGATTTTTGAATTTGGTGGTGCACTTAATATCTTTCGGATTATTCCTTTAGATTATTCCCTCTGTGAAATTGAAGCCTAACAAAAGTGCTTTCTTTAAGCTTTCCATGTATAATAAATGGAGATTTTGCTTAGAAGTTATTCAAAGTCTTAAACCGATTTGCTTACAATTTTTCATTCTTAAACCGGTTTGCTTACAAATTTTCAATCTTAAACTTGTTTGCTTACAATTTTTAAGCCTTCAACGTATTTGCTTACAATTTTTCAGTCTTAAACCAACTTGCTTACAAATTTTCACTGCTAAACCTATTTGCTTACAATTTTTTCAATCTTAAACTGGTTTGCTTACAATTTTTCCGTCTCAAACCCATTTGTTTAACAAGTTTTCAGGGTTAAACCTATTGATTACCATTTTTTGAATCTTAAACCTGTTTACTGTCAATTTTTCAGCCTTAAAGCTAATTGCCTACATTTTTCAGCCTTAAAGTTATTTCTTTAGTTTTCAGTCTTAAGCCAGTTTGCTTACAATTTCTTCAGTCTTAAACCTGCTTACAATTTTTTCAATCTTAAACCTGTTTGCTTACATTTATTTCAGTCTTAAACCTGTTTACTTACAATTTTTCTGTCTTAAACCTATTTGCCTACAATTTTTCAGGGTTAAACCTATTTGCTTACCATTTTTTAAATCTTAAACCTGCTTGCTTTCGATTTTCAGCTTTAAAGCTATTGGCTTACAATTTTCAGTCTTAAACCAGTTTGCTTACTTTTTTTTCGGTCTTAAACCTGTTTGCTGCCAGTTTTTCAGTCTTAAACCTATTCGTTTACAATTTTTCAGTCTTAAACCTATTTGTTTACTATTTTTCAGTCTTTAACCTGTTTGCTTATAATTTTTCTGTCTTAAACCTTCAACATCCGTGTGACATACTTTGTGAAGCATCCATGGCTTGCCTTTATCTCCTAATATGATTTTAAAATAGACAAAATATGCTGCTTTCATGAAATCTTTAATATTTAGCTTTTTCTTAACTGCTACATACTTCTATATATGTAACAAAATATGTCATGATTATTTAGACATCCATGGGAAGCCATTTCTTCAGACAATTATTAATCACTAAATGCTCACCATTTCAGTTGTTATTTTAACAAAGAAACTGAGCTGTGGAGTAACTGAAAGGATAATTCAAGGTTAACTACTCGTAGTTATGTGATTAAACATGGTGCCATCTATTGGATACATTTGGAAATTATTGCTAAAGCAATGTCTCGACGATAAATGCGTTTTTACTAATTTTGTTGAAATAAGTGCCACTCATTTTACGAAATCCTGACGCGAAAAAAAGAAATGGAGTATACGAGAGTTGTTCGAAAAGTAACGAGAATAATTTTACATGGGGCAGAAGTGGAATTTAGTAAACATACACTTACATGCTTTCAAAGTGTTCTCCCTCTACCTGAATGGACTGGTCCCAGTTTTCTATCCACTACCGGAAGGCGTGTTCAAAGCCCTTCCCTAACATTTGGTTCAGGATACCCCTCACAGCATTGTTCAGTTCATTATTTGATGCAAATCGACGCCCACGAAGTTGTGTTTTTACTTCAGGAATAGGTTTCATCACATCTCACGACTCGAACCAATATGTCTGGCACACGTAGTAGCCGGCATTTTTTTTTTTTTTTGATTGGAGGTTTAACGACCACCGTGAGCAACTCAATGGGCTATAAGCAGTCGCCCGTCCCTAATTTAGGGTCACTGGTTCTTTTTTTTTTTTTTTTTTTTGATTGGAGGTTTAACGACCACCGTGAGCAACTCAATGGGCTATAAGCAGTCGCCCGTCCCTAATTTAGGGTCACTGGTTCTTTTTTTTTTTTTTTTTTTTTTTGATTGGAGGTTTAACGACCACCGTGAGCAACTCAATGGGCTATAAGCAGTCGCCCGTCCCTAATTTAGGGTCACTGGTTCTTTTTTTTTTTTTTTTTTTGATTGGAGGTTTAACGACCACCGTGAGCAACTCAATGGGCTATAAGCAGTCGCCCGTCCCTAATTTAGGGTCACTGGTTCTTTTTTTTTTTTTTTTTTTTTTTTTTTGATTGGAGGTTTAACGACCACCGTGAGCAACTCAATGGGCTATAAGCAGTCGCCCGTCCCTAATTTAGGGTCACTGGTTCTTTTTTTTTTTTTTTTTTTTTTTTGATTGGAGGTTTAACGACCACCGTGAGCAACTCAATGGGCTATAAGCAGTCGCCCGTCCCTAATTTAGGGTCACTGGTTCTTTTTTTTTTTTTTTTTTTTTTTTTTTTTTTGATTGGAGGTTTAACGACCACCGTGAGCAACTCAATGGGCTATAAGCAGTCGCCCGTCCCTAATTTAGGGTCACTGGTTCTTTTTTTTTTTTTTTTTTTTTTGATTGGAGGTTTAACGACCACCGTGAGCAACTCAATGGGCTATAAGCAGTCGCCCGTCCCTAATTTAGGGTCACTGGTTCTTTTTTTTTTTTTTTTTTTTTTGATTGGAGGTTTAACGACCACCGTGAGCAACTCAATGGGCTATAAGCAGTCGCCCGTCCCTAATTTAGGGTCACTGGTTCTTTTTTTTTTTTTTTTTTTTTTGATTGGAGGTTTAACGACCACCGTGAGCAACTCAATGGGCTATAAGCAGTCGCCCGTCCCTAATTTAGGGTCACTGGTTCTTTTTTTTTTTTTTTTTTTTGATTGGAGGTTTAACGACCACCGTGAGCAACTCAATGGGCTATAAGCAGTCGCCCGTCCCTAATTTAGGGTCACTGGTTCTTTTTTTTTTTTTTTTTTTTTTTTGGATTGGAGGTTTAACGACCACCGTGAGCAACTCAATGGGCTATAAGCAGTCGCCCGTCCCTAATTTAGGGTCACTGGTTCCAGGGAAGGGAGAGAGCCAGTGCCGTAAGACAGACACAACATCCATGCCTCACCGGGATTCGAACCCGGACTCCGTTCGGACGAATGATCAGAGGCCATCGCTTAGACCACTGCGCCACCGGGGCGGCCCGGCATTTCCGTTGGCGACAAGTGATAACATGATTTGCATTGTGTTCATCCATGAGCAAGTGGATTCCGAAGTGATCAAGCAGAGTCATCGCTCTTTCCAGGTTCAAAAGAAGCATATGCAAAATATCCGGCGCGTAACTGGAAGACCCTGGGTTCGATTCCCGTTGGCGGCCAACTATAATTTTTCCGTGACACACTTTTAAACGTGGAAAGAGCGATGACCTCTGTTTGATGTTCCTGATCCACGTCAAATGTCTGTATTAAGCATTCCAAAGTCTCTTGCCAAGCTGTCGGCTGGCTCATTTGGTACTTGGAAGTGAAAGTTTGACGTTGTGAACTCCGTGCCCGTCTCATTCTTGCCTTGTGCCGTAATAACTGAGCGAGATGAGCAGAGAATCTGTGTCATAGTTTGCCACACAACATCAGCTCAAACAATTCAAATGATTGGCCCAATCGTTCCAGTGGAACAGTCTAGGGTCTCCAAAGCCAAAAAAGGCGCGCGAAGTTCGCAGCAAAGTCAGTCATGCTGATGGTATTTTTTGACCATCAAAGTGTGGTTCATCTTAAATACGCTCCTAAAGGACAGATTGTGGAAAGAAGTTCTACCAGGCAGTTGTCTGTCACATACGAGATGCAGTGTTATGGAAGAGACCTGCGCTGTAGTAGCAAGATGAGTGGCAGATGCACCATGACTATGCCTCTCTGCTTATTCGCCTCATCTCATTCAGGCCTTTTTTGGCAAAACATTAGCCTCCACAAGGGAGGCAAGTCCCATACCCTCCAGACATGGCTCCTTGCGACTTCTGGCTGTTCCCGAAGTTGAAAATACCTTAAGAGAAGATTTGAAGACAGATGAAATCAAGAAGAACACGACGCAGCACCTGTTGGCGATCCCTAAAAGTGACTTTCAAAAATGTTACGGACAGTGGAAAAAGTGTGCAGTGCCGGAAGGTGCCTACTTTGAGGGAACCAGGACAGCAACACAACATGTTACCTAGGATGTTTTTCGAGCCCCTAGGTCGGATATTATTGATCAGAACTTGCATACCTACGCACATATTTAATGTCAGCATGAAACCACTTGTGTAATATACTGTAAGTACCTATATATGCTATGTGCATAAAATATTAGAAGAAGTTATTCTATGGATAAGCATACATTACTCTGTAAAATCATCACAAAGTTAAATATCATCTGCACTTAAAGGGAAAAAACGATGAACTGTTTATTTATTTATTTAATCTCCTACTTTGGAGTTTAACGATCGGCACGAGGAACTTCAAGCAGTATAAATGGTCGCCTGCTTCTAACTTTGGTAAACTGGTTCCAGAAAAGAGAGAGAGAGAGAGAGAGAGCCAGCGCCGTAGCAGACAAAGATGAAATCGGTTCAAAATTTTGTAATCCGGACTCAATGCAAAATCATAACACCCGGGATTGTTCAGACCTGACTGCTTTGAACCGTAAATTATAAACCATTATCTACCCACTCCTGATGGTCTTCCCTAAACTTTTCTTCAACTTTTTCTCTTGAGCCAGTCTCCTCCTAAGTCACTCCAACATGCCTTCGAATTTGATCCACCCAATTTCACGTAATCTTCCTCTGGGTCTGCTCCTGTTCCTTGGCATCCTATAGTGTTTCAGTTGTCCAAGGGTTTTAAGTTCTTCTACCAATATGCCCAGCCCATTGCCGCTAGAGGGGGTACCCTTTGATCATGAAGTCATTTCCCTAATCCATGTATTCCTTTGAACGGTAAATCATCAACCATTATACATTTACTTCTGGATGGAGGTCTTCCCAAGTATTTTCTTCAACTTTTTCTCTTAAGCCAGAGTCATTCCAAGTCACTCCAACATGCCTTCAAATTTGATCCACCCAATTCTCAGGTAATCTTCTGGTTTTTTTCCCTGTCCCTTGGTATCCTCCCTAGTGTTTCAGTTGTCCAAGGGTGGTCTGTTCTCCTAGCAATATGCCCAGTCCATTGCTACCTGAAGGTTTTTTTTTATCGTGATATCACCAACACCCTTGTCATTTCCTAATCCATGCATTCCTTTGAACGATAAATCCTCGACCATTATCCATCCACTGCTGGATGAAGGTCTCCCCAAGTATTTTCCCGAACATTTTCCTCTTTAGCCAGTCTCTTCCAAGTCATTCCAGCATGCGTTCGAATTTGATCCACCCAAACCCCACGTGATCTTCTTCTGGGTCTTTTTCTGTCCCTTGGTATCCTATCTAGTGTTTCAGTTATCCAACGTTGGTCAGTCCTTCTAACAATATGCCCCGCCCATTGCATCTTGAGGAAGTTTCCCTTTGAACAGGATGTCATCAGCACTCTTGTCATTTCCTAATCCATGTATTTCTCGTTCTATCTTTCCTGGTTACACCAAACATGCTTCTCTGTTCATACTTGTATGAGTTATTCGCAGCCTCTGAATATTTTTCTTAGTTCAGGCCCATGTCTCTGATCCACAAGTAAGAACTGGAAGAATGCAGTGAATAAACGCTTTTCGTTTAAGACACAATGGTAAATTGTTCTCGAAAATTGCACTGTTTCTTCCAAATTCAGCCAAGATTTTATACGCCTATTAATTTCTTCTCAAGTTCTGCCCTCGCTTGATATCTGTTGGCTATGGTAAACGTCGGCGTTGGTTACTTCTAGATTTGCCCCATCAACCTCGAAATCTTCAGTTGTTTTTTTTTAAAGCATTGCACATACATTTGTTTCTATATGTTCATTTTAAAACCCAAATCTCTGCTTTTGTCAGGAAGTTTCTGGATCATATACTGTAACTCTGAGGGTTTGAACGAAAAATACAGTTAGTTAAATTGCACTTATACATGACTTACTTGAATGCAGGTTTTAATTTTTAATGAGCCAGTTTGTCATACTGAATCGTTAGACTTATGATTTCAGCTCTTGTTATTATATGAAATGTACTATAATATGCTTTGCACAATTTCTGGGAACAGGATTACTGAAGACTCAAAAGTAGTAAGTTATCCAATATTTCAAAGCTACATGTTAAATTCATTTATTCCTCATGTAAACGTTATGTTAAGTATTAAAGTGAACAAACATAATCTTATTTATTCATATTTACATGGAACAGTGCTGTCATGAGATTTTATCAGCATGAAGACATCGATGCAGTAAATAAAGGTTTACAAACAGAAACCAAATATCCAGATGTCTAAATTGCCCTGTCGGAATTTGAGGTTTAAGTGTTCTGGTTCTTTGGATTGTCCGTCGGGCGCTGGTGTTCTGATTATCGGGTTGTGTCCATTCGGTTTGTCTTGTCGGAACTTTGGGCGTCGGTGTTCTGTTACCAGAATTGTGTCGGAGGGTATTTTGGTTGTCGATGTTCTTATTTTTCTGTATGTGTTTTGTTCTGTCAGTGTTCTTTTGTTATAATTGTATCTGTCGTTATTTTGAGTGCAGGTGCTTCGGTTAACGGAATTGTTCCTGCCCGTGTTTTGTCCTGTGGGCATTTTCAGTATCGGTATTATAGTTGTTTGGATTGTCTGTCTGTATTTTGGGTACAAGTGCTCTGATTGACGGGATTGTTTCTTTCCGTGTTTTGCCCTGTAGGTGTTTAAGGTGTCCGCGTTTTTGGTGTCGGTGTTCTGGTTATCAGGATTGTGTCTGTCATTAATTTGGGTGCAGGTGTTCTGATTGTTGGAATTATTCCTGTCGGTGTTCTAGTTGATGGGATTGTATCTGCCGATATTTCGAGTGCCAGTGTTTTAATTGTGTATGCCCTGGTATATTTTCTTGTTTGTGTCTTTGTTGTTGTGAAGAGTGTGTGTGTTCTTGTTTTTTTCCCCTGTTTGTGTTTCGGTTGTCAGGATTGCGTCTGTCAGTATTTTTGGTGGTGCTGTTCTAGTTGTCAGAATTGTACCTGTCTGTATTTTGGGTACAAGCGCTCTGACTCACGGGATATTTTTCTGCCCGTGTTTTGTTCTGTAGATGTTTCAGGAGTCCGTGTTTTTGATGTCGGTGTTCTGGTTTTCAGGATTGTGTCTGTCATTAATTTGGTTACAGGTGTTCTGATTGTCGGGGTTTTGGGTGCAGGCGCTGTGTTTGTCGGAATTGTTCCTGTCTGTGTTTTTTGTATCGGTGTTCTAGTTGATGGGATTGTATCTGCCGATATTTCGAGTGCCGGTGTTCTAATTGTGTATGCTCTGGTATATTTTCTTGTTTGTGTCTTTGTTGTTGTGAAGTGTGTGTGTGTGTGTGTACGAGTGCGCGCGCGCGCGCGCGTGTTCTTGTTTTTTCCCCTGTTTGTGTTTCGGTTGTCAGGATTGCGTCTGTCAGTATTTTTGGTGCTGTTGTTCTAGTTGTCAGAATTGTACCTGTCTGCCTTTTGGGTACAAGCGCTCTGACTCACGGGATATTTTTCTGCCCGTGTTTTGTTCTGTAGATGTTTCAGGAGTCCGTGTTTTTGATGTCGGTGTTCTGGTTTTCAGGACTGTGTTTGTCATTAATTTGGTTACAGGTGTTCTGATTGTCGGTGTTTTTGTCCTGTCGGTGTTTTGAGTGCAAGTGCTCTGTTTGTCGGAATTGTTCCTGTCTGTGTTTTTGGTATCGGTGTTCTAGTAGATGGGATTGTATCTGCCGATATTTCGAGTGCCGGTGTTCTGGTTGTGTCTGCCCTTGCTCATTTTCCTGTTTGTGTCTTGGTTGTCAGGACTGTGCCTGTTCTTGTTTTCTTTTTTTTTTTTTTTGTTCCTGTTTGTGTTTTGGTTGTCGGAATCGTCTCTGTCCCGGTATTTTGGATACCGTTCCTGGATTGTATCTGTCTGCATTTTGTCCTGTCGTTTCTGTGTCCAGCACTGCAACGGGACATCAAAAAAGAAAATTAAAAGAATTCTGCCTTTAATTATGTCATGGGCCGGTCGCTAGCGGAAGGAAGTTTCGAGTGGTCAATCACAACCATTGCAGGGGCAGTGAGTTACCTTGATAAAGGATCTGCGAAGAAAAGGTTTTCTTTGAATATCCGTTAGCAAGAAACATCATTCCAGAGCAAAAGAACACGAAATGTTTTGAAAATAATGGTTGGGTTGCTTTTAAAAAAGCATAATTTTTCTAGGCGTATATAAAACGTATGGAAATATTCATTTTTCCTTACTTGTTTCTCATCAAGATGAGAATCAGATTCTGGACACACAAAGGTAGCTATACAGAGTCATGTCATCGTGGCAAAGTGCTTCTTTATCGCTAAGAGACAGCCGACGAAGTCAATTTATGTGGGAACACCAGTCGAAAAGGAATTGAGATCTCCGAGTGTTGTGAGGTCCGTCGGATGCAATTGGAACCCCTGCCGTTATCCCTGAGCAATGGCATGAGATTCCGGTCTTTGATAGATGCGCCCAACGTGAACCACAATGATTTGGAGATAGCATCAGAACTCTGGGCGGTCACGAGGGGGAACAGGCGAAGTGACATCACGCATGCTGCACACGACGTGGTGCATGGTTGGAGTGTTCGGGCCCTATCCCCGAGTGGTAATATCAGTGGGGAGTATATACATCACCTGCCAGCAACAGCAGAGGCGTCATACTCGAGGCATTTACTTGGCTTTGCATATCAATCTTTATATTAAGCGTAATCACTGACCGAATTTTACTTTCTGCTTTACAAGTAGTTAAAAAATGGGACTTTTGAATTGAATGTAAAGTCATCGTCTTAAGGACTTCTTCCAGTCATTTCGTTTCACTTGAATGAAATGAAAGCTGGAAAAAAAAAACCGTACTGATCGCAACTGAAAAGTGAATTGGTCTTGTCTCGTGTAATCGTGCAAGAGAGATGAATTTACTTTCCAACTACTTGCTGCAATCAGATAAGAGATTTTGCGCTTCAGTTGCTACGATAGACCTGGAAAATACCTGAAATACAGTAAAGCATCGATTATACGTTTTCTCAGGTATAACTATGAAAAATATATAAGCAAAAACGTATAACTGTTAAAAATATGCACTGCAAAAAATTGCCGTGAACAGTCACCTGGATTAAGACGGTTTACAGATCGTAAGCACGCCACCTGGCGGTCAACCATAAATTTTCGGTAGATAAACTACATGTGCACGGTGTTTAAACTGTTTGAACTGTTACTGTATTTTAACCTTGACAATGTGGCAACGTTCTTCTTAATGTGGTTATATACTTGTTTTTTCATGTGCAATCAGTTGACTGGCAACACCTCTGTGGTCAATACGTTTTAATTTCCCGGTCAGTAGACATATTATTATTACCCAGTCATTAGACATGTTAATGAACATAACATGTATTATTATTTATTTGTCATTAGACATTTTAATGAAAATTATTGTCATTAGACGTTTTTATTTCCCGGTCATTAGACATGTTAATGAACATTACGGTTTATTGACTGTCCACTGAGCTGCAGGTATATCATCCGTAATTTGACCCTGCAATTTTTTACAGTGTATAAGCAAAACTAAAAAAAAAATTAATCGCTCTACTAATATTGCTTATGAATAATTTTTATGCAAGTTTTATGCAAAACTTGCATGAAACTGAATCGCTCAACTATTACTTATGAATCATTCATGAATCGCTACATCAACATCAATGAATAGAGCTATAACATGAAAATTTGAACATGAATAGAGCATAAGCAATATTAGTTATGATGCTCTATTCATGGATAGAGCATATAACAAATCAACGTAAATAGAGCTGGCTCAACATTGCACATTCTCTCATTGCACCCTTCTCTCAGGCGTCTTATCTAGATTGCTTGCCCTTTGACTCGCTGTGAGCATTACCAACATCAAATTCATCGGGAGAAATTCTATGGCTTTAAGTTTAGAAAATATTTAACGAAAAAAAAATTACATAAAAACACAGGAACTCAAAAGGAAGGTTAAACTAGGAGCATACGTCTCAGCTGATCACTGCCAAAACTAGAAGATGTTAAAATAATTCCTCCAATCGTACTCTTAAAAATTGAAATATCGCTGTGCCGGGGATCTTTATTTACTACAGCTAGCGGTCCGAATTTTTAAAAATATTTTCTCATAATAACCAATGTCTGCCATAGCAAGAGTTTCCGGAAAACCCTTTCTGGAATCGAAACTTGTTGCCAGATGCAAATATACATGTATTAAATTTCGTTTTCACCAATTCGCCCTTTCAAAGCGTTCCACGAAATATATCTGTTCTCCTCAGTTGATGCCTGTGGCAGCGATAAACGGTAAAGAAGAAAGGAAAGATTACAGTAAAAAGAACAGGTGGTTCTCCTTACTCACCAAATGCTCAAAAATAAAATAAAAACATCCCTTTTAGCTAGAAAGTGACAACGTTTAAACGAAACTTAGAATCTAGCAAATACCCGTATAACTGGAATAAATTAACTTAACTTTAGGGCATATCGAAGTCTTCCAGGAATGCAGAAATTCAACATGACAAACAACATATATAGGGAAACGCATAATCAGTGCTCTACTAAACCCGCTGGATGAAAAGTTTTTGCTCAGTAAAGTAAGGGGGAAGAAAGACTGAAACAGATTTTTATTTACCAGATTGGACAATCCAAATTACCAGTACTCCGAATAACCAAAACTTTAAGTTTTGCGCAGTGGCATAGCCAGAAAATTTCTTAAGCATTTTATTTCCTAATAAATTACAACCAATTATGTTTGTGCGCAGTGTGATAAATAAGTGATTAGAAGCATGGGCGTACGGATCGCCCCCGCAACACCCGCAGAGCGAGGGGGGGCGCTCACGGCTAAGAGGACTTCTAGCCTCAATAAATGGATTTTACGAAATTTCTGCTGAAACTCCATATGAAAGTGGTTAAGGAAATAGCCAAGAATTTTTGACGGTGGATTTGAATGTATATATTAATTCTATAAGGTTTTTTAGTGTGAGTCCTATTTTGAGAGAATGGATAAACGTAAAGGGGTTGAGGTATCAAAATAAAGGTCTTACCATGCAGGTGTGCCAGTCGAAGAGAAAAATGAGATTGGGGCAACGGTTCGGGCGTGGTGGGGCGGCAAAGTTCCCATGTAAAGTCTATGGGAGAAGCGTGCGGTTGACTCACGCGCTGTTGAAGGCGGCCGCATGGAGGGACTCGGGTAGTCCAAAGGCTCTTTTCTAAGCCAACCGTTTTGCAAAGCAACGCTAATAGGCATTAGTAACAAAGTTCTCATCGGAACAGTGAACACTCTCGAAGACCTGATTGCGTTATGCCGTTGGACTGTGTGATGTACAATTTAATATTCATTCGATCCAGTTTATTCACGTAGGTAAGACGTTTCCCATTATGTAAAGGTGTAAATAAACATTCCGTTGACCATTGTTAGTAAAAATATTACGGGCGATTGCTTATAGCCCATTGGGTTGCTCACAGTAGTCTTTAAACATTTAGTCGAAAAAAAAAAAAACTAATCATGAATCTGTACTATTATTGTCTTTACTGAAGTGGTTGAATGAATTTGTCAATCAAATAAGGTTTACATTTGTTGTTTCATATGAGTTTATCCTTTTCAAAAAAAAAGAAAAAAAAAGACTAACCGTCGATTCCGACGGGTGAAGAGTATTCGCAACGCGAATCTCATTCCAACAACATTTACAAACACAGTTGCGACTGAAAATGAGTCTATCCAGTTGAATTTTGGATAAGATCGAGATGAGTGGACTTCCGCCTCACATTTTACGACTGAAAAAGGGTGCAATCGTGATTCTCATCACGAACCTGGCCGCCCCGGTGGCGCAGTGGCCTAAACGCTGGCTTATGATGAATCGTTCGTGAAGGGTCCGGGTTCGAATCGCTGTGAGGTATGGATGTTGTGTTTGTCTTACGGCACTGGCTCGCTCCCTGTGACCCTAAATTAGGATGGGCCCTAATTAGGATGGACCAGTGACCCTAAATTAGGGATGGGCGACTGCTTATAGACCATTGAGTTGCTCACGGTGGTCGTTAAACCTTATGTCAAAAAAAAAAAAAAAGTCGCGAAGCTGGACTATTGTCTTTACTGAAGTGGTTGAATGAATTTGTCAATCAAAGTTTACATTTGTTGCTTCATATGACTTTATTATTTAAAAAAAAACAAAAAAACTTACCTTCGATTCCGACGGGTTTCGTCTAGTGAAGTATTAAAAAGAAAAGAAATTTTTTTTTCAGTAAATAGCAAAATCTTCCAAAAATCATTTTCGTTTTATTTTATAATATCTGGGTGACGAAAAAGCAGTTATTCCAGAGAAATTGAGGCCCCTTTTCACAGCCATAGCAATAGTTCCTGTATATGTGCAATAAAAAGAGACTAATACCAACGAAATTTATACAGCATAATAACGGAATACAGAGGATAACGTGATCAAAACATTATGGCAAAATACAGCTGTATTTGCTAATAAACTGAAAAATTACATTTCCATGTAACATGGTTAGTACGAGGTTGAACCGCCATGAACTGCGTCACACTGTGCAATTCTGGCATGGAGTCTGTCGTACAGATGTTGGATGTAAGTTTGGGGTATTGAGTTCCAAGCATCCTCAACCTGGACGCGTAAATCGGGGATCGCCGTCTCTGGCCGTGGAGACCGGATAAGTCGTTGTCCCATAAAATCCCACACGTGCTCAATTGGGGACAAATCCAGTGAACGTGCAGGCCCTGGAAATTGTCTCACACCCTGAAGTGC
This sequence comes from Macrothele yani, assembly GCA_039090855.1. Taxonomy (NCBI): domain Eukaryota; kingdom Metazoa; phylum Arthropoda; class Arachnida; order Araneae; family Macrothelidae; genus Macrothele; species Macrothele yani. The sequence continues at coordinate 17,728,383 of CM077006.1, read as the reverse complement.
ATGTTGCGTTGCACGTGCCGTGTGTGGGCGTGCGTTATCTTGCTGGAAAACACCACGATGGACCGACCTTACAAATGGCACAACAACGGGCTGAATGATGTTGTAGACGTAGGAGGTGCTGTTTAACGTACCCGGTACAAACACTAGTTGTGCACGGGAGTGATAGCTGATCGCTCCCCACACCAGGAGACCAGGTGTAGGCCCTGTGTGTTTTTGGCGGAGGCAAGAAGGGTGGAGACGCTCCCCTGTGCGTCTGCGAACACGCATACGGCCATCGGAGGCTCCCAAGCAGAATCTGCTTCCATCGCTGAACATGACAGATCGCTATTGCGTTCTCCAGTGCAGATGTTGGCGACACCACTGCAGCCGTTCCTGACGGTGGGCTGAAGTCAGAGATACACATGCCAGAGGCACACGTGCACGTAGTCCTGCATCCAGTAGACGGTTGCGGATTGTTCGTACAGTCACCTCAGGTGCAACGGCAGCTCGGATTTGCGTCGCAATGGAAGTTTTGCTTGACAGCGCCGCTCTTCTTATGCGTCGATCGGTCCGCTCATCAGTCCGTCTGTGACTCCCGGTTCCACGTCTTCTCGTGTGGGAATGTTCCTCGGATCATCTACGCCACCATCGTACCACCACTGATACTTCTCGTCCAATTCGTTTCGCAATAGGACGATACGACCACCCGCGAAGTCCGACTAAACGACCTCGCTCAAAGTCCGATAACTGTTGAAATCGTACACGTCTTCCATGTCCAGGCATTGCAGCTTCTTCAGGGTCTTCGCACGTGTCCGTACGCCGACGTCTGATTACATTCACTTCGCCGTACTCCTTAAATACCACCGACTATAATTTGCATATTATGCCGTGCTGAGGCGTAAGCGTTCACCGGTTGGACCCGAAATTAACATCACGCTTACGTAAATTCGACCCTATTAACATATGTAAATTTTATGATCGTCCGCCAATTCCTTCTTGGTGGTCTTTTTTCACTTTCCGCCAGTGTGTATCACACTTGTTTGCACATAGCTACGCATCCTTAGGAATATAATGAGCTGAAAGGTGTTTTTCACAGAAAAGAAAATGAGACCTGTGACACTTTTTTTATGTATAACAGAGTCAGAAGAAATGACTTTTACGACGTGCAAGACATTGTAACATTAAGTGTGGTTTTTTATATTCCAGAGTAAATAATTTAAGTAATTTTACTCTTTTTGTGCCTTAATTGCAAGCTGTTACTTTTGATTTGCTTATTTATGTTCTGTATTTTCGTATAAATTGGAAAAGATCTTTAGACACCGTCACACGAGAGCGCGCGCGCGCGTGTGTGTGTGTCTGTGTGTGTGTGTGATCACGAGATACTTCAAAGAGGCTGGCCTTAGTTCTTTAAAAGAATAAAATTTGCGTGATACATTCAGCTGTGCTCTAAGTGTTTTGTAATGCTTTGCACTGGTATAAAATTAGGGCAATCATTTTAATCATAACGCGCACTTTGTGTTATACGCAATAAAGTGTAACAATTTTAATTTTACGAAAAATACCCATAGGTTTATAGATGCTACCAAAGCTAATACCCCCAAATTTTTCTTGAAACAGCCCGCAAAATTGTATAGGCAAAAAAAAGGGGGTGAGGGGGGGTTGAATAATGCATGTGTGAGCGTTGCTCAAAGGATTAGGGGCGTGTTTTGATATTTCAAAGAATTTGAATTATCAAAACGCTTTTCGTTTTTTTCTTAGTTTCCATAAAAAAATTTCGAATTGTTTCTAATCATGTTACCTCTTTTGGAATATGACAGTGATATTAAGGAAAATAACTTTGAATTTAAATATTGTTGCCTTCTATCATTAAGGAAACCAACTTTGAATTTAACAGCTATTGTTGTCTTCTATCTTTCTTTAAGTTCAAACCTTCATGCTTACAAATGCCAATGGGTAGTACGTGGTCTAAGTAATTATCACTTTGGACTTTGGCAGTAAAGCAACAGGTTACTGTGCGACAGAACTCTCGCGGTGGTTTGAAAGCCAAGTAAAGCCGCTGGTCGCGGAATAGAAACTTGTATCCCGTCTAGCATCGCAGTTGCCCAAAAGTAGTCAGACCTAGCAATATGTCCAGTTCATTGACACTTGAACGTCTTTATTTAGATCATGTATACCGTAAATATTTTTGCAACCCCCCACCGGGTGGGGAGGGAAACTCGAACCACGTCTTCCTGCTCCGGAGGCTGCTGTTCTCCCAACTGAACACTCCGGCAAGTCTTACCGTTGCAACTTTGCCAATTCGACTCATGCGTCATTGCAGTAGTGCGTCACCAACGTCATGCTAGGTACTATGTTACATCATCCCCCTTTTGAGTAAGGCGGGGGTACGAAATCGCAGGTTTTCAGGTACGCAGACAACCATGCTATAAATAATTTTTTTTTATTTTATCCATTCGATGTCTGTAAGTATCACCACACATACTTTCGGATCTCACGACCACGAGATTCATTTACTGTCGGAGCCCAATCGTGTTACCTTTTTACCAGAGGATGAACCCACGGCTGCCTGCTCCAGAGGAGGATGTTCTTCCAATTGTACTAAGCCGGCAAGACTTATCACTGCAACTTCTCCGTTTTTACTTCACACGCCACCGCAGTAGTATGTCATATTGCGCAGTACGAGCCGCGGTGGTCTAAACGGTGGCTTATGACCATTCGTCCGTTAAGGGTCCGGGTTCGAATCCCGGTGAGGCATTGACGTTGTGTTTATCTTACGGCACTTGTTCTCTCCCTTCCCTGGAACTAGTGACCTTAAATTAGGGACGGGCGACTGCTTATAACCCATTCAGTTGCTCACGGTGGTCATTAAACCCCAATAAAAAAAATATATACGCGGTACGTTACACATGATGCCATCCACTCTTGTCCTTCTCTTGACCTATGAGTTCCTTTTCCTGTCTGTCTTCTTAATTCCAAGCGTGCATCTCTCCTAGTTTTATGAGCTGTCTTCAGTCTTTGAACATGTTCTTTAGATCAGGTCGATGTCTCTGATTCACAAGCAAGTACTGGAAAGATGCATTGGTTAAGTGCTTTTCTTTTAAGACATAAATGGTAAATTGCTCTCGAAAAGTAAACTGCTTCTTCCAAATAAACTTCACCCAATTTTATTACGTCTATTAATTTCTTCTTCGATGAGAATCTCGCTGGATATCCGTTTTTCAAGACATGAGTTGCTTCAAAATTTGCCCCATGAACCTATTAATCTTCAGTTCTTATAAAAGCATTGTATATCAATTTTATTTCCTGTAATTTCATCTTTAGTTTACCTGTTCACTGTTGTGATCAAGCTCCTCAATCATACTCTGCAGCTCTGAACAGGTACTTGCAAAAATGGCTATATAGTAGTGAGCAAAGATTAAACCAAGACAGTCTAGAAAATATAAGTCCGCCGCCCCGGTGGCGCAGTGGTCTAAGCGATGGCCTCTGATCATTCGTCCGAAAGGGCTTCGAATCCCGGTGAGGCATGGATGTTGTGTTTGACTTACGGCACTGGCTCTCTCCCTTCCCTGGAACCAGTGACCCTAAATTAGGGACGTGCGACTGCTTATAGCCCATTGAGTTGCTCATGCTGGTCGTTAAACCTACAACAAAAAATATATATATATATAAGTCCATAACATTAGATAGATGAGTTCCCTCTTGACATCACGCGGAAACTAAGGCTTAGTATTGGTTTCCAACGCTGTCATGTATGACATCAAACACAGCACCGACGTATCAAGCCGTGTAACATGAGTGACGTCACGAACGGAGGGAACGGGCTTATCTAATGTCATGACCTTGCACTTTCTAGACTGCCTAGGTTAAACCAGCGCCCCCTGTAACTGAAACCCTAAAATTTGTTTACGGCGTCATCACAGGTGGACGACATTTTCGTTTCCCGTGTTCGGCTATCGACGAGAATAGGTGTAGCTGAAACAGACGGAATAGCAGATGTTAACATATAGTCGTCGTTTATGGTATTTCGCGTCACAAAAGTAACTGGGTTGGCGATAGAAACATAATTGTCTTGTCCAGTGAAACTACTCAGCGCCCCATATAGCTGTGCTATATCGCAAATTCAGTCGGTTTTGTTGCATAAAATGCTACAAATAACGACTACATTTGAGCATCTGCTGTTCTGGCTGTTGAGACTACACCAGGAACCTCGTATTCTCTTTGGATGACGAGCACTGGAAACAAATGCGCGGTCCACATACGATGACGTAATGAATGACTTGTTAGGCTTTCGTGTTCGGGGGCGTTGGCTAAACAATCTCCATTAACAATTATCCCCTTGTTTTCCCATTTAGTGACTCAAAGACATGCACCTGAAGCTGTATCAAGAAACCAATCTGTAACGTTCCTTCCATTAGAAATTCGTGGTGTAAATTTACTTTTTAAGTTTGCTAAGTTAAGAATACATTGCAGACTCCACGGTCGAGCGAGTTTTCCTGTAGAAATTTCGAGATGTTTCTATCAAAATTTCTTAAAATGAAGGAAGAGAAAAGCATAAACATTTATTATAAACTGCGTAAGTTATGTATCACACAATGAATGAGACTATCTTTCGATTTTTGTAGTTAGATTACCATAATATCTACAGGGGAAAATGACTTTTTACTCTATCAACGCAACGGTTTTCCTGCACTCTCTTAATCATCGTCGAACTAGGTACCAACAAAGTTTCGGCGGCCACCCAGAAATTTCTCATAGGGTTTACACTTACAGGGAAGGTTTAGATGCAACTATCTTTCTCCCATGTGACTCTGTCCTGCGTAACAGAAACACAGTTTCATTACATTTAACTTGGAGGCTCAGATACGGTACCGGGTAGACAGGTGAGAGAAATAAGAGTGCCAGATTTAAAGGGCGAGTCGACCAGCACCATCTAATCAAAAGTATCCGAACACTTACTTACATTTCTACAAGCTCCTTGTAATTGGAAACGAAATAATATCGAGTTGGTTCACCCTTTGCTGTTATCACAGCTTTCACTCTGCTCGGAAGGCTTCCCACTAGGTTTCGTCACAAGAGCTTTAGCAACTTTCATATGCCACACAAACATTTGCAACAGTCAGTTTAAATAGCAAATCGATTTTAAATAGATGGAAAAAAATTCAAATCAATTCTGAATCGATTTTTAAAAAATGAGTGAGAAAGATTAAAAAATAAAATAAAATATCGATTAAAAATGCATCATATCCATAAAAAATATCGATTTAAAAATGAGTCGATGCAAATCGATTTTAAATATCAATTTGATTCTTTGACCATTCTGCCACAAGAGCTTTAGTAACTTCGGTCACCGATGTCGGGTGGTTCGGCATGGCTTGCAGTCGGCCTTCGCTCTCACGATCCTATGATCCTCTCTGCTGGTGGTGTGTCTGGGTCGTCCATAGCCAGTCCGCCGTGTCCATGGCTCCCAACACGATAGCACCATACTATCCGACCAGCACAAATGGCGGCCGATTCGGTGCGCCGGCCACCCTTCCTCTCTGATCCCGACGATACGGCCTCGTTCAAACTCTGTCAGTTGTCCGTAAGCACATCTACGGCGGCTCCTCGGGATTTCTATCGCTCAGGGATCTCATCTGACTCTTACCGTGCACTTCGGCATGAATGTGGAGTCCCCTGCGCGGCACCTTATAAGCCCCAATGATTGTGATTGCAGCGCCAGTCTTGGACGTGCGGGCATGCGGAGTAGAATTTGCATGTCTGCCCTCTCCGTATCTATTCGCCGAGTTTCGCGTTAGGTGCACGGTTTTTTTCTTGGTGCGCGGTTTTTTATGACAATGGGTGTATATGGGGAAATGCACTACTCAAAAGGGGTGTTCGGATACTTTTGAACATATAGTATAGTTGGAAGGGCCAAGCTGTGATGTCACAATGATCGCTTCCAGGGATAGGAAACGAGGGCGGGGTTGGAAGGAACAGATGTCCTTATTTTTGACAGGGGATCTTATATCCCTTGGCTTGGAGGACTTACCGTGCTCATCCGACGCAAGACGAGTGATCTGTGGCTCAGAGCAACTCAACCTACCTTCGATCGACCTCAGGGCCATTTGGTCGCAATGCGTTTGCTCTAACCACTACTCCTCTCGCGGCCCAATGGTCGGTCTGAACTTTTATTCTGAATAATATACACTGGTGTTCAAAATTAAGAGAATTTGCACATTTTGTCGATTTTCACAAAAAGTACGGAGCCAAAGGTACAAATTATGCCGCCGAATAAGAATGCAAATTTGCAGTGTCGAATACGTAAGTGTACACGTGCGTGTATGTGGAGCTGTGACAGCGAAGGGCATGAAAAACACACGTGGCTTTTTCCGCGATTAGTTCACTCGTACTCCTTGGCGACATTCGTTGTGTTTGTTGCAGGAGTTTGTTCAATTTCATAAGCTATCAGGTAAAATGAGTTGCCACGAACGTATGGATGACGGAATGAGGTGGAGAAGCGTCGGTAGATTTGGAGGTAGGGCAATCCCAAGTGCAGGTTGCTACAGAGCTCAATGTAACGCCCATTGTCGACTGCAATTTATGGAAACAGTTTAAGGACACCGGATCCATATCGAGAAGGCCTGGGCAAGGTCGTCCAAGAGCCACGACGGCCAATGAATATCATTATTTGGCAATTTCAACGAGGCGCCTCAGAACTGGCACAGCTATCACGTGAGCTGCATGCCGCCACTGGAACCCGAGTTTCAAGGGTTGCTCTTTTCCGAAGGCTCCGTGATAGAGGGTTTTTTGCCAGGAGACCCGCTGTTTACGTCCCGCTCACTTCAGCACACAAGAGAGCGCGTTTGGCATGGCGCAGACAACATCAGCCTTGGATCAGACTTCAGTGGAGTAACGTTCTCTTCACAGACGAGTCGCGATTCAGCCTGGACACTGATTATCAACGTACCTTCATCTGGAGAGAACCAGGGACTCGATACCTTTCCTCCAACATCCGAGAAAGGGACCGCTATGGCAGCGGAGGTGTCATGATCTGGGCAGGCATCATGTTGGACGCCCGCACACCTCTCCATCTGTTTGACAGAGGCTCCCTGACTGCTGAGAGGTATAGGGATGAGATCTTACAGCCCTATGTTAGACCTTTCAAGGGGGCAGTTGGCCCTCGGTTCCTTTTTATGGACGACAACGCTCTTCCACATAGGGCTCACCTTGTAAACGATTATCTTGAAAGTGAGGATATTCGCCCGATGGATCGCTAGACCTAAACCCTATCGAACATGTCTGGGACGTTTTTGGGAGGGTAATTGCAGCTCGCCATCCCCCTGCGAGAACCATCCCGGAGCTGAAAATTGCGTTGCTGCAGGAGTGGGACCGACTTCTACAGGGACTCATCAACTGCCTCGTTTCCAGTATGACGTCACGCTGTGAGAGTTGTATGAGTGTGAGAGGGGACCATACCCCATATTAGAGTCATTTTATGTTGCATCTTGCAACGTGAATTTTGGACATTCCTGCGCTGATGAGCCTTACTGACGATCATGAGTGCGTATCATGACTGTTGTATGGTACAATTTTTTCTCTTCTATAACTGTGTATCCATACTAAATTTAATTAAAATGTGCCCATTAGTTTTTCAGAAATTGGACAAAATGTGCAAATTCTTTTAATTTTGAACATCAGTGTATATTTGGTATCGTGGTTTAACCAGCCCAATGAGCATCCTAGAATATAAGTACTCGCCTGTCTCTAATTTAGAGCCACTGGTTACATAGGACGGAGACCGCCAGCGGCGAAATAAAAAAACACACCATCTATGTCTGATTCCCAGATTCGAACCCAGAAGCCCGAGCAGTTAAGATGTCTGTGAAGTGAATCTCTCTACCACTGAGGAACTTTATTCTGAACACGTCTGCTTTCAGATATCACTCAGACTATTTCACTTTGCGTGTGAAGTTTTTTTCTTAAACCAGGTGGTAAATATTTCGAATATTCTGTTGTAAATTTTTGTCTAAAAAAATAATGTGAACTTAAATGAAGAAAGAGTTGCTGAAGAGCAGTAGAACAATCGTTATACTCATCAAATAAAAATAAAATTCACATTTCAACTACGATGTGGTGTTACTAATAGCAAGTCATTATTTATTTTCCCTCGGATTCCAAGTAATTATCCTGGAATATCCGTTTCATTAAGTCAATAGATGAATCTATTCTAGTTTGTCATTACCTACTATTATGTAAAATCATAAAGAGTTTTGATAAATGCTTTCTGACAGTTATTACACCTTATGTCACAAATATTTGGAAGGAATCGCGATGGCAAAGCATTCGCTTTAGAGACAGGTGTATAATCACAGAGGCAACACTTCACCCTTCGTAGGAAGATCATGCTAAAGGTCAAAGTTCATCCCTTCTCTTTTTCCTCTTCCAGTAATAATCGCATGTGGTAAATAATTCGCTATTTAGTCTTTGGTGTGGCTTGGTTGCATTGTCTAGTCAAAGCTACTGGTCTTCAATAAACGTCTTTTAAAATTCCGCACACGTAGACGCCTTGAACATCGACGTAGACACTGAAGTTCGAGGGATGAAAGAATAAACCTGGTTCAGAGCATTTTAAGATTTTTCCCATGTGTCTTGAAGTAAAAAGTAATTATTTGCTGAAGGATGGGCAATGCGAAATGGCTGGGGCACCTTTTTTTTTTCTCATCGTTCTATTTTGTCTGACTCTCTGGAATCTATTGTTCCTATTGTTTGATGACAGATAGCTCGGCAGATTACTGCTTAAGTTTGCTTCGCACGATATCATTAGTCCGATTACTGTTCCAAACTTTAATATCCCGAAGGACAATATACGTCATGAATTATTTTTTTCTCTCTTTTACTACCTTTTCTTTTTATATTTCGCTCCTCTTTCGTTCAGCAGTACTTTGTTTAGCATTTACTTTCGGCATGGGGAAATGTAATTTTTTCAGCGACTGCTGTAAAAATTATGATTTTTTACTGGGCCCAATATTTAGAGATACAGAATCCAAAGCAAAAACTTACTTTCTTTCAGCTTATTTATGCTACATTTATAATAACAGAACAAATTTTTGGCTTCGCTAATAAAATGCAGTAATATTCTAACATAAGATTCCTATTTGTGATGATCCCCTCCAAAATAATGTTTTTATAATACGCGGGTTGTACCGAAAGTAATGCAAAAGTGGGCATGACTTTTTTATTAAGCGATAGAGGTCGTTCAAATTGCACATGTTGGTATAGAAACTCTTCCTCTATACAAAGCTACCACTCATCATAGTCTCCGTCACAAGCGGGGCATTTGCGTCATCGTTGAAACCAACTCTGGAATCATCTTTGAAAAAATTCAGGTGCGGACTGCTGTAAACCACCTCATCACATCCACTTTCACCTCGCCTGTGTCGTCAAATCGTTATCCCCGGAGATTGTCCTTCAGTGGACCGAACAGGTGGAGTCGGTGGGCGCCAGATCTGGGCTGTACGGTGGATGGGGGGGGGGGGGACCAATAACCAACCTAATTTGCTGATCGCCTGATTTGTGTTGGCAAAGATGTGAGTGGTCTCGCATTGTCATGGTTAACGTGCATAGATCGTGGTGAATGTGCATGGACCCTTTTCAAATTCATGTTCGGTCTCTTTCTTCTTATGGCTTCTCTAAGCTTCTTGAGTGTCTCAATGTATCGCTCGCTGGTCACGGTACACACACACACGTTCTAGAAAATTAAGGAGAATTATACCCCTGTCATCCACAAAACAGTCACCATGACTTTCTTTGCTGATCGCTGGCTCTTGAACATTTTAGGCCTCGGTGAAGAGGTGTGACGCCATTCCATGGATTGATTCTTGGTTTTCGGATCGTAAAGATGCACCCACGTTTCATCCCTTGTCACCAAATAAAAAAAAAACGTGTTTTCATTGGCTTCAAACGATTTCAGCAGATCAGAACTGCCTTCTCTCCTTCAAATCTGCCATGAAGAGGAAGGGGTTACTCTATCAACATGTGCAATTTGAACAACCACTGTCAGTTAATAAAGTTATGCCCACTTTTGATGTACTTTCAGTACAACCCTCATACATAATTTTTTTGTTCTGAAAACGTACACCCAACATGGAGACTGTCCTCAAAAATAGAGGCTCGCAATAAACTACGAGAAACCTCTCCCTGTTGAAAAATGTGATGAAAATACACTGAAATAGCAAATTATTATTAAGAACACCTACATGATAAAATGTTGGGGCCACCCTTCCAAACAGCCTTGATTCGGTATAGCATCGATTCAGTGAGGTGCCGATGTTCTTTACAGGTACGCTGTGTCATATACTCTAATTTAACATTCCTTTTTTTAGTTCCTGTCTTCTTATGCAAATTTGGTTTATTCTCGGTAAATGTTTTCAGCCTGAATGCCACATTTTCTTTCTCGACGAATTTGTGTTTGGCAACAAACAATTAAGTAATCGAAAGCTAGAGATACGAGTTGACGTTTTAACTCTATGACCAGGATTGTTTGGGACGAGCGCTAAAGCATCACGAGCACTTAACTATTATTGTCACTTGTTTTTGGCAGTAGCACTTTTTGGTCAGTTTGACTTGTTTTGCGTTCCTGATGTTTGGAGCTCGATTGTCTGATTAATTTATTCAACTGACGCCATGTATTTAGATGATCTTCAGCATCACTAATTTGTTAGAAGTTAATGGCATTGACTCAAGTTTTCTCATTGCTTTAGGGTGCCACGGAACTGTTATAAATATCGGCAGGAAAACTGGTGCTATACGTCAACTGGAAATACGGTTGCAACGTTCTTTGCACTGGCTGGTGTGCTTGTTCCATTTCAACGAACTTCCATTTCGCCATTTGCTTGATGAACTCGATGGTAAATCAACAGGTCCTACAACTCGTTCAGGAGAGATTGGGGCAGCTCTTTGACGGCTGTGAAAACCTCCCAGTAGTGGACTTTAGGGCTATTCATGTAGAATGGACAGAACACATGCAAGAATTGCAGGATACACGTGAACTGAGTACCGACCAGCAGTATTTACTGGAAATCTGTTGCGCCGTGTCACAGGGAAACTTCGATGTCAGCCTCCTTTCTAGAAGGAATCCAGGACCACTGTCACATTCGCGGTGGCTGACGACAGCTAACAGAGTCATGCACCTCTATCAAAGAATATAAACGCTTCGCGTGAAGAAGCTCAACTCTCGTAGAGATAATGTAAAACAGGCGACAGCAGCGCCACCATGTAATGCGGCAGCAGATGCTCTGCGGGAAAGTTAACATTCAGGCGCAAAAAGCGTAGGAGACACGGGACGGGAAGCCTATTTCACGGAAAGGAAGCTAAGCTTTGATCTGCGACTGTTTCCTTCGGTCTCATTGGGTCTACTAAAGCATTTTTTTTGTTGTTGTTCTTTTCTGAGTATCCCTCCTGTCCCTTCTTTTGGTGAAACAAATATATACATTAGCAATTAATATTATTTTAAGGAAATTTTAGCAGTTTTATTCTCACTTTAAGCACCGTAGTAATACCAGGTTGCTTGGCATGAATTTCATATTTACAATATACCTTAAATGTCAAAAATGCTGAGGCTGGTTTCCCAGTAGCAGCCATAATAATAATAAAAAAAAAAAAGCAAAGACAACCGCAGTTTCCCAAAGCTACAATTTTTCTACCATTCCGAAGTTTGTAAATTAAACGCACTGCGCTGGAGAAATTTTCTCAACAGATCGGAAAAACATCCGTTCGTATCTGAGTAGGTTCGAACCTGGGCCGCTGGCGTGACAGCTGAGCTCTCTACCGACCGGACTAACTCGCCACGATTGAGTGTATGCTTAAAGCTGTCTGTTTGGTATGCATTGTGTAATCGAATGCTTCCCTCTTTCATTTTACAATATTACGAGGTATTTTTCATAAAAGTCAGTTTCATATAATTTATAAATTAATTTTTTCAACGTAACGATAGCTTTTTTTTTCAGCAAACGTTGTTTTAATGGTTTTCCAGGATATTTGTTTCAAACGGTTTCAAATTTGTTCTTGTTATTCATCCACTCCATTCCATGAATTGTTATTCATCGGAATGGAGTGGGTGTATTTCATGGCTGTAATATAAACGCAGATCTAGATGAGAACAACAAAACCTTTGAACAAAACGCCAACACAAACAAGCGTTTATATTCTTTGAACACAAACACGCATGCTCAGTCTAACTCAGTCTGCTCGGCATCCTGCGGCATCAGCCTGTAATGTTGGCTTCTGTGTAGTAATTCTTTGCCGCATAATATAGTGGCGCTAGTTACGTCTCGCTGAGCCTTACCTTCTTATCAGTTAGATATTCTTTACCTCTATGTTGCCACGCAAAACCCATCGTAAACTTTGATCTGTGTTGCCATCTACATAATGAAGGTATGTGCCCCGGTCTGGTTTTCCATGAAGAAAAAGCTTAAACACTTTCGGAAACTAATCAACTTATCGCGCTTCATGGATTTGAAGTGCAAAGTAATCATTGACGCAGTGATCAAGAGAAACGCTTTCTTCAGTCACCCAGAGAATATATTGCTAAGTATGATTGCAGACGAAAGCACCCACGATCGAGCTTTTGGATGGAGAAGAATAAACAATGCTAGGCTACAACAAATGAATGATGTCATAAGAAAATTCGAAGCGCCGCAATTCAATTTGGATGCTATTGAATATTATGAGATGATCGATTGGACCAAAACGCGTCCGAACCACTCCTGACAAAACACATCTCAGACGAAGATGTGTGTCGACTAATCGCAACTTGTGCCACAGCTGGCGAAGAAATAACCAAGTTTCCTGCCACACGCAAGCTGTGGAACGTTACGTGAAACTGGTGACCTAAACAGCTGCCTCAGTGTGTGGATTTGAAGCTAGAGATTCGTTCATAAGAGCAACAATTGCAGAATGGCAATTAGTGCCACATTTTTCGAGTAAAGCGGATTACCGAACAAGATATACCCCGTAGAAATAAAATTCTGAGCTGGAGGGAGAGTGGGCGGAACTCGAAGTGTAGCCACCTCCTCGTGGTGAGTTCTGGATTTCTACATATGTGGCATTGGAAGCAAGCGAAGAGCTACACGGTACACATTGCAAAGCAAACTGAGTGTACAACACTTACACACGCATGGTGCACTCAGAACAGTGCAATTTCCTACGGGTTTTTCCGATGCCCTACATGCCAGAATAGGATGCCTTTACCTAGCCTAGGCCAACGGGCCAAATGTGGGAAGAAGTTGGTGAACGTCGCGTGTAGTGCGAAGACTTAGTATATTGATCAACTTCAAAACCTTTTTTCACTGTTATAGGGAACACTAAAGGACACTCTTCCGTACTAGGGGTTACTCGATTTCAATTACAAAAGAAATCCATCCGTTTTTGCTTACGGCCCAATGTGGTCGGAAAAACGCGAAATTAGTGTGCCGTGCAGAGACGTAAGATATTAGTCGATTTAAAAGAAATATCTTTTGTTATTCTTGTTAACCCAAATAGCTACTTTTCCGCACTAGGCAGTATGCAAATTTAAAAAGAAGTTTTTTTTCTGCCCACCCAAGAGTATACCTGGTTTGGAACGATGTTTAGATATCTTGTGGTTCTCAAATGCTGTTTTAGATGTGTTAAAAAATACAATGCCCGCCATCAAAACAGACTCATTACACTTTCAGAACATGACGTCGTGTCTGAACTTACAAAGTTATATATCTTGTGGCAGCAGTGGCAGTTAATCAGAGGTCTGGTCAGAAATAAAAAGAGGTTGCTTGATGTTTAAGGTGTGAGGTGTTAGATTACTGGTACGTTAGGTATTTTCGGTGCACTTGCTAAGAGAGATATATTGTTCTTCACAACAACTTTTGTAAATCAACGTTAATTTACTGTTACGTACTCATCGTTAAATTACGCTTCGTGTGTTCAACTTAGTTCGATTAATCTACGTGTTCTTCGTATTGAATACTATCTCGGGATTTGTGTACTAGTAATGCCAATAAACACTTATGTTCGATCCTTCTTATAAGTCGTATGTTTCTTTTTAGCACGTTTTTTGTAAAAAAAGATCGTGCTTATATTACCGGTTTGTCCGTCCGTCCGTTTTGTACACACGGTATCTCTGCAACTATTAGTCCGATTTGAAAAATTCTTTTTGCATTGGGAAGCTTGAAATATGCGAATGATGATTCTTTATTTCGGGTTTTTTTTTTTTTACGATGTACAATTTCGCCGCTAGAGGGCGTAAATGCATATGATGTCGAATTCAAAAATGCGTTTTATTCCACATATTTGCTTCTAAAGATCCGATTGAAAAACTTCTTTTATCTCTTAATTCCATTTATGTCGAAGAGTATTTTAAATATAGTTACTTTTTCAAATTCCGCATAGATTTTCCGTTAGGGGACGTAAAAGTAAATTATATATTTTCCCGATAACTCTTTTTCTAACACTCCGATTTGAAAAAAACATTTTCTTCAGCGGATACACCTCTTGATGGAAAATCTTTTGCATATAATTTCAAATTTTTGACAAAGAATACTTTGGCCACCAGAGGGCGTAAGTGTTAATTTTTGCTTCTGATGTATTTGCCATAAAATCTGAGCTCCTAAAATATAGATTGAAAAAATTCTTTCATGGACTGAATGCCACTCACATCGATAAACCTTTTCGGAATATTTTCTTCTTAAAATATTCCACAGTTTCTCCGCCAGAGGGCGTAGATGTATATTCTATTTTTGTCAATATCTCTACTTCTGGGAGTCCGATTTGAAAAATTCCTTCTTTGTTGGATAGTGTTTCCAGTTTGACATGTTTTTCATATAATTTCAAAATTTTCAAGTAATTCACCGACTTCCCGCTAGGGGGTGTAGAGGTAAATTGCGTTTCCCCCTATATCTCTGCTTCTAAATCTCCGATTTGAAAAATTCTTTCTGCACCGGATACAGCTCCTGATGGTAAATCCTTTGCACATAATTTCTAATTTTTGTAAAAAATGGTTTGGTCACCAGGTGGCGTAAGTCTTAATTTGTTTTGATGTTCAAGTGACCTATGTAGGGTTTGATGTTTAAGTGATTAACTTACGTAACTATAATGAATTAAATTCTTCTTCTAATGGTTGTTGTTTTGTTAATTATAACATGAATAAACTTTCCTGCTAGTAGTGTAGTAATAATAATGAACAAGCTTTTAACTGCTAGTAATGTTGTAGTAGTAATTAAGATGAATAAAGTCTTATACTGGTTGTTAATAATAACAACTAATGAAATAAACCTAACAGCCAGACAGAGGTCTGACAAAACTATGAACTGAGAAAAACGTACTTACTAACGAAAAATCTTTATTTAGGAAAACTCCTGGTAGTATCCAACATACACTTCACAGGTCACACAGCTACTCAATAAAACGTAGCTCCTTGCACATGAACGAAGCTCTACTCACGTAAACGAAGCTCTCTTTACACATAAAACGAAGATCTCTTTACACATGAAACAAAGCTCTCCCTACGCACAACAACAAAAAGCTCTCTTAGGTATCGTTGAACACGCCTATTTATACTGGCTACCACCACGTCATGACTTACACTCATTGCCAGATCTCATTCAGCGGGAGAAATAACATCTCGTTCAGTAAGAAGATAATTTACATAGGAAAATAAAATAACCAGAGATAGTAAAATCAAAAGGAAAGTGAATCTAGAGTATACGTTACATAACTTCTTCTGAAGTCCCAGTGACTACCTTACGTAACACAAATGATTAATTTGTATGATGTAATTTAGTGTTTGAGGATTCTCTTACGTGGTTTCATTTGATTTCTAGTGACAAATGTGCATGGTTGCATTTGATGTCAAAGTGATTAATTTTCATAATTTCGTGTGATATTCAAGTTACAAATGTGTTTGATTTTGTTTGACGAGTGACTGATGTATCATGATATAGACATGTTTCACTGACAAACGTTCAGTGTAATAGGGTTTAACGTTTGAGTGACTAACTCTCGTGAAGTCTGGAGTTCGAGTGACTAACTTAACGTGATTGATCTTGATGACCAAGTGACTGACGTATACCATTTCATTTGATGTCAAAGTGATTAATTTACATGATTTCGTTTCATATTCAAGTGACAAATGGGTTTGATATTCGTGTGACTGATGCATCATGATACAGAATCTGATGTTTTACTGGCAAAAGTGCAAAACGGGTACGGTTTAATGTTTAACTCTTTCGTTCCGAGTGGTACACAAATGTACCAGAATGAGTGCAAATTACCGGAAACCTGGAGAATGCTTGACAGACAAGTAAATATTCGACCACAGCGGGGTTTTGTGTTACCGCTTGCTGAGAGGTTAACACATGGAAGACTGGTGGGACACTTTCGCTGAGATTGGGTAATGCTAACGGCTAAATGGAAGTGACGATTACAAAATACCGTCTGAGCACATTCACATCGTGCTTAGACGGTATTTTGTTGTCGCTGATGTTGTTCGCACGAATTCGTAATTGCATTTCTTTATATTGAAGTGTTTTAGGCAAGATTGTAGTCAAAAATGTTATTCATGAAATCAACACTGTAATTTCGTCTGTGTAAGAAAAAATAGCAAATATTGGTATAGAACCTCCTGCACTGTTCTCGCAGGGAAGACTACAGACGCACCTCATTCGGACATCTTCGATTAGTGGTTTGTGCAACTTCCGTTGCATACTGTACGGCGGTAGGCTCGGGGAATCCCGGCATTTCTCATATTTCTGGTAGATCTCGCTGAAGAACTGATTGACGACGGAAAGAAAAACACTAATTTACCATTACCAAGACGAGGCCCTCTTTCAAAAACAATAAAACATTTTGGAGTAGCATTACATCTTCCCGTAGAAGGTCCTACAAGAAGGCGATGTGCTCGTTGTTCAGAAGCAAAGCATCAAAACAGAACAACAACAATTTGCCAACGATGTAATCTACCTTTGTGCAAAGACTGTTTAATGTTGTATCATACGAAATAACATATTTTTGCACAAAATATCGTTCTACTGAACATCCTTTGTCGCTAATGGTGTTATTTCTTACCTGTTTTCTATTGGTACACCTCAAATTCCTATTGGTACACATATGTACCATCCACCCCTTCCCACACCGAAAAATTAATGTCGTTTATTTCGCTTAGAATCGTCACTGTGACTTTCAAAGAGCTCACGTTTGCTTGTTCCGCAAGTGGTCTCCACTGCTTATGTGTGTCGTCAATGCAGTGGAAACCACTTGCCATTTATATTACGGGACGAAAGGGTTAAGTGACTACTTTACGTGCCTTCTTTTTAAGTTCCAGTGACTAACGTGATTTATCTTGATGACCAAGTGAGTAACGTACACCATTTCGTTTGATGTCCAAACGACTAATTTACATGATTTTGTTTGATATTCATGTGACTGCCGCATCATGATACAGGATCTGATGCTTTACTGACAAACGTGCAAAACGGTACTGTTTAATGTTTAAGTGATTAATTTACGTGACTTCTTTTTAAGTTCGAGTGACTAATTTACGTGATCTATCTTGATGAGCAAGTGATTAACGGACACCATTTTGTTTAATATCCAAGTGGTTGTTGTACGTTATTTCAGCTGATGTTCAAATGACCATCTAACATGATTCCTCTTGATATTCAAGTGACTAACTTACGTTAGTTAGTCATTAGAACAAGTGAAATACGTGTATGATTTCGTTTGATACTCAAGTGACTAACGTAATATTACTCTGAAGAGCAATTGAATTAGAGATACCTGTCTAGTAACGTACAGCACCACCTTTCGCCCTGATGACGGCGGCAATTCGTCTCGGCATGGACTCGACAAGACACCGGAAGCGATGGGAAGCCATGCGGATCCATGACCCCTGAACAAGCTCCCACAGTTCACGAAGATTTGATGGAGGTGGTCAGAGCCTCGAACATCTCTCTCGATGGTATCGCAGATGTGCTCGATGGGATTGAGTTCAGGTGATCTAGCTGGCAAAGGAAGCGAGGTCACGTCGGTGGAGTGTTCATCCAACCATTCGGATACAATTCGGGAGCGATAGCACGGCGCATTGTCTTGTTGCAGGCTGAGGTCCCCAGTGGGATTTTGAAGACGCACAAACGGGAGCAAATGGTCTTCCAGGATATCCCGGCAACGTTGACCTGTAAGGAACGATGTCACACGTACCAGGGGTCCCATTTCAGTCCACGTAAATAGTCCCTAGACGAGAATTCCACCCCCACCAGCTTGAAGAGTACCCTGCTGGCAAGAAGGATCCATTGCTTCACGTGGTTTACGCCGTATTCGTATCCTGCCTTCCGCATGTACCAACGGGGAATCTCGACTCAGCATTCCAGGCAACATTTTTCCACATGTCTAGGGTCCAGTGGCGATGTTCCGGCGCCATGCTAATCTTTGCACCTTGTGATGTGCGGTCAGCAGCGGTACCCTCGTGGGACGATTGCTTTTGTACCCCATAGCGAGGAGATGGTTCTAGATGGTGTGGCTGCTTACACGTTTTTGTGCACCAGCGTTAAATTGCCGAGCGATTTCTTGCACTGTGGCCCGTCTATCCGCTGTTACAATGCGAGCTAGCCGACGATGACCCCGCTCATCCACAAGCTGTTGTCCACGGCAGTTGGCCCTTGTAGGGATGGTTTTACCGGATTCGATGTACTCACAGTGGACCCGTGACACAGTAGCTCGTTAAAATCCCAGTGCCTGAACGACTTCCGAGATGGAGTGACCCATTCGTCGGGCCCCGGCAGTTTTTCCTGCGATCAGACGCGCTTAGATCCTTCGTCTTACCCATACTGCGTCCGACTGTTGCTGATTTCCGTCGCATAACTCTTTATATTGTTGGATCGCTGCGTACGTCATGTCGTTTCCGTTCATTGGTCCGCCCACAGCGCCAGATTTGCATAACGCCAGCTGTCTCTAATTCAATTGCTTTTCAGTGTGTATGGTTTGGTGTTTAAGTGACCAAGCTACGAGACTTCGTTTAAAATTCCGGTCACTAACTTCCGTTATTTCACTTGGTGATTAAGTGATTAACGTGTGTGATTTCGTTTAATACATTTCGTTCAACATTTATGTAAATGTTTTTTTGTGGAACAGACATCCCTTGGTTGCTAACTTCTTTTGGCATGCATACACATATATGTAAGAACTGCTGCTTATATAACAGTTTTGTCTATTTGACAGTCTGTCACTGAAAGGTGTTCCTCTGCTAAAAGTCGAAGGAAATGTAATTTGCTTTCGCTGCATAAATGTGATCAGGAACACAGTTTTTGTTTCTATTTTACGCTTCTCATGATTCCTAGTTTCCCCGGTAAAAAGTGGAATAGCGCACTTGCATCTCTTCCAATGTCTGAATCAAGTGCAATAGCATACTGGCCTTTCTCCCGAATAAATTTTGGAGACTTATCCGATCAAAGAATATTTTTTTACCAAAAAAATATTCTTTGATCGGATACCTTTTCTGATTATGATGTTTTCGTGTACTTTATCCATTAGTTTCGCCAATGGAAAGTGCAATAGTATACGAGAGTCATAACAAAAATTCTGCACACGTTTATCTAAAACGGAAGCGGATGATGCAATCTGAAAAATGATTGCATCATGTCATGGCCAGACTCTAAGCAACGCAGAGGTGTCAGAACGACGCGCTATCATTTGTTGTGTGTACGTGAGAACGTTTGAAAATAGAAGTGTGCAGTTCCTCAGGTTGAGTCACGGCATTAGACCTGCGCTCGTACGTGGAAATAGAAACTGTGTGTGGACGTTAGAGGGTTTGGAAATGGAAGCGTGCAGCTCCTCAGGTCGAGTCACAGCGTTAGACCTGCGCTCGTACGTGAAAATAGAAACTCTGCGGGGAAAAACTCTGACACAGATCCACACTGCCTTGCAAGAAGTTTGTGGGGAAGGAACTCTTGATCGAAGCAGAATTTCTCGCTGGGCATCGCGCTTTCGGGAAGGCCGAAGCAGCATCGAAGATGATCACCACTCAGGCCAATTTCAAACTGCGACATAAAAAACATCTGTCACTATTATTGCAGCGCTACTCAAAGAGAATCTCCACTTGACAGTGGAAGAGATTGCTCATCAGGTAAATTTGTCCACCATGTCTGTTCACCGGATTTTGACCGACTCACTGGGAAAAAGAAAAATCGCCGCGCCCAGGGTGCCCCATCAACTCACCCCCGAGCAGAAGGCAGATAGAGTGAGCATCACACAGGATCACCTGCACAGGTTCAAAGGGAGGGCGACACCTTCCTCAACAGAATTGTCGCAACTGATGAGACTTGGACCCTTGATTCTGAGCCGCAACTGAAGTCACAATCGGCGGAATGGAGACATCCAAGTTTCCCACTCCTCTCAAAGTGTCGTCGTCAGCAATCCAAAGTGAAACAAATGATTATTTTTGCGTACGATCCCCAGGGTGTTGTGGTATCTGATCGAGTGGCGATAGGGCAAAATGTGAACGCACAATATTATCGTGACTTTCTGAGGACAAAGTTGAGACCGAAAATTCGTCAACATCACCCCAACTTGTTGGTAGCGGGACAGATCTTACTGCATGACAACGCATCGTGTCATGGTGCAGCGTCGGTACGGGGTCTTTTGTCGAAATATGGCTGGAAAACTTTATCCCACCCACCATACAGCCCTGATCCCAGTCCACTCAACTTTGATCTTTTCCCAAAGTTAAAAAATCGGCCCCGTGGTATCCACTACGAATCGCTGGACGAACTGTCATTGGACGTGACCCGAATAATACGCGACAGCTGAACAAAGATGGCGTACTACGGGGCATTCAGGACCTAACTCACCGCTGGCAAGCTGTCATTAGCAACGGAGGGGAGTACATTGAACGGAAATAAGGTGAGTTTTCTCCGTTACTTCACACTTTCCTCAAAAATGGACAGTGTGCGGAACTTTTGTTAGGACCGTCGTATTTGCTCGGTGCACCATTTTCCAGCTAGCGGAACATATGAATGTATGTATTTGACCCAGTAGTTTTTCTTTTCCTTCCAGAAGAAAGTTAAAATAAATTCCTTTTGAATGGCTATTAATTGCTTCACGCTTTTGTTTATTTCTCATCTTTCTCTAGAGGGGCGCAAGTGGGCAATGTATTTACTATCATATTTCACTTTCAAAAAATAAATTTTTCGCCTCTAACACATTTCCCTTATATTTTCGCAATACAATCCCCCATTAAATAGGTCAAATGTAAATAGGTGAAACGAAACATTTTTTTCTTTTTTTCTTTTTTTTAACCGAGGGTCAAATTAATTTTTTTTTCTTCCTGTTTTTGCGATCAAAATGTGTTTTTGAGAAAATATTTTTCTGTTCTTCCTACCAGATACGTGAACACTAAAAGCTTCTCCAGTAGGAAAACTTTTTTCCAGGTAAATTTATTAGAACTTTATTTGATGGTTTGCTGGTTCCGAAATTTTTCTTGCCGTGACAAAATATATTCTCAACTGATCCTTCTTTACTAAAAACATACAAACCCACTCGTCTAACCAGAAGATGTAATGTTGGTGAGAAATTTTGAACAAACTTGCGTCTATGTGTTATAAATGCAACCAGGAACGAAGACATCATATTCGCAAGCGGGAAAAATTCAGAAACGAAATGGCATTCAGCAAAATATCGAGATTCCTTCTTTTAATATAGTAATTGCACTTTTCCTTTCAATTTGATTTAAACAACAAGGGATATATATATACACTGCTGTACAATTGCCAAGGACGGATCATAAACGGCTATATAGCGCATTAAAAAGTAAGTGTGGTTGGATGCCAAGTGAAATAAAATAATGTCAGAATGCCAGGACATTACAAGAAAGACAATTTATATATTGTGCTCTGAAATCCAGAAGGCTTTGGAACGTGTTCAAAGGACAAACAGGCCATTTTGTGCAGAATACGTAAACGTGAAAAAAATGCAATTACTGTCCGCAGGTTTTCCAGCGTAAGATGTCAATACGGGATATGGCCACCATGGAGGGCGATACAAGATTCCACACGTCGTGTCATGCTTTGCACAACATTATCAAGCAGTTGTTGGGGTAATTTATCCCATTCCTCTGTCAGTGCACGGATGAGGGTGTCCTTGCTTATTGGAGGGCATTGGCGACCAGCAAGACTCCTCCCCAAAGCATCCCACACATTTTCAATGGGATTCAGATCTGGAGAACGTGCCGGCCATAAGAGGCGTTGAATATCCTCGCTCTCAAGACACTCCTGGACAGCGACTGTTCGATGACATGTTGCGTTGTCGTCCATGAAAATGAATCTATCACCGACAGCACCACGGAACAAGCGAACATGAGGTAGCAGAACATCATTAATGTATCGTTGGCCAGTCATAGTCCCACTTGGAAGCACATAGAGGGACGTACGGCCATTGATCATAATGCCAGCCCATACCATGGCATTACATGTTGGATATCGGTCCCTTTCCTGTATGTTTGCTGTACAATATGCAGTACCACTATCACGCCAGATCAGTTGTCGTCGACAATCAGACGATAGACTGTATCTACTCTCATCTGAGAAGAGGACAGCAGACCAGTCGTTATCAGTCCAATTGCGATGTTGGTGGCACCATTGCAAACGGGCGGTACGGTGACGTCTGGACAATGGGATGCACACAACAGGACGGCGGGTGTATAGTTCTCTTTCATTCAAACGTCTGGCGACAGTTTTTCGGGAGATCCGCTTGTCAGTAGCACCCATAAACTGATTTGCTACCTCTCACTAGCTGTGCTGCGCCGGTGTCTTTTTGTGGATAGCACTATGTACCGATCTTCTGCAGGTGTCGTACTGCGAACACGACCTCCCCGTAACGTTTGCTACACTCTCCATTTGTTTGAAATGATTTCCAAAGCTTTGAAACAACCCTGTGGCTGACGTTGAACTCCCTGGCAACATCTGTTATTTTTCGCCCTTCTTCAATCTTGCCAATAATACGGCCACGCGTAAAATCATCCAGGTGATGTCGGGAAGACATACTGAAACTTGCAAGTTCGTCAATTTATTCTTTCCCTTTCAACTTTGCGTTTGAACAACAACGGTCAATACGCGTCAAATCCTTTATATCTCTTATCAGCGCTATGACGTCACGAACAAGTTCGGCAATCTAAAATTTACATACGCACAACATGTCCTACTGTATCCCGCACTTATGCTAATTTCCACATTTTTCTGCCTTCCATTTTATGGTTGCTATCGTTGGTATTGTCATCCGTCCTTAGCAATTGTCCGGCAGTGTATATATATTGTATATATATACAGTATATATGACAATGATCCAGGAACTTTTGAAATGTCTGCAGTCTTTGTATGTCTTTTTAAGTTAAGGTCCACGTCTCTGCACCATACGTAAGCACTGGAAGGATGCATTAGTCAAACACTTTTCTTTTAAGCCATAGTAGCATATTGCTTTTGAAAATTTACTGTTTCTCCCAAAAGCTCTCCAGGCAAGTTTTATACGCCGATTAATTTCTTCATCAATGTGACCCTTACTTGATATCTGCTGTCCAAAGTAAATGTAGGTTTTGGTTATCACAAGCTTTTCCACATCAATCGATAAATCTTCATTTCTTGTAAAAGCATTGTACATCAGTTTTGTTTTCTGAAAGTTCAGTTTTAATCCCACTTCTTTACTCTTGTCAGCAAGTTCCTGAATCATACACTGCACCTTTGACGAGGTAGTTGCAAAAATGACTATATCATCAGCAAAACGATGGTGAGTTAGGTAATCTCCATTAATCTTTATCCCTTTGTTTTCCCAGTTCAGTGATTGAAAGACATTATGCAATTTGGCATTAAAGAGTTTAGGAGATATGGTGTCACCTTGTCTCACTCCCTTTCATACCTACATATATATATATTGCTGTTTGTATATCTTTTGTAGATAACTTACCACAAATTCAAAATAATGAGGATACCAATATCTAGTTTTGGCACTATCACCAGCAGAGTTACGTATTCTGCTGCAATATCGGCTGTAAAGATCCAAGCTGAAGTCCAGCGGTGCAACCCAAAACAGATACGAGCACGCATCCGGAGTGAACATCAGAGAGATGTCCTTAGTTGTGGTACTGATTTCGCGTAGAGTGCTTATAAGTGTATTAATTCATTAGGGGTTTTATTGAAGATGGTACACCAGAAGACAAAGCTCAACTTTCTGAAATGAAAACCCGTTTCTAATATGTAACTATTAATAAAAGTGCATACATAATATGTTACTTAGTTTTAATTGTGGATATTGCACTGAATTATTAAACTATCTATTTAAAAGATAATACATCAATTTTGGCTCAGTCACAATTCTGTGGGTGTGGTTTTTTTTTGTTTATTATGGTTTTCTCCTCCTATCTTTTGAAAAACGTGCTGGCACCTGAAAATTTCAGTTTTCTCTACCCCTGTACACAACACAACGCTGGTTAGAAACCACTTTTAGAAAAACAAATTTTAGTTTTCTCTACCCCTGTACACAACACAACGCTGGTTAGAAACCAACTTTAGAAAAACAAATTTTAGTTTTCTCTACCCCTGTACACAACACAACGCTGGTTAGAAACCACCTTTAGAAAAACAAATTTTAGTTTTCTCTACCCCTGTACACAACACAACGCTGGTTAGAAACCACATGTAAAAAGACACGAAAAATATGAAAAGGGGCATTGAAAATTTAAGCACGCAAAAAGTTGCAGAGAAAAAATTTTGAAGAAAAATTATTCCAAAAGATTAAAATAAAAAAGATCGAAAACAGACTAAAAAACAAAGTTAAGCCCTACCAAGAACAAACAACTGTGCCATTATAAAAATCAGCAAACCATAAGAATGAAGTCAAATTTAGAAGAAAAAATTGGAAGAAATGCAGGAAATATTGAGAGCAGTCATTTATGATTTCTTCAAGAACCAGCACAAATTATTTCTTTCTCATTTCCACATAAAATCAAGGTAAGTGGGGAATGTCTTCTTTTACCAAAGGACCAAACTAGGCTGATAAGAAGAAGAATAGATGCTTTGATATTTGACTCAAAAGCTAGTCTAAGTAAGGACATTTATTAGCTGAAAATTAGCATGCAAGTGAAACTAATGAAATGAAAAATTTGGCAAGCCACCTAATGCTATAGGAAAGGTTCTTTATTATCTGTGGACTGCAGTAAACTGACAAGAAGAATAGATGCATTGATCTTTAATTGAAAAACTAGTCTAAGGAATGAAAAATACCCTTTGAAAGCCAGTTAGCATGCAATATTAATAAAAGTTGAAATTGGCAAACCACCTAACCCGTTAGCACTAGACCGAATTAGGCAAACATGAAGAAGACTTGCATGGATTTTTGACTCAAAAACTAGTCTAAGTAAGGAAAACAAGTCGAAAACTAGCCAGCAAGCAAAACTAATGAAATGAAAATTGACTGACCACCTAATGCAAGAAAGGGGCCTTTTCTAAAAGTTGACGAAATCCCGAAACTAGTCAACCAGCAAAACTGGAAGGCCGTCTAAGCAGGAGCGATGCTACAGGTTGGCTGGAGTGGACTTCAGCACAGACGATTTTTCTTTGAGCGCCCCCTTCCCCCCAGAAATATTTAAGCAGTTAGAACATGTGGCGATTGCAACCAACTAAGATTTTACGGAACTTGGATAAACGTTCATGAAGTTTTCGAATTCACAGAAATTTTATTATATAGAATGAATGTTTTTGTTAAATTTAGTGTTTCATTATTCTGTGAAATGGGGAGAGTCCTCTGAGCAAATGCCTTTGAGAGTAATAAAAAAAAAACATTTTTGTAATCATAGTTTAAAAAGATGTGTGTGTGTGTGTGTGAGAGAGAGAGAGAGAGAGAGGAATAGATAAACCTCATCAGGTTAGAAACTAAAATTCATTAACAGCCTTATGACAGACAAAAGAGAGAGAGAGGGCCGGTGGCGCAGTGGTCTAAGGTGCTGGCCTCTGGTCATTCGTCCGTAAGGGGTCCGGGTTCGAATCCCGGTCAGGCATGGATGTTGTGTTTGTCTTACGGCACTGGCTCTCTTCCTTCCCTGGAACCAGTGACCCTAAATTAGGGACGGGCGACTGCTTATAGCCTATTGAGTAGCTCACGGTGGTCGTTAAACCTCAAAAAAAAAAAAAAAAAAAAAAAAAAAAAAGAGAGAGAGAGAGAGAGAGAGGAATAGATAAACCTCATCAGGTTAGAAACTAAAATTCATTAACAGCCTTATGACAGACAAGAGAGAGAGATAGAGAGAGGAATAGATAAACCTCATCAGGTTAGAAACTAAAGTTCATTAACAGCCTTATGACAGACAAGAGAGCGAGAGAGAGAGAGAGAGAGGAATAGATAAACCTCATCAGGTTAGAAACTAAAATTCATTAACAGCCTTATGACAGACAAGAGAGAGAGAGAGAAAGAGAGAAGAAAAAACAAAAACGACGTGGGTCAGCTAAAATTGCGAAGACCGAATAAATAGTAACCTGTAAAACGAAGTAAATTTCTCCGTCATTTTTATCCGCGCCAGGATTCGAACCCTGGTCCCCTCATTCCGGAATAAGTTGCTCTACCAATTGAGCTACGCGGACGTTTTATTCTGATTCCTATCTGCCTTTATGTCGTGTGCGTCCTTCTGGCAGGTACGTCACATCTCCTGGTACGTTACACCTGTTAAAGGATATGTAGGTTAGTATTCATGGTTCCCATACCACATTCACTGAATAAATACTACATATAGTATATACCTGATAACTTCTTTTTTATTAAGAACAATATTATCAGCTACAAATGCCTTTCGTCCTGATGAAGCCCAGCCAAGCGCTCATAGGAGTTAGACCGATGAGCCATTACATTATGACCACCCACGTAATAAGATGTCGGACCCTCCCCTTTAGCCTGCAAAACAGCGGCCACTCGGCGAGGCATCGATTCGATGAGGTGGCGGTAGGTATCCTGGGGTATCTGATACCATAATGTCAACAGCTGGTCCTCCAGTTCCCGTAAATTTCGAGGTGGTGGTGACTTAGCGCGAACCCGTTCTTCTAAGTCGAACCACAAATGTTTGATTGGGTTCATGTCAGGGGAATTTGGAAGCCAGGGCATTAAGTCCCTAGCACGTTCCTCGAACCAAATCCTTGACGATCCTGGCACTGTGGCATGGCGCATTATCGTGCTCGTAATGGCCATCACCAACAGGGAACACACTTGCCATGAATGGGTGAACTTGGCCCGCAACGATGTTCAGGTACCTGGCAGCTGTCAGGGATTATGCTATTGGGATAATGGGGCATAAAATGTCCTAAGAAAACATCGCCCACAGCATAATACCGCCGCCGCCGACCTGTTTCCGCCCAATAGTGCATCCAGCTGCCACAGCCTCCGTTGGTAAGCTGCGTATCCGCGCTTGGCCGTCTACGTGATGCACCAGGAATCTTGATTCGTCAGATCAGGCCACTTTCTTCCATTCATCCACGGTCCAATCTCGTTGATCTCGGGCCCATTTCATGCGTTGTTGGCGATGACGTGCAGTGAGCATGGGGACCCGGCTGGGTCTTCGGCTTAGCAGGCCCAAACGCAGAGAGCTGCGATGAACTGTGTGCTGTGACACATTTCCCTGATCATCACTGTTGTTGCTGCGGGTGATTTATCGCACTGTGTCACTGTGAACAATGCGCGACAGTCTCCGCACCCCTTTGACATCAATGAGCTACGGACGATACACGGCTGGACGACGGTTCGTCGTTTGGCCATCTGTGCACCACTTTTGATACGTACGGCACGTGAACACCCACAAGCCGCACCGTTTCCGAGGTCGTAGTTCCGAGGGCTCCTTGCCATCACAATTTGTCCTTTATCAAACTCCGATAAATTAACAGATTTTGCCATTCTGATTCCGAACACTCTACTAACCGAAAGCCGGCCCTCGGGTTGTATATATACTGCTTTGTAAACTTCACCTGAGCCACCGTTCGGTCTCCAGGCGCGCTCATTTCTCTA
The DNA here is from genome assembly GCA_039090855.1 of Macrothele yani. Classification (NCBI taxonomy): domain Eukaryota; kingdom Metazoa; phylum Arthropoda; class Arachnida; order Araneae; family Macrothelidae; genus Macrothele; species Macrothele yani. The sequence goes on along the minus strand of CM077006.1, from coordinate 17,700,375 downwards.
GGTTGGGGGTGGTCATAATGTAATGGCTCATTGGCGTATAGTAGATCTTAAAATAAAATACGAGTGTTTAAATATGAATAAACGTTGCTGATTTATTCTATCTCAATATCACAACTCTTGCAGTTGTAAAATACATTAACATTATCAGCGTCTGGTAAAATCTACACGAACGTAATTTTTGTGCTAAAATTTCTGCCTAGCACCTTAAGATTTTAGCTCGCTTAATTCTGAGTGGTTGGCGTCGTCACTGCATCTAACCCTGGTTTTTTTTTTTGGGGGGGGGGAGAGTTTTAGCTATAGAAAAATCAAGGGTGGGAAGAAGAAAAAAATTATAGACTAATCTTGCGCTCAAAAAATAGTGTAAGTAATGAAAATGGCTAGTACAATCTATTCTGCAAATGAAAGTTAATGAAATGAAATTGGGAGGCAAGTTAATCCGAGGGGTAAATGGGAGGAAATCTAATATAGTGACTTTATTATTGTATTATGAACTGTTAAAACGCTGTGATACAAGTTAAACATGTAGTAATGAAGTTCTTAGATAAAATATGTGTGTTGCTAGAAATTATAACTCTACACACGTTGTGCATTTAGAGCTTCCTGTCTGCTCTTCGTTGTGCTGCGAATTCGTAGTGTCGCATTTTTTTCTCCCGGCTCATTGATTTAAACTATATGAATGAGTAGTTTGTTACGGTGACATGAGATAGTGTTGAAATACTAGGTTCATTGAAGTTTAAAGTAAGTTCAGTGAGTTTGCAAACATTAAAAAAGATTTAAAAGACAGGTTGATATTGTTAAAAAAAATGGCTTTGTAAAATACTGAAACGAGGCGCAAGAAAAGAAGAAAGACTGTTAGAGAGGGCTTCATTTGGTTAAAATAACTTCAGGAATAGCAAATAGATAGTCTACTGGAGAAAGGCAGAAAAGCCGTCTTCTAGCAGTGAGTCAAACCAGGCTGACATGAGGAGAAATGTGATATGCACCGATATTTGGTTAAAATAACTGCAGGAATAGCAAATAGATAGTCTACTGGAGAAAGGCAGAAAAGCCGTCTTCTAGCAGTGAGTCAAACCAGGCTGACATGAGGAGAAATGTGATATGCACCGATATTTGGTTAAAATAACTGCAGGAATAGCAAATAGATAGTCTACTGGAGAAAGGCAGAAAAGCCGTCTTCTAGCAGTGAGTCAAACCAGGCTGACATGAGGAGAAATGTGATATGCACCGATATTTGGTTAAAAGTAAAAGAACTGCAGGAATAGCAAATAGATAGTCTACTGGAGAAAGGCAGAAAAGCCGTCTTCTAGCAGTGAGTCAAACCAGGCTGACATGAGGAGAAATGTGATATGCACCGATATTTGGTTAAAATAATTGCAGGAATAGCAAATAGATAGTCTACTGGAGAAAGGCAGAAAAGCCGTCTTCTAGCAGTGAGTCAAACCAGGCTGACATGAGGAGAAATGTGATATGCACCGATATTTGGTTAAAATAACTGCAGGAATAGCAAATAGATAGTCTACTGGAGAAAGGCAGAAAAGCCGTCTTCTAGCAGTGAGTCAAACCAGGCTGACATGAGGAGAAATGTGATATGCACCGATATTTGGTTAAAATAACTGCAGGAATAGCAAATAGATAGTCTACTGGAGAAAGGCAGAAAAGCCGTCTTCTAGCAGTGAGTCAAACCAGGCTGACATGAGGAGAAATGTGATATGCACCGATATTTGGTTAAAAGTAAAAGAACTACAGGAAATAGCAAATAGATAGTCTACTGGAGAAAGGCAGAAAAGCCGTCTTCTAGCAGTGAGTCAAACCAGGCTGACATGAGGAGAAATGTGATATGCACAGATATTTGGTTAAAATAACTGCAGGAATAGCAAATAGATAGTCTACTGGAGAAAGGCAGAAAAGCCGTCTTCTAGCAGTGAGTCAAACCAGGCTGACAGGAGGAGAAATGCGATATGCACCGATATTTGGTTAAAAGAACTGCAGGAATAGCAAATAGTCTACTGGAGAAAGGCAGAAAAGCCGTCTTCTAGCAGTGAGTCAAATCAGGCTGACATGAGGAGAAATGTAACATGCACAGATATTTGGTTAAAATAACTGCAGGAATAGCAAATAGATAGTCTACTGGAGACAGGCAGAAAAGCCGTCTTCTAGCAGTGAGTCAAATCAGGCTGACATGAGGAAATATGTGATATGTACCGATATTTGGTTAAAAGAACTGCAGGTATAGCAAAGTAGATAGTCTACTGGAGAAAGGCAGAAAAGCCGTCTTCTAGCAGTGAGTCAAATCAGGCTGACATGAGGAAAAATGTGATATGTACCGATATTTGGTTAAAATAACTGCAGGAATAGCAAGTAGATAGTCTACTGGAGAAAGGCAGAAAAGCCGTCTTCTAGCAGTGAGTCAAATCAGGCTGACATGAGGAGAAATGTGATATGCACAGATATTTGGTTCCAAAAACTGGTCTTCCTTCTTCTGGTTTAAAATATACAGATACAAAAAACTGGATAAATGAACCGAGGAATTAACTTATCAAGCATTTCTTTTTTTTTTTTTTTTTTCCATCATTGCGGTCGCTTACAGAAGACACCCAACACTGATTGACACTCACAAATCGCCTTGGAATCTTCAACGAGCTATCGATAGCAGGTGAGTTGCTTAAGATTCATTGGCATTCTTGAGTATTTAGCACCTGTCGTCTGTGTTAGCATTGGGCCGTTACACATGGACGCGAGAATAGGTAACCCGCAGTGTGGCCCCCCAAACACCTTGTCCTTAAAATCGGTAATTTATTGCCTTTACGCAAAATGTGTCGCTAAGTGTGTAGATGGCGTTGTACATTGTCACCTAGACGTAGCACTTCTTCTTCATCTTCCCCTAAAATGATGATGATGACGCCATTTTCCCTTGCAACCATAAAAAAAATGAGCTACAAATCATTCCGATGGTTTGACGATTGTGGTTCATGCTTTGGAATTCGAGAAAACATTACGTGACAAAATAATCCGGATTTGAAAGACACGTTAATCAAAGTGCCAGGGCGGGGTTAATGAGCGTATTAACGAGTAACGGAATGGAGTGTTTTCGAGGTGCTGATTAGATGGTCGGAGAATATTTCTCTCCTAATTCTTTTCTAACGCTTCAGAAGGCGTCATTTATGAGCTGGGTTATTTCTTTTTTTTTTTTTTCTTCTTTTATCTAAACCGCAAGTCTGTCGGAATTTGGTTTTATTTAATGGCATGTAATTTTGATGTCCGTAAAAACATTACTTTTAAACATGACCGAAAAAGAAAACGCCGCGACATCTGTTAAAATTCTTCAGAATTGTGATAGTATCTTTAATTTGACAGTGCAAGTCAAATTAGAACAAAAAAAGGGGTGTTTCTTTTAAAATAATAACCAATTTTAGAAAACGATTTTGTGAGAAAGTCAGTGGGAAATGATATTCTTGATGTAATAACTCTAGTATTTTCCGGAACAGGTGCATTTTGGATAATATTCTCTGAAGAAATGAGCATAATTTTGACACCGACAATCCTGCAGATATCGTTTCTGGAGAATTACATTTTTGAAGCTCCTTTCTCAATGTTTTATTGATAGATATATTTCCTGAATATACACTGGTTTCCAAAATTAGTAACTCAAAATCCACGTGACAGAGTTTAACGACAGTTGGTACGAACATACTGTATATACAGTATGTCCGTACCAACTGCCATTAAACTGTATATACGTATACATAAATATTCATCAGCCATTATCAGTCCACTGCTGGATTAAGGTCTTCCCATGTTTCTTCCACAACCGTCTATCTTGTACCAGTCTTCTCAATGTCAATACCGCATGCTTTCGAATTTCATCGAACCATCTTCCATGTGGTCTTTTTCTGGATCTTCTCCTATCTCTTGGAATCCAGTCTAAAATTTCGGTTATTCATCGGTGGTCCGTTCTTCTAGCAACACGTCGAGCCCATTGCCATTTCAGGGATTTTACTCTGATCATGATGTCTTCCACTCTTGTTATTTTCCTTATCCATGAGTTTCTCTTCTTATATCTCCTGGTAACACCAAGCATGCATCTCTCTATGCTTTTTCCAGTTGTCTGTAGTCTTCGTATATCTTTCTTCAATTAAGGTCCACGTGTCTGCTCCGTACGTAAGCATTGGAAAGATGCATTGATTAAGCACTTCTCATTTAAGACATAATGGCATATTTCTCTTTAAAATTATACTGTTTCTTCCCAAAGCTCTCCAACAAAGTTTTATACGTCGATTAATTTCTTCATCAATGTGGCCTTTGCTTGATATCTGCTGTCCAAGGTAAATGTAGGTATCGGTTATCTCCAGCTTTTCCCCATCAATCGATAAATCTACATTTCTTGTAGAATCATTGTATATCAGTTTTGTCTCCTGAAAGTACATTTTTAATCCCACTTCTGTACTCTTGTCAGCAAGTTTTTGGATCATACTCAGCAGCTCTGAAGGGGCAGTTGCAAAAATGACTACGTCATCAGCAAAACGAAGGTGAGGTAAATAATCTCCATTAATCTTTATCCCTTTGTTTTCCCAGTTCAGTGATTGAAAGACATTTTGCAATATGGCATTAAGGAGTTTGGGAGATATGGTGTCACCTTGTCTAACTCCCTTTCCAATTTTTATTGGTGCTCTATCCTCAAATAACCGAACCTTTGCATTTTCAGAGGTGTTACGAATAATACTGATGTATACATATTCAATACCGCAAGATTACAAAGCCATTGCAAAACAGCAATACGCAACAGAAAAGGAAAGCCATCATCGCATAAGAAACTAAACAGGAATGTGATTACGCCTAACAGCGATAGATGGAGTTTGCACAACTAGTTGTGACGTGAATAAATTTCAAATACGTGGAAATAATATAAATGTATCTGCCCAGCAGGACGCACATGAGATGAAGGCAGATAGCAGTGACAGCACATGTACGTGTAGCTTAGTTGAAAGAGCGACTTACTCCGGAGTGAGGGGACCCGTGTTCGATACCCGGCGTGGAGAAACTTGTACGTTATATAGCTTGTCCGCGCCAGAACAAACTTTATAAAACTTTAAAACAAACTTTCGGGGAATTTGTTTCTTGCAATGAAGAAAAAATTGATGGAAATGTTAGTATTGATTGCCTCATTTTGCTCTAACTCCCTATGGCGTGTGCTCGTGATTACATTACTGTTTTCCATGGAGAGTGGAGACATGGTGTCATCTCTTTCATTTTCGTGTGACGCTGGAGTGCAAGATGTTTGGGTGCTAGTCACCTTTGCTTGTGGTATAGCAGTTATGTGCATTTTGAGTCACCACAGCGTGTAGACACCTTTCCGGGAGTACAAGATGGCCGTTCCTTCTAGCACGCACTTTCCTCACCAAAGGAGATTTATATGTGGCTTCTCTGCCGCCCATGTGCATGAGAATGGGTAGATGACTTTGGAATAAGGAATCTTCAATGCCATGGCAAAATTGTTTTGCGTGATTTTTCTAAGTCACAGATTGCTTCATACTAGAGCAATTTCTACTCGGGTAAATTTTGTCACTTTATTGAAGATGTAACACACACACTCAAGAACACTCTGTAACAATGGAACCCCATAATAATTCTAAATGCGAATTTTACCCCAATTTGCAAAATATAAAATTTAGCACGGATTCTAGCAAAAATTTAAGCTGCTGGAATTTTTTGATGAAGTCCTAAAAACATATGGAAAAGTCTTGGAATTTGTTTTCTGTAATTGTGCGCGAACCCTGTCTTTACAAATTAAAATCTAAAGTTTACTGATTTCAAATCAGACACAATCCTTCTGAATTGCAGAAATTTTATATTTAAATAGAAATTTTTTTGTGTGTGTGCGTGTATGCAGATTATTCGGGGTATGCAAAAGTTTCGCCGCCCCGCTAGCGAGCGCTGTAGGAGTCTAACCGGGCGGCGACCTGTTCTGTCAGTTCGTGCATGAAGCCAAGATTGGCGGGCCGCCCCGGTGGTGCAGTGGTCTAAGCGATGGCCTCTGATCATTCGTCTGAAAGGGGTCCGGGTTCGAATCCCGGTGAGGCATGGATGTTGTATTTGTCTTACGGCACTGGCTCTCTCCCTTCCCTGGAACCAGTGACCCTAAATTAGGGACGGGAGACTGCTTATAGCCCATTAAGTTGCTCACGGTGGTCGTTAAACCTCCAATCAAAAAAAAAAAAAAAAAAAAAAAAAAAAGGCGGTCGATAAAGTTTATTTGCGGCACTGTTTGTTTTTCATGTTTAATTTAGGGAAAAGTGCGAGTGCAGCATACGGTTCAATATGTCAGGCTTATGGCGGAACGGTTATGGGTGAGCTGACGTGTCGAGATTGGTTTGCCAGGTTTAAGAAAGATGATCTAACCTTGGAAGACAAGCCACGTGCAGGTAGACCGCTGGAACTCGCAAACGAGGAGCTAGAATCGCTGTTGTAAGAGGATGCCACACAATCGACCACGCAACTGGTGAAACGTTTGGAAGTGGTTCAATCGACGGTGGTACGGCGTCTTACAGACCTTGGGAAAGATCCAGAAGATTGATAAGTGGATTCTGCATACTTTAACGGAGCGTAATAATAGTCAACGATTGGGCATCTGCATGTCGTTGCTGAAGAGGTTTCAAGGGAAGAATATCTTGTTTAAGGTTGTCATCTGGGATGAAAAATGGGTTCATTGCGACAACCCCGTACGCAAGAGATCCTGGGTCGACTTAAGCCAGCCATCAACATTTACTGCAAAACAGGATATCCAAAGGAAGAGGTGCTGTTGTGTGTGTGTGTGTGTGTGTGTGTGTGTGTGTGTGTGTGGTGGGATATGCATGGAGTGCTGTACTTCGAACTGTTGAAACCGGGCGAAAGAATCACTGCACAACGATATAGCGATCAGTTGATGAAACTGAACGCCGCAATCGATCAAAAACGCCCATGAACAGGTAAAGGACGCCCCCTAGTCATCCTGTTACACGATAATGCCAGACCACATGTCGGTGCCACTACGAAATCAACCTTTGAACAGTTACACTGGGAGGTTTTACTGTACCCAGCTTATTCCTCGGACATTGCCCCCACGGACTTTCATCTGTTTTGCTCTATGCAACATTCCCTAACCCAGCAGCCGTTCACCACAGTTCCAGAGGTGGAAAATTTCCCCTTTGCGTTCTTCAGCTCAGAACCCGAGTCCTTCTCTCACAGGGGTATTCATTTGCTGCTTGAAAAACGGCCAATATTTCGTTGAATAAATGTGTGCTGATTTCCTAATTGTTCCTGTCTTCTTTTTCCTTAAAACGGCGGACACTTTTGCATACCTCTAATAGTTCGCTAAAATTTTCTAAGTCACTGATTTCTTTGGTGCGAACATTAAACCTAAATGAGAAATATTTAAATAAATGGGAAATATTTGTATACGATGATCAGCCATTTATGCTATCTTTGAATCTCTGGGTGTGCAAACAAAATATAAGGTGTTTTCACAACATTTAAATAAAATAAATATTAATGCATATTTTTTAAATGGACGATGTCATCGCTCTTTCCACGTTATTATTATTTTTTTTTAAACAACGCATAGCGACTGAAAAATTGTATTCCGGCACCGCTGGGATCGAACCGCAGAACTCTCGATAACTAGTCGAGTGCGTTCGAATTTACATCTCCACGTATTTGACACATATTAGCATATTTTTTAATCAAAGCAACTCACAAATAATGAAACGGAGTCTACAAGTAAAATCTGCCTGCTATATAAAAATGCTCTAAATTATCGTTAACTAGCGATCCATTCAGCTTGCTGAGAAAGAGACTGAATACAAAATTTGCAGCCCAGCTTCCTCAATAAAACGTTCATGCACAGAACTTCAGTATAGTGTCAAAATTAATTTTCCAGTCACATGCCCGAGAACACATAGTAAGGTAGATTAATTGATAACGCAGAATTGCAGTTTTTCCTAAAGAATGCCAATCATTGCAATAAATCAGGGATGATATTCTTGTAGAATACTGAACACTCGATTTGACAATTTTAATGAACATGTCATCTCAAAGCACACCTTTCAGTTCTTCACATCACTTTCAAGGGGCGAAAAATCTCCTGAACAATCAGATCACGTATGTTCTTGTCTGCTGGATAATTCTTCGCGGCAAAATGATTCGAGGATTCTTCAAACAAACTGTGATATCGATCAGAAAAGGTGATGCTGCAATTAATTGTTCCTTTCCTTATGGATTGAGACCGAAGCTCGAGGAAAGATTTCAGGATATTCTGTATCACAAATCACGACGGGTGAATGGTAGTTGGGGTTCTGCCGGGTTTTTTTAGTTTTTTTTTTTTTTTTTGCTTTGCGAACAATCAGATAATGTAGCTATTTTCTGATGCTTCTGCGATAGTGTTGTTTCGTGTGGTTCATTAGTACCTCTGTTAAGGACCACCCTGCTAGATCTGAGAATTGTTCAAGCACGATGAAATCACTTTCGCAGCATTTTTTTCTGATGTAACAGTGGATTTTATACTTTGAAACTACTAGGTTGGACTCGTTTAATATTCAGTTTATAAACAACGTTGCAAATTCGGTCGCGCTTTAGCAACAGTTTCATCCAGATAGGCCTAGTATTACTGTCTTTCTGCTATAACCAATAATGAGGGATGGTTATTTACAGAAAAGCTTCCAGAATTCTCAATATATTGTTTTCATGCCACAGGAAAAGTAAAAAAAAAAAAAAAAACTTCCAATATGGTTAACTAATCTACCCTGCACATTATCCCATCTGCTTTACAAGTAATGGCAAAGGATGACAAATCCAGTTTTTTTTTTTTTTTTTTTGTGACGTACGCCGCATTTTAAATTTTCCGTTTCGGATTTACTTTCCCTCGTGTCAGTATTTTTTACCTCTGGTTTTGCTTTCTGTACTGAACGTCATGTTCGAATTCCCAAGAGTTTGTTTCTTTAAACACACTGGCAGTCAGTCAAGTCAAGCAGACTTGAATAAAACATAAACGTATTGCTATCGAGGAGTGTTAGGTGTCGGAGATCTGCGAGCTATTAACAGATAGGAATTATCCTCAAAAGAGGTGCGACTGTATCACATACATGATGTGAACAGACTACATCGCTGTATGCAAAAATTTCGGTGATTCCTGCATATAACTCTATAGCATAGTCACTGATATAGACACCTGCATCAAAAGCAGATTTCTAGAAACTTAAGAAATTTTTTAATCCGTTGCGAATTGCAATTTCTTTATCGTCAGGTATTATCATCTGGAATCGTCAGGTATTTATCATCTGAACTTTTTTATTTGGTAAACGTTTAAAAAAGTATTTATCATCTGGATCTTTTAATTTGGTAAAAATTTAAATTCTACGAAATTGAAGATATCTAATTTAAATATGAAAAATGTAAACTCGTAAAAAACTATGATCGAAGAAGATCATAAAATTAGAGCTATCTGTCTGTTCAACGGAATTTAAAGATGCTGACCTCACACGATACGATAACATAATAAATAAAAAGATCATAAAAAAGAGATGAAAGCCCAAGCTTGTTAAGAGTAAGGGGATACATTTCATTTTGAAAATGTTCTTTTGTTATAGATTTGAAGCAAAAATATTTGTCCCACACATAAATTTACGAACTTCTCCACCACAGCTAGTTCAAGTAAACTTCTTGTGGAAGAGATGGCATTTGTGTTGTCAAACAATGACAAAGGTGAAGAAAAGAAAGAATCAGTTCTAAAACCCCAATGACTGCATCTACATAATGTTATTTATTAAGTAGTATTAATAGTAAAGTATATAGTAAAAATTAAAAGTTTTGACACAAATTGAATCAGTTTGGAGCTGTCTGTTTAGCCCAGATATGATCATGCCTACACTACTATCAACATTACCGAAGGATTAGAGTTATATGGAGAAAAACTTTGTTATGTTTAAAAGCTATTAATTGTTGAGTTTGGTGTTAAATATGTATGTTACTGCAACTGAAGAAATCAACATTTAGTCACAATTAAATTTATTTTTCTTGTCGATTATCCTTTCGCTGTTCTTTGGCCCAACTTCGTCAGAACGAATGCATAAGCATTCAAGCTGAAAAGCCGAATGATTGAGCTTTCGTCCTGAAGAAGCTGAGAAAGCCGAATGTTTAAGCTTTCGTCCGGAGGAATCTTAGAAAGCCGAATGCTTGAGCTTTTGTCCTAAGGAAGCTGATAAAGCATAATGCTTGAGATTTTGTGCTGAGAAAGCAGAACGTTTGAGCTTTCGTCCTGAGGAAGCTGAAAAAGCAGAATGCTTGAGCTTTCGTCCTGGGAAGCTGAGAAAGTGAGATGCTTGAGCTTTTGTCTTAGGCAAGCTGAGAAAGTCGAATGATTTAGCTTTCGTCTTAAGGAAGGTGAGAAAGCAGAATGCTTGATCTGCCATCTTGAGGAAGTTGGAACAAAGCACAAAGAAACTGGTCGGCAAGAAAAATACAATGAATTGTGACTAAACGTTGGTTTCTTCCATCCTACATTATTCACTATGTTTGAAATCTAAGATTTATAACTTCTCTTACTTACTACTTCTGATTGTTCTGAAAAGATTGCTGTGAATTACCTTCAGACTCATCATATAATGTACTACTGTTGCATTTATAGAGTAGCATTTTATTTAAGACATTACTTGTAAGTCATCATTCGTTTTAGTACTGTTCTTTTCAAGTATGAACCCTGAAATTCTTTATGGTGTACGATCATCAAAATTTATACACCACGCCTTTTCTAATAAATGAGTGGATTTCTCTAGGTAAATTGCAAAGCGACTGATAATACAGAATGCTTTTGAAACGCATCACGATTTAAATATCAGATTTTAAATTTAATTTAATCCAAAAATGGAAGGCCAGAGATCCTGCCAAATGCCGACAGAGAGGGTTTGGTCATTAATAATTTTTGCTTCTTTCCTTCTTGAGTCTTTATTAGAAAAACCCATCGAAAACTGGTTCTGAAAATACTAGTGTCATGTTGTCTTCTGACAAGATTAAAAGGTCACTCGTGGCAAAGTCTTGTAATGCCGAAGCCTCGGGTAGCCTAGTGGGCAACGTTTGTGACTGCCACGGAAAGGACATCAGGTTCGATCCCAGGCAGGAACGAACGCTCGATCCACTAAATATCCGTCGTGCGTCGGATGGGCACGTTAAGCCGTCGGACCCTGTGTACTGGCCCCACGGTAATAAATAAGGGCGTCTTCCCACCCTTTCTACTTCGCTTCCGTGTCACTTCCCTATCGGGCACTCTAGCCCAAATCTCCTATTTCTAAGGGTTGTTTAAGACCTGGGGTCAGACACTTCCTTCCTAAAATCCTCTACATATGATCATTATGATCATAGTCTTGTAATACATGGGTGAGTCGGATATTCGTCCCGTTTACAGCGGAAAAGTTAAATGATGAAAGAAAGTCATACCTGAGCATCTCATTCTGCGAAGCACTGACCATTGTTTTCTATAGCCCTTTGCCAACGTTCCACCACAGCAACGATCCCAGTGCGGTACCACTTGGCAGGTTTCGAGGAGAGAAACACTTTTATGCCAGATACCACAGCGTCCGCTACCAAAAAGGATCGTCCTTGTTTGAAATGGGTCATGGAGTAAATCAGGTGGTAATTGCATGTTGCAAGGTCCGCACTGTATGGAGAATGAGGTAGAATCTCAAGCCCTTGCAATTCCTGGAGTTTTCGGCAGACCACTATAGCTTGGGGCATTCAATTGCAGTAACGCCCACTTCTTATTGATGGGCGCTGGGTGCATTGGCACAGAATATCCTGGACTCGCTTCCCTTGTTCGGCATAGAAAGTTCAGTACATAGCCTGACCATCTGGCGCGAATTCTCAGTGCAGTGGTCCCTCACAATTCCATTAAGTGCACAGTATGACAACCTTCTTAAACCGCTCTCTTTGCATCACAGGCTTTATTAGCTGGAGTGTCCCCATCCACTGGTTCCCAGGGGTAGGATAACTTTGGAATATGCACCTTTCATCTCCTATAACGATACGAAGCTAAAACCTATCGACTCCCTATTCTACAGGACCCCATAGTCCCACAAAATGCCTAGCATGACTTACCTCTCGAATCGCCCTCTTCGCACTACTGACTGTGCTTCATGTTGTGGTCACAGCCACTGGTTCTCGCTGGTAGGATAACGTGGGAATATCCACTTTTCATCACCTGTGACGATACGACGCCAAAATCAATTGAGTTCCTAGTGTACAGTACTCTCACAAATCCACCAAATACACAGCATGACTTTCTCCTCGAACTTCCCTCTTTGCACAACTTCATGGTGTGGTCTCAGCCATTGGTTCTCGCTGGTAGGATAACGTAGGAATATGCACTTTTCATCACCTGTGAAGATACGACCCCAAAACCTATCGAGTTCCTAGTGTACATGACTCTCACAAATCCACCAAATACACAGCATGACTTTCTTCTCGAACTGCCCTCTTTGCACAACTGTCTGTGCTTCATGGTGTGGTCTCAGCCACTGGTTCTCGCTGGTAGGATAACGTAGGAATATCCACTTTTCATCACCTGTGACGATACAACGCCAAAACCAATTGAGTTCCTAGTGTACAGGACTCTCACAATTCCACCAAATACACAGCATGACTTTCTTCTTGAACTGCCCTCTTTGCACGACTGTCTGTGCTTAATGGTGTGGTCTCAGCCATTGGTTCTCGCTGGTAGGATAACGTAGGGATATCCACTTTTCATCACCTGTGAAGATACGACCCCAAAACCTATGGAGTTCCTAGTGTACACGACTCTCACAATTCCACCAAATACACAGCATGACTTTCTTCTCGAACTGCCCTCTTTGCACAACTGTCTGTGCTTCATGGTGTGGTCTTAGCCATTAGTTCTCGCTGGTTGGATAACGTTGGAATATCCGCTTTTCATCACCTGTGACGATAAGATGACAAAACTTATCGCTTCATGTATTTGACAGCAATCTGTGGCATAGACGTTGTTTTGCCTGTTGTAGAGTCAATTAATGTAGAACTATTGAATGGCGCCTGAAAGAGAAACCAAGCTGACGCAAGTGACGAACGATGGTTTATAGGGAAGACTCCACCTCAGCTGGCAATTGTCGTGCATTGGTACCGCGTTTCGTTATCACACCTTCGAGCACAGTGTCAGTGTTTGGTGGTCATTGGATATCTTAACCTCGACTTGTCTTCAAGACTGGTACTACCAGCATTAAAACGCTGGAGCCATTTTCGTACAGTGCTGTTGTCCACTGTTTTCTCGCCTTCAGCTGCACACATTTCTCCCACTGCAGCCACATCTTAACGCCCCCCGCTCCGACTAATGACGTCGAAAAGCACGTTTATCGACCTCTATCCTCTGTTCTCCTGATGACTCAGCAAAGCTCCGAGCCAAATGCACGTCATCAGCCTCGTTTTTTCCATGTTATTGCTGTAAACAATCGACCTGCAGTGCTTTTTGCATAGTAATGGAGGTCGAATTATGTATTGCTCAGAACGGAAACAATTTTTTAATTACTGTGGTACACGTTAGCACATAAATAGCCGTAGTCAGATCTAGTTATTACGGCCTCTAAGCACGGGAGTATTCCATGTCTAGCTCCATGGTAAACCTGCTAAGGTTGTACAGCAGGTTTATATGCGTCATAATTCCAGGGATTCTTTGTCATAGGCCCACGCGAAAAAGGTATTCGGTTATCCGAACCAAATGGAGGTTTTGATCGGAGTCACTGAGTGCATTAATCTCTAGAAGTGGTTTTCGGGACGAAAATCATATTAAAAATGCTTGGAAACCAATTTGTTTTTTAATTTTTACAACATGGAGAACGAGACTGAAAACGAGTTCGTACCACTAGGTCAGGTTCAACAAAGAAGGCATCAACACGGAAATGATCACTTGATTTTTAGCGCACAAGTACACTATTTTATACACTATAGTAATCAATACACATTATAAGACGTTTAGAGAGCAATTTTATTTGTTCACTACGACGCAGAAGAAACGTGCACTTTAAAGGGAAATGTCATGTTTTCGAACAGTGTGTTTACCCAAAGGCATTGGCTTGACCTCCATATTTACTGAATAAAGGGGAGTAAAGTATTTTCCTCTGGCATTTCGTTTTCTAAAAGATATTTTTCTTTTTAAATCTGCAAATCAGTAAAGTGGAAAAAAAAAAAATAGTAGAATGTCGCAAGACTGAATTTGAAAGCAACCGCTGTAGCGGAAATTACATCACTTTAAGAAAGTTAAAATATAAGTAATATTTAAGCATTTTTTCTTCAACTAAATCTAAGTTATGTGTTTTGTATGACTGAGATGAGTTCTTCCCAGTTCTTCTTTTTATTTCCTTTTTTTTTTTTTTTTTTTTAAGTTTCCTTACCTTTTTTAGCACGTTTTTTGTAAAAAGAGATCGTGCTTATGCTATCGGTTTGTCCGTCCGCCCGCCTGTAGAAACGATATCTCTGCAACTATTAGTCCGATTTGAAAAATTCTTTCTACATTTGGAAGCTTGAAATATACGAATGATCCTACATTTTTTTTTTTTACGATGTACAATTTCGCCGCTAGAGGTCGTAAATGCAGATGATGTCGAATTTAAAAATGCGTTTTATTACACAAATTTGCTTCTAAACATCCGATTCAAAAACTTTTATTTTTCGATTCCATTTATGTCGAATAGTATTGTAGGTATAGTTAGTTTTTCAAATTATGCCTATATTTTCCGCTAGGGAGCGTAAAAGTAAATTACGTTTCGCCCGATATCTCTTCTTCTAGACCTCCGATTTGAAAAAAAATTTCTTTAGCTGATACAGCTCCTGATTGAAAAACTTTTGCATATAATTTCTAATTTTTGGTAAAGAATACTTTTGCCAACAGGGGGCGTAAGGGTTAATTTTTGCTTCTGATGTATTTACAGCAAAATATGAGCTTCTAAATTCTCGATTGAAAGAAAAGTCGCTTGTAGACCGATACTACTCATGTCGACAAATCTTTTAGAAACATGCTTTTCTTAAAATAATGCATGGTTTCTACGCCAGGGGGAGTAGATGCATATCTTATTTTTGTCAATATCTCTACTTCTAGGAGTTCGATTTGAAAAATTCCTTCTTTGTTGGATAGTGTTTCCGATGCGAAATGTCTTTCATATAAATTCAAACTTTTCAAGTAGTGCATAGACTTTCCGCTAGGGGGCGTAGAGGTAAATTGCGTTTCCCCTATATCTCTGCTTCTAAATCTCTGCTTTGAAAAATTCTTTCTGCACCGGATACAGCTATAATTTGCATATAATTTCTAATTTTTGTAAAACCTGGTTTGGCCACCAGTGGGCCCCACACACCACTTAATTTCCACTGCTGATGCATTTGCAGCAAAATATGAGCTTCTAAAATCTCGATTGAAAGAAAAGTCGTTTGTAGACCGATTCTACTCATGTCGACAAATCTTTTAGGAACATTTTCTTCTTAAAATAATGCATGGTTTCTACGCCAGGGGCGTAGACGTATATCTTGTTTTTATCAGTATATCTACTTCTAGGAGTCCGATTTGAAAAATTCCTTCTTTGTTGGATAGTGTTTCTGATGCGAAATGTTTTTCATATGAATTCAAAATTTTAAAGTAAGTCATAGACTTTCCGCTACGAGGCACAAAGGTAAATTGCGTTTTCTGTGTTATTTCTGCTTCTAAAACTCCGATTTGAAAAATTCTTCCTGTATCGCATACAACACCTGATGGAAAATATTTTTCATATATTTCTAATGTTTGATAAAGAATAGTTTGGCCACCAGGGGGCATAAGTTTTAATTTCTGCTTCTGATGTATTTGCAGCAAAATCTGATCTCCTGAAAACTCGACTACATTTTTTATTTTCTTGGACCCATACCGCTTATATTGAAAAACCTTTTAAGAATACTTTCTTTCTTAAATAATGCATGGAAATCTTCGTGGCCGCCTCGGTGGCGCAGTGGTCTAAGCGATGGCCTCTGATCATTCGTCCCAAAGGGGTCCGGGTTTGAATCCCGGTGAGGCGTGGATACTGTGTTTGTCTTTCGGCACTGTCTCTCTCCATTCCCTGGAACCAGTGGCTCTAAATTAGGGACGGGCGACTGCTTTATAGCCCATTGAGTTGCTCACGGTGGTCGTTAAACCTCCAATCAAAAAAAAAAAAAAAAATCTTCATGAAAATAGTGCATGGTTTCTACGCCAGGGGGCGTGGATGTATATCTTATTTTTGTCGATATCTCTGTTTCTAAGAGTCCGATTTGAAAAGTTCTTTCGGTGGTGGAGGTTTCCGGTGCGAAATGTTTCTCATATAAATTCATATTTTTCTTAACGCACAAGTCTGCAACCAGAGGGCGTAAGCTCACGATTCCGTTTACAGCACTATCTGAGAGATTAAAAACCGGATTGAAGAGCTTCTTTTTCAGTCAGATACTATTGTTTTTCGTACCGGTTTCATTGACTTTGAATAGCTTCGATAAATTTAATTTGCGTCAGAACAGATTCGAAAGACGTGCTTATTACACCCGAAAATTCGGTGTCATCTTTCTTGTTTTCTTTTTGTACCACGTAAAACATTTTTTTTTTTTGTAACGACTTCGCGTCATAGTTTTGCCTTCTAGCTTTTGAGTGTAACACAATCACCAGGCTTATTTCTGATTCTAATGTATCACAATTAATTAGTGCTTTACTGTATAGCATTACCTTCCAAAAATGCATTATCGTTTTGAGGTAAAAAAATTGCTTTGCTTAAAAGCATTAAAAAAAAATCTGCTCATTTGTAAATTCCACCGTAGATCTCCGTCCTTCCCTCTGTGAAAATTGTTGTTGAGACTCCATCGCAGTGGTTTGTTTCAAGTCATACAAGGGCTTCGAGCAAAATTTTTTCTAGCTGTAAAAAGTTCAAACTTTTCTCAAAAAAAAATATATATATATTTTATGTATCGCTCTTTAAGATTGTGATTTTTTTCTTAAACTTGTGCGTCACTGATTGAAGTATTTACTCCTATAGGAAAAATTAAATACCTACCAGCTGTTTCTAGGAATTCAAGAACTACACATAAGTTCAATGATCATCATATTTTACAGTTCGTTTTAAAAACTTCATTTAAAACCGTTTTAAATTATGTTTACGAAAAGGAAAGAAAAATCACTGAAATAAATTTTATTTAACTATTTTTTAAACATCCAGTATTGTGTACCGTTGCTATTTTTATGAACGCTCTGAAAAGATTAATAAAATTAACATTTATTAACTGATAATCCTCTTTAATTTATCACTGAAGCTTTTTTCATATTTGTGACAGCAATGCTTTTTTCTTTTTCTTTTTTTTTTTTTTTTTTGTATTTTCGTAGCACGTGAAAACACAAATCGTAGAATGAGCAATACTCAGTACTGAATGCACACGCACACTTGCGCAGGCAATTGCACACACATGTTTATTTAAGTTTTGATAAAATCGAGGTGTCAAATTTTAGAAAGACTGTTTATCAAATTGTGCTGGAAAACATTCTATTTTTGAAATGTGTTGATGCGAAAGCGAGAACAGAGGGTTAAAAAAAGTTGGGGGGATCTGAAGCTCAAGATCTTGTTCAAATCTTCAGCAATAAATACTTCGCAAATCCGCCATTAAGAAATAACTTCCTAAAACACACGCTGATGCTTAAAAATAACTTACTTTCCTTTTTTTCCTTTTGAACATTTTTTTTAACAAACACTGATTAAGATATTTCGACGTAGCAATCTTTTTCACAGTTTTAAAGCGGCAATTAAGCAATTTCGGGCATACTTTCTTTCACATTTTCAATTTTTTTAGTTCTTTCTTTCTCCTTTTCACCTGTAGATTAATTTTCAATTGGAGACGAACTTAAATTATGTTCTCAGTGTTCCTTTATCTGCAAAATCTAACTCTCTAAATGCCAGTATTTCCCCATTAATGTCTTAACTTTCTCACTTAATAATAAATTGCGGATTTCCCCTCAAACAGAAACTTCTTCTGTATTGTGTTTCGTTAAGATTTTGTCAAGAGATAAGACCAACACCTTTTCTTCTTCTTCTTTTTTTTTTTTTTTTGTTGCTTGGCATTAACACCTCACGCTTCAATGCTAAAGCAGTTAGTTTTCTGGGAGGGTGTATTTTACCCTGTGGGCAAATTAGCACATTTTTCTGCTGGCAGGAGAAGTCTCCGCATCCCCTGGCACTTAAGAAGGTGGAATAGTGTGCTCAGAGAGATACGGTCCGCTGCATTTCGTGACGAGCTGCCGGATATGTTTCAACGTCTTTATAAGTAACAACAGTTTTTCAAACATAACTTTATCTGACATATTTGCTCTTCGGGTGCTCAGTACAGAATAAGCTACTAGAAAAAAGTAGCCAAATGCATATCTAAAGAGCTTAGAATTTTATCGAGAGTACAAATAAAATTGAAAACTGTATAAACAACCCCAATATTTGTACCGTATATATTCTTTCAGAGTTTTAGTAGATATCCAGGCTTCAACTAAGAAAAATGAATACCTTTTTGTTTAGTTTTGGGGTTTAATGACCACCCTGAGCAACACATAGGGCTATAAGTGGTTGCTCGTCCCTAATTTAGAGCCACTGGTTCCGGAAAAAGGATAAGAACCAGAGCTGGATTATACAGTCACTCTGATGGCAATTTAATGTTTACAGCTACAACTTCAAAATTTCCCTAAGATGACGCATGATTCCTTTTTACGTTTTCCAACTGTAGGTTGAAGAAGCGTCTATGCTCCAGCTTTGTCCGTCCGTACGATAACTCCCGTAAAAAATGGTTCGATTTCGATAAAATTTTAGTATGTGGTAGGAACCCTATTGGGAACCCTACTGGGGACGAACCCTATTGGAAATTGGGTCAAAGGTCAGGACATAGGAGCGGGATCCATTCCATTTTCCTTATGCATCATAACGTACGTAGAAATGCTTTGATTGTGACAAAACGTTATCATGTTGTTTCGGAGGTATGCTGAACCGGTTCTGTTGAATATCATCAAAATGGGGTCAAAGGTAAGAACACAGGAGCGAGATTTATTCCACAGCTGGTATCCTCATAACTTGACTAAAAATGCTTCTATTGCGACAAAACTTTAGTATGTTGTTGCGGAGGTATACTGAACCAATTCTGTTTAATATCATCGAAATGGGGCCAAAGGTGCGGGTTCAGGAGCGAGACTTATTCCACAGCCATTATCCTCATAACTTGAGAAATGCTTTCTGGTATGCTGGAAAGCGTATCGTAATCATTGCATTGCATGATTTTAATAACTTGCTATAATAAAAATGAGTTACATATATTTTTGTCTTAAGCCACCCAACAGGTACTAGAATTTATCAAGGAATTCGGAAAGTATATAGAATGACTGCCTCTTTTGGTGTTAACTTGGTTTATTTCTTCCAGGTTAACGTTGTAAATAACGATCACAGTGCTGCGTGGTTGATGATAATGATAATAGAATCTTTCACCTCGGGACTCGTAGTTAGAGTTCATCACGCAAACACCAGCATGAAGGAAACAATGGAAGAAGCTAACAATAATAACCAAGACGCTACTCTATTTTATGAAATACTTTTGAACTTTTTAAAATCGATTTATTTATTTCATCTACCTGGCGAAGGTTGTCCGTCAGCTCTTTTTACCTAATTGTTGCGAGCAATATAAGAAATTTCCACCCTCTATGGATGCTTGTTACCAATAACTTTCTACGCTTTTCTTTCGTGCCATCGGGGAAAACTCTTTCCTCTCAGTAGTTAAGAACTTTGTGCCCTGGAACAAAGCCCCTTGGCTTTCTTCACGACTGACCTCTTCTATCTCTCCCAGTTGACTGCCTTTTCCATTCGCCACCTCGTCCCTAAGCTAAAGGTGACCCTACCTTTCCATCACACACACCAGAGTTTGGAAACGGGTCAACAATTTCGGATCCGATCCGGACCCGAGTACGCATTTGTTGGCCTCCACGCCTTTCTCAACCTCCTTAATATTAAATCCATCCATATTAACAAATAAGGAGTGGATTTCGACATGACATGTCATGGGAACGGGATGTTAGCACATCAATCGAAAACTCCTGAATGCTCAATGTAAAAGATGCGATGTGAAAAGTAACTCTTAGTCATACAATGAACTTCGCACGGAGAGGGTGAATCAGCTGAGAATGGGGTTTGCCTGTACCTTGCCCTGGACAATCGCACTGTAAAAGAACGCAAAGAAAGTATCTTTTTACGATACGGTGTCGGTGTGTCTGACGTCGGTCGGTGGAAATCTTCGTTGCTTTAAAAAAGAGACTACAATATTTCTGCATGGCAAATCATTATTCACTACGTGGGCACCAATATCGACTACATATTCCACAACGCGCATATTTCTTTGGAATATATTTTTCTCTTTTCAAAAATAAAACGGGAATAAAACCGGGTTAAAATCGAATGAGGAACACCCCACCCGACCCGTTGGATCCGCAAGAAATTGTCGACTCGTTGACCCACGACCCGTTTCCATTTCTGATACACACAGTGATACTCCACTTCCACGGTTTAAAAAAGCGGCGTCCTAAGGCAAAAAGCCTCAATGCTGAGAGAAATCCCTCCTCGCGTACCCTTCAGTTACCTTCGAACATACATGCCGAAAAGCGTTAATTGAATTTGACAATGCCAACTGTGGCTACGAAGCACAAAGCCAAGTCTTCAAATGGCTTTCTCCACTGTGACATCTTTGTAAAACAAAGGCTAAAAAACGCGACAGCTTGGCGCCCTCTGAAAATCCTTACTTCCTGACAACGTGAAAAAGGTGAAACTTACCCATGCTCAGAAAAGCAAAGGAAAAGGGAAAACACGAGGCTAAAGGAACGTTGCGAGAGATTTAATATTTTTCCTAAAATTCTTAATTAAATATCTGTAACATTGGACGGGGTGAAGCTGTTATTGAAACAATACCAGCTCTTTGAATTCTCAGGAAGCTATTAAGTTATCCTGTATTTTCAGAAATGCCAGCTGGTGGTATGATCCGTGTTACGAGATCATACTAGTTGTCATTTCTGGTATGACCCCGTGTATTTTGTGTTTCTTAATACTATGGATTTGTATTCGTGCACTGTAAAAAAATGTTTCGAAATTCACGAGCCACTTTCCTTGGTTCCTTTCGTGAAATAGTGAAGCTATTCTTGATACAAACGTTTTTCGTGAAAAGACTGGGAAAAAACCTGAATTTCACGGATTTTTCGCACGCCAGTAAAATATTGAATTTTCGAAAACCTTTCCGCAGTTGCTTTGGAATATTAACGAAAAACTTCAATTCTCACTCTTTTCATATCCACATGACGGAAAATTTCTGGTAAGAGAAGAGATTCCCTCCTATTACCAAAAATAATATAAGATTTGATTAAGTATTAAATTTCAATCGTCTGTCTGAATATCCGATATTGAAGTTCTGTAGGAAGATCAGATATTGTAGATAATATATCGCATGACATTTTGGTGGTTGTGGCGCCGGATATTCCTGCCCCTCACCCTCATTTTTGTGTGGCAGTTATTGTATACAGTACTGTTGTCATAAGAAACCGGATACTTAAATTATTGTACAGGTGATTGTATGATGTCTATGCATCAGTCTGTAGACTTTTTAAGACCAAGGATAGACTCCTTAAGACCAAGGATAGACTCCTTAAGACCAAGGATAGACTCCTTAAGACCAAGGATAGACTCCTTAAGACCAACGGTAGACTCGTTAAGACCAAGGATAGACTCCTTAAGACCAACGGTAGACTCGTTAAGACCAGGGAATAACTCCTTAAGACCAACGGTAGACTCCCTAAAACCAAGGATAGACTCCCTAAAACCAAGGATAGACTCCCTGAAACCAAGGATAGACTCCCTAAAACCAAGGATAGACTCCCTAAAACCAAGGATAGACTCGTTAAGACCAAGATAGACTCCTTAAGACCAAGATAGACTCCTTAAGACCAAGATAGACTCCTTAAGACCAAGATAGACTCCTTAAGACCAAGGATAGACTCCTTAAGACCAACCATAGACTCCTGAAGACCAACCATAGACTCCTGAAGACCAACCATAGACTCCTTAAGACCAAGGATATTCTAGCTATTAAGAGTAAATTTTATGTCTGCGAATTTTGTTAAGTACAGTCATTTGCAAAGATATAAGACCACCTGTTGGTATTAGGAAATTTCTGCCGATTGCGTCTGTATTACTCAACTTCCTGTCGGTTCTGTATCATCATATAGCGGCTGGTGTTAATAGAGTTTTGGGAAGCGTGCGGGTATCAGTTTGCTTCTAGCTGAGAGGTTTTGTACGTATTTTCTGTATTGCGAAGAATGGCGAAATATAACGTCATTAAATGTTATTCAGAGGGCACAAATAGTGACTTTATATCATGGGGATACTGCGAACGTGAATAATCAAAAAGATGAACGTGAGCAAGACTGCTATTCATAATACGATCATAAAATATCGAGACGCAGGTGAATTTAGCGACCGAATGGGAATTGGACGTCCAAGGAAAACAACCCCACGGGATGGCAATACCATAAGGCGATTAATACAGACATTTAACGTGTACCAGGAACATCAAACAAGATCTCTGTTTGATGACCATAAGGCGAATAGTTATGCGTTCACTGAGGAGTTCGTGCAAGAAACTCAAGGCCTTTCTACATTCAAAAGTGTCTGATATTAGTATCAGCGCTTTACCGACGTCTTAGGAAATATTTTGGATTAAAGTCTTATAAATCTGCACATAAACCTAGACTAACCCCTGTTATGAAAAAGAAGAGATCCCAGTTTGCGAAGCGTCATCAATGGTGGACTGCTGAAAATTGGAGTCAAGTTTGTTTGTTTTTCCCGATGAATCAACTGTGCGTCAATCTGAAACACGTGCAGCACATGTTCGATGACCAAGAGGCAAAAGATTTGATGAAAAATACACCGTTAGCACTGTGAAACATCCGCCTAGTCAGATGATATGGGGTGCTATGTCAGCATCCGGTGCCGCTTCATTCTCCTTTTTGCTGACAGGCACTACCATGACTAGTCCTTTTTATGTGGAAATGTTTCGTGAGAAGTTGTTAACTCATATGCAAGTGCACAGATGCACAATCTTTTTTGCATGATGGTGCTAAATGCCACAGATCAAAGAGAGTGAAGGACTACCTGCAGAGGGAAAATATTGCTGTGCTTGACTGGCTAGGTAATTGTCCTTACCTTAACCGAATGGAAAATTTGTGGACCATTTTAAAAGCCAAGGTAGCAGAAAAACAACCATCAAGTTCCCAAGCTTTGACGCGATAAAGTGCGTGTGGTGCAAAGACATTTCAAGGGACTACTGCAAATCCCTCATTGAGAGTATGCCACATCCTATTCTGTCCGTTATAAAAAACAAAGGTGGCCACACAAGATACTGATTTCGTTCTTTTTGTGTTCTAAAGAATGTAAGTTTTCATTTGTGGTGTCATTTTTTCAAATATCTCTGACTAGTAATTATAGTTGTTTCTTTGAAAATCTGAATTTTCAATAAATGACGGGTAGTCTTAAACTTTTGCAAATGATTGTAATACTATGTATAAAAAGTACGTTTTTAATATTATATCTAGGAATTCTGTTAAATAATATTATAAAACAGTACATACCTTTTCTTGAAGATAATTCAAAGGAATTTTCAGTTTAATTTAAACAGATCTCAAATTCTGTTGCTTCGAAGGATCACGACGAAAAAGATACGTAATTTGTAATAAGTCGTCCTACAGAAAAGAAAAAAAAACTTATTGCAAACCTATGCAGAAAAATAGTAACTTTATACAGAAAACAAAATGGCTAATTCACCCACATTAAATAACACAAACATTTTACACATGCGGTCCCCCCACCCCCTCCCGAAAAAAATTCCCCGATTTGGTACCCTGCAGTGGAAACGATTCGTAAAAGGACTGAAAATGTCAAAATCGAAGAATTTACAAAATTTCTGTATAAACACGAGAAAAAAAAAAAAAAAAAAAAAAATCAAAGGGGCACAGTATCAACTGTGCCGAAACCTACAACGTAGAACAACGTCAACTGTCACTATTTCATGGCACTATCTCACTAGTTCGACGTCTTTAAAGTTTTATAACGAAGGACTGTTGACGTAGCTTTACGTTATATGTTGCGACGCAGTTGCTACTGTGCCACTTTGATTTTATTAGACATAAAATTAAAAAAAAATAAAACGAAAGAAATGTACTATGTTCATTTAAAAGCTACTCATACTATGTACAATTCATGGTAACTCATGCTGATTATTATAAATTAATATTATTAGAAGGCTATCATCATTGTCAGTAGTTATTGCTAAAATTAATTTTTCAAACTCCTTAGTCTCCTTGTTATAAATTTGGCGATACGTCTCGGGCCTAGCGTACTCTTCTTGTTGTTGCTCTTGTTCTTGTCTAGATTCAGAATGCATCGGCGGTGTAAAGGTTTGAATTGAAGACAAATTTGGCGGTACGTCTCGGGCCTAATGTACTCTTCTTCTTGTTGCTGTTGTTCTTGTCTAGATTCAGAATGCATCGGCAGTGTAAAGGTTTGAATTGAAGACAAATTTGGCGGTAAGTCTCGGGCCTAATGTACTCTTCTTCTTGTTGCTCTTGTTCTTGTCTAGATTCAGAATGCATCGGCGGTACGAAGGTTTGAGACGTAATACATTCATTGTCCAGCGAAGTTGTGAAGACTGGCGATGTACATTGGTATTCCATGCTCGGAGTGAAAATTTGGATCGACGACATCAATCTCCCCCTGTTCTTGCTGTTCAGGCTCGATTAGTACAGTTGAACTGGAAGGTTGTGGCCCTAGAGTCGAACTCTGGTGAAATGCATCCTGGCACTCGGACTTTTGACGCTCCCTACATTCCCGTGACCTTTCGGTTGATGGCCAGCTCGCCATTTTGGGTTCCTCTCGTTCTCCTCTAGCTGTTTCTTCAACTTTCGTCGGTTCTTATAGTAAATTTCCTTGAATTTTCACGGCATTTCTAAATCTTCGTCACCCAATTTTTGTTTGTCTATCCGTCAGCTACTGTGCGGGGCTGAAGTCATCATTATCTATTACTAGTTATCAACCTTAAAACGGCGCGCGGCGAAACGAAATCACACGAAATGAAACTTGTTTTATTATAAATGGGACTCTACACTCTATCTAGTGATTATTATTTCTTACTCCACGATTATTAGTTTCAAAGACACAGAATTTCAAAGTGTGACATGTTTTCTTTGCATCCGTGCTCCAGACGGTACCCCGTAACCAGCGGGGAGAAAGACGTAGTTCTAAAGGCCATCTACAATGTGTAACGTACCAGGAGATGTGACGTACCTGCCAGAAGGACGCACACGACATAAAGGCAGATAGGAATCAGAATGAAACGTCCGCGTAGCTCAATTGGTAGAGCAACTTATTCCGGAATGAGGGGACCCGGGTTCGAATCCTGGCGCGGATAAAAATGACGGAGAAATTTACTTCGTTATAATGGCGCCCGAACTATCCGGATGACCCGACCGTTCGAAATCTCGCATTCGTGTGATGTTCTTTCCACACCGTGAGATAGGAAAAATAAAAGAATCCCTTCTCCAGCACTTCGAAAAAAAAAAAATAAAAAAATAAGGGGGAGATGATGTAACGTACCAGGAGATGTGACGTACCTGTCAGAAGGACGCACACGACATAAAGGCAGATAGGAATCAGAATAAAACGTCCGCGTAGCTCAATTGGTAGAGCAACTTATTCCGGAATGAGGGACCCGGGTTCGAATCCTAGCGCGGATAAAAATGACGGAGAAATTTACTTCGTTATAATGGCGCCCGAACTATCCGGATGACCCGACCGTTCGAAATCTCGCATTGGTGTGATATTCTTTCCACACCGCGAGATAGGAAAAATAAAAAAATCCCTTCTCCAGCACTTCGAAAAAAAAAATAAGGGGGAGATGATGTAACGTACCAGGAGATGTGACGTACCTGCCAGAAGGACGCACACGACATAAAGGCAGATAGGAATCAGAATAAAACGTCCGCGTAGCTCAATTGGTAAAGCACCTTATTGCGGAATGAGGGGACCCGGGTTCGAATCCTGGCGCGGATAAAAATGACGGAGAAATTTACTTCGTTATAAATGGTATGATAATACGGAAGCCATTAGCAATATTTGCCTTTGTATTTCGTAGCGGCATTTGGTATTGTCAAATGCAATTTGCACCTTTCGGCTTTATGTTCAAAGGTACCGAAGGGTACAAGTGGAGCGACCATTTCTCAGCTTTGAGGCTTTTGTCTTGGAACGCCGTTTTTTTAATCCGTGGGAGTGGAGTATCGCTGTGTGTTTGGATTTTGGAAAGCGATGATCATCTTTCGCCTGGGGACAAGGTGGCGAATGGAAAGGGCAGTCTACTCGGGAAGATAGGAAGTGTCGGTGGTGAAGGAAGCCAAGCTGGCTTTGTTCTCATGCAGAATGTACTTAACTACGGGGAAAAGAGCTTTTGCAGATGATGCGAAGGAAAGGCGTAGGAAGTTATCTGCAG
Organism: Macrothele yani; assembly: GCA_039090855.1. NCBI lineage: Eukaryota > Metazoa > Arthropoda > Arachnida > Araneae > Macrothelidae > Macrothele > Macrothele yani. The sequence continues at coordinate 17,673,771 of CM077006.1, read as the reverse complement.
CAAGTATACATAGGGAGTGGAAATATTTTATATTGTTCGCAACAAGCAGGATAGCGGAAGCTCTAGGGCAACCTTCAGATAAGTAAATAAGAGGAATAAATCGTTTTAAAAGGTAATGAAGCATTCCATGAATACTCAAGCGTCCTATTTATTACACACCAACCAAAACAACAAACTTGTTAAAAAAATTTTATGTGGCCTGCGAGTCTTATTGCTTTTTGTCATGCAATCCGCGATTCAGAAAAGGTGGAAGAAACCCTGCTTTATTGAACTGAACTACGTACCTTAGTAGTAAAGGAAATGTTACGCAAAGGGACGAACCATATCTCATAAGAATTTCTCCATAAGGGGCCGTCCATAAAGTACGTCCGTGGTTTTTTGCAATTTTTTGACCCCCCTCCCCCATGTCACATTTTCTCCGATTGTTGACACCCCCCTCCCTAAAAAGTACTTCCTAATTTTCGCAACCCCCTTTATTTCTGACGACTGCTTTTAAAAGTCCGTTGAGAAACAGAAAGAAAACATGTAATTATTAAAAGAAATCTTTCATATATTTACACGTTTGCTTCAGAAAATATTTATTATTTTGTCATTAATTTATTCCCAAATGAACTTATCATTCATTCTGAACTTTATCATTCTGCAATGAAGAGCTACAAATGAACGCACGCATTCACGGTTGCAACACTCTAGATTATACCATATATAAAACACGATAGATTTGGTAGTACAAATACGAGAACTTAATATTCTGATTTAGCTAAATCTGAAACATTTCATACCTTTTTTTAACTATTAAAATAAGAAAAAAGAGAAAACGAAACGAAGAAATACCATCCACTATATTTTTGCCGCTCGACGTCCGTATTACTAAACTTCCCCCTCCCCCATTTCACCATTGGTCCGGTTGTCAGGAAACCCCTCCCCCTGTAATCTCGGACGTACTTTATGGACGGCCCTTAAGGTACGGTTTAAACTAGACTATATACTCCATGCTATATATATATACATGCAAACGTGTTTCCTCTTTTACACATAAGTATAAACCTCGATTCCGAAATATACATTATCTACCAACAAGTAATTGAACACCCCTGCAATCGACGATATCTGCGGTCCTGATACACGTCACGGCCGCCGCCGTTAGATATCGTGTGAGAAACAACAACGCAACCAGTCGCATGTAAGATGCCACGCAGTTCGGAGCTCTCTGATTTCGAGAAAGGTGTAATCGTCGGGTATCACAGAAATGGCCGATTCATACGTGACATATCCAGCGAGTTGAAGTACATAAAATCGACAGTGGCCTACGTGATTGGCAAGTGGAAGATGAGAGGTGACTGTCGGAATGTGCCCCGACCCGGCAGACCCACAAAACTGGGAGTTAGAGACCGACGGGTGCCGGCCAGAGAAATTAGGAAGAACAGCACCAAATCGATGGGCCACATCCACGAGTAGTTTCAACAGGCATCCGGGAGTGTTCTTTCGATGAATACCATCTGTAAAGAAGCCCATCTGCTCAGTTATCATGAACGTGTTACCGCCCACAAGCCTTTCATCACCAAGTCCAATAACGCTGATCGGCTAACGTGGTGCAAAGAACGTCGACAGTGGACCATTGAACAGTGGAAACAGGTTCTCTGGAGCGACGAATCAAGGTTCACCCTCTAACGTTCGGATGGCAGGGTCTGGGTTTGGCGTCTGCCTGGAGAACGCCTCCTGCCGGAATGTATTGTGCCAACTGTGAAGTTTGGCGGCGGTGGAATTATGCTATGGGGGTGTTTCTCCTGGTATGGCACAGGATCCTTGGTCACAATTCCTGGTATACTCAACGCCGAGACCTACTGCACCATTTTGGATGACCATGCGCTTCCTACGTTATGTCAGTTTTACGGGGTGGACCCATGTTACTTTCAGGATGACAATGCCACCTGTCATGTTGCGAGGTCCACCATGGCTTGGTATGGTTACATTGGGGTTAATCGAACAGAATGGCATGTGCGGAACCCGGATCTTAACCCTATCGAGCACCTCTGGGACGAGTTGGAGCGTCGACTTAAGGGGTGCCCCCACCGTCCGAAATCGGTGAAGGAACTGGCCTGTCTTCTCCAAGCCGAGTGGAAGAAAATACCGCTAGCCGTCGTACAACGCCTGGTTGAGAGTATGTCCCGGAGGGTCGCAGCTGTAATCGCCGCTCGTGGAGGCTCCTTCAACTATTGAAAGTGAATAAACTTCGTTTTCCTTTGCTATCACAGGTGTCCAATTACTTGTTGGTGGATAATGTATAAACAAGTACTTCGAACTTCCTCATCTCTGTTGTAGCAACGAATTGTGCCAGAAGCTCGTTTTGGTTTCGCGAAGCAGAGAAATTTGTTTTTGTAAACACTTGAGATAAGGAAAAAAGGCACGTATTTATTCGCTTAAGCCAACGAAGCGAAAACGGAATTCGATTTCAACCTTAAAACCCACTTTAGACTCTCACCTTACATCCCAACTTGTCAATTTAATTTGTTGTTTCTTGAGGTAGATAATAATAATAGATACTCTTAAATATTCCTGCAGTGATTTTATATATCTTACAACAATTTATTCTTCTCTTTGACTTAATCGTGGACTGTTGTTCACAGGCTCTGTTTTCTCTCTTTCTTTTCACAAACAACCTTTCCCCGTGAACCGCTTTTCGTTACGATATCACTGTCGGTCATTCCCTCGCCTACTTCCCGCGCACGCGGGAAGACCTCAATTCCCCTGCTAGCGTTAGACGTCCTGCGCCAAAACCAAAGACGCTCCTCGCCTTTCTCTTGCAACCGCTCGCTCCTTACAACTCGCGTTGACTGTCCAGCTATCCCTTTGCTCCCAGGCAAACTCACGCCTTTTTTTCCCGTTAAAACTGCGGTCACGCCCGAGGAATAAAGGCCGCATAAAACACAATGCTCAAAGATGAGATTAAACGACTCCTGCGTTCCCTTTCTGTTACTTTGAAGTGAAGATGGCAAAGGTGCTATTTGCACTGGACGAAGCTTCAAGCGCAAAGACTAAAATTACAAATGACTCATCTGTTGTTATACTATTGTAGATGACCTTTAGAGAAAGCGTCTCCAAGGTGCCACTGAGGAAGCATACTTCCTAGCTGGGGTGACGAAGATAAAGGTTTCCCACGCTTGTAGAAACAAAGGAAAATAGAGCGAATGAGATTTAATATTTTTACCTACAATTCTAGTATTAAATCTTCGTAACAAATCGCAATGCATATGGTGGTACTTGGGACTTTTGTTTCCCTCAGGGAGCTTCGCCGTCAGAGTATTTCACCAGCCAGTCTTCGTTTTGTGAGATAAAAAGGGTCTTCGTTTTTTTTTAAATCCATTACAGTGCAGGCTTTGCCCGTGCAGACATCTATAGCACACCTCCAAGGGTCATTGTACATGAAACTGAAGTTGATTAACCAAATATCGATTAAATATATCGGTGATTTCTAAATTTTGAAATCCTTTTGTGAGGGAAAACGGGATTTTATTGCACCTGTAAGAGAAAGAAACAAGAAATTCAGATTGGAACTTGTGACTGTTCCCATGTTCATAATCCAACAATACCGCATATATTTTCACGCGCTTACAGCGTAATGCAGCAAATTTACTCCAGCTATTACGTTTTTCTCTGGGAAATGAAGAAAGGAAATGTGGGTTTTCGACCAAAACAGTAGCTGCCGACGCGGAGCAAACAACCATTGATTATGAATCGCTCATCTATCCATCTACATTTTCGCAAGCAAGTCTTTGTAATAGCAGCAGGCTGAGGATCCTCTAAACAAGATCGTGGTCCTATGATTATTATTTTTCAGATAACAGCTCCGGGAAGGTCACGCTTGTAGCTGTTATGACCTGTAGGTGACTGCGACTGCAGTGTGGTTAATAATTTCAACACGAATCGCTCCACTTTATCAAACACTTTACACGTTCGGCGACTACGTGCTTCTTACTATCGATCAAACCTTTTCATCGGCTGCAAAAAAATTGATAAAGGGAAAAGAACGAGCTTCAATTGAAACCCGAGATGGTAAGTGATGCTAGAGAAATATATTTTTTTCTTTCTTTCGCTTTTTTCTTTTTTTATTTCGCTTTTGCGATCATCACACTGGCAAGTCGTGATTCGGAAACTCTTGTGTTCACACTCTTTGGCGTGGAAAGTGATGGTTTGCGAGCAAATAAGAGGTGTGAAAACACACAAAGGGTCGGCTGTAGATCATGCGGTTTGGGCAGAGAGCTATTAGATGTGCTTTCTTGATCCCTCTACTTAAATCTCCCCCACGTTTATTTCCCACCCTAATATATCTTCTTAAGTAACTGGCTTCCAGAAATTTCTGGAATGATAGATTGGGATGTGTAGATAGTAAAGGCTGAGGCGAAAGCAAAGATCCGGTGTTGCTAAGAAAGAAAAAAAAATCTACTTGTGAATGTTTAAGGAAGCTTAAAGTTGAATTATCCACGTCTCTTTTGCACATTAGGGAAATCGTGAGTTTTCTGATAAACAGAGGGAGGATGCCGCCGAATTTTCGGGTATAATGATCACGTCTTTTGATCTAAAACAGTGATCAGGCCAATCTAACATTTATTGGCACAGAAAATCAAATCTCATATACAGGAGTTTGTTACTACCAATAAATATTCGCCATAGGAAATAATAACACAAAGGGGATTTCTTAAGTTGACGTTTTAGAAGTGGCGATATTTTCTGAAATGAAAATTGTGACCGTAGTGGAAATGCTATGTGTGCATCATCAAAGTAGAAAATGTATACAATTTTTTTTAAGTAAATACAAAAAGAACTTTTAAAAACAGACTTTTTTTTAAGTTAAACTACAGTTTGAGATGTAAATCTGTCGTTATATCCCCTGACTGCTGCTGAACTGGGTGCTGTGAAAAGGAGGGGATTAGGCGCGACGCTACGGGGGGGGATAGGGGTGGGACTTCAGCCCACATAACTTTATTTTGTGCCCACCCTTTAGCACCCCTCCAAAAAATAAAAAAAAATAAAAAATTAGGCATTTAGAACACATAGCGAGTGCAACCGTCTAAGATTTTAGTGAACTCAAAAAAAAGTGCGTGGATGTTTTGAATTCAGAAAAATTTTGTTACATGAATTAATTTTTTTTTAAATTCAGTGTTTGTGCTTTTGGAAATGGAATAGGGTTTTAATACTTTTGTAATAATATTTCTGGAAATGGAAATAATAATAATACTTCTGGAAATGGAAGTAAATGATGAATAATACTTCTGGAATAATAATAATAATAATAATAATAATAATAATAATAATAATAATATTTCTGGAAATGGGATGGAATAATACTTCTGGAAATCGAAATAATAATGAATAATACTTCTGGAAAAATAATATTTCTGGAAATGGGATGGAATAATACTTCTGGAAATCGAAATAATAGTGAATAATACTTCTGGAAAAATAATATTTCTGGAAATGGGATGGAATAATACTTCTGGAAATCGAAATAACAGTGAATAATACTTCTGGAAATGGAACAGTTTAAATGGAATAGTGTTTGTACTTCTGGAAATGGAATTTCTGAGAGGATATCTAAGAGAGCAGTAGAAAGACACTATTTTGTAATTATAGTTCAAAAAGATGAGAAAGAGATGTTCCCTGTCAGGTTACAAACTAAAATTTATAAACAGTATTATGACCGCAAATATTAAAAAAAATAAAAACAAAAACAAAAACAAAGAACGACATAAGCTAAAATTGTTATGAAAGAAATATTAACTTGTTAAAGGCCATGTACGTTCGTATCCATGATTCTCAGTACTGCATGCGGTGAATCAAAACTACGCACAGAACAGTATGTACCAGAAAACTTTTTCACTAGGTTTAGCATCATCAGCGTTAAGAAAAATCTACATAAACGGAATTCTTTGTCAAAAATTTTGACAAGTATTTCAAAATTTGCGCCTCCCTGTATGATGCTTACCCCCTACCAGAGCTCAGACGTGCTGAGCCCGAAGCAGAGCCCGGGCCCGAATCGCGTTCGGGTTGTAGAATATTTACTGCGGTACTGGCTCGGCCTCTTTGAGAGAGAGAGAGAGAGAGAGAGAGAGAGAAAATTGTTTTTATATAAAAGTGGGATTTTATATGATTTAGCAATGAAACACTTCATTGTTCGTAAAGAGAATTCTTCGGCAACTGGTTCTGGTTAGGGAGCGGATATTAGAGATGGCTATTTATTCCAAGCTTTGGTAGAAATATGCCACTAGTATGCTTCTTCAGAGAAGAAAAAGCTTTATCTAGAACTATAGATATTGGATAGTTGATAGTTTGCCGACGATAATTTCCCCTATCTCCACGCAGTAGCTTCCTGCTAATTCTATTTAGCAACGTACGTATTGCAGCGCATTATGGGACGATAATATTAGCGGTAATCGGAAAAGTCCCTCAGCTTTTCCAGTCAGGGACCATGCACAAATTGCATTTGACACAAAACATCGAACGTGGGGGATATTTCTGGGGTAATCCAGCAGCCGAATAACGTGCACAAATACGTGGGGAAAAATTCTGGGCTAGGCATTTCAAACATTTATCGCTGTTTATAGTAAAAAAACTGTCTTCCTAATACCTGGAAGATGTGGGAGAAATTTCCGGGTTAGTATTTCCACTCTTACCACGGTTTTTAATGGAAAACGTGTCTTACAGTCAGCAAGCTGACAAGGGGGGGAATTCCGGGGTCTGCATTTCAAACTTTTATCGTAGTTTACAGTACTGCAAATAGCTGGTTGAGGTGGGGGAAATTTCCGGGTTAGTATTTTGACTGTTACCGCGCTTTTTAGTGAAAAAAGATCTTACATTATAAGCAGGCTGACGGGGTAGGAGAAAATTCCGGGGTCGGCATTTCAAACTTTTGCCGATGTGTGTTGTAAAAAAACCTTCCTGCGAGTAGCTGGATGAGGTGGGGCTAATTTCTGAGTTAGTATTTCCACTCTTACCGCGGTTTTTAATGGAAAACGGTCTTACAATAAGCAGGCTGACAGGGTTTGGAGAATTTCCATGTTAATATTTCTACTGTTACCGTGGTTTTTAGTGGAAAATTTTCCGACGCACTTCGGTAGATTCAATAGAACACTGTGGACAGAAATTTCCAGACAGTGTTTCATAAATACGAAAAATTCACATACGTTTATCTGAGTTTCCTAAAATCTTAGAGAGCTGCCCTCGACATCTGTTCTGACTGCGTAGGGATTTTCTTTTGGCAAAGGGTGGTGGTGAAGGGGGAGGGGGGAGGTTGCTCAAAGAAAAGTTGGGTGTGCTGAAGCCCACCGTAGATCACCCGTAGCGTCGCGCATGTGCGCAACTCATTGACCACGACATTCTTGCAAAAGACCGAGTCTTCAGGCCTTTTCAGTAAAACGTTTGTTAGTTATAATATTTGATATGTAAACGTTATGAATATGAAGGCGATAGATCAAAAACTGTTAAAACGGTTTAAGTGCATAATGTTATAAAAGGCCTAGTTTACTTAATGTTTGATATGTCAACGTTAGGAATATGAAGGCGATAGATCGAAAACTGTTAAAAACTCCACGTATTTGTGCTACTTGTAAATCTGCATCTTGTTTTGAAGTGCCTGAAAATGGAAATGGTGAGACCGGAAATTTCCCCCATCCAGCTACTTACAGGACAGTGGTTTTCTTATAAACTGTGATAAAAGTTTGAAATGCCGACTCCGGAAGTTTCCTCTACATAGTTGTTCTACTTGTACGGTTGCATCTTGTTTTAAAGTGTATGAAAATAGAAATGATGACACCATAAATTTCCCCCACTCCATCATAAAAGTCGAAATGTAGACCCCGGAATTTTCCCCCATCCTGTCACCCTGCGTATTGTAAGGCCGTTTACCATTAAAAACCGCGGTAAGAGTGGAAATACTAACCCGTAAATTTTCCCCACCTCATCCAGATACTTGGAAGACAGTTTTTTACTATAAACAGCGATAAATGTTTAAAATGCCGAGGCCGGAATTTTCCCCCACATATTTGTGCACGTTGTTCGGATGCATCTTGTTTTAAACAGCGTGGAAATGGAAATGATGACCCCGGAAATCTCCCCTTCGTTCGATATTTTGTGTCAAATGCAATTTGTGTATGATCCCTGATTGAAAAAGGCGGGGAGCTTTTCCGATGTGGGGAACTTTTCCTGTGGGGGACTCTTCCGCCTATCAATTACAGCAATATTTCAGCAACCTAAAACTGCAGCACAGCCCGATCATTTTGGATTCCCTGCCACCCGAAGCACTTCAGGTGGAAAGAAAGGGTCAAAGAAAATCGTGCAGTTATATTATAAAAATAGAGGTCCCTTGCCCACTCTTCGTTTGAGAAATACATTGGTTAATTGCAGGAGGAGGAGAGAGGAAGTGTTTATTTATTTATTTATTTTTTTTTTTTGATTGGAGGTTTAACGACCACCGTGAGCAACTCAATGGGCTATAAGTAGTCGCCCGTCCCTAATTTAGGGTCGCTGGTTCTAGGGAAGGGAGAGAAACAGTGCCGTAAGACAAACACAACATCCATGCCTCACCGGGATTCGAACTCGGACCCCGTTCGGACGAATGATCAGAGGCCATCGCTTAGACCACTGCGCCACTGGGGCGGCAAGGAAGTGTTTAAAAGCAGACGTTTTTTTATTAATGGTTGAACAGATTAGCCAATTTTCGGGCTTGTTCGAGCCCGGGATCTATCTTGCAATATAAAATTCGGACTCGGGTGAACTCGGGCTAATATACCACGAGCTCGGGCTATGAAAATTGAGCCCGAACTCATCTCTGCCCCCCACCTCTGAGCTGCTGACGTCGCCACTGAGAGCTGAGAGGAGGAATGGGGGGGGTGGTGCAGACGAAGTGTTTGCCATAATGGATTCCATACGACACGCACACGCAATGGTTCTCTTACCTAATCAGGGAAACAAACTGTGCATATTTACGTATCCTAGCAGAAAATCTGAAAATGGGCAGAACTGTTTGTCAAATTTAATGGTTCTGAAATGTTCGTCAGAGTGAATGGCTATTTTTAGCCAGTTGGTTTTTCGGAACAGATGTGGTTTCAATTAAAAGTTAATGCCTTCACCTACTAGTGGCAGGAAAGGATTCTCCGAAGTGGGTGCTTAGAAACAGAGACAACGGGAGAAATGGATTACACATCCGCGACATTCTAGATTAAAATTGCATAATTTGAAGTAGAATACTTTCGTCATAGAAGGAAAAATGTCTTTTCTAATCTGATTTTTAGAAACAGTGTGTGATGGGAGCGGGGGTTTAAATACATATCGCGATGAGTAGACATTTCTTTGCATTTGCGTACGTCTTAAAGCTTCAGGAAAATAACACACAAAAGTCGTTATTCTCATAGGTCAAGCTACACAACAGCAAAAATATTTTTAAAATACGGCAAGTAGGTGCCATTATGGCATGCCGCCCAAGTGGCCGAGTGGTCAGAGGCACTGGTTTCAGTCTGGTCTTGCGAGTTTGGTCCAGATTGAGTCCTCCATGAGGCATGGGTGCTGTGTTCGTCCAACTGCGTTGACTTCCTGCCTTTCTTGGATTCAGTGGCCCCAAATTAGGAACATCTCGTTGATCATCTTCTCAACAAAGAGGATGAGGAGATGATAAATGTTAACATGAGAAGGATTTTGTAAATAACGGAAAGTTGCGTTCACATGATTTGCCGACTTCTGATGTTTTCGGTGTCTTTCATAAAAATTTTAATGTTAACAGTTGAACCTATGCAAAATGACGAGCTCATGTCTTCTGAAAATACCATACACACACACGTTGCAGAAGACATTTCGGTTTTCCTTACAGATCACTTCCCTTGAATGAATTCGCCTGAAGGTAATACACGAAAATAAGGTTTACGCGGATCAAAAGGAACAGATTTTAATTCTGATGTCTGTATTGGATGGTGCTTTACCAATTCCATCTTAACGCCCATGAAAGAACCTAGGTAGCTTGGAGGAGTAAATAAATTGGAAACCACATCATCCGATTTGTCTTGATAATCCATTTCTAAATTTGAAGTTTTCAATATTCCCGAGTTTTCATCAAAGGTAGTTGATGGATCGGGTCCGTAAATCTTAGTCAGAATTGGAGTTTCATTATCGTCCGGATCAGTTTCATCAGGATGACTAATTTTCAAGAAAAAATAAAATTATATATGTTTTGGATAGCTGCGTAATGCCACAAAGTCTTTTTTTACTTGAATTTTACGCTTTTCTGTCCCACGTTTATGCTTATAGTTTACTTTTCCTTTGTCAGCCATCTTACAGTGACGATCGTAACCTTTGTCATTAATATTTGTGTTCTGAAATACTAATAAAAAGTTTCAGTACGAAAAACGAAAGAAAATGCCATCAAAGGCATTACTCTCGTCAAAAACTTTGTCAAAACAAAAGTCTATTACCCTACTTACGTTCAAGAATATTTTTTGCTTCCAATAATTGATGTCGTTCTAAGTTGTGTGACATCAGTTCCTCGAATGGAGACGACAAATAAAGCAAATCAAACGTGAAAGGCGGGTCGTTGTGTCCTCTTCGATCTTTGAATATTGCATTATGTTGTCACAATAAAATGCGATCTCCGTTGATGGATGGGCCTCTTATGAATAATGCTCCAGGTTGCAGAAAGACATAACCTATGATTTTGGTTATCGATAACTTGGCGAAAAAAAGGTGCAGAAAGATGGAAAAGGCGGGAAGTGTGAAAAAAACTGTCAATTTCTGAAGAGGAATGATTTCTGTGTATACATAAATAATATGAAGATAATAATCGCTGGAAATTTTCACGAAAAGAAGACTGGATGACCGAAGAGGTGTCAACGGGTGTTTGCTTTTTCTTTTCTTCTTCGTTTTCTTTTAAGCAATGTTAGAGGGAAAACTTGCGTTTCTTCACGAAAGATATATTCATTTGCTAAAAGCTTACTACCAACTGGTGTGTCTCTGAGAAACTCTTCGCCAATGCCAGTTAATTTCTTGTTATCGGGGTTTCTAATTCTTTACCGATGCCAGTTAATTTCTTGTTATCGAGCTTTTAATTCTTCGCCGATGTCAGTTACTTTCTTGTTGTCAAACTTTCTAATTCTCCGCCGATGCCAGTCAGTTTCTTGTTGTCGAGCTTTCTAATCCTTCGCCAAGATGTCAGTTAATTTCTTGTTTTTCTGAGCATATACCGACGCCAGTTAATTTCTTGCTGTCGAGCTTTCTGATCTTTCCCCGATGCCAGTTAATTTCCTGTTATCAAGCTTTTTAATTCTTCGCCGATGTCAGTTAATTTCTTGCTGTCGAGCTTTGTAATTCTTCGCCAATGCCAGTTAATTTCTTGTTGTCGAGCTTTCTAATTTTCCGCCGTTGCCAGTTAATTTCTTGTTGTCGAGCTTTCTAATTCTGCGCCAATGCCAGTCAGTTTCTTGTTGTCGAGCTTTCTAATCCTTCGCCGAAATGTCAGTTAATTTCTTGTTTTTCTGATCCTTCACCGATGCCAGTTAATTTCTTGTTATCGAGCTTTCTAATTCTTCGCCGGTGTCAATTAATTTCTTGTTGTCGAGCTTTTCAATTCTTCGCCAATGCCAGTTAATTTCTTGTTGTCGAGCTTTCTAAGTATCCGCCGATGCCAGTTAATTTTTTGTTGTCGAGCTTTCTGATTCTCCGCCGATGCCAGTTAATTTTTTGTTGTCGAGCTTTTTGATTTTTCACCAATGCCAGATAACTGCTTGTTGTTGAGCTTTCTAATCCTTTGCCGATACCAGTTAATTTCTTTTTGTCTGTTAGTTAAGTTCTTGTTGTCAAGCTTTCTAACACTGCTGATGACAGTTAATTTCTTTTTGTCGGTTAGTTAAGTTCTTGTTGTCAAGCTTTCTAACACTGCTGATGACAGTTAATTTCTTTTTGTCGGTTAGTTAAGTTCTTTTTGTCAAGCTTTCTAACACTGCTGATGACAGTTAATTTCTTTTTGTCGGTTAGTTAAGTTCTTGTTGTCAAGCTTTCTAACACTGCTGATGACAGTTAATTTCTTGTTGTTGAGCTTTCTGATCCATCACCGATACCAGTTAATTTCTTGTCATCGAGTTTTTTAATTCTTCGCCGATGTCAGTTAATTTCTTGCTGTCGAGATTTCAAACTTTTCGCCGATGCCAGTTAATATCTTGATGTCTGTTAGTTAAGTTCTACTTGTCGAATTTTCTAATACTCTGTTGATGCCAGATAATTTCTTGTCGTCGAGCTTTCTAATCTTTCGCGTGTGCCAGTTAATCTCTTGTTGTCTGCTAATCTTATGATTATCTCATGCGCCTTCAAGATGCGTGGTTCTTGTCGAGCTTTCTAATAGTTTTCTGATGCCTGATAATTTCTTGCTGTCGAGCTTTCTCTAAGCAAATAAGAAGAGAGATAGCTTTTGTTTCTTTAACATAGGAGCCGCGGGTGGCCGAGTGGATAACGCTCGTGACTGCCACGGGAAGGGTCTCATGTTCGATCCCAGCAGGTACGAACGCTCGATCCACTAAATACCCGCCGTGCGTCTGATGGGCACGTTAAGCCGTCGGACCCCGGGTACTGGCCCCCGTTGATAAATAAGGGCGTCGTCCTCCCCCTTTCTACTTCGCTTCCGTGTCACTTTCCTATCGGGCGCTCTAGCCCAAATCTCCTAGTTTCCTATTTGTAAGGGTTGTTTAAGAACTGGGGTCAGACACTCCCTTCCTAAAATCCTCTACATATGATCATGATTTCTTTAACATAAGTAAAGTTACAAAACTTGCATTTCAGAAAAATTAATGTTTTGAATGTGGAAAGCACAAATTAAAACATCTATTGTCGCACTAGTTTTCGACATTAAGAAATTACGTGTTGTGAACCATTTTGTTCTCAGAGCTTAAACTGCATCTTTCAGTTGGGCTGGGGCACAGCGATTTTCACTTCATCTGTGGTGAATCGAGGTCCGTTAAAGTTATCATACAACGGTAGAAAAAGGCGAAAGTTACTAGGTGCGAGATTTTGTTTTTTTAAATTTGTGCTTTGTGGATTTTTATTGCGGTTGAACGCTCGCTGCATTTGTTTTCACTTGCAGCTTCCCTACTATAGAAGTACGCGACTCACTGGCATGTTGATGCAACATTGCACGATCCTCCTGCAGTTCAATAAGCTGCTGATGGATATGAGCCGGTGAAACTTTCTTCACGACAAAGATCGAACCATCCAGCGAGACCAATGTTCCACTCAAACTGCCACTTTGAACTGCCACAACACAGCTCTGATGCGCCTTCAAGATGCTTGGTGTTACCATTCAGGCATATTGCCGTCTGTGCTCGCGGTTTTTGCATTTCTTATAGGTATAATCAGGGCAGTAGCTACCGGGAGGGCAGGGAAGGTGGTTGCCCTGCCGGAACTGTCATTCTAGGGGCGAAATTTCATGAGGTCTGAACATCTCCTATCCATGAAGGGAATTTTCCAGAACAGTGAATGGAGACATAGAAAACAATATGCTGATATGTCTAACCTCCATGACCTTTCCGAACATGTCATTGTGATGAAGAGCTAATTAATCATTTGTGCTTTGTCGCAAGAAGTCTGTCTCAGTGTTTAAACTTAATATCATTTTCCAAGCTTTACCTCTAAAGCTTCTTCCTGTTTTTACGCTCAATACCCGATACTCATTTGTTCTTCGCTGGTTTGTTTCTCGTTCTGCATTTCCGCGGATTGTTGCGTTGTCGGCGTTCACATAACGTTTAGCTTTACTTGGTATTTACAACCTGTGGTTGTTGGGTATTTACCTAGTTTTTACAATTTTATTAAAATTATGTCAAAAACTTAAAGTGCTATTTTCCAACGATCATAATACTTTACTATAACGGCGGTGTGTGAGAAAGTAAAACCCACATATTGTTTGAGTGGAAGTCGAAAGGGCGTAATTTTGAACTCGAAGGGGAATAATTTCAAGTCTCGCTCTCCCGAATAACAAAACTTGCTACGATCCTGGGTATAATATACACTATATTGACAAAAGTCCCCGGACACCCCTTCAAAGGCAAATGAACGGATTCGCTGCGTTGTTAAGATGTGCGGTACAGCTGCAAGCGGTATAAAAACAAGCCAGCTGACCGCGATCATATCGCATTATGAGGTTGAGTGAAAATGTCGCAGAGGGAGAGAACAGGCTTTAATAAAGCAAAGATTATTGGGTGTTATATTAGTGGGTTGTCCATAAGAGAAACCGAGAGGCGTTTAAACATACCCAAGTCAACTGTTCTGGATGTACTGAATAAGTGGAAGAAACATGGCGTGCCTGAAGCAGCAAAACGTACCGGCAGACCAAAGAAAATCAGTGATAGGGGACGTCGAAGCCTTAGGAGAGGCGTTACAGCTGATCGACGGAGTACTGCACAGTACCTCAGTGTACAAGTGAGTAAAAATGCTGGAACCTCGGTATGTGCACGTACCATTTGCAGAGAACTTCATTCCATGGACCGCGGTCGTGAGGCTGCTCATAAGCCTTTTATCTCCACTCGGAATGCTACTCGTCGTTTAGCATGGTGTAAAAAACATTTATCGTGGACCGTAGATCAATGGAAACGGGTCTTATGGAGTGATGAATCCAGATACACGATTCAGCCGTCTGATGGCCGTGTGTGGGTATAGGGGCAGTCGAGGGAACGCTATTTACCACCGTGTAGTGTTCCAACGGTCAATTTTGGAGCTAGCAGTGTACTCGTGTTGAGGTATATTTCGTGATATGGTCCCGTCGCATTGGTTATCGTGGACAAACCTGCTAACCAGCACGTTTACCTCGATATTCTGGACAATTATGCCCTACCATCTCAGTGGAAATACTATGAAACCGAACCTTGTCGGTACCAGCAGGATAATGCACCGAGCCATAAAGCAAGGACTGTTACGGCGTGGTTTAATGATAATTCCGTATCGTGTGTGGACTAGCCAGCACAGAGCCCTGATCTTAATCCCATAGAGCACCTATGGGGTGAATTAGAGCGTCGCATAAGAAGTTTAGAACCAATGCCTACTACTAAGCAAGAGTTAGCAGCACCATTATGTACTGAATGGAAGCGTATACCTATCGCTGTGTTCCAAAACCTTGTCGAAAGCATGTGTCGAAGTGTCAGTGCATGCATTAAGGCCAAAGGTGGACCGACACCGTATTAATGTATGTAAAAAAATGCTATGTTGTGTAACTTGTGTTACTCTTCTTGGTGTCTGGTGACTTTTGTCAATATAGTGTATGTATATCCTCAGGCTGCGCACTGTTGCCAATCGTGTATTTTCCCTTTATAGTCACGGTTACTACCTTTCGTATAGGTGTAACGTATCGTCAGACAGCGCAGTGTTTATACTCGAAGATATTACTGTCTGTATTCATCACGGTTGTCTCACTTCCTGTAGATTGTAGATGTAGTGCACTTTCATGCTGCGCATTGTGACCGTTCGGGAATATTACTGTGTCTGTACTCACGGCTATTGTGCTTCCCATAGGTGAAATGCATCTTTAGGCTGCGCAGTGTTGCTACTCGGGTATATCACTATTTATTATACTCACGGTTACTGCCCTTTCTGTAAGTGTAATTCATGTTTAGGCTGTGCAGTGTTGCTGCTCGAATGCATTGTTGTCCTTACTCACGGTTATTGCACTTCCCATAGATTTAAAATGGAATAAACACGTTGAATCTAATCTGCAATAAAAATTTCTAGAAAATATTGGAATTTTTAGTCACATATTATCTAACTTTTCTATTAAAACTCTAATTCTATTATATTATACATTAGTTCAAACGCATTTAAGTTATTACTTTTCATCATGGGGGCAAACAACAGAATCAAATATTAAATAATTACAAGTTCTGCAAAATAAATATATCAGACTAATGGATCTTACATATAAC
This sequence comes from Macrothele yani, assembly GCA_039090855.1. Classification (NCBI taxonomy): domain Eukaryota; kingdom Metazoa; phylum Arthropoda; class Arachnida; order Araneae; family Macrothelidae; genus Macrothele; species Macrothele yani. Next base: position 17,657,836 of record CM077006.1, on the reverse strand, counting down.
ACTAACACGGGTATATCAGGCTGATCTTCACATCCATACGCACGTTAATCTCAATAAATATGGTATATTAAATATTAAAGAACTAATTAACTATAACCTTGGACTAAATATGTATAAAAGAATAAAGAATAATATCAGATGTGAAATAATTTATATCCACAGTGTTACTCATAAATATGATACCAGAAAAAAGACTTATCAAAACACATGACTTCAACTGAATTGATTAAACAAGGCATAAACTATCAGGGACCACACTTTTAGAATAATTTACCTTCTGAAATAAATATAATTAAGAATTATAAATTATTTAAAAAGAAACTAAAAAGCTATCTACTTGCACACTAATAATTTTATTATTATAATAAAAAAAATGGGGTGGGGGGGGAGAACAAGCCCGAAAGTGTCGGTGAATATTGTAAAACGAGCATTGCCTGCTTCATGCTGATACTTCGGTTTTCTTTTTCATGATCCGTCAAACGTTGGGCTCTATTTGACTGTTTAAGTATGACTTCGGGGTTTCAGAGCTAAATCAGATCACTATGTTGACCTTTTCCTTGATTCTCCGTGCCGTTTCAGTTTTCCCATATTAATATGTAAAAAATTGTATTAATTGCAGGAATATTTCATGTAACAGCTAAAAATGGCAAATAAATAAATAAATAAATAAAATAAAAACAAATAAGTAGTCTGGTTTGCAAACACGTATCCAGAAGAAGGGAACTGGGGGCTCCCGAAATGTTTAATTATATGATACACTTTCCAACATACCAGAAATCATTACTCAATTTATGAGGATAATGGCTGTGTAATAAATTTCGCTCCTGTGCCCTGACTTTTGACCCCAATTCGATTATATTAAACAGAATTGGTTCAGTATACCTCCGAAACAACGTACTAAAGTTTTGTCGCAATAGAAGTATTTTTAGTCAAGTTATGAGGATAATGGCTGTGGAATAAGTCTCCCTCCTGTACCCTGACCTTTGATCCCATTTCGATGATATTAAACAGAACCGGTTAAGTACATCTCCGGAAGAATATCCTCAAGTTTTGTCGCAATCGAATAATTTTTACGTAAGTTATGACGCATAAGGGCGATGGAATGGATCCCCTCCTGTGTCCTGACCTTTGATCCCATTTTGTCCGTTTTCGATAGGGTTCGTTCCTAAGTTGGCCCCTACCACATGCTAAAATTTCATCGAAATGGAACCATTTTTATGCGAGTTATTGTGCGGACGGGCAGACAGGCGGACGGACGGACGGACAGACAGGTCGGACGGACGGCCATAGCTGGGGCATATCCTCTCTTCAACCTACGGTTGGAAAGCGTAAAAAACTAGTTCAACGGGCCAGCTTTTCTTAACTATGTTATGCTAAAATTCGTGCCTTGACATTTACTTTTTAAAATCTCGCTGTGTGTGTGTTTAATGTTCAAGTATATTTTCAGTAGTCCCACCCCCGCGATATTGGAGACGAGTTAATGATTTGTGTGAGCAATTAGAGGTGCATTTTGGTTAGTTGTTCTACGTTTCACGACAGGTGAAGACAGATCATTTTCCACAATAAAGCGAGTCAAATTGTTTGCAAGTAACAGAACAGGGCTAGAAAGGCTGACAGAGCTGGTACTAATGTCAATTCACTAGGAAGGATCATTAACCACAGCAGAGATGCTGGAAAAAAATGCCAAAGAAGATCGAGGCGGTTTAACATTATTTTGCGAGGAGTTGAACATGTTGAATCATCTTTTTGTATATCTAAACTCGAAATTTATGTGGTAAGCGAAATATTTTTTTTTTTTTTTTTTTTTTTGGAACTTCATTGATCTTCGTTTTCGTGCAAAATAGTCTTGTACAAAATTACTAACCTTAATTGAATTACTTGTAAGTAGATTCGCAGTGCACAAAATTTATACATAACGATTGGTTAATATTACAGAGGACGTTCACACATTTTAGAATGTTTTTGATAAAAAATTGCAGAAAATAAAAAAAAGTTCAAGGCATTGAAACCGGCAACAGCTTGTTAGACAAACACGAAAGAAACATTAGCTGCGGCAAAATATCGTCTGCTAAGAAAATGGTGCACGTAAACAAGCTATGGATAGAAGCTTAGGTTTGTGCTCTTTACGCAAAAAAATATTCGTATTCCGTAATTAAGAAACGCTGTATGAATCATGGAATTGGCTGTTCTAAATATTAAATAAGCACTATCATTAATAATAGAGAGGGAAATCGTCAAGCCTTGCTTTTAACAGGAAAAAGAACACCAAACGAATACCCAAAAGAAGGTACGTTCTTTTACGACTGTTAACCAAAGAGCAATTGCTAAGTCGTTAAAAATCTCTGCATCAACTGTGAACAAGGCAATCAGCAAAAATTTGAGTCTGAAAAATAAAGCAACAGAAAACATAATAATAAAATAAACAAAAAAGCATAACGTTCACCGCCTTTTGCCTAGTCACGTGGCTGAGCGCAGAACACAGTGTAGACTTCTTTATGAAAATCACTTAGCCGGAGACAGATGGAAATTTCATGAATGGAATACGGGATTACACCATACAATATAAATTTTGAAGATGACAATCCGTTTTTTAGTGTAAATATGACAAGAATGAGAAGTCAGATAATATTCGAAAACTTGAAAATTTCGTCGTCCTGGAGCGGGAATCGAACCCGCGTCTCCCAGATCGCGCCCGGGTATGCTAACCACTACACCTCTCTCTAGATTCGATAAAAATAAATGCCGGCTGCTTCGGCTAGCGAATCCTGTGATGGGGGCCGCGGGTGGCCTAGTGATCAGCGTTCGTTACTGCCTTGGATATAACCTCTGGCTCAATCCCGGGCAGGTACGAACGCTCGAACCAGTAAATACCCGCCGTGCGTCGGATGGGCACGTCAAGCCGTCGGACCCCGGGTACTGCCCCCCCCCCCCTTATAATAAATAAGGGCGTCTTCCTCCTCCTTTCTACCTTGCTTCCGTGTGACTTTCCTTTCGGGCACTCTGGCCCAAATCTCCTAGCTTCCTATTTCTAAGGGTTGTTTAAGACCTGGGGTCAGACATTCTTTTCATAAAATCCTCTACATATGATCTGATCTGAATCCTGTGATTTGTATATTCAAATTAACCGGAAACTTGAGACTTGGTCGTTCTGGGTGGTGTAGTGGCTAGCATACCCGGACGCTATCTGGGAGACGTCGATTCGATTCCCGCACCAGGACGACGAAGTTTGCAAGTTTTCCGATATTATCTGACTTTCTATCCTTGTCATATTTACACCAAAAAAAACGGATTGCCATCTTCAAAATTTGTAGATGGTAATTTATTGTGGGTTTACCTAAACGACTGCAACAAAGAAAGGATAAAAAAAAAAAAAAAAAAAAAAAAAAAAAAAAAGACTTTAGTATGGATCTACCTAAACAACTGTAGCAATAAAAGTTCGATTTACTATTGCAAAAGACCAGAAAAGAACTTACAAACTTATTTTCAAGAATCCAAAGAAAGTTACCGTAAAGGATCCGTGATTTTTGCTGGTTTCTCCTACATTTAACATTAGGAAATCAAAGTTAGGAGAAGTTGAAAATAATGTTAAAATAAATTCTGTACATATTACCAAAATAGTGTTTTAATTCCTATATTTAAAGAGGAGAATATCATTACTTTATCCTCATAGCCTTCAAGTAATAGAACTTCCTTAGGATAAGACTACCAGTCATACTCCAAACGTACCACTCTGTTTCTTGAAAAAATGAAAAAAGAGACCGGTATGAAATCTATACCTATTGTTGCTCATATTCCTTCCAAGTCCCCGATGTGTCACCAATAGATTATTATACCTGCGAACTGCTAAAAACAGAAATTTCTAAACGCAGATCTAAAACAGTGATTGGATTATGGGAAATAATGGAAGAGGAGTGGAATAAAAAAATAATACCACTACCAATTTTAAGAAATGCCCTGTTATATTGGAAATCTTGATGAAAGTTCGTAGTCCAGAGAAAGAACTGTCAGATAGAATATTTAAGGAAGAAATAATGTTATTTTAAATATTAATTATGATATTGGAAAATCGTTCTAGAAATGTGTGAACATTCTCTGTAAAAACAAAGAAGTCTATTTGTACAATTTTGAACAACTCTTAAAAGGCGTGAAAAAATAGTTCTTTTTCCCTCTATGTATTCATCGAATGAAAAAAAAAAAAAAATATGTTGCGCATGCTCACACACACACACATGCAGTTTTTCTGTACTCCCTTCCCACCAACAGAAATCCTGGATACGTGCGTGCTAGTTTTGATTCCAAATACGAACAAGAAAGATGACACCGAATTTTCGGGCGTAATAAGCGCGTCTTTTGGATCCGTTCTGACGCAAATTAAATATATCAAAGCTATTCAAAGTCAATGGAACCGGTATGGAAAACAATAGTATCTGACGGGAGAAAGAAGGTTTTCAATCGTTTTTTTTTCCACTCAGATATTGCTGTAAACGGAATCGTGAGCTTACGCCCTCTTGTTGTAGACTTGTGCGTTAAGAAAAACATGAATTTATATGAGAAACATTTCGCACCGGAAACGCTCTCCAACACCGAGAGAATTTTTCAAATCGGACTCTTAGAAACAGAGAAATCGACAAAAATAAGATGTGACTTTACGTCCCCTGGTGGGAAAACCATGCATTATTTTAGGAGGATAGTATTATCAAAAGGTTTTCCCATATGAGCGGTATCGGTCCAAGAAAAAAAAAAAAAAAATTAGACGAGTTTTCAGGAGCACAGATTTTGCTACAAATACATCAGCAGAAATTAACACTTATGCCCCTGGTGGCCAAATCATTCTTTACCAAACATTAGAAATTATGTGAAAAATATTTTCCATCAGGTCTTGTATGCGATACAGGAAGAATTTTTCAAATCGGAGTTTTAGAAGCAGAAATAACGCAGAAAACGCAATTTACTTTTGTTCCCCCTAGCGGAAAGTCTATGATTTACTTGAAAATTTTGAATTTATAGGAAAAACATTTCGCATCGGGAACACTATCCAACAAAGAAGGAATTTTTTTAATCGGACTCTTAGAAGTAGAGATATTGACAAAAATAAGATATACATCTACGCTACCTGGCGTAGAAAGCATGCTTTATTTCAAGAAGAAAATGTTCCTAAAAGGTTTGTCGACATGAGTAGTATCGGTAAACAAATGACTTTTTTTGCAATCCAATTTTAGAAGCTCATATTTTGCTGCAAATACATCAGAAGCGGAAATTAAGACTTACGCCACCTGGTCGCCAAACCATTTTTTACAGAAATAACGTGCAAACGATTTACCATCAGGAGCTGTATCCGGTGCAGAAAGAATGTTTCAAATCGGAGATTTAGAAGCAGAGATATAGGGGAAAAGCAATTTACCTTTACGCCCCCTAGCGGAAAGTCTATGAATTACTTGAGAATTTGAAATTATATGAAAAACATGTCACACTGAAAACACTATCCAACAAGGAAGGAATTTTTCAAATCGGACTCCTAGAAGTAGAGATATTGACAAAAACAAGGTATACATCTACGCTCCCTGGCGGATAAACTGTTTAATATTAAACAGTTTATCCGCCAGAAGAAGAAAATATTGCGAAAATTGTTATCGATCTGAGTGGCATCAGTCCACGAAAGAATGTTTTCGATCGATATTTTAGGAGCTCAGATTTTATGGCAAATACATCAGAAGCAAAAATTAACACTTACGCTTCCTGGTGGCCAAAGTATTCTTTACCAAAAATTTGAAATTATATGCGAAAGATTTTCCATCAGAAGTTGTATCCTCTGAAGAAAAAATTTTTCAAATCGGAGTTTTAGAAGAAGAGTTATCGGGAAAAATGTAATTTAATTTTACGCCCCCTAGCGGAAAATCTATGAGTGATTTGAAAAAGTAACTATATCTAAAATACTCTTAACCATAAATGGAATCTTAAGATAAAATATTTTTTACAATCGGATATTTTGAAGCAAATATGTTAAATAAAACGTATTTTTGAACTCTACATCATCTGCATTTATGCCCTCGAGCGGCGAAATTGTACATTGTAATAAAAAATGAAATAAAGGATCATCATTCGCATATTTCGAGCTTTCCAATGCAAAAAAGAATTTTTCAAATCGGATTAATAGTTGCAGAAATATCGTGGGGACGGACGGACTGATGGACGGACTGACAAACCGGTAACATACGCACGATCTTTTTTTACAAAAGACGTGCTAACAAGTCGCACCTACCTTGTTGGAAAATCGTTCGTCAGAACAATTAGACATTATATATTGGACAATTGCAACTTTCTGAGCCAAAAGATTTTTTTTTTTTTTCTCAAACGAATAAATTTTTGTTCCGGGATTTAACAATCGCCGCGAGCCACTCATATAGAAACTGTTGTCCGTCCCGTAAATTGGGCCTCAGGTTCCAAGGAAAAGAGAGAACCAGTGCCGTAAGACCGCTCCCACCTGCAGACACACATGCTTTGTCCTAGTCTCGAACCTAGTCCATTCACAGAAGATGCCAGCGCCTCAGACCACTCAGTCACCGGGGCGGCCAGACAGATAACTAAAAACCTTAAAAAATCTACAATTTGTCGTCCTGGCGGAAATATATTGTTCATGAACAAATTAGGAAACGCATATGATTTTTTCATTTTATTATTACAACTAGTGATTTCAAGAATGCATTCTTCAAATCGGACAGTATGCGAACATATTTTGCTGTTCCAAGGAGAGCAGCATATTTATGCACCCCAGTGGTAAAAGGAAAATTAATAAGCAAGGTGCTTTGTATCGAATGTAAAAAGAACGTTTCCATACTGATTTGGATGTGTAAATATCTTGCTAAAGATAAAGCTAAGTTTATACCATTTAGTGGCAAAAATGTGCATCACAGAAATTCGGAAATGAAGGATTTTCATTTTCGTGCTTATCACTATCTAATTCAAAAGGGATCTTTTATTTTTTCGTTGTTTTATGACTCTCACAAGAATCTAAGGCTGTAAGGTATCGTCTATTACAGATGACAACGGTCCCAGGCTATGACCAAAAGCCCGGAAGCGGGCCCGGGCCCAAATTAATTTTCTCTTTCCCTTTTTTAATTATTTTATTTAACACTGTTAACCGAATTAACTAACTCAATGGGAAATGAACAACTGAATGGTTAGGTTATAGTCTCTCTTTTGTTCTTTGCCTAAAAGCCTAAAATTCTGAATTATTGTTTATTATTGGGTGTTTTCTCTCCCCCTCTCTCCTTCCCCCCCTCCATCACTCTTATATCAAATCTTTGACTAAAACCTTGGTCCGGACTAAAGTTAATTTTCCCTTTCACTTGTTTTAATTAATTTTATTCAACACTGCTAACCGAATTAACTAACTCAATGGAAAATGAACAACTGAATGGTTAGGTTATAGTCTCTCTATTGTTCTTTGCCTAAAAGCCTAAAATTCTGAATTATTGTTTATTATTGGGTGTTTTCTCTCCCCCTCTCTCCTCTCCCCACTGTCTCCCCCTCTCTCCTTCCCCCTCCCTCTCTCTCTCTCTTATATCAAATCTTTGACTAAAACCCTGGTCTGGACTAAAGTTAATTTTCCCTTTCACTTGTTTTAATTAATTTTATTTAACACTGCTAACCAAATTAACTAACTAAATGGGAAATGAACAACTGAATGGTTAGGCTATAGTCTCCCTTTTGTTCTTTGCTTAAAATTCTGAATTATTGTTTATTGCGTGTTTCAGGAGCATTTCGTAACTACAATATGAAAAATGGAAATTTACGGTCATTCGCTGAAAACACGAAGGTGAACCGAGGTAAACGAATTTACGTAATACACTTGGGGAAAAAAATGTGGGGCATCTTGCCATCTGAATATGATGCACATAATAATAATTATTTCTCTCTCTCTCTCTCTCTCTCTCTCTCTCTGGAGGGAGAGTCTAGATTAACGAGAAGGTCCAACATTGTTATCTAATGAGGAAAATATAAATAGGAGAAAACAATATGCTTCATAGGAAAAATTTATTACATAGGGAAAATTTGCGCGAATGAAAATTTGCACGAAGGGCCAATCATAAATACTTATATCACGTGCGCGGGCTGGACCGGGGCCTTAAAAAAAGGAGCCCGTGCTCATCTCTATCGTCCATCCGTAATTTAGGGTCACATGTCCTAAGTAGGACCAACATAACACACGTGCCTCTTCCAGAACGCCGTGCGGTTAGCCAAAAGCCCACTCCGAAACGATAAAAATAAGTTTGGGGATTCTTTTATTCACTTTTTTTTTTATTACAGAGTGAAATGATCACCATGAGAAATTTAAGGGATACAAGCTGTAGTTTGTTCCTAATTTAGGGCCACCGGTTCTAGAGAGGGAAGATGGTAAGCTCTGTAAGACAAAAACACCGCCCATGCCTCAGACCGTATGCGAGGCCACTAGGCCGAACGGTTAGAATCCAGTACTTAAAGCACTGTGTCACAGGGGCGACATATATCGTATTTAGGGACGGACAGACTGCTTTTTTTTTTTTCACAGAAACAACAGCTAAGAAGTAATGATTTGTTTATTTTAAGATTTTAAGACTTGCAGTCGATGCTATTTTATATTAGTTTGAGATTCAAAAAAGGTTTTACGCTTAATATCAATAAATAATGTTTAAGTTCTCAAAAAAAAAAAAAAAAAAGAGTAGTAACGCTGCTCTTAAATAGAAATAACCCGTGCATATATCCTTATGCTAATTACTGCTAAGGAAAGTGTGAATGTTAGGTACTTCTGACGACCCCCCTGTCCGGTGAGGTAAAGAAAGTCGACAAGACTTCTTCTTCAACAAGGGCTCATTTATCACTGTGTCGTTGGATGAATGCGTGCCAGGATGTGTTCGGGCATGCGTTTCCTCCTGCAAGCAGCAGCAGCATCAAGGCACAGCCGGTAGCTTCCTCGTGAAAGGGTTCACTTTGCTCATAAAGACGTATTTCCGACTGTCAAACCGACGTCTGAGCGAGCGACCTTCTCCCGGATAACACCTGCCTTAGGAGCCCACTCCCAAAAAGTCTTACCCGTTTTGCCCTTCCGTTAACTGGAGGAAGCGTGGTGCACTAATAAAACACCACTTAGAACACCCACTGCAGAAACAAAACGTTCAGCAGCATAGTAGTGGAAATTTCGTTACTTCTGAAAGATTCTACCACACTTTTTTTTTTTTTCTAATTTTGTTGTGGATAAAAATCGGAAACGAAAGGCAGGACTTTATTAAGGTACAGGGGAACCTCTCTGTTGTTCTTTTTCCTTTTTCACGTTTATACGTAATTCTGCGCTAGTCCCGATATTTTACTGTAGTACCAATCGCATTTTCTATTCGGTTGTATGTAATTAATTTATACGATTTTTGTGATTATACGTTAAATTTTATGTGACGACCATCGCTCCTTTCCACATCTTTCGAAATATATTTGAGATTCAGCGAGAGTCAATATGTTTTATTTGTTGGTTCGATCCATGGGATCACACACCCTAAAATATCGATTCCTATCTTTTCTTTGTGATATTAATAACTTAGTTCGATATTACTATGTGTCTTGGAATTATCGTGCCACCCCTGTGGCGCAGTGGTCTAAGCGATGGCTTCTGATCATTCGTCCGAGATGGGTCCGGGTTCGAATCCCGGTGAAGCATGGATGTTGTGTTTGTCTTACGGCGCTAGCTCTCTTCCTTCCTTGGACCCAGTGGCCCTAAATTAGGGACGGGCGACTGCTTATAGCCCATTGAATTGCTCACGGTGGTCGTTAAACCTCCAATCAAAGAAAAAAATATATATCGTAGTAGGTTAATGGAATACTTTCAGCATGGGCGGCGGAACCTAATATTTTCAGGGGGTCCAACTTCGCCGAGAGCGAAAACAATTTAAAAAAAGTAAAAAGAGAGGGAGAGAGATAAAACAATGTCTGTAGTTGAGTATATACTCGTTCATATCGTCATTATTAACAGTTTTCAATCCACTGCTGGATGAAGGTCTCCCCAAGTACCTTCCACAACTTTCTGCCTTGAACCTGTCTCTGCCACCCCGGTGGCGCAATGGTCTAAGCGATGGCCTCTGATCATTCGTCCGGAAGGGGTCCGGGTTCGAATCCCGGTGAGGCATGGATGTTGTGTTTGTCTTACGGCACTGGCTCTCTCCCTTCCCTGGAACCAGTGACCCTAAATTAGGGACGGGCGACTGCTTATAGCCCATTGAGTTGCTCACGGTGGTCGTTAAACCTCCAATCAAAAAAAAAAAAAAAAAAAAAAAGAACCTGTCTCTTCCAAGTCACTTCAACATGCCTTCGTATTTCATCCACATATGGCGCAAAGACATTGTCTGCTCCAACTTTCGCGTGGTTTTGTTCTGGGTCTTTTCCTGCCCCTTGATATTATATCTAATATTACAGTTGCTCGAACACGGCCAGTTTTTCTAGCAATATGATCGGCTGATAACGCACACACATTCGTCCAGAATCGTTTACCTTCCATGTGACAAAACACCAAGAAAGATCTGTGCGCGACAAGTAGTATACTCACTGCTTAATTTGAGTTCGAGTTCATTTGTTCAGTTATTTATTTCTCAGATGTAAGTATTTTATAAGTTTTCTGATCTCGAGTAAGACGAATTCGAACTCGGTGTAAAAAAAGAAAGAACTTACAAAGAGGAATTGCCCTGGTTATTGTTTTAAAGAAATTTAAAGAATTCTTTAACTATCTTTTTTTAAGGAGAAAAACAGAGCATTGAATTAACTTTTTAGTATTATTTGTGCGAAATCAATTTTCAAAAGTGTACATAAAGAATTTTCCAAAAAACTGCGGAGCATGGTGGTAGTATCCAGGAAATCATTAAAAAAAACTGTAAATTATATGCGAACCACATATTTTAAAGATGTTTCGTGGGTGGTCCCACTCAGTGAGGGGGTCCCGACCCCCGCGTCCCCTACCGCCCGCCGCCCGTTACTTTCAGGGGTGTAGAAGAGCCTTAGCAGCACTAAGGCACTATTTTTCTAGGCTTAGCGGGCATTAAGGCACATTTCGTAGTTAGGTGTTTGCAGAAAATAGGTAAAGAAATTTTTAGATGATCATATATTCGAAAATAGCGAATACTGTGATTGATATAGAATCACCAAAAAATATTTGTATTGCAAGCATGAGATTAAACTGTCGGATGAAACATTAGGATATCTCATGGATGATAGGGGTAAACAGAATGTTTGTTTCTGGGTTTAACTTTCACTTTGAGCTGCAAATAAGGGGGAGGCGCATGTTGTTGCGACAGATGAAGCCATCGCCAAGATTGATGCAGCAAATACGGGTGGACCGTCATCGGAGCTGTCGTTGGGACTAAGGTCGGGAGACTTGACCGGCCAAGAGAGAACGCCAGACATCAATGTCGTGTTCCTGGAACCAGCCACATATTCTTCTTAAAATATTGCATCGTTTCTCCGCCGGGGGGCGTAGATGTATATTTTACTTTTGTCAGGGGGGGGGAGGGTTATATGCCGTTGCCCGTGCCTGATTTATGCGCACCATTCGTACTTCATGCGGAGCTCAGACCAATAACTAGAAACCTACACCTCTGACCACTCGTCCACCGGGACTGCGTAAAGAGAATATAAAGTCCATTGTCTAGACCAGAGGTGGGGAACCTCATGTTGAAAGCCACATTAAGTTAGCTGTAATCTAACAAGGCCACATTCAAGAAACTTTAATTAGATATTCTTCGAAATATACATTGTTTTGTGAAAATCTTACTACGTACTACAAAAAATGAAAAAACAAAATTCTAAAGTTAACTAACCTTTTAATGACTTTGTTGTGACTCCTTTTTGTTGGAAAGCATTTGAATATTTGGTTGCAACATGGAGGTCCGCACTTTTAGCTGATCGTTTCTTCCATCGTTTCTACGCTCCCTGGCGGAGAAACGATGCAATATTTTTAGAAGAATTAAGAAGGTATCCATCATTTGTGACCTTAAGGGCGTCTTGATTTGGGTTAGGTAGGAGAATGCACATTCGCAGCAATAAGTGGTTGAAAAGCAAAAGCATTTTTTCTTGCATGTTGCCGAAGGCATGGGTTTAGTGCTTAAAATGCCATCTTCTGAGAGTGTTTTAAAATGCAAGTGCTTTAAAATGCCATCTTCTGAGAGTTCAATCAACTCCATCCCTAATTGAGTTCAATCAACTCCATCAAACAAGTGCTTTAAAATGGTATCTTCTGAGAGTTTAATGAACTCCATCCCTAATTCTTCAGTAGCCATAGAACGAAATCATGAGAATATCAGGTGACAAAATAGCCTTTGCGATTTACTGATGTTTTAATTGTGGCCGTCAGTCAGGAAGCATTATTTCCTTGAATCTTCTTTTATTTTTTGGTAATTTAAATACTGCCATTTTAAGATTAAAATGAAAATAATAAAAGACGAGCAAAAAAAAAAAAAAAAAAAGGATTTCAACAAACAAAGACCCTCGCTCTTTCAAGGTTTATAAGTGAGTCACGGAAAAATTCTCATTGGGCGCCTCCGGGAGTCGAACCCAGGGTCTTTCAGTTACGCGCCGGATATGCTTCCGCTACACCACAGCGGCCTCGAATTCCTCCGGACTTTGTATTAATTATTCATTCGCCTTCTAATTATTTGTTCAGTTGCTGCTTACCATCCTTGGTGAATCCCCAGCATTGTGCGGGGCTCCAAGATGCAACCGGCCAAATTGGCTTGGCAGTTAGCGTGTGTGAGTTCGGAGGAATTCGAGGCCGCTGTGGTGTAGCGGAAGCATATCCGGCGCGTAACTGGAAGACCCTGGGTTCGACTACCGGTGGCGGCCAATGAGAATTTTTCTGTGACTCACTTACTTATAAACGTGGAAAGAGCGAGGGTTTTTGTTTGATGTTCCTGGTCCACGTTAAATGTCTGTATTAATAAGAGGATTTGTTGTGCAAAACTTGGATTCACTGAAAAGGCAGCACTTAATGATCTAGACGCCCACAGGTGCCCCACGCACCTCCCCTGGTCTAGACGGTAGTCCTCAAAATTATTTCATTGCTCGGAGAAAAAACTTCAGAGCGAAATTATGCAGCCATGTGACAGGAATTTTATGCGTGCGAGGGACTTTCTTACTAAGCTACCCTTTCTCTGATTCCTAAAGAGCAACACAACAAATACCTTCTAGAATCTTAGAAAAAAAGGCTTATTAGTCACACTACAGAATAGATGTTACTATATTACTTACATTTATTCAGTGTGACTATATTAGTTACATTTATTCATTGTGGCTGTATTTGTTACATCTATTCAGTGCGACTGAAGTAATAATCACCCTGAACATTTGTAATCATGTGAAATGACACAGTGTTGCTTTAACAAAAAGCTGCATATTTTTAGGATGTGACTAACGACAGTTTTCCTTTATTAAGAATGTTCAAATTATGCTATTTAAAGAAAAAAACTCGGTTATAAGAAATTTATAAAATATACTGAACAGTGGAAATATTGTAGCAAAACTGCTTTTTAAAACTTTGAGTCTTCTTTTCAATGCATTTTTATTTAATCAGTTCACCGCAAATCAGTTTTTTAATTAGAACTTACGTCGCTGAATACTTTCATAAACCTCGTCTCCGTCCGTCTTATGTACCCTAAACTGCACTTCGTTTTTTTGTAAACAACCTTACAGCTCCGCCGAAACAAAACCAACCCATGATTTTCAAAAACCTTCCGTTCCCCGACATCCCAATTCAATGGACTTCGGTACTTCGTCTAAGCCAAAGTCCCGTCTGCCTAAAAAAAAAAAAAAAAAAAAAAAAAAACCAAAGGAATTTTTTCCCACTCTCGTCATTGTGTTCCGGAGTTAATTCGTAAACTAGTTAGGCCTGCCTGTAAACAACCCTTAAGCGGGCGCGTCTCTCTTATTAACACACCCCACCAAAATAAACCCTTGCCAGAATCTAATGTAGAGGATTTTAGGAAGGGAATGTCTGACCCCAGGTCTTAAACAGCCCTTAGAAATAGGAAGCTAGGCGACTTGGGCCAGAGTGCCCGATAGGGAAGTGACACGGAAGCGAGGTAGAAAGGGGAAGGAAGACGTCCTTATTTATTACCAGGGGGGCCAGTACCCGGGGTCCGACGGCTTAACGTGCCCATCCGACGCACGGCGGGTATTTAGTGGTTCGAACGTTCGTACCTGCCCAGGATCGAACCTGAGGTTATCTCCATGGCAGTCAAGAACGCTGACCACTTGGCCACCCGCGGCCCCCTTGCCACAAGACAAGTACAACACATTTCAAAACACTTTGGCATATTTGTATTCTAAGATGAATCTAATGCGGTTAATCGCGTGTTGTCCAACACTAGAAAGCTTAAAGCATACTTATTTTGTCAGCTCCTCCCAAAAATGGAGCGAAAAAAAGAAAGAAATTTCACGTAGGAACGAACATAGTAATACACATCCATAATTGCCCTTCCTCAACCGGGTTAGAGAATCTTACATTTTGAAAAATTATCAATAACACATACTGTAGTTCTTTGATTCTTTTATGCGCAATCCAGTATGTTACAACTTTGGAGGAATTGAGACAGCGATTTTTGCAGCCATGAAATAGATGGTTCTACTAAAAATTTACTAAAGAACTTGCACAATTTTCCTTTTTCTCTGAATTCAAGAATTTTGAAAAAAAGAAAGGTTAGTGAATATTTTTCTCGGCACCATTGCTAAATCAATTAGTGCATAAACTGCTTTGAAATGATCTATGTGTTGAAATTGTAGCCTCCCAGCGCCGAAAAAAAAACAAAAAACAAAAACAACGCAGATCGTCTGAGAAGATTTGGAGGCGCTCCAGGTGGATTGCGACATCAATGCGTGTCAGGTGAATCTGTTGTTTATCCATCAAAAGAAGCGTCGAGTACCTTGAAACCACACAACGGGGTCTCTCTCCCTCTCTTATGTGAGCGCGGTTGGGAAGAAAACCATCTTGTGCTCTGGTTGATGCTTGTGCGCGGTCGTGCGTTACGATGATGTCAATGTGTGTTATTCATTAATATAGCTAACTGCTCCTGAATAAACGAAGCCATTTTATTAAATGTAATGCATCTGTTGTTCACCCATCGAGAGAAGCGTCGTGTACCTTGAAACCACATATCCGGGTCTCTCTCCGATGTAAGCGCGGTTGGGAAGAAAACTGTCTGTGTGCTTTGATTTATGCTTGTGCGCGGTCGTGTGTTACGATGATGTCAACGTGTGTTGTTCATTAATAGAACTAACTGCTCCTGAATAAGCGAAGCCACTTTATTAAATGTAATGTTCCCGATCATTCGACTCAGTTACGCAACATTATTTTTTGGATGTGTATTTCCTATCATTAAGTAAATGTTTTCTGTAACAGCGACACAATTATGTGGCAAGACTAAATTCATCTTCTACAACAAGTATGCGTTATTGTATTATCGTGGAGCAGCTACATGTTGTGAACATACTAGCTCAAGTTGGATATCACTGTGTCTACGTATAATCCTTTGTATTATAATTAAAAAATTTTCTATTTGTTTTCATACAACTTAGGTCGGTATATGGTTTTATTATTATTAGTATGATGTGCTCTTTGTTCTATTATTGTTAAGCGCACATTCTTCCGCCTTGAATGAAGGTCTAGCAAAAAAACCTTTTCTTCTTTTCCACTGCGTACCGAGCCGATTGGAGTGTTGGTATTAACTATTTAATTACACATCCAATTTAAGAATTTATCAACACTATGTTCATAAGTAAAGGATGTGTAATAGTGTATTAAATATAAAACAAAATCGTATTCGTATGTACTACCTTCGTTTCAAAAGTAAAGTTTCTTTCTTCATATATTGAAAATATGGAATCCTAAGAATTTTTTAACCTAATTATTATAATGAAGTTTGAATGGCAATGTAATACAAAAGTTAAAATAGACATAGGATTAAGGTAGATTACAAAGTATTCATGTGCCTTACAATAGATTAGCGTAATCAAAAATTTCGACCCCCCAGCCTTTTTTCATTGTTGTTTTTCTTGTTTTTAGATGCATTCAAAATTTTACTATGGTATTTATTTCATATGTTTTTTACATTTATACCATTTATAAGCCACCCGTAGAAAAACGTATAGTTGAAATTCCACTGTATATACTCCACTGCACATATTCGTTCTATCTACTTTTTTTTTTTCTTTTTTCCATTTCGTGAGATATAAGATTCTTCAAAACCACGTTCATACACGCTTAAACGAACAGACAGCTTCTTTTCATCATGCTGTTACTTTTGGCGAATTTTTAAAGATGAACTAAGCAATCTATTTCATTTACTTTTAAAATATAAAATATTTATTTCCAAACTGAAAATCCTTATAGCATAGTATATATCCGTTTATTTACTGTTGTAATATAGCATATAAAAATCATCAAGCTTTGCTCTCTATTGGGAGGCGATTTCAAGGCAGAAGTTAGACATTTTAATGCTTAACCTCTGCCTCGAAAAAGCTTTAAACATTTTAGTATATAATCTTTTCTTTGAAAAAGCCTTCCAGTTGATAGCGAAAGCTTGGCGAATTTTATGAACCATATTATATCAGTACATAAGCGGACTTACACTACGATGTAAGAACTTCCAACTTTCAGTTTGAGGTATTCTTAACTGATATATTATTTTACTTTTGCCTACATTACATCAACATGTGATAACTATTACTAATATTGCTAGACATACAATATCTATATCTACGTAGAAAGCATCATGAAAATATAAATTATAATTTCACATGAAATATTTACGAGCAGATATCTAAACGTTCCCGGGCAACTACCATTGGCCAAGTTCATCAAACACGTGGGCAGCGGCAAATGCAGCAAATCTATGGTACCTGAGCGCTGGATGGTGGACTGTGTATTTTGGGCACTCCAAGCGCCTAAGAAACCCAATTCTTGAAACATGCGGCTCGGAAAAGTTACATAAAAGAAAAATGTTCGTATCAAACATATAGGTGCAAGTTGTTCATACAATCATATTAAGACGTTAGAAAGAATAAGACAGTGCGTCTCCTTATAACCTAAACTTTTTTTAATGTTAATACGGGAGAAAGAATAAGACAGTGGGTCTCCTTATGACCTAAACGTTTTTTTAATATTAATAAGGGAGAAAGAATAAGGAAGTGCGTTTTCTTATCACCTAAACTTTTTTAATATTAATAAGGGAGAAAGAATAAGGCAGTGCGTTTCCTTATCACCTAAACTTTTTTTAATATTAATAAGGGAGAAAGAATAAGGCAGTGCGTTTCCTTATCGCCATTTTTTTAATATTAATAAGGGAGAAAGAATAAGGCAGTGCGTTTCCTTATCACCTAAACTTTTTTTAATATTAATAAGGGAGAAAGAATAAGGCAGTGCGTTTCCTTATCACCTAAACTTTTTTGTAATATTAATAAGGGAGAAAGAATAAGGCAGTGCGTTTCTTTATCAAATAAACTTTTTTAATATTAATAAGAGAGAAAGAATAAGGCAGTGCGTTTCCTTATGACCTAAACAATTTTTTGGAATGGTAGACTATGTTCGCAAAATTTTCGATTGGAGTGATAAAGGCATCCCATTGCATTACTAGTGAGACCACAAAAGACTACCCCGGTAGCACATTACATCGATTCGACATTGAATTTTAGATCGATTTTTGGTCGATATGAAACGTCGATTACATATATCCATGTCCGCTTTTGTTAAGTCTTTTTTTAATTTTTTTATTGGAGGTTTCATGACCACGTTGAGCAACCCAGTGGGCTATAAGCAGTCGCCCGTCCCTAATTTAGGGCCACTGGTTCCAAGGAAGGGACAGAGCCAATGTCGTAAGTCAAACACAACATCCATGACTCACCGGGATTCGAATCCCGGCCCATTTCGGGCGAATGATCAGAAGCCATCGCTTAGACCACTGCGCCACGGCCTGCGTCTTTTCGACGTCGAATTTTAAACCTATTAAGTCGATATCGACGAAGGTTCGATTTTTCGAGAGAAACATATACATCGTTGGTATGTAGTGTAGACGTCGATTCTACGTTGATATTACGCAGTTTAGTCATCGATTCTAGTATTGTTGTAATGTCGAATCTACGTTTACTCTACAATTTAGATGTTGAAACATGAAATTCTAAACTTTTAATCGTGGCATAAAACGTAGAATATATTCGTATTTGTAGTATGATTCTACGACGCTGTCGACGATTAAAAGATCATATAATTTTTTTTATTGTTTCAATATTTTGTCTTTTCGGACGCATTCAAAAAGACACAATTCTCAAAAACTTTTTGGTGATCCGTCAGCATCGCTCTAGGCCTATCCCTAATTGGTATATGCGTACCTACAAATTATATATCTTAAAAAGTGTATTGAAAGAAACGAGACACAACTTCTTATAAATATACTTAAGCAAAGAAAACAACTTTTAACTTACCGGCGAAAATAATCGAGATAAATAAGAATCTCGTCTTACAACAGAAATAATACAATCGACCAACACCCCAGCATCCAAAAAGTTTGTTTAGCGTAATGGTTGCAAAGACGCGCGTGATGCTTACAGATCGCATAAAAAAACATCGATTATTCGACCTAATGGAACTAAAGGGATGAAGTGCGTAAAACCGTCTACATGTATAGTGAAATTCAATGTAATGATTTTTCTTGACGTTCCGTCTCATCGATTTTACGTCGAACTATGCCTCGACGTAATATCAACCTGGTAACCAAAAATCGATGTCGATTCGACGTTACTGTGCTACCGGAGCAAGCACAAATTATTGGGGAAAGCTGAGATTTACGCGCCACCATTTCTTATGGGTTCCTTGTTCATTAGAGCCTGAGTCTTTCTACTAAGCATCACTTTGAATTTACAACCCTAGTGCACGAAATCACCCCAGGGAATCTCTTATTAGAATAATTAGTCATTAGACATAACACGATAAAAGTTCATGACAGCTGTGTGTCCAGGATGTATCTTTGTAGAAGACGGAACCCTTGGTGAAAGTGTCACTAATAATTAGAAGTGACGCAGACTCAAGTTCAGCTTACCTCATTGAATGCTACTTAGTCTTTTCTGGTTTCACGAGACCTTTAACCTTTTAAGCGGCCGGCGTAGGCCTACCTGAATTGAATGGTGCCCAAGATTATAGTTAAAGGGTTAAAGGTACAGCAGGTATTTTTCTGCTCTGGAGTTTTGACTGTTCCCTAAACACATAGATAAATACTGTATATAGGACAGACCCGCAGGGCTTTTTAAGTTTCCGTGTGAAGGAACACAAGACCTATGTACGGAACTATGAACTGAAGAAGTCTTCAATAGCCCAACATTGTTAAGAAATTAACCACACGTTTTTTTTTTTTGGAGACGCCACGCTTATTGATATACCTGATTCGACTATCAAGCTTATTGATATACCTGATTCGACTATCAAGCTTATTGATATACCTGATTCGACTATCAAGCTTATTGATATACCTGATTCGACTATCAAGCTTATTGACATACCTGATTCGACTATTAAGCTTAATATATTAGAAGCATTCCACATATACCGGAACTCATCATGGCTTGTCAACGACATGACGTCGACTCCATTTCTTTCAAGCGCGTGGAAACAACTCACCAAAATCCGTGACTGTCAGAACTGATTTGAATGTTTATGCTCCATTCGTCCTGATGATTCCGAGCCAAACACTCTGCGAAACTATAGTCGATGTATAATAAACCTTTTATTGTGAGAAACTTTGCTATTTTTATTCCATCTTAACACCATAAGCTTAGTAGTCATAAATTATATAGCATCTGGGCTCTGCAAAACAGAAATGTTCACATAAAGACCGGGTTTTGCAAAAGCTATTGCAAAATATTTCCTTTCACCCTGTCATCTCAGCAGTATAAACTATATACCTATCACAGGTGATAAGCATTACCTTCTCGTCCTTTATTTTCTGCTCCATAATTCAAGGCTTATGACGTGGAAGGTTTAGTCCCACTGACACGGACATCATGCCATTGGGTAGAAGTAAATAATTTAGACGTCTTCTATCTCCTTTCTGATGTTCGTCGCCATTGTTATGGTTCTTCAATAGGTAATAAGAGAAAAAGGATTAGTGTCAATCATCCCCTTAAGTGATCATTTTGGAAAACGAAGGTAACGGGAAAGCAATGCTTTCTGATCTCATTCCGGTAGCGTTTCGCCCACTTTTTAGACAGGGAATGCATTTGCTCAAACTGATTTTAGCCCATTTTTTAAACCCCGATTTAATTCGTTTCTAGCCAGTTAAACGTACGGCAGGCATTTTTCTGCTCAGGAATTCCGACTGTTCCCTAAACACCTAGATAAATAATAATAAAAAAAAAAATAGCGAATGGCGTGTTTCAGAACACGTATAAGAGCACATTTTCAGTTTCAGGGAGTTGGTCATTTATATTTTAAAATACCATTGAGGACACGAGTATAACGCGCTTCTGCATACTCATTCACCCCATCCACCCTACGTTCAACTACACAAAGAATGAAAAGAAATACCGCTCTAAATTCTTTAGGAATCCATTCATTTGTCTCTAAAAGTTGATTATTATTATCTAAAAACCGCTAAATGAAGAACAGGATGTCACGCTCTCATTTCAGTCTTTCTAAGCAGGTGTTAAAACGACGAATTTTGCATGCCAGGGGAGATTGCTTTGATTGCGGGACGTAACACAGCCCTGATGTGTGAGCTTATAGATAAACGAATCACTCTCTGTTACAATAAAAACAGCGTTTACGCAAGTAGCTGTTTTATTATTATTGTGTTAGGGGAAACCGACGCCTGTCGAATATCTCCGGTATAAGCATGGCAAAACAGGGAGCATTTTTAGCTTCTGGCATTAAACGCCACATAACTCTACCAAGACCTACTGCCGTGCAAATCTAAGCCTTTTCTACCGATGCACCTTCGTTAGGATAGGTGCAGTGACCGTTTGCCTGCATCTGAGCCCATACGCAGCAGGGTTTGCTGAACTGTCGTTTTACACACAATTCCGGTTGCCCCCTGGTTCATCCGGGAAGTGAGTTGCTCCACTGTAGCTCGTCGATCGACCCTCACGCACCTTCGAGGCCGACGTTCACCTCTCACATCAATGGCACGTGGTGCTCGGCAGTTTTCCACGTCGCTTACTCGCAATGGTGCCATTTCTCCAATCACGATATACACCCTGATTGATAAAGAAGTATACAGTTTCCAGATGCTGTAAAAAGAGTAACAGTTGAAGACACGGACCACAACTGAGAAGCGTTAGGTAGATGCACTCATAAAGTTTGTGTCCCGCTACTGAAGGAAGTGGCGTAGGCGATAGCGCGCGTGTCACGTGACTAGTCAGTCAAAATGGCAGCGTCTGCAGTGGAGAAGGCGTTTTGTGTTCTTGAATTGAGCAAAACGAAATCTGTAACTGTTGTGCAAATGGCATTTTCGATCACGATTCGGAAAAGAACCTCCAACCAGAAAATCTATCTACGATTGGCATAAAAAATTTGAAAGTACGGGTTGTTTGTGCAAACTTAGAAGTCCTGGACGAACGCGTGTGTCGGAAGAAGCCGTCGATAGTGTTTGCACCGCCATTCAACGAAGCCCGGGAAAATCGACGCGGAGGGCGAGTCGTGAAGTGCAGATTTCACAGCCCGCTGTCTGGAGAATTTTGAGAAAGAAGCTGAAAATGATTCCATACAAAGTGCAGATGTTGCAAAATCTCACTGACCTTGACAAGTCAAAGCACTTTGAATTTTGTGCCGAAATGCAGCACCGTTTTGAAAATGACGATTTTTTCCCATCACTTAGTTTTCACCGATGAAGTTGCATTTCACGTGAGTGGTCAGGTAAACAAGCACAATGTTCGCTTCGGAGAATCCCAGATTTACAGTGCAACACGTGCGAGATTTCCCTAAGGTAAATGTGTTCTGTGCTGTATCCAAAAAAAGTGTATGGCCCCTTCCTTTTCCACGAGAAAACTGTAACGAAAGGCTCTTTTCTGGATACGTTAAGTCTTTGGTTGATGCCACCGTTGCAGGACGACAGTAAAAACTTTATTGTCCAATTGGATGGTGCGCCACCGCACTGGTTAGGCGACGTGCGGGATTATCTCGATGAACATCTTCCTCACCGATGGATTGGACGAACCGCGGACTACAACAAGCCACTGACCCAATGGCCACCCAGAAGTCCTGACTTTAACACCTTGTGACTTTTTCTTGTGCGGTTACGTAAAAGACAAGGAGGTCGCCCCTCCC
This sequence comes from Macrothele yani, assembly GCA_039090855.1. Classification (NCBI taxonomy): domain Eukaryota; kingdom Metazoa; phylum Arthropoda; class Arachnida; order Araneae; family Macrothelidae; genus Macrothele; species Macrothele yani. The sequence continues at coordinate 17,635,524 of CM077006.1, read as the reverse complement.
CTTCCTGCTGATCTAGTGGAGCTGAAACAAAGTATCACAGCCACTATCACTGCACTTGATTCAGATATCTTACCTCGCGTTTGGGCGGAAATGGATTACCGGCTCGATGTGTGTCGTGTGACTAAGGGTGCACACATAGAACATCTGTGACTGTCTCTGAAAAAAACTTGAAACATTCCCCTACAATTATGTTACAGGTAACACATAAAATATCTTACATTGTTCTTTTTTATAGTGCGTTGAAACTGTATACTTCTTTCTGAATCACCCTGAACTTTAACCACAGCACCACGCAAACAGTTCACCAACTGCGCTGTTTCAGAAATACTGCGACCCTTGGTCCGAAAGCCGATAATCATCCCTTTTTGCAAATCTAATAAGTCTCTCCTTTTATCGATGACGTCAACGAGTGATATGTTTTCAGATTGCCTACAGCACACCTTATATACACTCCCAGTTAACTCACAGCACGTGCCTTCTTTCATTGGATACGCACTGTTGACATCAAAAATAGGAGGTGGTCACAATAATGTGACTCGACTGTGTAAATCATAACATAAGGCAACATTTTTTTTTTCAACATTTTCTTGCTCTCTAATGATAGCTGCTTTGTCGTTATAACGCTTTTCCCTTCGACATTTTGGTAAGTTCAGAATTTTCTAATTGACGGCTACATGAGATTGACTGCTCTTTAGCGACACGCACGGATCAAAAGCAGCACCGGTCTTCCCAGGGCAACGCTCACTTGGAGGGTGAAAGGGACAATGGATACAATTCCAGGTTTTGTTATCTCCTGTGTCTCCTCGGGTAGCATCCCAATTTCATTACTCCCCTATTCTGTTCTACAATCACCGCCCAGAAATACAATCAATATATGGGAGCGAACCTAACTTATCTTCCTTTTGACTCGGAGTAGGGGCCTGTTTTCAACTTTACTGATGTAATACTACCAAGGCCTTACTGATGTAATACCCCTTAGAGTTGGTGTTGGAGATTCTCTTTCCCAACACGCTGGCTGGGCATTTGATTTACTCTCCTTCCATTGCTTTTCCCTCAACATTCTTCCATTAGCACACCCAGATTGCCCTGCTAGAATTTTATCTTGTATGCCACCATTTATATTCCTCCATTCCACGACAATGCGCAGCAGTTTTTCTCTGCCTTGTCAAATATGAATTTCATTAAGTTCTGTTACTTCATTTGTTAAAATTGATCATCTTAACTGTTTTCATCTACGTTAAAACCGGGAATTTTATTAAATTTTGTCTGTTAAAAACGATCATATTAGCTTCGCATTAATATTACACTAAACAATAGTTCATCTTTTGCACGTTAAATCCGGGATCTCGCTAAGCACGGGCTCGTTATAAACGGGTTCTACTGTACATACCTTTTAAGTATTAATCTTTTCGATTATTGTATATTGCTAATAGCAGTCATCGTTTACATGAATTCAACTAATTTACCTTGAAGTATTTCCCGTATTAATACCATATATATATATATATATATATATATATATATATATAAACTTGCTGACAAGAGTAAAGAAGTGGGATTAAAAAAGAACTTTTAGAAGACAAAAGTGATGTTCAATGCTTTTACAAGAAATGAAGATTTATCGATTGATGGAGAAAAGCTGGAGATAACAGACACGTACGTTATCTTGGACAGCAGATATCAAGTGAGGGTCACATTGATGAAGAAATTAATCGGCTTACAAAACTTGCCAGGAGAGCTTTTGGAAGAAACAGCATAATTTTCAAGAGCATTATGTCTTAAAAGAAAAGTGTTTGATCAATGCATCCTTCCAGTGCTTACGTATGGTGCAGAGACGTGGACCTTAACTAAAAGAGACATGTTGCAGACAACTCAAAGAAGCATGCATGGAGAGGTGCATCCTTGGTGTAACCAGGAGAGATAAGAAGAGGAACTCGTAGATCCGAAAAATGCCAATAGTAGAAGACATCATGATCAGAGTTAAATCCCTGAAATGGCAATGGGCTGGACATGCTGCCAGAAGGACAGACCATCGATGGACAGCCGAAGTTTTAGATTGGATTCCAAGGGACAGGAAAAGACCCAGAAGAACACCACATGGAAGATGGGTGGATGGAATTCGAAAGTATGCAGGGGTGACATGGAGGAGACTGGCATAAGACAGACCGTTGTGAAGGAAACTTGGGGAGACCTTCGTCCAGCAGTGGATTGATAATGGTTGACAATGATGATCATGATGATATATATTTTAATTTGAGTTTTATGTATACCGAAATTTAATGTTTCTGTTTTGGTTTTTCTTTTTAAAGGTTCTGTTTAAAATCAGTCATCGCACCAACAAAACGTATTATGTACGAGTATCTCTTCATTTTTGTCTACTACAAAATTTGCAGCTATACTTTTAAATGATTTCAACGTGCACAAAAGATTTGTGAAAATATCAATATCTACTACTTAAAATAACAATAGCTTCAGCAACCCATGTTTATACTTGGTTTGTTTTTGCTTTGATTAGGGAAGCATTTATACATGAGAGATAAAAGCGCTAATTATTCTGAACAATAAAACAAAATCTCAACAATTCTCAGTTTCTCGAACATTTCCCAGTTTTTAATCCTACGTTTAAAACCTAAATATTTCTTTATAAAAAAGTTCAAGCTTTGGAAAAATAATTTTTTTATAACTCCCCACTTTTTTTTCAAAGTCCCTTAAACCTTTAGAGCACCACCTAATGTGCATTTTTCAAAAGACATGCTTTTCAAAAGACATAAATTAATGTGCATTTTTCAAAAGACATGCTGAAAAACGACCGTATTAATTTTCGCTTTGCGTACTATCCCACGCAGTCACATATGTTTTTGAGAGAAGTGAACCTTACCTTAAACGGGCTAACTTACCCATTTCTGAACAAAACAGTCGATTTAATCATTTAAGCTTTCCCCTGTGGTATTCCCGACCTTCGCTCACCCGTCTTGTAAGAGCTGGGGCGAAACAGTTTTCCTGTAAGTGGATAATTTTACTAGAAATAGCTCTAATTTGACATGATGTCGTAAACGTTACATGATGTAAATATAGAACTTCACCATCCTTCCTGTGGCGAAAATGTAGCTCTGGATTGATAGACCCTACTATTGTCTTGGTCAGTACATTAGTTCTTGCCAAATCTCCGTCACGATTTCAGAACAACTCCTTTCGCATAAATAAAATAGCTCCTCGAAGCACCCCAATCCCTTCAATTAATCTCCAGTAATGGCGTTAAATATCTCACGATAAAATGAATTGTAACCTCTTAGCAACTACTATTTCCGTTTGAGATCATCTTCCACTCATCATTTCTTTTTCTTCTCTGATTTGCACTCTTGTTCAGGTAGTTTTACCACGTTCTTCAGTTGTGAGAAAAAGGACGTTGTCGTGCCAAAAAGGCGGGACCTTTTGCCTTCGTAATACTTGTTTGGTCTTGTACTCTGGGGTGACCCTTGGATGTGAATGCCAACTTATCTTGCTCTTAAATAGCCTGTAAAGTAGCTCGTTTAAGCATCAAAAAAGATAGTGGCGATGGCCATTAAAATGCAATAAAGACTAGCAGTAGTTTTGTTTTTAATTCAGTCTATGTTCTCAATTTTTATGAAAGTGCTTGACAATTGCCTCGAGCTTGTTAGAGAGAAACAAAGAGTTGGACGCTTTTGTTGAATATAAACGCACTTAACAACATGTAAGTAGGGATTTGAAATAGTACCCCATTATGTTTGAAGTGCTTATGTACAGTTTTTCGAGCATAACTTCGAAGAGTCTCAAGATTGTTTCATAAAGAGGTACATGTGTCGTGAAAACGATGTGGCTGTTCCTTTTTACCTACTTTTCTTTTTCAGGATGGTGCTACTGCTCACACTTCCAGGTTTTTACATCTAAGGGGTAGACTTTCTGTCCAGGAACAATGACTTCAGCATAATGATAACACCTAACACCTCAAAATATTATTTCCAGATATCTAATATCATCTATCAGATGTTTAAAATCGTCTTCCAGGTGTTTTTTCGGGAGCTATTGAACGCGAACATTGAACGCGGTGGCCCAGTGGTCTAAGCGATGGATTCTGATCATTCATCCGAGATTGGTCCGGGTTCGAATACCGGTGAGGCATGGATGTTGTGTTTGTCTTATGACGCTGGCTCTCTCTCCCTTCCCTGGAACCAGTGGCCCTAAATTAGGGACCATGTTCTTCTGGAAGGGAGAACAGCCCTTCCAGAATAAATTAATGCTCTGGGGGATGTAAAAAATAGAAATTGTAACTAATAAAGAAAGTTACACTCTTCAGTATTTTCTTTTTAAAGACTTTAGTTGGTGTCATACAATATTCTCTGCAGTTTACCATAGCACAGAGTAATATACACTGAGGTGTGAACATCTTACATCCATGAAGGGAATTTTCAAAAAGTGAATGGAGGCATAGAAAACAATATGCTGATATGTCTGACCTCCATGACTTTTCCGAACATGTCGTTGTGATGATGAGCTTCTTAACATTTGTGCTCAGTCGCAGAAAATTCTCTAAGCGTTTTAGCTTTAAACGGAATTTTTCCAAGCCCTACGCCTAAAGTTCTTTCCTATTGTTACGTTCACTATCCGATAATCATTTGTTCTGCACTGGTTTGGTTTTCGTTCTGCAATTCTGTGGAGTGTTGTGTTGTCGACGTTCACATAACGTTTACGCTTTACTTGGTATCTACTACCAGTGGTTCTTCGGTATTTACCTAAGATGTACATTCTTAATAAAATTATGTCAAAAAATTGAAGTGCGATTTTTGAACGATCTCATAATGGCGGTGTGTGAGAAGGTAAAAGCCACGTATTATTTGATTAGAATGTGAAGAAAGCGTAATTTTGAACCCGAAAGGGCGTAATCTGAAGTCTCGTCCTCCCAAATAAGTAAAGCTTGCTCCGGTACTGAGTAACCCTCTTCATCAGGAAACACCATTCACATTCACGAGTGGACGTGGTCCACAGCAATGTTAAGATACCAGAGGTATCAGCGAACCAAATGCCAGCCATGAAAAAAGATCACATACCATTACATTACCCACACCAGCTTGTACAAATAAATCTAGGCCACTAAATCTGTTGGCGCCGTATTCTAGCCATTTCATTGGTGTGCTTTAACTGAAAATATAATTCATGGCAAACGTTTTTTTCTCAAGCGTCCAGTTTTGGTACTCCCGGGCCCACAACAGACGAATTTGTCGCGTTTTTTTTTTTTTTTTTTTTCCTTGGAAGAGATGAGTGGTACACGAAGGGTACATCTGCTGTTATATCCCATTCGTACCAGTGCACTGTGGAAGAGACTACCGAAAACGTGGCCAAAATTAATAAATCAGTTCTAACGCTTGAAAAATTAAGTAATATGTTTTGCTTTATGTCAAAAAGAAACAATTTCAATACGTCATTTATTTGAATTTTTCTTTGGCATAAAAACATGGTTTAAAATCAGTATCTATATCACTGTATTGGGCATTTTGACGTATATTCTAATTTAACTTTCATTTTTAGTTCATTTTCATATGTAAATTTGAGTTTGTTCTCTTTTGCACTTACCAAAAGCGTGATATCTTCTCTCGCACATGAATGAGGTTGGCAACACTTTTTTTGTTTTTTTGTTTTTTGTTTGGAGGTTTAACGACCACCGTGAGAAACTCAATGGGCGATAAGCAGTCGCCCGTCCCTAATTTAGGGTCACTGGTTCCAGGGAAGGGAGAAAGCCAGTGCCGTAAGACAAACACAACATCCATGCCTCACCGGGATTCGAACCCTGGTCCCTTACGGACGAATGATCAGAGGCCATCGCTTAGACCACTGCGCCACCCGCCACACAACACTTTTGAGGTCAGAGAGAGTGACGTGTGAATGTAATAAGAACGATAGATGCTCAGTGTATGTGTGTGTGTGTGAAGATGTTCGATCTGTGTAAAAACTAGATGACACGGTATTATATGTGGCTATATTGTGGGTTTTTTCAATTTGCTGGACCAATCAAAGATTATCGTAAGTTGACTTCTGGCCATAAAACCTTAATTTGAGCTATCCCGTGCAACTATTGCGTCGTATTCTCATTTAGTTCAGCATTTCCTTAGTCATGGTTTTAGATATAGCGTAACACCGAACTGGCACACGAAAGAGGTGTACGTCATATTGGCGCCCGAACTTCCAGGATGACCCGCATTATGTGATGTTATTTCCACACTGCGTTATAGGAAAACTGGGAATCCCTTCTTCAGTGCTTCGAAAAATAAATCAGCGTGATGTTACGTTCCACACACCAAATTGTCTGGGATTTCTCAAATGCACGTACTTCATGAGAACGTGCCGTGCATGGTTCCGGCTGTCACGTGGGCCATTCCCCTCCCCTCTTTTTTGGGGAGGGGGGATGTGACGTGCCTGGATAGCAGTGAAAGCACGTGTCCGCGTAGCTCAGTTGGGAGAGCGACTTACTCCGGAGTGAGGGGGGACCCGTAATCGATGGCCGGCACGGGCGAACTTGTACTTTATAACTTGAAATGGCCAACTATGAATCTGCTTTTGATACCTCAGGACTTTTGATTAGACTCGATACTTCAGGAAAAAAATGTTTGTGTTTTGTCTTAGATGGAGGTGCCAGACTCGACACGAGTGGATCAGAGTAAACTAATAATAAGTGGAATATGTCTTCATTTGTGGAGGACCTACATATTTTTCTTGAATGACTTCGCCTGTAACTTTTTAAGCTCTTATTCCAGCATTATTGAACCTCTTCGGATACTTGGCCTATCAGAAGCAGTGCGTTTGAAATAATGTGACTTGAAACTTGTGCCTACTTGCAGGCATCTAAAACCAAGGATACATCTCAACAAAGAGTTTTGCGGTTTCAGTAGTGTACTTATCGAATGCATCCGCATTGACTTCGAACCCAGAAGATATTGTCTGTAAAAGAACTGCAAATAGAGGTATAAGATTTTCATTAATACCGGTAATTTCTGCCGATTAAACATTAGAAAAACCTTTGGACTGTGTTACCATCATTCGTCGTGCCGCTTCCTCCTGGTTTCGCTGCTTGGTCAATGAGTAAATCAAATTTTTCTTTGAATTGGTTTTGTATGTTTTTCTTCCTTTTTTTTCCACTGCATCTTTGTCGTCCTTACGAATTTGATATTTTTAAATTTCCTATCTATAGGATATGATACCCACCGTACACTGCAGTGTGCAACTGGTTGTGTACACAGTGCGTCAAATAATTTTTAAGACTGGGTCTGTAAAATGAAATAGAAATAAGAAATTATAATTTCTTTTGGTTTGTTATTAAAATCAAGTCCCTCCGGCTTCAATACACTTGTTACAGCGATTTAGTAATGATTCGAATGCCTGTTCCAGTTCACTTTGCGGAACTGCCTCCAAAGCACGCGTCGAATCTGTTTCTATGGTCGAAATATCATTAAAAAACAACAACACCCATTTAACGTCATTTTAAGTTTTGGGAACAAAGAAAAGTCGCAGGGTGCTAAATCAGGCGAAAACGGTGGATGATTCAACACACAGACGTTATGTTTCGCCAAAAATCTACGAAAAAGAAGTGAGGTGTGACTGGGTGCATTATCGTGCAACAAACACCAACTGGTTGCATCCTTGATATTCTGGACGAATGCGACGAATTCTGCAAATCAAACGCCTCAAAACATTTAAATAAAACTCACCAGTAATTGTTTGTGCACTTGGAACAAATTCTTTGTGGATAATACCCTTACTATCGAAGAATGTAATGAGCGTTGTTTTGATTTTCGATGGAACTTTTCTTGTTTTTTTTGGCTTGTGGCGAGTTTTTTGACTTCCATTCCGCACTTTGTCGCTTTGTTTTAGGATCATATTGAAAACATCATGTTTCATCACCAGTAACAATCGATTTTAAGAAGTTTGGATCATTTTCAGCGGCTGAAATGATGTCTCTGCAATGTGCACTTCTCCTTGATTTTTGTTCATTGGTTAACGTGTGTGGAACAAATTTAGCAAATACTTTTGTTTTGCCCAAATCTTCATGCAGGATGGTTCGAATCATTTCTTTGTTGATGTTTAAAGACTCTTCCATCATTCTTAGTGACGCACATCGATTGTTTGCCAAGAAATCACGCACTTTTTCAATAATCTCAGGTATCCTATAGATGAACTTGGTCTTCCGGTATGCTTATCATCTTCTAGCGTCTCTCTTACGTCCAAAAAACGTTTATGCCACAGGAAAACATTTGATCTACTTAAACAAAACTCACCGTAAACTTGTTTCATCATTTGGTACGTTTCCGAGGCACTTTTACCAAGTTTTGCGTTAAATTTAATAACAGCCCTTTGTTCCATCTTAATAATTCAACATGAAAAAAGTCTTACTTCTCTAATGAACGCCCGTTTCGTTTGAGTTACTTTAACAACTGCGCAGTACTTTTGGCAGAAAGCAAGCAGATGGTCACGGGTTATAACGCATTCGCGATTACAATGGTGGCGTCACCGTAGGCTGAAATCTAGCGCCAGTCTTAAAAATTCTTTGACGCACTGTGTATGCTGGAATTTTTCACTTGATGTCGCTGTTGTACAGCGCGGGTACTTGAAGTAATGGAGCTCGTCTGTTACCTCGGAGAATCCTGTCCAGCAGGCTATTACTTCGAACACCGACTAGTCGTTTTCGCACATTGGAAGATCGTTGATTGCATGTTTTGTTGCGTGTGCACCCTTTACTGCACACCTTCGATACAGTTGTTCCAGCATGGCCTAGGTGGTTTCCCGTTTTTGATATGATTGGACTTGCCAGCCTAGCTCCTACTGTCACGCGTATTTCAAAGCCGCTTAAAAGTCGAAGTCTTTCCCGTATTGCCGTTATCTACGCATCGTATACGTGGATACTTTGCATTGAACTCGTTGTAAAGCCATCTCAATGTTACAGTTCCTTGCGTAAGTGAGGATCTTCTTAATAATTTTTATATCATTTTCATGTTTCATGAAGAAATGACTACGAAGGAAACAATGAAAGCACGGCCCTCCTGCTCCGAAAATGGCAGTTTGTTCTTTCGTGAAAAAAAAAAAAAAAAAAGATGAAAAGATGACACCCAATTTTCGGTTGTAATGAGCTCGTCTTTTCCGTTCTAATGCAAATTAAATTTATCAAAGCTATTCAAATCCAGTGGAACCGGTATGGAAAACAATAGTATCTGTCCAAAGAAAGAAGTTTTTCAATCGTTTTTTAATCCCGCAGATATTGCTGTAACCGAAAACGTGAACTTACGCCCTCTGGTGCCAGATTGGTGCGTTAAGAAAAATTTCAAATTATATGAGAAACATTTCGCAGCGGAAACTCTCTCCAAAAAGGAACAAAAAAATAAATCAGACGGACTCTTAGAAGCAGAGACATCGACAGATATAAGATATGCGGCTACACCCCCTGCCGGAAAAGCCATGCGTTATTTTAAGAAAAAAGTATTCTCAAAAGGTTTTCCGATGTGAGCGGTATCTGTCCACGAAAGATTTTTATCAGTCGAGTTTTCATGAACTCAGATTTTGCTGCAAATATATCAGAAGTAGAAATTAGCACTTACGCCCCCTGATGCTCAAACCATTCTTTACTAAGTATTAGGAGTTATACACAAAACCTTTTCCATCAGAAGCTGTATGCGATGCAGGAAGAATTTTTCAAATCTGAGTTTTGGAAGCACAGATATTGAGGAAAACGCACTTTCTTTAACGCCGCTTGGCGGGAAAGTCTATAAATTACTTTAAAATTGTGAAATTAAATGAAAACGTGCCGCACCGGAAACAATCCAACAAACAAAGAATTTTTCAAATTGGACCATTTAGAAGCAGAGATATTGATAAAAATGAGATATATATCTACGTCCTCTGGTGGAGAAACCATGAAATATTTTAAGAAGAAAATATTCCAAAACGGTTTATCGACGTGAGTGGCATCGGTCCACGAACGGTTTTTTTCCGTTGAGATTTTAGAAGCTCAGATTTTGCTGCAAATACGTCAGAAGCAGGAATTAACACTTATGCCCCCTGGTGGCCAAATCAATTATTACCAAAAATTAGCATGTACATGCAAAAGATTTCTCATCAGGAGCTGTATCAGCTGTAAAAAGAATTTTTTAAATCTGAGTTTTAGAAGCAGAGATATCGGGGAAGAAGCAAATAAGTTTTACGCCCCCTGACGGAAAATCTATGCGTAACTTGAAAAAGTGACTAGACCTAAAATAGCCTTCGACATAAATGAAATCGAATGGTCTAAAAGAAATTCAATTCAATGGGATGTTTAGAAGCAAATATATGGAACACGATCTTTTTTTGCAAAAGACGTGCTAAGGACAGTTCTTCCAGTTTCGTTAAGTTCAATATGAAACATGTACAGTAAGAATGTCATTTGTACTACACTATCTACCAACAAGTAATTGCACACCCTTGCAATAGACGATATCTGCGGTTCTGATAAACGTCACAGCCGCCGCCGTTAAATATCGTGTGAGAAACAACAACGCAACCAGTCGCATGCAAGATGCCACGCAGTTCGGAGCTCTCTGATTTCGAGAAAGGTGTAATCGTCGGGAATCACAGAAATGGCCGATCCATACGTTACATATCCAGCGAGTTGAAGTACCCAAAATCGACAGTGGCCTACGTGATTGGCAAGTGGAAGATGAGAGGTGACGGTCGGAATGTGCCCCGACCCGGCCGACCCACAAAACTGGGAGTTAAAGATCGACGGGTGCTGGCCAGAGAAATTCGGAAGAACCGCACCAAATCGATGGGCCACATCCGCGAGTAGTTTCAACAGGCATCCGGGAGTGTTCTTTCGATGAATACCATCTGTAAGGAAGCCTATCTGCTCGGTTATCATGGACGTGCTTCCGCCCACAAACCTTTGATCACGAAGTCCAATAACGCTGCTCGGCTAACGTGGTGCAAAGAACGTCGACAGTGGACCGTTGAACAGTGGAAACAGGTTCTCTGGAGCGACGAATCAAAGGTTCACCCTCTACCGTTCGGATGGCAGGATCTGGGTTTGGCGTCTGCCTGGAGAACGCCTCCTGCCGGAATGTATTGTGCCAACTGTGAAGTTCGGCGGCGGTGGAATTATGCTATGGGGGTGTTTCTCCTGGTATGGCACGGGACCCTTGGTCGCAATTCCTGGTAGACTCAACGCCGAGACCTACTGCACCATTTTGGATGACCATGCGCTTCCTACGTTGTGGCAGTTTTACGGGGGTGGACCCATGTTACTTTCAGGATGACAATGCCACCTGTCATGTTACGAGGTCCACCATGGCTTGGTATGGTGACAATGGGGTTAATCGAATGGAACTGGCCTGCGCAGAGTCCGGACCTTAACCCTATCGAGCGCCTCTGGGAAGAGTTGGAGCGTCAACTTAAGAGGTGCCTCCACCGTCTGAAATCGGTGAAGGAACTGACCTGTCTTCTCCAAGCCGAGTGGAAGGAAATACCGCTACCCGTCGTACAACGCCTGGTTAAGAGTATGCCCCGGAGGGTCGCAGCTGTAATCGCCGCTTGTGGAGGCTCCACCAACTATTGAAGGTGAATAAACATCGTTTTTCTTTGCTATCACAGGTGTCCAATTACTTGTTGGTAGATAGTGTATATGATACGGTAGTTCTAGATGATTAAAGTGAATGTACCCCGTCCCGGTGGCGCAGTGGACTAAGCGCTGGCTTCTGGCTTCTGACCGCGCATCACAGATCGGTCTGGGTTCGAATCCTGATGAGACATGGCTGTTGTGTTTGTGTTACGACACTGGCTCTCTCCCTTCCCTTGAGAACCAGTGGTCCCAAATTAGGGACGGGCGATTGCTTATAGCCCACCGAGTTGCTCACTTTAGTTTCACCCCCCCCCCATGTAATTTTGGTATATTGGTGGTCAATATACCAAAATTACATGATTTAGAAATAATTACTTTGTATATGGTAACATACGTCCTTTTTCCACATTTCTTTACCCGCGGCAATGCAGAGTAACTAATAACACGAGTCTACAACCGTTTTATTACTCTGCCAAAAGTTCTACTTCATTTTAAGGAAAACTTTAACGTGATAGAGTGAAACTTAAATCGTGTTTCACAAGCACCGCAGACGTGTGGATTATTCCGCCAAAAATACCAAAAAAACAACCTTTAAATATGTGACATTTTGTATATTCTTTTCAATTTGGCTAGTAGGATATTTACGTGCGCTCACACACAAATACATAAATAATTGCAAGAGTTGGCGCAGGAACACAACTTTCATGGAACCACTCATTGATTGAGAAAAGTACGTCGATGGTTCCAGAATTTTACAAATATTGGTATCAGAGAAGGCATTTCAAGTTATATTTCCCTGAACACCTGAGAAAAAAATTACCGATGCAGAGATGACTCAGATCAGATCATACGTAGAGGATTTCAAGAAGGAAGTGTCTGACCCCAGGTCTTAAACAACCCTTCAAAATGGGAAGCTAAGAGATTTAGGCTAGAGTGTCCGATAGGAAAGTGACACGGAAGCGAGGTAAAAAGGTGTAGAAAGACGCCCTTATTTGTTACCGGATGGCCAGCACCCGGGGTCCGACGGCTTAACGTGCCCATCCGACGCACGGCAAATATTTAGTGGTTCGAGCGTTTGTACCTTCCCCGTGATCGAACCTGAGGTTCTTCCGTGTCAGTCACGAACGTTGACCATTAGGCTCCAGAAATGACTCAAATAGTCTGGAATAAACATAAACAGAAGTTCCTTATGTAAAAAGTGGCAATTAGGCATAAAGACATTAATATAAAAGAATAAGCATTTCATGAAAGAATAAGCGGCCTTATCGCACAAGCAAAACGGAAGTTTAAAAATTTGCGAAATTGTCCCATGCACGCAGAAAGAATGCGCCAAATAAACAGCCGAAAATAGAGTATGAGATGGAGAATACAGGATTTAGTTTCCAAGGCAGTACTTCTGTTTGGCAGGCCACAAACAGGTTCACGTGGCAATGGTCAACACTTACTATAACTATCATGTTAACCATCTCATTCTGACGCACATCATGGCATGGTGTGATAATGCGCTCTGATGGTGTCCTGAGGTGGGTCTGGTTCACTTCGTCGACAACTCAATTCGTCGACACTATACAGTATATGCAAACAGTCGATTCCTAAAAAACCGAAAAAAGTTCAGAACCACCAAATTTGGTATACTATCTCATGGTACTGTAACTCAGATCGTAGACGGTTTTTGGAAGAGGTTGGGCCCGGCGTGAAAGGGGCCCCATCCAAAATTTTCGTAAAATCTATAGTTTTCAATTTAGAACCACCAAATTTGGCATACTCTCTCATGGCACTCTAACTTAAACGGTACATGGTTTTTGGAAGGGTCGGGGCCCGAGGTCAAGGGGGCCCCATACAACATTTTCGTAAAATCAACAGTTTTCAATTTAGAACCTCCAAATTTGGTATACTATCTCATTGTAACCTTACGCCAACTTAGACCATAGAAGGAAGGGGTCGAGGAGCCCTGGGTCGAGGGGCCCCCATACAAAATTTTCGTAAAATAAAGTTTTCAATTTACAACCACCAAATTTGGTATACTATCTCATGGTACCCTAACTTAGCTCGCAGATATGTTAATAAGGTGCAGAATTGTGTTGCAGTTCTTAAGTAAAAAATTGAAATTTTTAAGAAAATTTTGTATGGGGCTGCCTTTACCCCGGGCCCCGACACCTTCATGATATAGTATGTACCAAATTTGGTGGTTCTAAATCGAAACTGTAGATATTACGAAAATTTTGTATGCGGCCCCCTTGACCCAGGGCCCCGACCTCTTCCGCCTATGGTCTAAATTGGTGTAAGAGTACCATGAGATAGTATACCGAATTTGGTGGTTCTAAATTGAAAACTGTAGATTTTACGAAAATGTTGTATGGCGTCCCCTTGATCCTGGGCCCCGACCCCTTCCAAAAACCGTGTACAGTGTAAGTTAGAGTACCATGAGATAGTATACCGAATTTGGTGGTTCTAAATTTAAAACTGTAGATTTTACGAAAATGTTGTATGAGGCCCCTTGACCCCGGGCCCCGACCTCTTCCGTCTATGGTCTAAGTTTGTGTAAAAGTACAATGAGATAGTGTATCAAATTTGGTGGTTCTAAATTGAAAACTGTAGATTTTACGAAAATTTTGTATGGGGTCCCCTTGATCCTGGGCCCCGTCCCCTTCTAAAAACCGTGTACAGTCTAAATTAGAGTACCATGAGATAGTATACCGAATTTGGTGGTTCTAAATTTAAAACTGTAGATTTTACGAAAATGTTGTATGAGGCCCCTTGACCCCGGGCCCCGACCTTTTCCGTCTATGATCTAAGTTTGTGTAAAAGTACAATGAGATAGTGTATCAAATTTGGTGGTTCTAAATTGAAAACTGTAGATTTTACGAAAATGTTGAGGAATCTACTGGTTGCATATATAGTGTCGACAAAATGAACGAGACCGCCTGAGGTAACTAAAACCACGCAACGTTTACCTTGTTCTATAATTCTGCGCCGGAACCTCAGAGGAGAGGTTTGCAAGCTTCGTTCAATGAAATCTCATGCAAGTTCAACGAGAGATAGGTCTGAAGATCTCGCTGGCCATGGAAACATATGCCCCCCCCCTTTTTAGGCAAGCTCAGGAGATGTTAGTGGTGTGTGTCAGAGCGTTCATGCTGGATAACGGATTCCGGGCTACCACTCAGAAATGGCAACAACTCTGGCTGTAAAACACCGTCCACGTACCGCCGGGCTATCAACCGTGCTGGTTATGTGTATCGCAGGTCCCCAGCTAACGTAACGAATGGTACCTCATAGGAGGATGACTGGTTGGCTAGAAATGCGCTTCTCCCGGACAACGGCTGAATCCACCATGTATCACGTGGTCGCCAGAAGTGGACCCTAAGATTGTCCGTTCTGAGGCAGAATCTGGATTCGTCGCTGAACACAACATACAGTTTCTGATCTTTCGTGTTCAACGATGAGTCCAGAGTCTGCAGCGTGGCAGAACCTGAACTCGTCGCTGAACACGCAGCACTGCTACGATACCACTCCAGCGATGCTTGGCGATGCCCTACGGTCAATGGCAGTCAACGCAACGGCTGAAGGGATCGCAGACCTACCTCGGCGAATCTTTGGTTCACGTGGATGTTCATGGTCGAACGCTCTCTGCAGTAGCTTATGGATTGGCCCGGCGTTCATCGATGTGTGCTGACGTCAGCCTGACTGCACCGATACCTGTGCGACCACTGTCGGTCCCTTCTTGCGGCCACTTTTGATAAACACGTCCAACTGTTCTGGCAACTTTATGCTTATGGACCGAGATTCGAAGAACCAAACAACCATGGTCCTCCCTCTCTCGAACGCATGCGTTAGCTGGCTACAGGGTTGGCGACAAAGTCTATGAGACTTTGTAGCCAACAGTGCTTTGTTCCGTAAGACATGGAACACACGACATGGCATCACTTCGGCAGTTAGTGTTTTATCCCATGCGATTGGTTGCATACTGAAATGCTTTGTGTAATCATGTGCATACTGTTTTGCACGTTCTAGGTAGAGCAATTTGAATATCGAGCAGTGTAATTCAAATAAACAGGCTCACACTTCATTTTGAAAGGTTTTATACGAACGTCAAGATTCAAACTGCACTCATTTCATGTTTTCAGAAAGCGGGCATCAGATCAGCATTAAAATGCGCTCCTGTTTGCGAAAATTGCGACTTCATAAGGGACCGCTGGTGTTTAACTTGAAAGTTATAGGATATGTGCAACAAGTTGGGACATGAAAATGATATTAAATGTAAGTAAAAATGCGCATGTACACTCACGGACAATGAAATTTTTCGCATCGAGAAGAAAACATGCTACAACCGCGAAACTTTGCAAATAGCTAGAGTACGTGCTGCTTTGCAAATGATCTACTGTTTGGTGCTATTGCGCATGACCTCACACCCTGTGGTGGATTTCCAAGCACAAACCGGCAGCCTTTAAACCTGCGTGTAGTCAATGCCCCATGAAAACGAAAAGCACCAGCCGACGCAAGCAAGAGTACAGAGTGACAAGAAGTGTCGGGTAGACACCAGAGACGTCGATTTACGCAACTTACGGACTTTGAGAGAGGCCTAATCATCGGGCTGAAAACAGCAGGGTGGTCGGCGCGCCGTATAGCCCGCCACGTGGATCGTTCTGACCATACCGTCCGACTGTGTGGAGAGCAGTGGACACTTGACTGCACTGTCACATGGCGGAGCAGCTCCGTTCGGTCCAGGAGGACCACAAGTAGAGAAGATCGACGGATCGTGCGTCAGGCACGAACGGATCCCACGGGGACCCGGTCCACTATACAGGCAGATGTAGCGGCTCCAGTGTGCCCAAGAACAATTTCCCGACGCCTCGCAGAAGCGAATCTGCGTTCTCAGCGCCCCTTACGTGTGCTGCCTTTAACATCGGAACATCGCCGGCTACGTTTGCAGTGGTGCCAGGCCAGCGCGACGTGCAACGCCACAGACTGGCGACGTGCAACGCCACAGACTGGCGACGTGTGGTGTTTAGCGATGAGCGCCGCTTCGTTTTCGGGACAGATGATCGTGTTCGGGTGTGGAGGTCCCCGAGTCAACGGCACAATCCCAACCTTGCTATCGAACGCCACACCTCCCCCACTGCAGGCTGTAGAGCTATTACCACCGATATCCGATCAGCTGTAGTAGTGGTACGTGGATCATTGACGGGCCAGCGGTATGTGGAAGAGATCCTACGGCCCTACGTGCTTTCGTTCCTGGCCAAGATTACAGCTGCGCTATACTAGCAGGATAGTGCCCGCCCACACACTGCTCGTGTTGCCCAGGACTACCTTCCTTATGTCCAGACGCTTCCGTGGCTTGCCCGCTCCCCGGACATGTTCCCTATCGAGCATGTTTTGGTCCAGTTGAAAAGCTATTTGCCGCCGTTCCGCGCTATCCGGGTTTTGGAGCACATCGTCCAACACGCGTGCTCCAGTCTGCCGCAGGACAACATCAGGCGTCTGTTTGCCTTCATGCCGGACCGTATTACGACGCGCTATTGAAGAGGACCGGACTTTGGGCGATAGGACCCGTCTCTAATTGCCCTGCAGCTCTATTTTTGTCATCATGTGTATCATTCATCTGTATCATTACGTCCATAAAATTTCAGTTTAATCCGATGCTGCCTTCTTGGTGCGCAAATTTCATTGTCCGTGAGTGTAGTTTCGTAGCAGCGGCCTGTATACTGTTTGGTGTTGGGTATATAGAGCTAGCTCAAACGAGACGTTGAAATCAATGAAGAGCTGACATTAAGTCGAAAGGATGTTTCTTGTGTCTCGGTATTCCCCGCCACCGAAGAAGGTCGCATTACGAACACCTGACAGACTTTGAGGAAAAAAGGATTGTTGGGATGATAGAAGTTGGATTTTCCAACAGCGATATTGCCACTCCTACGGGACTAAACGTTAGTTCAGTGATGTCAATCTGGCGTCAGTGGGCAGATGAGTTTCGGATGCGCAGAAATCCGGTAAATGAATCGCACGACTGCACGGGATGACAGACACCTCTACCGCACGGCAATAGCCGATCGCACAGTGACATCCACGGTGTTAGCGCAGCAGTGGAGTACTGTCACAGGTCAGGCTTTGCCCTCCAGCACAGTTCGACGTCGTCTGCTCAACAGAGGATTGGTCGCCAGGAGCCCGTTGCCGCGCATTCCTTTGACCCTCATCCACAGACGCCTCAGGCTACAATGGGATCAACACTACATTAAGATATGTATAATCCAAATCCACGAGACTGCTCAGTGGCATTTTCATGCGTCACTACTTGCCATCCTTGTATATAATGCTCTGTCTCCATGCTCCTGTTGGGAATGTCTAACCTGAAGATGGGCGGTCCACCTGCCCGAAAGATCTCGTAATATTTTCAACCTGTATATATGTTTTTTTAACGTATTAAATATTTTTTCAACTTGAGGGTCACTGTTTCCCTCGCATGTTTTTTTTTTTTTTTTTTTGGATCGTGCAACGACAGCTTAGGTTATTTGGAATTTTACCATTTTGCACGAATTTTTAATTTCAAGTTTGTCACTGATTTCTACAAAGGACCGGAAAATTCGTTTGTCAGGAATACCGTACCGGACGCTGGAAGACTAGGTAAATGTCACGTGGTCCGACGCGTGGCGGTACACTTTGTTCTGTACTGACTGTTCACAGAGAGTGGCGGGAACCCCATGTTGCCGCCCCGGTGGCGCAGTGGTCTAAGGCGCTGGCCTCTGATCATTCGTCCGTCAGAGATCCGGGTTCGAATCCCGGTCAGGCATGGATGTTGTGTTTGTCTTACGGCACTGGCTCTCTCCCTTCCCTGGAACCAGTGTCCCTAAATTAGGGACGGGCAACTGCTTATAGCCCATTGAGTTGCTCACGGTGGTCGTTAAACCTCCAATCAAGAAAAAAAAAAAAAAAAGAACCCCATGTTCACAGCTTGCCTTGTAAACCTAAACCCAGTTCAAGGTTCTGGAGATGGTGGCACGGTGTGGGGTATACGTTCTGTTGGTAGGAAATGCATCCCTTGACACTGCTGGTCGGTCTGGTGTCCCCCCCCAAGGATTATCTGTACATTGTTGCTGACCAAGTCCATGCTACAATGTTGGCTTTTTATCCAGCAGGTGACGGTTGCTTCATGAACGAAAGTTCTACTGTCCGTCGCGTAAGATGTGTTCAGCAGTGATCCAGCGAGCTCGATAGCAACTCCCACCATCTTTCCTAACCACCACAAAACCCTGACCTTAACCCGAATGAGAATGCATGGAACATGTTTCAAAAACAGAACGGAGAGCGAAGTCATCTTCCGTAAAATCTGAGCCAAATAAAAGACAACGCCTGGTAAGCTGTAGACGTTTTGCACTTCCGTTGAACGCCTGGTAAGCTTTAGACGTAGATGCACATCAATAGCTTGTGGAATTTTTGCCAAACCGCATAGTACTGAAATTCGGGCTAAGGTAGGTCCAACTCGGTATTGAATAAAAGTTTCTAATTCAGTGAACGGTATATGTAGAATAAGAGGTTCTGATGATGCTGAAGAGCCCGTTGGTAGTAGAGATAGTAATTTGTCAATAACAGAAAATGTTCCAACGGATTCAGAGTGAGAAAACTTTTCTGTGAAAGCACCAAATGCTCTTTGGCCTCCCCTGTGGCGCAGTGGTCTAAGCGACGGCCTCTGATCATTCGTCTGAAAGGGGTCCGGGTTCGAATCCCGTGATGTATGGATGCTGTGTTTGTCTTACGGCACTGGCTGTCTCCCTTCTCTGGAACCAGTGACCCTAAATTAGGGACGGGCGACTGCTTATAGCCAATTGAGTTGCTCACGGGAGTCAGACCTCCAATAAAAAAAAAAGGTGTTTGTTTCTGATTTATACACCAAAGAACCAAAATATTATGACCAGCGCGTCGTTATGCAAATCGCAGAAAGTCCAGGAATAGGAACGACGCACCTAAAGAGTATGAAATGGTATTTATAATACGTAATACTGAGCTCTGTTAATCACCGTTATTCTTGTCCACAGGAGGGAAAGGCAGCGGACTTAAGCGACTTTGTCAAAGGCAAAATTGTAATGGCCAGACGACTGGGTCAGAGTTCTAGAAGGCAAGGCATGTGGCGTGCTCACGGTCAACCGTGTTCAGTACCTTCAAAAATGGGTCCCAAGAAGGAAAAACCACGAACCGCTGCTAAGCTGCGGGCCTACCACAGCTCATCGATGATCGATGGGAGCGAAGATTATCCCGTACGGTACGAGCCAACAGAAAGGATACTGTGGAGCAACACGCCGATTATATGACTGCTGGTGACGAGAGTAATATGCCACAACACACAGTACATCAAACCCAGGTGAAAATGAGGTTGCGTAGCTCCAAGATTCTATGCAATTCGGTTCACCGTCGAAAGCACGCAGTACATCGAACCGTTTTGAAAATGAGGTTGCCGCCCCGGTGGCGCAGTGGTCTAAGGCGCTGGCCTCTGATCATTCGTCCGTACGGGGTCCGGGTTCGAATCCCGGTCAGGCATGGATGTTGTGTTTGTCTTACGGCACTGGCTCTCTCCCTTCCCTGGAACCAGTGACCCTAAATTAGGGACGGGCGACTGCTTATAGCCCATTGAGTTGCTCACGGTGGTCGTTAAACCTCAAAAAAGAAAACAAATGAGGTTGCGTATCTCCAAGTTTCATGCAACTCGGTTCACCGTCGAAAGCGCCTAAAATGGGCACTTGAGCAACAAAACTTGACCTTGAATGATTGGAAAAAGATCGTCTGGTCCGATGAATCTCGTTTGCTGTTGCACCATGTGGACGGCTGGGTACGTGCGCGTCTTTTACCCGGGGAAGTGTTTGCACCAGAATGCAGCATGAGACGAAACCAAGCAGGTGGAGAAAGTTTAACGTTCTGTTGGGGAACCAGGGTTCAGTCAGTCATGTGATGGAAACTATGGCATCTACCACAAAGCTAAACATCATTCCAGACCAGGTACATCCTTTCATGCAAATGACATACCCAGTAGCAGTGCCTTCTGTTAGCAGGATAATGCCCATGCCACACTAGGTGGAGAAAGTGTAACGTTTTGGGCAATGTTCTGATGGAGAACGTGGGTTCAGTCATTCATGTGATGGAAATTGTGACGTCTACCAGAAAAAAAAAACATCATTGCAGACCATGCACATCCCTTCATGCCAACGGTATACCTAGGTAGTAGTGCCTTAGCATATAGCCCATGCCACACTAGGTGGATAAACAAAGTAGGTGCAGAAAGTGTAATATTTTGGTCAATGTTCTGCTGGGGAACCCGGACTTGGTCATTCATGTAATGGAAACTATGACGTCTACCAGAAACCTGAACATCATTGCATACCAGGCACATTATTTTCATGCCAACGGTCGTAATGCCTTCTCTTAGCAGGATAATTACCATTCCACACTGCCCGGATTGTTCAAAAATGGTTCGCAGAACGTGAGGGAGACCTCAAGATATTGCCCTGGCTTACATATTCCCCATTTATCAATCCAATCGAGCATCTATGGTTTGTGTTGCAACATAAAACCCGATCTGCGGCGGCTTAGCCAGGTAATGTACAAGAGTTAAAGGATCTGCCGGTTACGCGTCGGTACCCGATACCACAAGACACCTTTATATATCATTTAATGCTTATGCCTCGCAAGGTAAGAGCTATTCCGCACGTGAACGACCAACATCGTATTAATATCAGATAGGAGGTCATAATGCTTTGGCTCTTCAGTACACATGTATACATTTATTTTGTTTCTGTATATACACCAATGATCCATTACATTGTGACCACCTAACTAATAAGCTGTATGACCCCCTTTAGACCGCAAAGCGGCGGCCACTCGGCGAGGCATCTATTCAGTGAGGTGGCGATAGGTATCCTGGGGTATCTGATACCATAATGTCAACAGAGGTCCTCCAGTTCCCGTACATTTCGGGGTGGTGGTGATTTAGCGAGAACCCGCTTTTCCGAGTCGAACCACAAATGCTGAATTTGGAGGCCAGGGCGTTAACAGAAAGTCACCAGTATGTTCCTCAAACCACTCCTTGACGATTCTCGCAGTGTGGCATTGCGCATTATCCTGTTGGTAATGGCAGCAGGGAACAGAATTGCCATGAATGGGTGAACTTGGTCCAGAACGATGTTCAGATACGTGACATCTGTCAGGCATTGTGCTATTGGGATGATGGGGCCTAAAGTGTCCCAAGAAATCGTCGCCCACAGCATAACACCGCCTGCATGTTTCCGCCCAACAGTGCATCCAGGTTCCATAGCCTCCGTTGGCAATTGGCGTGTCCGCGCTGGGCCATATACGCGATGCACCAGGAATCTTGATTCGTCAGACCAGTCCACTTTCTTCCAATCATCCACGGTACAATCTCGATGATCTTGGGGCCCATTTCATGCGTTGTTGGCGATGACGTGTAGTGAGCATGGGGACTCGGCTGGGTCTTCGGCTACGCAGGTCCATGCACAGAAGGCTGCGATGAACTGTGTGCTGTGGCACATTGCCCTGATCACCACTGTTGTGGTTGCGAGTGATTTGTCGCACTGTGGCCCTGCGGTCGCTGTGAACAATGCGCGACACTCTCCGTTCCCCTCTGGCATCAATGAGCTGCGGAAGACACACGGCTTGACGACGGTTCGTCGTTTGGCCATCTGTGCACCACTTTTGATACGCATTCACTACAGCGGCACGCGAACAACCCACAAGCCGCGCCATTTCTGAAGTCGTAGTTCCAAGCACCCGTGCCATCACATTTTTTCCTTTATCAGATTCCAATAATTCGGCAGCTTTTTCCATTCTAACTCCGAACACTCTACTAACCGAAAGCCGGTCTTCGGGTTGTATATGTACTGCTCTGTAAAATTCACGTTCGCCACCGATCGGTCTCCACGTGCGCCCATTTCTCTACGCTCGGAGTGGTCATAATGTAATGGCTAATCGGTATATATATATATACATGTATATTTATTTATTTATGTATCCGCCATGCCTGTTGGATGTTCTGCTTCACGGCATCCCAGACAGCTTCGACAGGGTTTAAATCCGGGAAGCTTGGGGTCCACTGGATTGTTTAAAACTCAAATAAGTGTATGCCTGGGTGATTGCGGCCAAGTGGGGCGGTGCATTGTCATGCTGAAACAGACCATCGGCAGCAGAATGCGTAAAGGACATGGAAGCGTTTAGGCGATCATCCAGCCATTGCTGTTAGCGCGCAGCGATTGAGTACATCTCCAGACACACTAAGAGATCTAATGTGTCTCCCTAGAAGACTCCCCCAAACCATCGTAGGACCAGCACCGCCTTGAACAGAGCCGACCAGGCACGACGGGATATGGCCTCATGCTACTGATACCTCACTGGCACCCTCCCGTCCTCTCGGTACAGCTGGAAGTGGGACTCATCTGACCACATGCCATGGCGTCACTCTGCAGAGGTCCAGTGTTGATGTTCCCCGCACCAGTCAAGGCGTAATATCCGATGACGAGTAGTCAACAGTGCCACACGAGTACGGCGTCTGTTCCCGTAGCCCAGGGTATGCAGCGTGCACCGTACCGTTCGCTCGTTCTCGTAGCCCAGGGCATGCAGCGTGCATCGTACTGTTCGTTCGTTCCCGTAGCCCAGGGTATGCAGCGTGCACCGTACCGTTCGCTCGTTCCCGTAGTTCAAGGTATGCAGCGTGCACCGTACCGTTCGTTCGTTCCCGTAGCCCAGGGTATGCAGCGTGCACCGTACCGTTCGCTCGTTCCCGTAGCCCAGGGTATGCAGCGTGCACCGTACCGTTCGCTCGTTCCCGTAGCCCAGGGTATGCAGTGTGCACCGTACCGTTCGCTCGTTCCCGTAGCCCAGGGTATGCAGCGTGCACCGTACCGTTCGATCGTTCCCGTAGTTCAAGGTATGCAGCGTGCTCCGTACCGTTCGATCGTTCCCGTAGCCCAGAGTATGGAGCGTGCACCGTGCCGTTCGCTCGTTCCCGTAGCCCAGGATATGCACCGTACCGTTCGCTCACTGACGCTGCTTTGGCCTCCGACATTTAACCTGAATGTGATTTGCGCCGTCATTGCCAAGCGGTCGGACGGTCTGTACGAGCCTGGATAATCTGCATCGAGCCCGGTGATCAATGACACGTGGTCGGCCACTGCTTGCTCTCTGGACTCTGGTTCTGTACCCCATAGCGAGGAGAGGTCCAGTGCTGATGTTCCCCACACCAGTCGAGCCGTAATATCCGATGACGAGCAGTCAACAGTGACACACGAGTAGGGCGTCGGTTCCCGTAGCCCAGGGTATGCACTGTACCGTTCGCTCACTGACGCTGCTTTGGCCTCCGACATTTAACCTGGATGTGATTTGCGCCGTCATTGCCAAGCGGTCGGACGGTCAGTACGAGCCTGGATAATCTACATCGAGCCCGGTCATCAATGACACATGGTCGGCCACTGCTTGCTCTCTGGACCCTGGTACGTCAGGCATGGTACATTCGTGGTACACCCTTGATACGACGGTTGCCCTTGGGAGGTGGGGACCCTAGGGTTCCTACTACTTGGGCAATATAACCAATCTGTCTTGTGCGGACAATGCGTCCACCATCAAAGTCGCTCAGATCGCCACGTTTATCCATTTCGTCGATTCCGATACATTGTTGGAAAGATCAGATGAGATCAGATCATATGTAGAGGATTTTAGGTAAGGAGTGTCTGACCCCAGGTCTTAAACAATCCTTAGAAATAGGAAACTAGGAGATTTGGGCTGCTGTGCCCGATAGGGAAGTGACAAGGAAGCGAGGTAGAAAGTGGGAGGAAGACGTCCTTATTTATTACCGGGGTGAAAGTATCCGGCGTTCGACGTCTTAACGTGCCCATCCGACGCACGGCGGATATTTAGTGGTTCGAGCGTTAGTACCTAATTGGGATAGATCCTGAGATTAACTCCGTGGCAGTCACGAACGTTGACCACTAGGCAATCCGCGGGCCTGTGTTGGAAAGCCCTGCTGTGCGCGTATTTTTGGCCTGTGTTCTGTTTAGGTCGGTTCCACTCTTCACGGGGGATGCCAATGTCAACTGCGGTTTCACCTCTAATGTTTTGTCTGTTGAGTGCATGTACAGTGGAACCTCGGTTATGGCCTTTTTATTAAGTGTATATACAGTGGAGTCTTGGTTATATAGTAAAACACGTATTAATGAAAAAAAAATGTGTAAAAGGAGTTTCAGGATGTGAAATGGTATTGCAAAATTTTGAATACCTCCAAAAAGGAAAAACAAAAAAAAAAAAGGAGGAAAGGGGGGAGGGGGCTTGACATTTCAGACTACGCTAATTTATTATGTAAGACATAATAAATTAGGAAGACATCGTGACTAGAGTAAAATCCCTGAAATGGCAATGGGTTGGACATATTGCCAGAAGGACAGACCATCGATGGACAGCTGAAATTTTAGACCAGATTCCAAGGGACAGGAAAAGACCCAGAAGAAGACCACGTGGGAGATGGGCGGATGAAATTTGAAAGTATGCGGGAGTAACATGGAAGAGACTGGCACAACACAGACCGTTGTGGACGAAACTTGGGGACACCTATATGTATCATCATCATCATCCATTATCAATCCACTGCTGGACGAAGGTCTCCCCAAGTTTCCTCCACAACGGTCTGTCTTGTGCCAGTCTCCTCCATGTCACTCCTGCATACTTTCGAATTTCATCCACCCATCTCCCATGTGGTCTTCTTCTGGGTCTTTTCCTGTCCCTTGGAATCCAATCTAAAATTTCGGCTGTCCATCGATGGTCTGTCCTTCTGGCAGTAAGTCCAGCCCATTGCCATTTCAGGGATTTAACTCTGATCATGATGTCTTCCACTCTTGTCATTTTTCGGATCCACGAGTTCCTCTTCTTATCTCTCCTGATTACGCCAAGCATTCATTTCTCCATACATTCTTTGAGTTGTCTGCCACCTTTGCATGTCTCTTTTAGTTAAGGTCCACGTCTCTGCACCATACGTAAGCACTGGAAGGATGCATTGATCAAACACTTTTCTTTTGAGACATAATGGCATATTTCTCTTGAAAATTATGCTGTTTCTTCCAAAAGCTCTCCAGGCAAGTTTTGTACGCCGATTAATTTCTTCACCAATGTGACCCTCACTTGATATCTGCTGTCCAAGATAAACGTACGTGTCTGTTATCTCCAGCTTTTCTCCATCAATCGATAAATCTTCATTTCTTGTAAAAGCATTGAACATCACTTTTCTCTTCTGAAAGTTCATTTTTAATCCCACTTCTTTACTCTTGTCAGCAAGTTCCTGGATCATACTCTGCAGCTCTGATGGGGTAGTTGAAAAAATGACTACGTCATCAGCAAAACGAAGGTGGGTTAGAAAATTTCCATTAATCTCTTTCCCTTTGTGTTCCTAGTTCAGTGATTGAAAGACATTTTCCAAAGTGGCATTAAAGAGCTTCGGAGATATCGTGTCACCTTGTCTTACTCCCTTTCCAATTTTTATGTGTGTTGTATTTTCAAACAGCCGAATCTTTGCACTGCATTTTCATAGATGTTATTAATAATATTAATGTATGCATCTTCAATACCGCAGGATTTCAGAGCCATTGTAACTGCTGATGGTTTCACCGAATTAAAGGCCTTTTCATAATCGATAAAAGTCATGCACAATGGAAGTTCATATTCCTTCGCTCTTTCAATTAGTTCTCTCAGTACGTGGATATGATCTATTGTGCTGTAGCCACTCCTGAATCCAGCTTGTTCTCTCGGTTGAGCCATGTCCAGTGTTACCTTCAAACGGTGTGAAAGAACTTTAGTGAAGATTTTATAAACCACTGATAGGAGGCAGATAGGTCTGTAGTTCTTGAGATCCTCAGTGTCACATTTTTTATGTAGCAGGATCATTGTAGCGTTGTTCCAATCCTCAGGAATCTTCCCTTCATTAAGGCATCGAGTGAAAATTTGGGCGAGTATTGTTTCGATTTCTCCACTTGCTTCTTGTATGATGTCTACAGTAATTCCATCTTCTCCTGGAGCTTTTCCCTCGCTTCATGTTCTTGATTGCATGTGCAACTTCTGCTGGGAGGACTGGAAGAACTCTGGTACTGGTACCTTTCATGATGTCTGGAGTACATGTATCATCCCTTTCATATCATTTGGAGTAGAAATCTTTCACTCTTGTCAAAATTTCGCCTCTATTTCTTGTTACAGAACCATCTTCTTTTCTCAGTGCCATAATCTGTTTTCTTCCCTTACTGAGATGTCCCTTTGCTATCTTTAGGCTTTGGTTGGTTTTCAATTGCTTTCCTCACTAGCTCACAGTTGAATTTCCTTACGTCTTCAGCGATACTTTTTCGTACTGTCTTGCATAGCTCTATATATTCCACTTTGGAAGTGACATCTTCTTTTGTTGTTCTCATCTCTCTTCTTTTTTGCATCAACATTTTGGTTTTTCCTGAAAATTTGTTCACATGAAACTTGTTCTTAGACCCAGCTAATTTTGTTGTTGTTTCTATAAGAGCTTTGGTTACTTTTCTGTTAATTTCAGAAATATCCACTTCTTCCGATGTTAGGCCTTCTAACGCAGAGAATCTGTTCTTCAGTTCCAACTTGAAGGTATTATGCTGTGATATTACGCATCACCTGACCTTACATCCCACCTATATGTGTGTATATATATATACCCCTAAGAGCAGAGTCAAAGACTAAATTTTACACCTAAAATTTTTTTAACTAAATTTGCATAAAAAACAACCTGAAGATCATGACGCGCAACGCAGCAGATTTGAATATTCAGAACTCACACACTACCAAGTGTAGACAGTAAAAAAAAATTATTTAACAAGAACTAAAACAGAATAGAAAACTTCAAAACTTTGACTAAATAATTCTAACTGCAACTCTGAGGAGATTTTGCTAATTTAAAAAGAAAATTGTTGGGCTTTAAATTTGCATACACCTGCATACATAAATTCATTTCCTACTAGGTCTTTGTGAAAGTGAGAAAATGTAGAGTTTTGCTGGTCCTTGATAAAGCCAAGGCTCGGCATTCTCGACACTTTCTACATTCAGGTTTGCTATTACTTTATTTTATTGTTTACTCATGCCCGTTGGGCTTTGAAGTTTTTTATTCTGTTTTAGTTCTTGTTAAACAATTATTTTTTTTACTGTCTATACTTGGTAGTGTGTATATGTATAAAACAAAGTACCAACTTGTAGACTTCTCCTGTTTTCTCTTGTTTATGTTAGGAGTCATTTCTTTTTATCAAAGTACGTCTTCAGATTATTTCTTTAAAGCATTGCTGTTACTTCTCGTCGTAATATTTTTGACAAAAAATATTTGACAGTAGCTCAATTCGTTGTTTCCCCAGTTTACACATACGTATGCGTATATAGCACATTATTCTTCTAAAACATTATGACGTGAACTAACAGACACTTGATTGTTCTGGTATAATATAGAATTTATTTGAAGAATCTGTTTTCCTCAGTAACAAAATAGAAATGAAACTCTGATGTATTAAATTTATTTATATCTTCGGTTTGCTTGCTAGATAGGCAGATAAATAGAACTGCATCGGTTTTCGTTTTTCTATTTTTCTCTGTGCGTGTGTGTGTGTGTGTCGAAATTTGCGTGTAACAAACAACTTTTTTTCATTTGATATATAGAAGAAAAGAACAAGTATCAACGAGAGTTCACGTGAGGATGGGATACCAAACGGCAGAGCGGGGAACGGGGGTAGTTTTGGAAAATTCTAAGTAGGACATGTTTCATTTAAGCGGAATTGCTGTTTCAAATTTAAATGCAACCCGTTCTCTTCGGTGACCTTTCTCCATTTCCCTGACCTTAGCTCAACAGCCCTCGGTGTTACACAATAACTTGCGGTCAGCTCCCGTATTTTACAGGGTGGGGTTAAAAGTGGCGAAGTAGGAACCTCCTTCTTCAACTACCATTATGTAACCATTGTAAAAACCTGCCTATTCATCGGAGTGAAGAGTCCGACAACCGCCGGTCCTCAAAAACCTGATGAGCCTTAGAAATCCATATGCAAATTACTCGTTCACGTGGAAGGGCTAGAGGTGGTGAGAGAACTACAGATCTTCAATCAAACCCCGATTGCCTACCCTCCCTCCCCTGCAAAAAAACATCTCAGGATGAATCTATTATCTGGTATGTCGCAGCTATTTCATTAATCACTCGTTCCTGACTAGGTCCCAGAACGTTTTAAACTGTTGAAGGTCAGACAATGATCAGGAGACCCTCCTCGCAGTGACATGCCCTTTTAGCCTTCTTGGGGAGGATGCATTCATCGGAGAGCCCTGAGGAGGTTTTATTGTTATTAAAATCATAAGCCCATATAGGTGCCACACGGCTTTAGCAGGATAGGGGCGAAATAATGCCAAAAAAAGTCACCACGTCAAACTCTTTGCGGGGGTTTAAGGGGGAGGGAATATAAAAGGCGACATAATGTAAAATATGCTCAATCCAACCGTGAAATTTGAATTTCCTCTTCAAAGAAATGATAAATAATTACTCTTCTCTATTTCAGTTGCTCTCCAGAAAGTTTTTTGATGACTGCAAAAGAATGGCTTTGTCTACACAGCGCTCGCAGGAGCCAAACCGCTTTGGGTAAAATTTTGCTCTTACAGTGTACCCGAGAATAAATCACTTTGTCATAACTTGGGTCGTAATCGGTTCACCTTTTGTTTGGATTCTGAAAAAAAAATCGAATGAAGCTGGTTTCGGCCACTTGAAAGTGATTGATTTTGGTTTATTTTTCACCCCTTTTACAGAACAAAGCTTGTCGGAGACTTTTCTTAAAAGGCGCGAAACAACATCGGAAGAATAACCCTTTCAGACCGCGTTCTCCGAATGAAATGTCAGCTTCAGGATGACAGTTTTATTACGCGACAAAGAGGCGGAAACGAAACGGAAAGTTCTTTCTTCGTCTACCTTAGCCTCTTTCTTCCAATCCTCCTTCAAAGCATCTTTATTTTGATGAGAAACAGTGCTGGCCCCGTTAAACGAGCTTCTCATGTAACATGTTAAGCAAGCAATGTTTAAAGTATCAATTAAAAAAATTAGTCATTAACAACACCCTAGTGTACGAATGTATGCATTTACGAAATTTTATTTATATGTCTATTACATTTACATGCCCGGCAGAGTAAATTTAATTGAATCATACCGTTGCTCTCAGCAGGACTGTCTCTTTATGTGTATTTGTATTTTTACTTGGCTCAAATTACAAAGAGAAGATTTCGATAAACCACAGATGATGTGACAACTTTATACTGATTGCTCATCGAATATGCTAATTTCCATATATACGCAAACGCTTTTTAAGTATTCTGATGCACTTCTCTAAACATTTACATCTATTTACAAGAGGTAAGCGAGGGTGGTGTAAGAGGTTTCTGCCAGTAAGCGAGGGGGTCGTAGCTAGATTCCAGAACCGGAGGGATTTGTGTTCAACTATAAACCATATTTTCCCACTAAAGCAAGTATAAGTTTTTATTTGCTGCTTTGATCATTTTGTTAATTTACGTCACAAGCGAATGATTTCCCCATGTCAAATAGTAAAAACAATAAAATAAAATACGAAATATAAAGAAAGCAAAGAAAGAAAAATTGGACTCTTGAAATATAAAAAAGACAAATCACATTCTCTGAATTTGCTTGGCGTTGGTTTAGTTAAAGGTCGTTATCACCGGAGGCAAAATAACTCCCAACTAAAATGAAAAATTATTTAGTTTTGTAACTTAATATTCTGGTCCTTCTCATTGGACCCAGAAATTGCAGTCGAAGAGTCATTGATGCCATATTTCGCCTCATTTTACTCCTCTTCTTAGGGTTCGACTTTTTTTCCACTTTTAATCGCGCATTCTCTTTTGTTAGTAGTCTGAGGTTGCTTCATCTTACCAGGGTTGGAAACGGGTCAAAAATTTCGGACCTGGACTCGACCTGATCCGTATTCTTAACTGACCCTGACAAATCTGCTTTGAACTATAAATTCGAAACTCAATTTATATATATATATATGTCTCTTTTAGTTAAGGTCGACGTCTCTGCAACATACGTAAGCACTGGAAGGATGCATTGATCAAACACTTTTCTTTTAAGACATATATATATAACGGAAGAATCGGGTAAACATACACCAGTAATACTAAAAACGCTGAAATCCGTTTTATTGGTGTAGTATTAGAAACACTAGTACAAACACGCTAGCTTTCACCTCCACGGGTGGCTTCTTCAGGCATAAGTATTCCAATGCAAAAACAAAAACAAACAAAAAACAGAGTTCCAGTTATGAATTCAACACAGAATTATTCACCGGTTCCTTAATGAGACGAAACAATTTCTAGCATTCACTCTTCCCCTTGGGGTTTTCAACAAGCACGTATTTGTTGGCCTCGACGCCTTTCTCAACCTTCTTAATATTAAATCCATCCATATTAACAAATATGGAGATGCGATGTGAAAAGTATATAAAAGATGCGATGTGAAAAGTAACTCTTAGTCATACAGTGAACTACTCACGGAGAGAGTGAATCAGCTGAGAAGCAGGCGAATGGCGTTTGCATGTACCTTGCCCTGGACAATCGTACTGTAAAGGAACGCAACGGGAAGTATCTTTTTTACGCTTTCCAACCGTAGGTTGAAGAAGCGTATATGCGCCAGCTTTTTCCGTCCGTCTGTCGGCACGATAACTCACGTAAAAATGGTTCGATTTCGATGAAATTTCAGTATGTGGTAGGGGACCACCAGGGGATGAAACCTATTGAAAATGGGTGAAGTGAGGTCAAAGGTCACGCCATGAGAGCGGGAGCCATTCAATTGCCCTTATGCGTCATAACTTGCGTAAATATGGTTCGATTTCAATGAAATTTTAGTATGTGGTAGGGAACCACCTGGGGACGAACTCTATTGAAAATGGGTGAAGTGGAGTCAAAATCAGGACATAGGAGCGGGATGCATTCCATTGCCCTTATGCGTCATAAGGCGCGTAAAAATGGTTCGATTTCGATGAAATTTTAGTATGTGGTAGGGGACCACCTAGAGAAGAACACTATTTTAAAATAGGACAAATGGAGTCAAAGGTCAGGACATAGGATCGGGATCCATTCCATCGCCCTTATTCCACCCACACTATTAAGGTGGACGTCAAGTAATTTTGCATCCTATATTTCCAATGGAAAACCTTTTGTACATATTTCCTTCACAATTAGTGTGTTCCCAAGGATGGAAATTTGAACATCGATTAAAATAACTTCATACTATAACTTGCAATACTTAACATTTTCTAAAACATACGCATAATTATATTAAAAAACAATAACGTTTCCTTTGGTGGTGTTGAAACCAGAAAAAAGATGGCGCGACCTGTACTTTGATGACGTCAGTGGACAAATAAATGTTGGATTGCATAATTATGGTTATGGTTTAGAAAACGTTATTACGGTTATGATTCAGAAAATATTAAGTATTCCAAGTTATGAAATGAAGCTATTTTAATCGATGTTCAAATTTTCATT
This sequence comes from Macrothele yani, assembly GCA_039090855.1. Lineage (NCBI taxonomy): Eukaryota > Metazoa > Arthropoda > Arachnida > Araneae > Macrothelidae > Macrothele > Macrothele yani. The sequence goes on along the minus strand of CM077006.1, from coordinate 17,603,384 downwards.
CTCGGGAACGCATTAATTGAGAAGAAAATGTGTACAGAAACTTTTCCATTGGAAGTATAGGAAGCAAAATTACTTGACGTCCACCTTAAAGTAGCAATTCTTGTATGTATGTATATACATTTTATTTTGAAAACGGCTCTAAGAATTTTGATGAAAGTCGTTAACCAACCGTTTTCTGGTACTAGAAATCGATTTAGCTTGATCTCGACTTTAGGAGAATTCGTTTAGTGGGTTAAATAACCACCTCGAATTATAATGTTTTTAATGTCATGGCGTCGTTCCATTAATGTTTCCAATGCTTAGAAATCTTATGACGTCGCAATCTCGCGTTTGAGAATGTTGGCGCGCGGTCACGCCATCTGTCTCATTACTTCACGCGCTGTGTGTGGATCCTATTAAAGTTTTATGACGTCATAATCTTGCGAGCAGATGGTCGCGATTCCCATCTGCTTCATTACGTCACGCGTTGTGTGCGTATGTCCGACCGCACGATAACTCGCGTAACAATCGTTCGATTTCGATGAAATTTTAGTATCTGGTAGGGTATCACCTGGGAAGGAACCTTATTTAAAGTGAACGAAATGGGGTGAAAGGTCAGTACATAGCAGCGGGATCCATTCCACTGCTATTATGCGTCATTACTTGCGTAAATATGGTTCGATTTCGATGAAATTTTAGTATGTGGTAGGGAACCACCTGGGGACGAACCCTATTGAAAATGGGCGAAATGGGGTCAAAGGTCAGCACATAGGAGCGGAATCACTTCCATCGCCATTATGTGTCATAACTTACGTAAACATGCTTCGATTTGGATGAAATGTTAGTATGTTGTAGGGGCCTGCCTGGGGACGAATTCTATTGAAAATGGGCGAAATGGAGTCAAAGGTTAGGACACAGGAGCGGGATCTATTCCATAGCCCTCATGCGTCATTACTTACGTAAAAATGCTTTGATTGCGACAAAACTTTATCATGTTATTTCGGAGGTATACCGAACCGGTTCTGTTGAATAACATCGATATGGGATCAAGGGTCAGGGCACAGGACCGAGATTTATTCCACAGCCATTATTCTCATAACTTGAGTGATAACTTGAGTAATGATTTCTGGTATGTTGGAAAGCGTATTATAATCAATGCATTGCATGATTTTACAAACTTGTTATGATATGGTGTTGGTGTGTCTCACGTCGATCGGGGGAAATCTTCGTTGCTTTAATTAAGAAAGAGACGACAATGTTTTTGCATGGCAAAACGTCATTTACTCCGTGAGCACCAGTATCGACTACAGAATTCAACAACGCGCGTTTTTCTTTGGAATATATTTTTCTCTTTTCAAAAATAAAACTGGAATAAAAACGGGCCAAAATCAGGTCAGGAACACATTGACCCGACCCGTTGACCCGTGACCCGTTTCCATCTCTGCACCTTACCGTGGTCAACGGCCAACCCCCCCCCCCCTCTTTCTCCACTTAAAAGCGAAAGCAAAGAAACCAACAAGAAAAAGTTGCACGCTCTTTCTGACATTTGAACAAAGATTTCCCTCTAGTAGTATTTTCCAAAGCACAAAGAGGGATATAATTAAAACCCTCGCATGACACTTCCTTGTAGGTAATTAACTACGATGAAATTTCTTAACTGCAGCTTAACATTTCGTATCCCCTAATCCAGTGACGATTTGACGAACAGTATTTTCGTCTTCATCGCAAGTATGCCTCCACCCCGCCTCTTCTTTATTTAATAATGTTCTTCTAAATTTTACGGTTCTAAAAGAACTTCCATGACCCTGCACGCCAACAAGTCCTGTCCCATGTGACAGAGAATTAATCGCACAACTGTTCCTACTGATACACATTGATAAGTCGCTTCTTTTGAGTTTCCCTTTTTCTAGATAAAAGCTCAATTTTTCCTTTTTCTGGATAAAAACGCAATATGCGAATAAAGAAGTAATCCATTTATGCTTGTAATGAAATTCAAAGATCGTTTTCAAAAGCCCCGCATGAGAGAATTTACCGCCAAATCCAATTTCCAGAGAAGGGGGGGGTGAGACCCCTCCAGCTTCCTGCTAGCTACGGATCTAAAGCGAGGGAGGTGTGAAACGTTTCTGGATGTATGCGTGTGTGGAAGTATGCAGAGAGTGAGTGATAATGGCGACGATTCTTAAGAAATATTGGGTGGAGATCTATGTTTCTTAACAAACATTCGTTTTACATCGAATAGATAAAAAAATGTTTTTTTTTTCATAATTAAAAGTCTTTACGGATAGTACTTTATATTTATTTTTCTCTCTTTTAAAGAATATTTAAAGAAACATGGAAACCATGAATTTTGTGTACCACGAGGATCATTAGGGATCGCCGCCATTGGTGAGTAACAATAATTTAAAATTTCATTATCAGTGAGAAGCTTTATGAAGCAATAAATGAAAAATTTACAACTGAAATACAAATTGCTGACCCTTTAACAGAGTACGAGATTTGAGCTGTAATGACACCATGTTTTGGCGTGTATTTGTTTTATGCAAAATATTGTGGCTTGCCTCAAGTTATCACGTTCGCCATTTTTTTTATTTTCTTTGATATTAATTGATATATTTCTCCAAGCTCACTAACTTGCTTTTATCTCCATTTAGGATATCTCCCAGTGTCCACCTGCTAATACGTTTCTCAAGCAATGATTTGCAATAAATTTCTAGCTTAAGGTGGACGTCAAGTAATTTTGCTCCCTATACTTCCAATGGAAAAACTTCTGTACACATTTTCTTCACAATTAATGCGTTCCCAAGGATGAAAATTTGAACATCGATTAAAATAGCTTCATTTTGTAATTTGGAATACTTAATATTTTCTAAAACATAACCATAATTATGCAATCCAACATTTGTTTGTCTACTAACGTCATCAATATACAGGTGGCGCCATCTTTTTTTCTGGTTTCAACACTACCAAAAAAAAAGTTATTGATTTTTAATATAATTATGGTTATGTTTTAGAAAATATTAAGTATTCCAAGTTATAATATGAAGTTATTTTAATCGATATTCAAATTTTCATCCTTGGGAACACACTAATTTTGAAGGAAATGTGTACAAAAGTTTTTCCATTGGAAGTATAGGAAGCAAATTACTTGACGTCTACCTTAAGGAACGATTTTTTTCTTTGCACGTATACTAGCAAATAAAAGTTTTATTCGTGGATAATGAAGACAGTTTTCTCTCAATTTCTGCAGAATTCGGTAGAAGCCAATGCTGAGATGGGTGAAAGTCGCACTCGTAACAATAACCTTACCGATGTGATATACTGCGTTGGAATGCAGTAAATGCACTGAATGGTAAAAAGCTGTAGTCCACTTTAAAAAACGCAGAAATGGGTGCTTTGTTCCTTTTACGCAACAAGTCAACACTTCTATATTCCAGCACCCTCAAGACACTAACGGGTGCTGATGAACCCACGGCAATAGCTATCAGGGGTCTACAAGGGCTAAATCCCATCTGCAAAAAAAGCAAGCCCCCCTCTGCAAAACGGACTTGGATGTAAATTCTCGTTTCTCAAACAAATTTGAAAAATGATTCGCAATAAATTTCTGGCTTGAAGAACAATTTTTTTTCTTGCATGTACACTAGCCAATTCAATTTTTTTTCAAGGATACTCAAGATAGTTTTCTTCATTGCTGCATAATTCGGTCGAAACCAACACCGAGATGGGTGAGAGTGGCACTCGTAACAATTCCTTAACAATGTGATATATATAATTTATGACTACTGAGCTTGTGAAGTTAAGACAGAATAAAAGATACTGCGTTGGAAATGCAGTAAATGCACTGAATGGTAAAAAACTGTAGTACGTTTAAAAAAACGCATACATAGGTGTTGGTTTTGTCCCTTTAACGATAAAAAGTCAATTCTTAGGATCACACCCCTATATCCCAGCACCCTCAGATACTAATTAGTGCTTATGAACCCACGACAGTAGCTGTCAGGGGGCTAGACGGGGTCAGCCCACTCTGCAAGATTAATGTAAATTCTCTGATTTTTTTTCATTTTTGGTGGTTAATGAAAATGACTTATATTTCATTGTAAGCATAAATACCTTATCATGTTTATGCGCGCATTGCATGCTTTTTTATGATGCAGTATGAACGATGGACAACTCAAAGGAAATTTATTTTTTTCTTCTGTATTATTTTTTTGTTTGTTTGGGAGTTTAACGTAGTAGAAGTACGTACGGGCCTTAATTTGGAAAGCTTGACCTAATTCAGGATTTCCAGTTTACGGTCCAACCCTGTCCGGTTCAGTGTTTCCAGTTTACAGCCCGACCCTGGCTGGCTCAGGATTCCTAGTTTACAGCCCAACCCTGTCCGGTTTAGTGTTTCCAGTTTACGGCCCGACCCGGTCCGGCTCAGGATTCCTAGTTTACAGCCCAACCCTGTCCGGTTTAGTGTTTCCAGTTTACGGCCCGACCCTGTCTGGCTCAGGATTCCTAGTTTACAGCCCAACCCTGTCCGGTTTAGTGTTTCCAGTTTACGGCCCGACCCGGTCCGGCTCAGGATTCCTAGTTTACAGCCCAACTCTGTCCGGTTCAGTGTTTCCAGTTTACGGCCCGACCCTGTCTGGCTCATGATTCCTAGTTTACAGCCCAACCCTGTCCGGTTTAGTGTTTCCAGTTTACGGCCCTACCCGGTCCGGCTCAGGATTTCCAGTTTACTGTCTGACCCGGTTCGGCTCAGGATTTCCAGTTTACGGCCCGACCCGGTCCGGCCCAGATTTCCAGTTTACGACCCGACCCCGTCCGGCTCAGGATTTCCAGTTTACTGCCTGACCCGTTTCATACTTTCGTCAGGCGTTGTCCGCCGTTTATTGGAAATAAAGCAATTCTTCCTTTCTAGCAGGCGGCTTCAATTCGTGGTCGCGAGACGCCCACAAACAAATTCTAAAATGGAAGAAAATATATTTTCGAAATATAGAAATGTGCATATCCGCACGCACATAATTTTTTAGAGTACCGAAAAAAGAAAGCGTATCAAGCACGTATTTCGGTATTCTTTGTAATATAGATATCATGTTAACTGCATCATTTCTTTTACCAAAAGTGTAGTTTTAGGATTCGAAACCTGTATGAAGTAATCGATATTCATAATAAGCATGTGCATTTTTACTTATTTTTTCCATTTGCTCTTCGAATCCTATTTCATTTTGCCAAGTTGTCCGCGATTCAGGAAAAGGTTGGTTTAGATCATGATCATATGTAGAGGATTTTAGGAAGTAGTGTCTGACCCCAGGTCTTAAACAACCCTTAGAAATATGAAGCTAGGAGATTTGGGCTAGAGTGCCCGATAGGATAGTGACACGGAAGCGAAGTAGAAAGGGGGAGGAAGAGGCCCTTATTTATTACCGGGGGGGGGGGGGCAGTACCAGGGGTCCGACGGCTTAACGTGCCCATCCTACGCACGGCGGATATTTAGTGGATCGAGTGTTCGTACCTGCTGGGATCGAAACTGAAGTCCTTTCCATGGCAGTCACGAACGTTGCCCACTAGGACAACCGCGTCACCAATTTGGTTTAGAGAAAAAAATGAGCTGTACTGAGCAAAACCATTTTAGCTGTAGAAGGAATGTTACACAGAGAGATGTAATATTTCACGTGGGAATTCTTCACGTGGTTGAGGTTTTGGCCTAAATACATACTTCTGATACAAATGGAAATACTCCCCCCCCCTTCTACACTTTTATACATAAAACAAAGTAGTACTCAATCCACCTAATATGTAAACAAATACTTTGAACTTCTTCATCTGTATCAACGAATGGCGCCAGAGGTTCGTTTTGGTTTGGGTTTGGTGAAGCTGTTAAGTAAACAATTCTCGGAAAAGACAAAAAAAAAAAAAAATCCACTTTCCTTAGTCGTTAAAGCCAGAGACGTGAAGACGGATTTGACGCACGAAATAAATAACCTTAAAATAAATAAACCATCCCGCTTCCAAGACTGTCATCTAACAGCTCGACTATTCTAAAGCTGTAATTAGTCAAAACACCTGAAGGCAGATTCTTTTCGCTCAGTGAATTTCGACATGTGATTACTTAGCAAGTCAGTCTTCATTTTGTGAGGCGAAAAAGTTTCTTTATTGCAGAAGGAAAGCGTTAAAACTTTCAGTACTTTTAAAACAGTAGCGTTAAAACTTTCAGTACTTTTAAAGCAGTAGCGTTAAAACTTTCAGTACTTTTAAAACAGTAGCGTTAAAACGTTCAGTACTTTTAAAACAGTAGCGTTAAAACTTTCAGTACTTTTAAAGCAGTAGCGTTAAAACTTTCAGTACTTTTAAAGCAGTAGCGTTAAAACTTTCAGTACTTTTAAAGCAGTAGCGTTAAAACTTTCAGTACTTTTAAAACAGTAGCGTTAAAACTTTCAGTACTTTTAAAACAGTAGCGTTAAAACTTTCAGTACTTTTAAAACAGTAGCGTTAAAACTTTCAGTACTTTTAAAACAGTAGCGTTAAAACTTTCAGTACTTTAAAACAGTAGCGTTTTTAAAGCAGTAGCGTTAAAACTTTCAGTACTTTTAAAACAGTAGCGTTAAAACTTTCAGTACTTTTAAAACAGTAGCGTTAAAACTTTCAGTACTTTTAAAACAGTAGCGTTAAAACTTTCAGTACTTTTAAAGCAGTAGCGTTAAAACTTTCAGTACTTTTAAAACAGTAGCGTTAAAACTTTCAGTACTTTTAAAACAGTAGCGTTAAAACTTTCAGTACTTTTAAAACAGTAGCGTTAAAACTTTCAGTACTTTTAAAACAGTAGCGTTACTTTTTAAAGCAGTAGCGTTTTTCAGTACTTTCAGTACTTTTAAAACAGTAGCGTTAAAACTTTCAGTACTTTTAAAACAGTAGCGTTAAAACTTTCAGTACTTTTAAAACAGTAGCGTTAAAACTTTCAGTACTTTTAAAACAGTAGCGTTAAAACTTTCAGTACTTTTAAAGCAGTAGCGTTAAAACTTTCAGTACTTTTAAAACAGTAGCGTTAAAACGTTCAGTACTTTTAAAACAGTAGCGTTAAAACTTTCAGTACTTTTAAAGCAGTAGCGTTAAAACTTTCAGTACTTTTAAAGCAGTAGCGTTAAAACTTTCAGTACTTTTAAAGCAGTAGCGTTAAAACTTTCAGTACTTTTAAAACAGTAGCGTTAAAACTTTCAGTACTTTTAAAACAGTAGCGTTAAAACTTTCAGTACTTTTAAAACAGTAGCGTTAAAACTTTCAGTACTTTTAAAACAGTAGCGTTAAAACTTTCAGTACTTTTAAAACAGTAGCGTTAAAACTTTCAGTACTTTTAAAACAGGAGCGTTAAAACTTTCAGTACTTTTAAAACAGTAGCGTTAAAACAGTTTTAGAAGCGTTAAAACTTTCAGTACAATAACTTTCAGTACTTTTAAAACAGTAGCGTTAAAACAGTTTTAGAAGCGTTAAAACTTTCAGTACAATAACTTTCAGTACTAAAACAGTTTTAAAGAACTTTCAGTACTTGGAAGCGTTAAAACTTTCAGTACTTTTCTTTTCGTCAGCTAATTAAAAAAAATTCGGGCCCGGGCCCGACATTTTTTATTTAGCTGATGAAAAGAAAAGCCCTGCCCTGGTCGGGCTAGGCGCGTGCAGATCTCTAATTGTGTGGACCCGCGGAAAGGAATCTGAATAGTAAAACTGAAAATTAAATTGCTTTCGCAAACTTTTTCATGCATGGTAGGAGTTCCCCCAGTGTTTAAACTTCGTTACAACTCAGCCAACTTTAAACAAATGCTGTTAATGTTTTTTTTTTTTTTTTTTAATGTATATTTCAAGAGATTCTCCCCACCTGTTTTGTCAATTTTTAAATTTCTTTCTTTCTTTTTGTTTTACTTTTTACGTTTCGGCATTGAGAAATTGTTTGCCAGTGAAGTAAATTCACAAAAGGAACGACAATTCAAAGCAAAACTTCCATTTGTATAAATAGGTGAATGCACAGTAATTAAATAAGTGGTGTGAATCCACGGAAAAATTCTGAAAATAATGTTCAGCAAAGTTGCCTGTAGGTGCATGCCTTTTAACGGAATTTCCGTTTTAAAAGTTTCCTTTTTTTGTAAATTCAGTATTTTGACAGAATCTCCGTAGTCGATTCCGTTTATTATTGAAGAATCCGTTTTGGGTTTTTCCGTATTTGTGCTGAAAATTCGCAAAATCTTCAGTTTTGATTTTAACGGTCGATTTCTTTCTCGCTGTACTAAGTAAACGAGCCATTCCTTATTCGTCAGTCGTGGGATTTGAACCACCGTTATTCTGAACGGAAAGCGCGTGTCTTACCGCTTAGCACAGAAATTGTATTATTGTTAAGACATTTCGTGTGTAAGGTGCAACAGTAATTGCCTGATGATGAATTTTTTTTCTGTGTTATTAATGTGTGTGAATTAGTCATTTTATTTTCTGTTGGAGCTTATTATTTTTCTGAATTCGTTTGTAATAATTTTTCTTTTTTTTTTTTGTTAGGAGGGCTTATTACTTATTTTTAGCATCGTGATTTTCCGAAGTAACAGAATGCTTTGGAACACGATTTTTTTTTAAACTGACAGTGATTTTCCATTATTTTAAAGAAAGGGTCAAATGTACTGATTTATAATATTATTTCACAAAACTCTTAAATATAAAATTTATTTTTGATAGTTATAATAGCTTTAGAATTAACGGGTCTACAGACTGAAACATAGACATCATACAATCAATAGTTAATCAAAGCTCAAGTATTCGCGCAAATCGTTCCTATTACCGGAATTTTCCCGCCATGTGTATACGGAAAAAGTGAGAGCAGAATTTTTCGTTAATATAGAAAAGGAATTGCGGAAAAGTTTCTGAAAATTCAGATAGAATTTTCAGTTAACACCTCTTAGAAACGGCAATTTACCGTCAATATAAGATAGGAATAGCGGAAAGGTTTCTGAAAATTCAGAATTTTTTTGCAGTGTAGTTTTTCGTTTAACATAGAGCGAAATGCAGAATCCAAACATATATACCCCCCCTACCTGGTTGTAAGACCTAGCTGCGGCTCCTAATGAACCTAAAAAACACATACATAAACATCCACAGCAATGCAGCTTCAAATATAATAATCCACTTTTGCAAGGGAAGTGAGAAACGCACCAATAGAAGATTACTTGTGGGTGAGATGACAAAAAAAGGTCCGGTCGGGCTTTTGAGATTTGTAGAAAACTCTGTGAATTAGTAAGAATGATAATCACTCCTTTGTGTATGGGAGATTGGATGGGAATGAAGTGAAGGCTCATCGAGGGAATTCTCAATGTTCAGGTACTCGGGAAAATTTGTTCGCGTGTTAAAGCAGGCTAAAAGGAGAGTGGTGATTTAAGCACGGACGGTTTAACCCTTTAACGACCATGACTCTAAAATCTAGTATCACGCTAAATATCCTATCTCCTGGAACTGTGTGTTGTTTCAATTCTTTGTTCAGTAGCATCAATGCTGGCTGACGGTGACTCCTGCTGATACCTTATAGTTCGTGAAAATTTAAAGGACAGGTAAAGGTAGGAAATCTGACTCACTGTAGACAAGCGTTTCGGATGGCTATTTGTATGTATGGGCGTTTTGGGCGTTATGGTCGTCAAAGGGTTAAGAGGCTGATGTACCTGAACCAAACGGGACAAACAATTTTCTGTACTTCCCAAACTGAAATGTTCTGTAACAATGGGGTTTTATAAAAGCTACGGCGAAACAATTCCCTTTATCCCTCTCACCACATCAGTACCAACACTAAACCTGTCGCAGGTGATAAGCGCTCGCGGCATGATGCGGAAAGAGTTAGTTTCCCTGACATGGATATCATGCAACCAAGCTGAAAGAAATTACTCAAACAACTCTCTTCCTTCTTAGGTTCAACGCCATTGTTATAGTCCTTTACCAGGTAACCAGTCAGAGAGGATAAGTGGCAATCGTTCCCCTAAATGATCACTTTGAATAACAGAACAAAGAGAGAGAGAGAGAGAGCGAGCAATGCTTTCTGACGATATGGTCTTGCAGGTCATACGTTCGAATGGTATTGGGACCACTAAAGATGCAATGAATTCGTTCCAGCTGCGTTCAGCCAACTTCTTAGATAACTAAATATATTTGATCGAGCTGATTTCACCTCACTTTTCCAACCTCGAGTTAATCCGTTCCAGCCGGTTAAAAAGGTTTTATTTTGTTTTATTTCCATTCTGTCCACCATGACTTCTGACCATAAAGCTGCTGTTATGACATCGGCAGATATATGATCAGAAATTATGACAACACTAAAACTAAACAAGTTTGTAAAATCATGGAATGCATTGATTATAATACGCTTTCCAACATACCAGAAATCATTACTCAAGTTATGAGAATAATGGGTGTAGAATAAATCTCGGTCCTGTGCCCTGACCTTTGATCCCATTTCGATTATATTAAACTGAACCGGTTCGGTGTACGTCCGAAATAACATGATAAAGATTTGTCATAATCGAAGCATTTTTACGTAAGCTATGATGCATAAGGGCTATGGAATAGATCCCGCTCCTGTGTCCTAACCTTTGACCCCATTTCGCTCATTTTCAATAAGGTTTGTCGCCAGGTGGTCCCCTACCACATACTAAAATTTCATCGAAATCGAACCTTTTTTACGTTAGTTATGGCGCATAACAGCAGTGGAATGGATTCTTCTCCTATGTACTGACCTTTGACCCCATTTCGTTCACTTTAAATAGGGTTCCTTCCCAGGTGATCCCCTACCAGATACTAAAATTTCATCGAAATCGAACGATTGTTACGCAAGTTATCGTACGGACGAACATACGAACACAACGCGTGACGTATTGAGACAGATGGTGTGACCGCGCGCCAACATTCTCAAACGCGAGATTGTTACGTCATAAGATATCTAAGCATTGGTAACATTAATGGAACAACGCCATGACACTGAAACCGTTATAATTCGGGGTGGTTATTTAACCCACTAAACGAATTCTCCTAGAGTCGAGATCAAGCTAAATCGATTTCTTGTACCAGAAAACGGTAGGTTAACGACTTTCATCAAAACTCTTAGAGCCGTTTTCAAACTAAAATGTATATACATACATACAAGAATTGCTACTTTAAGGTGGACGTCAAGTAATTTTGCTTCCTATACTTCCACTGGAAAAACTTCTGTACACTTTTTCTTCACAATTAATGCGCTCCCAAGGATGAAAATTTTAGCATCGATTAAAATAGCTTCATTTCATAACTTGGAATACTTAATGTTTTCTAAACCATAACCGTAATTATGCAATCCAACATTTATTTGTCCACTGACGTCATCAAAGTACAGGTCGCGCCATCTTATCTCTGGTTTCAACACCACCAAAGGAAAAGTTATTGATTTTTAATTTAATTATGGTTATGTTTTAGAAAATATTAAGTTTTCTAAGTTATAATATGAAGTTATGTTAATCGATGTTCAAATTTTCATCCTTGGGAACACATTAATTGTGAAGGAAATGTGTACAAACGTTTTTCCATTGGAAGTATAGGAAGCAAAATTACTTGACGTCCACCTTAATAGTATGGGATAAGAGCGATGGAATGGATCGCAATCCTATGTCCTGACCTTTGACCACATTACGTCCATTTTCAATACGGTTCGTCCCCAGGTGGTCCCCTACTACATACTGAAATTTCATCGAAATCGAACCATTTTTACGCACGTTATGATGCATAAGGGCAATGGAATGCATCCCGATAGTATGTCCTGTCCTTTGACCCCACTTCACCCATTTTGAATAGGGTTCGTCCCCAGGCGGTCTCCTACCACATAGTGAAATTTCATTGAAATCGAACCATATTTACGCAAGTTATGACGCATAAGGGCAATGGAATGATCCCGCTCCTACGTCGTGACCTTTAACATCATTTGTCCCATTTTCAGTAGGGTTCGTCTGCAGGTGGTCCCGAACCACATACTAAAATTTCATCGAAATCGAACCATTTTTACGCCAGTTATCGTGCAGACGGACGGACGGACAAAGCTGGAGCATATACGCTTCTTCAACCTACGGTTGGAAAGCGTATAAAACACACGAGAAGTGCCAAACAGGGCACGCAAAATACGGTTCTTCCCGGGGAACTCATGTACTGCTCGACCGTTTCTACATGGAATCATCATCATCATCATCATTGTCAACCATTATCAATCCACTGCTGGACGAAGGTCTCCCAAGTTTCCTCCACAACGGTCTGTCTTGTGCCAGTCTCCTCCATGTCACCCCTGCATACTTTCGAATTTCATCCACCCATCTCCTATGTGGTCTTCTTCTAGGTCTTTTCCTGTCCCTTGGAATCCAATCTAAAATTTCGGCTGTCCATCTGGCAGTATGTCCAGCCCATTGCCATTTCAGGGATTTAACTCTGATCATGATGTCTTCCACTCTTGTCATTTTTCGGATCCACGAGTTCCTCTTCTTATCTCTCCTGGTTACACCAAGCACGCACCTCTCCATGCTTCTTTGAGTTGTCTGCAGCCTTTGTATGTCTCTTTTAGTTAAGGTCCACGTCTCTGCACCATACGTAAGCACTGGAAGGATGCATTGATCAAACACTTTTCTTTTAAGACATAATGGCATATTGCTCTTGAAAATTATGCTGTTTCTTCCAAAAGCTCTCCAGGCAAGTTTTGTACGCCGATTAATTTCTTCATCAATGTGACCCTCACTTGATATCTGCTGTCCAAGATAAACGTACGTGTCTGTTATCTCCAGCTTTTCTCCATCAATCGATAAATCTTCATTTCTTGTAAAAGCATTGAACATCACTTTTGTCTTCTGAAAGTTCATTTTTAATCCCACTTCTTTACTCTTGTCAGCAAGTTCCTGGATCATACTCTGCAGCTCTGATGGGGTAGTTGCAAAAATGACTACGTCATCAGCAAAACGAAGGTGGGTTAGATAATCTCCATTAATCTTTATCCCCTTGTTTTCCCAGCTCAGCGACTGAAAAACACCCTCCAATGTGGCATTAAAGAGCTTGGGAGATATGGTGTCACCTTGTCTCACTCCCTTTCCAATTTTTACGTGTGTTGTATTTTCAAACAGCCTAATCTTTGCACTTGCATTTTCATAGATGTTATTAATAATATTAATGTATGCATCTTCAATACCGCAGTTTTCAGAGCCATTGTAACTGCTCATGGTTTCACCGAATCAAAGGCTTTTTCATAATCGATAAAAGCCATGCACAATGGAAGTTCATATTCCCTCGCTCTTTCAATTAGTTCTCTCAGCACGTGGATATGATCTATTGTGCTGTAGCCACTCCTGAATCCAGCTTGTTCTCTCGGTTGAGCCATGTCTAGTGCTACCTTCAAGCGGTGTGAAAGAACTTTAGTGAAGATTTTATAAACTACTGATAGGAGGCTGATAGGTCTGTAGTTTCCGAGATCCTCAATGTCACCTTTCTTATGTAGCAGGATCATTGTAGCGGTGTTCCAATCCTCAGGAATCTTTCCTTCATTAAGGCATCGAGTGAAAATTTGGGCGAGTACTGTTTCGATTTCTCCACTTGCTTCTTGTATGATGTCTACAGTAATTCCATCTTCTCCTGGAGCTTTTCCTCGCTTCATGTTCTTGATTGCATGTGCAACTTCTGCTGGAAGGACTGGAGGAACTCTGGTACTGGTATCTTTCATGATGTCTGGAGTGCATATATCATCCCTTTCATATAATTTGGAGTAGAAATCTTTCACTCTTGTCAAAATTTCGCCTCTATTTCTTGTTACAGAACCATCTTCTTTTCTCAGTGCCATAATCTGTTTTCTTCCCTTACTGAGATGTCCCTTTGCTATCTTTAGGCTTTGGTTGTTTTCAATTGCTTTCCTCACTAGTTCACAGTTGAATTTCCTTACGTCTTCAGTGATACTTTTTCTTACTGTCTTGCATAGCTCTATATATTCCACTTTGGAAGTCACATCTTCTTTAGTTGTCCTCATCTCTCTTCTTTTTTGCATCAACATTTTGGTTTTTCCTGATAATTTGTTCACATGCAACTTGTTCTTAGACCCAGCTAATTTTGTTGCTGTTTCCATAAGAGCTTTGGTTACTTTTCTGTTAACTTCAGAGATGTCCACTTCTTCCGATGTTAGGCCTTCTAAAGCAGAGAACCTGTTCTTCAGTTCTAACTTGAAGGTATTATGGTGTTTTTTAAGGTTGGTTATGTCAATAGATTTTGTTTGTCTTATGAGCTTGCCACGTTCAAGTTTAGTGTTGAGGGTGCATCTTACATCTCACCAATCTATGGTCACTACCTGTGTTGAACTTGTTTAGCACACTGCAGTCTTCTATGACGAATTTTTTGTTACACATAATAAAATCAATTTCACTTGTCGTCCCATTTGGATGTCTCCATGTCCATTTCCTGTGTGGCTTTTCTTGAAGAAGGAGTTCAAGATGAAAAACCATTCTGCCTCTGCAAACTCAATGAGAGTATTTCCACGCTGGTTTCTGTTGCCATGACCGAATTTACCTACTGAAGTTTCATTCTGTTGCCGTTGCCCTATTTTTGCATTGAAATCTCCCATAATTATTTTCAAGTGCTGCTTACCTTTATTATTTAGATGACAAATTTCCTCATAAAATTCTTCAATTTCTTCTTCAGGATGACTTGTGGTGGGTGCATAAGTTTGAATAATCTGAGCCTGGTATCTTTTCGAGAGTTGGATAACAAGTCGTGCAGCTCTGTCAGAGGAACTTTCAACTTCTACAACTTTATCCTTCAGTTTCTTGTTTATTATAAATCCAACACCACTAGTTCTGCCAGTATCTGTCCCACGATAGTAGAAGAGATGTCCACTTTTCAGTTCGATGAGATCTTCTCCTTTTCTCCTTACCTCACTTAGCCCCACGATGTCCCACTTGATCCTTTGTAGTTCCTCTTCCAATTCAAGAAGCCTTGAATCAGAAGATAGGGAGCGTCCATTGTAAGTAGCCAAGGTCAGCATCAGATGGCAGCCTAGTCCGGTCCTCCGGGGATTCTTAGCACCCTCTGCCTTCATGTCGCACTGGCCGCTGCCTTGGCCAGGTACATTCCAGCTGCCGGAGACTGAGTAGTTAGTATTAAAAGAGTTGTGCCTTACAAAATTGTAAAGAGACAGCCATAGGAGATAATATAAATCCTCTTCAGCACGCTGGCATGCAATGGTGTTATCTCTGTGGAGCTACCAATGGTTTGACATTCGTTATTAAGGGATGAGAAAACATCGCGAGGCAGCGCATAATCACGTGATAAGTAACACATAATGCCTTTCGTGATGTGTTCCACGCTGTTATCAAAAAATCATCTTCGTTTCTTACGCGTTCTAATTACCTGCATTTTAATGTCCTACCACATACTTGAAAAAGCCTCCCAGTGGAGTGCTAAAGTTTGGCGACTTATATATACTGTATTACGCCACTAAATAAACGGATTTGTACCTCGTTATAAACGTTTCGAACTTTCACAGTTTGGCGTACTCTCAATTGATATTTCGGAAGAAATGCCGACGAGCTTATATTTTTGTGGATTGTTTTCACGTGCTTGAAAACGAGTTACTCGAAGGTTTTCGTTAAAAATTTGCGAGTAATTTTGATATAAATGAAAGGCTACCGGCGTCACGACTAAGTTGAGAAAAAACGGAAAATATATATGGTTATTTTCATGACAACGTCGTCTTAAGGCACAGACTCCTTTAGTTTAAAAATCCTTATGGGCGTCTTGCACCATTTAAAAGGTAAACGCAAGCTTCTGAGAATTTGAATTGCACACGAAAATAATTAGACTCTCATAAAATCCATATCTCGAACTGACTCTGTTAGTCCAGAGAAACATACACTGAGTGGCCAAATTATTATGACCACCTGGTTAGTACGCTGTTGAACCACGTTTGGCCTTTAATACTGCTTGAATTCGTCTTAGTATTGACTCTATAAAGTGTGAGTAAGTGGATTGGGGTATATCAGCCTAAGTGCGAGGAATTGCAGCCTCCAGCTCTTGAAGATTTGATGGTAGATGTGATCCAGCTGTCTGATGTTCCTTTCGACTTCATCCCACAAATGCGCCACTGGATTGAGACCCGGTGGTTGAAGAGGGCATTGCAGCGGGAAAAAGTCTCCATGATGCTCCTCACACCATTGACGTACAATTTGAGCACTATGACATTGAACGTTGCCCCGAGGAAGTATCCATCTCCATTGGGATAAAACATTAAGTAACTGGGTGAATTTGGTCGGCAATCATATTTAGATACCTTTGGGCGGTCACACGTTGCTCGAAGTGTCCAAATACTCCCACGAAAACGTACCCCAGATGTCGCCTCCGTCAGCTTGAAGAGTGGTGACGATGCAAGATGGGTTCATGCTTTCGTGTTGTTGTCTCCATACCCCTCACCTTTCCATGGTGTAGTTGAAAACGTGATTCATCGGACCACATTACGCTTTTCCACTCACTTCCTGTTCAATTCGTCTGCTTTTGTAGCCCATTCGATGTAATATGCGGCGAGCTGTTCCTTGAGAGGCCATCGGTCTTGTCCCTGATTCAGATTATTGTAATCTGACGAAGTGTTTTCCGTCTGTTGGACTGAACAAATCTGCCTACTCTCCGCTCAGCTCGAGCATCCAGTAGCCCTTGAAAACTCTTGCACTCAGAACCGGTTGTTTGGCTGGTGGTCCACTTTCTGTAACGTTTAACAACTGCTGCCCTCGAACATATCATTGTTCGAAGGCAGCAGAAGACTATAAAGTTAAGAAAACATTTTCTGATTAGAATATTAGTGAAAAGAAAAGAAAATCTCTATTTTCAATTGTTACGAATTGCCTGGACTGTCAACGGGGTATGCCCAGTATGACTCCTGATATAGGATCCAATTAAACGAAGACACTGCATGGGGTTTAAGATACGTAAATGGACAATAAGCAATAAATGTAAGGCTTAAAACGGCATCAGGAGCATGAATTTTCTATATACAGGGTGTTAGTAAACTGTTTTGACAAAAGAAGAGGGGTTATAGTACCCATCAACACTAACAATATTTACAATGGAACCTAGGGTCGCATTCCACTCTGAGTGTCAGAAAATAGTAAAGTTAGATGTCCAAGTTGAACTTTCAACAGTGCAAAGAAAGAGAATTAACGACATCATAAGTTGCACAATCCCATTTATGGAGATCAGGGACAGACTCAAAGTAGATGCTCAAAGTTGCGGCCACGGGTACCGTTGCACAATTCACACCGGCGAATGAAAGACTGGCGCACCCTCTCAAAGACTCTTGGTGTCGTGTTTATCCTGTCCGCTGCAACGACGATTCTCGCGCCGAGAACTTCCACGGAGTCCACAGGCGTCTCGTACACCAATTATTTCATGTGCCCCCAGAAGAAGAAGTCCAGTGGGTTTAAGTCCGGTGAGCGTGGAGGCCATGCCACAGGTCCGCCACGTCCAATCCATCGTGCGCGATATGTGGCGCATTCAGGAAGTGTCTACTGCACCTTGATAAGCCAATCAGCTGTAACTGTCGATGACGTGTCTTTTCTCTGGCAATTTGCATACGGCAAATGCTTGACGGTGATGTTCTGGCGATTTGCTACTTCTCCGGCACGAAAGAAATTACGTCTGAGGTGACGACTTGTGCTTGTTGGACGTATTTCGAAGTTACTCTTTTCTGACACCTAGAGTGGAATGCGACCCTAGGTGCCATTGTAAATATTGTTCGTCTTGATGGGTACTATCACCCCTCTTCTTTTGCCAAAACAGTTTACGAACACGCTGTGTAGTGAAACCTCCATTAACGGACACCTCAGAAGAAGGGTGACCTCCGAGCAACGACAAGTTTTGATTGGTACAGAACAGCTGCCGTAGGATTAACGTTAACGACAACCTTCAAAGAAAGAAACCTCTCAACAGTGGCCAACGGACACCCTAATCAGTTCCGAAAGAGATCTAAAGGGCACCTTGTCCTTCAGGATTTCACGCAGTTCCTTCGGTACTTCGGCCAAAGGGATAAGATAGTAATAAAGAATGCTACTAAGAATGTTAATGTGCCTCGAGCTCGGTGGGTTGGATTACGGCGAGTACACTAGTGTGCTTAAGTGAAAAGAGTTAGTTAAGTTCCATGTGAGGGGAACTCCAGCTCCTGTGCATGTTTCAGTAGCAACCTGGAGAGAGGAAGGGGTTGCTGGTCTGCGAAATGTTTTCCGTTGGCGGCGGTATATCTTCGTTTGGTCCCTGTGGGTTCTGTTCCTATTTTTAAGCGCGCGGAAAAATGGGAACTGTGCAGTTCTACTTCACTGTCTAGCATTCGTTTTTTCTTACCCTTAGCGTACCCTAAATTTAAACTCCTAGCTTGATATTTCTAAATGAAAGTTTGAGACAACGGGTCAGACACCACTTTTCTAGTCCTCTACACTATGATTTTTTTTTTAAGTGTTGTATTGAGTTTCATTCAGAATTCTACCTTTGGAGAAAGCTTTGAAACCGTAACCGTTGTATGTAAGCTTTGTACAATTATTATCCTTTTGTACCGAAGCAAGGGACTAGCAATGTTAACCTAGGACTAATTTACGAACAATGACACCTCCCAACAACGGTCACTTTTTCTGGGTCCAAGTAGCGACTGTTATTGGAAAGTTCCACTGTATTTAAATATTTTCATTGTTTTTACATATGTTTGAATTCTGCATTTCAGGTGCCATATGAACTTATTTATTTCTCCAGGAGTTGACCGATCGTCTTTTGATCCGAAGGCCACGAAAAAGTGTAAATCCTTTCTTTGATTGTCGAACCAGATTATATATAAAGGATTTTAGGAAGGGAGTGTCTGACTCCAGGTCTTAAGCAACCCTTAGAAATAGGAAGCTCAGAGATTTGGGCTAGAGTGCCTGATAGGAAAGTGACCCGGAAGCGAGGTAGAAAGACGGAGGAAAACGGCCTTATTTATTACCGGGGGCCAGTACCTGGGTGCCGACGGCTTAACGTGCCCATCCGACGCACTGCGGATATTTAGTGGTTCGAGCGTTCGTACCTGACTGGGATCAAACTTGAGGTCTTCTCCGTGGCAGTTACGTACGTTGACCACTAGGCCACCCGCGGCCCGCCCTGTCAAACGAAGCTGATGTAGCTGTGCATTTATAGTCGCTGAGCGAGCATGTATTTTATGTTATTGTACGCCGTGGGGGAAAGTGGGAGTTTTTTAGTAGTCAGTCAATCTCTGAGTGGAACGTTAATCTAAACGATTGGTGGACATGGCGTGTGTTATGCACGTGACAGGGATAAAAAGCAGGATTTTTAGATAGTCCTTAGAAATGATCTGTGTATAGAAACAGATTTTGACGACGTTAATTGATGAATCTGGGAAAAACGTTAAAGGCATGAAAAGCAAAGTTAATTTAATTTTTTTTTTCATTGAAGTTTTAACGACCACCGTGAGCAACTCGATGAGCTATAATCAGTCGCCTGTCCCTAATTTAGGGCCACTGGTTCAAGGGAAGGGAGAAAACCAGTGAAGTGAGACAAACTCAACATCCATGTCTCACCAGAATTCGAACCCGGACAAATCTTGGATGAATGATTAGAAGCCAACGCTTGCTTAGACCACTGTACCACCGGAGTAGCCAATTTAATTCGTGGATAGTTTTTTTTTTTTTTTTTTTTTTGCAATGCACACTGAATTTAATAATACGTGTCTTTTTTTCTTTTTTACAAGAAACACTTTTATCGTTTGTAAGGAAGAAATTATAATGTTTTGCATAGGTATTATTTTCATAGTTGATTTTTTTTATTATTTTATGATAATTGCATTTTAATTTTTCACGTTAAAGCACAATTTTAATGTATGTCCATAAGTACTTTAAATCCTAGTTTAATGCCATAAATAATGTCGTAGTGTACCAAATGCAACCGAAGTAGAGTTCAGCTCTTCTTCTTAATATGGTATCATCTTTGCAGAGTATTACGATGCAGAAATCCCAAATATGTGGTATCAAATTGTTATAGAAGCAACATTATACTTATCTCTACACCTAGATATCTTCCCAACAAGTCAAAATGCAAGTATACAGAAGAGGAGCGCAGCCACAGGGGTAGGGGTGGGGGTGCTCACAGGGCTTGAGCCGCCCCTCAGGAGCATTATTTTGCGCCCCTCTTTGTTCTTAAAACTGTTCAAACTTAACGCCGAGTGGACCAACCCAAAATTTACCCATGTATGTATTTAAGACCTAGTTTATGGTTTGTACCGTTTCAAACAGCCTTTTTGTTTTTCCCCTTCCCTCCGAGGCTTATTGCTGTGGGGCCTTCACACGGATGTTCTACGTAGGCAAGGTTAGAATGAAAAGAAAAACAAGTTAGTAAAATCATGCAATGCATTGATTATGATACGCTTTCCAACACAACAGAAATCGTTGCTCAAATTATTACTCAAGTTATGAGGATAATGGCTGTGGAATAAATCTCGCTCCTGGGTCCTGATCTTTGACCCCATTTCGATGTTATTCAACAGAACCCGTTCAGAATACCTCCGGAACAACATGCTAAAGTTTTGTCACAATAGAAGTATTTTTTGTAAAGTTATGAGGATAATGGCTGTGGTATAAACCTCGCTCATGTGCCCTGACCTTTGACCCCATTTCAATGATATTCAACAGAACCGGTTCAGTACATCTCCAGAACAACAAAAAGTTTTGTCGCAATTCATGCATTTTTACGTAAGTTATGACTCATTAAGGCGATAGAATGGATCCAGCTCCTATGTCCTGACCTTTGGCCCCATTTCGCCCATTTTCAATAGGACTCCTTCCCAGGTTGTTACCTACCAGATACTAAAATTTCATCGAAATCGAACCATGTTTACGCGAGTTATCGTGCTGACTGACAGGCAGACAGACAAAGCTGAAGCATATACGCTTCTTCAACCTACGGTTGGAAAGCGTAAAAAAGAAAGCTGAAAAATGTAGCTGCTATTCTATAAAGCAGAAGTAAATGCCTCTCTATTCACAACATAACAAGTCGATAAGTGTCTGCAGGATTTAATTAGAGCTGAACAAATTGGTTGTCGTTTGTGGAGTGTTTCAGTTTACATCAGCAGATGAACAATGAGGTTCGGCATGTTATTGTTTTACAATCAAAATATGTGCGCCGATAAGTCAAAAGTTTATGTCAGTATCAGAAATTTTGGTTATTTCTCTCAGATGACCTACTCAGGGAGCATACGCAGGGGCCAGTATGATATTGGTGTCAATTCTTCTTCCTTTGATTCAGTGCTTTCGAAAAGAAACTATTTCTTTTTCAGTTGCATATTTTTTACATTTGCAGTACGTCCTCCTGAATAATAATAATGGAAAATCTAAATTGAAATTACACCATTCTCTTGCAAGAAAAGCATTTTACTGTACGCGTCCTCTGTGATTTTTGATATGCAAGTGCATACTAGATTAAAAAGTAAGGAAGTGAAAATAAATTTAATACAAAATTGAAGTTGTGATTCCATCTGTAGGTGTTAATTACGACAATTGTGAAAAGTTAAATAATATCCGAAAACTTGAAAATCTTATTTGTCCTGGAGCGGAGATCGAACCCGCGTCTCCCGGTTTCAGCCCGAGCATGCTAACCACTACACCACCCAGAACGACCAAGTCTCTAGTTTCCTAGTAATTTGAGTTTAACACCACAGGAATCGCCAGTCGAAGCAACCGCATTCATATTTAGCGAATCTGGATGAATAAAATTAATTGTCTTTCGTGACTGCCCGGAGAAGCAGATAAACCATGAAATAAGGGATTACACCAGTATACAATACAAAATTGAAGTTGTGATTCCGTCTATTGGTGTATACTAGTGTAATCCCGTATTTCATGGTAATACATTTAATGTTATATAGTGTATTTAATGCTATTTTGTGTATTTAAAATGGAATATATGACTAAAACCGGAAGCAAAACTTAAATTTTAAATATTTAAGATTTGCTTCCGGTTTTATTCATAAATTTTCTCTTGATTATAATTGTAATCCAGCGTCAAGTCTGACACATAGCCCTCCGCCCAAAAAGCACTCCGATACGGGATAACTATATTTTCCCGCTTTGCTCCCATTGACAAGGCTTGTTGTACTAAGATACATGTAACAGAGACAAATTCGCGTCAAGGGTTACTGAATAATTGCTTGAAACTTGTATCCCTAGGCTTAAATCAAAATAAAAAAAGAATGTGGACGAATCATACATAAAAAAAAAAAAAAAAAAATCAGAGTCCCGCCGGCAGTGCTAACACAGAAAATCAGCAAGCTTGTATTCTAAGGTGAATGGAAATTTTACTGTACTTGATTTTTCTCCTTGAATGCCCGACGCCTTTCCGTTTTATATTTTTTCCCCCTGCTTTTCCTAAAAAATATGTCATCAATTCATAATTATGATGGAGTGGTCGGATTCCCGCCCCTGTGTTTCCCATCTATAAAAGAACCGGTATCAGAAATGCCAGGAACGGATTCTTCGCAAACAGAAAATTGCATTTTAATTGCACATAATGTACGCTTAGTACTTGTTGCTTCTCTCAGTCCATGCAGCCAGATTAGACTTCCCGACGGTTCTCGTTGTGACACACAGTGACAAGTCGTAAGCCCCCAAAAGTGCACCCCTTTCTGAAGCCATTAGTAAGGATGAGCATTAGAAAGAGACCTAAATTAAGGGAAGTCCCTCCTCTTTCTCCAGTGGTGGTGCGAATGCTCTTTTTTGAGAAGTACAACCTCCTGCACGCAGGAAAGCGATGTTACGACTACTTTGTAAGCTAATAACAGGGTGTAAGATGTCACCATTCCCCACCCTTCTACATCTCTTATAGCACCTGGTTCCCTAAGGTGTGAAAACAGTAATTGGCTATGGTAGGCAGCGAAAAAAATCCCATGGAGTTTTTTTCTTTTTAGTCCGAGGGATTTGCCCTTTATAATGTGACACCTCTAATCAGGAGATATTGTACTTACGTTAGTGCTCAAGTTACGGGATATTCAAAAGAACCCTTTAGGTCAATGTCATTTCAGAAAACTGCCATACGGAACAAGGAACAATACCAGCCCAGGGTAAGTTAGTGATTAAGGGAAAAGCTCTTGCTTCAACTCTTCTCCATCGAGATGGTCTTGCGTATTGTTGCCATGTATAATCTTTTGTGGTTGCTCGTTACTTATTGTGCTGCAAGTATTTTTTCATTTCTAGCCCTTTTTCCTCTCTTTCTGCCTTTCGCCTCTGAAAATGATGGGGTCAATGGTACGGAATCAGGACTGCAGGAAACAGCAGCATTTCCAGTTTTGGTTTATTACACCATTTTGGAAATAATGGAAGACTGTAAACACTGTAATGAACGGTATTCAGCGAAACGGTTGCGTGCGAAACATGAATGACTTTCCGTCACTGAAGAAATGTTCGAGACACGTTTCATGAATGAGATTGTAAGTATGTGACGAGTATATATCGCGTGTTTTATTGCTCCAAAAGAAGTAGCTTTGCACGACAAAAAGTTTTGCTGTTTTCTTGGTATCAGCGGAAATTTTTTCCGGAGTAACTTGGAACTTTCTTGGAAACACTGGAGAAACGTTCCACGCAGATTTTATCACTGAAACTGTAAGCATTTCAAGAGCTTATCCAACAAATTCTGCTTTTCAAAATGAAATATGTCGTTCCACAACAAAATTTCCAAACTATTTTTGATCCCAATACTTTTATTGGGACTCTTAGAACATTTAAAGTGGTGAAACACTGGAGATAGGTTTTACGCTCGTTTGAAGAACAATTGTATAGGCAACAGATTATTTTTGTTCAGCAAATTTTATTTCTCCGAACGACAGACATTTTACACTAACGGAATTCGAAATCTTCTCTTTCCAAATTTCTTATGTTAAAACTCGTCGGAAGTCCAACTAAATAAATATTTCGCACTGGTCTCACGAATATAGCAGTACCAACTGACAAATTTTACCCAACAAATTTTATTTCTAAAGTAGATCACATACACAAAGACTGGAATTTCTTAAAAAAATATTTTCAGGACCCTCCGAATGTTCAGTTGAAGGAGAAGTTTGCGTTGGTTTTAAAAATAAAACTGTTGGCAACTGACTAGTTTTACTCAACTAATTTTATTGCTCAAAATGAAATAGACTTTATGTAAAAAAAGAAATTGAAATTTCTTCCTAATGCTTTTCTTGGAATTCAAATGGGTGAAAAGTGAGCAACGTTCGAAGGGGTGAAACACTAGATAAAAAGCGAAAACTAATTAGTATAGACAACAAACTAGTTTTATCCAGATAATTTCATTTCTGAAAACTAAAAAGACATTTTCTTGTTCCAAATACTTATGTAGATATTCTTCATCCATTAAACATAGGAAACCTTTTGCTTTGGCATCCCGAATAAGACTGCAGGAAACTCAAGAGTTTCAATTGAATAATTTTGTTGCTATAAACGAAAAATGCATTGAGCAAAAAAACTCAAAATTTTCTTTTTCCAAATACCTTTATTGAGACACTTCGACCTTTTAAAGTGGAGGAACATTGGCGAAAATTTCTGCATTGGTTTCATAGACATGACTCTCGACTGCTGAATAGTTTACCTAACTAATTTCATTGATCAACACGAAAAAGAACTTTACCCACGCAAAACGCTATTTTGTTGCTTCTAGAGCTTTTATTAACATTGTTTGCGAAATAATCTGTATCTTCCAACGTAGAAAACACTGCAGAAATATTCTGAATTGGTTTTGTGAACCAGGTTGTATAAAATTGATTAGTTCATGCAACGAATTTTCTTGCTTAAAACTGAATATACTTCATACAGCAAAAATCTTGAAAAAAACTTTCAATGTTCTCATTGTTCTTCTTCGAAATAACAATTTCCTTCTAAAGTGAATATACACTAGAAAATGTTTGCAAAAAGGGAAAGAGACTTCGCACAAGCACATATAGACACACAGGACAATACGACTCGGAATTTCCACACAAGCTTTAGCCAGGTAACTTGAAACTTCAACAGTAGCAAACAGATTGGTGAAATATTGTGCTTTAAGTTTCTTGAACCAGCCATTTGAAAACTCACGAGCAACTTTCATTGCTCTAAACGAAACAGACTTTTCATAACAAAACGAGGTGCGACTTTCCTTTTCGTAATACTTTTGTTGGAAATTTTTTTGAAGATACTTGTAACATCCAAGGTGGGGAAAAGCTGGAGTAATATTCTAGAAAATTTCGTGAATGTAACATACAAGGGCTTACTAAACTGGGGTTATAGTCTAGGTAAGTTTTGTGACTGTAACACCCAAGGTGGAAATTAAACTAGAGTAATATCTAGGTACGTTTTGTGAGTGCAATATTGAAGGTGGAGAAAAACTGAAGTTTTATCGTAGGTAAGTTTTGTGAGTTCAACATCCAAAAGCTGGAGTAATATTCTGGGTGTTTTTTCTAAGTGCAACCCCAAGATGGGGGAAAAAGTGGTGTAATATTCTAGGAATGTTTTATCAGTGTAACATCAAGTTTGGGGAAAAATTGATTGTATTAATATTCTGAGTAAGTTTTCTGAATGTAACATTCAAGTTGAAAAAAAAACTGGAGTAATATTCTGAGTACGTTATGTGAGTGTAGCATCCAAGGTGGGAAAACAGCGTAGTAATATTCTAGATAAGTTTCGTGAGGGCAAAGGTGAGAAAAAACTGCAAAAATATTATAGGTAAGTTTTGTGAGTGTAACATCCAAGGTGGGTATAGACTTTAGTAATATTCTAAGTAAGTTCTGTGAGTGAAAAATCCACGGAGCGGAAAATTGGAATAATATTCTAGGTACGTTTTGTGGGTGTAATATCCAAGGTGAAAAAAAAAACCTGGAGCAGTATCCTCAGTATGTTTCTTGGATGAAACATCTAAAGCCTGGAAAAACTGGATAAATAATCTAGGTAAATTTTGTGAGTAAAATTCAGAGCATCTGGCTAGTCTACCCAATGAAATTCGTTATTAAAAAGAAGTTAATTTTTTTTAAATGATGCATTGTTTTCTGTTTTAAAGCCTCATAATATCAAAAGTATCTGTTAAATGAATGTATTGATTTCTATACCAAAACAGAAGTAAAACCGAAATTGATTGTAAAACTTTATACAGTGGAATTTGTTTTTTTATGATAAATGGGCGTTCACGAAAGCACAATTTCTACTATTAACTAAAATCCATTCTTCAGTATTCGGTTTCATTCCAGACATAATGAGGAAAATTAACTCCCATGTACCGTATCAAAAATGTAATAAGGTATATAAAATAATCTACATATGAATAATAAGTTGATATACTAACTGCGTAGCATCATGGGTGTCCCTGTAGAATTGTAACTGGGGCCATTTGCCCTACCATGGAAATCGGACCATTCAAAGAAGCATGGAGAGGAGCATGCTTAGTGTAACCAGGATAGATAAGAAGAGGAACTCGTGGATACTTGTATGTTTAAGCAACAGGCGTTTGCCTGTACCTTGCTCCGGGCAATCGGACTGAAAACAAACGCAAAGGAAGTATCAGTGAGTCTAGCGTCTGCGCTGTATCGTCGGTTAGTGGAAATCTTCGTTGCTTTAAGACAGAGACAACAATAATTTTATATGACAAATCATTTTTCACTCCACTGACACCTGTATCAAGCACAAAATTCCACATTACGCGTTTTTCTTTGAAATATTTTTTTTTCAGAAATAAAACTGAAATAAAACCGAGCCGAAATCGGGTCAGAAACACCTTCACCCGACCAGTTCGACCCGCAAGAAATTGTTGACTCGTGACCCGTCTCCTTCTCTATTACTGACAACACTAGTGGTTCTCTACGGACATGTTAGTTTGCATGAAGAAAAAAAAGTTTCAGTTGTCTCCCCACCCCCACCTCCCGGTAAACATACATTTCCTGTGCAAATGCTGTTTCTTATCCCGTTCTCCCGCCACCTTTCGGTCACTGAATCTCCGTTAAGAAAATCTCTTTGTGTTTATTTTGCATCTAGAAACGTCTTAACCACTGCGTTAGAGGAAGTTAAAAACATTTAAAACAATGATTGTGATAAGCACAAAATAAACCAGAATTGGCACATATATCAGACGTAATAGGTGAAAATTAAAATTTCGGACTTTTGGCAGTTACTTTACTTTTTACATTCGTTAAATGTTTTTGCTTATTG
This sequence comes from Macrothele yani, assembly GCA_039090855.1. NCBI lineage: Eukaryota > Metazoa > Arthropoda > Arachnida > Araneae > Macrothelidae > Macrothele > Macrothele yani. The sequence goes on along the minus strand of CM077006.1, from coordinate 17,576,184 downwards.
CAGATATCACTCGTATTATTTTGCTAGCTTTTTCAGTTAACCAGCATCGTTAACCTTCGATTAACTGGTAAATAATTTATGATTCACTAGTTTTAACCTGTAATAAGGTAATATGCCAAAAATAGCCCTTTTCATTTGTCCGGTTATAGCGAAGTTCGCATATAAAGAATGTTTCTGAATCTCCCTTTACCTTCGTTATACAAAGGTTCGACGGTATAAAAACAAATCTGCATAATGAGAAATTTTCCAGTTTTTTTTTTTTTTTCCCCAGCTACTTTTAAAACAACTTTTGAGAAGTAACTCTTCGAAATTGTCCATATGCAACAGCCAAAGGATTCAGTTATTGCTTGAATTCGGTTTTATTACCTACGCTCCCACGCCTAATATTAAGCGTTGACTGATCATGTGGCTTGTTCTCGCGGTGAAGCAGCAGTGGATGTTACACGTAGTTGTAACAAGAAAGATGACACCAAATTTTCGGGTGTAATAAGCACGTCTTTTAAATCCGTTCTGACGCAAACTAAATTTATCAAAGCTATTCAAAGTCAATGGAACCGGTATGGAAAACAATAGATCTGACCAAAGAAAGATTTTCAATCGGGTTTTTAATCCCTCAGATATTGCTGTAAACGGAATCGTGAGCTTACGAACTCTTAGAAACAGAGATATCGACAAAAATAACATGTGACTTTACGTCCCCTGGTGTAAAACCATGCATTATTTTAAGAAGAAAGTATTCTCAAAAGGTTTATCCATATGAGCGGTATTGGTCCAAGAAAAAACAAATTTAGTAGAGTTTTCAGGAGCTCAGATTTTGCTACAAATACATCAGAAGCAGAAATTAACACTTATGACCGCTGGTGGCCAAACCATTCTTTACCGAACAGTTTCCAAAAAAAAAAAAATAGTTTCCATCAGGTCTTGTATGCGATACAGGAAGAATTTTTCAAATCGGAGTTTTAGGAGCAGAAATAACGCAGAAAACGCAATTTACCTTTGTGCCCCTAGCGGAAAGTCTTTGATTTACTTGAAAATTTTGAATTTATAAGAAAAATATTTCGCATCGGAAACACTATCCAACAAAGAAGGAATTTTTCAAATCGGATTCTTAGAAGTAGAGATATTGACAAAATAAAATATACATCTACGCCCCCTGGCGTAAAAACCGTGCATTATTTCAAGAAGAAAATTTTCCTAAAAGGTTTGTCGACATAAGTAGTATCGGTCAACAAACGACTTTTATTTCAATCGAGATTTTATAAGCTCATATTTTGCTGCAAATGCATTAGAAGCGGAAATTAAGACTTACGCCACCTGGTGGCCAAACCATTTTTTACAAAAATTAGAAATTATGTGCAAACCATTTCCCATCAGGAGCTGTATCTGGTGCGCGGTGCAGAAAGAATTTTTCAAACCGGAGATTTAGAAGCAGAGATATAGGGGGAAACGCAATTCACCTTCACGCCCCCTAGCGAAAACTGTGAATTACTTGAAAACTTTAAAATTATATGAAACACATGTCACACTGGAAACAGTATCCAACAAAGAAGTAATTTTTCAAATCGGATTCTTAGAAGTAGAGATATTGACAAAATAAAATATACATCTACGTCCACTGGCGTAAAAACCATGCATTATTTCAAGAAGAAAATTTTCCTAAAAGGTTTGTCGACATAAGTAGTATCGGTCAACAAACGACTTTTATTTCAATCGAGATTTTATAAGCTCATATTTTGCTGCAAATGCATTAGAAGCGGAAATTAAGACTTACGCCACCTGGTGGCCAAACCATTTTATTTTTCAAAAATTAGAAATTATGTGCAAACCATTTCCCATCAGGAGCTGTATCTGGTGCGCGGTGCAGAAAGAATTTTTCAAACCGGAGATTTAGAAGCAGAGATATAGGGGGAAACGCAATTCACCTTCACGCCCCCTAGCGAAAAGTCTGTGAATCACTTGAAAACTTTAAAATTATATGAAACACATGTCACACTGGAAACAGTATCCAACAAAGAAGTAATTTTTCAAATCGGACACCTAGAAGTAGAGATATTGACAAAAATAAGATATACATCCACGTCCACTGGCGTAGAAACCATGCGCTATTTTAAGAAGAAAATGTTTCTTAAAGGTTTGTTGACATGAGTAGTATCGGTCAACAAACGACGTTTTTTTCAATCGAGAATTTAGAAGCTCATATTTTGCTGCAAATACAACAGAAGCGGAAACTAAGATTTACGCCCCCTGGTGGCCAAACTACTTTTTACAAAAATTAGAAATTATGTGCAAACGATTTCCCATCAGCTGTATCGGGTGCAGAAAGAATTTTTCAAATCGGAGATGTAGAAGCAGCAGATATAGGGGGAAACGCAATTTACCGCTACGCCCCCTTGCGGAAAGTCAATGAATTACTTGAGAATTTTGAAATTAAATGAAAAACATGTCACACGGAAAACACTATCCAACAAAGAAAGAATTTTTCAAATCGGGCTCCTAGAAGTTGAGATATTGACAAAAATAAGATGTACATCTACGCCCCCTGGCGGAGAAACTGTGGAATATTTTAAGAAGAAAATATTCCGTAAAGGTTTATCGATGTGAGTGGCATCAGTCCACGAAAGAATTTTTTCAATCGACATCTTAGCAGCTCCGATTTTGTAGCAAATACATGAGAAGCAAAATTTAACACTTACGCCCCCTGATGGCCAAAGTATTCTTTACCAAAAATTTGAAATTATATGCAAAAGATTTTCCATTAGGAGATGTATCCGCTGAAGAAAAGAAATTTCAAGTCGGAGTTTTAGAAGAAGAGTTATCGGGAAAAATGTAATTTACTTTTACGCCCCCAGCGGAAAATATATGCATAATTTAAAAAAAGTAACTATATTTAACATACTCTTCGACATAAATGGAATCGAAAGATTTTTTTTTTCAATCGGATGTTTAGAAGCAAATATGTGGAATAAAACGTATTTCTGAATTCGACATCATCTGCATTTACGCCTTCTACCGGCAAAATTGTACGTCGTAAATAAAAAAACGAAATAAAGGATCATCATTTGCATACTTCAAGATTCCCAGTGCAAAAAGAATTTTTCAGATCGGACTGATAGTTGCAGAGATATCGTGGGTACGGACGGACGGACAGACAAACTGATAACAGAAGCATGATCTTTTTTTTTTACAAAAGACGTGCTAAAAATGGTGGCACTCGTATTTACTGCAATGCAGCAGTGGCGGGTCATAGCACATGAGCTAGAAGCTCGAGCATGGGGCCTCAAAAATTCAAAGAGGGTAGTGGATATCAAACAAAGATATTCGCTCTTTCCACGTTTATAAGTGAGTAACGGAAAAATTCTCATTGGCCGCCACCGGGAGTCGAACCCAGGGTCTTCCAGTTACGCACCGGATATGCTTTCGCCACACCACAGCGGCCTCAAATTCCTCCGGACTCACACACGCTAACTGCTAAGCCAATTTGGCAGGTTGCTTCTTGGAGCCCCGCACAATGCTGGGGATTCACCAAAGATGGTAAGCAGCAACTGAAGAAATAATTAGAAGGCGAAAGAATAATCAATACAGACATCAAACAAAGATCTTCGCTCTTTCCACGTTTATAAGTGAGTAACGGAAAAATTCTCATTTGCCGCCACCGGGAGTCGAACCCAGGGTCTTCCAGTTACGGGCCGGATATGCTTCCGCTACACCACAGCGGCCTCGAATTCCTCCGGACTCACACACGCTAACTGCCAAGCCAATTTGGCAGGTTGCTTCTTGGAGCCCCGCACAATGCTGGGGATTCACCAAAGATGGTAAGCAGCAACTGAAGAAATAATTAGAAGGCGAAAGAATAATCAATACAGACATCAAACAAAGATCTTTGCTCTTTCCACGTTTATAAGTGAGTAACGGAAAAATTCTCATTGGCCGCCACCGGGAGTCGAACCCAGGGTCTTCCAGTTACGCACCGGATATGCTTCCGCCACACCACAGCGGCCTCGAATTCCTCCGGACTCACATACGCAAACTGCCAAGCGTAACTGGAAGACCCTGGGTTCGACTCCTGGTGGCGGCCAATGAGAATTTTTCCGTTACTCACTTATAAACGTGGAAAGAGCGAAGATCTTTGTTTGATGTCCCTGGTCCACCTTGAATGTCTGTATTGATGATAGTGGATTTTTCTTAACTCCAGCACTTTACTGATCGATAAAAACGTAAAATGACAATCCCGATAATGAAAACAAATTCTGTTTTGCTCTACGATGCTATTTTCATAGCAGCAACAGTTTAGCCCGATATGAACGTATAGCTGCGTTCAGGTACTAGTGCTTATTATACAGCAGACAGTTAGTTGCCTTGATCAAAGCTTAACTATAGATTTCAAAGCCAATATGAAACCAAACCAAAGCTAGTTAGAATGTTTCACCGAAAGTCTTCAGACTAAAATTCATTTGCCAAATCTTCGGGGGTAAAGTATTTTCTGAAAGGAAATTGTTATATTTTTTTAACAATTATTTTTTGTAATTCTAGCGGTGAACGCTCATTTTCATTACTTAAACGCGCAGAAAAAGTATTTACGAAATTCATTAAGTCAATTGCATTTAAATGACCTGTTATTTACGTTTATAGAAAACGACGGTCATCATTAATTTATCAACCTGTTATCGATAAATTCGCTAATCTTTAAGTGAGAAAACTCCACTTCAATAAGATTTTTATATGTAAACACACTGTCAAAAATTGGTACTTAGAAATAAGAAAAATGTACTCTTTTTGAGTACATTCTGGGCTTATAATAGCTCCGAGTACTGGTGTCTCATTTTCGGAAAAGACACGTACTCATTTTTGAGTACATATAGGGAATCAATTGTGAATATATCTCAAATTTGAAACATATACTCATTTTTGAGTACATATATTTCAGATATAAGTACTCAAAAATATATTTTCATATATTTTAGATACATGTACTCAAAAAAAAAAAAAAATTCCATATATTTCAAATACAGTATAACTGAAGGATAAAGTGGTAGAAGTTGAAAGTTCCTCTGACAGAGCTGCACGACTCGTTATCCAACTATCGAGAAGATACCAGGCTCAGATTATTCAAACTTATGCACCCACCACAAGTCATCCTGAAAAAGAAATTGAAGAATTTTATGAGGAAATTCGTCATCTAAATAATAAAGGTAAGCAGCACTTGAAGATAATTATGGGAGATTTCAATGCAAAAATAGGGCAACGGCAACAGAATGAAACTTCAGTAGGTAAATTCGGTCACGGCAACAGAAACCAGCGTGGAAATACTCTCGTTGAGTTTGCAGAGGCAGAAGGATTTTTCATCTTGAATTCCTTTTTCAAGAAAAAGCCACACAGGAAATGGACATGGAGACATCCAATTGGGACGACAAGTGAAATTGATTTTATTATGTGTAACAAAAATTCGTCATCGAAGACTGCAGTGTGCTAAACAAGTTCAACACAGGTAGTGACCATAGATTGGTGAGATGTAAGATGCACCTCAACACTAAACTGGAACGTGGCAAGCTCATAAGACAAACAAAATGTATTGACATAACCAACCTTAAAAAACACCATAATACTTTCAAGTTGGAACTGAAGAACAGATTCTCTGCTTTAGAAGGCCTAACATCGGAAGAAGTGGATATTTCTGAAGTTAACAGAAAAGTAACCAAAGCTCTTATGGAAACAGCAACAAAATTAGCTGGGTCTAAGAACAAGTTGCATGTAAACAAATTATCAGGAAAAACCAAAATGTTGATGCAAAAAAGAAGAGAGATGAGGACAACTAAAGAAGATGTGACTTCCAAAGTGGAATATATAGAGCTATGCAAGACAGCACGAAAAAGTATCACTGAAGACGTAAGGAAATTCAACTGTGAGCTAGTGAGGAAAGCAATTGAAAACAACCAAAGCCTAAAGATAGCAAAGGGACATCTCAGTAAGGGAAGAAAACAGATTATGGCTCTGAGAAAAGAAGATGGTTCTATAACAAGAAATAGAGGCGAAATTTTGACAAGAGTGAAAGATTTCTACTCCAAACTATATGAAAGGGATGATACATGTACTCCAGACATCATGAAAGGTACCAGAGTTCTTCCAGTCCTCCCAGCAGAAGTTGCTCATGCAATCAAGAACATGAAGCGGGGGAAAGCTCCAGGAGAAGATGGAATTACTATAGACATCATACAAGAAGCAAGTGGAGAAATTGAAACAGTACTCGCCCAAATTTTCACTCGATGCCTTAATGAAGGAAGATTCCTGAGGATTGGAACAATGCTACAATGATCCTGCTACATAAAAAAGGTGACATTGTGGATCTCAGGAACTACAGACCTATCAGCCTCCTATCAGTGGTTTATAAAATCTTCACTAAAGTTCTTTCACACCGCTTGAAGGTAACACTGGACATGGCTCAACCGAGAGAACAAGCTGGATTCAGGAGTGGCTACAGCACAATAGATCATATCCACGTACTGAAGAGGAACTAATTGAAAGAGCGAGGGAATATGAACTTCCATTGTGCATGGCTTTTATCGATTATGAAAAAGCCTTTGATTCGGTGAAACCATCAGCAGTTACCACGGCTCTGAAATCCTGCGGTATTGAAGATGCATACATTAATATTATTAATAACATCTATGAAAATGCAAGTGCAAAGATTCGGCTGTTTGAAAATACAACACACATAAAAATTGGAAAGGGAGTGAGACAAGGTGACACCATATCTCCGAAGCTCTTTAATGCCACATTGGAAAATGTCTTTCAATCACTGAACTGGGAAAACAAAGGGATAAAGATTAATGGAGATTATCTAACCCACCTTCGTTTTGCTGATGACGTAGTCATTTTTGCAACTACCCCATCAGAGCTGCAGAGTATGATCCAGGAACTTGCTGACAAGAGTAAAGAAGTGGGATTAAAAATGAACTTTCAGAAGACAAAAGTGATGTTCAATGCTTTTACAAGAAATGAAGATTTATCGATTGATGGAGAAAAGCTGGAGATAACGAACACGTACGTTTATCTTGGACAGCAGATATCAAGTGAGGGTCACATTGATGAAGAAATTAATCGGCGTACAAAACTTGCCTGGAGAGCTTTTGGAAGAAACAGCATAATTTTCAAGAGCAATATGCCATTATGTCTTAAAAGAAAAGTGTTTGATCAATGCATCCTTCCAGTGCTTACGTATGGTGCAGACACGTGGACCTTAACTAAAAGAGACATACAAAGGCTGCAGACAACTCAAAAAAGCATGAAGAGGTGCATGCTTGGTATAACCAGGAGAGATAAGAAGAGGAACTCGTGGATCCGAAAAAATGACGAGAGTGGAAGACATCATGATCAGAGTTAAATCCCTGAAATGGCAATGGGCTGGACATACTGCCAGAAGGACAGACCATAGATGGACAGCCGAAATTTTAGGTTGGATTCCAAGGGACAGGAAAAGACCCAGAAAAAGACCACATGGGAGATGGGTGGATGAAATTCGTAAATATGCGGGAGTGACATGGAGGAGACTGGCACAAGACAGACCGTTGTGGAGGAAACTTGGGGAGACCTTCGTCCAGCAGTGGATTGATAATGGTTGACAATGATGATGATGATGATGATATGTGTTCTAACTTCTTTCATTTTCTGTGCCCTTTCGGGCAGGGCACAGAAACTGAAGGAAGTTAGAGCAAATCTAGCGATTCTGACAGGAGAGTTTGTACGTGAGAGAGTGAGCACACTAGATAGCACCACCATTCCAGCATACGATTTTGCACATTGAACGCAGAAAGAAATTAAGTGGGTGGAGGGGCTTAAAAATGAACACCTTCTTTACATGCAACCCGGGGATTTTTACCCAGGGGCCGTCACTTAACGTGCTCGTCCGATGCATGGCGGATATTCAGCCATTGTTATAAATTTACACCACCACGCCTATCAGGGTAGGTTTAACCTGAGGTCCCTCCATCAGCAGTCTGAATCTCTGACCATAAAGCCATCCGTGGCTCGATTTCAAATTTCAGATCAGATCATATGTAGAGGATTTTAGGAAGGGAGTGTCTGACCCCAGGTTTTGAACAAACCTTAGAAATAGGAAGCTAGGAGATTTGGGCTAGGGTGCCCGATAGGAAAGTGACACGAAAGCTATGTAGAAAGGGGGAGGAACACATCCTTATTTATTACGGGGGGCAGTACCCTGGGTTCGATGGTTTCACGTGCCCATCCGATGCTTGGAGGGTATTTAGTCGTTCGAACGTTCGTACCTGCCCAGGATCGAACCTGAGGTTATTTTCATGGCAGTCACGAACGCTGACCACTAGGCCAGATTTGAAATGCGTGTACTCCATACATACACATTTATTCATATAATTAACTGGAAGTATATTATTCGATGGCACATCTGGGATAATGGATATACTCGTTGTCATATGCTGGGCACATGGGCCTCACAATTTTATGACAAATATAGTGATGAAGCGACGATATATCATTTATGAGATTGGCACAAATATAGTTAATGTAAAAGCGCACACAAAGATATTTTATGCATAATTAAATTACTTGTGATCAGTGACTTTGTTGTACAAATTATTTATGTGTTCCACTTTACACATTTATTAAACAATTTCTCTTGAAATCGGTAATATCTAAAATGAAGTAATACGAGATTACATTTATTGACGCAGTTTTTTGTAAGTGCGTATTGTTACTTATATTTGAGCATGTCATGCAGTCGTTTACGATACGATTGTACTTAAAAAAAACAGAGTAGATTCAAGTTCTCATTTTTAAGTTGTTGTTTTTTTCTACTGTGTACCCCAAATAACTGAGATATTTCGCTTATTTTTGTTCGGAACAAAAAACGAGAATGTTTATGTACCTTTCTTCTTACAAAGTATTTCATAATATTAAATGGGATGTACGATATGATCTTTTCATTACACGAGTGTGCGATATCTCTTATGTATGTGTTTTTGTTTAATAAAAAAAAATGTCGTATTTTTCGATTTAAGCGTAGTTTAACATCGTTAAACAAAAACATTACTTTATTAATTTTAAAGGGGATCGGGCTGGTTGCGCTTGGAGTCTCTAAATACTTAATTCGCCACTGCACTTTAGCATTTTATTTCCGCCCCACCCCTCGCTTCCGATAGCATCCATTACGAACATCCTAATACCCTACAAAAGACAAATGTAGAAGTGTCATGCCTTTTTATCTATGAAGTGATCTAGAAAGTGGTCTCCAGAAAGTACAAAGAGAGCTAATGTGTCTAATGTGTAGTATAATCAACAAGACGTTAATTCCTTCTACCATACTGTGTTTGCTTATGTGGGCATTATTTTGAGCAAGGTATCAACGAATGTTTTTAAAAGTGTGAACTAAACTCCTGTGGATTAATCATTAAATATCCCAAGGAAATATTCTTGAGGTTATACATTTCTCTGACTCTCTCACAAGATGGACTACAAACGTTTCTAAACAAAATATACATGTAAACATTTCGTGGAAATGCAAAATTGGCAGATACATTACAGAAAACACGCCTCTTAGAAATATAACGTTAGAATAGCCAATACAGATGCATAAATTCCTACGCATTTCATTTATACATTTCCACTCAGATTCCTAAGTAGAAACGTATGCATTAAATATTCTCGCAGCATCCTATTTTGCACTGAAACTGTTCCAGGAGAAAACTAATTTTATCCCTGAAAACATGCTAAGAAACTGTAATTCATAGTCTTCAGGTTCATTCATAAGTGAAATAATAAGCATCGGATGTGTCTGACCCGAAAGATATTCTCCCTGAAAACAATAGAAACTGTAATTCATATTCTTCGGGTTCATTCATGAGGGAGCATCGGATGGGTCTGGCCCGAAATACATTGTCCATGAAAGCATGCCAAGAAACTGTATTTCATAGTCTTCAGGTTCATTCATGAGTGAAATATTAAACATCACATGAATCTGGTCCGAAACACATTCTCCCTAAATACACAAGAAACTGTAATTCATATTCTTGGTGTTCATTCATGAGTGAAATAATAAGCATAGGATGAGTCTGGCCCAAAACATTCTGTCTGAAAACAAAAGAAACCGTAATTCATATTCTTCGGGTTCATTCATGAGTGAAATAATAAGCATAGGATGAGTCTGGCCCAAAACATCCTGTCTGAAAATAAAAGAAACCGTAATTCATATTCTTCGGGTTCATTCATGAGGGAAATAATAAGCATAGGATGAGTCTGGCCCAAAACATTCTGTCTGAAAACAAAAGAAACCGTAATTCATATTCTTCGGGTTCATTCATGAGTGAAATAATAAGCATAGGATGAGTCTGGCCCAAAACATTCTGTTTGAAAACAAAAGAAACCGTAATTCATATTCTTCGGGTTCATTCATGAGTGAAATAATAAGCATAGGATGAGTCTGGCCCAAAACATCCTGTCTGAAAACAAAAGAAACCGTAATTCATATTCTTCGGGTTCATTCATGAGGGAAATAATAAGCATAGGATGAGTCTGGCCCAAAACATTCTGTCTGAAAACAAAAGAAACCGTAATTCATATTCTTCGGGTTCATTCATGAGTGAAATAATAAGCATAGGATGAGTCTGGCCCAAAACATCCTGTCTGAAAACAAAAGAAACCGTAATTCATATTCTTCGGGTTCATTCATGAGGGAAATAATAAGCACCGGATCAATCGGGCCCAAAAAACATTCTCCCTGAAAATATGATAAGAAACTGTAATTTATATTCTTCGGGTTCATTCCTGAGAGAAATAATAAGCATAGGATGAGTCTGGCCCAAAACATTCTGCTGAAAACATAAACTAATTTAAATTATTCGGGTTCATTCATGAGTGAAATACTAAGCATCAGATAAGTCTGACCCGAAATACAAACCCTGAAAACATGATAAGAAACTGTAACTCATATTTCTCCGGTTCATTCATGAACGAAGTAGTAAGATGCCATTTGAAATATTCGGGTAATGAATTAGCTAATTTCTTGCATTTAACATATGCGTCATCAGATGTGTTTTTGTTCGCAATACAAGCAAAAATAGATCGACAATTTAAATGTTCGTTTTCAACCAAAACTAGTTTTGTACCCTTAACCGCCCTTTTTGTGGCAGGGTCACATATTTATATCTTATAAAAAAATCTACTTCGAAATATTTGTTTCTTGTCGGAAAGAATTCAAAAGACGTGCTCATTACAACCCAGTATTTGCGTCGTCTTTCTTATTTTATCTGTGTTAGCGTTTGAATCGTTCTAATTTTGCCGACGCTGAATCTCCCCAGGAACAAAAATTTCGCGGCTTTCCCCTCAAACGACCCATAATAAAGTAAGATTTGAAAAGTTATGTCTCTTCCTATCATCTTTGTTCTCAATCGATCTTTCCTGTCAGGACCGAAGGGTATGTCAAGGAAATTTCTTGCGCACCCTGAAGGGACTGGGCTAATAGATATCTTTCGAATGATTTACCATTGCCAAATCCTGGTGCCATTCAATGAGACATAATTGGTCATTGATGACCCGGCTTTTCAGATTATGGCATTGCTAGGTTCCGCCCCTACAATTACACCGAGCGTGCGCCGTGGTATCAGTGTTCCGTGGAAACACGTCGCCTCAATTTCCTTTTGTAACTCAGATATGACACGAATGCAGAACCAGGTATTGTGGTTTATTTTCATATGAAAGATAAGTATCTCTTTACTATATATGTTGAGTTCAAGGATTATTCTTATATTAAAACACACACCAAAAAAAAAAAAAAAAAAAAAAAAAAAAAAAGGAATGGTAAATGCCGTCTCTTCAAGTACGCTGGTTCTCACTTCTTTTTGACAGCATTTCATTTTTAATACAATGCACCCCATATGAGGTGTGGTCCAAATTTTTTTTTTAATGTGCATAAAACTAACCCTAAAATCTGCGCCTTTTTTTCTTTTGCATCAGGGTCCTCCAAAATTCATGAGGAGACCATATTAAATTTTTTTTTTTTTTTTTTGATTGGAGGTTTAACGACCACCGTGAGCAACTCAATGGGCTATAAGCAGTCACCCGTCCCTAATTTAGGGTCACTGGTTCCAGGGAAGGGAGAGAGCCAGTGCCGTAAGACAAACACAACATCCATGCCTGACCGGGATTCGAACCCGGACCCCTTACGGACGAATGATCAGAGGCCAACGCCTTAGACCACTGCGCCACCGGAGCGGCTATTAAATTTTTCACTGGGCTTCAAGCTACGTCCGGAAAACCGTCAAAAAAATAACACGTTAAATCGCTAAATGAATAAACTTTAATTAAAATTTGGAAAAAAAAAAAAAAAGAAAGAATATACTGTAGTTGCCATTACCTCTCTAAAAAATGGCCTCAACGAAGACTACATAAAATATTAAATACAATAATAAATTTTATTTAAAGTGTGCTCAAAAAAGCTCTAGCGTGAACCAGAGAAAAAAAAAAAAAAAAAAAAAGAAAACCCAGAAAAATAAAAAAATAGATGCATCAGAAAAAGAAAAAAAAACTCAAAAAATGAAAGAAAAACAAAAGATGTACCAGAAAAAAGGAATATTCAGAAAAAGAAAACTTAATTTAAGTGATTTAGATTAATTTTGCTATGCTGATTTTTAAAATAACATATGCTTCTCTGTATCATGTAAGGATTTTTCAAAATCGTGAAAACAAAACAGAATCATAGAAAAAAAAGAAAACTCAGGAAATAAAATAAATATATTTGCACCGGAAAAAAAAAAAAAAAATATTGTACCTAACCAATTTTGGAGGGAATACGAAAAAATACATACATACATAAATAAATAAATAAATAAATAAATAAATAAATAAATAAATAAAAATACCATTTGATCTTGACTTCCCCTCTTCCGTCTGCACCACAGTCCACACGGTGGACAGCATCCATGAAATTCACCCATACGGGCAGCTAAAAAGTTAGCTGCGGAAATAATACGATATTCTGCTGGACAATTGATACTTGATTTGGCGCTGAATTTCAAATCAAGTATAAATTTAGTTGCGTAATAAATACATGGGTGTCACGCAGAAAGTCTCTAATCACATTTCACGTCTTTTTTACGCTTTCTAACCGTAGGTTGAAGAAGCGTATATGCTCCAGCTTTGTCCGTCCGTCTGTCCGTCGGCACGATAACTAGCGTAAAAATGGATCGATTTCGATGAAATTTTAGTATGTGGTAGGGGACCACCTGTGGACGAACCCTATTGAAAATGGACGAAATGGGGTCAAAGGTCACTACATAGGAGCGATATCCATTCCATTGTCCTTATGCGTCGTAACTTGCGTAAATATGGTTCGATGTCGATGAAATTTTTGTATGTGGTAGGGGACCACCTGGGAAGAAAGCCTATTCAAAATAGGTGAAGTGGGGTCAAAGATCAGGACATAGCAGCGGGATGCATTCCATTGCTCTTATGCGTCATAACTTGCGTAAATATTGTTCGATTTCGATGAAATTGTAGTATGTCGTAGGGGACCACCTGGGAATGAACCCTATTGAAAATGGGTGAAGTGGGGTCAAAGTCATAGGAGCGGGATGCATTCCTTTGCTCTTATGCGTCATAACTTGTGTAAATATGGTTCGATTTCGATGAAATTGTATGTCGTAGGGGAGCACCTGGGGACGAACCCTATTGAAAATGGGCGAAGGGGGTCAAAGGTCAGGACATAGGATCGGGATCCATTCCATCGTTTTTATCCCATACTATTAAAGGAGCACTTCTTGTATGTATGTAAATTTTATTTTGAAAACGGCTCTAAGGATTTTGATGAAAGTCGTTAACCTACCGTTTTCTGGTACTAGAAATCGATTTACCTTGATCTCGACTTTAGGAAAATTCGTTTAGTGGGTTAAATAACCACCCCGAATTACCACATTTTTAGTGTCATGGGGTCGTCCCATTAATGTTACCCATGCTTAGAAATCTAATGGCGTCACAATCTCGCGATTGAGATGTAGGCGCGCGGTCACGCCATCTGTCTCATTACGTCACGCGTTGTGTATGGATCCTATTAAAGTTTTATGACGTCGCACTCTTGCGAGCAGATGGTCGCGATTCCCATCTGCCTCATTACGTCACGCGTTGTGTGCGTGTATGTCCGTCCTCACGATAACTCGCGTAAAAAATTGTTCGATTTCGATGAAATTTTAGTATGTGGTAGGGGAAAACCTGGGAAGGAACCCTATTGAAAAGGGGCGAAATGGGGTCAAAAGTCAGGACATAGCGGAATCACTTCCATCGCCATTATTGGTCTTAACTTACCTAAAAATGCCTCAATTTGGATGACATGTTAGTATGTTGTAGGGGCCTGCCTGGGGACGAATCCTATTGTAAATGGGCGAAATGGGTCAAAGGTTAGGACACAGGAACGGGATCTATTCCATAGCCCTTATGCATCGTAACTTACGCAAAAATGCTTCGATTGCGACAAAACTTTATCATGTTATTTCGGAGGTATACTGAACCGGTTCTGTTGAATATAATAGAAATGGGATCAAAGGTCAGGGCACAGGACCGATATTTATTCCACAGCCATTATCCTCATAACTTGAGTGATAACTTGAGTAATGATTTCTGGTATGTTGGAAAGCGTATTATAATCAATGCATTGCATGATTTTACTAACTTGTTTCTTTTTCCATTTCGTTTGCTTAAACACCACCTGTTTTTCATTTTTACAGTACATTTACAGAACTTTATTGGCGCCCTTTGTAAGTTAATCATCATATTATGCACCGTTCACAAGGCATTGTATTGTTTCTAGCTAGTCGTTCAATCTGCGTACGGGTTCGAGTCCAGTTGAGGCTGGGGGGTCGGCTGACTCTTTCCCCTTCCTGTAACAAAAAGTGGCCTCAAATGTGGGATGGGAGACTGCTTATTGTACTCAGAGTTGCTCAATGTGGTCGTTAAACGCCGAAACATAAGAAATGGTACGTTTGTTATTGACATAATTCTCATTTCAAGGAATACATGAGAAATTTTCAGTTATTAAATCATCCATAAAGAAACCGTGGTTTTTTACTGTATATCTAAAGAGAAATAAACAGAATGCAATAAATAGTAGCAGTTTGAATGATATTTGGGTTTAAGGATGCGTTTTTAATATCTACTGTATTTTTCAGAAATCGTAAAAATTTTTGGCTTTTAAATTAAATTTTCCGAGTTCCGAATTTCTGTGGCAAGTTTTTTTTTTCTCTGCTTCTTTTTATTGAGTTGTTTTATAATAATGTGACCTTCAAGAAAAGAAAAATGAAATCTCTCTACCTCACTGAAGGAAAACAAAATGATTTATTGAAAAAGAAGCGATTCATTGGCGGATTGCTCCTATAAACTTCGGAAAATAGCTGGGTCGTAAATACGGTGATGGCGCTCAGAAACCCGTTACTGGAGGAGACGTTGACGCTGCTCGCCATGATGTCTTCATTTTATAGAAAAATCACTCAATCCGGTACTCTAGGGTCAAAGAAATCACAATCTGTATTGCCCTTCTAGCTGAAACATGGACGTAAGAGATCATTTTTTACATTTCGTGATATCAAACATATATTTTCTAACAGGAACGTAGCCAATGGGAGGGTACTAAGGGTCCGGATTACTTCCGAATTTTTTCCCCTTGAGTTTTTTTACTGTTTTTGTTTTGTTTTGTTTGTTTTATTGTTTTTATGCAATGATTTCAAACTGCGTACTTTTTATGGCGTACTTAGTATATGCGGATTGTGCGTTGTTTTTCTTAAGTTTGTATCAGGTTAGCTGTAGTTATTACAACTGAATATAAATGCGCATTATGTCACACCAGTAGTGGTACCACCGGGGTGCCACTCCCCTCCCCCTACATATTTTTCCTTTTTAAATAGCTGAAACTGTAAATAATTAATGTATTTGTTTTGTAACATCACAGTAATAAATGCACAGATTTTCGCAAAAGTTACTATAAGAGTTAAAATTTGCTTTGAATTTGGAGACTAAATGTTCTGTTCCAATTTCAGAGAGAAAGAGAGAGAGAGAGAGAGAGAGAGAGAGAGAGAGAGAGAGAGAGAGAGAGAGAGAGAGAGAAAGAGATCGAAAACAGCGGTTGAAAAAATAGTTTCAGAGAGAGAGGAAGCTGTGAGCGGAAGGAAAACGATATTTTGACTGATCATGCAAAGCAATGTGTGTGCTTTATTCGATGTAATATTTCCGCCAACTTTTGAGAGAAAATCGCCAGTAAGACAGTTAATGGCGCAGGAATGACTTGAAGAACTGAAGTAAATAGTTCTTTTCAAAAGGAGTGGGAATTATGCATAACGAAACAATAAGCGAATACTTTAAATAGAAATCACCTGTTATATGAAAAATCGATGATTTAAGCCTGAAATGTTTCTATTAAACCACGATTTTCTATTAAAATTTTCTATTAAATCACTATTTTCTATTAAATGTTTCTATTAAACCACTATTTTTCTATTAAACCACTTATTTTTCTATTAAACCACTATTTTCTATAATTTTTCTATAAAACCACTAGTTTTCTATTAAACCACAGTCGCACAGTGGTCCCAAATGCGAATCTAGCGGGACAAAATTATTTGTAACTTAAAACTGATATATCTTGTAGCTTAAACATAGAAAATCTCCAAAATAGTGAAATTGCAGGATGATTTTCTAATTAAGGTTGTTAGTTATAATGACTGATGGAAGAATTAATGATTCTATCCCTCTAAAAAAATGCACGGCACAGTTCATATCATACTTTAAATTTAAGAACTAATGTAATACATCATGGGAAATGAATAAAACAAAGTAATGATGATATATCATGTAATTTAATATAATACTGTATGTAATAATACTATCAATATATTAATTGTATGTAATAATAATATCAAATAATAATTGCATGTAATAATAATATCATGTAATTTAATATAATGTAATCTGACGTAATGTAAGGATACACTATTATTTAAAATATTACTTTCTTATCTCCTGATACATGCATAAATAACAAATATGACTATTATTACCAGATATTCTCATCGGCATCATCAACAGCAGAAATTTCTTCTTCATAATTTTCCTCCTCCTCATCATCAATAGAAGAAGATTTCTCTTCTTCGTTCTCCTTCTTTATCACCATCATCATCTTCTGCAAGTGCTGTTATTTTCTCCTCGCGTTTGTCTTTCTTGCTTTTAATCAAGTGTGGTTCTTTCAGAAGCTGTCGGATACTTCCAAGGGTAAAGTAGATTTCTTCTTCTGGTTAAAGTACGCATATTTGAGATGAAAGAATTTGAAGTGATCAGCAGTAGATTAAGAACATTTTGCATTGTGTCCTTCCGTGAAGTTTTTCGTGCATGGCTTTCACGGAATGCTCTTGTTATGTGCTTATTCCTAGCCTGTTGTGCTTCTTTCGAAAACATGCTAATCGGTAGCATTGCATATCAATGATCTGTGCTCCAGCACTTTATTCACAGTTACAGGCATATAAAACTATGGATAAAGCTTTAAGAACCAATTTTTTGTTTCATGTGCCTAAAGGTCAAGTATTTAAAGATTTACTGAGAAACCAGAAGAAGAGTTCTAAGAATAGTTCTAAATCTCTGTATTAAATTTTGACCAATGCCAGTTATTTCTGCTGAATATATAAATACGATAGTATCGATATATAAAACGAAAATATCGATATAAAAATAAGATAATGTCGATCCTGGTATTAAAATATCGATATGTGATGTATTATCTTACCCATTTATATGTTAATACATATATACATTTTTGTTTTTCCTGAAATTTTCTTCTTATGTAATTTGGTGGTATTAAGAACAAGTTATACATATGAAGAAAATTTCAGGAAAAACAAAAATTTTAATGCAAAAGAGAAGGGAGATGAGGACAAATAAAGGCGTAACTTCCAACGTGTAATATATAGAACTATGCAAGACAGTGCGGAAAGGTATCCCTCAAGACATAAGGAAATTCAATTGTGAACTAATGAGGAAAGCAATTGAAAACAACCAGAGCCTGAAGATATATATATATATATATATATATATATATATATATATATATATATATTCAAGGCTTCTTGAATTGGAAGAGGAACTACAAAGGATCAAGTGGGACATCGTCGGGCTAAGTGAGGTAAGGAGAAAAGGAGAAGATCTCATTGAACTCAAAAGTGGACATCTCTTCTACTATCGTGGGACAGATACTGGCAGAACTAGTGGTGTTGGATTTATAATAAACAAGAAACTGAAGGATAAAGTTGTAGAAGTTGAACGTTCCTCTGACAGAGCTTCACGACTCGTTATCCAACTCTCGAGAAGATACCAGGCTCAGATTATTCAAACTTAATGCACCCACCACAAGTCATGCTGAAGAAGAAATTGAAGAATTTTATGAGGAAATTCGTGATATAAATAATAAAGGTAAGCAGCACTTGAAGATAATTATGGGAGATTTCAATGCAAAAATAGGGCAACGGCAATAGAATGAAACTTCAGTAGGTAAATTCGGTCACGGCAACAGAAACCAGCGTGGAAATACTCTCGTAGAGTTTGCAGAGGCAGAAGGGTTTTTCATCTTGAACTCCTTTTTCAAGAAAAAGCCACACAGGAAATGGACATGGAGACATCCAAATGGGACGACAAGTGAAATTGATTTTATTATGTGTAACAAAAAATTCGTCATAGAAGACTGCAGTGTGCTAAACAAGTTCAACACAAGCAGTGACCATAGATTGGTGAGATGTAAGATGCACCTCAACACTAAACTCGAACGTAGCAAGCTCATAAGACAAACAAAATGTATTGACATAACCAACCTTAAAAAACACCATAATACCTTCAAATTGGAACTGAAGAACAGATTCTCTGCTTCAGAAAGCCTAACATCGTAAGAAGTGGATATTTCTGAAGTTAACAGAAAAGTAACCAAAGCTCTTATGGAAACAGCAACAAAATTAGCTGGGTCTAAGAACAAATTGCATGTGAACAAATTATCAGGAAAAACCAAAATGTTGATGCAAAAAAGAAGAGTGATGAGGACAACTAAAGAAGATGTGACTTCCAAAGTGGAATATATAGAGCTATGCAAGACAGTACGAAAAAGTATCACTGAAGACGTAAGGAAATTCAACTGTGAACTAGTAAAGAAAGCAATTGAAAACAACCAAAGCCTAAAGATAGCAAAGGGACATCTCAGTAAGGGGAAAAAACAGATTATGGCACTGAGAAAAGAAGATGGTTCTGTAACAAGAAATAGAGGCGAAATTTTGACAAGAGTGAAAGATTTCTACTCCAAATTATATGAAAGGGATGATACATGTACTCCAGACATCATGAAAGGTACCAGTACCAGAGTTCTTTCAGTCCTTCCAGCAGAAGTTGCACATGCAATCCAGAACATGAAGCGGGGAAAAGCTCCAGGAGAAGATGGAATTACTGTAGACATCATACAAGAAGCAAGTGGAGAAATCGAAACAGTACTCGCTTAAATTTTCACTCGATGCCTTAATGAAGGGAAAATTCCTGAGGATTGGAACAACGCTACAATGATCTTGCTACATAAAAAAGGTGACATTGAGGATCTCAGGAACTACAGACCTATCAGCCTCCTATCAGTGGTTTATAAAATCTTCACTAAAGTTCTTTCACACCGCTTGAAGGTGACACTGGACATGGCTCAACCGAGAGAACAAGCTGGATTCAGGAGTGGCTACAGCACAATAGATCATATCCACGTACTGAGAGAACTAATTGAAAGAGCGAGGGAATATGAACTTCCATTGTGCATGGCTTTTATCGATTATGAAAAAGCCTTTGATTCGGTGAAACCATCAGCAGTTACAATGGCTCTGAAAACCTGCGGTATTGAAGATGCATACATTAATATTATTAATAACATCTATGAAAATGCAAGTGCAAAGATTCGGCTGTTTGAAAATACAATACACATAAAAATTGGAAAAGGAGTGAGACAAGGTGACACCATATCTCCGAAGCTCTTTAATGCCACATTGGAAAATGTCTTTTAATCACTGAACTGGGAAAACAAAGGGATAACGATTAATGGAGGTTATCTAACCCACCTTCGTTTTGCTGATGACATAGTCATTTTTGCAACTACCCCATCAGAGCTACAGAGTATGATCCAGGAACTTGCTGACAAGAGTAAAGAAGTGGGATTAAAAATGAACTTTCAGAAGACAAAAGTGATGTACAATGCTTTTACAAGAAATGAAGATTTATCGATTGATGGAGAAAAGCTGGAGATAACAGACACGTACGTTTATCTTGGACAGCAGATATCAAGTGAGGGTCACATTGGTGAAGAAATTAATCGGCGTACAAAACTTGCCTGGAGAGCTTTTGGAAGAAACAGCATAATTTTCAAGAGCATTATGCCATTATGTCTTAAAAAAAAAGTGTTTGATCAATGCATCCTTCCAGTGCTTACGTATGGTGCAGAGACGTGGACCTTAGCTAAAAGAGACATACAAAGGCTGCAGACAACTTAAAGAATGCATGGAGAGGTGCATGCTTGGTGTAACCAGGAGAGATAAGAAGAGGAACACGTGGATCCGAAAAATGACAAGAGTGGAAGACATCATGATCAGAGTTAAATCCCTGAAATGGCAATGGGCTGGACATACTGCCAGAAGAACAGACCATCGATGGACAGCCGAAATTTTAGATTGGATTCCATGGGACAGGAAAAGACCCAGAAGAAGACCACATGGAAGATGGGTGGATGAAATTCGAAAGTATGCGGGAGTGACATGGAGGAGACTGGCACAAGACAGACCGTTGAGGAGGAAACTTGGGGAGACCTTCGTCCAGCAGTGGATTGATAATGGTTGACAATGATGACGATGATGATATATATATATACTAAAGAGCAAAGCCGAAAACATAAGAAATTTTTTTTAATTTAAAACGAAAGTTGCCAAATTAACCTGAAGATCAAAACGCGCAACGCAGCAGTTATGAAAATTCAGAATTCACACTCTATTAAGAAGAGACTGAAGCAAAAAAAATTTTTTGTCTCATACCAAGTACAACATAGAAAAAGTTACGTATTGACCGGTGTGAGTAAAAAGAGATAAAAAGAAAAACTGAATGCAGAAAGTGTCGAGAATACTGAGCCTTGGCTTTATCAAGGACGAGCAAAAGCTCTGCATTTTCTCACTTCCACAAAGACCTAATTGGAAATGGGTTTCTGCAAAGTCATGGATGCAAGTAATAAGCCCGCCAAAAAAATTAAAATATATGTATATATATGTCATGACCTCCGCAGAGTTGTATGACCAAGCTTTAGTTAACAATTTAGCTTGTATCCATAACCTTCCTGGCCCGACCCATGCTCTTCATCTGTTACTATTAGAAAGAAAGAAGATGATTATAGAAACTCAAGTTGTAAGAGTGACATAATGAACCAGAAATAATGTTCAGTAATAACCAATTGCCAAGTTCGCCTGAGAGAGAATTTAAACCTGAATAGCAATACAAAAGTATTTCAAGTTCTTAACATTGCAATAAAAAATGAAATATTAATTTTTTTCTAAAGCACAGATTCTTGAAAGAAAACTGGATTATAAAAACCCCCTACTCCATTACTTCTGACAACACTAAAACGAAAATAAAATAAAGACAATAATAAACTAAACAAATGCTTTGTGAAGGTTGTCTGACATAAACAATTAGTTGCAATATGTACAAAGTATTTCAGAAGTGCTTTAAGGGCAAAATTAAGTAGTTATTAAGACCAATGAAACGGCCGGCTGCTTGGCCTTAGTTCCCTAAAAAACGCGCAAAAATACCAAGAAAAGGAGTTAAAATACGCAAAAAAGTTAATAGACTTGCTAGTGCCTAAAAGCTTAAAGCAAAAAAAGAAAAATGTTCAAGAAGTTCAAAAATTGAACCTGGAAAACCTAAAACCCAAAGACAAAGAAGAGAGCTTACCTCTTGTGCAACTTAACTTCTTTCATGCTTGAGGAAACATGGCCGACTTTTCGACCCAAACTTCCAAACACCCTTGCCACTCCCTAGTCGCTGGGGGGCAGAGTGGGTGGGGCTGAAAGCCTCCACACACTGAAAAATCCTACTCGCGGAGATATTAACTGGAGAAAAAAATATAATTAAGATTGTGGGCCTGTATGATCAGAAAGAGCAGAATAAACTCTTCAGAATACATGAGAAATATTATGAAATACACAAGTAGTGTATTTAATAATCTTTGCATGTATTTAATCACCTTAGTGAGCTTCTGTAGACTAATCAGAATCCTATTAATTTTAATGTTAGTTTTACTATTTTTAGTATGGCTATTCTAGTGAGTGAATAACTAGTTTTCTTTTATATTTATTTTTATTTTATTTTATAAACAGATTTTTAAGTTTTTTTTGTGATTTTATCTATATTATTTAATTTTTTATTTTTAATAGGACCTTCTTATCCATAGCACTAAGGTTCCTTTTTGTAGTTAATATCATCCTCTAGCCAATTTCCAAAAGGCTTTCATTGGTCAGAATCATATTATTAACGTGTAGAAAATTAAAGCAGATCTGCCAACCTTACTCTATGATTCAGAATATTTTTTCTTAAAGTTCTTTTAATGAAAGAAGTAGGAATTTTGTTCTCTAGAAAACTGTCTAATAGTATATTAATGTGGTAATTGAAGTCCAAATTGTTGCTGCAAATTCTTGAAATTCTAAGCACCTGAGAAATTAGTACATTCTGAATTACTTTGGTGGATATGTTATTATTCCAGTGTAGATATTTAATTACTTTGAAAGGAAAATTAACTCTTTTATCAAAGAGGCTAATAGAAGGGTTACCTCTGTTAAGTTTAATGCTTAAGTCTAGGAACTCAAGTTCCTGATTACTGTGGTTGGTTTTACATAAGTTAAGAAAGCTAGGATAGATATTATCAAAATCACTCTCTATAACTTCTGAATTATTTATACACAGCATATCGTCAATATATCTAAATGTGTAAAGGTTGTTATCGGAGCAAGAGGAGTGATTTTTAATGAATTTATATTCCTTAAAGAACAGGAATAGATTTGAAATACTCGTGGATGTTGACGTTCCCATAGGGATACCGTTTACTTGCTTATAGAGAGTATTATTATATAAGATATGGTTATTTTTTATGCAGCAATTGAGATAAGAGTTCCAGGCTCCTGTATTAACAAGTTGGTTAAGTTTAAATTCTGCATACAGCTCTTTAAAGGTAGTGATTATATCTGATAGAGGCAGATTAGTATATAGGTTCTCAAAATCATAACTATTAATATCTAAGGGATTTACTTCGAGTATAGTGGAAATTACTTCTGCATTATTATTAATTATCCAGAAATCTCTGTACTTCAAACTAGTACAGTTACTAATGTGTTTCAAAACCTTCTTCAAGATTTCTTCAAAAGCTAGATCAATTTTCTTTTTATGACTCCTTACTCCACTAGCTATGAATCTGAACTTCACTGGATCTTTATGAAACTTAACAGTTGCAAAAAGAAATGGAAATTCAGGCTCATATCTCCTTATTTGTGGAATTTTAAGTTTCTTGAAGAATGCCTTAAAACGATTTTTTAACTGCTTGGTAGAATAACTTACGGGCTCGTAAGTTACTCTATTATTGAGTTCCATAGTTAACAATTCAAAATAGAACTTCTTACAGATAATTGCAAAATTATTGCTAGCTTTATCCGTAGTGGTAAAAATAAATAGGTCTTGTAGTTTGGAGAGTGACCTTTTAGCATCTCCAGAGAAAAATAGATTTCTATCAAAACAAAAGTCAAGACCTGCCAACTCATTAGTGAAGCCATTGATTATATTATATTTCCATTCTGCGAAGGCCTCAATAGGCTGATTGTAAGTTAAACTGGTTTTTATAATGTACCTATTTAACATCTTGAGTGAAGCTCTCAAGAATCCTCTCTTCGGAGATTTGGAAGGAAGGCCTAAATTTAGAACCATACTCTAATAAATTCCTAAGCTTGTCATTTTCAACAAAACTCAACTTCAGAGTATGATCTAAGAACTTGTTGACAAGAGTAAAGAAGTGGGATTAAAAATGAACTTTCAGAAGACAAAAGTGATGTACAATGCTTTTACAAGAAACGAAGATTTATCGAATGATGGAGAGAAGCTTGAGACAACCGATACGTACGTTTATTTTGGGCAGCAGATATCAAGTAAGGGTCACATTGATGAAAAAATTAATCGGAGTATAAAACTTGGATGGAGAGCTTTTGGAAGAAACAGTACAATTTTTAAGAGCAATCTGCCGTTATCTCTCAAAAGAAAAGTATTTAATCAATGCATTCTGCCAGGGCTTACGTATGAAGCAGAGACATGGACCTTAACTAAAAAAGGCATACAAATACTGCAGACAACTCAAAGGACCATGGAGAGATGCATGCTTGGTGTAACCAGGAGAGATAAGAAGAGGAACTATGGATAAGGGAAATGACAGGAGTGGACGACATCATGACCTGAGTGAAATCCTTGAAATGGCAATGGGCTGGACATGTTGCCAGAAGGACGGATCACCTATGGACAACCGAAATTTTAGACTGGATTTCGAAGGACAGGAAAAGACCCAGGGAAAGACTCCATGGGTGATGGATGGATAAAGTTCGAAAGTATGCTGGAGTGGTATGGAGGAGACGGGCTCAAGACAGACAACTGTGGAAGAAACTTGGGGAGACTTTCATTCAGCAGTGGATTGATAATGGTTGATGATATATATACTGTATGTTTATACACACACACACAGAGCGAGATATCAGAAGTAGAGCATTACATATAGTTCTGCTGCTACTGCAGCACGCTATATTTTGCAATAACGTGGCATGCAGCTAGCTACAAATAGAAAAACGTAGTTGTAGCAGTTGCACGCTGCAAATTAAAGTAGTATGTTGAAAAAGTTCGCTACAAATCCTGCTACTTAAAAAAGTGAAACAAAAAAAATCTACACAATGATATGGCAGGAGAATGTTCATATTCTACCTTCCCTAATCCACTCACCTTTTATATTCATGTCAGGGAGTTCTACATTTCAGTACACATTTCGTACACGTGTTCACAGAGTTAAGTTCAACTCACCACACGAGGATATGTTAGGTGTGACAGTCTTAACATATCCTCGTGTCGGGAGTAGGACTTAACTCTGTGACCACATGTACGAAATGTGTGCTGAAGTGTAAAACTCTCTGACATGAATATGAAAGGTGAGTGATCTGCAGTATCTATATTGAAAAAAAAATCTTCAACTGATGCCACATTTCTGGGTTTCCTAGAACATTATTGGGTAGAACAGGACTGAGTTAATTCTGCTCTGCCTAGAGTCATGTACCTGACTTAACTTACATGGTGAAATTTAGCCAAATTGTTGACCATATGGTATTTATTATCTTCCTTACTTTATGATATTTGTGCTTCTCAGTCAGCATAAGAAGATGGCGTGCACGAGATGATCGAGTTAGCGATTTTGCGATGACATTTAATTGCGAGATTTGATTCTTTTCATGAAGAAAATAAATTCGCAGGTAGTTTTTGATAGTGTTTTCATTTGCATTTCCTGGGAATATCAGCTGACCTTGAATATAAGCCACTGAGTGTGGTAAAATGTGTTAAGTGTGATTATCAGAGCTGAGATGCAAAGGCATATTACTTTTGTAATTTACATTATTATTTACTTCTGAATGTCATATATGAGAACGTTCATAATTTAAATAAATATGAAGATTATTATATTTTAGCTCTGAATGCCATATTTAAGAATGTACATATAAAGATGATCCTCAGAATTTGCATTTTTAACTTAATTCTAATTGAGTAGCTAAAAAAGTAGCGAAATTGTCTGCTTTTCGGGAAAAGCAGTGTAGCAACTTAGTTTCGGAAAAATTAGTTGTAGATGTAGCAGCAGCAGTTAGCTACTTTCAAAATGTAGCTTTCCAATCACTGTATATGTACACTGAAGTGCCGAAAGTAATGGGATACGCACCTTGTATCGTGCAGGATCTTCTCTAGCCCGGTGATGTGCAGCAACTCGACGTGGCATCGATTCCACAAGTGTCCGGAAGACTTCCGGAAAGATGTTAAGCCATGCCGTCTGAATAGGCGCCCACATTTCCCTGGTGTTTATAGGTGCAGGATCTAGAGTGCGAATGGACATTTCCACCACATCTCATAAGTGCTCTATTGAGTTCATGTCGGGCGATAGTGGTGACAATATCATCCGTCGGAACCGTCCAGAATACTCCTCTAATCGATTTTGGACAACTAGGGCCCGATGACCTGGTGCATTGTACGCCTGCAAAATCCCATTGTTGTTGGGATACATGAAGTCCATGAAGGGCTGCCAAGGGTCACCCAGCAGAGCAACAAAGCGATTACCGGTTAATGACATGTTTACGAGGAGCAGAGGACCCAAACCGTGCCACGTAAAGCCACCCCACACATGTATGGAAGTACCACCAGCTTGCACCGTGCCTTGTTGACAGATTGGGTCTACGGCCTCATGGGGTCTGCGCCACACACGAACCCTACCATCAGCTCGTACCAACTGGTAGCGTAACTCATCGGACCCGGCCACATGTCAGTCTTCCAGGATCCAATTACCGTGTTCACGAGCCCAAGTCAGGTGCCGTGTCCGATGTCGTGGTGTTAACAAAGACACTATGGTGGGTCTTCTGCTCCCATACCCCATGGACGCTAAATTACGCTGCACTTACCAGATGGATATGTCTCTGGTACCTCCTTCATTAAATGTGGATGTTATTTCAGCCAGTGTCGCTTGTCTGTTGGCATGGACAATCCTGGTCAGACGCCGCTGGTCACGGTCATTCAGCCATTCAGCACCCGTGGTCAGCTACTGCGCTGTCCACGGTGGGTGGTAATGCCTTCCATGGGGTATTCTCGGTACACACGTAATACCGTGTACCGAGGAATGTTCTCACAACTTCGAAAATTGAATGTCCCATTCGTCTGGCTCCCACTACCATGTTTCGCTCAAACTCCAGTAATTTAGATCGGCTTGTCGTAATCTCACGGGCGGTTATTGAACCTCACTCACAAGATTACACCTCGCAACTGATAAAAATCGCGGTGTGTATCGAAGATTTTAAACTACAGCAGCGCTAGTTAAAAATTTGTGACTGATATATATATATATTATATATACAGTATATATACATTTATGGGTATATATATATATACGTACTGTATTTATTCTATTGTGCTGTAGCCACTTCTGAATCCAGCTTGTTCTCTCGGTTGAGCCATGTCCAGTGTTACCTTCAAGCGGTGTGAAAGAACTTTAGTGAAGATTTTATAAACTACTGATAGGAGGCTGATAGGTCTGTAGTTTCCGAGATCCTTAATGTCACCTTTCTTATGTAGCAGGATCATTGTAGCGGTGTTCCAATCCTCAGGAATCTTTCCTTCATTAAGGCATCGAGTGAAAATTTGGGCGAGTACTGTTTCGATTTCTCCACTTGCTTCTTGTATGATGTCTACAGTAATTCCATCTTCTCCTGGAGCTTTTCCCCGCTTCATGTTCTTGATTGCATGTGCAACTTCTGCTGGAAGGACTGGAGGAACTCTGGTACTGGTATCTTTCATGATGTCTGGAGTGCACGTATCATCCCTTTCATATAATTTGGAGTAGAAATCTTTCACTCTTGTCAAAATTTCGCCTCTATTTCTTGTTACAGAACCATCTTCTTTTCTCAGTGCCATAATCTGTTTTCTTCCCTTACTGAGATGTCCCTTTGCTATCTTTAGGCTTTGGTTGTTTTCAATTGCTTTCCTCACTAGTTCACAGTTGAATTTTCTTACGTCTTCAGTGATACTTTTTCGTATTGTCTTGCATAGCTCTATATATTCCACTTTGGAAGTCACATCTTCTTTAGTCGTCCTCATCTCTCTTCTTTTTTGCATCAACATTTTCGTTTTTCCTGATAATTTATTTACATGCAACTTGTTCTTAGACCCAGCTAATTTTGTTGCTGTTTCCATAAGAGCTTTAGTTACTTTTCTGTTAACTTCAGAGATGTCCACTTCTTCCGATGTTAGGCCTTCTAAAGCAGAGAACCTGTTCTTCAGTTCCAACTTGAAGGTATTATGGTGTTTTTTAAGGTTGGTTATGTCAATAGATTTTGTTTGTCTTATGAGCTTGCCACGTTCAAGTTTAGTGTTGAGGTGCATCTTACATCTCACCAATCTATGGTCACTACCTGTGTTGAACTTGTTTAGCACACTGCAGTCTTCTATGACGAATTTTTTGTTACACATAATAAAATCAATTTCACTTGTCGTCCCATTTGGATGTCCATGTGCTGAGAGAACTAATTGAAAGAGCGAGGGAATATGAACTTCCATTGTGCATGGCTTTTATCGATTATGAAAAAGCCTTTGATTCAGTGAAACCATCAGCAGTTACAATGGCTCTGAAAACCTGCGGTATTGAAGATGCATACATTAATATTATTAATAACATCTATGAAAATGCAAGTGCAAAGATTAGGCTGTTTGAAAATACAACACACATAAAAATTGGAAAGGGAGTGAGACAAGGTGACACCATATCTCCGAAGCTCTTTAATGCCACATTGGAGGGTGTTTTTCAGTCACTGAGCTGGGAAAACAAAGGGATAAAGATTAATGGAGATTATCTAACCCACCTTCGTTTTGCTGATGACGTAGTCATTTTTGCAACTAGCCCATCAGAGCTGCAGAGTATGATCCAGGA
The DNA here is from genome assembly GCA_039090855.1 of Macrothele yani. Classification (NCBI taxonomy): domain Eukaryota; kingdom Metazoa; phylum Arthropoda; class Arachnida; order Araneae; family Macrothelidae; genus Macrothele; species Macrothele yani. The sequence goes on along the minus strand of CM077006.1, from coordinate 17,547,386 downwards.
ACTTGCTGACAAGAGTAAAGAAGTGGGATTAAAAATGAACTTTCAGAAGACAAAAGTGATGTTCAATGCTTTTACAAGAAATGAAGATTTATCGATTGATGGAGAAAAGCTGGAGATAACAGATACGTACGTTTATCTTGGACAGCAGATATCAAGTGAGGGTCACATTGATGAAGAAATTAATCGGCGTACAAAACTTGCCTGGAGAGCTTTTGGAAGAAACAGCATAATTTTCAAGAGCAATATGCCATTATGTCTTAAAAGAAAAGTGTTTGATCAATGCATCCTTCCAGTGCTTACGTATGGTGCAGAGACGTGGACCTTAACTAAAAGAGACATACAAAGGCTGCAGACAACTCAAAGAAGCATGGAGAGGTGCATACTTGGTGTAACCAGGAGAGATAAGAAGAGGAACTCGTGGATCCGAAAAATGACAAGAGTGGAAGACATCATGATCAGAGTTAAATCCCTGAAATGGCAATGGGCTGGACATACTGCCAGAAGGACAGATCATCGATGGACAGCCGAAATTTTAGATTGGATTCCAAGGGACAGGAAAAGACCCAGAAGAAGACCACATGGGAGATGGGTGGATGAAATTCGAAAGTATGCAGGGGTGACATGGAGGAGACTGGCACAAGACAGACCGTTGTGGAGGAAACTTGGGGAGACCTTCGTCCAGCAGTGGATTGGTAATGGTTGACAATGATGATGATGATGATGATGACTGTATTTATTAATTGAATTTAAAATAATTAAATATATATATATCGTCAAATATGTATATATATTTAAATTAAATATATGTATTTTAACGTAAGTTGATTAATATATATATACACTGAAGAGCAATTGAATTAGAGACAGCTAGCGTTATGCAAATGTGGCGCTGTGGGCGGCCCTGTAAACGGGAAACGACATGACGTATGCAGCGATCCGACAATATAAGGAGTGATGCGACCGAATCAGTAAGAGTCGGACTCAGTATGGGTAAGACGAAGGATCTAAGCGCATTTGATCGTGGGCAAATTGTCGGGGCCCGACTAATGGGTCACTCCATCTCGGAAGTCGTGCAGGCACTGGGGTTTTCACGAGCCACTGTGTCACGGGTGCACCGTGAGTACATCGAATCCGGTAAAACCATCCCTGCAAGGGCCAACTGCCGTGGTCAACAGCGTGTGGATGAGCGGGGTCATCGTCGGCTAGCTCGCATTGTAACAGCAGATAGACGGGCCACAGCGCAAGAAATCACTCGGCAATTTAACGCTGGTGCGCAAAAACGAGTAAGCATCCACACCATGCAGAACCATCTCCTCGCTATGGGGTACAGAAGCCATCATCCCCCGAGGGTACCGCTGCTGACCGCACATCACAAGGTGCAAAGATTAGCATGGCGCCGGAACATCGCCACTGGACCCTAGACATGTGGAAAAATGTTGCCTGGAATGCTGAGTCGAGATTCCCCGTTGGTACATGCGGAAGGCAGGATACGAATACGGCGTAAACCACGTGAAGCAATTTATCCTTCTTGCCAGCAGGGTACTCTTCAAGCTGGTGGGGGTGGCATTCTCGTCTAGGGACTATTTACGTGGACTGAAATGGGACCCCTGGTACGTGTGACATCGTCCCTCACAGGTCAAAGTTACCGTGATGTCCTGGACGACCATCATTTGCTCCCGTTTGTGCGTCTTCAATTTCCCACTGGGGACCTCATCCTGCAACAAGACAATGCACCGTGCCATCGCTCCCGAATTGCATCCGAATGATTAGATGAACCCTCCACCGACGTGACCTCACTTCCTTGGCTAGCTAGGTCACCGGACCTCAATCCCACCGAGCACATCTGAGATGCCATCGAGAGAGATATTCGAGGCTCTGACCCCCTCCATCACATCTTTTTGAACTGTAGGAGCTGGGAGCTTGTTCAGGGGTCGTGGATCCGTATGGCTTTCCAACGCTTCCGGTGTCTTGTAGAGTCCATGCCGAGACGAATCACCGCCGTCCTCAGGACAAAAGGTGGTGCTACACGTTACTAGACAGACATCTCTTATTCAATTGCTCTTCAGTGTATATATATATATACTTATTAATTGAACTAAAAAATAAGTATATAGTGTACACACTAACGGTGTTAAATAGGATCATAGGAATCTCTTTCTCCCCCTCTTCCTCGAAATAAAACCTGGCTACGTCACACTGCTGCTGAGAGAAAAAAAAACGATCGTTAGATACGTGATAAATGCTCGCTCTTTATTTATTTGTTATACAATACTTAAAACAATTTTTTAGTGTTGAAAATGTTGAATCTTTGATGCCTCGGTGAGTCTTGGAAAGACACAATATGCAAAAAAAAAAAAAAAAAAAAAAAAAAAAAAACCACCACCACATAGACGACATATAAGCTATTGGGAAAGTCATTATTTTATCTTGATGTTCCTACGTGTTTGTATTAAACTGGTTCCATTTTCAGCACTGAACTTTTGATAGGTGCTTATCACGTTAACATCTCAGCACGCAGTTATAACCATCTTGCAAAACTCTGGCTTAATGATTTCGATTTCGCACCTTTCTAAATTAGATCTAGTACTGCATTAGCAACGACGACGACCCCTCTTTTCAAATACCTATTTCCCTGAGATGACTCCGTTTATTAATTCGACAACATCTAAAGCTAAAACATCCAATTAGGAAATTAGTCGAATATTTGGGTGGTCTATATCCGATTCCTGTTTTCTTCTGCGAAGGTATGAGCATGGCCGAATGTTATGCAATTGGGCTACGGTGGATTTCTGGGTAATACGGAGGCTAGTGCCAATGAAACTTGATCTTGGAGGATAGGCTTGGCATTGACCGTGCCCTCAAGGTATTTTACATTAAGATATGACATCCATCTTCACCCAGTAACTTCGCAGCATGTTGTTCTGATGAGGTCGCATGATCATTTATTATAGGAGTCGTAAGGTTCTTTTCCCGAGGCGCCTTTTTTTCTCCCTGCATTATGGAACTACAGAGGCAAACGTCCCTCCTTCAAAGCTGGAATCTACACGTGAGATACATTTATGTATACATAAAAGAATACAAACCAGCGCACTTCATATCTGACAAATGACTTCAGGAGGCATTTGACGTTCGTTATGTGGCGTATAGCAGGAATTCGGAATGCAATTATCTGCTGTCCAACAGGCTAGGTAACAGGTTCACACAGTGTCTTTCCTTCGTACTACACACACACACATACACACGATGGACTTAAATCAACAAAGCATTCAGTATGAACAGATAGGGAAAAAATTATATCTAAGTTAAATATACATATATGTATTGATTGAGAAGTTGATAACCCTAATCGGCTTATTACGAAAAATTACTGATTGCTATTAATCATTACATGAAGATCATGAGAATTTTTTCATCCTTACTTCCAGCGACAGAAAATATTTAATTATCGTCAATTCATTTTATAAAGAATCGATTAAGTACTTCATTTATATTACTGGTTGTGGGATTAGTTGCAAACAATTCCTATCTATCTGTAGAAGGAAATTGCTGTAAGCTGAAATCATATATTTCATTTGTCTCACGCAACATCTTGGTAAATAGCTTTGAGTAAAAATAGAATTGTTCCAGTTGGCATCTAAAGATAATTTTTATCATGCATATGCAATATTTTACCCTCCATATTATTCGCTGATCACAAAAAAGTTAGGGATATTGCCAGGGGCAGATTGGGACAACCAAACCGGGCCGGAAAATTTAGCCTTGCGGTCCATTACAAAAACCCACGTATCTGCAGAGGTACCCCTCACACACTCCTTCAGGTAAAAAAAAAAAAAATTCTGTTAAATCCTGAGAGAAAGAGAACTGTCGGAACATGCATTTTAAAACAAATTCAGTCGTGAACAAATCTCAACAATTTAACGGTAAAATAATTTTCGCCGCCCCGGTGGCGCAGTGGTCTGAGCGATGGCTTCTGATCATTCGTCCGAACGGGGTCCGGGTTCGAATCCCGGTGAGGCATGGATGTTGTGTTTGTCTTACGGCACTAGTTCTCTCCCTTCCCTAGGACCAGTGACCCTAAATTAGGGACGGGCGACTGCTTATAGCCCATTGAGTTGCTCACGGTGGTCGTTAAACCTCCAATCAAAAAAAAAAAAAAAAAAAAAAAAAAATTCCAAATCTGCTCATGATGTAGCATAAAACGAAGCTCAGAATGATGTTTTGTTCCAGACGACTTTTTACTTTGAAAATCTTGGTTTTGACAAAAATCAGAAGTCTCTGGGAGACCCAAGTTGCAACTTAATCACCACGAATAAGAGAGTTCAAATGTGTACATGACACACAACAATTCTTCAACGCAATAAATTTTTGGGTGTATGTTATCACTGATGTATTATTGCGTTATGAGTTACCCTATTGGTACCTCTATTTATTGTATTAGTATGTCCTCCTTTAGTAGACACATTAGTTTGACCCATTTGAACCAGTTCTGTGATAAATCGTTGTTGCTTTTAAGACAAATGAGGGAGAGACACGGTTTTCATAATATCTCTGCCTGATAATCTCTTTGTATATATGCGGGGAAGAGTGTGGGGAGGATGGGTGATCACAATGGGTCCTAGTGCCTCTGTCAAAATTACAAAAGGATGGTTAGAACATGCCGGTTACGCTGGCTCCAAGTCCAAAGACCTAAGTCTAACTGTAGTTAGGTTTTGCTTAATTATTGTTGCTTTTAAGACAAATGAGGGAGAGACACGGTTTTCGTAATATCTCTGCCTGATAATCTCTTTGTATATATGCGGGGAAGAGTGTGGGGAGGATGGGTGATCACAATGGGTCCTAGTGCCTCTGTCAAAATTACAAAAGGATGGTTAGAACATGCCGGTTACGCTGGCTCCAAGTCCAAAGACCTAAGTCTAACTGTAGTTAGGTTTTGCTTAATTATTGTTGCTTTTAAGACAAATGAGGAGAGACACGGTTTTCGTAATATCTCTGCCTGATAATCTCTTTGTATATATGTGGGGAAGAGTGTGGGGAGGATGGGTGATCACAATGGGTCCTAGTGCCTCGGTCAAAATTACAAAAGGATGGTTAGAACATGCCGGTTACGCTGGCTCCAAGTCCAAAGACCTAAGTCTAACTGTAGTTAGGTTTTGCTTAATTATTGTTGCTTTTAAGACAAAGGAGGGAGAGACACGGTTTTCGTAATATCTCTGCCTGATAATCTCTTTGTATATATGTGGGGAAGAGTGTGGGGAGGATGGGTGATCACAATGGGTCCTAGTGCCTCTGTCAAAATTACAAAAGGATGGTTAGAACATGCCGGTTACGCTGGCTCCAAGTCCAAAGACCTAAGTCTAACTGTAGTTAGGTTTTGCTTAATTATTGTTGCTTTTAAGACAAATGAGGGAGAGACACGGTTTTCGTAATATCTCTGCCTGATAATCTCTTTGTATATATGTGGGGAAGAGTGTGGGGAGGATGGGTGATCACAATGGGTCCTAGTGCCTCGGGTCAAAATTACAAAAGGATGGTTAGAACATGCCGGTTACGCTGGCTCCAAGTCCAAAGACCTAAGTCTAACTGTAGTTAGGTTTTGCTTAATTATTTTGTAACAGTGTACTTGGTCTGGCTGGTCTTTTCTCGCATAAGTGCAGAGAACTTTGCTATGCCTAGAGCAAACGCCCACGTTATAGATAGCATGAAACGTTTTTGCTTTTTATATCTTTTCAGACAGATATAAAGCACAAATGAAGTTACCAATTGTTATTCATAAGTAGTGAAATAATTATTTGTTCGTTAAAAAATTTAGAATGCAAGATTTCGAGAAAATGAGCCATTTCCCAAGTGGTCCACCGGAATGTTTCCCGGTGGGCCAATCCGCCCTGGATATTGCATGAGCTGAAAGATGTGTGTGCTGCCCCCACCCCTCCCCGTAATGAATAAGGGCGTCTCCCTCCCCCTTTCTACATCTCTTCTGTGCCACTTTCCTATCGGGCACTCTAGCCCAAATCTCCTAGCTTCCTATTTCTAAAGGTTCCCGGGGTCAAACACTCCCTTCCTAAAATCCTCTACATATGATCTCTGTGCTGCCCCGGTGGCGCAGTAGTCTAAGTGGTGGCCTCTAATCATTCGTCCGAAAGGGGTCCGGGTTCGAATCCCGGTGAGGCATGGCTGTTGTGGCCGCTCCGGTGGCGCAGTGGTCTAAGGCGTTGGCCTCTGATCATTCGTCCGTAAGGGGTCCGGGTTCGAATCCCGGTCAGGCATGGATGTTGTGTTTGTCTTACGGCACTGGCTCTCTCCCTTCCCTGGAACCAGTGACCCTAAATTAGGGACGGGCGACTATTAATAGCCCATTGAGTTGCTCACGGTGGTCGTTAAACCTAAAATCAAAAAAAAGAAAAAAAAGGGTGTGTGTATCCGACTCAAGTAACACGCATTCAAATAATATCAATGAGGCTACATAGCAGAAAAGATGAAGGTTGCGTTTAGAAAAAAAAATTATTGTGCATTTTCTGCAGACAACAAAGTAGCCCTTTAATGTAGACAAAATGGTAAATTCGAAGAATGTCCATACCTCTGGATTTCAGTAACCGGTAACACTACTTCTGTGTCGAAGAACGTCTTAACACCTACGAGACATACTTGCAATGATATTATTGATGAGTGCCTCGGACAGCTCGTTCAATATTACAGGCGTCAAGTTACAGAGAGAGTCTGCCAGTGTACTAGGGTATGGAATGTGGTTATTTTTTTTATTTTTTTTTTTTTGATTGGAGGTTTAACGACCACCGTGAGCAACTCAATGGGCTATAAGCAGTCGCCCGTCCCTAATTTAGGGTCACTGGTCCCAGGGAAGGGAGAGAGCCAGTGCCGTAAGACAAACACAACAGCCATGCCTCACCGGGATTCGAACCCGGACCCCTTTCGGACGAATGATTAGAGGCCACCACTTAGACCACTGCGCCACCGGGGCGGCAATGTGGTTATCCAGACTTCGCTGTACGACATCCCAAATGTTCTCAATAGGATTAAGGCCAGGAGACACGGAGGCAGGTGTAACGATACACATCCCAGGTTTTTCCTGCTCTTGAAGCAAGCTCCAGGCACGGTGACTGGTTGCGTTGTCATGAAGAAAACGGAAGGCATGCCCAATATCAGAGTGAAATAGCATCACAATGGGCTCAGTGATTTTTTTTCTTTTGTTTCTGTTTGGAGGTTTAACGACCACCGTGAGCAACTCAATGGGCTATAAGCAGTCGCCCGTCCCTAATTTAGGGTCACTGACTCCAGGGAAGGGAGAGAGCCAGTGCCGTACACAACAGCCATGCCTTACCGGAATTCGAAACCGGACCCCTTTCGGACGAATGATGAGTAGCCATCGCTTAGACCTCTGCGCCACCGGGGGCGGCAGGCAATGCTTTAGTCGCCATGCATTCCTGTAATTTTCACATCCGATTTTTGTTTTCCGTTGGAAGCCTGAAGAATTTTCTTAAAGAAAACCACCTTAATGATGATGTGGAGTTTACTGAAAATCGGGAAAAATTGGCTGAACTCGATTTCAACTCCCGGCTTCAGCGAAAGTAAAATAAATCTATAATCACAGATGCTTGCTGTGGAATGTTGCACTGAGGTGACGAAAAGGTCAAAACGGCAATTTGCATTGATAAGCCAAGATCGGTGTACTTCAATCAGGAGAACAACTTGTCCCGGAGCGAGGAAACGTGGGTTAGAATACCACCACCAAGAAAAATGGAGCTTTATTTTTACGTTGGCGCCTGACGTTGAAACGAATCTTCTGCCCGTGGGGTTCGACAATAGTGTATAATGCAACTTTCACACATCGTCTGGAATTCATGAGAATTTCTTCTTCAGTGAGCTCTGCTTCAATCTTGGGTTTGCGGCGGATCCAAACCTGACATTTCATGCTCCCGCCTTTCTCAAGGGGGGAGATATATGTGACGTACCACTGAGGTGATGAAAGAGTCGAAACGACAAGTTGCAGCGATAAGCCAATGTCAGTGTAGTTCTTTTTTTTTTTTTTTTTTTTTTTTTTTTTTTTGATTGGAGGTTTAACGACCACCGTGAGCAACTCAATGGGCTATAAGCAGTCGCCCGTCCCTAATTTAGGGTCACTGGTTCCAGGGAAGGGAAAGAGCCAGTGCCGTAAGACAAACACAACATCCATGCCTCACCGGGATTCGAACCCGGACCCCTTACGGACGAATGATCATAGGCCAGCGCCTTAGACCACTGCGCCACCGGGGCGGCCTCAGTGTAGTTCAGTCGGGAGAATAACTGACTCCGGAGCGACGAGACGAGGTTTCAAATCTCACCAGCAAATGGGCTGATTTCACAGCTCTGTAGGAAAGTGTTTGATATGCAGTGTAATATTTTTATTCCCAGGACCGTAGCAAGCTTTTCTTATCTGGGAGGGCGAGACGTGAAATTACGCCTCTTCAAGTTCAAAATTACGCCTTTACGAGTTCCTCTCAAATGATACGTAGTTTTCAATTTCTCACAGACCACCGTTATAGGAAAGTGTTATGATCGTTCAATAATCGCATTTCAGGTTTTTGTTATAATTTTATTACAAGTGTAAAAACTAAGAAAATACCCAAGAATCACAGGTTGTAAATACCAAGTAAAGCGTAAACGTGATGTGAACGCCGACAACACAACACCCCAGAGAAATTCAGCACGGAAAATAAACCAGCGCAGAATTAATGAGCATCGGATAGTGGACGTAACAATAGGAAGAAGTTTTAGGGCTTGGAAAAATTCCGTTCAAGGTCAAACACTCAGAAAACTTTCTACGACACAGCACAAATGATTAATTAGCTCTTCATCCCAACGCCATGTTCGGAAAGGTGATGGAGGTTAGGGACATCAGCATATTGCTTTCTATACCTCCATTCACCGTTGAAAAAATTCCGTTTATGGATATGAGATACCTCATAGTGTATGTTACTCTGTAGTCTGTACCCTGGCTAGATGCATAGAATACTGTACGAGACTAACTAAAGTCTTTAAAAAGAAAACATTGAAGGGTGTAACTTTGATTTTCAGTTACGATTTCTATTTTTTACATCCCCCAGAGCATGAATTTACGCCCTTGGAATGACCATTCTGGGAGGGCAACTGCCCTCCCGGTAGCTCCGGCCCTGATTATTCCATTTGTTTATCCGGGTTTATCGACCACCACAAGCAACTCTAAGGGTTATATGTAGTCTTTCGTCCTTAATTTGACACCACTGGTTCCAGGGAAGGGACAAAGCCAGCGCCAACAGACAGATCAAGGCTGTCTAGAAAACACAAGGCGATAACATTAGAGAGGCGTTTGTGACGTCACTCACATGTCACACGGACTGATACGTTAGTGTCATGTTTGACGTCACACACGGCAGCGTTGCAAATCAATGGGAAGACTTGATATCCGCATGACGTCACTAAAAGAGAGAACTCTTCTCTCTAATATCATGGCCTTGTGTTTTCTAGATGGCCTTGGACAGACGCACAACCTTTTTCTTTCTTTTGTTTCGCAGTTCATCGACCGCCATGAGCAACTCAATGGGCTATAAGCAGTTTCCCTTCTTTAGTTTAGGGCCACTGGTTCTACTGAAGGGTCAGATCCAGCACGGTCAGACACGCCTCAAATGAAACTCGAGCTCAGGGCCATTTCGACGAATGGTGAGAATCCAGCATTTCAGATCGCTTGGCCCCGGGTGGTATTTCAAAGTTCAGGGTTTTGCGTTTATTTTGGGTTTTACACTTTATGCTGATGTCACCACAATTCTATTTACAGGACGGGACAGTGTATGAATAACTGACCTTTACAATAATCTAACAAATAAATGTCACGACTGGCTAACATCAAATGAATTTATTGTAAATACAGTTAAAACAAAAGCTATGTTTTCTGCAAGACATAATCAAAACCAGTATCAAGACATATCTATTTTCTAAAATAATAATAAAATTGTCTTAGCAAACCACTTTACCTATTTAGGAATAATACCACAACATAACCTAAAATGGGATAAACATATAAAACAAACTATTAATAACATCTCTTGAAACATAGAATTGGTTAGCCGAATACTTAATAGAATTACTAATAAAACCCTTAAATTGTTAAACCATACTTTTGTGCAAACTATCCTGTTGCGGATAGACAACACAAACTAACATTAAGAAACTCCAAGTACTCCAGAATAAATTTATTAGATTACTAGATCTTAAATTTTAATACCAATAATACCCCTTTATTTAATATTTACAATTATGTGCAAGTAGATGTTAACAAGCACAATATTTTAAATATAAAACAATTATTTCAATGATTCCGGATTAAATACGTTTACAAGAATTAAACAGAATATTAATGTAGATATCATAGATATAAATTCTGATGTTCATAATCATGAAACTAGAAATAGATTTCAGATAAAACCATGCCTGCCTAGAACACAAAAAAATTAAGCAAAGTATCAAATATCAGGGACCAACTTTTTGGAATGTTTTACCTGATGAACTGAAACACATTTATAATTACAACTTGTTTAAAAAAAATTTAAAAATATACACGGTCGAGTCACATTATTGCGACTACCATATGGAGTAACCGCCGTGTGCAGCTCGGACAGCAGCTAGATGGGCTGGGAGTGACTCAATAAGGTGCTGCAAGGTGTTCACAGGTATGTTGAGCCATGCTGACTGCAGTGCATCTCACAGCTGCTGGAGGGTGCGTGGTGGTGGATCAATAGAGCAAACAACACGATAGAGGTGGTCCCACTGAAGCTCAATTGGGTTTAAGTCTGGGGAATTATTACTTTGAAGTCTTCATCATACTCTTTCAACCACTTTCGGATATTTCTAGTTATGTGACACGACGCATGGTGGTGCTGGAAGATCCCATCTGCCCCAGAGAAGACAATCAGAATGTATGGGTGTACGTGGTCTGCAAGGATGGATTCATAATGAATTCGGTCCATAGTGCCTTCCACAGGTATGAGTGAACCCAGAGGATTTCACGAAAACATTCCTCAGACCATAACGCTGCCCCCACTAGCTTGTGTTTTTCCAGCTATGGTTGAAGAGTGTTTGTTCTCCGATGTTTCTCGCCTTATACGCCAACGTCCATCCGTTAGATGATGCGGAAATCGTGATTTATCGAAGATGGCGATCCTTTGCCAATCAGCAGAGGTCCGATTCCGATACTGTCGTCCAAATGTAAGTCTTTTCTGCCAATGCGCCTTCGTTAGCATAGGTGCAGTGACCATCCGTCTCCATCGGAGCCCCATACGCAGCAGGGTTCGCTGAACTGTCGTTTTAGACACACTCCCGGTAGCTCCCTGGCTTATTCGGTCAGTGAGTGGCGCCACCGTGTAGCGTGTCGATCGTCCCTCATGCAGCTTCGAAGCCGACGTTTACCTCTCACACAGTGGCACGTAGAGCTCCGCAGTTTACACGTCGCTTATTCGAAATGGTGCCATTTCTCCAATCACGATACACTTTAACCACAGCAGCACGCGAACCGTTCCCAGATTCCGCTGTTTCAGAAATACTGCCACCCTTGGCCCAAAAGCCAACAATCATTTCATTTTTGCAAATCTGATAAATCGCTCCTTTTATCCATGACAACAACGAGTGATATGTTTTCAGATCATGATCATATGTAGAGGATTTTAGGAAGGGAATGTCTGACCCCAGGTCTTAAACAACCCTTAGGCCGCCCCGGTGGCGCAGTGGTCTAAGCGATGGCCTCTGATCATTCGTCCGAACGGGGTCCGGGTTCGAATCCCGGTGAGGCATGGATGTTGTGTTTTGTCTTACGGCACTGGCTCTCTCCCTTCCCTGGAACCAGTGACCCTAAATTAGGGACGGGCGACTGCTTATAGCCCATTCAGTTGCTCACGGTGGTCGTTAAACCTCCAATAATAAAAAAAAAACCCCTTAGAAATAGGAAACTAGGAGATTTGGGCTAGAGTGCCCAATAGGAAAGTGACACGGAAGCGAGGTAGAAAGGGGAGGAAGACGCCCTTATTTATTACCGGGGGGCCAGTACCCGGGGTCCGACGGCTTAACGTGCTCATCCGACGCACGGCGGGTAGTTAGTGGATCGAACGTTCGTACCTCGAACCTGAGGCCCTTCCCGTGGCAGTCACGAACGTTTCCCACTCGGCCACCCGCGGCCTATATGTTTTCAGAATGCCTACAGCACATCTTATATACCCTCCAAGCCAGCTCACGACACGTTCCTTCATTCGTTGGCTACACGCTGTTGACGTCAAAAGTAGGAGGTGGGGTCACAATAATGTAACTCGACTGTGTATTTGCGTAATTTATATAAAAAAAAAAAAAAAACTCTTCAAATTATTATGTAACATTTTAATCATTTTCTAATTACTACTAATATCTACTAACAACTGCTGATCTACTGCATGGCCTGCCTGCTATTTACTTTAATTCTGTAGTAACTTTTACATGACTTGTATTTATCATGTAGGGAAATCGGAGCTTAGTCATGTCATTCAAGACCTTTTCTCTGGCTGTTATACTAATTACTTTTTGTTACACTAAAATGTAAATGTAAACTTGATGTAAGGTATGATGTATCAGCTAAAACAATAAAAAATTAAATTAACAAACTTAAAGACCACCGTAAACAACTCGATAGACATGCAGTCGGCCATCCTAAATTTAGGATACAACATGCACGCCTCGCCGGGATTAGAACCCGGACCCATCATGGGCGAATGTTTGGCAGCCAGCGCTTAGACCACTGCGCCAGTGAGGTGGCAATTTCAGGGTTATGTTCTCTCCGAAGGATTTTTTATTTATCAAACAGGCATTACCTGTTAGCTCATCCTTACAAGATGAAACCATTTCACCTTATCTCTCTCTCTCTCTCTCTCTCTATTATTTTTCCTTATTCATTTTTCCGATTTTAAAGGGGAACGGATACGGTTACAAAATGAAGAATTGCCCTTCTTTGTTCATGTATTAGGAATCAGCCCATTGATCAGGAAGATGTCATTTTGAGGTGTCAAGACTTCCAGGTCAAAACTGGTTCATAAAACTTCTTTTTAAAACTTTATTGTTAAGGAGGGTAAAGCGTGGCATCTTGCTTGATACGTCTCATGGCTACTAGCTACAATGTATCACGGAAATATTCCAATTTGATCGGGTCGGTCCCTTTAATCCATTTCTTCTTATTTTACTCCGAAGTTGTTGTTTTTTTTTTTTCCCCTCTCGCAGACTACGTGTTTGTCAAAGTGGGACCTTTCTGGGCGTGGCACCTGCTCGCGTGCTTCGTCCTGACAGAATCTGACACTGAAAATGAGTAATTACCCAGTTTGCTCTGCGTCACTTCGACACTTCGGGGTTTGTATTTAAAGGGCTCATCTCAAGAGGAATGATGCCTGTAACATGGGTTTCAATGGGAATTTCAGTTTTGAAAAGCACGTAATTGCACATAGAACCGAAATGCTAACGAATACTTACTGCTGCTAAAAAAATTAAAAACAAAATCGAAATAGGTAACACAGCAGAAGACGATCCCCTTTTCTTTCTTTATTATTATTTCTTGTAGTTTTCTTTTGGCATAAATTTTCTTATTTAGTTCCGCGTGTTTACCTGAAAAAGACCTTGATATTGCGATAAAAAGTGGTACGACAGGTCATTTCAAAGGTAGAAATCAATTATTTTTAAGCAATTCAATCCAGTATAATTTTTGCCAGGAAAAAATTGTACTTCATTTTTTATTGTTGTTATTTTTCTATATTTAGACGCAGGAAAAATCAGTAGGCATACAAAGCGAATAAAAGAGTTTGCATGCATTTGTTTTGGCTTGTGAAAAAATAAACTATGAGGAAACTGCATTGTATATTCAACGTAAATTTTCTTGAAAGTAAATTTCTGAAATTTTATAAAATTATTGGCAAAATAAGGCAACTAGAACTTCGGAAACAGTTTCGAAAAATTCCAGCCGTTCTGAAAATTCATGGTACGAATTTTATACCCTGTCGTGCACTCAAAAAAAAATCGTTTAAATCTGGACATTACACACCTAAGGTATTAGTCAAATGGACAATAAATGCAACGAAAATTCTGCCGTCGTGGTTCAATTGGGAGAACAGCCGCTCCGTAGTAGGAAGTCATGGCTTCGAATCCCACTGTCGGCATAGAAAGGTTATATTGCAGCCTAATACCTGATTGTAAATAATTTGATTGTAAATAATAAGTAATCGAGGTCAACAACAATTTACCGATTTTTTTTTATTGGAAGTGTAACGACCACCGTGAGCAACTTAATGGGCTATAAGCAGTCGCCCGTCCCTAATTTAGGGCCACTGGTTCCAGGGAAGGGATAGAGCCAGTGCCGTAAGACAAACACAACATCCATGCCTCACCGGGATTCGAACTCGGACCTATCTCGAACGAATGATCAGAATCCATCGCTCAGATCACTGCGCCACCGGGGCGGCCTGATTTTTTGAACAGGCATGTAACACAGCTCTGCTTGTATCAATTTGCTGCCCTATACGACAGCAAATGTATGAGGGCTGCGGCCCTGATATTTCTGAGGATGAGTTTGCAGACTTCAATAACCATATCCCCAGAAAAATAACAGCTCTGTATGATTTTGGTGTTAATACCAAAGAAGAATTTCAATCCACATTTGGGTTGCCTCAACCTTTTGTTCCGGCGGAGGCGAGACCGAGTCACTATGTGTCACATGATGGTTTCGTCACCACCAGTTGAAATGGCTGGTCGTTGAAGTTCTTGAAAGAAATAGAGGATCACTTCGGCCTCTACATAACATCCCTGAAGACTGTAAAATATAAATAGCGCACTTGTCTGAAAGACACTGCTAAGATCTTGTGTGGCCGACACGGTGGCGTAGTGGTCTAAGCGATGGCCTGTGATCATTCGTCCGAAAGGGGTCCGAGTTCGAATCCCGGTGAGGCATGGATGTTGTGTTTGTCATACGGCGCTGGCTCTCTTCCTTCCCTGGAACCGGCGACCCTAAATTAGGGAGGTCGACTGCTTATAGCCCACTCATTATTTTACTGCGCTGGCTCTGTCCTTTCCCAGGAACCAGTAGCCCTCAATTAGAGAAGTAGACTGCTTATAGCTCACTCACCTTACAGCCATGTCTATCTCCTTCCCTGGAACCAGTGGCCCTAAATTAGAGAGAGCAACTGGTTATAGCCGCCCCGGTGGCGCAGTGGTCTAAGCGATGGCCTCTGATCATTCGTCCGAAAGGGGTCCGGGTTCGAATCCCGGTGAGGCATGGATGTTGTGTTTGTCTTACGGCACTGGCTCTCTCCCTTCCCTGGAACCAGTGACCCTAAATTAGGGACGGGCGACTGCTTATAGCCCAATGAGTTGCTCACAGTGGTCGTTAAGCCTTCAATAAAAAAAAAAATAAAAACTGGTTATAGCCAACTCATCTTACGTCGCTGGCTCTCTCCCTTCCCTGGAACCAGTGGTCCTAAACTAGGGAGGGTGATTGCTTATGGCACACTCACTTTAGGACGCTGGCTCTCTCTCTTCCCTGGAACAAGTGGCCCTAAATCAGGAACGGACAACTGCTTATATCCCATTGAGTTGCTCACGATGGTCGTTAACCCTTTAACGACCATGACCCAAAAATCTTTTATCACTGCAAATACCATAACGCCTGAAACCGTCTGTTTTCTCACTTCTTTGTTTAATAACAACAATAATTACTGAATGTTACTCTTGGTGATTCCTCATAGGTTTAGGACCACCGAAGAAAAGCTAAGGGTTGGAAATCTGACTCACTTTGGACCGGCGTTTCGGGCGGCTGTGACCGTTGTATGTACGGGCGTTATGGTCGTTAAAGGGTTAAACCTCTCGTGAAAAAAATAAAAAAATAACTCTAGTGCGGCCAGTGGCGAAAGTTATACCAAGGGGCACTCTTCAGAAATTTCCGTTTTGATTCTCTCGAAGTGTTCCTTTATGGTCTGAACAAACAGAGGATAGCACAAAAGCTGTTATCTACGAAGGAGAAATCTACCTGCAGCATTTGGTCTCGAGACAGCACGTCTCTTTTTATTATGGGATCCATTGGCGTCCAAACGAAAAAAAGGATTTCTTGACCGTGAGGATTGAAAAAGAAAAAAAAATGTATTATGGTTCTTCCACACAACGTATGTAAATAATATTTTCTTTTATTTTATTTTAATTTTTTGACTGAAGGTTTTAACGACCACCGTGAGCAACTAAATGGTCCATAAGCAGTCACCCGTCCCTCATTTAGGGTCACTGGTTCCAAGAAAGGGAGAGAGCCAGTACCGTAACACAAACACAACATCCATGCTTCACCGGGATTCGAACCCAGAACCTTCTCGAACGCATGGCCATAAGCCATCGCTTAGAAAACTGCGCCACCGGGGCGGCAAAAATAATAATTAAATAATTCTTCAATGAAATGGTCGCCGAGTGTTGTTGCGGTTAACCCGAAACATGTTAACCTTGGTCATACCCCGTCTTTCCTCAAGAGGAAGGAAGGGATGATGTGACGTATGAGTTAAATGTACAATGAAGCAGCGATAGGCTTGCCAGAGTAGTTCAGTTGGAAGAACAACCGCATCAGTGTAGGTAGATGTGGGTTCGAATCCCACTGTCGACAAATAGTACACATAATGGTGTTACAGAAATGCCTACAAAATATTTTTTTTTTTTTTGGAACTTTTTAGAGCCACGTTATTTACTTGCGAAGATAACGAGGAAATCTAGTGGATTTTAACAACAGAGTATTAAAATAAAACATTCAAATGAATGTGATCTTAATTCCACATGAAATTTACGATTAAAAAATGAATTTATGTATTCATTATTCTATTTGTGGAGATCTGTGATTCACACAGTCAGATGCAATAAATTATGCATGTATGCAAATAATCCTTTGAACTGCACTGTAATTTTTTCATTTCAGTAGTTTCGGATGATTACTTTTGTCATGCGATGGATTTATATGCTTCACAGATAACTCATGAAAAGCATTTCTATATTTGACATGAGAGCGCACTTAGAGTTGTGAAAAAAGACTTGGCCAATATATTCGTAATTTAAAATTGTACGCAAAGAAACCAACTGATGAAATGCTAAAGGTTTTACCGTAAGTAATATTCAAAATTGCTTAGGGTTAACCCACTGGAGTAGCGTAAAAGAGCTGGACGGCTGGGCTTGTATGCTTTTTTTTTCTACTAAAACGGGCAATTTGAATTTGATTGGAACATCATACAAAGTATCCATAAATGATTACTAGGATTTAAGTATTTTATAACATTTAAATGGGCACCAGTATTTAAGCACAGTATAACGAAGTAAATTTCTCCGTCATTTTTGGTCTACGCCGGGATTCGAACCCGAGTCCGCTTATTCCGGAACAAGTCGCTCTACCAACTGAGCTACGCAGACCTTCATTCTAGCTGTTATCTGCCTTTATGACGTGTGCGTCCTGCTGGCAGGTACGTCACAACAGTTTCAAACAGAAGAAGCACAGTTAATGAACTTAATAAATTTCTACTTGTTCATCCCTATTGGCACGTAAAATGTCTAAACGATATTCACACTTGCGACACACTTTATTCAACAGTTGTTGGGTTACTTACTGGTTTATTGCATCTGCATTGCATTCTCCCAAAGTCCAGATATGTGGAAGAAAAACTTTTGCATAAACCATAACTCTGAAATAACTTCACAAAGGTTAGGTCTGGTAATCTTGGGGTTTGTCCATATCTGCTAATCCATCGATTTAAAAATGTGCGTCTAAAGTTTCATGAAAAAATATGTGCCCAATGAGGTAACATTTCATCTTGTTGGAAAATGGGAGTTTGAATCCTGTCCTGTAGCTGGAGGATAGCGTAATTGATAGTCATATCGACGCACGGATTTCTGGACCGTGATGTGAAAGCGGATGTTTGAATGTTTTCCATCGTGTCATCGAAAACTGATGGTTTATGAATGCTCCTTTTCTTTCCCACTGTTTCTGTTTCCAAGAATTGTGTGATCCACGACTTCATAAATTTTATATCTGGTAGTTTTTTTCCTGAACTTTGTTCTGTACTTTCGCTGAACACGAAAACATTTTGTTTCTGCCAGCCATATAACACATTGTACTTGGACTTTGTTTTAAATACCCCAGACTGTGAATACTCAAGAACCGCATATAGCGTATTAAATCCGTTTATTTTTGTGATGTGGTAAGCACAAAAATTCGCCATGTTTTCGCACTCCACTGGGAGGCGCTTTCAAGGCAATGGTAGACATAAAAGTGCAGGGAATTGGAACGCGTAAGCAGCATAAGTTCTAGTGCTTATATAGTAAACCCTCTCAGTTTGGGACACTATCGAGACATTTATGTTTTCTCGCAAAAGAGAGGTGTCTTTAAAACATAGTCGTTCGTTTTTTCTAGGATACAGTACATACTACGTATTGAAAAATTACTAATGCTTAAACACTGAGTGACCACTTTATTATGACCACCCCCTCAGTACTTCGTTGGGCCACCTTTTGCCTTTAATACTGCATCAATTCTTCGTGGCATGGACTCCACGAGATGTTGATAGGTGGTTTGTAGAATCTGAGACCATGCTTGATGAATAGCACTTTCCAGGAGTGTGAGATTGCAGGGTCGTGGATCCACCTGCCTGATAGCTCGTTCAATTTCATCTCACAAATTCTCAATGGGGTTGAGATATGCAGATTGTGGGGGCCACCTAAGCAAAGTAAACTCACCGGCATAATCCTGAAACCAATCCTCTACAATACGAGCACTTTGGCAGGACGCATTATCTTGTTGAAAGTAGCCATCGCCATTGGGATAAACCATCTACATGACAGGATGCACTTGGTCCGCAACGATGTTTAGATATGATGTGCCAGTCAGACGTTGATCAACATGAACTAAAAGGCCCAAAGCATGCCAGGAAAACATTCCCCAAACCACAACGTTGCTTTCACCAGCTTGAAGGGTTGTAGCAATGCATTTGGGGTCCATGCTTTAGTGCTGTTTCCGCCAACTTCTCACTCGGCCATCGTCATGGTGCAACTGAAAATGTGATTCATCGGACCACATTATTTGTTTTCAATTATCGACTGTCCAATCCTTGTGCTCCTGTGCGAACTGGAGACGTTTTTTCTTGTTAACTGCAGACAGCAAAGGCGTTCGAACAGGCCTTCGGCTGCCATATCCCATCTGATGCAATGTACGGCGAACAGTGCGTGCAGAGATCATTTGAGGGGATCCTTGATTAAGATGGTCTGTAATTTGCTGCACTGTTGCCCTTCTGCTGTCTGTTACCAGTTTGGACACTCTCCGCTTCGCCCGAGCAGTCACTAGTCGATGACGACCACACGTTGCACGTAGAGACAGTCCAGTCTTTAAACACTTTAACAACAGCTGCTCTGGAACATTTCACGAATGCGGCGGTTTCGGTGATACTCGCTCCATGGCTCCGAGCTCCTACAACCATCCCACGTTGAAAGTCCGTCATATCGCATTTTTTACCAATCTCGTCACCCCAAAATCACTTCTACTACTGTCGCAAGCACTAAGCTTTGCCTTTTTATACTAGCTTCGCCCTCTGGCGGCAACAGCGTGCAGCTCATTTGCTTAAAACTGTCAGGTGGTCATAATAAAATGGCCACTCAGTGTGTAGTAAAACATCTCATTTTAGGACACAATCAGGGCATTTATGTTTTCCTGTGTAAGATAAGCGTCCTTAAAAGCGAGTTCTTCGTTATTTCTAGGACAGTACGTACTGTATATTTTAGAAGTTTTGCTGCTTATGTAGCAAAACCTCTAAGTTTGGGATACTATCGGGACATTTATGTTTTCACGTAAAAGAGCGGTGTTTTCAAAACAGAGTTCGCCGTCCCGGTGACGCAGTGCTCTAAGCGATGGCTTCTGATCATTCGTCCGAAAGGCGTCCGGGTTCGAATCCCGGTGAGGCATGGATGTTGTGTTTGTCTTACGGCACTGGTTCTCTCCATTCCCTGGAACCTGTAGCCCTAAATTAGGGACGGACGACTGCTTATAGCCCATTGAGTTGCTCACGGTGGTCGTTAAACATACAATAAAAAAAAACCGAGTTCTTCTTTATTTCTAGGATACAGTCCCTACTACGTGTTACATAATTAGTAATGCTCATATAGTAAAAAGTCTCATTTTGGGACCCTATTGGGGCATTTATGCTTTCCTGTGAACGAGAGGTGTCCTTAAAAGAGAGTTCTTCGTTATTTGTAGGACAGTACGTACTGCATACCGTATTTCATAAGTTCTACTGCTTATATGGTACAACCTCTAAGTTTGTGACACTATCGGGACATTTATGTTATCGCGTAAAAGAGCAGTGTCCTTAAAACAGAGTTCTTCGTTGTTTCTAGGATACAGTACGCACTGCGTATTGCATAATTACTAATGCTTATGTAGTAAAACACCTCATTTTGGGACACTATCAGAACATTTAGGTTTTCCCGTAGAAGAGAGTTCTTCGTTATTTCTACGTACGTGTTGCGTAAGTTCTCATGCTTATGTAATAAAATCTCTCATTTGGGACACTATCGGGACATTTATGTTTTCGCGTAAGAGAGCGGTGTCGTTAACAGAGAGTTCTTCGTTATTTCTAGGATACAGTACGTACTTGGTCTTGGGAAAGTTCTAGTACGTTTGAGAGGAACTAAACAAAATCAATGTGATATTTAAACTAACCAATATAAAAGCCAGTTCTTATTTTTATAAAGTTCGTATCCATGAACAAAAAGAACAAAAAAACACTGAAGTAGTAAATTATTAGGAACAACCAATATCAATCAGTCACGTGTCATCCTTACTAGCGTGCGCAACTACAACTGCAGTAGGTCCATGTTGCTCTGCGTCATAGTTGGGGGGCCGCGAATGGCCTGGTGATTAGCAATTCTGACAACTGGTGGAAAGGTCACCGATCGATCGCAGGTAGTTTAGAAACGTTCGAACCACCAAATATCCTCCGTGAGTCGAATGGGCACGTTAAGCCGTCGGATCCCATATACTGAGCCTCTGTCAAAAATAAATACATCTGATCTTGCTCCATCCCTTTCTCTCTCCCTCACTGCTAGTGTCCCTTGGACGTTATGTGACGTCTGCGGCGCGCACTAGTAGCTAGGCATTCTGCGTTCTTTCTGTCTATCTATTTCCCCAGCGTGAACCTCTCCTTTACATCTAATGTCTCTTCGTTTCTCGTACTCGGCTCAAAAGCCTCTAACAGGCATAATTAGTCGATTCTTAATCTTCTCTGTGGGTGTAAACCCCACAAAATGATCGTTGAGTCAGCAAAGTGCGCCGACGCTCATCAATGGAAAGCGGAATTTGCTACGAGTGGATAAAGCCCCAAGTCGCACCTCCAAAGTTGTCCACCGAAAAATAAAGGAAATGGAAGGGGTTCAGATCCACCCAACTCACCAAACATTCTGGACCTTACCCCATCTGATTACCACAGGTTTCGTTCCAAAGCCCATTTCCTACAAGCATCGGTGGTGGATGTATGTATTTTGCAGAATGAGCTGAGCGTGCATGACTTTCTTGCATCATTAAAATTTCCGCGTGGTACCGACGTGGGATCGTGGCTCTATTGGAAAGTTGGCAAAGGAATATAGAAAACAACGGCCTGTACTTTGCAGAAAGAGGTGAGCGTGCATGGCTTTCTTGCATCATTATACCTTCCGCGTGGTACCGACGTGGGATCGTGACTCTATTGGAAAGTTGGCAAAGGAATATAGAAAACAACGGCCTGTACTTTGCAGAAAGAGATGAGCGTGCATGGGTTTCTTGCATCATTATACCTTCCGCGTGGTACCGACGTGGGATCGTGACTCTGGTGGAAAGTTGGCAAAGGAATATAGAAAACAACGGCCAGTACTTTGGAGAATGAGGTGAGCGTGTATGGTTTTCTTGCATCATTATACCTTCCGCGTGGTACCGACGTGGGATCGTGACTCTGGAGGAAAGTTGGCAAAGGAATATAGAAAACAACGTATTTTGCAGAAAGAGGTGAGCGTGCATGGCTTTCTTGCATCATTATACCTTCCGCGTGGTACCGACCTGGGATCGCGACTCTGGTGGAAAGTTGGCAAAGGAATATAGAAAACAACGGCCTGTACTTTGCAGAAAGAGATGAGCGTGCATGGGTTTCTTGCATCATTATACCTTCCGCGTGGTACCGACGTGGGATCGTGACTCTGGTGGAAAGTTGGCAAAGGAATATAAAAAACAACGGCCAGTACTTTGGAGAATGAGGTGAGCGTGTACGGCTTTCTTGCAACATTCTACCTTCCGCGTGGTACCGACGTGGGAACGTGACTCTGGTGGAAAGTTGGCAAAGGAATATAGAAAACAACGGCCTGTACTTTTCAGAAAGAGGTGAGCGTGCATGGCTTTCTTGCATCATTATACCTTCCGCGTGGTACCGACGTGGGATCGTGACTCTGGTGGAAAGTTGGCAAAGGAATATAGAAAACAACGGCCAGTATTTTGCAGAAAGAGGTGAGCGTGCATGGCTTTCTTGCATCATTATACCTTCCGCATGGTACCGACGTGGGATCGTGACTCTGGAGGAAAGTTGGCAAAGGAATATAGAAAACAACGGCCTGTACTTTGCAGATAGATGTGAGCGTCCATGGCTTTCTTCCATCATTATACCTTCTGCGTGGTACCGACGTGGGATCGTGGCTTTGGTGAAACGTTGCAAAGTACTACAGAAAACAAAGGCCTGCACTTTGCAGTATGAGTTGAGCGTGTATGGTTTTCTTGCGGCATTAAACCTTTAGCTGCAAAACGTTTCCCCAGAGCCACGATTCCACGTCGGTTCCACTGGAAAGGTTTAATGATGCAAGAAAGCCATACACGGTCACCTCATTCTACAAAGTACTGGCCGTTGTTTGGTTTCAATTTGAGATATGGCCTCTGGGCTTGTATATAAATATGGAGGCTTTACTTTCTGAACACCCTCTGTATTTTATGTAATTTGCAAGAATTTCAGTAACGTAGTAGGAATGTTTTCCGCCTTGCCTCCGAAAATTATCGTTCATCATTTGACACTTGAAACTGGAGTGGTTCAACGTCAGTTCCGAGGATCGGCCGTTTCAACTGGTTAAGGTTTGAATTAGCCTTGGGATGTGAAATCGAAATAAATTACTGATTTTTTCCTTCCTCATTCATTGGTTTTGTTTTTTGAAATGTACGCATGACAAGTCTCGCCGGTCTAGGTCAGGTGACGCCGCCGTCGTCGCCGTGTGTTTGTCGCGTGGCTGGCAGGTGCAAGATGTCGTCGTTCGACACGAGGCAAGAAACAACAACGCGTGAGGTCGCGTGTCTTGAGGCCGCAGGTGCCCGCGTGGCATCATTTGGAATTGCCGTTCCCTTTTGAATTTCAAAAAACCAAGTAGCATTTCATAACTCACAGTAGTTTAATCTAAGAACAAATTGTTGTCGCTTATATAGAAGGATTAACAGAATGTCTTCGCCAGCATTTTGTTATATCTTTTGTATTTTGCTATATTATTTCACAAAGTTTTGTTAATTACCATATTAACTTTTCAATGAATAAAGTGTCATCAAGTATTGGGATGGTTAGTCGTGTTTTTACTAAAGTTTCAACTCTAAAGCTTCTATTTTATTCTCTGGTGCAATCACATTTAAATTATTGCGTTCTGTAGTGGGGACAAACAACTAACTCATTACAAAATATATACATTAGACTTGTAGAATTTAAAACATAACTCTGATATGAATCAATTTTCACTAATGAATATTGCGCGTTGACCCAAATAAATATAATATATTTACATTCAAACAATTATATAATTACAATTTGGGAAAAGCCATGTACAGGAGAATAAAAAATGATATAGATCATACATTAATTAAAATTTCATTACCTATCTATGACTATAACACTAGAGGTAGATCTCAATTGAAACACATTTTTCTTAGGATCAGAATGTTAAACAGTCACTAAGTTATACTGGGCCTCACTTTTGGAATTCTCTACCTAAAGATCTTACAATAATAAATAATTTCAATTTATTTAAATAAAGTTAAAACTTTACATTCTGGGACTACCAAGAGTATAAAACAAGAAAGATGACACCGAATTTTCGGGTGTAATAAGCACGTCTTTTGAATCCGTTCTGACGCAAATTAAATTTATCAAAGCTATCCAAAGTCAATGGAACCGGCATGAAAAACAATAGATCTGACGAAAGAAAGATTTTCAATCGGGCTTTTAGTCCCTCAGATATTGCTGTAAACGGAATCGTGAGCTTACGAACTCTTACAAACAGAGATATCGACAAAAATAAGATGTGACTTTACGTCCCCTGGTGGGAAAACCATGCATTATTTTAGGAAGAAAGTATTCTCAAAAGGTTTATTCATATAAGCGGTATCGGTCGAAGAAAAAAAAAATAGTTGAGTTTTCAGGAGCCCAGATTTTGCAACAAATACTTCGGAAGCAGAAATTAACACTTATGATCCCTGATGGCTAAACTATTCTTTACTAAACATTAGAAATTATGTGAAAAATATTTTCCATGAGGTCTTGTATGCGATACAGGAAGAATTTTTCAAGTCAGAGCTTTAGGAGCAGAAATAACGCAGAAAACGCAATTTACCTCTGTGCCCCTAGCGGAAAGTCTATGATTTACTTGAAAATTTTGAATTTATAGGAAAAACATTTCGCATCGGAAACACTATCCAACAAAGAAGGAATTTTTCAAATCGTTAGAAGTAGAGATATCGACAAAAATAAGATATACATCTACGCCCCCTGGCGGAGAAACTGTGGGATATTTTAGGAAGAAAATATTCCTAAAAGGTTTATCGATGTGAGTGGCACCAGTCCACGAAAGAATTTTTTCAATCGATATTTTAGAAGCTCAGAATTTTTGGCAAATACATCAGGAGCAAAAATTAACACTTACGCCCCCTGGTGTCCAAAGTATTCTTTACCAAAAATTCGAAATTATATGCAAAAGATTTTCCATTAGGAGATGTATCCGCTGAAGAAATAATTTTTCAAATCTGAGTTTTAAGAGAAGAGTTATCGGAAAAAATGAAATTTACCTTTACGCCCCCTAGCGAAAAAACTATGCGCAATTTGAAAAGGAAACTATATCTAAAACACTCTTTGGTGTAAATGGAATGGAAAGATAAAAGAATTTTTTTAATCGGATGTTTAGAAGCAAATATGTGGATTAAAACGTAATTTTGAATTCGACATCATCTGCATTTACGCCCCCTAACGGCAAAATTGTCCATCGTAAAATAACCAAAAAAAAAACGAAATGAAGGATCATCATTCGCATATTTCAAGCTTCCGAATGCAAAAATAATTTTTCAAATCGGACTAATAGTTGCAGAGACACCGTGGGTACAGACGGACGGACGGACAAACCGAAAACAGAAGCACGATCTTTTTTTACAAAAGACGTGATAAAAAGGGAATAAGGAGAAATGAAACGGAAAATGTAAAAACAGAGGGTGGGGGTGGGGAGAGAAGAAGGGACTAAAAGGTCAAAGGGATACATTAGGAAAATGGGAACAAGAGGCAAAGTGGTAGGGAAAGTTGGAGAAGGGTGGGTAAAAGACGGATGGGAAACAATTTTACTAATACTAATTTCTAATACCTTTGAATGTTATGCGCCATGCCTTCAGGTGTAACTCTGACTTGCCTACATTTCTATAGGGTGATCAGGGCCTTGTCAGGACTCTTGTGGCCTTTTCCCGAATCTCCCTCGCTGTTACCATTACTTACACAGTTGTTGTGTTACATTGCATTTTGTTTTCATATAACAGCTAAATAAACTGAATTGAATTGAAAGATGAATAATTTGCTCTTCATAATTTTTGACACGTACTGACGCGTCATTCGAAACATGATATATCTCCATTTTGTGTCCACGCTAAAGGAACTGCAAATTGTTGGAAAATTTCCGTGATCCCAGAATGTCACACATCAAATTCAGTAGCAGGCAATCCTATCATTTTTCGGTAAACATTCTGCTGCCACGACAAGTGACATTCCGAATTAAGAAGTATTGCAAATGACACTTTATTTTTTCTTCTGGCTGGGATGCTGACAGCAGGAATGACCTATATTTAGGATAAAAATTATAAGTTAATTGTTCTCATAAAAATATTCAAAACATTTGAAATATATTTCTTTTTGTATACTCTGAAATGTTCGTAACAATAACAACTTATCAAAAGGTTAGAAACAAGTTTTAATTAATCTCTCGTGAGTACGTTCTGTGACACTGAAGTAAGGAGGAAATCACAGATTCCAGAGTTTGGCAACTGAGTAATCAGAGTTACGAAATCCATAATTTATTTCATACAGAGGCGGTGTAATCAATAACTTGCAGATCTTCCATTGTTTGCGTCATACTCAGCTAGACATAGAAGCATGGCATTGTTCAAGCATCGAATAGCTAAATCTACCTCGTTACGCTTATTGGAGATGGTATTTAAGGATGATTATGGTTTGACCGCGCAGGATAAGATTAAGTCTTATATGACTCCTGAGAAAGTTGTAAGCATGTTCGATACAGATAAATCCGGGGGCATAAGTGTACGCAGAGTAGTGTCTATATGACCCCCTGGGGAGGAGAAGTCATAGAAATGTTGGTGAAATATCGTAAAGTCATAGACCTCCTGGATAATCATAGCTTTATGTAGTCTGATGTTATCTGGAACGATCTTCTGTTCTATTATCATAGCTAAATGATGTTAGCTCTACAGGGTGATTCAGCTGAGCGTGCACGCATTTTTGGGAGAGGTAGGTTTCACAAAGACAAATCGGAATCACGTAGGGTCGGAAACGCCATCTTCATGCGGTAGATGGCGTTGTTCGGCCATCTATATGAGGTATGGGCCAATTAAGTGGTCTCCGACAATGCCGGCTCAAACATTAACAGCAAAACGGTTTTGTGCTACACGTGGTCGTACAGCATGGGGGTTCTCCACTGCCCATACATGCGCGTTATGTGCATTGAAGCAACCTTCCCGTGTTAAGCACGCTTCGTCTGTGAACAGCACAGAAGCAGAAATAGGGTTTCTGCCGCACTTTTCTGCAGATACCATTGCGCAAATCCAATGCGCTGAGGATAATCCTCAGGACTTAGTGTCTGAACGCGCTGTACATGATATGGATGCAATTGGTCTTCGTGCAAAACCCTTCATACGGTGGATTTGGACAGACTGAGCCGATGGGCAATTGCTCGTAATGCTGTCACATGGAGTGTCTGCTGCATGACCTAAAAGGAGTGGGTACCCATCGTTCATGACACCTGGCAGGCCCCTGGAAAGAACCAGTGTCGCATAACCTCTGATGCAGCTGTGCAAACACTTGGTGGTTTGGCACTCGTCTCATCTGGTACCACTCCTGCTACAGTCGCACAGCGGCTCGTCCGTTGCAGACCGCTGTTCCGTATGCGAGGTGCATATTAGCTATTTCCGCGTTCGTGAACTCAGCCATCCTACTACCTCTGCGGGCGGTTTACAAATGATGGTATCCTGAAAGAACGTATGAGCAGTCTCGCGGCCGAACAACGCCATCTACCGCATGAAGATGGCGTTTCCGACTCTACATTTCTATGTAATTCCGATTTGTCTTTGGGTAACCTACCATTCCCGGAAGTTTGTACACGCTTAGCTGAATCACCCTGCATGTTCCGAAGTTAGGCGTTATCCGGCGTTAGATAGCCTGCCGTTCGATGATAGTAGCTAGATGATGTAGACAGGTGATGATAGTAGCTAGATGATGTAGTCAGACGTTATCTGGCTCCTGATAGCCTTCCGTTCGGTGACAATAACAAGATAATGTTAGATTTATGTAATCTGTTGCAGTGGCGCACTTAGGATTTCTTTATTAGGGTGGCTCAAGGTATTGAAGATAAAAATACAAATATCCCGAAGGAAACATCTCCCAAAATATTGGGAACCGATAAAAATATGTCTACCGTATTCAAAAGTGCGTTTCTTGTTATGCGTAACACATATATTAAAAACATGTACAAACATGTTAAAAAATGATCGGCAGATCACCAAAAACGAAATGATTACCTCATGCGGAGAGCTAGAGTCATTGAGTCACTTCCTATGAGTGCGCCACAGGTTTGGCATTTTCTTGCACTACACAACCACCCTTCGATGATAGTAACTAGATGATGTTAGCTTTATATATTCTGGCGTTATCTTACACCATGTAACCTGCCGTTCAGTCGCAGTAACTCTCCTAGATAATGTTCGCACTTTGTAGAGTGGCGTTACGTGTAACAAGATAGCCTGCTTTCCGATGATGGAAATTGGGTTGGAACTCGGTCTGCTTCGCCTTCAACGGGCGATCATCAGCTTCTAGACGAAATTACGATTCATTGCTGCGGATAAACAACCCTTTATTCTGAATTTTGAAGATGAGAATCCGTTTTTTTGGTGTAAATGTGACAAGGATGGTAAGTAAGATAATATCAGAAAACTTGAAAATGTCGTCGTCCTGGAGCGGGAATCGAACCCGCGTCTCCCGGATAGCGCCCGAGCATGCCACACCCTAAACCACTCAGAACGACCAAGTCTCAAGTTTCCATTTTGAATATAAATGGATTCTCATCTTTAAAATTTGTATTGTATGGTGTAATCCCGTATTCCATTCATGCTTCATTCTGAAGATGTTCAAGCTTACCAGTGATCAGTGGGAAGCCGCGTAATAGATAACTTTTATGTAATATTAGCTGTCTATACAAGATTTTGGAAAACGTTGGCCATATTATGAGACAAAAGAGAGCTGGCATTATATATTTCCTGATGTTGCCTAGCATGGCCTTAGTGAACTGAAGACTCATGTCTCAAATTCAGTGGTACTGTGATGCAGTCGTCTAGACTGTGTCAGATCCTTGCAGGTAAAGCCTAATGGCATCCAGCAAATATTTCTACCAACATCGAATTATTATTGTAGGGTGAACGCCGAAATGTTCTGCTCTGCATGTACCGGACCAATATGTCTCATGGAATCCGGCAGACTGTCCACTCTTAAACAGTTAGTTTATCATACATCTCCTCCCTGGCGCTGTACTTTCTCGCTTTGTTTTGTGGTATGCCTTGGGGGCATTTATCGCCTAAAATATGCAGAACGTTGATTCGAGACTGCGAGGTGTTTTTTCTTATAACGCCGACCATCACCATCTACACTGCTGGCCACCCAAAATGTAACACCAAGAAGGAAGCATCCGATTGGCCTGAAATTCGCAGCATACGTCACCCGCGAAAGGACATGCAAACGATTAGCATTGCAGGGCATGTGCGCCCGGCACGCCACCGAGAAGCACTATAAGAAGGGTGCACAGAAGGCGAGGTATAAGTAGTAGCAGTGTGTTGTGCTGCCGGACCTGTGCGTGGGAAGCTTCCTCTGATGCCTCGTCGCAGAATACGGCAGTCATTCCAGCACGTTTCAGAGTTCGACAGAGGACGAATAGTGGTTTATCGCGACAGCAGTTTATCGTACCGAGACATTGGCGAACGTGTGGGACGACATCCAGCCACAGTGAGGCGAGTATGGATTCGGTGGGTGCAGGAGGGACGGACGGACCGACGTGAGCGATTGCCGCAGCCGCCGCACACCACCGAACTGGCAGTCCGGCATGTTGTGCGGCGGGCATAGACGGCTCACACCGCCACTTCACGAACGTTAGCGCAGGAATAAGTGTGTGTTGCGCAACAACCGTGTCAGCACGTACCGTTCGACGTCGTCTGCAGGAGCGGGGACTTGTCGCACGGCGCCCATTGCTCCGATTACCATTGACGTTACACCGCCGGCGAGTGCGGCGGCAGTGGGCCGTTGAACGCCGCATTTGGACTACGGAATGGCACGAAATTGTCTTCTCCGACGAATCCCGCTTCTGCCTGCAACACCACGATGGTCGGATCAGCGTGTGGCGGCACCGCGGCGCGAGACTGTATGACGCATGCATTATGTATCGCCATGCCGGTCCGTCGCCTGGCGTTATGGTTTAGGGCGCAATTGGATATGACACCCGCACCCCTCTGGTACGCATCGTCGGTACACTCAATAGCCACCGGTACATCTCCGACGTTTTGGAACCTGTAGTCTTCCCTTACCTGCCAGCGGACGTGTTCGATATGTTGAACCAGCGACCAGACGTGTTCGATATGTCGCCCATCGAACACGTCTGGTCGCTGATCGGCAACCGATAGGCCCGGCAAGCACCACCCGCGGCTACGCATGATGAACTGTGGCAACGTGTGAAAGCAGCCTGGACCGGCATACCCCAAACCCACATCCAAAAGCCTCTTTTGTTCGATGCCGCGGCGTGTAGCGGCCGTTATTGCCAGCCATGGGGGCCACACGAACTATTGATGCCTGCGTTTTCCGCAAGTCGCACGGGCCTGTAAGCTCAATCGTTTTATCTTTGTATGTGTTGTTATGTGTCCAGTAAATCCGGCTTTGCTATCTCGTGTCCTTCTTTGTGTTGCATTTTGGGTGGCCAGCAGTGTAATTTATTTGGCATTGTAATAATTTCCCTTGTGTCTTTACATACCAGTTTTCATATTGAATTAAAAGGAAGTGATAAATCAGAACATCAGACTGCAAAATATATGTACAGTAAAGTATCGATTATACGTGGACCAAACTAAAAAAAAAAAAAAAAAAAATGACACCGAATTTTTGGGTGTAATGAGCACGTCTTTTGAATCCTTTCTGACGTGAATTAAATTTGTCAAAGCTATTCAAAGTCAATGCAACCGGTATGGAAAATTATAGTATCTGACCGAAGAAAGAAGTTTTTAAGTTTTTCAATGTGGTTTTTAATCCCGCAGATACTGCTGTACACGGAATTGGTAAATTGTGCCCCCTGGTTGCTGCAGACTTGTGGATTAAGAAAAAATTGAAATTATATGAGAAACATTTCGCAGCGGAAACGCTCTCCAACAAAGAAATAATTTTTCAAATCGGACACTTAAAAGCACAGATATCGACAAATATAAGATATGCACGTACGCGCCCTGGCGGGAAAAAGGTGCATTATTTTAAGCAGAAAACATTCTCAAAAAATGCACCGACGTGAGTGGCATTGGTGCACGAACGAATTCTTTTCAATCGAGATTTTAAAAGCTCGGATTTTGTGGCAAATATATCAGAAGCGGAAACTAACACTTAATCATCCTGGTGGCCAAACCATTTTTACCAAAAATTAAAAATTAGGTGCAAAATTTTTCCCATCAGGAGCTGTATCTGCTGAAGAAAAAGTCTTTCAGATCAGAGGTTTAGAATGACAGATATCGGGAAAACGCAATTTACTTATACGCCCCTAGCGGAAAATATGGGCGTAACTTTAATAAGTTGACTACACCTAAAATACTCTTCAACGTAAACGAAATAGAAAGGCAAAATATTTTTTTAATCGAATGTTTAGAAGCAAATATATGGAATAAAATATATTTTGAATTCAATATCATCTAAATTTACGCCCTCTAGCGGCGAAATTGTACATCGTAAAAAAACAAAAACAAAATAAAGTATCAACATTCGCATATTTCAGCCTACCCAGTGCGAAAAAGGATTTTTTAAATCGGGTTAATGTTTGCAGAAATATGGTGTCCACAGACGGAGGGACAAACGAATAACATAAGCACGATCTTTTTTCACAAAAGACGTGCAATTGTGGAAACCATATAAGCAAAATTTCAAATTTTAGCGATGTTACTTCAGAAAAATACAAACCTCTAATTTAAATATGCAGAATTTAACTTAGAAAGCTAATGCTTAATGCACTTACCACTATAGAACATTATACATTAATTTAACTGATTTTCGTCTTCCCACAAAAAGTTCTGAAAGACACTTGTTTCGTACCGTATTTTTATTGATACCTAGTCTAACTAGGATTAACAGCAGACCCTTGGGAAATTTATAAGTTGCGAGGAATCCGAATTTATTCTCGCAACTGATAAAATCCTTGGGCTATCAGAATTTTATCAGTTGCGAGGAATCCGAATTTATTCTCGCAACTGATAAAATCCTTGGGCTATCAGAATTTTATCAGTTGCGAGGAATCCGAATTTATCATCGCAACTGATAAAAATCCTTGGGTTATCAAAATTTTATAAGTTGCGAGGAATCCGAATTTATTCTCGCAACTGATAAAAATCCTTGGGCTATCAGAATTTTATCATTTGCGAGGAATGCGAATTTATCCTCGCAACTGATAAAATCCTTGGGCTATCAGAACTTTATCAGTTGCGAGGAACCTTCGTTTTGCCGGAATCCAACATGGCCAAACAGTTTTTTTACCATCTGCGGTAAAACCTTTTGCTAAGCCATCGCTACAAGGTATATAGCTTTTAAAACGCCAACTTTCGTTTTTAACAATTCACCTTGTTCAAAGCATTCAATAGCAGATCTCTGTCTTCCTCATTAGATGACTGTAGTAGCGGTCAACGGAAGTGAAGAAAGGGAAGTTTACAGTCGAAAAAGTAGGTAGTTCTCCATGCTCTCTCGAAAGGGAAATTTTGCTTTTTAGCTACAGTGTGAAAAAAAAAAAAAAAAAACCATCTGAAATTCGCGAGCCATTTCCCGTGATTCCTTTCGTGAAGTAACGAAACATATTTCTGAAACAGCATTTTCCGTGAAATGAGGGAAACGAACCGGAATTTCACGAAATTTTCGTACGTCAGGGAAACTCTCACATTAAACACATTTCACATCAAGCCAACTGATATTTCTTTCATATTTTCTTGTTGATATTCATGTGTAGGAACTATTATTGCTGTGGAGATAGGCCACAAGTCCTCTTTAATGGCTACTTTCCCGTAATCCAGTTTTTATAAACCAAAACTGCAAAATTATTTTTAAATATTTTACTTATTTATTGAAAAAAAGAATATTTTCTTTTTAATACTTCTTTCAAAGCTGCAGTCAAAATTCCCGCCATTTCCTTAGCCAGTTTCGTATGAAATTTGTGCTAAAAGTTTTGTAAAACATTTTTGTTGGGCCTTGAAGGCCCTAAGAGGGCCTTCTAGGCTCTAAGAGAGCCAACGTGGGGATTGCGAGGACTTTCCAAGCCCGTGTAGAAAGTGCAAGGTATATTAGAGATTTTATTTTATAAAGAGATTTTATTAGAGATTTTATTTTATAAAATCTCTAATAATATATTTTATATTAGAGATTTTATTTTATAAAATCTCTAATATACTACCCCCCCCCCCCCCCAAAAAAAAAATAATTCGGAAGGGGTCATCCATAGATGGCTTAATCCTTGAGAT
Source organism: Macrothele yani (assembly GCA_039090855.1). Taxonomy (NCBI): domain Eukaryota; kingdom Metazoa; phylum Arthropoda; class Arachnida; order Araneae; family Macrothelidae; genus Macrothele; species Macrothele yani. The sequence continues at coordinate 17,514,037 of CM077006.1, read as the reverse complement.
GTAAGGTTCATGAGCTTGTACCCCATTAAATCAAAAGCGTTCCTACGCCACTGTTGTGCTGTACCCATATTTCCGCATCTTGTGTGATTTTACTGTCAGTTTTTATGGAACGGCCGTTGTACGTACATCCATTTGATGTTTAAATAAACAACTCGCTTTTAAAAAAAAATCCTGTAACCAAATGTATTTTATTCTTAGCAAAATCAGATGGTTTTTAAGTTTTGAGCAACTTTTCATTTCGTTGCATTTATTTTCTATTCATGATTCATACTGGAATGTTCGATCAGATTTTTTGTTATACTTTTTTTATTTTTTGTACTTATGCATGTTTTTATCAGGCAAGAGAATTTACGAGCTCTTTGAAGGCGCATAAAATCTGAGTTGCTCTTTCATCATCAGAATGTTGAAAGAAAAACACATCCGGCTGCATTCTGCTTAAATCACAAAACACGTGGAATAGCTCCCAAAGCAGAGTGACACTCGCGTTCGGTGCGACCTCTGCGATGACGTCTTGAAGTCCACGGAAATTCTAAATTGAGCCATTTCTCTTCTTGTTCCAGTGAATAGCTCAAAACGGCGAACGGCAAGAGGTACTGTCACGGGGAGAAACCTCCTAAGGGGTTAGAGAGACCAGCCAAGGATACATGACGGTAAGCATCTAATGATTGAGGGATATGGCCGGTCGATGCGGTAATTGGAATAAGTCTGTTATTAACGAGAAGACAGACCGGCAATTTATCTGTCCCATCAAACTTCTTTCTCGTTCTTTATAACCTTCTAATCCGTCAGCCTCCCTCCTGGTTTGAGAGGCTCGGTTTTTTCTTTCGTTGCATTAAATGTTTTTATTTTCTAGCTGCATATCATTTGCAGCCTAAGGTTTGATGTAAAACCCAAAAAAGAAACACGAAGAGTAGAGACAACGTGCTGCTGCTCTTAAGTAAGAATTTGAGTGTGACCGTCCTCAAGGTACCAAAGTAGGCGATGTATCACCAAAGAGCTAGTGTAGAAGGGAAAATCGTCAGCAGACCACACGCATTCATTTTTAAAGCGACTTGACTCTTTTAGTAGCTGCTTCCTTACGCACAAAGCAAAAGTTATAAAAAGGGATGAATTGCAGCTGAGACAAAAAAAATGCGTTAAAAAAGTGTGTACGGTGGTTTTTTTCCTCTAAGACATTTGATAATGACTGGATTGAGTGAACGTGATGATGAAACGAAAATGATTATCTGATGTCTTTGATAACCTTTTTGTTTCGAAGAATTTCGGCTGTCTCTAAAAATTACAGAGCTTATAATTACTTCAAAGAAGCAACTGACGAGGAATTTGTTCATATTGCTGTTAGGCGACCGCCGTGTTGGCGAAGTGGTCTTCTGACCATTTGTCGGAGTTGGCACGGGCTCGAATCCTATGAGAAATGGGTAGGGCGCTTGTGCCTCAGTCCCCTTCCAGGTACTAATGGCACTAAAATAGAGACCAGCGATTGTTTATAGCTTACAAATCTCTTCACGTAGTTACTTTTTCTTGTTGTTGTTTTGATTGGAAGTTTAACGACCACCGTGAGCAACTCAATGGGCTATAAGCAGTCTCCCGTCCCTAATTTAGGGCCACTGACTCCAGGAAAGGGAGAGAGCCAGTGCTGTAAGACAAACACAACATCAATGCCTCACCGGGATTCGAACACGGACCCATCTCTGAAGAATGGTCAGAGGCCATCGCTTAAACAACCGCGCCACCGGGGCGGCGGCAAGGTATTAACTTCTGCCCCCCCCCCACCTGAAAAATGAGAAGATCTTATGACTGACCAACTATAAGATGCAAAAGCTTTTTGTTTGTTTCGTTTGGGGACTAAACGACCACCTGAACTACTCGCTGGGCTATAAGCAGTCACCCGTATTTAGGGCCACTGGTTCCACGGAAGGGAGAGAGATCCAGTGCTGTAAGGAAAGCACAGCATCCATGTCTCACCGGGATTCGAAACCAAACCCCATCTACGTATGAATGGTCATTAGCCAACGCTTAGACCGGTGGCGCAAAGGCTTTTTCGACAAATGGATTTCTCCGTAGTTTGACTTCTCATCCAGTTGAGAGTTAAACTTCACTGCGGCTCGAAGTCCCCACCCTCAGGTTTCCTTTTTTCGTTGTGTGTGTGTGTGAGTGTGTGTGAGAGAGAGAGTGAAAGGGGGGGGGGGGGCTGGGCTGCCCCGTTGGTCTAGAGGTCTGCGAAATTCGAGTCCCGGATGAAGCATGCATGGTGTGCTTACACGGCAACACTGTGCAGGCTCTGCCACATTCTTGGAACTGGTCGCCCTACATTAGGGACGAGCGACTGCTTATAGCTTACAGAGTTGCACACCGTAGTCGTTAACCTTCCACCCCTCCAAAAAAAATTGAGCCGATCTTATGACTGACCTATCTCCATGGGTTGACTTTTCGTTCAGCTGAAAGAATGTTAAGCTTCAACAGCCTAAACTCTCCACAGTTTTGTTTTTTTTCGTTATCCAGTTCCGTTTAAATTTTTTTTCCTGTTTCGCGGTTTAAGGACCTCCATGGTTATCTAAAATTCGCCTGTTCCTCTGCCCTTTTAATTTAAAGACAGTCGTTTTACGGATGTGACAAAACCATCGTCATGGAAGAAACTCATACCCCATGTTTCATGTGGGATTTGCCGTCCCGATGGCGCGCAGTGGTCTATGCACTGGCTTCCGCTCATTTGTCCGAGATGGGAGCGGGTTTGAATCTAGTCATGGATGCTGTGTTTGTCTTATGCACTGGCTCTCTTCTTTCCCTGGAGCCAATGGCCCTAAAACAGGGACGGGCGACTGCTTATAGTCCATTGAATTGCTCACGCTGGTCGTTAAAGCCTCCCCCCCCCGCCAAAAAAAATGAGGGATATATGCCCGGGCCTACCTCGATTGATTGGGAGAGGTCTGTCTGGGCCATCCGGGCGTGTTTTCATTCTTTCTTTCCATTGTGTTTCATATTCTCGTGCCAAATGGAGCTCAGATTTCTGCGCTGATATCGCTTAATTGTGACGTATATTCGAGGAGCTCCCGAAAAGTAAGAACATGCATTTTTGTTATCCACTATGGTTAATCAGGGAAAGTTGATAAATGGGCAATTATCTTGCTAGAATACACCTGGAATGCATGCTGGACATGAATGGTTGTAAATAATCGGCTAGGATGTCCACGTATTTGGGGCACTCAAAATCAACTGGGCATTTACCAAAGGTCCCAAAGCATTCCACCTGAAGACACCCCAGATCATCACTGGGCCACTGCCAGCTTTTACTATTCCAACTTGACATGAAGGTTTCATGTCTTCATGGAATTGACGTAATATCTGCACTCTCCCATCGGCTCGATGTATTTAAATTTGGATTCATCATAACAGGCTATCCGCTTCCACTTCTCTGTGGTTCAGTGTCGATGCGTCTAGTAAGGGGTTGAGCCTGATGTTGTGCCATTAACAATGGGGATTCTGTTAGCCGGCGGCTCCCTAACCCTAGACGTTTAAGTGTACGTTACACTGTCTTTACACTGATATGGCCACTTGATCCACTGTTTGCATCGGTGGTGATTTGTGATATTGTCTTCCGCTTATCAGTTCGTACAATGCGGCCCAAAGGGGATACACAACAAGCTCTCAAAGCTGGTACACCTCTGCAATTCAGTTGGGAGCTTGTTCTTTTGCCAGAATTTCGTATTCCTCAAACACTCGGGACACTTTAGTACGACAAAACCCCACTGTATTGGCGATTTCCTAGATGAAGTGGGCCCATCCTGCATGCATCTACAAACTGCCCTCTGCAAGAAGCACCCAAATCACACGTTTTGCCCATCACACATGTAATCAATCACCACTACTTGGCAAGCTCTAGGCGATGAGTGTATTTAACCACCGTTTCGGCCGGGAATGCGCGATAATGTTGGAGTGGCAGTCAAATATTTGCATATCTTCTTCTATATCTAGCTCAACGGCACTTCAGTATACTTCGGTAAATGGTCTCCAGATTTATGGAGTCACTTGTTCCCGTGATTGATAAGTCTATCAGTTCCGCTACAGAAGAAGTCTGTTCTCAAACGCCTTAATCATGAGCGCACCTCCTGATGAACTTGGTTTCGAAATCCAAGGACACCCACCGTGAGCAATTTCATAAACTTTGGACTTCGACAAGTAGACGTGGTTTAGAATTTCTCCGAGCTTCGCTCGCATATTTTCATGAATGATGCCGTTAATGCAGTTTACGGTTCTCCGATTTGAAACGTTCTTTTTTGCATTGGAAATCATAAAGTATGAGAACTCTTTTGGATTTCCCCCCGATACATGATTTCACTTCTGGATTTCCCCCCAATACATGATTTCACCGCTGGAGCTGTAGATGTAGATGCTTACTAATTCAAAATACGTCTTATCCCAAGTCATTGCTTCTAAATGTCCAACTGAAAAAAAAATATTACTTTTCTTCCCTTCAATGTCATTAACAACGAAGACTATTTTGAGTATAGGTTTTTTGTTCTTTTTCCAAGTAATGCACAAGTCTCCCTCTAGGAGGGTAAATGTAAATTACATTTCTCCCCGATATTTCTGCTTCTAAAATTCCGATTTGAATTTTTTTTTCATGGTGTAGGATAGGATTCGTAATGGAATATGTTTTGAATATTAATGACCAGTTTTTCGTAATGAACTGCTTTGCCACTAGAAACGGCCCGTTTCAAATAGGTGCATATTTCTGTTTCCGAAGTATTTTCAGCAATATCTGCGCCCTCAAGGGGACATACTGTATGTAAATATCCTAGTTTTCCGTGAATCTCTGCTTCTAACAATTCGATTTAAAAAAAAAGACATTTTTTTATGTCGGACAGCATTCCAAGTGAGAAATATTTCGCACGTAAATTACTGTTTCTTCCGAACGCACTATTTGGCCACTTACGGACCTCTGTTTATAGCATATTTGGAGAAAAAAACTGAGCGCCTAAAGGCCAGATTTAAAAAATTCTTTTTCGAGCAGATACCGCTAACTATGAAAATTATTTTTTGTGCATCAAAAAACTACCAAATTTATCCGCTAAAAGGGCGCAAACAGGTAATTTATTTTTCTCATTATACGCTGTGTGACGTACCTGCCAGCAGGACGCACACGACATAAAGGCAGATAGCAGTCAGAACGAACGTCCGCGTAGCTGAATTCATAGAGTGACTTATTCCGGAATGAGGGGACAGGGTTCGAGCCCCGGCGTGGACAAAAATGACGGAGAAATTTACTTCGTTATAATGGCGCCCGAACTTTCCGGATGACCCGGCCGTTCAAAAATCTCGCAATGGTGTGATGTTCTTTCCACACCGCGAGATAGGAAAAATAAGAGAATCCCTTCTTCAGCGCTTCGAAAAATAAATGTGTGTGACGTTGCATTCCACAGACCAGATTGACTGGGAGTTGTCAAGTGCACGTTCTACAGCGGATGGCTGCCTGCGACGATTCATGGTCACGGCTGACCCGTGGGCCATGCCCCCGGCCCTCTTTCGGTGGATGTGACCTGCCTGTACGCACACGACATAAAGTCTGATAGCAGCGGTAACGAACGTCCGCGTAGCTCAATCGGTAGAGCGACTTATTCCGGAATGAGGGGATCCGGGTTTGAGCCCCGGCGTGGATAAAAATGATGGAGAAATTTACTTCGTTATAACTGCCTGACAGAGAAAATGCCACACCATGAAAGAATGCTCGAAAACACTGAACACACAGATAGCCAAGTAGGTCCTCAACAAATGATTCAATTGTTACATATAAACTAGGCTCCAGTGGCCGAATATACATGATGATCAACAAGGAGTGTGGCCTCCATTTTGAGCGATACAGCTTTGAATCCGACGTGGCATCGAGGCAATGAGAGTCCGAATAGAGTCCTGGGGTATCGGGAGCCATGTGCTGTTGATCGAGTCCACAGTTCATCTTGATTTTGCGAGGGTGGAAGAGTAATCAACCGATGTCCAATCGTGTCCCACAGATGCTCGATGGGCGAGAGGTCGGGGGATCGCGCTGGCCACACAAGAATCCGCACACTGAGTAAAGCATTCAGGCTGATCTGAGCGGAATGCGGCCGTGCGTTATATTGTTGAAAAATAGCGTTTGCGATGCCTTGCAGGTACGGTAGTACCACGGGCCGCTGCACCTCGTCAACATAGCTGCGTGCCGTCAATGTGCCCGTAAGGCGTACCAGCGGTGAGTGCCTGTTGGCCTTTATAGCACCCCAAACCATGATCTCACGTTGCCGGGCAGTATGGCGCTCCACAAAGGTAGAGGTATCCGCCCGTTGGCCACATCGCCTTCAGACTCTTACACGGCGATCATCCGCGGTGAGACAGAACCGCGATTCGTCGCTGAACGCTACACTGTTCCATTCGGCACCCCACGCAGCTCTGGAGCGACACCATGTCAAGCGGTGACGACGATGGCTCGCTGTCAAGTGTAGCCCCCGCAACGGACGGCTGGACAGCAAACCAGACGCAGCCATTCGACGCAACACTTCCCGGGTCGATATTGGAGCTAGAGGTCTGCACGAGCCTTAATTTGAAAAGCCCGGCCCGGCCCGGCCCGGTTCACTCGATCATTCGACTCCTGAAGAGTTTTCGTTTTCTTAATTGCTACACGTATTCTATTACAACAAATGTTAATTCAGAATATTTCTGAGACTCTGCATAAGTCACGTGACGTCCGAGGAGGGGAAGGGGGGGGCATGTATACTCAAAAATATTGCATGAAAAGGACAATTTACATACCTTTCAAATTTTCTGGGTTTTCAAATTATCATTCCCTACCGCCTTTCGGAAATAACATCGTTCAGAAGGCCTTTTATACAGATTTCACTTAGAGTACAAAAGATGACACGGGGGCCTATTTGGAAATAATATGTTATAATGCTGTACGTTATGAGGACTACATTCTAAAAGATGTTATTTCCAAAAAGACACGTTACGTTTTGAGAGGTCAGTACGTTCTGAGAGGTACCGCTGCGAATTTAAACCATAACCCTCTGAACCAATGGTTGTGTCGACTAATTGTACTGTGTGTCGACTAGTCATTACTGTCGACTAGTCGTTACGGTCGACTGATCGCTATGTCGACCAATCGTTACTGTCGACCAATCGTTATTCGACCAGTCGTGCGACACCGCTTATATATCCCAGTGAGTTGCTAACTATGGTCGTTAAACCTCCTAACACACAATAAAAGAACATCTTTTGCCCGTAATACGAGGGAGGTTCGAAAAGTAACTCACAGCAGTGTTTTTTCTCCTTGCGGGTTGCAAGTACAGTTGCAGTTTGGCAGACAACGAGTTTGAATATCAGGCTACAGACCGGTTTGACTGGATCAGGTGTCGCCGTTGTGGAAGACAGCGTGAACGATGGCACAAAGATCTCGCTTTTGTTTGCGTCGTCTCCGAATGAATAGCAACGTGGTGTAGTCAGACTTTTGTGGGCTAAACGGAAAAATCTGACTAAAATTCAAAAAGAAAGGGTCGATGTTGAAAAAGAGCTAAGAAATGTCCATACGCCCAGAAAACGGACTTTTATGAACAAGGTACCACGCTGGGATAAATGTATCGAGCGTCTCGGTTCTTATGTTGAAAAATAGCTAAAAAATGTCTACACGCCCAGAAAACGAACTTTTATGAAAAATGCTAAAACTGGTACCACGCTGAGATAAATATCTCGAGCGTCTCTGTTCTCATGTTGAAAACTATCTAAAAATGTCTATACGCCGAGAAAACTGATTTTTATGAACAATGCTAAAACTGGTACCACGCTGAGATAAATGTCTCGAGCGTCTCGGTTCTTATGTTGAAAAATAGCTAAGAAATGTCTATACGCCCAGAAAACGGACTTTTATGAACAAGGTACACTAAAACTGGTACCACGCTGGGTAAATGTCTCGAGCGTCTTGGTTCTTATGTTGAAAAATAGCTAAAAAATGTCTACACGCCCAGAAAACGAACTTTTATGAAAAATGCTAAAACTGGTACCACGCTGAGATAAATGTCTCGAGCGTCTCGGTTCTCATGTTGAAAAATAGCTAAGAAATGTCTATATGCCCAGAAAACGGACTTTTATGAACAAGGTATACTAAAACTGGTACCAAGCTGGGATAAATGTCTCGAGCGTTTCGGTTCTTATGTTGAAAAATAGCTAAGAAATGTCTATACGCGCAGAAAACGGACTTTTATGAACAAGGTATACTAAAAGTGGTACCACGCTGGGATAAATGTCTCGAGCGTCTCGGTTCTTATGTTGAAAAATAGCTAAAAAATGTCTACACGCCCAGAAAACGAACTTTTATGAAAAATGCTAAAACTGGTACCACGCTGAGATAAATTTCTCGAGCGTCTCAGTTCTCATGTTGAAAAATAGCTAAGAAATGTCTACACGCCCAGAAAACGGACTTTTATGAACAAGGTATACTAAAAGTGGTACCAAGCTGGGATAAATGTCTCGAGCGTCTCGGTTCTTATGTTGTAAAATAGCTAAGAAATGTCTATACGCCCAGAAAACGGACTTTTATGAGCATTGCTAAAACTGGTACCAAGCTGGGATAAATGTCTCGAGCGTCTCGGTTCTTATGTTGAAAAATAGCTAAGAAATGTCTATACGCCCAGAAAACGGACTTTTATGAACAAGGTATACTAAAAGTGGTACCACGCTGGGATAAATGTCTGGAGCGTCTCGGTTCTTATGTTGAAGAATAGGTAAAAAATGTCTACACGCCCAGAAAACGAATTTTTATGAGCATTGCTAAAACTGGTACCACGCTGAGATAAATGTGTCGAGCGTCTCGTTTCTTATGTTGAAAAATAGCTAAGAAATGTCTATACGTCCAGAAAACGGACTTTTATGAACAAGGTGTACTAAAACTAGTACCACGCTGGGATAAATGTCTCGGGCGTCTCTGTTCTCATGTTGAAAACTATCTAAAAATGTCTATACGCCCAGAAAACGGATTTTTATGAACAATGCTAAAACTGGTACCACGCTGAGATAAATGTCCCGAGCGTCTCGGTTCTCATGTTGAAAAATAGCTAAGAAATGTCTATACGCCCAGAAAACGGACTTTTATGAACAAGGTATACTAACACTGGTACCACGCTGTGATAAATATCTCGAGCGTCTCTGTTCTCATGTTGAAAAATAGCTAAGAAATGTCTATACGCCCAGAAAACGGACTTTTATGAACAAGTTATACTAAAAATGGTACCACGCTGGGATAAATGTCTGGAGCGTCTCGGTTCTTATGTTGAAAAATAGGTAAAAAATGTCTACACGCCCAGAAAACGAACTTTTATGAACAATGCTAAAACTGGTACCACGCTGAGATAAATGTCTCGAGAGTCTCGGTTCTTATGTTGAAAAATAGCTAAGAAATGTCTATACGCCCAGAAAACGGACTTTTATGAACAAGGTATACTAGCACTGGTACCACGCTGGGATAAATATCTCGAGCGTCTCTGTTCTCATGTTGAAAACTATCTAAAAATGTCTATACGCCCAGAAAACGGATTTTTATGAACAATGCTAAAACTGGTACCACGCCGAGATAAATGTCTCGAGCGTCTCGGTTCTTATGTTGAAAAATTGCCAAGAAATTAGTTTCACTGTATAAAGTCAAACCTCGATTTACTGAACTTCAAGGGACCAACAGTCTTGTACGTAAAATCGCGGAATTCTCTAAACCGAGGTAGCCTTTCGAATGAAACATTCAAATTAGCTTGTGTTCATAATAGAATACGTAAGCAGCTACGTTCTCTTTCTTTCAGTGACATTTAAATTTTGTATTTTGTATAGTGCTTTTAATTACTAATTTATTATAAAAAATGTTATATACGTACACATATTTGCATATTAAGTACATAATTCATAGATATTAGACTTCAATATGTAGCATCAAAATTTAAGCGTACATTAAAATTGCAACAAAAATAGGATAGTTGATTTTTCCTACGCATTTAGCTTCTTAAATTATGATTTCAGTATCTTAAACTACATTAAGTAGAACATCAATTAGTACTAATTAACTTGTAAAAACAGAATATGTGTTGATTACCTTTTTTCACTGTAGAAAAGAAATGCTTTAGAGAAGATCGCTTATTTTTTTCTGAACATTTAGCTTTATACATTGCAGCTTCAATTTTATGAAGTGCATGAAACATCATCATTAATATCGAAGGGCATCAAGTACTTTTTAGCACACTCTGTACTGTTTACCAGCATCACTAAAGCAGCTAACTTTCAGTTCTGCTTCATCTTCTTCATCAGAATCTGATGTATTTAGTCCAATCTGTTCATCGAAAACATCATCAAGGGACTGCATTTGGGCTAACTTTTAACGTGAAAATGATGGTTAGCATAGTTTTGTGGTTAAAAAAATAAAAAAGGTTCGCTATATTGAGGAAATGTGTTCGTTAAAGCACTAATTTCAATGTGATTCCGTCTGGTCGGTAAAAAATGTACGTAAAATCGCGGAATTCGTTAAATAGGGGTTTGACTTTATATGTTTTGTTTTGCCTATCTATCAAATTGTTGCCCAAAAAAAAAAAATAAATAAATAGCGTGGTTTACTTTTCGGTCCACCCTTGTATATTCAAATTTACTCACAAGCACAAGGAACTGAATGAAATATTGGCACTATTTCAAAAATGTTCAAAAGTTTACCACTGGATAACGGTTAATCATAAAACACGTTTGTTTTATTTCTTATTTATTGCAAAGCTACTTTTTTAGAACATGTCCAGAGATTATGATACGAGATATTTTAGCTTTCATGGTACTTCAAAAATTGGGTAGAGAATATGAACAGTACTGGTGCTTACCTGACAACACATTTCAAAAGTTAATTTCAGGTATAAGTATGCTCTTTCTACTAGATTTTTGTAATTATTTAACAGAATATTCCATGAATTTTAGTCCGGTAGCTTCATTTGAATTTCTTACTATTTTCTTGAACCATTTGCTTTAAATCAACATTTGTCAAAATTAAATGTAATACTTCTTTAACACTTAAGTAACTAAAGTGGTTTGAGACACAATTGCCATTTATATGATTCTGGTATTCATGCATGCCGTAAGGACAACCGAGTAATTATAGTTTGTCACCTATCAAATCAATTCGCTCTTCTCTCTTATGGGATTTTGACTTGCAAATGTTGACGTCAGTCAGAATGTTAATGACTCTGTGAATAGATGATGAGATAATAACGCTTTAATAAGCGAGCCAGCAAAATTCCCGGGGAAATGTGGAGTCTTAGAATATTTCCGCAGAAAAATTCCATACCTACTAATTGAAGAGGTAGTGTTGATGCATATTTGATGCCCATAAATGATTTTTGTGTGTGTTTGTAAATCAGAAGACAATAATTGGAAAGTGGGGAAGTTTATTTATATCAATAGCGCTCAAACGCGGTATTTTGACATATTTAAATCGAATTATTACTATTATCCGCTTTCTTGTATTTTTAATCTGTTTTAATTCATTCCAATGAATGAATTAAAACAGATTTAAAATTAATGCATTCATTCCAATGATTAATTAATTCATTCATTCCAATGATTAATTAATTCATTCATTCCAATGAATGAAATAAATGAAAGCATTAATTCGCTTTCCTATATTTTAATCTGTTTTCATTCATTGGATTCACTCAAATTTCTGGAAGAATAAAAGAACTGCTGTACTTAAGACAATAATCGAAAAAAATTCTAAATTAATGAGGTGGTACCACGTCAGGCAGTATTTTGATAATATAAAGTCAAATAATTATATTCGTTCGCTTTCTTATATTCTTAAATTTTGATTCATTGGGACTGAATTATTACTTCGATCCCTGGAAAAGTAAAAAAAAAGGGTATTTAAGATAGTAATAGTTAATAAGTTCTGAGTTAATGAGAATCAGGCAGTATTTTGGTAATTTAACTCAAATAACTACACTTATTCGGTTTCTTATATTTTTAATCCAATTAGTTCATTTGGATTGACTTATCACTTCAATCTCCGGAAACGTTCAGTTCTTAAGAACATGAATTCAGTGTTACGACGTTCATCCCTTAACTGTACGTCGGATATTTTTTTTAATTTATTTAGAGATACTGGCTGAAGTCGGTTTTCAATTGGGAATTTTTCTCGCCCTGCTTTGAAAAGGTTAATGTTCTCTCATTAGTTTAAAACACATACCAATTTTGTGAACGCTGTGGACATTTGCAAGTCAAAATCCATGAAAGTAAAAAATAAAAAAAGAAGAGAGAAGCGGACTGATTTGTTGTGTGACAAAAAAGAAATAATTACTGTAAATTACCCCTCCAGGAATCATGAATACAGTAGTCACATCGTGACATCAACCCTTTGCATAGCCTTATTTATGCTACGTTTCGATATTTATTGCTGTAATGGAAGAAATTAATGTTATACCATTAGTTTGTATGACATCAAGTGTTTCAATGCTGAGTAAATTTCCAAATGAAAATTCATTGAAAGAAAAAAAAATGAAAGAAACAAAAGGAAAAGAATGTTTGATATTTGCCAAAAAAAGAATAAACGATCGCCACTACGTGATTCACGAGTACAGCTGTCACATTGGAAACATTGACCTGCTCGACAGTTTCGCGAAAAGTTATAAAACAAACGTTCATACTCGAAAATGGCACTTTTTCTTTTCTTTTTTTTTCTTTTTCTTTTTGATGAATCTTTCGTTAGCTGTTTTTGAAAAGCCGACTACTTAGACGGAAAGGCTATAGTTTAACGATTTGTGCAAGTCATGGTTGCAGTTGAAAGGTGTTCATGTTAGTTCAAATATAACAGGAAGGATGAGAACAAATTCTCGGGTGAACTGAGAGCGTCCTTTTACAAAGGCATCTTGTTTTTATTTTACTGTGCAGTTAAATCACTGCAACAAAAATTCGCATTTTGCGCCATCCGGTGGATAGGTTCTACATTAAAAACTCTGAATATTCCAAGGAGAATCGAAATCTTGGTTACAGCAATCAGATAAAAAAAGAATCTTTAAAGATCGGACTATTAGGAAATCAGGTTTGCGTTAAAATCCAAACATTCCCGTATCTCATCAAGCCACGCATATGAGAAATCAGGTTGCATTTCCTGTGACGTATAGGAACCGCGGCGGTAGAGGTGTTAGATGCACTGGTAGTCATTTACGTGCAGGGGTGAAACATAACATTTTCCTCATAACTTTTTTTTTTTTTCTTTAACACGTTCGAAATTTTAAATCTGATAAATGTTTAGAATTTTTTATTATTTCCTGCCATCTAAAGTCCCTTCTGATAGAGCTAAGTACAGAGGATGTTGAGAAAGTAATGCCTCCCTATTTATATACAAACCAAGTGGCACGGTATCAAATTGAAACAAAATAATAACAAAGCTCAGAATTTATACTTTAATTCACATATTTTATTTTTCTACAAAATGCCCCTCACGTTCGATTCAGCTACGCCAGCGTTTAACAAGTTTTTGAAACTCGTCTTTATAAAAATCTTCAGGTTGTTTTCGGAACCATTTCCTCGTAGCGGCTTGAACATCTTCGTCACAGGTGAGCTGAATTTATTTCAGAGCCGCGGATGGTTAGTGGTTAGTGAGTCAGACTATCAATGCAAGGTCCTGAGGTTCGAACCTGGGCTGATCTTTCAGTGATGGTGTGATTTACTAACAATCGCTGAATATCCGCCGTGCATCGGACGAGAACGTTAAGTGACGGCCCCCAGGCTGGACCCACTGGTTTAATGGGTATCCTTTCCTATGCCCCCCCTGAAATTCTCTCACCCCTCTGTGTGCAACATCGTACTTGTACGGTGGCGCCATCTACTGTACTCTAATCTCACTACAAACTGTTCTGTCAAAGTCGCTAGACTTGCTCTCATTCCTTCCGTTTCTGTGTCCTGCCCAAAAGGCGATCTCGCTGTAGGTGGCTGGGACCTAAACTCTACTCACTGTGGACGGAAGTCCTACAAGAAAACGACAAATACTGTATCATGAATTTCTTTCAGATGTCTCTTGAAACCCGTCTCTGTAAAAATCTTCAGGTTCTTCTCGGAACCATTTCCTCGTAGCGGATTGAATATCTTCGTCACAGGTGAACTGAATTTATTTCAGATGTCTCTTGAAACCCGTCTCTGTAAAAATCTTGAGGTTGTTCTCGGAACCATTTCCCCGTAGCAGCTTGAACATCTTCGTCACAGGTGAACTGAATTCCTTTCAGATGTCTCTTGAAACCCGTCTCTGTAAAAATCTTCAGATTGTTCTGGAAACTATTTCCCCATAGCGGCTTGAACATCTTCATCACAGGTGAACTGAATTCCTTTCAGATGTCTCTTCAGAGCAAAAAACAACCAGAAGTCGGACAACGCCAAATCTGGGCTGTAGGGTGGGTGTTCAAGAACTTCAAACCCGATTTTCTGTATGGCCTTTGAAGTGAAAGCACTGCCATGGGGTTTTATGTTGCTGTGTTACATAATCACTGGCATTTTTTCATCATGCACGTGGTTTATTCTTCGAATTAGCTTTTTTACGCTTTCCAATCGTATGGTGAAGAAGCGCATATTCTCCAGCTTTGTCCGTCTGTCTGCCTGTCCGCACGATAACTCGCGTAAAAATGGTTCAATTTCGATGAAATTTTAGTATGTGATAGGGGACAACCTCGGGACGACCCCTATTGAAAATGGACGAAATAGGGTCAAAGGTAAATGGGATCAAAGGTCAGGACATAGGAGCGGGATCCATTCCATCGCTCTTATGCGTCATAACTTATGTAAAAATGCTTCTGTTGTGACAAAACTTTAGTATGTTGTTCCGGAGGTAAACTGAACTAATTCTGTTTAATATAATCGAATTGGGGTCAAAGGTCAGGGCACAGGAGCGAGATTTATTCCACAGCCATTATCCTCATAACTTGAGTAATGATCTCTGGTATGTTGGAAAGCCTATCATAATCAATGCATTGTATGATTTTACTCACTTGTTTAAAGTATTCACGTAGTTCTCAGACTTGATATTCGTACCTTTCACCATGTACTCCTGATGAATGATGCCTATGTGGTCTGGAGATGACCTGAATGTGGGTCGGCACGTCAAACCTGTTGTTCCAAATAGTCTGACAAGTATTCTATGGGGTTGAGGTCGGTCGATTTCGCCGGCCAAGGGAGAACGGAGATAACTCTGTCGTGTTTCTGGAACCAGTCACGCACCTAATTAGTGACGTGGCAGGGCGCATTGTTCAGTTGGTAGACACCATCACCACCAGGGTAAACGACGAACATGAAGGGATTTATGTGGTCAGCGAGGATGGACAGATATAGCCATTGGAGTTCAGGGACCCATCCAGAGGTAGCAGCGGCCCCCGATCATACCAGCAAAACATCCCCAGACATGCGCAGTGCCACTGCCGGCCGTTACTTGACTAACAAGCGTGTCTAGCGTTGGCTCTCGTGTATCTGACGCTGTATCCCCCACCGTCCGTCATTTCTGTAAAGTAGAAACCTTGAAACACCGGAGAAGGCAACCTTTTTGAACTCTTCCGCTGTCCAATGACGGTAGTCCCATGCGAGCTGCAGGCCTCATTACTGATGGGCCTGGATTAACATGGGCGGGCGCCTTGACGCAGCGTCGACCCATGCGTGGCAGGATTCGCTCTACTGTTATCGGGGACTACCGAACTAGGTGCCCAGCGTTCATTTGCGTGATCGATTGCTGCACTGTTGCGCGTCGATTGCCCTTTACCAGTCGACGGAGGCGAAGTTCTCCTCAGGGGTCGATGGTCTTTGGGGCTTCCCAGTTATGACTTCGGGAGGTATTCTGTGTGCCAGCGGTCCATTCTTGGTACACCCTTGCTACCGCACCTCGAGAATAGTCCACGAAGTTTGCTGTTTCTGAGATGTTTCCTCCCTTGGCGCGGTAGCCGATGATCATTCCCTTTTTGAACGTCCGTCAAATCACTACCTCTTCCAATTGTGCTCACGTGACGCATTATGGCTCATGTGTCCCAGCCGGCGCTTATAAATCCATGTGGTAGAGCTTGCTCCTTGCACTCTGTGACACACCTGGGCGGTCATGTTATTCTGATGCCACCGTGAATGATGTTTTTCTTTATATTTCTTTTTCTAACTGTTGCATTTGAAAATCTCTTTGTCTGTGATATCTTTCTTCACCTGTGAGAAGCACTTTGTGAGCAATGTGTTAATTTTCGTAACATACTTTTCCAGCGTTAGGGGGAGTAAGTAGCTGTCTCTATTTCTGGATGTTTTTATCGATTGCAGAAATCCGGCTGACTTTTTTTCTATGCTGTTTAACCCTTTAATGACCATGACCCAAAAATCTTGAATCTCTCTAAATAACATAACGCCCGAAACTGTCTGTTGTTTCACTTCTTATTTTAATAACAATAGTGACTGGGGGTGACTCCTGCTAATCCCTTTTAGGTCGAGAAAATTTGAAGAATCAGTAACGATAAGAAATCTGACATACACTAGACAAGTGTTTCGGGCGTCTATGGTCTTTCGTACAATCGAAAAAAAAAATACATTGCAAGAAATTTCTATTATACTTTCTTGAGATGAAAAGGAAAAGATATACCATAATAAGATGTACACTGAAGAGCAATTGAATTAGAGACAGCTGGCGTTATGCAAATGTGGCGCTGTGGGCGGCCCTGTAAACGGAAACGACATGACGTATGCAGCGATCCGACAATATAAGGAGTGATGCGACGGGAATCAGTAAGAGTCGGACGCAGTATGGGTAAGACGAAAGATCTAAGCGCATTTGATCGTGGGGAAATTGTCGGGGCTCTACGAATGGGTCACTCCGTCTCGGAAGTTGTGCAGGCACTGGGATTTTCACGAGCCACTGTGTCACGGGTGCACCGTGAGTACATCGAATCCGGTAAAAACATCCCTGCAAGGGCCAACAGACGTGGACAACAGCGTGTGGATGAGCAGGGTCATCGTCGGCTAGCTCGCATTGCAACAGCGAATAGATGGGCCACAGTGCAAGAAATATCTCTGCAATTTAACGTTGATGCACAAAAACGTGTAAGCAGCCACACCATCCAGAACCATCTCCTCGCTATGGGGTACAGAAGCCATCGTCCGACGAGGGTACCGCTGCTGACCGCACATCACAGGGTGCAAAGATTAGCATCGGCGCGGGAACATCGCCACTGGACCCTAAACATGTGGGAAAATGTTCCCTGGACTGATGAGTCGAGATTCACGTTGGTATATGCGGATGGCAGGATACGAGTACGGCGCAAACCACATGAAGCGATGGATCCTTCTTGCCAGCAGGGTACTCTTCAAGCTGGTGGGGGTGGCATTCTCGTCTGGGGACTGTTTACGTGGACTGAAATGGGACTCCTGGTACGCGTGACATCGTCCTTCACAGGTCAAAGTTACCGGGATATCCTGGACGACCATTTGCTCCCGTTTGTGAGTCTTCAACATCCCACTGGGGACCTCATCCTGCAACAAGACAATGCAGCTCCCGAATTGTATCCGAATGGTTGGATGAACACTCCACCGACATGATCTCGCTTCCTTGGCCAGCTAGGTCACCTGACCTCAATCCCATCGAGCACATCTGGGATGCCACCGAGAGAGATGTTCGAGGCTCTGACCCCCTCCATCAAATCTTCGTGAACTGTGGGAGCTTGTTCAGGGGTCGTGGATCCGTATGGCTTCCCAACGCTTCCGGTGTCTTGTCGAGTGCATGCCGAGACGAATCACCGCCGTCATCAGGACGAAAGGTGGTACTACACGTTACTAGACAGGTATCTCTAATTCAATTGCTCTTCAGTGTATATAATATTTTTAGATTTTAGAAGGATCGTGCCACAATGCGCCGGGGGCCTCTGAGGTTTTAAAGCTACCCTGGTGACTGTGATTTAAGCAGCATCCTTCTGCTGATGAGTCTAATGCCTTCCCAATTAAACTACACCGACGGAATTTATCGGCACAGCTTTGCCATCTTAACATGTAGTATGTCACATATCATCATCATCATCATTGTCAACCATTATCAATCCACTGCTGGACGAAGGTCTCCCCAAGTTTCCTCCACAACGGTCTGTCTTGTGCCAGTCTCCTCCATGTCACCCCTGCATACTTTCGAATTTCATCCACCCATCTCCCATGTGGTCTTCTTCTGGGTCTTTTCCTGTCCCTTGGAATCCAATCTAAAATTTCGGCTGTCCATCGATGATCTGTCCTTCTGGCAGTATGTCCAGCCCATTGCCATTTCAGGGATTTAACTCTGATCATGATGTCTTCCACTCTTGTCATTTTTCGGATCCACGAGTTCCTCTTCTTATCTCTCCTGGTTACACCAAGCATGCACCTCTCCATGCCTCTTTGAGTTGTCTGCAGCCTTTGTATGTCTCTTTTAGTTAAGGTCCACGTCTCTGCACCATACGTAAGCACTGGAAGGATGCATTGATCAAACACTTTTCTTTTAAGACATAATGGCATATTGCTCTTGAAAATTATGCTGTTTCTTCCAAAAGCTCTCCAGGCAAGTTTTGTACGCCGATTAATTTCTTCATCAATGTGACCCTCACTTGATATCTGCTGTCCAAGATAAACGTACGTGTCTGTTATCTCCAGCTTTTCTCCATCAATCGATAAATCTTCATTTCTTGTAAAAGCATTGAACATCACTTTTGTCTTCTGAAAGTTCATTTTTAATCCCACTTCTTTACTCTTGTCAGCAAGTTCCTGGATCATACTCTGCAGCTCTGATGGGGTAGTTGCAAAAATGACTACGTCATCAGCAAAACGAAGGTGGGTTAGATAATCTCCATTAATCTTTATCCCCTTGTTTTCCCAGCTCAGCGACTGAAAAACACCCTCCAATGTGGCATTAAAGAGCTTCGGAGATATGGTGTCACCTTGTCTCACTCCCTTTCCAATTTTTATGTGTGTTGTATTTTCAAACAGCCTAATCTTTGCACTTGCATTTTCATAGATGTTATTAATAATATTAATGTATGCATCTTCAATACCGCAGGTTTTCAGAGCCATTGTAACTGCTGATGGTTTCACCGAATCAAAGGCTTTTTCATAATCGATAAAAGCCATGCACAATGGAAGTTCATATTCCCTCGCTCTTTCAATTAGTTCTCTCAGCACGTGGATATGATCTATTGTGCTGTAGCCACTCCTGAATCCAGCTTGTTCTCTCGGTTGAGCCATGTCCAGTGTTACCTTCAAGCGGTGTGAAAGAACTTTAGTGAAGATTTTATAAACTACTGATAGGAGGCTGATAGGTCTGTAGTTTCCGAGATCCTCAATGTCACCTTTCTTATGTAGCAGGATCATTGTAGCGGTGTTCCAATCCTCAGGAATCTTTCCTTCATTAAGGCATCGAGTGAAAATTTGGGCGAGTACTGTTTCGATTTCTCCACTTGCTTCTTGTATGATGTCTACAGTAATTCCATCTTCTCCTGGAGCTTTTCCTCGCTTCATGTTCTTGATTGCATATATATATATATATATATCCCTTGAGAAAGGCGGGGCATGAAATCGCAGGTTTCGGATCCGCCGCAAACCATGCTTGAAGTAACTCACTGTAAAAGAAGGAATTATCCCTAATTCCAGATTATGTGTAGAAGAAGCATGACATATTTTTCGAAGCGAAGAATGAATTCCCATTAATTCCAGGCGAAGTGTGAAATGAACAATAGATACAGGGGTTGGACAGAATAATGTGAACACCTAGGAAAAGAAGGTTTTACGTGTCTGATAGGCTGTGGGGCCACCTTTGACATTCAAAACCGCCTGAATCCGCCTTGGAATGGATGCATACAAAACCTGGATGGTGGTTAGTGGGATGTTACACCATTCTTCATGCAGAAACTACTCCAGGTCCTTGAGAGATGCGGAAAGAGGATACCGGGATCTTACATTGTTTTCCAACACAGACCACAGTGATTCGATGATGTTTAAATCTGGTGATTGGGGAGGCCAAGGAAGGTGTGAAAGTTCGTCCTCATGTTCCTCAAACCGTGATTGGACATTCCGAGCTCCGTAAATTGGGCCGTTATCGTCTTGATAAATGGCATTCTCTGCAGAAAGCAATGCAGGGGATGCTATCCCCACCCCTAAACTTATCATACCAAGCCATTAAATGGACTTTGTCGGCCAAAGTCCATTTAATGGCTTGGTATGATAAGTTTCTGTCGTGACGCTAGACATAGTTGCTTTCGATATGCCTACTACCCTGGCGACTGTTGTCACGGAGGCACCAACTAGCCGGCCACCAACAATTAGCCTTCTTTCGAAGTCAGTTAGATCGCTCATTTCGTGGTCACCTTGAAAGAAATTTTGCAACGAGACACTTTAAATGCACTTAAACACGAACTTGGGGTTCTAAACAAAGCTATTGCAGCGAGAAAGTGTTGGATACCTTTGCGTATTGCGACGTACGCAGCTGCATTAAAAGTGACGTCTCTGAGACTGGTACTGGTGTTCACATTATTATATCCAACCCTTTTATGTCCGTCCCTTGAGAAAAGCGGGAACACGAAATCGCAGGTTTCGGGTCCGCCGCAGACCATGCTTAAAATAACTCACTGTAAAAGGAGAAATTATCACTAATTCCAGACCATGTGTAGAAGAAGCATGACACATTTTTCGAAGGGAAGAAGGAATTCCCATCAATTCCAAGCTATGTGTGGAACTAACAATACATATTTTTCGAAGAACCTAACGGTCAGTCGATCGATTTCCACAACCAGTAACACAATTTTGCTGGTGAAGGCCATCGTAGCCGCATCCTTCTGCTCCGAAGCTGAATGCAATCCCAATTAGGCGACACCGACGGAATTTAACGCTGTAACTTTGCCGTCTTGACATGTGCTTCACCTCTGTAATACGTCACAGTTAAATCTCAAAACAACTAAAGCTAAAAAAATCTCGCAAATAAAAATACTTAACCCCATTCTGTTTTCTTTCGGTCCTCACCTTTGATTCGCAAATAATAGGGGTTCAATATACCAAGATCTTCTTCTCCTTAGAATTTAGTTGATTAACATTCGTCCAGGATGAATGCACCACACATTTTTCTTCTCAACATCCTTGTCTTGGATTTTTTTACGTTTTGTTTTGTGTATCTTTACTCTCAGTCGAATACCATCCATCCCTCAGAATGTGGAACCTTTTTTTTTTCTCTTACCAGAGAATGACAGACGTGCGCATCAAACATGTATGCATAAAAGCTAACGATCATTTGAATCCGCGTGACGATCACTGAACTTCCCCGTGGATAATAAATATCCTGTCGGCATCGTCTCTGTGCAGCACGCAAAGGTGATCATCCCTAGCGAAGAAAAGAAGAACCTCCGTGATGTGACGTACGTATTACTTTAATGTTTCACAAGTCTACTTATTACTCGTCTTGATTCGAAATTCATTCATTCATTCAGAACTGTATATGATTTCAAGGCGCATGTCAGCAAAATGGCCTGCATTCTCTCGGTGGACACTCCTGCACGCGAGGTGTGTGGTTCTTTTTAAGAACAATACACAAGGTAGTCAGTCATCTGAAGCAAAAATATCGTACAAAAAGAACATGCCATCGCTATACAGCTCTTCAAAGTTCTATGCAAACTGGCGGCATTACCTACTCACATCATCAGACTAGTTTCTTTTAGAAAAGGTGATGTTTCGGCATTTTCTATATAGTAGAATAAAAGAGAAAAAATGAACTTTGATTTGAAAAACCAGATAAAACTTTTTCTTTTATCATGCACCATGATGTACGACATCGTCGGTTTTTATTTCTGAATATTTATCGTCAGCCCCGGTGGAGTAGTGGTCTAAGCGATGGATTCTGGTCATTCGTCCGAGATGGGTTCGGATCCCTGTGAAGCATAGATGTTACCCATACAGCACAAAACGTTTCAGATATGTATCAATAATGTTACAATCTATCATTTTCGTTACACTTTCGGAGATACCTTACAATTACGTTTCAGCAACATCTATTTTGAAACATAACTATTTGTACATTACGGTTACATTAAAAATAGCATTCACCAATACTACTGTTTTATCGTTTCCATTGTACATAATTGCTGCCTTAATGTTACATTCCGGCGATATTTAAGATTTGGGGTTTGGCAACGGCGGGGATGCGCATGCGCATTTATGCCGTTTCACCGAAGCGCTCTCTAGTCGTATTTCCACGTGCTACTGGAATATTCTTTGGTGATACTGTCGTACTCGAGTTAGCTAGTTAGGTGATTCAATATTTCATACCTTTTTTTTTTGGGGGGGGGGGGGGGGTCAAGATCATCTGAAAGTAAATAATTTTTTTGATTATTATAATTTTTAAATTCTAAAAAACATTTTATAAAATCTAAGTAAATGGCTGTGTTGTTTGTTGTATTAGTATACTATACCAGCATGTTTTTTTTTTGTTTTTTTTTCTTGAAGCTGAGAAATTTCATATTAGTAGGTATTTAGAAAAATGACAAATTTGATTTTCTTTCTTTTTCTCGCTGAAATATAGTCTATTCCACATGTATAACAGAAATTCGACACCCTCATTTGGGACCGATTTTTATTTCTTTTGTTATCAATATTTAAACGCCGCCACTTTTCCCAAGGGACAACGGACTGCGTTGAACCTGTGAAAACGTAAACAACTCGTAATACGACTGTTCTTGCTTTTGAAACAGCTGTCGAGTGTAATACTTTTTATTGTGATCTTACAAAGTTTATTAAAACTATAATGTTCAACGTAGTAAATACGTAAGTAATGTGATGATGTCACAAATATCTTTCAAATACGTAACAGTAATGTAATTAAGTTACAAATATCTTTCAAATACGTGACAGTAACATGAAGTTGGTATGTTGAAGTTACAAAGATCTTTCACTGTAACGTATCGGTTAAGTTTCAAAGTTATGTAATGTTTGAGGACATTTTGACGTAAGGTTTCTGAAACATTACTGTCACATTACGCAACGTATCTGAAAAGTCTCAATGTTTCAGTGCTACGTACTTATAACACAAACGAAATATTGTGTACTGTGAGGGCATGTTTGTATTACAGCGCAGGCTGTTTCCTTTCCCCGGAACCAGTGGCTTTAAATTATTGGCAGGCGACTGCTTATAGCCCACTATGTTGCTCATGGAGGTCGTTAAACCACCAATCAAGAAAAAAAAATTGGTATGCAAAATCTTTTTAACTTGAAGATTTATCATAATAAATGAGATATTCGTTGCCCTGAATAAGTCCCTTTCAGAAAGATTTTTTTTAACCGGTCCTTTAAAAGCCCCATCGTCCCCAAATATTATATTATCAATCCACTGCTGGATGAAGGTCTACCCATTGTGTCTTATTTCTTTGCTCCCTGGATTGAAAGTATGTTTGTGGAGTGTAACTTTCCTATGTTTAGCTTATAGGGTCATCCCTCATAAAATAAAAAGTCATCTTCTTTCCTGCCGCCCCTATGGCGCAGTGGTCTAAGCGATAGCTTCTGACCATTCGCCCGTGATGAGTCCGATGTCGAATCCCGGTGTGTCATGGATTACGGCGGCAGCTCTCTCCCTTGCTTGGAACCGGTGGCCCTAAATTAGGGCCGGGCGACTGCTTATAGCCCACTCAGTTGCTCACGGTGGTCGTTAAATCCCCAAACAGCCGCCCCGGTGGCGCAGTGGTCTAAGCGATGGCCTCTGATCATTCGTCCGAAAGGGGTACGGGTTCGAATCCCGGTGAGGCATGCATGTTGTGTTTGTCTTACGGCACTGGCTCTCTCCCTTCCCTGGAACCAGTGGCCCTAAATTAGGGACGGGCGACTGCTTATAGCCCATTGAGTTGCTCACGGTGGTCGTTAAACCTCCAAACAAAAAAAAACAAAAACAAAAAAATCCCCAAACAACAACGACAAAAAAAAAAACCTTTCCACTGGAATGGAGGCAGAAGGGTCGCTTAAGAAATGAACCTCGCTTTCGTTTAGCCAAAGGATCATGAACTATGCTACGTTGAGCTACCATTTTTCCAGTCGTAATTTTTATCTTCTTTGCATATTTTTGAGATGTTTGAGGTGTACACAAAGTTTCTGTCACAGTGGTTCCCATAAATTAAGGCCAAAAATAGAAACATCGTGATCTCAAAAAATACGTGAGGACATGTTATTAAATTTGCTGAAAACCTGTATCGCATTGTACGTTAGAGAAAAATTATAAAATACTTCGTAAGAAGCTCTTAATTTTGACAAAAATCACATACAAAACCAGGTGAAAAATAAGGTGTTAGAATTAAACAGCCAAATGGGCCCAAGTAGGGTAGTGTGGTCACCCCTCACAAAACCGCAGGCCTCACAGTAATGTTTCATGCTGTTTTGATGGATTCTATGAGCTCAGTCGGTAGCAACAACCATTATTTGTGCAAAGCATGTCGAAACCCCTCCAGGATCTTGCGGACGGAAATGAGGACAGAAACACGTCTCGTTGGAGCATTCCAGACATGCGCGATCGCATTAAGATCAGAAGATATGGCTGGCCATTCCATACGGCCCAAGATCTCCTTTTGAATATATTTTTCTATCAACCTCGCTCGTTGTGGACGAGCGTTATCATCTCGTAAGAGAAATGCCTCCTATGGCATCTGCATAAGTGCTAACATAGGGGTCCAGGACATCATCGCTATAGCGTCCAGTATTCGTGGTTTCTCTTGGAAGCATGTAGAGGTCTGTGCCAGAGTTGGAAAAGGGTTTAAAATTTTGAACCCGGACGTCATATATTTGGACCCAACCCGTACTTGACCCGGACAAGTCTGTTTTGTACTATAAATTCGAAACTCATTTTATACATAAACATGTATATACTATATATGCACTCATTGTCAAAAAAAATAGTTGCACCCAGAAGGACGTGTCGGATTGCAATGCTATTCGGGAGGAAGGTAAAGGTTACCAGGGACAATAAATGATTAAACATTGAGACTGATATTCGCAATATTTATTGAGGTACACGCCAATAAGTAGTCTCTCAGTATGGCGTCGGGCCTCCATGTTTCCTCACATAGCATGCCAGTCGTCTCGGCATGGAGTTGCATAAGTTCCTAATGGTGTCCTGCGATAAGCCATCCCATGCAGCTTGAATATTCTCACCTAGTTCCTTCAGATTGTGCGGTAGGGGTGGAGTGTGTTTAGCGCGTCCAATAGCATCCGACGCATTTTCAATCGACGATAGGTCTGGCGATACGGCTGTCCATGGCAGAGTGTCAGTGCCTTGAAGGTAACCTCTCGAGACAGCAGTAGTATGCAGACGAGCGTTGTCCTGTAGGAAAATTGCACCAGAGTGAGCGTTCAGAAAAGGTAGGGGACACTGGTTGCAGGACCTCATTAACGTAACGTTGGGCTGTCAAAGTGCCTGAAATGAACACCAAAGGCAATCAGGCATCGTAGGTAATTGCACTGCACACCATGACACCAGGCTTTCTGGACGTGTGACGCTCGACAACAAACCGTTCATCTTGGCGCTAATAACGATGACTCTACACACCGATTCGGTGGTCAATATTTTCCAAGACAAAAGCGGGACTCGTCACTGAAGATCACCCTCTGCCATTCTGAGTGGCTCCATGACAGTGTGGCACGACACCATTGCAATCCTTGCACTAATTGGACGATGCATAGATGACACCACTGCTCGCTGAGTATACGCAGTCATGGTTGTTGGGTCACTCCGCGCATATCCGACAACCCGTCGGTCCTCCCTCCTCGTGGTTCGCCTTGGTCTCCCATATTCTTCCTGCCGCTGCTGCGTACCTTGTACTACTCACTGCCACCAACACTGTGCTATGGGGATATCCACGACCGGTATGACGCGCAATACGGCGGTAAGACCATCCCTCTCCTCCAACTGTGCGAATCGCTTCCTAACTTTTCTCCGAGGCATACTTCATTTGCAAAGGATGCAATCAACACAACAGCACGAGTGAGAATGGAAAGCACGCGCAACGGGAGTACCTTATATAGCCGGTCAAACACAGCGCTACGGACCCCTCTTTTCTTGCGTCACATTCGCGGCCGAGCGTTGTGCTTGAATCATTTGCATGTCTGACGATGCCAAACGTACCCACGGAGTTTCATTCCCGAAGGTTGCTTCATTTTTGGATGCAACTTTTTTTTTTTTTTTTGACGATGAGTGTATATATGTAGCGAACACATCTGCGAGAGTCAAAAGGCGGTTCCACTTAATTTGATGGTGCTATAGTCTAAATTTTCGAATTAAGTTACTTGTTGTATGTTTAATTTCAGTTTTTGCTGTGTCCTTGATAACATATCAAGCTTCAGAATATGTTTCACAGCAACACCAATTTTAACCAGCTTCTAATCAGTTGAAAGTTTCCGAAATGTGGATTTTGGTTTCATATTTGTCCTTCAAAAGGAAGGAACACTCATAAGATCAACATTCACATTTTTGGAAACTTTCGACATATCACAAGCTTGTGAAATTTGATATTTCTGTGAAACATATTCTGGTTCCTTAATGAGACGAAACAACTTCCAGCATTCACTCTTCCCCTTTTTGTTTTCAACAAGAACGTATTTGTTGGCCTCGACGTCTTCTTCAAGCTCCTTAATATTAAATTCATCCATACTAACAAATCAGACATTAATTCCAACACGACAGTCAGTGGCACGGGATGTTAGCACGTGAAGCGAAAACCTCTGAATGATCAATGCAAAAGATACGATACGAAAAGTAACTCTCACAATGTGACGCGCTGGGTGTGAGAGAGTGAATCACCAGAGTAGCAGGTGATAGGCGTTTGCCTGTATCTTGCTCCGGACAATCACACTGAAAACATACACAAAGGAAGTATCGTTTTACGATATGGTATCGTTGGTCGGTGAAAATCGTCTTTGCTTTAAGAAAAAATCGTCTTTGCTTTAAGAAAGTAACTCTCAGTTATACAATGTAACACGCGGGGTGTGAGAGAGTGAATCACCCGAGAAGCAGACGACAGGCGTTTGCCTCTGTCTTGCTTCCGACAATCACACTGAAAACATACACAAAGGAAGTATCGTTTTACGATATGGTATCGTTGGTCGGTGAAAATCGTCTTTGCTTTAAGAAAAAATCGTCTTTGCTTTAAGAAAGTAACTCTCAGTTATACAATGTAACACGCGGGGTGTGAGAGAGTGAATCACCCGAGAAGCAGACGACAGGCGTTTGCCTCTGTCTTGCTCCGGACAATCGCACTGAAAACATACGCAAAGGAAGTATCGTTTTACGATATGGTATCGTCGGTCGGTGGAAATCTTCTTTGTTTTAAGAAAGTTACTCTCGGTCTTACAATGTGACACGCGGGGTGTGAGAGTGTGAATCACCAGAGTAGCAGGTGATAGGCGATTGCCTGTATCTTGCTCCGGACAATCACACTGAAAACATACACAAAGGAAGTATCGTTTTACGATATGGTATCGTTGGTCGGTGAAAATCGTCTTTGCTTTAAGAAAAAATCGTCTTTGCTTTAAGAAAGTAACTCTCAGTTATACAATGTAACACGCGGGGTGTGAGAGAGTGAATCACCCGAGAAGCAGACGACAGGCGTTTGCCTCTGTCTTGCTCCGGACAATCGCACTGAAAACATACGCAAAGGAAGTATCGTTTTACGATATGGTATCGTCGGTCGGTGGAAATCTTCTTTGCTTTAAGAAAGTTACTCTCGGTCTTACAATGTGACACGCGGGGTGTGAGAGTGTGAATCACCAGAGAAGCAAGGGACAGGCGTTTGCCTGTATCTTGCTCAGGACAATCACACTGAAAACATACGCAAAGGAAGTATCGTTTTACGATATGGTATCGTCGGTCGGTGAAAATCGTCTTTGCTTTAAGAAAGTAACTCTCAGTCATAAAATGTGACACGCGGGGTGTGAGAGAGTGAATCACCAGAGAAGCAGGGGACAGGCGTTTGCCTGTATCTTGGTCCGGACAATCGCACTGAAAACATACGCAAAGGAAGTATCGTCGGTCGGTGAAAATCGTCTTTGCTTTAAGAAAGTAACTCTCAGTCATAAAATGTGACACGCGGGGTGTGACAGAGTGAATCACCAGAGAAGCAGGGGACAGGTGTTTGCCTGTATCTTGCTCCGGACAATCGCATTGAAAACAAACGCAAAGGAAGTATCATTTTACGATATGGCATTGGTGCGTCTAGTGTCGGTGCCGTATCGTCGGTCGGAGGAAATCTTCGTTGCTTTAACCCTAAAAGCGGCTGTTGTACTGAGCTTGAACTAAACGATGCCCAAAATGTTTGCCTCCTCCAAAAAACAGAAATGTTCACATAGCGACTGTGTTTTACGAAAGCTACGGTAGAATAATTTAAATTTACCCGCTCTCATCTCAGCCTCCACGAAATAAACAGGCCATAGGTCACCATAGCTCCCCCTTCTAGTCCTATGTTCCGTGTTCCATGACCTAAAGCAGGACACGGAAGGGCTATTCTCCCTGAAATGAACATCGTGCAACTGCATGAGAAAAAGTTACTCGAATGTTTTCTTTCTCCTTCCTTAAATTCGTCTCCACTGCCATAGTCCTTTATCAGTTTATTTGTCAGAAGGATTGGTGTGAAT
This sequence comes from Macrothele yani, assembly GCA_039090855.1. Lineage (NCBI taxonomy): Eukaryota > Metazoa > Arthropoda > Arachnida > Araneae > Macrothelidae > Macrothele > Macrothele yani. The sequence goes on along the minus strand of CM077006.1, from coordinate 17,485,396 downwards.
CATACGTCTGAATAACAAATCTAAGGGAGAAAGCTACCTTTTCTTCGATGCGCTAGTGTTCAAGGTAACTCGTACGAGCAGCTTTGGGACCACTAAACATACCCTAAATGAATTCGTTCCAATAGCGTTCGGCCCACTTCTTAGACAGTGAATATACCCGTTGGAGTTCAGTTCAGACCATATTGTTAACCCCAAGTTAATTCGTTCCAGCCGGTTAAAGGGTTAAGAAAGAGACGGATGTATTTTTTTTTTATGACAAATCATTTTTCACTCCACTGTCACCAGCATCGAGCACAAAATTCCACAGTATGCATTTTTCTTTCCAAAAGTAAAGCGGAAATAAAACCAGGTAGAAATCGGGTCAGGAACAGAACACCTTCACCCTACCCGTTTGACCCACAAGAAATTGTCGACCCGTTGACCCCGTGACCCGTTTCCATCTCTGGTCTGTGCTGCGTCCACTTAACGAGATGCCACTCCAAACCAGCTCGTTACCAGCGCCATAAGTGTACCTGTTACATGACGTAAATTTGCGACAGCTTGTCCCTAGTTCTGTCAAGATCAGAGAACTCCTGGAATCTCTCTACGACGCAAATCTGGACTCATCTGTGAAGAGTACTGACCTCTATCGCTTTCAGTCCTGAAGTCTTGCTCAAATGAAACGTTCTCCTTGTGACGCGGGGTAAGGGGGCATGCAGATTGGTGGTCACTTAGCATAAAGAACGCCTTCGTGAAGCCTTCTGCGCAAAATGGAAGATACCACGTTCCAGTAGCCGCAGCAAAAGGCAGATCGCAGCTGTGTCCGGAAAGCAGTCCTTTTTTTCTCGGCGCACTTAATCGCAGATATCGGTCATCCACGGATATTATAGTTCTAGGCCTTCCTTCGCTGTCCTTTGTGGAAGCTGTCTGCGTATTTTATTTGTGGAAGCTGTCTGCGTATTTTATTTGTGGAAGCTGTCTGCGTATTTTATTTGTGGAAGCTGTCTGCGTATTTTAAAATTGGCTCCGTAGTTTGTGGATCACAGAACGACTCACATGTAGCAGTCTTGCTAGATGCGAGTCCTTCTGGGGAGATCCCGCCCGCCCCCCTCACGCTTCCTGGGATTTCGTGCCCCCGCCTTTCTCAAGAAGGGAATATTGTGACGTACTATTTAACATGACCTGAATGCGTGCTACTCCCGTGACGTATGCGTCAAATCATCAAGTTTCAGCGATAAGTGTTCCTGACGTAGTTCATTTGCGAGAACAGCTCCCTCCGGAGTAGGAAAACTAAGGTTCGAATCCCACCTCTGACAAGGAAGGATGTACTGTGTACTCAATAAAGTTATATGTACGACGAATGATTGCTGAGTTATGACCACCCCTATGAAAAAATCGATGCGGCCCACTGACTACGTGATTTCCGAGAGAGGCGCGATTAGTCGACCGGCTCAGCATATATAAGATGTGAGTCCAGCAGTAGGTAGTAGAATTCGGAACATGATAGGTAAATGGAAAAATTTATCGGACTTTGAGGATGGACAGATCGTGGGAGCTCGGAAAGCGCATACCTCCGTTTCCCGAAGGGCTGAACTAGTGGGTGTTCGCGAGGCGCCGTAGTTAAAGTGCATCAGGGACTGGCGTGAAAATGGTCAAACAATGACCCGGAGGTAAAATTGCACAGGACAGCGAAAAGTTGATGTGAGAGGTGAGCGCCGGGTGTGACGACTCGTACAGGTCAACAGACACAGCTCTGTTCAACAGTTGAGTACTCAATACAACAGAGGTCAACCTGGAACAGTATCTGTCATGAGCATGCGTTGCACGTTTGCACACGTATGTGCTATAACAGCGGACGACCCCGACGAAATCATCTCCTAACCACGGTTTGCCAACCCGGTGGCGCAGTGGTCTAAGGCGATGGCCTCTGATCATTCGTCCGAAAGGGATTTGGGTTCTGATCCCGGTGAGGCATGGATGTTGTGTTCGTCTTACGACACTGGCTCTCTCTCCCTTCCCTGGAACCAGTGACCCTAAATTAGGGACGAGCGACTGCTTATAGCCCATTGAGTTGCTCACGGTGGTCGTAAAAACCGACAATAAAAAAAAACCCAAAAGAAAACCACGCTTTATCGGCGCAAAAGACTCGCCTGGTGCAAAGATCACGCAAATTGGACGACGGATGACTGGTCATAAATGATCTGGTCTGACGAGACCTTCCAACTGCTTCCGGCTTCATACTGAATCGATGCCATTTCGGATAGCTGCTATACTGAGGACGAAGAGAGGACCTACGAAGTATTACGTAGGTGGTCATGATTTGGTGATCATTCAATGTATGTTGAATTGATGCCACGTCACATAGCTGCTGTACTGAGGGCGAAAGGAGGACCTACGAAGTATTACGTAGGTGGTCATGATTTGGTGATCATTCAATGTATGTTGAATTGATGCCACGTCAGATAGCTGCTGTACTGAGGGCGAAAGGAGGACCTACGAAGTATTACGTAGGTGGTCATGATTTAGTGATCATTCAATGTATGTTGAATTGATGCCACGTCAGATAGCTGCTGTACTGAGGGCGAAAGGAGGACCTACGAAGTATTACGTAGGTGGTCATGATTTTGTGATCATTCAATGTATGTTGAATTGATGCCACGTCAGACAGCTGCTGTACTGAGGGCGAAAGGAGGACCTACGAAGTATTACGTAGGTGGTCATGATTTAGTGATCATTCAATGTATGTTGAATTGATGCCACGTCAGACAGCTGCTGTACTGAGGGCGAAAGGAGGACCTACGAAGTATTACGTAGGTGGTCATGATTTAGTGATCATTCAATGTATGTTGAATTGATGCCACGTCAGATAGCTGCTGTACTGAGGGCGAAAGGAGGACCTACGAAGTATTACGTAGGTGGTCATGATTTAGTGATCATTTAGAGTATGTATGGCAAATTAAGACTTTCAGATGCAAACGACCGAAAACTAATATGGGTTCAAGGAAAAACTAATTCAGTAAGCTTTTTAACTCTCTAAGTTGAAGAGGTAAGTAAACTTAAACCTAACGTAAAAGTCAATTCAACCAAACCCACAAAACCATTGTTATTAGCTCATCTTTTGACTCCAATATCGTATCTACATTTTCATTTTTTTTTCATGTAGTATTTGTGTTCCTGAAACATTTGTCTTCTTTATTTTTTTCGTTTTTTTTTAATTTTTGATTGGAGGTTTAACGACCACCGTGAGCAACTCAATGGGCTATAAGCAGTCGCCCGTCCCTAATTTAGGGTCACTGGTTCCAGGGAAGGGAGAGAGCCAGTGCCGTAAGACAAACACAACATCCATGCCTCATCGAGATTCGAACCCGTACCCCTTTCGGACGAATGATCAGAGGCCATCACTTAGACCACTGCGCCACCGGGGCGGCCGTTTTGGGGTTTGCAATCACCGTGAGCATTACCCACGGCTTTAAGAAACCATCCCTCCCTAATTTATTGTCACTGGTCCCAGGGATGTGGGTGACGCCAATGCAATCGGACAAGCACATCACCTGTGCCTCATCTGGGATTCGAACCCGGTTCCATCTTGAATTTTTTTTCAAAAGCCGGAGTTTCAAACCACTGGAGAACCAGGAGTCCCAAAAAACATCGTACTTGCCTTGTTTTACTACACTGAAAATAAAATTTGCCTGTTTTTATGAACAACAGCTGAAGGATATTATATTTCTGTTGTGATTAAATGTTGAGAAGCGTGAAAAACTAGAGTTTGGCCGAGTTCAAGTTCCGAATAAGTCACTATAATTGCATTTGCCTTACGGCGCTGCTGGCTGTTTCGTTTTCTTAGGCCTTGAAGCTTTAAATTAGGGACGAGAAAGTTTTAATATACCATGAGGTGTTCACGACAGCGCGCGAAACAAAATCCGAAGAGAGATTATGTTCTTTAATTCCAGCTTTCCACTAATTCTTCCTCCATTACTTTGAAATAATGAATTTTTACCACATATTTATATGAATATTATTGAGCGTCAAAAAATTTCCAGCCCTGCGAGATCTTTTTATCTCCAACACTGATATCAAAACCCGTTTATGTTTTTATTGTCATTAACTCCCCTCCTTTTTCTGTAGCTCCCGGAAGCAAACTAGCTGTCTTACCCAGAAGGAAATTATTCCGTCGACATGTGCGACAAGGCGCTATTACTTCTGTAACTTTAATCATCTGACATTAAACAGACCTCCCACTAAGGAATTCATAAAAATGATCACTTGAGGTTTCCAAATATCCTTCACGTCCCAACAAAAGGCAAAATTAGGCCATTTTCTGAGAATTCTGCCGTTAATGGTGTCAAAGGTATTTTCTGTCACCTTAACAAAAGGTCTCGCTAAACTATTTGAAATAAAAATAAAAAACGAACTGGAGTTGTTTACACGCATGCGTCAAGATGTGGCTTTCTGGTACTAGATCATCCTCCGGTGAAGAATTGGATTTACACACTTTTTATTACTAACCGGATTTCCGGTCCATCAGGAGAAAACTGCCCCCAGAGAAGGCTCAAATGAACAAATTATGTCAGGCTTATTGCTAAATAAGAATAATGGGATTAATAATGAACATTCTTTCTCTGTATAATGTAAGTTTTTTTACGACATAAAGTTTTCAGCCGTCCATCTGCGGTATAAAGTGAGTTTTTCTTCACATTTCTGAAAAAGAAAGAAATGCTCTAATGGAAATCATAAAACCCATATTAATGTCTAAACGCTCCAACTTGAGTTTTTTGTGGAAAAAAAAGTAAAGGTGATGTCATGATTCATATGCCCATCCTGTAAGCGTGTTTATGGTGCAGGGTGATGCTATAACCCATGAACCATGAAAAAAAAAAATGTCAGTGGGAGTAGTTTCGTCGCTCGGTATTTATAAAACAGCTTTAACTGTTTTATAAATAAGTGTTATAGCAACATTTTCCCGGTTATAAGTTCTTTCTTATTTGCATATGATAACAGATTTTTGGTTTCTTTATCTTCTCACGAATGTATTTGTTAGGTTTTTCCTGTATCATTTTGACCTCCGTGTATTTCTCCCTTCTCCACTATTCGTCCAATGACAATTGGTCCCATGCCGATTGGTCTGAAGGGTACCAGAGATGGAAACAGGTCAACGGGTCGACAATTTCTTTTTCGTCCAATGATAATTGGTCCATGCCGATTGGTCAGAAGGGTACCAGAGATGGAAACGGGTCAACGGTTCGACAATTTATTTTTCGTCCAATGATAATTGGTCCATGCCGATTGGTCTGAAGGGAACCAGAGATGGAAACAGGTCGACAATTTTGTTTTCGTCCAATGATAATTGGTCCATGCCGATTGGTATGAAGGGGACCAGAGATGGAAACAGGTCAACGGGTCGACAATTTATTTTTCGTCCAATGATAATTGGTCTATGCCGATTGGTCAGAAGGGTACCAGAGATGGAAACGGGTCAACGGTTCGACAATTTATTTTTCGTCCAATGATAATTGGTCCATGCCGATTGGTCTGAAGGGGACCGGAGATGGAAACGGGTGAACGGGTCGTCAATTTCCTTTGTGTCAAACGGGTAAGGTCAAGGTGTTCCTGACCCGGTTTTATTTTTATTTTTTAAAAGGAAAAAAATATTTAAAAGAAAAATGCGTAATGTGGAATTTTGTGCTCGATGATGGTGCCCGCAGAGCGAACAAGAAAAATGAAACCGAATTTTCGGGTGTAATAAGCACGTCTTTTGAATCCGTTCTAACGCAAATTAAATTTATCAAAGCTATTCAAAGTCAATGGAACCGGTATGGAAAACAATAGTATCTGACGGAAGAAAAAAGTTTTTTAATCCCTCAGATATTGCTGTAAACGGAATCGTGAGCTTACGCAGACTTGTGCGTTAAGAAAAACATTTCGCACCGGAAACGCTCTACAACACCGAAATAATTTTTCAAATCGGACTCTTAGAAACAGAGATATCGACAAAGAATAAGATGCGACTTAACGTCCCCTGGTGGGAAAACCATGCATTATTTTAGGAAGAAAGTATTCTCAAAAGGTTTTTCCATATGAGCGGTACCGGTCCAAGAAAAAAAATTTAGTCGAGTTTTCAGGAGCCCAGATTTTGTTACAAATACATCAGAAGCAGAAATTAACACTTATGCCCCTTGGTGGCCAAACCATTCTTTACCAAACATTGGAAATTATGTGAAGAATATTTTCCATCAGGTCTTGTATGCGATACAGAATTTTTCAAATCGGAGTTTTAGAAGCAGAAATAACGCAGAAAAAGCAATTTACCTTTGTGGCCTCCCAACAGAAAGTCTATGATTTATTTGAATTTTTTTATTTTAAATAGCTGTTTCTTCTCTGCAGAAATACACTAATGCGCGGCTTATGGCATTTTGTACCCAAGCCCGGAATAAATAGCCATCTTGGATGCCCTCTCTCTAACCAGAACCAGTTGCCGAAGAATTTCCTTTACCAACTATAAAGTGTCTCATTTGCTAAGTCATGTAAATTCACATTTATATATAAAAAAACTTCTCTCGCTCTTTCCCACTCTGTAAGAGTCCGAACCGCAGTAAATATTCTATACCGCGTGCCCGATTCGGGCCCGGGCCCTGTTTCGGGCTCAGCCTATGTCAGCTCTGCAATACAGTCGCTCCGTCTGTCCCATTCTAGTTATGCCTCTGTTCCTGGGTTTTAGGCATTTTTTCTTCCCCTCCAGAAGGCTCTGAGTTGGATGAATATGGCATTTTGACTTCGCATTGTATTGATTCAATATAAATATAAATTGATTTAAAATTTTTGTGTAAAAAAAAAAAAAAAGAATCTAGCTCAAATTTTTATTCACAACGTTATATCACTTGTGATGTTAAATTTAATTCCCTGGAAACTTTTTCAGTTTTATTCATGTAACACTTTTACACATTGCCATCAAATTTCACCAAAATCTAGACAGATATTTTTTTAGTTTCAGCCCCCCTTCAGAAACAGGGATTTAGAAGGAGTTTTAGCAAATCATTCATTTTGTCCTTCACATAGTTGTCATTTTTTTTTATTTCAATTTCTTTTATGTAGATTGTTGTGTATAAATCAAGCATTTTTTTTTATACTTCTCAAATTTCCTGAGGATTATTTCGCTACTGATATAAAGCGTTTCTTTTCCTGAATCACAAATTGCATCGACCTTGGGCTATTAATTACCCCATTCGTTGTCGTCGTTTTTGTTTGTTTGCTTGTTTGTTTTCCGTATTCATTTCTGAGAGATTCAGATAGGCAGAAGTCCTAAACTTGATGCCACGTCCTTCCGGGGAGATGAAGAAAAAGAGCTGACACATGATGCAAATGTTGAAATAGCTGGCAAGTTCTTTTTAGTTTCCTTTTTTAATACCTACCTTTACTTCAGATGTGTGTCATAAACTGTTTCGTTTTTGAAAAACGAGTAGGATTGCAATGTTTCAAAAGTGACGACTTAAGTGCAAGTATACACTGCCTTGCCATTAATATCAGGATTCCTGCACTCTTTGGTTTGTCATTTTCATGTAGGACTTCCGTCCACAGGGAGTAGAGTTTAGGTCCCAGCCACCTACAGCGAGATCGCCTTTTCGGCAGGACACAGAAACGGAAGGAATGAGAGCAAGTCTAGCGACTTTTGACAGAACAGTTTGTAGTGAGATTAGAGTACAGTAGATGGCGCCACCGTACAAGTACGATATTGCACATAGATGGGTGAGAGAATTTCAGGGAGGACATAGGAAAGGATACCCATTTAACCAGTGGGTCCAGCCTGGGGGCCGTCACTTTACGTGCTCGTCCGATATTCAGCGATTGTTAGTAAATCACACCATCTCTGAAAGATCAGCCCAGGCTAGAACCTGGGGACCCAGCATCGATAATCTGAAACACTAACCACTAAGCCATCCGCGGCTCAGGATTCCTGCACGTCTGCAAGTAGTTTTTATTTGCAGAAAGTTTAATATTGTATACTGAAAGCTTTGGCCCTAAAGACCGCCTCTAGTCTTCCTGGAATATTCTCCACCAATGCACTGTAAATATCTGCCGATATTTTCCGACATCCGAACTTCAAAGCTTTCTTTTGGGGCGATCTCTTCCTCCATGCACCCGATGCTCCAATTTGTTCCTCAGATTCTCGATAGGATTCAGATCAGAACTCAATGCTGGCCAGTCCAACTACACTGCGGTTTGTTGAAAATGTTACAAATCCGTCCCGGTGTCGCAGTGGTCTAAGAGCCGGCTTCAGACAATTTGTCCGAGATGGGGCCGAAAACGAATTCCTCTGGTGCGGAATGGAGGTTGTGTTTGCTAATGGGGAGGGGAGAACTGGGGAAGAGTAAGTCACAGGGAAGGGAGAACTCGGGAAGAGTAGGTCACATTTACTGTTTGTTGAAAATGCTACAAATCCGTCCCGGTGTCGCAGTGGTCTAAGAGCCGGCTTCACACAATTTGTCCGAGATGGGGCCGAAAACGAATAACTGTGATGCGGCATTGAGGTTGTGTTTGCATTACGGCATTGTCTCTCTTCCTTCACTGGAGCCAGTGGCCCTAAATTAGGGACAGGCGACCGCTTAATGCCTTTTGAGTTGTTCACAGTGGTTGTTAAACCCTTGTGACGTACCTGCCAGCAGGACGCAAACGACATAAAGCCAGATAGCAATCGGAATAAACGTCCGCGTAGCTCAATTGGTAGAGCGACTTATTCCGGAAAAAGGGGACCCGGGTTCGAATCCTGGCGTGGACAGAAATGACGGAGAAATTTACTTCGTTATAATGGCGCCCGAACTATCCGGATGACCCGACCGTTCAAAATCTCGCATTGGTGTGATGTTATTTCCACACCGCGAGAGAGGAAAAATAAGAGAATCCTTTCTCCAGCACTTCGAAATAATAATAATAATAATAAGGGGGAGATGATGTAACGTACCAGGAGATGTGACGTACCTGCCCGAAGGACGCACACGACATAAAGGCAGATAGGAATCAGAATCAAACGTCCGCGTAGCTCAATTGGTAGAGTGACTTATTCCGGAATGAGGGGATCCGGGTTCGAATCCTGGCGTGGACAGAATTGACGGAGAAATTTACTTCGTTATACCCTCAAACAAGAAAAAAATGGAACGCCGGGAAAAACGTGTGCGATCGGACTGGAACTCGCAGGTTGCGTAGGTCACGGGAGGAGAGGAGATGCAAATGATTACAACCGCAGTAGGCATGCAAATGATTTGTACCAGTCATGCCCTCGTAGCTGTACCGCAGGAGGTATGAAAGAAGAACGCACAGAGGTAAGTTGTCGTAGTAGGCAGCGGATGGCCTATTGGTCAGCATTCGGGTCTGCCACGGAAATTTGTCAGGATCGATCCCTGGAAGGTACGAACGCTCGAACCGCAACATACTCGCCGTGCGACCGATGGGCACGTTAAGCTGTCGGACCTCGGGTACTATAAATAAGGGCGTCTTCCTTCCCCTTTCTACCTCGCTTCCGTGTGACTTTCCTGTCGGGCACTCAAACCCAAATCTTCTAGCTTCCTACTCCTAAGTGTTGCTTAACACCTCGGATCAAACACTCCCTTCCTAAAATGCTCTACATAAATGTTTCTCTAAGTCGCCATAATCGGTTCGCAGAAATTGTGGCAGAAAGGTAGTGATAGTAACTGAGTATGCCCTGCTGCAGCACACGAGACTCATACGTACGGCAGACAGACTTTGAGCAAGTCCGATGTGTTGGACTGAGGGAAGTCAATTTTCCTTACGCTACATTACCGCTCGTGTTGGACGAAACGCGAGCACAGTGATGTGAACATGGCGTCAGTGGAGAGAGGAAGGTCTAGCACTTTTCCCTTAGACGGTCAAGTCGTGATACTGCGCACCAGCACTGAATCAACTAGGAAATTTCATGTAGGACTTTCGTCCACAGAGAAGGTTTAGGCCCAAACCCAATACAGCGGATCCGCCTTTTCGGCAGGGCACAGAAATGGAAGGAATGGGAGCTAGTCTAGCGACTTTGACAGAACAGTTTGTAAGTGAGAAAGAGCACAGCAGATGGCGCCACCGGACAAGTACGAATTTGCTCACAGAGGGGTAAGATAATTAGGGAGGGGGCTTAGGAATGAACACCTTTATAAATAATCAGGGGGTACCCGGGGGCATCAATTAACGTACTTGTCCCATGCACGGCGGATATTCAGTGATGTTAGCAAATCACACCACCTCTGGAAGATCAGCCCAGGCTTGAAACTGGGGGCCCTCCATTAGTAGTCTGCTTCGCTAACCACTAAGCCATCCGCGGCTCGAAGGTCTGACACACCGATTTGAGGGATCGTTAGCTCAGCGACGCACGAACGGGCGGGAAGACCGTCGTCCCCACCGTACAGTGTTGGCAGACCGAACAGCCATTTGCCTACGGTTAGCAGTGGAGGTCTGTATCACATCAAGGACTGTCCGCAAGCTCTGTCCGACACCGTTTGCTTCAGAGAGGCCTCCTCAATCGCCGTCCTTTGCTGAGACTTCCATTGGCCTTAAACCACAGACATCAGCGGCTGAATTTTGTACAAAAAACGCGAACACTGGGGTGATGAATAGCCGTTGCACATAGTAGTTTTCCACGAGTCGTGGTTCATCACAATGGCTCATGTTGGTCTGATGTTTGTACGGCGACACCGTGGTGAAAGGCTGCTGAGGACATTCATGATGCCGCGTCATAAGGGCCCGACACCTGGCGTTCTAGTGTGTGTTCGAAGGCTTTCAGCAGAATATGCAACAGCACAGTGTCTACGAATGAATTTTCAATTTCAAAAATGGTCGCACAAGTACGAAAAAGGAGGCAGACGCTCGTCCACGTCCACTACCAATAAAAACATTCAAAAAATCCGTGTCATAGTTGTGGAACACAGGCAGATTACTGTTTTCGGGAAGAGGCAACTCATATAAACGTTATCTGTGGCTCTTCCCATGAAATCCTTCGTTTTGTCTATGGTATATTAAAAGACCATTTTCAACGGATCAAGAAGTGGAGGACGTGGTTCTGTTTTCCTGAGAGACGTAGACGTAGCTGGTTTCTTTTGTCATTATGTTACGTGCCTATTGGCGATTCAAATCATAGTATTCTGCATCTCCGGTGCCGACTTGTCTCCCGTAAACAGGTCATGTGATCACTTCCAGTTTTTTGCTGCGCCAACCACTCTCTGTATACTGTTAATGTTCTCCCTCTTCCGTATTCCAAGTAAACAAATTTTTCATCACTTTCTTAAACAACCAGTCTTACTCTCAAAATCCATTACATCCCCCCCTCCTCACTGAAAATTCCGTAGGATAGCCTGTAAGTGCCTGCGTACGTTTTCAGTGTCTTAATGTAAAATAGATGTTGTACTTACAAAAGTAGGTCGCGTTTCCCTTTAACGATCAGGAGCTTAAAATCGTGTGTGGTCGAAGGGTTTCTATGGACGAATATTGGGTTGGTGCGAATGAAATTTCCGGCAAAGGACCAGCACAAGTGGATGGCGAGATCGGAGAAGTTGAACAAATTATCAAGGTAAAATAATCTCCCTCGGCATCGACACATAGTTGCCATCTGTCCGGCAAAGGCCATGATCCCGGAACAACAAAAATCTTGCAGCTGGGACCCGAAGAAGTCACCAACTGCATGCTGAACCTCGTTGCCTGCCATGAACTGTTTCCCGGACAGGAAATGATCCAGGCGATGAAACAGATGATAGTCTGTCGGAGTCAAGTCCGGGTAATAAGCAGTATGAGGCAGTGCTTCATTGCCCAAGGCACTTAGTGTCAGCATTGTTCGTTGTGCGACATGAGGGCGGGCATTGTCCTGGAGCAGAACAACACCATGTCTGTTGACCGAAGCCGGTTGTTTCTGCAGAAATTTCCGGTGCATCTGATGTAATTCAGCACAATAACATTCTGCAGTGATGGTTTGGCCTCTTGCCAAGAAACTCCGATGAATTATCCCGGCTGTGGACCACCAGACAAGGAGCATCAACTTCTTGCTGTATGTAGTTGTGGCTTAGGATGCCGTCCAGCAGGCTGTGCTTTGGTTAACCATGGTGCAGATCATTTCCAGCTATCATAAAGGATCCACTTCTCGTCGCAGGTGACGATTCGATGCAGTAGAGTTTCCTGTTTATTCTTGGTAAGCACTGACGTGCTGACTTCCAAACGCCTAGTCTTGTTGGCAGTTGTCAACTCATGCGGCAGCCACATGTCCAGTTTTTTGACCTTACCCAGCGCAGCCAAACGCCGAACAACTGTCGTGTGGTGGACACCTACCTCTCTGCCGCTATCTCACGACACGTTTTTCGGGGATCCGCTTCCACCACACGTGACAGAACATCGTCAGAAACAGCAAAATGTCGGTGACCACGTGGTTCGTTTTGTAGGTCCGAATCCGCTTCCGAACTTCACAAGCCATCGCCGAATGATTCGTTCGTTGGCTGTATTCTCTACAAACGCTTTGTTAACGTTTCGAGCGGCAATTCCTGCAGAATGGCCCAGTTTCAATTCATACAGGAAGATGACTCTCAAATCCGGCGTCTGCATGTTTCCTTTGCAAGCCACGTTACGTCCAAACAAACCAAGACTGAACCTTGTTCTTCATACACGTGCTAGCTATTTATAGTAACTACGTGACGTAACACCCACAACACCTGTGGGTGATGCCATTCTGCTGTGGTAGGGGCCTGTCTCCAATGCTCGTTCGTGCCTGACATTTCATTCGCACCAACCCAATAGATGTTGTACTTACACAATGCAGGTCGCATTTAGCCCTTTAACGATCAGGACCCTAAAATTGTGTGTGGTCGAAGAATTTCTATGGTAGAATAGATATTGTACTTACAGAAGCAAGTCGCATTTGGCCCTTTTAACGACCAGGTCCATAAAATCGTGTGTGGCCGAAGGGTATATATGGTAGACTAGATGTTGTACTTACAAAAGCAGGTCGCATTGGGCCCTTTAACGACCAGAACTATAAAATCATGTGTGGTTGAAGAGTTTCTATGTGGTAGAATAGATGTTGTACTTACAAAAGCAGGTCGTATTGGGCCCTTTAATGACCAGGACTATAAAATCGTGTGTGGTTGAAGATTTCTATGTGGTAGAATAGATGTTCTACTTACGAAAGCAGGTCGCGTTTAGCCCTTTAACGAACAGGACCATAAAATCGTGTGTGGCCGAAAGGTTTTTATGGTGGAATAGATGTTGTACTTACAAATGCACGTCGCATTTAGCCCTTTAACGACCAGGACCATAAAATCGTGTGTGGCCGAAGGGTTTCTATGGTAGAATAGATGTTGTACTTACAAAAGCAGGTCGTATTTAGCCCTTTATCGACCAGGACCCTAAAATCGTGTGTCACCTAGAATGCTATAACATCCAAAACTGTTGCTTCTTTTTGAATTTCTGTGGTCACACAGAAATTCAAAAAGAAGCAACAGTTGATCCAGGGAAAGTTCTACTTTCCCTGGATCATGTGGCCCTAAATTAGGGACTGTCGACAACATTTTTGGCTACTAACTTTAAAGTATGAATGAAAATTTAACTAAAATGATAAATAAAACTACTTATCGCCCTTGCAGTTACTCATGGTGGTCGTTAAATTCCGAAACAAAAAGAAAAAAAAATCTGCTCTCTGCACTGCCGAATGACATGCTAATATGAGCTGTCTTCATCTCCTTCGGCCGTCCGCTACGCTGCTTGTTCTCTATGCTGCAATCAACAATTCTGAACTTTACGAACCACTAACGGTATGTCCTTGCACCTACAGGCTCCTCGTCGTATGATGAACAAATACACTCTCGTGCTTCGGTATAAGTTTTCACGAAATTAAACATCAACAACGATTTATTGGTCGCTATATTGTAGCTCAACTAACCGCACGAGAGCATTGTCCGCCAACACGTGTCGTTCGACAAATTGTTGACAACTAACCCCCACATCACGAAATTCAAACGAAAATTCAACCGTTTCGCTTTTACATCTTGCTAGGTGGAGTGTCGGAAATTTATGTATAGAAGTAATAGCACTGGGAGTGTTCCCATTCGCTTGATTAGGTGTCCTAGAGATATGATGACAACGGAGATCGCCAGTGTGTGTGTGTGTGTGTGTGTGTGTGTGTATGTCATCATCATCATCATTGTCAACCATTATCAATCCACTGCTGGACGAAGGTCTCCCCAAGTTTCCTCCACAACGGCCTGTCTTGTGCCAGTCTCCTCCATGTCACTCCCGCATATTTACGAATTTCATCCACCCATCTCCCATGTGGTCTTTTTCTGGGTCTTTTCCTGTCCCTTGGAATCCAATCTAAAATTTCGGCTGTCCATCTATGGTCTGTCCTTCTGGCAGTATGTCCAGCCCATTGCCATTTCAGGGATTTAACTCTGATCATGATGTCTTCCACTCTCGTCATTTTTCGGATCCACGAGTTCCTCTTCTTATCTCTCCTGGTTATACCAAGCATGCACCTCTCCATGCTACTTTGAGTTGTCTGCAGCCTTTGTATGTCTCTTTTAGTTAAGGTCCACGTCTCTGCACCATACGTAAGCACTGGAAGGATGCATTGATCAAACACTTTTCTTTTAAGACATAATGGCATATTGCTCTTGAAAATTATGCTGTTTCTTCCAAAAGCTCTCCAGGCAAGTTTTGTACGCCGATTAATTTCTTCATCAATGTGACCCTCACTTGATATCTGCTGTCCAAGATAAACATACGTATCTGTTATCTCCAGTTGTTCTCCATCAATCGATAAATCTTCATTTCTTGTAAAAGCATTGAACATCACTTTTGTCTTCTGAAAGTTCATTTTTAATCCCACTTCTTTACTCTTGTCAGCAAGTTCCTGGATCATACTCTGCAGCTCTGATGGGGTAGTTGCAAAAATGACTACGTCATCAGCAAAACGAAGGTGGGTTAGATAATCTCCATTAATCTTTATCCCTTTGTTTTCCCAGTTCAGTGATTGAAAGACATTTTCCAATGTGGCATTAAAGAGCTTCGGAGATATGGTGTCACCTTGTCTCACTCCCTTTCCAATTTTTATGTGTGTTGTATTTTCAAACAGCCGAATCTTTGCACTTGCATTTTCATAGATGTTATTAATAATATTAATGTATGCATCTTCAATACCGCAGGATTTCAGAGCCGTGGTAACTGCTGATGGTTTCACCGAATCAAAGGCTTTTTCATAATCGATAAAAGCCATGCACAATGGAAGTTCATATTCCCTCGCTCTTTCAATTAGTTCTCTCAGTACGTGGATATGATCTATTGTGCTGTAGCCACTCCTGAATCCAGCTTGTTCTCTCGGTTGAGCCATGTCCAGTGTTACCTTCAAGCGGTGTGAAAGAACTTTAGTGAAGATTTTATAAACCACTGATAGGAGGCTGATAGGTCTGTAGTTCCTGAGATCCTCAATGTCACCTTTTTTATGTAGCAGGATCATTGTAGCATTGTTCCAATCCTCAGGAATCTTCCCTTCATTAAGGCATCGAGTGAAAATTTGGGCGAGTACTGTTTCAATTTCTCCACTTGCTTCTTGTATGATGTCTGTAGTAATTCCATCTTATCCTGGAGCTTTCCCCCGCTTCATGTTCTTGATTGCATGAGCAACTTCTGCTGGGAGGACTGGAAGAACTCTGGTACCTTTCATGATGTCTGGAGTACATGTATCATCCCTTTCATATAATTTGGAGTAGAAATCTTTCACTCTTGTCAAAATTTCGCCTCTATTTCTTGTTATAGAACCATCTTCTTTTCTCAGAGCCATAATCTGTTTTCTTCCCTTACTGAGATGTCCCTTTGCTATCTTTAGGCTTTGGTTGTTTTCAATTGCTTTCCTCACTAGCTCACAGTTGAATTTCCTTACGTCTTCAGTGATACTTTTTCGTGCTGTCTTGCATAGCTCTATATATTCCACTTTGGAAGTCACATCTTCTTTAGTTGTCCTCATCTCTCTTCTTTTTTGCATCAACATTTTGGTTTTTCCTGATAATTTGTTTACATGCAACTTGTTCTTAGACCCAGCTAATTTTGTTGCTGTTTCCATAAGAGCTTTGGTTACTTTTCTGTTAACTTCCGAAATATCCACTTCTTCCGATGTTAGGCCTTCTAAAGCAGAGAATCTGTTCTTCAGTTCCAACTTGAAAGTATTATGGTGTTTTTTAAGGTTGGTTATGTCAATACATTCTGTTTGTCTTACGAGCTTGCCACGTTCCAGTTTAGTGTTGAGGTGCATCTTACATCTCACCAATCTATGGTCACTACCTGTGTTGAACTTGTTCAGCACACTGCAGTCTTCGATGACGAATTTTTTGTTACACATAATAAAATCAATTTCACTTGTCGTCCCAATTGGATGTCTCCATGTCCATTTCCTGTGTGGCTTTTTCTTGAAAAAGGAATTCAAGATGAAAAATCCTTCTGCCTCTGCAAACTCAACGAGAGTATTTCCACGCTGGTTTCTGTTGCCGTGACCGAATTTACCTACTGAAGTTTCATTCTGTTGCCGGTGCCCTATTTTTGCATTGAAATCTCCCATAATTATCTTCAAGTGCTGCTTACCTTTATTATTTAGATGACGAATTTCCTCATAAAATTCTTCAATTTCTTCTTCAGGATGACTTGTGGTGGGTGCATAAGTTTGAATAATCTGAGCCTGGTATCTTCTCGATAGTTGGATAACGAGTCGTGCAGCTCTGTCAGAGGAACTTTCAACTTCTACCACTTTATCCTTCAGTTTCTTGTTTATTATAAATCCAACACCACTAGTTCTGCCAGTATCTGTCCCACGATAATAGAAGAGATGTCCACTTTTCAGTTCAATGAGATCTTCACCTTTTTTCCTTACCTCACTTAGCCCGACGATGTCCCACTTGATCCTTTGTAGTTCCTCTTCCAATTCAAGAAGCCTTGAATCAGAAGATAGGGAGCGTCCGTTGTAGGTAGCCAAGGTCAGCATCAAATGGCAGCCTAGTCCGGTCCTCCGGGGATTCTTAGCACCCTCTGCCTTCATGTCGCACTGGCCGCTGCCTTGGCCAGGTACATTCCAGCTGCCGGAGACTGAGGGCCAAGATTTAAGTTGTAGAGTCATTTTGGAGGTGTTTGGCCATAACTCACCACGCTGGCCAAGCGGGTTGGTGAGTGTGGGATAGCATTTCCTCTGATCCCGATGGTATAGTTATACCGCTATTTGCGGTCGTCAGAGCCCCTTTAGTGGGAACAGGATGCACCACGAGAAGGCGGGGTTGACATTTGTCAAGGAGAGGCTGTGATGTTACGCATCACCTGACCTTACATCCCGTGTGTATGTAAGTGTGTCTTTGTTCGCACTTTACACGAAAAACTCAAATGCTCATTGGATTTCCGGAAAGTCATTGCCAACAGTTCTGTATTAAGGCCTTAGTGGGCCCCCTAGGCTAATATATTTGTGTGGGCCCCAAGGCTAAGACGTTTGTGTGGGGGTCACTCCATCCAAGGTCGTCTGGAAAACAAAGCGCCACCACATTAGAGAGATGGGTTCCTTCTTTTTAGTGACGTCACGGGGAAACCAAAACTTCCGATTGGTTTCCAACGCTGTCGTGTGTGACGTCAAACATGATACCGACATATCAGTCCGTGTACAGTGAGAATGACGTCACAAACTGAAGGAACTCATCTCTCTAATGTCATAGTCTTGTGTTTTCTAGACGGCCTTGCTCCATCTCGGAAGTCGTCAACACACTGGTGTTTTCTCGTGCTACAGTGTCTAGAAGATTTCGGGAATACGAACATTCTGGCAAAGCAACAAATTCCTGAATGAATTGCAGAGGTGTACCACCCTTGGCAGTTCGTGGTGTAGACCGTTTGGGCAGCATTGTTCGAACTGATAGGCGCAAGACAATATCACAAACCACCACCGATTTGAACAATGGTTGAAGCCGCCATGTCAGAGCAAGGACAATGCAACGTACTTTTAGACAACAAGGCTCATATATCTCTGTGGGTTCCCAAAGAAGAGGAATCATTATGAAATGATTCCCCGTCTTGGGGGCAATATGATTGTGATAATTAATATACGTAGGGCATTTTTCAAACTAATGAAGTTATCGCAGAATTTTCATAATAAGTCACTGTATTATTGTCTGTTCTCCTATACGAACATGAGTAAAACGCTTACGATTCCTAGATTTTGTCATTTATTTTCTAATAATTTATCATTGTATACCTTTCTTAATTCATCTGTTTTGTTAAATTCAATGTGAAGCCACATGGGACTTCGACCATTAGCGGTTCCAAGTGCAAACTGGGAAGTGTGAGTGATTGGTAGTAAAGTTGAAACTGTCTCGCCCATCCCGCTATACACAGTGATATGAAACCTTTACCGTTGGTGAGTCACTGCCTTGGAATCTGTCCCTCTTCCAATCTTTGTTTCTGGCCAAGTGGGGATCATACGAGATAAAAGTTAAACTACTGTATTTTATAAACTTCTTCCTCTCTCTAACTCTATCTATCTAATCTAATCTATGCCCCGACGCTACAGCCCCTATAGACCCTTCTTAATCCGGCCCCGATTATCAATGACTTCTTTAATATCGTCGTGAGTTTCCATTGATTAAAGAGCATTCCGTATGATGTATCCATTCACGATTTCATTAATGTCATTCGCAGATTTTTGCTGTGATATTTTTTCTTGTTGTTGGGAGATTTTCTTACACGTGATTTCGCTCAGTGTAACACATCCGTTGTCTTTAAGTGGTAGATACACGGAAGTGCCATTGAATTAGATATAACTGCTTAGTAACAGGTTGGGCTACCTGTTGGTCTAATGTCGGCGGCCACGCTACGAGACATGAGCTCCTAGAGCTTACGAAAATGTTCTTCAGGTATTTTGAGCCATTCCTCCTCCAAAGCTGTCCGTAATTCCCTCAGGATTTTAGCCAATGTGACGCATGCGCGAACAGCCTGTTCGACGTATATATGTTCAAGTGAGTGTAAATCAGGGTTTCTAGGTGGCCAATGAAGTGTTTCAAAGTCATTGCAATGCGTTTATAACCATGCGGAATCCAGCTGGGACCTATGGGGTGGCCAATTATCTTGCTGGGATGCACTATTGCCACTGGGATGCATGCTGGACATGAATGAGGGTAAATGGTCATCTGGATACCCACATATTTGAGTCCACTCAATGTCGACTGTACACGTACCAAAGGTCCCAAAGCATCCCAGCTGAAGACACACCTGACCAATGCTGAGCCATACCAGCCTGTACTGTTCCAGCTTGGCATGATGAGTTCATTGCTTCATGGGGTTGACATCAGATCTGCACTCTCTCATTGGCTTGATGCAGTTTAAATCTGGATTCCTCACCCTGAGTTATCCGCTTCCAGTCATCTGTGGTCTAATGTTGGTGCACTTTTGTCCAGGAAAGACGTTGAGCTCCGTGTCGTGCCGTTAGCAATGATACTCTTGCAAGCCTGATTGGCGACTCCAGATCCCTAGTTGCCTAAAAGTACGTTGCATTGTCCTTGCTCTGACATGGCGGCTTCATCCACTGTTCAAATCGGTGGTGATTTGTGATATTGTCTTGCGCCTATCAATTCGAACAATGCTGCCCAAACGGTCTACACCGCGAACTGCCAAGGGTGGTACACCTCTGCAATTCATTCAGGAACTTGTTGCTTTGCCAGAATGTTCGTATTCCCGAAACCCTCTAGACACTGTAGCACGAGAAACCACCAGTGTGTTGACGACTTCCGAGATGGAGCAAGGCCGTCTAGAAAACACAAGACCATGACATTAGAAAGATGAGTTCCTTCCGTTTGTGATGTCATTCTCACGGTACACGGACTGATACGTCGGTGTCATGTTTGACGTCACACACGACAGCTTTGGAAACCAATCGGAAGTTTTGGTTTCCCCGTGACGTCACTAAAAGAAGGAACCCATCTCTCTAATGTGGTGGCGCTTTGTTTTCCAGAGGACCTTGGATGGAGTGACCCATCTTGCCGGCACCTACAATCTTCACTCTGTCAAAAGCACCGCGCCTGCAATCGATCACCGCTGAGGAAACCGTGGACTAAGGCTATATTTAACCATGCTTTCCTCCTGGCATTCGCGTTAATACGAGAGTAGCAGCCAAGTATTTGCATAATTTTTGCTTTCTTTAATTCAGTGGCACTCGAGTGTGTATTAGTAAATGCAGAACAAACTAGAAGCATCACGAAATTTTTTTTTGAAACTAATTTATTAAAAATGGTGTAAAACTGTACAAAAATATATTGGTATCAAAATACAAATTTTAACCAATTTGTTCGATTTCAGAGTCACTTAAATTAAGAATAATCTATTATTAAATTAAAGATTTTCAAAAATACTTTGATAAATAGTAACTCTTATTACATTCAAACACATTGAGCAAAATAGTGAAACAAAATATTTTTTTTTCTTTTGTGCCGCTGTAGTAGTAAAACTGAAATAATTGTCCAACTTTGACAATTATTGTAAAAGTCTTGAGTTCTAATTACATGTTCTAAATCAGGAAATACATCCACTGACAGGCACAAATTTATGCACATATAAGGCTGGGATTTAAAACTAACCACAATTTTTTTATATTGTTTCTTACTAAGCAAAGCAAATATGCGATGGTATAATGAACTTTGCAAATTCATATTCCAGAAAATATAAATTTCAAGTTAAAAGCGTAGTTTCGGATTTCAGAGAAAGTCCATGATTACGAAAAAATAAATGCTCCGTAGTTTTCTTTGAGTCCCCTTGTTTTCATACAAGATCGACTTAAGGCACTTTTCTAGGCAAGCATAGCAAGAGATATACTGAATTAGAAGCATGAAAAAATTAGCCAAGAAGCTGAATTAAGTTTTACTTGTTAGACAATTTTTTAATCTATTCACATAAATAAATTTTACTCACCATTTCTGCTGTTATCCTGGATCACAGTTAAATCAGAAATGCACAAATATAACAAAAAATATTGTTTATCGGAAAATATGTTGCAAGTTGGGTTTTTTTACTTCATGTAAATTATATATACAGAGTGCGTCAAAGAATTTTTAAGACTGGCGCTAGATTTCAGCCTACGGTGGCGCCACCAGTGTAATCGCGAATGCGTTATAAACCATGACCATCTGCTTGCTTTCTGCCAAAAGTACTGCGCAGTTGTTAAAGTAACTCGAACGAAACGGGCGTTCATTAAAGAAATAAAATTTTTTTCATGTTGAATTATTAAGATGGAACAAAGGGCTGTTATTAAATTTAACGCAAAACTTGGTAAAAGTGCCTCGGAAACGTACCAAATGATGAAACAAGTTTACAGTGAGTTTTGTTTAAGTAGATTCAATGTTTTCCTGTGGCACAAACGTTTTTTGGACGGAAGAGATACGCTAGAAGATAAGCATACCGGAAGACCAAGTTCATCTAGGACACCTGAGATTATTAAAAAAGTGCGTGATTTCGTGGCAAACAATCGATGTGCGTTACTAAGAATGATGGAAGAGTCTTTAAACATCAACAAAGAAACGATTCGAACCATCCTGCAAGAAGATTTGGGCAAAACAACGGTCTGTGAACAAAAATCAAGGAGAATTGCACATTGCAGAGACATCATTTCAGCCGCTGAAAATGATCCAAACTTCGTAAAGTCGATTGTTACAAGTGATGAAACATGGTGTTTTCAATATGATCCTAAAACAAAGCGACAAAGTGCGGAACCGAAGTAAAAAAACTCGCCACAAGCCAAATAAACAAGAAAAGTTCCATCGAAAATCAAAGCAATGCTCATTACATTCTTCGATAGTAAGGATATTTATCCACAAAGAATTTGTTCCAAGTGGACAAACAATTACTGGTGAGTTCTATTTAAATGTTTTGCGCCGTTTAATGGGCATAATTCGTCGCATTTGTCCAGAATATCGGGATGAAAACAGTTGGTGTTTGTTGCACGATAATGCACCCAGTCACACCTCACTTCTTGTTCGTAGATTTTTGGCGAAAAATAACGTCTGTCTGTTGAATCATCCACACTGTATTCGCTTGATTTAGCACCCTACGACTTTTCTTTGTTCCCAAAACTTAAAATGACGTTAAAAGGGTGTTATTTTGATGATATTTCGACCATACAAACAGCTTCGACGCGTGCTTTGGAGGCAATTCCGCAAAGTGAACTGGAACAGGCATTCGAATCATTATTAAATCGCTGTAAAAAGTGTATTGAAGCCGGAGGGACTTATTTTGAATAACAAACCAAAACAAATTATAATTTCTTGTTTCTATTTCATTTTACAGACCCAGTCTTAAAAATTATTTGACGCACTGTGCATAAAACTTTTGAACGTACTTCCGCAACTTCTTCAGTACCTAGGAAAATGCTACTTTCCTGACGATAACTGAACGAAAGACAAAGGAAGCAGAACTGTACTGGCCAATAACAAATTTAACCAACTAAAAAAAATACTATGTGAAGTGAAACTGAACATACAATCTCAAATTAAAATCCTGAAATATTACTTCCCACCTATTCCACTCTACGGGTGTGAGATACGAACTCTCAAGGTCCAGAGACAAAAAAAAAAAAAACTTGAGAAGTGCTGTCGTAGGAGGACGTTATAAGAGCGTTAGATTAATTAAACATAAAATGAAACTTTTCAATCAGTAGTTGGATATGAATCTCACGTTCATAATACAATACAGTGACTAAAAATGATGTATCGTGGATATATTCAGAATATATAAAGAAAAATGTGAGGTATCTCAGATTTAAAAAAAAAAAAACATTCTGGGGACTGAAACGAATGGGGGGGGGAAGCTCATGACAAGTAATCTCATAAAAATAGACTGGACATGGCCCGGAGGAAACAATTCAAAACCGTGAAAGTCCAGCAAGTTTGTTGGACTCCAAGCTACCTTTTGGAAACAGCACGTGAAGAAGAAATGCATTTTTTAGGAATTTTAAGATGCAAAGTAGAGTTGTAAATATTAAACACCGTAATGGCTGTCTAAAAACTTAATGATTTCCTTAACTTTGTCTCTTCAAATTCTGTATATTTCCAAATACAAATGCGCACTTAATCTATCTGGAAAGAAATTTATTCAGAGGAAAAATTAGAAACTATCTTGATAGTTGCCACAACGGATAAGATTTTTTTTTAGTCTAGCTTGTAGAAGCACAGATATTTTGTGAAGTTCAAATATATCTTTACATGTCTGCCAAAATTATGTACTAATTTGCGATCTCAACATTTGTACGTTGTAAATCATCCAAAGGGGAAAGAATTGTTTTTTTTTTTTTTTTTCTGCCTGAGTTCCAGAAACTTTGATATCGTGTAAAATGCAATACAAGGCAAAATTTTACAAGTCACGGAGCTGGTAATTTATCCACGAAATAGGGAAATTATACACCAAGGAAATAAAATACGTAAACCCTAATTTTAACCTATTCAAAATCAATTATTTCAACCGGAATTACAGCTAAGACAATGACATCGTATCATAAATCGGGAGAGACGTACAAAATCGTATCTTAAAGAAGTCATTTTCGGATATAAAGCCGTGCACAAGTGGTCAACGGATTATTAAATGAAAGAATCAAGACGAATTTTCAAAGAAATCTGGAAGATATGATGCCGTCACAGGTGAAATACTTTTTTTTTTTCTTTGTATGTTTTCGGTAGTTTAACGACCTTCATGATCAACTCTAAATGTTACAAGCAGTCGCTTGTATCAAACTTGGTGCCAATTGTCCCAGATAGAGTTAGCGCCGTGAGAGAGACAGAGACGGGCGGGATCCGCCGATAAGTCACTCGGGACACTAATCAGTGCTCGGCTCAGATGATGAGCCAAAAGCTTCTAACGGTTCGGACACCGAAACTGCCCGTGAAACTTCACATCAAGTTACTATAGTGGGAAAAATACGTACATCATAGCTACGCTGTGCATGACGGATTTCAAGGAGGAAGAAAGGATATAGAAAAAAATGAAAAACTGTGCATTTTTCCCCACGTAATTTAACTATTATCGTGAGCAACTCAAAAGGCTATAATCAATCGATCGTCGCTAATTTAAGGCCACTGACCACAGTGTATAGGGGAGAGCCAAAAGAGCCCGCTCAATGGCTCTGGTGCACTATACATTCATGCCTCGTCTGGGACTTGAACCCACGTAGAGCTTGGACGAATGGTCAGAAGCCAGCACCACTGGCCACTCGGCCACCGAACCGGCGTGGACAAATGTTAAAGATTATACCACCAAACGCGCTCATTATGCTGGAGAACTAAGGTTTAATGACAAGTCCTTTGACAAATTCTTTGTTTTAAGATGTTAAGGTATTTCATTATTCCTTTTTTTTTTTAACAGGCGCTATATATAATGTTCAAATAATATTCCCTCCGAATGGAAAAACACGCACTATACAAGCTGAGCAAAATGCTCTTTATATCGTGTTCCGGATTAGAGCATCCGATTGAAAAGAAAATTCCGGAATTGAAAGTTTCAACGCTTTTCTTTATTAGAAGCGTTGATGTTTCAAGTGCAAATGTAATACAGAAATAGTGCACTTATATAAATGTCGCAAGGCATTTGGATAGCACATTAACTTTTCCATTGAACTTGTAGACCTAAATGTTACCTAAATTTGCCTTAAACGTTACCTAGTTAAAATATTTGTCGCAAGGCATTTGGATAGCAAATTAACTTTTTTCATTGAACCTGTAGACTTAAATGTTACCTAAATTTGCCTTAAACGTTACCTAGTTAAAATATTTGTCGGAAGGCATTTGGATAGCAAATTAACTTTTCTATTGAACGTAGACTTAAATGTTACCTAAATTTGCCTTAAACGGTACCTAGTTAAAATAAATGTCGGAAGGCATTTGGATAGCAAATTAACTTTTTCATTGAACCTGTAGACTTAAATGTTACCTAAATTTGCCTTAAACGTTACCTAGTTCAAATATTTGGACTGGAAATGGCGGGAACGGTGATAATCCCCCCTCTCCCTCTCCCCTCTCTTTCTCTCCCTCTCCTCTCTCCCTCCCTCTCTCTCTCTCTCTCTTCCTCTCACTCTCTCCCTCTCGCTCTCTCTTTCTCCCTCTCTCACGCACACGGTCACAAACTAAAGAAAACAAATGTCATAAATGCAGCCCTCAAATGCCAGAAAAATTTTCAAACCGTATTTTTAGAAATGGAAATATAGAATTTCACGTGTGCGTCATCTGCAGAAATGGAGATTTAGAAGTAGATCGCATCGCACAGAGGAAACAATGCATGTAGAACACTTATAGAAGACGATGCGAATTTTCTTTTGTTTTTTGAGGAGCTGAGTTTAACGACATCCGTGAGCAACCAGATGGGCCATAAGCAGTCGCTCGTCCATAATTTACGGCCACTGGTTTCAGGGAAGGGAAAGAGCCAGTGCCGTAAAACAAACACAACATTCATGTCTCACCCGCGATTCGAACCCGGGCACATCTCGGACGAATGGTCAGAAACTAGCGCTTAGACCCCTGTAAATTTCTCCTAGCTTTTATTACTTGGCACGAATTTTCCCTATATCGGTCTTAAAAGCACAGAAACCAAGCCAAGCGAAATAATTTCGCAGCGTCACCTAACGGAAAAAATGTGTACCAGCAAAATGCAAAAGTGCTTGAATTAGTGCCTTGCTGCTAACTCTATACGACACAAAATAAATTCAGACTTATAGATGCCGAGATGTCGTGTCTATGGACGAACAGATGGTCAAAGTAATACAGTGAAGTCGTACTTTATTAGAAAGATGTACGAAAACATACATTAAGCGCTTCCCGACACAAGCTTTACGATATGGAAATTTGGAAATTAACACTCGAAAGCAACAAGATCCACTAAAGATTATTCGAAATGTCTTCTTTTATTTTTTATTTTTTCAGAGAAAAAATGAAAGAACACTCATAAATGTCTTCTTTCTTTTGAATAAGAAAGAAGACATTTCACAGCATTTCGGAGTGGAATTCAATATATCTTCTATACATACATTGTGCTTTAGAGAAGACATCACTTTTTTCTGGTCTTTTTCTTTTTTCGGTAGACATAAACATATTGTCTTTGATTTCTCTGTGTAGCATGAGATTGATAGTTTCCGGAGTTTTATTGTAGGACATTGAAAAAACAACAAACTAATTCTTTTTTTTTTTTTTTTTTTTTTTTTTTTTTTTTTGTTCTCTTGGATACATAACTGGTAAACTCATAAAAAAACACCCGAGACATGTTGGATCCTCATCTATCCAAAAGGAACTGACATTTTTGAAAATAATATTTTTGAGGAAAAATTCTTATCAACTTACTGTGAACGAGCAGAATCGGAAGACATTAATGGTGTCATTGACAGCCGTTAAACAGGTGGTACTCAACTTCTGTGTTTCCTTTTGAGGGAGAATATAAATTGATTAAGGGTTTTATTTTATGGCTGTTAATCCCAAATATAAAGTGCTTTAAAAGCAGAGAGAAATCATCATCTTCCCCAGGAGGTTAAAAGTTATTGCCGTTCACAAAGTAGAAGCCGTAAAAAAAGGAATGAAAACCTAAAGTTTAAGAGAAATAACGCAAGTGTAAAATCTCTCTATCAGTCATGACATGCCCTTTATAGAATAAATAGAAATTTTGTTTCGTGTGAGCAGTGAATTGCAGAAAAATAAAGACATTAAAAAATCCTGGAAGTGGGCTGTTTTTTTTTTCTTTATGGTATTTCCGAAAATAAAAAGGAGTTAAAAATCATTAAGGCAATAAAACCTGAGAAAAGTTCTTGTGTTATTACATTTAATTTTAAGCTACATTTTAAACATGAATGAGGCTAAAAAAATTAGCACAGTATCGATTTGGTGATTACTTTTATTATTTGGGATTAGCATAACGTCATTTAGAAATTGCGTGCAGGGTGCGTACAAAACTGCAAAATTGGTACCAGAACTCATGCGTAAGCGACATCAAGCACGTTCTTCGTAGAAGTAATACAAAAAGTTGGGTTTTGTGGAAATGGCGCTGAAATCTAACACCTCCGTGCAGGCTTATATCAACCGAAATACTAATTGATAGCAATCAAAATGAGTTTGGTATATGGGTAGCTGTTTGCATAACATCTGCCGAACAGCTAAATGACTTTCGAATTCGTAACGTTATCTACAAAAAAAAAAAAAAAAAACTGTTAGTGAACTTTAACCCTTTAACGACCATAACCGCCGAAACGCCCGTACATGCAAACGGTCATAGCCTCCCGAAACACCTAGAGATAGTCTGATTTCTTTCCATACCTGTTTTTCAAATTTGAACAACTTATGAGGGAAAAACAGGAGTGACCCTCGGTCAATATTGTTGTTCTTTAACACCAACAGACAGTTTCGGGCGTTATGGTATTTAGAATGATAAAATATTTTGGGGTCGTGGTCGTTAAAGGGTTAATCTAACGTCACTCTAGACTAGGGATGGCACATCGATGGAAAACATCAATGTTGGAGATCTGTAGTTATTCATTCCCGAAACATAGTTGCATCGATAGTACCGGTGGAAATTTTCGTTGTATCGATGAAAACCTCTATGTTCTTTTCTGATAAGCTGAAGAATTCAAGAATTCGTAGTTTTCAATCTCCAGCAGTAAATGGGCAGCAGATGTGCAAAGTCTTTGCTCAATGCAACAGTGATTACTCACCAATAACATCGAGTAACTAACAATATTTATTAAAATGCTCGATATATTGGTGGGAACTTCGATGTTTCTACGATACATCAGTGTGATATCTCGATGTTTCTTCGATGCATCGGTGTGAACCTCGATGTTTTGCTAATAAACTGAGAATTCACACTTTTCCGTCTGCAACAGTAAATAAGAAATGGATTTGTAAAATATACTATGTTCAATGTAACAATGGTATTCACCAATTCAACATCCAGTAACGTAATATTTGTTAAAACGCCCTATGTATCGGTGGAAACCTCGATGTTTCTTGGATGTTTTGCTAACAAGCCGAAGATTTCACAATTTTTTTTTCTGCAGCAGTGAAGGTCTTTTTTTTTTCTGCAGCAGTTTCTGGGTGAAATCTCTGTTAAATGTGATTGTGATTGCTCACCAATTCAACGCCGAGTAACTAATAATATTTCTTGAAACGCTCGATGTTTTTTCGATGTATCGGTGGATACCTGGATGTTCTTTTGATGCATTGCTCCCGTACCATCTAGGAAAAGGACTTGGTTTTCGCCAACGAATCAACTATAACAGCCAATAGAAAGATGATATTTCCTTCCTCTTTATAAGAATATACCAAAAAGGAATTAATTTACTTTTCATAGAAAATATTCTTTACCAGTTTCAAACATCGGTCATGAGACCTCGATGATTTTTCGGTGTATCGACTTCTGCAACATCGAGGTTATAACATCGATTATCGGTGGTAAAATATCGATGTTCAAAAACATCGAAGCTTTTTGCCCATCCCTGCTCCAGACTAGAACAGAAGTGCAGCGTCCTTTTCATTATCTCCTATGTAATGCCGTTCCGAGACTGAATAAAATATTTTCAGGTGAACTGAACAAATTGTTTCTTTGTATCGGCTGGAATTGCTGCTATGACAAATAATGTAGGTAGATATTTTTATTTCCGCCGTTTTTACTTATGCCTCCTGCACTCCACACTTCAATATAAATTGCAACAGTTACTGAAACAATCGTGAGAAACCTTTCTTGCGGAATAACATCTGCGATTGTACTTATTTTAAAGACGGACAAGGATCTCAACTGATTTGATTCGATATGTGCAATCAGACCACTTGATGATTCAATAAAAAAATAGCTGGTGGGCGCTATAAGGAGAGTTTAATATCGATTTTTTTCTCAGCCACCGCAGAATGCTCAGGTAAAACACAGATACTGCGTTTATAACAACAAATCTAGTTTTTACTTTTCCCTGGAGCCATAGCCACAAATAACGCTGGAAGAAGCATCTCGAATTTCGATATCCCTTTCTCATCATTTTTTCTATTCAGTAAACCACCAGATCTTTAATTAAGTGAATATTTTGATGCTTATTTTGACATACGTACGCCCAAAATTCACACGTTTCTATGTTGTTGTGTTTGTCTCTTTCCTGTTGTCATAAAGAGGGAAATTTCTGCTCCTCGAAATTTTGACTGATTTCCACGATATCCAGAAACACAATATTTTTGTTCGTATAACTAAAATTTTCTGTGTATTTCGTAGCGTTTCAATAAAACCGTTTCCCTCCCTCGCTCCCCCCCTCTCTCTCTATGTGTCTGTCTTCCTCTCTTTGTTTCTTTCTTTCTCTCATACTTTCTCTCTTTCTTTTTCTTAATCTTTCTGTCTCTCTGTTTATCTTTTTTTATCTTTCCCTCTCTATTTATCTTTCTCTTTCACTCTCTCTTTCTCTCTCCTTCTTCCTCTCTCACGCTCTCTTTCTCTCTCTCTCTCTCTCTGAATCGTAAGTGTACTTTTCTGCCTCTAAGAGACGGAATGCAGAAATTGGTTTTGTGTCACACACACATATAAGAGAACAAATTTTTCTTATACGTTTTTACGGATGCACATTTTTGTTATCGCTGGCCCTGACGTATGTTCATATTCACACGTTTCTTGATATCTCTCTTTCCAGAACGGGATCGAAAAAGATATTTCCTTATTAGGAAATAATTGCAAAACTTTTCCAGCTTTCTTTGCACAGACTTTAGAATCTAGGTTGTTGTAATTAGGTGGGTCCTAATTCGTTTCTTAAATGTTTTGCTTGATTCTAAAATATTATAATCAGCATTATTACGCCCCCACTTGATTGGCGTCTAAGGCACTGCCTTCTGACTATATAGTGTTTAAACTTCTGATAGTTGCATTTTTAAATGGTTAACTAAATAGCTAACCAATTGGCAAATGTTCTTAGATAGCGTCGTGGTACATAACCCCCCCCTCTCCCTTTAGGAACAAATAACCAAACGGCAAAGTAGGAAGTATCAGCTGTTCACCTGCGTAATTTCAACAGTTCATTATTCAATCACATACACTTCAGGGCATTAGCATAATTAATTTACTGCCAGAATATAATGTCATTTGTATCTACACAAACATCAATCGCATAACAATGACACTTATTTGTAGATATAGGGAGTACATCAACGAGCTTCATCTGTTTCGCAATATCAACGTTTATAACTCTACTCGCAATTTCTCGACTTCTCTGCAAATCTTCACTACTCCACTTCGTGCACAAATCTTCACCCTCTATGCTTACATTAAGTGTTGTTATTTTATTTTGCTTTAACTCACTGTTTAGGGTTGCCAAATTGCAAAAAAGTGTTCGGGTAAATAATAAGCTATTCAGCTAGAAAATGGTTAACCAAGAAGTAACTAAATTTACATAACAAAACAGAAACTCAAAACGTAGGTTAAATAGAGGTATGAATCGCAACCATTTATTCGAGACAGGCCGGGGTTAGAGTCTTGAATGAAGCATGGATTGCGTGATGGCTCTGGCTGTGTCCCTTTCGTAGAGCCAGTGGCTCTAAATTAGAGACTCTCGACTGCACATAGTCCTAAGAGTTGCTCGCGCTGTTGTTTAACTCCGAAACAACAAATATCGTCATCGTTATTCTCAAAAACAAAAGTAACTATCCGTTTATCGAAGCTGTTCGTCGTAAGCGGGTGGCTTTTTCCAGCAGCAGAAACCCAATTGAATACTAAAACATTACAATTTAAATATGAGTATGACTTTTATTGACTATGAAAAGGCCTTCGATTCCGTGAAACCATCAGCAGTAACAATGACTTTGAAATCCTGTGGTATTGAGGATGCATACATTAGCATTATTAATAACATCTATGAAAATGCATGAGCAAAGGTTCGGATATTTGAGGATACAGCAAAAATAAGAATTGGAAAGAGAGTGAGACAAGGTGACACCATATCTCCCAAGCTCTTAAACGACACATTGCAAAATGCCTTTCAATCATTCAATTGAGAAGACAAAGAGATAAAGATTAATGGAGATTACTTAACTCACCTTCGTTTTGCTGATGACGTAGTCATCTTTGCAACTACTCCTTCAGAGCTGCAGAGTATGATCCAAGAACTTGCTGACAAGAGTAAAGAAGTGGAATTAAAATGAACTTTCAGAAGACAAAAGTGATGTACAATGCTTTTACAGGAAACGAAGATTTATCGATTGATGGAGAAAAGCTTGAAACAACCGATTCCTACATTTATCTTGGGCAGCAGATATCAAGTGAGGATCACATTGATGAAGAAATTAATCGGCGTGTAAAACTTGGATGGAGAGCTTTTGGAAGAAACAATACAATTTTTAAGAGCAGTATGCCATTATGTCTCAAAAGAAAAGTGTTTAATCAATGCATCCTGCCAGTGCTTACGTATGGAGCAGAGACATGAACCTGAACTAAAAAAGACATACAAAAACTGCAAACAACTCAAAGAAGCATGGAGAGATGAATGCTTGGTGTAACCAGGAAAGGTAAGAAGAGGAACTTGTGGATAAGGAAAATAACAGGAGTGGACGACATCATGACCAGAGTGAAATCCCTGAAATGTCAATGGGCTGGACATGTTGCCAAAAGAACGGACCACCAATGGACAACCGAAATTTTAGACTGGATTCCGAGGAACAGGAAAGACCCAGAAGAAGACCCCATGGGAGATGGATGGATGAAATTCGAAAGTATGCTGGAGTGAGATTGAGGAGACAGGCCTAAGACAGACAACTGTGGAAGAAATTTGGGGAGACCTTCATCCAGCAGTGGATTGATAATGGTTGATGATGATGATGACTTTACAAAACAAGTTAAGAATGAAAGAAATAGAACGTGTTCTTCATTTGAAGTCAGGAGCTGTGTTGGTTGGGCTCTTGGCAATTTGGAGGGGTAAAAATATAAAGGCATTTTATCCAAATTTTTGGCAATTCTAAGGAAGCGCTGTCGTCACAGCTAGCTTGTTTCCAGGGTTTCTCGGAAGGCTGATGATTTATTATTCCTTTTACACCTCTAAACGAACCTGGTGTTCGCGCATATTGATGGCACAAACAGATCAAACAAATCTGTAGTGCTGTAGAATTTTCTAAAGTCGAGCTTCTTTCGTTTTCAAAATAAATAAATAATCAAAAATAATAATTTATGTTATCCAACCTCCTACATCTTGTATGTAATGGATGTATGATACTTTATTTTTGCCGCCGACGTATGATGCATTATTGGTGAGGACGTTAATAACATTCAATGAATTCTTTCAGTTGTCTGCGACGGTTCAAAGTTCGGAAATTAACCCAAGACGAAGACTTCCAGCGGAGTGTGAAATTGGGTGTTTGCATTTACGTCATTAAAGGAGATTTTATATTCATATGAGGAGTGTGTCATAATATTTAGGTGGTGTAGAGCATTTGGTAATCATACAAGGACTTGAAACGAAAGAAAGCTTCTCGCATTTCAAACCAAATGAGAGATAGCTGCGAGGTAATGAAGTACATGATTTTATTATCCGGTTGTTTTAAAAGATGGCTGTTTTAAGCTGTGAGTTAAATGGGTTTGTACATAATTTTCAAAATAAAATAAAAGCGAAAATTAAGTAAAAGAAAGCGTGCCTACGATAGCATAAGGGATCGAGTAAGTTGTCAAATAAGCTTGTTCTTTGAAGTTTAATGCATAGTTAAATAACGGGCCTCCTTTTTTCCCTTCTAGTCAGAACACTGATTTCACCTTAAGGTGAACGTGTCAAGTAATTTTGCTTCCTATACTTCCAGTAGAAAAACTTCTGTACACATTTTCTTCACAATTAATGCGTTCCCAAAGATAAAAATATGAACGTCGATTAAAATAGCTTCATTTTATAACATGGAATACTTAATATTTTCTAAAACATAACCATAATTATGCAATCCAACATTTATTTGTCTACTGACGTCATCAAAGTACAGGTCGCGCCATCTTTTTTTCTGGTTTCAACACCACCAAAGGAAACGTTATTGTTTATTAATATAATTATGGTTATTTTTTAGAAAATATTTTTAGAAGTATTCCAAGTTATAATATGAAGTTATTTTAATCAATGTTCAAATTTCTATCCTTGGAAACGCACTAATTGTGAAGGAAATGTGTACAAAAGTTTTTCCATTGGAAGCATAGGAAGCAAAATTACTTGACGTCCACCTTAAACTCTCCATTTAATTTTGCTTGTGATTAGAGGGGTAACAAAGGTGGGGCAGATGGGGTTACAGCTCGGGGCGCAGCTCAAAAGAGGGCGTAAAAACCATTACTTTGATAAAAATTGCAATTGAAACTTCTGCACACTGTTTCTGGTGCATTTTTGCTTTCGCGCTATACTTTTAATTTGTCCATTCATTTAATTTTCTTTCAATATATTTTGCCAGTTTCGGTAGTCTTGGCGGCTTAATTAAAATAAAAATATTAAAATTCGCATTTCTTCCTTAAAATAGTTTAAGGAATAATAGTTTCTCACGTTCAGAAAAGAAGAGTGCTTTCATAATCCATCATATTAATGAAGAACCGTGATATTCGTCAACAACAATGAATGCCTATGGTTTTACCTTAGTTGTATGGACTATACTTACTTTGGAAGATAAGTTTGTGGATGGTTCACATTATTGAAGATTCTCTAGGGGCTGTTCGATCATTACTGCTGCTGAGAGCCACTTCTGCCAAACAGGACGCAAGATTTTGTGATTTGTCCCGGACGCAGAAATGCTTAGTTACGCCTCTTCATGTGATATGCTTCAGTTTGTACACGCCAGAAGTCCATGAAATAAGATATCATACAACGATAATTGTAAACTGAAAATCTCCCATTATAATAGCTGAAAGATTCCAAAATTTAATAGACAACCAATGTGAGAACGAAACTTTTGCAATATAACAATCGCTGGGAAATAAATTAATTAACAAACATTTTTTACAATATTTGAAGAACCATTTCACACATTTTGTTATTTTAAATATCACATTGTATAACAAAGTGTTTTAATAAAACTTCGTCCAGTGATCACTCAGTTAGAATACTAATCAGAGTTTTCACTTTCTCAGGATTAAGTACACTTGATGCTAACGATCAAAGAAAACCACACTGTAAAATTTCTTAGAAAAAAATTCGAGTGTTTCGTTGTTTTAAATACCATATACGAAGACAAAGTGTTTTTTGTGAACACTGGTTACTGATAAATCATTTCAAACGGTAATCACAATATTTTCATTCACAGTATTAAGTGCACTTGATGTTAACAAGCAACAACGTAGAAAGAAAATCCTCTCAAATTTCTTGGAAACAAACATATATGGTTCTAATGAATTACAAAAGAAGCATAAAAAAAAACTACATCTACTTAGAACGGTGATGACATTTACACTTCATGAATGCTGAAATTGGGGAAACAATTCCATTTTTATGTCTTTAACCTGACATGGAAAATTTCTTTCATTATCAATGAAATCATAGCTTTAAAATGGAAACATGAACACAATAATGGTTAAATGAAATCTTCTGTTCAAGAAATGGAAAAATTTTAAAATCAAAGGTATTTTGACACACAGTGAAACAAATTATATTAAATGCAACTCTGTTAAACAGAAACATCTGATTCTAGACAATTGATTGAAGATGTTTTTCTGAATTTTGTTTTATTACATCTCTCTGTTAACGTGCATTTTATGGAGCATACAAAACACCGGGAAGAATGCAGAACATAATGAACAAGATAACAATATAATACATGGCCAATTCTTGACGTGCAACTGCCATGCAGAATCAGTCGTAACAAGAAAGTATTGTTCTTTCTCTTCGCATATTTCATTAAAATAAATAAAATTAGCAGAATTTTTTATTTTATTTTAAAGTCCTCGTATCTCAAATTATGAGTTTCTGTAGGGCGCTCGGTTTGTCATAACGTAATTATCAATGTCTTCAGGCAAACAGCACGCGCTGCGCCATCTGGTGAGCAAAATGCAAACCTCTGTGGACTTAAAACGTTCATAGAACGAAGAATGTACGAAAAGTTGACATACGTGTATACCATTCCTACGGTTCTCTGCTCCCGCAGGGTTATTTATGGATACATTCTGAATAAATTTCAAGAAATCCATATTTTCTCTGGAATACGAGCTAGGATATTTAAGGCAGTTAGTTACACATCGCCAGCAATGTATAGGAAATTTTGCATCATCTTGGTCCCAAGAAAAAGCATCAGCTGTTGAAATTTAGCAATCACATTACAGTTATTAACAGATTTAACACCCTCTAGGAATATCAATGAATTAAATCTATAAAAACATCTCCCACAAAAATGTTAACATCTAGAAAGTTTACAGACGTTAAAACTATTATAGTAGTTTGTTATTATTTTATTATTATTATTGTTATTATTATTACTATCCATATTGAATACCGATAAAACACTCTCCAGGAGCTTAACATCAAATGATGTATTTTTCTTTACAGGAAAAAGCTGATGTTTACTAACCCCGGTTATCTAACTTTAATTATTACATTGTTGTTCTCTCGTTTTGCTTACACAGTGGGCGAATGGTCAGAGGCGGAAGTTGCTGGCTAATCGTCGGAACTCGGTACTGGCTTGATCTCCGGATGGGTGGTTTTACGGCGCTAGCAGTCATGGGTCACTTGTCTTACGGCACTAATTCTCTCCCTTCCTTGGAACCAGTAGCCCTAAATTAGGGATGGGCTGCTGCTTTATAATAGTCTTCAAAGTTGGTCATGGTTAGTTAAAACCCGTAACAAAAAAGAAAAAAACAAACAAACTGTCGTTTACTTTACTTTTAAGGTAACGTTTAGTGACTTGAGTTATGCGACCAAAATGATCACGTGATGGAACTGTTGCTATGCCGAGCGGATGCTTAATGATTCGAGTTATGTGACTTAAATTTTTGCATAGTGAAACTTCCTTTTCCTTTACATTAACCCTTGAACCATCCGGAATGAATTAACTCGAGGTCAGAGAAATCGTCTGAAATCAGCAGTCTAAAGAAGTGGACCGAACGCGACTGAAACGAATTCATTCGAGATGTGTTTAATGACCCCAACGCCGCTCGAACTAGAGATCCGCAACACCTCAGAGAGAGTTGCTTTTCGCTTTGCACCTTTATTCAAAGTGGTTATTTAGGGAGATGAATTACACTATCTACCAACAAGTAATTGGACACCCCTGCAATCGACGATATCTGCGGTCCTAATACACGTCACGGCCGCCGCCGTTAAATATCGTGTGGGAAACAACAACGCAACCAGTCGCATGCAAGATGCCACGCAGTTCGGAGCTCTCTGATTTCGAGAAAGGTGTAATCGTCGGGTATCACAGAAATGTCCGATTCATACGTGACATATCCAGCGAGTTGAAATACCCAAAATCGACAGTGGCCTACGTGATTGGCAAGTGGAAGATGAGAAGTGACTTTTAAAATGTGCCCCGACCCGGCAGACCCACAAAACTGGGAGTTAGAGACCGACGGGTGCTGGCCAGAGAAATTCGGAAGAACCGCACCAAATCGATGGGCCACACCCGCGAGGAGTTTCAACAGGCATCCGGGAGTGTTCTTTCGATGAATACCACCCATAAGGAAGCCCATCTGCTCGGATGGACGTGCTGTCGCCCACAAGCCTTTAATCACAAAGTCCAATAGCGCTGCTCGGCTAACGTGGTGCAAAGAACGTCGGCAGTGGACCGTTGAACAGTGGAAACAGGTTCTCTGGAGCGACGAATCAAGGTTCACCCTCTACCGTTCGGATTAAAGGGTTTGGCGTCTGCCTGGAGAACGACTCCTGCCGGAATGTATTGTGCCAACTGTGAAGTTCGGCGGTGGTGGAATTATGCTATTGGGGTGTTTCTCCTGGTATGGCACGGAACCCTTGGTCGTAATTCCTGGTAGACTCAACGCCGAAATCTACTGACCAATTTGGATGACCGTGCGCTTCTTACGTTGTGGCAGTTTTACGCGGTGGACCCACCTGTCATGTGGTGAGGTCCACCATGGCTTGGTATGGTGACAATGGGGTTAATCGAATGGACTGGCCTGCGCAGAACCCGGACCTTAACCCTATCGAGCACCTCTGGAACGAGTTGGAGCGTCAACTTAAGGAGTGCCCCCACCGTCCGAAATCGGTGGAGGAACTGGCCTGTCTTCTCCTAGTCGAGTGGAAGAAAATACCGTTAGCCGTCGCACAACGCCTGGTTGAGAGTATGCCTAGGAGGGTCGCAGCTGTAATCGTCGTTCGTGGAGGCTCCACCAACTACTGAAGGTGAATAAACTTCGCTTTCCTTTGGTATCACAGGTGTCCAAGTACTTGTTGGTAGATAGTGTCAACACCTCAGAGAGCGGTGCTTTTCACTTTGCTCCTTTATTCAAAGTGGTTATTTAGGGAGATGAATTATATTAATCCGTTCTAAATTATTAAAGGGCTATAACAATGCTGAATAACCTAAGCAAGGAGAGGGAAGATACTTAAGTGACATGATGTCTGTGTCAGGGGAACTTCCCATTACTCATTCATGTCGCGGCTCAGAGAATATACGATTTAAAGGAAGCGCTTATCACCCGTGACAAGTTTATTGTAGATACTGCTGAGATGTGAGGGGTAAAAGCGGTGTAAACAAGAAACTTTTCGGAATCCTGGCTACTTAAAAAAGCAGGACCTCCGGGAGTGAAGAAAATTTGATGCTAATGCGTTGCGGCTGATTTTGCGCACCATTTGGTTCACATCGATCTGCCGTTTAAGGGGTAAGGTGATGTTTAGCAACGCTAGTTACTAGCTCTAAATTAATATACAGTAGAACTGCTTTTTTCTTTACATTGATGTGATGTTTATTTGATAGTTACGCAACCTAAATGATTGCACAATACAACTGTCTTTTCCTTTATATCAAAGTGATGTTTAGTTACTTAAAATCTATCGTAAATGTGCATTTTGGAGCAGTCTTTGCCGTTATTTCGAAAAGCATTGTCTGAAACATGGAATTGTAAAACACAAGGACGTAATATAATTACAATTAAGGGGGTCAGAAGCAGATATGTCAACGGATCAACAATTTCTTGCGTGTCAAACGTGTTGGGTAGAGGTGTTCTTGACCCGATTTTGACCCGGTTTTATTTGCGTTTTATTTTTGGAAAAAAAAAATCGAAGAAAGATGCGCACTCTGGAATATTGTGTTCGATACTAGTGCCTGGGGACTGAAAAACGATTTGTCATGCAATATGTAGGAAAAGTGTCACTTCCTTCTGAGGGGCAATGATGAAAACAACATCCACAGTTTGGAAACTTTCAACTTTTCATAAGCTGGTAAAAATTGGTGTTGCTGTGAAACATATTCTGCAGTTTGATATGTTGGCACGAGAACAGCAAAACTGAAATTAAACATACAAGTTACTTAATTCAAAAATTTTGACTTAAGCGCCATCAGAATTAAGTGGAACAGCCTTAACATCACTGCGGAGGGACATTTTGACTCTCGCAGATGTTTTAAAACATGTGTAAAATAGTTAGGTTATGTCTTGGAAATGATATATATATTTCTGATATATTACATTCTGAAATTATTGGCATCATTGTTAGTGCAAGTCTCGCTGA
The DNA here is from genome assembly GCA_039090855.1 of Macrothele yani. Classification (NCBI taxonomy): domain Eukaryota; kingdom Metazoa; phylum Arthropoda; class Arachnida; order Araneae; family Macrothelidae; genus Macrothele; species Macrothele yani. Next base: position 17,446,773 of record CM077006.1, on the reverse strand, counting down.
TCAACTCATTACATAACTGTTTACTTCATTTTGGAATGACCATGAAAAATTGCGAACGAGCATGGGAAATATTAACGAGTAATGCTGCGTGCTCTGGTCGAAGAGTGCTCTCAGCTGGCAATGACAACTATTTACAATCAAATAGACACACATTTAGGAAATTTCAAAATAAGTATTGAATATTTTGGGAAGGTTTCGGCGCATTCTGGAAGTAATATTTTGCGCAGTTGTTATTTCAACAGTCATTCCTGCAGCTGTTAAGGTTGTGTTGCACAAACGCAATTGAAATCTTTCCTAACCCCTCCCCATCTTTTTTATAACAGCTTAACGGCTTCCACCTGCACTAAGTTTAAACATACAGTACTTTCACCAAAAAAGAGATCATTCCAGAATAGAAGGAACGTAGTAAAACATGACGGTATTTTATATGTTTCGGTCCCTTTAACTGGCAGTATAGCTTTACTAAATTATAGCGTTACTAACATATGTATATTAACCATTTTCTATCTTTCAGAAAGTAATTTTTGAGGTTCCTAGTGAAATAAAATAATTTGAAAATGCTAATTTAAAAGAAAACTGTTTCATCTGCTGGATATTTCCTTTATTCGAATTTCAAAAATTATTTTTAACGTGAAGGAAATAGGAATTGGGGCGAAATTTTTGTTTTATATATATATATGTTTGACAATCACCGTGAGCAAATACACTATCTACCAACAAGTCATTGCACACCCCTGCAATCGACGATATCTGCGGTCCTGATACACATCACGGCCGCCGCCGTTAAAAATCGTGCGGGAAACAACAACGCAACCAGTCGCATGCAAGATGCCACGCAGTTCGAAGCTCTCTGATTTCGAGAAAGGTGTAATCGTCGGGTATCACAGAAATGGCCTGTCCATACGTGACATATCCAGCGAGTTGAAGTATCCAAAATCGACAGTGGCATACGTGATTGGCAAGTGGAAGATGAGAGGTGACTGTTGGAATGTGCCCCGACCCGGCAGACCCACAAAACTGGGAGTTAGAGACCGACGGGTGCTGGCCAGAGAAATTCGGAAGAACCGCACCAAATCAATGGGCCACATTTGCGAGGAGTTTGAACAGGCATCCGGGAGTGTTCTTTCGATGAATACCATCCGTAAGGAAGCCCATCTGCTCGGTTATCATGGACGTGCTTCCGCCCACAAGTCTTTGATCACAAAGTCCAATAGCGCTGCTCGGCTAACGTGGTGCAAAGAACGTCGACAGTGGACCGTTGAGCAGTGGAAACAGGTTCTCTGGAGCGACGAATCAAGGTTCACCATCTACCGTTCGGACTACAGGGTCTGGGTTTGGCGTCTGCCTGGAGAACGCCTCCTGCCGGAATGTATTGTGCCAACTGTGAAGTTCGGCGGCAGTGGAATTATGCTATGTGGGTGTTTCTCCTGGTATGGCACGGGACCCATGGTTGCAATTCCTGGTAGAGTCAACGCCGAGACTTGCTGCACCATTTTAGATGAGCATGCGCTTCCTACGTTGTGGCAGTTTTCCGGGGTGGACCCATGTTACTTTCAGAATGACAATGCCACCTGTCATGTTGCGAGGTCCACCATGGCTTGGTATGGTGACAATGGGGTTGATCGAATAGCCTGGCCTGCTCAGAGCCCGGACCTTAACCCTATCGAGCACCTCTGTGACGAGTTGGGGCGTGTACTTAAGGGGTGCCCCTCTCCGTCCGAAATCGGTGAAGGAACTGACCTGTCTTCTCCTAATCGAGTGGAAGAAAATACCGCTAGCCGTCGTACAATGCCTGATTGAGAGTATGCCCCGGAGGGTCGCAGCTGTAATCGCCACTCGTTAAGGCTCCACCAACTATTGAAGGTGGATAAACTTCGTTTTCCTTTGCTATCACAGTTGTTCAATTACTTGTTGGTAGATAGTGTATAAGGACGGTAAGCAGTCACCCGTCCCTAATTTGCTGACACTGGAACCAGAGAAAGGAGAGAAACGTCACAGGACAGGCACATCACACTGCTCGGAGAGCTATCTGGAAGCCTTACACCTCTGACCACTCGGACACCGGAGAGGCATTGAATTGAAATGCTACCGTCCACTCACTGTAACATTAAAAGCCTTATCCAAAATTGAAAATGAGAAAACTAGGTATTTCTAAACTTTGCACATTACTATGTGCATACAAATGAGTGTACTTACAAAGGTTATACTCTTGATATATGTATACATTTATAAAAGGCATGAGGATCTGATATGAGGTAGTATTGATGTTAAAAATACATGCACTGTTACACAAATGGCATTAGTTTCTTACTCACATATCAAAGAGAGATTGTTAGAGCGAGATCCATTTAAAATCCTATTCAAAATACTGGTTAAGCACTACTGTCTTTTAAAAATATATATGAACAATTTAAAAATTTCCTGACTTTCATATTCAACTGTTTCCTGAATTAAGGTGCTGTGCTATAAAAAAGAAGTGGCGTGAATTCACGGAAAATTCTTGAAAATAACTTGCAGCAAATGTTTCTGATAGGTGTCCGTGTTTTGAAGAAGTTTCCGTTTTTAAAATTTCTCGATTCCTCTAAAGTATATTTTTTGATAGATTTTCCTCAGTTAGTAATTCCGTTTGTTTCAGAAAAGTCCGTTTTTCTTCGTTGCGCCAGAAATACCAGAAACTAACTGTCACGTGTAAGGTAGTCAGTGTTGGTGATTTTATCATTTTATTTTTTGTTTGAGCTTATTATTTTTCTGAATAAGTCTGTAATAATTTTATTTTTTCTGTAAAACGACTTATTACAAATTATGTATTTTTCTTCGTCGTAATTTTCCGAAGTAACACAATGCTTTGGAACTTGAGATCTTATTAAATTGACAATGATTCATTTATCTTTAAGAAAAGGTGAAATGTGCTGTTTTATAAGTATTATTTCACGAAACTTCTGAATATAAAATTTACTTTTGATAGCTTTAATAGCTTTTGTCATGAGGTGTCCAAAGACTAATACCATACATACAATACGATCACCTGTAAAATAATTTCAGCACCTGGTTTCTTTCGGTAACGCAATATAAAAAAAAAATTGAAGAGACTAAAAGAAATATTGGGTGCCACGATAAACAAAATTTCATGCGATATGCTATCCACAATATCCGATCTCGGTATAGAACTTCAAAATCAGGTCCTCAGACAGACGATTGAAATTTAATAGTTAATCAAACCTCAAGTATTCCCGCAAATCGCTCCTATCATTGGAAATTTTCCATCATATGGACGCGGGAAAAGGGAGAACAAAATTTTTTTCTGTTAACATACAAAAACAATTGCGGGAAGGTTCCTGAAAATTCAGAATTCACCGTTAACATGTCTTAAAAACGGCATTTTACCGTTAATACTCCAAAGGAATTGCAGAAAAGTTTCAGAAAATTCAGTTTTCCATTAAAATCTCTTTGAAACGGCATTTTACCATTACTATGCGAAATGAATGGCGGAAAGTTTTCTGGAAATTCAGAATTTTCCGTTAACATCTCTTAAAAACGGCATTTCACCGTTAATATACGATAGGAATGGCGGAAAGTTTTCTGAAAATTTAGAATTTCCCGTTAATATATCTTAAAAACGTCACTTTACCGTTAATACTCAAAAGAAATCTCAGAAAGGTTCCTGAAAATCCAGTTTTCCATTAAAATCTCTTTGAAATGGCATTTTACCTTAATGTACCAAAAAAATGGCGGAAAGTTTTCTGGAAATTTAGAATTTTCTGTTAACATCTCTTAAAAACTTAAAAACTGCCTTTTACCGTTAATACACAAAAGGAATTGCAGAAAGGTTTCTGAAAATTCAGAGTTTTCCATTAACACCTCTTAGAATAGGTATTTTACCATTAATATACGAAAGTAATGGGGGAAAGTTTTCTGAAAATTCAGAATTTTCCTGGCGTACGAAAAATCCATGAAATTCAGGGTTTTCCTGTCATTTCACGGAAAAAAGTTGTCACGAATATGCATCGTTAATTTACGGAAGAATTCACGAAAAATGGCACGTGAATTTAAAACAAAATTTTTTTATACAGTGTGTGAAGTGGAACCAGGCTATGTTTTGTGAATGCCGGCGTATTTGAGAAGCAAAAATATGAATCACTTTTAGTATCGTAATTTTGTTTTTATTCCTATTGTTATGCACCAGTTTACTTAAAGTTCAGTTGTTCGCAGGAGGTGAAAAGTTTCGTGTTTTTAGACGTGCAACATACGAAGTACCGTCTGACAAGCAGACATAACTTTCTCAAGGTTATAGAGATACTGTCACATTTTTGTCCAGCCTTTGGTATGTATATGTTTGTGTGATCATCAGTTCTTGATTTCCCATTTTCTTTCTATCGAAATCTCTTATTTCCGTCTCTGGCGGTACACTTTTTATGGGGCAAATTGCTTTATAAGTGTCCGGCTGTGATTTTATAGTAAAATAATGATCACGATAATTTTCTATCGGCTATTGAAGTAAGGTAATTAAATAAGAATCACGATACTCTTCTAACGATTATGTTGGAGTGACTGTTACAGGAATTCCACAAATACAAACTGATCGAGGTCAGAAGATCTCTGGGACATAGCTGGAGTTTCTACTTTGCACTCTACTAAACTTACAGAAGTTTCAGTAATTTCATCCATGTCTTTTCATTTAATCATTTACGTGGAGAAAAGCAATATTGCGTTTAATTTAAGTATGGCTTAAATGGATCACCCTCTACACAAAATATTTGACATGAGGAAACAAAACGAGCTTGGTTTTTTGTTTGGTAAATGTAAAATACGGAGGTTAAGAAATGGAACAAAGAAGGAAGAAAGTGGAATTTACGGTGGTGTCACACTTAATATCTCTGCAGCTGTTATATTGCTTCCAAAGGCAGAATAACCACGAATCTCATCGATATGAATAAGAATTGTGGTTCTTCTTCGGTTGCACTGGCTATATAGGTATTTCTTGCCAATCTTTGTTCTGCAACTGCGAAGCGAACCCGCCGCGGTGAGCAAATATTCAAGTTCTGAATTCTAGAAAGTCAGTGTTGGAAAACATGCTTCTATCGTTCCTATGGCCTACTACGGGACAGAAATCTTTGAATTGACATCAACATCTCAGAAAGCTTTAAATAACAGTTTCCAGGAAAAGTTTTGATCACTCTTGTTTCACCCTCATTGTTTAAGAAGCAGTCTTCCTTTAGAAACAAATCGGATGTCTGAGAAGGACTACGTTAAAAATTTTAACCTCAATCTATTTAGGGTATATATACCCTAAGAAGATAAACGATTGGGAGCGCTGTACCTGCGTTCCCTATAGGGAACGCTGTATCACTTATTCCACTATATTAAGCGGAAATGGATAATGGTAAGCAATAGTGAAGAGATATGTATTTGTAAAAAGAGTGAATTTCAAAGAAGCTATATTGGAAAGAAAAAATTATGTTAAAACCTATGTGTATCACCTGCTTTAATTTAATCTCAACCTGCCACTTTTAGATGGACGTTTTCATAGATAGACAGATAAAAGCTGTATTCATGAATATATGAAAAAAGGAAAAAGAAAGAAAGTCGATAAGTAGATGAGACCAATATTTATATATGCAGGCTAGAAAGAATAAGAAAAAGAGAAAGATACATACATGAAAGCATAAGCGTAACCACTGGGGGGGTGGTAAGGACCCCCAGATTTCCAAAGTCGGGATCCCCAATGTAAAGGAACCACATACCATTTTTCGGGAATACAATGATATAATGCATACTTTTTATGATGCGAACAAACTAAATTTAATAATATAAAATTGTAATTTTTCGTAGAATGCAAACATATATATATATATATATATATGTGTGTGTGTGTGTTTGCATTCTACGAAAGCGTATGATTAAGAAAACAGGGATAGATATCGATAGTTGAGACCATGTATTCATAAATGCATGACAGAATGAACAAGAAAGAAAACAAACGAACAGATGGATGGACGGATTCATAAGTACATCAGAAAATAAATAAGAAAACAGACGGATGGAGAGATACGTAGAAGCACATATTCCTAAATACATCAGAAAATAAGTAAGAAAACAGAGAGATGGATAGATACATGAGAACATTTGTTCGTAACTATATGAGATAATGAATAAGAAAGGAAAGAGAAAAATAGGCCTTTCTTCATACAGGAATATGGGCTCATCACACTATAACTGACATATGACAGGCACCTACGTATCTCTGGATGTAGGAATCTGATATTACCTCACAGCAATAAACATTCGTTACAAAAATTTACTGTATTGCAGCAGCTTGATATGTTTAATTAAACACAGAGAAATGCTTATATAAACTTGAACAAAGCAAATGTACAAAATACTTTTCGAAGGTTTTCGTATAAATGGAAATGTGTTATGAAAAATTGGACGGAAAACGTTAAACGTCTTAAACTTTCTTATTTTGTTAAATGCATCAGATTTCTACTTAGAAGTTTAGGGAAAGTTCAAGAAGTCCATTAGAAGTTGTCACTCAGTGATTCTACAGAACTGCAAGAAGATATGATCATTCACATGTAGTACGTATTTCTTGTTGTAAGATTATGATCATTCACATGTAGTACGTATTTCTTGTTGTAAGATTGTGACAATTCACTGAATGATAGTAATATGTCCTGGTTTCCGATGTACAAAGCGTCTTAGCGTATTATATCACACTACATATAACAGGCCACTGACAGCTGCTTTAGAAGATCAAATGCAGCCGAAGAATGAACAACTTATCTTACATTAGCAGGAATTCAGTGGATGTAGAATTTTTCCAGAGTTCATCAATGACATTTCCTTTGCTCCTGATGATTATAGATACGATCTTTACTTCAAGAAGCTACCAATAAATTATCCTGAAAAGAGAGAAACGTCAGTTTGAATGCTTCAAATTTTGAATCACATACAAAAAAAAAAACAACACATTAATCGATCCCAAATTTCCCATGAAAGTCATCAATAGCTTTGGTATGGCAGTTTAACATAATAATATTGACAAAGCAAAAAATAAAATAAATAAATATTAATAATAATAAATAAAAAAAGCATTTTAAAGAAACACCGCTGTTTCCACGTTTATAAGTATGTCACGGAAAAATTCTCATTAGCCGCCACCGGGAGTCGAACCCAGGGTCGTCCAGTAGATGGTGTGAATGTAAAAATGTAAACTGACGTTTTTTGTACCTACAACACGACAGAGCAAACGAAAAAGTTATTAGAAATCATCTGTAACGTGATTTCTTAGAACTTTTCTACATGAAAATGCACAGGAAAAGCTGCTTAACGATCTCATATTCTCTCTCTCTCTCTCTCTCTCTCTCTCTTAAACATAACTTTAAAATTAGAAGATTTAAATTCGTGCAAACAGAGTCAAAAGTGATCGCGGTAGTTGCCTTAGATACACAATCTTGATAGAATAATCACATCACAATACAAATTCAAATTCATGGGCCGAATTTAAAGATTTTATTGTATATCAACGGCACAAGACAGACCGTTGTGGAGGAAACTTGGGAGACCTTCGTCCAGCAGTGGATTGATAATGGTTGACAATGATGATGATGATGATGACATGTGTAAGAACTTCAAGGTTTCCCTAGAACCCATCGTCAGATACATAAACAGAAGAAGGAATTCGTTTAAATAGAATGTTACGTGACATGATATAGACATCGGATATTAATATGTGATACAAGGTTTCACTAAAACTTTCAGGTTCTAGGGAAATCTGAAAGTTCTTATACATTTATATACAATAAATTTTTTTAAATTCAGTCCGTGGCCGCCCCGGTAGCGCAGTGGTCTAAACGATGGCCTCTGATCGTTCGTCCGAAGGGGGTCCGGGTTCGAATCTCGGTGAGGTATGGATGTTGTGTTTGTCTTACGGAACTGGCTCTCTCTTCCTTCCCTGGAACCAGTGACCCTAAATTAAGGACGGGCGACTGCTTATAGCCTGTTGAGTTGCTCACGGCGCTCGTTAAACCTCTAATAATAAAAAAATAATCAGCCCATGAATTTGAATTTGTATTGTGATGTGATTCTCCTTATCAAGATCGTGCATCTAAGGCAACTACCTCGATTCCTTTTGACAACTTTAAAATTAAAAGTTGTTTTAAATCCCATAAGCAAAATGCACTTTTTCGGATCAGAGGACAATGTTGTAAGTGAAAATTCATGGAGAATTTATCGAATCCCATGTGAATGTGAAGTTCCGAACATAGGACCGATCAATACTCGCATGGCTTTGCGTTATCAGTTGAAGGAGCACAAAACTTTCCACACGGAATTGTGTTCTAAGGCAATTTATGATTCCTAAACACCATCATAAAATGATAATCGATTTTTTTTGGAATCTACCTTTATCTACAAACCGGATTCACCAATCAAACTTGATATTTTGAAAGCTTTCCATGTATGTATATTAAAAATCTTTGTAACTTGTCAATGACATGACATTCACGTCATTTTATCAAGCGTGTGTCAGCAACTGACAAAAGATCCGTGATTGTTCATACTATTTGAATAATTACATGGCATTAGCCCAGCAAAGCCCAAACCCAGCGTAACCTTAGTGGACACGAAAAGTACCTGCATTTACTTTGGGCAGCAGATATCAAGTGAGGGTCATTGAAGAAGAAATTAATCGGCGTATAAAACTTACCTGGAGAGTTTTGGAAGAAATAGAATAATTTTAAAGAGCAATATGCCATTATGTCTTAAAAGAAAAGTGTTTGATCAATGCATCCTTCCAGTGCTTACGTATGGTGCAGAGACGTGGACCTTAACTAAAAGAGACATACAAAGACTGTACACAACTCAAAGAACATGGAGAGGTGCATGCTTGGTGTAACAAGAAGAGATCAGAAGAGGAACTCGTGGATCAGAAAAATGACAAGAGTAGAAGACATCATGATCAGAGTAAAATCCCTGAAATGACAATGAGCTTGACATATTGCCAGAAGGACAGCCGAAATTTTAGACTGGATTCCAAGGAACAGGAAAAGACCCAGAAGAAGACCACATGGGAGATGGTTTTAAGAAATTCGAAAGTATGCGGGAATAACATGGAGGAGACTGGCACAAGATAGACCGTTGTGGAAGAAATTTGGGGAGATCGTCATCCAGCAGTGGATTGATAATGGTTGATAATGATGATAATATCATCATCATCTTCAATCCAACACAGCAATCCATTACATCTTCATTCCTCACACCATCAGAACGCGTTTTTCAAATCTCCTTTCACATTCTCCAGAAGATACAACAATGATTTGCCAAGTTCTCTTCAGCTATAATAGTTATTTAGTTTTTCTTTTCCTTGAAGTTGTACGTATTCTCTAAAGCCACGAATCATGTCTCTTTCTCTGTCTCTAGTCCTTTTGCTCTCTATACTTTCAACGGAAATAATCTCGACCTATGTCCTCGGCGAAAAAAGATTTCCGATGCATCAGAATTGGCCCACTTATAAAAAAAAAAACATCCAAACTGACATTTTGTACATTCGGTGTTTTTTTGCAAACAAATTTCTTGAACTATATTAAAAATTAATACCTTTACTTCGATTCAGTGCTAGGGAAGAATGGTACCACCTGTAAGCAAGTATCATAACTACATCGAAGTAAAGTTAGTGATTTTTAAAGTAGTTCAGGAAAGTCTTTTGAAAAAAACACCACTTGTACATTCTAAGTTAGGATGTTTTTTTATCACTGGGCCAATTGTGATGTATGGAAAATTTTTCTTCGCTGAGGGAATAGAGTCGATTTTTTTCCCACTGGAAGTATAGGAAGCAAAGTCACTTTACGTCCACCTTAAGTTGAAAACTGGTTGATAACTTTCTGATTTCTTTTCCCGATGTAGTGTGTTTCCCATTATATATAATGCATTACTATACACTGAAAAGCAATTGAAGTAGAGACAGCTGGCGTTATGCAAATGTGGCGCTGTGTGCGGCCCTGTAAACGGAAACGACATGACGTATACAGCTATCCGACAATATAAGGTGTTATGCGACGGGAATCAGAAAGAGTCGAACGTAGTATGGGTAAGACGAAGGATCTAAGCGCATTTAATCGTGGGCAAATTGTCGGGGCCCGAAGAATGGATTACTCCATCTCGAAAGTCGTGCAGGCACTGGGATTTTCAGGAGCCATTGTGTCACGGGTGCACCGTGATTACATTGAATCCGGTAAAACCATCACTGCAAGGGCCTACTGCCGTGGACAACAGCGTTTGGATGAGCGGGGTCATCGTCGGCTAGCTCACATTGTAACAGCGGACAGACGGGCCACAGTGCAAGAAATCACTCGGCAATTTTACGCTGGTGCACAAAAACGTGTAGCCTAAGTAGCCACACCATCCAGAACCATCTCCTCGCTGTGGGGTACAGAAGCAATCGTCCCACAAGGGTACCGCTGCTGACCGCACATCACAGGGTGCAAAGATTAGCATGGGCGCGGGAACATCGCCACTGGACCCCTAGACATGTGGAAAAATGTTGCCTGGACTGATGAGACGAGATTCACGTTGGTACATGCGGATGGCAGGAAACGAGTACGGCGCAAACCACATGAAGCGATGGATACTTCTTACCAGCAGGGTACTCTTCAAGCTGGTGGGGGTGGCATCCTCGTCTGGGGACTTTTACGTGGACTGAAATGGGACCCCTGGTACGTGTGACATCATCCCTCACAGGTCAACGTTGCTGGGATATCCTGGACGACCATTTGCTCATGTTTGTGCGTCTTCAACATCCCACTGGCGACCTCATCCTGCAACAAGACAATGCACCGTGCCATCGCTCCCGAATTGTATCCGAATGGTTGGATGAACACTCCGCCGACGTGACCTAGCTTCCTTGGCCAGCTAGGTCACCTGACCTTAACCCCATCGAGCACATCTGGGATGCCATCGAGAGAGATGTTCGAGGCTCTGACCCCCTCCAACAAATCTTCGTGAACTGTGGGAGCTTGTTCAGGGGTCGTGGATCCGTATGGCTTCCCAACGCTTCCGGTGTCTTGTCGAGTCCATGCCAAGACGAATCGCCCCCGTCATCAGGGCGAAAGGTGGTGCTACGCGTTACTAGACAGGTATCTCTAATTCAATTGCTCTTCAGTGTAGAAATGCCGCACAACGATGTATTATGCACAGGAAAGAAACATTTCAGTGTACAACTCGGAAAAAACTCAAACGCGACAGCTTAATTCGCGCCAGATCTCTCCCTCACATGTTGTGGTAAGTAAATGTCGTTCCTTCTTACGATTATTAAGGTATCTTAATAAAATAGTTGTTCCAAAAGTCAAAACCAAACATTTCGTGATAAGAAAGATGCCGGAACGGTATTTCGGCGCGTTTCGCACCCAGAGAAAAAACCATGTGTGCCTGCATTTAATTCCTCTACTGTCTCTTAATGTTTGAAAACAAAGTCCCTTAAACACAACTTTAATATATTTCTGATTTTAGGAAATAAATTAATGAACTCCATTAGTTGTTGAAAATACTGGCAGAAAGCCTTACTTGGAATTACTGGCCTTTATATTTTCACTAACGATATGAAGTGTTGCAATGATGAAGTACGTCCCTTCCCCTTGGATACCATTATTCAAGAAAAATGAAAAATTAATGAACTTTCAACGTAAAACTTAATTCGTAGATTTGATTGTCGACAAATGTGATTCAATGGTTAATGGCTGCAATGTGACGACGTTTATCCTTTACGTCATGCTTTGGCTGCCCCGCGGTCTGCATAAATACCAGTAGCATTCCTTGTAGAACACTTACACCCTTTTAATGTATCATAATGTTAACTACTATCTGAAGACGTGCTTGGAGCTGGCACGAAAGATCTTGTGTCGTGATATTTTAACTTTCAGTATCGTGTTATTTAAATAGTAGTATTCATTTTTATTTGAATTAAAGTCATTAACATCATTCACTTTGTTTTGGGAGTTTATGTGTTATATCGTGCAGTAATGGCGACTTTCTTCAAATAACGAACTCCATTTATTTTCACGTACAAAAAAGGAAAAGGAAAAGCTCTAGAATTGAGAAGTTTAGGCAAAAAGAAGATTCCTTATTCAGAATTTTTCGGGAAGAACTTGTTATTACTTTCATCAGAACAACAATTTTTAGAGAGAAATTAATAATTTAATTGCGGTTCAAAGACGGGAAGCTTGTGATCAGGTAATTTTGCAAAAGACAACCAAAATCATTGTACTTTGAAGGACAGATTTCAACCGGTTTTCTCTACCAAAATGAATTTACTTTGCATTTCCGATCATTTTTTTTTTTCAGATCTCGTCTCAATATTTGAGAACGGAAACGAAATATTACCGAAAACATTTCCGAGGATATTAACTGCAACTAGCAACCTCAGGCTACGTTTCACGAAAGCGAATCTGGTTGTTTCTGTTTTGCTTTACTTTTCGTGCATTGTTTCACAAGAAAATTGCCAGTCTGGGTTTTATTTTCGGATAAGCGTCTGTCGTTGTTGATAGGAAACCACATTCACTTTCTTCAAAGCTTCCAGAAGTCTCACAAGATTAGAACACCCAGCGCCATCTATGAGCGAGTGTCTGAAAACAATTGTAACTCTATTGCTTATCAAAACAAGATCCGAAACGTCCCTATCAGAACATCGTCTAAAATGGTTGCTTCCAGTTGTTCTGTTACGAAAACGAATGTGCGTTGTACCGCAGAAATAGGCCTATAAACATAATGTTGCTGTTTTTTATAAAATTTTCTTGACTTCAGGAAATACTACTTCGAAAAATTTAGTATAACCAAAAAAAAATATGGAATTCGTGAGGATATCCAAATTTAGTAAAAAAACAGAGTTTGCTGTATGCAAATTAATGCAGCACAATCATATTTCAGGGATAGACAACAAAAAACAATGTTTAATATGATGATACATATGATTATCATTTGATGTATAATGTTTTGAAAAAAACAACTTATAATGTTATGAAAAAAATAACTTAAAAAATAACTATTGTTGAATTGCCAGGAGGAAAAAATCCGTGAATGCAATGACTGTGCACATTCAAGTCTAAAACAATTACATCAGTCGTTGAAATTAATTGAATTTAGTGTTTTTAATTGAAGCACATCGCTTTCAACTCTGTATATGTTAAAGAAAATCACGAGTTATTCTTCCATTTTAGTATTACTGTTCAGATTAAGGTGCATGAACGTAGCAAAATCAAAACTTGGGGTGTGTGTGTGGGGGTGTCAACTGACTCTTTTCTTGGTGGAGCACGAATAAATGTAAGTTGATGTTTTGCTTGGGGGCACGAATAAATGTAAACTGGTGTTTTCCTTGGGAGCAAGAATAAGTATAAACTGTTTTTCTTGGGGCGAGCACGAATAAATGTAAACTGATGTTTTCTTTAGGGAGCACGAATAAGTGTAAACTAATGTCTTCCTTGGGGAAGCACAGATAAGAGAAAACTGATTTCCTTAGGGCACGAATAAGTGTAAACGGATGTTTTCCTGGGGATCTCGAATAAATGTAAACTGATGTTTCCCTTGGGAGGTACGAATAAATGTAAACTGATGTTTTCCTTGGAATGCACGAATAAGTGTAAACTGTTTTCCTTGGGGCGAGCACGCATAAGTGTAAACTGATGTTTTGTTTGGAGGAGAACGAATAACTAGAAACTGATCTTTTCCTTGGAGGCGGCGCGAATAAGGGTAAACTGATTTCCTTGGGGCACGAATAAGTGTAAACTGATGTTTTGGTCTGGGGTGAAGCCATTCTTGGAAACAGTTTCTCCGTCAATGTCATAAAATTTGGGTATTTTAAGTGCATAACAAAAATTTTTTTGCTGTGCACTACGCTTCAATCACTGCTACAAATGAAGGTTGACAAACGGCCCAACGTATTTTTGACGTTACAACATCCAAAGTTCTGTGTGTAAACCATTGTTGTCTGCAGAAAATAGAAAGAACCATCTTCAGTGAGCTGGAGAGGCTGGAGGTGGATCCTACATAATTAATAAAAGGTCGCCTGGACTCAGGAATCGGGTTTTCATCTGCACTATGCTCATATAAAGATGGAGGAATAGGGTTTCCATCTGCACTATGCTCATATAAAGGTGGAGGAATCGGGTTTTCATTTGCACTATGCTCATATAAAGATGGAAATTCGGAGGCACTTACATGAACGCATAAATTAATTTTGCATGGTCACGACTCTTCGGGGTGATACAAGAAGTGTTACGGTTTGGGCCATGTTTGTGGGAGTCTTTAGAACCCTAGATTCGAGTGGACCTACGTTCCACAGCCCTAGCATATTTGAACATCTTACTGATCACGTTCACTCAACCAGGATCACTCTTTAACGGTGTGGTGAATATACAAAGTCCGTTCCATAAAAACTGAGAGTAATTTTTCTTGAGTTGGCAACAGTGCGAAGGGGAAAAATAACCATGCAGACGACTAACTGAATTAAGGAAGTATCTATGGCAACAGTTATTAGCCGTGGCAGACGATTCTGGTTTTTGTTATCGCGCAGTTGTTTAAGGTACGTCAAAGTTCAGGTGTGTCATGAGTGGAAGCAAATAATTGCAAAAGATCCAAACTTTCTAAACACAGTAATAACTGCCGATGAAACATGGGTCCACTGTTTCAACACCTCACGAAGCGCCCAACTAGTGTCTGGAAACCCACAGACTCGCCTCCTTCGAAGAAAGTTCGCCATACCAAATCAGCTGAGAAGGTGATGATGCTAACTTTTTTTATCATAAAGATGTAGTCTACCAGCATGCCGTTCCTCCACAAAATTACTGTCAATGCTGAGTATTACATTTTAATCTTGAAGCGTCTGCGACGACACTTATCGATTAAGCGACCGGAACTGGTGGGCAAGTGGACCCTACACCATGATAAGGCCCGCCCATATGTGGCTGCTTGTGTTCAACAGTTTCTTACGAAAGGCAGTATTGAAATCATTGCACAGCCTGCCTACAGTTCTGACCTCGCCCCGTGCGATTTCTGGTTGTTTCCAGCAGTGAAGGAGAAGTTTCGTTGCGCAACATTCAACACAAATGCTGACGTCATTTAAGCTGTACAGCGGTCGCTAAGACAGCTTCCACAAAATCCCTTCACTTTGAAAAGTGGACTGAACGATTGACTGTTTCATATCATCCGAGGGAAGATACTTTGAGAAAGAATAACATATATTTTGCTGTACCCATATTTCTTCATTTTGTGTGAATTTACTCTCAGTTTTTACGGAACGGTCGTTGTATGTCGAGCAGAACAATGAGCCATTACACAAGGTCCACATAGCCTTAAAGGGATTTTAGGAAAATTATTGAGACTTGTCTCTGTTTTATTAGCCACCTCGGTTTCCAGACCTCAAACCCACGGAGCATTTATGGGGTGAAGTCGAACGGAACATCTGAATCTTTTCTACAGCATGCTGTTACACATTCTTGGAAAATTACTGTATTTCGAGTGTATCTATCAACACTTTGTTAGATCAATGGAGAGACGAATTTCTGCTGTTCTAATGATCAAAGGTGTCCCAAGACATTATTTGGTAGGTGGTCCTGATAAATTGTCTACTCAGTGTACAATTGGACACTGTCATATATTTTGTTAGATCTATTAAAACAGTTAAGCCCATGTTCCGCGTGTGCCTTTATCTGAGTTCCCAGGAGTAGGAAAGATAGAGTAGAATTATATTATCTGATATGCTCTCTGCAAATTCGTGCTTTTTATGCAATACCAGTCGGTAGCATTTTAATTGTACAGGTGCTTCTATCAAATCTCCCAGATAAACTTCTTACTTCTAACAGCTTTCTTTGCATCTACTTCGTATGTTTTGATCCAGCATTTCAATATCTTTTGCTTTACAAAATGGCCATCAACCTTTTAGATTATCTGTATTACGTTTATTGACTGATACGCCTTTTTATAGATTACGGATATTGGTAACATCAGTATTTAATTTTTACGTTTTGTATTACTTTCTTTGTCTAAGTTTGACTTTTTTTCTTTGGTGTAATATCTGGTAGCTTTACGTACGAGTGCAACCGAGTTGTTGCTAATTACGTAAAATACGTAACGGAAGATAAAAACCTAAACCGAATCAGAAAGTCTAATGCAGAGACAATAGAGTTAAAATAAACGTGACAGCTAGCTCGAAAGACGTAATTATAAATACCCCACACTGTGAACACTCAAGAGACGCATATAGCGTATTAAATCCGTTTATTTCTGTGGCGTAGTAAGTACAAAGATTTGCCAAGCTTTCGCACTCCACTGGGAGGCTTTTTCAATGCAATGGTAGACATAAAATGCAGGGAATCGGAACACATAAGGTACAAAGATGATTTTTTGAAAATAGCGTGGGTGACATCACGAGCATATTACACGAATTTTAATCACGTGATAAAAAGTATCACGAATTTTTATCACGTGGTAAAAAAATTATCACGTGGTAAACATTCGTGTAATATGCTCGTGATGTCACACACGTTATTTTCAAAAATCATCTTTGTTCCGACTCCCTGGATTTTACGTCTAGGATTGCCTTTTTTTTTTTTTTTTTTATATATATATATATTGGGTTTTTAAAGACCACCGTGAGCAACTCAATGGGTTATAAGCAGTCGCCGTCCCTAATTTAGGGCCACTGGTTCCAGGGAAGGTAGAGAGCCAGTGCCGTAAGACAAGCACAACACCGGGATTCGAACCCGAACCCATCTCGGACGAATGATCAGAAGCCATCGCTTAGACCAGTGCGCCACCTGGCCGCCACCTTGCCTTGAAAAAGCCTCCCATTGGACCATTGGAGTGCGAAAGCTGGCAAATCTTTGTACTTACTACGCCACAAAAATAAACGAATTTAATACGCTATATGCGTCTTTTGAGTGTTACCTCCAAAGACGATATCCTAGTGACGTCATGATTTAAACGTGCCTATGTTAAGAAAAAAAAATCCGCAACAAATGCTTAATACTCGTATTTACCCGATTTATTTATTGGTGATGGCATCATTACTGTGAGCAACTTAATGGGCTATTAGCAGTCGCTCGTCCTTAATTCGGGACATTGTTTCCAGGGAAGGGAGAGAGGCAGTGCCGTAAGACAAAAGCTCCATTTACGTCTTACCTGGGATTCGGGCTCAGATCCATCTTGGTGGAATGATTAGAAGCCAACGTTTCGTACCACTGGGTACCCGGGGAGGCGTTTAGCGCAACTAGTTGTTTCACGGAAAATGTGTTTGAAATTTATCATTTTGTTTACAAATAATGCGTTGCGTTGATTACCTTAGCATGAACAAGAAGAGTGCCACAAAAGAATTCGCAAGGTAAACAAATCCACTTTCATATAGCTTTGCAAAACATTTCTAAACCACGTGGTTTTCTAAAATTTTCAAAGGTAACAGAAGGTATCGTATTCACAGCAAAAATATCTTTGATTTTTTTGATTCACTGCTAACTAAAGGAATCAGTAGGAAGATTAAGAAAAAAAAATCATGCTTGGGTCTGTGATATCCCATTGGAATTTCTCCACGTCTCTGTTGTACAGGGGTTTATCAAAATATTGGAAAGGCGGACTGTTACTGAAGTACACGCAGTGCGCCGTGTATAAATCGGAGGGACGACGTCCCCGGCAATGTGAGGTGCAGATCAGATCATATGTAGAGGATTTTAGGAAGGGAGTGTCTGACCCCAGGTCTTAAACAACCCTTAGAAATAGGAAGCTAGGAGATTTGGGCTAGAGTGCCCGATAGGAAAGTGACACGGAAGCGAGGTAGAAAAGGGGGGGAGAAGCGCATTATCTATTACTGGGGAGCCAGTACCCGGTGTCCGATGTCTTAACGTGCCCATCCGACGCACGGCGGATATTTAGTGGATCGAGAGTTCGTACCTGCCTGGGATCGAACCTGGGGTCTTCTCCATGGCAGTCACGAACGTTGCCCACCAGGCCACCCCGCGGCTCTATGTGAGGTGCCTAAGGGGTGCAGCATGATGCCGGGTATTACACATATAAAGGAGCTATTGTGGAGTAATTGTCGACTATTTCCAGACCTCAAAACAGGCATGGTTATCCGTGCGCGCTTTACAGGTGCTTCAGGAAATAGAACGGCAGAAAAAGTGAGTGTAACACGTGGAACACTATTGAAGGTTACAACTATGTGTCAAAAGGGACACGGCATTGCCTCCAAAAGCCGCCTCGGTGGCGCAGTGGTCTAAGCGATGGCCTCTGATCATTCGTCCGAACGGGGTCCGAGTTCGAATCCCGGTGAGGCATGGATGTTGTGTTTGTCTTGCGGCACTGGTTCTCTCCCTTCCCTGGAACCAGTGACCCTAAATTAGGGACGGGCGACTGCTTATAGCCCATTGAGTTGCTCACGGTGGTCGTTAAACCTCCAATCAAGAACAAGACAAGAACAAGATTGCCTCCAAAGGTGCAAATTGTGAACAGCATACGAAGATTTAAAATAAGAAGAGGCAAACTTTGACTCGGATTGTGCAACAGAAGCGCCAGACCACCGCACCGCAAATAGCCGCAGAGTTGAACACCAGTTGGAGTGATTGAGTTTCTGTCATAACAGACAGTCAGGAACTCCGCCGTACAGTTATTTATGGCCGCATTGCAATCCACAAACATTTGTTACCAAAATCAATGCAACAAAGCTGGTTAAGTGGTGCAAAGCACATAAACACTGGGATGCCAAAGACTGGCAACGTGTCGTCTAGTCTGATGAATCGTGCTTCACATTGTTTTCCACCATTGGTTGACCGTACGTCTGGGAAAAACCTGTAGAAGCGTACCACCCCAACTGTTTGGTTCCACTGTGAAGCATTGAGGTGGATTCCTGATGCTGTGGGGTGCCATAATATGGCATTTCTGAGAGCCATTGGTTATTCTGCTCGCTCTTGTCGCATCTGCAATGTATGAATCCATTATAGGGGACCACCTGCACCCAATGTTGTAGGCCCCGTGCATTGAGCGAAACGTCTGAAATCGTGGTTTGCGGAACATGAGAATGAACTACTTAAGCTATCCTGGCCACCTTAATCTCCAAATCTCGGCATTATTGAACATTTGCTGGAATTCCTAAAGCAAAAGATCAAATCACACTTTGCACCTCTAAAATACACTGCTGGACAATTGCTAAGGACGCATCATAAACGGCTATATAGCGCATAAAAAAGTAAGTGTGGTTGGATGCCAAGTGAAATAAAATAATGTCAGAATGCCAGGACATTACAAGAAAGACAATTTATATATTGTGCTCTGAAATCCAGAAGGCTTTGGAACGTGTTCAAAGGACAAACAGGCCATTTTGTGCAGAATACGTAAACGTGAAAACAATGCAATTACCGTCCGCACGCGTTCCGGCGTAAGATGTCAATACGTGATATGGACACCATGGAGGGCGATGCAAGATTCCACATGTCGTGTCATGCTTTGCACAACATTATCAAGCAGCTGTTGAGGTAATTTATCCCATTCCTCTGTCAGTGCACGGATGAGGGTGTCCTTGTTTATTGGAGGGCATTGGCGACCAGCAAGACTCCTCCCCAAAGCATCCCACACATTTTCAATGGGATTCAGATTTGGAGAACGTGCTGGCCATACGAGGCGTTGAATATCCTCTCTCTCAAGACACTCCTGGACAGCGACTGTTCGATGACATGTTGCGTTGTCGTCCATGAAAATGAATCTATCACCGACAGCACCACGGAACATGCGAACATGAGGTAGCAGAACATCATTAATGTATCGTTGGCCAGTCATAGTCCCAGTTGGAAGCACATAGAGGGACGTACGGCCATTGATCATGATGCCAGCCCATACCATGACACTACATGTCGGATATCGGTCCCTTTCCTGTATGTTTGCTGGACAATATGCAGTACCACTATCACGCCTGATCAGTTGTTGTCGACAATCAGACGATAGACTGTATCTACTCTCATCTGAGAAGAGAACAGCAGACCAGTCATTATCAGTCCAATTGTGATGTTGATGGCACCATTGCAAACGGGAGGTACGGTGACGTCTGGACAATGGGATGCACACAACAGGACGGCGGGCGTATAGTACTCCTTCATGCAAACGTCTAGCGACAGTTTTTCGGGAGATCTGCTTGCCAGTAGCAGCCATAACTGATTTGCTACCTCACTAGCTGTGCTGCGCCGGTGTCTGTTTGTTGATCGCACTATGTACCGATCTTCTGCAGGTGTCGTACTGCGAACACGACCTTCCCCGTGACGTTTGCTACACTCTCCATTTGTTTGAAGTGATTTCCAAAGCCTTGAAACAACACTGTTACTGACGTCGAACTCCCTGGCAACATCTGTTATTTTTAGCCCTTCTTTAATCTTGCCAATAATACGGCCACGCGTAAAATCACCTAGGTGATGTCGGAAAGACATACTGAAAATTGCAAGTTCGTCAATTGATTCTTTCCCTTTCAACTTTGCGTTTGAACAACAACGGTCAATACGCGTCAAATCCTTTATCTCTCTTATCAGCGCTATGACGTCACGAACAAGTTCGGCAATCCAAAATTTGCATACGCACAACACATCTTATTGTATCCCGCACTTATGCTAATTTCCACATTTTCCTGCCTTCCATTTTATGGTTGCTATCGTTGCTATTGTCATCCGTCCTTAGCAATTGTCCGGCAGTGTAATTGACACAGTTAGGACATATTTTACATCAAGAATGGTACCAAATTTGTTGTCGTATGTGTATGACTTGTATACCGGGGCGAATCAAAAATTTTGTTACACTGTTGAATAAAAAAGCAAAAACCAAGGGTTATACCCAGGGGATGTGTGTTGGTTTAAAAGTACAACAGTTATTCATTTTTCGACATAGTCGCCTAACGACTGCAACCGTTTATCGGAACGTGTGATTAACTTCTCCATACCTGTACAGAGTCTCCACCCGTTTGATGGAACCAGTTAGGCTCTCGCACACAATTTCTGAAATCCTAGCTGGTCGTGAATGATGGAATGCACAGTCGCGTACGAAATGTCTAGCATACTAGCAATTTCCTTGATTTTGATATGCCTATTATCCCTCATGATGTCATTAACGGCGGCAACATGCTCCGCAGTGCTGGATATTGATGGTTTGCGTTTGTGGTATTCGTCCGTCAAATTTGTGCGACGCTTTTCAAATTGTTGTCACCACTTTATAATGGCAGGGCGAGACGTGGCACTTTCCCCGTATACAGCACAGATTTCACGATGGACGTCAGTGCAATGTAGGCGCTTATCCCACAAAAATCGAATGGTTCATCGGACTTCCTATCTGGAGTAAGAATCTAGTTGACGTGCCATTACGAACTGACTGCCTCATGCACACGCCTTACGCAGTTACTGAACTAAAACACCTCCCGTCGACAGCTCTGACGTAGAGTATACTTCGCTCCCAAGCATACACGGTCTAACTGCAATCCCACTCCATATGGCGCTAGATGTAACTTACTTTTGATTCACCTAGGTAAGTCTATTCCAAATCGAATTGATTTTGTGAGCCAACAGCTTATTAATAAAAAGTTCTCCGCAAATAAGTGTTTCCGTTATTTCGATAAACCCTTGTACGCCGATCCGGTGGTGCAGTGGTCTAAGCGATGGCCTCTGATCATTCGTCCGAAAGGGGTCCGGGCTCGAATCCCGGTGTGGCATGGATGTTGTGTTTGTCTTATGGCACTGGCTATCTCCCTTCCCTGGAGCCAGTGACCCTAAATTAGGGACGAGCGACTGCTTATAGCCCATTGAGTTGCTCAGTGGTCGTTAAACCTCCAATTAAAAAAAAAAATCATTCGTCCGAAAGGGGTCCGGGTTTGAACCTCGGTGAGGCATGGATGTTGTGTTTGTCTTACGGCACTGGCTCTCTCCCTTCCCCTGGAACCAGTGACCTTAAATTAGGGACGAGCGACTGCTTATAGCCCATTGAGATGCTCACGGTGGTCGTTAAATCTCCAACCTGTACATACAGATGCATAAATTTATAAGCATATACTTGCTCCACCTGGTAAGAGAATTATGAAAGAGGATAAAATGGGAGGAATACAATTTTGGGCATGCTATCTTTACCATACAAAAGAAGAATTTCCTTATTCCATCTTTTAGAAGTGCAGATATTTTGATAAACAAAATTATATGTTAACTGCTCTTTAAAAAAAAAACTCCATGCGACAAAAAGCAAAATAAAATGGATACGCTTACGATATGTTTTATTCAGTACTAACAAAAAAAAATGATTTTTTTTTTCTCGTTCGGCTTTTAGCACGAAAGGTATCGTGACAGCTGGCGACCTGACAGCTAAAGCGACAACAAAAGAGTCCTGAATGACTCGGTTTTGAATCACAATGAGAGTAACAGAGATGCATTTAATTTTTTTTTTTTTTTTAAAGAGTAACAGATATGGAAAGATTTCAGATGGAGACTTCGTCCACTGGCGATGACAAAACGGCTGAGAACATCCTGTTGCTGAGCATTTCTCTTAGAATGTCTGGTCTTAAAAATAAACACTTTATAAGACAGAAAACCGACTTCCACTGGATACCATTATTTTAACAGTAAACTGCTTTGTTCGAAAAGATTTAAAAGACATATATACAGAATATGTATACAGAGATTTAGATCTTATCAAACAAAGTATACAGAATAAGTGGCCAATAGCCCGAGCTGGGTCTGAATTCTAGTCTCAGAAATGGCTTTGAGATGCGCTTGCGCTTGACATCTCCCATACTCTCCCCCCCCCCAACTCTAAGCGGAACCAGGGGTCCCAAAGAAGGGAGGAGGGACCTATATAAACTTCCATACTTATCGGGGACGTTCAATCTCAAAATAAACAAAATCAGAAATAGTAGCCATCTCAATCAGAAAAAAAAAAAAAGACACATATGCATATGTTTTTATCTATTGATGGGGAAAAGCTGGAGATAACCGATACCTACATTTACCTTGCACAGCAGATAACAAGTGAGGGTCACATTGATGAAGAAATTATTCGGCGTATAAAAGTTGCCTGGAGAGCTTTTGGAAGAAACGGTATTATTTTCAAGAGCAATATGCCATTATGTCTTAAAAGAAAAGTGTTTGATCAATGCATCCTTCCAGTGCTTACGTATGGTGCAGAGACGTGGACCTTAACTAAAAGAGACATACAAAGGCTGCAGACAACTTAAACAAGCATGGAGAGGTGCATGCTTGGTGTAACCAGGAGAGATAAGAAGAGGAACTCGTGGATCAGAAAAATGACAAGAGTGGAAGACATCATGATCAGAGTAAAATCCCTGAAATGGCAATGGGCTGGACATATTGCCATAAGGATACACCATCGATGGACAGCCGAACTTGTAAACTGGATTCCAAGGGACAGGAAAAGACCCAGAAGAAAACCACGTGGGAGATGAGTGGGTGAAATTCGAGAGTATGCGGGAGTAACATGGCGGAGACGAGCACAGGACAGACCGTTGTGGGAGAAACTTGGGGAGACTTTCGTCGAGCAGTGGATTGATAATGGTTGACAATGATGATGATGATATCATCACAAACAATCATTCTCAATCCATTGCTGGATGGAGGTCTCCACGAGTCTCTTCCACACTTTTGTGTCTTCTGCAATTCTCTTTCTCAACAGTCCAACATGCTTTAGAGTTTTATTCACCCATCTCCTTCGTGGTCGTCTTCTAAATCGTTTCCTGTCCCTTGGTATTAAATCAATTATTTTAGTTATCCAATGGTGGTCATTTACTCAATCATACACAGTAATGTGCAGCCCAATGGCACTTGAGGGTCTTTATTATTTTCCTGATCCTTGGAAAATGACAAGACCTTCTCATGATTCTTGGTTACACAAAGAATGAATCTCGCTATGCTTCTTCCAATTGCCCCACAGCCTCTGGTTGTCCTTTTTTAATGAAAGTTCATGTCTCTGATCGATAAGTGAGAATTGGGAGAATGCCTTGATTAAAAAATACTTTTCTTTTAAGACGCAATGGCAAAATATTCTTGAAAGTTGTACTGTTCCTTCCAAAATCACTCCGTCTAGGTTTCATACGGCTGACTTCTTCGATGTAGCCCTCGCTTGATATCTGTTGTCCAAAGTAGATGTAGGCACCAGGTAATGAAAATTTTCAATATTAACCTTCCAATTTTTCAATTCTTGAAAAAGTGTTGTACGTACGTCATTTTTAGCCCCACCGCTTTACGGTTGTCAGCAAGTTCTTGGATCATACACTACAGCTCTGAGAGGGCACTTGGAAAAGTGTCTATATCGTCAGTTAAACGACGGTGTGTTACATTTTCTCCATCAACCATTGTACCCTTGCCTTCTCAGTTAAATAATTGAAAGACATTCTGAAATGTGGCATTGAAGAGCTTGGGAGATACGTTGTCACCTGGCTGCACTCGCTTTCTAATTTTTAGAAATGCTGTATTCTAGAACCGTCGAAACTTATCCCTTGCATTTTCAAAGATATTATTAATAATATTTACGATCG
Organism: Macrothele yani; assembly: GCA_039090855.1. Classification (NCBI taxonomy): domain Eukaryota; kingdom Metazoa; phylum Arthropoda; class Arachnida; order Araneae; family Macrothelidae; genus Macrothele; species Macrothele yani. The sequence goes on along the minus strand of CM077006.1, from coordinate 17,422,238 downwards.
TATCATCAGTACTGCATGATCTCAAAGACCGTTTAATCGCTGATGGTTTCATGGAACCAAAGGTCTTTTTATTGTCAATAAGAGCAATACATAATGAGAGTTCATATTCTTTCGTTCTTTCAATTAGTTGTCTCGGTACGTGGATATTATCTATACTGCTCTAGCCACTCCTGAATCCAGCTTTTTCTCTTGATTGAGCGATGTCCAGTGTTTCCTTCAAGGGATGTAACAATATCTTAGTAAAAATGTTGTATAGTGTAGACTGATGCGAAGCTGATAGGTCAGTAGTTCCTGATTATGAAGCAGTAGTTCCTGATTATGAAGCAGGATGTTACAGTTATCAGGAATCTCTCCTTCGTTGAGGCATTTAATGAACACCTGAGCGCGTGTAGTTTTTATTCTTTACTTGCTTCCTGTACAAAGTCCACGGCAACTGTATCTTTCCTTGTAGCTCTTCCCCGTTTCATGTTCGTTCCTGCATGAGGAACTTCTGGCAGGACGATTGGCGTACTTTAATGCCTTTATCTTCTTTATTTATTGTAATTGAGGCATCATCCCTTTTATATAGTTTTGTGTAGAACCCTATTACACTCCTTAAAATTCCGTATATATATATATATATATATAATCATCATTGTCAACCATTATCAATCCACTGCTGGATGAAGGTCTCCCAAGTTTCTTCCACAACGGTCTACCTTGTGCCAGTCTCCTTCATGTTACTCCCGCATGCTTTCGAATTTCATGCACCCATATACAATCTGGTCTTCTTCTGGGTAATTTACTGTCCCTTGGAATCCAGCTTAGAATTTCGGTTGTCCATCGGTGGTCTGTTCTTCTGGCAACATGTCCAACTTATTGCTATTACAGGGATTTTACTCTGATCATGTTGTCTTTCATTCTTGTCATTTTCCTTATCCACGAGTTCCACTTCTTATCTTTCCTGGTTACAATAAGCTTGCACCTCTCCATGTTGCTTTCAGTTGTTTGCAGTCTTTGTATGTATCTTTTAGTTAAGGTCCACTTCTCTGCTCCATACGTAAGCACTGGAAAGATGCATTGATTAAAAACTTTTCTTTTGAGACATAATTGCATATCTCTCTTAAAATTTTCACTGTTTCTTCCAAAAGCTCTCTAACCAAGTTTTATACTTTGATTAACTTTTTTATCAATGTGGCCTTCGCTTTTCATCTGCTGTTCAGGGCAAATGTAGATATCGGATATTTAAAGCTTTTCCCCATCAATCGTGAAATCTTCATTTCTTGTAAATGCATTGTACATCAGTTTTGTCTCCTGAAAGTTCATTTTTAATCCCACTTCTTTACTCTTGTCAGCAAGTTCCTGGATCATACTCTGCAGCTCTGAAGGGGCAGTTGAAAAAAATGGCTATGTCATCAGCAAAACGAAGGGGAGTTAAATAATCTCCGTTAATCTTTAACCCTTTGTTTTCCAAGTTCAGTGATTGAAATATATTTTGCAATGTAGCATTAAAGAGTTTGTGTGATATGGTGTCACCTTGTCTCACTCCCTTTTCAATTTTTATTGATGCTGTATCCCCAAACAATTGAATCTTTGCACTTGCATTTTCACAGATGTTACTAATAATACTAATGTATGCGTCTTCAATACCGCAGGATTTCGAAGCCCTTGTAACTGCTGATGATTTCACGGAATCAAAAGCTTTTTCATAATTGATAAAAGCCGTACATAATGGGAATTAATATTTCTTCTTTCTTTCAATTAGTTCTCTTAGCACATGGATATGATCTATAGTGCTATAGCCACTCCAGAATCAAGCTTGTTATATCGGTTGAGCCATGTCCGATGTTACCTTCAAGCAATGTGAAAGAACCTTAGTGAAGATTTTATAAATTACTGATAGGAGGCTGATGGGCTTGTAGTTCCTGAAATCCTCAATGTCACCATTTTATGTAGCAGGATCATTGTAGCATTGTTCCAATCCTCAGGAATTTTCTCTTCATTGAGACATATAGTGAAAACTGTGGTGAGACTAGTTTAGTTTCTTCACTTGCTTCTTGTATAATGTCCATGGTAATTCCATCTTCTCCTAGAGCTTTTCCCCGTTTCATATTCTTAATTACATGTGTAACTTCTGCTGGAAGGACTAGAGAGGCTTTGGTACTGTTACCTTTCGTAATGTCTAGAGTAGATATATCATCTCTTTCATATAGTTTTAAGTAGAAATCTTTCACTCTTGTCAAAATTCCCCCCTCTATTTCTTGGTACAGTGCCGTCTTATTTTCTCAGTGTCATAATCTGTTTTCTTCTCGTACTGAGATGCCCTTTTGCTCTCTTCAGGCTTTGGTTGTTTTCAATTGCTTTTCTCACTAGTTCACAGTTGAATTTCCTTACGTCTTCAGTGATACTTTTTTATGCTGTCTTGCATAGCTCTGTATATTCCATTTAAAAAAGTTTCACCTTTATTTGTTCTCATCTCCCTTCTCTTTTACATCAGTATTTTTGTTTTTGCTGATGTTTTCTTAATATGCAATTTGTTCTTAGTACCACCTGTTTCTGTTGCTGTTTCCATAACAGCCTTGGTTAGTTTTCTGTTAACTTCAGAGATGTCCACTTTTTCTGATGCTAGATCTTCTACAGAAGAGAATCTGTTCCTCAGTTCCAATTTGAAGGTATTATGTTGAATTTTAAGATTTGTCATGTCAATACATTATTTTATGAGCTTGCCACGCTCGAGTTTAGTGTTTAGGTGCATCTTATATCTTACCATTATATGATCACTTCCTGTACTGATCCTGTTCAGGAGACTTCAGTTTTCAATGACAAATTTCTTGTTACACATAATAAAATCAATTTCAGTTGTCATTCCATTGTGATGATTCCATGTACATTTCCTATGTGTGTTTTTTTCTCTTGAAAAAGAGTTTATGATGAAAAACCTGTGACGTACCTGCCCGAAGGACGCACACGACATAGAGGCAGATAGGAATCAGAATAAAACGTCCGCGTAGCTTAATTGGTAGAGCAACTTATTCCGGAATGAGTGGACCCGGGTTCGAATCCTGGCGTGGACAGAAATGACGGAGAAATTTACTTCGTTATAATGGCGCCCGAACTATCCGGATGACCCGACCGTTCAAAATCTCGCATTGGTGTGATGTTATTTCCACACCGCGAGATAGGAAAAGTCAGAGAATCCCTTCTCCAGCACTTCAAAAATAATAAAAAATAAGGGGGAGATGATGTAACGTACCAGGAGATGTGACGTACCTGCCCGAAGGACGCACACGACATAGAGGCAGATAGGAATCAGAATAAAACGTCCGCGTAGCTTAATTGGTAGAGCAACTTATTCCGGAATGAGTGGACCCGGGTTCGAATCCTGGCGTGGACAGAAATGACGGAGAAATTTACTTCGTTATAAACCTTTCTACCTATGCAAACTCAAGTAGAATATTTCCATGCTTGTTTCTGTTCCCATGTCCGAATTTACCTACCGAAGTTTCATTCTCTTGCTGTTGCCCTATTTCGCATTAAAATCACCCATAATGATCTTCAAGTGCTGCTTGCCTTTATTATTTAGATGCCGAATTTCTTCGTAAATTTCTTCAACTTCTTTCTCAGGATGACTTGTGATGGAAGATTTTCCGGTACGGAAGAAAGTTGAGAGCAATTTTTAAGATATTTAGCACCGGTTAAATTTTAGGTCACACTACGTCACTGCTTGTTGCATCACAGGATATGGATGCTTCGAGATTTTCGCAGCTGTTTCAGACACATGTTTTTATGTGCCTAAATACGGTTTACTTGCATGTTACGCCATGTAATATGAAGTCACAAAAAAATAAAAAAAAAAGAAAAAAAAAGGAACAAATGATTAAACTCAAACTGCGAGAGAAAGCAAATACGTAATTATGTAATAAGCAAAAACTCAAGTTCTCTATTTGGTGAATATAATACAGATAACGCGAAAAGTGAATGCCAATCTTTTATAATGTAAAATGTATTGGAACTTTAAGATTTTGCATCAATAAATAAAGATCTGCTTTAATGGGAAAGTTTATGTGGATTTGTTTTAATGGGAAAGTTTGTGTGGATTTGTTTTAATGGGAAAGTTAGTTTGTGTTTAACGGAAGCACCTGAGGTATTGAAAAAGCTACTGATTAAAGTAACACCGACAGTTGTTCCTCCATCAAGAGTCAGGTCTAGTGATTCGAGTGAGGTAGAAATAAAAAATGGGTAACTGCTTTTGGAAAAAAGAACTTGATTAAAAAATTGCATTTTTAGTAATCAAAATACAGCAATTTAGACGATGAAATTTCAGCAAAGCGTCAACTGGAGTTATAAGCGGGATTTATATTTCCCGTTCGGGTTTGATATTTAAGCTTAATTGTTGCCTGTTGCGAAGGAAGTGTACACTATATTGACCAAAGTCACCGGACACCCCTTCAAAAGCAAATAAACGGATCCGCTGCGTTGTTAAGATGCGCGGTACAGCTGTAAACGGTATAAAAACAAGCCTGCAGCTGACCGCGAATAATATCGCACTGTCAGGTTGAGTGAAAATGTCGCTGCGGGAGAGAACTGAATTTGAGAAAGAAACGACTGTTGGGTGTTATATTAGTGGGTTGTCCATAAGAGAACCCAGAGGCGTTTAAACATACCCAAGTTAACTGTTTTGGATGTAGTGAATAAGTGGAAGACACATGGCGTGTCTGAAGCAGCAAAACGTACCGGCAGACCAAAGAAAATCAGTGATAAAGGAGGTCGAAGCCTCAGGAGAGTCGTTATAGCTAATCGACGGAGTACTGCACAAGACCTCAGTACACAGGTGAGTAAAAATGCTGGAACATCGGTGTGTACAGGTACCATTCGCAGAGAACTCCATTCCATTGGTTACCGTGGTCGTGCGGCTGCTCATAAGCCTTTCATCTCCCCACGGAATGCTACTCGTCGTTTAGCATGGTGTAAAGAGCATTTATCGTGGACCGTAGATCAATGGAAACTGGTCCTATGGACTGATTAATCCAAATACACAATCAATCAGTCTCATAGCCGTGTGTGGTTATGCCGGCAGCCGGGGAAACGCTATTTACCGCAGTGCGCTGTTCCTACGGTCAAGTTTGGAGCTGGTAGTGTACTCTTGTGGGGGTTTTTTTTCATTGTATGGTCCCGGCCCTTTGGTTATCGTGGACAAACCTGTTAACCAGCACGTCTATCTCGATATTCTGGGCAATTGTGCCCTACCAGCTCTGTGGCAATACTATGGAACCCAGACTTGTTGGTACCAGCAGGATAATGCACCGAGCCATAAAGCAATGACTGTTACGGCGTGGTTTGACGATAGTTCCGTATCGTGTGTAGACTGGCCAGCACAGAGCCCTGATCTTAAGCCCATAGGGCACCTATAGGATCAATTAGAGCGCAACATAAGTTTGGAACCAAGGCCTACTACTAAGCAACAGTTAGGGGCAACATTATGTACTGAATGGAAGTACATACCTATCGCTGTGTTCCAAAACCTTGTCGAAAGAATGTTTCGAAGGGTCAGTGCACGCATTAAGGCCAAAGGTGGACCGACACCGTACTAATGTATGTCAATAAATGCTATGTTGTGTTTTTTTTTTTGTAGGTGTCCGGTGACTTTTGTCAATATAGTGTATATTGCACGGTGAATTGGATAAGAGGAAATATTTCAAAGGAATCGGATATAGAGAAATATCTCAGGCAAAAGTAGATATGAAGAAAAATCCTACGAGGAAGTGAATAGGTAAAGATGTTCCATGGGGAACTGAGTATGAAAAAATGACCCACAAGTAAGTGTATATGAAAAAAATGCCCTACGGGAAAGTGGACGTTGGGAAGTGTCCCACGTAAAAGTAAAAACGAAGAGGTTAAATCGAATTTAAGAAGGAAAATTACGAAAACTGCATTTATAAGACCTCATTTCAAACCAATTGATAGCATGCTCATGAGCTTCTGAAAATAAAAAAAACTTAAAACTGTGGAAGTTATCTATAAAGAAAGCCTTTTGAAAGTGTCGTGTGCATTAAAGGTTAGTGATCACTTTTATTTTATTTTTGTATGCATGGTAATTTAGGACTGGCCAGAACTTTAGAGAAACAAATGATTTATAAATTCGCGTACGCTCAAGTCTCCTGAGCCACTGGTTTATTTCCTGAATAGAAAAGTAGTTTAACACAGTCGAGGAAAGTGAATACGGGAAAACGTTCCACGAAAAAGTGACAGATTCGAATGCGACCCTTAATTGATTACTGAGGTTGTCTTACCTTTCGCTTATGAGAACCAAGATCCGATGTCCATAAATTCGTCTGTCGTATGAGACGCATACGGTGAAGCCGTAGAACATTCAGAAACGAGACTGGATGCAGGCGAAGATGAAAATGCTCCGTCACTGCCTGAAGCTGCCATCACTGAAGCACCCCTTTCTTCTGAACTGTCCTCGTGAAACACCATGGCTTGTGAAACAACGTAATTCTCTTCCGATTTCACTTCTTGGAGGTCGTAGAGGTCTCGAACGTCCTCTGCGTACAAACCTTGCTCAGAGTTCTCGGAAAGAAGATCCTGTAGTTGTCTAATATAGTCGATGGCTGATCTCAGAGTCTCCACCTTGCTCAGCTTTTTGTTCTTAGCACTAGATGGCACGTGGTCTCTGAGGGTAGCGAACCCTAGGTTTACCAGACGGACTCGTTTCCGTTCTCTCGCGTTTCTTCTGGACACTGCATTGGTGGGTGGAGTTTGTTGTTGAACACTGAACAGCGGACTCAGAGAAGTACGTTTTGTGCACCGTATTTGCGTCAGAGACGAATGTTCAGCTGAGGGATCGGGCCTGATACACCGGACGGTGAGAGAGTTTTCTCTTGAAGCTGAAGGAATCCTTAAAGGAAGTGCAGAAGACGACGAACCATGCAAATACAACATATGACCATCTCGCAGAGATGTTGTCTGGTCCACGTCTAGATCCATCTGTTTGAATCCCAAGAACCAACGGTCTGGATGAAATCTCACGAAATCCTGAAAAACAGATAATTTCCAAAGTTTAGTTAATAGTTTTAGGTTTGCATTTAACAAAACATTTTCAATAATAATCTCATTATTTAATTTTCACAAAATAATAGAATTCAAGACAAAACAATAAAAATTTAGCACATCACGACCCCTGTCTAAATCATAGCTAAAATTGACGGGCCAGGCCGCGTGTCTAATATCTGAAATGGGCCAGGCCGGGCCTTAAACGTCCGGATTTGAGCCTAGCCGGGCTCACGAAATAAGGTCCGTGCAGCGTGACGTATACTCTAATTTAACTTTCATTTTAGTTACTTTTTCTATCTGAATTTGAGTTCGTTCTCTTTTAACGTTTTTCAAATTTGACATTACATTTTCTCTCTCGCGGAATGAGGTTGGCGACACTTCTGGGGTCAGAGATGTGACCAATAAGGGCTAGATCAGATGACCGATAAGAATTAGATCAGATACATAGGCTGATCATAAGAGCTATCTATATTAGATGACCGATAAGAGGTAGATCAGATATATAGGCTGATCATAAGAGCTATCTATATTAGATGACCGATAAGAGTTAGATCAGATATATAGGCTGATCATAAGAACTATCTATATCAGATGACCGATAAGAGCTAGATCAGATATATAGGCTGATCATAAGAGCTATCTATATTAGATGACCGATAAGAGCTAGATCAGATATATAGGCTGATTATAAGAGCTATCTATATTAGATGACCGATAAGAGCTAGATCAGATATATAGGCTGATCATAAGAGCTATCTATATCAGATGACCGATAAGAGTTAGATCAGATATATAGGCTGATCATAAGAACTATCTATATCAGATGACCGATAAGAGCTAGATCAGATATATAGGCTGATCATAAGAGCTATCTATATCATATGACCGTAAAGAGCTAGATCAGATATATAGGCTGATCATAAGAGCTATCTATATCAGATGACCGATAAGAGCTAGATCAGATATATAGGCTGATCATAAGAGCTATCTATATCATATGACCGTAAAGAGCTAGATCAGATATATAGGCTGATCAAAAGAGCTATCTATATCAGATGACCGATAAGAGCTAGATCAGATATATAGGCTGATCATAAGAGCTATCTATATTAGATGACCGATAAGAGCTAGATCAGATATATAGGCTGATCATAAGAGCTATCTATATCATATGACCGTAAAGAGCTAGATCAGATATATAGGCTGATCAAAAGAGCTATCTATATCAGATGACCAATTAGAGCTAGATCAAATATATAGGCTGATCATAAGAGCTATCTATATCAGATGACCGATAAGAGCTAGATCAGATATATAGGCTGATTATAAGAGCTATCTATATTAGATGACCGATAAGAGCCAGATCAGATATATAGGCTGATCATAAGAGCTATCTACATCAGATGACCGATAAGAGCCAGATCAGATGCATGTGACCGATAAGAGCCAGATCAGATTTAATGTTGCAGCAGCCAGCCAGGTGGCGCAATGGTCTAACCGCTGGCTCATAACCATTCGTCCGTGAAGGCTCCGGGTTCGAAGCCCGGTGAGACATGGATGTTGTGTTTGTCCTACGGCACTGTCTCTCTCCCTTCCCTGGAGCCAGTGGCCCTAAATTAGGGACGGGTGACTACTAATAGCCGATTGAATTGTTCAAGGCGGTCGTTAAACCTTCAATCAAAGAAAAAAAAAAGAAGCAGCAGCAAGGTGGTCTGGTGATATTGTACTTGTGGAGGCTCCGTTATTTTTACTTGAAGTTATTGAAGTGTGTGTACTGAGTGCTGTTATATGTTTTGCGTTTGATTTTAAAAAGTTTTCTGCATACTAACATTTGTTAATTAGTTTCTGAAATGTTGATACCAGTGTGATTAATTCAAGTTGGGATAGTAATCTTCTGGAAAACCCGTAATAATGAGGTTTTGACAGAATAAAGGAAAAGATGTGTAAATTAGCTATTTCTTTGGACTTATTTGCGTGACTCCCGTTGTACTTTAAGTGAAGTACTTTAGAAGAACTAATTGTATGTAGCGTTCAATGAGTATATACACGAACATTATTATAGCAGACCTCTTATGTTTCAATCTGCTGTGAAGTTAAAGTTTTGTTATTTTCTTCGGGAGTTTAACGGCGGCAATGAGAAACTGAAAGGGCCATAGCAGTCACCCGTCCCTAATTTAGGGCCACTAGTTGTAGAGATAGAAGAGAGCCAGCGCCATAAGAGAAGCTCAACGATGCCTCACCTGGGGATCGGACCAGCATCCATCTTGGACGACTAGTGAGAAACCTATGCTCCCACGGGACGGCAAAGTTCAAGTATGCTTATAGAACCAATTCTTATAGGCCTACATGTACTACGTAGCATAGGTACTGACTACGGGCATGTGCTTAATCATACACCCGCAGAAGTCAGGGTTATGCTCTGCATGCCCTCATTTATTCAGGGGCATCAAAATTATCTTTTGATAACAATTTGTACATTGTTATTTGATTATATGGAATAAAATTGTAATTAGATCATATGAATTAGAACACATAAAATATCAGGTGTTTCTATCAGTAAACATCAGCCACAGATTGTTAAAAATTAAAATCAACATATTAAAAACACACTTTTGAAATAGTGTATATCGAATTAGTTCCAAAATTAGGGCAACAATACCTCGGTGCACGTTAATAAATCCAATACTAGCGAAACACTAAAACTCACTAGAGCTCCAATGATTTTAATAGTACACGAATTCAATAAAATAAGAACAAATAACCTCATGACATCTTTCGAGTTTCCTAAAACTTATCTTCAGATGAAAAAAATAAATTAAACCCTAAGTTCGGGTATTGATGGTATATACACTAAGGAGCAATTGAATTAGAGACAGCTGGCGTTATGCAAATGTGGCGGTGTGGGCGGCCCTGTAAACTTAAACGACATGACGAATGCAGCGATCCGACAATATAAGGAGTGATGCGACGGAAATCAATAAGAGTCGGACGCAGTATGGGTAAGACGAAGGATCTAAGCGCATTTGACTGTGGGAAAGTTGCTGGGCCCGACGAATAGGTCACTCCCTCTCGGAAGTCTTGCAGGCACTGGAATTTTCACGAGTCACTGTGTCACGGGTGCACCGTGAGTACATCGAATCCGGTAAAGCCATCCCTGCAAGGGCCAACTGCCGTAGACAACAGCGTGTAGATGAGCGGGGTCATCGTCGGCTAGCTCGCATTGTAACAGCGGATAGACGGGCCACTGTGCAAGAAATCACTCGGTAATTTAACGCTGGTGCACAAAAACGTGTAAGCTGCCTCACCATCCAGAGCCATCTCCTCGCTATGGGGTACAGAAGCCATCGTCCCACGAGGGTACCGCTGCTGACCGCGCATCACAGGGTGCAAAGATTAGCATGGGCGCGGAAACATCGCCACTGGACCCTAGACATGTGGGAAAATGTTGAGTAGACTGATGAGTCGAAATTCACGTTGGTACATGCGGATGGCAGGATACGAGTACGGCGCAAACCACATGAAGCGATGGATCCTTCTTGCCAGCAGGGTACTCTTCAAGCTGGTGGGGGTGGCATTCTCGTCTGGGGACTGTTTACGTGGACTGAAATGGGACCCCTGGTACGTGTGACATTGTCCCTCACAGGTTAACGTTACCGGGATATCCTGGATGACCATTTGCTCCCGTTTGTGCGTGTTCAACATCCCACTGGGGACCTCATCCTGCAACAAGACAATGCATGGTGCCATCGTTCCCGAATTGTATCCGAATGGTTGGATGAACACTCCACCGGCGTGACCTCGCTTCCTTGGCCAGCTAGGTCGCCTGACCTCAATCCCATTGACCACATCTGGGATGCCATCGAGAGAGAAAGATGTTCGAGGCTCTCATCCCCCTCCATCAAATCTTCGTGAACTGTGGGAGCTTGTTCAGAGGTCGTGGATCCGTATGGCTTTCCAACGCTTCCGGTGTCTTAGCGAGTCCATGCCGAGACGAATCGCCGCCGTCATCAGGGCGAAAGGCGTTGCTACGCGTTACTAGACAGGTATCTCTAATTCAGTTGCTCTTCAGTGTATATACATATGTAACAACTACGTCAGAGTGCAAAGGGTGACGTAGATAGGCCATCACCCATTGTTTTGGAAGATACTCATGTTGACGTTTGACAGCCGTGAGTAAACTATACAGAAAAAGTGAAAAAATAAGTGAGTGCGGGGTGGGGATCCCACCCTAAACTTTTAACTTTAGCTCGAAGTTAAAGCTATTAAATAATAGATCCAATTGCCACATCATAATATTCACAAAATAGCAATACTCCAGTAATGAAAATACATACTTACATATCATGCTAGGCAGTTTGTAGCTTAGAATAAACCAATCATCTAGAAAAACCAATTAGTTCATTAACAGTAGTGTTCCAAATCTCAAGTAAAAAACAAATTTTATAGTGCAGTCAAATATATTCCATTTTAAATTATCCATTAGTTAAAACCTAATCTGTTTCCAAGGGCTTGGTAAAAGTTCTGGTAAGTTGTCATTGCAACACTTGGGTCCTTTTGACACAATCACCATACTTTCGGTGAGTAACATGGAAGAAACAGGACTTGGAGTGATAGTACCACGAGCGTCAGCCCACATCGGTGAATGTAACCCCTCATATACAGGGTGGGGTCCTCACCCCACACCCACTTATATTTTCACTTTTTCTGTATAGTTTACTCACGGCTGTCAAATGTCAACATGAGTATCCTCCAAACCAATGGGTGATTGCCTCTCTACGTCACCCATTGCACTCTGACGTTGTTGTTACATATGTATATATATACCATCATTAAAATCGTTTTGCTAATGACGTAGTCATTAGCAAAACGATTTTAATGATGATGATACAGGGTGGGGTCCCTACCCCATCAGAGCTGCAGAGTATGATCCAGGAACTTGCTGACAAGAGTAAAGAAGTGGGATTAAAAATGAACTTTCAGAAGACGAAAGTGATGTTCAATGCTTTTACAAGAAATGAAGATTTATCGATTGATAGAGAAAAGCTGGAGATAACAGACACGTACGTTTATCTTTGACAGCAGATATTAAGTGAGGGTCACATTGATGAAGAAATTAATCGGCGTACAAAACTTGCCTAGAGAGCTTTTGGAAGAAACAGCGTAATTTCCAAGAGCAATATGTCATTATGTCTTAAAAGAAAAGTGTTTGATCAATGCATCCTTCCAGTGCTTACGTATGGTGCAGAGACGTGGACCTTAACTAAAAGAGACATACAAAGGCTGCAGACAACTCAAAGTAGCATGGAGAGGTGCATGCTTGGTGTAACTAGGAGAGATAAGAAGAGGATCCCGTGGATCCGAAAAAATGACAAGAGTGGAAGACATCATGATCAGAGTTAAATCCCTAAATGGCAATGGGCTGGACATACTGCCAGAAGGACAGACCATCGATGGACTGCCGAAATTTTAGATTGGATTCCAAGGGACAGGAAAAGACCCAGAAGAAGGTCACGTGGGAGATGGGTGGATGAAATTCGAAAGTATGCAGGAGTGACATGGGGGAGACTGGCACAAGACAGACCGTTGTGGAGGAAACTTGGGGAGACCTTCGTCCAGCAGTGGATTGATAATGGTTCACAATGATGATGATACCATCATTACCCGAACTTAGGGTTTAATTTGTTTTTTCCTCTGAAGATGAGTTTTAGGAAACTCGAAATATCTCATGCGGTTATTTGTTCTTATTTTATTGAATTCGTGTACTATTAAAATCATTGGAGCTCTAATGAGTTTTAGTGTTTCACTAGTATTGGATTCATTAACGTGCACCAAGGGATTGTTGCTCTGGTTTTGGAACTAACTTATTCTGCACATTTTAATTCGTCGTCTTCGTGTATATTGAATATTATTATTTTAGAACATAAAGAAGATTAATTAGCTATTTTCGCACGGCATATGCTGTACAATATATTTCAATAATTTTAGCTAGTGGGATAAAGAAATTCTGTAATGTATCAGTTATAATTTTATGAGTACAAAAAGCATTTTTCAGATCTATTGAGAAATGAAACAGTTATTAAGAAAAATATGACGGGCGAGAAGAAGTCTTTTTTGTGGTTGAGTGACCGGCGTTGGCTGGAAATTGTTTGCCAGAGAGGGGTCCGGATCTGAACCCCGTGCTAGACGTGGATGGTATGCTTGTCTTACGGCGGTAGTCCTCTCCCTTCTCTGGGACCAGTGGCGTCAAATTAGGGACGGGCTACTTCTTATAGATCCCTATGAATTGCTCGGGACAGTCGTTAAACCCCCAAAACAAAAACAAAAAAGAAAAGGGCATCATTTGTCCTTAATATATTCATATTTACGCACAAACATAAGGATTGAATTCAAAAGGGACATTATTTCAAAAATGTTGAAAAGTTTACTACTGGATAACGAGTAATAATAAAATATTTTTATTCTCTTTTATTTTTTTAAAGAACATTAGTGCACAAATGTTTGTTTCCTTTTATTTTTTTTCTTCGGTCATTCCCTAAGATTTACAAAACTCTATGCCTATACTACATACACAAACTTTACCAACAATTTTGTTTAAATAAATAATTTAAATATTTCTTTTGCCATCAGTTATAACGCAAACTTAGTAAAATTATAAAGATTTCTCAGAAACTCTGACTCCTGCATCGGAAAGATGTAATTATTCAAGTTATGAAGAAGGTATATACTATAGATGAACAAGTTAAATGAAAATAAAATTATTGATAATTGACGTTGCGAAAAAAATAACGAAATTGCGGTTACCAAATTTTTTTGTCATTTGAAATCTGAATTGTAGTGCAAATCGTGATGCTGATTTTTAAAGTGCTTTTTAAATTAAATAAGGTAAAATGGGGGAAATGATGCTTAGTTTTATGATGTTGTTTAAATGAAATATAGTGTGAGGGGTGAGGGAAGTGACGCTTAGTTTTATGATGTTGTTTAAATGAAATATAGTGCGAGGGATGATAGAAACGATATTTATTTTTGTGATGTAAAGCAGTGTGAGAGAAATGATACGTATTTTTGTGATGTCATTTAAATTTAATAAAGTAGGGTGAAAGGGATGATAGAAACGATATTTATTTTTGTGATGTAAAGCAGTGTGAGAGAAATGATACGTATTTTTGTGATGTCATTTAAATTTAATAAAGTAGGGTGAAAGAAATTATACGTATTTCTGTAATGCTATTTACATTAAATGAAATAAAATGGGAGAAGTGATACATATTTTTGTGATGTTATTTAAATTAAACAAAGTAGGGTGAGAGAAATGATACTTATTTTTGTAATGTTATTTAAATTAAATGAAGTAGAGTGAGAGAAATGATACCTTTTTTTTTATGTTATTTAAATTATATGAAGTTTGGTGAGAGAAATAATACTTATTTTTGTGATGTTACTTAAATTAAATAAAGTAAGGTGAGAGAAACGATACTTTTTTGTGTAATGTTATTTAAATTAAATAAAGTAGAGCGAGAGAAAAGCGCAAAAGAAGTTATTAAAGAAAGTAAAAACAACGGCACAGAAGACGAGATATTTACGCTTCATACGAAGAAACATAGCAAGCAAAATCACTGAACGGGAAAACCAGGGACCAAAGAAAATGAACTTTAGATGTGGAGAACGTGAAATCGAGATTCCATTGCATTAAAAAAAGCCCGCTATTATTTTCAAATTAATTGCTTTCACGTTGAAGTAATTATTTAGCAATAGTACCATTTCACATATGAAAGTCGACAAGCGCAGCTTAATGCTAAAGTAGACACTGTTAATGACTCAAAACCGGATGGAACATGATTTTCATTTCTGCGTGGGTAGCAAGAAAATGCGATAAACATCTGTAAATTGATTGCGTGCGTGTTCGCGCAACATAACTGATTTTTTTTTCAATTATTTTTGTTGCTGCTGTTCTTTCTTCTTACCACCGCATCAACATTCATTGTACCATGACGAATTACCGACATCGTGAACAAATTTGAAACAGTGAATTCCTTTTGAAAAAAGAGAAAGTGGAGGACAAATCGTTGAATGTACGATATGCTTTGAAGGCTTTTATATAATAATATCAATAACAACTTGAGGCCAATATTTCAAACTTGTAAAAGAATAAAAATTTAAAAGCTTCACCGATGTGTCAACTCGAATAAACAGGGAACGACATTAAAACAATGCGCTTCCGAACACGAATAATACCAAGATGTGGAATTTAATACCTATTGCAGAATAAGAATACAACCATTTTGAATGAAATCGGCTACATGAAGCATAATTTAATACGCTCATATATATCTCTTCAAGATTTGTAAGAAATATTTTCTGATTTTGCCCGAAAAAATGAACGGTTAAAAACGAAATTGATACTGAACAGCATGAACTAAAGTATTGAAACTCAGTGTCCAGAACGTATTTCTATGCAAAAGCTCCATTCATTTCGAACTAAAAAGTGGTGCAAATTTTGAAAGAAACTCACAACACAATGTTAAGTTAAAGCTCCAAGACTATGTATTCAGTATTTGTTGCAAACTAGACGAAATTTATTGAATTTGAACAAAATTAACCAATTTTATAGTGATATTGCTACCAAACCGACGGAATTACGAACTTACATATTTAATCGGTTTATGAGGTCACCTTCCGATCTCCAGGAGTTTTTTTCCATCTTTTTCTATCTAAACACCATTTTTCCATTAGGCCATTTTGACTAAATGCTCTCTTAATTACGAACTTAAAGTTAAGAATTGCCTAATTTATAAAACAAAATGAGCAAGAAATATCATCCTACGATATTCTGAATCGACTGAGCTGTATGTAAATGCAAAACTGAAACATACGGAATGCATTCTAAATAATAGAACTTAAAATAGTTAAACTATATTACTAATCCAATTTATTGGCGTGAAAATAGAAATAAACAATTTCAAGGTTTCGCACATTAACCAGGTGGCTTTTCTCCATCGCTGTTTTCTTTCACACGACGCAGTTCTCTTTCTACCTTTTTTGAAAAAGCCATCTGATTGATGTACAAAAGCTGGAAAACGATTATTTCTGTTTTTACGCCAACAAATTGGATTACCACCATAGTTTCACTATTTTATGCATACTTGATATGCAGTCCCTTGTCATTAATTAAATTAGAACATGTCGGGATGTTTAAATTTCTCTAAAATTCAATTTCTGCTGCATTTAAAGTTTAGAGAACCAGTTTCGATTTAAAGCAAAACTGTTATTGTTCGAAAATTCTTCGGACTCTGCCACAGAACAAAATAAAAAAAAATTTCGGGAGCTCAAACATATTAACAATACCTATGCCAAATTTATTTTTAAAGTAATTGTTGATTCAGGGAAAAAAATCTTTATGTAGAAAGCGAAGTGTGGGAAAATGAATTTTAAAAACTAAACTTTATAAAAAACGTTTTGCCAGTCGTAGTTATTAAAACTCGTATTTGTATTAAAAGTGACAAAGTTTGTAAAATTTTCATCTCGGAAAACTATTAAATCGTATCTGTATCATTTTCATCTCGGAATACTGTTTATCATATCTTGTATTAAATCCCATCTATTTAATCGCATTTAGAATTAAAATAACGTAAATTTGGTAAATTTGAGGAATTTTCATCTCGGAAAACTATTAAATCGAACGAATGACGCAGATTGTGGAAAAAAATGTTCGTCTTCTAATCAGTTTGTTAAAGCTTTTCTTAAACAAGTTAGTAAACTCATGCAATGCATTGATTATGATACGCTTTCCAACATGCCGGAAATCATTACTCAAGTTATGAGGATAATGGCTGTGAAATAAATATCGGTCCTGTGTCCTGATCTTTGACCCCATTTTGATGATATTAAACAGAACCGATTCAGTATACCTCCGGAACAACATGATAAAGTTTTGTGGCAATCGAAGCATTTTTGGTCAAGTTATGAGGATAATGACTGTGGAATAAATCTCGCTCCTGTGTCCTGACCTTCGACCCCATTTCGATGATATTCTACAGCACCGGTTCAGTTCACCTCTGGAACAACATGATAAAGTTTTGTCGTAATCGAAGCATTTGTACGTAAGTTATGACACATAAGAGCAATGGAATGGATCCCGCTACTGTGTCTTGATCTTTGACCCCATTTCGTCCGTTTTTAATAGAATTCATTCCACGGTGGTCACCTACCACATACTAAATTTTCATTGAAATCGAACCATTTTTACGCAAGTTATGACGCATAGGGGCAATGGAGTGGATCCGGCTCATATGTCGTGACATTTGACCCCATTTCGTCCATTTTCAATAGGGTTCGTCCCCAGGTGATCCCCTACCACATACTAAAATTTCATCGAAATCGAACCGTTTTTACGCAAGTTGTGACGCATAAGGACAATGGAATAGATCCCGCTCCTATGTCGTGACCTTTGACCCCATTTCGTCCATTTTCAATAGGGTTTATTCCCAGGTGGTCCCCTGCCACATAATATTTCATCGAAATAGAACCATTTTTACGCGAGTTATCGTGCGGACGGACAAAACTGGAGCATATACGCTTTTTCAACCTGCGGTTGGAAAGCGTAAAAATGGAAGGCAATTTACGCTGAAAAACTTGCTACAACGTGAAACATTTTTCAGAGAAGTGTTACTTTATAGTTTTTCTGAAAATCTTCTATAATTTTTGGCAAGAATTCTTCTTTTTGGGTGACAATAGAAATAATTACTGCTACCTGACTGTTGGATTTCATTAAGGAAATTGGCTGAGTGCATTAAAGTACAGTGCCAGCCAATGAAGGACAAATTATTCAGCCAAATATCAAGGCTTTCAAAAGTACGTCAACAAGAAAGAAAGAGATATTTTTCTTTCCTTCGTATTTTCTTTGCTTCATCATCATCATCATCTTCTTCTTCTCCTCCTCCCTCTCTCTCTCTCTCTCTCACTCACTCACTCATATCTCTTTCCTCTCTCTCTTTCTCTCCTATCTGTCTGACTCTCTCTCTCTCTCTCTCTCTCACTCACTCATATCTCTTTCATCTCTCTCTTTCTCTCCTATCTGTCTGTCTCTCTCTCTCTCTCACTCACTCATATCTCTTTCATCTCTCTCTTTCTCTCCTATCTGTCTGTCTCTCTCTCTCTCTCTCTCACTCACTCATATCTCTTTCCTCTCTCTCTTTCTCTCCTATCTGTCTGTCTCTCTCTCTCTCTCACTCACTCATATCTCTTTCCTCTCTCTCTTTCTCTCCTATCTGTCTGTCTCTCTCTCCCTCTCTCACTCACTCATATCTCTTTCATCTCTCTCTTTCTCTCCTATCTGTCTGTCTCTCTCTCTCTCTCTCTCACTCATATCTCTTTCCTCTCTCTCTTTCTCTCCTATCTGTCTGTCTCTCTCTCTCTCTCACTCACTCATATCTCTTTCCTCTCTCTCTTTCTCTCTATCTGTCTCTCTCTCTCTCTCTCTCTCTCTCTCATATCTCTTTCCTCTCTCTCTCTTTCTCTCTCTTATCTCTTTCCTCTCTCTCTTTCTCTCCTATCTGTCTGTCTCTCTCTCTCTCTCTCTCTCACTCACTCATATCTCTTTCTCTCTCTCTCTCTTTCTCTCCTATCTGTCTGTCTCTCTCTCTCTCTCTCTCACTCACTCATATCTCTTTCCTCTCTCTCTTTCTCTCCTATCTGTCTCTCTCTCTCTCTCTCTCTCTCTCTCTCTCTCTCTCCCCTCCCCTCCCCCCCACTCTTTGAAATGTAAAACAGAGCATTCTTAATCAGTTCAATTAATTTATGGCAGTTGATTTTTTTTTCCTTAGTCGTGGCGTCCGACAATCTTCTGAATGGCAGAGAGGTGAAGAGGCTAGCAACGTATCTGCTGACAAACTGGGATCGAATTCCACTTTAGACATGTAGGTGTTGCTTTACGGTTCCCTAACTTTTTGGAGCAAGTGACCTCTAAATCATGGGTGTGCAGTTTCTCTTTGCCTTACAATTGAAGAGTAAAAAATTCCGATCGCCATCCAAATTTAGCCTCCACACCGTTTAAATGATTCACCCAATTTTAATTGATTGAATGGAACCATAAATTGTGCTGCATAAGTCGCAATTCATCCCTGAACTATGAAGCTAACGATTCGGCAAACCGTAATGCTCGTAACTATCAGAACGTAAAAAAAAAAAAAAAATCTGAAAAGTCTCGTTGCATTCGTTTTAATGGAAATTTTAGTCTCCACCGGTCGCCACCTGAAAAAAAAGAAGGAAACTACACAAACTTCCTAAAATAAGTAATGTAGTTCACGGAATATTTTCCGAGCTCAAAAAAAGCTGAAAGGTTTTGCCTCTGTGTTCTAAATTATGAGGTACATATTTGCAACACGTACATATCACGGAAATACAGTTATATATAAACATTTCAATGCACCTAAAAACGTACTTTTAATTAGTGTATCAAACACAGAAATTGTTATATTCAGCGCAAACGTAATTTTAAAAGAAGGGGTATTTAAAATCCTTTTGTTTTTAAAGTTTTTGTTTCTCCCGAAAATTAACGAAACAATTTAGTTTGTCCCTAAAAAAAGAGATCAGTATAAATTATGCATCTAACTTAAATTTATGTTAAGTTTGTGTGAACGTAAACATAAATTTGTGCAATTAAGTATTGTAATAATGATAAGTTTTTAGGAGTACGAGCACAATTTGCGAAATAATTTTAGGCTGGAATGTGCTCAGACAATTCAAACACAGGAGGTTTTACATTATTTTGTGGGCTTGCCTGTTTTTCAGGTATATATATAAACGATAACAGATGTAGGTCTACTTGTTGTTTAAGAGATCTGTGCAGAATTCTAGCATTTTGCAAAGTGTGTATTACATGTGTGGCCAGAATACTAGTGACATAGGGTTTTTTTCTATCTCCCTTTTCTTCCTAAATCTCATTAATCGAGGGACTTTTTTTCAGTGCTTAAATTTATTTAAGAGTGATAAGCTGTAAGCGTTGATATTTAAGTTCCGCTTCGATTTTGTTTTTTTAATTTTCTCTCTGAATTTTTTTTTCTAATGTTCCACTCTCCCTTGTCACTTACAAAGAAACTTATGAGATGCGCTTGACACCATCCCTGGACCCCAAAAATCATTGGGGGTACGTTTAAGCTTGTGCAGAGCATGGGGTCATCTCTTGCATAGCAAAATCTCTGTAGTTACTGTCCTGCAGAGGTAGTTCTTTCAAACCACTGACCCTCCAGCATTTATTCTTATTCGCAATTCTTTCCCTTACCTAACTTGCGTCTCAATTTCTGCTTTTCCTTCTTCCTCAGTAGTGCTTTCCACTCTGATATGATGGTGTGAACTTTCAACTTTCAGTCTGTCTCGTGGGGACTGAAAGGTGAAAGTTCACACCAGAACAGAATGGAGATAAAATAGAAAATCTACTACAGTCCATCTTCCTGCTGGTCTGCCCTCGTGGGCTTTTGTCATCGAATTTACTTGATATATCTTTTCGGATAGATTGTTGCTTTACATTATCTGCATATTAGCTAATTAAAGAAAACGGTAGACCTATACTTCATTCCTAATCAGTGTTTTTCGCAAAAATTGTAGAGTTCTTTATCCGTTTTTTACTAACATCATCCTTACAGGACCAAATGTTTTTCCTATATTTTTATTCTGAAAGCGCTGTAATTTATCTTTTTTTTTTACACTGAAAATTAAAACTGGGCTTATTAGTGTTCCATAGATACCGAGCTTTGACCTATGTGAGAGTATTTTTAAGGAAAAGAGATGCTGAAAAAAATGGAATCCTCCTATATTTATAAAGGTTTGAATTTCTGATTTTATGTTGTTAGCAACTGTTATTATGTAGCCCAGGGATCCAGTCACTCTGTATGATGTACCTTGTTCCTTCATTTTTGGTTATTAGCTGCTCGTTTTTAAATATATTTGCTTATATTTTAAAATATATAATTTACGATTCATTGGAAACTCATTTTAATATGGCGGGGATATTTTTTATCATTTCCGAATATTTAATTAATAACAAGGAACAATATACCAACTGTACTTAAATAGTATAACTATCAAACGAAGATCTTCGCTCTTTCCACGTTTATAAGTGAGTCACGGAAAAATTCTCATTGGCCGCTACCGGGAGTCGAACCCAGGGTCTTCCAGTTACAGCAAATTGAATAATAGAACTTCTCTGGATAGGGCCGTGCTTAACTGGAAAACCCTGGGTTCGACTCCCGGTGGCAGCCAATGAGAATTTTTCCGTGACTCACTTACAAACGTGGAAAGAGCGAAGATCTTTGTTTGATGTCCCTGGTCCTCGTTAAATGTCTGTATTAGTATAACTATACTAGTGATCCGAAATTTCTTGCCGTAGAATAGAAATCAAAGTTTCCAAGCTTTTGCACATCAACCAGATAGCTTTTTCAAGAAAGGTAGACAGCAAACTGAATAATAGAACGGTTCAACAATTTGAACGTGGTGACTTGACTTGGCAATAACGAATAGATGCGAACGTAATCAGATATTCAAAGACACGAGGCGTTATGCTCGTTTAGCACGCGGAATCATGGAAGGAAAACCAAGAGGCAATCACTATTTGAAGAACTAGTTCGAAACTCGTGGTAGTTCCAGTGAGACGCTATCATTGCACGACTCGCTGTTGGTTATGATCTCCAAAATTTCGCCAGTACATTTTGGGGTGGAGTAGGAAGCTATTTTCTTTACGTCATCCCACATAGGAGCAGCGGACTTGAACATAACTCCTCTGGATAGGGCCGTGGTTACTTTGTCGTTCTTTATGTCCCTTTTATGTTCGTTAACTCTAACTCTAAATGAACGTTTAGTCATTCCATTGTGGTATCGCGTGGAGCCGTCCGGATATAGTAGAGGAATGGCATAAACACATGCTTCATTTGAAGGTGATGACTTCTCAGTGTTTCCCTTAAACATGATATATAAAGATGTCGGAAATCTGATGCCAACATCGAGGTTCATCTTCTTGAGCGCGTTCTTGAGCTGATAGGAAACATTTGGTATATAGGGAATTGAGCCCAAATAGCGTAGCTGCGGTATAGAAATATTAATACGACTGGTTCGGGTTTTTTCGATGGAGTACCAGGTTCGATGCGTATCCTGTCTCAGTGGCCAACTCGATAACGTTTCTCAATTCGCATTGCCTAGAAGAAACGTCTGAGGAGACTGCAAAGAAAAAAAATTGCGAATGTGTTGAGAGATATTTTCCCTGGGGTATTTATTTTTATTTGCATCTTCTATATCCCCCCCCCCGCCCCTCATAAAGAAATCCTGGATGCGCCACAGTTTGAAAATATTGCATATTTTTTATTAGCTAGATAATTACTTGGGAAATATGATTTACTTATTTTTCTTGAGACCTTCAAATATTCTGTTTAGTCTTGGTAACGTCTACTTTTTAATTTCTTCTGATGACGGTTTTAAGTGTTGAAAAGAGTGGAGCATGTTTTCTTTATTTTTATATCAGAATATCAATATTATCGACATTTTCTGATATCGCGATGGAGTTAGTGTCTATATTTTTTATTGTTTCGTAACTGATGTCCCTGTATATTTTCTACCTTTTACTAACCGAATCGATTTCTCTCATTTCACTAACCTTTCTTTAACTTTCGATTTATTTCTTCTGCGACTGCTACAAACTTTCTCAAATTTTCATCTTTTTCCTCTCACAATTTCTTCTGCTGTTTATTATGCATTAGTTTTTTTTTTTTTTATTGCTTGCCTCTGTTTCTCGTTCTTACTGTAACCTTATTAACTGAGACATGCTTTCCCACTTCTCTCTCATTATATTTCGCTTTTTCTGATTTTCGAGTTGTCTTTACATTTCCTACTAGATTTCTTGTTCTTCCTCCTCTCTGCTTTCGTGGTTCTGTGTCTGTTCTAAAATTCCCGACGTAAGGCCCTCGTTCAATTTTTTTCTTTACGTACTTCTACTTCTGTAGTCTGATATCAATGAAGACAGATCTTTTAGGTAACATAAATGATTGTATAAAACATATTGACCAGTATTGGCAAAATACGATCAATCCAACAAAGAAACATCTCTCTTTCATTAGGGTTACATAAGCAAACACTTTTCCATATTTCGTGAATGTTAGAGAACATTTTTTTATTAAAAAAAATTCCGGACATACTTTGGACATAATCTAAATAAAAACGGGGAAGAAATATTTGCATTTAATCATTCAGAAATTTAAACACCTTTAATCTGGATCAGAATAACATGGGATTTAACGAGCATAGTGTTTCTTTAGCTTCCGTGACATATCAAAATTCGAACAAATACTTTTTTTATCGTACAAATTAGTAAAGAATAAATCCTCACAAATATATAACCAGCATACAAACTGTTTCATAGAAATGCTGATATTAATTTTTCTCCAAGTACATTTTTCTCCATTGCAGAAAACTTGAAAATTAAGTTATCTTTTCTGAAGAGTTGGCTCGATATAGATAGTTAATAATGGATTTTTTTTGCCAAAGATAATGAGCGTTTGTGCGTGATATGCCTTTTTGACCCCCCCCTTTTTGTTTAGGGGTTTAACGACCACCGTGAGCAACGCGATGGGCTATAAACAGTCAGCCTTCTCTAATTTAGGGCCACTGGTTCCAGGGAAAGGGGACAGCCACTTCCGTAAGACAACAGCCATGCTGCACCGGGATTCGAACCTAGATCCGTCTGGGACTAAAGATCACAAGCCAGCGCTTTGGCCACTGCGCCACCGGGGTGGCCTCATTAACCCTTTAACTGGCCGACGTGCTTGAACTAAATGGGGCCTAAACTTTTCTGCGGTCCCCAAACAGAAATGTTCATATAGCGGCCGGGTTTTACAACAGTTACTGAGGAATAATAACTTTCCCCATCTCATCTAAACAGTACCAACCAATAAACTGGTCATTGGTGATAAGTGCTCCCTTCTAGTCTTTCATTCTCCGCTCCATGACCCCCAAGACATGATTAGGAGGAGCTATATAGCCCGCCTGACACGGACATCGTGCCTCTGGGCAGAAACAAGTTACTCAAACGTCTGTTCTCTCCTGTCGTTGATTTTCTGATAATAGGGTCATCGTTATAGCTCTATTAGCAGGTAATCAATAAGAAAGGCTTAGTGTCAACTATTTCCCTATAGGACCACTTCGAAGCAAAAGGGAAAGCAACGCTTTCTGATGAGCAGGTTCACTCTTTCCATTCGCGTCCGGAACACTTTTTAGCGAATACGCCCGTTCGAACTGTTTTCATCCCATTTTGCTAAATCTGAGTTAATTCGTTGCTGCCGAATAATGGGCCAATTTCTCTGATATTGACTCAGAAAGTGGTAATTCCTGGTTTTATTCCGTTTCCCATGGAAGATGATGATTGCTGTGAGGAGGCAGATGATGAATGCTGTGAGGTCTCTCGGGTGGCACGATCTAATTCAGAATGGTTTGCGTCGACATAAAATGAAACGTCGATTATGTTCTAATCAGTTGTGCCATTTTATCGGTTGTCGTGTTTATTTTCATTTATGACAATTTGAATTATGGTTAAAATTAAAGACGTACAGTCGGTGTTCATTTCTGTTGGGTTGTGTAAGCTAACGTATTGGAATGCGAAACATGAGATGCAACTTCGTTTCCCAATCCAAGATTATATTGTTTTCAAGTATGCTACATGCAGAACATGTAAATACGGTAATTTTTGTTGCAAAACAAAGGAACATTCTTGTGTGATCGGTGAAAGTATATGTCTATAGAGCTCTATCGGCATGAGATAAAAAAATCTATTAAAACAGCGTATTTCTAAAAAGGCGTTTTCTGAAGTTCCCTGAAGTCGAATAAGGGTTCCGAGAAAACACTATATTGTAATATTTGTACTTAAGCATCTGTGGATATTGTAAGAAAAAACAAACTTTTTACCGTCCCCTGTATTCTAGTGGTCTGAACCTCTGGATTCTGACCATTTGTATACGGTGTTACAGGGATTTTGTAGATTTCATAGGATTTTGGTATTAATAATTTTTCATGTACGGTCAGCCGGCAAGAGAATTTTCGAAGGGGCTTTCATGGCTGCAGCTGTAATTAGACGTGCAGCCTTTCGTAAGTGCTTTAATCGTTTTATTGGCCTACTCTGCGAACACGGACATTGCAATTAGCTAACAATTTCCGACTGCTTAAATAGTTCATTGCATTAGAGGCGTCAGATATAACACTCTCCCCTTTTAACGCAGCGTAAGAGTTTCAGGGACACGGTGTTCACGTTTATAAAAGGACGAACACGGGGGTTAGGGAGGAAGAGAAAGAGTAGTCTAGACAGAAGTTGCGAGAATATCCTTTGAGAAGGGAGGATTTTTCGGACAGCAAGCGAGGAAGGAGGTCGAGTGGAAGATGGCTTCGGAAACGGGAAGCGAAAAGGATAAGTAAATGAAATAGGGTAGAAATTAGGCCGAATAGTAGGGTAAGTGAGAAAGAGCGTAGGATAGAAGAAGAATAAGTATTGAATTAAGAGATTCAGGTAGTAATTTTGTAAGATAATTCCGCAGGACAATCCGAATATACTGAAATTAGATAGCAATAAATAACTGATTGAATACCGCAAATGATCTTGATACTTATCGCGAAGTACAATACTTTCGTAGCATCCGCAGTGAGTTGCAACTAAGCATAATCCGAACCTTATAACGGGAAAAAAAAAGTCCAGTTAGCACCGGAGTAAAGCATGAGTGGTGTGCGTTCTAATGGCACTGGATCTGTTGTTTCTCTGGAACCAATGTCCCTAAATTAAGGACGGCAGGTTGCTTATAGTTCTGAGAGTTTCTCATGGAGGCCATTAAATTCTGAAACACAAACAAAAATTGAAATATTGTTTATTTGTTTTCATTGGAAGTACTGCTATTTGGCACAAACCTTTGACCTCTGCTTTCGCATAAGACAGCTATATGACTGTGGAGAGACAAAATCTTTGTTATATTGTTTAAACTACAAGCAAAAACTATTGTGTGCTTACATAAATTTCCAGCAAATAATCTGTTAAGACATTTTTTGTGGCTATCCAGAATTCTACAGTTAATGAGGAAGTATGTTATGTACATGACCCAGGCCTGCCTCAGAAAAGAAAGAACGAGAAGGTTTTTAATGCAAAAGATAGAATACCTAAAGAAAAAAGAAATGAAGTTAAATCCACAACTACACTGAAGATCATCTGTACCTTTTAGTCACAACCCTTATCAAATATTTTATTTCCATAAATAACGAGAGTGCAGCAGCTAGTATCAAAATTGATTACCTATAAAGAAAAACCACGTGGGTTGCGTGCACTAAATAACAAAAATCTGATCAAAACTTTTCCCGGTGGTCAGGTAATACAAAAATCTAAAGATGTTTCTTTAATTGCATTATGGGTAGCTTATGTTTAGAATATTGGGAGTAATTGTGTACCCATAAATGATAATTTGCTGACCTCAAAATATATTAAGTACAACATAAAAAACACGTGAGTTTTCTACACTAAATACCGGAAGTGTGGTAAATAATTTCCGATGATAAAGTAACAGACATATTTGGAGAATTTTCTTTTATTTCATTTTATGTGCACAATACCCAGGCTTATGAAGGAAAGAAGTTCGAGAATATTTGCACGTCGTCATCACATACTGAAATGAAATTAAAGAAACTGGATTTTTACATTACGCGGGTTTTTTCAAATAACGAAACTGGATTTCACGAAACTGATTTTTCTTTCACGAAAATGGATTTTCATTTCATATTACGAAACTGCTAATTATATGAAACTGATTTTTCATTTCTAAGTATACGAAACTGGATTTTTCATGTTACGAAACTGATTTTTCTTTCACAAAAGTGGATTTTCATTTCATATTACGAAACTGCTAATTATATGAAACTAATTTTTTCATTTCATATTACGAAATTGAATTTTTTCATTTCTAAGCATACGAAACTGTTAAATAAATGAAACTGATTTTTCATTTCATATTACAAAATTGAATTGTTTCATTTCTAAGCATACGAAACTGATTTTTCATTTCATTTCATGAAACTGGATTTTTTCATATTATGCGGCAACAAGTACTAAACACCAATACCAAATAAACGCTTGCCAGATATGGGAATGGCCAATTTTGACTATTAAACCATATGTAAAAGGACATTGAAATCTGATGGTATAGTTAATTTTATATTTCGAGTTTCATTTTATGTCACATAAAATGTGGATCTTTTTTTTTTTTTTTTTTAATTGGAGGTTTAACGACCACCGTGAGCAACTCAAATGGCTATAAGCCGTCGTCCGTCCCTAATTTAGGGTCACTGGTTCCAGGGAAGGGAGCGAGCCAGTGCCGTAAGACAAGCACAACATCCGTGCCTCACCGGGATTCGAACCCGAACCTCTTTCGGACGAATGATCAGAGGCTATCGCTTAGACCACTGCGCCACCGGGGCGGCGTGGATTTATTCAGATTGTGCTCTTAAACGTAACGTTGGCATCATGACCTTGCGTTTTCCTTTTCCAAATCTGAAAGGTCATGATGCCAACATAACGTTGGCATCATGACCTTTCACATTTTCCTTTTCTTTACTCATGTACGGCATGGTTGGTTTTTTTTTCAGCTCTGTATTTACAAATACCTTTATGGGTTCTTCAATTCTTTATTGAACTTAAAATCATTCGGTCATAAAACAAAAGTGGAAAACACTTGCCTTAGAGAATGGAAACATTGGAGATCCGAAGTCTGTTTAACACTGTAAAAGCTTTAATTCAAGTTTTAAGTTATTGTTCCTTACGAGTCTTAAATTATGGGGGAAATGAGTATTAGTTAATACAGACATTCAACGTGGACCAGGAACATCAAACAAAGATCTTCGCTCTTTCCACGTTCATAAGTGAGTCACGAAAAAATTCTCATTGGCCGCCACCGGGAGTCGAACCCAGGGTCTTCCAGTTACGCACCGGATATGCTTTCGCTACACCACAGCGGCCTCGAATTCCTCCGGACTCACACACGCTAACTGCCAAGCGTAACTGGAAGACCCTGGGTTCTGACTCCCGGTGGCGGCCAATGAGAATTTTTCCGTGACTCACTTATGAACGTGGAAAGAGCGAAGATCTTTGTTTGATGAGTATTAGTTAAATACAAGGAGTAGAATTTAAATGTATGTAACTGTTATAGAATGGACACGTAGTAATTTTTTTTTTTTTTTTTTTCTCAATTCCGGGGTTGAACGACCACCATGAGCAACACTTAAGGGTCAAGGCAGTCGCCCGTCTCTTATTTGGGAGCACTGGGAGAGAGAGGGGTCGGGGGATACCCAAAAACTAAAGCTTTCACGTAGGTTCACCGTCCGTGCCACTGCCAGAATTCTGACCAATGTCCATCTAGAACCAATAGTCAGAAGTCCGCGTCTCAGACCATTCAGTCACCCGGGCGGCAGTGTCCCGTTTCTCTGGAACTTTGCATATTATACACATTTGCTGTAATTCTCCGTCGGGAAATACTTCGAACGCATGCTTATGCTTTAAATTGAAACCTTTTTCCCGTTTTGTAACAGCGTTCAAAAAGCTATAACCATTGCCAGCGTTTTCTTGTAAGAAAAATTTTCAAATGGATATGAGGTACAAATTGATCAAAGGCTACATAAAAAGTAAAATATTATTTTTTTATCTATTAGGCATTTGTGAATTTATGGTATAAAATTTTTCAGTTATTTTCATGGATCAAAATCTACACTGAACAGCCAATTTATGACACATGCCCTCATCTTTGGAAAAGCACATATAAGGTCTGCAATTATTGAAATAACAGTTCCATATGAAAACTGTGTTAAAACACTGTTGAACCAGAGAAACAAACCACTCAAATATATGAACATTATTTATCATCCCAAATTTATTAATTTTTATCATTACAAGGTGACTGTGAGGACTTCTGACCATTCCTCCGAGGTGGTCCTGCCTGAGGAGTGCTTTATTGCTGGCCCTGTCATTTTCCTGGAAACAGTGCCCCAAATTTCGGATGAAGGCAGATTATAGCCTCAAGAGTTTCTCACGGGGGGTGTTAAGACCCGAAACAAATAAAAAGAAAATGTAAATTCTGTGCCTAAATTTGAGCAGAACTAGTATAAGGCAAAGAAGTTATTTCTCTGTGAAATTAACTCGCGAAAAAAGACGGATAAGCTTTTCCATTTCTATGTGCTTTCAGTGTTATAGCTCATATCCCAGGGCACAATCTTATAATAAAAACTGGACTTTTTTGCTGTAGATTAAATAACTAAAAAACGGAAGACCAATTACTTCTTGCGAAATTCTTATTTAAAATGTGTTACTGATTTTTAGGTGTTCTTTCGTAGACACATCAATTGAAAGTGCGGTTAATAAAATGATCTCTCAGATTCTAATTCTTTGCTTGTGTTTTGGACTACGAAAAATTTGCAGCTTTCCATTAGGAAATAAAATATATCTCAAACATGTAACACATCATTTTATAAATATTATTACTAGTTTTTTTTCTTTTGTCGAAACCTAAGATGTTTTTCATATGATAGTTTAAATAATTTTTCATTATTTTTATAACTTTTGATGTTACTCTCATTGCTTACCAAATATTAAAAATATTTTTCATTATAATTTTTGATTAAAATAAAGTCAGGACTTTTTTCAATTTATTAAAGGCTGCTTGCTTAATTTTATTACGTTGTCAAAACGATAGCTGCTTTCATTTTCATCATGATTTAGGCAAAAAACACAAAGTCCAGTATTTTATTCACCACCTGATGATTATCAATTATGTTTATAGCTTACGACATTATTTTGATTACGTGCCAAATGTTTAATGTTTTTAATTATGAATTATGATTAAAATAAAGCCGAAACTTTTTCGATCTATCAAAAAGCTGCCTGGTTTATTTTATTACGTTATATAATTCATACCTGATTTTATTTCCTTCGCCTAAAATATAGAAAAACCCTGAATTTATCAAATGGTGGATATCATAGTGGACTTTGTGTTTCTCACCTAAAGGATTTAAACATTTAATTCATGCATTTGTTTACGAGCTGTTGCTATGTGGATACACTATGATGAATGCATTCATGTACACTATGATGAATGCATTCTATTAGGCATTTATTTTTTTAATTACTTAATGGAGATAACTTGTCTTATACAAAGCAGCAGTGGCAAGTTTTACTTTCTTTTATTACAATATGGAATGACCTTGAAATAGATTTTTCTCCTTTACCTAAATAACAATGTTGCAATGTGTGTGCGTGGGTATTCAGAGAAAACGAAGTTACGTAAGAAATTTAAATTTTAATGTTTGCGAAATACGTAGAACTAAAAATAAAACTCGAGAAGTGAGCCTTTTGTGAAAGTTTATGGGCACAAAAACAGGTATAATCTTGAACTGTGATAAAAAAAAAAAACAAGACCCGAAAAAAACGTCAAATTAAATTAAAATCTGAAACATTTCGATATTTTTTTCTTTTTTGTAGCAGCTGTTTTCAGTGCAATAACCCCGTGAAGAAAGATTATTTCAAAAGTAGTTAATACGTTTCCCTAGGACTATGTAAAAGATCCCGAATGCTACTTAAATTATCAACACAAATGGTGCTTTCTGTTAAATAAAATGTTGCTCTTCTTTTGCCTTTATTATCACGTAACCAAAACTTTTTTTTAGTCTTTTCATTCTGTCATTTTTATTTTGTTAGATTACGTTTAAATCTTTTTGCCAAAATTTTGGGAATATTTTACTTAACTTATAAAGAAATTGGCTTATTTAATTAATTTTTAAGTAGATTGGTAAATGAGTCAAAGGTTAAAGGAAATCGGGAAATGATAATGCCATAGAATTAATTAAACTCATTCTGCCTAAAATGTGAAAAATAAAACTAGGTAAATCAGTGTTTTCAAAATAGAAAAAGAAAATCATTTGTTGTAGGTGAGAAATAAATATTGAAACCGCTCGTTTTTGTCTAACGCAATACATTTCGCTAGATCTAAAGGCAGATATGGTATTCTTCATTAATGCCTATGACATAAAAAATTGCTAAAAGAAATAAGTCAGCAGTGCTTATTTTCTGAACAAAAAATTAATAAATGAGATAAATTCAGCACTGCTTCAAAAACGAAGGCGAACTATCTAATTAATTTGTGTTCATGCAGAAAAGGCACTACGGTATATCCACGGCTAAATGTAAGAAACATAAAGCAAATTGAATCCATGGAATTCGTTTTTCTAAAAAAGAAAATCAATAAAAAAAAAATTTTACATTCATCGCAGAATTTTTTTTATTAGCATTGCTTCCTAGATAACACAGAATCTATTTTGTATCACTCCGTTAAATCGCTACTACACAGTATTCACTCCTCAATTAAGTTAATAAATAAAGCACCCGCAAAAATTCACGTGACAAAAATTTTGCCCAGAAATAGGGCAAAAATTCATTCTTCGAAATAAAAAAAAATAAGTAAAATAGAAATATCTACTGCCTCAAAAACTTCTGATGCCAATAATAATTTCGATATCAGTGAGCACGATAAAACATATATCCATTGTAAGCTATAAATAACTTTTTTTTTTTAAAGCGGA
The DNA here is from genome assembly GCA_039090855.1 of Macrothele yani. Lineage (NCBI taxonomy): Eukaryota > Metazoa > Arthropoda > Arachnida > Araneae > Macrothelidae > Macrothele > Macrothele yani. The sequence goes on along the minus strand of CM077006.1, from coordinate 17,390,582 downwards.
AGAGTAAATTGTGTGATAAAAACTTGTAAATGATTTTTTCAAAAGTTCATTTTAACTATGTAAATTTAAGTAGCTGTATTATTGTAAATTAGGATGAGGGGGAAAAATCCAAATAGACACTGACCTTTGGCCTAATTAAGTGATACGACGTTTCGCGCGAGAGCTTCTAATATTTGGCTTCGAAAGTCCGGTAGTGTATTCAGTTTATCACTTCAACAATGGTATGTTGGCCATCTCCGTAATATATTCTGATAAAAGTTCTGTCCTAAATCCATGGGTTTCCAATCCTGCATTCACGATGATAACAGACAAATGAGCGTCACATGCCCGGGGATCAGAGGAGTTATCCCTGACGGTAGAGCTATCGGGGCAAACACACCGCTCAGCTGAGCTTCGAATTCGGCGTCCGTACTCGGCAGGAGCAGGACCACTTGTGAAGTCCCCTCTGACAAAATCTTCGCCAGAAGCCCGGGATGAAGTGCAGCTGCCGTCTTAACATCCAACGTCGAGTCTTGCTATGCCTTCCCTCCGTCTCCTACTTGCACCCTCCCCATCAAGGTCGTGTGGTTCGAGATTTCAAGTGGGGACCCAGTCGATGTGAAGAGACGAGAGTGAGTGAGTGTGTATGCATGTGTGTGTGTGTGTATGTGTCGGGGGAATAGGGGGCTCGCAGTCTCTCGTGTATACCTGGCTCCTCCTTGCCCTCAAGTTCAGCCATTGTTACCTCAGGAGAGCGGTCGCGTGCCGCTAGAGAAATGGGTGAAGAAAAAAAAAAAGGGATGAAAAGAACAAAAAATCATAAGAAGCGTAGTAAGAAACGAAGAGCGCTTCTGCTTTCGTGATAGGAAATAGACGCGCGGCTGCGAAATGTTAAAAACTGCCCTCTATGTTATGCAATCTTCTTTCTTGTAGATTTAAAACACTTTATTATTTATCGTTTACATACGGAATAAACAGAGATCAAAGTTACGAATTTGAAGTTGGCGGGGTAAGAACTTGAAAAAGTAGATTTGAAAATCTTGAAATTAAAATTTGCTCATTTTTATAGGTCTCAATTTGATTAAAGCTGGTTGTTGCTGTGCATACCAAATTGGTGTCACATGAATTCGTCGCCGACTCAGTTCATCGCAGTTGCCAATTCATGGCAGGCTCCATTCGTTGCGGACAAATTCATCGCGATCGAATTCGTCGTATTTCGAACCCCTCAGTGAAATACTTTGGAGTTTGTAAGAGGTCTTTGAGCTCTCCAACCTGAACACGTCCTTCGGGAGGATGGTTGAAGGGTGGACTGCCGTTATGATTTTGAGTTTTGTATAACTTGTCGATCTTTATGTTTCATGTGACATGTCTCATCCTTCCCGGAGCCCCGGGGAAGTCTTTTTGAAGTATCCAGTGGATTTTGAGTTTTGTATAACTTGTCGATCTTTATGTTTCATGTGGCATGTCTCATCCTTCCCGGAGCCCCGGTGAAGTCTTTTTTAAGTATCCAGTGGATTTTGAGTTTTGTATAGCTTGTCGATCTTTATGTTTCATGTGACATGTCTCATGCTTCCTGGAGCCCCGGTGAAGTCTTTTGAAGTATCCAATGGATTTTGAGTTTTGTATAACTTGTCGATCTTCATGTGGCATGTCTCATCCTTCCCGGAACCGCGGTGAAGTCTTTTTGAAGTATCCAGTGGATTTTGAGTTTTGTATAACTTGTCGATCTTTATATTTCATGTGAAATGTCTCATCCTTCCCGGAGCCCCGATGAAGTCTTTTGAAGTATCCAGTGGATTTTGAGTTTTGTATAACTTGTCGATCTTTATGTTTCATGTGACATGTCTCATCCTTCCCGGAGCCCCGGTGAAGTCTTTTTGAAGTATCCAGTGGATTTTGAGTTTTGTATAACTTGTCGATCTTTATGTTTCATGTGGCATGTCTCATCCTTCCCGGAGCCCCGGTGAAGTCTTTTTGAAGTATCCAGTGGATTTTGAGTTTTGTATAACTTGTCGATCTTTATGTTTCATGTGGCATGTCTCATCCTTCCCGGAGCCCCGGTGAAGTCTTTTAAGTATCCAGTGGATTTTGAGTTTTGTATAGCTTGTCGATCTTTATGTTTCATGTGACATGTCTCATGCTTCCTGGAGCCCCGGTGAAGTCTTTTTGAAGTATCCAATGGATTTTGAGTTTTGTATAACTTGTCGATCTTCATGTGGCATGTCTCATCCTTCCCGGAACCGCGGTGAAGTCTTTTGAAGTATCCAGTGGATTTTGAGTTTTGTATAACTTGTCGATCTTTATGTTTCATGTGGCATGTCTCATCCTTCCTGGAGCCCCGGTGAAGTCTTTTTGAAGTATCCAGTGGATTTTGAGTTTTGTATAACTTGTCGATCTTTATGTTTCATGTGGCATGTCTCATCCTTCCCGGAACCCCGGTGAAGTCTTTTTAAGTATCCAGTGGATTTTGAGTTTTGTATAACTTGTCGATCTTTATATTTCATGTGACATGTCTCATCCTTCCCGGAGCCCCGATGAAGTCTTTTGAAGTATCCAGTGGATTTTGAGTTTTGTATAACTTGTCGATCTTTATGTTTAATGTGACATGTCTCATCCTTCCCGGAGCTCTGTTGAAGTCTTTTTGAAGTATCCAGTAGTTCAGGAGGGGGGGGGGGGGGCTCTTGTCCCACGGTTGCTCTTGCAGTATTAAATTTAACTCTTGTACATTGCATTGATTTATTCTTAGCGTACTTTACATTGCTCTGTAGGTCCACGCATCACGGGGAACCTCGAGACTTTCGTTATCAATTTCGATAGACTTTTATATAAATCTAACGAAAGTGATTGGTCCGCATTTTTCGTGTTTTCACTGGCAAAACGTTATACAGTGAAACCCCGATTGTACACTTTTCAGGGGACCAGCATAAAAAGTCGTACGATGTGGGAGAACGTAAACCCGAGGTCGAAGTAAAATAAACGTTACAGGCAACATAATGTGTACAAAATATAGAAACCAATGTGTACTAGTAGTACAGTACCATACTAGTGCATAGCATGTATTGTAGACACATTTATGTAAGGACAAAAAATGCCGTATAACTACGTACGTACTTACATTATAAGATGTTGGTTTGGTAAAATCGGTAATTTCCTTTTACTTACTATTTCTAGTGTTTAGCTCAAGCAAAACTTTCTGAATAATTGAAAGGCTTTGCAAGTGTTCTTCTTGAGAATCGTGACCAAGGAAAAAGTTTTCACAAGTCTTAATTCATTTAATGCGGCTTGAAAAGTTCACCGCAAGAAGAACTTTCAAAGTTCTTCTCTTATCAGCACAATGACCTAACCTTTCGAAAGAAATTTTGGATAATTCTAGAGACTTGTGTAATTCAACTTTAGTTGCACAAAATTCGCCATCTTTTTATATAATGGAGGCTTTTTCAGCTAAGGAAAGACATTTGCGTTTCTTACTCGCCATCTTCTCCCTCACGTCTAAAAGGCGAGATTTAAACAAACAGCAAACTGGCTGAATTGCTCTCCGAACCTGACACCGTTCTTACCAAGCTGAGAGGCAGGCCCTTTCAACACGGAGATTTACAGCACTACAAGAGGCGTTCCAGCAAAGTTGTTAAGATAAAACACGTACAGTCTGAGGAATGCGGCACTGCCCCAACTGGTTGTCGCTGCTTTCGAGAAATTTTGGAGAGGAACTACCGGTTTTTAGGTAACCTGGTCGTTAGATTCTGTTGAGGAATGAACCGGTTTAAAACAGTCTTACATATACTGAAACCAAGAAGGATACGAAATTAGAGGAAAATAAGGTTTGGCACCAAAAATTTTAAGCGAGGTTCAATGCCTGAAATCGTGTGATTGGAAAAACGTATAACACGGGGTAAATGTGGAAGAATTATAACTTCAGAAAAACGTCGCGGAAAACGGAAGATACGGGAATTAAGATCAGGGTTTCACTGTAATGGTAATTATTTGCCCATCATTGCAGTCTAGGAGGAACTATAGGAAAAGGGAACCGGACTGGTTTGTCTAACATTCACCAGGAACGTGCTACCTAACCCATGTCTAGAGTTCTGAAGCGCGTGTCTAACTCCCATTCATCTAAGTACAATTCTCACGTACTGTCTAATTATATCAGTCCCACTGTCTGTCTGATCCAAGACTCACCTGACTGATTCTAATTATATCAGTCCCACTATCTGTCTGATCCGAAACTCACCTGACTGATTCTAATTATATCAGTCACACTATCTGTCTGATCCGAGACTTACCTGACTGATTCTAATTATATCAGTCCCACTATCTGTCTGATCCGAGACTCACCTGACTGATTCTAGTTTTGACCACCAGCCGCTCAACGGGCAGCCTCCTTTGTGGACCTCTCAGGGTGGTTCTATAATTTCTGCCTTAAGCCTGAGGCACTTAAGAGCAGAACTTGGGTCACAGTTCACTTATTCTTTCAACAGTCTGTTCGAGTGGTTTCCCACAACGCTGAAGAACTTTTGAGAGTTTGTGAAAACACTCTGATACCTTTTCAAATTTGGGAGCCCGTTCTTGATGTCTCGGATAGGATTCCGCGTAAGCCATCCGGTGATCATTCGGACTTCCCTGTATTGCACCACCTCAGTTCTCTTCTTCTGAGTGTTAGTATCTCAACTCCACACTGGAACGCACAACGTGACGAGACATAGATGACGCACTACTGTGGTGACGTATGAGCACAATTGGGAGTGTTGCAGTGATAAGCCTGCCGTTGTGGTTCAGTTGGGAGAACAGTCGCTCCGGAATAGGGAGCTGGCTTCAAATTCACCACTGGCAAAAGGGTATGTGTTATAACACCATAGTAGCGTATGTGTACAGTAGTACACATACATATATTGTAGTACTTATTGGTGGTACTACCGTCTTACACAGCATAACCTTGCAGTAAATCGTAAGGCAACTCCACTTGGAGTGTAGTTGAGCCAGTTTTCCAAAGCATATTCCGAGTCTCTTCATGAAGTAGCTGGTGGTAACTACCAACGAATGCCAGTACCTGTTTACTACTTCAGGTATTTGGTGGTAAGAACCCAGGAGGTAGTCACTTATGAAGCAAGTAGGTGTCTGGCCAATTTATAGCCAGCAGGGGATTTAGACAACTTGGTGCCTCTTAAGGCAGTAAACCATATGTAACCTCTCGACAACTGACCTGAATAAAAGCTGATTCCTGCATCTATATAACGGAATTAAAGGGGGAGAAATGTTCTTTCAGTGACTCTGTGACGTGCCTGCACTGCAAGACGCACATGAAATAAAGGCAGATAGCAGCGAGAGCGTACGTCCGCGTAGCTCAGTCGGGAGAGCGACTTACACCGGGGTGAGGGTGTCGGGCGTGGACAAAAATGATGGAGAAATTTACTTCGTCATATTGGCGCCTGAACTTCCCGGATGATCTGGCTGTTAGATTTCTCTCAATATTTTGATGCTCTTTCTAAACCGGGAGACAAGAAAAATGAGAATCCCTTCTTCTGTGCTTCGAAAAATAAATGTGTGTGATGTTACGTTTCGCACACCAAATTGACTGGGATTTCTCAAATGCAAGTTCTTCATGGGATGACTGCCTACAGCGACACACGGTCCCGGCCCTGTTTTCGGGGAGGGGGGATATGTGACATGCCTGCACCTCAGGACACAAATGAGATAAAGGCAGGTAGCAGCGTAAGCATAGGCCCGCGTAGCTCAGTTGGGAGAGCGACTTACTCCGGAGTGAGGGGACCTGGGCTCGATGCCTGGCGTGGACAAAGATGATGGAGAAATTTACTTCGTCATAACTCCCATGTCAAATGAAAATAATTTCATTATGTATTTCTGCCGTCTTTATAAATTCACAAAAACTTATCTATCCATAGGGAAGAAACATCTTCGTGTAATTCTACGGTACATTTTACATATCTTTGACGCACAGTCCATGGCTCTCAGGCAGGGAAATGGTCACCGCTGCTGCCAAGTGGCCTGACGTGCTCGCTTCCGACCGTTTTCAGAAGATGGGCCAGCGGTTGGAGTCTCGGATGACGCGTTGGTAGTATGTTTGTCGAATGGCGATGTCTCTGTCCTCTTCCTAAATTAAGAAAGGCTGGCTGTTTATAGCTTTAGTATCTGCACACAGTTGACATTAAATTCAGAAACAAAAAAGAAAAAGAAGAAAATAATACCACAGATTGTTGTAGTAGGTTATCGAAATAAAAGTGAGGGTTCTGCAAGTGAGCGTCTCAAGCTACGAATGGGTGAGCGTCGAGGATATGAGAGCGTGTGCGATGCACGAGACTATATCATGTAACGCTGTTTCGTTTGAAATCATTATGTGATTTCCTTGGAATGGGACAGCAATAAACCAAATGGTATGATGAGCCTCACATACGCATATTTTGCTTTTAAGGACTCATGCTTAGAGCATCAAGAGGATCAGACTTTTCCACACCTGAATTTCGCTACGACGGACATCGTATTTTTACTGAAGAAAATTTGTATAAGCAAGCCTGACTACCGGTTTGATTTGTAAGTTCCTCAAGGCTGAAATGTGTGTTATTTTTTTCTTAGGAAAGTTTACATGTTTGCTTAAAACCGAGAGAGGGTAATGTGATTAATGAGGTAATCCGCTTGCAGTTTGAAGCCAGTGTCTAGTATCCCATACATTGACTGTTATACACTGTTTTGTGTAATAATGAAATGCATATAAGCGTATGAAATCCGTTTATTTTTGTGGTACAGTCAGAACAGATATTCGCCTTTTTGTGTCTACTATTGCCTTGATAAAGCCTCCCAGTCGAGTGCGAAAGCTTGGCGAATATTCCTGCTGACTACACCACAAAAATAAACGGATTTCATACGCTTATATGCATTTCATTATTATTCAACTCTGGTGTATTTAAAATAAAGGTCGCTGTTTTGTATGCTGTTAAACCGAAATTTCGAAGTATCGCATGTATATATTTGCGTATCCTGGCGTGAATTCGTACTCGATGGAAAGAGGTGCACCCAGTCTTAGCATAATACTGCTATAAACGTTCGACAGATGGCGCAAAACTGGTGTGTATCGTCACCATCCAGCCAGAAGGCATGAAGTAGCAAATGAATCATTGTGCGTTCAGTCACAGAGGAAATAACGTATTTCGTGAAGTACTTGCCATGGAGTGGGGCGGTTATGAGAATCGTGTTGCTGTAATAGCGCTGCACAGAGTTGAAAAATCAACTTCCGAGATTTTCAACATTGCCGAAGAAGCTGAAAATCAGCCCAATTTTTGTCTCCCGGACCATAAAAAGGTTTCTTGAGACAGGGACCGTCGCTGACCGCCCTAGAAAGGGTCTGCCGCTTACCGTGAGGACTGCTCGCCTGGTGAAAGCAGTGGCAGTCCATATTAGACGAAATCCTGTCAGAGAACAATCGGTTATGGCTCGTGAGCTGAACATTTCAAGAATGCCGATGTCACGCGTAGGTCACTGCGGAGTACACCTACAGTGTAAAAAAATTTCTGAAATTCACTGACAACTGTCCGTCATTTCTTTCGTGAATTAACGAAGCATGTTTCTGATATTACTTTTCCGTGAAATAACGGAAAAAACTGAATTTAACGGATTTTTCGTGCCACGGGAAAATTCTGAATGTTCAGAAACCATTCCGCAGTTTCTTTCTTATATTAACGGTAAATTACCGTTTTAGAGATCTGTTAACGGAAAATTCTGAATTATCAGAAATCTTTCCTCAATTCCTTTCGCATATGAACGGAAAATCTTCGTTTTCACTTTTTCCGTATCCGTATGACGAGAAATTTCCTCTAGTAGTAGCGATTCGTGGAAATACTTGAGGTTTGATTAACTTTCAAATTTTAAATCATCTGCCGAATTTTGAAGTTCCGTAGTGAGATCGGATATTGTGGATAGCATATCACATAGATTTTGTTTATTGTGATCCAGGATATTTCTCCTTTCCTCTATTTGGTACACCAGCTACTTATTATATATTGTGTTACTGTAATAAACTGGGTACTTTATTGTACAGATGATTATACGATGTCTGTGTATCAGTCTTTGGACAACTTAAGACAAAAGCTATTATAGGAGCTGTCGAGAGTAAATTTTATATTTGATTTTTTTGTGTGTGTGAAATAATACTATAAAAAGTACATTTCACCTTTTTTAGAGATAAATGAGTCGTCAGTTTAAAAAAAATCATGTTGCAAAGCAGTTTGTTGCTTCGAAAAATCACGATGAAAAATGCTTTATATTTGAAAAGTCCTCCTATAGGAAAAAAAATAAATTACAAACCTATTCAGAAAAATAATAAGCTCCAACAGAAAATAAAATGACTAAATCACTCACATTAAAGACAAAAACAAAATTTCTTTGTCGTGGGGTTCATTTTTGACGTACGTTAATCAGGTTGTCGAGCGTTTGTGGATCAGTTGGTAAAGGCACAAGTTGCCTGTCCGGCGAGCTATAACGTCGGGTGTTCGATCCTGACCTCTGCGGGTGAGTGCTGTGCAAGGTTTGTTGATTTTGCGGAATTTCAATTTAAGTACGGAAAAACCAGAAGTGGATTTTTCAGAAATAAACGGAATTTATGTCTACGAAAATATCTGTGAAAATACTAAAGTTAAAATGAATGGGCACTTTTACAAATGGAAATTTCTGAAAAAGACTGATACCTACCGGCAACTTTGCTGCACGTTATTTTCAGAAATTTTCCGTGAACTCACACCACTTATTTTTTTTTTACAGTGTAATAAGAGTGAGAGCTTACCGGCGGCGTACAGGGCAATTCCTCACCCCACAGCTGAAGCAGCAGAGGGTGCTAAAAGCGAAACGCAGACAATCGCCAAAGAGAGATACTTTTCTCTGATGAAAAAATGTTCACTATTGAAGAGGCTTTCAACCGCCAAAATGACAGAGTGCGTGTGTCAACCTCATGAGAAGCTCATGAGAAAGCTCCTAGGATCATGAGGGGCCATTATCCTGCTTCTGTCATACTTTGGTGGGAAGTCCTACGGGGTTACCACGGAGCTCCATTTCTGTGAGGAAGGAGTAAAAACATTCACCAAAGTCTACGAGGACAGGGTTTTGAAGCAGTGGTCAAAAATGTGAGTCACACACTCTTCCAAATCCGACAGTGGAGCTTTCAGCAAGATTCTGCACCTGCCCACAAGGCCAAGTCAACCCAGAAGTGGCTTCAGGCGAATTTGCCAGACTTCATTTCTCCAGCCGAATGGCCTTCAATCAGCCCAGACCTCAACCCATTAGACTACACATTGTGGGCCACACTGGAGGTCATGGCCTGCAGAAAGAGACACCCCAGTATTGACAGTGTCAAATAATCTTTGGTGGTAGCAGTAGCAGCTTTCCCTGTGGAGACCTTGTAACGTACTAGGAGATGTGACGTACCTGCCAGAAAGGACGCACACGACATAAAGGCAGATAGGAATCAGAATAAAATGTCCGCGTAGCTCAATTGGTAGAGTGACTTATTCCGGAATGAGGGGATTCGGGTTCGAATCCTGGCGTGAACAGAAATGACGGAGAAATTTACTTCGTTACAATGGCGCCCGAACTATCCGAATGATCCGACCGTTCAAAATCTCGCATTGGTGTGATGTTATTTCCACACCGCGAGATAGGAACAATAAGAGAATCCCTTCTCCAGCACTTCGAAAAAAAAAAAAAAAAAATAAGGGGGAGATGATGTAACGTACCAGGAGATGTGACGTACCTGCCCGAAGGACGCACACGACATAAAGGCAGATAGGAATCAGAATAAAACGTCCGCGTAGCTCAATTGATAGAGTGACTTGTTCCGGAATAAGCGGACTCGGGTTCGAATCCCGGCGTAGACTAAAAATGACGGAGAAATTTACTTCGTTATAACCTTACGAAAAGCTATTGATGAGTGGCCACAGAGACTGAAGGACTGTGTGAAGGCAAAAGGATGCCATTTTGAAAAGTGATTGGTGCTATGTATTCGCAAGTGTCCTACTTACGTCATATTCGAGGTATATTAAAATATCTTTAAATTCCTTTTTTTTTTATTTCATCGAATATTTTGGAACAGTATTTATAGAAAGACTAGGTATATCGCAGAACATGATCGTGGATGCATGATTACGATTAGTGAAAATTTTCCTGTTCATGCTTCATGTAAAGCAGATGTTGTGTGGACAAACGGACGTGTGCTGCAATGCAAGCATGCATTTTCCTTGTTTTGTTCTTCTTGTTTTTCCAGAAGACATTCTAAAAACAGAAACCGTGGTCTTTTAGATCCGTTATAAATTAGAAAAACATATATATTAGATGAGCTGAAAACCTTTCGAAAATTTTAATTACACGTATCAGCACTGAAATTAAACTCATTATAATGTCTCATTTGCTTGATTAATTATGCATGCTGTAAAGCAGATGCTGAAAGGAAGGAAAGTCTATTAGGCATTACATAGTAGGGTGATTCAAAAGCCATTGCCGTTTTGAACAGTCGTCTTGTGTCAGGGAATTGCTCTGTGCGCATGCGTTATGCAGATAAGAACAACACACGACTGGAAAACAAGTATCGTCTAGTTGGTATAAACGGGAGCACACGTTGTTGTGATTTATTGGAAATTTCCTTCTCTCAAAATGATGGACGATAAATACACAATTCAAATTCTGAAGTTGACTGCTGCAGCGAGGGAAGCTTGTGCTGTGGAAGGTAAAAGAGCAGTGTCTGAAAAATTAACAAGATTTTGATTTCAGCGATTCAAAAATGGACTGCAGCCTTGAAGACAAAACACGTGCTGCAAGACCTTCGGCGGTGAATTCTGAAGCTGAACGCCAAGCCGTAGAGTCAGATCAGTGCTCAATCACTAGACAACTGTCAAATGAGCTGGGAAAACTTCAGCCCACAATTATTCGCGAAGTGCAAAAGCTCGGCAAGACGCACAGAAGCTATCGATAAGTACCCCATGAGCTGACTGCTGCTCCAGCTCGGCGACATGTGCATGTGTCACAAATTGTTGGAAAATCCCCAGGACGACAGATTCCTTAGGCGAATTGTGTCATGTGATGAAATGTGGATATTTTTCAGGAATCCCGACTTGAGAAAACAGTGGTTAGGTAGCAAAAAAAGCCACAAGAACCAGTCTGGAAAAAGGGGATGATGGGAGCTCATGGTTATGCTATGCGTATGGTCGAACTTTTAGGACCCCATTCATTGGAAATTAGTTCCAGTGGCCGAGGCAAGCTAGGAGATTTGGGCTAGAGTGCCCGATAGGAAAGTGACAAAGAAGCGAGGTAGAAAGGGGTGGAAGACGCCCTTATTTATTACGGGGGGGGGGAGCGTACTCAGGGTCCGGCGGCTTAACGTGCCCATCCGACGCATGGCGGATATTTAGTGGTTCAAGTGTTCGTACCTACCTGGGATCGAAACTGAGGTTTTCTCCATTGCATTCACGAATGCTGACCACTAGGCCACCCTCGGCCCGAAGCTGTACTATTCCCAGTTGGAGCGGATATATGGTGCTTTGAGCCGAAAGTGCCCTGCTCTGGTGGACCGTAAAAGAGTTATCTCCAACACGATAATGCTCCTGTTCATCGTGCCCTGTCAACTAAAGAATAAATGCAGGACCTGGACTTGGAAAGTTTTGATCTAATGTCCCATCCTGAATATATTCCGGATCTTACGCCTTTGGACTACCACTAATTCCGGTCCATGACACATTTTCTTCGTGAGAAATACTTCCAAAACATCGACGATGTTCAACTTGGGGTCTAAGACTTTTTCGCTTCGAAACGAAAGGAATTTTTTCGCAGTAGGATTCAAGACCCATCGAGCACGATGGACTCTATTTCGAAAATTAAACTTTTACGTTTACGCATTTATACAGGTTTTCATTAAGTGTCAGAAAAACTTTTGAATCACCTTGGTAAAATGCACCAAGTGAATTGCAAAAGCATTCTACCATTTTTGCATTTACAAACAATCCCTAGAAAAAGCTTTACCCAAGCAAAATTAGCTACATCACTGTTGAAATTTCAGAAGACATTTTTCAGACAACTCAAAAGTTTATGGCGTTATTCGTTAGAAATTCGTAGACAATGAAATATGCCTATTTCTAGAAATTCTGACTTTTATTGAGACTCATGCTAATCACAGAAGTCACAAGGAACAACCGATGGTTTCACGAAAAATTAACTCTATTGGCCAAAGCAATTTGTTATTTGCCCTCTGCTAAACTTCCTGTTAGAAAATTTTGTGGTTTGGAAAAACCATTGAAATGAACAAAATCAGTTTTGTCTTCATGTTGATGAGCAAAGCCTATAAAACATCTGCCTGACATAGCCTGCGTTTCTTGATCATAAATCGAGCAACCAGTTGTAAATATGCATTACGGCCAGATTTTTTTTAATTTGAAACTTTCTCGAAGTTACGTCACATGATGGTAATCTGCTTATAAAACGGGAATAGTAGTCTCTCCCTTTCATTTCGACAGAAGTGAGCATCGTTTTTTTAGAACATGTTTTGGTAAAAGTACGTGCAAATAAAATAACCATTTCCATCCTTTTTTTTTTTTTTTTATGCGTGAGTCACCTACAATTTTTAGCCCGAATTTTTTATTTTAGTTCGGGGGTTTACCGCCCACCATAAGGAACTCAATAGGTTGTTTGCAGTCGTATAGATATGTAACCCTCTTTGAACAGTTCCCCCAGTACCTTCTCTACTCCGGCTCTTGAAAGGCCTACAATCCTTGCAGTTGCTGAGATGAAGGCCCCTGTCTTCCTATCGCCGCTTATCATTCCCTATTCAAATTCCGACACGTCCTTCTCTTTCCCTATTGCAAGGGCTTTGTATTAGATAACTCACGCGTACTGTCTGTGCCGCCTTTGTATAATACGTGGCGAGAGGTGACGTCACTGCTATGTACTATTGGAAACATGAACACAGGTAGTCACAAGCAGAGATGGAAACGAGTCACGGGTCAAAAATTTAATGCAAGTCAAACTGGTCGGTCAAGGTGTTCTTGACATTATTTCGACCCGGTTTTGTTTCAGTTTTATTTTTGAAAAGTAAAAAAAAAAAATTCAAAGAAAAATGCGCACTGTGGAATTTTATGCTCGATACTAGTGCCCGCGGACTGTAAAAGGGTTTGTCATGCAATATGAAGGAAGAGTGTCTCTTCCTTCTGAGGGGGAATGATGAAAACAAGATATAAGTTTAGAAACTTTCAACTGATCATAAGCTTATGAGAATTGTTGTTGCTGTGAAACATATTCGGAAGCTTGATATGCCGCCCCGGTGGCGCAGTGGTCTAAGCCGATGGCTTCTGATCATTCGTCCGAGATGGGTCTGGGTTCGAATCCCGGTGGTGCAGTGGTCTAAGCGATGGCTTCTGATCATTCATCCGAGATGGGTCTGGGTTCGAATCCCGGTGGCGCAGTGGTCTAAGCTATGGCTCCTGATCATTCGTCCGAGATGGGTCTGGGTTCGAATCTCGGTGGCGCAGTTGTCTGAGCGATGGGTTCTGATCATTCGTCCGAAAGGGGTCCGGATTCGAATTCCGGTGAGGCATGGATGTTTTTTGTCTTACGGTTCCTTCCCTGGAACCAGTGGTCCTAAATTAGGGACGGACGACTGCTTATAGTCCATTGAGTTGCTCACGATGATCGTTAAACCTCCAATCAAAAAGAAAAAAGCTTGATATGTTATCAAGAAAACAGCAAAAATTGAAATTAAACATACAAGAAGTTACTTTATTCAGAAAAGTTTACTGTAGCGCCATCAAAATTAGATGGAACAACCTTAATATTACTGCGGAAGGACTTTTTGACTCTTGCTGGTGTACTTGAAAAGATGCAATAACAGTTTTATGTCTTGCAAATGAAGGACGACAGTTTCAACACTTCCTGTAAGCAAGAGAGTAAATTATACGTTCCAATAGTACGTTTGTTTGATTTCCATGTAATCTAAGATACCCACGCCAAATAGATTTTTAACGCACTACACACACACACACACAATAAGTTCAAAGCACATTGTCCGGGTCAATTATAGATCTGGGTCTGGTCCGGATCCAAAAATTTTGACCCGTTTCCAAATTTTTTCTTACGCCTAACTGCGAAGAGGGAAGGGGGGGGGGATTGTTCATCCCCAAAATTCAAAATTACACCTGCATAGTTCCCTGTAGTCTGTAAGAAATTATTTTTCGATGGGAGTTTATTGATACCTAAATATCGTATCTGTTGACTGAGACGCCGATGAACGAATGGGCAGGTATATCGATGAACAGGCAAATTGATAAATTCGAAGCTGCAAACCTTTTTTTTTTTTTTTTTTTTTTTCAATTTCTTTCAAAATACGTGCCAAAAATCACTTGCGAACTCACCATCTTCACTGTGACGGCTACTTCTCTTGCTGAGATATAAAAACAACATTTTATACCATTTTTTTTAGTTGTGGTTTCCGTTAAAAGGTGTGCTTGCGCAATACTACTGCCACTCTTCTTTTTCAGTACACCGACAACTGTAAAAGGTTTCAGAGAGACAAAATGGTCTCAAATGAAACCATATTTCTACATTGTGCAGACCCAGCCGTGAAACTGGCGCGGAACAATGATATGGTATGAGAAATTTATGGCAGCAGTCGGGATTTCGAAAGGTTCACGGCCAAGCAGACATAATTCCTTTAACGTCCGGTCTAAATTAATGAAACTCTTGAACCTAGTCGTAAAAGAAGGGTGTCGCAATGCCTCACAACGAATGTAGTGTACCACGCCTATTCACTGACATATCGTCTTGCAAACGCCAACAATTTTACACATACAAATTGCTAAGTGTCAAACCAATGACAAACCAAAAATAGGTTCTTTTTCACTGACCATGTTCAATAAAATATATCCTCGAGGACTTCCAAAATTAGCAAGAGAGTACAGTCGTAGGCTGAATCCCCCCACACCCCCTTCGTTACACTCAAGAGCAAAAAATATATATATACATATATATATATATATATTAAAGTTGACCCACAAAATTAAACTTATGTGGCCATATATTTTTGAAGGTGTATTATTTTCGCCTTAAGCAATGTTTCACCTGCTTGCTGTTCCAGATTTTATGTCTCGTATTTTATCAGATGTTGAGAACCATTCCAAAAGCAAAAAAAAAAAAAAAAAATGTGGTTCGACCCTCATACATATTTCTTTTTCTTTATTTCAATTATTCTCCCCCCTCTCAAAAATGTGTTCTGAATACCTTGCTTATAGTATTTTGGAACAGTAGTTCAAGACCATTGAAGGCCAGAACCAGTCATAGACACATAATTCTGATTCCGAATACCGGAAAAATCCGGATTAGTAATAGCACGTGTCGAAAGCTGTCATCGTAACCGCGAGGCTGGTTACAGCTTCAGTGATCAGGCATGTCGGTCTCTCTCTCTCTCTCTCTCTCTCTCTCTCTCTCTCTCTCTCTCTCATTCTCTCTCTCATTTACAGATAATTTCTGTGATTCTCTGACTTTACCCTATAATTATGTCTTAAAGAATTAAAATATTGCGATTTAATACTAATGGAAATTTCACGTGAAAGAAGACAAGTGGATTTTTGTGGGGAATGGAGGAAAATATACACTCATCGTCAAAAAATATTTGCACCCGGAAGGAAACAACCGAAAGGAATGAAACTTGGTGGGTAAGTTTGACATCGTGAGACATGCAAATGATTCAAGTATCACTCTCGACCGCGTATGTGACGTAAGCAAGGAGGGGTCGTAGCGCTGTGCCTGATCGGCTATGTCGTCCGATTGCGCGTGCTTGCTATTCTGACTCTTGCTGTTGTGTTGGTTGCATCCTTTGCAAGTGAAGTATTTCGTCCGATTAGTGTCGGCACCATTGGCAGACGGCTGCACGACGTAGGACTACACGCATGCAGGCCGTTACGACGACTGAACTTAACACAATTACATCGTCGCCAAAGACTGCAGTGGTGTCGTGTCAGATTGCCATGTAGCAACTTAGAATGGCAGCGGGTGATCTTCAGTGACGAGTCCCGCTTTTGTCTTGGAGGAGACTACCACAGAATCCGTGTGTGGAGGTACCGTGGTCAGCGTCAAAAGGCCAAGATGAACGGTTTGTTGTCGAGCGTCACACGTCAAGAAGGCCTGGTGTGAGGTGCAATTGCCTAAGATGCGAGATCACCTTTGGTGTTAATTACAGGCACTTTGGCAGCCGAACGTTACGTTAATGTGGTCCTGCAATTAGTGACCTTACCTTTCCTGAACGCTCGCTCCGGTGCGATTTTACAACAGGACAACGCTCGTCCGCATACTGATACTGTCTCGAGAGCTTGCCTTAAAGGCAGTGACACTCTGCCATGGCCAGCCGTATCGCCACACCTATCGCCGATTGAAAATGTTTGGGATGCCATCGAAAGCGCTATCCACACTCCAAACCTACCGCACAAACTGCAGTAACTGCGTGAGAAGATTTAAGCTGCATGGGATGGCTTATCGCAGGACACCATTAGGAACCTGTGCAACTCCATGCCAAGACGTCTGGCATGCTGTGTGAGCAAACATGGCGGCCCGACGTCATATTGAGA
This sequence comes from Macrothele yani, assembly GCA_039090855.1. Classification (NCBI taxonomy): domain Eukaryota; kingdom Metazoa; phylum Arthropoda; class Arachnida; order Araneae; family Macrothelidae; genus Macrothele; species Macrothele yani. Next base: position 17,374,008 of record CM077006.1, on the reverse strand, counting down.
GACACTACTTGTTGGCGTGTAGCTCAATAAATATTGTCCATATCAATCTCAAGGTTTAATAATCTATTGTTCCTGGTAACCTTTACCTTCCTCCCGAATAGCATTGCAATCCGACACGTCCTTATAGGTGCAACTATTTTTTTTTTTTTTTGACGATGAGTGTATACTTCATAAAATTGCTTGTGGGAAAGAAGCGTTCCTAGATAACCCTCGTGTACTCTGCTTAAAGAGAAATATTATGATGTATTCTCTTTTTGTGGGATTGGGAATTTAATGATCACCGCGAGCAACTCAGTGGGCTATAAGCAGTCGCCCGTTCCTAATTTAAGGTCATTGGCTCCTGGAAAAGAAAGCCTGTTCCGTAAGACAAGCACAACATCCATTCCTCACCGAGATTCGAACCCAGGCCCTTCTCGGACGAATAATGAGAAGCCATCTCTTAGAACACTGCGCCATTAGGGCGGCTACGATTTCTTCCTCAAGTAGAGTTTTTGAGGTGGAGACGCTCGGCGCTCCCGATACGTTTTTTTTTTCTCTTTTCTTTTTTTCCCCGATGAAAGCTAATTGGGCATTAATCCCAGCTGACTCGTCGTACTGTTAATATGCCGCGAATTCACACGGTCCTTTTAGAATAATATGACAACCCCCGGAATTAGAATGTACCCGTCCAGGCGCCTCACAAGAGTGCACGTGACAAGGTCGACCACACGGAAATGTAAGCAGACGGCCAGGTCAGATGAGCCATAGTGCGTAACGTGAGGACAATGGGAAGAGGTAGTGGTTTGATGGACGTTCGAAAAGGAATGATCATCGGCTGCCACGCCAGTGAGCATCTCAGGAATAGCAGACTTCGCGGGCTGTTCGCGAGGTGCGGTAGTAAGGGTGTACCAAGAATAGACCACTGGCACAGAGAGTACCTCATGAAGTCATAACTGTGGAGCCCTAAAAGCCATCGACCCCAGAGGAGGACATCGCCTCCTTCGACTGGTAAAGGGAAACTGACGTGTAACACTGCAGCTATTGACCACGGAAATGAACGCTGGGCACCTATTTACGTGGCCCCCATAACAGTAGAGGGAACTCTGTTACGCATGGGTCTGCGGAGTTGACGCTGCATCAAGGCACCCATGTTAACCCAGGTCCATCGGCAACAACGGCTGCAGTTCGCATTGGAAGATTGGGAAAAGGTTGCCTTCTCCAATGAATCGAGGTTTCTACTCCACAGAAGTGACAGATACGGCGTCAGACACACGAGCACCTACACCCGGAAACCCTTGTCGGTCAAGTACAAGCTGGTGGTGGCAGTGTGTATGTCTGAAGTATGTTTTTCTGGTATGACCTGATACCGCTGGTACCCCTGGATGGGTGTCTTGAGTTTGAGTCTAACGGTCCTGACACTCACCTTCAAACCATATTGAGACAATTCATTTTTAATTGACTCAGATGATTTTCTTCTGTCACTTAAACACAGTCTTTTAATTCTTCTATCACCACATTTTGTTGTGCACTTTTTCCCGCCTTTACCACTTTGGTTTTGATTGACTGAGTCTGCTGGTAGCTCTTGCAGAATTTAGAAATATCTCCTTTTGTTGGGTTTTCACCTACTTTTCTTTTGATTTCCACATAAGTACAGCCTTTTTCACGTAGAGTTAGCATTTTACATCGCTTTCTAGGTGACCACTGAACTCTTTTCACCCTGTTTGTCATCTAATTAAGTCACACGGCTAACTAAGTTATCAAGAAATAGAAACATCCGTGCAGAAAAACAGTGGCTAACTTGATGACACTCAGACAACTGAATAGGAGTTTTATTTTTATCTTTGATACCTAGAAATAAGATCTGACTCGTAATACGTTATTGGTTCTATGTTGTGCAAGGGGACAGTCGAGGCCAGGCTATTTTTTTCCTAACTGAATCGGAATTTTTTAAATTTATTTATTCAATCGTCGCTCACCGAAATCAACATTTTTTTTTAACACAAAGAATAATCCTAACGGATTTTTTTTTCTCTTTTTCTTACATCTTTAATTTTTCTTCATGGTGGTTATACATAAATACGTAGTTCTTTTTGCTTACCGAAACAACATCAGAAATAGCCAGTCGAAGGACTAATTGGAGCACTCAATGGGGGTGGCCAGGGCTGGATTAAGACCTTACTGGGCCCCTAGGCTAAGACATTACTGTGGGCCCCAAGGCTAAAACATATGAGTTGGCCCTCAAAGAATTATGACCAGCAATCATTATGAAGTCCATTGAAACACGAAACTGTAGCAATATGCTTGTGATAATTAATACTGTACGTAGTTCATTCTTCAAACTAATAAATTATCTTCAGAGTTTTCGTAATAAGGCATTGTACTTTTCATTGTTCTTATAAGAACATGAGTTAGAAACTTAAGATTCCTGGATCTTGTATTTTCTAAAGATTTAGCATTGTATACTTTTATAAGTGCATCTTTTATGTTATGCAATGTGAAGCCACAGCGGACTTCGACTATTAATGGTCCCAAGTGCAAATTGGGAGGTGTGAGTGGATACGTGAAGAAAATGAAACCACTCGTCGACCCCGCATGTACATGAAACCTTCGCCCTTGTTAGCGAGTAACTGACTTGAAGTGGAAATCACACGAAACAAAAGTAAAACTATTCTATCTATCTATCTATCTATCTATCTATCTATATCTCTCTCTCTCTCTCTCCCTCCCTCCCTCCCTCCCTCCCTGGGGGTGGTCCAAGACCCTGGGTTCTCAACATGAGGTTTCGTTCAGTCCTTTGTTATTGGCTACTGTGACGTGCTTGCGCCGCATGAGATCAAGGCAGTTAGCAATGAGAGCATACGTCCGCGTAGCAGCTCAGTTGGCAGAGCCACTTACTCCGGAGTGAGGGGACCCTGATTCGATGCCCGGCATGGACAAAAATGACGGAGAAATTTACTTCGTTATACTACTTGCTTTTAATTATGTTTGTAGATATTTCTAAGTATGTATTTTACTAATAATAGGAAACGTACTTTAATATAGTGGATCGCTTCAAAATATATTAGATGTTTTCTCCGAGGTATTTTTTTTAATATTTATATATACACTGCTGGCCACCCAAAATGCAACGCCAAGAAGGAAGCATCCGATTGGCCTGAAATTCGCAGCATGCATCGCCCGCAAGAGGACATGCAAACGATTAGCATTGCAGGGCATATGCAAATCATGAGCGCCCGACACGCCACCGAGAAGCACTATAAGAAGGGTGCACAGAAGGCGGGGTGTAAGTAGTGGAAGTCTGTTGTGCTGCCAGACTTGTGCGTGGGAAGCTTTCTGATGCCTCGTCGCAAAATACGAAAGTCATTCCATCACGTTTCGGGGTTCGACAGAGGACGAATAGTGGCTTATCGCGACAGCGGTTTATCGTACCGAGACATCGGCACCCGTGTGGGACGACATCCAGCCACAGTGAGGCGAGTATGGATTCGGTGGGTGAAGGAGAGACGGACGGACCGACGTGAGCGATTGCCGCAGCCGCGGCAGACCACCGAACGAGAGGACCGGCATGTTGTGCGGCGGGCATTGACGGCTCGGACCGCCACATCACGAACGTTAGCGCAGGAATTAGGGTGTGTTGCGCAACAACCTGTGTCAGCACGTACCGTTCGACGTCGTCTGCAGGAGCGGGGACTTGTCGCATGGCGCCCATTGCTCCGATTACCATTGACGTCACACCACCGACGAGTGCGGCGGCAGTGGGTCATTGAACGCCGCACCTGGACTCCGGAATGGCACGACATTTTCTTCTCTGACGAATCCGGCTTCTACCTGCAACACCACGATAGTCGGATCCGCGTGTAGCGGCACCGCGGCGTGAGACTGTATGACACCTGCATTATGCATCGCCATACCGGTCCGTCGCCTGGCATTATGGTTTGCAGCTCAATTGGATATGACACCCGCACCCCTTTGGTACGCATCGCCGGTACACTCAACAGCCACGACTACATCTCCGACGTTTTGGAGCCTGTAATTCTCCCTTACCTGCAGGACCTGCCAGCGGCCACGTTTCAACAGGACAATGCGCGCCCGCACGTTGCACGCATCGTGCAACAATTCTTCACGGCCCACCAGGTGTCACTGCTGCCGTGGCCCGCCTGTTCTCTCGAATATGTCGCCCATCGAACTCGTCTGGTCGCTGATCGGCAAACGAGTGGCCCGGCAAGCACCACCCGTGATGAACTGTGGCAACGTGTGGAAGCAGCCTGCACTGACATACCGCAAGCCCACATCCAAAGCCTCTTTCGTTCGATGCCGCGGCGTAAAGCTGCAGTTATTCCCAGCCATGGAGGCCACGCGAACTATTGATGTCTGCGTGTTCCGCAAGTCGCACGGGCCTGTAAGCTCAATCGTTTCATCTGTGTATCTGTTGTTATGTGTCCAGTAAATCTGGCTTTGCTATTTCGTGTCCTTCTTTGTGCTGCATTTTGGGTGGCCAGCAGTGTATATATGTACCACCAGAAAAGTAATGTCGTTTTTAGAAAATAAAAAAGGGAAGTACTATTTGTAACCAAATTTATTTCTTAATCAATTATATAATCGCCATCATTATCGATCATACTTGCCCATCGTGAAACCGAACTTTAAATACCGTCTTTACAAAAAAGACGTTTGCTGTGATGCAAAGAAGTCCGAGAGCCCCGTTTTGACATCATCAACATTGTAGAATCTGTTCCTATTAAGAAAGTTCTGCAGAGATCTGAACAAATGGTAATCAGATGGTGCAATGTCAAGGGAATAAGGGGGATGAGGCAGAACGTCCCAGTCAAAATCTCTGATCGTCTTCTGGGTCGTCCGTCTCGACGTATGAGGTCTCGCGTTGTCATGCTGGAGGATGACACCTTTTCTGTTGACCAGTGCTGGATGTTTTACAGTAAGAGCTTGCTTCAAACGGTCCAGTTGTCGACAATAGTGGTCTGACGTTACGGTCTGTCCGAGTTCCAAGAGCTCAAAGTGAGCTATGCCAGCGGTAGTCCACCAAACACAGAGCAAAACCTTTTTGGGTTGTAGGTTTGATTATGGCATAGGAACTGGTGTTTGTCCTGGAGAAAGCCACTGATTTTTGCGTTTGTTGTTGACGTAAGGAACCCACTTTTCAGCTCCAGTGACAATTCGATGAAGAAATGGACCATTTTCCTGTCGGCTGAGCAAAGAGTTGGAGATGGTGGAACGCTAGGATTTGTTGTCAGGTGAAAGTTGGTGTGAGACCCAAACTCCTGGTCTACGGACCTTCCCTATCTGTTGTAGGAGCTCTTGGACAGTAGTCCATGGTGCATTAAGATTTAATAATTCATCAATAGTCTGACGAGGATCTGCCTCAAAGTTATGGGCCTCCCTGCGCGAGGGGCATCAGACAGTTCAAAATTGCCCGACCGGAATTGGGCGAACCAACGCTGGCACTTGTGGATTGTGGACATTTAACGCATTCGGATAAACAGCGCAAATGTTATTGGTGGCCACGGTTGCATTGTTCCCCTTGTGAAGTTCAATAGCATACAATGAAGAACATGGCTCTTTTCGGGTTTTATGTCACTCATTTTGTTCTGATAATCTGGAAGACAAAATCATCTTCATAAGTTAAAGGCGAATAGTTCATTCACTTGTACATGCACTTACTTTACGTTGAACATACATTAACACCTTACAAATGCTCTCAAACTTAGCCCCCCGCCCCAACGGCATTACTTTCCGGTCCCCCCAATGACATCTCGAAATGACTAACATCCTCAGTAAATGCAGAATAAAAAGTTCACATCGGGTATTTACTTATTTTTTTAGACAAAACCCGTTCTCACTAGTCGCAGAACAGTAAAAATCCGAACTGTTGTGTTCGATAGAAAAGGCGCGCTCCAATCGGTTACTGCGATCATGTGCCATGGAGCATACAAGCATCACGCGATGCAGCTGTGAAGTTAGAATGTTGCCGTGGGTCAGAGAATGGCATCGTGAGCATTATAACACCTATTGAGAAACCTTTTCAGTTCAAAATCTGTTTAAGTGTTTCAAAATGAATCATCCTTCGCTTGTTGTGTGAAAAGAGAAATTTATAAACGATTTATAAACCAAAAGGTTCACTACGAAATATTATAGCTGTTGTTTTGATGAAAACTGACATGTATCAATTAGGTACTAAAGAAGGTGTCATAAATCATTTGTATGCTTGATCAGAATTTGATATTTGTAAACAAAAATTTATTGATGCCAATGAAGTGAAAAAAGACAAGCAATTTTCACTGCGTCACGCAGCTTCTTTTTCTGTAACAGGTTCCAGCCAAGGTTCTTCAATGTGCAAGCGTACAAAGAAATGTACAACAAAGTTATGCAAATGTAAAAAGAATAACGTTTTGTGTAACTCCAAATGCCGTAATAGTGAGCCACGTAATGGCAAGTAAATTGTAATGTTCTTATTTTATGATGTTGCAACAAAGAATTTTTCTGTATTTTATTGAACGATTTTATTTTGAGATTTATCATTTTCAACTACACTGGCGGAAAGTGAAAAAAGAACACCAAGAAGGAATTGGTGGACGATCATGAAATTTACATATGTTAATGGGGTCGAGTTTACGTAGGTGTGATGTTAATTTCGGGACCAACCAGTGAGCGCTTACGCCACAGCACGGCATAATATACAAATTATCGTCGGTGGTATTTAAGGAGTACAGCGAAGTGAATGTTATCAGTCGTCGGCGTACGGACACGTGCGAAGACCCTGAAGCAGCTGCAATGCCACAACATGGAATATGTGTACGATTTCAGCAAGTATCGGACTTTGAGCGAGGTCGTATAGTCGAACTCTGCGAGGCCGGGTGGTCGTATCGTCGTATTGCGGAGCGAATTGGACGGGAAGTATCGGTGGTGGTACGATGGTGGCGTAGATGGTCCGAGGAACATTCCCACACGAGAAGACGTGGAACCGAGAGTCACAGACGGACTGATGAGCGGACCGATCGACGCATAAGAAGAGCGGCGTTGTCAAGCAGAACATCCACTGCGACGCAAATCCGAGATGCCGTTGCACTTGAGGTGACTGTGCGAACAATCCGCAACCGTCTACTGGATGCAGGACTAGGTGCACGTGTGCCTCTGGCATGTGTACCTCTGACTGCAGCCCTCCGTCAGGAACGTCTGCACTGGAGAACGCAATGGCGATCTGTCGTGTTCAGCGATGAAAGCAGATTGTGCTTGGGAGCCTCCGGTGGCCGTATGCGTGTTCGCAGACTCACAGGGGAGCGTCTCCACCCTTCTTGCATCCGCCAGCAACACACAGGGCCTACACCTGGTCTCCTGGTGTGGGGAGCGATCAGCCATCACTCCCGTACACAACTAGTGTTTGTACCGGGTACGTTAAACAGCACCTCCTACATCAACAACATCATTCAGCCCGTTGTTGTGCCATTTGTAAGGTCGGTCCATCGTGGTGTTTTCCAGCAAGATAATGCACGCCCACACACGGCACGTGTAACGCAACATGCACTTCAGGGTGTGAGACAACTTCCATGGCCTGTACGTTCACCGGATTTGTCCCCCATTGAGCACGTGTGGGATTTTATGGGACAACGACTTATCCGGTCTCTACGGCCAGCCACGACCATCCCCGATTTACGCGTCCAGGTTGAGGATGCTTGGAGCTCAACACCCCAAACTTACATCCAACATCTGTACGACAGACTCCATGCCAGAATTGCACAGTGTGACGCAGTTCATGGCGGTTCAACCTCGTACTAACCATGTTACATGGAAATGTTATTTTTCAGTTTACCAGCAAATACAGCTGCATTTTGCCATAATGTTTTGATCACGTTATCTTCTGTATTCCGTTATTATGCTGTATAAATTTCGTTGGTATCAGACGTCTTCTTCTTGGTGTTCTTTTTTCACTTTCCGCCAGTGTATTACACTGGGTAATACAACTTTTAGGTACCTAAGATGTTAAACCCTCTTTGTGTTATTTTGGGGTCACAGATTCCGAAAATGGCATTAGATATTGTCCATCAGATCTACTTCTCACGATATGACATACATATGCAGAGAATTCCCAAGAAGCCTAGAACACGAACAGTAACAGACAAGTTTCGTCATTGACACATACTGCTAAACCTTCATTTCTGTTATTTCCGGCGATGCGATGTTCCTGGATATTTGCGGTGGATGCTCCAACAATAGTCAACCATCATATGCGTATACCATCGTCCACGGCACCGTTCTTCTATGACCCTTATTTCCTGGTGAAATCGCACCCCTTGTTCGTAGCTGATGTCACCAAGACCATATGGAAATCGATCCAAATGACTGTGGAGGTAATGTAATTTGGCGCTCATGTTACAGCCAAGTGTACAAAACGCAGTGAACATATTCTCCACGAGTTCACGGTAGTTAGCGCTTATGGTTCCTAAGAAAATTCTGTACAACCATACAAAATGACGACCACGCACATGACTCAACATTGTCCATTGAGTTCTGGAAACGCTGATCTTTCATAAGCGTTTTCATGAGTTCCAGAATTTGTGGTCCATCGAATACACCTGCTTTTAGTTTTTCCATGCTCAACGCTGGAAATTTTCTGCATGTGTAGCCGAAACACATTCCATTTCTCTTAAGTACCTTTACAGATTGTTTCATTAAGCCAAGTTTGATATGAAATGGTATCAATATTATCTTTTTTCTGTCCACCAAAGGTTCTGTGATGATATTTTTCTCTCCAGCTACCATGTTTTCTCTCACAGGCCACTGTCTTCTCACCCAATGTTGATCTTTAGCTCTACTGTCCCACAGACATAAAAAGCACGGGTACTTGGTGTACCCTGCCTGCCTGCTGCCCAAGGAGAAAATTCGCCATCTTCAAATCCACACAGATCACCCATTGGTGATCGCGTTATACTATCTTCTCTAGTACTATGTCTATTGTCGCCCGATCTTCCCGCATACAAACTGAGTGACCGATTGGGATTGATCTGTATCTGTTCCCGTTATTTAGAAGTACACATTTGAGGCTGCATTTGGAGCTATCTATGAATAACCGCCATTCACTGGGTGTGTATTCCCGCTCAATTTCATCAGCAATACTGGCACATTGCTGCAAGAAACGAATTCGTTTTCTTTTGTGAAGAATACCAGAAACTCTTCTTCTCTGTTGCGATACACTATGCGTTTTGTTTCCTGTAACAGTACATTTTTTCTAGCACTGGAAGCTAACAATTCAGCTGGCTTCTTTAGAAGACTTAGGTACCATTTGAAGTCGTTCAATTCCGTTTGGCTAAAACCTGATGCAGCTGATGAAGGTCCTTGGAAATCACTGTCATGTAGCTCAGCATAACTTTCTTTCTCACCAGCCGATTCATCCGACTCTTCGGAGAGCTCTGGAAGCTGGGTCTGGTACGATTCGTCCAACGACGATTGGTCCAATGGACAATTGGTCCAAAGGGACGATTGGTCCAATGCCGATTCGTCCAATGGACGATTGGTCCAATTCCGTCCTATCTGTCCGAAGTGCTACTCGTGCTATAAAAGTCTCATCTGTTCTGATTCTATCTCCGATGTTATACGAAAGTACCGGTAGTCCAAAGAATGTAAAATAATGTTAGATTTCATACGTAATATTGTGGTTACAGATTTCTTTTTTTTTTTTTTTTTTTTTGAATTGCTTTTTTTTTGTTATACTGTCCTTGCTGCCGTATGAAGTTACTGATGTGCGAGCCGTTCAATCAACTTCAATGCTTCTCTTTTGCATGAAATAATAAAAAAATACTAGTTTTCCGTTTCTGTATGTAGAATGCAGTGGGGTTCCGCCAATTGCCCAATAGAAACAACTATTCGGGGTTTGGACAGAGGCCTTTTCAACAGTTTTTATTCCAGCGATGTCATATTCCTAACGTTTACATATCAAATCAAGTTAATAATATTGCGCTTTTACTTAGACACGAAATATTAATTCATAGGCCATAGGCCTAGGCCTTTTTAACAGTTTATATTCTACCGATGTCATATTCATATCATTTACATATTAAATCAAGTTAATAATATTGCGCTTTTACTTAAGCACGAAATATTAATTCATAGACCCTAGGCCTTTTCAACAGTTTTTATTCCAGCGATGTCATATTCATAACGTTTACATATCAAATCAAGTTATTAATATTGAGCTTTTACTTAGGCACGAAATATTAATTCATAGGCTCTAGGCCTTTTTAGGACTTTTTATTCTACCGATGTCATATTCATAACGTTTACATATTAAATCAAGTTAATAATATTGCGCTTTCACTTAAGCACGAAATATTAATTCATATGCCTGCGGCCTAGGAGCCTTGCAAAGCCCTCAGAAATGATACGATGAGTGCCTTTTATAAAGTTTTATAAAATGTTTACAAATACCAAATATCTAGGTTGTAACTTAAAATCTTCTAAAATGGCCCGCGACCTAGGTGCCTGTTAGACAGCTGAGAAATGATACGATGAATGCCTTTTATTAGGTTTTATAAAATGTTTACAAATACCAAATATCTAGGTTGTAACTTAAAATCTTCTAGAAAGGTCCGCGGCCTAGGTGTCTTGTAAAAACCTGGGAAATGATTCGATGAGTGCCTTTTATAAGGTTTTATAGAATATTTGCAAATACGAAATATCTAGGTTGTTACTCAAAATCTTCTAAAAAGGCCCGCGGCCTAGGTGCTTTGCAAACAGCTGAGAAATGCTCCATTGAGTGCCTTTTACCAGGTTTATGTAAAATGTTTACAATTACCAAATATACGGAAAATATCTTTCAAAAGTATATAAAAAGGAGAATAATTTAAATTATTATTCCTTTCTGGAAAATAAAGTTTACCGTTGGTAAGATGATACCATTTAACGAATCGGCGTTGGACCAATCGTACCATTGGACGAATCGGCATTGGATCAATCGTAATATTGGACGAATCGGCATTGGATCAATCGTATCATTGGACGAATCGGCATTGGACCAATCGTACCATTGGACGAATCGGCATTGGACCAATCGTACCATTGGACGAATCGGCATTGGATCAATCGTACCATTGGACGAATCGGACATTGGACCAATCGGCAATGGACCAATCGTCCCTTTGGACGAATCGGCATTGGACCAATCGTCGTTGGACAAATCGTCCGGGACCGCTGGAAGCTAGCTACATATTGGGACAGGTATCTCTTTTGAATGTGGAACAGGTCGTCTAGCGGAGGCTAGATCAGGATACATGCACTTACTCCGCGGTTCTTCCCATTGAAGCCCTTTATATTCACCAGACAAATGCAACAGTCATCACTGTGGTTGCTCTGTTCGTGCCCTACCATTGGTATACCAAATTTCATACACTTCCGTTTCCCATTCGTCCACTGTCGCAGGTGCTCTGTACACGTTTTACACACGGCATGCGGTACCCAGGGCTTATCTTTGTCCCCTAGCTTTACTGTGTAGGCAAAATAAGCTCTTTTCACAAAGTCCGTTATAGCTTGTCTCTGTTGAGCGAACGTGTACTCTTCGCAAATGTAACAAAAACATCCGGATGATTGACACATTTATTTCGTGAAGAATCCATGTCAACGCCTGAAACAGAAATAAAACATGTCTGAACATGTAACGTGCACACGCAAATACGGACAGCAACAGAAAATTCAAAGGTATGTATACGAACAGGTAACAAATGTTGGCCGGAAAATTAAGTAATACTATATAATAACGCCAACAATATCTCAAAAACTAGAGCTGCTAAAGCAAAAAGATGACATTTCCGGAATCAAAGGCACAAAAATACCCAGAATCAGGTAGAAAATTCCAGGCTCCATGAAAAAAAAATTGTTCCCCAGGGTTATCAATCCACTACTGCATGAAGGTATCTCAAGTTTCTTCCACAACGGTCTGCCTTGAGCCAGTCTCTTCTATGTCACTAAAGCCTGCTTTCGAATTTTATCTACCCATCTCCCATTTGGTCTCCTTCTGGATTTTTTTCCTGTTCCTTGGAATCCAGTCTAACATTTCGGTTGTCCATCTGTGGTTCGTTCTTCTGTCCAGCCCATCGCCATTTCAAGGATTTTTCTGTTATCGCGATGTCTTCCACTCTCGTCATGTTCCTTATCCACGAGTACCTCTTCTTATATTTTCTGGTTACACCAAGCATGCATCTCTCCGTGCTCTTTCAGTTGTCTGCAGTCTTTGTGTATTATTATTATTATTTTTTTTAATTTAAGGGCCATGCCTCCGTTCCATACGTAAGCACTGGAAGGTTGCATTGATTAATCACTTTTCTTTTAAGACATAATGGCATATCGCTCTTAAAAATCGTACTGTTTCTTCCAAAAGCTCTCCATCAAAGTTTTATACGCCAATTAGTTTCTTCATCAATGTGACCCTCACGTGATATCTGCTGCCCCAGTTAAATGTAAGTATTGATTCTTATCTCTAGCTTTCCCCCATCAATCGATATATCTTCATTTCTTGTAAAAGCATTGTGCATCAGTTTTGTCTTCTGAGAGGTTTAATCCCACTTTTTCACTCTTGTCAGCAAGTTCCCCTATCATACTCTGCAGCTCTGAAGAGGCAGTCACAAAAATAACTACGTCATCAGCAAAACGAAGGTGAGTTAAATAAGCTCCCATAATCTTTATCCATTTGTTTTCCCAGTTCAGTGATAGAAAGACATTTTGCAATGTAGCATTAAAGAGTTTTGGAAATATAGTGTCACCTTGTCTCATTCCCTTTCCTATTTGTATGAATGCTGTATCCTCAAATATCCGAACCTTTTCACGTGCATTTTCATAGGTGTTATTAAGAATGCTAGTGAATGCACCTTCAATACCGCAGGATTTCAAAGGCATCATAACTGCTTATTGTTTCACGGAATCAAAGGCCTTTTCATAATCAATTAAAGCCATGCATAATAAGGTTTATATTCTCTTGTTCTTTTAATAAGTTCTCTCAGCACATGGATATGATCTATGTTGATGCAGCCATTCCTGAATCCAGCTTGTTCTCTCGGTTGCGCCATGTCCAGTGTTATCTTAAAGCGATGTGAAAGAACCTTAATGAAGACTTTATGTACCTCTGATAAGAGGCTGATTGGCCTATAGTTCCTGAAATCCTCAGTATCACCTTTTTTATGTAGCAGGATCATTATGGCATTATTCCAATCCTCAGAAATCCTTCCCTCATTGAGACATCTAGTGCCATACCAGGAGAAACACCCCCATAGCATAATTCCACCGCCGCCGAACTTCACAGTTGGCACAATACATTCCGGCAGGAGGCGTTCTCCAGGCAGACTCCAAACCCAGACCCTGCCATCCGAACGGTAGAGGGTGAATCTTGATTCGTCGCTCCCAGAGAACCTGTTTCCGCTGCTCAACGGTCCACTGTCAACGTTCTTTTCACCACGTTAGCCGAGCAGCGCTATTAGACTTGGTGATCAAAGGCTTGTGGGCGGCAGCACGTCCATGATAACCGAGCAGATTGGCTTCCTTACGGATGGTATTCATCGAAAGAACACTCCCGGATGACTGTTGAAACTCCTCGCGGATGTGGTCCATCGATTTTGTGCGTTTTTTCCGAATTTCTCTGGCCAGCACTTGTCGGTCTCTAACTCTCAGTTTTGTGGGTCTGCTGGGTCGGGACACATTCCGACAATCACCTCACACCTTCCACTTGCCAATCACGTAGGCCACTATCGATTTTGGGTACTTCAACTTGCTGGATATGTCACGTATGGATCGGCCATTTCTGTGATACCCGACGATTACACATTTCTCGAAATCAGAGAGCTGCGAACTGCTTGGCACCTTGCATGCAACTGGTTGCGTTGTTGTTTCCCACACGATATTTAACAGCGGCGACCGTGACGTGTATCTGGACCGCAGATATCGCGGATTGCAGGGGTGTCCAATCACTTATTGGTAGATAGTGTACATATACATATTGTAGTATATACACCGACGAGGCGTTACATTATGACCACCCCCAGTCTAGAGAAATAAGCGCGCCTGGAGACCGAATGGTGGCGCAGCGGAAGTTCACAGAGCAGTATCTATACAACCGGACGACCGGCTTTCGGTTAGTCGAGTGATCGGTGTCAGAATGGGAAAAGCTGTCGATTTATCGGAGTTTGATAAAGGACAAATTGTGGTGACACGGCGCCTCGGAACTACCTTCCCGGGAACGGTGCGGCTTGTGGGTTGTTCACGTGACGCTGTAGTGAGTACGTATCAAATGTGGTGCACAGATGGCCAAACGACGAACCGTCGTCCACCCATATGTCGTCCGCAGCTCATTGATACCAGAGGGGAGCGGAGACTGTCGCGCACTGTTCACAGCGACCGCAGAGCCGCAGTGCGACAAATCACCCGCAGCTACAACAGCGGCGATCGGGGTCAACGTGTCACAGCACACAGTTCATCTCAGCCTTCTGTGCATGGGCCTGTGTAGCCGAAGACCCTGCCGGGTGTCCATGGTCACTGCACATCATCGCAAATAGTGCATGAAATGGGCCCAAGATAATTGAGATTGGACCGTGGATGATTGGAAGAAAGTGGCCTGGTCTGATGAATCAAGATTCCTGGTACATCACGTAGACAGCCGAGCGTGAATACGACGATTAGCAACGGAAGCTGTGGCACCTGGATGCACTGTTTGGCGGAAATAGGTTAGTGGCGGCGGTGTTGTGCTGTGGACGATGCTTTCTTGGAACACTTTTTGGCCCCGTTATCCCAATAGCATAATCCCTGACAGCTGTCAGGTGTTTGAACATTGTTGCGGACCAAGGTCGCCCATTCATGGCAACTGCTATCTCTGCTGGTGACGGCCATTACTAACCGGATAATGCGCCACGCCACACTGCCATAATCGTGAAGGGGTGGTTCGAGAAACATGCTGATTACTTTCTGTTAATGCCCTGGCCTCCAAATTCACCTGACATGAACCCAATCGAACATTTGTGGTTCGACTTGGAAAAGCAGGTGCGAGCTAAATCACCACCACCACCCCGAAATGTACGAAAACTGGAGGACCAGTTGTTGACATCATGGTTCCAGATACCTCAGAATACCTATTGCCACCTCATCGAATCGATGCCTCGCCGAGCTTGCCGTTGTTTTGCTGGCTAAAGAGGAGGTCCTACAGTTTATTAAGTAGGTGGTCGTTATATAATGGCTCATCGATGTATTTCGGTTTGCTGGTGTGTCCCCCTCGCCCCACCCCATACCTGCTGAAACTGATAGCGCCGGGCCACTTTCTTTTTTCAGGACTTCGCCATTGACGCTGTGTCATAATAGCACCTAATTGGCTCTCAGAATAAACGGTCTCATTGGTCAGTTTTAAGTTAGGGAAATCCACTCTTATTATATTTCTGGTTAGTTGGCAATGACTTTTGATGGAATAAAGATAATTTCAACACATTTTGTTTCATTACGTACTGCAATAAACTATTTTCCTAATGATATATAATTTTATGGCATTATTTTGAAATAAAAAGTGATGTTATGAGCCATCAAACCTTAAAATACAAATTTTCCTACAGGTTTCCCCAATTTTGGCTGCTAGTGTAGGTCTGAGGCCCAGTTGCGGCAGAACTACACTATGTAGTGGCCAATATACTTTATCTTATAGTTATACTAGCTTTACTACCCGGCTTTGCCCGGTACAGAATGTATGGAATCTGTAGAATCAAACGGACCAAAAGCGTTACGAATTATTTAACACTCGTCCAGGAGACACAGCATTAGAACACTGACTGAACAAAATTCGTTAACAATTTGTTATCGACGATCAAATGCATCACGTGCTTTCAGTTTCAGACGTCTTTGAGGGGAGAATCTCTGGGATAAAAAGTTAAAACGTATCTTTGCACATATTTTATGAAACTGTCTGAAATTTTAATGAACACCATAAATCGTTATTAGGAACACGATCTCCAAATTTCTCATGAATCGGTAAATAACTTTTTAAATTAGCCGTCAAAATTTTATTAACCATTTCTGCGTGTATATTTCTGTTTACCGATGAATTAAAAAAATCCATGCCTATTTTTAAAAGTGTTGACTAGATTCCGGTGAAATTTTGAGGGACTCCTCTTATTTCCAATTCATGGTGTTGATAAAAATTTCAGCCCGTTTCGTTAAGATTTCGCAAAGTTCGTTTTTGCATTTTTTTATACACAGTTCTCAAAGAATAGAAACACCTGTGGATGTGCCGGGGCGATGAATGCTGTCACGTGCTTTCAGATTTGGAAATGGATGACGTAGCAAATGACGCTGACTTTATTGATTAGCTTATTAATTAATTCAAAACTCGCGAACGGAACAACGTAGACATCTTAAAATAGTTGCGTTGACCTTGAAATTCCAGTATTAATAAGCTATGCAAATTTCACGATCCCACAGTTCGAGAGTTTTTGCTGCTTCAGACAAACAAACGTTTTGTGTTTTATATATAAGATAAGATTGTGGAATTGTTAAGATTGTACCTGCAATGTGAATGACAATTCGTGAATGATTGTTTTGCATGAATGATGAATGACTTATGCCATCGCTACCTAAATCAATCTTAAAAAACCTCTTGATGTTGCACATTAAGGAAAGTTACTCTGATTACGTTATGGTTACTTTATAGCACTCAAGAATATTTGTTACTTTATGGCACTCAAGAATATTTAGTAGTTACTTTCTAACAGGCAGATAGCAGCATCTCGGTGAATTTTTGCCGGTGGGACTGTGGACGTTTCTCTCATGAGCTATCAGCCCTTGTTTCCACTGAATGCAGTCTTCGAACACATTTGCGGCACTTCCTCCCCATGCTCCAAATGGGTAAGTGTCGCATCAAGCGTTTTTCAGCTTATTCACTGACTCATAAACTATTGAATGGCTTACGTAATTGCATTTCTCCTGAACAGAACAGACATTATTTATTTAAATATAGTATAGACAAACAGGGCTATCGTCGGGTCCCATTGCTGGGGATCTCAGCCTTCTGCTAAGGAAAAGGGCTCCGTGTGATATTTTAGACTACATTATTTTTGAACAAATACAGTCAGCATTTTTTTTTTTTTTTGTCTTGTGAATTCATTTTTATTAAATTGTGTTTTTGTAGATACATTCTCACGCGTTGGTAACGGGACCTGATTTATACTTCGTTATATAAAAAAAACAGCAATTGATGAAATGTAATAGTACAACGTAGTGTGTATACAGTATAACAACAGTACCAGTGGCGTATCTTGGGTCCGAGACTTGGACTGTCTCCCCCCCTTCACACAGTACTGTGTTGTTGTTTTTTAATGCGAAGTTTAATTTTTAATTGTTAAGTAACAGAAGTAACTCTTTTTCTAAATTTTACGAGCATAATTTTGCTAACATGATACCTAATTATTATGAGGATCAGAATTTAAACACTTGTTTGTACATGAACTCCATTCTTCTTCTGAATTCCATTCTTCTTTCCTTTTTGTGTGAACTTGAGTGTTACGTTTTCATAAAAGTTTCTCCCGAGTACTTTTCTATATTTAAAAAGAATGTTTTTCTCTATTGACAAAACAGCCAAGTTGCTCAAATGTACATGTCTTTGTGTGTCTCTAAGATATATCTTGATTCTTTTTAATGCAGGAAAACTTCTTTCGGCAGTTGCAGTTGTTAATGGAAAGTTTAATATTAGGTCTGCTAATTTGTACACCTCACTGAACACTATGACCAACTTATTCAACTTTATGTAGTGTCTCTTACTGATTTGTTTTTGTATTCATCAAGGGAATGAAACACCTTCAGTTCATTTTTTAGTCGAACTGTATCAAAATTTGAAGCATAAAGTTCTTTAAGTTCTGACAGTAGATGTTCAGGGAAGCTTTCACAAAAATCATAAAAACAGTTCGAATCCAACAAAGCCACGTACTTAAGATATAATATCACTGATTTTGATTCACTGACACTTCACACAAACTGAAACAACTCTCGCAAAACACGTGCTGTTACGGGCTACAGCTTGCTAGTGACTGGGGTAGTCTAAATCTTCTCGTTTCTGAGCGAACCGTTGCCCAAAGCAATGGCCTATTCCCTTCCATACTCTCATTCATGTTGTCATGGAAACGCTAGCAGGCGATCGTATGGAAGGTCTTTGAATCAGAACAGCGAAGACTCTGGAAGAACCGGTTGCGTTACGCCGTTGGTTTTCGCTCGCCAGACTGAGTCAAAGAAGCGAATCCGCACGCGTTTCTTTCGCAGCGAAAGCATCGACCTATCTTAATAAAGTTGATAGCTGACTTTTATTTGTTCGTTCTCTGGATTTCGCAGCTAGTGTCGAATATAAGCCAATGAACTGTACATAGGTATGTACGTAGTTCATATAAAAAGGAAAACTTACTTTATAGTCTTACTTTTTTCATACCCACGAAGCTAAAAAACTTTGCTTTTTCTTTGCAACCACAAGTTATTACTAATTTTTCTATGGACTCGTTTTTCTGCTGCGCTAGAAGGATACATGTTATGTGACATCAGAGATCTTTCTACGGTGTTCAATTAATACCTTACAGATGCAGCCGATGATGTCGTACTTGTAGTTGCATCCTATTCCTCAGTGTCAAAGCCCGAAATGTTAGTTTCTCTTCCTTTGATTTTCATACACAATCTCAGCATCTTCTAGAAGTTTACATACAATGACTTCAATGTTAGAAGTGAGAAAGTCTTGGAACGTTGCTCCGTCGTTTACTTCATTTTACACAATTTTGTCCCTCATTTGAACGAGTTCAGGATCTGCTTGGTCAACAGACATCTGCTGTATCTCTGCAGGCTTATAGCGTTCTTTCCGCTGTGCAAGTCATTCTGTAACTGCTTCATTTTCACTACAACCCAATAGAAACCTCTGTGAAAAGCAATTACAGATGCTAAAAGTCTACTTTTTCTTTACTGTATTTCAGATATTCCTCATTTCCTCTCTTCTTTGCCGTTTTGGGCAACAAAGTAAAAGATTTTTAACACTTCGTAATTTCCGTAAGTAAGGAATTTTGACTTCCTTATCACAAACAATATAATTTCCTTTGTCGGTACGTATGAACGTTGGTCCCACTTTGGTGCCGCAGCGGGATTTCACCTTTGGACGACTAATCGACGACGTAGCTCACGTTCGGCAGCCCATCCGAGTGCGTGTGCAGGCGAGGGATGCTGTATTCGTCGGCCTCGGCGAGGCGTTCGTGCCAGCCGTGCGAGACTTCCGAGGACATCCGGCGTTGCGCCACTTTGAGATTTTTTGCCAAGTCATCCTTCCGACCCAGATGGCGTTCTGAATTGCGGCTGTTTACATTTTTGAGTTCATCTGGAAAACTATCTTTTGGATTTTTTCGGGATTTTTTTCATCATTAATCTACAGTATCTATCTAAAACCATATAACTTAATTTGAACGTGTGAACGTTTGTCCCCTCTGTTGGGGCACAGTGGGAAGGGTGCTTGGATGTTTTAATTGTCGAATCCCTGTCTCAACCAATTTACTTTTTCTTTATTGTTGTAATGCTCATGAAGTATACTTTCACAGTTCGAAATTTCGAACACATCTCTTTCACTTTGACGAAATATTGTTTCGAGTATGTTTGTGACACTCCATATCAAAGTAAGATTCTCGATAATGAACGTTCATCATCGAGAATCTTACAAGAAATACTCACGAAATAAATGATTTAAAATATTACTTTATATATACTATTTTCCTCCGTTATTATCGACGGGCTTAGTAAATACACTGCTAGAAACCTAAAATGCAACACCAAAAAGCACACGAGATAGCAAAGCCAGATTTACTGGACACATAACAACAGATACAAAGATGAAACGATTGAGCTTACAGGCCCGTGCGACTGGCGGAACACGCAGAAATCAATAGTTCGTGTGACCCCATGGCTGGAAATAACGGCCGCTACACGCCGCGGCATCGAACGAAAGAGGCTTTGGATGTGGGCTTGAGGTATGTCGGTCCTGGCTGCTTCCACACGTTGCCACAGTTCATCAGGCGTATCCGCGGGTGGTGCTTGCCGGGCCACTCGGTTGCCGATCAGCGACCAGACGTGTTCGATGGGCGACATATCAAGAGAACAGGCAGGCCACGGCAGCAGTGAAACTTGGTGGGCAGTAAAGAATTGTTGCACGATGCATGCCACGTGCGGACGCGCATTGTCCTGTTGAAACGTGGCCGCTGGCAGGTCCTGCAGGTAAGGGAGGACTACAGGCTCCAAAACGTCGGAGATGTAGCGGTGGTTGTTGAGTGTACCGGCGATGCGTACCAGAGGGGTGCAGGTGTCATATCCAATTGCACCCCAAACCATAACGCCCGGCGACGGACCGGTATGGCGATGCATAATGCAGGCGTCATACAGTCTCTCGCCGCGGTGCCACCACACGCGGATTCGACCATCGTGGTGTTGCAGGCAGAAACGGGATTCGTCGGAGAATACAATGTCGTGCCATTCCGTAGTCCAGGTGCGGGGTTCAACGGCTCAATGCCGCCGCAATCGCCGGTGGTGTAACGTCAATGGTAATCGGAGCAATGGGCGCCGTGCGACAAGTCTCCGCTCCTGCAGATGACGTCGAACGGTACGTGCTGACACAGGTTGTTGCGCAACACACCCTAATTCCTGCGCTAACGTTCGTGATTTGGCGGTGCGAGCCGTCAATACCCGTCACACAACATGCCGGTCCTCTTGTTCGGTGGTGTCCCGTGGCTGCGGCAATCGCTCACGTCGGCCCGTCCGTCCCTCCCGCACCCACCGAATCTATACTCGCCTTCCTGTGGCTGGATGTCGTCCCACACGGGCGCCGATGTCTCGGCACGATAAACCGCTGTCGAGATAAGCCACTATTCGTCCTCTGTCAAACTCCGAAACGTGCTGGAATGACTGCCGTATTCTGCGACGAGGCATTAGGAAGCTTCCCCGCACAGATCCGGCAGCACAACATATTTCCACTACTTACACCCCGCCTTATGTGCACCCTTCTTATAGTGCTTCTCGGTGGCGTGCCGGGCGCACATGATTTGCATATGCCCTTGAATGCTAATCGTTTGCATGCCCTCTCGCGGGCGACGCATGCTACGAATTTCAGGCCAATCGGATGCTTCCTTCTTGGTGTCGCATTTTGGGTGGCCAGCAATGCAAATAATTGAGCGAAGCGAGGCCGAAGGTCCAGCGGAGCTCTCTTTACGAGATTCTAAACAATTAGTTGTTCTAGCATAGGTACGAGATGACGCATCCGATCACCATCATTTTATGCATGCGATTGGACATTGTCCATGGTCAGGTTTTGACTCCTTCCGATTCCCGAGTGATTGAGAAATAATCATCCAAAAACTTACATTTGTACAGGGTTTTCCTGGTTTTGAGAAGGGGTCGTTTGTTACCTATCTCCTCCAAAGATCTTCTGCCGATCGCGGTGACACTTACCACAGAGAAAGGGAAGGACATGGTGATTGGTTGTGTCGTATAAAAATAATGACCATTAAAAAGCTGACCAATTTTAATAATAATTGAAAAAATCCGCTCTCTATACGAGACTCGAGACTATTAGTTGTTCGGGCATAGCTACGACATGACACATCCGATTACCGTGATTTTTGGCATGCGATTTGCATCGTTCATGGTCAGGTTTTGACGCCTTGCGATTTTGCAATAGCTTTGCTCAAAATTTGCCGACTGTACCAGAGTTATTGGTTACCGTTGACGGCTTGTGCTAACCTGTCATGCGGTTTTCCATGTAAATCAAGGGGAGTGGCAGTTTTTTCTGTATAACCGTAAATTCGCTATGAATGACTTGGTTTCAAACGGGCACGACTGTACTCCCAAAAACATTTTTTTCTTTCTGAGGCCAATTTTCAAGTTTGATTTTTGGATTTATGTAAACTACTTGGTTGAAAGGCATGTGGTTTCTGTAAATCATTTTCTGGCAAGTTTTATAAACTATCTTCAAGGTTTTGTCGTTTGCAAAGCATTGCAAACCAATTTGGGAGAAAGATTTTTCCAGTGCAAAATGAAAAAAACTGTACTGTCAGATACTGAAATGGATAGATTATTTCTATTCACACATGAGGAAAAAAAACCTGTGAATTATATACATGTGAAAAAACATTATCGTACTTTTTCAAGAATGAGAATTTTCTGAAAATAAATTTGGGAGTTTTTGCGTTTATATTTGTGGGTCATACTAAATGCAAAATATTATTTCTTGAAATAAAGATTTGATTGTTTAAACTGCAGGTGTAACGTGTAGGGAAGGGCGGTTAGTCACCCTACCAAAGTAGTATTGCTTATCGAAATAATTAAATACTAATTACAAAGAATATTCAAAGCAAACAGTATATAAATTCTGAATTTGTTTGTACCACTTACTGGTCATCCATGCAACACTTCTCTGAAAACTTGAAAATTTCATCGCCCTGGAGCGGGAATCGAACCCGCATCTCACGATTTGCGTTCGAGTATGCTAACCGTTACACCACCCAGGACAGTGAAGTTCCAAGCAACTGAGACTAAGCAAACTTTGCTTAGGAATCTGAATATCCTCAGATTTTCGCTAGTCGAAGCAGCATTGCTTCCTCATAGAGTTTTGACCCAATATAACAGATAAATCAATGAAGGAAGAAAATATTCCTCATAATACATGGGAAATCGATAGGATATTCAAAGCAAATATATATATTTACTGGTGAATTCTGACTTACGTCCGGTTTTTGGATGGCAAATGAGTCAAAACGCTATGAGAAAGCAACGATGCTTCGACTAGCGAAAATCTTGAGGATGTTCAGATTCCTAAGCAAAGTTTGCTTAATCTCAGTTGCTTCGAACTTCACTGTGATGGGTGGTGTAACGCTAAGCATGAGGAAGCAACGATGCTTCCTCATGCTTCGAGTAGCGAAAGTCTGAGAATGTTCAGATTTCTAAGCAAAGTTCGCTTAATCTCGGTTGCTTCGATTTTCAGTGTGCTGGGTGGTGTAACGCTTAGCTTGAGAGCAAAATATCTGAAAGTGTTAAGATTCCTAAGCTAAGTTTCCATAGACTCAGTTGCTTGTAACTTCACAGTGCTGGGTGGTGCAATGCTAATAGGTAATGCTAATGCTGGGTGGTGTAATGTAATGTAATGCATCAGGGAGAAATGATGCTTCCAGTAGCGAAAGTCTGGTTCAGATTCCTAAGCAAACTTTGCTCAATCTCAGTTGCTTCAAACTTCATTGTGCTGGGTGGTGCAACGCTTAGCATGAGGAAGCAACGATGCTTCGAGTAGCAAAAATCTGAAGGTGTTTAGATTCCTAAGCTAAGTTTGCTTAGTCTCAGTGGATTTGAACTTCACTGTGCTGGTTAGTGTAACGGTTAGCATATTCGAACGGAAATCGGGAGATGCGGGTTCGATTTCCGCTCCAGGGCGATGAAATTTTCAAGTTTTCTGAGAGATGTTACATAAATGACCAAGTAAGTGTTACAAGCAAATTCAGAATTTATATTCTGTTTGCTTTGAACATTTTATCGATTTCCCATGTATTATATGGAATACTTGTTCCTTCATTGATGTACTAATTTACTAATTACATTTTTCTAAACATTGTTTGCTTTTTTTTTTTTTTTTTTCGATTAAATCCACTCGGAACTTCATTGGTTAAATCGTTAAAAAATATGGAGGCTATTTCATTTTTCTTCAGTACAACTTTCGTACTTTGAAATAGTTGTCGAATTTGTACTCTTCCTTTAAACACTCTGCGTGTGCGGTATCCATTAAATAAATGTGAAATGGAATCTGGAGTTCATGTAGTTTACTTATTCCTTTTCCCCAAAAATAGCAGAAGTTGCTCGTATGCCTGAACTAACGTTTTTACTTCATAATTAAAATTTTGGTAAGAAAAGCTACTGATATTTGTTGGAAACGTGATAAAGGGGGGAAAGGGGGGGGGAATTTAATGACTGAAATGCGGTTAAGAACAAAAACAATGACATTTATGGAATTTTAATGTCATTCGATTTTTTATAGATGTACTGGATATCTTTATTCACTGCAGTAACTAGGCAGGTGCAAAGACACAGGGCCCAGGACGAAAGGGGCCCTGAAATGGAACTAACAAAAAAAAAATGTCGCGTGCAAATGCGTAGGTGACGGGATAAATAAAATGTCATGAGGAGTAGATGAAATAAAACGCTTTCATCACTACGCCCAGTTAAAAATGTTTGCTATTAAGTAGGCTTGTATTAGTCAGTCATGATTAAAAGAGCATCTTTTTTAAAATATTGCTTAAAGCTTCTTTTTAAAGGCGTTCGTCCGATCACGCGAAGAAAGGAGGGCTCGTCCAAAGATCAAACTTCACCCTTCCTCACGTGACCAGAGCTCCCGTCAAAGTTAGTAAAGAAGTGATCTTCAAGAGCACACGCACTTCTTCGCTTTGTTGGCTGTTTTATGTGGTTTTATGGTTCAGCATCCGTACCTGTGACGTCACTGAACCTGTAGTCACAACGATTACGTCAATGCACTAGCCTTGCTTGCACAAATCATCGAGCAGTTGAAACTGCAAAGTAAAATTTGTATATACTAAAATCGTTAATACTCTGGTTGGACCAACGAACTCTGTTCGAGTTTTAAGAGCGGCCGCAGATCTCGCTTTTAAGTATAGATTTAAATATGCAGGAGCTCACATGTAAAATTCAAAGCTTTAAGTTTGAAGCCTCGACACTAATACAAAACATTAAATCTACAACTCCGCTTGATATTTGTACAGGCTCTTCGTACTTTGGATTTATGGAGTCATATCCGCTTTTACAAGAAATGAAGATTTATCGATTGATGGAGAAAAACTGGAGATAACAGACACGTACATTTATCTTGGACAGCAGATATCAAGTGAGGGTCACATTGATGAAGAAATTAATCGGCGTAAAAAACTTGCCTGGAGAGCTTTTGGAAGAAACAGCATAATTTTCAAGAGCAATATGCCATTATGTCTTAAAAGAAAAGTGTTTGATCAATGCATCCTTCCAGTGCTTACGTATGGTGCAGAGACGTGGACCTTAACTAAAAGAGACATACAAAGGCTGCAGACAACTCAAAGTAGCATGGAGAGGTGCATGCTTGGTGTAACCAGGAGAGATAAGAAGAGGAACTCGTGGATCCGAAAAATGACAAGAGTGGAAGACATCATGATCAGAGTTAAATCCCTTAAATGGCAATGGGCTGGACATACTGCCAGAAGGACAGATCATCGATGGACAGCCGAAATTTTAGATTGGATTCCAAGGGACAGGAAAAGACCCAGAAGAAGACCACATGGGAGATGGGTGGATGAAATTCGAAAGTATGCAGGGGTGACATGGAGGAGACTGGCACAAGACAGACCGTTGTGGAGGAAACTTGGGGAGACCTTCGTCCAGCAGTGGATTGATAATGGTTGACAATGATGATGATGATGATCCGAATATCAATGTTGCTCTCCGAATATTTCTCACTCTTCCTGTTTCTACTGCTTCGTGTGAGAGAATTTTTAGTAAGTTGAAATTAAGAATTATTTGAGATCGACTATCGGGCAAGAACGATTGTCCAATCTTTCAATAATTTATACTGAATATAATATTGTTAAAGATATGAAATATTGTGATATAACTAATGAATTTGCTGAAATGAAAGACAGAAAAATGCAATTAAAATAATTATTTTTATTTATAAATATATATGAATGATCTTCTTGTGTACAGAAAAATTATTGGTAAGCAATTGTTTTATTGTATTGGTTTTATTATTACTCCTTCCCCCCAAATATAAATTAAGAGGCCCAAAACGTAAAGCTTGCACAGGGCACATGAAAAGCTAGTTATCTCACTGTCTTTACCACAACAAAACTCATTATAAATTAAGTTTTTAAATTGAACTGAAGATGGGTTTTCTTTTTTTTTTCGTTCTCTTTTTTATCCGTAAACAAAATTATACAAATACAGGAGTTATGGAAAACTCCCGTATTTGTATATGAAATACTGTTATACTGTGTAAATGCAATTTATTAACGGGAAACTGCTTGTGTCGCTTAGGTGCGATTAGTAAATACTAGATGGCAGCACATTCTGAATTATCTTTCTACTTTTGATATAGGGTGTAAATAACCGAAAATTCGTGTTCATCGTATGCTTAGAATAACTTTTAGCTTTTAAAAGAAGCATTTGATTTAGAGATTTATTAGAGGTCTGTAATGTTACCGCCAAAAAGCACAAAAAATATGCTTGCGTAATTACAAATTAGCAGACAAATCAGTTAGTAGATAAATTTTTAAAGGACTGCTTTGTGCCCCAGCAAAATGAAAACTGTTCTCCGAACCTGATATTACATTTGTATTAACCATACTGCTCTTTCTTTATTTTTTTTTTTTGCTTTTGTTTTATCCTCAAAGATCATTTCCTCTGAATTTGGTAGTTCGTTTATACGAGAAATTCATCGAAACAGATGTACATTAGAAGAGCAATGTAAAACTTGACAGATGTGTTAATATGAATGAACAATAATTTTTTTGTACCCACAAACTTAAAGTAAAATATTTGAAATATGGTACTTATAAATTTTTTTTGTACCTCATCACATTGGCAATGCGACTGTTTAGTGATTCGTCACAACATAAATTAAAAATATTCTCTTCCGTTTAAATAGGCAAAATAATCAAATTGTGCGTATTAAGCACAAATTAAAACACACTGACAAGTTTGCAAAAACAAAGTATTTCGAAGGTTTCTAAGCAAATTTCAGATAAGAGGAAAAGGTAAAAACCAACTGGTACTTTCGTAAATATCATAACCTAAAAAGATTAAAGAGTATTAAATAAAGAATTAAGTATGAACCATAAATTTATGGAATTTGAAAATTTGATGTAAAATACGGTGCTGAAAAATGAATAAGTTAAAACACAGATTTTTTTTTTTTACATAAACCAAAAATGTTAATCAGCTAACTTTCTTTTAGTTTAGAATTATTAATAGGGCCAGCTATATAGCGTTCGTGGTCCCCTGTGAGGTAATATTAATTGACGCCCCCTATAAGCATTGTGTGTGTGCAGGAGCGCGCCAAGTTCACTTGTCGCCCGGCTGCAAGTCCAGATTTGCCGCCCTACGAGAATATTTTTCAATTTTTATACATTTTTACATGAAATCAATATCTAACAACATCATTTTCTATTTCCCTTGAGGTAAGAGTATATGTACTCTCATGTACTCTCTTTGTATATATATGTACTCTCTCATGTGAGTACATATACAGATAAGTTGTTTAAAACTAAAAACAGTATTCGAAATAACTGGTTTTCATATTTAAATTTTAAAAAAATTACGTATAAAAATAAGTTGTGTAAAACTAAAAACAGAATTCGAAATAACTGGTTTTCATATTTAAATAAAAAAAATTACATATAAAAAGCTGTGTAAAACTAAAAACAGAATTCGAAATAACTGGTTTTCATAATATCATCATCATCATCATTGTCAACCATTATCAATCCACTGCTGGACGAAGGTCTTCCCAAGTTTCCTCCACAACGGTCTGTCTTGTGCCAGTCTCCTCCATGTCACTCCCGCATACTTTCGAATTTCATCCACCCATCTTCCATGTGGTCTTCTTCTGGGTCTTTTCCTGTCCCTTGGAATCCAATCTAAAATTTCGGCTGTCCATCGATGGTCTGTTCTTCTGGCAGTATGTCCAGCCCATTGCCATTTCAGGGATTTAACTCTGATCATGATGTCTTCCACTCTTGTCATTTTTCGGATCCACGTGTTCCTCTTCTTATCTCTCCTGGTTACACCAAGCATGCACCTCTCCATGCTTCTTTGAGTTGTTTGCAGCCTTTGTATGTCTCTTTTAGTTAAGGTCCACGTCTCTGCACCATACGTAAGCACTGGAAGGATGCATTGATCAAACACTTTTCTTTTAAGACATAATGGCATATTGCTCTTGAAAATTATGCTGTTTCTTCCAAAAGCTCTCCAGGCAAGTTTTGTACGCCGATTAATTTCTTCATCAATGTGACCCTCACTTGATATCTGCTGTCCAAGATAAACGTACGTGTCTGTTATCTCCAGCTTTTCTCCATCAATCGATAAATCTTCATTTCTTGTAAAAGCATTGTACATCACTTTTGTCTTCTGAAAGTTCATTTTTAATCCTACTTCTTTACTCTTGTCAGCAAGTTCCTGGATCATACTCTGCAGCTCTGATGGGGTAGTTGCAAAAATGACTATGTCATCAGCAAAACGAAGGTGGGTTAGATAATCTCCATTAATCTTTATCCCTTTGTTTTCCCAGTTCAGTGATTGAAAGACATTTTCCAATGTGGCATTAAAGAGCTTCGGAGATATGGTGTCACCTTGTCTCACTCCTTTTCCAATTTTTATGTGTGTTGTATTTTCAAACAGCCGAATCTTTGCACTTGCATTTTCATAGATGTTATTAATAATATATCATCATCATCATCATTGTCAACCATTATCAATCCACTGCTGGACGAAGGTCTCCCCAAGTTTCCTCCACAACGGTCTGTCTTGTGCCAGTCTCCTCCATGTCACTCCCGCATATTTACGAATTTCATCCACCCATCTCCCATGTGGTCTTTTTCTGGGTCTTTTCCTGTCCCTTGGAATCCAATCTAAAATTTCGGCTGTCCATCGATGATCTGTCCTTCTGGCAGTATGTCCAGCCCATTGCCATTTAGGGATTTAACTCTGATCATGATGTCTTCCACTCTTGTCATTTTTTCGGATCCACGGGATCCTCTTGTTATCTCTCCTAGTTACACCAAGCATGCACCTCTCCATGCTACTTTGAGTTGTCTGCAGCCTTTGTATGTCTCTTTTAGTTAAGGTCCACGTCTCTGCACCATACGTAAGCACTGGAAGGATGCATTGATCAAACACTTTTCTTTTAAGACATAATGGCATATTGCTCTTGAAAATTATGCTGTTTCTTCCAAAAGCTCTCCAGGCAAGTTTTGTACGCCGATTAATTTCTTCATCAATGTGACCCTCACTTGATATCTGCTGTCCAAGATAAACGTACGTGTCTGTTATCTCCAGCATTTCTCCATCAATCGATAAATCTTCATTTCTTGTAAAAGCATTGAACATCACTTTTGTCTTCTGAAAGTTCATTTTTAATCCCACTTCTTTACTCTTGTCAGCAAGTTCCTGGATCATACTCTGCAGCTCTGATGGGCTAGTTGCAAAAATGACTACGTCATCAGCAAAACGAAGGTGGGTTAGATAATCTCCATTAATCTTTATCCCCTTGTTTTCCCAGCTCAGTGACTGAAAAACACCCTCCAATGTGGCATTAAAGAGCTTTGGAGATATGGTGTCACCTTGTCTCACTCCCTTTCCAATTTTTATGTGTGTTGTATTTTCAAACAGCCTAATCTTTGCACTTGCATTTTCATAGATGTTATTAATAATATTAATGTATGCATCTTCAATACCGCAGGTTTTCAGAGCCATTGTAACTGCTGATGGTTTCACCGAATCAAAGGCTTTTTCATAATCGATAAAAGCCATGCACAATGGAAGTTCATATTCCCTCGCTCTTTCAATTAGTTCTCTCAGCACATGGATATGATCTATTGTGCTGTAGCCACTCCTGAATCCAGCTTGTTCTCTCGGTTGAGCCATGTCCAGTGTTACCTTCAAGCGGTGTGAAAGAACTTTAGTGAAGATTTTATAAACTACTGATAGGAGGCTGATAGGTCTGTAGTTTCCGAGATCCTCAATGTCACCTTTCTTATGTAGCAGGATCATTGTAGCGGTGTTCCAATCCTCAGGAATCTTTCCTTCATTAAGGCATCGAGTGAAAATTTGGGCGAGTACTGTTTCGATTTCTCCACTTGCTTCTTGTATGATGTCTACAGTAATTCCATCTTCTCCTGGAGCTTTTCCCGCTTCATGTTCTTGATTGCATGTGCAACTTCTGCTGGAAGGACTGGAGGAACTCTGGTACTGGTATCTTTCATGATGTCTGGAGTGCATGTATCATCCCTTTCATATAATTTATAGTAGAAATCTTTCACTCTTGTCAAAATTTCGCCTCTATTTCTTGTTACAGAACCATCTTCTTTTCTCAGTGCCATAATATGTTTTCTTCCCTTACTGAGATGTCCCTTTGCTATCTTTAGGCTTTGGTTGTTTTCAATTGCTTTCCTCACTAGTTCACAGTTGAATTTTCTTACGTCTTCAGTGATACTTTTTCGTACTGTCTTGCATAGCTCTATATATTCCACTTTGGAAGTCACATCTTCTTTAGTTGTCCTCGTCTCTCTTCTTTTTGCATCAACAGTTTCGTTTTTCCTGATAATTTATTTACATGCAACTTGTTCTCAGACCCAGCTAATTTTGTTGCTGTTTCCATAAGAGATTTGGTTAACTGTGCTCTGAAGCAAGGTGGGAAACTCGATGCAATAAGGGCATCCAGGTTTATATGGGAGAAAAACAAAATTATATATATATATATATATATATATATACTTAAGAGCAAAACTGAAGACTAAGGAAAAACTTTAGAATTTAAAACGAAGGTTGCAAAATAACCTGAAAATCAAAACGCGCAACGCAGCAGTTTTGAAAATTCAGAATTCACATTCTATAAAGAAGATACCTAAGCAAAAAAATGCAAATATAATTTTGACTCACACCTAGTACAACATAGAAAAGGTTATGTATCTACCTGTGTGAGTAAAAGGAGAAAAGACAAAAAAATAAAATAAAACAACTGAATGTAGAAGGTGTCGAGAATACTGAGCCTTGGCTTTATCAAGGACCAGCAAAAACTCTGCATTTTCTCACTTCCACAAAGACCTAGTTGGAAATGGGTTTCTGCAAGGCCATAGATGCAAGTAACATTCCCACCTAAAATAGTTTAAAATATATATATATAAGTCATGTCCTCCGTAGAGTTGCATGACCTAGCACTAGTTAACAATTTCGCTTGCATCCATTAACCTTCATGGCCCGACCCATGCTCTTCATCTGTTACTATTAAACAGAGAGAAGAAGATTAAAGAGAACTCAAGCTGTGAGAGTGACATAAAAATTAGAAATGATTTTCAGCCATAACGAAATTCCAAGTTCGTTTGAGAGAGAATTTAAACCTGAAAATCAATGCAAAAGAAATCCAAATTTTACATTGCAATTAAAAAAGGAAATGTTAATTTTTAACGAACAGATTTTTGAAAGAAAACTTGAGTCTAAAACCCCCTACTCTACAACTTATGACAGCACGAAAACGAGAATAAGTTAAAGATAATAATTAACTAAAGAAAACTTTGTGAAAGTTATATACCTTAAACAGTTAGTTGCAATATGTACAAAGTATTTCAGCAGTGCTTTAAGTGCATAATTAATTAGTTATTAAGAACTTAACTACTTTGAAAAAACAGCGCAGAGACAGCGCATAGAAAAGGAACAAGCTTAGCCATCTTCTGTTCCTAGGTACCCCAAAAGACGCTCAAAGTTACAAAGAAAAGAAAGAGTTAAATCCCGCAAAAATGTTAACAGACAAACCAATGCCTAAAAGCTGAAAAGCTAAAAAACGACAGAGAATAAGTACAGACATTGAACTTATAAAACCTAGAACCCAAAAACAAGGAAGAGAGCTTACCTCTTGTGTGACAAAAACTTTTCTCCTCACAAGAGAAGAACATGGCTGACCTCTTCCGCCACTCCCTAGACGCTGGGGGCAGTGAGGGTGGGGCTGATGGCCTCCTCATATAGCAAGAAACCAACGCGCGGAGATTTTAACCAGAGAAAAAAATATATAAACTTAAGACTGTGGATCTGTATGATCAGAAAGAGCAGAATTAACTCTCCAGAATACATGAGAAATATTATAAAATACACGAGCAGTTTATTTAATAATCTTTGCATGTATTAAATCACCTTAGTGAGCTTCTATAGATTAATCAGAATCTTATTAATTTTAATGTTGGTTTTACTATTTTTAGTATAGCTATCCTAGTGATGAATAACTAGTTTTCTTTTTTATTTGTTTTTATTTTCTTTTATAAACAGATTTTTAAGCTTTTTTTGTGATTTTGTTTATATTATTTAATTTTTTGTTTTAATAGGACCGTCATATCCATAGCACTAAGGTTCCTTTAGGTAGTTAATAGGCATCCTCTAGCCAACTTCCTTACGGCTTTGATTGGTCAGAATCATATTATTAACTGTGTAGAAAATTAAAGCAGATCTGCCAACCTTACTCTATTATTCAGAATAATTTTTCTTAAAGTTCTTTTGATGAAAGAAGAAGGAATTTCGTTCTCTAGAAAACTTTCTAATAGTATATTAATGTGGTAATTGAAGTACAAATTGTTGCTGCAAATTCTTGAAATTCTTAGGACCTGAGAAATTAGTACATTCTCAATTACTTTGGTTGAAATGTTATTATTCCAGTGTAGATATTTAATTACTTTGAAAGGAAAATTAACTCTTTTATCAAAGAGGCTAATAGATGGGTTACCTCTGTTGAGCTTAATGCTTAAGTCTAGGAACTCAAGTTCCTGATTACTGTGGTTGGTTTTACATAAGTTAAGAGAGCTAGGATAGATATTATCAAAATCACTCTCTATAACTTCTGAATTATTGATACACAGCAGATCATCAATATATCTAAAAGTGTAAAGGTAGTTATCTGAGCAGGTGGGGTGATTTTTAATGAATTTATATTCCTTAAAGAACAGGAATAGATTAGCGATATTCGTGGACGTTGATGTTCCCATTGGAATACCGTTCACTTGCTTATAGAGAGTATTATTATATAAGATATGGTTATTTTTTATGCAGCAATTGAGATAAGAGTTCCAAGTTCCTACATCAACAAATTGGTTAAGTTTAAATTCTGCATACAGCTCTTTAAAGGTAGTGATTATATCTGATAGAGGCAGATTAGTATATAGGTTTTCAAAATCATAACTATTAATATCTAGGGGACAAACTTTGAGTATAGTAGAAATTACTTCTGCATTATTATTAATTATCCAAAAATCTCTGTTCATCAAGTTAGAACAGTTTCTAATGTGTTTCAAAACCTTTAAGACATCTTCAAAAGCAAGACCACAGTAATCAGGAACTTGAGTTCCTAGACTTAAGCATTAAGCTCAACAGAGGTAACCCATCTATTAGCCTCTTTGATAAAAGAGTTAATTTTCCTTTCAAAGTAATTAAATATCTACACTGGAATAATAACATTTCAACCAAAGTAATTGAGAATGTACTAATTTCTCAGGTCCTAAGAATTTCAAGAATTTGCAGCAACAATTTGTACTTCAATTACCACATTAATATACTATTAGAAAGTTTTCTAGAGAACGAAATTCCTTCTTCTTTCATCAAAAGAACTTTAAGAAAAATTATTCTGAATAATAGAGTAAGGTTGGCAGATCTGCTTTAATTTTCTACACAGTTAATAATATGATTCTGACCAATCAAAGCCGTAAGGAAGTTGGCTAGAGGATGCCTATTAACTACCTAAAGGAACCTTAGTGCTATGGATATGACGGTCCTATTAAAACAAAAAATTAAATAATATAAACAAAATCACAAAAAAAGCTTAAAAATCTGTTTATAAAAGAAAATAAAAACAAATAAAAAAGAAAACTAGTTATTCATCACTAGGATAGCTATACTAAAAATAGTAAAACCAACATTAAAATTAATAAGATTCTGATTAATCTATAGAAGCTCACTAAGGTGATTTAATACATGCAAAGATTATTAAATAAACTGCTCGTGTATTTTATAATATTTCTCATGTATTCTGGAGAGTTAATTCTGCTCTTTCTGATCATACAGATCCACAGTCTTAAGTTTATATATTTTTTTCTCTGGTTAAAATCTCCGCGCGTTGGTTTCTTGCTATATGAGGAGGCCATCAGCCCCACCCTCACTGCCCCCCAGCGTCTAGGGAGTGGCGGAAGAGGTCAGCCATGTTCTTCTCTTGTGAGGAGAAAAGTTTTTGTCACACAAGAGGTAAGCTCTCTTCCTTGTTTTTGGGTTCTAGGTTTTATAAGTTCAATGTTTGTACTTATTCTCTGTCGTTTTTTAGCTTTTCAGCTTTTAGGCATTGGTTTGTCTGTTAACATTTTTGCGGGTTTTAACTCTTTCTTTTCTTTGTAACTTTGAGCGTCTTTTGGGGTACCTAGGAACAGAAGATGGCTAAGCTTGTTCCTTTTCTATGCGCTGTCTCTGCGCTGTTTTTTCAAAGTAGTTAAGTTCTTAATAACTAATTAATTATGCACTTAAAGCACTGCTGAAATACTTTGTACATATTGCAACTAACTGTTTAAGGTATATAACTTTCACAAAGTTTTCTTTAGTTAATTATTATCTTTAACTTATTCTCGTTTTCGTGCTGTCATAAGTTGTAGAGTAGGGGGTTTTAGACTCAAGTTTTCTTTCAAAAATCTGTTCGTTAAAAATTAACATTTCCTTTTTTAATTGCAATGTAAAATTTGGATTTCTTTTGCATTGATTTTCAGGTTTAAATTCTCTCTCAAACGAACTTGGAATTTCGTTATGGCTGAAAATCATTTCTAATTTTTATGTCACTCTCACAGCTTGAGTTCTCTTTAATCTTCTTCTCTCTGTTTAATAGTAACAGATGAAGAGCATGGGTCGGGCCATGAAGGTTAATGGATGCAAGCGAAATTGTTAACTAGTGCTAGGTCATGCAACTCTACGGAGGACATGACTTATATATATATTTTTTAAACTATTTTAGGTGGGAATGTTACTTGCATCTATGGCCTTGCAGAAACCCATTTCCAACTAGGTCTTTGTGGAAGTGAGAAAATGCAGAGTTTTTGCTGGTCCTTGATAAAGCCAAGGCTCAGTATTCTCGACACCTTCTACATTCAGTTGTTTTATTTTATTTTTTTGTCTTTTTCTCCTTTTACTCACACAGGTAGATACATAACCTTTTCTATGTTGTACTAGGTGTGAGTCAAAATTATATTTGCATTTTTTTGCTTAGGTATCTTCTTTATAGAATGTGAATTCTGAATTTTCAAAACTGCTGCGTTGCGCGTTTTGATTTTCAGGTTATTTTGCAACCTTCGTTTTAAATTCTAAAGTTTTTCCTTAGTCTTCAGTTTTGCTCTTAAGTATATATATATATATATATATAATTTTGTTTTTTCTCCCATATAAACCTGGATGCCCTTATTGCATCGAGTTTCCCACCTTGCTTCAGAGCACAGTTTTACAGCCAACGCTGGGAAGCTCTTTCTTTAAAATTTGCCAAAGGTAAGGTGATTCAGAGAAGAAAGCATACATTTCTTGAATAACGCTGAAAATTTCTAGAGAAATGTTTTCGTCGTTATGTACGACCAGATTTAAAGTATGAGGCGCTCAAAGTACATAAATGCATCAGGGTTTTAGGTCGAAAAATTATGTTTCTTGAAGTCCATTGTGTTTTTCCTTCATATTGACCCCATCGTCATAGCGCTGGCACGCATATCATGATACTGAAATCTTCGAGATTTAAACAGAAAAAAAAAGTTAGTTTTTTGCCCGCGGTATCCGTTACTGAAAAAACAATAAAAATTATTCTCTAATTTCAAGACGTTTTCTATTGAATTATATAACGAATATTTTTACTAGAACAATAAACGTGCCAAGCAGCATTACGATTTCTCATAGTAAAACGTTTTCTTAACTTCTACCACGTCAATAATATTAATTTGTCAAGTGTAAAATTTGTTTGAGGCGTTTTGCTGTCCCCGGGTGCTTCATACCCATTGCCCCCCCCGCTTGGCGTCCCTGTGTGTGTGTGTGTGTGTGTGTGATCCAGTGCTGAGTTCTGGCTCAATTTTAGGAGCCAGAGCTTCACATTGCAAGATAGAGCTTGGTTCCGAACGAGGCCGAAAACTATAATTAACCATTAACGATATAAAAAATAAAAGAACTCCTCTTCTAAAATGTCACTCTTACCTCTCCTTGCAATCAACCGATGTCTTTCTCAACTGGGGAATGGGGACGGTAATTCTGTTTCTATATACTGTCCCCACAAGGCTTGGTCGGGGCTCTGATGCAATCCTAGATTTGCGCGTTACAAATGTCCCACTTCATTCCGTTTCCTCAGGAGTTCTGGATATTGCCTTGAGTTAGTTACTTATTTTATTCTCACTAACTCATAAACTAGAGACACCAGTAATCATAATAAGCAAATTCGGTCATTTACCTCAAATAGTTTGTATTATTTTACAAATTTAATAAAATTTACTAACTGGGATGCTATACTTAAAATTACTATTCCGAACTTAGCTTTTAATGCTTTTGGTAAATTGTTTTATGAGACATATAACAAGACATTTCCCCTGTTTATGGGGACAAACTCGATGAAGAAAAAACAGAAAAAATCTTGGTTAACTAGACGTTGCCTAAATCAAATTAATAATAAAAAAAATTATATGCAAGATTCATGAGATCTAGGAAGGAGTCGGATTTTAAATTGTTTAAAGAATTTCGAAATAACCTTAATGAATCTATTCGCAAATAAAAAATATTACTATTACGACATGTTTGCTCAGAATAACACTCAATTAACTTGGAAGCACATAAATACTTAATTAGGCCGTGAAAATACACCAAGTTCAAAAATTCATTTAACTCAGGGATCTGATGTTTTGACTAACCCAAATGAGGTAGCGAACTGTTTCAATGATTTTTTCATTACTGGCCCACAAACTCTAACTGGTCAATTATCAGGTGTGAGGAACCAACACCCTTATTCAAATATTTGTGCAACTACATTTATAGATAACTCTATCCATATATTAAAAATTACAAAAACAGAATTAATTCATCAAATTGATGTTAATATAGGTCCAGGTACGGATGATATCTCTCAGAAAACTCTAAAACCCATTATTTCTTATAATTTAACACCATTATTGCACATATAGAATAACGCTTTACTCTGGTATTTTTCCTGATGCATTTAAATTTGCTAAAATTACCCCAACTTTTAAAAAAGGTTCTACTTCAGATGTTAATAATTATGCCAAATTACCCATTTTCTGTAAAATCTTTGAACATTTTTTATTTACTAGACTATTCATTTATTAGTAAATTTGGGGTACTTAATAATAATCAATTCGGTTTTTTACCCAACTCTTCTACAGAAATTACCGCATTACATTTAAAAAATAAAATACAGCAAAATGTATATCACAACAAGTATTCTTTGTCTTTTTATGGACTTATCAAAGGCGTTTGATACTGTAAACCATACAATATTGTTACAGAAACTATACATTTATGGTGTCAGGGGAATATTTTGGGATCTATTTAAATCATATTTCCTTAATAGGAATCAATATATAGAAACTGGCTCTGTTCAATCTAAAACTCAAATGACAAATATGGGAATTCCCCAGGGCTCTGTTCTGGCACCTTTACCATTCAATATCTATATTAATGGTTTTTGTATGCTTTCCCCGAACACTGATTCTCTTTTATATGCTGATGACACATCTGCTTTACTTTACGGTGATAGCATTCTTACATCAACTGCAAACTCAATTTATTCTACTATCCAATTGGTTAGCTGCTAATTATTTAGTTATAAACATGACTAAACAAAAATTATGATTTTTCTTATTCTGGTCCGGATCAGTCATCATTGAATGGCATTTATTTAAAGGATACTCCAGTTGAAATTGTGGAACATTATAATTACTTGGGTGTAGTGCTCCAAAACAACTTAAGTTTGCATCAACACATTGATTATATGTCGGGTAAAATTGCAAGAAATATGGGGGTAATTGAGAATATAATGTTTCATTTAACCCCCTAATTGCTAATACTCTTGTTTTATACCTTAATTCAATCACATATGTATTACTGTATTTCAGTTTGGGGCATGACAACAAATTAAAACTTAAATAAATTACAACGACTCCAAAACAGAATTTTCAGACTGTTGGGAATTAAAATTCTTGGCACTTCTTACCGTAATTTTGTTGCTGCACATAAATTGACACCCTATAGTTTCATTACTCTTAATATTCGACAATTGCATCTTTATAGCATCGGTAAGTTGATGTTTAAAAGAATTAAAAACATAATTATGCAAATATAATATCTTTGGATTTTTTACTCATACTTATTCTACTAGATTTAGAACAAATTTAATTCCTTCCTTCCCTAATACGGAACGGGACAGGACAATGGTTAACTATTCAGGGCCTCTGTTCTGGAATAGTTTGCCTCTGTCTTTGACTTCGTTAAATAATATTAATTTAATTAAACAAAAATTAAAACATTATTTACTTACATTAACATCTAATAATGTTGGATAATCCCATTGATCATCATGCTCTGAGTATGACTTTATTTTTCTGCTTGATTTCATATTCGTTTGGCCTCTCTCTGTCTGTCTGTCTGTCTGTCTGTCTCTCTCTCTCTCTCTCTCTCTCTCTCTCTCTCTCTCTCTCTCTTTTAGTCGAGGCCATCTTGCCAGGCCATCTTGGCCGTTTTCCTCTACACCCCAGTTGTTGCAGACGATATTGACTGTCAAGATGTGAAATGTAATTTAATCAAAATAATGAATACGCATGAACTGTGTAACAACTAAAGCGCATTAATAAAGAAACAATATTATAGATGCACGATTTTCTGTGGCCCTTCGTTTCCTCCTGAAATGCTTCGGGCGGCCGGACATCCGGAAAGATTAAGCACCACTGCAATCTAAGAAAAATGCTCAATAGAATTAGCAAGATGCTGCTGCCACGTAGAAGCATGCGGTACATTTTCTTTGGCGTACAATCTAATCTCAAATACCTGTAGTTCTTGGAGAAACTTTTCCTTCTCCACAGAAATCCACTAATACATGGCCTATGAAATTTGCTATCTAAGGAAATTAGAATGAGACTGGGGAAGGCAAAAACGGCTTTTAGAGAGTATCAAAGACTACTGAGAGCCAAAAATATAGATCTAAAACTGAGGAAGAGAATTTTAAAGGCATATGTTTGGCCAGTAGCTCTCTACGCTTCTGAGACATGGACATTGACCAAGAAGGAAGTGAAAAGACTGGAAGCATTTGAGATATGGAGCTATAGAAGAATGGAGAGAGTAAGCTAGCGCGATAGAAAGACTAATGAGGAGGTCCTGGAGAGAGTGGGAGAACCCAGGAATCTGATCAACATGTTAAAAAGAAGAAGAATGTTATGGATGGGACACACATTGCGCCATGGAGGCCAGATTCTGAAAGTTTTGGAAGGGAAAATTCAAGACAAGAGAGTAAGAGGACGGCCAAGGAATGGCTTTGTGGCACAATTACTCTAAGACACCAATACTAGGACATGCTATGACTTGAAGAGAACGGCGGAGAACAGAGAGGAATGGAGAGACAGAATACATCTACTGAACAACCAGTCCTTGGTCTGAGTAACCAAGAAGAAGAAGCCCGGAATAAAAAGCTCTCCCCAATCCCCATTCCCGAACTTAGATCCAGGTTCCGAAGAATTGAGTTTACTAACTACAAATTGTGAAAGAAGTACACTAAATCATATCAAAGCACGCTTAAAAGAAACAAAATTCTCTCTGTCTCTCAGAGCCCGAGCCAGCCAGAACCGCAATAAATTTTGTGCTGTCCGAGTTCGGCCTGCCTCGGCACTGGTTGGATTGTATGGGTTTTCAGCCACATATGGGAAGATGTACGTTATAAATTAATCATTGCATGCGTTGACTCCAAAATCAGCACCAAAAACAAGGGTTTTTTTTTTTTTATCATTGGACTTCAAATTTATTTCAAGAGGGCGTGGGATCACTTAAACTTAAAAACTTTTGGCATTCGCAGTCTTTTTATCTTTTTGTGAAGAACGAAAAGTCAGTATGAGAAGTCTCAGCATTCTAGCTGAGGCACAATATTCTTTTTTTATTTATTTTTTTTTATTTTTACTTTAGAGGGCTTATAACTTTTGAGGAAAGCGTGTTCTGTAAAGCTGCTGAATTTTCAACGACGTTGTTGGTTTATATATGATATACCAAGAAAGCTTATAACAAATAACACGTCATAAAACTTTATTTCTGTGGTTGAACCAGTATTGATTAAAATAATTCGACGGTAACTGATTTGGGCCAGACCCCCTTTTAGTCAAAAACATTTAGTGAGGTAAAAAGGGATGGCAGGGTGGAAGAATTTACCCTTCTTTGTATTATTTTTCGTAAAAAAATCCTGAACATAGGGAAGAATTCTGATAGAGAAATCGAAGATAAATTTTTACGATCTATAATTTTAAACTGGCTCTATTACTTTTTATACACAGTCCCCCAGCAATGACAAGATTAGGGATTGTCTGAAAGCCTGTCCGTGCGAAAAGAAGCGAGGTGCAAAGATAGGTTTATGCGGATTTAAAATTCTCCTGTCGAACATGCGTTAATTACATATTCGGAAACCTTACTTTCCGACACGTTTACGTAAAAGGCGTGATCACTTCAGTTTTGTTCATTTTTCTTTTGGTAAATCACATTTTGCCGATGGCGGTAATCGAACTCACATCCTTCTGCTCTGGTGCCGAA
This sequence comes from Macrothele yani, assembly GCA_039090855.1. Lineage (NCBI taxonomy): Eukaryota > Metazoa > Arthropoda > Arachnida > Araneae > Macrothelidae > Macrothele > Macrothele yani. Next base: position 17,333,430 of record CM077006.1, on the reverse strand, counting down.
CGTTTTCCCATTTAAGCTACACCGGCAAGGGCTTATCACTGGTACTTGCCGTCTTGCCATGTGCTTCGCCTCTAAAGTTGGTACGTCATAGATTTGAAAATGGGATACAATAAGAAACGGTTTCCTCATTTGATGCTGTTGTTCTATCGCAACGACAAAAACGCAACGCAAAGAAAAAAAAAAAAAAAAAAAAAACGTACTGATGCTCTAAACGTTCGATTGTGTCAGTATTGATTTGTAAAGTTTCGTCGTGGAGATTACTCGTTTATCGATGAACCACGCTCCGGAAGACCCGTGGAAATTGACGACGACCAAATCAAGGCCTTAATCGATAGCAAGCCACACAATTCGACCCTAGCAATTGCTCGCTCACTGTAGACATCCAACTACACCGTGTCTTTGCATTTAGCAAAGCTTGGATATATGTGAATCACCTTGATGTTTGGTTACCTCACGATCTGAGTGACAAAAATGTTGTGGACTACATATCTGCTTACAATGCGCGGCTCAAAACGGAATGAAAACTACCCATTTCTGCCTTTTGTTGTTGTTGTAGTTTGTTTCGGGGTTTAACGACCACCGTGAGCAGTTTTACGGGTTGTGTAAACTGTCTCTCGTTCCAAATTTAAGGCTTTGCTTCGTGGGAAGCTGTTGTTCTATCGCAACGACAAAAACGCAACGCAAAGAAAAAAAAAAAAAACGTACTGATGCTCTAAACGTTCGATTGTGTCAGTATTGATTTGTAAAGTTTCGTCGTGGAGATTACTCGTTTATCGATGAACCACGCTCCGGAAGACCCGTGGAAATTGACGACGACCAAATCAAGGCCTTAATCGATAGCAAGCCGCACAATTCGACCCTAGCAATTGCTCGCTCACTGTAGACATCCAACTACACCGTGTCTTTGCATTTAGCAAAGCTTGGATATATGTGAATCACCTTGATGTTTGGTTACCTCACGATCTGAGTGACAAAAATGTTGTGGACTACATATCTGCTTACAATGCGCGGCTCAAAACGGAATGAAAACTACCCATTTCTGCCTTTTGTTGTTGTTGTAGTTTGTTTCGGGGTTTAACGACCACCGTGAGCAGTTTTACGGGTTGTGTAAACTGTCTCTCGTTCCAAATTTAAGGCTTTGCTTCGTGGGAAGCGTGAGAGTGCCGTAAGACAAACATACCCTAATCCAAAACTGAAGCCCGAACCCACTCGTACAAACGGCTATATGCCAATCTGGCCTTCTATCTTGCATATATGCACTACTCGACGAAATAAAACTGACGATAGGCCCTAACGTTATCTCTATGCGGGAGCCACAGTCAAACTGTGCTACCCCGGGGGCCGAAATGTACCAGGCACTCTCTTCTAACCATGCGGCCGGCGTGAATCCGGGTTCGAATTCGATGGATGGTGTGCTTGTCCTACGTCACTGGCTATCTCCCTTCACTGGAGCCAGGGACGCTAAATTAGGTTCGGGCGGCTGCTCATGGCTCAATGAGTTGCTCACCGAACACTGTTAATAATTTTGTGGTAGCTTGCACCAAAAAGTGGTGCTGCATCACGTTTTTAAAAAAGATACACCATTCTGTGGTATAAAATAAACCCAACAACGTGGTGCAACCTTGTACCATAACGTAGTGAAACGTTAAACCACTTTGTTGGGTTTTGTTTGCAAAACACGAAGGGGTATCTTTTCTCGGAAAGTGGTGCAGCTGGAGTAGCACCACGTTTTGGTGCAACCTACCACGAAATGTTTTGACAGTGTATAGTCATTAAACCTCCAGACTAACAAACAGACAGACAACAATCAAACTATGACTATTTGTGCAGCTTTTGCAAAGTGCTTCGGAGTTCGGGCCTTCAGTATCACATGAAACAAACGGTACACTGTTAAAAAAAATTGTGGTAGGTTGCAACAAAAATTGGTACTACACCAGCTGCACCACTTTCTGAGAAAAGTACTCCATTGTATGGTGCAAACAAAACCCAACAACATGGTGAAACCTTGAACCATAGTATGGTGCACATTTAACGTGATGGACAGTTGCACCAAGTTGCAGGATTTTGTTTGCTGCACACAGTGATGTATCTATTCCCAGAAAGTGGTGCAGCTGGTGTAGCACCCCTTTTTATTTCAACCTACCCCAAAATTTATAACAGTGTATGCAGCTCGAAATCACAGCTTGCAGCCGCAGTAATGATGGAATAGCCTCCAGAGAATCTTCGACGATATGAACAGCATCCTTATCCGTTTTGAATAACAAATAAGAATTTTAATATGTCTAGGCCACCGAAACTTGTGAAAAATTATCATACGAAAATTGTGTAAATTGACAAATAACAAAGTACGGCTCAAAAAAATCTGTACCAGGAATTGGTGCAAAAGTTTCCATTCTAATTAATCACATTGTATGCAGTGAGTTTTCCGCCTTCTCTTTAGCTGCGCCCGGGGCAAACGCCCCACCTGTCCCGCTCTAGTTACGTCTCTGCTTCCCAACCCCATCGACAGAACAGGTTGGTAACAACGCCAGCAACATGGCAGCGAGCGTTGTCATGAAAAATTAATCTGAACAACAATGGTTTTACACAAAGAAAACTTTAACGGTTTTGTATGTATTTATGGGTGCTAAAACCAAATATGAAGTCACAAATGCTCCATTGGACTTCAGTTTCTTGTAATGGAACTCTCTATTGGGGTGAATGTTGTGTTACATAAAGGAATTTCCCTATGTTTCCCAACAGAGACATCTGTCTGTATTCAGGATAGCTGTTTCTCTGAGAGTAGACATACTGGCGCTATTACTTCCTGTTGTGCAGTTCCTTCTGGGCCGCCCCGGTGGCGCAGTGGTCTAAGCGATGGCCTCTGATCATTCGTCCGAAAGGGTTCCGGGTTCGAATCCCGGTGAGGCATGGATGTTGTGTTTGTCTTACGGCACTGGCTCTCTCCCTTCCCTGGAACCAATGGCCCTAAATTAGGGACGGGCGACTGCTTATAGCCCATTGAGTTGCTCATGGTGGTCGTCAAACCTCCAATAAAAAAATTCCTTCTGGGAAGAGAGAACAAAGCAGAATTTTTGTCATTGAAATGCATTTAATCGGTATTGAAGGACGTGCATTTTATCGTGGTTTTAAAAAGTAGTGTGGATTGTTCAAAGTGTACCTTAAATAATACTGCGTACTTTTGTGAACCATCCAAACAGATTCTGCTACATTTGTGGACAATTTACTTTAAAGTCTTAAACGCGACAGTGTACACCGTTGATTAGAAAATCGTATGAGCAAAATGGGTGATGAAGATAAATCTTGGCCGCCTCACATTTGTTGTAATTCGTGTGTAACTTTGTTGACTGGCTGGTTGAAGGGATCACGTCAAATGCCATTTGCGATACCAAGGGTTTGGAGAGAACCGAAAGATCACTCAACAGACTGTTATTTCTGCATCCCTAAGGTATCTCGAATTACAGCTAAGACCAAAGACACGATTGAGTATCCCAGGTATTCCTTCGGCCATAAGACCTGTCCCTCATGGTCTAGGTCTTCCTTTTCCTGTACCTCCACAGTCATGGAGTTTAGATGAGAGTGATACTGATAAAATAAATCCTCACAGCGAAGAAGACACTGATGTACAACAATTCCCTGATTTCTCGGAAGATTCTGTGCCTCACCTTATAAGTCAGAAATAATTTAAAGGATCTGGTTCGTGAACTTCATTTAGCAAAAATCAGGCCGAAATTTTTGCTTCAAGATTGATGAAGGGATGGAATCTTTTACAACCAAGTACAAAAGTATGTAGTTTTCGTCAACGACAGCAAAAGTTTGAACACTTATTTTCGAAGAGTGGTAATCTTATGTATTGCAATGATATATTTGAAACCTTAGGACAGCTACACAAACCTGAAGAATGGGGGCTTTTTATAGATTCCTCAAAAATAAGCTTAAAAGCTGTCCTTCATAACGGAAACATGTATCCGTCAGTACCTGTTGCTTATGCTGCATACATGAAAGAAACATATGCAAATATGAAACTGTTGCTTCAAAGTACAGTATACACAAACACTAATGAATATTTGTGGCGATGTTAAAGTGATAGCTTTACTCCTTCGTCTACAACTTGGATACACAAAATACTACTGCTTCCCCTGTGAATGGAACAATAGGGACAGAAATTATCATTACATTAAAGAGATCTGGTCTAAAAGAGAGTCCTTAATTCCAGGTAATAAAAATGTTGTTGCTGAGCCTTTAGTAAGTTCTCGGGACGTGTACTTACCACCCCTTCACATCAAACTGGGTTTGATAAAAATATTTGTAAAGGCACTGAATAAAGATGGAGAAGCATTTTGTTTTTCTAAAGAACGAGTTCCCCAAAATATCTGAAGCCAAAATTAAACAAGGCACTTTTATTGGTCCACAAATAAGGGAACTTATGTGCGTGATCTTGCATTTGAAGGCACTTTGAATGAGACGGAGGCTGCTGTATGGAAGTCCTTTAAAGATGTGGTACTGAACATTTTAGGTAACCGGAAGGCAGAAAATTATAAAGAACTTGTTACTGAGCTTCTAGAAAACTTCCATTCTCTATTAAATACATTTCCTTCACTTGTATCTGAACGGTGATGAAGGCCATGTGATGTAATATATATCCCGTAAAATGCATTTCCTTCATTCGCATTTGGACTTTTTCCCACAGAACTTAGGAGCTGTAAGCGATGTGCACGGAGAACGTTTCATCAGGACAAATGTACCATCAAAAACCGCTATAAAGGAAAATGCTAGCTGATTACTGTTGGACTCTAAAAAGGGATCTAGTACAACCAAACAGAAGAAAATCTAAAATAACTACTTTTTGAGGTAAGTGTAATTAATTGATTGTAGCGAAATATACATACCAAAATGAAGACTTATTGTACACTGAAACAACAGGTTACTCGAGAACTATGACCGACAGCATAATTTAGCAAGCAGATTTGTAATCAGCATGACAAATACTGTGTGCTTTGGCATACGCAAAACAAAAAGTTTATTTTTGTTGTTCAGTGTTATCGGAGTTATGCTTCATCAAATGACGGTGCCTTTCCGGGGAACAGGACGCAGGTTATATTCGAGAAAATGCGTGTAATACGCTGCATTTATTTTCTGTCCTGAAGATACTGCTTGTCTATGACTGGGATGTACGTCGCCATCCCAGTCCGTAGACGGTGCTGATCATTATCTTAAGGGGGGATTCTCATTTTTTTTGTGAAAAAAAATATTTTTTTTTTTACGTTATTTCATTATTTCAAGTCTTAAGAATATGTGTATCAAATTTCAAATCGAAATTCGCAAAATTGGCCAAGTTATAATCTGCTATTGTCCAGTGGGGTCACAGAATTGGTGCAACTGGCGCAAAGCCGAAGCTGAGAAAACTCTGGACGAATTCAATCACGAACCGCCACTTCATAAAGATGTCGAAAATGCTATAAAGCCGAATTACAACGATTTGTGATCAAGAGAGTTGCTATAAAGGTGTTTGGGTGGTGACACTCAAAACAACAACGAAAGTTTCAATTCCGCTGTTTGGTGGTTCACGCCTAAACATCTTCACTGGGGCTCAAAAACCATCGAAATGGCAGCTTATGTAGCAGCAGGCATTTTAAATGAAGGCTTTTCTGCCGTCCTGAAAATGATGACAACGACAGGAATCGTTATTGGCGAGCAAACGAAGATATTTGCCAACGCGCGGGACCAACAGCGTCTGCATAGATCGTCGAACGCACCCTCGAGGCTACAAAAGAGGCTCGTACAAGGCGTAGAAGCGGGGAAATGTCTCTAAACGAGTTCTACGTATCAGAGGAAAAAACACTGTATGATCCTGGTGCAGCAGGTTAGCAGAAAAATACTATAAGTACTCAATATGCCGCCGTAAACTGTACTTGAAACTTTAAACGCGTTTTTTTCGAAACAGCCTTTTCGCGAATGGTTGGCATGATATTTCAAAAAACAATTGGACCGATTGACTTCAGATGTAAAAATACATGTTCAGTAAACATCTTTTGATCGTTTGAGGAACCAGAAACGCGATACGTTATGTATATTTTTTAATAGCAAAAAACATTGTCAATTTTTTGAGCTAAATTGATAATTTGAGTTTGACAAGTCACCATTTCCTCAAATATATATATATTTTTTTCTGGTTCATCAAACGATAACTGCTTGTGTATAGAGTAAAACGCAGTTCGAGTTTTTTTGTTTCAGATCATCTGGAGTGGAGAAATCATGCCAACCAGTGGCCGCCTATCTTCGCGCAGTGTCATGTTGGAGGGGATTTGCGGACGTGATTCTCCATGAAACTTATTAAAAATTGTTTTGTAAATACCTGAAACGATAATAAATAATGTACCTACTTTGGAATCAATTGATTGCATAGTTTCGTCAATAAACACTAAAAAAAAAAGCAGTAATTTTAGCGTAAAAAATGAGAATTCCCCCTTAATGACACCGGGATTCTTTCGGACCTTTGTTTTGCGCGGCGAGCCGCAATGCCTCGACTCATTAGACAGGCATTTGAGTCCCGTTTCATAACACCGCGCGATGTTTCATTCAACGTAAAGAAATGTGCATCCGCCATTTCGTTATTTCATTCGCCGTAGATATGTGTCTCCGTCCCACTCATACCATTTCCATCGAGCTGCCTCGTAACGTTGCCATTTCTCAACATACTTGAAAGCATGAGGCACCCAAAATAATGCGATTTTTCGCATGTTTAGCCGGGTTTATTTTATTTTTTTTATTTTTTTCAAATGTGCAGCACAGTCTTATGCGAAAGGTTACTCTCATGTGCGAGTTCACGAATTGTCCACCGCTGGTTATTTCCCAACAACGCAGACAAAGCGAGCACTTAGAGTTTCACTCACCTGGGGACATCCACGCCCGGAAGCACAAGTCACATTTCTCCAATTTTTTGAAGACTGCCACCCACCTTGCAATGGTATGTACCAGGTACTCCGTAATAATATTCCTTCACGATTTGACCTCTAACAGCTTTTATTTTTAGCTAATAATGTTGCTCGAACTTCGTAAGCATGGCTTTTAGACCGCTTACCAAATACGAGGTGTGTTCGCATCGCAACTGCGCATATGCCGTTCAAGAGAGGATTCAACCATTCTACCCAGGGGTACGTCGGGAAAGTACATTACATAGGGGATAATAATTTCTAACCCCGTTAATCAGCCCGTATATATGGACTGATTAACGGAATAACAGACATACCTAATATCTGGTGTCCGTTTTTCTTCATTTAGCACAGAAAGAGTTTATTCAATCGATTTTTAGAAGAGAAGTAGTCGTCTTTGGAGGCAGACGTGCTGAATGAGGAAGAACGAATGAAAAATCACATCGTAAATCTTGTAGATATAGAAACACCTTATACGTATATTTAGCTGCGTAATATGGTATACACGAATTGCAAAGCTTTCGCTTTTCACTGGGACGTTTTTTTAACGTAGTGGTTAGATATGAAACTTATACTACGCTATAAGTTTTATGAACTTGCACATTTCCGTCGTACTCTTAACTGATGCGTTTGTTAACATGTTTTCCTTCATAGTACAGAGTAATAAAATTTTCAGTACGATAGTCTGAAGCGGAGGTAGCTTATTTGCAGGTAGAAAGAGACTGACGCACAGATATCACGAAAATCACATACTTTCTTCTATCCCATATCTACTTGACGAATTGACATTGGCTATACTTTGATGGGCATCACTATTATAACGAGCGAAAAGTGTTTCTATTTTCTAAATTAAATAGAAACACTCTCTCCTTACGGATGGCATGTACTTCTACTAAGCCTTCATTTTGATGTGTTATGCAAAATTAGTTATTTCTTGGTAAAACATTTTCTCACTGAACAGCACATTACTTCCTCGAACAGCTTTCAGTGTTTGGCAACGTGGGACACAGTACGATAAAGTGAAAATATTGAATGAAGTAGAATGAAATTGGTCGAGTTGTCGGGATATACTGTATATAAGTGGAACAGAAGAGATTACGGGTAGATTGTTTATCGTTGATATAAAGCTTGTTAAGGTATATGTGATGATCTTTGTTGTCATTGGATGGAATTCTGGGGGAAGACCTGAGAGTCACGTTGAATCAGTGGATTTGAGCTTTCAGTGAGGAAAGGAATAAAGCACTGTATTTGTTACCTATGTCTCTTATCTCTTACGTTGATTCTGTTTTCTGATCTTTCACCGTTAGCAGTTAATTAATTATACAAAAAGCCTGAATTTATGTACCTTAAAGTTATTTAAACAACATTTAGTTACGATTGAATTTATGTTTTACAAAGTTCTCTGAGAACCTTTAGCTAAGAACTGAGGTATGCTTGAAATTATGTTCTAAGCTTGAATTTATGTTCTACAATGTTGTTTAAGAACTTTTAGCTAAGAAGTGAGTTAAGCTTGAATTTATGTTTTACAAAGTTCTCTGAGAACCTTTAGCTAAGAACTGAGGTATGCTTGAAATTATGTTCTAAGCTTGAATTTATGTTCTACAATGTTGTTTAAGAACTTTTAGCTAAGAAGTGAGTTAAGCTTGAATTTATGTTTTACAAAGTTTTCTAAGAACCTTTAACTGAGAACTTAGTTAAGCTTGAATGTATGTTCTACAATGTTGTACAGTATAAGAACTGTTAGATAAGGAATGAGTTTGAATTTATGTTCTACATTGTACAAAGTTCTCAAAGAACCTTTAGTTAAGAACTTTCTACATTGTAGAACTTAACATTCTACAATATTTTCTAAGAACTTTTAGCTAAAAAGTGAGTTAAGCTTGAATTTATGTTCTTCGAAGTTCTCTAAGAACCTTTTGCTGAGAAATGAGTTAAGTTACAGTTATCACAGAAGCTTAAAGTTTAGCAAATAAATAGGTTAAACACGGTAAACTGTCATTCGTTGTTCAAGAACTGCATGAGTATTTTTCATTTGTGCCGTTTAAAATTTATGAGAAATTTCACCCAAGGAGGAAACAACTGCCCATGTTTGAAATATTTTTGTGTTAAAGTAAACGAAAATTTATTGATTTTTGCATTCTAGTTGCTATTGAAGTGAATGCATAGAGCATTCTGGTGGATCTTCAGAGAAACCGAGAAAACGTTATACGTGATTTACGGTGACTCAAAACGGCTCCAGGTGAATTTATTGAAGACAAAGTCATCGAATGTAAAAACATGGAACATGAAATCATCGATCGCAGGGCAGATTTTTGAAAATTAGAAAATTGGGGATCTAGGTAAAATCAAATCATCGAACACGATAAAATTCTATAAAAGAAAACGGTAAATCGTCTTTACCAGATTTTTAAACATACCATTTGTTTCTGTAAGTTTTTCCGACCACCTGGAATCTTGAATTTCTTTTAAACAATTTAAGAAATTTTAACAGATCTACGACATGTAATTTGGAGTTATAAATTAAAAATAATTTATGCCTTTTGGACTCCAAAGAAGAGATTAGATTAAGAAATTAAAAGTACTGGATTGTTTTAGGTGCTTTGAAATGTTGAAAATTCAACACACTCTGTGAATTGAAACAAAGCTTAGAGTTCCAATAGTAAATAAGGAAAAAAGGCGGAGAAGGACACATTTCAACAAAATTACTTCGCGAAGATTCTTTCAAAGGGGCTCCCAGTTCACTTTTAAACTCGCAAAAAAAAAAAAAAAAAAAAAAGCATTCAAAAGAGTTTACATCATTTAAAATTGATGTAACAAAAGCCATTTCAGTGTTAAAATATGTCTTATTCGCATAATAAATTCTCCCATCTACAGATAAAAAACTGGATTCAACATTGTACGAGTACCATCTGAAAATTACAGTCTTTGTCCTTTTATAGAAGAATTTATACCAACTATATTGTCACGCTGTTCTTGAGCATGATAAATTAAATAAACGAATTAATTAAATAAACTCCCCCAAAAATAATATTATATCGATGAATTTGGTTCCGAATTTTCGATTTTCGAAAAGATCACCTTTTACTAAAATGCTCGTTTGATGAATTTGGTTTCGATGATTTCTTCTTCGATTTTGTCAGTTTAAATAAAAATCGCCTGCTCCGCTCATAACTAGCTGCTTGAAATATTAACGAAAATTCGAAAGTCCAAATTTTAATAAAATATAACCGCTTTTTAATTCAAATCGTTCAGGCTTCACTTATTTCCCAAACCATTTTCGAAATTGTTCTTCATTCGGCAAAATAAAAGCAAAGTAGTAACAATTTGCGTATTCCTAGGTTCTTCATTGATGACCGACACCGATCCTGAGTTGTCTAAAGCAATAAATAGGTCTTTACTACTTAGAGTCCTCAGTGGAGCCTCTATAATAGTTTCTTATAAGAGTTGTCTGCTTCTCGTCGAAATAGTTCCTCATTCTCGTGACTGCGTCGGCCTTGGCAGCAAATCTTCCCTCCCTCAGGGCTTTGCTGACTTAACAACTAAGGGGGCGAAACTTCTCATGGATGTTCAAGATCGGTAGGCAACTCTCGTATTCGTATCGTGTAGCGGTGGCCGGGTGTTCAACTGTCGCAAAAGATTTCCGACCCCAAAATCATGTCGTGACTGGAAAACTAACTGATAAATGCTTTAATGGGACTTCCGCTCAGATTTGGGAAACAGAGTGGTGAGCAAATATCGTCCATACTAATTAAAGGCAGTAAGCGCGGTCATCATAAACTTTTTACTCGTGATTAAGACGACTTTTACCCTTAAAAAAATGTGAATCGGAAATAAACATCCTGTTTGTCGAGTGGACAGAGGCGCGGGCCTCTGGCTAATCGTCTGAGATGGCCCCAGTTAACCACGGCCGGTGTGATTGTCCACACATACCTTTCTACGGTCCGTTGGCCTTAAATTAGGCACCGTCCACGTCTTTAGATGCTTATGAGATCATTGACTTCTCTCCTTCAAAAGAATTGTTTCTTATTCTTGGTTGGAACCTATTCAAAATATGGCTGTTTTTACAACCCTTGGCAGAAAAGATACTTCGAGTTGGGATCCACTGAGTTCTAAATTCAGGTATGATGTAGCAACGCGCTTGTCAATACTGCATCATATTAAGGTAACGTAAAAGCGTCGAGCCATCCCGGTGGCGCAGTGGTAAAAGGCGCTGGCTTCTGATCGTACGTCCGAAATGGGTCTGGATCCAAATCATAAATGAGGAACGATTGGTGTGTTTATTATCTTACGCCACAGAGGCTCTCTAACTTTCCCTGGAGCCACTGGCCCCCAATCAGGGACTGACTACTTAACGAACTACACGGACTAATGTTTGGTTACGCATCGAGCCGTTCAGGGTGATCGTTAACCTCTTTCCTTCCCCCAACAACGAGAGGCCACTATTAGATACATCTGAGTTTTTTTTTCTCTTTTTATTTCGTTGATATTTGTTTTTTACAGGTCGTAAAATCACCATGCGTAACTATTAGGGTTATAAGCGGTCGGCCGACCGTAATTTGAGGCCACTGGTTCCAGAAAGAAGAGACTGTCAGCTCCATAGAACAGGCTTTATTCGGGACTAGGACCCGATTCTTGCCCCTGTAATCACTCTTCTGACGAATCCTAACCCCTGTAACCACTCTACTAACCGATATTTGCTCCTGTAACCACTCTGCTAACCGATTCAAGTCCTTGTAACCATTCTGCTAACCGATTGTATCCCCTATAACCACTCTAACCAATCCTGGCCTCTGCAACCATTCTGCTAATCGATTCCAGTCCCTGTAAACACTATGCCAACCGATCCTAGCCCCAGTAACCACTCTACTAACCAATCCTAACCGTATAATCATTAGGCTAACCAATCCTAACCCTTGTAATTACTCTGCTAACCGATCCTGACCCATGTAACCATTCTTCAAACCGATCGTAGCTCCTGTAACCACTCTGCTAACCGATCCTTGCCCCTGTCACTATTCTGCTAAGCGATCCTAGACCTTGTTACTACTCTGCTAACTGATCCTAGACTTTGTTACTACTCTGCTAACCGATCCTAGACCTTGTTACTACTCTGCTAACCGATCCTAGACCTTGTTACTACTCTGCTAACCGATCCTGGCCCCTGTAACTATTCTGCTAACCGATCCTAGCTCCTGTAACCACTCTGCTGACCGATTCTAGTCCCTCTAACTACTTTGCTAACCGATCCTTTCCCATATAACCACTCTGCTGACCAATACTAACCCTATAACCACTCTGCTAACCGATCCTATCTCCGGTAACCACTCTGCTAACCGATCCTATCTCCTGTAACCACTCTGCTAACCGATCTTTGCCCCTGTCACTATTCTGCTAACCGATCCTAGACCTTGTTACTACTCTGCTAACCGATCCTGGCCCCTGCAACCAATCTGCTAACCGATTCTAGTCCCTCTAACTACTCTGCTGACCGATCGTTGCCCATGTAACCACTCTACTAACCAATACTAACTTTATAACAACTCTGCTAACCGATCCTAGCTCCTGTAACCACTCTGCTAACCGATCTTTGCCCCTGTCACTATTCTGCTAAGCAATCCTAGACCTTGTTACTACTCTGCTAACTGATTCTAGTCCTTGTAACCACTCTGGGCGGCGCCAGTGTTTGGAGCTCACCAATCTCATTTATTACACCATGTGAATAATGGGGTTTGAAGATTGTAGTGAATGCATTCTTAAAGAAAAATTAAGAAAAGGGCATTTAGTTCTTTTCTTTCTTTCTTCTTCGTTGTATAACGACCATCATGAGTAACTCAAAAGACTTAGAAGCTGTCGCCCGTCAATAATTTGAGTCAACTAGTTCCAGAAAAGGGACACAACGAGCGTTATGCGAGAAGCTCATTACCTATGGCTCATCCGGACTTTGAACCCTGGCCCATCTCGGATGAATGATCAGGAGCCGACGCCTCGGTCACCGGGGTGGCGTAGAAGCCTTGACATTAAATGCTTATGAACACAGAGAATAAAATTTTTGAGCTCAAGTACTGCTCTCATCACGACAAAAATATAATGGGCAATGAGGAACCTTTAAAAAGGCTTTTAAACATATAGACCTAGCATTTTAGCTGGGTACACTGTGTCCGAAATGCGGTTGGGAATTTGAATATGGTTTAAGTCTGCAAAATAAATCAGAAATACGAATTTTTGCCTAGTAACGAAAACATACGAGGCAGAAAATATTCGCAGCCTTTGTTTGTTTTTTCAGTCCATTTGAATTCAAAATTGCCGCTCCGGTGACGCAGTGGTCTAAGCAATGGCCTCTGATCATTCGTTCAAAAGGGGTCTGGGTTCGAATCCTGGTGAGGCATGGATGTTGTGTTTGTCTTACGGCACTGGCTCCCTCCCTTTCCTGAAACCCGTGACCTTAAATTAGGGACGAGCAACTGCTTATAGCCCATTGAGTTGCCCACGGTGGTAGTTAAACCTCCAATCCAAAGAAAAAAATCCAAAATGTAGTTGTTGTGATAGTCCCCCCGCCGCTTCCCCCCCTTTTTTTTTAAGAAAAAAGAAATATGATGTGTTCCGTGATGAATATTGAGAATGAATTTGCGTTATAAAATATTGAATTCTAAAGCTTGAAAATAAAACCATAGAGGTACTTCGGTGGCGTAGTGGTCTAAGCAATGGCTTCTGATGATTCGTCCGAGATGAGTTTGGGTTCGAATCCCGATGAGGCGTGGATGTTGTGTTTTTTACGGCACTGGCTCTCTCCCTTCCCTGGAATTAGTGGCCCTAAATTAGTGACGGGCGACTGCTTGTAGCCCACTGAGTTGCTCACGGTGGTCGTTAAACCCCAATTCAAAAAAAAAAAAAAAAAAAACGTAGAAGACGTTAAGAATTTTCTAGTATGAATTTTATTCGGAAAATATAATTTCGACATGCATTGTTTTCCTCGCTGTAAGTAAGCACTTGAGTTGGAAAGAGCTTTTCGTCATAAAGCATCTATGAATACTCAAATCGTGAACACAATTTAAAACGAAATACTACTGCCTCCACATAATATAATAATAACAGTAACAAAACTAATTAAAATCGAGACTACCGAAATCATCGGCCTGTACTTTGCAGAATCAAGTGGGCGTGCATGGCGCTTTTTCTCATTAAACCTTTTAGTTGCAAAAGGGAAGAACTTTTGACGCACCCTTGTATAATGACTGCGCACCCTTCAGCGGCTAAGTTGAGGTAAAACACACACGCGCGCGCGCGCGCGCGCGACTTCCCTTATTTTATCTCTGACTTTAATTGTTTGTATTCCATCTAAGCAAGTATTCACAACGAAATTTGTTTTTTAAGAGGTCTCGTGATTTCCATAAACAACCCTAAGTTCTATAACCCGTCGTCCGTCCCTAATTTAGGGCCACTGGTTTCGGGGAATGGAGAGTAGGAAAAGCACATCTCTCCTACCTCGTTTAGGTGCCGCCCCGGTGGCGCAGTGGTCTAAGCGATGGCCTCTGATCATTCGTCCAAAAGGGGTCCGGGTTCGGATCCCGGTGAGGCATGGATGTTGTGTCTGTCTTACGGCACTGGCTCTCTCCCTTCCCTGGAACCAGTGACCCTAAATTAGGGACGGGCGACTGCTTATAGCCCATTCAGTTGCTCACGGTGGTCGTTAACACTCCAATCAAAAAAAAAAAAAAAACTCTTTTTAGGACTCGAATTAGGGCTCAGCTTGCAACAGCTAGTCAGAGGCCTACACCTCTGAACACTCGTAAGTAGAGGAGGCGATGTTATTAGCAGCAATTCAACAGTAAATATTAAACCTTTTTTTTTTTACTGCAGCAGAATGAGAAAAAAAATTCTCCAAGCTGCCATATTTGAACTGCAATCGTGCTACCATTCGAACGAGATGAGCCCTAGTTTGGAGTCCCGGATGTGGTAGGGAAGACCCGTTAGTCTTACGGCACTGCCCATTTCCTTCCCCTAAGACATTGGTTACGAATTCTGATCTGATCTGATGTAGAGGATTTTAGGAAGGGAGTGTATGACCCCAGGTCTTAAACAACCCTTAGAAATAGGAAGCTAGGAGATTTGGGCTAGAGTGCCCGATAGGAAAGTGACACGGAAGCGAAGTAGACAGGGGGAGGAAGACGCCCTATTTATTACCGGGGAGCCAGTACCCGGGGTCCGACGGCTTAACGTGCCCATCCGACGCACGGCGGATATTTAGTGGATCGAGCGTCCGTACATGCCTGGGATCGAACCTGAGGTCCTTTCCGCGGCAGTCACGAACGTTGCCCAATAGGCCGCCAGCGGCCCTGGTTCCGAATTCGGTATTCGCAACTGTTTATATAGCTCTACACTGTTAAACATTTTGTGGTATGATGTTGCACCTAAAACTGGTGCTACACTAGATGCACCATATCTTGGTGCAAATTGAACCATCGTGTGGTGTATGAAGTACACAAAAAACATGACGCCATTATGTAGTGCATTATGGTATCCTACCTGACAGGTGCGAAGTTGTCTCCATTGCATCATGTATTTTTGCGTTTCGTGCAGTACAAACAAAATCGTAAAATGTGTTTCATCTAGTGAACCACCACATTTAGTGTTACCTACCAGAACATTAACAGTGTACGAGTTGTTTTCTTCCGACCATCCTCTCTCTTTCTACCCAAAAAAAGAGGAAGAAAAAATTGCAATCGCAGAATTCATATAGGCACTTTTAAAATGAAACATTTTCAAACATCTAACATAAATGGACGATGTCATCGCTCTGTCCACGTTATTTTATAAACAATGCACAGCAACTGAAAAATTGCGTTCCGACGTCGAACCCCCAGATCTCTCGATAACTATAGTCGAGTGCGTTCGCATTTGCGCTACGGTGCCAACAATTCTCAGCGTCATGCGTGGTTGATCAGGCAGCATCTGACTACATATATCCGTATTGATGGTCTCAGTAACTGAGATGTCGTCATCTGGTGGCATTTAACACAACAGCTATTTACTGTGCGTTGTTTATAAAACAACGTGGATAGAGCGATGACATCATCCATTTACATTATCTCCACGTATTTGATATATGTTCACCGAACATTTAACAGAATTTCTCAGTATTGTGCGATGCTACTTTAAGGGACGATCGCAGCTATAAAAGGACTCTGCTTCATTGACAGCGGCTAACGAACCATTATTCATGAGGACTTTCCATAGCATATGCAGATTGAGTATAGAAAAGTTCGCATAAGGGTAAAGGTTGAAAGTGGCATATTTCAGCATTCTTCAAGCGTGCCCTTTCAACCACCCCGCATGACCGGAACGACATAAACGCTTCTTTATGATAATCATTCTTTTTTTTTAGTAGTGTTGCTGTCTTTGCCTGTTTTGTTTAGGACGTCTAGTTCTTCAGCGGGATCGTCTGAATGACAAACGCATGGCTCGTGGCGGAGGCATTACAAGTGAGGTCCATCCTAATATGAGGGGATTGTCCATGTCGTCTCCAGCCGCTCAATCTGAATTGAATAAAGAGGACCGCTGCGTACTGAATAATGGCTGTTATCTGTCTCTGTCGTGAAGTTTTCCTCTCCAACAGTGAGCTGTTCTGCGTTTTGAGAAAATCGCCCCCAAGCGGCAGGTTTGGTTCCGTAAAATCTACGTTTTATTTACGTTTATATTGCAAATCATGTGGCTTGTTTTCGCCTTTCATATGTTTCGCTGCTCAATGAAATTAGTCCTGGATTGTTAGATTTCACGATTTGCTTGCTCCATAAATTTTTCTTTATAGCGTTTCATGCAAATTCAATGTGGGAAGCCGGATTCTATAATACATAAAAAATAAAAATAAAAGCACAAAGTGAATGCGTTTTCTGACGCATTCGCGAAGACAGTCTAACGCGTTAAGCTGTTAAAAAGATCAATGAACTTTATTTATGGTCTTACTTGTTTCTCAGCTTTTATCACGTCCTTCGAAAGAAGAAAAAGAAAAGAAAAGGCATTCTTGTTTATAGCATCATTGTTTCGCTGTCCACCCGTAAATATGATATTTTCGCATTTATAAGCCTGATTAGGAAAACAAAAAGTGCCGCCCCGGTGGCGCAGTGGTCTAAGCGATGGCCTCTGATCATTCGTCCGAACGGGGTCCGGGTTCGAATCCCGGTGAGGCATGGATGTTGTGTTTGTCTTACGGCACTGGCTCTCTCCCTTCCCTGGAACCAGTGACCCTAAATTAGGGACGAGCGACTGCTTATAGCCCATTGAGTTGCTCACGGTGGTCGTTAAACCTCCAATAAAAAAAAAAGTTCCGTATTTTTTAATCTGGCTTAATTTAATTTTTTATGTAAATTTTATTTTTTTATTTGATTACATATAAAAAATATATACAGAGTTCTTGAAATCAGAGACTTCAGTCTTGTGACGATTATATACATATATTAAGATAATACACCGTTTGTCACAAATATTTAATTTTTTCAAGTCGACCAAGGTTTTGGTGGGTTCTGATTTAGCTTCATCAGGATGAATGACACGTAAATATTCAAATTGTACATGATTCCATAAATGGTGTGTTCACAGTCACGGGTTTGGTTAGTGGCTTCCATGCGCTTTATAGAAATGGTGTGGATGCCATGTCATTAACAAGTTGCGAAGAATTCTGTTATATATATGGAAAGCTTCCAAAATATCAAGTTTGGTGGTTGAATCTGGCTTGTCGATTAGTTTTGCTTCTTAAAAGAGAAATTTATGGTCGTTTTCGTAACAGTGTTTAGCTATCGATTACTTCTTTAGGTCACAGTTCCGATTATATGACTTGAGTTCCTTCTTTCAAAAACGCAAGGCTCTACTCTATCGAAAACGCAAGGCTCTACTCTATCGAAAACGCAAGGCTCTACATACCACGATGGTCGGATCAGACTTGTAGAATGTCTATCCTACACTGCTGGCCACCCAAAATGCAACACCAAGAAGGACACGAGATAGCAAAGCCAGATTTTTTGGACACATCACAATATATACAAAGATGAAACCATTGAGCTTACAGGCCCGTGCGACTTGCGGAACACACAGACATCAATAGCTCGTGTGGCCCCCATGGCTGGCAATAACGGCCGCTACACGCCGCGGCATCGAACGAAAGAGGCTTTGGATGTGGGCTTGGGGCATGTCGGTCCAGGCTGCTTTCACACGTTGCCACAGTTCATCAGGCGTAGCCGCGGGTGGTGCTTGCCGGGCCACTCGGTTGCCGATCAGAGACCAGACGTTTTCGATGGGCGACACATCGGAAGAACAGGCGGGCCACGGCAGCAGTGACACCTGGTGGGCCGTGAAGAATTGTTTCACGATGCGTGCCACGTGGGAGCGCGCATTGTCATGTTGAAACGTGGCCGCTGGCAGGTCCTGCAGGTAAGGGAGGACTACGGGCTCCAAAACATCGGGGATGTAGCGGTGGCTGTTAAGTGCACCGGCCATGCGTACCAGAGGGGTGCGGGTGTCATATCCAATTGCGTCCCAAACCATAACTTTAGGCGACGGACCGGTATGGCGATGCGTAATGCAGGCGTCATACAGTCATTTGCCGCGGTGCCGCCACACGCGGATCCGACCATCGTGGTATGGTAGCAAGAAGCGGGATTCATCGGAGAAGACAATGTCGTGCCATTCCGTAGTCTAGGTGCGGCGTTCAACGGCGCACTGCCGCCGCACTCGCCGGTGGTGTAACGTCAATGGTAATCGAAGCAATGGGCGCCGTGCGACAAGTCCCCGCTCCTGCAGACGATATCGAACGGTACGTGCTGACACAGGTTGTTGCGCAACACACCCTAATTCGTGCGCTAACGTTCGTGATGTGGCGGTGCTGGCCGTCAATGCCCGACACACAACATGCCGGTTCTCTCGTTCGGTGGCGTGACGCGGCTGCGGCAATCACTCACGACGGTCCACCCGTCCTTCCTGAATCCGTCGAATCCATACTCGCCTCACTATGGATGGATGTCGTCCCACACGGGCGCCGATGTCTCGATCCGATAAACCGCTGTCGCGATAAGCCACTATTCGTCCTCTGTCAAACTCCGAAACCTTGCTGGAATGACTGCCCTATTTTGCGACGAGGCATCAGGAAGCTTCTCACGCACAGATCCGGTAGCACAACACACTTCCACTGCTTACACCCCGCCTTCTGTGCACCCTTCTTGTAGTGCTTCTCGGTGGCGTGCCGGGCGCACATGATTTGTATATGTCCTGTAATGCTAATCGTTTGCATGTCCTCTCACGGGCGACGCATGCTGCGAATTTCAGGACAATCGGATGCTTCCTTCTTTGTGTCGCATTTTGGGTGGCCAGCAGTGTATATACGAAAATTCTCAAAACCTCTAATTTCAAAATGATTTTTAAACCCATACAAAATGAACTTTTTAGCATCAAAGGACTATGTTGGAGGTAAAAGCTCGTGGGGAATTTATCGAATTCTATGTGAATGTGGCGCTTCGTATATAGGACAGATCGGCAGAGCTTTGCGTTTTAGATTGAAGGAGCACACGACCTATATTCGGAACTGTGACCTAAAGAAGTCGGCGATGGCTCAGCACTGTTACGAAAAGGATAATAAATTTCTCTTTGAAGGAGCAAAACTGTTTGACAAGCCAGATTCAACAACTAAACTTCATATTTTGGAAGCTTTCCATAAGTATCAGAATTTTTCGCAACTTGTTAATGACATGGCATCCCCACCATTTCTGTTAAGCGCATGGAAGCAACTAACCAAAACTCGTGACTGTAAACACCATTATGATACCACGTACAATTTTAATATTTACGAGCCATTCGTCCTGATGAAGTAGTCAGAACCCAGCAAAACCTTGGTTGACTTGAAAAAATAAAATACAGTGACGGAAAAAAAAATCCCAACACCACGAAAAAATAGTTGTAGAGGAATGAAATGGCGGCAATACATTTGTATAGGTAACATATTTATTCGATTAAGGTTTCAAGATCACAGCTTAATGTAAGCGCGAGAAGAGCCATTTTAAATGTGAAATGCTGGTACATTAATAACCGGTGTAACCGCCAGAATGTTGAATGCAAGCACGCAAACGTTCATGCGTTGTGTCGTACAGGTGCTGGATGTCAGTTTGTGGGATGGAGTTCTATGCCTGTTGCACTTGGTCTGTCAATACAGGGACGGTTAATGCTGGTTGGGGGTGACGCTAGAGTTGTCGTCCAATGATTTCCCATACGTGCTCGATTGGTGAAAGATCTGGTGATCTAGCAGGCCACAGCAACATGTCGACACTCTGTAGAGCATGTTGGGTTACAACAGCGGTATGCGGGCGAGCGTTATCCTGTTGAAAAACACCCCCTGGAATGCTGTTCATGAATGGCAGCACAACAGGTTGAACCACCAGACCGACGTACAACTGTGCCGTCAAAGTGAGTGGGATAACAACGAGAGTGCTCCTGCTGTCATAGGAAATTGCTCCCCAGACCATAACTCCAGGTGTAGGTCCAGTGTGTCTCGGCCGCAGACAGGTTGGTTGCAGGCGCTCACCTGGCCTCCTTCTAACCTACACACGTCCATCACTGGCACCCAAGCAGAACCGTCTTTCATCAGAAAACACAACAGATCTCCACTCCGTCCTCCAATGAGCTCTAGCTTGACACCACTGACGTTGCAAAGGGCAGTGGTTTGGAGTAAGTGGAATGCACGCTACAGGGCGTCTGGCTTGGAGCTGTTCTTCCAGTAACCGATTTGTAACAGTTCGTTGTGTCACTGTGGTGGCAACTGCAGCTCGAATTGCTGCCGCAGACGCGGTACGATGCGCCACTGCCATACGCCGTACACGGAGGTCTTCCTTCTCAGTAGTGCCACGTGGCCGGCCGGAAACCGGTCTTCTTGAGGCAGTACCTTCCCGTGACCACCGCTGCCAACAATCATGCACAGTGGCTACATTCCTGCCAAGTCGTTCTGCAATACTGCGTAAAGAAAATCCACCTCCTCGTAGCCCTATTACACGACCTCGTTCAAACTCCGTGAGCTGTTGATAATGGCTTCTTCGTCTTCTTAAAGGCATTCTTGACTAACATCAACACACTACGTCGAATCTCAACAATAACTAACTCTCACGAACGTTACAGCGCGTATTTACAGGAAACCTGCTTTGCATGTTCCGAGGGGCGCTACTAGCGCCACACGTATGCGCCGAGCGCGAAATTTGCATAGACGTCATCTTACAGATGTACTCTCACCGCCTACCAACTGTCGTTTATCTAACACAACCCCTTCTTGGTGTTGGGATTTTTTTCCGTCAGTGTATTTGTGACAAACGTTGTGTTTTCTTAGTATATGTATATTCAGAGTAATTACAAATGAAATAGGCAGTTTCAACATTTTATAAAACCATGTAAGATGTTGACACTTCCGGTGCACCGTTCAATCACCATCGCAAAGATTTTATCATTTAGATGGCGTCACTAAAATTGTATGTTTTCACCGTCACGTGATCAGCCAGGCAAAATTCTGTGCAGACGACCTTCTGTGTGCTTGAATTAAGCAAAACGGTTTCTGTCACTGTTGTGCTATGGCGTTTTAGAACGCGTTTCAAGAAATAACCGCAGAAGACAATCCATCTACGACTGACTCAGTAAATTTGGAACAGAATGTTCGTGTGAAGGTAAAAGTCCAAGAAGACCATATGTATCTGATGAACAAGTGGAGCGCGTTCGTACCATTTACCAACGTAGCTCAAGGAAATCCACAACGATGGCTTGTCGGCAGCTACAGATTCCACAATCGATTGTTTGGAGAATTTTTGAAGAAGCGGCTGAAATGACTCCCTACAAACTGCCGCTATTGCAAAGTCTTAGTGATAATGATAGAACGGCACGTCCTAATATCTGTACAGAAATGCATGAGAGTCTGGAAGAAGATGGTTTAAGTGAGCGTCAAATTTTCAGCGTCGAATCGACATTCCACATATGTGGAGAAGTTAACAAATATAACACTCCAATATGGGAGACTGAAAACCTCAGAGAAACAGCGCAGTATGTGCGGAATTTCTCAAAGGTTAATGTGTTCTGTGTTATATCCAGTAAAAATGTATATAGCTCTCTTCTTTTACCAAGGAAACACTGTAATGGGAACTTAGTGTGCTAATTATTTAGTTGATGTACGTAGAGAGCGACAAGGATGTATTGTATCTGACTCAAGTAACACGAACTGAAATAACATAAGTGATGCTACTACGTAAAACAAACCATAAAGAATGCATTCACAAAATAACAATGTATTGTGCAATTTCTGCACACAACAAAGTAGCACTGCAACATAGACAAAATGGCAAATTCGGAGAATGACCATACCTCAGGATTTCAGTACCCGGTAACACCACCTCTGTGTCGAATAACGTCTTGACACCTACGAGCCACACTTGCAATAACGTTATTGATGATTGTCCGGGGCAGCTCGTATATATTACAGGCAACACTTACGGAGGTCTGCTAGGTTACTGGGGTGGGGATCGTGGTTATCCAGACGTCGCTGTACAGCGTTCTAAATGTTTTCAATGGGATTAAGGTCAGACCTCGAAGGCAGATGTAGCGATTCAATCCCATGCTTTTCCAGCTCCTGAAGCGCGCTCTAGGCACGATTACTGGTTGCATTCTCATGGAGAAAACGGAATACATGTCTAATAGCATGGTGAAAGAGTGTCACAATGGGCACAATGATGTCGTTTCGGTACACAGAGGTTTTCATGTTTCCTTGACAAGCGTACAAGGAAGTACGGTCATTAAAACACACTCCTACTTAGATCAGAACTGACTGCCGCTGGTAAATGTGGACGGACTGCACATAGCGTGGTTGCATTCGTGTGCCGGATCTCCTCCACACCTGTCCTCGTCGAGTATCATGATATAAAGCCAAACGAAATTCCTCTCTGAAAAGTACATTGTGCAACTCTGTGTTCCATGACATGTACCGCTTAACCCATATATATCTTTGACAGTGGTGAGCTGCTGTCAATGTTATACGTCTTAGCAGCTTCCTTGCTCTTACCCGTACTTGTGAAGATGGTTTCGTACCGTTTGCGTACATACTGTGACACTAGAAGCTCCTCGAAGTTTCGTACCGTTTGCGTACATACTGTGACACTAGAAGCTCCTCGAAGTTTCGTACCGTTTGCGTGCATACTGTGACACTAGAAGCTCTTCGAAGTTTCGTACCGTTTGCGTACATACTGCGACACTAGAAGCTCCTCGAAGTGATTCCCGGAGTTGGTTACTGGTGATACTAGGGCTTGGCTTTTCCAAGTACTTACTGTCAGGTACCGAACCTGTCACCTGGTGGTTATCATCCGGCTATCACTCCTGGGTCGGTCTACATTTTTCTTGCTGTAAAAATCTTGCGTGTAACCGACACACTACACTTTGCGAAATTCCAAAAGCAGCAGTCATATGAACCTGCAGTACAGCAGCTCATTTCTGTTGTTAATATTTAAACGTCTTCCAGGCACCATTTCATCAAGAGGTGAAACGACGTGTTTTCCACTTCTCGCCCGGCTAACTTTTATCGGAGCTCACACGTCACGTGCTGTGTTGTCACGATGCTAATTTACATATGACGCAACTCCCTCGCTGGTAACGGATCTCCAGCAGTCGCTAAATGTGCCCATCACCCACGTTTTCCCTTCGAAACTGCTATAATTTTTGTGACCCCCTGTATTTTAAAACAACGCGTCAAAATTCTGTAAAATACAAAATAATGTGCAGTACGATCATGCTAAATTTTCCAAACATGTGAATGCCTAATTTTAGACGTTCGTACTTCGTGGTCTCCTTGGGGTCAATAAAGAGTATTGTCACTTCTGCTTGCTGTACAGGCCTCACAATAATCTCTCATGTTTCCAATAGTGTTATTCAAGAACTCAGTAGGTAGACATTTCCATTCCTGTGTCACAAGAGATTTTAGCTGGTAAGTAGTTGTGGAGTGATTGACGAGTTGTAACTTGATATTGTACAGCATACCAAGCAAGCTCGATGGAGTTGAGATCTGGGGACCCGGCGACTATCCATTCTTTATGAATTTTTACTTTCCAAGTGTTCGTCTACTAAGAGGCTGACAACAATCTTCTATTAAAACAAATTCTGGACAGACAGCGACTAGAATAATTCGTAAGAGGAGTTCTTTAATCTTTTGACAACCATAACGCCCAAAAAACGCCTGTCTAAAGTGAGTCAGATTTCCCACTTTTACCTGTTCTTTAAATTTGTACAACCTATGAGGGATCAACAGGAGTTACTGTCAGCCACTGTTGTTGTTACTAAACAAAGAAGTGATACCAGATTTTCGGGTAATAGTCGTTAAAGGGTTAACACAGACAAAAAAATAACTACATTTCTTCCTTTCATTAAATAGTGACACTTGTTGGAACTGTGAATATGATACTAGTCTAGCTTTTAAATGTTTTTAATGTTTGTAAATTTACTGACTTTATTTTCAAAGTGTAATAAATATAGTATTTTAACATTATTTCATGTTCCCCTAAATAAGTTACTCATTCAAGTAGTTCAAATCAATGAATCAAGAGAGAAAACACGAAACCATGAGTTCGTAGCAATCCAAGTGCATAACGTGTACAGAGTTATAATCTTCAGCAATACATTTATGTGATTCTACCGAAGAACTTCATTGCTGCACATTTAACTGTTATGACTGTATTTAACAGATCATAATATGTACAACATTATGTTTTTTGTTTTTATCCCAAAGGCAATATTCGACCGTCGAGGAAAAATCTTTAGGATTTAGATTATTATTATGAAATTTAGATTGATACCAGATTTTAGGGTGATGGTCGTTAAAGGGTTAATCTTCTTCTCAATAGCTGTGGCCTGTCAAAGTTCTTCTATCGAAGACATGTAGAGAGGTATGGCCATCACCTCCAAAAATGTCCTTTTCCATTATAATGGAGGGGAATTTCGGATGCGAAAATTCTCACCAACACTGTTAAAATAATTTTGTTAGGTGACACCAGAAAAGTGGTACTACTTCAGCTGCATCACTTTTTTGTGAGTGTGCTGTGCTAACAAAACCAGGAACGTGATTCAACCTTGCACCGTTTTGTTTTTACCACACAGTGCTGTATCATTTCTCAGAAAATGGTGCAGCTGGTGTAGTACCGCTTTTTTGGTGCAACTTACAAAGTAAATTTTAACAGTGAAGTGTACTGGGGTCGAGAATCACTCGTTGGTGAAAATCTTGACTCATCTGTGAAGTGTACATTACCCCACTATTCACGTATACAAATGCGATGCTGTTCACCCCATGCTAATCGTGCTGTTTTGTGGCCCTGGCGTACAGTCCCATTTCGTCAAGCATTCTAGTTACAGCCTATTTTTGATACTGATCTTCCCGTTGCCGAGGCAAGCTCCAAAGAGAGCTAGCGAGCTGTCATGTGTATGCTGCGCTTTGCAGTTTGGGCTACATACCAATCATCCGTAGCTGTTGTAGACCTTGGCTGACCTTGGAATGGCGGTCTAGAGGTAAAACCGTCGCCATGGCTTTGATATGACACTTTCTGTCACATTCATAATTCTGGCAATTTCTGCACTCATCCATAAAATGAATCTCCGCCTCTGATTGTTATTCACGGGTACTGACCCTCCGGTAACAAATAAGGGCGTCTTCCTCCCCTTCCTACTTCTCTTCCGTGTGACTTTTCCTGTTGGGCACTCTAGCCCAAATCTCCTAGCTTCCTATTTCTAAGGGTTGTTTAAGACCTGGGGTCAGACACTCCCTTCCTAAAATCCTCTACGTATGATCTGATCTGATTGTTATTCAAATGGCGTGTGACGTCACTTAGATCAAGAATTGTAACAACAGCAATCGAAGGGTCGCAAAATTTCGGTATGAAAGGCAGGTGCCTGGGAAGCTCCTTTTAAAGGTGTCTCTAATTTGAGTGTTTGTGTATGGTTTCACTTCTCGCTGGAATACCACATATGTTGTATGCTAATTGGTTCTTAAAAATTATGCTTAATTAAAAAACAAAGCAACCCCATTGAAAACTGGAATTTTCTTAATTTATGCATCCCCAGTGCATTTTTTTAAATGGAGGATTTCTTGGGCATACCTAATCTTAAAAACTTTCTCTGTAGAGTGGGGAATTTTTGAGCCCTAGGCCCATTTCCTCATCCAAAAATATTTAAGAAACTTAAGTGCATCACCGATTATTAAAGCTATCCGCAATTATTTTTTTAATTACCCTTCTTTAAAATTGCACATGAATGCCTTTTATCACAACAAAAGAACAGGGAGAAAAAGAAAAATATTATTTTTTCCCTATATTTAAATAAATTACTGAAAAATCAGCATGAATTTTACAATAATTTTATTCCAAATTTTTTAAAAGTCCAACTGCATTAAAGTTTTAAAATTCAACTTGAACTATTTTATCAATATTGGAAAAAAAAGTGTTTTCCATTTCTCTTCTTATAAGTCCACTCGTGGAGTGCTTTCATGGCAACAAAATCATTAATGATTTCTTCAAAATCAAGTTTTCTACAAGTTCAGCATTTGCAACAAAATTAGCCAAACTGGAGGTCCGAAATTTGTGGATGATTTCCTCAGTTAGTTCTCTTTTAAGAACGTCAGGTGCGCTAAACGTCTTCATGATGACGAAAATCCGTAACGCAATGTCCAGGTTAAGAGAGAGTGAAGCTAAATGCTTCTAATGAAGCACTTTTACGAATTCGTGTGGCCCTCATCCCCGGCGGCCCTAGGCCATAGCAGGGCCGTAGGGAGTGCTAAAGTCTATGGAAAGTTACAAATAATACAAAGGAAGCTTGCAAATTTTTAGAAACTTTCATAAATTAATTTTAACCTATATTATAAGTTAGAAATATTATAGCAGTATTTATTGAAAAATTAATAAGCACGGCAAAACTGTTTCAAGGATATATATGTATATCCAGAGCGTACTTCCTCTTTTGATGCCCGTAATGGCACCGAAAGTGGTGGCACTTTCGGGGTATTTCTTTTTGTTTTTTTCTTTTTTATTCTTTTTCGAATGAAATGACTCAGAAACTGTTTAACATATATTTGATATTTCCAAGCTTTGTCAAAATATTTTTATAGTCGATTTGGTTGAAATTCGGTAATTACCCTTTATGTAAAATTGCGAAACTGTTGTTCCTTTCATTCTGGCTAAGCGATTTATTTTATTTTAATTCTGACGGAAATGTCTTTAAGAACTCGAAAGGATACTCTTTCAAGGACGACGGCAGATAGCAAATTGATAAGTTTTTATACAATGAAAAATTAATTAACTGCAAACTGAAAGCTGTATTAACCAGAAACTCTGCAGAATCTAATTTATTCAACGGAAAAACATGTTTTCTAGCTGATACAGGGATCTGCAAATACCACACACACACACACACACACATATATATATATATATATATATATATATATTCTATAAAGAAGATACCTAAGCAAAAAAATACATATATAATTTTGACTCACACCTAGTACAACATAGAAAAGGTTATGTATCTACCTGTGTGAGCAAAAGGAAAAAAGATAAAAAAATAAAATAAAACAACTGAATGTAGAAGGTGTCGAGAATACTGAGCCTTGGCTTTATCAAGGACCAGCAAAAACTCTGCATTTTCTCACTTCCACAAAGACCTAGTTGGAAATGGGTTTCTGCAAGGCCATAGATGCAAGTAACATTCCCACCTAAAATAGTTTAAAAAATATATATATAAGTCATGTCCTCCTTAGAGTTGCATGACCTAGCACTAGTTAACAATTTCGCTTGCATCCATTAACCTTCCTGGCCCGACCCATACTCTTCATCTGTTACGATTAAACAGAGAGAAGAAGATTAAAGAGAACTCAAGCTGTGAGAGTGACATAATAATTAGAAATGATTTTCAGCCATAACGAAATTCCAAGTTCGTTTGAGAGAGAATTTAAACCTGAAAAAAAACAATGCAAAAGAAATCCAAATTTTACATTGCAATTAAAAAAGGAAATGTTAATTTATAACGAACAGATTTTTGAAGAAAACTTGAGTCTAAAACCCCCTACTCTACAACTTATGACAGCACGAAAACGAGAATAAGCTAAAGATAATAATTAACTAAAGAAAACTTTGTAAAAGTTATATACCTTAAACAGTTAGTTGCAATATGTACAAAGTATTTCAGCAGTGCTTTAAGTGCATAATTAATGCCTCTATCAGATATAATCACTACCTTTAAAGAGCTGTATGCAGAATTTAAACTTAACCAATTTGTTGATGTAGGAACTTGGAACTCTTATCTCAATTGCTGCATAATAAATAACCATATCTTATATAATAATACTCTCTATAGGCAAGTGAACGGTATTCCAATGGGAACATCAACGTCCACGAATATCGCTAATCTATTCCTGTTCTTTAAGGAATATAAATTCATTAAAAATCACCCCACCTGCTCAGATAACTACCTTTACACCTTTAGATATATTGATGATCTGCTGTGTATCAATAATTCAGAAGTTATAGAGAGTGATTTTGATAATATCTATCCTAGCTCTCTTAACTTATGTAAAACCAACCACAGTAATCAGGAACTTGAGTTCCTAGACTTAAGCATTAAGCTCAACAGAGGTAACCCATCTATTAGCCTCTATGATAAAAGAGTTAATTTTCCTTTCAAAGTAATTAAATATCTACACTGGAATAATAACATTTCAACCAAAGTAATTGAGAATGTACTAATTTCTCAGGTCCTAAAATTTCAAGAATTTGCAGCAACAATTTGGACTTCAATTACTACATTAATATACTATTAGAAAGTTTTCTAGAGAACAGAAATTCCTTCTTCTTTCATCAAAAGAACTTTAAGAAAAATTATTCTGAATAATAGAGTAAGGTTGGCAGATCTGCTTTAATTTTCTACACAGTTAATAATATGATTCTGACCAATCAAAGCCGTAAGGAAGTTGGCTAGAGGATGCCTATTAACTACCTAAAGGAACCTTAGTGCTATGGATATGACGGTCCTATTAAAACAAAAAATTAAATAATATAAACAAAATCACAAAAAAGCTTAAAAATCTGTTTATAAAAGAAAATAAAAACAAATAAAAAAGAAAACTAGTTATTCATCACTAGGATAGCTATACTAAAAATAGTAAAACCAACATTAAAATTAATAAGATTCTGATTAATCTATAGAAGCTCACTAAGGTGATTTAATACATGCAAAGATTATTAAATAAACTGCTCGTGTATTTTATAATATTTCTCATGTATTCTGGAAGTTAATTCTGCTCTTTCTGATCATACAGATCCACAGTCTTAAGTTTATATATTTTTTTCTCTGGTTAAAATCTCCGCGCGTTGGTTTTTCTTGCTGTATGAGGAGGCCATCAGCCCCACCCTCACTGCCCCCAGCGCCTAGGGAGTGGCGGAAGAGGTCAGCCATGTTCTTCTCTTGTGAGGAGAAAAGTTTTTGTTACACAAGAGGTAAGCTCTCTTCCTTGTTTTTGGGTTCTAGGTTTTATAAGTTCAATGTTTGTACTTCATGTACCTTTTCTCTGTCGTTTTTTAGCTTTTTCAGCTTTTAGGCATTGGTTTGTCTGTTAACATTTTTGCGGGTTTTAACTCTTTTCTTTTCTTTTGTAACTTTGAGCGTCTTTTTGGGGTACCTAGGAACAGAAGATGGCTAAGCTTGTTCCTTTTCTATGCGCTGTCTATGCGCTGTTTTTTCAAAGTAGTTAAGTTCTTAATAACTAATTAATTATGCACTTAAAGCACTGCTGAAATACTTTGTACATATTGCAACTAACTGTTTAAGAGTATATAACTTTTACAAAGTTTTCTTTAGTTAATTATTATCTTTAGCTTATTCTCGTTTTCGTGCTGTCATAAGTTGTAGAGTAGGGGTTTTAGACTCAAGTTTTCTTTCAAAAATCTGTTCGTTATAAATTAACATTTCCTTTTTAATTGCAATGTAAAATTTGGATTTCTTTTGCATTGTTTTCAGGTTTAAATTCTCTCTCAAACGAACTTGGAATTTCGTTATGGCTGAAAATCATTTCTAATTATTATGTCACTCTCACAGCTTGAGTTCTCTTTAATCTTCTTCTCTCTGTTTAATCGTAACAGATGAAGAGTATGGGTCGGGCCAGGAAGGTTAATGGATGCAAGCGAAATTGTTAACTAGTGCTAGGTCATGCAACTCTAAGGAGGACATGACTTATATATATATTTTTTAAACTATTTTAGGTGGGAATGTTACTTGCATCTATGGCCTTGCAGAAACCCATTTCCAACTAGGTCTTTGTGGAAGTGAGAAAATGCAGAGTTTTTGCTGGTCCTTGATAAAGCCAAGGCTCAGTATTCTCGACACCTTCTACATTCAGTTGTTTTTATTTTATTTTTTTATCTTTTTTTTTCCTTTTTGCTCACACAGGTAGATACATAACCTTTTCTATGTTGTACTAGGTGTGAGTCAAAATTATATATGTATTTTTTTGCTTAGGTATCTTCTTTATAGAATGTGAATTCTGAATTTTCAAAACTGCTGCGTTGCGCGTTTTGATTTTCAGGTTATTTTGCACCCTTCGTTTTAAATTCTAAAATTTTTCCTTAGTCTTCAGTTTTGCTCTTAAGTATATATATATATATATATATATATATGTGTGTGTGTGTGTGTGTGTGTGTGTGTGTGTGTGTCTGATAAATAGTATATGTTTTGCATTAAGTTTCCGTTGTGTCTAAACCTTTGAAACATAATTATATCGATTGCATGTATTGGTTTCCATTGTGTAGTGAGACGCTGCTTGAAGTGTTTGACAAGGTTTTCAATTTTTGTACTCCTTTGATTCGTATTACGCTTTAACGTCAACATTTATTTGGCCTTTAACTTTTCCTGCGGATCTCACTGAATGCAAAGCGTTTCAAAAATGAGCAATCGTAATAAATACGGGAAATGGACTGGCATACTGTGTACGATTGCAACAGTTTATAAAGCACAAATATATCTGCGAATCGTATTGTTGTATCTTAAACAAGCTTCTGTACGGACATGCTCTCGAATCGGCTGATTTATAGGCTTGCCTCTCAGTCAGATCGGTATGTTGCCCTATACCGCCCATTACTCATTCTTATCTGTCCTTTGGTAATCAGTACAGTAATTCAGTTGCCCAACGGTTGTCAGTTTTTAAGTGTGATACTGAAATTCTATTTTTTTTTTCAAATATGACATATGCTAATTACTATTACATTTAAATGGTCTTTCTTAGGGGATGCTCAAAGCTTTGAGCCTCTCATGGGTCAAAGTTTGTCACCTATGCTAACTTAGGGTGACAAGGTTGGCCTAATCACAAATCCATCTCTGTCCCTATACATAAACATATGTGCAAGATCATTTGTGAGCAGGACCGCGAATATTCTAGTGGTCAACGTTCGTGACTGCCACGGAAAAGTCTCAAGATCGATCCCAGGCATATACGAACGCTCGAATTATTAAATGTCCACCTTGCGTCAGATGGGTACATTAAGCCAGCGGACTCTGGGCACTGGCTCCCCGAGAATAAATATGGGCGTTTTTCTCCCCTTTTCTACTTCCCTTCCACGTGACTTTCCTTTCGGGCACTGTAGCCCAAATCTCCTAGCTACCAATTTCTAAGTGTTGTTTAAGACCCGAGGTCAGACACTCCATTCCTCAAATCTCTACATAAACCTCTACCTCGCTTCCGTGTGATTTTCCTTTCAGGAACCAACGGTTGTCAGTTTTTAAGTGTGATACTGAAATTCTATTTTTTTTTTTTTTCAAATATGACATATGCTAATTACTATTACATTTAAATGGTCTTTCTTAGGGGATGCTCAAAGCTTTGAGCCTCTCATGGGTCAAAGTTTGTCACCTATGCTAACTTAGGGTGACAAGGTTGGCCTAATCACAAATCCATCTCTGTCCCTATACATAAACATATGTGCAAGATCATTTGTGAGTAGGACCGCGAATATTCTAATGGTCAACGTTCGTGACTGCCACGGAAAAGTCTCAAGATCGATCCCAGGCATATACGAACGCTCGAATTATTAAATGTCCACCTTGCGTCAGATGGGTACATTAAGCCAGCGGACTCTGGGCACTGGCTCCCCGAGAATAAATATGGGCGTTTTTCTCCCCCTTTTCTACTTCCCTTCCACGTGACTTTCCTTTCGGGCACTGTAGCCCAAATCTCCTAGCTACCAATTTCTAAGTGTTGTTTAAGACCCGAGGTCAGACACTCCATTCCTCAAATCTCTACATAAACCTCTACCTCGCTTCCGTGTGATTTTCCTTTCAGGAACCACAGTCCAAATCTCCTAGCTTCCAACCTCTAGAGACATGGATTGATTTACCACTAGGCGAACCTATGCCGTGGCCTAGGGCCGCCGTTCTATAGGGGCCGGGGAATTCCTAAAAGTACTTCTACTCTAATCTCCTATCTTCTACTTCTATTTAGGTCTTTGGGTCAGATGTGATGTACTTCAAGGAATTCCCGCGGCCCTCATAGACCGGCGGACCTAAGCTACGACATAGGTTCGCCTAGTGGTAAATCCGTCCATGTCTCTATATACACAGTCGAGTCACATTATTGTGACCACTTCCTACTTTTCACGTCAACAGCGCGTAGCCAGTGAAAGAAGACACACGTCGTGAGCTGGCTTGGAGGGTATATAAGATGTGCTGTAGTCATTCTGAAAACATATCACTCGTTGCTGTCATGGATAAAAGGAGCGATTTATCAGATTTGCAAAAAGGGATGATTATCGGCTTTCGGGCCAAGGATGGCAGTATTTTTGAAACAGCACAGTTTGCGAACTGTTTACGTGCTTCTGTGGTTAAAGTGAATCGTGATTGGAGAAATGCCACCATTGCGAATAAGCGGCGTGCAACTGCGAAGCGCCACGTGCCGTTGATGTGAGAGGTGAACGTTGGCTGCGAAGGTGCGTGAGGGCCGATCGACACACTACAGTGGAGCAACTCACTGACCGAATGAACCAGGGGGCTACCGGAAGTGTGTCTAAAACGACAGTTTGGCGAATCCTGCTGCGTATGGGGCTCCGATGCAGACGGATGGTCACTGCACCTGTGCTAACGACGGTGCATCGGGAGAAAAGGTTTACATTTGCACAACAGTATCGGAATTGGACCTCCGCTGATTGGCAAATCATTGCCTTCTCCGATGAGTGGCGTTTTCTGTTTCATCGAACGTATGGACGTTTGCGTATTAAGGCGAGAAACATCGGAGAACAAACACTCTTCAACCATTGCTGGAAGAACACAAGCTGGTGGGGGCAGCGTTATGGTCTGGGGAATGTTTTCGTTGCATTCCCTGGGGTCCATTCATACCTGTGAAAGGCACTATGGACCGAATTCGTTATGTTCATCCTTACAGACTACATACCCAATACATTCTGATTGTCTTCCCTGGGGCGGATGGTATCTTTTAGCACGACAATGATACGTGTCACACAGCTAGAAATGTTTGAGAGTGGTTGGAAGAGCTCGATGAAAACTTCAAAGTACTTCCCTGGCCCCCATTCACCAGACTTAAACCCGATTGAGCATCTGTGGGACCATCTCGATCGTGTTGTTCGCTCTATAGATTCCATACAACGCACCCTCCAGCAGCTGTCAGATGCACTGCAGCCAGCATGGCTCCACATACATGTGAACACCTTTCAGCACCTTACTGAGTCACTCCCACCCCGTCTAGCTGCTGTACGCGCTGCTCACGGCGGTTACTCTGGATATTATTTGGTGGTCACAATGTGACTCGACTGCGTATAAACATGCGTGCAAACTCACTTGTAAGTAGGGCCGAGGATAGCTTAGTGATTAATGTTCCTGACTGCCACGGAAAAGTCTCAGAATCGATACCAGATTCTGAGACTTATGTAGAAAGGGAAAGGTGTCATCTTTCCCTTTCTACATCGCTTCCGTGTGACTTTCGTGTCAGACACACTAGCCCAAATCGCTTAGCTTCCTACTTCTAAGGATTGTTTAAGACCTGGGGTCAGACTCTCCCTTACTAAAGTCCTCTACATAAATCTCTCATTTGGAAGTA
This sequence comes from Macrothele yani, assembly GCA_039090855.1. Classification (NCBI taxonomy): domain Eukaryota; kingdom Metazoa; phylum Arthropoda; class Arachnida; order Araneae; family Macrothelidae; genus Macrothele; species Macrothele yani. The sequence continues at coordinate 17,299,368 of CM077006.1, read as the reverse complement.
GGAAAGAATTTGAAATTAAGCAAGTACTGTGACTGTATTACTGGGAGACAGCTCGTGTAACGTGATCTTCTCAAACAGCACGGGAAAGAATAATACTTGACGTTTACTAATCCCGGCTGATTTTAGATTAGAGAAATGTTCTTGACCCCTGGATAAATTAAATCCCACACGTCGAAATTACATGGTTTTGTCATTCATTCAAGTGGGAAGATTGCTGCGGAAACTGTCAGTAGGAAATTTGTGGGGCGAGTTACAATTTAAATGTCACCTTTTTTTTTTTTATTCTTTTTTAATGCTAAGTCTGAACAATTTAGCATTTCCGCTTTTCCTGCTGATGTCAGGCCGCTGAAAATTACGGATGTCACTGAGATTAGGCATCACGTTAATCGCTTACTACGTTACTTCAGCTCTGAAGAAAGACATTCATACAGATTCCGTTCGCGTCGTGAAACTTGTCGTTTTCTTTTGGAAACGTGACAGTGAAATTGACCATTTAAGTGCTTTGCAATCATCGTATCACCATGTATTTACCGTCGTCAAAACTGAGCAAAAACTTCCTAGTTTCCACATTTTTTTCTTTCATAAAAAATAAATAAAATAAAATAAAATATCGTGTATTTCATGATACCTTTAATTTGAAACTGAATGTGATTCCAGTTCTTTTGCCGGCGACATTGCTCTAATATATTGATAAGGTGAAAGTAAAACTTTCGACTACAAAATTATTGAGAACGACAAAATGTTTTCTCCAGTAATAAGCTAAATAATAAAAGAAACAAGGTTTAGCGTATTCATATTAATTGAGCGGTAATGTATCTAAAATTGTTTTTACATTTAAAATTAAATTTATTAGTAATTTAATTTTTAAATTTGTACAGATATAATATGCGTAAAAATGATTATTTTTAATTCCACATAGCATATCACGAGTAACCTTTATTCACATATGTTATTCTGCATAAACTGAAAGAGTTTTTTATTATTATTATTTAGCAATTTAAAATGAAAAAAAAATGTTTGATTCTTGTTAAATTAGAATAAATTTGGTTATCTGAAGTAAAATATTTTTTTTCGTTTTTTGACAATATTGCGTTTTGTGTGGGAAACTCAAACACTTGATACAAGGTAATCCGATCGTGATTGTATTGGTGTGTAATATCTCTCAAATAATTTAGAGATTATGCATTTTATTTCGTGAAATTATGTAGAAATTAAAGGCACATTTATTACAAAGGTAGCTTAAACGTTGCCTCGATAATAAAGTGTGAAAACAATTTTATTTTTCATGTGACAGCATGTAGTGGCGACATACGTTTCACTGAAACTAATTTCTTTATTCCTAAACTTAATATCGAATATTTCCATTAAAAATATTAATTTCAGAAAAAGAGAAATCTGGAAAATTTGCAGACATTATAAAAAGCAAGTGTAGAAGACTGTCGGAGGTCTGACACGCTTCCAGCAGAAATAGCAAAAAAGTGAAACATTCAAATAAATAAATAAATAAATAAATAAGTAGTATTTAGCTTGTGAGCGAGTGAGTGTGTTGGTTAGTTAGTTAGTAAGGTACCTACCTATTTATGTTTCAATAAGTAAGTAGTATTTAGCTTATTAGTAAGTGATAATGGCTACCTATTTTTTTTAATAAATAAGTAATATTTAGCTTATTAGTAAGTGATAATGGCTGCCTATTTATTTTTTAATAAATAAGTAAGTAGTATTTATCTTATTAGTAAGTGATAATGGCTACCTATTTATTTTTTAATAAATAAGTAGTATTTATCTTATTAGTAAGTGATAATGGCTACCTATTTATTTTTTAATAAATAAGTAAGTAGTATTTAGCTTATTAGTAAGTGATAATGGCTACCTATTTATTTTTTAATAAATAAGTAAGTAAGTAGTATTTAGCTTGTAAGTAAAGGAATGTGTGAGGTAGGTAGGTCGGTCGGTCAATCGCGAATAGGAATGAATTCATTTGTTAGTTTATAAAACAATATCTATCTGGAAAGTTCAAGAGATCCGGCTCACCGTAGCTTCATCCCTCCTGCCTGACACGGGCCAATTTGTCTTCGAATGCGAAGAAAACGTTTCACGCCCATTTACATTCATAAAAAAACAGTAAACCAGAAAGGAATCGAGCTACGACCTTAATTTTTGCCGAATACGTTCGTTAGATCATATCAGATCATATGTAGAGGTTTTTAGAAAGGGAGTGTCTGACCTAAGGTCTTAAAAACCCTTAGAAATAGGAAGCTTGAAGATTTGGGCTAGAGTGCCCGATAGGAAAGTGACACGGAAGCGAGGTAAAAAGAGGAAGGAAGACGCCCTTATTTATTACCGGGGGGGCAGTACCCGGGGTACGACGGCTTAACGTGCTCATCCGACGCACGGCGGGTATTTAGTGGTTCAAATGTTCGTACCTGCCCAGGATCGAACCTGAGGTTATCTCCATGGCAGTCACGAACGCTGACCACTAGGCCACCCGCGGTACACGTTCGTTAGGCAATACAGAACAAGTTATTAACATCTCGGTGTCATACTTACCAGGTGTGTCAATGTAGCTACCAATCAGTGTGGTCACCTCTGGCTTGTATCGCCTGCTGTACTAGCTGAGGTATTGAATAAAATAATGTCTGAATAATGTCTTGTGGTGTAGCCATCGATGCTCTATTGACCCACGTCCGAAGTTCATCAAGCGTTGCTGGTGGACCGTCGTACCCTTGCACCTGTCGTTTGAGCATGTCCCAGAGATTTTCTATGGGTGATAAATCCAGCGATCTAGTTGAAGTATTAATTATTCCAGCCAGGCACGGCAGAAGTGGAACTTTATTATTTCTGAAGAAGGCACGTGTTGTCGCTGCAATATGCGGTGTGGCATTGTCTTGCTGAAATATGGCCCTGGGAACGTCCTACAAGTACGGTAGGGCGATCGGCCGTAGAATGTCACTGACGTAAACGCGCACTTGTTATGGTGGCACGGACTCTCACGAGAGGTGATCTGCTTTCATACCAATTAGCACCCCATTCTATAATGCCTAGTGCTGGTGCGGTATGCCTTGTTGCGAATACACTCTTCCCGACACCACTCTACTTGTCGTCGGCGGATATCGATGCTCCATCATTTTCACCTAAACTGAATAAGATTTCGCGCGGTAACACGATAGTGTTCCATTCGTCACGCCATTTCATTCTTTCGATGTACCATTGCAACCTGGCAGTCCGTTGCTGTGGTGTCAAAGGTAACCTGAAGAGAGGCCGGCGAGCCTGGGGTCCGAACTGTAGTAATAACAGGCGACATACTTACCTTTACAGCTCACAGGGGAAAATGCGTCACAGTTTGCCACTAACGCCTTTGATTATGCAGAACGGTCGCCCAAGAGACATCTTCGTGAGATGACGGTTGTCGCTCGGTGTTGTCTGTGTACGGCGTTCAGAACATTCTTTCTCTTCGTATCCCACGCTCAGTGGCGACGACAGCCTCTCAGAACTGGGTGTGCTATTAGGGGGCTAAACGTGATGAGGGGAGTGTGATAGGTGTTGTCTGTGTACGGCGTTCAAAACCTTCTTTCTCTTCGCGTCCCACGCTCAGTGGCGACGACAGCCTCTCAGAACTTTGTGTGCTATTAGGGGGGCTAAACGTGATGAAGGGAGTGTGATAGGTGTCTGTGTACGGCGTTCAGAACCTTCTTTCTCTTCGCGTACAAATCTCAGTGGCAATGCCAGCCTTTCAGAACTGGGTGTGCTATTACGGGGGGGGGGGTTAAGCGTGATGAGGGGAGTGTGATAGGTGTTGTCTGTGTACGGCGTTCAGAACCTTCTTTCTCTTCGTGTCCCATGCTGTGTGGCGACGTCAGCCTCTCAGAACTGGGTGTGCTATTAGGGGGGCCAAGCGTGATGAGGGGAGTGTGATAGGTGTTGTCTGTGTACGGCGTTCAGAACCTTCTTTCCCTTAGTGTACAAATCTCAGTGGCAACGCCAGCCTTTCAGAACTGGGTGTGCTATTAGGGGGCTAAGCGTGATGAGGGGGTGTGATAGGTGTTGTCTGTGTACGGCGTTCAGAACCTTCTTTCTCTTCGTGTCCCGCGCTCAGTGACGACGCCAGCCGCTCAGAACTGGGTGTGCTATTTGGGGGGGGCTAAGCGTGATGAGGGGAGTGTGATAGGTGTTGTCTGTGTACGGTGTTCAGAACCTTCTTTCCCTTCGTGTACAAATCTCAGTTGCGACGCCAGCCTTTCAGAACTAGGTGTGCTATTAGGGGGGCTAAGCGTGATGAGGGGGTGTGATAGGTGTTGTCTGTGTACGGCGTTCAGAACCTTCTTTCTCTTCGTGTCCGATGCTGTGTGGCGACGTCAGCCTCTCAAAATTGGGTGTGCTATTAGAGGTCTAAGCGTGATGAGGGGAGTGTGATAGGTGTTGTCTGTGTAAGTTGTTCAGAACCTTCTTTCTCTTCGTGTCCCATGCTGTGTGGCGACGTCAGCCTCTCAGAACTGGGTGTGCTATTAGGGGGGCCAAGCGTGATGAGGGGAGTGTGATAGGTGTTGTCTGTGTACGGCGTTCAGAACCTTCTTTCCCTTCGTGTCACACGCTCATTGGCGACGCCAGCCGCTCAGACCTGGGTGTGCTATTAGGGGAGCTAAGCGTGATGAACTGGATTTGCTAGGGGGGCTAAGCGTGATCAGTTACCAAAGGGAGGAACTTGAGGATTGGGATATATGTGTCCCATTGGTATTTTTTGGTGGGACAGATATGTCCCACCTAACAATATCTTCAGTTGTCTGTCTCTGGTGGGACATATCTGTCCTAGTGGTATTATACACGGGAATCTATAAAAATAATAATAATAATAATGCATACTTTTCATTTTACGAGAGACGTTCAATATTTATCTACTTTGCTATGTTCTAAGATTCGGATACGTATGAAATTTCACTGCATTTTGGTATATATATATATATCATCATCATCATCATCATCATCATTGTCAACCATTATCTGTCGACTGCTGGATGAAGATATCCCAAGTTTCTTCCACAACGGTCTATCTTCGCCAGTCTCCTCCATGTCACCCCCGCATGATTTCGAATTTTATTAACCCATCTCCCACGTGGCCTTCTTTTGGGTCTTTTCCTGTTCCCTGGAATCCATTCTGCAGTTTCGGTTGTCCATCGGTGGTCCGTTCTTCTGGCAACATGTCCAGCCCATTACCATTTCAGGGATTTTACTCTGATCACGATGTCTTCCATTTTTGTCAGTCATTTTCCTTATCCATAAGTTCCTCTTCTTATCTCTCCTGGTTACGCCAAGCATGCATCTCTCCATGCCTCTTTAAGCTTTCTGCAGTCTTTGTATGTCTTTTTACGCTTCCCAACCGTAGGTTGAAGAAGCGTATATGCTCCAGCTTTTTCCGTCCGTCCGTCTGTCGGCCCGATAACTCACGTAAAAATGGTTCGATTTCGATGAAATTTTAGTATGTAGTAGGGGACCACCTGGGGACGAACCCTATTGAAAATGAGACAAATGGGGTTAAAGGTCGCGACATAGGAGCGTGATCCATTACCCTTATGTCTTATAACTTGCGTAAATATGGTTCGATTAAAATAAAATTTTAGTATGTGGTAGGGGACCACCTGGAGAGGAAACCTTATGAAAATGGGACAAATGGGGTCAGGACATAGGATTGAGATCCATTCCATCGCCCGTATCCCATACTATTAAGGTGGACGTCAAGTAATTTTGCTTCCTATATTTCCAATGGAAAAACTTTTCTACACATTTCCTTCACAATTAGTGTGTTCCCAAGGATGGAAATTTGAACATCGATTAAAATAACTTCATATTATAACTTGGAATACTTAACATTTTCTAAAACATAACCAAAATTACATTAAAAAACAATAACGTTTACTTTGGTGGTGTTGAAACCAGAAAAAAGATGGCGCGACCTGTACTTTGATGACGTCAGTAGACAAATGTTGGATTTCAGAATTATGGTTATGTTTTAGAAAATATTAAGTATTCCAAGTTATAAAATGAAGCTATTTTAATCGATGTTCAAATTTTCATCCTTGGGAACGCATTAATTGTGAAGAAAATGTGTACAGAAGTTTTTCCATTGGAAGTATAGGAAGCAAAATTACTTGACGTCCACCTTAAAGGAGCAATTCTTGTATCTATGAAAACTTTATTTTGAAAACGGCTCTAAGGTTTTTGATGAAAGTCGTTCACCTATCGTTTTCCGGTACTAGAAATCGATTTAACTTGATCTGGACTTAAAGAAAATTCGTTTAGTGGGTTAAATAACCACCCCGAATTACCACGTTTTCAGTGTCATGGCGTCGTTCCATTAATGTTACCCATGCTTAGAAATCTTATGACGTCACAAGATCGCGATTTAGATGTTGGCGCGTGATCACGCCATCTGTCTCATTACGTCACACGTTGTGTGTGGATCCTATTAAATTTTTATGACGTCACACTCTTTCGAGCAGATGGTCGCGATTCCCTTCTGCCTCATTACGTCACGCGTTGTGTGCGTATGCCCGTCCGCACTATAACTCGCGTAACAATCGTTCGATTTCTATGAAATTTTAGTATGTGGTTGGGGACCACCTGGGAAGGAACCCTATTGAAAGTGAACGAAATTGGGTCAAAAGTGAGGGACATAGGAGCAGGATCCAGCCCCACTGCTCTTATGCGTCATAACTAACTTAAAAAAGGTTCAATTTCGATGAAATTTTAGTATGTGGTAGGGGACAACCTGGGGACAAACCCTATTGAAAATGGGCAAAATGGAGTCAAAGGTTAGGACACAGGAGCGGGATTTATTCCATAGCGTTTATGCATCATAACTTACGTAAAAATGCTTCTATTGCGACAAAACTTTATCATGCTATTTCGGAGGTATACTGAACCGGTTCTGTTGAATATCATCGAAATGGGATCTAAGGTCAGGGCACAGGAGCGAGATTTATTCCACAGCCATTATCCTCATAACTTGAGTAATGATTTCTGGTATGTTGGAAAGCGTATTATAATCAATGCATTGCATGATTTTACTAACTTGTTTAGTTAAGGTTCATGTCTCTGCTCCATATGTAAGAAGTGGTGTGATGCATTGATTAAACACTTCTTTTAAGACATAATGGCATATTGCTCTTAAAAATTGTACCATTTCTTTCAAAAGCTCTCCAACCAAGTTTTATAAGCCGATTAATTTCCTTCAATGAGACATCTAATGAAAACATGTGTGAGTCTAGCTGCCATTTCTCCACTTGCTTCATGTATAATGTCTACGGTAATTCCATCTCCTCCTGCAGCTCTTCGCCGTTTCATGTTCTTAATTGCATGTGTAAATAATATCGGCTGGGATAACTGGAGGGACTTCTCTACTGCTACCTTTCATAATGTCTGAAATAGATGTATCATCCTGTGGTGTAGTGGAAGCATATCCGGCGCGTTACTGGAAGATTCTGGGTTCGATTCCCGGCGGCGGCCGATCAGAAATGTTCCGTTATAAATGTGGAAAGAGCAATGACTACTGTTTGATGTAGATGTATCATCCGCTTCATATGGCTTTGAGTAAAAATATTTAACTTTGTCAAACTTTTCGCCTTTATTTCTTGTTACAGTACCATCTTCCTTTTTCAGGACCGTAATCTGTTTTCTTCCCATACTAAGATGTGTCTCTTTGCTCTCTTCGGCCTTTGGTTATTTCCAATTGCTTATACACTGGCGGAAAGTGAAAAAGAACACAAAGAAGGAATTGGTGGACGATCATGAAATGTACATATGTTAATGGGGTCGAGTTTACGTAGGTGTGATGTTAATTTCGGGACCAACTGGTGAGCGCATATGCCACAGTACGGCATAATATGCAAATTATCGTCGGTGGTATTTAAGGAGTACGGCAAAGTGAATGTAATCAGTCGTCGGCGTACGGACACGCGCGAAGACCCTGAAAAAGCTGCAATGCCTGGACATGGAAGACGTGTACGATTTCAGCAGTTATCGGACTTTGAGCGAGGTCGTCTAGTCGGACTCCGCGAGGCCGATTGGTCGTGTCGTCGTATTGAGGAGCGAATTGGACGGGAAGTATCGGTGGTGGTACGATGGTGGCGTAGATGGTCCGAGGAACCTTCCCACACGAGAAGACGTGGAACCGGGAGTCACATACGGACTGATGAGCGGACCGATCGATGCATAAGAAGAGCGGCGTTGTCAATCAGAACATCCACTGCGACACAAATCCGAGCTGCCGTTGCACCTGAGGCGACTGTACGAACAATCCGCAACCGTCTACTGGATGCAGGACTACGTCACGTGTGCCTCTGGCGTGTGTACCTCTGACTCCAGCCCACCATCAGGAACGTCTGCAGTGGTGTCGCCAACGTCCGCACTGGAGAACGCAATGGCGATCTGTCGCGTTCAGCGATGAAAGCAGATTCTGCATGGGAGCCTCCGATGACCGTATGCGTGTTCGCAGACGCACAGGGGAGCGTCTCCGCCCTTCTTGCATTCACCAGCGACACACAGGGCCTACACCTGGTCTCCTGGTGTGGGGAGCGATCAGCTATCACTCCCGTACACTACTAGTGTTTGTACCAGGTACGTTAAACAGCACCTCCTACATCAACAACATCATTCAGCCCGTTGTTGTGCCATTTGTAAGGTCGGTCCATCGTGGTGTTTTCCAACAAGATAACGCACGCCCACACACGGCACGTGCAACGCAACATGCCCTTCAGGGTGTGAGACAACTTCCATGGCCTGCACATTTACCGGATTTGTCCCCCATTGAGCACGTGTGGTATTTCATGGGACAACGACTCATCCGGTCTCCACGGCCAGCCAGGACCATCCCCGATTTACGCGTCCAGGTTGAGGATGCTTGTAACTCAATACCCCAAACTTACATCCAACATCTGTACGACAGACTCCATGCTAGAATTGCACAGTGTGACGCAGTTCATGGCGGTTTAACCTCGTACTAATCATGTTACATGGAAATGTTATTTTTCAGTTTACAAGCAAATACAGCTGTATTTTGCCATAATGTTTTGATCACGTTATCCTCTGTATTCCGTTATTATGCTGTATAAATTTCGTTGGTATCAGACGTCTCCTTCTTGGTGTTCTTTTTTCACTTTCCGCCAGTGTATATTGCAATAAGCACATCGCGCACTAACCTGGAATATAGAAATGGTGGCATACAGGTCAAAATGCAACAGTGCAGTGGAATGTTTGTGTGCTACTGGAAGAATGATGATAGGAAAACAATGCGAAAGGAGCACATCAAATGCTCAACCAAGTGAGGGTTGCAAGAGAATCTCTCCCATCCCCCTATTCCATGAGAGTGTCTTGTCAGCAGATTTAAAAACAGACGTCCTGCTCCAAGGCAAAAGGATGAAAAGTGAGATTCACGCATATGTATTAAGCGGATTTCTGGGCGACAATTGCGGAGATGAATGATTAGTAAATTTTTAAGGATGTGGGATAAGGAGAAACAGGAAATAATTCCTGGAATTGTGTCCATTACCCGTTTTACCCTCCAAGTGAGCACTGCATTGAGAAGATCGGTGCTGCCTTTACTTCATGTATATCGTTAAACAGCAGTCAGTCTCACGCTTTCGTCAATCATAAATCCAAAACTTTTACAAAGTGACAAAATATCTAAAAGAAAAGTTTTATTCATAATCAACAAGGTAGCCATCATTAGAGACCTAGAAAATTGTGAAAAAATGTTGCCATATGCTATAATCATTATCATTATTGTCAACCATTATCAATCCACTGCTGGACGGTCTCCCTAAGTTTCTTCCACAACGGTCTGTCTTGTGCTAGTCTCCTCCATGTTACTCCCGCATACTTTCGAATTTCATCCACCCATCTCCCATGTGGCCTTCTTCTGGGTCTTTTCCTGTCCCTTGGAATCCAATTTAAAATTTCGACTGTCCATCGATGGTCTGTCCTTCTGGCAATATGTCCAGCTCATTGCCACTTCAGGAATTTAACTCCGATCATGATGTCTTCCACTCTTGTCATTTTTCTGATCCATGAGTTCCTCTTCTTATCTCTCTTGATTACACCAAGCATGCATCTCCCCATGCTGCTTTGAGTGATCTGCAGTCTTTGTATGTCTCTTTTAGTTAAGGTCCACGTCTCTGTACCATATGTAAGCACTGGAAGGATGCATTGATCAAACACTTTTCTTTTAAGACATAATGGCATATTGCTCTAAAAGCTAGTCCAGGCAAGTTTTATACGCCGATTAATTTCTTCATCAATGTGACCCTTACTTGATATCTGCTGTTCAAGATAAATGTAGGTATTTGGTTATCTGTAGCTTTTCCCCATCAATCGATAAATTTTAATTTCTTGTAAAAGCATTGTACATCACTTTTGTCTTCTGAAAGTTCATTTTTAATCCCACTTCTTTACTCTTGTCAGCAAGTTCCTGGATCATACTCTGCAGCTCTGATGGGTAGTTGCAAAAAAGACTAAGTCATCAGCAAAACGAAGGTGAGTTAGATAATCTCCATTAATCTTTATCCCTTTGTTTTTGCAGTTCAGTGATTGAAAGACATTTTGCAATGTGGCGTTCAAGAGCTTGGGAGATATGGTGTCACGTTGTCTCACTCACTTTCCAATTCTTATGTGTGCTGTATTCTCAAACAGCCGAATCTTTGCACTTGCATTTTCATAGATGTTATTAATAATATAAATGTATGCATCTTCAATACCGCAGGATTTCAAATCCATGGTAACTGCTGATAGTTTCACCGAATCAAAGGCCTTTTCATAATTGATAAAAGTCATGCATAATGGAAGCTCATGTTCTCTCGCTCTTTCAATTAGTTCTCTCAGTACGTGAATGTGCAGGATTGGTTTGCAGAACATGAGGTCGACGTCTCACATCTCACCTGGCCCGCCAATTTGCCTGATCTCAATGTTATAGAGAAAATTTGGGACATGCTCGAATGGGCCGTTAAGAAGAAACAACAACACCCCTCCCAATTTGACTGCTCTGCGGGACCAGTTGTTCACGGTGTTGGGGCAAACTGGACATTAATGTCATCCGCTCCCATATTTACAGCACGCCAAAAAAATCAAGGCTGTGCTTCGAGCTCATTATGATGTAACCCCATATTAACCAATAAAATGAGCATTCCGTAATTTTTTGTCAGGTGTGTTTATATAACAATATACTTCCCATTATGCATCGTTTTTATTGATTATAAAATAGCCTTTAATTCCGTGAAGCCATCAGCCGTCATGATGTCTTTGAAGTCCAAAGATGATGCTTATACGCTAGTATTGTTCACAACATCTATGAAATTGCATGTGCAAAGATTCGGTTGTTTGATTATACTGCACCAATAAAAATTGGAGAAGGAGTGAAGCAAAGTGATAAAATATTTTCAATTTCTACCACGTTGAAAAATGTCTTTCAGTCATTGTCCTCGTAAAATAAGGAGAAAAAGATTAATGGAGATTTTTAACTCACCTTCGTTTTGCTGATGATATAATATTGCAACTAAAAGGAGTAAAGAAGTGGGATTAAAACTGAACTTTCAGAAAATAAAACTGATATACAATACTTTTAGAAGAAATGAAGATTTCTCCATTGATGGAGAAAAGCTAGAGATCACTGTGACGTGCCTGCCCCGCAGGGCGCACACAACATAAAGGCAGATAGCAGCGAGAACGAACGTCTGCGTAGCTCAGTTGGCAGAGCGACTTGTTCCGGAATAAGTGAACTCGAGTTTGATTAACGGCGTGGACCAAAAAGGATGGAGAAATTTACTTCGTTATAATGGCGTCCGAACTTCCCGGATGTCCCAGCCGTTAAAGATCTCGCAATGGTGTGATGTTCTTTCCACACCGCGAGACAAGAAAAATAAGAGAATCCCTTCTACAGCGCTTCGAAAAATAAATGTGTGTGACGTCGCATTCCACACACCAGATTGACTGGGAGTTCTCAAGTGCACGTTCCACAGCGGATGGCTGCCTGCAACGATTCATGATCACGGCTGACCTGTAGGCCATTCCTCCGGCAATCTTTCTTGAGGGGAGGAGAGATGTGACGTGCCTGCCCCGCAGGACACACACGACATAAAGGCAGAGAGAACGAACGTGTGCGTAGCTCAGTTGGTAGAGCGTTTTGTTCCGGAATAAGTGGACTCGGGTTCGATTCCCGGCGTGTGCCAAAAATGACGGTAAAGTTTATTTCGTTATATCACATATACTTATATTTACTTTGGGTAACAGATATCAAGCCAGGGTCACATTGATGAAGAAATTAATCGGCGAATGAAACTAGGTCGTAGAACTTTTGGAAGGAACTGCAATTTTTAAGAACAATATGCCATTATGTCTTAAAAGGAAAGTGTTTAATCAATGCAATATTCTAGTTTTTACGAACAGAGCAGAGACACGGACCTTAACTAAAAAACACATACAAAAGCACACCGATCACATAAAAAACACACCAATCATTCAACTCGTCGTGCTTCTTGCAGACAACTGCAAGAAGCATGGTGAGTTGAATGATCGGCGTAACCGGGAAAGAGAAGAAGAGGAACTCGTGGATCAGGAAAATGGCAAGAGTGGAAGACTTAATGGCCTAAGTCAAATCCCTGAAATGGCAATGCGCTCGACAGATTAAGAGAAGAAAAGCACCGATGTACAACTTAAATGTTAGACTAGATACCAAGGGACAGAAAAAGACTAAGAACGAGACCACGTAGGAGATGGGTGAATGAAATTCGAAAGCATACCAGTGTGACATGGATAAGTCCTGCTCATCACAGACTGTTTAGGAAGAAACTGTGTGAGACTTTCATCCAGCAATGGATTGATAATGGTTGACGATGATGTTGGCATGGCTATAAATATAGATTTATATATTGTTATTTATGCATAGTTTTACATGGTGGGATTTTTCACCCCAAAATGGATTTAGTAAGAGCGCCGGTTCAGTAAGGATTCCCATCGCGTTTCCGAGTTCCTCAGTATAAGTTGTACATTGTTTTAGCTGTAAGCTCTCTAATCCAAAAAGTGTAACGGAAACTAAAACAACTGTATGAGAGAGACCTTTGTTTTGATCGATGTGTACTAAAAATTAGCATTTTATGTTATTTCCTATTATTAGTCACATAGCGTCGTTGATTGTTGGCCATTGTAGCGTAAGGCGAACGCACTCGGCTAGATATCGAGAGATCTGGAGTACAATCCCAGCAGTGGCCGAATAACAATTTTTCGGTTGCTATGCGTTGATAAACGTGGAAAGAGTGATATCTTGTTTATTCACTGACGCCACGTATTTAGAGGGTTTTCACTATTTTTCTCGCCCTTTGGATTTATTTGCTATAATTAATATATAGCTTGTGCCGATAATGCCCACCAGATGGAGACGTCTCAGTTTCTGAGCCCATCCTACGGACATGTGATGTCTGAAGCTGAAAGATAAACGCACATAGCGCCGTTGATTGTTGGCAAATTGTAGCGTAAGGCTAACGCACTCGGCTAGATATCGAGAGATCTGGGGTACGATCCCAGCAATGGCCGCATAACAATTTTTCGGTTGCTATGTGTTGATAAACGTGGAAAGAGCGATATACACAGTGCGTCAAAGAATTTTTAAGACTGGCGCCACCAGTGTAATCGCGCATGCGTTATAAACCGTGACCATCTGCTTGCTTTCTGCCAAAAGTACTGCGCAATTGTTAAAGTAACTCAAACGAAACGGGCGTTCATTAGAGAAGTAAAATTTTTTCATGTTGAATTATTAAGATGGAACAAAGGGCTGTTATTAAATTTAACGCAAAACTTACAAAAAGTGCCTCGAAAACGTACCAAATGTTGAAACAAGTTTACGATGAGTTTTGTTTAAGTAGATCAAATGTTTTCCTGTGGCACAAACGTTTTTTGGACGGAAGAGAGACGCTAGACGATGAAAAGCATACCGGAAGACCAAGTTCATCTAGGACACCTGAGATTATTGAAAAAGTGCGTGATTTCGTGGCAAACAATCAATGTGCGTCACTAAGAATGATGGAAGAGTCTTTAAACATCAACAAAGAAACGATTCGAACCATCCTGCATGAAGATTTGGGCAAAACAAAAGTATGTGCTAAATTTGTTCCACACACGTTAACCAATGAACACGAATCAAGGAGAAGTGCACATTGCAGAGACATCATTTCAGCCGCTGAAAATGATCTAAACTTCTTAAAATCGATTGTTACTGGTGATGAAACATGGTGTTTTCAATATGATCTTAAAACAAAGCGACAAAGTGCGGAATGGAAATCAAAAAACTCGCCACAAGCCAAAACAACAAGAAAAGTTCCATCGAAAATCAAAACAATGCTCATTACATTCTTCGATAGTAAGGGTATTATCCACAAAGAATTTGTTCCAAGTGGACAAACAATTACTGGTGAGTTTTATTTAAATGTTTTGAGGCGTTTGATGGGCAGAATTCGTCGTGAATATCGAGATGAAAACAGTTGGTGTTTGTTGCACGATAATGTACCCAGTCACACCTCACTTCTTGTTCGTAGATTTTTGGCGAAAAATAACGTCTGTGTGTTGAATCATTCACCGTATTCGCCTGATTTAGCACCCTGCGACTTTTCTTTGTTCCCAAAACTTACAATGACGTTAAAAGGGTGTTATTTTGATGATATTTCGATTATACAAACAGCTTCGACGCATGCTTTGGAGGCAATTCTGCAAAGTGAACTGGAACAGGCATTCGAATCATTATTAAATCGCTGTAACATGTGTTTTGAAGCCGGAGGGACTTATTTTGAATAACAAACCAAAACAAAGTATAATTTCTTGTTTCTATTTCATTTTACATACCCAGACTTAAAAATTCTTTGACACACTGTGTATTTGTTTATTCACTGATGCCACGTATTCAGATGATTTTCACTAGTCTTTTGTTTTTTATTTCCAGTATCGGAGTGCAATAGAAAAAAATCATTAGGTGTTTCGAGGAAGTTTTTGTTCTGTTTAGTGTTATTGTTTTGCAACTTCTTCAAGCAAAGACAATTTTTTTTCAGGTAGTCACGTGCAGGCGGATATATATATATTTTTATATTATTATTATTTCGAGAATGGTACCGAAACATTTTCAATTGAAGTTGTTTACTTTAAGGTTCAGGGAAATAAATCTTTCGCGACACACCTTCATTCAGTGGATCCCATGTATTACAAATGCCACGGTCAGTTTGTTTGAGTACTTGTACGAGTTCATTTTTCTACAGTTTTCGTATCCTAGCAGAGTCAACCCAGCAATCGGAATTGTAAAAGGCTGACTTCTGTTTGAAAGGGAGTGTCTCCGACCTTATAGTTATCTATGTGTTTCTTACCCAACCCAAGACCTCTAAACGGAAAGAACTCAAGTGGTTTGCTCTTAGAGGGATACAGCCTCGACATATCCTAAGAGTTGTCAGAGCAGTATTAAATGGAGTGGAACGAACAGGGAATGGCGTTTTTTTTTCCTTCATTTTTTGGTTGGTCCTTCCGAATCGTTGAGCATCTTGTAAAGGAATCGTACGACGGTGAAGTCAAAGAAATAAGTTCGGGTAGGGGAAATGCTATAATGGCAGAATGATATGAAAGAATGGAAGGAAAGAAAATGTAGAAAGAACGGAGAAGACAGAAGCATAAATCTCGGTGTGATCGAAGACGAACACACCTTCAGAGTTCTGTTTTCTTCTTCACGTTTTTTTTTTTATTCTTATCCCCTCCCTCTCCCTCCCCGTCTTATTAATGTTATGGGTGTAACTTCGGCTACGAACACAATTGAAAATCCCGGAATCTTTACATATCCTTCTTCTTGTTCGAGCCCTTCTTCGCTTTTCCTTAGTCCCATCTCGTGTCCGTGTGTGTTAAGGCACGGGGGTCTCTCAAACAATATGACCTGGCAACTGGCTATAAATAATACCAAATCATAGCCACGTGCCGGCGCCTCAAGTTCCTCTTTGAGAGATCTGCCGCGCAATCAAAAAAGAAACAGGACTGTCCCTTCGAAGGAGCCTCTGCATTCGAAGAAAGAAAATAAAAAAATGGAACAATTACATAAAAGAAAAAGTAACAGAAAAAAAGAAGTCAAGAAGCTGAGTAAGGAGTATAATAACTGGAACTCACAGCTGAATGAAAAATCAGAATGTGGGGTGTTATGTGAAGATATTTCTGCAGATCGAATCAGGACATAAAACTTTTACGTTTCAGGTCGCGTGCCCTTCTCGTGCTGCTTCCCTTTTTCTGATACTTATTTATTTAAGTGATAGCAGGCGCACAACTAGAAAAAAAATGATGTGTGGGTTATGATATCGATGAAAGGTATATGAAAAGTACTCCAATAATTTGCATGCAATATCGATATATTTTCTAGTGCTGCTAATTGATTATGATATCGATGAAAGCTATGTGAACAGCACTCCAATGATTTGTATGCAATATCGATATACTTTCTAGTGCTGCTAATAGGTTATGATATTGATAAAAGCTATATGACCAACTCTTTAATAATTTACCCGCAATAGCGATATATTTTTAGTGCTACTGAATGGTTATGATATCAATGAAAGCTATATAAACAGTACTTCAATAATTTGCATGCGATATCTATATATTTACCGGTGCTACTAATTGGTTATGTTATCGATGAAATTGGTTATGATATCTAAATTGCATGAGAATTACATCAGTAATTCGCATGCAATTTCGATATTTTATTAATATCTTTGGGGAAAAGAAAATAGATAGATAGATAGATAGATAGATAGATAGATAGATAGATAGATAGATAGATAGATAGATACGGAGAGAGAGAAAGAGAGAGTGATCAGCATCATCAACCATTATCAATCCATTGCTGCATGAAGGTCTCCCCAAGTTTTTTCCACAAAGATATATCCTGCGGCAGTCTCTTTTATGTCACTCCCGCATGCTTTCCAATTTCACTTACCCTGGACTTCTGGGTCTTTTCCTGTTTCTTAAAATCCAGTCTAGACTTTCGGTTGTCCGTCGGTGGTCCATTCTTCTGGCAACATGTCCAGCCCATTACCATTTCAGGGATTTTACTCTGATCAAGATGTCTTCCACTCTTGTCATTTTCCTTATTCCCGAGTTTCTCTTCTTAACTCTCCTGGTTACACCAAAAATGCATCTCTCCATACTTCTGTCAGTTGCCTGCAGTCTCTGTATGTCTTATTTTAGTTAACGTGCACTTCTCTACTCCGGAAGTAAGCACTGGAAAGATGAATTGATTAAACACTTTTCTTTTAAGACATAATGGCATATTGCTCTTGAAAATTGCACTGTTTCATCCAAAAGCTGTCCAGCCAAGTTTTATACGTTTATTAATTTCCTCATCAATGTGACATTTGCTTGTTATCTGTTGTCCAAGGTAAATGTAGGTATCGGTTACCTCAAGCTTTTCCCCATCAATCGAAAAATCTTCATTTCTTGAAAAAGCATTGTACATCAGTTTTGGATCGTACCCTGCAGCTCTGAAGGGGTAGTCGCAAAAATGATTACGTCATCCGTAAAGCGAATGGTGTTAGATAATCTCCATTAATCTTCATCCCCTTGTTTTCCCAGTTCAATGACTGAAGAACACCTTTGCAATGGGGCATTGAAAAGTTCAGGAAACATGGTGTCACCTTGTCTCACTGCCTTTCCAGTTTTAATTGGTGCTGTATCCTCAAATAGACTTGCATTTTCATAGATGTTATTAATAACGATGATGTAAGCATCTTCAATACCGCAGGATTTCAGAACCATTGTAACTGCTGATGGTTTCACGGAAGCGAGGGCCTTTTCGTAATCAGTAAAAGCCATGCGTAATGGAAGTTTATATTCCCTCGTTCTTTTAATTAGTTCTGTCAGTACATGGATATGACAATAATATTTACTTGTGACAATGTTGGACTTGTACGTAAATCGCATACACGGGTCTAGGACAACACACTACGGTCAGAAAGAAGTCAACCGTCGTCTGAGGTGAACACATCTTACTGGCATTTTCTTTTCTTTTCTTCTTTGCACCGACAGGGTTCCTATAAGTTTAATTTTATTTTGCGCAAATTATCTTTACTCTGCTCTGACCATCATCACCAGTTTTTGATGTTTTGAGAACTTCCATTGCATAGAGTTCGTAAAGTTTCAGAGGCTTACTCTTCCTTAATTTGGTGCCACTGGTTTCAGGAAAAATACAGAGAAACAGCGCCATCGCACAGGCACATCGCCCATTCTCTTCCGGAAGTCTAGTTCAGGCCTATCCAAGGCAGTCTAGAAAACACCATGTGACGTACCTTCCAGCAGGACGCACACGACATAAAGGCAGATAGGAATCAGAATAAACGTCTGCGTAGCTCAGTTGGTAGAGCGACTTGTTCCGGAATAAGCGGCCTCGGGTTCGAATCCCGGCGTAGACCAAAAATGACGGAGAAATTTACTTCGTTATAATGGCGCCCGAACTATCCGGATGACCCGGTCGTTCAAAATCTCGCATTGGTGTGATGTTATTTCCACACCGCGAGACAGGAAAAATCAGAAAATTCCTTCTCCAGCGCTTCGAAAAATAAAAATGTGTGATGTTGCATTCCACACAGCAGATTGACTGGGAGTTCTCAAGTGCACGTTCTACAGTGGATGGCTGCCTGCAACGATTCATGGTCATGGCTGACCCGTGGGCCATGCCCCCGGCCCTCTTCCGGGGGGGGGAGATGTGACGTACCTACCAGCAGGACGCACACGACATAAAGGCAGATAGGAATCAGAATAAACGTCTGCGTAGCTCAGTTGGTAGAGCGACTTGGTTCGGAATAAGCGGCCTCGGGTTCGAATCCTGGCGTAGACCAAAAATGACGGAGAAATTTACTTCGTTATAACCAGTCCATGACATTAGAGAGATAAGTTCTTTGATGACGTCACGTGGAAACCAAGGCAGTTTATAAAACACAAGGCTATGGTATTAGAGAGATGAGTTCCCTCTTTTGATGACGTCATGTGGAAACCAAGGTCTAGAAAACACAAGGCCATGGCATTAGAGAGATGAGTTCCCTCTTTTGACGACATCACGTATAAACCAAGGCCGCCTGGAAAACACAAGACCAGGATATTAGAGAGATGATTTTCTCTTTTGATGACGTCACGTGTTAAACAAGACATAGAAATTAAAAGGCCATGACATTAGAGAAAGGAGTTCCCTCTTTTGATGACGTCACGGGGAAACCAATGTCGTCTAGAAAGCATAAGGCATTAAAGAGATAAGTTCCCTCTTTTGATAACGTCTCGTGGAAACCAAGGCTTCCGATTGGCTTCCAACACTGTCCAGTAGGACGTCAAACACAACATCGACGTATCAGGTGTAACATGAGCGTGACGTCACAAACGGAGGGAACTCATCTCACTAATGTCACAGCCTTGTACTCTCTGGACGGCATTGGTCCCCGAAGGGCCAGAAACCAACTCCTCAGATCCGTAGGCTACCGAGGCGGCATTTTCTTTCATGTTGCTATTTTTGAGCCGGTTTTTTTGTTAAATGTATGAGTACGTTATGACCAACGTTTAGGTAACTGCAGTCCTAGCCCCCGTTGTGTACGAGCGATCAGAAAATTAATAGGTTTCTCATTAAATTATCGGACACGCGCTTCTGATGATTTAGTATTGTTCCAGAAAATAGGGTTAAAAGTCTCATCAAAATTGGCATTCGTGGTTTTAACACGGCTAGTAAAAGTACTTGGAATTAACAACAGAAGTTATTTTAACTTCTTCTTGCCAGCAGGTTTCCTCTGCACTTATCCATTTGACGATATTTCATAATCAAATAAATAAACAAGATACACTAGTGTTTGTGAAAATTGCAACACCAAGTAAGAATCGCGTTACTCAAATGAAATTTGTATCACAGATTCCTCATGTTACAGGAGATAAATGATTACATTTGAAGAGCTATACAAGATTTTTCCGTTTCAAAACTCAGTACCGTGTAAAGCCACCTTGAGCAGGAATAACAGTCCTTACATGTCGTTGCATTGAATGGAAGATGTTTTCGATATCATCGTTATTGACGAGCATTGTCAAGCCTACCAGGTCTTGGACATTCCGGGCCGCATGTGGACGAGCATTGTCAAGCCTGCCAGGTCTTGGACATTCCGGGCCACATGTGGACGAGCATTGACTAGCCTGCCAGGCTGCTTCTATGCGACACCTGAGTTAATTTGCGGTGAATGGCAAGGCATTTGACGGGCCAGTCGCTTAGCTAACATGTCCCAGACATGTTAGATCGGGGGCAGATCCGGCAAACATGCAGGGCAGGGAAGAAGCGGTATCTGTCGTTCATGCAAGAGGTCTTAGGCATCCCGGGCTACACGTGGACGAGCATTGTCAAGCTGGAATATGGCGCCAGTACAACTCTGAAGGAAGGGTATCATCTCTGCCTCTAAAACATCCCTGGTGTATCGCTGGCTGTTGAGGGTTCCCTCAGTTCATATCAGGCCAGATCACTCATTGAATCCAATGGCACCCCAAGCCATGACGCTTGGCGTTGGGTCGGTCATCACGATGTCATCGAACATGTATGCGACCATCATGGTGCAACAAGTTGAATCGTGACTCGTCAGAAAACAGGACCTGTTGCCAATTGTGCGCCGATGTCTGTGCTTGAGACACCATTGCAGCCTGAAGCATCTGCGGTTGAGGGTTAAAGGACTGCACAACAATGGGCTGCTAGTGACCAGTCCTCTTCTAAGCAGACGACATCGAACTGTGCTAGAGGACAAAGCCTGACCTGTGACAGGGTTCTACTGCTAACACCGTGGATGTCACTCTGCGATTGGTCACTGCCATGCGGGGTAAGGGTGTCTGTCAGCCCGTGCCGTCGTGAAATTTTGCGGTCCATTTCCCTGATTTCTGTGCGTCCGTGCCAAATCAGTCCACTGACGCCAGGTTCGCATCACCGTACTGGCGTTTTGTCTCGTACGAGCGGCAATTTCGCTGTACGCAAATCCAGCTTCTCTCATCCCAAACAATCCTTCTTCGCTCAAAGTCCTTCAAATGTTCATAATGCGACCTTCTTCAGCGACGGGGCATAGTAAGACAGAAGAAGCATCCTTTCAATTCAATATCGGCTCTTCACTGATAGCAAGATCAAGTTCGAGCCAGCTCTTTATACCCAAGACCGGACAGTTCCGAGGGTGCTGCTCCTAAACAGCATGCGCAGTTTCACTGAAATTTTAATCATTTGCATGTCCCAATCTGTTGTACACATCCTGTAAATTTCAAGTTAATCCCAGTAGTCCTTCATGATGTTGCAATTTTCAGAAACAGTATGTGTAAAAACGGAAACAGCATTCAGAATTTTTAATGCCATCATGATTTTTATATTAGCGCATTAAATTATCGAAAAAAGCATTAAAATTTATGAAATTATGGGAGAATAACTTTAAAAATATGCGGGAAGTTCAGATAGTGATCCATTCGTGTTAAGATGCTATTTGTCGAAGCTCTTGCGTCAATGGCTCTGAGAATACAAAACTTTAAATTGCTGCGCTTCCAATGAATTTGTTTCCTAAATTAGCGATTTCTGTCAGGTGCGGCCCCTACACGGATGCCGCGCTTAGCTAAGGCCTTCTAGAAAGTACAAGGCCATGACGTTAGAGAGAAGAGTTCCCTTCGTTTGTGACGTCATCGGAAGCCTTCGTTTCCGCGTGACGTCACTAAAAGAGGGACTAAAGAGGATACGTCGATGGCGTGTTTGACGTCATACACGAGAGCGTTGGAAACCAATCGAAAGTCTTGGTTTTCGCGTGACGTCACTAAAAGAGGATTTATTTTTTGTTTTTGTGATTGGGAGTTTAACGACCACCGTGAGCAACTCAGTTGGCTATAAGCGGTTGCCCATTCCAAATTTCGGAACACTGGTTCCACGGAAGGGAGACAGCCAGTGCTGTAAGATAAACACTGATCCATGCCTCACGGGATTCGAAACCGGACCGATCAGGGACAAGTAGTCATAAGTCAGCTCTTCGACCTTTGCGCCACCCGGGGCGTCAGAGGGAATTCATTTCTCTAATGTCGTGGCCTCATATTTTCTAGTCATGGCTACATTTTCTGAAGCCCATGAGAACAACTGAAAAGAATTCGGTATCATTGATTATAGATTAAAGGATATCGGTGTATGCACAGCATTTTTGTATAGTAAAGCTTGGCCATATGCACAGCCAGACATCATTTACATTTGGGGGTGTGGGTAAGCGACCAGCACCAAAATCTAACTCCAGAGGCAGGCACTCTTCCTTGGTTTCGGAAGTTGTCACTTTTGCGACCAGTGTTGAAAACACTGTAGCTTATACCACTGGTAATTTGACTCCCCATTTTGAGATAGAAGTGGAGCTGCCCCTTTGAGCTCCCTCAGTTGAAGGCAAATATCCAAGTGTCTGTGCCTTTTGTGTGGTTCTTCTACCACCTGTTGCAGAAGAGGGGTAAGACATGACTTATAAATCGCCCAATCTGACGGTACACTTGGACTGGCATTTTTTTTACAGTTTGCTTTGAACGCGCAGCATTTCTCATGCTTATCAATGGAATCATTTTAAGTCGTTTAGGAAACAAAACAAAGTAACTGTGTGCTTTATACACGGTCGAGTCACATTATTGCGACCACCAGCTAATATTTAGAGTAATCGCCGTGTGCAGCGCGGACAGGGCTGGGAGTGACTCAGTAAGGTGCTGAAAGGTGTTCACTAGTATGTGGAGCCATGCTGACTGCAGTGCATCTGACAGCTCTTGGAGGGTGCGTGGTGGAGGATCCATAGAGCGAATAACACGATCGATGTTCAATCGATGTTCAGATGTTCAATTGGGTTTAAGTCTGGGAAATTAGGGGGACAGGGAAGTACTTGAAGTCTTCATCGAGCTCTTTCAACCACTCTCGGACATTTCTAGCTGTGTCACTTGCCGCATTGTCGTGCTGGAAGATCCCATCTGCTCCAGGGAGCACAATCAGCATGTATGGGTGTACGTGGTCTGCAAGGATGGATTCATAACGAATTCGGTCCATAGTGCCTTCCACAAGTATGAGTGGACCCCGAGAATGCAACGAAAACATTCCCCAGACCATAACGCTGCCCCCACCAGCTTGTGTACTTCCAGCAATGGTTGAAGAGTGTTTTTTCTCCGACGTTTCTCGCCTTATACGCCAACGTCCATACGTTCGATGAAGCAAAAACGTGACTCATTGGAGAAGGCAATCCTTTGCCAATCAGAGGAGGTTCAATTCCGCGATACTGCTGTGCAAATGTAAGCCTTTTTCTGCCGATGCACCTTCGTTAGCATAGGTGCAGTGACCATCCGTCTGCATCGGAGCCTCATACGTAGCAGGGTTCGCCGAACTGTCTTTTTAGACACACTTCCGGTAGCCCCCTGGTTCATTCGGCCATTCAGTTGCTCCACTGTAGCGTTTCGGTCGGCCTTCACGCACCTTCGTGCCAACGTTCACCTCTTACATCAACAGCACGTGGCGCTTCGCAGTTTGCACGCCGCTTATTTGCAGTCGTGCCATTTCACCATTCACGATACTTTTAAACCACAGCAGCACGCGAACAGTTCACAAACTGCGCTGTTTCAAAAATACTGCCACGCTTGGCCCGAAAGCCGATAATCATCCCATTTTACAAATCTGATAAATCGCTCCTTTTATCCATGACGGCAACCAGTGATATGTTTTCAGAATGCTACAGAACATCTTATATACCCTTCAAGCCACTTCACGACACGTGCCGTATTTCACTGGCTATGCGCTATTGACGTCAAAAGTAGGAGGTGGTCACAATAATATGACTCGTGTGATGATTACTGACACAGGATAAAAAGGAAGAATCTAAATATGTCTCAATAATGACGAACCGCTCAAAAAAAAAAAAAAAATAGCGAGAAGTGTAGCGTTCAAATGTCTTCAGTGGATGAGCTTATTATTATTATTGGAGGTTTAACGATCATCGTGAGAATATCAATGAGCTATAAGCAGTGGACGGTCCTTAATTTAGGGCTACTGGTTCTAGGTAAGGGAGACAGACAGTACCGTAAGACAAACACAACATCCATGCATCACTGGAATTCGAACCCGGGCAGATCTCGAACGAATGGTCACAAGATAGCGCTTAAACCGTTGCGCCACTGGAGCGGCTGAGCTTATTTTGCGAGAAAGAGTTCGTACTTGTCAAAAATGTAGTATCACAAAATATATCGAAAGAATTGACAAATTCGTGTATGAAAAAAAAAGGTAATCAACCAAAAATATATATAAATAAAATGGAAATATTTAAATAAATAAAACATAACTTTTAAATCTTCCAGCGTGTTCTTACAAGCTTAAACTCTGCCAGTCCTTAGCCTTGATAAAGTATGAAGAAAAGTTGACAATTTTGAAGCTCCAGCTTTTCATCTAAAAACAAAACGCCGCCCTAGGTAGCGCAGTGGTATTAGCACTGGATTCTGATCATTACGAAATCTGTACGGGTTCAAATCCTGGTGAGTCATTTATGTTGTAGGGACGGGCTACTGATTGTAATCCACTGAGTTGTCCATGGTGGTCGCTAAACCCTCCCCATCCAATAATAAAAAACCATCTGTCTGTCGTACTGATCTCATACTTATGTTTTCAGATTGTCCTGTATGCACATCTGTTCTCAGATTACGATAAGTAACTGGCCGCAAAAACTATGTTTTCAACAATGGCTGCTGAACCAATGACATCTCGGTCTCGTGAAGGAGTTGGGACCAGCGCGGTGCAAGAAGCCCTGCCCTCTTCTGGATCGCGAAGCTGGGCGCGTTTCGGACAATTAGCCGGAAGCCCGCGTCTCTGACCACCATGTAACGTACCAGGAGATGTGACGTACCTGCCAGCAGGACGCACACGACATAAAGGCAGATTGGAATCAGAATAAAACGTCTGCGTAGCTCAGTTGGTAGAGCGACTTGTTCCGGAATAAGCGGCCTCGGGTTCGAATCCCGGCGTAGACCAAAAATGACGGAGAAATTTACTTCGTTATAAATGGCGCCCGAACTATCCGGATCACCCGACCGTTCAAAATCTCGCATTGGTGTGATGTTATTTCCACACCGCGAGACAGGAAAAATCAGAGAATTCCTTCTCCAGCGCTTCGAAAAATAAAAAAAATGTGTGATGTTGCATTCCACACAGCAGATTGACTGGGAGTTCTCAAGTGCACGTTCTACAGTGGATGGCTGCCTGCAACGATTCATGGTCACGGCTGACCCGTGGGCCATGCCCCCGGCCCTCTTTCGGGGGGGGGATGTGACGTACCTGCCAGCAGGACGCACACAACATAAAGGCAGATAGGAATCAGAATAATCGTCCGCGTAGCTTAATTGGTAGAGCAACTTATTCCGGAATGAGTGGACCCGAGTTCGAATCCTGGCGCGGATAAAAATGACGGAGAAATTTACTTCGTTATAATGGCGCCCGAACAGGGACGGATGACCCGACCGTTCAAAATCTGATGAACGGCAAACGCTGATGGTGTGATGTTATTTCCACACCGCGAGATAGGAAAAATAAGAGAATCCCTTCTCCAGCACTTCGAAAAAAAAAATAAAATAAGGGGGAGATGATGTAACGTACCAGGAGATGTGACGTACCTGCCAGCAGGACGCACACGACATAAAGGCAGATTGGAATCAGAATAAAACGTCCGCGTAGCTTAATTGGTAGAGCAACTTATTCCGGAATGAGGGGACCCGGGTTCGAATCCTGGCGCGGATAAAATGACGGAGAAATTTATTTCGTTATAACCATACTAAAACTGACAAATAAGCTAATATCGTTGCCCTTAAAATGAGATGTTCTCTGCAGTACCGTTTTAGCTGTTCCAACTAATCTGGATCGTATGCACTATAAGACATACCGTGATGCAAAAGGCATTCCTCTTATAGAAAATAATAATGCTTTTATGAGACATTTTTTCGAAATTTTCTTTCAACGTAATTGCCCTTAGCCAAACCGATTACTTTTCTCAAAGGTGTTGAATGAAATAAATAATCCTGGTTAAACAACAGACCGCCGATCATTAAAACCGAAAAGCAACGCTCTGTAAAATTACTAAGCGTTTATCACAAGCGTTTTTCTAAAATGGACGTCCTTCCCAAATTATGTAAGAAAAAATCCTCCGAGAGTAATTTTCTTAGTGCAGAATAATACGCGCGGTTCCTGCTGAGACTCCGCTGCAAAACACTTCTCGGCTTTCCCACGAATTTTTTGGCTCCTCCGCTGAAATGGTGATGAACATTTTGGTGTCAGAGTTCACTTAATAGCTCAGGGTTAACAGCGGAACCCAAACGCTGATGAACGGCAAGCATCTCGTTGCCATTGTTTAAACGGTTATGATCGATTGATGAACGGAGACCACTGATATAGAAAAGAAAGGTCCGACACGTTCCCATTAGATCTTTTTGTACTCTCTCTCTTTCTCTTTCGACGGTTCCTTTATTAGATACCTCACGGTCAACTCTTTTTATTCCGCGCGCTTTCGACAGTAACAAGGAAAATAGTTCTTTTGTTTTTCTCCTTCTCGACTTAGCTCTCCAATTATTTCGGAGGACTTTTCCGATTTAAGAATGTACCAACACTTATGTATACTCCTTTCTAAGGACATCCTACGTAGGATCCGGTTCGTAATTCACCCTATTTCAAAGCGCCCTTCAAATAATTCGGTTTGTTTATTTTCACGATTCCCTATAACATGTTCGACTTTCCACGAGGTCGTATGAATATGTCAGTTTTGTGAAAACCCTTTTCTCACATCTTTTCTGAAATTTGCGAGACATTTCCCGCGATTCCTTTCGTTTATTAACGAAGTATATTTGGGACAAACCCTTTTCTGTGAAATGACGGGAAAACATTTGAATTTCACGGATTTTTCCTGCTCTAGGGGGGATTCTGAATTTTCAGAAAACTTTCAGCAATTCCTTTCGTATATTAACAGGACAATACCGCCCCGTTGGCGCAGTGGTCTAAGTGATGGCTTTTCATCATTCGTCCGAGTCAGGTCCGGGTTCGAATCCCGGTGAGGCTTGGGTCTTGTGTTTTCCTTACGGTGCTGGCTCTATCCTTTCCCTGGAACCAGTGGCCATAAATTAGGGACGGGGGACTGCATGCTTATGAGTTGCTCACGGTGGTTTTCTAACCTCCAATAAAAAAAACAGTCTTCAGACGAAAAGATACACCATTGCGTTTCGCAAACAAAACCCAACAATATGGTTCAACTTTTCACCAAGTTTTGGTACAAGGTTGTATCATGTTTTGGGTTTCCTTTGCGCTACAGAATCTTTTCTAAGAAAGTGATGCAGCTGGTGCAGCACGACTTTATAGTGCAACCTACCACAAAATTGTTAACAGTGTAGTTTTGGGTGGTGTGGTAGTCTAAGAAGCCGTCGATGTAACCCACTTAAACATCCCCTAAAACATCGCATCGCCTCCTCCGACCTGTAAGACTCCTACATGAAATTTGGCGTCCATGACCTCGTGTGGTCTATTGCACACACGCACGCTTCCGTTGTTTAAATAATTAAATACTATATAACTAGCGTATAGCCCGTCCTACGACAGTTGTGTTTAAGCTTTACAGAAACATTAATATATATGGGGATGTTGCCCGCCCAATGACAGAGTGAAATTTTTTATTGAAGCTGATTGAAAACAAATCAAATAGACGTCCCATTTCTGTAAGGAAATATAGTAAAAACTTAATAGTATGAACTCATTCATGTTAGAACCAAAATTATATGCTGTTTATTTCCGTTTTTCAAAAGACCTCGACATAAATAACATTCTGCATAAAATATTTTTTGTTACTAGGTAATAATTATTCGTGTATGCACAATATGGTTAAGTTTCAGAATTCTGTCTCTACACGATCCCAAAAAATATAGTAAGTAAAGTTGGTCACAAAGTTAAAACACATATGTGCAAATTAAAATATACTTTCAAGATCTTTCAAACAATCATATTGTTCATCATCAGAAAAATTAGTTAAAAGAGTGAAATGGGGCGAACGTAGCCTTATATACAAGCCGGAGTGTTGTAGTATGTGCGTTAGTAATTGCGCAGACTCATAGAGTCACCGGATAAGAGGTTTCCAGGCGAGTGGAATAGTCGTTGGTGGTTCGTCGTTACAGCAGCGATCGTAAAAGTTATATGTGTACAAAATTTCTGCAAATATGGTCTGTCTCTTAGTCCCCTATGTTAAAAGGATATATGCGCGCGCTAAATGCGAGGTCCACAACCACTGATCCGTGACCCTAACAATGTGAAGTACATTGGCTCTATCCCGCATTTACCGCAAGTGACATCAATACTTACAAATACTTGCAAAGCATTTAATTTGGCATTTGGTGAGACTAATCGCAACCTGTTCTCCTTAGTAAAAAGTGATCGTGACTCTGTTCTGAACTTTCAAAGGAGTATATCTACTGCATACCGATATATATATTGGATCTACACTTCGATCGGTAAAAGTCAGAATTAAAGAACATAAATACAACATCAGAAGTGGAAGCTCCTCTACAGCATTATCAAGATTAATTCAGTGTGGCACCTACTCCCCTACGGTTGAAAGACGCATATGTCATTTTAACCTTGGAGACTAAGAGACAGACTATACAGGGTGATTCATAAAGAAGTATACACAGTTTCATCGCACTATATAACAAGACCGATGTAAGATATTTTATGTTACCTATAACAGAATTGTAGGGGAATGTTTCAAGTTTTTTTTAGACACAGTCACAGATGTTCTATGTGTGCACCCTTAGTCACACGACGCACATCGAGCCAGTAATCCATTTCCGTTTCAAGTTTCTGTTTCCAGTTTCCAGGTGCTGTAAAACAGTAACAGTTAAAGGCACGGACCACAACTGCGAACCGTTAGGTAGATGTACTCATAAAGTTTGTGTCCCGCTACTGAGGGAGACAAACTCCCCTTCCTGTTGATCAAGCGGAGCTGAAACAGCGTATCACAGCCACTATCACTGCACTTGATTCAGATATCTTACCTCGCGTTTGAGCGGAAATTGATTACCGGCTCGATGTGTGTCGTATGACTAAGGATGCACACATAGAACATCTGTGACTGTCTCTAAAAAAACTTTAAACATTCCCTTGAAATTCTGTTACATGTAACATAAAATATCTTACATTGTTCTTGTTTTATAGTGCGTTGAAACTGTATACTTCTTTATGAATAACCCTGTATTTGCAGAAAGTTAGTACATATATAACTTTTACGATTGCTGCTGTAACGACGAACTACCAACGACTGTTCCATCAGTTTGGAAACCTCTTGTCAGGTGAGTACTTTGTCAGACCATTGTACTTTGCTTCCACCACCACCTGTCAACTACAAATGATCATTCGCCTAACTCCATGAGTCTGCGTAATTACTAACGCACAGGACTATAACACTCCGGTTTGTATATAAAAGGCTACGTCCGCCCCGTTTCACTCTTTTAACTAATTTTCCTGATGATGAACAGTATGATTCGAAAGATATTGAAAGTATATTTTACTTTGTACATATGTGTTTTAACTAAAACCTTTTTAACTTTGTGACCAACTTTAGTCAATCGCTATGTTTTTTGGGATTGTGTAGAGACAGAATTCTGAACCTTAACCTTATATTTGTTGTTGTTCAACAATTGTAGATTAGAGCGTTTAGATAGATCGATATTTTGCACGGTGTATATGTTACCGCTAAAGTGCAGAAATCAGTTATTCTACAGATTATCTAGGTAATGTTCAATTTAACTAGGGTGATCCGTTAAAGTGCCGAAAATTGTTTCATTGCTCAAATTACCTAGGTAATCTGCAAATTACCTAGAGAATCTGCACATTACCTACTAGGCACTCGTTAAAGTGAAAATAAGATCTTTGCTGGAACAACAGCAACGTTTCCGTACGCTTAAATTAACATAATGTTATTTATTTATTTTTCGATATATAAAGAATCAAGTTAATACAATCAAACAATCAACAAATTAGTTGATAGAATCAATCATCAATAAATTAAAAAACTATAATAGAAAGAATCAAACGGTTTAAAATATTAATATAATTAAGGAAATGAATTTGCAAAACATATGATAAAATTATGCTTACTTATAAGTGCAATCTAAAGATTTGGTTAATATATCTGGGGTTCGATCCCAGCGGTGTCGGAACACAATTTTGCAGTCGCTATGCGTTGTTAATAAAATAACGTGGACAGAGCGATGACAGCGTCCATTTACTAAAGATTTGGTTTCGCCTGTTTCTCTCATTTCCTTTCCCTGTTTCTCTCATTTCCATTCCCTACACCTTCCCCCTATCCCTCCACTTTTAGTTTCGGCTACGCACTGGCAGCCGACGCCAATTATGAGAAATAAAAACAACCGGCGACAACTAGACGCTGGCGAAACGAAACTAAAAGTGGAGGGAGAGGGGGAAGGTGTAGGGAAAGGAAGTGAGAGAAACAAACTTTGAACTTTAACGATACGGAAGCCGTTAATGTGCACATTACCTAGGTAAAATGCGGAAAACTCTTGATTCCGCACGTTAACGGAGCAAATCAGTTAATTTGCAGATTAGCTAGGTAATGTGCACATTTACGGCTTTCGAGCTTTAGCGGTAACATATATATAATATAATCAGCACTCAACTCGGAAAGTTGTTTTCGTGTGAACTTACCTTAATAACTTTTACTGTGGTTTTTCGCATTAAATAACTTTTTCTCCGGCACACTTGTCATTCCCTTCACGGCTTGTTTTAGACTGTCCTATTCGACGGTTAGTTTGAAACTTCACACCAAACCTTTTTCTACAAACTAATGCGACATCTGATATTACAAATCGGAACTATGTAAATTCTCGGCAATGTACTATTAGGGCGACATCTGCTTTTAGATGCCATCTTGCTCACTTTGACATCTGAAGATTTCAGATGTCAAAGTGAGATTTCAGATGTCAAAGTTACTTTGTACATATGTGTTTTAACTAAAACCTTTTTAACTTTGTGACCAACTTTAGTCAATCGCTATACGAGTCATTGATAATCCAATGTTTTTAAAATAGCACGCGATCACCTTAACATCTCAATGTGATCGTGTGCAAACTCAACTTTAAGAATTCAATTCGAATTTTGTAGATCGGAAAAACAGAACTCGAAAATAATCCAATGTTTTTAAATTAGCACGCGATCACCTGGACATCTAAAAGTAATCGCTTACTATTTTTAATATATTGCAGGCAATCATTTTGTCATCGCGAGAGCACACACCAATTGATCGATAAGGGATGGCACAACAATGCAGAAGGTGTAGCGTCAAGTGTTTCAAAGAGACGGATCTGGGTATTCATATTATTAATGAAAGGACAATTTTTTATACACAGGGCATCCTTATCCGGCGAGATAAATGTGAAACTCTGTTTTTTACACTTTCCAACCGTAGGTTGAAGAAGCGTATATGTTCCAGCTTTGTCCGTCTGTCTGTCCCTCCCTCCGTCAGTCCGCCCGCACGATAACTCGCGTAAAAATGGTTCAATTTCGATGAAATGTTAGTATGTGGTAGGGGATCACCTGGGAACAAACCCTATTGAAAATGGGCGAAATGGAGTTAAAGGTCAGGACGTAGGAGCGGGATTCATTCCATTGCCCTTATGGGTCATAACTAACGTAAAAATGCTTCGAGTATGACAAAACTTTAACACGTTGTTCCGGAGGTATACTGAATTGATTCTGTTGAATATCATCGAAATGCGATCAAAGGTCAGGGCACAGCAGCGAGATTTATTCCACAGCCGTCATCCTCATAACTTGACTAGAAATGCTTCTATTGCGACAAAACTTCAGTATGTTGTTCCGGAGGTATATTTAACCAGTTCTCTTTAATATCATCGAAATAGGGTCAAAGTTCAGGGCAAAGGAGAGAGATTTATTCCACAGTCATTGTCATCGTAACTTGAGTAATGATTTCTGGTATGTTGGAAAGCGTATCGTAATCAATGCATGGCATGATTTTAACTAACTTGTTCCATTTTTGTCCAGAAATTTCGCCAAAACTGCGAACTTGACTTTTTCAGAAAAGATTATTTCCTCCCTCGCGAATCCTTTTCCTTTGATCCTGGTAGGCACTAAGGACCGTCTTCAACTACAGCGAAGCGCTGCTACGGGCCAGCATAGAAAGGCACTTTTTACATCTGATCTCGTATAAGTTAGAAACTCTAAGTTACAAAAAGAAGAGGAAGGAAGGATATTGGCAATACAATGCCTTTCTGTATAAGTCACAAAGTGAATTTCTTCGATGTGGTTGTGAGAAGCACAGATGGAATTTCTGGAGACGGACGGACCAACCGTTAGAGAAACTGAGGAATAGATGGATGGAAGGAGGGATTTGTGAAATTTTATGCTATTGTTTTCTCTTTTGGAGAAGAGAAATTTTTTTTTCTAATCGGCATTTCGAAGCTGAAGTATTATTTCTGCAGACTGACGGTCAAGCGGAAGCTGATGCGCAGACATTGATAATCTTGCCTGTCTGCCTCATTAAATCGAGAAAGAACTGCATCAATGTGATCGTGAGAAAGGGAGATATATTTTCTGCGGACGGACGTATTGAGGGACAGCGATAATCTTGTACGCATTCCTGTATCTATCTGTCAGAGACCGAAATTCTTCCCCAGCCGTTAGAAGCAGAAATATATTTTCTCTGGACGTACAAACAGAGAAACTGACTGTGAAAAAAGCGGAACAAGTAATGTTCATGCGAAATTAAAAATGGGCAGATCAATATTTCGGAGCTTTAACTACTGTTCTTGCAAGGGAGAGAAACGGACGCAAAGACAACCGAAATCGTACGCTTTCCTACATACGACTTGTACACTGATCCACAAAGAAATTGCCCCACCCAGAAGGAGTAAGGATAAATTGAGCATGCAAATAGGAATATGTAAGGGTTTTTTTTATGTTATTTTCAAATCACGTACAATGTTTATCAGGTGAGATAATGCAGCTCAATGGGTACGCCTCAGTAAGTGATTGCACCTCGGCGAACGGTAACACATGCAGCAATACGGCGTCGCAATGAGTCGACGGATATCGTCTTGAGGAATGGAACACTAAGCACGGTTGACTTGCTCCCATAATTCACCGACATAGTGCGCAGGCCTATTCGATTGCAGGCGACGTCCAAATGTGGTCCCACAGATTTTCGATAGGGGATAAATCGGGCGATCTTGCTGGCCATGGCGGTGTTTGAACATGCTGCAAACATTGTCTGGAGACCCGAGTAATGTGTACGCGGGCGTTATCTTGCTGGAAAATCGAGCACTGTAGGCCAATCAGGAACGGTATCAAAATAGACTGCTAAACCTCGCTCACATATCGCGCATAGCTGTCACTGTGCCGGTGATGCTGACAAGAGGTGACCTGCTGTCATGTGCAATAGCACCCGATACGACCTGACGGGCGGCGTGTCAGCCGCGAACAAAACCGGTCCATCAAGGTGTCGCCAGACACGGATCCGTCAATCGTCAGCACCCATACAGAAACGGGATTCATCACTGAAGACCATAGTGGTTCATTCTTGACCCTAGTTCGCATAACTTTGTCAGCAAGCCAGACGACAGCTGCGATGGCTGGCCGTCAATGGCTGTCGACTTAACGGTTGCTCACCGCGCAGGTTTGCTATGTGTAACCTTCGGTTTACAGTTAGGGTCGTTATGGCGACTTCCATGGCAGATAACACAGCACTCTCGAATGTCAGCTGCAGTGCTTCCTGGAGAGCAACGAGCGTGTCGACTAACCCGCAGGTCCAGCCTTGCTGACGTGTATCGGACTGCAACCCTGCCGCTCCGACGCACGTACAAACCTTCCTGAAGCAACTGATGCCAACAGCGTCGAACGGTTGCTGCATCCTGTTGCACATGCGCAGCACTATGACGTGTAGACCAGCCCGCTTAGCACAGGCCTACAATTCTTCCTCTCTAAAACACCTCCAAATGGCGATAAACCTGCC
Source organism: Macrothele yani (assembly GCA_039090855.1). NCBI lineage: Eukaryota > Metazoa > Arthropoda > Arachnida > Araneae > Macrothelidae > Macrothele > Macrothele yani. The sequence goes on along the minus strand of CM077006.1, from coordinate 17,265,280 downwards.
AACGGCGTGTACCCGACATTTTCGGCTGTCACTGAACAGTTTCCCAGCACAAAAAACAAATCTGAAACATCCGCGACACTTCCACCAGCGACACATTACCATCCATGTTGCTGCTGGCACCTTTATCTAACGAACGTGTGACATCATCAGCTCTGATTTAACATCATTTGCATATCTCGAGTGGGTACACCCGCCCTTCGATTTGCATGTTTGTACGACGCCTCCTTCTGGGTGGGGCAATTCTATGTGGAGCAGTGTATTTAACTAAAATTTGAGAAAGCGACGAATTGACTTAGGGGACGAATTGGTGCGTGACGAATCGTTGTAGGCGTTGAGTTGAAGCGCGACGAGTAGACTCAGGCGGCGAGTTGACGCGAAACCCTTCGAACTACTGATGTATGCAAAATTAGTAAAATAAATTTGCACAGGAAATCAAATATTTATTTTGGAAAGAGAAAGAAATCCTTCGTTGCAAGTAAAAAAGCTTATCCCATGAATCCATTCTTGTGATCACAAGATCCTTTTCCAATGATATTTCAACAAACAAAATGTAACAGATTATCTTATTTGGGAAATCTACGTTGTTTCTGCCACACAGAAAGGCATTGACGCCATGGCGCCAGCTAGATTCTTCACCAAAGGTTTCAGATCAGATGTCGAGGATTTTAAGAAGGGGAGTGTCTTACCCAGGTCTAAACAACTCTTAGAAATAGGAAGCTAGGAGATTTGGGCTAGAGTGCCCAATAGGAAAGTGACACGGAAGTGAGGTAGAAAGGGGGAGGAAGATGCCTTTATTCATTACCGGTGGCCAGTACCCGGAATCCGACGGCTTAACGTGCCTATCCGACGTACTGCAGATATTTAGTGGTTCGAGCGTTCGTACCTGCCTGGGATCGAACTTGGGGTTCCTCCGTGGCAGACACGACTTGACCAGTAGGCCATCTGCGGCCGCTTCACCAAAGGTCTGTACCTCTAATCCCCTTATATACGCATTGGCAGCAAGTCAAGCTTATCTTCTAAGAAGCGGCGAAAGTAATTTAGATGATGCTCCCGAGGCGTTGAAATACCCGCTAGCGGCAGCTGGTTTTTATACCCCCCAACTCGTGTTTAAGAACGGTTTACCTTCATTATAGGGTTAAACCCAAGCTGCCGCCCCGGTGGCGCAGTCGTCTAAGCGATGGCCTCTGATCATTCGTCCGAAAGGGGTCCGTGTTCGAATCCCGGCGAGGCATTGATGTTGTGTTTGCCTTTCGGTACTGGCTCTATCCCTTCCCTGGAACCAGTGACCCTACATTAGGGACGGGCGACTGCTTTATAGCTCATTGAGTTGCTATCTGCGGTCGTTTACCCTCCAATTAAAAAAAAAAAAAAAAAGAGCACAAGCCAACAAATCCGTTGGCATCCTCTAGGCTTTTAGCACCCCTCCTTATGGGACGGGAAATTTGAGAAAATATTGTTTTATTTTGGAAGAAAGAAAATACAGAAATTAGCAGACCATCGCAGAAGATAGATGTAGAGGTTAGCAGACCGGCATAGAAAGGAGATTTATTAAATTTCTGGACTAACGAAGACAAAAGGTGTAGAAATTAGCAGACCCGCGTGAGATTGTTTTAAGTCGTCAGACCAGCGTTGATAAGGAATGCAAACTCAGTAGTTAGTATAAGTAGCGACCTCAGAGAATGAATTATAAAATGAAGAATGGATGTGATCCGGAAGACGTAAGCCGACTCCGGAGATGGTCCAAAGGACAAGAATCGGAAGAGAGTTAATTCAAATTCTTTCTTTTCCCCCAAATTCGCGTACCGTGGTTAATTTCCGTCATTTCGTTAATAGCGGAAATGAGATTTTTATTGGTGACTAAGGTGTGATTTAAAAATTTAGTATGATAAGGAAAAAAGGCATTTTGGCCGAAATAATGCAACGTTAGGTCACGCCCACACAAAAAAAAAAAAAAAAAAAAAAACATAGATGGTGTAAGGCTAACGCGCTCGGCTAGATATCGAGATATTCGGGATTCGATTGCCCGACGGCGGCTGCAAAACAATTTTTCGGTTGCTGTGCGTTGCTTAACGTGGAAAGAGCGATGGATTTATTTATTCATGAGTCATAAAGTTATTTCTAGGTATACGATGTATGTTCTCGGTAAAACGTAACTACTATACTGTGCAAATAAATTGGGACAAAGTAAAATATCACTCTTTTTTCCAAAACTATGCTTTTATAACATTCTATGCCTTCATCATCATCATCATCATCATTGTCAACCATTATCAATCCACTGCTGGACGAAGGTCTCCCCAAATTTCCTCCACAACGGTCTGTCTTGTGCCAGTCTCCTCCATGTCACTCCCGCATACTTTCGAATTTCATCCACCCATCTTCCATGTGGTCTTCTTCTGGGTCTTTTCCTGTCCCTTGGAATCCAATCTAAAATTTCGGCTGTCCATCGATGGTCTGTTCTTCTGGCAGTATGTCCAGCCCATTGTCATTTCAGGGATTTAACTCTGATCATGATGTCTTCCACTCTTGTCATTTTTCGGATCCACGTGTTCCTCTTCTTATCTCTCCTGGTTACAATAAGCATGCTTCATATACACTGATAAATACCTGTATTAGTATGAAGTATGTCCTCCTTTATAGCAGAAATGACCTCTTGAATTCGTATTGGCATTGACTCCACTAATTGAGTGCACATATTTTTGACTTCATAATCGTGGAACCACACTTTTATAGCATTCGTTATCAAGCGTTCTTTGGTTGTACAGTCCATTTTACCTAAACGTCTCTTCAAAACATTCCACAAGTTTTCTATGGGATTTAAGTCTGGTGAATTTCCAGGCCAATCAAGAAAAATGAATTTAATTTTCCAGCATGAAATTGTTGACCAATTTCGAATTGTGCCATGGAGCCAAGTCATGTTGAAATGTCCCGTCAAAAGTTTGCAAGAATGGAACAATCCTACGTTGTAGTATTTCAACGTATTTGGCTGAATTCATCATACCTTGAACAGGAACTAAACTTCCAGTGCCATTTGATGTGAAGAAACCACAAAACATCTATTTCAGAGGGTGTTTTACAGTTTGTTTGACATGCTCAGGTCTTAAGGATTCACAGTTGCTTCGTCTAACGACATTTGCTTGGTAACCCTGCACAAATAAATGAGTTTCATCACTGAAAATGACCTTTTTCCAGTCGTCAGCAGTCCATGATTTATATTTTTTGGCCCATGCTAAACATTTTATCTTCATTTTCGCATTCAGATATTGTTTTTTGGATAGTGTTCTTGCCTTCCGGCCAACTTTCAGAAGCCTGCGGGGTACAGTTGAATCACTAACATCACAACCACTAGCCAATAAATCTCTTTGAAGGTCGGTGCTTGTTTTTTTTTTTTTTTTTGTTTTTATTATTCATTTTACTATTTCTGATTAGATATTTATCGGTTTGTGGATTTGTTTGCTTTTGCATTACCTCTCCTTTTTGGAGACGTTGATCCAGATGCATTGTATCGCGTAAGCAGTCTTGTTTTGCCTACACCAACTGCAGAAGCGATATCTATCATTGTCATAGAAGTGTTATCCTTCAGAGCAATTATTTTTGCACGCTTCCTTGGAGAAATATCCATTTTTCAAAACACGACAGCAACACGTACTCACAGAGAGCAAAAACTAACATCCACCTGTCACACACGAAAGCTCACAGCTGAAGCTGAAGTGCCTATTTCCTGTTTAAAACCAGTCAAACCACATTCTTACTATCAACTTCTAACAGTCACACCGCCTCACAGCTGATAAAACCGGTTTACGTGGGTTTCCGACATCAACTGGCGATGACATTACAATTCTGAGAATTAAATAGCTTGTCCAAATTAATTTGCACGGTATAGTATATCTTAAAAGTTATATAGATTTCAAATTACTGCTAAATTGCAGTACAAATTTACGCGAAGCACTCTTACGTCCGCTTACCAATGACGGAGAAAGGATGAAACACAGCACTTTCTTGTACAATGAAACCTCCGGTAACTTCCGAGCAGCGGGAAGTTTAACAACGAAAACCGCTACAGCTGTCAACGGACAACCCGAAGGAGATTTAACGGACACTTCGTCTCTCAGGATTTTACGTATTTCTTTGGGTATTTCGGCGAGAAGAATAAGATAGGAACGAAAAATATTGCTAAAGGAGGAATGTCTCAGTCAGGAAGAATTGGATTACGACGAGTTCAATGAGATGCTTAAGTGAAAAAGAAAGGAATTAACCGTTTAGTTCTAGGCGAGCTTCAGCTCCAGTGTATGTTTCAGTTGCCCCGGAGGGATGCCTGGGTGGTTGTTGGTACCTGCACTGTTGCCCGTCTGCTGCGTTATCTCTCGGTTTGGTCCCTGTGGGTTCTGTTCCTGTTTTCTAGCGCGCTGTCAGATAACTGTGAAGTTACACTTTACTGCGTAACACTTCTTTTTCCTTTCCTACAACGAACTCTAATCTTAATCTACTAGTTTTAAATTTCGGAGGGCTGTTTAAGACCATACGTCAGGCACTGCTTTGCTAAAATAATCTACTCCATGATTTAGTTATTTAATTATTATATTGATTTTTTTAATTAATCAGCATTTGGGGAAATCACAGCGCTTTCTTTGGGCATAAGCTTTATACACTTATTCTGATTTTGCACAAACGCAACGGAGTATCAATGTGAAGATCAGATCAGATCAGATCAGATGTAGAGGATTTTAGGAAGGGAGTGCCTGACCCCAGGTCTTAAATAGCTCTTAGAAATAGGAAGCTAGGAGATTTGGGTTTGAGTGCCCGATAGGAAAGTGACACGAAAGCGAGGTAGAAAGGGGGGAGGAAGACGCCCTTATTTATTACCGGGGGCCAGTACCCGGTGCCCGGCGGCTTAACGTGCCCATCTGACGCACGGCGGATATTTAGTGGTTCGAGCGTTCGCACCTGCCTGGGATCAAACCCGAGGTCTTCTCCGTGGCAGTCACGAACGTTGACCACTGGGCCACCCGCGGCCCCTAACAATGTGAAGTTAGGCCTAACCTCCAAATAACGGCCACCTCCCAACAACAGTAACTTTTGTCCTGTCCGGATAGTGACCGTTATTCGGAGGTTTTACTTACACTCTTATATACACATTGTACACACTAAAAAGACAAATTATTACGTACACCCACCTAATAGTGTGTGGCACCACTCTTTGCACGCAGGAGAGCATCCAAACGTCGTGTTACGGACGCAATGTATTTCGGAAACACAGACTCCGGTATAGCTGACCAACAAACTAAGAGTGTTTGGCGTAGAGCAGGCAGAGATGTAAGTGGGGATGGTTGATCACGAACAACTCGTTCCAGTATGTCCCATTAATATCTCTATGGGTTGATGTCCGGTGATTGAGGGGGAAATTTGAGTGTGATAAGCTCACTGCTATGCTCCTGGAGCCAGTATGTCGTTAGTCGGGACCGATGGGGTGGAGCGTTGTCCTGTTGGAAGATCGGAACTTGGTTCGGACAGCGGCACGTAATGAAAGGGTGGAGATGGCCGTCCAGGAGCTGGAACCTTAGCTGGAACCAAGGACGGAAGACTCAAGAAGTACTAAGGAACCCAGGCCGGACCACGTGAAACCTGCCCACACCACCTCCACCGGCCTGTGGTACCCCAACTTTTCATGCGGGGGTCGCCATACACGCATAAACCCGTGTTTTCACCCGGGTACACGCAATATTTTGTCCTTTCAGTGTATTTTTTATTATCTACGACGATAACGGTGAAGGTTTAAGTGCCTATGTATACGTATGTGCAATTCTTTTTGTGTTTTTTCACAGGTGGTTAGTTTATCCGCAAAATTGATATGAATTACGTATATCGTTCCCATTTACCTTTAAAAATTCCGTTTATAACATTTAGGTCTTAAATCTTAGTTTATCGACAACGTTGTTTACGTTTAAGTTCTTAAATGTAGCATTGGTGTCGTTTAAAATTTTGTAGCACTACAGTACACACAGCTCAAAACTGCTTTTTTCCCCACAGTTAAGATTTTTTTTTTTTAATTCAATGTTAATTATTAATTTTCCGGGAACCAATATTATAATAAAATTTGGGTTACTTAAAAAAGCATTGACAAAATTGATATATCGCCACCCTTGATGCAACGCCATGTTAATGGGGGTACATAAAGGGTTGACTGTGCATGCATACATACATACATACATACATACATACATACATACATACATACATACATACATACATACATACATACATACAGGGGTTGGACAGAGTAATGTGAACACCTAAGAAAAGAAGGTTGGTTTTACGTATCCAATAGGCTGTGGGACCATCTGTGGCATTCGAAACCGCCTGAATCCGCCTTGGAATTGACGCATACAAATCCTGGATGGTGGTCAGTGCGATGTTAAACCATTCTTCATGCAGGAACTGCTCCAGGTCCTTGAGGGATGCAGGAGGATGATAACGGGATTTTAACCTGTTTTCAAATACTGACCACAGTGGCTCGATGATGTTTAAATCTGGTGATTTGGGAGGCCAAGGAAAGTGTGTGAAAGTTCGTCCTCGTGTTCCTCAAACCATGACATGGACATTCCGAGCTCTTTGAATTGAAATATTATCATCTTGATAGGCGGCATCTCCAGCAGTAGACAATGCCTGAGTCCCTGGATGGGTTTATCTAGGCTGACCTGGATAAACCCACGATTTGCGCAGCTTAGGACTATATCGTAGAGGATCCACGTCTCCTCACAGGTCAAAATCTTGTGGAGGAAATCCTTCTTCTTGAATCTGGAGAGCAAGGGCACAGCAACATCGTAGCGCCTAGACTTTTTTGTACCTGTGAGTTATTGGGGCACCCAACGGCATTCCTTGTGAATCCGTCCAAGCTTGTGAAGGCGGTTTGCAATGGCTTGCCGTATTATTCTGAGTTCCTGGGCGAGCTCTGACTGTGTGCGACAGGAATCCGCGTCCAACAGTTGTTCCAGGTCCTCTTCATCAACTTTCTGTGGCTTTCCCGGACGTTCTGCATCAGGGAGATCGAAATTTCCCTGCTTAAACCGCTGGAACCACTTCTTACACGTACTGTAGGACACAGCAGCCTCACCCAAAGCAACACACATCGTTTGCTGGGCTTCCGCGGCACTTTTTTTCAGCAGAAACGCGAACAGGAGGCAGTGCCTCAAATGTTGCTTCTCGAACGGCATTACTTTCACCGTCCACATTCGTCCCTTCGGTCACTACAGCTGTGACCGGTTACGGTTGCCTGGGAAGCTGTTGGAAGGCGCTGTAATCAGCCGTTATCGCTCACAGCTATTTGCATTTCCCGGCGTTCTATGATCGCTTGCGGTTAGGGGCTGAGAATTAAGTTGCAGACCTAATATTACGGGTGATAATCCTGTTTAGTGCTTTCCTGTCTCTATCAGTCAGGGTCATTTTCCGGCCACTCTTGTGTTTCGCATACGAGGTTTTGGCACGAGCACGGTATGCTGTCATGACACTGGACACTTTAGCTCTCGATACCCCCAGTACCCTGGCGACTGTTTTCGTGGAGGCACCAACAAGCCGGCCGCCAACAATTAGCCCTCTTTCGAAGTCCGTTAGGTCGCTCACTTCGTCGTCACCCTGAAAGAAATTTTGCAACAAGACACTTCAAATGAACTTGAACAGGATCTTGAGGATCTAAACAAAGCTATTAGAATCAAAACGTGAGGGATACCTTTGCGTTTTGAGACGTAAGCAGCTGCATTAAAAGTCACGTCTTTGAGCGTGGTGTTGAGAGATGTGTCTTTCAATGCAGGTGCGTACGTCGCAATTCGTAAAGGTATTCGTCGCAATACGTTAAGGTGTGTTATTCTTTCCAACCCCTGTACGCCGCCCCGGTGGCGCAGTGGTCTAAGCGATGGCCTCTGATCATTCGTCCGAACGGGGTCCGGGTTCGAATCCCGGTGAGGCATGGATGTTGTGTTTGTCTTACGGCACTGGCTCTTTCCCTTCCCTGGAACCAGTGACTTTAAATTAGGGACGGGCGACTGCTTATAGCCCATTGAGTTGCTCACGGTGGTCGTTAAACCTCCAATCAAAAAAAAAAAAAAAAAAACCCTGTACATACATACATACATACATACATACATATATACCAGTGGCGTCGCGTGCCCATTTAGGTTGGGTGTGCGCTGTTATGAGAAAAAAACACGCAACAATGTTATTATGTATCCCAGCTGCAAAATTCGCACATTAATTTTGAACATACAAAAAGCATTTGTTTTATTTAGCTGTCGTCTAATAACTTACGATAATAAAGATCTTTACGTTCACTCCATTGTAAGAAAAATCTGAATTCCCTGTGCAAATGCTAGAGTGATGAACGAATTTTCGGTATGTTTTTCTTTATATATAAGTTTTAAATTTAACACGAGGCTTACTTTCTTTAACCCGCTTTACACAATCCGCAAAATCTCCGACCAAAATGGGACACTTAATACATCGTCCACCTAAATGGATGTCAAAATTCAAATTGTGTATGGATGACAAAATTAAATTGTATTTGTGCTCATAAACACACCGATTCCCACAGCGACGAAAAGATTAAAAACTCGTAGCCGAACGATGAAGTGTGCTTATGACTCCATGCTATTTTCCAAACGCAAACCAGTGTGACCTGTGTTGCTTTTTTAAGCGCGCACACCCTGGGAATTTCAACCTCTGCGTTGGATCCACGAGGAAATAAAAACATGACCTGTAGCGCCATCTGGAAAGCTTTGAATTACAGTTGCTTTAACGACTTAGGGTGTCTGCTGTGAAAATAGCACTCGTGCAGCTGCAAATATTATTTACTACGCTTTGTTTACTGCACGAAGCAACGAACCTTCTCCTCTTCACGAAAATATTGCACAAGGGAATTACGTTTAGCGGACAAACTTCAGCGAGTCTTACTGGCAATACGTATAAAATATATATATATACGATATAAAATACATTAAAATCACAAATCCAAAAACACTCAACTCACTTACCTCATCAAATGAAACGCAACAGCCAAAGTTAATAACTAGCCCAAGAAAAAAAAATATATATACACACTAGCGGAAAGTGAAAAAAGAACACCAAGAAGGAATTGGCGGACGATCATGAAATTTACGTATGTTAATGGGGTCGAGTTTACGTAGGTGTGATGTTAATTTCGGGACCAACCGGTGAGCGCTTGCTCCAAAGCACGGCATAATATGCAAATTATCGTCGGTGGTATTCAAGGAGTACGGCGAAGTGAATGTAATCAGTCGTCGGCGAACGGACTCGTGCGCAGAACCTGAAGAAGCTGCAATACCTGGACATGGAAGACGTGTACGATTTCAGCAGTTATCGGACTTTGAGCGAGGTCGTCTAGTCGGACTCCGCGAGGCCGGGTGGTCGTATCGTCGTATTGCGGAGCGAATTGGACGGGAAGTATCGGTGGTGGTACGATGGTGGCGTAGTTGGTCGGAGGAACATTCCCACACGAGAAGACGTGGAACCGGGAGTCACATACGGACTGATGAGCGGACTGATCGACGCATAAGAAGAGCGGCGTTGTCAAGCAGAACATCCACTGCGACACAAATTCGAGCTGCCTTTGCACCTCAGGGGACTGTGCGAACAATCCGCAACCGTTTACTGGATGCAGGACTACGTGCACGTGTGCCTCTGGCATGTGTACCTCTGACTCCAGACGTTGGCGACACCACTGCAGCCATCAGGAACGGCTGCAGTGGTGTCGCCAACGTCTGCACTGGAGAACGCAATGGCGATCTGTCGTATTCAGCGTTGAAAGCAGATTTTGCTTGGGAGCCTCCGGTGGCCGTATGCGTGTTCGCAGACTCACAGGGGAGCGTCTCCACCCTTCTTGCATCCGCCAGCGACACACAGGGCCTACACCTGGTCTCCTGGTGTGGGGAGCGATCAGCTATCACTCCCGTACACAACTAGTGTTTGTACCGGGTACGTTAAACAGCACCTCCTACATCAACAACACCATTCAGCCCGTTGTCGTGCCATTTGTAAGGTCGGCCCATCGTGGTGTTTTCCAGCAAGATAACGCACGCCCACACATGGCACGTGCAACGCAACATGCACTTCAGGATGTGAGACAACTTCAATGGCCTGCACGTTCACCGAATTTGTCCCCCTGTGAGCACGTGTTGGATTTTATGGGACAACGACTTATCCAGTCTCCACGGCCAGCCACGACCTTCCCCGATTTACGCGTTCAGGTTGAGGATGCTGGGAACTCAATACCCCAAACTTACATCCAACATCTGTACGACAGGCTCCATGCCAGAATTGCACATTGTGACGCAGTTCATGGCGGTTCAACCTCGTACTAACAATGTTACATGGAAATGTTATTTTTCAGTTTACCAGCAAATACAGCTGTATTTTACCGTAATGTTTTGATCACATTATCCTCTGTATTCCGTTATTATGCTGTACAAATTTCGTTGGTATCAGACGTCTCCTTCTTGGTGTTCTTTTTTCACTTTCCGCCAGTGTATATAACAGCAACTGGCTGCTTCGTGAGACTCAGGCGGTGCTGATTTAGGGTAGCACTCTTTGAGAATTCCGCTCTAACGTTTGAGACCCCAGGGAAATAAGAACGTGACATGCAGCGCCGTCTGGGGAGCGCTTGTACCACAGCTGATTTAAGGTCGTCGGATGTGCGGACGCGGAATAGCACACCCCGGGATTCTACCGCTAATGCGATATGCGTACTGAACGAACCTTCTCTTATTAACGAAAATATTATGTGGAGAAATTAATTTTAACCACCACTGGGACGAACTCTGACGTGTTTTATTAGAAAAAAATCCGAATAAATAATATCGATAATATAGGTTGAATTGCGACTCTGTGTGGGTGTGCGCCGCACACCTAGTACACCCCGAATATTCGCCCCTGATACATACATACATACATACATACATACATACATACATACATACACTGAAGTGCTAGAAAAACTGGTACAGACGAGCTTATGCAAAATACATCGACGTCACCTATGCGCGTACTCGGTTGGGCCAATACGTATATAAAGCGATAGACATCCTTGCTAGCTGTCAGGGCTGTTTTCGGCATGAGAATGACAAATAATAACGATTTAAGCGATTTTCAACGCGGTGTCATGGTTGGCGCTTGTGAGATGGGCCGTAGTATTTCGGAGGTAGAAACGAAGTTCGGATTTTCACGGACGCCCATTGCAAGGGTGTACCGTGACTACAATAATTTTGGCAAAACCTCCAACCTACGATACTAGTGTGGCCGTAAGAAGACATTGGGTGAACGTGACCCTCGTCGGCAGTCAAGAATCGTTTCACGCGATAGGAGTGCAACACTTTCGCAGGTATAATCGGAATTCAATGCTGAAGCCTCAACAAACATCAGCGTTCGGACTGTGCAACGTACCCTGCACGATATGGGCTTTGGGAGCCGACGCCCAACTCGAGTCCCCTTGATGGGTGCACGACACAGAGCTATGCGCCTCGCTTGGGCACGGCAACACCGCCACTGGACACTTGATGACTGGAAACAAGTAGCCTGGTCTGACGAGTCGCGTTTCCAACTGTATCGGGCAGATGGGAGGATTCATGTGTGGCGCAAACCCCATGAGGCCATGGATCTCGCCCGTTAACATGGAACTGTACCAGCTGGTGAGGGGTCCGTAATGGTATGGGGTGTGTTTAGCTGGATTTCACTGGGATCCCTGGTTCGTCTACAAACGTCTGTGACCGGCCAACGCTATGTGCGCATTCTTTCTGACGAGGTGCACCCGTTCATGTCCTGCATTCCTGCTGATGGGTTGGGCTGTTCCAACAGGACAATGCACCTCCACACAAGTGTCGGGACGCCACATTATGGTTAGAGGAGCATTCATCTGAGTTTGGAGTGTTGCCATTCCCACCCAAGTCCCCAGATCTGAACGTGATAGAACACATTTGGGATGCCATGAAACGCGCTATCGAACAGGAATCCGAGACCTCGGAATACACCCGAATTGTGGAACGCTCTGCAGGAAGTATGATGTGTATTCCCTACAGCATATTTCCAGAAGCTAGTGGAGTCCATGCATCGTCGTATTTCTGCATTGCTGCGCTCCCATGGGGGACCTACCAAGTATTAGACTGGTGTACCAGTTTTTCTGGCACTTCAGTGTACATACATCATGTTGTGTACATCACGCCGATATCTCCGGTACTACACATTGGTGAAAGATTTTGTTTCGATGGGGGTTTACCATTTACCTGGCTGTGAGTCCACCAATATTTTAGTCTTTCCCTGGCCAGAACCCTCCATCTCTGACCACTCTGCCACCTAGGCAGCCATTCTCTTTTAGTCAAAAGACTTGCTTATTAGTACCAATAATTGCAAGGCATCTATCTCCCCGTTTCTCAGTTTTTTATAGCAGAACTTTTTTTATTGTTGTGATCGCATACAGCATCGAAACGTCTGATAATTTGCATGTTTTCACCTACTACGAACAAACACGGGAGTTAAGTGATCGTATTTTTCTTTCTAGACACGTGAATGTCCATCGCTCGGTAGGCTGGTCCTTTCACGATTCTTCGTGTTACACAGCTCTTTGGGAATACAGAGGTATGCGGTTTCCGGAGAGCCCTATTAATCAGCTACAATAATGAACACGAGACCGAAGCACCAAACCAATTTATCCTCCCCTGATGGTCTCCGTTGCCGTACGATGATCTCCTTGACCTCTGACCTTGCTTCGCACCCGCCCTAAAGCAAGCCATAGCTATGGGACACTGCAGGTCAATAGCTTTTGTTCCATAGTTGCTAAATGTTGAAGCTCCGGAGCCTGTCTGCGGTGAAATCGAATGAATCCGCCAATTCCATTAACCGCTTCTCCACTTTGTCTCTTAATTGGCTGTTCTAATCAATGATGTTCTCTTGCGCGAGTAATTAATTTAAAAGGTCAGAAGATCTCGCTCTAAATCATATAATGTAATGTGAGCAAAGTTTAGTGTTCTAATGTAGGAGAATTTGAAGGGGAGGAGGAACTGAATGAGAAAAAAAAATATGAGCGAGACACAATGCAGAAATCTACAAAGCGTTTTCCAATCTCATGTTTTGGAAGGTACTTAAAGAATTACGGAACGAGTTTACTTCAAATAATTAAACGATTCTGTAAGTCCCTACACTGCGAAGGTTAGAAGTTAAGTTACAAAAACAAAAGCCGCAATTTTTTTAGCTCGTATAGTGAATGGGAAAAAAAAAAAATAAAATAAAAAAGCGTTCCAGTTTGATCGTCCGTCTGCACAAAAATATGATATTTCCTCCTTTCTAAATCATATTCGAAACAGGGTGTTCTGAAATTGCGCGAGCAGTTAAATAAATTGTATATATTGAATACATTATATATACTATATAAAGGTTCCGCAGAAATTTACTTTCAGTTTACAGTATTGTGGTAGAAGAAACTTAAATATACGTTTTTTGTTTTAATGCACGATCTCCTTATTGTAGTCAGAATGCGATGTATTTTTAGCACGTCTTTTGTAAAAAAAGATCGTGCTTTTGTTAGTCCGTCCGTCCGTCTGTACCCACGATATCTCTGCAATTATTAGTCCAATTTGAAAAATTATTTTTGTATTAGGAATCTTGAAATCTGCAAATGATGATCCTTCATTTCGTCTTTTTTTTTTTTTTTTACGATGTACAATTTCGCCGCTAGAGGGCGGAAATGCAGATGATATAGAGTTCAAAATACATTTTATTGCATATATTTGCATCTAAACATCCGATTGAAAAAAATATTTTATCCTTCGATTCCATTTACGTCGAAGAGTGTTTTAGGTACAGTTACTTTTTCAAGTTACGCATAGATTTCCCGCTAAGGGGCGTAAAAGTAAATTACCTTTTCCCCTATATCTCTTCTTCTAAAATTCCGATTTGAAAATTATTTTCTTCAGCGGATACATCTCCCGATGGAAAATCTTTTGCATATAATTTCTGATTTTTACTAAAGACTACTTTTGCCACCAGGGGGCGTAAGCGTTAATTTTTGTTTCTGATGTATTTGTCATAAAATCCGAGCTTCTAAAATTTCGATTGAAAAAATAATTTCGTGGACCGATGTCACTCAGGTTGATAAACCTTTTGGGAATATTTTCTTCTTAAAATATTGCATGGTTTCTCCGCCAGGAGCGCAGATATTTATCTTATTTTTGTCAATGTCTCTGCTTCTAATGGTCCCATTTGAAAAATTCTTTCTTTATTGGATAGAGTATCCGCTGTGACATGTTTTTCATGTAATTTCAAAATTTTCAAGTAATTTGTAGACTTTTGGCTTGGGGGCGCAAAGGTAAATTGCGTTTCCTCCGATATCTCTACTTCTAAAACTCCGATTTTAAAAATACTTTCTGCACCGAATACAGCTCCTGATGGAAAATCTTTTACTCATAATTTCTGATTTTTGGTAAAGAATACTTTGGCCGCCACGGGGCGTAGGTGTTAATTTTTGCTTCTGATTTATTTGCCATAAAATATGAGCTTCTAAAATATCGATTAAAAAATTTCTTTCGTGGACCAATGCCACTCACGTCGATAAACATTTTTGGAATATTTTTTCTTAAAATAATGCATGGTTTCTACGCCAGGGGCGTAGATGTATCTTATTTTTGGCAATATCAATACTTCTAGGAGTCCGATTTGAAAAATTTCTTCTTTGTTGGATAGTGTTTCCGATGCGAAATATTTTTCATATAATTTCAACATTTTCAAGTAATTTATAGACCTTCCGCTAGGGTGCGTAAAGGTAAATTGCGTTTTCTGCGTTATTTCTACTCTTAAAACTCCGATTTGAAAACTTTTTCTGTGTAGCACACAGCTCCTGATGGAAAATGTTTTTCATATATTTTCTAATATTTGATAAAGAATGGTTTGGCCACCAGGGGGCATAAGGGTTCATTTCTGCTTCTGATGTATTTGCAACAAAATCTGAGCTCCGGAAAGCTCAAGTAAAAAATGTTTTTCTTGGACCGATACCACTCGCATCGAAAAACCTTTGGAAAATACTTTCTTCCTAAAATTAATGCATGGTTTTCCCGCTAGGGTGCCGTAGATGCATATCTTATATTTGTCCATATCTCTGCTTCGAAGATTCCGATTTGAAATATTCTTTCTTTGTTGGTGAGCATTTCTCTTTCAAAATTCGCTTTTTTTTTTTTACATAAACATGAAAAACAGTTGCAACAATTCCCCGATCTCGCACACAGTGCGAGGGACGGCGAGAAATAAAACATAATGCAAGTATTTACAATGAGGTGAGATATATATACTAGTACAAATGTGTGATGCACTTCATAGCATCAAATGCTGTGTGACAGTATTAGCTCAAGGAGAATTGACAGGAACAGAACTTGAACATTTCGTAAAAGGTTGGTGAAAAAGAGTCTTACAGGAGCAGTTCAAATGTAAATGAGAAAGCAGTTGGTGCACAAATGAAGTGAGTACATTCAGAGCTGAAGATTAAGGCAATAAATAATGGAATGAACAATCTGTGGGAAAATATTACATTTTTGATGATAAAAAAACATTGTTGAGGCATTTCGCAGATGTCAAAAAAAAAGGGTACATTTGTTGTATCAGGTGAGTCAGTCAAGTTAGAAAGTCTCTATGAAGAAAAGTTCATAGTAAGGACATTGACAACGGTGGCAAATGAAGTCATTCTAATTCTAATCCAGAAGAAGAAATGAAGGTAACACCGTTGAATACAAAGTGGAATGTCTTAGCTGGTTACTAGAAGAGCAGGAGAACTGTATTGTCAGTTGTGATTCGGAACCACCCAAGTAGCAATTAATGTCGGTCCGATATCGGCTCCATGTCGGTAGCCGATATAACCGATATCGGCCCGATATCAGGGAGGATAACTTTTTGCAATATCGGTCCAATATCTGTAGCCGATATCGGCTAAATATCAGGGAGGATAACTTTTTGCAATATCGGTCCGATATCTGTAGCCGATATCGGTCCGATGTCGACTGATATTAACGACATTCAGCCGACATAACCGATATCGGCCCGATATCTAGCCGATATTCACTGCTACTTGGGCAGGTGTTGCGGGGGAGTCCAGGTTGTGAAAAAGTTAAGTAAATTGGATGTATCGAGCGCCAAAATGTATTCGAGGCTGAGTCGAGCTTTCCGCTGCGAAATGTTTCTCACATAAATTCAATTTTTTTTTTAGCGCACCAGTTTGCCACCAGAGGGCGTAAGTTCACGATTGTTTAAAGCAATATCTTCGGGATTAAAAACCAGATTGGAAAACTTCTTTCTTCGGTTAGATGCTATTGTTTTCCATACCAGTTCCATTGACTTTGAATAGCTTTGATTAATTTAATTTGTGTCAGAACGGATTCAAAAGACGTGCTTGATACACCGGAAAATTTGGTGTCATCTTTCTCGTTTTGCTTTTAATTTGTGGGTTTAACGACCACCGGGAGCAACTCCATGTGCTATAACATTCGGCGGTCCCTACTAATTTAGAGCCACTGGTTCCAGGAAGGGAGTGTTACGTGGGTTTAGGAGATTTTAAAGGATTTTTGTATTAATTCATTTTTATGTAAGGTCAGCCCTCCGTGGGGGTGTTCGTGGATGCTCTAAGGTCGCAAGGTTAATTAGAATATGTGAAACAGCGTTCCCGGGAATCCTTTCTTTGTTACTGAAGAGCATTTTCAGAAAACGTTAAGTGCTTTTTATCGTTTTATTGGTGTTACAGGAATCTTGGAGATTTCAAAGCATTTTAGTATTGATTCCTTTTACGTAAGGTCAGACGGCATTTTGGGGTGTTCCAAGACGCTATCTAAGGCAGCATCAGTAATTGGACTTGTTAAAATGTGTGTCACAGGGAATCGTTCTTTTTTATGAAAGGTTGTTTTAGAAAACTCAAAGTGCCAAAATCGTTTTATTTGCCTGTGCTGCAACCTGGGCATTGTCATCAGCAAAGCTTTCGGGATAGGCGTGACTGTTTTATTGCATAATAGGCGTCCAGCGGACCTGCCGTTGGAGCCAGGACGGACCACAGGAAAGGCCAGTAGCTGAGAACCTTAATAAAGGAAAACTATCGGACCTCCCGACGACAATCGTCACGGAACGTTCTGTGGTGGACAAGCGCGACACCAAAGTAACAGGTGTGAAGTACGGCATTTCGTAATCGCCTGCAACCTTTAGAACATGGCTCATAAAAGTGGGACGCCCTCCTGTAATGTATGCAGCCATAAAGTGTCAAACAACATTTACCTGTTAGATATGAGGCACCTAAATGTCGAGATAGACCACGTACAACACCATTAAGTTGCAAATGTCATACACATACCTCACTCCACGTCATGGTAATGTGCTGAGAGAAGGCAGTGCTGCAACGGTTTTCTTTGAGACCTTCACATTGTCATAGACACATGGTTCGAACAGGCCCGTGCGCTATCTCACAGAACCCACGTTTAACAGTCACTGACGTTCACACCGCAGTACACCTTCCAGGCATGCGCAGTATCACCCAATCACGTCACACCCCCATTTACATGTTGTTTGACACTTTATGGCTGCATACATTACAGGCGGGCGTCCCACTTTTATAAGCCATGTTCTAGGGGTTGCGGGCGATTGCAAAATGCCGTACTTCACACTTGTTAATTTGGTGTCATGCTTGTCCACCACGGAACGTTCCGTGACGATTGTCGTCGGGAGGTCCGATAGTTTTTCCTTGTAAGAGGGAGTAGGCGAGAGAGAGAGAGAGAGAGAGAGATTCTGAAGGATAAGGAGTTGCGCAGTAAGATGTTTCGAGAGTGGAGATGATATTCAGACAGCGAGCTAAGAGGAGGTTCAGTGGGATGGATGATGGCTTCGGAACCTGGAAGCAAGAATAATAAGAAAACGAATTAGAAGAGAACCTAGGTAGAACGTTCAGATGACAAGTAGAAAGTAAAGCAACGATAATTAATTCAGTAATCAATATACAGAACTTCAGGACATACCCAACAACGGAATTAGATAATAATAAAGAACCGAAATAATAACGCAAAGAACTGTACAACAACTACAGTATATACACTGAGTGGCCACACTGTTATGACCACCTGGCAGTTTTAAGCAAATGAGCTATGGCTGCACGCTGTTGCCGCCAGAGGGCGAAGCTAGTATAAAAAGGCAAAGCTTAGTGCTTGCGACAGTAGTAGAAGTGATTTTGGGGTGACGAGATAGGTAAAAAATGCGATATGACGGACTTTCAAAGTGGGATGGTTGTAGGAGCTCGGAGCCATGGAGCGAGTATCACCGAAACCGCAGCATTCGTGAAATGTTCCAGAGCAGCTGTTGTTAAAGTGTTCAAAGACTGGACTGTCAGCCAAAAAACTGGGTCTCTACGTGCAACGTGTGGTCGTCATCGACTAGTGACTGCTCGGGAGGAACGGAGAGTGTCCAGACTGGTAACAGACAACAGAAGGGCAACAGTGCAGCAAATTACAGACCATCTTAATCAAGGATCCCCTCAAATGATCTCTGCACGCACTGTTCGCCGTACATTGCATCGGATGGGATATGGCAGCCAAAGGCCTGTCCGAACACCTTTGCTGTCTGCAGTTAAGAAGAGAGAGAGCGTCTCCAGTTCGCACAGGAGCACAAGGATTGGGCAGTCGATAATTGGAAACAAATTATGTTGTCCGATGAATCACGTTTTCAGTTGCACCATGCCGATGGCTGAGTAAGAATTTGGCGGAAACAGCACGAAAGCATGGAACCCAAATGCATTGCTACAACCCTTCAAGATGGTGGAGGCAACGTTATTTTTTGGGGAAATGTTTTCCTGGCATGCTTTGGACCCTTTAATTCGTGTTGATCAACGTCTGACTGGCACATCATATCTAAACATCGTTGCAGACCAAGTGCATCCTGTCATGTGGATGGTTTATCCCAGTGGCGATGGCTACTTTCAACAAAATAATGCGTCCTGCCACAGTGCTCGTATTGTACAGGATTGGTTTCGGGAACATGCCGGTGAGTTTAATTTGCTTAGGTGGCCCCCACAATTTCCAGATCTCAACCCCATTGAGAATTTGTGGATGAAGTTGAACGAGCCATCAGACAGCTGGATCCACAACCCTGCAATCTTACACTCCTGGAAAGTGCTATTCATCAAGCATGATCTCAGATTCCACAAACCACCTACAACATCTCGTGGAGTCCACGCGACGAAGAATCGACGCAGTATTAAAGGCAAAAGGTGGCCCAACGAAGCACTGAGGGGAGGTCATAATAAAGTGGCCACTCAGTGTATAAGATAGTACAACTATACTAGTTATCCGAATTTATTGGCGTAGATATAATCAAAGTTTCCAAGCTTTCGCAAATCAACCAGATGGCTGCCTCAAGGAAGGTAGACAGCAAACTGGATTATAGAACGTTTCAACTATTTGAACGCGGTAACTTGACTTGACAATAAACGAAGAGATGCGAACGTAATTATTCAATAAAAACACGAGGCATCATGTTCGTTTTGCACGCGGAATCCTTGGTGGAAAACATAAGGCATTCATTATTTGAAGAATTGTTTCCAAATTCGTTCTAATTCTAGCGAGACGCTATCATTGCAGGCCTCATCGTTGGTAATGATCTCCAATGTTTCCCGAATGGCAGTGGAATTAGGAGTAGAGTAGGCAGCTAATTTCTTTATGTCATCCCACATAGGATCGGTGGACTTGTTGATAATGATGTGGACCTCATCATTATCAACGATGAGGCCTGCAATGATAGCGTCTCGCTAGAATTACCACGAATTTGGAAACAATTCTTCAAATAATGAATGCCTTTCGTTTTCCTCCAAGGATTCCGCGTGCAAAACGAACATGATGCCTCGTGTTTTTATTGAATAATTACGTTCGCATCTTTTCGTTTATTGTCAAGTCAAGTCACCGCTTTCAAATAGTTGAAACGTTCTATTATCCAGTTTGCTGTCTACCTTCCTTGAGAAAGTCATCTGGTTGATGTGCGAAAGCTTGGAAACCTTGATTTTATCTACGCCAATAAATTCGGATAACTAGTATAGTTGTACTATCTTAAATAAAGAACCGATTCAGTGTAATGGAAAAATTTCGTTCGTGATCGTTACCGCTCACCTCGGAAAACCTTTTCCCTAAAATAGCATATAGTTTTTCCGCCAGGATGTAGAGATGTATATCTTATTTTTTTCGTTATCTCTGCTTCTAAGAGTCCGATTTTGAAAATTGTTTCTTTGTTGGAGAGCATGTCCAATGCGAAATGTTTTTCATGTAATTTCAAAACTTTCTTAACGCATAAATGGGCCACTTGTGGACATAAGTTTACGTTTCCAGCAATACTACGGAACTAAAAACTCTATTGAAAAAAAATTCTTATCGGTCTGGTACTAATAACTATGAAAGCTCTGTGTTAATTTTCTTCACAAAATATTGCACAGTTTCGCCGCTACAGGGCGCAGAGCATTAATCGTTTTTCTCAATATCTCTGCTTCTAAATGTGCGATTTAAAAACATTCTTTTAACACGCGATGCCATTTGCCTTGCGGAACACTTTAGGCTTGTATTTGAGGCGTTTTACAGTTCGCAGTTCGTTTGTTAGATGTTTGCTGTTTGCAACTGCATCTCCTCTTTTAAAAACCCTATTGATTAGTTTCTGCTTTTACTGTATGCCATTCGCTAAAATAAAGATGGGGATCATTATCCTTTTTAAATAACGCACAGCTTTCCCGCTAGGGGACGCAAAGGTCAAAATCTTTTTCTCTCCATCTCTGCTTCCGGGAGACGTATTTGAAATGTTCTTTTTCTTTAGCATGCTTTTGTCATGAAGAATCCCCCTTTTTTTTTTTTTTTTTTTTTTTTTTTGGCATATTTTCAACTTTTCCATTATGCAAAATTTTTCCGCAAGAAGGTGCGGATTTATATCATGTTTCCTTCTATTTTTTTTTTCTTTTAACCTCTCGTTTTGAAAATCTCTTTGTTTCAGACACCTTTTTTCTGCGATGAGACACTTTTTGTGCGTCATTTGTTAATTTTCGTATCATACGTTTTAGCGTCTGGTGGAAGTAAGTAGCTATTTCCATTTCTGGAATGTTTTGTCGATTTTAGGAATCCGGTTGATTTTTTTTTTTACCAACTGGTTCACACTGACTTTGAGTAACTTTGATAAACCTTATTTGCGTCAGAATGGATTTAAAAGGCATTAGAACCGAGATTCGGTATCATCTTTTCTTGTTATACTTTCGGCTCGAATTAAACCTGTCACCTGTAAATTATGTCATTTCCAGATTTTCATTAGAATTACACAATCATTATCATCCATTATCAATCCACTGCTGGACGAAGGTCTCCCCAAGTTTCCTCCACAACCCAGCAAAAACACAAGTGCTGGGAAACTGCTGGCCACCAGCTGGCAGTGATGAGTCACTGCTGGCTGAAATCTGACGCTTCACGGCCCGGTAGTGGTCCGTTGGTGGCAGCGCTATCAGTTGGCGAGCCATTGATGGCCCTGCAGCATCGCCGTGAATTGTGGGCCTCCAAGCAAGTGCCACTAGTGGCCCGTTGCTGGCAACCAATGCAACCCTCAACAGCAGGTGGAAGCATCGGGACTGCGCATGCGCAGAAGCAACACTTGCTGTGTCTCTCATGGTGCCAGTTAGTTGAAGACGATGCTATCGCCATCGTGTTATTTTAGTGGATGTTAAGAAAAAATCCATATGTGGAGAGGCGAATTAATTTCCTAATGAAATTTTACGTCGACGAAGATATCAGATTAAGCCGTGAAATACTAGATTACAGCCATGAAATACACCCACTCCATTCCCATGAATAACAATTCATGGAATGGAGTGGATGAATAACAAGAAAAAAATTGAAACCGCTTGAAACACATATCCCGGAAAACCATTAAAACTGCGTTTGTTGGAGAAAAAAAAAGAATTATACGCGTACAAAATTTATTAATTATTTGAAAGAAAAAAAAAGCAACGCTATGTGGTGTACTCATCCATGGGTTGAATACACAAGACTGGGAGGAATTCGCTTCTAAAAATAACGAGAAATAAAATAAAATATCTTTTACTCTTTAAAACAAATGTAGCTTCGGACAACGGAAAGGAAAGACACAACGTTAAAAATGTAACAGAATGTGACATGAACCCGGGTAAATATATATTTATTCAACAATCTCTTTTCAAGACGGCAAGCACAAAACTTTTGGAAAGCGACTCTAAGTATATACACTCCTTGAAAATGAGAGAAGTTCCCTTAAGGTAAAAAAAAAAAACTATCGTTACGTTGAAAAAATTAATTTATCAATTATATGAAACTGACTTTTATGAAAAATACCTCTCAATATTAAGAGGGAAGAATTCGATTACAAATTGCATACCAAACAGATAGCTTCCAGCACATGTCTGAGCGTAGTGAATTAGTCCGGTCGGTAGCGAGCGCGGCTTCCCCGCAAACGGCCCAGGATCAAATCTAGTCAGATGCAAACAAGCGTTTTTCCGGTCTGTTGAGAAAATTTCCCCAGCGCGGTGCGTTAATTCACAAGCTTCGTAATGGTAGAAAAAAAAAATTGTAGCTTTAGGAAACTGCTGTTATCCTTGCTTTTTTTTTATTATTATGGCTACTACTGGGAAATTGGCGGACAAGATTCGGCAAGCCACCAGTTACGTCACGTGGTTGCTGGCTGCCACTAACGGCCCACTAGCGGACCACATTAGGCTAGCCATCATTTCTGGCACGTGCTTGCAGGGTCACTGAAGGGCCACTTGTGGCAGCTACTGCCTGTGATGGACCACTGATGGCTCTGTTGTGGCATATGACAACAGATGGGGTGCCAACTGTTGGCCAGCTGTTGGCCTGAACTGCTGGCCCTTCTGTTGGCCGCCCGGGCGTTTTATTGACGGTTCGGCAGCGGCAACATAGTGCTGGGCCAGCAAGACTGTTTTTGCTGGGAACGGTCTGTCTTGTGCCAGTCTCCTCCATGTCACTCCCGCATACTTTCGAATTTCGTCCACCCATCTCCCATGTGGTCTTCTTCTGCGTCTTTTCCTGTCCCTTGGAATCCAATCTAAAATTTCGGCTGTCCATCGATGGTCTGTCCTTCTGGCAGTATGTCCAGCCCATTGCCATGGAAGGATGCATTGATCAAACACTTTTCTTTTAAGGCATAATGGCATATTGCTCTTGAAAATTATGCTGTTTCTTCCAATACACAGGTATATTTTTTTAATGAAAATCAATCAGCAACAACAGAGAGGAAATACCATCTAAGAAATATGGAACACACAGTAAAAGAACGGAAAGCTAGTATCAACAAGAAAAAAAAAAAAAAAAAGAAGAAAAAGAGGATTCGTAATTCTTAGCCGTGAAGCCACCAACATCGTTGTATGCGTGGAAGCGTCTTTTGATGAACTTTATGCCATTTTTATGCCACGTTCGGGTAATTAAGATCTATTATCCGGAACAGGGTCAAGAGCAAGGTCAGCGAGGGATCT
Source organism: Macrothele yani (assembly GCA_039090855.1). Taxonomy (NCBI): domain Eukaryota; kingdom Metazoa; phylum Arthropoda; class Arachnida; order Araneae; family Macrothelidae; genus Macrothele; species Macrothele yani. Next base: position 17,241,732 of record CM077006.1, on the reverse strand, counting down.
ATTTCGATTTCACATAGGGCACCCTCATACCCCAGGGCAACGTCGTGCAGCCATAACACACCAACGCGTCTTTGCAGCGCATCGGTACGAAGCCAGATGGTTGCATTCATACCTTCAGTCGGAGCATAGATCTCCGGTGGTTTATACGTAACCGCGAACACGCAGCGTCCATTATTGTTTTCCAGAAGCCCTCCGGAGACTGCAGCTTATCGTGACCTGCAATTGTTCCGGATTTTAAAAATCATTGCTGGTTCCGTGAGCGATTCACGCTTGCACTTTCTCTGGGTCGAAATTTGGAGTAATTTGTGCGGACAATGAGGTCAATTTGCGGAAACAACAAGGTAAATGCTTGGATACGCACGTCGACTCTTACTTAACTTTAGTCGCTACACAGGAATTTTCTCTTCACCAGCTTGTTATTGATTTCACCCCCTAAAATCTTAACTATAATTCAGCCTTGCTTTAGCAGAATGATGTTTCATTTCTTATTTTCATTTTTTTAGTTATGACCTTTGTTGTTCTCTCGGAATATCCTTTAATGTGGATTGCTTCATAATTTGCTTTTTCAAAAGGTCTTCAGAAGATGATTCGCTTTATAAAAACGTGCACATGAGGTAGGCACTTAGTGCACCTTCAGACTTTTTTATTTATTTAAACAAAGACGAAGTGTACAAAGAAAGATCTTAAGCGTGATAAAAGTATGATTTTTATTCCATTCTAAAAATGAAAAAGTTCAGAAAGAAAAATATTAGGTGTGACCGGAGATTTTTCCTGTATTGTTTAGGGAATGGCAAATTTGAAAGAACAAAAACAAAACAACAATGGTTGGTAGATTCCCAAGATAACAGGGCATTTCTTAAAATTGGAAGTGGTATTTTTATTCCACTCTTCTTCCTCAGCTTTCCATAGTCCAATCATTGTTTCAGGTCTGCGTTTAGAAAGCACTCTTTTTAGCAGTCCAAAGGCGCAATAGTCCATTGGTGACACATCAGAGGACTTTGAAGAAATATGAGCAGAAGGTATAGGCTTGATAATCGTCTCTTTTTTCATTTTTTTCTTTTTTTCAAGAAATAGAGTGGTAGATTTGGATGTATGACTGGTAACCTTATTCTGATGGAGTTCTACTCTTTGAAAAGAGTATGTGAATAAAAGTGTGGATAAAATAATAGTACCTCCTCTTTAAACACAAGAGTTAAAACATTTTTGGCCATATGTAAAATTTATTTTAACATTCTTTTCAACTTTTCTTAACTTTAGTTTCCCATTATACGAGAAACTAGCAATAATCATGAATCCTTTTTAATGAAACTTCCTTTGGAAACTTGGAACCAAGTTTGTAAGACTTTTTCTGCTCTTTTGCGATATAGTAAACTGACTTTCTTTTTTTAGTCCTTTAGGTAGATCCATGCTTCATCTTAATCACAATAAATTTCCATCTGCCTCCGGCTAAGCGACTTTCATTAAGACGTCTACACCGTGTTCTGCTCTCAGCCAAGTGCCTAGGCAAAAGGCAGTAAATGTTATGTTGTTTTTTTTTTTTTTGGGGGGGGGGGTTCGAATTTAAATCTCTATTTATTACCTTGTTTACAGTTGACACGGGTATTTTTAACGATTCTTTGGGTAGGTGGATTCTCTTTTAAGACCAGAGACCTTACTTTTAAAACAGTCATAAAAGTACGTACCTTTGGATATTCGTTTGGTGTTCTTTTTCCTGTTAAAAGCAACACTTGATGATTTCCCCTCTATTGTTAATGATATTGCTTATTTTACATTTCTAAATGCTAATTCCATGATTATCACAGCTTTTTTTTTTAAATTACAGAATACGAATACGTCTCTTCATAAAGAGCAAAAACATAATCTTCTATACACAGCTTGTTTACGTGCGCTATTTTCTTAGCAGACACTATTTAATTGCAGCAGATGTTTCTTTCGTGTTCATCTAACACGCTGCTACCAATTTCAATTCTTTGAACTTCTTTTATTTTCTTTGATTTCTTATGAAAAACGCTCTAAAAATATGTGAACATCCTCTGTATATGCTGAAATTCTCCTCTGGAAACCGCTGTTGTACGGCACATTTTCTTGGCGCCGTGGAGCTCGTCTGTTCCCTCGTACAATTCTCCTCGGCCGTTTTTGCCTTTGAACATCGACCAAGCGTTTGTTACAGAGATTTAATACAAGAAGTTTAGGCAAATAAATTAAATCGCATTTCGCAACTTTTATTTCGCTCTAGTACTCCGTTTTCTTTGTTTCCACGATGCGTGAGAAAATTTTGCTTGTTCACCCCGCTATGAAACTTCGGAAACACGGTTTATTTAGAGACGCCATTCTGTCGCATCTTAGGGTCTTTATATTTAGTAGACGACCAGCTCATCTGATCTTTTGCCTTCTTAATTTCAAAGCAGCCGACTGAAAGCACAAGCCCACATAATTTCAACCTTGAAGTTATTCCCATGGTATTTGTGCAAGTAAAGGGGTGAGTTTGCTTGAGGACAAAGGGGGAGTTAATACAGTCGACTCGAGGAATTGAAAGCAAGCGGTCGCAGGAGGGCCAGGGGAGGAAACGACTTAGGTGTTGGAGGCACGTCTTAAGCTGACCGGGGAATGGATGTATTTCTCCACAGGCGCAAAAGCGAGGCGAAAGAATGACCGAAGAGCTATTTAGGAAAATAAATCTTCATTTCAGAGGAACAGGGAGGAAGAACTACCAAGCAGAGGACAACCTTTCTGTGATTAAGCAAAGTAAAGAATAAAGTGCTTTTTAAGAGATCTAAAAGGATGGCATAAAAATTAGTACTTATAGCTACTATTATTATTATTATCATTGCTTCACTACATTAACCACGCAAGACAATGGAAGTTAACTAAACTAGTTAACACGTTTCCGCAAACAGGAATGCAACTGACTTCTTGTTTTGCTGTTTGTGCACCACTCATTTTACACCTTCGGTACAGTTGTTCTTGCATAGCCGAGGAAAATTGCCATTTCTTAGAGGCTTGTACTTGCGAGCATAGCGGGCCTGGGCCTTTGTATTTAGTAGACGTCCAGCTGATTTAATTGTGTCCTATTATGGGTATTTCAGAGTCGCTCAAATTTAATCATTTCCCTGTCGAGATTTTCCCATTGAAAAGCCTCTTATTTCTCCGAACAGATTGTACATTTTGTCCACGCTGACAATGCGCCAGACCAAAAGAAAGAGACAGTGTTGAAAGTGAGAGTGTGGCGATTGCGAGTCGATTGTGGGGAGTTGATATAGCGAAAAGAATTGAAGCTTGTTGGATATCTATGTGAATCGACAAATACGTGTTTTTAATATATGACTGATAATTATATGTAGATAAAAAAAAACTATTTAGTTTCAGTGGATAAATTCATCTTCTTCTTAGCCTGTTGACACCCACTGCAGGGTAAAAGCCTCCCCCAGTCTTTTCCAACTTCCTCGACCCTTAGCAACACTCCACTATTTCGCACTTCTAAATTTCTGAAGGTCGTCTCTCCATCTTGTATTCTGGCGCCCCCTTCGTCCCTTTCCATCTCTCGGTAGCCATTCTGTTATTAATCGTGCCCATCATCTTTCATTCTTCTAACATATGAGCCCATCTCCACTTTGGTTTTTTTATTATTTTTATACACTGCTGGCCACCCAAGAAGGCAACACCAAGAAGGACACGAGATAACAAAGCCAGATTTACCGGACACATAACAACGGATACAAAGATGAAATGATTGAGCTTACAGGCCCGTGCGACTTGGGGAACACGCAGACATCAATAGTTCGTGTGGCTTCCATGGCTGGAAATAACGGCCGCTACACGCCGCGGCGTCGAACGAAAGAGGCTTTGGATGTGGGCTTGGGGTATGTCGGTCCAGGCTGCTTCCACACGTTGCCACAGTTCATCAGGCGTACCCGCGGGTGGTGCTTGCCGGGCCACTCGGTTACCGATCAGCGACCAGACGTGTTATCGGGAGAACAGGCGGGCCACGGCAGCAGTGACACCTAGTGGGCCGTGAAGAATTGTTGCACGATGCGTGCCACGTGCGGGCGCGCATTGTCCTGTTGAAACGTGGCTGCTGACAGGTCCTGCAGGTAAGGGAGGACTACGGGCTCCAAAACGTCGGAGATGTAGCGGTGGCTGTTAAGTGTACCACCGATGCGTACCAGAGGGGTGCGGGTGTCATATCCAATTGCGCCCCAAACCATAACGCTAGGCGACGGACCGGTATGGCCATGCATAATGCAGGCGTCATACAGTCTCTCGCCGCGGTGGCGCCACACGCGGATTCGACCATCGTGGTGTTACAGGCAGAAGCGGGATACGTCGGAGAATGAAATGTCGTTCCATTCCGTAGTACAGGTGCGGCGTTCAACGGTCCACTGCTGCCACACTCGCCGGTTATGTAACGTCAATGGTAATCGGAGAAAAGGGCGCCGTGCGACAAGTCCCCGCTCCTGCAGACGACGTCGAACGGTACGTGCTAACACAGGTTTTTGCACAACACACCCTAATTCCTGCGCTAATGTTCGTGATGTGGCGGTGCGAACCGTCAATGCCCGCAACACAACGTGTCGGTTGTCGCGTTCAGTGGTGTGCCGCGGCTGCGGCAATCACTCACGTCGGTCCGTCCGTCCCACCTGCACCCACCGAATCCATACTCGCCTCACTGTATCTGGATGTCGTCCCCCACGGGCGCTGATGTCTCGATACGATAAACCGCTGTCGCGATAAGCCACTATTCGTCCTCTGTCGAACTGTGAAACGTGCTGGAATGACTGCCGTGTTCTGCGACGAGGCATCAGGAAGCTTCCCACGCACAGGTCCGGCAACACAACACACTTCCACTACTTACACCCCGCCTTCTGCGCACCCTTCTCATAGTGCTTCTCGGTGGCGTGCCGGGCGCACATGATTTGCATATGTCCTGCAATGCTAATCGTTTGCATGTCCTCTCGCGGGCGACGTATGCTGCGAATTTCAGGCTAATCGGATGCTTCCTTCTTGGTGTTGTATTTTGGGTGGCCATTTTCTTTCTCGTATAAGTTCATTTCTAACTCTGTCTCTTCTTGTTATTCCCAACATTCTTCTATCTAACTTTCTTACCGATACTCTTTTTTTTATTTTACATTGTCGCTCTGTGATGTTCCATGTTTCACTTCCATAAGTAAACACTGGGATAATACATGCATTTAACATTTTTCTTTTTAAACACAATGGAAAATCACTGGTTAGATGGTCTTTGAGTATACAAAAGGCTCTATTACCTTGGATAATTATTCTATTGATTTATCTTGTTTTTCTTTAAAACTGATTACTTGACCTAAATAAATGTATTCATCTACTTTTTCGATTTCCTTTCCTTCTATCAAAATCTCTTCTGTAACCTTTTCTGTATTGTTCATGTATTTAGTTTTTGCTGTGTTTATTGTCAGACTCTTTTTAAGACTTTCTATCCATAAGTCCTCTATCATATTTTGCACTTCACTCTTGGTACCTTCCAGTTTTGTTTAATCCTTTTTCATCCCAGTTTAAATTTCTAAAAATATCTTCCAATACATAGTTAAATAATTTTGGAGATAGTGGGTCTCTTTGTCTAACCACTCTCTCCACTTCGAAAATATCTCCTACTTTATTGTTGATGTAGCTTTGCTATACGTATGTATATTTTATTTATTAAACTGACATATTTTCCTTCCAATGTTTGTCTTTTTATTGAAGAATTCGTTTCCTTTTGATATATAGAATCAAAAGTTTTGTTATAGTCTACAAAAACTAAGTAAACTTCTTTCTGAAAGTGATTGTTTTTTTCTACTATTTGGTTAATTGTATGTAGATGCTCTATTGTAGAGATGAACTTGCCAAATATATTGTATGATCTGAACTTCAGTTAGTGATGACCTGAACTTCTAGTTAGTGGAAAATAAAGAACAAGTTAATGTGAGACGTGATTCCTGATTCTTTTAACCTGATCTTTATTATTATTTACTTAGTTACTTCAGAAATGAGATTTAATTTTAACAAGTTCAGAGTTATCTAGGAACATTTACTTAATTATACTGTTTAAAACAATCGGGACAGTTACCCTGATACCTTTTGTATGTAATTTATGCTATACATCTTTCGCATGCCAAGATCTTTGTGTGTGCGAAATAAAACGAATGATTTGAGAGTATGCATTTATTTACGTACAACACATTTCATTCTTATAAAGTAAAGCAGACTGAAATGGGCTTTTGGTAACCAAAGTATGATATGTAAACTTGTGATTCTAGACTACCCAATTGTCTCTGGAAAACAGCATCGATTGTAGTATTCCCTTTGTCGAAAAAACGTTGAAATCTAGAGTATCATTCTTATCAAGTAAAGCAGATACATTAGGCTTATGGTAACCAAAGTATGATACGTAAACTTGTGATTCTAGACTACCTAATTGTCTCTGGAAAACAGCATCGATTGTAGTATTCTTTTTGTCGAAAAAACGTTGAAAAAACGTTGAAATCTAGAGTATCACTCTTATCAAGTAAAGCAGATACAATAGGCTTATGGTAACCAAAGTATGATATGTAAACTTGTGATTCTAGACTACCCAATTGTCTCTGGAAAACAGCATCGATTGTAGTATCCCACTTTGTAGAAGAAACACTTAAATCCAGAGTGATTGTCAGACCGAACTCTTCATTTGCAAATCGACATATTTTTGGGCTTCATACAGCTCTTCTCTTGAGATCTCTCCTGTTCTTCCTTCTCTCACTGTGACATCATTTGTTTCTGCCTCAAAACGGCCTTTGATTCCATGTTCTAATAACTCACAGAAGTATTTACACCATCTTTCACTTAACACGTTGGGCACTCATATCGTTTCTCCAATTATATTCTTTACAGAACTCAAGAATTTTATTTCCCCTATTTTTCTTATGTCGCATGTATTTCAAGAATGTTTTCTTATCTTTCCGAAAACCCAATTAATGCTTTTCCACCTTTCACTTCCTGTCTTTTGTCTTACTCTAGCAAACCAACTTTGCTGCCTCACGCTTCTGACAGCTTTATTCATCCTCAGAAATTCTACCTTGCAACATCTCCAAATAGGCTTCATTCTTTCTCCTTGAAATAAACGAAATTCGCAACACAACAAAACCATATGATGTAAACGTGTCAGTCCCATACATGTACGTATCGAACAATATCTTTTTACTTGAAAGCAGTAATTTGGCTGTTGCTTTCAGCTGTTAAAAAAAAGTAATATCATTTAGAAAAATATCTTTACACAGAGCAACGAATTTCATGATATACGGCGAAACAAACAGAAGATTCATTTGGGTTAAAGTAGATCCTGTTTAACTACTACAAAATATTAACAGTGTATCTGAACTACTGGTTAAGGTTTAAAAACACTACAGAGAATCAACAATCGACAATGAAATAGGAGAGTGTTCATGCTCTGCCCATAACATGTATTATAGCAAACACGACAAATGGTTTAGACTAGGCGGATGTCATTGATCGCTTTTGAGAACTGAAAGCAAGGGAAAAGAAGATATATTAGCGAACCAAGCGTTTATTTTAAAAAATGACTCAAATTCAGTAAAATAATTTTCAACTAATCATATTGATCTTCAACAAAATACGTTTGCCCTTTAATATTTTTGTCTGGTACAACTTTTAACACGTACAAATAATAATCTGTGGTACAAGCGCAGACTTCGGGCATGCTCGGTAGATCCTGCCCTGAATTCTGCGGAGCAGCCAAAATTATCTTTTGGTAACAGTTTGTACTTTATAATTAGAACTTACGGAATGGAATGTTACTATCAGTTAACATAAGTAAAAGTTTCCCTCATCCTTCTCTCCTCAACCGTAATGTTGGTGGGTAGCATTGGTCATCATACACAAAGAAATTCTTTCCTCGGCCATAAACTTGATATTCCGGTAGGGTCTTCCTCTTGTTATTTGACTCATATATTGAATTCTTGGGCGTCCTAATCCTTCTCTTCTCAACCCTAATGTTGGTGGGTAGCATTGGTCATCATCCACAAAGGAATTCTTTCGTGAGCCACAAGCTTGATGTTCCGGTAGGGTCTTTCTCTTGTGATTTGACTCCTTTACTGAATTATTGGGCGTCCTCATCCTTCTCTCCTCAACCCTAAGGTTGGTGGGTAGCATTGGTCATCATACACAAAGGAATTCTTTCGTGAGCCACAAGCTTGATGTTCCGGTAGGGTCTTTCTCTTGTGATTTGACTCCTTTACTGAATTATTGGGCGTCCTCATCCTTCTCTCCTCAACCCTAAGGTTGGTGGATAGCATTGGTCATCATCCACAAAAGAATTCTTTCGTGAGCCATATGCTTGATGTTTCGGTAGGGTCTTTCTCTTGTGATTTGACTCACATATTGAATTCTTAGGCGTCCTCTTCCAGCGCTTCCTTCAATCATGCCTTCAGTCAAGTTGCACATCTCTCCAAGTGTCTTATGAGGTGGCCCATCACGCTGTCTCTTCATATTTCTATAGTCCGTAAAAGTTTTCGTTTTTCCTGAGCTTTTTTTTTTTACACTTCCACATTTATCATTTTTTCTGTACAAGCAATTTTCATCATACGTCGCCAGCACCACATTTCGAATAATTGTAACTTTGCCCTGTCTCTTTTTTGCAGTGTCCAAGTTTCACATGCATAAAGTGCTACATTCCGTATAAAAGTTTTTATAAAAATTTTCTTTATTTCCAGAGAGATGGACTTGGATATTAACAGTCCTGTTTTCTTATTGAAAGCATTCTTTGCTTGTGCTGTCCTAGTTCTCGTAAAATTTTCATCTTTTCCATTGGATGAAAAAAGGCTACCTAGATAAATGAAGTCCTTAACTTGTGTGACTCTTTTTTCTTTTATTATATATAATCTTTTGTTCTCAGCCTCTAGTGCATTTCATTTCTTTCAGTTTATTTTTTTCTCATTTATATTCCTTTTGCGTTTATTTTTGAAGAATCTTGTTCAATTCGTTTAATGACTCTTGTGAGTCCCTTTCATTATCTGCTATTACTGCAATCTCATCAGCAAATAGTATTGTGCTATACATCCTTCTATTGACATTTACTCCTTCGCCATTATTTTCAGCAAATTCTTTCATGGCTTCCTCAATGTAAATTGAAGGAAAATCGTGACAGCCCACATCCTTGTATGACTTTTGCTTCATTTTCCTCTTTTCCTATTAGTGTCGTTTGATTTTTGTATAATTGATGTATTATTCTTCTGTCATTGAAGTCTATTTTATTATTTTTTATAATTTTGAACAAAATGTTCCAGCCAACATTACCAAAGGCTTTTTCTATGTCAATAAATGCAATGCATACAGATTTGTTTATTCTGAATGTAAATAAAAGTTTAAAAATCATACATTCAACACAATTTTAAATAGCGTATGTTAAATGTATCATTTTAGTATAAGTAGTTCTAAAATATATTATGTAAGCTAAATTTTCATGCTAAATTTAGTAGAGCAAACAGTTTTAAAATCTTTTGAGATTGAGAAATGAAAGAGATATTAAAAAAAATATGAAGAAACACAAGAATTTTCCCTAGTGGCAGAGTGGTATCAGGCGTTGGCTATTAATCAGTCGCCCAAGATGGGGCCGGGTGTGGATCCCGGCTAGGCATAGATGATGAATGATGAGTTTGCCCTACCGCATTGACCGTTCCCCGGAATCAGCAGCCCCAAACTAATTAGGGAGGAGTGACTGAGTTGCTCACGCTGGTCTTTAAACACCGCAAACGAACAAACAAACAAACAACACAAACCAAGAGCTTTTTTCGCCAGTTATATATTCATATTTATTCACAAGCATGAGGGCAATGAAACAAGTTCGTAAAATCATGCAGTGCATTGATTATGATACGCTTTCCAACATACCAGGAATCATTACTCAAGTTATGAGGATAATGGCTGTGGAATAAATCTCGCTGCTGTGCCCTGAACTTTAACCTTATTTCAATGATATTCAACAGAATTGGTTCAGTATACCTCCGAAAGAACATACTAAAGTTTTGACGCAATAGAAGCATTTTTACTCAACTTATGAGGATAATGGCTGTGGAATAAATCTAGCTCCTGTGCCCTTAGCTTTAACCCCATTTCTATTATATTCAAGAGAACTAGTTCAGTATACCGCCAGAACAACATGATAAAGTTTTGTCGCAATCGAAGCATTTTACCTAAGTTATGACGCATAAGGGCGATGAAATGGATCCCGCTCCTGTGTCTTGAACTTTGACCCCATTTCGTCCATTTTCAAAAGGGTTCGTTCTCATGTGGTCCTCTACTACATACTAAAATTTCATCGAAATCGAACCATTTTTACGCACGTTATGACGCATAAGGGCAATGGAATGGATCCCGCTCCTATGTCCTGACCTTTGACCCCATTTCGTTCACTTTCAATAGGGTTCCTTCCCAGGTGTTCCTCTACCACATACTTAAATTTCATCGAAATCGAACCATTTTTACGCGAGTTATCGTGCGGACGGACGGACGGCCGGCCAAAACCGGGTGCATATACGCATCTACAACTACGGTTGGAAAGCGTAAGAAAGGGCACTGTCTAAAAATTGTTTAAAAGTTTACTGCTGGATAACGGTTTATAATACCACATATTGATTTATTTATTATTTATTTTGAAGAAACTTTGTGAGCCACTGGGATATTTTTTTGTCGAGCATACCCTGATATTTACAAAAGTCGACGCCTATGGTCTGTGCATCACTTGAATTTTCTTAGGACTGCGTAAAACCTTAAAGCGCCTCTGGGAAAAGCATGAAAGAAGTAGACCACCTACAGTATAGTATTTGCATTTATCACAAAAGAAGTTCCACTCAAAAAGAAAAAAGTAAAAGAAATCAACCTAAGCTGTTCAAACAAAACAGCTTTATCCATCGAACAAGCGACTTTCTGGAGAATTAATTAAGCTACAGCCTTGTACCTGAAGTCGTGCTTGAAATCGATCAATCGGAAGCTCGTTAAGTTGAGACCTCCAAGGGGTCTTATATTCTTGAAAGATTTTTATCAGTAAGAAAGAGGATCTACGCTGTTGAAAAATATCTGTATTGGTTTTCACTTCATCGGCAGCACTTTGGCCGAGAGATAAAAACAGCAAAAAGCCCCTGAGGTTTAATTGAGACGTTAAGTAAACCAACAATTTCACTAATGGAGTCAGAAAACGTTGATTTCGGGAAAAGAGTCCTGACCGCATTAGTAGTAATTATTGGGTCTTGTTCGCAGCCATTCGGAGATAAACTTCATGGCTTAAATGAAGAGCGTACCGCGTTTTATGTCTCTGACGGTCACGATTCGTTCACTTCCCCCAAAATGGTATAATTTTACCATCCTAATCATTCTCCATTTCAAAATTTTTACCGGTTGGCCATGTAATAAGCGTAATAGCATCAGCTACTGTCTTAGGTGGTCCTAACTTAAACTATTTGCCGCTCACAAAGTCCGTTCTGTTTCTTCGAGGGGGAAATGGTTTTCTCAGCAAGAAATTCACATTCTGTTCGTCAAAATTATCTTGCACAAGTATGCATTTTACATTTGCTTTAGAAAACGAGGCCAAATTAGTATTCGCCGTTTTGAAGAACTTCTTCAATCATAAGAATCTTGAACAAATAAAATTATACATATACACACCCACATATATCTGTCTCTTTGGAACGCTTGACGTCACAGCAACGTCTGCATTGTTCTGCCATCACGTATCGATCAATTCGTGTGTGCTCTCGAGATGTCCAAGTGATTGCCTGCTGTATAATAGCACGCGATCACTTTTAGATGTCAAAGTGATCGCGTGCTAATTTTAAAAACATTAGGTTATCAATGACTCGAGTTCTATTTTACTGATCTACAAAATTCGAATTTAATTCTTAATGTCTCAGCAAGTTGGGTTTGCACGCGATCTCATAGATATGTGAAGGTGATCACGTGCCAATTTAAAAACATTGGATTATCAGTGACTCGAATTCTATTTATCCGATCTACAAAATTCGCATTAAAATTTTAATATCACGGCAAGTTGCGTTTGTATATTAATTTAATTTAGCACAACTCGAACTCGAATATTAATTTGTACGCGTTAACTATTTTTTTTTACTTTTTTAATTTAACTAATTTTCCGAGTTTAGTGCTGATTATTTTATGCATTTTGCAAAACATCAATCTATCTAAACGCTCTAACCTACAATAAAAGCTGAAATCTTGGGATGTCAAAGTGAGCAAGATTGCATATAAACACAGATGTATCTCCAATAGCACACTGTCGAGAATTTAGATAGCTCCGATTTGTAATACCAGATGTCGTATTATTTTTGTAGAAAAAGGTTCGGTATGAAGTTTCAAACTAACCGTCGAATAGGACAGTCTAAAACAAGCCGCGAAGGGAATAACAAGCGTTCCGGAGAAAAAGTAATTTAACGGGAAAAGTCAAAGTAAAAGTTATTAAGGTAAGTTTACACGAATGCAACTTTCCGAGTTTAGTGCTGATTATATCGCACGTTTTGTAAAATATCGATCTATATAAACGTTTTAATCTACAACCGTTAAAGAACAACAAATGTTTTACACGGAATGTTATTTATCACGAGGTCTTTTGAAAAACGGAAATAGATAGCATATAACTTTTAGTTCTAACATGGATGAATTCTTACTATATAAGTTTTTACTGTGTTTCCTTACAGAAATCCTGAGTTAATTTGATTTGTTTTTCAATCTGCTTCAATTAAAAATTTCACTCCGTCACAGGACGAACAACATCCCCTATATAATTTTATATTTATTTAAAGCTTAAAAACAACCGTCCTAGGACTGGCTATACGCTAGTAATGGAACAGTTGTGAATAAATAATGAAACGTTTTTCTTTGGGTTGCCCTTAAAAAACGTACAAATGTAAAAATCGTATAAACGGAATTCCAAAATGCTAAATGCTATTGTAAAATTTATGCGGGTATAAGATGCTCCTTAATAATGATTTATTTCAAGTCGAACTGGTGGCGAAATAAAAAGAGAACGTAGCATATAAATATGCAACGCTCCCAAAAAGATATAAATGAATTACGTATAACCGAGTTCAAAATGCGATACATACCCCAGTAAAGCATCGGGACTAACTCAGAATTACGCTTGAAAGTGAAATCGTATAACTGAAAAACGTATAACCGAGGTTCTACGGTATTATGGATTTTTCTTTTCGTAAAGAATTAATTACTTTGTCTTTTTAGCACGTCTTTTGTAAAAAAAAGATCGTGCTTATGTTACCGGTTTGTCCGCCCGTCTGTCTGTACCCACGATATCTCTGCAACTATTAGTCCGATTTGAAAAATTCTTTTTGCATTGGGAAGCTTGAAATATGCGAATGATGATCCTTTATTTCGTTTTTTCTTACGATGTACAATTTCGACGCTAGAGGGCGTAAATGCAGATGATGTCGAACTCAAAAATACGTTTTATTCCACATATTTGCTTCTAAGCATCCGATTGACAAAATTCTTTTATCTTTTGATTCCATTTATGTCGAAGAGTATTTTAGATATAGTTACTTTTTCAAATTACGCATAGATTTTCCGCTAGGTGGCGTAAAGATAAATTACATTTTTCCCGATAACTCTTCTTCTAAAACTCCGATTTGAAAAACGTTTTCTTCAGCGGATACATCTCCTGATGGAAAATCTTATGCATATAATTTCAAATTTTTGGTAAAGAATACTTTGGCCACCAGGAGGCGTAAGTGTTATTTTTTGCTTCTGATGTATTTGCCATAAAATCTGAGCTTCTAAGATATCGGTTGAAAAAATTCTTTCGTGGACTGATGCCACTCACGTCGATAAACCTTTTCGGAATATTTTCTTCTTAAAATATTCGACATTTTCTCCGCCAGGGGGCGTAGATGTATATCTTATTTTTGTCAATATCTCTACTTCTAGGAGTCCGATTTGGAAAATTCCCTCTTTGTTGGATAGTGTTTCCGAGGCGAAATCTTTTTCCTGTAAATTCAGAATTTTCAAGTAAATCATAGACTCTCTGCTAGGGGGCTCAAAGGTAAATTACGTTTTTGCGTTATTTCTTCTTCTGAAACTCCGATTTGAAAAATTCTTCCTGTATCGCATAGAAGACGTGATGGAAAATATTTTTCACATAATTTCTAATGTTTGGTAAAGAATGGTTTAGCCATTAGGGGGCATAAGTGTTAATTTCTGCTTCTGATGTATTTGTAGCAAAATCTGGGCTCCTGAAAACTCGACTAAAAATGTTTTTTTCTTGGATCGATACCGCTCATATGGAAAAACCTTTTGAGAATACTTTCTTCCTAAAATAATGCATGGTTTTCCCGCCAGGGGACGTAACGTCACATCTTATTTTTTGTAGATATCTCTGTTTCTAAGAGTCCGATTCGAAAAATTCTTTCTGTGTTGGAGAGCTTTTCCGGTGCGACATGTTTCTCATATAAATTCATGTTTTTCTTAACGCACAAGTCTGCAACCAGAGGGCGTAAGCTCACGATTTCGTATACAGCAATATCTGAGGGATTAAAAACCCGATTATAAAACTTCTTTCTCCCGTCAGATCTATTGTTATCCATACCGGTTCCATTGACTTTGAATAGCTTTGATAAATTTAATTTGCGTCAGAACGAACGGATTCAAAAGACGTGTGTATTACACCCGAAAATTCGGTGTCATCTTTCTTGTTCTTATTTCTTTTCGTAAAGAAAACCTAACAAAACAGAATGAATCAGTTTATTTGAAGTTTCTGTTGCTTTGGCCTCAAGCGAAATGGTGCGAGGGAGAATCAATGGAAAAATACCCTTTAATACCGGTAACCCTGAGCAAATGAACATAAGGGTTATCTCATTTCTCCAATAGTTCCCCTGCAGGTAGATGCACTTCTTGTATCGTTCCACTAGCTTCTTCATTCCTTGGGCGAAGAAGTTTTACGGCTGCTCTCGAATCTAGGTGTGCACCGCTTCCCTGACCTCATCAAGAAAGGTGAGCCTGCTTAGAGCCTCTTAAAGTGAACCGAAGACGGTGATAATCGCATGGCGCCAGATCAGGGTTGTTACGGGAATGTGGAAGACGTTCAAACCAAAGTTGCTGCATTGCTTCCACCATCACAGCCGCTACATGGGGACGTACACTGTCATGGTGCAGCAAGACTGTTTTTAACAGCATTCATCTTCTTTGGCTACGAATTGCAGGTTTCAGTTTCTCTCTAAGCATAGCACAGTTAGTTGCCCTGGTCACTGTTTGTCCCTAATTCCGAAAATGCGCCAGAATGTCCCAAAAGAAGGTCAGCGTAATTTTCTTAGCTGAGGGGGGTCGTTTGCTTCCTCTGTGTGCTTTGTCTCTTGCTTTTCGGTTCACAGTGATTAATCCATGTCTCGTCGCCAGTGACAATCCACTCCAAAACACTCGATTCTTCTTTGTAACGTTTCAGGAATTGGGTCGCTACCTCCACGCGCTGTTGCTTGTGCAGATCAGTAAGCTCTTTGGGTACCTACCTTGTGCAAGCTTTACTATACCGTAAGTTATGTTGCACTGTGGCATGTGCAGATCCATAGCTGATATCCAGCAACAGCGGACAACGTATTCTGTCTGTCTTCTCTGGTCAAGCCATTCGTTCTGTCGATTTCGGCTAATGTGCGCGATGTTGATGGCCGACAAGATCGAGCTTCGTCAGTTAAGTTTGTTCTTCCCGAACTTCAAACCTTTCTACACATTCATAAACAAGATCGAACTTCGTCAGTTAAGTTTGTTCTTCTCGCACTTCAAACCTTTCTACCCATTCATAAACAAGATCGAGCTTCGTCAGTTAAGTTTGTTCTTCTCGCTCTTCAAACCATTCTACCCATTCATAAACAAGATCGAGCTTCGTCAGTTAAGTTTGTTCTTCCCGCACTTCAAACCTTTCTACCGATTCATAAACAAGATCGAGCTTCGTCAGTTAAGTTTGTTCTTCCCGCACTTCAAACCTTTCTACCCATTCATAAACAAGATCGAGCTTCGTCAGTTAAGTTTGTTCTTCACGCACTTCAAACCTTTCTACCGATTCATAAACAAGATCGAACTTCGTCAGTTAAGTTTGTTCTTCTCGCACTTCAAACCTTTCTACCCATTCATGAACAAGATCGAGCTTCGTCAGTTAAGTTTGTTCTTCACGCACTTCAAACCTTTCTACCGATTCATAAACAAGATCGAACTTCGTCAGTTAAGTTTGTTCTTCTCGCACTTCAAACCTTTCTACCGATTCATAAACAAGATCGAGCTTCGTCAGTTAAGTTTGTTCTTCTCGCACTTCAAACCTTTCTACCCATTCATAAACAAGATCGAGCTTCGTCAGTTAAGTTTGTTCTTCTCGCACTTCAAACCTTTCTACCCATTCATGAACAAGATCGAGCTTCGTCAGTTAAGTTTGTTCTTCTCGCACTTCAAACCTTTCTACCCATTCATAAACAAGATCGAGCTTCGTCAGTTAAGTTTGTTCTTCTCGCACTTCAAACCTTTCTACCCATTCATAAACAAGATCGAGCTTCGTCAGCTAAGTTTGTTCTTCTCGCACTTCAAACCTTTCTACCCATTCATAAACATGATCGAGCTTCGTCAGTTAAGTTTGTTCTTCTCGCACTTCAAACCTTTCTACCCATTCATAAACAAGATCGAGCTTCGTCAGTTAAGTTTGTTCTTCACGCACTTCAAACTTTTCTACCCATTCATAAACAAGATCGAGCTTCGTCAGTTAAGTTTGTTCTTCACGCACTTCAAACCTTTCTACCCATTCATAAACAAGATCGAACTTCGTCAGTTAAGTTTGTTCTTCTCGCACTTCAAACCTTTCTACCCATTCATGAACAAGATTGAGCTTCGTCAGTTAAGTTTGTTCTTCTCGCACTTCAAACCCTTCTACTCATTCATAAACAAGATCGAGCTTCCTCAGTTAAGTTTGTTCTTCTCGCACTTCAAACCTTTCTACCCATTCATAAACATTTCCTTCAGTCATGCTGTTTTCATTCCCTACTGAGTCAACATCCTTAGGTGAATTTTGGCAGGTTTCATTCCCTCTGCCCAACGAAATCCCACAGTGGCGCGTTGTTCAACAATGGCGTAATCCCGCAGCGGAGAGTCCATGTTTATTTGAATTTGACTTCAACTAGATTTGATTTTCATTCCCTCTCCTGATAAACGAGTACTGTTTACACAGGGTGAGTTGAAAGTTTTGTTATATTTGGGTCACTTTATGTCTTCATACGTGCCTTTACGACAAAAGCTGACTAGCGTTCAAAGTATAGGCCATCGTGTTGCACCGCCTTTAGCCATCTGTCTGCCAGTTCTTCGATTCCGAGGCGGTACCAGTTCTTGTCCTTCGAGAAGAAAAACACCAGCTGCACCTCCTTCTGGTTGATGAAGTGCCGCCAGCCGAGGAAGTGGTCCATGGACCGGAGCAGGCAATAATCAAACTGAGAAAGGTCCGGACTATATGCTAGGTGTGGCATCAGTTCGATGCTCTCAAGTTTCTGAAGATTTGCCCGGGTCGTTCGCGCGGTATTAGGCCGAGCTTTGTCCTGCTGTAGGAGAGCGCGCTTTCTGTTCACCAGTGCCAAGTACTTCTCCTCCAAAACGGCATACATCCGATCCAGCTCTTCAGAGTAGAGGTTGACTTTGATGGTCCGACAGTCTGGAACAAGTTCGTATTGGATTATCCCCTCGAAATTCCACCAGACGCAGAGCATCACGTTGTGCTCGAAGCGCCCATATTTGGCAACAGGTTCTGGAAGCTGGCCCGTGCTCAACCACTGCCGTTGTGCGTTGAGATTACGGAAATAAACCCACTTTTCATCGCACGTAACAAGTCTCTTGATGAAACGTTCATCACGCGGGTTTTCTAGGAGTTTCCTGCACACTTGGCGGTTTTGCTTCACCTGGCGTCAGTTCGTGAGGGACAACGCTGCAGCTCCTGTAGACATTGCGGAGATCTTGAAGGTGGCGAACCACGGTGGTCTGGGATATGCCCAGCTAGCCTAATAATATCCGAGTGCTGGTTGTCGGATCTGCCTCTAGGGCCTGGCGCACGACCTGCGAATTCACGGTTTGCGGCCTACCTGACCTTGGCGGGCTGTCGAGGTTTCTGTTACTTGAGGGAAATTTCTTGAGCAATCTGGTTGCGGTGCTGTGGTCCACGGAACCTTCTCCTTTCGCATGACAAATGTTTCGTGTTGCTTGAGCAGCGTTATGGCCGAGTTCAAACTCGGAAAGCAGAAGTTCCATAATTAGCCGGTTGTGGCTGTTCATCTTTTAGGCGTCCGAACCACAAACAGAACAACGACATGCAATAGTGTTCACAGCAACGACTACCACTTTATATCCGTTTCTACTGACTGCAGGGCGCGACTTGATCTAGTTTAAACACGTGACATGCCCGTCGCAGCACATGCGTTTATGCAAATATTGCAAAACTTTCTACTCACCCTCTGTACTATTGAGCCCCTCACCTGACTAACGATCACTTTTCACCATTGAGCTCCTGATAAACGATCTGTCATTGTTAAGCATGAATAAGCGAGCAATGTTACACTGCTGAGCCCCTCTCCTAGTATTGTTCCAGTATTGTTCTTCGTATCTCCTAGGAAACAGTGAACACTTACCCAGCTGCTGGTTGAGTTTTGAACTTTCTTGACTGGTGATCCCGAATGTTTCCATTCCAAACTTTGGCATTTAACTCCCAGGCTTCGTTTCATCAATAGTGATGATACTTTTCAAAATGGCATCTTCGTAACTGTAGCTCTCTAGAAAACACTGCAAGAAGAACAAACGTTGTGAACTTCTTCTGATCTTGCATTGTGTCTCGCTCAAAAGCCATGACTTTTGCTTTTCCTTTATTTATACTGAATTCGAATTTCGTATACAGCACTTTCATTGCGGCAACACACAGTGTAAAACGTAAGTGGTGGGAATTAACGGAAAAATCCTGAAAGTAATGCGCCTCAAAGTAGCCGGAAGGTTTCCGACTTTTAACGAAATTCGATTTTGCAAAGTTTCCGTTTCTAACTTGGGTATTTTGACAGATTTTTTCGCTGTCAGTAATTCCATCTATCTCAGAAAAGACAGTTCCAGGTTTTTCAGTTCTTATACATACATTTCTCATTGACTTCGATTTTGTGTTTTCAGTCTTTTTAGCAGAGATTCTTTCCTGACGTAAGAAGTGAAAGAATTATTTTCCCCTGGTGGGGACCGTCCACCACCACAGGGAAAGGATTCTTTCACTCGACGGACTTAGAAAGACTTGATCACGTTTAAGGTAGATATGAAAATGATTAAAATCGCGCGATGATGAAACGTTTTTCGCTGTCAACACGGGTTAATTTGTCATTTTATTTTACTGTGGGAAGATTTATCGCAAATAAAAATTTTTCTCATGACTTTTTAACCCTTTATCGACCATAACGCCCAATACGCCCATACATGCGAACGACCATTGCCGCCCGAAACACCTGTCTAGAGTGAGTCAGATTTCCTACCTTCACCTGTTCTTTAAATATGCACGACCTAAAGGAGCGGAAACAGCAAACAGTTTCGGGCGTTATGGTGTTTAGAGTGGTAGCAGATTTTATAGTCATGATCGTTAAAGGGTTAAAGCAACAGAATGTCTTTAAACTCGAGTTGGTTATTTAAATTGACAGTGACTTTCACTTATGATTAAGAAATGATTAAATACACTGCTCCATTGTATTGTTTCATACAAACTATATATATATAAAATTTACTCATCATATCAATTCTTATCATTTCAGACATATCAATTCATAGATAATACTTTTTGTTTCCCGCCGTATAGCGAGCTTCCTCCTCGCCTTTACAATACGATCTAGCTATCAAGGCGGCTGAAGGTGTCCTTGCGTAGAACAATAATTACCTCGACGAAACTCAGTCCAGTACACGGAAATAAAAAACAGCAAGATTTTATTATTCCGATAACATTTGCTTCACGGGTTTCCAATGGCTTCCCGCTCAGGGTCTCCGTGCTGACCACGTGCTACTTTTTCACACCGATTTTCACGATACCCGGTGGACGAAGGAATCCTCCTTCCCGTTCGCCACGCTGTACTTCTGCAATACCCGCAGCCCTTCCGTCAAACCGGTGTCTGAACTGGGACCCTCTCTCCTTCAGGACCGAAGCTCCACTGCCTCACTAAATTCTCTGGGCCATTTTTGTTTTCTACCACGCATGCGCAAGAAAAACTCGTTACCCCGGTCAGCACGTGAAATACTTGAGCTCAGGAATGTCATCGGATACCCGCAGGCGATTACAACCGCATGTATACAAAAGCGATACGACAACTTGTTTAACAAAAGCACTCGAAGAGCCGACTCTTCAAGGTCAGGTGCCCCAAGCGTTCATGCACCACTCCTTAATCCTCACATAGGATTAAAATTGTTCCACGTGGTGATGAATGTCAGTTCTTAGTTGAAACAACAAAATGGCGGAATGAAGCGTCCGTCCGCACGTGTTCATCACAACATTAAAATTAAATAAATTCATAATTGATAGCTTGATTGCGGGCGACAGTTACAACAGCTATAATAGTTTTCGTCTTAAGAGGTTCACAGACTGACACATAGACATTAGACAATCACCCGTACGATTATTTCAGTTCCCAGTTTCTTATGGTGACGCAATGTACAATAGCTGGTTACCCGTGTCGTCTCACTTCCGTACGTGCCTTTCCGTACAAAGGCAGTTTTGTCTCATTTCCGTGCTCTTTTAGTGCCATTTCCGCTCACACACGTCATGATCCTTAAGACACTTTTCTTCACATCTGTCATCGCAGTGTCAGGCTTACAAACGTTAATTAGATGCACTTACGACGGTACTCTTTTTACTTTGCAAAAGGGCCTCTGAAATTATCAGTTCTTTGGTTTACGTATAGCCAACTAATGGCATCTTGCTTGTTTTTCCTATACTGCTGTTACTGATTCCCTTCGTATATGATAGCAGGTTTGTTTTGTGTCGTTCGTATCGTTTTCATTTAAAACATAAAACACACCCACAAAAAAAAAATCACATATGAGATCAAACATCTGCGATGAATGCTGAACGCCGTAAAGATTGTATCTATGCTTCAGTCCTTACCGCTCTTCTCATTTACTCTACCGTGGGCTCCTATTGGTTGACGAAAAAAATTAATAATGATCTATTTGACATCGGAAGAGTTAGGAAAGCGACAGCATTAACTTTCTCCCGCATCTGTTACTAAGCGGTACCACTGTTTTGAAATGGCACTAGCTGATCTGGCTATGTACGGATGGCACTAGCTAGCTGATCTAGCTATATGTACGGAAATTGTACTAGCTACGAGCGTAGCTGATTTGGCTATGTACGGAAATGGCATTAGTTACGAGCGTAACTGATCTGGCTATGAACAGGAATGGCACTGTCTGATCCGGAATATACGGAAATGGCACTAGCTGATCTGTCAATGTACGGAAATGAGATCAATTTTCCTTTCTACGGAAATGGCACACAGGAAAGTGGGAGACAATCGGTACACCAAATGTGGGGGCAAAGGAGAAGAATATCCGTTGCCACAATCTAAATATCCTACGATATGCCATCCACACTATTTGATTTCGCTTTTGATCTTCAAAATCAGGTCCTCCGACAGACGAATGAAATTTAATAGTTAATCAAACCTCAAGTATTTCCGCGAACCGCTCCTATAACCGGAAATTTTCCGTCATGAGGATGCGGTGAAGGTAAGAACGGAATTTTTCCTTTAATATCATCATCATCATCATCATTGTCAACCATTATCAATCCACTGCTGGACGAAGGTCTCCCCAAGTTTCCTCCACAACGGTCTGTCTTGTGCCAGTCTCCTCCATGTCACCCCTGCATACTTTCGAATTTCATCCACCCATCTCCCATGTGGTCTTCTTCTGGGTCTTTTCCTGTCCTTTGGGATCCAATCTAAAATTTCGGCTGTCCATCGATGATCTGTCCTTCTGGCAGTATGTCCAGCCCATTGCCATTTCAGGGATTTAACTCTGATCATGATGTCTTCCACTCTTGTCATTTTTCGGATCCACGAGTTCCTCTTCTTATCTCTCCTGGTTACACCAAGCATGCACCTCTCCATGCTGCTTTGAGTTGTCTGCAGCCTTTGTATGTCTCTTTTAGTTAAGGTCCACGTCTCTGCACCATACGTAAGCACTAGAAGGATGCATTGATCAAACACTTTTCTTTTAAGACATAATGGCATATTGCTCTTGAAAATTATGCTGTTTCTTCCAAAAGCTCTCCAGGCAAGTTTTGTACGCCGATTAATTTCTTCACCAATGTGACCCTCACTTGATATCTGCTGTCGAAGATAACGTACGTGTCTGTTATCTCCAGCTTTTCTCCATCAATCGATAAATCTTCATTTCTTGTAAAAGCATTGTACATCACTTTTGCCTTCTGAAAGTTCATTTTTAATCCCACTTCTTTACTCTTGTCAGCAAGTTCCTGGATCATACTCTGTAGCTCTGATGGGGTAGTTGCAAAAATGACTACGTCATCAGCAAAACGAAGGTGGGTTAGATAATCTCCATTAATCTTTATCCCCTTGTTTTCCCAGCTCAGTGACTGAAAAACACCCTCCAATGTGGCATTAAAGAGCTTCGGAGATATGGTGTCACCTTGTCTCACTCCCTTTCCAATTTTTATGTGTGTTGTATTTTCAAACAGCCTAATCTTTGCACTTGCATTTTCATAGATGTTATTAATAATATTAATGTATGCATCTTCAATACCGCAGGTTTTCAGAGCCATTGTAACTGCTGATGGTTTCACCGAATCAAAGGCTTTTTCATAATCGATAAAAGCCATGCACAATGGAAGTTCATATTCCCTCGCTCTTTCAATTAGTTCTCTCCTTTAATATATACGAAGGAAATTGCCGAAAGGTTTCTGAAGATTCGGAATTTTCCGTTACCGCTTCTTAAAAGCGGCGGTTTTTCCGTTATTTATCAGACAAAGATGATTGGGAGTATTGCTATCAACAAACGTATGAAAAATCCATGAAGCTCAGGTTTTTTACGTCCTTTCACGGAGAAGGTTAAATCAGAAATATGCTTTGTTAATCCACGAAAGTTTTTTTTACAGTAGTGCAATGCCATTTCATTTTGTTCTTAGAAAACAGGACTGTGTCATCAGCATACAGCAGCCAGCATTCTCGAGACATAACGTTCATTTTGGCATTCCGCATGCATATGTCCATAAATATATTGAACAGTTTTGGTGAAATTACACAACCTTGTGTAACCAACGTAAAACCAATTCGATAAAACACAATAACACAATTAGCACGTAAGCATGCTTTACTTCCAAAACACACACAGAGCTTTCACACATTCAAGTAAATTAAAAAATTACATCGTGATTTTTTTAGGCAAATTAAGCTATGCCGTCAAGGGATTTTCACTGCTATTTGCCGCCTTGATATGCGCGTAACCTGTGTAGTACGTCACATATATACCCCCTTGAAAAAAGGCGGGGGTGGAGGCACGAAATCGCAGGTTTCGGATCCGCCGCAAACCATGCTTGAAGTAAAACTCACTGTAGAAGAAGGAATTCTCACTAATTTCAGACGATGTGTGGAAGACGCATCACATTTTTTTCGAAGAATCCAACGGCCAAGAGACTCTCACTGTAGAAGAAGGAATTCTCACTAATTTCAGACGATGTGTGGAAGAGGCATCACATTTTTTTCGAAAAATCCAACGGCCAGGAGACTCTCACTGTAGAAGAAGGAATTCTCACTATTTTCAGACGATGTGTGGAAGAGGCATCACACTTTTTTCGAAGAATCCAATGGCCAAGAGAAACTCACTGTAGAAGAATGAATTCTCACTAATTTCAGACGATGTGTGGAAGAGGCATCACACTTTTTTTGAAGAACCCAACGGCCAGGAGACTCACTGTAGAAGAAGGAATTCTCACTATTTTCAGACGATGTGTGGAAGAGGCATCACACTTTTTTCGAAGAATCCAATGGCCAAGAGAAACTCACTGTAGAAGAAGGAATTCTCACTAATTTCAGACGATGTGTGGAAGAGGCATCACACTTTTTTCGAAGAATCCAACGGCCAGGAGAAACTCACTGTAGAAGAAGGAATTCTCACTATTTTCAGACACTGTGTGGAAGAGGCATCACACTTTTTTCGAAGAATCCAACGGCCAGGAGAAACTCACTGTAGAAGAAGGAATTCTCACTATTTTCAGACGATGTGTTGAAGAGGCATCACACTTTTTTCGAAGAACACAACGGCCAGGTGAAACTCACTGTAGAAGAAGGAATTCTCACTAATTTCAGACGATGTGTGGAAGAAGAATCACCCTTTTTTCGGAGAATGCAACGACCAGCAGAAACTCACTGTAGAAGAAGGAATTCTCACTAATTTCAAACGATGTGTGGAAGATGTATTACATTTTATTCGAAGAACCCAACGGCTAGTAGATTCATTTTTTCGCTCGGCCGACCATTTGAAATTCAACCCCTCTCTCTGCCGGTGGCGAAACTCGAACACACATCATTCTGCTCCAGAGTCGAATGCTTTCCCAATTAAGCTGTGTCGGCAATGGGTTTTCACTGCTATTTGTCATCTTAATATGTGCGTCACCTCTGTAGTACGTCACCACATTCCAGAGAAACACTCTGCTTACTCTGTCATAAGAGTTCCCCGTATCTGCAAATGTAGGCAGCTCCTGTGACCGAGTGGTCTGAGTCGTGGGTTTCGCATCCGTCGTTCAATATGGGCTTGAGTCCCAGACGTGGCATGAAAGTGGTATTTGTCTGATGGCTCTGTCTCCTACCGGTGAGCTGTGGCAGCAAATTAGGCATGGGCAACTGCTTATTGTGGTCGTTGCTTCTATATAGCTTATTGTGGTAATTGACTCGCCCCTCCCCTTTCCAAAAATAAGTGCAAAAACTTCCTTATCAACTGATAAATGTTTTACAGTCAATACATACATTATACGAAAATTCGCTTAGTACAACTTTTACGAGGCTTAAAACTACTCTGTTCAATGTATCAATAAATGTAGAATAACCAATACTTATTACTTTTTAAAAAATCTGATACTAGGACAATGATTTATGGAGAGATGAAGATATTAGCACACACACACACACACACACACACACACACACACATACAAACTACAGTATTTACATTTATTGTTGTACTTAAAAATAATTAAGTTACTAATCAAATAGAAATTTGGAAAATGTGAATCCGTTTATTGGTGTAAATATGACTTGGATGTTAAGTCAGATGATATCCGAAAACTTGAAAATTTCGTCATCCTGGAGCGGGTATCGCACCCAAGTCTCCCGTATAGCGCCCGAGTATGCTAACCACAGCACCACCCCGACCGACCAAGTTTCAAGTTTACGATTCATTTGAATATAACCATCACAGGATTCGCTTGGTCGAAGCAACCGGCATTCATGTATAGCGAATCTGGAGGTTTAGTTGGTAGCATACTCGGGAGTTATCCGGGAGATGCGGGTTCGATTCGTGCTCCAAGACGACGAAGTTTTCGGATATTATCTGACTTAACATCCATGTCATATTTTCACCAATAAACGGATTCACATCTTCCAAATTTGTATTGTACAATGGTGTAATCCGGTATTTCATTCATTAATAATAAAAAAAAAAAGATTCATTTGTAGTTCATCGTCTACAAGTTTTTCAACCTGTTTACGGAGCCCGTCTCATTTGTGTGGAGAATTGATGGACGACTATTCTATTTATAAAACTCCATATCAGTTCAAATGGTTAACGGAAGAATTTTTATTCCTCTGGTTAGTGTTTTTGAAATGCCTCCGCTCCAAAATGACTACGCTAAGCGACATCCGCAATAATAATAGCAATTAATAAAACCTCTTACCTCATTTATAGCGTGGATAAATTAGCAAAGCTTCAGTGCACTTTTTATTAGATGTTATGGGTCAGAAACTTGAATTTATTAACTTTACCAACACCCTTTTTACCCATCTTTCAGCGGAGGTTGAACTTAAAGTCTGTAGTGTTCCGTCTACTTGGTAGGGGTCAGTATCCGCTAGAGTACAGTTGGTGTAAAAAATATTCTAATTCGATTTAGTTACTATTCAGGAATGTGAGCGAGGAAACTTTGAAATAAATGCCGAGATTTTGAAACATTTAATGTCGTTCCACACAATTTATGTCCACCGACTCACATCGAGCTTTTAAGTGCTCGCATCTCACCATTATTTATTCTTATTTGCAAAATGTATTCCGCAAAAGTATTTTTCTTGTAGTCGTAAAAGAGATCTTATCATGAAGGGAAACCTCTAATGTGAACGACTGTAGAGAACTGTAAAATATGCAATCGTTTGAAGAGAAGAACATTTCGTTGTTTTGATTATATTGCCAATTTCTGTCTCATTTTAATAAATCAACTTTCATTCACTGTCTCAGTCGTTCCAAGAACATGTGCATCTATGTTGCTTTTAGTAGTCAAGCTGCCAACTTTGAAAGTAGAACGCTAGTAACGGGTCCGCCCACTATGAATTTCATTGGCTAAACTTATAGTGGCATAGTTGTGCTATAAAATATGGCTACCGATTTTTAGAAGGTTAGAGGTTATTTATTGCCCAACACGAAAGGGTGGCTCCCAGCTTGAAGAACGAAAAAATAACACATGCTCAGTTTCCATCCGACGCATTCAGAAACAAAAATACACGTTACTCAATTCCATAGAAATTTCATAAGCAAATTTATAACTTCCCAGATGAGATTACCATGCAGCAAGTATCCGACATTTTATTGAGATTTATGCCCGAAGAAAGATGTTTTATACCTTCCGTGTTTCTGTATGCTTAGCTAATAACGGCATAAACGTACAGTTAAAGCCTTCTACAAAATGAGCGGGTAGTTCGTTCAAATGAAAGTGGCAATGAAATGGTAACTTCCGCAAGCATCATATCTTGATATTTATACTAATGAACGAATGGCGTGATCGAAGAATGAAGATGGCTTCTGGAAAAACCAATCCATGACTATACTTCGATTCACTTTAAGATGACACTGAAGGGAAAGGTACATGAAACCTATCGCCGCGACTAAAAGTAGTTCCCAACATTTTCCATGAAAACCAACGATTTATTGCCCAGAATCATACTTTTTATTGTCCTAGATGTTTACTTATAAATCATCATCATTGTCAACTATTATCAATCCACTGCTGGACGTAGGTCTCCCCAAGTTTCCTCCACAACGGTCTGTCTTGTGCCAGTCTCTTCCATGCCACTCCCGCATACTTTCGAATTTCATCCAACCATCTTCCATGTGGTCTTCTTCTGGGTCTTTTCCTGTTCCTTGGAATCCAATCTAAAATTTCGGCTGTTCATCGATGGTCTGTCCTTCTGGCAGTATGTCCAGCCCATTGCCATTTCAGGGATTTTACTCTGATCATGATGTCTTCCACTCGCGTCATTTTTTGGATCCACGAGTTCCTCTGCCTATCTCTCCTGGTTACACCAAGCATGCACCTCTCCATGCTGCTTTGAGTTGTCTGCAGCCTTTGTATGTCTCTTTTAGTTAAGGTCCACGTCTCTGCACCATACGTAAGCACTGGAAGGAGGCATTGATCAAACACTTTTCTTTTAAGACATAATGGCATATTGCTCTTGAAAATTATGCTGGTTCTTCCAAAAGCTCTCCAGGCAAGTTTTGTACGCCGATTAATTTCTTCATCAATGTGACCCTCACTTGATATCTGCTGTCCAAGATAAACGTACGTGTCTGTTATCTCCAGCTTTTCTCCATCAATCGATGAATCTTCATTTCTTGTAAAAGCATTGAACATCACTTTTGTCTTCTGAAAGTTCATTTTTAATCCCACTTCTTTACTCTTGTCAGCAAGTTTTTGGATCATACTCTGCAGCTCTGATGGGGTAGTTGCAAAAATGACTATGTCATCAGCAAAACGAAGGTGGGTTAGATAATCTCCATTAATCTTTATCCCTTTGTTTTCCCAGTTCAGTGATTGAAAGACATTTTCCAATGTGGCATTAAAGAGCTTCGGAGATATGGTGTCACCTTGTCTCACTCCCTTTCCAATTTTTATGTGTGTTGTATTTTCAAACAGCCGAATCTTTGCACTTGCATTTTCATAAATGTTAAGTACATAAAGTTATTTTGGACAAATCTAAGAATGATCTATTTTCAGAAATTAAGTTTTAGAATTTGACCAACCCACGCATGCGTAGATATGCAGTGTTTGGGAGAGAAGGATGCCAATGAGTTGATGGGGGAAGTGATTGACAGCTGCTAAGAGTAGGACTCAGTGAGTAGTGACTCGGATGAACTTAACTCTCGGCCGTCCCCGAAGGCTCAGTGAGTGCGTAGGCTCTTGTACCTTAAACTGCAGTGTCATCTCAGGGTGAATCGAAGTATAAGTGTTTCCTCGCCGTCGTTTTTAAAGCGGCTTCCTTTCAAGTGCTTTTTTTATTTACTGTTGCACCGTGTGGTAGCCAGTACAGCAGTATTGGACGGCGGTGATAAAAAATACGGTGAATATCACTTTACTGACACAGATGACGCTGTGTGATTTGCGATGATGGGTGCTTTAATTGTGGCTGGTGATGACACCACGTTTCATCACTGGCCACAATTTTGCCAAATAACTTTTCAGTGCAAGCTCATGCGACGGCTGGTTGGTTCAAAGTGATGACACCACTTTTCATCACCGGCCACAATTTTGGCAAAGAACTTTTCACTGCAAGCTCATGCGACGGCTGGCTGGTTCAAAGTGATGACACCACGTTTCATCACCGGCCACAATTTTGTCAAAGAACTTTCCACTGCAAGCTCATGCGACGAGTGGCTGGTTCAAAGTGATGACACCACATTTCATCACCGGCCACAATTTTGCCAAAGAACTTTTCGCTGCAAGCTCATGCAACGGGAGGCTGGTTCAAAGTGATGAGACCACGTTTCATCACCGGCCACAATTTTGCCAAAGAACTTTTCGCTGCAAGCTCGTGCAACGGGTGGCTGGTTTAAAGTTTTGACACCACGTTTCATCACCGGCCACAATTCTGTTAATGAACTTTTCACCCTTCTTCTCCTACCGCAGCAAGTTCTCCAAGGACAGACCCATTCGTTCAGCCTTCTGTTCCGTTGGCAACAATTTGGGAACCCACACCACTCTAACCTTGATAAGTATTTACGGACTATCGTGTGCACAGTTCCTGTGGTGTGTTCCAATGCAGCACAGTTATTGCGCGCCTATTCTCCTGAATGTGAGCATCAACAGCCGCGATGTTTGCTTCTGTAATATTCCTGTTCGCTAGTCCTGGCCTCGCGACATCTGCCGTCGACACACGTCCCCTGGTATTATCTGGGACCTCTGGTACCACTGGATGGGTCCCTGAAAGCTGATGGCTACCTGTCCATTCTCGCTGACTACATGCATCACTTCATGTTAGACGTTTACCCTGGTGGTTATGGTGTCTACCAACAGGGCAATGCGCCGTGCCATGTCGCTTAGGGGGTGCGTGACTGGTTCCCGGAACCCGATAGCGATGTCTCTGTTCTCCATTGGCCGGAGAAATCACCCGACCTCAATCCCATCAAACACTTGTGGGACTATTTGCATCGACAGGTTCGACGTGCCTACATACAACTACGTCTTTTCTGGGACCTGTGCGCTCTTCTTCAGTCCAAATGGGCAGATGTTCCTCGGGCGAACTCCCAGGGCCTCAGTGCGTCCATGCCATGCCATCACGCAGCTGTCATCCGGGCCAAGGGTATATTCACATTATTATATAGGTGGTCATACTATTCT
The DNA here is from genome assembly GCA_039090855.1 of Macrothele yani. Taxonomy (NCBI): domain Eukaryota; kingdom Metazoa; phylum Arthropoda; class Arachnida; order Araneae; family Macrothelidae; genus Macrothele; species Macrothele yani. The sequence goes on along the minus strand of CM077006.1, from coordinate 17,211,851 downwards.
GATACGACCGTGTATATATGTATTTCCATGTTCTGAGAGAACTAATTGAAACAACGAGAAAATTTGAACTCCCATTGTGCATAGCTTTCATCGATTACGAAAAGGCCTTTGATTCCGTGAAACCATCAGCAGTTACAATGGCTTTGAAATCCTGCGGTATTAAAGATGCATTCATTAATATTATCAGTAATCTCTATGAAAATGCAAGTGCAAAGGTTCGGTTATTCGAGGATACAGCATCAATTTAAATTGGAAAATGAGTGAGACAAGGTAACACCATATCCCCAAACTCTGTAATGTTACATTGCAAAATGTCTTTCAATAATTGAACTGGGAAAACATAGGGATAAAGTTTAATGGAGATTATTTTACTCACCTTCGTTTTGGTGATGATGTAGTAATTTTTACAATTCAGAGCTGCAGAGTATGATCCAGGAACTTGCTGACAAGATTAAAGTAGTGAGACTAAAAATGAACTTTCAGAAGACAAAACTGATGTACAATGCTTTTACAAGAAATTATGATTTATGGATTGATGGCGGAAAGCTGGAGATAACCGATACCTAAATTTACCTTGGACAGCAGATATCAAACTAAGGTCACATTGATAAAGAAATTAATCGACGTGTAAAACTTTGTTGGAGAGCTTTTGGAAGAAAACAGTGCAATTTTTAAGAGTAATATGCCATTATGTTTTAAAAGAAAAGTGTTTAATCAATGTATCCTTCCAGTGTTTACGTATATAGCAGAGACGTGGACCTTAACTAAAAAAAGTGTACAAAGACTGAAGATAACTGAACGAAGCCTGGAGAGGTGCATGCTTGCTGTTACCATGGAGAGATAAGAAGAGGAGCTCGTGTATGAGGAAAGTGACAACAGTGGAAGACATCGTGGTCAGAGTAAAATCCCAGAAATGGCAATAGGCTGTACATGTTGCCAGAAGAACGGTCCACCGATGAACAACCGAAATTTTAGACTGGATTCCAAAAGACAAGAAACGATCCAGAAGACTACGTGGGAGATTGTCCCAAAATAGGCCGTTGTTGAAGTAACTTAGGGAGACCTTCATCCAGCAGTGGATTGATAATAATTAATGATGATGACGACATATTTATGTATTATCCCCTAATCCGTGGATGACACATAAAAAAACCTTAATCCCTTGATAAACTGCCACTCCTTGGCATCCGCCAAACCGTCACTGTATATACTGCCCGAGCCTGTCTTTCCCGAGGTTTAACAATACTTCATAAACCGCCACTTGCAAGGAACTGTTCTTCAATTACTTTCTTTATTTTTCCTTGTTTTTGTCTCTCTTTGCCACTTCGAAAGTGATTGTTCTATTAAACAGAGAAGGCTTTTATGTCAACGGCAAAATTGCACGTACACGAGAATGGCAGGCAGGATATTATTTTCGAGTAGAATGAGTATTCTTTTTAGCCAAAAAAAGGGTGATAATGTAAAATATAGTAGCATCCCAAAAATTATTGTCACGTGAAATCCTATAGTAAAGGGTTTATAACTTCCAAATTTTTTGTCATACAAAATGACTCCCACTACAGCGCAAAATGTGAACAAATGTTTCATCGTAGCTAATTTAACTGATCCAAAGTGGAATTTTTTCAGTATACTAAAATATATCAGGCCTGTTTTCTGTGTTTAATGGGAAAAGCGTGGAAACGCAGTGGTACTGCTACTACAAGGTACTGTTCTCAACAAAAGTTTGGGACGTAACGCGTTCTTTTTTTATAGTAAATTACAAAATCGCATTTGCCTTTATATAACTCAAAGAGAAAAAACATTACAAAAAAACCCTGTAAATAACCTTAAATACATTCGACAAACTATATTAATTCTAACATACTGTGGTTTCCTTGTCGACAGAGTATATGGTATTATCTTGTAGCTAAGTGATTTTTTTTTCTTATTATTATTTTTTTTTTTTTTTTTTTTTTTTTTGGCGTTCCACAGTGTGGATTTTTTAGTTCATTTATTTCTCATTTTAGCACTGCAACCGATATTAAAAAGTTGCATTATAACAAAATATTCCATTTGCAATAAACTGAATAAACCTTATGAGAAAACTGAAAATAAGTCTAATCATTAGTCTAATCATACCAAATCTTTACAATAACAGCAACATAGGGGGTGGAGCGGGGAGAGCGGAAGGGAAAAAAGTTCCCCGCACCCGTATATTTTTCTTTTGAGGTATTTTACTCCGAATTACGCCGAAGATACAACAATTTTTTGTATGTGAAACATCCCTCGCATTTATTTTTAGTGCACAGGAATTCAAGATATGAACATGCGAAATTCAGACCTTCTTTCTCAATTGTGTGCAAAAATTACAAAAGAAATGTTTTTATTAGTTCCAAAGATACTTCATGCACATACAAACGAAAATAGAAAACGTATGTTTTCCATTATCTAAAAAAAAAAAAAAAAAGTCGATGTCGATTGAATGGTTCACAAACAAGCAAAAATCAAATCGCGAAAAAATAAATCTGTAATTGCGATATTACGTATGGAAAGTAACATTACTTTACATTCTTTGGACTACTGATGCTTTCATGCCACAGAGAAGACTGCATTAGGATGGATGACCTTTGTTTTGCTCAAGTAACCCTTCGGGCAAATCGCTACACTGGACGAATTGCATTGGACTAATCGTACCTCTGGACGAATCGGCATGGGTCTAATCACACCACTGGACCAATCGGCATTGGTGTAATCATACCACTGGAAGAATCAACATTAGCCTAATCATACCACTGGACGAATCGGCATTGGAAACTTGTCATACCGCTGGATGAATCGGTATGTGAAACTTGTCATACCGCTGGATGAATCGGTATGTGAAACTTGTCATACCACTGGACCAATCGGCATTGGAAACTTGTCATACCACTGGACGAATCGGCATTGGAAACTTGTCATGTTTCTGGAAGAATGGTACCTTCGGACGAATCGGAATTGAAATAGTCCGCATTGGAGAAGTCATCCTTGGACGAATCGTACCAGACCCATCCAATCACCTCAAGGCTATTGTAAGCGGTGTTTATACCTCTCGTTTGGGTTCGATATTTAAGCCTGATTGCAGCTCGTTGTACAAAATATACATACACTGCCGGTAAGTGAAAAAAGAACACCAAGAAGGAATTGGCGGACGATCATGAAATTTACATATCTTAATGGGGTCGAGTTTGCGTAGGTGTGATGTTAATTTCGGGACCAACCGGTGAGCGCTTACGCCACAGCACGGCATAACATGAAAATGATCGTCGGTGGTATTTAAGGAGTACGGCGAAGTGAATGTAATCAGTCGTCGGCGTACGGACACGTGCGAAGACCCTGAAGAAGCTGCAATGCCTGGACATGAAAGACGTGTACGATTTCAGCAGTTATCGTCGTATTGCGGAGCGAATTGGACGGGAAGTATCGGTGGTGGTACGATGGTGGTGTAGATGGTCCGAGGAACATTCCCACACGAGAAGACGTGGAACCGGGAGTCACTGTCGGACTGATGAGCGGACCGATCGACGCATAAGAAGAGCGGCGTTGTCAAGCAGAACAACCACTGCGACGCAAATCCGAGCTGCCGTTGCACCTGTGGTGACTGTGCGAACAATCCGCAACTGTCTACTGGATGCAGGACTACGTGCACGTGTGCCACTGGCATGTGTACCTCTGACTCCAGCCCACCGTCAGGAACGGCTGCAGTGGTGTCGCCAACGTCTGCACTGGAGAACGCAATGGCGATCTGTCGTGTTAAGCGATGAAAGCAGATTCTGCTTGGGAGCCTCCGATGGCGGTATGCGTGTTCGCAGACGCACAGGGAAGCGTCTCCACCCTTCTTGCATCCGCCAGCAACATACAGGGCCTACACCTGGTCTCCTGGTGTGGGGAGCGATCAGCCATCACTCCCGTACACAACTAGTGTTTGTACCGGGTACGTTAAACAGCACCTCCTACATCAACAACATCATTCAGCCCGTTGTTGTGCCATTTGTAAGGTCGGTCCATCGTGATGTTTTCCAGCAAGATAACGCACGCCCACACACGGCACGGGCAACGCAACATGCACTTCAGGGTGTGAGACAACTTCCATGTTCACCTGCTTTGTCTCCCATTCAGCACGTGTGGGATTTTATGGGACAACGACTTATCCGGTCTCCACGGCCAGCCACGGCTATCCCCGATTTACGCGTCCAGGTTGAGGATGCTTGGAACTCAATACCCCAAACTTACATCCAACATCTGTACGACAGACTCCATGCCAGAATTGCACAGTGTGACGCAGTTCATGGCGGTTCAACCTCGTACTAACCATGTTACATGGAAATGTTATTTTTCAGTATACCAGCAAATACAGCTACATTTTGCCATAATGTTTTAATCACGTTATCCTCTGTATTCCGTTATTATGCTGTTTAAATTTCGTTGGTATCAGACGTCTCCTTCTTGGCGTTCTTTTTTCACTTTCCGCCAGTGTATAACGAAAAAAGAGATGAGAAATTGCATTTTATGTTAATTTATTTTCAGCTAAAGCTAATTATGCTGACTGCCTCGGGATTGACTTGGTTATTTATTTATTAAAGCATTCAAGTCCTCGCATCTTACCGTATTTACTCGAATCTAACGCGCACCTTACTTCTGAACTATGAAAATGCGTACTTTTTTCTTAATACTCGTATACTAAGACGCAAGAAAACTTGAAAGAAATACAAACTTATGAAACTTACGAAATATGACAATTCTTGAATTTATTTAAATTCCACATTATTCCAAATTGTGCATTGCTCACAGACATCTTTCCATCTATATCCTCAGATATTTAACTGCTTGAATCTTTATTGCTGCTGTCAGCTGTGGTTTCACTGCTGGATTGTTCGAAGATAGCGTCGTCTTCAGTGCCATCCATCGCATTGGGAAATGGCGCACTTCAGAAAAGACCGCTTAACTAAGTCATTAGGAATGAACTCCCAGTCGTCTACAATCCATTGTGCTACTACAGCGAGTGAAGATTTTTTAACACATCCAGTTTTTGTCAGTTCTGTGTCTCCCGATGTATGCCACGCATTATAGCGTGATCGAATTACTGCTTTAAAAGGCCTATTTATGCAGACATCAAAGGGCTGAAGTTGAGAAGTCATTACTCCAGGCATAACAACTAGATCAGTTCTGTTTTCAACAATCCTGGTTTTCACTGAGTTGGTTACATGCCCCTTGAATGAATCCAATACTAGCATGGATCGCAGTCCGCACCTGGTCGTCGAAACCACACTTTTTGAAGCTAGTCCTTTACCAGTTCTACAGTGATCCAGCCAATTTTCTTGAACTCTGACATGAATTTTCTGAGGAAAAGTCTATTCGGAAATGTTTTTCTTTTGAAAAGAACATTTGGTGGTAGCTTGTTCCCATCGGCGGTAGCATGACCGTCATTCGGAGCATCTCGTTTCCTGTTGTTAGCACTTTCACCTGCTCTGCAACAATACTTTCTACAGTGTAATTTGATGGCATATCAAAGCACAATGGTGTTTGGTCAGCATTCCCAATCTGGCTTAAAACATGGTGCCCTTGCTTTCTTACTGATATGACGTACTTGAGAAAACTGTCTAGCTTTTCTTTAAAGTCAGATGGCATTCTCTGACACATTGAAGTACGCAGCCTCAGAGAAAATCCTTTTCTTTTCATAAAACGGCAAATCCATCCTCTTGAAGCAGTGAACCTTACACTGGATCCAAGTTCACGATAAATTTCTCGTGCTTTTGCCTGAAGAATTTCTACAGTAACAGGAAAACCTGATGCACGCTTCTGCTTCACAAAATGATCTGCACGATCGTCAATCTCGGGAAATCTACCCGTCTTAGGTCCCGAGAACGTCTTTCTTGTTTTGAAGCACTGATTCAGTTTTTCCTTTTGCTTTCTCCAAAGCCTTACATTCACTTCTGAAACACCATACTCCCTAAAACAAGCGCGATTGCCATTTTTCTCTGCATAGGCCACCACCTGCAGTTTAAACTTTGCTGAATAATGCTGCCGTTTAGAACACATCTCTGGACAGTATACTCCACGTTCAAGTAAAAAAATGCAGTGTTTCTTTCAGGGAACAATACTATGAGGCAAGCGACTATCCGTATTTTACATCTTTCGTCGAAGCTTCTCAACGAATGTAGAAGAATGGGGAAAGTTGGAGATCGTCGGTGGCCATAGCAACAGTCAGTCGCTCTGAGGAAATTCCATCCACGGGCGCGCCAGACAGTCTATTATTTGCGAGACTGTCTGGCGCGCCCCAGGTATTTGTCACCGATTCTAACGCACACCCGGATAAAGAGGTTCGATTTGGAGGGGAAAAGTGCGCGTTAGGTTCGAGTAAATACGATATTCTATTTCTCAATTATTCCTCTTTCGAATCAACTTCAGTTCTACGCTAGATTTTTTTCTTTCGCACTGACTACTCGGAGGCCCATGTCCTTCTCCGTCCCTCTTTCAAAACTTCTGTCTCTCACTCCTTCTCCACGTCACCCACTTCGCTCTCCCTCTGTCTTGACCTTTAGCTATTTGGTGCTTGAAAGTCAGGCCTTTGCGCCAAGAAAAGCAATAAAGTCATTACGCAGTCTGATTTCGCCTCCTCGATCACAAAGACCTGAACTATGCAGAAGGCAATAAAACAATATAATGATAAAGAGCTTTGCTAATACACTGAGCTCGATTGTTTGAGAAACGATGTTTTACAACTCTACTAATTATCGTTGCCGATAAGCATCATTTCGTCGAAATTTCCCATGCTGACTGACAAAGAAAGACCTGTTGCTGAGTATTCCCTACTATTTCTGGAAACGGATGGATTGTACAATCTTCGTAGCACGCGCCCAATCGGGCGTTAGACCGAGACGAACTACTTTTCCCTGTCTCAAAATGCTGAAACTTTACCAGAGAGAGTGAAACAACCGCTGCAGCCTGTGGTCATTCTCACTGTGGTTTAAATGTGAGAAGTTAATCACACGGAGAGGCTAACTGAATGACATGCCGTTCACTAGGAAAGTCACTCTGTGTCCACAGATTGTATAAGACATCTGCAGCAAGTAAGAATGATCAGGGGCACTACAATGGCAGTGTAACTGCGTTCGGACCATACCCTGCCCACCTACTTCATCCGGCAAATCCTATTCATGTGTCGAAGGGAGTGATGGATTTGAAAATCCTATTTAGAGTCATACATCGAGCAAGTGTCAAAGGGAATGATTGATTTGGATATCCTATTTAAGAGTCATACACTGAGAGTGACGAAGGGAGTGATGGATTTGAAAATCCTATTTAGAGTCATACATCGAGCAAGTGTCAAAGGGAATGATTGATTTGGATATCCTATTTAAGAGTCATACACTGAGAGTGACGAAGGGAGTGATGGATTTGAAAATCCTATTTAGGATCACGCATTCAGAGAATCGAAGGAAGTGGTGGATTTTGAATTCACCTTCAGAAACAAAATGACTTGATTATAAACTATGCAGAAATATGCTAATATGTTCTACGCTAGTAATATATACGATGACTGAAACTCTATCTCTTTGGATTCCTGATGAGTCTGTGCTTCTCTGTTCTTATCTTGAGCCTGCTTTAGGGAGGTGCGAGTAGTACCAGGCGCCAAGTTCAAGTAGGTGCCGCTCTGAACTTTTTTTCTTTATTGTGCGTGTGTGTGAAATGATAGAGTACATAAAAAAATACTTGTGAGTATTGTGATTCGAGAAGGTGATGACTAGTAACGGCGAGAGGAAGGTCCCGCTGTTACTGGAACAATCCAAATAATCTCAACAGTGTATTGTTACAAGCAAGCGCAAAAAACAGCGTTGATTTTGGCGTGCGGACTATTTATTTCTGTTGTATATCTTCCATATGTGGTTGAAAAACCATGTGAATCCAGTACATACACACACGCAGACACGCGCGCCTGCGCACACACTAAAAGAAGAAAGGCTAGTGGGAGTCTTCGACAAATACACTGCCGGACAATTGCTAAGGACGGATGACAATAGCAACGATAGCAACCATAAAATGGAAGGCAGGAAAATGCGGAAATTAGCATAAGTGCGGGATACAGTAAGACGTGTTGTGCGTATGCAAATTTTGGATTGCCGAACTTGTTCGTGACGTCATAGCGCTGATAAGAGATATAAAGGATTTGACGCGTATTGACCGTTGTTGTTCAAACTCAAAGTTGAAAAGGGAAAGAATCAATTGACGAACTTGCAATTTTCAGTATGTCTTCCCGACATCACCTAGATGATTTTACACTTGGCCGTATTATTGGCAAGATTGAAAAAGGGCGAAAAATAACAGATGTTGTCAGGGAGTCCGACGTCAGCCACAGTGTTGTTTCAAGGCTTTGGAAATCATTTCAAACAAATGGAGAGCGTAGCAAACGTCACGGGGGAGGTCGTGTTCGCAGTACGACACCTGCAGAAGATCGGTACATAGTGCTATCAACAAAAAGACACCGGCGCAGCACAGCTAGTGAGGTAGCAAATCAGTTTATGGCTGCTACTGGCAAGCGGTTCTCCCGAAAAACTGTCGCCAGACGTTTGCATGAAGGAGGACTATACGCCCGCCGTCCTGTTGTGTGCATCTCATTGTCCAGACGTCACCGTACAGCCCGTTTGCAATGGTGCCATGAACATCGCAATTGGACTGATAACGACTGGTCTGCTGTCCTCTTCTCAGATGAGAGTAGATACAGTCTATCGTCTGATTGTCGACGACAACTGATCTGGCGTGATAGTGGTACTGCATATTGTCCAGCAAACATACAGGAAAGGGACCGATATCCGACATGTAGTGTCATGGTATGGGCTGATATCATGATCAATGGCCGCACGTCCCTCTATGTGCTTCCATCTGGGACTATGACTGGCCAACGATACATTAATGATGTTCTGCTACCTCATGTTCGCATGTTCCCGTGGTGCTGTCGGTGATAGATTCATTTTCATGGACGACAACGCAACATGTCATCGAACAGTCGCTGTCCAGGAGTGTCTTGAGAGCGAGCATATTCAACGCCTCGTATGGCCAGCACGTTCTCCAGATCTGAATCCCATTGAAAATGTGTGGGATGCTTTGGGGAGGAGTCTTGCTGGTCGCCAGTGCCCTCCAATAAACAAGGACACCCTCATCCGTGCACTGACAGAGGAATGGGATAAATTACCCCAACAGCTGCTTGATAATGTTGTGCAAAGCATGACACGACGTGTGGAATCTTGCATCGCCCTCCATGGTGGCCATATCTCGTATTGACATCTTACGCCGGAACGCCTGCGGACGGTAATCGCATTTTTTCACGTTTTCGTATTCTGCACAAAATGGCCTGTTTGTCCCTTGAACACGTTCCAAAGCCTTCTGGATTTCAGAGCTCAGTAAATTGTGTTTCTTGTAATGTCCTGGCATTCTGACATTATTTTATTACACTTGGCATCCAACCACACTTACTTTTTTATGCGCTATATAGCCGTTTATGATCCGTCCTTAGCAATTGTCCAGCAGTATATTATCGCACTGGGGGCCACGAACGCTAAAGACGACGCTGTTTTGTTCCATATCGATAAAGTAAAATTACGCATTCTATAACCTGCGATGCCTAACAAATACAGGATGCATGCCATTGCCAGAAAAAGTTAATTTATTTTCTTTTTAATGTTAAAATATTTTAATGCTATGAAAACCGTCTCCAAGGATGGATGGGGGAAGGGGAAGAAAAAAAGAAAAATAATAATAATAATAATTGCCCTTAGGGTGAAAAACTACTTTATTGCAATAACTTTTTACGTATTTGCAACACTTAGGTCACTTTAATTTTTTTTTTTCTTTCATTGTTAGTGGAATAAAATTGGGAATGACAACTATGGATTTGGCAATTTTAATCGCAAGTAATGTGTAAAGTTAGGTATAATGGACAACAGTGAGAGACGGTTAACTTGCTGCTTTCTCAAAATTCTGCGGTTAACAGCCTTAGAACTGTGTATGAAATACTTGTTATGCTGCCATCTGCCGGAGAAATCATCAACTTTAAATGTTAATTTGTAAAATAATAGGTTTGGCAATGCAATCTTAATAATAGAGTAACATACGAGCCCGTAAGTTATTCTACCAAGCAGTTAGAAAATCGGTTTAAGGCATTCTTCAAGAAACTTAAAAATTCCACAAACTAGAAGATATGAGCCTGAATTTCCATTTCTTTTTGCAACGGTTAAGTTTCATAAGGATCCTGTGAAGTTCAGGTTCATAGCTAGTGGAGTAAGGAGTCATAAAAAGAAAATAGATCTTGCTTTTGAAGATGTCTTAAAGAAGGTTTTGAAACACATTAGAAACTGTTCTAACTTGATGTACAGAGATTTTTGGATAATTAATAATAATGCAGAAGTAATTTCTACTATACTCAAAGTTTGTCCCCTAGATATTAATAGTTATGATTTTGAAAACCTATATACTAATCTGCCTCTATCAGATATAATCACTACCTTTAAAGAGCTGTATGCAGAATTTAAACTTAACCAATTTGTTGATGTAGGAACTTGGAACTCTTATCTCAATTGCTGCATAAAAAATAACCATATCTTATATAATAATACTCTCTATAAGCAAGTGAACGGTATTCCCATGGGAACATCAACGTCCACGAATATCGCTAATCTATTCCTGTTCTTTAAGGAATATAAATTCATTAAAAATCACCCAACCTGCTCAGATAACTACCTTTACACTTTTAGATATATTGATGATCTGCTGTGTATCAATAATTCAGAAGTTATAGAGAGTGATTTTGATAATATCTATCCTAGCTCTCTTAACTTATGTAAAACCAACCACAGTAATCAGGAACTTGAGTTCCTAGACTTAAGCATTAAGCTCAACAGAGGTAACCCATCTATTAGCCTCTTTGATAAAAGAGTTAATTTTCCTTTCAAAGTAATTAAATATCTACACTGGAATAATAACATTTCAACCAAAGTAATTGAGAATGTACTAATTTCTCAGGTCCTAAGAATTTCAAGAATTTGCAGTAACAATTTGGACTTCAATTACCACATTAATATACTATTAGAAAGTTTTCTAGAGAACGAAATTCCTTCTTCTTTCATCAAAAGAACTTTAAGAAAAATTATTCTGAATGATAGAGTAAGGTTGGCTGATCTGCTTTAATTTTCTACACAGTTAATAATATGATTCTGACCAATCAAAGCCGTAAGGAAGTTGGCTAGAGGATGCCTATTAACTACCTAAAGGAACCTTAGTGCTATGGATATGACGGTCCTATTAAAACAAAAAATTAAATAATATAAACAAAATCACAAAAAAAGCTTAAAAATCTGTTTATAAAAGAAAATAAAAACAAATAAAAAAGAAAACTAGTTATTCATCACTAGGATAGCTATACTAAAAATAGTAAAACCAACATTAAAATTAATAAGATTCTGATTAATCTATAGAAGCTCACTAAGGTGATTTAATACATGCAAAGATTATTAAATACACTGCTCGTGTATTTTATAATATTTCTCATGTATTCTGGAGAGTTAATTCTGCTCTTTCTGATCATACAGATCCACAGTCTTAAGTTTATATATTTTTTTCTCTGGTTAAAATCTCCGCGCGTTGGTTTCTTGCTGTATGAGGAGGCCATCAGCCCCACCCTCACTGCCCCCCAGCGTCTAGGGAGTGGCGGAAGAGGTCAGCCATGTTCTTCTCTTGTGATTAGAAAAGTTTTTGTCACACAAGAGGTAAGCTCTCTTCCTTGTTTTTGGGTTCTAGGTTTTATAAGTTCAATGTTTGTACTTCATGTACTTTTTCTCTGTCGTTTTTTAGCTTTTCAGCTTTTAGGCATTGTTTTGTCTGTTAACATTTTTGCGGGTTTTAACTCTTTCTTTTCTTTGTAACTTTGAGCGTCTTTTGGGGTACCTAGGAACAGAAGATGGCTAAGCTTGTTCCTTTTCTATGCGCTGTCTATGCGCTGTTTTTTCAAAGTAGTTAAGTTCTTAATAACTAATTAATTATGCACTTAAAGCACTGCTGAAATACTTTGTACATATTGCAACTAACTGTTTAAGGTATATAACTTTCACAAAGTTTTCTTTAGTTAATTATTATCTTTAACTTATTCTCGTTTTCGTGCTGTCATAAGTTGTAGAGTAGGGGGTTTTAGACTCAAGTTTTTTTTTCAAAAATCTGTTCGTTAAAAATTAATATTTCCTTTTTTAATTGCAATGTAAAAATTTGGATTTCTTTTGCATTGATTTTCAGGTTTAAATTCTCTCTCAAACGAACTTGGAATTTCGTTATGGCTGAAAATCATTTCTAATTATTATGTCACTCTCACAGCTTGAGTTCTCTTTAATCTTCTTCTCTCTGTTTAATAGTAACAGATGAAGAGCATGGGTCGGGCCAGGAAGGTTAATGGATGCAAGCGAAATTGTTAACTAGTGCTAGGTCATGCAACTCTACGGAGGACATGACATATATATATTTTTTAAACTATTTTAGGTGGGAATGTTACTTGCATCTTTGGCCTTGCAGAAACCCATTTCCAACTAGGTCTTCGTGGAAGTGAGAAAATGCAGAGTTTTTGCTGGTCCTTGAGAAAGCCAAGGCTCAGTATTCTCGACACCTTCTACATTCAGTTGTTTTATTTTATTTTTTTATCTTTTCTCCTTTTACTCACACAGGTAGATACATAACCTTTTCTATGTTGTACTAGGTGTGAGTCAAAATTATATTTGTATTTTTTTGCTTAGGTATCTTCTTTATAGAATGTGAATTCTGAATTTTCAAAACTGCTGCGTTGCGCATTTTGATTTTCAGGTTATTTTGCAACCTTCGTTTTAAATTCTAAAGTTTTTCCTTAGTCTTCAGTTTTGCTCTTAAGTATATATATATATATATATATATATATCATCATCGTCAACCATTATCAATCCACTGCTGGACGAAGGTCTCCCCAAGTTTCCTCCACAACGGTCTGTCTTGTGCCAGTCTCCTCCATGTCACTCCCGCATACTTTCGAATTTCATCCACCCATCTTCCATGTGGTCTTCTTCTGGGTCTTTTCCTGTCCCTTGGAATCCAATCTAAAATTTTGGCTGTCCATCGATGGTCTGTTCTTCTGGCAGTATGTCCAGCCCATTGCCATTTCAGGGATTTAACTCTGATCATGATGTCTTCCACTCTTGTCATTTTTCGGATCCACGTGTTCCTCTTCTTATCTCTCCTGGTTACACCAAGCATGCACCTTTCCATGCTGCTTTGAGTTGTCTGCAGCCTTTGTATGTCTCTTTTAGCTAAGGTCCACGTCTCTGCACCATACGTAAGCACTGGAAGGATGCATTGATCAAACACTTTTCTTTTAAGACATAATGGCATATTGCTCTTGAAAATTATGCTGTTTCTTCCAAAAGCTCTCCAGGCAAGTTTTGTACGCCGATTAATTTCTTCAACAATGTGACCCTCACTTGATATCTGCTGTCCAAGATAAACGTACGTGTCTGTTATCTCCAGCTTTTCTCCATCAATCGATAAATCTTCATTTCTTGTAAAAGCATTGTACATCACTTTTGTCTTCTGAAAGTTCATTTTTAATCCCACTTCTTTACTCTTGTCAGCAAGTTCCTGGATCATAATCTGCAGCTCTGATGGGGTAGTTGCAAAAATGACTACGTCATCAGCAAAACGAAGGTGGGTTAGATAATCTCCATTAATCTTTATCCCCCTGTTTTCCCAGCTCAGCGACTGAAAAACACCCTCCAATGTGGCATTAAAGAGCTTCGGAGATATGGTGTCACCTTGTCTCACTCCCTTTCCAATTTTTACGTGTGTTGTATTTTCAAACAGCCTAATCTTTGCAGTTGCATTTTCATAGATGTTATTAATAATATTAATGTATGCATCTTCAATACCGCAGGTTTTCAGAGCCATTGTAACTGCTGATGGTTTCACCGAATCAAAGGCTTTTTCATAATCGATAAAAGCCATGCACAATGGAAGTTCATATTCCCTCGCTCTTTCAATTAGTTCTCTCAGCACGTGGATATGATCTATTGTGCTGTAGCCACTCCTGAATCCAGCTTGTTCTCTCGGTTGAGCCATGTCCAGTGTTACCTTCAAGCGGTGTGAAAGAACTTTAGTGAAGATTTTATAAACTACTGATAAGAGGCTGATAGGTCTGTAGTTTCCGAGATCCTCAATGTCACCTTTCTTATGTAGCAGGCTCATTGTAGCGGTGTTCCAATCCTCAGGAATCTTTCCTTCATTAAGGCATCGAATGAAAATTTTGGCGAATACTGTTTCGATTTCTCCACTTGCTTCTTGTATGATGTCTACAGTAATTCCATCTTCTCCTGGAGCTTTTCCCCGCTTCATGTTCTTGATTGCATGTGCAACTTCTGCTGGGAGGACTGGAGGAACTCTGGTACTGGTATCTTTCATGGTGTCTGGAGTGCATATATCATCCCTTTCATATAATTTGGAGTAGAAATCTTTCACTCTTGTCAAAATTTCGCCTCTATTTCTTGTTACAGAACCATCTTCTTTTCTCAGTGCCATAATCTGTTTTCTTCCCTTACTGAGATGTCCCTTTGCTATCTTTAGGCTTTGGTTGTTTTCAATTGCTTTCCTCACTAGTTCACAGTTGAATTTCCTTACGTCTTCAGTGATACTTTTTCGTACTGTCTTGCATAGCTCTATATATTCCACTTTGGAAGTCACATCTTCTTTAGTTGTCCTCATCTCTCTTCTTTTTTGCATCAACATTTTGGTTTTTCTTGATAATTTGTTCACATGCAACTTGTTCTTAGACCCAGCTAATTTTGTTGCTGTTTCCATAAGAGCTTTGGTTACTTTTCTGTTAACTTCAGAGATGTCCACTTCTTCCGATGTTAGGCCTTCTAAAGCATAGAATCTGTTCTTCAGTTCTAACTTGAAGGTATTATGGTGTTTTTTAAGGTTGGTTATGTCAATAGATTTTGTTTGTCTTATGAGCTTGCCACGTTCAAGTTTAGTGTTGAGGTGCATCTTACATCTCACCAATCTATGGTCACTACCTGTGTTGAACTTGTTTAGCACACTGCAGTCTTCTATGACGAATTTTTTGTTACACATAATAAAATCAATTTCACTTGTCGTCCCATTTGGATGTCTCCATGTCCAATTCCTGTGGTGCTCTTTCTTGAAAAAGGAGTTCAAGATGAAAAACCCTTCTGCCTCTGCAAACTCTACGAGAGTATTTCCACGCTGGTTTCTGTTGCCGTGACCGCATTTACCTACTGAAGTTTCATTCTGTTGCCGTTGCCCTATTTTTGCATTGAAATCTCCCATAATTATCTTCAAGTGCTGCTTACCTTTATTATTTAGATCACGAATTTCCTCATAAAATTCTTCAATTTCTTCTTCAGGATGACTTGTGGTGGGTGCATAAGTTTGAATAATCTGAGCCTGGTATCTTTTCGAGAGTTGGATAACTAGTCGTGCAGCTCTGTCAGAGGAACTTTCAACTTCTACAACTTTATCCTTCAGTTTCTTGTTTATTATAAATCCAACACCACTAGTTCTGCCAGTATCTGTCCCACGATAGTAGAAGAGATGTCCACTTTTCAGTTCGATGAGATCTTCTCCTTTTCTCCTTACCTCACTTAGTCCCACGATGTCCCACTTGATCCTTTGTAGTTCCTCTTCCAATTCAAGAAGCCTTGAATCAGAAGATAGGGAGCGTCCATTGTACGTAGCCAAGGTCAGCATCAGATGGCAGCCTAGTCCGATGGACAGCCGAAATTTTAGATTGGATCTCCACGGGACAGGAAAAGACTCAGAAGAAGACCACATGGGAGATGGGTGGATGAAATTCGAAAGTATGCAGGGGTGACATGGAGGAGACTGGCACAAGACAGACCGTTGTGGAGGAAACTTGGGGAGACCTTCGTCCAGCAGTGGATTGATAATGGTTGACAATGATGATTGATGATGATATATATTTTAACATGCATTCCAAGTTCTGATTTCAATATCAGAAGCAAAAGTTTGAAATTATTTATTCGAAATGAGAATATCTTAAATTCCAGAATATTAGTTATTGTTCATAACTGAAATGAAAAAAATAATCAACAAGTCTATGCCATTTGTTTTCGAGAAACATTTATTACCATAAATATTTCATAACGTTGAAGTGAATTTTTTTTTTTTTTTTTGATTAATCTTCCAGGTAATCACCGCACTTGATACTAGGATTTTTTAAACATGGTGTTTCTCCTGTGAGGCTGCTTTGCTGATGAAATACGAAATATTAGCCAATCTTTCCGTTCCGAAACTGTCACTATCAAAAATCATTTGCGGTCCAAGGGCCAGAGTATATGATTTCTCATTCACCGTGATGAAGAATATATATTTATATTTTTTTCTTTTATTCACTTTCCAGCGCGAGGATACGCTACAGGTGCGAAATCATATACAGGAGGAATCTGCAGTTAAATTGGTGACATCCTCGGTCTTAAAAAGAATCCCACACTTTGTTGTTCGACTGCGTTGAACACGTTCAAGAAAGAAGCCTTGTTTGCAATAATTGTAGCAGCACTTGATTTATCCATTGTTTCAATGATCGAAGCTGGGGTGATACGTAGCCGTCCGAACTGTTGTTTGCCATTGGTGAAAAGAGTGGGAACGGTGGGGAACGGCGTTTCCCCAATTAATGGTCAACTAAAGTACACAATATTTGAAAAAAAGAAAAACAATGTACTGCATAACTATTCCGCGGCAATTTTGGCTCGCTTATTATTTATATCTCTGAATTCTATTCGTAATTTGTGTAAGATTTTTGCGTTTGAAAATGTTGTCTCTGATTTTGCAGTTTCCAGAACTTTTGACTTGAGGCAAAAGATTTTGTCCTTCTGACTCTTTGTTAAAGGCCCGTAGTCAGAGGTGATTCTCGCATTCGGCTGTTTTGCTTTCGTATAATTTAGTACCTTATCACGCGGTGGAATGTTGAATTAGTAACAGTGTTGCAGGCTTGGTTTGGAACAAGGTTAACAGTCTACTAACCTTGGCTTTAGAGTACCGAACTCCAGTTCATTTACAGTAACAATTCGGTGCGTTGCAGCTGACCAAGACCGCACTAGCTTCAGGTAGAGTCTCTAATTGTTTAAAGTGATGTCTAACGGCAGCAGCTTCTTTGGTAACTTAAATTTAGAAATGAACACTTTCTGAGGTGTTCCTCTCTAAGTTTAGATTCCCTGGGTGTGTAGTTTTTATCCTTTTGGTACTGCATAACGTCGATGAACATGAATATGATCATTTATTACGATAGTTACTAACCGTAATAATTATTACTCAGCGATCATTACAATTTGCCAGGAAAGCAATTAGTAAATTCCAAGTGTTTTCAGTATTTTCAGCTGTGTAATTAAGAAAAACGAAACTCCTTCAGCTGATGAGTAAACTGCTCTTTCTAATATAGACAGTTTTAGCTGAGTTATAAATTTATTGCGGTTTAAATTTTATACATTGATTTTTTTATTTATAAAATTAAAAACGAATCACTCCTCAGAGAGTGTTCATTTCTTAAATTTAGAAATGAACACTCTCTGAGGTGTTCCTCTCAAAGTTTAAATTCCCTGGGTGCGTAGTTTTTATCCTTTTGGTATTGCATAACGTCGATGAACTGAATATGATCATTTATTACGATAACTACTATGTACAATTAGGCAGGAAAACAATTAGTAAATTCTAAGTGTTTTCACTATTTCCCAGCAGCGCAATTAAGAAAAACGAAACTCTTTCAGCAGACGCGTAACCAGCTCTTTGTGATATAGACATTTTTAGCAGAATTATAAATTTATTACGGTTAAGTTTTTCTACAACGAAATATATTTTTATTTTTTTTACTTAAGCGCATATAAAAAATTCACAAACGTATAGAATATGTGTGTGTGTGTGAGAGAGAGAGAGAGAGAGAGAGAGAGAGAGAGAGAGTCCGCACATACTTTAAACACTAAACATTGCGTTTCCCCAAAACAAACCGTGAACTTTCATTACTGGATGGAACCATTTGTTAAATTAAACCGGATGTGTGAAGACAAATATTTGGCAGTAAATTACTAAGAGTTTCTTGTCTTTTTTTTTTTTAATTTCTTCCTATCCCCCCTCTACGTCAGATCAGTTATTCGTATAAGTTCTATGCCACACACACACACACACACACCTTTTATGAAAGGATGAAAGCTGGTTCACGCGTTTTCATCATCATCTGCACCCTTAAAGAACTCGCAAAGGGGGACTTCTAAGTCCACAACCTACAGGACACTGGGCGAAGAAAAAAGAAAAGAAGCTTAAGATTTCTTCAGGAAGTGTCATTGGTTCGAAATACATTTTGACACAGAGATCTCATGGTGACGCTTGCGTTAAAAGTGGTAGGGAAACTAGTCTGAAGCTAAGTGCCTTACAAAAGGCTTAACTCTGTTGTAATATCTGATGAAACTTTCATTGAAAATTTGTTTTCTATACAGGTTCAACCTGATTCGTGCTGAACGGCAACGAGAATTCCGTGCACTCCCCCCTCCCCATGGCTCCGAAATATTTTTTCTTTTATTCTACTGATCTTTCCCGACAGTAGTGAGCTAAATCCCAAGTAAAAAATTTCGATGTAACGAAAATGGGTGACGGAAGTAACCGGTGAGTCACCTAGGTTGATTTTCTCAGATATTTCGAAAACGGTGCATCGTAGAATAATTTTGTTTCTCTTCTAACTACCCAAAGGGGTTTATCTGCGGTTGACACGGGATTTAAAATGATGTGTGACACGATGGGTGTAACCTGTAGATATCCTAGACCAAAAAATTACCAATCCCGCTCACTAAAACACTTGTGATTCAGCTATGTTGCTTATCTTAATCGGAGTTTAGCTTGCCCATGCGCAGATGGACTTTCGTAACTACATCCTATTTCATGGGTGTCCGGGTCGTTTCATACCTTTGTCTGAATTTGAATAATATATAATAGTAATAAAAATAAATATTGTTTTTGAAAAACTAAACAGTCGAAATACTTACCATTGCCGCAGCCATAGTTTATTAAATATTTATTTTTGTGACTCACATATCTTCTTTCATTGGTTCGACGACAATAATATTGATTAATCCACTTACTTACGTACGGCTCGTCAGCAATTAATAAACCTCATTATCGTGATTTAATTCCACTTATTATGTTACGGAGTGTGGCTCGGTTTGGTCGTGAGTTAACGAATAAATGCAATATGTTGTACGTAAATAAAAGTAGGTTATACTCCGGATTCACTGGTTTTATTTCAACCCCCACAAAGATCTTGGTATGCGAAATATGCATACCATAAATTATCTACAAAGAAATCCAGGATACCCACTCGATTTTCCTTTCTCCAGAGATTTTAGTGCGTTTATTTTTGGTGTATTCCTGTGTCTGTTGTTTACCGCTACGAGATTATCAATGTGTTTAAATTTATATTTTGAAATCAAAAATGTCACAAAGTATTTATAAAAATAAGCTTTAACTCTATATCAAATGAATCCATTTCAACACCTTGTGACATACCTGCCAGCAGGACGCACACGGCATAAAGGCAGATAGCAGTCAGAATGAACGTCCGCGTAGCTCAATTGGTAGAGTGACTTATTCCGGAATGAGAGGACCCGGGTTCGAGCCCCGGCGTGAACGGAAATGACGGAGAAATTTACTTCGTTATAATGGCGCCCGAACTTTCCGGATGACATTGCCGTTCAAAATCTCGCAATGGTGTGATGTTCTTTCCACACCGCGAGGGAAAAAAATAAGTGAGTCCCTTCTCCAGCACTTCAAAAAATAAATGTGTGTGACGTTGCATTCCACACACCAGATTGACTGGAAGTTCTCAAGTACACGTTCTACAGCGGATGGCTGCCTGCAACGACTCATGCTCACGGCTGACCCGTGGGCCATGCCCTCGGCCCTCTTTCGCGGGGGGAGATGTGACGTACCTGCCAGCAGGACGCACACGGCATAAAGGCAGATAGCAGTCAGAACGAACGTCCGCGTAGCTCAATTGGTAGAGTGACTTATTCCGGAATGAGAGGACCCGGGTTCGAGCCCCGGCGTGGACAGTAATGACGGAGAAATTTACTTCGTTATAACCTTTAATATCTACAGTTAGAGCCCGGCTTAAAAATGAGGAGTCTCTGGGCCTAGGTGCAGATCGGGGGCGCTTACGTTTTACGGAACCACATAAACTGTGAGTTTTTGTTCTATACAATGCACTTTGAAGAAATTTTGGAGCTCACTAAGAAGAGGGCCCAGGGCTTGGGTCCTGTAGTTTCGTGCATAAATTAGGCTCTGTCTAGAGCTGAAATTAAACCTAAAGAAAAAGGGGATTTAGTTTACGATAAAATGTGTAATCCTTTACGAATCATAATTAATTAATTAACTGCTGTTTGTAAATATCGCCAGTTTCGCGACATTTCGCTTCCATCGCCATCATTCATGATGCGAACCGGGTTGATATTTGGCATATCACCACTGGGACCAGGTTTCGAATCCTGGGGGCGGGCGTATTCTGTCTTGTGCCATTCGTTTTCTCTCTCTCTCTCTCTCTCTCTGTTTAAAGCACTTAAATACAGCGGATGTTTACACATTTTTAGAAAGTTTTTGTTAAGAAATTACAGAAAATAAAAGATGTTCAATGAATTGAAACAGGCAACAGCTTGTTTGATGAACACGAAAGAAACATCTGCTGCATATAAATATCGCCTACCAAGAAAATTACGGATGTAAACAAGCTGTGCATACAAGGGTATGTTTTTTGCTCTTTACGAAGAGAAATATTCGTATTCTGTAATTAAAAAACGTTGTGAAAATCATGGAATTAGCATTTCTAAATGTAATATAAGCAATATTATTAATAAAACAGGGAAAAATCGTCAATGCTTTTAACAGGAAAAAGAACACTGAACGAATATCCAAAGAAGGTACGCACTTTTACGACTATTTTAAAAGTAAGATCTCTGGTCTTAAAAGAAAATCCACCCACTCAAAGAGCAATCGCTCAGTCGTTAAAAATCTCTGTATCAACTGTAAACAAGGTAATAAAGAAAGATTTGAATCTGAAAAAAATAAAAAAAAAAGTTTACCACCTTTTGCCTAGGCACGTGACTGAGCGCAGAACACGGTGTAGACTTCTTCATGAAAATCACTTAGCTGTAGATAGACGGAAATTTATTGTGACTATTGATGAAGCATGGGTCTGCCGCCTAAACGACTTTAACGAAGAAAGATCGATTTACTACCGCTGAAGAGCAGAAAGAGACTTAGAAACTTTTTTGCAAGAATTCAAAGAAAGTTGCAGTAAGGAATTCATGATTGTTTCTGGTACAATGCGAAATTAATGTTAAGAAAAGTTGAAAAGAATGTTAAAATCAGTTCTGCCTATTACCAAAATAATGTTCTAACTCTTATATTTAAAGGGGAATAACATTCCTTTATCCACAGAGCCTTCGAAGAGTAGAACTCCATCAGGATAAGACCAGTCATACATTCAAATCTACCACTCTATTTTTTGAAAAATGAAAAAAAAAGAGACGGGTATCAAGTCTTTATACGTGTTGATCATATTCCTTCAAAGTCCCTTGATGTGCCACGAATGGACTGTTGTGCCTATGAACTGCTAAAAAGAGAGTTTTCTAAACGCAGACGTAAAGCAATGATTAGACTTTAGAAAGCAATAGAAGAATAGTGGGATAAAATACCACTACCAGTTTTAAGGAATGTCCTGGTTATCTTGGATATTTAGATGTAGGTTCATAGCTCAGAGAAAGGGCTATCAGATAGAACATTTGAGAAAGAAATAATTTTACTTTAAACATTAATTATGTTGCTGGAAAATCGTTCTTAAAATGTGTGAAAATCCTTCGTATAGAACCATGAAACGTTTTCAGCCTTTGAAAAATGTGCTTTCATTCAAAACTCTCCCAAATTATTCCAGTAACTCTCAATATGAAATTCCTGAATAAAACCTTGAACCAGGCAACCAATGAGGGTTGTACCGAAAGTAATGCAAAAGTGGGCATAACTTTTTTATTAAGTGACAGAGGTCGTTCAAATTGCACATGTTGGTAGAGTAACTCTTCCTCTATAAAAAAAAAAAGTACTGCTCAACATAGTCGCCATCACAAACGATGAAATCGAACCATTTTTACGCAAGTTATGACGCATAAAGGCAATGGAATAAATCCCGCTCTTCTGCCCTGCCTGACCTTTCACCCCATTTCGCCCATTTTCAATAGGGTTCGTGCCCAGGTGGTTCCCTACCACATACTAAAATTTCATCGAAATCGAACCATATTTACGCATGTTATGACGCATAAAGGCAATGCAATGGATCCCGCTTTTATGTGCTGACCTTTGACCCCGCTCAGCCCATTTTCAATAGAGCTCGTGCCCAGGTAGTTCCCTACAACATACTAAAATTTCATCGAAATCGAACCATTTTTACGCAAGTTATGACGCATAAAGGCAATGGAATGGATCCAGCTCTATGTCCTGACCGTGGACCCTATTTCACCCATTTTCAATAGAGATCGTCCCCTGGTGGTCCCCTACCACATACTACAATTTCATCGAAATCGAACCATTTTCACGCAAGTTATGACGCATAAAGGCAATGGAATGGATCCAGCTCCTATGTCCTGACCGTGGACCCTATTTCACTCATTTTCAATAGAGATCGTCCTCTGGTGGTCCCCTACCACATACTAAAATTTCATCGAAATCGAACCATTTTTACGCAAGTTATGACGCATAAAGGCAATGGAATGGATCCAGCTCCTATGTCCTGACCGTGGACCCTATTTCACCCATTTTCAATAGAGATCGTCCCCAGGTGGTTCCCTACCACATACTAGAATTTCATCGAAATCGAACCATTTTTACGCAAGTTATGACGCATAAAGGCAATGGAATGGATCCAGCTCCTATGTCCTGACCGTGGACCCTATTTCACTCATTTTCAATAGAGATCGTCCCCTGGTGGTCCCCTACCACATACTAAAATTTCATCGAAATCGAACCATTTTTACGCAAGTTATGACGCATAAAGGCAATGGAATGGATCCAGCTCCTATGTCCTGACCGTGGACCCTATTTCACCCATTTTCAATAGAGATCGTCCCCAGGTGGTTCCCTACCACATACTAGAATTTCATCGAAATCGAACAATGTTTACGCAAGTTATGACGCATAAGAGCAATGGAATGGATCCCGCTCCTATGTCCTGACCATTGACCCTGATTTGCCCATTTTTAGTAGGGTTAGTCCCCGGGTGGTCCCCTACCACATACTAAAATTTCGTCGAAATCGAACCATTTTCACGTGAGTTATCGTACGGACGGACGGACGGACATAGCTGGAGCATATACGCTTCTTCAACCTACAGTTGGAAAGCGTAAAAAACGTATGCCTACTTTTGCATTATTTTCGGTACAACTCTCGCATTATGTTTCGCAGTTAGGCAATTCATTTGCTTCTTTGTCAGATAATATGAAGTAAACGCTCTCTTTTTCTTCCATGTAAATTTCGTCTTCGTGAAGAAGATAATGTTTCCTTTTGTAATGTCTTTGTTTGATATGCAAGTAGTTCCCGAAAGAAAACCAGACCTTTTATCAATCAACATGAGCATATTTTCTCTTTTCTTCCCGCGAAATTTATGATGTGCCAAAAAATGTGAAGGCAGCTGGCTGTACATGGAATAATAACCAGTCTGTCATGGCAACTCATTCTGATCCTAGTTTTGGCCATATCTTACGTCAAGTGTTGAAATATAGATGTTATGTTACATTGTTATGTGTCATTAGCATTCAGTTATATTCAGGTGGTAACTCAAGGTCAATGTGTATGAATGAGAAATATGTTTCTCTGAATGATAAGAGTAAAGAAACACGCTTTGAAGTGATGGATTGCACCAATTTCCATTTTCTTATTTTTAAGAAAAACTTTCGTGATTTAAGATATTTATTTTACTGTTTTTATTCTTTGCTTCTTTCTCAAACTTCACAAACTTCCGAAAATAATTCTGTTTCCAAAATGCTCATCTAATTTGTCTGTGGCGATTTGAGACTGTCAAATTTTAAAGTTTCTAGTATTAATACTCGGCTTTGAAGAAATGTGGCCTATAATCAAATTAAAAACCAATTTAAATACTTTCTTTGGTATGCGGGTAACGCAATGAAAATGTCAGCTATTTATATTCCGAACACTACTGAAACTCATCGAAAAACGTATTTAAGTTTAATATATCATACGTGGGATGTAAGGTCAGGTGATGCGTAACATCACAGCCTCTCCTTGACAAATGTCAACCCCGCCTTCTCGTGGTGCATCCTGTTCCCACTAAAGGGGCTCTGACGCCCGCAAATAGCGGTATAACTATACCATCGGGATCAGAGGAAATGCTATCCCACACTCACCAACCCGCTTGGCCAGCGTGGTGAGTTATGGCCAAACAGCTCCAAAATGACTCTACAACTTAAATCTTGGCCCTCAGTCTCCGGCAGCTGGAATGTACCTGGCCAAGGCAGCGGCCAGTGCGACATGAAGGCAGAGGGTGCTAAGAATCCCCGGAGGACCGGACTAGGCTGCCATTTGATGCTGACCTTGGCTACCTACAACGGACGCTCCCTATCTTCTGATTCAAGGCTTCTTGAATTGGAAGAGGAACTACAAAGGATCAAGTGGGACATCGTCGGGCTAAGTGAGGTAAGGAGAAAAGGAGAAGATCTCATTGAACTGAAAAGTGGACATCTCTTCTATTATCGTGGGACAGATACTGGCAGAACTAGTGGTGTTGGATTTATAATAAACAAGAAACTGAAGGATAAAGTGGTAGAAGTTGAAAGTTCCTCTGACAGAGCTGCACGACTCGTTATCCAACTATCGAGAAGATACCAGGCTCAGATTATTCAAACTTATGCACCCACCACAAGTCATCCTGAAGAAGAAATTGAAGAATTTTATGAGGAAATTCGTCATCTAAATAATAAAGGTAAGCAGCACTTGAAGATAATTATGGGAGATTTCAATGCAAAAATAGGGCACCAGCAACAGAATGAAACTTCAGTAGGTAAATTCGGTCACGGCAACAGAAACCAGCGTGGAAATACTCTCGTTGAGTTTGCAGAGGCAGAAGGATTTTTCATCTTGAATTCCTTTTTCAAGAAAAAGCCACACAGGAAATGGACATGGAGACATCCAATTGGGACGACAAGTGAAATTGATTTTATTATGTGTAACAAAAAATTCGTCATCGAAGACTGCAGTGTGCTGAACAAGTTCAACACAGGTAGTGACCATAGATTGGTGAGATGTAAGATGCACCTCAACACTAAACTGGAACGTGGCAAGCTCATAAGACAAACAGAATGTATTGACATAACCAACCTTAAAAAACACCATAATACTTTCAAGTTGGAACTGAAGAACAGATTCTCTGCTTTAGAAGGCCTAACATCGGAAGAAGTGGATATTTCGGAAGTTAACAGAAAAGTAACCAAAGCTCTTATGGAAACTGCAACAAAATTAGCTGGGTCTAAGAACAAGTTGCATGTGAACAAATTATCAGGAAAAACCAAAATGTTGATGCAAAAAAGAAGAGAGATGAGGACAACTAAAGAAGATGTGACTTCCAAAGTGGAATATATAGAGCTATGCAAGACAGTAAGAAAAAGTATCACTGAAGACGTAAGGAAATTCAACTGTGAGCTAGTGAGGAAAGCAATTGAAAACAACCAAAGCCTAAAGATAGCAAAGGGACATCTCAGTAAGGGAAGAAAACAGATTATGGCTCTGAGAAAAGAAGATGGTTCTATAACAAGAAATAGAGGCGAAATTTTGACAAAAGTGAAAGATTTCTACTCCAAATTATATGAAAGGGATGATACATGTACTCCAGACATCATGGAAGGTACCAGAGTTCTTCCAGTCCTCCCAGCAGAAGTTGCTCATGCAATCAAGAACATGAAGCGAGGGAAAGCTCCAGGAGAAGATGGAATTACTATAGACATCATACAAGAAGCAAGTGGAGAAATTGAAACAGTACTCGCCCAAATTTTCACTCGATGCCTTAATGAAGGGAAGATTCCTGAGGATTGGAACAATGCTACAATGTTCTTGCTACATAAAAAAGGTGACATTGAGGATCTCAGGAACTACAGACCTATCAGCCTCCTATCAGTGGTTTATAAAATCTTCACTAAAGTTCTTTCACACCGCTTGAAGGTAACACTGGACATGGCTCAACCGAGAGAACAAGCTGGATTCAGGAGTGGCTACAGCACAATAGATCATATCCACGTACTGAGAGAACTAATTGAAAGAGCGAGGGAATATGAACTTCCATTGTGCATGGCTTTTATCGATTATGAAAAAGCCTTTGATTCGGTGAAACCATCAGCAGTTACCACGGCTCTGAAATCCTGCGGTATTGAAGATGCATACATTAATATTATTAATAACATCTATGAAAATGCAAGTGCAAAGATTCGGCTGTTTGAAAATACAACACTCATAAAAATTGGAAAAGGAGTGAGACAAGGTGACACCATATCTCCGAAGCTCTTTAATGCCACATTGGAAAATGTCTTTCAATCACTGAACTGGGAAAACAAAGGGATAAAGATTAATGGAGATTATCTAACCCACCTTCGTTTTGCTGATGACGTAGTCATTTTTGCAACTACCCCATCAGAGCTGCAGAGTATGATCCAGGAACTTGCTGACAAGAGTAAAGAAGTGGGATTAAAAATGAACTTTCAGAAGACAAAAGTGATGTTCAATGCTTTTACAAGAAATGAAGATTTATCGATTGATGGAGAAAAACTGGAGATAACAGATACTTATGTTTATCTTGGACAGCAGATATCAAGTGAGGGTCACATTGATGAAGAAATTAATCGGCGTACAAAACTTGCCTGGAGAGCTTTTGGAAGAAACAGCATAATTTTCAAGAGCAATATGCCATTATGTCTTAAAAGAAAAGTGTTTGATCAATGCATCCTTCCAGTGCTTACGTATGGTGCAGAGACGTGGACCTTAACTAAAAGAGACATACAAAGGCTGCAGACAACTCAAAGCAGCATGGAGAGGTGCATGCTTGGTATAACCAGGAGAGATAAGAAGAGGAACTCGTGGATCCGAAAAATGACGAGAGTGGAAGACATCATGATCAGAGTTAAATCCCTGAAATGGCAATGGGCTGGACATACTGCCAGAAGGACAGACCATAGATGGACAGCCGAAATTTTAGATTGGATTCCAAGGGACAGGAAAAGACCCAGAAAAAGACCACATGGGAGATGGGTGGATGAAATTCGTAAATATGCGGGAGTGACATGGAGGAGACTGGCACAAGACAGACCGTTGTGGAGGAAACTTGGGGAGACCTTCGTCCAGCAGTGGATTGATAATGGTTGACAATGATGATGATGATGATATCATACGTTGCTGTTTGTGAAAACTGCAACACCATGAAGGACTTCTATTATCTATATATTAATTCTATAAGGTTTTTTTACTGTGAGTCCTGTTCTGAGAGAACGGCTAAACGTAAAGATATGATTGAGGTATTAAAATAAAGGTCTTACCATGTAGATGGGCCAGTCAAAGAGGAAAATGAGATTGGGGCAATGGTTCGGGCGTTGTAGGGCGGGAAATTTCCCATGTAAAATTTATGGAAGAAGCGTGCGGTTGACATTCGATCGCCTGCGGTTGACTCACGCGCTGTTGAAGACGGAAAACATGGAGGGTCTGAGATAATCCGAAGTCTCATTTCTGAGAGAACCGTTGCGCAAAGCAACGCTAGCAGGCATTTGTTTCAAAGTTCTTCTCATCGGAAGAGATGAGAATAACTTTTGGATTTGGATGAGAAGAACTTTTGGATTTGGATGAAAATATCTTTTGGATTTGGCCGAGAACGAAGTGGATTTGGGTTTAGTACGTCATGTACTGTTACCGAAAACTGAACGAGGTGAAACTAGGGATTAAATTCTTGAGAAAGATCTATGTGGGAGAAAAGTCAAGGAAACGAGAAGCTACCCTGCTACCCGTCTATCTAAGAAAAATTAAAAAGCTTCTGTGATGTCGGATTTTTTATTTCGAACGAGCGGTTTTTTTTCTTCTTTTTTTCCTTCCCCCCCCCTCCTTTTTTTTTTTTTTTTTTTTTTTTTGCATTGTAGCTAGAAGATTTTCTTTGCTCAGCTAAATATGAGATCAATAATCTGGCATTTCTTCTCATTTAGAAAACATAAATATTGGAACTTGCGATTTACTTAGAAAGCTATTCAGATGAAAAAGAGAAACTGTAACACCTTTTGAGGCGGATATACAGGGTGGTCAAAAAGTCCCCTAGGGGTTTCGATTGACAACTGTACAAAAACGAACAGATCTACAGCAGTGCTGTTTGCGGCATTTGAAAGAGTAAATATTCGAGTTTAATAATCTTACCTTAGTACACCTCTACATGTGTGCGTTTTTGGTGGCGCGTAACACATCCAGTCGGTATTCAGTTTCTTGCCATGTGCGCTCCAACATGTGAGGATCGTTTCTATCAAACATTGCTGTAATGCGCTGTTTGAGCTCCTGAAAGCTGCTTAATCTTTCCCGGTAAACCATGTCCTTGACATAGCCCCAGAGGAAGAAGTCTAAAGGAGTGATACCTAAGGACCAGGGTGGCCAAGGAATGGGACCATCTCTGCCAATCCTTCTGTCGGGAAACTCACGGTTCAGGTATTAACGAACGTCGAGTCCCTAATGTTGGGGAGCTCCATCTTTTTGCAGTATGACGGTTTGGTTGCAAATCCTGTAGTTGAGGAACCGCAAAGTTCTGAAGCATGTCCAGGTAATTATTCATTTGCACTGTGGGCTCGGAGAAGAAGAATGGCCCAATTACATGATTATGCATGAGCCCACACCGAACATTCACTTTTGTACTGTGCGCGACGTGCGCCCTGACTGAATGTGGGTTTTTACTACCCCATATACGACCGTTCTGAGTGTTGACTTTTCTGTGCACGTGAAAGGTTGCCTCATCCGAGAACATTATACGGCCTAGGAAATTTTCAGCAACTTCCAGCCGCTCCAACATATCTCGAGCGAATGCTAAGCGCTGAGGTCCATCGTTCGGTTCAATCTGGTGTAGGAGTTGCACTTTTTATGCGTTTAGTTTCAGACTTTTGTGAAGCACTCCTATCAATGTGAATCGTGCAATATTCAGTTGTAAAGAGGCCCTTCTCATGGACTTGCTAGGACTGCGAGCGAAAACCTCCTGTATGCTCTGCACAGTTTCTTCACCGACAGGGGGTCTGCTACTTAATTGCCGGTCCAGGACGCTACTAGTATCCAAGAATTTCTTCTGCCACGATCTACCGAGTGATTTCTACTGAAATCACTCAGTAGATCTTTCCCATATGTCCGACGGTAATTTCTTTGTACCGTAATCACAGACTTCGTCTCAAAAACCAACGCACGCACATTGCTTTCTCCCGCGTCGACGACATTTCCAGTTGTTCTGTAGTCAGCGTCGGTGTTTGCGAGCGCGTAGCGCCATCTGTTGGAAAGAGATAGCGTCAAAAATTTGAATATTTACTCTTTCAAATGGCGCAAACCGCATTGCTGTAGATCTGTTCGTTTTTGTGCAGTTTTCAATCGAAACCGTTTGGGGACTTTTCGACCCTGTAGCTATGTGTCTGTGTCGAAACAAGCAGGGAAAAATATTTAGTCCTACACTTTAAGAAATAAGTGGTGTAAATTCACGGAAAATTCCTGAAAATTTAACGTGTAGCAAAGTTGCCGTTAGGTGTCCGTCTTTTGGCGAAATTCCGGTTTTTAAAGAAGTACCCGTTTATTTAACTTCCGTATTTTCACAGATTTTCCGGTCAGAAATTCCGTCAATTTCAGAAAAGTGCCTTTCAGGTTTTTCCGTATTTAAACTGAAATTCCGAAAAATCGAAAACCCTGAATTTTTCAGAATTTACGCCAGTAACTGCGATCGAACTGAGGTCGATTCGGTTGGGTCTGGACAAACCCGCACCAACCACTGAGCCAGAATATATCGCGCCTCGGCCACTGAGCCAGAATATCTTCGAAACCGCACTTACGTTCAAGGGTAATACTTACTGAGCGACGGTGAAATTTTTTTCTTCATTACTTCGAGTAATTTAGTCATTTTATTTTCTGTTGGAGCTCATTAGTTTTTTGAATACGTTTGTAATAATTTTTATTTTTTCCGTAGGAGGACTTATCACAAATAAAGTATTTGTTAAGTGTGATATTTCGAAGCAACAGAAAGTTTGGAAATGTAATAACTTTCAATTATCTAATACATAAAGTGGAATGTTTG
Source organism: Macrothele yani (assembly GCA_039090855.1). Lineage (NCBI taxonomy): Eukaryota > Metazoa > Arthropoda > Arachnida > Araneae > Macrothelidae > Macrothele > Macrothele yani. The sequence continues at coordinate 17,181,430 of CM077006.1, read as the reverse complement.
TTTGGGGACAACCCTAGGCAAATCTACAGTTTTCAATTTAGAACCACCAAACTTCGTATTCATTACTATCTCATGGTACTGTAACTTAGACCGTAGACGGTTTTTGGAAGACGTCGGAGCCCGGGGTCAAGGGGCCCTCATACAAAATTTTCGTAAAAAGTCTAATTTTTTACTTTTTATTTTGAATTGAAATACCGGGGTTAAGGGGCCCACATACGAAATTTTCGTAAAAGTTTCATTTTTTACTTTTTATTTTGAATTTGAAACTATCTCATCGCACTCTAACTTAGACCGTAGACGGTTAAGGAGTCGGAGCCTGAGATCAAGGTGCCTTCTTACAAAATTTTCCTAAAAAGTTCCATTTTTTTACTTTTTTATTTGGAATTAGAATCTAAATCTTTTTGTTGTGATAAGTGCAAGAATTGATTTTTTTGTGACAAGTGCTTTCCAGTGATGAACAGCAATACAATTCAGCATCGGAAGTGAAGATAAGTAAACAACAAAAATCAAACGGAAAAAGTAAAAATACTGTGTGCCTATAAAGACTACAGAGAATAAAATTCAAATTCAATGAAGAAATGAAATACAGTATTAGGAACGGTTCATGCCGTAATAAATTAATCCCTTTCATTTTATTTGCACAAAATAATAGTGATATTCATTAAATTCTCCCGAGCAACGCCGTGCAATTAAGCTACTAGTCTTTAATAAAAGGTTAAGTGTATTATTTTATAGTATTATTTCACAAAACTTGTAAACATAAATTCACTCTTAATAACCATAATAGTTTTTGTTTTTAAGGATTAAACAGGCTGATGCACAGACATCGTGCAATCACCTGTCAATAATTTAAATGCCCGGTTTCAACACAATATATAACAGTTGGTACACAAAATGCGGGAGAGGAGAAGAAATATCTTGCGCCACAATAACCAAATTTTCTGCGATATGCTACCCACAATATACGATCTCGCTACAGAACTTCAAAATCAGTTCCTTTGACAGACGATTGAAATTTAACAGTTAATCAAACCTCGAGTATTCCAGCGAATCGCTCCTATTACCGGAAATTACCCATCATATGGAAACATAAAAGTGAGCAGTTCCGTTAATTTACGAAACGAATTGCGGAGAGGTTTCTGAAAATTCAGAATTCTCCGTTAACTCATCTTAAAAACGGAAATTTGCCGCCAATATAAGAAAGGAATTGCGGAAGGGTTTCTGAAACTTCAGAATTTCCGTTAACTCGTGTTAAAAACGGAAATGTATCGTCAATATCAGAAAGGAATTTCCTGAAAGGTTTCTAAAATATCAGAAAATACCGTTAACTTATCTTAAAAACGGAAATTTATCGTCAATACAAGAAAGGAATTGCTGAAAGTTTTCTGAAAATTCTGAATTTTCCTGTCGTACGAAAAATTCGTGAAATTCTGGTTTCTTTTCGTTATTTCACTGAAAACGATGTATAAGAAATAAGGTTCGTTAATTCGCGAAAGGAATCACGGAAAGTGTTACGTGAACTTCCAAAAAAAATTTAATAGTGTACAAGCATCGATGCTGGACAGAGCACGACAGGGCAGAAAACGGACGAACACAGTCTTGACAAATAGTCGAAAAATGGAGTTCGGGCATTTTTTTGCTATACAAACCTTCCAAAATTAAATAAATTTAGACATATCTTCATGAACTTCACAATCACTTTAGAGTTTATAATACCCACAGTAGATAAAATATAATACTTTTTCTGATGTTAGATATGAAGTTGCCCCAGATATGTAGTGTTTTGTGCATTTCCTGATTCGTCTGTATTTAGAAACAATCATCATACCGTTTGAGGGCGTGATCGCTTCTTTTAAGATTGAACTTTCTGAAGCCGCCCCGCCCCGGTGGCTCAGTGGTCTACCGGTGTTTTGCTCTCCCCCCCCTCCTTTCCCGTGGCGCAGTGGTCTAAGCGCTGGCTTCTGACCATTCGTCCGAAATGGGGTCCGGGTTCGAATCCCGGTGAGACATGGATGTTGTGTTTGTCATACGGTACTGGCTCTTTTCTGGAGCCAGTGGCCCTAATATAGGGACGGACGACTGCTCATAACTCATCGAGTTGCTCACGGTGGTCATTAAACCCCAAAGTAGCGGTGTTTTTTGTCCTCCGGCGTTTTGACTGTCTGGGATTTATCAGTCGGTGTTTTGATTGTCGGAGTCCTGCATGTCGATGTTGTGTCCGTCGACGTTTTCTCCTGCAGCGGATTTGATTATTATTCGTGTTCTGACTGTCGCTATTGTCTCTTGGTCTTTTCGGTGTCGACGTTCTGACTGTTGTTTCAGACGGTGTTTTGACCCAAACCCTAAAGTTCCCCCTGTAAAAGTATTACATCACATATAAACAGGAGACAAATGTTTTCTCTTGCTACTGGCAACAAGCGATTAGGTATTGCAAGCGTGAAACTTCTTGAAATTTCCCCCATGCCTGAAAGTAATTGGTCTCATCAGAGCACGTGAAACATGCAGCGTTGCAGAATAATCACGCTCCTGTTCATTAGTGACTTGTGGACAACTCAGGATATAAGACGCATACAGAATATTATCAGCAAAACTGTGAACTGAATTAGCCGTAATGGAAAAGGCGGTTTTGATATACATACCAAAGAAAGGAGATAAATGACCAAACCCACCTCGGAAGCACGATCACAATAATTAGACGCAGATCACTGACAGAAAAAAATAAAGCCTTAGTGAGCCGCCAGAAAACAATATAATACCGTGTTCAGTATGTTTAAAAAAATTGCCTAAATGGCAACTTAAATTGCATTTATCATTACTCATTCTGGTTAATATTTTTTTTTTTGTGTTTCTCCACAGTTGTTGAACGACACCTAGGAACATCTATAAGGCTAATCACCCGTACCTGATTTGGTACCGCTTATTTCACAAAATGCAGGGAAAGCACCGTAGAACTGGTGTGTACTTATCATGCATTATTCAACTCCCGATGGTCGATCTGCCAGAAGCCCGCGCTTCTTACAACTAGGCCACCGAACCACTTTGTGATTCAGATTATACATATATCAATGAACTTATTTTTTAAATACAATTTTATAATACAGTTTAACGTTTTTTACGCTTTCCAACCGTAGGCTGAAGAAGCGTATATGCTCCAGCTTTGTCCGTCTGCACGATAACTTGCGTAAAAATGCTTCGATTTCGATTAAATTTTAGTATCTGGTAGGAGACTACCTGGGGACGAACCCTATTGAATATGGGTTAAATGGGGTCAAAGGTCAGGACATAGGAGCGGGATCCATTCCATCGCCCTTATGCGTTATAACTTACGTAAAAATGCTTGGATTGAGAAAAACTTTTTCATGTTGTTCCGGAAGTATACTTCACCGGTTCTGTTGAATATCGTCGAATTGCTCACGGTGGTCGTTAAACCTACAGCAAAAAAAACAAAAAAACTAACATAGTGTTCATGTCTCATCCGGGACTAAAGCCCGATTGCACCTCAGCCGATTAAATTTTTACCACTCTGTAGCAGAGATGAATCAATATATTCTTTAATCGATTAAGTACTTATGACGATATTTTCCTTTCTCGTTGAAGAAATAATCCTTTCTTTTTACATTTTTTCCATGATCGTGGTGTGGGTTTAAACCTTTAACAACCATGACCCTAAATAGCAACACTATACTAGTGATCCGATTTATTGGCGTAGGAAATATAAACATAAGCAAGCTTTCGCACATCAACCAGATGGCTTTTTCAAGGAAGTTAGACAGAAATTTTTCAAAGAAGCTTCTGTCTAACTTTCTTGGAAAAGCCATCTTGTTGATGTGCGAAAGCTTGGAAAAGCTTATGTGTATATTTTCCTACGCCAATAAATCAGATCACTAGTATAGTGTTACTATTTACTACATAATTGGTGTACTGTTTGCTCCTCGTTATCAACGTGACCCTAAAATGTGTATCACTCTAAATACCATAACTCCCCAAACTGTTCGTTAGTTCGCTTCTTTGTTTAGTAACGATAATGATAACTGAATGTGACCCCTGATGATCCCTCATAGGTCGTGCAAATTTAAAGAAATGGTTAAGATAGGAAATGTGACTCACTCTACAGAGGCGTTTCGGACGTCTAAGGTCGTTTGCATGTACGGGCGTTTTGGGCGTTAAAGGGTTAAAAACCAGAATGTGAGTTAAGACTATAAGAATTCTTCTCTTATAGTCTTAAATAAGCTCACACTCTGGTAGTGGAGCCAGTGACATTGAACAAACACACTGCTCATATCTCATCTGGGGCTAGAGCCCTGGCCTATCCCCAAATGATTAACCAAAAGCTCGTGCCTTTGACCACTCAGACACGGGTACGGCTAATTAAAAACTGACATCTTTGGCTACACGGACACCGGGACGGCTAGCCAGAAATTTGTCTTTGACCACTCGATTACCGGGACGGCTAGCCAAAAACTTGTGTCGTTGACCAATCGGGCACCGGGACGTTTAGCTCAACATTTGTCTCGTTGACCACTCGGAAACCAGGACGGGTAGCCAAAACTTCGTGTGTTTGACCACTTGAGCACCGGGACGAGTTGTTACCGCGGAATTTTCTATATCACCGTAACACTTAAATTTCATCCGTATAATTTTGATCATTTATTATTATTATTATTATTTTTACTCTAAGGCGGTAGGAAATAAATATTTAAATTGCCGAAATAGAATATCAATGATTAAAAATTACTTTCCGGTGAAGCTGAGCCAGGCTACCCGAAAGTTTAGGTTGATAATTAGATCAGTCCTAATTGCACTCAAGCCAAATGAAAAGGGGAAAATTTTTTTTTTCCACGGAAACTTGGTGTAAATCCCAGATGGGAAGGAAGAGAAAGGAAGACATTCACAGTTTTTTTTCTCACGAAACTCAAAGAAGCTGAAGAGAATAGCAGGAGCGCAATAAATCTTTTTGGGGGCGTCACCCCTTTTCTCAAGCAACGCTTGCGAGCATCTCTGCATTGTCCAGGGTAGCGACCAAATTTGAGATAAGTCACGTCGCCGGAAATACCTACGTGACAATCTTCGCTTCTAAGTAGCTAGGCAAGGTCAATTAACCAAAAAGGTGCGAGGACAAATTGACAGCTGAAAGAACACATGATTTTGGGGAAAGTGACCCGAACTGAACGGATGGCCAGCGAATCGCATAGCAGGGCTATCTGTGAGGGCCAATGACATAACCCGACGCTATTCGGACGAAAAACAGAATTATGAACTGAATGAAGAAAGAGGAGCGACGACTACAGGAGATTCTAAATAATGACAGAGGGAACACAACTGCAGAATTGCAGCTGAGCAGAAGAGAGGTCTAAGCGGTTTCGGAGGAGAGATGTTTCCAAGATAGAGAAATGAGGTAGTAAATATTTTAGAGTATAGTCCACATCCAACCAGTTAAGACGAAGAGCTGACTCTACGACCAGCCGGCAACCCAGTTCCGCGATCGGGGCTTCTCAAGGAAAAGAGGGTATAATGATATTTATCTTACACATTTCTGATTCGTGCCTCATAGCTTTGCATGTGCTATGCAGGACTACTTACCTGAAAGTCTCTCACATAGTGCATTAGCAATTCTTTCCTCTGGCGCACCGCGCCGAGTTTAATCCAGTAACTAAAGTTTTAAGTCAGTTATATAATATTAAGTGCATTATACCCGGTTGAAATTAAAACTAAAATGTTTAGCTAAAACAAGCAACCTCACCGGTACATTGTACCTAGCTTTAAGACCATATTCTAAAAAGAAATAAACAGTTAAATTTTAATACATTGTCACTCAGATCATTTCTCCAAATCTCATTAGAGTTAAATTTGTGATTTTATTATTGTTATCCATGCAACTTTTTATTTCAACTTCTTTGCGGCATATGAATGAGCATGGAAACCCCATGCTGATTCATATGAAACACAACGCGATGCATTTGTCGACCCTGAGCTTGAAGACCCTTAGTTAGGGAATCCAAATTCATTGTTGACACCACTAGATGAAATTTTGAAAGTAAATTGATTAGTATTGAATTTTGACCTTTTTAACTTTTACCCACTACGGCGAATAAGACGTAGTAGTGGTTCGCTGATACCCGACAGGGAGCGGTAATAGAGTACCCCAAAATGTGGGCCTTTGACCATACGTACACCGGGACGAGTAGCCAAAAATATGGGTCTTTGACCATACGTATACCGGGACGAGTAGCCAAAAATATGGGTCTTTGACCATACGTACACCGGGACGGCTAGCCAGAAACTATCGTCTTTGACCACTCAGTTACCGGAACGGCGAACCAAAATATTGCGTCTTTGACCACTCGGTTACAGGGGCGGCTAGCCAAAATCTTGCGCCTTTGACCACTCGGTTACATGGGCGGCTAGCCAAAAATTTGCACCTTTGACCACTCGGAAATCGGGACGGCTAGACAAAAACTTACGTATTTGACCGTGCGGACACCGGAACGGCATCGAACATTTTCATGTCAGCCCGGTTTTCAACGCAAAATAAGCTGAAAACTTAATTTAAATTGCATCATTATCGCTCAATTTTTTTCTCATTACATATATTCATTGTTACTGGTTAAACGTTCAGTACTTAATTTTTTTTACGCGAATAACAATTCTGCTATTAGATCTCTTGAAATAACCCTGTTTAAGCAATCTGTCTGTATTCCATTATGTGATGCAATAGGCTGCGTATCTACCGGACTAATATTGGGGATGCTTTCCAATTTTTTTCTATATTGCATCCTTCCTGAAAAGCATACTTCCTACGCGCAATGGTTTTACTCTCGGTATTTTACTAAGTGCTGCGAAAACCAGCGAAATTTCTGAAATGACGTGATGTGCTATCAGTATTTATGAGGTACATACAATTCGATGACATAATAGCACTAGACGCTGCTGTGGCTTAGGGGTATAAGCCAATGGCTTCTAATCATTCGACAGAGATTGGAAACGGTGGGGATCCCAGTGGAGGCATAGGTGGCGAGTTTGTCTTACGGTACTGGCTCTCTCCTCTCGTTGGTACCTCTTGTCCCAAAATTTGGGATGAGCGACTGCTTATAATCCGACGAATTACTCTCAGTGGTGGTTTAACTCCCAAAGTAAAAAATATATATGTAAAAATATCAATGAATGAAATATCTCCAGGAACTGGACGACGAAATTTTTAATTTTCCGATATTATCTGACTTAACATCCATGTCATATTTACACCAATAAATGGATTCACATCTTCCAAATTCGTATTATGTAAAAATAGTTGTATATTCAGTAGTTTACGTTGCTTTGAGATCATGTGGTTTTAGCAAGGTAAACAAAGTACCTCTACATTCGTCCGACATGGGTCTGGGTTTGAATCCCGGTGAAGCATGGATGTCGTGCTTGTCTTAGGCACTATCTCTCTCCCTTTCCTGGAACCACTGGCCCTAAATAAAGGACAAAGGACTGCTTATAGCCCATTTAGTTGCTCACGGTGATCGTTAAACTCCCAATCAAAAAAAAAAAAAAAAAAGTACCAGTACCTGGTGTGTGTATTTTCAGTGTGTCGTTTCGCGTTTCAGTCAGCTAAAGCTGCCACAGTTACAGCTATAATTTATGACTACCAAGCTTGTGGTGTTAAGATAGAAAAAAATTAACAACTTTTCTCACAATAAAATGTTTATTATACATGGACTGTAGTTTCGCTGGGCTTTAAGTTTCCGCGTGAAGGAACACAAGACCTAAGTACGGAACTATGAACTGAGCCCAACATTGTCAACCATAAATAATTTTTACGGATCAAAAAACTACGTCGAAGACATAAACACCTGGGGAATTTATCAGGACAGACCCGCAAGGCTTTAAGTTTCCATGTGAAGGAACACAAGACTTACGTACGGAACTATGAACTAAAGAAGTCGTCTGTATGACAACATGGTCACGAAAATAACCATACATTTTTGTTTGGAAACGCTACGCTTATCGATAAATCTGACTCGACTATCAAGCTTAATATGATTTTTTTTTTATTGTAGGTTTAACGACCAGCGTGAGCAACTCAATGGGCTATGAGCAGTCGCCCGTCCCTAATTTAGGGTCACTGGTTCCAGGGAAGGGAGAGTGCCAGTGCCGTAAGACAAACACAACATCCATGCCTGAGCGGGATTCGAATCCGTACCCCTTTCGGACGAATGATCAGAGGCCATCGCTTAGACCACGGCACCACCTTGGCGGCCATAATTTTTAGCTTAATGTTAATATATAACCAGTGCCGTTAGTGCCCACCAGATGGAGACGTCTCAGTATCTGAGCCCATCTTACGGATTTATGATGTCAGAAGCTGACTGAAAAACACACATAGTGCCGTGGATGTAAGGCTAATGCGCTCGGCTAGATATCGAGAGATCCGGGATCCAATTCCCCGGCGGTGCCCGAATAACAATTTTTCGGTAGCTGTGTGGTGCTAAAACGTGGAAAGAGTGACGTCTTTGTTTATTTACTGACGCCATGTATTTGGAGGATTTTCACTTTGGATCTCGCCCTTTGGATTTAACTGCTATTTTTAATATATAGCCAGTGCCGTTAATGCCCACCAGATGGAGACGTCTCAGTAGCTGAGCCCATCTTACGGATTTATGATGTCAGAAGCTGACTGAAAAACACACATGGCGCCGTGGATTGTTGGCCACCGTGGTGTAAGGCTAACGTGCTCGGCTAGATATAGAGAGATGCGGGATTCAATTCCCCGGCGGTGACCGAATAACAATTTTTCGGTTGTTGTGTGTTGCTAAAACGTGGAAAGAGAGATGTCTTTGTTTATTTAAGCTTAATATATTAGATGCTTTCCACATATACCGGAACTCGTCACGGCTTGTCAAGGACATGACGTCGACTCCATTTCTTTCAAGCGCGAGGAAACAACTCACCAAAAACCGTGACCGTCAGAATTCTGATGATGCCACAATGATTTGAATGTTTACGCTCCATTCGTCCTGAGGATGCCAAGCCAAACGCTCTGCGAAACGATAGTCGATGTATAATAAACATTTTATTGTGAGGAGAGTTGCTAATTTTATAATACAGCTATATTCAGGATTTCGGGTTTTCATATTTACGACACAATTGATACATAAATACAGTATATATGGAAAATAAGGCAGTGATTGTAATTGCATTTTTCTGTTCCAAGAACGAAGATTGGAAAATCTTGAATTTGCTTCTCTCCACTGATCAACGTGCAAAAGTTTTTTTGTTTTTTTTTTAATTTTTATTATCATTCCAAAAAATCTTATACTCGTCCTGGTGGATAAAATGAAATGCCTAATTAGAAATCTGCGGGAGTCTTAATGGAAAACGACAGCTAGGCCGATACACAAAATTTCAAGGCCCAGCCAATTTAGGATGGACTCGCAAAATAAGTATCGCGACCGGACCTGGGCCTCGATAAACCAAGTTTCGAAAGTTCAGGGCGAGACCCACGCCCGCTCTGTGTGTTTGAGATTCTCAACTTGTAACCCCGACTGTATGCTCCAGCATTTACTAAGAAACCCTCCCGTTTCATGAGACGCTACTTCCGTTTCGCTCAGTGGTCTTTGTCACCACCACGCTCTGGTAAGGATCAAAGATCAGAAAATGAAAAAAACAGATGGAATTTTATTTTTCGAGGTTGTAAAATACGTTGTTTGAGTTTTAAGGAGAGAAGAATACACGTGATAGCGATGGAAGATCGTAACATATCTGTTGAAAGTTTAAATGAAATACCAGAATACAAGATTCCGCCCCTGTGACCGGCAGGTAAAGTGAACAGACTTTTTGAAAATTGTCCGAGCGCAGTGGCGCACCCACAGAAGAGGGCCGATGAATCCCCCCCCCCCCGGCTGACAGAGCATTAAAATTAATACGTCGAAGTTTGAAACAAAAAAATCACAATACGCGATTTACATATGCTTCTTAATCATTACCGTATAATTATGACATACAATAATTATAAGGGAGTAGTTCTGTTAAATGCATTTAGAAAAATTTAAAAAGAAAAAGAATTTCACCTACTGTTTGTTCTAACCATTTAATTTTCTTGTACTGTAACATTACTAGTAACTGGATAAGAAGAAATGTGCAAAAGGCAATCCCCTTCTTAATTGTTATGGCACCTGACAATTTTCTCCGGTAAATTTTGGGGGTTACCCCCACCTCGAGAAAATTCTGTGCGCTACGCCTCCTTCTCTTCCCCTTTGGGAAATTTCTGAGTGCGGGAACCAATTCAGGGTCTCTTCCCTTGGGAAATTTAGGTGCGCTACGCCCCCTTCTCCCTCCTTGGGAAATTTCTGGGTGCGCGAACCAATCCACGATTCCCACTCGGAAAATTTCTGTGTGTTCCCCCCCCCCTTGGGAAATTTCTGGGTGTGCGAACAAATTCAGGGTCTCTTCCCTTGGGAAATTTCTGGGTGCGCGAACCAATTCAGGTTCTCCCCCCTGGAAAATTTCTGTGCGTTACGCCCCTTTCTGCCCCCACTCACTGTGGGAAATTTCTGGGTGCGCGAACCAATTCAGTGCCCCCCCCCCCGGGAAATTTCTTGGGTCCGAGCGAAATCTGGATTTGAGTCCCGGATGCGGCATCGCTGCTGAGCTTGTGCTATGGCGTTGGCTCTGACCCTTTCGTGGAGCCAGCTACCCTAAATTTGAGAAGAGCGCATCCTTGTAACCTTAGATAATCACGGGGTCGTTAAACTGAAAAAAAAAAAAAAAAAAAAAAGAAAGGAAGGAAAATATATCTCGCATTCCTGTTTCATCAGAATCTAAAAATCTAAATGATGTAGAACTTCTGTTGAAAACTCAAAATGAATGGCAGTTCAGATGTAAATAAAATCTTTTATTTCTGTTTTTTTTTTTTTTTCTGCTTGTTAATTTTTGTTTAAGGTTACAAGGAGTCGCCCATTTTTATAAATATTTTACTTTGAGGTTTAACAAACATCGTATGTATTAAACGCATTTCGTCCCTAATTTAGGGACACTATCTTCAGGGAAGTGACAGAATTAGTGCTGTTGAATAAAATCACCACCCATGACTCACCCTCCACTCAGATGATTACTAGAATCCGACAGTTTTGACCACAGAGATGCGGCTTCTGACCACAATTAGAGGTGACCACTAGTTTACGGCAAAACTAGTGTCCGCCGCCCCAGTTCGTCGAGTGGTCAGAGGTGCTGGCTTCCGAAATGGGTCCCGAGTTCGAGTTATCGATGAGCCACAGGTAGTGGCTCATCCTTGACTCAGGCTCTGTCCCTTCCCTGGAATTAGTATCCCTAAATTAGGAACGGGCGACTGCTTTTAGCCCTAAGAGTTGCTCATGGTTTTTGAACCCTGAACCATAAATAATGTGGCAGGCGAAAAAACTGAAGACACAGCTAAAGAGGTTCCGTTTAAAAATCCAAAGAATAGTGTCTGAGAAAATATCGAAATACGAGAACCTACGACTGGAAATAAAAAGGATCTTGAAACAGAATGGTATAGATCGTACCAGTTGTCATTTCAGCAAACGCCGTAATAACTGATACATTTCTAAAAAAATTTAAGGAATTAGAATTGCCACAGAGACTACTCTACCCAATCCTAAAGGCGGTCATTTTACAGACTTGCCATACTACTAGAAAATTGCTAAATTTCCAGACTTAAGAGCCTCCCCGGTGGCGCAGTGGTCTAAGCACTGGCTTGTGGCCATTCGTCCGAGACGGCTTTGGGTTCGAATCCCGGTGAGGCATAGATATTGTGCTTGTCCTGCGTGGCTTTCTCTCTCTCTTCCCTGATACCAGTGACCTAAACTAGGGAGAGGCTACTGTCATTGTTATGACATCATTGCTAGATCTTTTTAGTTGTTCTGCTTTTATTTCATATGTTGTCATTTTATATTGTTTTTGTTACGTTTATCATATGATTCCTTGTACCGGTGTTGTTGTTTTTCATTTCATTGGAGGTTTGAACGACCACTGTGAGCAACTGAATGGGCTATAAGCAGTCTCCCGTCCCTAATTTAGGGTCACTGGTTCCAGGGAAGGGTGAGAGCCAGTGACGGAAGACAAACACAACATCCATATGCCTCACGGGATTCGAACCCAGACCCCTATCGGACGAATAGTCAGAAGCCATCGCTTAGACCACTGCGTCACCGGAGCAGCGTTGCTGTTTTGTAGTGCGTTGTTGTTTTACTGGCTTTTACACATCTTTTAATGTTGATTTTCACCTCTAAATCTTTTAATGTTGATTTTCACTTCTAAATCTTTTAATGTTGATTTTCACCTCTAAATCATTTAATTTGGCGTTCTTTGGCCCTTCAAGGCACTTTCGCCACTAAACTCTAACCAACCAACCAGACTTGAGATGATGTATTCGCCATTTCTGACTAATAAAGTCGAAAGCAGTAATAATAATAAAAATAATAATAATACCCAGTTGGAATAATTGATTGAACCGAAAGTGAATTAGAAATATTGAACTGGAAAATTCGAAAGCTATTGCACATGCATCATGCACTCCATCCAAAAAGTGATGTCGACACATTATATTTACCTCGGAAAATTGGAGGCATATGACTGCTACAAGTACAACAGGTAGTAGAGGAAGGAAAAAGAAGCCTGAATGATTACGTCAACAGAAGCAGTGAAAAGCTACTTCAGGCAGTGAAAAATGAAAATATATTAAAAACAACAGAAAGCAAGGCTGAATACAAGAGAAAGCAGTTTGGAAGCAGATTAGATGGCTGAAGAAACAAGACACTGCATGGACATTTTCTAAAAAAAATATTGAAAGAAAAAGTTACCACAATTTGACTTGGGCATGGCTGAAATTGGTTTTCATCAAGAAAGAAACAGAAGGTCTGATTTTCGCTGCTCAAAAAACAGCCATTTGCAAACAAATGTTATGAAAGTTAAATTCCAGAAAGTCAGTGATAATCCAAAGTGTCGACTTTGTCAAGAAACAGATGAAACTGTGTCTCATCTTATATGTGAATGTAGCAAAATTGCGAAGACCGATTACAAAGCTAGACACGACAGGGTTGCAAAATTGACTCATTGGTCATTATGCAGAAAGCACAATCTGCCAGCATCGAAAAACTCATGGTAATATCAGGCTGAGAAAGTTGTAGAAATGATGAAGTCAATATCTTGTGGGATTTTCGAATTCAAACCGATCAGCACCTAGAACATAATTCACCAGACATAACAGTCAAAGAAAATCCTAAACTCTGGATAATTGATATAGCAAATCCTGTAGATGCCAGAGTCGATGAAAAAGAATTGGATAAAAAGACTAAATATAGAGACCTGGCCATAGAAGTTACCCGACTAAACACACAGCGGTAGTCCCCATTGTCATCGGGGCACTTTGAACAATGCCAAAAAATTGTATGAGTCATTTAAAAAAAATGCAGCTTTCTGATATACCACCTACAGAACTGCAGAAGACAGCTTTACTTGGAATATCATTTATTTTACGCCGATTCTTGACTGTTACCTAAATCTCCGGTGGAAACTCGTATCAGCTCAACCACACCAGTCAATGATAATTTTGTTGTTTATGCTCGTGTGTCATAGACTCTGTTTCGTATATTTCTAATTATGAAGATAATAATAATAATAAGAAGAATACATGACCTTTACTTGCCAACCAGCTATATCTAATAACAAAAGATAGGACTGTCGAGGATTTCGCTACATACTGAGCAAAACAAATTATTTATCGTACTGGAAACACATCTCATAAATTGCACTAAAATTTTTGCTAGATATGTTTAAGCATTTAAGTCTGTGTCCGCTAAATTTTGCAGCTCACATTTATCATCTTCGGAAGCCAGGAAATTTTAATAAAGAATAACAAAGGGAGCGGATGGATGTTACCACGGTTGTTACTGGCGCGTGTCAGCCAATGGTTCTCTATGGTTGAGAGAAGAAAGCATCGCATAATAAAGGAATCAGAAATGCAAGAGCTCCAATCAAGCATGTCCTCACACTCAAGGACCTCACGACATGGGTGGAGAAGAAGAAGGTGGGGGGGAAGGCGAGGAAATCTCCCTCCTCTTCACAGTTTCTACCAAGAGCATTGTTGTTGGATGGCAGGCGTTGGCTTTGTGGTCGCTGTTTGAAAAATGAAAAATTTTAACGCTGTTCTTGATGCCCTGTTGCCCTCTTAAAGGAGTTCCTTTGCCCCGAGATCGAATTTCCCGAGCTTATTTTTTTACCGGCTCTCTCTCTCTTTCCTCTTGGATCGCTTCCTCCTCTTCCATTTTTTTTTATTCTTTGATTCAGTAAGGCGGTTTCAAGAGCATCATTTATCACAAGTTTTGCATCACTTATAAAAAAAATAAGAAGTGTGTATGTTTACGCGGATGTCCGCAAGTAAAAATCAAAGCTGGAATTCACTTTTGGAAAAAGTTGAAACTTATCTTAGAAGAGGAGTTCTGTCTCGCTAAATACACTGTAAAAAAATTCTGAAATTCACGAGCCACTTTTCCGTCATTTCTTTCGTGAATTAACGAAGCATATTTCCGATAAAACCTTTTCCGTGAAATGACGGAAAGAAACCTGAATTTCACGGAATTTTTGTACGCCATGAAAAATCTGAATTTTCAGAAAGCTTTCCGCAGTTTCTTTCTTATATTGACGGTAAATTACCGTTTCAGAGATCTGTTAAAGGAAAATTCTGAATTTTCATAAACCCTTCCGCAATTTCTTTCTTATATGAACGGAAAAACTCCGTTCTCACTTTTCCGTATTCGTATGACGAGAAATTACAGGAAATAGGAGCGATTGGTGAAAATGCTTCAGTCGCCCCGGTGGCGCAGTGGTCTAAGCGATGTCTTCTGATCATTTGTCCGAAAGGGGTCAGAGTTCGAATCCCGGTGAGGCATGGATGTGAGAGATTCTTTTAAGAATCTCTCCCTTTCCTGAAGCCAGTGACCCTAAATTAGGGACGGGCGACTGCTTTATAGCCCATTGAGTTGCTCACGGTGGTCGTTAAACCTCAAAGAAAAAAAAAACAAAAAAACTTGAGATTTGATAAACTTTTAAATTTCAATCGTCTGTCGAATTTTGAAGTTCCGTAGCGAGATTGGATATTGTGGATAGCATGTCACATGATTTTTTTTATTGTGGCACAAAATATTTCTTGTCCTCTCCCTTATTTTGTGCACCAGCTATTTATTATGAATTGCGTTACTGTAAGAAACCGGGTACTTAACTTATTGTATAGATGATTATACGATATGTATGTATCAATCTTTGGACAACTTAAGACAAAAGTTATTATTAACTATCAAAAGTAAATTTCATATTTAGGAGGGTTTTTTTCTTCTGTGAAATAATAGTGTAAAAAAAGTACATTTCACCTTTCTTAAAGATAATTGAAAGTCATTGTGAGTTTAAAAAATCGAGTTACAAAGCATTTTGTTGCTTCAAAAAATCACGATGAAGAGTGCTTAACTTATGAAAAGTCCCTCTACAGAAAAAAAAAAATTACAAACCTATTCAGAAAAATAATAAGCTCCAACAGAAAATAAAAGGAATAAATCACTCGCATTAATAAAAAGAAAAATCATCGTCGAATACTTTGTTTTACGATGTACGCGTTTCAGATTTCTCAGCGTTTGTGGCTCAGTGATTAAATGCGTGCGTTACCAGTTGAACCAACTCAAACGACGGGGTTCGATCCTGACTGCAGCGGAAGGATTATCTTGGGTAAGGCCTGAAAAATGCAGGATCGTTGATTTTGCGGAATTTCAGTCTAAATACTGAAGTTAAAAGAAACGGGTACTTTTAAAATCGGAAATATCTTTAAAAAGACGGACACCTACCAACAACTTTGTTGCACGATATTTTCAGAAATTTTCCGTGAATTCATACCACTTATTTTTAACAGTGTAGCAAAACAAAGAACTGGGGGACATATTTATAAAGCAGTAAATAAACTGCAAAATTTAAACTTATAGCTGTCATCATCCACGAAATCAAATATTCTTTTAAGACTCCGGTTGTTAAAATTCTGCGTGGCTTTGGCAGCAGCAGGTATCTGAAACTGTAAAATTAGAATTTGGAGGTTAGTTGTCATTATCTATTGAATCCAATTATAGGCGCAGATTTTTGTAAATCCACAGGCATTCTCACAAAAAAAAAAAAAAATCTCAAGGCGTTTATGCAATAATCCTATTTTAAATACAAATGTGTTATTATTAATCACTATCTAGTAGTAAACATTTGATCACTTTTTTTACACATAATATAGTCAAGTAAATTTCAATACCATCATCATCATCATTGTCAACCATTATCAATCCACTGCTGGACGAAGGTTTCCCCAAGTTTCCTCCACAACGGTCTGTCTTGTGCCAGTCTCCTCCATGTCACTCTCGCATACTTTCGAATTTCATCCACCCATCTCCCATGTGGTCGTCTTCTGGGTCTTCTTCTGTACCTTGGAATCCAGTCTAAAATTTCGGCTGTCCATCGATGGTCTGTTCTTCTGGCAGTATGCCCAGCCCATTGCCATTTCAGGGCTTTGACTCTGATCATGATGTCTTCCACTCTTGTCATTTTTCGGATCCACGAGTTCCTCTTCTTATCTCTCCTGGTTACACCAAGCATGCACCTCTCCATGCTGCTTTGAGTTGTCTGCAGCCTTTGTATGTCTCTTTTAGTTAAGGTCCACGTCTCTGCACCATACGTAAGCACTGGAAGAATGCATTGATCAAACACTTTTCTTTTAAGACATAATGGCATATTGCTCTTGAAAATTATGCTGTTTCTTCCAAAAGCTCTCCAGACAAGTTTTGTACGCCGATTAATTTCTTCATCAATGTGACCCTCACTCGATATCTGCTGTCCAAGATAAACGTACGTGTCTGTTATCTCCAGCTTTTCTCCATCAATCGATAAATCTTCATTTCGTGTAAAAGCATTGAACATCACTTTTGTCTTCTGAAAGTTCATTTTTAATCCCACTTCTTTATCTTGTCAGCAAGTTCCTGGATCATACTCTGAAGCTCTGATGGGGTGGTTGCAAAAATGACTATGTCATCAGCAAAACGAAGGTGGGTTAAATAGTCTTCATTAATCTTTATCCCTTTGTTTTCCCAGTTCAGTGATTGAAAGACATTTTCCAATGTGGCGTTAAAGAGCTTTGGAGATATGGTGTCACCTTGTCTCACTCCCTTTCCAATTTTTATGTGTGTTGTATTTTCAAACAGCCGAATCTCTGCACTTGCATTTCCATAGATGTTATTAATAATATTAATGTATGCATCTTCAATACCGCAGGATTTCAGAGCCATTGTAACTGCTGATGGTTTCACCGAATCAAAGGTCTTTTCATAATCGATAAAAGCCATGCACTATGGAAGTTCATATTCCATCGCTCCTTCAATTAGCTCTCTCAATACGTGGCTATCATCTATTGTGCTGTAGCCACAATAGCACAATAGATCATAATATAGTCAAGTAAATTTCAATATATTATGTTCAAAATATATTCTTGTTTTACTTCACATTTTCCTCAAAATCTGTTTCATTTCTCAATAGATTTGAATAAAATTGCTGCATTGAATTCAGAATAAAATTATTTTGACGATATGACGCAGTACAGAATTTATTTATACTAAAATAATGTACTCAACATAATCAATTTTAAAAATGTGTGTTAAACGGCGGTCGCGGTAAGTTTTTGGACAGGGAGTAAAAATACTTCTTACATGAGTTTCAAGACGCATTTAGTGATTTTTAGAACCCACTAAATACGTCTTGAAAATCATGTCTGCAAAGGACAGCCAAAAAAATCCTCACTTCTAAAAAAAAAAAAAGTTTTTTTTTAATTCTATTAAAAATATATGCATTACAATAAAAAAAATCTGTTCTTTGGACATGGTTATTTCAATTATTTTAGTAGGTATTGCGAAAGTTAAAATAGAGTAATAATTCTTACGGTTAAAAGCATTCATCCTTACCTCTACCACAAGATGAAAATTCTGTGATATATGTACGTACAATTCATATTTATGGGTTTCCCCAACACATCGAAATACAATAAAAAACATTTAAGTTTTAAAAAACGGAAATCTGCCGGCTCCACTTTCCCGAACGTTTTACAGGTGCAGAACGGCTATTTCTTATTCGACAGCGCTGTCTACAATCTTTCGAAACTCTCGAAAAAAATATTTTTGCATTCCGTTCGGGTTTGCACTGGCACGCATCCTACAGTCCATTTGTATACTCCAAGTCACCCTAAAAGTGTACTTGCGTTAAAGGCGGGAGAGCGTATTTATTGCTTATTTATGTTCTGTATTTTTGTATAAATCGGAAAAAATCATTAGACACTGTTACATGAAAGTTACGTGTTTTGTGTGTGTGTGTGTGATCGTGAAGCATTTCAAAGAGGCCGTCCTCAGTTGTCTATAAGAATAAAATTCGAGTGATATATTCAACTTTGGCGTAACTGTTTTGTAGTACTTTCTATTGGTATAAAATTTGGGCAACTATTTCGATTACAACGTCCACATTTGTGTTGCACACATTAAAAAGTGCAATAATTTTGGGTTTACTCAAAATACCTGTAGGTTCGAAATAATTTTAATTATTAAAACGCATATAACGCTTAATATATAATATGGAATTAAAAATTTAAGTAATTGAGGACTCATAGATTTTCACAAAAGGGCCTCGAAGAGATCTTTTGTGGGGGCCCCCTGGGATTTTCCGGTGCGCCACTGGATGTGTTCTTCTTCGCTCAGTGCCATTGAGAAGGCACGTTCCATCGACTAAAAATTCACCGGACACCTAGAAGAGAAACACAACATAGCATTTATTGGCATACATTAGTCCGGTGTCGGTCCACCTTTGACCTTAATGTAGGCACTTACCCTTCGAGACATGCTTTCGACAAGGTTTTGAAACACAGCGATAGGTATGCGACTCCATTCAGTACATAATGCTGCAGCAAACTGTTGCTCAGACGTAGGCCTTTGTTCCAAACTTCTTATACGGTGCTCTAATTCATCCCATAGGTGCTTTATGGGATTAAGATCAGGGTTTTGTGCTGGCCAATCCACACACGATACGTCGATTATCACAGTACTCCGTCGATTAGCTGTAACGACTCTCTTGAGGCTTCGACGTCCTCTGTCACTGATTTTCTTTGGTCTGCAGGTACGTTTTGCTGCTTGAGGCACGCCATGCGTCTTCCACTTATTCAATACATCCAAAACAGTTGACTTGGGTGTGTTTAAACGCCTCTCGGTTTCTCTTATGGACAACCCACTAATTTAACACCCAACAATCTTTCTTTTCTCAAAGTCAGTTCTCTCTCGCCACGGCATTTTCACTCAACCTTACAGTGCGATATGATCGCGGTCAGCTGTAGGCTTGGTTTTATACCGTTGGCAGCTGTACCGCGCATCTTAACAACGCATCTGATCCGTTCATTTCCTTTTGAAAGGGTGTCTGGTGACTTTTGACAATATAGTGTATATAATAAAATGCAACGTGAAAAATCGCTGAAAAACAAGAGCATGATGAACTCATTGACGATTTTGCCACCTTTAAAGCAAGAATGTTACACTTCATTTGAAAAAGAACATTTTTAATCTGAATTTGTTCGCTATTTCACATCTTTCTCTGATTTTGCATAAATTATCTTATTGTTACGGCGTTTTTAGAAGGAGATTTTCGAAATCATAAAATACAGAGATGTAAAGAAATCATAGGTTTCCAGGAATAGTAGGGAATATTCAGCAGTAGATCGCTTTTCAGTCAGCCTTGGAAACGCCGTCTTTAGGATGTTATCTGTCAGGACGGCAGTAAGAATTAGTGGGTATTAGTATGTTGAATATGTCATCAATTCGTCTAATTGTCGTGCAAATGTAAGATATTGAAGAAAATGAAAAAGTCCGTCGATGCACGATATTAAAATCATAAAATCACTAAAAACTAAGATAAATTAAAACCTTTAATTACATACTTAGCATAGTTAAAATATAGTTTACAATAAAACACGTGAGATCTTTCGCGCCGACTGGGCTCATCCTCAGACGTGATTACAAAGGAAGAAGCTCCGGGTTACATTATGGTATATATAGCCATAATAAATGACGTCATAACTGTAAGCTGCATGATTTGAAGTTGTTACATAAAATGACAGGTATATATAATAAAAAAAAAGCTTTAATTGAAGGGCGCAACAATTACATCGCACTTAAATACCTCATTGTAATTAGTACTTGAATACTTATTCATGTTCATCAGGTTCAGTTCTTTTTAGAACTTGTTTCGAAGGCTGTGGAGTATTAACCGGCACTTCATCATTACAACAGGATTTAGCAAAGCTGTAAATAAACAGACTTTCCATAAATAATATCTAAAATTTTGTACGAGAGGAAGCCATTATGTAGGAGTCATTCAAGCTAGGGTGGTAAGATCCCTGGCTGGAGAGACGTGATAACGCTGTAGTTTGTGAATGCAGTTTCACATTATAGCGGTGTTCCTTTATTCTCGTACCCAATGTACGTGTAGTAGAGCTGATGTATACTAAATCGCTGCCAGTTCTAAGAGTGCTAAGGCACGAAGAAAGGTTGACACTCTCAACTTTGCAACGAGAGAGCCGAATAACCAAATATGTAGGATCAATGGAATTTGTACCAGAACTCATTAATAACTTAAAACATGCCTGCCATAAAAATAAATTGGACTTTGGGGTGCAAACTTCTAATATACTGTCTCTGGTTAAGAGTGATCGTGATCAAGTAGATGGTGAAAGTAAATGTGGGGTATATGCGATCCCCTTAAAATCAGTAGACGCATCCAGCAGCGATTTAGTATACATCGCCTCTACTACACGGTCATTGGGTACGAGAATAAAGGAACGCCGCTATAATTTGAAACTGCATTCACAAACTACAGCGTTATCCCGTCTCTCCAGTCAGGGATCTTACCACCCTAGCTGGAATGACTCCTACATAATGGCTTTCCCTCGTACAAAATTTGAGATACTATTTATGGAAAGTCTGTTTATTTATAGCTTTGCTAACACCTGTTGTAATGATGAAGTACCGGTTAATATTCCACAGCCTTGGAAACAAGTTCTAAAAAGAACTGAACCTAATGAACATGAATAACTATTCAAGTAGAGGTATTTAAGTGAGATGTAATTGTTGTGTCCCTCAATTATTTATATTAAAGCTTCTTTTTTAATTTTTATACCTGTAATTTTATGTAACAACTTCAACTCATGCAACTTACAGTTATGACGTCATTTATTATGGCTATATTGTATATACGATAATGCATCCCGGAGCTTCTTCCATAAACATAAGACTCTAATATAAAATCAAAAATGAAGAAATAAGAGCTAAAACAAAATATTTCGATAAACATACTTCGAAAGAATTGGAAATGGGCTGGACACATTGCAAGGCTGAAGGACAATAGATGGACAATTGTTATACTGGATTGGCGGCCATATGAAGGTAAAAGATCAGCTGGAAGACCTGAAAGAAGATGTTCAGATAATATAAAGAAAACAATTGGAATTATTTCGCACCAACAAGCTCAGGATAGAAATAGATGGTAAGAATTGGGAGATATCTATTGCCAGAAGTGGCAATAAAAAGGGTTAAAAGAAGAAGAAAACTGAAGGATCTGCATAATTCAATTAGGGCTGAATACATTGGTTGTCGCTTATGGACTTCTTAAGTTTACATCAGCAGATGAAAAACATATGTGGCTACTGAGTTGGAGAAAGAAGTATAAACTTGGTGTGAATTCCTCTTCGTTTTATACTCTTGTCACTTTAAAAAATAATCTATTTCTCTTTCAATCTTATATGTTTTTCATTTGTCGTGCGTTTTCCAGAGTAATAAAAAAGTAAAACCTCAAATGTAATATTACGCCATGCTTTCGCGCGAAAAATATTTCTTATATGGTTTAATATATCTAAAATAAAATGCAAATTTACTGCAAATATCAATAATAATAATAATTAGATGCAATAGAACTAGAAGATGGTAATATTATGAAATCATCGTTAGATAACGAAATTTGCAAATACCTTGGAATTCTTGAATCAGATAACATCTTTGCATAGAAAACTGAAAAATCTGGCTCAGAGGAAATACATCAAGAGAGTACGAAAAGTATTGAAAACAAAACTAAATGGTGGGAATACAATCAAAGCCATAAATACATGGGCCATTCCGGTAATCAGATATCTAGCGGGAATTATTGATTGGACCCAAAGTGAATTAGAAATATTGGATCGGAAAACTCGAAAGCTATTGAACATGAATCACGCACTCCATTTAAAAAAATGATGTTATCATATTATATTTACCACGGAAAATTGGAGGTAGAAGACTGCTACAACAGGTAGCAGATTAAGAAAAACAAAGCCTGAATGACTAGGTCAACAGAAGCAGTAAAAAACTACTTCAGGCAGTGAAAACTGAAAATATATTAAACACAACAGAAAGCAAGGCTGAATACATTAAGAGGAAGCAGTTTGAAAGCAGATTAGAAGGCTGGAAGAAGAAGCCACTGCTTGGATAATTTCGAAAAAAAAGTTAAAGGAAAAAGCGACAGCTTGACTTGGGCATGGTTGAAATTGGGTTCCATCAAGAAAGGAACAGAAAGTCTGATTTTTGCTGCACAAGAACAGGCATTGCAAACAAATGTTATGAAGGTTAAAATCCAGAAAGTTAGTGACAATCCAAAGTGTCGGCACTGTCAAGAAAATTATGAAACTGTATCTCATCTTATATATAACTGTAGCAAAATTGCACAGGGAGAGTACAAAGCTAGACACGTCAGGGTTGCAAAAGTGATTCACTGGTCATTATGCATAAAGCACAATCTGCCAGCGTCGAAAAAATCCTGGGAACATCAGACTGAGAAAGTCTTAGAAAGTGATCAGGTCAAGATCTTGTGGGATTTTTGAATTCAAACCGATCGGCACCTAGAACATAATACGCAAGACGTAACAATCATAAGAAATCGGAAAGTCTTTATAATTTATACAAAAATTTCTGGAGATGCCAGAGTCGATGAAAAAGAACTGGAAAAAATGACTAATATAGAAACCTGGCCATAGAAACTACCCGATTATGGACTAAACACACAACAGTACTCATCGTGTCATCAGGGCTCTTGGAACAATGTCCAAAAAGTTTATGAATCATTTAAAAAAATTGCAGTTTTCTGATATACCACATACCGAACTGTAGAAGACAGCTTTACTTGGAACATCATTTATTTTACGCCGATTCTTGACTGATACCTAGGTCTCCGGTGGAAACTCATATTAGCTCAACAACACCAGTCAATGATAATTGCGTTGCTTATGCTCGTTTGTCATAGGCTGTGTTTTGTATATTCCGAATGAAGAAGATAATAACAATAATAACAACAATAACAACAATTTTGTGATATACAAGTGCGTCAAAGAATTTTTAAGACTGGGTCTGTAAAATGAAATAAAAACAAGAAATTATAATTTGTTTTGGTTTGTTATTCAAAATAAATCCCTCCGGCTTCAATACACTTGTTACAGCGATTTAATAATGATTCGAATGCCTGTTCCAGTTCACTTTGCGGAATTGCCTCCAAAGCACGCGTTGAAGCTGTTAGTAGGGTCGAAATATCATAAAAATAACACCCTTTTAATGCCCTTTTAAGTTTTGGGAACAAAGAAAAGTCGCAGGGTGCTAAATCAGGCAAATACGGTGGATGATTCAACACACAGACATTATTTTTCGCCAAAAATCTACGAACAAGAAGTGAGGTGTGACTGGGTGCATTATCGTGCAACAAACACCAACTGTTTTCAGCACATCAAACGGCTCAAAACATTTAAATAAAACTCACCATTAATTGTTTGTCGACTTGGAACAAATTCTTTGTGCATAATAAATACCCTTACTATCGAAGAATGTAATGAGCATTGTTTTTATTTTCGATGGAACTTTTCTTGGCTTGTGGCGAGTTTTTTGACTTCCATTCCACACTTTGTCGCTTTGTTTTAGGATCATATTGAAAACACCATGTTTCATCACCAGTAACAATCGATTTTAAGAATTTTGAATCATTTTCAGCGGCTGAAATGATGTCTCTGCAATGTGCACTTCTTCTTGATTTTTGTTCATTGGTTAACGTGTATGTGGAACAAATTTAGCACATACTTTTGTTTTGCCCAAATCTTCATGCAGGATGGTTCGAATCGTTTCTTTGTTGATGTTTAAATACTCTTCCATCATTCTTAGTGACGCACATTGATTGTTTTCCACGAAATCACGCACGTTTTCAATAATCTCAGGTGTCCTAGATGAACTTGGTCTTCCGGTATGCTTATCATCTTCTAGCGTCTCTCTTCCGTCCAAAAAACGTTTGTGCCACAGGAAAACATTTGATCTACTTAAACAAAACTCACCGTAAACTTGTTTCCTCATTTGGTACGTTTCCGAGGCACTTTTACCAAGTTTTGCGTTAAATTTAATAACAGCCCTTTGTTCCATCTTAATAATTCAACAAGAAAAAAATTTTACTTCTCTAATGAACGGCCATTTCGTTTGAGTTACTTTAACAACTGCGCAGTACTTTTGGCAGAAAGCAAGCGGATGGTCACGGTTTATAAAGCATTCGCGATTACACTGGTGGTGCCACCGTAGGCTGAAATCTAGCGCCAGTCTTAAAAATTCTTTGACGCACTATGTAATAGTTATTATCATTATTAGGTTTTGTACTTCGCGATTGAAATTGCGCGCCCAATCCGCGCGCTAGCTTCCTGCCCTAAGAAGCAGACTGGCTGCGCCCTTGTACTAAACACTACTTTTTATTAAGAAAAGCAGGTAGCTTATAAATTGCATAATCCATGTAAATTCATTCACATCACACCGGATATAGGAGGCGAAGAAGGTATCACCTGTAAAATTATGTCTTCCGTCAAAACAGCTGGTCAGCTAGTTAGATAAAAAAAGAAAAACCCAGTAAGTGAAGCTTTTTTCATAAAAACCTTCAGAGCACTTCATAAATTCTCTGACAGTTTCCTAGTCAACATGTTAGGTATTAATTATATTCAAAGAGTAGACCAAAATCCAAATTTAGAATTAACAGAATCTTATTCCAATATCTTTAGTCAGACCACTTCCAATATAAGCTTCATGTGTTATTTCGTTTAACCGTTTGATTGCCTTTAATATTCTTTGATTTATTAGTTTCCATAATTGTTTTAAACTTAAATTTCCTTGCATTTCTTCTGCATACGGTAGCTTCACTGGCATCCATTCCACCGCTTTCTGTTGGAGATTGGGGGTGGGGGTGGTGGTGGGGGGAGCGAGTGTAATTGGAACTAGGTTCCCGAAATTGGACCGACGATCCAGCCTTCCTTTTTATAAAAACTTTTCTCATCTTTCGAACAAATTTTAAAAAAAAATCTGTTAAAATGTTCGAAAAAAATATCTTCGAAGAAATCTGTTAAGACAAAGAAATGACCAAGTTAATTTTATCACATTGCTGAAGATTTTCTCTTTTGTTTTCCTTTGTTTCATTTGGGGTTTAACGACCACTGTGAGCGACTCAGTGAGCTTATAAGCATTCGCTCGTCCCTAATTTAGGGTCACTGGTTCCAGGGAAGGGAGAGAGACAAACAGATTATCCATGCCTAAGCTGACTAGAAATCCTGAATTCTTGAGGACAGTCCTCGAATTTTGTTTACTGTTCCCAAAAACGTCTAATGTCTTTGGGGACGCAAATTGTCCTCGAATTTTGATGTCTGTCCTCAAGTGTCCTCAAATTTGTATTTCCTCATTAGCTCGTTAGATTTCTAATGAAAAATGTTCTTAAAAATAGTTTACGTTGTACTAATTTTCCTACACGCTTCTTGTGAAAACAAATTTTGACTGTTATTCTTTCCTTTTTTTCCGAGTTTAACGACCACCGTGAGCAACTCTAACGACTATAAGCAGTGACCTGTCCCTAATTTGGGGACATTCGTTCTAGGAAAGCGAGACAAAAACACCACCCATGCTTCATTTAGGACTCGAACCCGTACCAACTTGTACGAATGGTCAGTGGCCAGCAATAAGAGCACTGCACCACTGGGGCGGCCAAATTTCGACTGTACTTGTTCCAAGTTCCTCCAGAAACTATGTCGAAATAAAAAATTTACCATGCAATTCGTTCATCACTCTGCAGCTTGATTTTATCATAATTCAGCAGATATACCTACGGTAAAGTATTTCACTTTTGCTAATCTGTTGTCGCCCTCATACCTCAGCTTTGTCGGTACAAATTGCCAACATTATACAAGCTACTGTATATGCTTTTGAGACATAAATTTTCATGCGTAATATCACATTTTTAGAAACAATCCAGTTTTGTGACAAAACAAATTTTATATTTATTTTGAGTAAGCTATGTACGTGTCCCAAAATGATCTGCTGTTTTGGGAACACCACGCCATTTTGTCCTCAAATTAGTGTTCCAATATCTGGTAATCTTATCCGTGAATCACCGTGATTTGAAACCGGATGGGCGAACGGTCAGAAAGCAGCGCTAAGACCACTGCGCCACTGGGGTCGGCAGACGTTTTCTCCTCCCCCTCTCCAAAGGATTCGGAAGTGAAGGGAACAAGTGATTATTCAAAAGAGCAAACAAGGTAAGGCGCCTAAGGTGGATGTGAACGACCATACCAGCTGAGTTGCAGAATTTTCTGCACAAGTCATTTTTATAAGGTGAGGTCTTGCAAGCTCGAGAACCTTTGAAACAAAGAAAGCTTCATATAGAAGTTAAACGCCGAAACAATAAGAGAATTGCTGGTTAAATTATTTTTCCAGTAGTTCCAAATGCAAGACATCCTTGTAATCCCACCAAATGAACAACATGGTTTTCTTGGATTGGAAGACCCTCTTTGTTTAAGGAGCCGCCGGTTTTGACAGGCTGAGCCATTATTATTATTTTTTTTAATTTCAAGTTTCAGTTCAAGAACACACTTCTCGTTTTATGTGATGATGCATTTAAATAAAGTCTGCGGCAAGGTTTAGCTAGAAGAGAATGAAAAAAGAATGCTTTTAGAAAATTCTTGTGAAATCTCAATTTCCAATTTCTCGAGCTTTCCCGTAAAGAAGGATTTTTTCAACAGTTCCACGGTACGATTGTGTAGTTTAACGTGGATTCTCGTAGACAAGCGTGTTCAGCATGTCCTCGTTGAAGTTTTAATGGTCTGCTATTTCATGCGTCATCCAAATGGCTCGAGATTTGAGGAAAGGAAATAATTTTCGAGCTGGGCTTTCTGCATTATAGCACTTTTCCGTGCACACCACAAATATTTCTAGCTTCAGCCAGTGCGCTGTCATTTCTTTTAAACACAGAGAATAAAATGTGTCGGCAATGCTAATTTTCGTACTCCATCTTTTTTCGACTGAAAAATAAAATTACAAGGCCTGAGTCATAAAACAAGCAACTGATTATAAGAAAGGACAAAAAAATATGTCACAAAACTGAAAATAAAACATAACAAAGGAACAAACACTAAGCCTTCAAGAACATCCTTTAGGACAAATATCTACTTGAAACCAGACTGCGACGAACCTATTAGCCAACTTAAAAAATTTTACTCGATTGAAAGCGAACAGTCAGTTTGATGGCATGCATCTTATCTGACAGTAGTATATCTTATCCGACAGTAGTGATGACATGCATCTTATCCGACAGTAGATGATATGCATCTTATCTGACAGTAGTATATCTTATCCGACAGTAGAGAAGACATGCATCTTATCCGACAGTAGAGAAGACATGCATCTTATCCGACAGTAGATGACATGCATCTTATCCGACAGTAGATGACATACATCTTATCTGACAGTAGTATATCTTATCCGACAGTAGATGATATGCATCTTATTCGACAGTAGTAATTCCCAAGTAAAAAATTTCGGTGTAACGAAAAAGGGTAACGGTAGTAGTCCAAGCCATTGTTAAAATCTAATTTTTGAATGTTGTCCCATGAAGTGACGCAACAATAGTTAATTTCATTGTATAATGAATATAGCTTTTACTACTAAGCTAATTATAATGAATATCGTTTTCACTAATATTATAAATTCAACTTCGTCTACTACTAAGCTTCCTTCTAACGAATTACAATGAATATAATTCTTCCTGCAATTATGAATTATAATGAATTCAGCTTCTTCTAACGATTGTTGTTTGTTAATTATTATATCATGAATAAACTTTCCTGCTAGTAGTGTAGTAATAATAATGAACAAGCTTATAACTGGTAGTAATGTTGTAGTAGTAATTAAGATGAATAAAGTCTTATGCTGGTTGTTACTAATAACACTAAATGAAATAAACCTAACAGCCAGACAGAGGTCTGACAGTACTATGAACTGAGAAAGACGTACTTACTTAAAACTCTTTTATTAGATAAACTCTTGAATCATCCAACACACACACACTAATCGTATCACAATAATGAAGAAAAAACCTAATCACATAGAACGAAGCTCTCCCTACACACATCAACAAAAGCTCTCTCCACATAAACAAACGCTCTCCCTACGTATCGTTGAACGCGCCTATTTATACTGGCTACCACCACGTCATGACTTACACTCATTGCCAGATCTCATTCAGCGGGAGAAATAACATCTCGTTCAGTAAGAAGATAATTTACATAGTAAAATAAAATAACAAGAGATAGTAAAAATCAAAAGGAAAGTGAATCTAGAGTATACGTTACAATTGTTACTCAACAATATATTTACTAACTATCGCAAAATGTTATTTCATGACGATTTACATAAACGTAAGAATATCTCATTGCAATCAGCGTAAATTACGGGAACTTCATGCTAAATGTGATAAAAGTCATTGTAAAAACGCATTTTGATGTGTTTTGTAATGACTTTAATCGCATCTTTGCCGATAATAGTAAAGTATACGTTGTAGTGAAATTTGATCTTCTTTACCTACTATTGACGAGAGCTTTAAAATGATATATATAACACGGTGGGGTGTATCCTGCAGACATCCTAGACCAAAATATCGATTTCTCACACTAACAAACCTGGGGCTCAGCTTTTTTCTATCTTGAGGTCAGGTTTTATAGTTTGGGCATGCGCAGATGGATTTTCATTGCTATATCACATTTCATTGGTCGTTCCTTACGTTCATCTAAATCTGAATAGTATACCATTATCATCATCATTGTCAACCATTATCAATCCACTGCCAAGTTTCCTCCACAACGGTCTGTCTTGTGTCAGTCTCCTCCATGTCACTCCCGCATACTTTCGAATTTCATCCACCCATATCCCGTGTGGTCTTCTTCTGGGTCTTTTCCTGTCCCTTGGAATCCAATCTAAAATTTCGGCTGTCCATCGATGGTCTGTCCTTCTGGCAGTATGTCCTGCCCATTGCCATTTCAAAGATTTAACTCTGATCATGACGTCTTCCACTCTTGTCATTTTTCGGATCCACGAGTTCCTCTTCTTATCTCTACTGGTTACACCAAGCATGCACCTCTCCAGGCTTCTGTGAGTTGTCTGCAGTCTTTGCATGTCTCTTTTAGTTAAGGTCCACGTCTCTGCACCATACGTAAGCACTGGAAGGATGCATTGATCAAACACTTTTCTTTTAAGACATAATTGCATATTGCTCTTGAAAATTATGCTGCTTCTTCAAAAAGCTCTCCAGGCAAGTTTTGTACGCCGATTAATTTCTTCCTTAATGTGACCCTCACTTGATATCTGCTGTCCAAGATAAACGTACGTGTCTGTCATCTCCAGCTTTTCTCCATCAATCGATAAATCTTCATTTCTTGAAAAGGCATTGAACATCACTTTTGACTTCTGAAAGTTCATTTTTAATCCCACGTCTTTATTCTTGTCAACAAGCTCCTGGATCATACTCTGCAGCTTGGATGGGGTAGTTGCAAAAATGACTACGTCATCAGCAAAACGAAGGTGGGTTAGATAATCTCCATTAATCTTTTAACACACAATGTCAGGAATTAGTACGCCTTATTGTTTGTTGTCATGATTTAATTCCACTTATTATGTACCGGATTGTGGCTCGGTGTGGTCGTGAATGATGCGAATAAATGTGATGTCTTGTACGTAAACAAATGTATACTCACGAATCACTCCTTTTATTTCACACCCACAAACATCTTGGCGAGTGAAAGATGCGTAGCGTAAATTATATACAAAGAGTACTGGGGTACACTCTCGATTTTTCTTTATTTAAAAGACCCTTTACATTGTATCAGATTCTCAGGATGATTGATGAGCCATTGGATTATATTTGGACAGTCCCTCTAAATAATTGGTGTTCTCGGTATGTAAGCCATTAACTCTTCAATTGTTCTCATCCTGGTTCACTTCTTTTTCCTTAAGCAGGGGGCAGGGTTTATGGATGTTAATTTAAGGATACTTTAGTCTGTTCAGCTTTTCTTTCGTAAAATTACTTTTTGTAGGACTCCATATCGCTCACAGAGAGAGGGAGGGAGAAATGACATAGTTGCACGCACGTTTTCGATCAATCTCGGCTAATCCTTTGCTAAGAAAAACAAGCCACTTGTGGTTTATCGGACTGCTATCATGTTTGCAGAAACAAGCTCTTTTAGCTTAATCTATTAAACGATGTCGCGCGTCTCTAATTATGTATTCATGCAATCTTCGCTGTAATCTTTAAACAGCAACCATCCATTGTCAACGTTCTCAGAATGAATAATTCATGAAGATCCGCTGATAGGAACCATGTTTCACCAACACATCTAACGAGGAACTATACACCAGTTTCGTATAAAATTGTAAAAACTATACTTTTCATCCGATTTATTGGTGTAGGTATATATAAATAAACGTTTCGAAGCTTTCGCACATCAACCAGATGGTTTTTTCAAGGAAGTTAGACAGAAGCTGCAATCTGAATAATAGAACGCTTTAACAATTTGAACACGGTGACTTGAACAATAAATAAATATATAGAACATAATATTTATTTAAGTGATACCTCGTGTATTTAAATGAATATTACATCGTATCTATTTATCGTAAAGACAAGGCACTGCGTTCAAATTGTTAAAGCGTTCTATTATTCAGATTGCAGTTTCTGTCTAATCTCCTTGAAAAAGCCATCTGGTTGATGTGCGAAAGATAAAATGATCATATGTAGAGGATTTTAGGAAGGGAGTCTGACCCCCAGATCTTAAACAACCCTTAGAAATAGGAAGCTAGGAGATTTGGGCTAGAGTGCCCGATAGGAAAGTGACACGGGAGCGAGGTAGAAATAGGACGGAAGACGCCCTTATTTACTACCGAAGGGCCAATATCCGGGGCCCGACGGCTTAACGTGCCCATCCGACGCACGGCAGATATTTAGTGGTTCGAGCGTTCACACCTGCCTGGGGTCGAACCTGAGGTTATCTCCGTGGCAGTCACGAACGTTGACTAGTAGTAGGAAATGGCGGGTTCTGCGTCAAGGAGCAGCTCCTTCTAGAGAAGGAGCAAGGGGCGTGGCCTGGCGCAGAAGGATGAGGGCGTGGCTTGCGGCAGAATGATGGGGGCGTGGCCTGGCGCCGAAGGATGTGGGGGCGTGGCAGATGACGCTAGTGTGTGTAGGGTCGATGTGCTGCCCCCTAGCGGTGCTTTTTGGAACTTTCGATGGATCTTTGAGGGATGGCAACGACCGAGTGGGGAAAGGAGATGTGCTGCCCCCTAGCGGTGCTTTTTGGAACTTTCGATGGATCTTTGAGGGATGGCAACGACCGAGTCGGGGAAAGGAAATGTGCTGCCCCCTAACGGTGCTTCTTGGAACTTTATTATTATGTTAGATCTTTGTTTTTGAGTGATGGCAACGACCGAGTGGGGGAAAGGAAATGTGCTGCCCCTAGCGGTGCTTCTTGGAACTTTATTATTATGTTAGATCTTTGTTTTTGAGTGATGGCAACGACCGAGTCGGGGAAAGGAGATGTGCTGCCCCCTAGCGGTGCTTTTTGGAACTTTCGATGGATCTTTGAGGGACGGCAACGACCGAGTGGGGGGAAAGGAGATGTGCTGCCCCCAGCGGTGCTTCTTGGAACTTTATTATTATGTTAGATCTTTGTTTTTGAGTGATGGCAACGACCGAGTGGGAGAAAGGGGGTGGATATAGGGGGATGTCAACTCGATGTGCTGCCCCCTAGCGGTGCTTTTTGGAACTTTTAATGGATCTTTGAGAGATGGCAACGACCGAGTGGGGGAAAGGGGGGTGTACGTTGCCCCCTAGCAGTGCTTCTTGGAACTTTCGATGTATCTTTGAGAGATGGCAACGACCGAGTGGGGGAAAGGGGATGTGTACGTTGCCCCCTAGCAGTGCTTTTTCGAACTTTTCTCGGGAGATTTATTGGACGTTGACAAATTTTGGGGAAGTCTTTCCAATATTTATTTATTTTATTATTTTCTCGGGAGATTTACTGGACTTTGTCAAATTTTTGAAGGAAGTTTTTTTGTCGTTTCCAATTTTTTTACTCATTTTTTTTGTCCTATTTTTTCTCTCTAATTTATTTTATTAAATTTATATTTTCAGGAATTCCCTGAGGTATTATAATTTTTATAGACGTTGCAGTATTTTTTTTATTTTCTCGGGAGATTTACTGGACTTCGTCAAATTTTTGAAGGAAGTTTTTTCAATCGAAGCATTTCCTCAAATTTGTTTTATTAAATTTATATTTTTAGAACTCCGTGAGGTGTTATAATTTTTATAGACGTTGCATTATTTTTTTCATTCTTATATTTTTCTTCCCTGCAATTTTAATTTAGGCGAGGAAAGGCTTTGTTTGAAAAGATTTCGTTTCCGTTGATTCATGTTCCGCCATTTTAGTTTCACCACGTTGTCATTTTGTGAGCCATGTGTTTTGGGATGAGTCACAATTTTCTCTTTGACTAAGAAAGTTTTGTATGACACGTGTTTTGGGAAGAGTGACTATGCCGGATGACGCATGTCGTGATAGCAGACATGACATCAGCCAACGCCATTTCCTCCGCGGGGTCGGCGGTTGACGTCATTTGAGATTCTGTAGACACATTAAGTTCCAAGACTGATTTTTTTTTCAATAACTTGATCAATTTGCAACGAATTTATTCCTTATTTTTTCCTCATAATTTCCCATTTTATGTTCATAATTTTTCAACGTAACGATTTTTTTATTTTCTTTGAGGAGACTTCACGCATTTTCAACCGACATACCAACATAAAAACGTTTTCCAAAGTTTTGTGCTGCAGACATAATCTTAAAACACGATTGTTTATTAACGTATTTACGTGTTCATGACATTTTCTGTTACATTTTTTTAACGTTGTACCTTTTTCCAACGTACAAAGCCACAATTTTTTATGCATAGTTAAAATATTTTTTTTTTATTTTTTCGTATTTCTTCATGATTAATCAGTGAAATGTACCTTTTAACGCATTATCTTAATCTTTTTGTTCTAAATGCTTGCGTACTCCTTAAACTTCTTGATGTACCAACATTATTTTATTTTCTAACTTTTCAAACTAAGAACTACTTTTATCGAGGCTTTATTTTTTCTGATTCAAACAAGCAAACGTTTCTTCATTATTATTTCCGTTACCTATACAAACAACTTTTCTTACTTGCTTTTAATGTATGACTTAATCTGGTTTTCTATATAGCTGTTTCATGTTTGTGCAAGAAATATACAGATCTATAGCAACTAGCTATACATAACATTCGTTCGTAACAGTATCTTTTTTTTTTTTCCAGATTTAAACCAACACACGCTTCTTAACGACTTGATATCGGTTTTCTGGGGAACTTTTCTTTTTCCTTCATTCAATTTTATTCCAGATCATGAGACGAGGAAATGCTTCTTTAGAAACGATTTCGTTCCTGTTCGCAGTAATTATTGGATTTTGACAAATTTTTTGTGAAACGACTTCATGCTAATTCTGAGTCTTTCGCCTTTACAATATTATTTTCTCGTAATTTTTTCGTGTGTTCAAGAACTCTACAGGTCTTTCACAGTTAAAATTCTGGTAAAACTATATTTTCTTACTTTATTTAGCATATCATTATAGCTTCCCAATTTTCGCTATTTTACTTCATCTTTTTTGAAATTTAGTAAAACTTTTCAGTATGTCAATAATTTATTTCTTACTTGGCCAAACTTAAGACTCCTTTTATTTAGACTATTTTTTTCATTTCATTTCAGCAAAATGATTATTTTAGATGTTGCAAATCATCAGGTTTTTTTGTTTCCTTATATATCATATTTTCCAACTTGCTTTTAAAGTATTTCTCAAAGCTTGCATGTATGTCAAATACGCATTTTTTTAATCCTTCCCTAGTTTGCTATACTTTTTCGTGGACTGCCCCAACAGGAAAGCATTCATTGTCAAGGCATGAAATCTAAAACCTTTTTTCTTACGATAAAATTTGTATTCTTTGGGACATGTTTTCTGTATATTGTTCTGTCTCGTCCGAAAAAAACATTCATTCTGGAGGCAAAGCGAGTAATTCCGTTCTTCCACTAAACATCATTTTTTTACGTTTTACTAACTCACCACCCCCATAGCGAAAATAAAGAAATACTTACTCTGTTCTCTACATATCGACTCAATCTATTTCTTTTCGAAATGCTGATCATGACATTTCAACTAAAATTTCATACTTTCACCAAAAATTATATTCTTAAACGAGCTATTTTTTACACAATTATTTCATGTATAACTAAATTTTTGTTGTTTACTCACCTCAGAAAAGTCAATAAGAACTCCCTAATCTCATTCCTTCCCCTCATTTAGTTCGCTTAAATTGAGATGTTTCAAAATTTCGCGTATATTTCATTCCCTTAAGTTCCAGTTCTCCCGTGTCTGCCCCTTCATTTTTAACTTCTGTGCATGATGCATTTTATATTTAGACGTTTAGTTTCATTGACCTTTTCTTTCGTTTTAATTAGGTTTTCATTATCGTATTTTTTATTCATTGTCTCAGCAGAAAAATCTTTCATTCTGGAGACATAGCGACTAAGTCCGTACTTCCTCTAAACATTTTTTTTTTTTCACATTTTACTAATTGTTCAGAAAAGCAGTTGTTTCCAAACTCCCATAGTGAAAATATCGTATTCCCCTTATAGTACTTATTATATTTTTCCTTCTGTTCAGTGTTGTATGATTCTTCAAACTTTGGTTTATTTTTATGAAACTTCTTTTTTTCTTAGTTTTTTTTTTCTGATTCAAACTTTCAATCTTTTCCTATCGATGTAATTACTCTTATTTTCCCATTCGACTTTACTTTTGAACAGAAATGTATCTAAAATCTTCAGATGTATTTTAGTCTACAAGGCCGATTCTTCCCTGTTTCAAATAAAGTCATTGTAGGATTTTAGTGTAAATGCTCCTAAATCTTTAGAACTTACTTTTCATAGTTAGATACAAATTCCTCTAGGTTTACATGAAAGAAGAGTGTTTTTACGCTCTCTCCAGTGTGTGAGCTTTCCCCAAGAAATTAACTTTGAATTCCCCCTTGTTTCTGTCGGAAACTGACAATCTCCTGCAACTGTTTTCAGCGTCTCTTGCTTACAAAAAAAACCTCATATGGCATGAAATCACTTTGCTTGGGAGATTAAACTAAATTCTGGTTTTGAACTTTGAATGCAAACTCAAGCTCGCAAAAGCATAGTTTTCTGAGCAAACTTAAACTGTCTAAGATGACAAAAATCTAAAACTGCTGACTCAATGGGACAGAGCGTTTGAACTTTGGCGTTAATTCACCATTTAAGAGATCCGTCGTGAACCACTAGAAGGGAAGTAAGCAGACCCTGATTTAGTCCACTGTTTCCAAGGAAGGTAGAAAGCTAGTGTCGTAATTCAAAAGCTCTTAACTCAAGCCTCCCCAGGATTCAGTTTCGGACGAACGAATACTCAGATGTCCATGATTAGACATTGAAAAATTGCTTCAGACAAATATTTTCTTACTTAAACTGCTTCAATTGTACTAATTCAGAATTTGTACTATTTAAGATTTTCCTTAGTCAATATTTTTTCTATCTTAAAAACTTCTAAAGGGTTGATTTTGAAAAAAACGAGTTCTCATAAAAATGTAAAATTTCCTTAGATTGTATGAGGAACCAAAAAAAAAAAAAAATTGATGAAGCTTGGACGTTAACCATTCCAACCATTTCTTTCTCTTCATGTTTCATTCCATAAACTTTCTTCAAATTCCTATATGTCCAAGAATTTTGTTAAATGTCCAAGTTCGACTCCCCAGAAATTTTCTGAAAATGATATTCTGGAATTTTTTTAAAAGAGAAACTAAGAATCCCTTCACTGAAACAAGAAATTCATATTCAAAGCATTACATCCCTCTTTCTACTTCAAATACTCTATTTGTAAATCTAAGGAAGTTTTTTTTTTTTTTTTAATATTCATATATTTTTCCCTCTAACTTTAGAAGATATTGTCCCAAAATGTATGTACATATTACGATAGTAAAATATCTTACTACTTACTGCTTGATGTTCAATTCACTTCACACCGTCTTAAGGAAATTCGTTCATTTTCTCATAACACATAGACATGTTATTTTTCTTTCCATTCACTTCAAAGACTCAATTGAGATCAACCTAATGGAGTCCTTTGAGAAAAACTTTCATAGGAAAGCATAAATTTGCCTAAAAACTACATTAAAAATAAACAAATGTTGAAAGTTCCTGTACAAGAAAGAAATTCTGTTGTAACTTCTAAACGAAAAAAGACAAATTCTAAGAAAATATGTAAAAATGTTCGTTGGATTCCATATTAAAAAAAATTAGTTGAAGAAAAGTGTCATTCTTCTTTTTTTTTCGGAACAGTTCATTCTTTCCCAGGGTTAAAAATGGAACACTTCATTTCTCTTAGTAGACAATTTTGAGAAAACACATTTCATTAAAAGCAGGGAAATTCCCATAGAATAACATGGGAAAACTAGTATGCATAAAAAGACTGTTTCGAAATGAGTAAAAATCTGTTGAAGTTCGTTTTCGAAAAACTTGGAAATGGAATGAAGTAAAAACAGTCACAGCAAGTTCCTGAAAGTTGAAAATTGGATGTACTAAAAATGTCTAAGGAAAGAAATTTTTATAAAACACAGACTGTTTAGTTTTTCCAGGCTAGGGGGTCTTCAGTGAGAGCGCTTCTTTTTTTCAACTCAAAGAATAAAGCGAGTCAGTTTGAAACATTTCAAACTCCCCGAAATTAAGCTGTGTACTCTGGTTTCGACTCAATACTGTAAAGCATTGCTCTCAGACCAGTCGGAATTCCGCCCCGATTGGTTGCCTAATGGAAAACATCAGACCCCTTTCCAATAACAATCCCCAAATATCCTTAAGAAAAGTCTAGCAAAAAAGCACTAGTTCACCATTAAAACAATTGGATTCATTCTGTTACTGTTTTAAACATTTCAAAAAAGAAGTTTACATTCTCACTTTTACTTTAAAAATCTTGAAAGCTTAAATTTTGACCCATTTTAAAAAAAATCACTTAAAATTTAATTTAAAAAAATAATAATTACTCTTTAAATTTATGTCTTAAAACTAAAAAATATTTACGCTTAATATTTCAATAAATAATAAATATTCACAAACTCACCTTCTACCTTGCCCATTTAAAAAAAATAATTCTGAATTTATATAATCGAAATCATTACTTCTCCAAGTAGTTCTTTTCCCCTGATTGTAGAGAAGAACTCTTCTGAAATCTTCACTTTTCCACATGTGTTCATAAAAGCTTGAGCTACTTCCTTAGGATTCAACAAGGCCACAGCGTTCTGGAAACTTGAAATCGCTTTCCTGTTCCACTCAGTGGTTAGGCATGGAGGATGCATTTCAATAGGTGGAAGTACTTCCGAAATGCATTCGCGACATCTACATGCCTTCAGGATGCTCTCCCCGATTAAATTTTTTAAACATTCAATTAAATTGTGTCTAAGTTCACACTCCTCAATCGATGTACTTTGAAACTTTCGGGATTCTCCGAGTACAATTTTCTGGAATTCTGAACCCATTAACAATTCCTGGATGTTGTCCCACACGCCATCCAAAATAATTTGGAGTTTCTTAAACTGCTTTCTGGTTAATGCAACTCCTGTTGTTAAGTGAAAAATCCGGAACCAGAATTTGAAAGACTTGAAGACTTCTTACTTTATTCAAACTTAGAACAGAACTAAAATTCGCTCAGCGTTTCCTTTGCATACTGTAACCAACACATGACCCTTATCACCACGTGGTGATTGATGTGTCACGATGCGTCAGTACACTAACTGCACGATGACTGTTTCCTTATCTGGTCATCTCGCAACGAACATGCTATTGATTCTAATCAGACAAAGCTAACTTCAGCTTGAGAGATAAACGAAAGGATTTCATTATAACTTTCATATCTTGAGAGAATAAACTAAAAAAATCTTCATAGAGTGCATAATAAGAGTAAAGAAATTCTTCAAGGCTGAATTTCCACTAAAATGATGGTGGTATACGGAAAGCGTGAGAATTTAATCAGACACCTTCAAAGAATTCATCTTGGAATTAACGCTGCTTTTGAAAAACGAGTGAACTATGAAATTCTTTGTTCTCCACACAAGAAAATTTCAGATTTCGAAATCTCGCCGTCCTGACCCACTTTTTCCTGAGTGAAATTTAACACAGGGTGGAAATCTCCACTTACGCATTCCTTTGAGTGGGGAATAGCTCTCATGAAAGGGGTCAACGGTTCCAAACAACATTGATTAAAACTGGAGAGAGGAAAAATATATGAATTAAAAAAATAATGGATAAGCAGGATTCCCCAAAACATAAAAAAATATAAATTTTATATAAAAAAGAAATTCCAGGAAAAATATTGGTGGGGCGAAAGATTTCCCATTCTTCCATTCCCACAAAAAATTTAACGAAGTCTAATAAATCTCTCGAAAAAAAAATTAAGCAAATACTTGAACTGACAAAAGAGAACGACACGTGACGTCAACCTATCCCGCGGCTAGTAGTAGGAGATACACTGTTCCCCCTCTGACATCATTTTTTTCTATGCGAACAGAAATTTACTTGAACAACCGTCTTAGAAAATGCCCCTTCCACGTTTTTTCTTCCCAGCCATGCAAAAACAATCAGATTGCCTTTTCCCACCAAAAGTTCTAGCAAGAAGGAGCAGGAGACGCCGGAACGAAACCCGAAGGAGCTCCCTCCCTGTCTCGCCCCTTGTTATTCGGCTCCTTCGGGCTACGTTCCGGCGTCTCCTGCTCCTTCTTGCTAAAAAGGCCTAATCTGAGGCCTATAAAGCCTTAAAATTAATTCTTTGTGTCTGAGTAAATGTACAAAATTATTAACTTTGCTTGTTATATAACCCATATGAATATGAGCACTGTAGCTTAAAATTTACTAAAAGGGCCCAAATCTAGGCCCAAGACCTTAAAATCAACGTTTTGGGTCTGGGTAAAAATTCGGCATTATTAATTTGTTTTGCTATGTAAACCTTATGAATATGGACAAGAAGGATTAAAATTTGCTAACAATTCCCAGATCTAGGCCTATAAGGCTTTTAAAATTAATGTTTTAAGGCTTGAGCAAAAGGGCAACATATTTTACTTTACATTTTATGTAATTCTTATGAATACGAGTAGGGTTAAAATGGTCTGTACCTAGGTCTACATCCAAAAAAATTAATGTTTTGTGGTTGAGTAAAACTGGAACATTATTTACCTGATTTGATATGTAACCCATATGAATATGAGCTCGGGGGATTAAAATTTGACAAAAAGGCACAGATCTATGCCTTGTAATTAATGTTATATTTCGAAAAACCTACTCATGAGGAGGTGTTTCATAGAAATTAAAAATGTATTTTTTATACAATCCGATAATGTTTAAGTGGCCAGTTTTTCAAAAACCCGCACCACACTCCATCATATCTCTAACAACAAAATTCTAAGTTTTCGATAAACTGACCATTCGGTGAAATGATCTTTCGATATTATGAACTTTTAGGAAAAGTGATCCTTCGGTAAAATGAACTTTTCGATCAAGCGTCCTTTCGATGAAACGAACTTTTAGGTGAAGTGACCTTTCGGTGAAATGAACTTTTCGGTCAAGTGACCCTTCGATGAAATGTATCCTTCGATCAAGTGATTTTCGGCTAAATGATTTTAGGCGAAGTGATTTTTAGGTCAAGTGACCTTTCGATCACGGGAATGATACCTTATTTTGCCGCCTGTGTCCGACGAGCTGTTAACAATATAGCGATCGTTCCTTGCTGTAGTTGCTCGTGGGCGGCCTTGATATTTCCTTCTTCGAACACTTCCTGTATCTTGGCATCGTGTCCACAGTCAGGAAATGATACTTCGTGACACTTCAATGGCTTCTGCTGTCATCCTCAGTGTCTGACCTGCTTCCAGCCTGCCAATAGCTCTACACACTTGATTCGGGCAAATCATGCTGTTAATGGCATTGTTCTAACCCATCATGCTGTTAATGGCATTGTTCTAGCCAATCATGCTGTTAATGTCATTGTTCTAACCCATCATGCTTTTAATGGCATTGTTCTAACCAATCATGCTGTTAATATAATTGTTCTAACCCATCATGCTGTTAATGGCATTGTTCTAACCAATCATGCTGTTAATATAATTGTTCTAACCCATCATGCTGTTAATGGCATTGTTCTAACCGAAGACTTCAAGAAAAGAAATGCCACGTTAAACGCAATAGAGTAAGGGAGCTTCCTAGAGTAAGGGAGCTTCCTAGAGTAAGGGAGCTTCCTGGAAAACCTTCGTTTTTACAACAATAAGTTATTCGTGCATTCTGACGTCACAGACGATAATTTGCGTGAGAATATGGATGATTCTGCTATCTAACGTTTCAGTAAGATATCACACGATTGGTTTACATAGTGTCGCCAAAATCACAGGCTCCTTTAATTATTTTGATATAAAAGGGTTAGTTTGGTAACATTAGGAGAATTCTTAAAGTATGCTGCGGAACATAATAAATAGTAAAAAACAAGTTAGTAAAATCATGCAATACATTGATTATGATACGCTTTCCAATATACCAGAAATCATTACTCAAGTTATGAGGATAATGGCTGTAGAATAAATATCACTCCTGTGCCCTGACCTTTGACCCCATTTCGACGACATTCAACAGAATTGGTTCAGTATACCTCTGGAACAACATACTAAAGTTTTGTCGCAATAGAAGCATTTTTAGTCAAGTTATGAGGATAATGGCTGTGGAATAAATC
This sequence comes from Macrothele yani, assembly GCA_039090855.1. Lineage (NCBI taxonomy): Eukaryota > Metazoa > Arthropoda > Arachnida > Araneae > Macrothelidae > Macrothele > Macrothele yani. The sequence goes on along the minus strand of CM077006.1, from coordinate 17,140,116 downwards.
TCGCTCTTGTGTCCTGACCTTGGACCCCATTTCAATTGTATTCAACAGAATTGGTTCAATATACCTCCAGAACCACATACTTACGTTTTGTCGCAATCGAAGCATTTTTACATAAGTTATGATGCAGAAGGGCGATGGAATGGATGCTTCTGGGTAAACAATGTTGTGTGTTCTCCCATGTGGCACTAAAATGTAGAGATTTTGCTTGCTGCGAACTCTGGAACATCCAACGTAAAGTTGTCTATGGGAAAAGCAAGAGCGTTGGAAATTTGAGACAACAAGTTTGAGCGACTGTCCTTGAGAGCCTTGTTAATGCTCATAGTTAAGCACAGGCGCATTGAAAGCTGAATTCGTTTAAATTTGAAGGGCACATAAATCGGAATGAGGGTATTCGAGGAATGAACACATCTTGCCCCGCTGCCTGGCCAGACATAATCGTACTTTCAATGACGTGCAGCATGAGACGTTTGAAAGTATCACTTTAAAAAAAATGAATGTTTTCAAGCATTTATATCTACGTTGAAACTTAACGTTAATTAATTAAATAAAGAAATCTTATGTCATATTATTTGAAATGAATAATTATACATGAACTATAATTTGATGGAATTCAATGAAAAGAGCTTATCCACGCAATCTTGTGAGAACATGTTGAACGTCATTTTTTAAGCATTTCATCACCATAGCTAGACGTTAGTTAGTATCAATGTAATTCAAAACTGTAATGTCAGAAGTGAATGAATTAACGTTATTTGTGGATAACCATATCTTTGACGAAAATGCAAAATTATAGAAATACGGCTGTACTACCGAAGCAGAACGCTTTCAAGTAGTTCCCAATTTCCCGTGTATCGTTCCACTTTGTTTACATACAACCTGATAGCACCCAACATGAAAGAAAGTAGTTCCCGATAACATGAGATTTTTTTGCTATTTTCATTGAAATAAATCTTATTGTAATGGAAATATTCATAGACATTTATTTTATTATGGAAAATAATAATACATTTATTTTCATATCACAAAATTATGCGTCATAATTCCGTCACGGGCATTTCTGAACGTACTTTTCGGAAGAAGGCCATTGCTTCAGCCCGCTTAATAGCTGTCTCGGAATCTTTAGCTGCCTCCCGTAGCAATCGCGACCTATTCCACATCGGCAAAATGTATAAAATCCGAGGAAATACTATCAAAAAATGAGGCGTCAGTCTTAGCCACTTTGACTTCCGGAAAAAAGTTCGAAATAGCTTCGCATAAAGAATACGCTAGCTCCGGATTAAAAAAACAAAAAAAACACCAACAACGTACTACTCTTAATCGATATATTTCCTTCATGAAATATTTTTACAAATAAAAATAGTCAATAAGGCGTCTATTATAACGAAATTCTAAAAATGAAACGCCTAAAATTTGTCGTGAACTACTTTCCTTCACGTTGGGTGTGATCAGGTTCTAAACAAAGCGGAACGACACACAGAAAGTTGGCAACCACGTTTTTCATATATTGAAATATCTAAAACTCTAAAATTTGAAAACGTAAGCCCAAGGTGCACAGCCTCGGTATGTAAGCTACCTTTGAGCAAAGTTTCAGGTTTCTAGGTTGAATAGTTTGTTTGTATGGCGAAGGACATACACACAAATACACTTCGCTTTATTATTATACTGTAGAAGATATACACGGTCGAGTCACATTATTGTGACTACCAGCTAATATACAGAATAACCACCATGTGTAGCGCGGATAGCAGCTAGACGGGCTGGGAGTGACTCAATAAGGTGCTGGAAGGTGTTCACAGGTAGCAATGCTGACTGCAGTGCATGTGACAGCTGCTGGAAGGTGCGTGGTGAAGGATCCATAAAACGAACAACACGATCGAGGTTGTCCCACAGATGCTCAATTAGGTTTAAGTCTGGTGAATTAGGGGCCAGGAAAGTACATTAAAGTTTTCATCTGGATCATTCAACCACTCTCGGACATTTCTAGCTGTGTGACACGTTGCATTGTCGTTCTGAAAGATCCCACGAGCCCCAGGGAAGACAATCAGCATGTATGGGTGTACGTGATCTGCAAGGATGGATTCATAACGAATTCGGTCCATAGTACCTTCCACAAGCATGAGTGGACCCAGAGAATGAAACGAAAAACATTCCCCAGACCATAATGCTGCCCCCACTAGCTTGTGTTCTGCCAGCAATGGTTGAAGAGCGTTTGTTCTCCGATGTTTCTCACCTTATACGCCAACGTCCATCCTTTCGATGAAGCAGGAAACATGACTCATCGGATAAGGCAATCTTCTGCCAATCAGCGTAGGTCCAATTCCGATACTGCCGTGCAAATGTAAGCCTTTTCTGCCGATGCACCTTCGTTAGCATAGGTGCAGTGACCATTTGTCTGCATCGGAGCCCCATACGCAGCAGGGTTCGCTGAACTGTCGTTTTAGACACACTTCAGGTAGCCCTCTGGCTCATTCGGCCAGTGAGTTGCTCCACTGTAGCGTGTCAATCGGCCCTCATGCACCTTCGAAGCCGACGTTCACCTCTCACATCAAGGGCATGTAGTGTTTCACATTTTACACGTCGCTTAGTCGCAATGGTGTCATTTCTCCAATCACGATACACTGTAATCACAGCAGCACGCGAACAGTTCACAAACTGCGCTGTTTCATAAATATTGCCACCCTTGGCCTGAAAGCCGATAATCATCCTTTTTTGCAAATCTGATAAATTGCTCCTTTTATCCATGACAGCAATGAGTGATATGTTTTCAGATTGCCTACAGCACACCTTATATACCATCCAAACCAGCTCACGACACGTGCCTTCTTTCATTGGGTACGCGCTGTTGACGTCAAAAGTAGGAGGTGGTCACAATAATGTGACTCGAATGTGTATATATATATGGTTATAATCCTAAATTCATAACTTGCATTATGACAGCAAATATAAAAAAGATAATGACGTATGTGATCTGAAATTGTAACTAGTAGCTTGTTAAAGCCCATGGTGCCGCCCCGGTGGCGCAGTGGTCTAAGCGGTGGCCTCTGATCATTCGTCCGAACGGGGTCCGGGTTCGGATCCCGGTGAGGCATGGATGTTGTGTTTGTCTTACGGCACTGGCTCTCTCCCTTCCCTGGAACCAGTGACCCTAAATTAGGGACGGGCGACTGCTTATAGCCCATTGAGATGCTCACGGTGGTCGTTAAACCTCCAACCAAAAAAAAAAAAAAAAAAAAAAAAGCCCATGGAGGTTCGTATCCATGGTTCCAAGTACTACTTATACTAAATAAATGCTACGTACACAATGTACCTAATACATTTTATTTTAGTGGTAATGATATCATCAGCGTCAGGTAAATTCTATATGAACTGAATTTTTCGGCCAAATTTCTGCCAAGCACATCACAGTTTTGCCATTCCGCCCGTACGATGCTTGTCTACCTAATAGCCTCCCCACCCCCCGCCCCCGCCCCCACCCCACCCAGGGGACCATTCCTTCATTGCTACTTACTGCAATGTCGATATATGTTAAGATATACACAGAACCACGATGATGATGTTATTTAATACGCAAACGATTAAACTACGGCACATTATTTCACTAAGAAGTCCAGCAAGTTCCTATACAATAAAAGAAGAGAACTTAATGCTCGCATTTCTAGTCTATTACATATTTAGGAATTGCGTTTAATTTCCCGAGGAAACTGTTTGATCCCCACTTGACCTTCCAGCGATAGCATCAAAACAATGAGCTTTCCGTTTAAATCTCCACGATTATAAGAAGACATGAATATCGTGATTATGGGATCTAAGCATCGTTATGTCACGGAGAATGGTCGATGACGTTTCTCCTGTAACGATGCGCATTATCAGGACACGCGAGTCACGATATTGTAATACCAACACCGGAAGTCATCACCCCACTAGAACATTTGTGTACCATCTGCTTGCGATCAGGGAAATCTTTCTCTTCTTGTGAGTGTGTGTGTGCGCGCGCAATCACACCCACCAGCAAAGAAACTAAATGAAACAGAGACCACCTACTCCTCCATTTCCTACCACACCACCTACTTCCCTCAGTCCTGATCTACTCATCAGAGACTGGTCACGCATTAACCTTGATTTTTTTTTTCTTTTTTTTTATGAAGGCTCTCTTAGGCACGCGACCACGAAGTTTTTCTAAATTCTCGTTTCACAACAGCGTTTAATATTCATCCTTTTCTTTTTAGCGCATCTTTTACATATACACTGCTGGACACCCAAAATGCAACACAAAGAAGGACACGATATAGCAAAGTCAGATTTACTGGACACATAACAACATATACAAAGATGAAACGATTGAGCTTGCAAGTCCGTGCGACTTGCGGAACACGCAGACATCAATAGTTCGTGTGGCCCCCATGGCTGGCAATAACGGCCGCTACACGCCGCGGCATCGAACGAAAGAGGCTTTGGATGTGGGCTTGGGGTATGTCGGTCCAGCTTCCACGCGTTGCCACAGTTCATCAGGCGTAGCCGTGGGTGGTGCTTGCCGGGCCACTCTGTTGCCGATCAGCGACCAGACGTGTTCGATGGGCGACATATCGGGAGAACAGGCGGGCTACGGCAGCAGTGACACCTGGTGAGCCGTGAGAAATTATTGCACGATGCGTGCCACGTGCGGGCGCGCATTGTCCTGATGAAACGTGGCCGCTGGCAGGTCCTGTAGGTAAGGGAGGACTACAGGCTCCAAAACGTCGGAGATGTAGCGGTGGCTGTTGAGTGTACCGGCTATGCGTACCAGAGGGGTGCGGGTGTCATACCCAATTGCTCCCCAAACCGTAACGCCAGGCGACGGACCGGTATGGCAATGCATAATGCAGGCGTCATACAGTCTCTTGCCGCGGTGCCGCCACACGCGGATCCGACCATCGTGGTGTTGTAGGCAGAAGCGGGATTCGTCAGAGAAGACAATGTCGTGCCATTCCGTAGTCCAGCTGCGGCGTTCAACGGCCCACTGTTGCCGCACTCGCCGGTGGTGTAACGTCAATGGTAATCGGAGCAATGGGCGCCGTGCGACAAGTCTCCGCTCCTTCAAGCGACGTCGAACGGTACGTGCTGACACAGGTTGCTGCGCAACACACCCTGATTTCTGCGCTAACGTTCGTGATGTGGCGGTGCGAGCCGTCATTGCCCGCCGCACAACATGCCGGTCCTCTCGTTCGGTGGTGTGCCGCGGCTGCGGCAATCGCTCACGTCGGTCCGTCCGTCACTCCTGCACCGACCGAATCCATACTCGCCTCACTGTGACTGGATGTCGTCCCACACAAGCGCCGATGTCTCGGTACGATAAACCGCTGTCGCGATAAGCCACTATTCGTCCTCTGTCGAACTCCGAAACGTGCTGGAATGTCTGCCGTATTCTGCGACGAGGCGTCAGGAAGATTCCCACGCTCAGGTCTGGCAGCACAACACACTTCCACTACTTACACCCCGCCTTCTGTGCACCCTTCTTATAGCGCTTCTCGGTGGCGTGCCGGGCGCACATGATTTGCATATGCCCTGCAATGCTAATCGTTTGCATGTCAACTCGCGGGCGACACATGCTGCGAATTTCAGTCCAATCGGATGCTTCCTTCTTGGTATTGCATTTTGGGTGGCCAGTAGTGTATAAAAAAATTACGTGCTTTACTTTGTCCGTCCATCATTGGACACCATACCTCTGTAACTATTAGTCCGATTTGACAAATTCTTTTTGCATTGGAAAGCTTGAAATGGGAGAAAAATGATCCTTGCATTCTGAGTTTTTTGAATTCATAACTCCGCCGCCAGAGGGCCTATATGCAAATGCTATCTAATTCCAAATGTATTTTATTCCATATGTTTTCTTCTAAATATCCGACTAAAAATATTTCTTTCTTTCAATGTCATTTACAACGAAAACTATTTGGAATACAATTTCTTTTTCAAGTAGTGTACACCGTGCGTCAAAGAATTTTTAAGACCATCCTGCATGAAGATTTGTTGCAAAACAAAGGTCTGTGCTAAATTTTTAAGACTGGCGCTAGATTTCAGCTTACAGTGGTGCCATTAGTTTAATCGCGAATGCGTTATAAACTGTGTCCATCTGCTTGCTTTCTGCCAAAAGTACTGCGCAGTTGTTAAAGTAACTCAAACGAAACGGTCGTTCATTAGAGAAGTAAAATTTTTTTCATGTTGAATTATTAAGATGGAACAAAGAGCTGTTATTAAATTTAACGCAAAACTTGGTAACAGTGCCTCGGAAACGTACCAAATGATGAAACAAGTTTATGGTGAGTTTTGTTTAAGTAGATCAAATGTTTTCCTGTGGCACAAAAGTTTTTTTGGACGGAAGAGAGACGCTAGAAAATGATAAGCATACCGGATTACCAAGTTCATCTAGGACACCTGAGATTATTTTTTTTTTTTTTTTTTTTTTTTGATTGGAGGTTTAACGACCACCGTGAGCAACTCAATGGGCTATAAGCAGTCGCCCGTCCCTAATTTAGGGTCACTGGTTCCAGGGAAGGGAGAGAGCCAGTGCCGTAAGACAAACACAACATCCATGCCCCACCGGGATTCGAACCCGGACCCCTTTCGGACGAATGATCAGAGGCCATCGCTTAGACCACTGCGCCACCGGGGCGGCCCTGAGATTATTGAAAAAGTGCGTGATTTCGTGGCAAACAATCGATGTGCGTCACTAAGAATGATGGAAGAGTCTTTAAACATCAACAAAGAAACGATTCGAACCATCCTGCATGAAGATTTGTTGCAAAACAAAGGTCTGTGCTAAATTTGTTCCACACACGTTAACCATTGAACAAAAGTCAAGGAGAAGTGCACAATGCAGAGACATCATTTCAGCCGCTGAAAATGATCCGAACTTCTTAAAATTGATTGTTACAGGTGATGAAACATGATGTTTTCAATATGATCTTAAAACAAAGCGACAAAGTGCGGAATGGAAGTCAAAAAACTCGCCACAAGCCAAAAAAAAAAAAAACAAGAAAAGTTCCATCGAAAATCAAAACAATGCTCATTACATTCTTCGATAGTAAGGGTATTTATTATCCACAAAGAATTTGTTCCAAGTGGACAAACAATTGCTGGTGAGTTTTATTTAAATATTTTGAGGCGCTTGATGGGCAGAATTCGTCGCATTCGTCCAGAATATCGAGATGAAAACAGTTGGTGTTTGTTGCACAATAATGCACCCAGTCACACCTCACTTCTTGTTCGTAAATTTTTGGCGACAAATAACGTCTGTTTGTTGAATCATCGACCGTATTCGCCTGATGCGACTGCTTATAGCCCATTGAGTTGCTCACGGTGGTCGTTAAAATTCCAATCAAAAAAAAAAAAAAAAAAAAAAATTCGCCTGATTTAGCACCCTGCGACTTATCTTTGTTCCCAAAACTTAAAATGACGTTAAAAGGGTGTTATTTTTATGATATTTTCGACCATACAAACAGCTTCGACGCGTGCTTTGGAGGCAATTCAGCAAAGTGAATTGGACCAGGCATTCGAATCATTATTGAATCGCTGTAACAAGTGTGTTGAAGCCGGAGGGACTTATTTTGAATAACAAACCAAAACAAATTATAATTTCTTGTTTCTATTTCATTTTACAGGCCCAGTCTTAAAAATGCTTTGACGCACTGTGTATATATTTTTGGTTAGGGGCGTAAAGGTAAATTGGGATTTTTGCGATATCTCTGCTTCTAAAAGTTTGGTTTCAAATATTCTTTCTGCATCGGATACAGCTTTTGGTGGAAAATGCTGTACATACGATTTCTTTCTTTTTTTTTTTATTGTAAAAAACGGTTTGGCCACCAGATGACGTAAGCGTTTGTTTCTGCTTCTAGTGTATTTCCAGCAAAAATCTGCACTTTTGAAAACTCGATTGAAAAAAATTCATTCGTGAACCGATTACAGCTCACCTAAGAAAATCTTTTAAGAATGCCTTCTGCTTAAATAGCGCACAGTTTTCCCTCCAGGGGTCTGTAGATGTATTGGGCTGGTGCGAATGAAATAACCGGCAAAGGACCAGCACATGTGGACGGCGAGAACGAAAAAGTAGGACAACTTACTTAGGTAAAATAATCCACCTCGGCATCGACACATAGTTGACATCTGCCCGGCAAAGCCATGTTCCTGGAGCGCAAAAGTCTTGTGGCTGGGAGCCGAAGAAGTCATCAACTGCACGTTGAACCTCGTTGTCTGTCGTGAACTGTTTCCCGGACAGGAAGTGCCCCAGGCAACGAAACAGATGATAGTCTGTCGGAGACAAGTCCGGGTAATAGGTAGGATGAGGCAGTGCTTCATAGCCCAAGGAACTTAGTGTCAGCATCGTTCGTTGTGCGACATGAGGGCGGACGTTGCCCTGGAGCAGAAGAACACCATGTCTGTGGACCAAAGCCGGTTGTTTCTGCTGAAATTGCCTGTGCATCTGGTGTAATTCAGCACAATAAAGTTCTGCAGTGATTGGTTTGGCTTCTTGCCAAGAAACTCCGATGAATTATCCCGGCTGTGGACCACCAGACAAAGAGCATCATCTTCTTGGTGAGTAGGGGAGGCTGAGGAAGTCGCCCAGCAGGCTGCGCCTTGCTTAACCATTATGCAGATCGTTTCCTATTATCATAAAGAACCCACTTCTCGTCGCAGGTGACGATTCAATGCAATAGTTTCCCGTTCATTCCTGGCAAGCAGCGACGTGTAGACTTCCAAACGCCTAGTCTTGTTGGCAGTTGTTAACTCATGCGGCAGCCACATGTGCAGCTTTTTGACCTTACCCAGCGCAGCCAGACGCCAAACAACTGTCGTTTGGTGGACACCTACCTCTGTCGTTATCTAACTACGCGTTTTTCGGGGGTCCGCTTTAAACACACGAAACAGAACACCGTAAGAAACAGCAAGAGGTCGGGGAACCACGTGCTTTGTTTTGCAGGTCCGTATCTCCGCTTCGAAACTTTACAAATCATCGCCAAATGGTTCGTTCGTTTGCTGTATTCTCCCCAAAAGCTTTAACTTTTCGAGCAGCAATTCTTGTAGAATGGCTCAGTTTAAATTCATACAGGAAGATGACTCTCAAATCCGGCATCTGCATGTTTCCTTTGCAAGCCACGTTACGTTCAAACAAACCACGCCTGAACCTTGTTATTCGCACACGTGCTATCTATTTTTAGTAAATATGTAACTTTACACCCGCAACATCTGTGGGTGATTCCATTCCGCTGCTCGTTCTCGCCGGACATTTCATTCGCATCAACACAATATATCATTTTTGTTGATATCTCTGCTTCTAAGAGTCCGATTTGAAAAACATTCTTTCTTTATTGGACAGCGTTTCCGGTGAGAAATGTTTCTCATATATTTAACACAGCAATCAGTCATCTCTGAATTGATAGTACTTACTGTTTCTCACGTAATATCAATCACACCAGAAAACTTGAAAATTTCATTGCTCTGGAGCGGGAGACAAACCTGCATCTCTCGATTACCGTTCGAGCATGCTATCCGTTGCACCACCCAGGATGCCAACGTCCCAATTATCTGAGTATTGTCGTTTATCTGCAGTAGACACCCAGGCGAACGTTTCCTTTGTGGTAATCCGAAAAATCAATGTTTCTGCTAATAGAATAACAAGGTAACAACTCGTTGCTTCTACATATGGATAAACAATATCGTGCGTTTGATATTTAGCATGCTGTTTGTATCAGTTAACGAAAGAAAATGTTCAATATAGGGCTTCCAGGTTTACCATCAGTGGCGACACCAGCAGTTTAGAACTGGGGGGGGGGCTGTAGAGTTGAAACATAACGTACGGGGGGCTGACTGTACTAAAACTCAGTACGGTGGGGCATAAATTTTTAAGGGCATACCAGAAATTTTGCCAACATTTTTCATTAATGTTGATTTTACCCGACACTGATGATGTTGACCCCAAGTAAAAAAATAAAATAAAATAAAATAAAGCGTTTCCACTACATACTGTATGTAGTATCTACTCAATGTATGTAGTTCTGGGAGCCATGCATACGAATTTCCATGGCCTTTAGTAAGTTACTATTTCTTCGCTATTTTGACTAACTTTATTTTCATATTCTTTATCTTTTTCTTTAGTATTGTTTGCTGTCATAAAACTTTTAATGATATTAATATGTAACCTGACAAGGAACTCTCTCTCTCTCTCTCTCTCCTGAGGCATTCACTCAGAGGATTTTCTCCATTTCACTGAATAATATCGACAGGAATACATTCATTTTATCAAACAAAATTTCTGAGACCGAAAAATTCACATATCGTCATCGAAGTTCTCAAAAATCATGGATGGTTGAATTCGTCATGTGTTCTAACTTCTTAAATATTTTCAGGGCTGAAGGGTGGGCTATTCAAATCTTTGAAATTTATGCCTCTGTAGTTGATTAATTAAATTTTTCAAAATTTTACTTCTCTAGTTGATTAATTAAATCTTTCAAATTTGTACTACCGTAGTTGATTAAATTAATCTTTCCATGTGTTATGAATATGTAATATAAACCTATATTCATATTATCACGTATACATATTTTTACATGGTGGGGAATATTTCACCCCAAAACGGATTTAGCGAGAATATCCGTCGGTCGCAAACTTCTCGTTATATGCGGGTTCAAATCGGGGGCGTATTCAGAAGGGAGTCCAATGGCGTCTTGCTCCCCCCACCCGCCCCCCGAAAGTGTTTCATTTTTTTAAAGTTTGTTGTTAAAGTTCGAATTACATTAGAAAACAAATGCCTTTATCAAATAAAAACTAGACGAAACCCATCGGAATTGACGGAAAGTTTTTTTTTTGTTTTGTTTTTTTGAAAATAATAAACTGATATGAAACAACAAATGTTAAACTTTGATTGACAAATTCATTCAACCACTTCAGTAAACACAGTCCAGGATCGTGATTTTTTGTGTGTGTGTGTGTGACTAAAGATTTAACAACCACCGTGAGCAACTCAATGGGCTATAAGCAGTCTCTCGTCCCTAATTTAGCGTCAGTGGTTCCAGGGAAAGGAGAGAGCCAGTGTCGTAAGACAAACACAACATCCATACCTCACGGGATGCGAACCCGGACCCTTCACGAACGAATGATCATAAGCCAACACTTGGGCTATAAGCAGTCGCCCGTCCCTAATTTGGGGTCACTGGTTTCAGGGAAGGAAGAAAGCCAGTGCTTTAAGACAAACACAACATCCATGCCTCACCGAGATTCGAACTCCTTAGACGAAACCCGTCGGAATGAACGATAAGTTTTTTTTTTTTTTTTTGAAAAGAATAAACTCATATGAAACATTTATTTACATCTTTACATAATGGGAAACGTCTTACCTACGTGAATAAACTGGATCGAATGAATGTTAAATTGTATATATACATCACACAGTCCAATGGCACAACGCAATCAGGTCTTCGAGTGTTCGCTGTTCCGTTAAGAACTTTCAAACAATTTCCTCGTAGCGTTGTTTTGTACAACGATTCGTTGAGAAGAGAGACTTCGAATTTTGTACTATCTGAGTCCCTCCATACATCCGCTTTCAACATCGCGTGAGTCAACCGCGCGCTTCTCCTATTGACTTTACATCGGAACTTTGCCGCCCCACAACGCCCGAACCGTTGCCCCAATATCATTTAATTCCTCGAGTGGCACATTTATATACATGCTAAGACCTTTATTTTGATACCTCAACCATACGTTTACGTTCAACTGTTCTCTCACAACTGGTCTTACATTAAAAAACCTTATAGAATTAATATATAGATGCCTCAATTTACATTAGAAAAAATGCTTTAATTTTTTCTTCTATTTTTCATTTTGTTCCGGTGGATTTCAAAAACTTCCTTTTTTCGTTACCCCCCCCCCCAATCTATGTGTGTCCTTGATTCAAATGTATATGTAGTTAATTTTCTGACTTTTCATTTATGAATTTATTTACCTAATTTTTATTAAGTAGTCTCTCTCACAATTTTGTTTAATGTTCTTGGCTGTTAGTCATTCAATTAATATTTTGTTTTTTGTTCATAGTACTTTTATTTATGTGCTTACTTATTTACTGAAATCTTAATGCTTTTATTTTTATGTTAATGTGGCATCTAATCTTTTCATTTTTTACAGTTTAGGTCTTAACCCTTTAATTAATATATTTATTTAATAATTAAGTTAGTCATAATGAAATTCGGATACCTGTACCAAAGTTCTGAAACGTTGTGACAGACGTAACAACGACTGAGATAAATTAATCCCATGCTCTTGAAAAGAGCTGAAACTAAGAAGTTTTGCTTCTTTTCGTTGTCTGTTATAGAATCAAGTTAAACAACCTGGAAAATACAGAGAGAAACTGAAAGAGGAGGCTTGGCTTTCTTGAAATAATTTATGACGTGACATTTCAGAGCGAGTTAAAAAAATGCGAGAAACCAGTCTTCCACACCATCACCCAATGATTTTCCGCGAACGGTAGCGTGAAACAGTTGAGGAGAAGAAAGTAACAATTCGTCTGATTTCAGCATGAAATGAAAATGACATAGTTTTTTCAACTACTTCTGTTTTTCTTTTGTGTGTTAGGCCGGCCCGTTTCATGCTAAGATTTCGCTAGTTTCGGAAGTAGCAATTACGTTCAACAAAAGGGGTTTATAACCCTTTACTTTAGCGTAACAGAACGTCTTGTCAGTCACACTTGACAGGTAGACCAAAGGTGAAATCTGTTCATTGGAATGCATTCTTTTTCATGTTTCGAATACAAACGATATGCGGTATTTCTTTCTTTTAGCCAGCTGCAGCTGTCTGAAGCGAAACGAGCGAAAATAATTCAAAATACTGCGGAACTACAGAAACTGAAAGATACAAGGAAGCTAAACCGCAATGAGCCTGTAAAAAAATACATCCTGCTCGTCTAACTTTATGAATTTCGTTTGCAAGATATAAATGCAATAGACAGGCGTAAATCTTCGAAATATTTCACGAAATAAATACAGAAGCAGAAGCGTAACTATATGGTGGGGCGGCTTTCCCTGGCGCAGCTCAAGAGAGGGCGCAAAAATCACTGCTTGCAGTATGATTCAAATTGAAACTTTTGCACCATTTTTTTGATTGAGTTTTCCCGCGCCATGCTTTGCTTTTTCTTCACTTACGAACTTTGTTTCGTAGTATGCTTCGCCAATTTCGGTAACAGCAGCCTGAAATTCACATTTTTTTCTTAAAATGTTCTGGGGATTTTAGCTGTTCACATTCAAAAACGAAGGCGCAATTATATGCAAGATAAGGAGCTCATTCAGATTGTTAAAAATTCTCTGGGGGCTATTCGGCCATTACTACGACCACGAGCCATGATTGCCAACTGCATTCTGTTTTTTTGATGGGATACTGAACGTTTAAACTCCAAAGCAGTTGAGGAAAGCTGTGAAAACAGTCACAGTTTGCGCAGTCCGATTGTGACCCACACGTAGAAATAGCAGTAAGATGCGACTTTTTTTTTCTTGGGTCTGGGTTAACGACCAGCGTGAGCAACTCGAGGCGGTGACCCGTCCCTAATTTTGGGTCACTGGTTCCAGCGAAGGGAGAGAGCCAGTGCCATAAGGCAAACACAACATCCACGCCTCACCCCCGATTCGAACCTGGACCTATCATGCTAATGGTCAGGAGGCCCATCTCTAATGAATGGTCAAGAACGCTGAGATCACTGCGCCACTGGGGGCGAAAATTTTGTTTTCTCCAGTAGTGTATATATATATATACACTGATAATCTGATAATTAAGTACACATAAAAATTGGAAAGGGAGTGAGACAAGGTGACACCATATCTCCCAAGCTCTTTAATGCCACATTGGAAAATGTCTTTCAATCACTGAACTGGAAAAACAAAGGGATAAGGAATAATGAAGATTATCTAACTCACCTTCGTTTTGCTGATGACGTAGTCATTTTTGCAACTACCCCATCAGAGCTGCAGAGTATGACCCAGGAACTCGCTGACAAGAGTAAAGAAGTGGGATTAAAAATAAACTTTCAGAAGACAAAAGTGATGTACAATGCTTTTACAAGAAATGAAGATTTATCGATTGATGGAGAAAAGCTGGAGATAACAGACACGTACATTTATCTTGGACAGCAGATATCAAGTGAGGGTCACATTGATGAAGAAATTAATCGGCGTACAAAACTTGCCTGGAGAGCTTTTGGAAGAAACAGCATAATTTTCAAGAGCAATATGCCATTATGTCTTAAAAGAAAAGTGTTTGATCAATGCATCCTTCCAGTGCTTACGTATGGTGCAGAGACGTGGACCTTAACTAAAAGAGACATACAAAGGCTGCAGACAACTCAACTAAGCATGGAGAGGTGCATGCTTGGTGTAACCAGGAGAGATAAGAAGAGGAACTCGTGGATCCGAAAAATGACAAGAGTGGAAGACATCATGATCAGAGTTAAATCCCTGAAATGGCAATGGGCTGGACATACTGCCAGAAGGACAGATCATCGATGGACAGCCGAAATTTTAGATTGGATTCCAAGGGACAAGAAAAGACCCAGAAAAAGACCACATGGGAGATGGGTGGATGAAATTCGAAAGTATGCAGGGGTGACATGGAGGAGACGAGCACAAGACAGACTGTTGTGGAGGAAACTTGGGGAGACCTTCGTCCAGCAGTGGATTGATGATGGTTGACAATGATGATGATGATGCACCGATGAGCCGTTACATTATGACCACCACCAGCCTAGTGAAATAAGCGCGCCTGGAGACCGAACGGCGGCGCAACTGAAGTTCGCAGAACAGTATATACACAACCCGGGAACCGGTTTTCGGTTAGTAAGGTGTTCGGAGTCAAAATGGGAAAAGCTGCCGATTTATTGGAGTTTGATAAAGGAGAATTGTGTTGGTACGGCGTCTCGGAACTACGATCTCGGAAACGGCGCAGCTTGTGGGTTATAACGTGTTGATGTAGTGAGTGCGCATCAAAAGTGGTGCACAGATGGCCAAGCGACGAATCGTAGTCCAACCGTGTGTCGTCCGCAGCTCATTGATCCCAGAGAGGACAGGAGACTGTCGCGCATTTTTCACAGCGAGCGCAGGGCCACAGTGCGACAAATCACCAACAGCTACAGCAGTGGTGATCAGGGCAATGTGCCACAGCACACATTTCATCACAGCCTTCTGCACATGGGCGTGAGTAACCAAAGGTCCAGCCGGGTCCTCATGCTCACTGCACGTCATCGCCAACAACGCATGAAATGGGCCCTAGATGATCGAGATTGGACCGTGGATGATTCGAAGAAAGTGACCTGGTGTGACGAATCCAGATTCCTGGTGCATCACGTAGACGGCCGAGGGCAGATACGCCGATTCCCAAAGGAGGCTATGGCACCTGGATACACTGTTGGCGGAAACAAGCGGCGGTGTTATGCTGTGGGCGACGTTTTCTTGGGTCACTTTTTAGACCCCATTATCCTAATAGTACAATCCTTGACAGCTGTCAGGTATTTGAACATCGTTGCAGACCAAGTTCACCCATTCATGACAACTGTGTTCCTTGCTGTTGATTACCATTACCAACAGGATAATGCGCCATGCCACACTGCTAGAATCGCCATTTGTAAACAGATTTCTCCACCATTTCTTTGATCTCAGGCGAGGTAGGTAACTGAACGACAATCTGTTCAATAGGTTGACCAACCCATTCTTTCATTGTACTTCCTTATGAGATGTGGTTGTTGAACTTCCTTTTCCTTTTGTTGTTTCAATTTTTTTGTGGACAGGAGGCTCATTACAGTCACAATGGCACTGTCATTCCACTTCTCACATATGATATCTCCATCAGACCTATAGTTAAAATACCCACGCACTTTCTTTTTGATTTCCGAAGAGCATGCTGGAAGAGCACATTTGTTGGTCCTATTTTCCCTGACTGCACTTCAAGCACGAAATCCTTGAGCACACAGTTCTTTTAGCAAAGAGTGGCTAGTAAAAAAATTGGCAGAATAAACAATGTGCGCTGATGGATTATTTATTATGCTCAACATGTTGACCACTCGTCTCCCCAGTGGAGTTTTATCATCAAAGGTTTTTTCACAATAAATTTCAAAGTTGTAAGGATATCCATCCACACCACATGACATCCAGAGTTTGAATCCAAATCTAATTGGCTTATTTTTTTATGAACATTTTGGTACTGTGATGTCCATGGTAGAAAATCATGGAGTTTCGTCGATGCTTACTTAACATTTCATAAAACACACCGAACTGCTGCAGCTCAGGTCAAAGTTTGCTGTAAAAAGGATCAACTTTGGCATTTAGAAGGCAGTAGGTTTTGATTGTCAGCCAAGTGTAAGTACGTTTTGTCATCCAAAAAGTTTCTCTACTCATCGTTTTGCTGAATATTGGAGCAGAAAGTTTCAGCAGTTGACCAATAGTCATGCTCACGTGGGAGTGAATGGTATCCTATGATAAAGAGAAGACCTAAGAACTGACGTAATTCTTTCTCTGAAAGTTGGAAAGCAGGATTTTTTGTGGTCACGATGAGCGTTCAAAATACTTTGAGTCATTATATCATGTAGGATTTCTGGTGTAAAAAATAAGCTAAAATATTGAGATTCTGATTTTCAATGCATTTTCAGACCCTAGATGATCAAGTCTTGCTGGTGCTGATTCCAAAGAAACACTTGCATTTTTTTTTCCACTTTTGATTTTCTGAAGTAATTCGCTTACCTGGCTCTTGTGGCTCTCTTTCTATTTCTGAGTCATTCAAATCACTAATGTCTGCATGCAAGTGAACTTCCAGTTCTCCTGCAACTTCTAGAGGCACATCCACAGATCATGATTATCGTCGTTGCCTATTTCGATCATTGTCTCCTGTTTCCGGGGGCAATATCACCACATCTAAAGGCACATCTGGTGTTTTTTTTTTTTTTTTTGATTGGAGGTTTAACGATTACCGTGAGCAACTCAATGGGCTATAAGCAGTCGCCCGTCCCTAATTTAGGGTCACTGGTTCCAGGGAAGGGAGAGAGCCAGTGCCGTAAGACAAGCACAACATCCATGCCTCACCGGGATTCGAACCCAGACCCCTTACGGACGAATGATCAGAGGCCATCGCTTAGACCACTGCGCCACCGGGGCGGCCATCTGGTGTTGACGCAATATCTTCAAATGCATCAACAAGGTACCTGAGCCTTCTAACTGATCCACATTGTTTGTTATAAAAGAATTTGGAATCCGTTATGTAGCCTACAACACACAAGCCAAGCCGTGTGTAAGTAGGCTACTCATGCAGCAACCTACCTACGCAGAAAAAGCCAGGATAACCAGATCGATTTGAAATATGATTTATTTCCATTTGTTGTTGCCAGATCTGTAATAGTTGTTGCAAAGTGATCCTTCTGCTGTTTGTTGCCAGATTTATAAACAAGAAAATACCGCAACAAAGCAGAAAAATAGTTCTCAAGTAATATATATGCTAATTAAAAAAAAATTTGCCAAGGGCAGATCATTTTCGATAACTTGTCCCATCTCCTGATGAAAACATAACCGTTTATATATGCCAAAATTTCCCAAATTGGGACATCATGCTTTGATGAATTTTCACAGCTCATAGAAAAAAGATACAAAAATGATTTTTGCATTGAAAAAATTGTACGTTTATATACCCGTTGTCCAAATTTTTGGGAAAGACTGGTACACTAATACCTATTTTTTTTTTTTTACTAATTAATAAGGCAATATCCAAATTTCCGAAAACTGGCGGTTTGATTTTTTTTTCAAAAAATATTTTAGAGCCTTGATTCCATTTTTCCTTGGTTATATGCTATTTCCTGGAATCTTAACTTTCTAGTGCAATAGCTGTTATGGCTTTGCATTAGTTACCCTTTTTTTTTTTTTTATGAATTTTTCCAGATGTTCCCAAAATGGGAACGTTGGCATGTAAAAGGTTAAACCGACAAGTGGGATTGTAAGATGAGTCTGAAACGGCGGCGGTTTATTTCTTGTAATGTTGAAAACAAATTCCGTTTTTACGTCGTCGGCTTTAGCGACTAAAACACGTTTATATACCCATTGTCCAAATTTTTGGGGAAGACTGGTACACTAATACCTATATTTTTTTACTAATTAATAAGACAATATCCAAATTTCCGAAAACTGGCGGTTTTGATATAATTTCAAAAAATATTTTAGAGCCTTGATTCCATTTTTCCTTGGTTATATGCTATTTCCTGGAATCTTAACTTTTTTTTTTTTTTTTTTTTTGGAGGTTTAACGACCACCGTGAGCAACTCAATGGGCTATAAGCAGTCGCCCGTCCCTAATTTAGGGTCACTGGTTCCAGGAAAGGGAGAGAGCCAGTGCCGTAAGACAAACACAACATCCATGCCTCACCGGGATTCGAACCCGGACCCCGTTCGGAAGAATGATCAGAGGCCATCGCTTAGACCACTGCGCCACCGGGGCGGCCTTAACTTTGTAGTGCAATAGATAGCTGTTACTGCTTTGCATTCGTTACGCTTCTTTTTTAATGAATTTTTCCAGATGTTCCCAAAATGGGAACGTTGGCATGTAAAAGGTTAAATCGACAAGTGGGATTGTAAGATGAGTCTGAAAGGGCGGCGGTTTATTTCTTGTAATGTTGAAAACAAATTCCGTTTTCACGTCGTTGGCTTTAGCGACTAAAACACGCAGCTTTTTTCTTTTGCAAGAAATGTTCACGTAGACAGAATTAGTTACCAGCTTGTCAAAACCAAACCAAAACGAACTTGTGACGCCATTCATTTCTACAGTGGAGATAAGGAAATTCGAAGTCTTTGTTTACATATTGGAAAATCGAGGACTACCTTGTTTGTATTTAAGTGCGCAAGAAGAAAAGCATTTATAATTTTATCAGAAGTAAGTAGTTATGCAGAACCCTCAACCATGTGAAGAATTTCTACGAGAAATGGCACGTTTCTTTGTGTGACGGAGAACTCTTGATGAAATTATAAAACGGGTCTTGTCGGGCAAGGCCTGGCCGTAAACTGGAAATTCTCTGCCGGGTCAGGCTTTCAAAATGAGGCTCGCTTTCGTCTGACACAGAGGTCATGCAAACCTCTGTGCCAGACCAACGCCTCACACCGACCACTTCCATGGAGGGTAAACAATGGCGGAGTGAAGAAACAGATGACATTATTTGCAGCGGGGTTTCCAGTACACTGGGGAGTCCACATGACGCTGGTTTCGTGGTTCACAGCATCTCAACCTACATACACTGCTGGCCACCCAAAATGCAACACCAAGAAGGAAGCATGCGATTGGCGTGAAATTCGCAGCATGAGTCGCCCGCGAGAGGGCATGCAAACGATTAGCATTGCAGGGCATATGCAAATCATATGCGCCCGGCACGCCACCGAGAAGCACTATAAGAAGGGCGCACAGAAGGCGGGGTGTAAGTAGTGGAAGTGTGTTGTGCTGCCGGACATGAGCGTGGGAAGCTTCCTGATGCCTCGTCGCAGAATACGGCAGCCATTCCAGCACGTTTCGGAGTTCGACAGAGGACGAATAGTGGCTTATCGCGACAGAGGTTTATCGTACCGAGACATCGGCGCCCGTGTGGGACGACATCCAGCCACAGTGAGGCGAGTATGGATTCGGTGGGTGCAGGAGGGACGGACGGACCGACGTGAGCGATTGCCGCAACCGCGGCACACCGCCGAACGAGAGGACCGGCATGTTGTGCGGCGGGCATTGACGGCTCGCACCGCCACATCACGAACGTTAGCGCAGTAATTAGGGTTTGTTGCGCAACAACCTATGTCAGCACGTACCGTTCGACGTCGTCTACAGGAGCAGGAACTTGTCGCACGGCGCCCACTGCTCCGATTACCATTGACGTTACACCACCGGCGAGTGCGGCGACAGTGGGCCGATGAACGCCTCACCTGGACTACGGAATGGCACGGCATTGTCTTCTCCGACAAATCCCGCTTCTGCCTGCAACACCACGATGGTCGGATCCGCGTGTGGTGGCACCGCGGCGTGAGACTGTATGATGCCTGCATTATGCATCGCCATACCGGTCCGTCGCCTGGTGTTTAGGTTTGGGGCGCAATTGGATATGACACCCGCACCCCTCTGGTACGCATCGGCGGTGCACTCAACAACCACCGCTACATCTCCGACGTTTTGGAGCCTGTAGTCCTCCCTTACCTGCAGGACATGCCAGCGGCCACGCGTCAACAGGACAATGCGTGCCCGCACGTGGCACGCATCGTGCAACATTTCTTCACGGTCCACCAGGTGTCACTGCTGCCATGGCCCGCCTGTTCTTCCGGTATATCGCCCATCGAACACGTCTGGTCGCTGATCGGCAACCGAGTGGCCCGGCAAGCACCACCCGCGGCTACGTCTGATGAACTGTGGCAACGTATGGAAGCAGCCTGGACCGACATACCCCAAACCCACATCCAAAGCCTCTTTTGTTCGATGCCCCGGCGTGTAGCGGCCGTTTTTGCCAGCCATGGGGGGCCACACGAACTATTGATGTCTGCGTGTTCCGCATGTCGCACGGGACTGTAAGCTCAATCGTTTCATCTTTGTATCTGTTGTTATGTGTCCAGTTAATCTGGTTTGTCGATCTCGTGTTCTTCTTGGTGTTGCATTTTGGGTGGCCAGCAGTGTACATCGATCGCGCGATCATTTTCTCGGAAGGAGATTACTCTAACCACCAGACCATTCGCGGCCCTTACAAAATATGCTTATTTTTCGCAATTATTTTTCTCTTGTGTTCCCCCATCTCTCAGGTCTTGAAATTTCTGAGAATTTTCAATCGTTGAAAGAGAGATGAACGCCAGACAGGTCAGGAGGGGAGGGAGGGGGGTGCTAACTTTTAAATTTTGCAATCTCAGATACGAGACAACAACCCATAACCCTTTCTGCTTCTAACAACTTCTTGAAAACCCGTGCATTCTAGTTCTCCTCACCCATTTGAACTTTAGGAGAGAGCACTGATTTGTATTTGCATTTTTAGGCATCAAATTACGACAAATATATGATTTTGCCTCAAAATTGATGGTTAGCAAGCTTTTTATGTACATCTGTGATTATTGTTTTTCATTGAAATTGAAAAAAATAAATTAATTTGCAACCTTAGGCGCATGCGTAGTATGTCTATGTATAAATACATCCTGAGATATTTGTAGATGTCATTCATGTATATATGTTACGGGCAGAAACCGAAGTCGGACAGATCGCAATCTGCCCGGGTAAATCGCGATGTGCCTAATAGTTTCGGACAAATCCTGATTTGCCGTTGCATATCGGGATGTGGCCAGGCGAATCGCGATGTGACCATTTAATACTGGGCAAATCTTGAGTCGCTTACCTCTGCAGACTGTTCTACCTTTTTTTTTTTTTTTTTAATCTTTCATCGCGAGACTGGGGGGAAGTCAGAATCCTATCATTTATAATTCTTTAGCTTTATCACATAAATATCATTGTTTTATTTCATATGATTTTAATTCACTAAGTTGAACATCTTTCTTACAGAAGATACATTTATTTCAGCAGTTAGTTAATTTTTTAATAAACGTTTTTTATGTTTTTCAGTTTAATATAATTAAAATTGTAATGCTTATTTTCAAAGTTTTTTTCGTAATGTTTCAAGTTGTAATTAAAAAAAAATTCTAAAATAAATTTTCGAATAAAATTGTATTGTCAGTACTTTTTTTGTATTTGCATTATTCTTTACATTTTTATTTTATATTATTGTAAATTGATCGAAAACTTTTGAAGCAAATACATATGTAGGATGGTCCCTTGAATTTGTTGAATCGCGATTTGCCCAAAGACGATCGGTCAGATCTCGATTTGCCCGGGCACATCCCGAAATACCAAGATACATAGGGATTTGCCCGAAAGTGGTAGGCACATCGCGTTCTTTCCGGAATTCGATATTTGCCCGTAACAATATACACTGCAAGTTTTTCAGTGTGTGCAGTGTACTTTCTGTATGTAAGCTTTGCAATGAATTCGCGATTTTGAAAGATGGCCTGCTTTTAATAAACGCAGACACTGAGCCTTTTTTAAAGCACGTCTTTTGTAAAAAAAGATCGTGCTTCTGTTATCGGTTTGTCCGTCCGTCCGTCCCCACGATATCTCTGCCACTATTAGTCCGATTTCAAAAATTCTTTTTGCACTGGAAAGCTTGAAATATGCAAATGACGATCCTCCATTTCGTTTTTTTTTTTTTTACGATGTAAAATTTCGCCGCTACAGGGCGTAAATGCAGATGATGTCGAATTCAAAAATATGTTTTGCTCCCTATATTTGCTTCTAAACATCCGATTGAAAAAAAAAAAATATTTTTCGATTCCATTTATATCGAAGAGTATTTTATATATAGTTACTTTTTCAAATTACGCACAGATTTTCCGCTAGGGTGCGTAAAAGTAAATTACCTTTTCCTCGATAACTCTTCTTCTAAAACTCCGATTTGAAATTTTTTTTTCTTCAGCGGATACATCTCCTGATGGAAAATCTTTTACATATAATTTCAAATTTTTGGTAAAGAATACTTTGGTTGATTGATTGATTGATTGATTGGAGGTTTAACGACCACCGTGAGCAACTCAATGGGCTATAAGCAGTCGCCCGTCCCTAATTTAGGGTCACTGGTTCCAGGGAAGGGAGAGAGCCAGTGCCGTAAGACAGACGAATGATCAGAGGCCAGCGCCTTAGACCACTGCGCCACCGGGGCGGCCAAAGAATACTTTGGCCACCAGGGGGCGTAAGTGTTATTTTTTGCTTCTGATGTATTTGTCATAAAATTGGAGCTTCTAAAATATCGATTGAAAAAATTCTTTCGTGGACTGATGCCACTTACATTGATGAACCTTTTCGGAATATTTTCTTCTTAAAATATTACACAATTTCTCCGCCAGGGGGCGTACCTGTAAATCTTATTTTTGTCAATATCTCTACTTCTAGGAGTCCGATTTGAAAAATTCCTTCTTTGTTGGATAGTGTTTTCCGTGTGACATGTTTTTCATGTAATTTCAAAATTTTTAAGTAATTCATAGACTTCCCGCTAGGGGGCGTAGCGGTAAATTGCGTTTCTTTCTATATCTCTGCTTCTAAATCTCCGATTTGAAAAATTCTTTCTGCACCGGATACAGCTCCTGATGAGAAATCGTTTGCACATAATTTCTAATTTTTGTAAAAAAGAGTTTGGCCACCAGGG
Source organism: Macrothele yani (assembly GCA_039090855.1). Taxonomy (NCBI): domain Eukaryota; kingdom Metazoa; phylum Arthropoda; class Arachnida; order Araneae; family Macrothelidae; genus Macrothele; species Macrothele yani. The sequence continues at coordinate 17,116,884 of CM077006.1, read as the reverse complement.
TGCGTAAATCTTAATTTCCGCTTCTGTTGTATTTGCAGCAAAATATGACGTTCTAAATTCTCGATTGAAAAAAACGTCGTTTGTTGATCGATACTACTCATGTCGACAAACCTTTTAGTAACATTTTCTTCTTAAAATAGTGCATGGTGTTTACGCCAGGGGGCGTAGATGTATATCTTATTTTTGTCAATATCTCTACTTCTAGGAGTCCGATTTGAAAAATTCCTTCTTTGTTGGATAATGCTTCTAGTGTGACATGTGGTTCATATAATTTCAAAATTTTCAAGTAATTCATAGACTTTCCGCTAGGGGGCGTAAATGTAAATTGCGTTTCCCAATATATCTCTACTTCTAAATCTCCGATTTGAAAAATTCTTTCTGCACCGCATACAGCTCCTGATGGGAAATCGTTTGCACATATTTTCTAATTTTTGTAAGAAATGGTTTGGCCACCAGGTGGCGTAAGTCTTAATTTCCGCTTCTGCTGTATTTGCAGCAAAATATGAGCTTCCAAAATCTCGATTGAAAAAAACGTCGTTTGTTGACCGATACTACTCATGTCGACAAACCTTTTAGGAGAATTTTCTTCTTGAAAAAATGTATGGTTCCTAGGCCAGGGGGCGTAGATATATATCCTATTTTTGTCAATATCTCTACTTCTAAGAGTACGATTTGAAAAATTCCTTCTTTGTTGGATAGTGTTTACGGTTCGAAATATTTTCCAATGAATTCAAAATTTTTAAGTAAATCATAGACTTCCCGCTAGGGGGACACAAAGGTAAATTGCGTTTTCTGCATTATTTCTGCTCCTAAAGCTCTGATTTGAAAAATTCTTTCTGTATCGCATACAAGACCTGATGGAAAATATTTTTCACATAATTTCTAATGTTTGGTAAAGAATGATTTAGCCACCAGGGGTCATAAGTGTCAATTTCTGCTTCTGAAGTATTTGTTGCAAAATCTGGGCTCCTGAAAACTCGGCAATTTTTTTTTCTTGGACAGATACAGCTTGTATGAATAAACGTTTTGAGAATGCTTTCTTCCTAAAATAATGCATGGTTTTCCCACCAGGGGACGTAAAGTCACATCTTATTTTTGTCGATATCTCTGTTTCTAAGAGTTCGTAAGCTCACAATTCCGTTTACAGCAATATCTGAGGAATTAAAAACCCGATTGAAAATCTTCTTTCGTTCGTCAGATCTGTTGTTATCCATACCAGTTGCATTGATTTTGAATAGCTTTGATAAATTTAATTTGCGTCAGAATGGATTCAAAAGACGTGCTTATTACACCCGAAAATTCGGTGTCATCTTTCTTGTTAACTATTGCTTTCAAGTTTGTCTTCTGATATAGATGACCTGCTTTTAATAAGCGCAGACACTGAGGCACTTTCAAATTTGTCTTCTAATATATAATTCACAAATTTGAAAGATAGCATGCTTTTAATAAACGCAGACATTAAGACACTTTCAAGTTTGTCTTCTAATATATAATTCACAATTTTGAAAGATGGCCTGCTTTTGATAAACGCATACACTAAGCCTTTTTTGCTATTGCTATCAAGTTTGTCTCTTTAAATAAATTACTGGAAATTCCTGGACTTCCTCAGAGAAAATAATGATGTGTGGACGGATAAATCGCAGGTCTTTGACTACCAGCTTTCTCTTAGGTAATTGTGGCATTTCGTCGGAGCTAGGGATTTGAAGTTGAAAAAGAAAAAGCCATTAGAAATGAAATATATAAATAAGAAAAATAACAGCAATGTAATTACGTTTTTGCAAACCTTTGAGGTAAAGTGCCCGTAGGAACACTGCGAGGGGAGGAAGCGCTGTCTCTAATTACATGCTCACTTAACAGCAAGAAGTGAGGAGTAATTACTCAAGACACGACTCCTCGTTATTGAGCAGTCTGTCGTTTGAGGTCAAGTCGCTCAACTCGAACTTGCGGAAGGGGAGAAAAAGGTGAATAAAAAATTACCACTTCGCTTTGTATGAAAGGTGCTACCCCTAGTAATTTTTACAGGACCTCGTTTCCTGCAAAAGAAGATTACAAGTCGTTTATAGCTGTTTTCACATTAAATATTGGCAGTTTAAAAGCCCAGTTGACCTGTCGCAATGGACTGTCAGCGGAAATGGAATGCTGCAAATTTAAAGATATTTATGGACTGTCAGAGCAGATGTAGTGTTTCAACTCTTAGAGATACTTTTAACTTGAAGCATCTTTAGTATAAAGTAACGAGGAAGATGACACCACGAATTCTCGGGTGTAATGAGCCCGTCTTTTGAATCCTTTCCGACAAGAGAAAAATATTTGAAAGCAGATTTTTAGAAGAAAAACCACAATGAAAAAGAGAATGCAATGCATTTGCAACTGATAGAGAAAATGTTTGCATAATTTAGAGTGAGCAATGCAAGCAATATTCTACAGAGGAATGTATTGCACCAATGAACTGGTTGCAAATATACAGGGGTTGTCCAAAATAATGGAAACACCTCGCTGAAAACAGTGACTTTGGTATGTGCTGCTTTTTGAGTAAAACGAACACGCAGCTACAATATTTTTTGTAAACAAATTTTGCTTATAGTCTCAAGGGTCTGTGTGATTGCATTGTAAATCGGTGTGTGCGTAATTTCGTTGCAGGTGGAGGCACAAAGGGTGACCAGTCGGAGTCCCAAAGCGAGCCGATTGTAGGAGCCCGTCTGGTTGGTTTGTCGGTAAACACAGTGGCACAGGTATTAGGGGTATCGAGAGGTACCGTGTCGAAGGTCATGATAGCATACAATATTCACGTCACAACATCATCTGGCAGACTCATCTGAAAAACCAAACTCACTGCGAGAGACAGGAGGACATTAAAGAGGATTGTGACCGTATGGCCGAAGACCACGGAGACGAGAGTGACTGCTCAGCTCCAAAACCCAGGTTCAATTAAAAATTTCGCTGCTGTATATTTACATGTAGTACCTACTGTATATCATCATCATTGTCAACCATTAACAGTCCAGTGTTGGATGAAGATCTCCTCAGGTTTCTTCCGCAACTTCCTACCTTGAGCCTGTCTCCTGCATGTTACTCCGGCATGATTTCGAATTTCATTAATCCATCTCCCATGTGGTCTTCTTCTGGGTCTTTTTTCTGTCCCTCGGAATCCAGTCCAAAATTTCGGTTTTAGTGGTCCATTCATCTGACATGTCCAGCCCAATGCCATTTTTGGGATTTTATCCTAATCACGATATCTTCCACTCTTGTCATTTTCCTATGCAAGGGTTTCTACTCTTATCTCTCCTGATTACACCAAGCCTGTACATCCCCATGCTCCGTTCAGTAGTCTGCAGTCTTTGTATGTCTGTTTTACGCTATCCAACCGTAGGCTGAAGAAGCGTACATGCTCCAGCTTTGTCCGTCCGTCTGTCCACACGATAACTCGGGTAAAAATGGTTCGATTTCGATGAAATTTTAGTATGTGGTAGGGGGCCACCTGGGGACGAACCTTATTGAAAATGAGATTAATGGAGTCAAATGTCACGACATAGGAGCGGGATCCATTCCATTGCCCTTATGCGTCATAACTTCCGTAAATATGGTTTGATTTTGATGAAATTTCAGAATGTTGTAAGGGACCACCTGGGAATGAACCCTATTGAGAATGGGTGAAGTGCTGTCAAGGGTCAGTACATAGGAGCGGGATGCATTCCATTGCCTTTATGCGTCATAACTTGCGTAAATATGGTTCGATTTCGATGAAAGTTTAGTATGTTGTAGAGGATCACCTGGGGACAAACCTTGTTTAAAATGGCGAAATAGGGTCAAAGGTCAGGACATAGGATCGGGATCCATTCCATCGCCCTTATGCGTTATAACTTAGGTAAAAATGCTTTGATTCAGACAAAACTGTATCATGTTGTTCCGGAAGTACACTTTATCGTTTTTGTTGAATATCATGGAAATGGGGTCAAAGATCAGGTCATAGGAGCGAGATTTATTCTACAGCCGTTAATCACGTAACTTGAGTAATGATTTCTGGTATGTTGGAAAGCGTATCATATCAATGCATTGCATGATTTTACTAACTTGTTTAGGTTAAGGTCCACGTATCTGCACCATACGTAAGCACTGGAAGGATGCATTGATCAAACACTTTTCTTTTAATACATATAATGGCTTATTGTTCTTAATAAATTGTACTGTTTCTTCCGAAAGTTCTCCATCCAAGTTTTTATACACCGATTAATTTCATTATCAATGTGACCCTGTCTTGATATCCGTTGTCCAAGGCAAATGTAGGTATCAGTTACCTCAAGCTTTTCCCCATCAATCGATAAATCTTTATTTTTTGTAAAAGCATTGTACATCAGTTTTGTCTTCTAAAAGTTCATTTTTAATCCCACTTCTTTACTCTTGTCAGCAAGTTACTGAATCATACTCTGCAGCTCTGAAGGGGTAGTCTGCAAAACTGATTACGTTATCAGCAAAACCAAAGTGTGTTAAATAATCTCCAGTGATCTTTATTCCTTTGTTTTCCTAGTTCAATGACTGAAAGGCAATTTTGCAATGTGTTTTCGTCTTGTTTCACTCCTTTCCAAGTTTGGGAAATATGGTTTCGTCTTGTTTCACTCCCTTTTCAATTTTAATTGGTGCTGTGTCCTCAAATAGACGAACCTTTGTAATTGCTGTTTGATTGATGTTATTAATAATGCTAATATATGCATCTTCAATACCGCAGGATTTCAAAGCCATTGTAACTGCTGATAGTTTCACAGAATCAAAGGCCTTTTCATAATCAATGAAAGCCGTGCATAACGGAAGTTCATATTTTCCCATTGTTTTAATTAGTTCTCTCAGTACATTGGTATAATTATGGTGCTGTAGCCACACTTGAATCCAGCTTGTTCCCTAGATTGAGCCGTGCCCATTGAGACTTTTCAGGTACGTTGCGCAATGTAAAAGTAATGTTTCAGAAACCTTACGGTTACGTCAAAATGTCCTCAAACGTTACATAACTTTGAAACATAACCGATACGTTACAGCGAAAGATCTTTGTAACTTCAACGTACCAACTTCATGTTATTGTTACGTATTTGAAAGATATTGTATAACTTCGTTACATTACTGTTACGTATTTACTACGTTGAACATTATAGTTTTAATAAACTTTGTAAAATCACAATAAAAAATATTACACTTGACAGCTGTTTCAAAAGCAACAACAGTCTTATTACGAGTTTACGTTTTCACAGGTTCGACGCAGTCCGCTGTCCATTGAGAACAGTGGCGGCGTTTGTATATTGATAACAAAAGAAATAAAAATCGATTCCAAATGAGAGTGTTGAATTTCTATTATACACGTGGAGTAGACTATATTTCGGCGAAAAAAAGAAAGAAAATCAAATTCGCCATTTCTCTAAATACCTACCAATGTGGAAACAGCAACAAAATTAGCTGGGTCTAAGAACAAGTTGCATGCAAATAAATTATCAGGAAAAACGAAAATGTTGATGCAAAAAAGAAGAGAGATGAGGACAACTAAAGAAGATGTGACTTCCAAAGTGGAATATATAGAGCTATGCAAGACAGTACGAAAAAGTATCACTGAAGACGTAAGAAAATTCAACTGTGAACTAGTGAGGAAAGCAATTGAAAACTACCAAAGCCTAAAGATAGCAAAGGGACATCTCAGTAAGGGAAGAAAACATATTATGGCACTGAGAAAAGAAGATGGTTCTGTAACAAGAAATAGAGGCGAAATTTTGACAAGAGTGAAAGATTTCTACTCCAATTTATATGAAAGGGATGATACATGCACTCCAGACATCATGAAAGATACCAGTACCAGAGTTCCTCCAGTTCTTCCAGCAGAAGTTGCACATGCAATCAAGAACATGAAGCGGGGAAAAGCTCCAGGAGAAGATGGAATTACTGTAGACATCATACAAGAAGCAAGTGGAGAAATCGAAACAGTACTCGCCCAAATTTTCACTCGATGCCTTAATGAAGGAAAGATTCCTGAGGATTGGAACACCGCTACAGTGATCCTGCTACATAAGAAAGGTGACATTGAGGATCTCGGAAACTACAGACCTATCAGCCTCCTATCAGTAGTTTATAAAATCTTCACTAAAGTTCTTTCACACCGCTTGAAGGTAACACTGGACATGGCTCAACCGAGAGAACAAGCTGGATTCAGGAGTGGCTACAGCACAATAGATCATATCCATGTGCTGAGAGAACTAATTGAAAGAGCGAGGGAATATGAACTTCCATTGTGCATGGCTTTTATCGATTATGAAAAAGCCTTTGATTCGGTGAAATCATCAGCAGTTACAATGGCTCTGAAAACCTGCGGTATTGAAGATGCATACATTAATATTATTAATTACATCTATGAAAATGCAAGTGCAAAGATTAGGCTGTTTGAAAATACAACACACATAAAAATTGGAAAGGGAGTGAGACAAGGTGACACCATATCTCCGAAGCTCTTTAATGCCATATTGGAGGGTGTTTTTCAGTCACTGAGCTGGGAAAACAAGGGGATAAAGATTAATGGAGATTATGTAACCCACCTTCGTTTTGCTGATGACGTTGTCATTTTTGCAACTAGCCCATCAGAGCTGCAGAGTATGATCCAGGAACTTGCTGACAAGAGTAAAGAAGTGGGATTAAAAATGAACTTTCAGAAGACAAAAGTGATGTTCAATGCTTTTACAAGAAATGAAGATTTATCGATTGATGGAGAAAAGCTGGAGATAACAGATACGTACCTTTATCTTGGACAGCAGATATCAAGTGAGGGTCACATTGATGAAGAAATTAATCGGCGTACAAAACTTGCCTGGAGAGCTTTTGGAAGAAACAGCATAATTTTCAAGAGCAATATGCCATTATGTCTTAAAAGAAAAGTGTTTGATCAATGCATCCTTCCAGTGCTTACGTATGGTGCAGAGACGTGGACCTTAACTAAAAGAGACATACAAAGGCTGCAGACAACTCAAAGAATGCATGGAGAGGTGCATACTTGGTGTAACCAGGAGAGATAAGAAGAGGAACTCGTGGATCCGAAAAATGACAAGAGTGGAAGACATCATGATCAGAGTTAAATCCCTGAAATGGCAATGGGTTGGACATACTGCCAGAAGGACAGATCATCGATGGACAGCCGAAATTTTAGATTGGATTCCAAGGGACAGGAAAAGACCCAGAAGAAGACCACATGGGAGATGGGTGGATGAAATTCGAAAGTATGCAGGGGTGACATGGAGGAGACTGGCACAAGACAGACCGTTGTGGAGGAAACTTGGGGAGACCTTCGTCCAGCAGTGGATTGATAATGGTTGACAATGATGATGATGATGATATATGAAATTTCTCAGCTTCAGGTAAAAGAATCAATCTGAGTAGATGATTGTGTTGTTCAATTAATATACTAATATTAATAGAACAACACAGTCATCTACTCAGATTTTATAAAATGGTTTTTAGAAATTAAAAATTATAATAATTAAAGCAATTACTTACTTTCAGATGATCTTGAATCACGAAAGAAAGAAAGGATTAAATATTAAATCAACTAAGTAGCTAACTCGGTTACGACAATATCCCCAAAGAATATCTCACTTGGAAATACGACTACGAGAGTGCTTCGGTGAAATGGCATAAATGCGCATGCGCATCCACGCCGTTGCCAAACCAAAAATCTTATATATCGCCGGAATGTAACATCAAGGTAGCAATTATGTACAATGGAAACTGTAAAATAATAGTATCGGTGAATGCTATTTTTAACGTAACCGTAATGTACAAAGAGTTATGTTCCAAAATAGATGTTGCTGAAAAGTAATTGTAAGATATCTCTGAAAGTGTAACGAAAAGGAGAGATTGTAACATTATTGATACATATCTGAAAGGTTTTGTGCTGTACAGATTTTGCTTTCAAGCGATGTGAAAGAACCTTCGTGAAGATTTTATAAGCCACTAATAGGGGACTGATGAGCCTGTAGTTTCTCAGATAGCGTGTTGGTCCTCTTCTAGCGCGAGTAACAGCCTGTGCACGTCGAGGAGCCAACTCCACCAGTCATGTCTGTAACAGCTACCGCCGAGAATGAACATTGTTGTAGATCAAGTCCATCCTGCAATGTTTCACAAACAATGTCCATCCTGCAATGTTTCGCAAACAATGTCCATCCTGCAATGTCTCACAAACAATGTCTCACGAACTCAAGTTATGAGGATTAATGGCTGTGGAATAAATATCGCTCCTGTGCCCTGACCTTTGACCCATTTCGATTATATTGAACAGAATTGGTTCAGTATACCTCCGGAACAACATAGTAAAGTTTTGTCGCAATAGAAGCATTTTTGATCAAGGTATGAGATAATGGCTGTGGAATAAATTTCGCTCCTGTGTCTTGACCTTTGACCCCATTTCGATGAAATTCAACAGAACTGGTTCACTATTCCTCCGGAACAACATGCGAAAGTTTTGTCGCAATAGAAGCACTTTTTAATCAAGTTATGAAGATAATGGATGTGGAATAAATCTCGCTCCTGTGTCCTGACCTTTGACCCTATTTTGCTTATTTTCAGAAGGGTTCGTCCCCAGGCAATGCCCTACAACATAGTAAAATTTCCTCCGAATCGAACCATTTTTATGCGAGTTATCGTCCGGGCGGACGGACATTACAGACAAGCGGACAAAGCTGGTGCATATATACGCTTCTTCAACTTACGGTTGGAAAGCGTAAAAAATACAAAAGAATCAACAGCATTTTAACAATCGATAAAGCATCTGGATTCAGAGACAGATATTTTCTTCCACTAGCGGTTGAAAAGTCTGTTGCGAAAATTAGCAAATTGCTCTCAAATTTTTTCTCCTAGCTGAAGGAACATCTTAGACACTAAGCGATTTTCGTCTCAAACAGCTAGAACAAACGATATAAAGGAAAACATGTATTCTTCACAGTAAATGCTATATTAAGAAAACATATTTTTTTTTAATATGTCTCTTGGAAGCAGAAATAGTGAGCAAAATGTTTTGACATTTCTGCCCCCTAATGGGTAAACTGTGCACTATTTTAAAAATATGATGTTCCCCATATGTACTGTAACGAATGTCAGAGTAAAAAATGAATTTTTTAAAAGTATTTTTAGAAACGGAGAGGCAGCAGCAAACAGAAGTACACACTAGCACCACTTAAGCGCCAGAGCTGTGAACTACAAAACCCCATGAGTAAAGGCTAAGTGTTCCACAAAGTATACGGCCTTCAAATAATTTTTTAAATTGGACTTTTAAAAGCAGAAATATTAAGGTATCCATACAGCTTCAGAGAGGATTTTTTTTAAATTATTGAAATTTTTGTCTTTTCTGCATTTTATAATGGAATATGGCTAAAAATATGAAATAACATAAAGAAAAAAGGTTCTAACTTTTTATTTTCATTTTTAGCTCGAAAAATAGGTAAAAACAGCAAAAAAAAAAAAAAAAAATGTACGCTTCCGCATAATATGATATATACCTCAAAATCAAATCAATATATTTTCACTTTGTAAATTTTATTATGATGACAATAACATCCCCTAGGGACTATTTCCATTACCGTAGCGCAGTTCTTTAAAAATCTGTAAAAGTTAAAGTACTGTCGAAAAGAAAATCATTTAAAATTTGTAGCAATTCATAATTTATGCCATAAAAAAATAAATGTACAATCATGGGAATAGTCTATTCCCTTTATATTCTCTTGCAATATACACAGTGTGGCAAAGCATTTTTAAGACTGGGTCTGTAAAATGAAATAGAAACAAGAAATTATAATTTGTTTTGGTTTGTTATTCAAAATAAGTCCTTCCGGCTTCAATACACTTGTTACAGCGATTTAATAATGATTCGAATGCCTGTTCAAGTTCACTTTGCGAAATTGCCTCCAAAGCACGCGTCGAAGCTGTTTGTACGGTCGAAATATTATATAAATAACACCCTCTTAACGTCATTTTAAGTTTTGGGAATAAAGAAAAGTCGTAGGGTGCTAAATCAGGCGAATACGGTGGATGATTCAACACACAGACGTTATTTTTCGCCAAGAATCTACGAACAAGAAGTTAGGTGTGACTGGGTGCATTATCGTGAACAAACACCAACTGTTTTCATCCCGATATTCTGGACGAATGCGACGAATTCTGCCCATCAAACGCCTCAAAACATTTAAATAAAACTCCCCAGTAATTGTTTGTCCACTTGGAAAACATTCACATTCTCTTTGGAACCCTTACTATCGAAGAATGTAATGAGCATTGTTTTGATTTTCGATGGAACTTTTCTTGTTTTTTTGGCTTGTGGTGAGTTTTTTGACTTCCATTCCGCACTTTGTCGCTTTGTTTTAAGATCATATTGAAAACACCATGTTTCATCACCTGTAACAATCAATTTTAAGAAGTTCGGATCATTTTCAGCGGCTGAAATGATGTCTGTGCAATGTGCACTTCTCCTTGATTTTTGTTCATTGGTTATAACGTGTGTGGAACAAATTTAGCACAGACTTTTGTTTTGCCCAAATCTTCATGCAGGATGGTTCGAATCGTTTCTTTGTTAATGTTTAAAGACTCTTCCATCATTCTTAGTGACGCACATCGATTGTTTGCCACGAAATCACGCACTTTTTCAATAATCTCAGGTGTCCTAGATGAACTTGGTCTTCCGGTATACTTATCATCTTCTAGCGTCTCTCTTCCGTCCAAAAAACGTTTGTGCTACAGGAAAACATTTGATCTACTTAAGCAAAACTCACCGTAAACTTGTTTCATCATTTGGTACGTTTCCGAGGCACTTTTTCTAAGTTTTGCGTTAAATTTAATAACAGCCCTTTGTTCCATATTAATAATTCAACATGAAAAAAATTTTACTTCTCTAATAAAAGGCCGTTTTGTTTGAGTTACTTTAACAACTGCGCAGTACTTTTGGCAGAACGCAAGCAGATGGTCACAGTTTATAACGCATTCGTGATTACACTGGTGGCGCCACCGTAGGCTGAAATCTAGCACCAGTCTTAAAAATTCTTTGACGTACTGTGTATTCCTGTAAACTTTCAAAGCATTTCAAGCATAATTTTTTTGCGTTATAATGTTTTGCATGAAGGCAAAATATTAAAAAAATGAATTTCGAGAAAAAGCTGAAAATAACTTTTAAACACGAATCCTACTTTTGAAATCAAAATTAAACGTTAAAGTGCCACAGATTTATAAATTTCACCATCGTTACTATGCAAAACCGTTATTTTTTTCATCCTGAGGGCTCACAAAATTTTTCTACGTTTGTTTGCAACAGGAGTTACCTGCCGTCTCCAGTCATGGATTCGAATGTTTATCTAAATGTCTATAACCCTGCAATATGAAAAATATTGGATTTTCAATGTTCAGCTTGGCTACTACTCTCAAACAACCTTGAAAGCAATCATCAAATTGTATGACAGCATTATATATTCCTTGGAATGATAAAAAAAAAAAAAAAAAAAAAGACAGGCTTTTAATATTAGAAGGAAATTGGGAAATCAATTTTTTGATTGAAAATCGCATTTGAAAGGTGTACGGATATTTTAAGAACCGGTAAGATATTTACGTCCCTAGCGGGAAAACTGTGCACTACTTTTGGCAGTAAATGTACACAAAATGTTTTGGCAGTTAGCAGCATCTGCCCGTAAAATGATTTTTTCCATTCGGGTTTTTTGGACACCTAAATGTTGTTGATAAATAATATGCTGCAACCGGAAACTTGAATGCCTTCTAATGGTACACTTGTGCGTTAATTTTTTTTTTTTAATTTATACGGAAAACATTACGCACCCGAAACGCTATCCGAGAAAGAAAACCATTTCAAATGGGAATGTTAGAAGCAGAGATATCTACAAAAAAAGATATGCATCTACGCCTCCTGGGGGAGAAATTAAGCACTATTTTCAGTGCATGGTATTCGCAAAAACTTGTCGTGGTGAGTGGTATCTGACTGCGAAAGAATTTTATAAATCGAGCTTTCAGAAGCGGAGATATTGCTGGAAATTTATCAGAAACAAAAATAGACATTTACGCCGTCTAGTGGCTACACCATTCATTCCAAAACGTTCAAAATATATATAAAACATTTCCTACTAGGAGCTCTGTCCGACGCAAAAAGAAATTTTCAAATCGGACCAACAGAAGCAATTATATTGAATAAAATGTATTTTAAAGTCGATAGCATCTTCATTTACGCTCTCTGGTGGCAAAGTTAGACATCGTAGGTAAACCAGAAAACAAAGGTAATTTTTCTCACATTTGAAGCTTCCCAATACAAAAATAATTTTTTTAAATCGAGCTAATAGTTGCAGAGATACGGTGTCCACACCCGGACAGACGGTCGGACGGGCACAGTGATAACATAAGCACGATGTTATTTTACAAAAGATATTCTAAAAAGGCATATAACATTCTGCTTCGAGACGCAGTATGTCAGGTGCTTTAAAATCTCCCCTTCAAGTTCTGTTTGAAACATTCTCGTTCCATTCATTTTGTCTTCGTAACATCTGGGTTAGCACATTCGAAACTTGATTTCTTCCCCTTTGTTCTCCACCTCGAACTATACCAGCTATACGTTTTCCCTCTGTTCTTAGAAACATTTGCATTTGACATCTTTATGGGGTTTCTGAACTCCTTTAAAATATTTGCATTCGCTTGCGAATGACAGCTTAGATGGCCCGTCATGTTTCTTTCCGATGAATTTGTAGGAGGGATTGTAATATGTTTCCTTTCTTACTGTAGCACTCCTTCCACAACTATTGCTCGATATTCTTCTGTTCATGGGGTACGATAAGTTTCTTGTCATCACTTTCACTCCTTTCCTTATCATCTGTTGGCTGTTCAGTATATCAAAAATCTGTTTTTCTTTCTTTGGGATGTCTAACACTATTGCACTCTCCCAGTTCAAAATATCATGAACGGCAGGTAGATGTTATTCATCAAAGAACGAGTGCTTTGAAAATTTCATTAGCATGTTCCCTGTGGAGTTTTCATTCGGCTATTGATCACGAGGTACAAGTTACCTTTTGCCACCTGCATTAATAACCACACAGACTGGTGGTTCAACAGCAACTTGTGTATTCATTTTCTTCTCTTAGGGAAGCCAACATATAGATACCATGCACCTGCAAACGTGCAATCTAAGAAAGTTCTGCATAATCCCTCTATCTCGTCACAATCTTTTGCACATGCACCAGCCAAAAATATATGAACCTTTATTTTGTATCGAGTAAGGCCATCTTTGCTGCGGATGACAGCAAGTGGATGGCGTTGAATGTATTCTATGAGGTGCTTCATTCGTTTTGCTCCAAAGATAGCCGTTTCTGCAACAACGTATATCACGACTCTCTCAGTGTTGACGGAAGCGGACATCGATGTCGCACAGGTCTTTCCAACATTTCTCACACATTTTCAATAGGACTGAGTTCAGGGGACTGTGGAGGTCAGTCTCCCGATCTCATTGTTTCAAATCGGACTGTTAGAAACAGAGATTTAGTGAAAACAGACTCATGATATTATGCATGGACTTTACTGATTATGAAAAGGCCTTTGGCATCAACAGTTACAATGGCTTCGAAATCCTGCGGTATTGAAGACGCTATTAGCATTATTAATCACATCAATGAAAATGCAGGTGCAAAAGTTAGATTATTATTTGAGAATACAGCACCAATAAAAACAAATTGGAAAGTGAGGGATACAAGGTGACTGTTTATCTTCCAAGCTCTTCATGCCAATTTGCAAAATGTCTTTCAATCATTCAACTGGGAAACCATCAAACAAAGGTATAAAGATTAATGGAGACTATTTAACTCACCTTCGTTTCGCTCATGACGTAGTTATTTTTGCAACTACCCCCTCAGAGCTGCAGAGTATGATACAGGAACTTGCTGACAAGAGTAAAGAATTGGGATTAAAAAGAACTTTCAGAAAACAAAATTGATTTACTACTCAAAATGAAGATTTATAGATTGATGCGGAAAACCTGGAGGTAACAGATAGATAGCTACATTTACCTTGCACGCAGATATCAAGCGAGGGTCACATTGATGAAGAAATTAATCGCCGTATAAAACTTGGTTGGAGAGCTTTTGGAAGAAACAGTATAATTTTCAAGAGCAATATACCGTTATGTCTTAAAAGAAAAGTGTCTGATCAATGCATCCTTCCAGTTCTTGCATACAGAGCTGAGACATGGGCCTTAACTGAAAGTGACATAAAAAGGCTGCAGACAATTGAAAGAAGCCTGGAGAAATGTAGACTTGGTGTAACCTGGAAAGATAAGAAGAGGAAATCGTGGACAAAGAAAAATGACAAGAGTGGGGACATCATGATTAGAGTAAAATCCCTGAAATGGTAATGGGCTGGATGTATTACCAGAAGAACGGACCATCGATGGACAACCGAAATTTTAAGCTGGTTACCAAGTGACATGAATAGACCCAGAAGAAGACCATGTGGGAGATGGGTGGATGAAATTAGAAAGTATACCGGACGGACATGGAGAAGGCTGTCTCAAGACAGACCGTTGTGGATGGAAATAGGGGCGATCTTCATTCAACAGGTAATTAATAATGGTTCAAGTTTTGATGATGTTGATATACACATTTTTTTGTCAAAACAAAATTTTTAGGCCGAATAAATTATCTGGTACAACACTTTGTTTTGAACACGGTTTGATGCCATTTTCAGTCATGAACGGAATTTAAACATTTCTTTTGCCGGTAGGGGGACCTCAAAGGAACACCTATCGTATACCTGCAAGGTATAGTTTTGCCTGCCTTGCAGGAAAGCGATATCCGTTGCCCCATTGAACTCAAAAGCTCCTCAGACCATCACAGATCCCCCTCCTTTCTGTCTGCTGAAGAAGGCGCGTGGCTCGCGTCGTAATAGCAGTTCCAACCGTCAGGGCCGTCCAGGTCTAACCTTTTCTCATTGCAGAAAATAGTTGTGATCCACTTGTCCGTCCAGTGCATGTGGCTGCTTGCCCATAATAATCTAGCTTCCTTGTGGCGCCGCGTGAGGTGTGGCAGACGGCGTATTTTACGGAGCACAATGTTGCGACTTTCCTTGATTCGTCGATGAACTGTATCCTTTGAGACGGTGACACCAACAGCCCAAGAAACTTGACGTAGTGACAACCGTTGGGATGAAACTAACGCATGATGGCACGATCATCTCGTTTGGTTGTTATTCGAGGCCTTCCAGGCTGTTTTCTGGCAGTTAACGCACCGCGTTTCGATGAAGTCTTATAAATGACTGCCCTACTCCCCCCCCCCCCCCCATGGCTTTACAAATTTTTGCTACAGGCAATCCATTTGCTCTCAGTATCCAAATCTTCTGCACCTCCTCACCAGAAAGTCGACTGTTGCGTGGCATTTCGGCAAATGAATGTCTGACGGCAGGTCCGCTGTCTTTTGTAGGCTGGACCGAATTACGGCCCATACGCGTGCGTACAACATGCTAATTTGTACATCTCATTTGCATGTGGCTACTTTACATACTTGTCTTTATAATTATGAGACACCAAAAATTTCACTTTGTGGTGTTCTTTTTACACAATACGGTCATCTCGACGGATCGAAACGTTTGTTGTAGGGTCATCTCGACGGATCGAAACGTTTGTTGTAGTTCCTTTTACACAATACGGTCATCTCGACGGATCGAAACGTTTGTTGTCTTAATTAGGTACCACTTCAGCTTCCTACCTATATTTGCATATATTTGCATTGCGTTCACGGCGCAAAGTCGACTGTCTTTATATTTATGCGACGCACCTTAATACAAAGCGGCACATCACGGGCCGGGCTTACCAAATAAGGCCAGTGCAGAGCTCTAGAGCAGCCCCTATTGTATCTCAGAAGGGGCAGTCAAAGTGCTAGTGGCCGCGTCAGCTACGGGTTGACTGCAAACGCGACTGCTGCAAAAGCGACTACTTCCCTAATTTAGTGCCACTGGTTACAGGGAAGAGAGAAAGTCAGTGCCTTAAGACAAACACAAAATCCATGAGGTTGTCTGTCGGTGAGATTTGTATTAATCATAATATTAATCTGTAAAGGAGGTTTCGCTTTCTCGATGTTGCATTCATGTTCTACGAAACTATTTATACCCATCCAATCTGACACGAAAACAATAATAAGAAGATAATACGAAAAAATAAAAACCATAAAAATTTTGCCAAGGCATCACACTGAAAAAAACGTGTTTTGTTAATTCAGCAAAAAAATTGTTGAATCAACCAAAAACTGTTATCGATATACAGTCAACAAAAATGTTTGTTGAATTTACAAATGTATTTTGCTGAAAAGTATTGTTGATTCAACAAAATTTAATGTGATCATGAGAAAACATTTTGTTCATTTAACAAAAATGTCTAGGTCGGTTTTTTGGGTTTGATCTAACAATATGTATTGTTATCGTCATAAAACGTTTAGTTCAATTAACAAAATATAGCCAACGAAATAATTTTGTGTTGTCAACAAAACAATTCCGATAGAGCTTGGCTAAAGCAACAAAATAAATCGACAAAACAGCTCAACAGAACTATTTTGTTGTTTGAAACAAACTTTTTTCTCAGTGAATTTGCATTTTTTTTTTTTCCTCCATGCAGGTGTGATCTCAAGAAAGCATAATTCCAAATTCGTGTATTTTCAAACAGTTTTCCCCAAGTTCGGCTTATATTAATTGACATTTTTTGTATAATTGTTACATTTAATTAGTGAGCTATAATTTTTCATAGGGATATATGTAATATCCGTGTTGAAAAATTTGCAATTTAAGTCTTTTCAAGCAGCATTAACAATGCAAAGAAAAATAGTATAAATTTTGTTCCAAAAGAGAAAATTAAATATTTGAATGCATTATTAAAATTCGTTAGAAATAAAAAAATGGGTAACTTTTTTCTGAAAAGAGGAGAATAATTGAGAAACAAAATGTTTCGTTGAATTTTTTGTTGGTTTTGTTTGGGGGGCTTAACGACCGCCTTGTGAGCAACTCAATGGGCTATAAGCAGTCGCCCCGTCCCTAATTTAGGGTCACTGGTTCCAGGGAAGAGAGAAAGCCAGTGCCGTAAGACAAACACAACATCCATGCCTCGCTGGGATTCGAACCCGGACCCCTTCCGGACGAATGGTCATAAGCCAGCGCCAGCGCTTAGACCAATGCACCACCGGGTTGGCTTGAATTATTTTCACCTTGCTGCTAGCGTTTGAGAGTTGGACTCGAAGGTCTGAAACATATTATTGCCAGCAGTGTAAATGGTATTTTATTAACATATTTCCAATCTCCATATTACAAAAGGTATGCATGTAAAGGCATTTTTTAAACAGCCACAGTGGCTGAAAAAAATACCCATGGGCTTGTCATGAAGGAAATTTCACCATGCACGCACCATCTATTTCCACCCAACTGGTTTGTTACATACCTCCGTAATAGCTTCGGACCGATAACACTGATCAAACTCTCTCATGGCACCCATTAAGGCTCTCAATCTTAACCGGCTGCCCGAGAAAATTCATCTTCTGGATCAATAATTTGCATGTTTTCGTAATTGGTACTCCTGCTTTCGTCGATGAGATACTTGTTATTCATAAGCAACACAAGGGATCACGTGATCTTGCTCTTCACCGAGCCAGTGTAGCTTGGTTTTCCGCCCCGGGAGGGAAATGTCATCAAGCGTTTAAGGTTCTTCACCGACGTGATGTTTTAAGTACAGTATAAAACTGAGATTTACTGACCTAAAGCGGTAATTATATCCACTCTGGGAACGACCATCGAAATTTTCTTATTCAATAAGAAATCAAGCTGTGTCGTGTTATTAAGATTTAAGAGCAACACCCAAATCTTTCGACCGCTTGTCATTCTAATACAGTTTTATTTTTTCATGCGATTTTTTTTCTAATCCCTGAATTTTACTCGCAAGTGAGAAAAAATAGTTTTCTACAAGAAGTGATTGTACCACATTTTCTACCATCATCTCAGTGGCGTAACTATTACTAAGCACGGTTAAGCGATGATTAAAAGACCACCTACGTTACGGGCTCCAGATCGGACGGGCTCAAATTCACTGACGAATTAAAATAAAGATGAGAAATGCAAGGAAAAATAAAAATAACTGTGTATCGTAAAAGCTTGTTGCCGGTGGCGTGATTCGAAACTACGTCTTCCTACTCCAGAGTTGAAACTCAGATCATATGTAGAGGCTTTTAGGAAGGGAGTGTCTGATCCCAGGTCTTAAACAACCCTTAGAAATAGGAAGCTAGGAGATTTGGGCTAGAGTGTCCGGTAGGAAAGTCACACGGACGCGTGGTAGAAATGGGAGGAAGACGCCCTTATTTATTACCTGGAGGCCAATACCCGGGGTCCGAGGATTAACGTGCCCATCCGACACACGGCGGATATTTAGTAGTTCGAGCGTTCATACCTGCCCGAGATCGAGCTGAGGTTCCTCGGTGGCAGTCATGAACGTTGGCCACTATACTCGGGGCAAAGCTATGGAGTTTAAAGCAGTTAAAGCTATAGAGTTTGTACTTCCACTGCAGAGTATAGTTTCAGATCGGAAATTCCTGTTCAAGCTTGAACTGAGACCTAAAAAAAAAGTACACGGATATATAGATGTTCTAGACGTCGTACGTACGTCCATCAGAAAAACTAAGATCCCAGTTTCGGTCGTGTTTCTAAAAAATACAAATATTCGCATTTTGACGATGTCATTGTCACTTTTGTTTTGCTTCAGAGAGGTTATACAGAATACACGGGGGATATTTACTGCGAGCGAGAGAGAATAATCGTATTAGCCTGAGGGTAAGCGGGAGACAGTAGCTACAGGGCCCTGCTACAGGGCTTTACAGAGGAAAAGGCTAGTCCGTCCCTTTGAGGGGCTGAACGCCGACCCGTGTCTGAAAGGGTGGTTGGAAAACGGGTTAGCCACTTGTTTCTACGTCATCGCGCTGGCCTTCTCACTGAGCTTCGTTTGTCAACTTCTCTACAAGACAAATTTTCCTCTGTTATGGTTTGTATATCATCATCATCAACCATTATCAATCCACTGCTGGACGAAGGTCTCCCCAAGTTTCCTCCACAACGCTCTGTCTTGTGCCAGTCTCCTCCATGTCACTCCCGCATATTTACGAATTTCATCCACCCATCTCCCATGTGGTCTTTTTCTGGGTCTTTTCCTGTCCCTTGGAATCCAATCTAAAATTTCGGCTGTCCATCTATGGTCTGTCCTTCTGGCAGTATGTCCAGCCCATTGCCATTTCAGGGATTTAACTCTGATCATGATGTCTTCCACTCTCGTCATTTTTCGGATCCACGAGTTCCTCTTCTTATCTCTCCTGGTTATACCAAGCATGCACCTCTCCATGCTTAGTTGAGTTGTCTGCAGCCTTTGTATGTCTCTTTTAGTTAAGGTCCACGTCTCTGCACCATACGTAAGCACTGGAAGGATGCATTGATCAAACACTTTTCTTTTAAGACATAATGGCATATTGCTCTTGAAAATTATGCTGTTTCTTCCAAAAGCTCTCCAGGCAAGTTTTGTACGCCGATTAATTTCTTCATCAATGTGACCCTCACTTGATATCTGCTGTCCAAGATAAACATACGTATCTGTTATCTCCAGCTTTTCTCCATCAATCGATAAATCTTCATTTCTTGTAAAAGCATTGAACATCACTTTTGTCTTCTGAAAGTTCATTTTTAATCCCACTTCTTTACTCTTGTCAGCAAGTTCCTGGATCATGCTCTGCAGCTCTGGTGGGGTAGTTGCAAAAATGACTACGTCATCAGCAAAACGAAGGTGGGTTAGATAATCTCCATTAATCTTTATCCCTTTGTTTTCCCAGTTCAGTGATTGAAAGACATTTTCCAATGTGGCATTAAAGAGCTTCGGAGATATGGTGTCACCTTGTCTCACTCCCTTTCCAATTTTTATGTGTGTTGTATTTTCAAACAGCCGAATCTTTGCACTTGCATTTTCATAGATGTTATTAATAATATTAATGTATGCATCTTCAATACCGCAGGATTTCAGAGCCGTGGTAACTGCTGATGGTTTCACCGAATCAAAGGCTTTTTCATAATCGATAAAAGCCATGCACAATGGAAGTTCGTATTCCCTCGCTCTTTCAATTAGTTCTCTCAGTACGTGGATATGATCTATTGTGCTGTAGTCACTCCTGAATCCAGCTTGTTCTCTCGGTTGAGCCATGTCCAGTGATACCTTCAAGCGGTGTGAAAGAACTTTAGTGAAGATTTTATAAACCACTGATAGGAGGCTGATAGGTCTGTAGTTCCTGAGATCCTCAATGTCACCTTTTTTATGTAGCAGGATCATTGTAGCATTGTTCCAATCCTCAGGAATCTTCCCTTCATTAAGGCATCGAGTGAAAATTTGGGCGAGTACTGTTTCAATTTCTCCACTTGCGTCTTGTATGATGTCTATAGTAATTCCATCTTCTCCTGGAGCTTTCCCCCGCTTCATGTTCTTGATTGCATGAGCAACTTCTGCTGGGAGGACTGGAAGAACTCTGGTACCTTTCATGATGTCTGGAGTACATGTATCATCCCTTTCATATAATTTGGAGTAGAAATCTTTCACTCTTGTCAAAATTTCGCCTCTATTTCTTGTTATAGAACCATCTTCTTTTCTCAGAGCCATAATCGGTTTTCTTCCCTTACTGAGATGTCCCTTTGCTATCTTTAGGCTTTGGTTGTTTTCAATTGCTTTCCTCACTAGCTCACAGTTGAATTTCCTTACGTCTTCAGTGATACTTTTTCGTGCTGTCTTGCATAGCTCTATATATTCCACTTTGGAAGTCACATCTTCTTTAGTTGTCCTCATCTCTCTTCTTTTTGCATCAACATTTTGGTTTTTCCTGATAATTTGTTCACATGCAACTTGTTCTTAGACCCAGCTAATTTTGTTGCAGTTTCCATAAGAGCTTTGGTTACTTTTCTGTTAACTTCCGAAATATCCACTTCTTCCGATGTTAGGCCTTCTAAAGCAGAGAATCTGTTCTTCAGTTCCAACTTGAAAGTATTATGGTGTTTTTTAAGGTTGGTTACGTCAATACATTTTGTTTGTCTTATGAGCTTGCCACGTTCCAGTTTAGTGTTGAGGTGCATCTTACATCTCACCAATCTATGGTCACTACCTGTGTTGAACTTGTTCAGCACACTGCAGTCTTCGATGACGAATTTTTTGTTACACATAATAAAATCAATTTCACTTGTCGTCCCAATTGGATGTCTCCATGTCCATTTCCTGTGTGGCTTTTTCTTGAAAAAGGAGTTCAAGATGAAAAACCCTTCTGCCTCTGCAAACTCAACGAGAGTATTTCCACGCTGGTTTCTGTTGCCGTGACCGAATTTACCTACTGAAGTTTCATTCTGTTGCCATTGCCCTATTTTTGCATTGAAATCTCCCATAATTATCTTCAAGTGCTGCTTACCTTTATTATTTAGATGACGAATTTCCTCATAAAATTCTTCAATTTCTTCTTCAGGATGACTTGTGGTGGGTGCATAAGTTTGAATAATCTGAGCCTGGTATCTTCTCGATAGTTGGATAACGAGTCGTGCAGCTCTGTCAGAGGAACTTTCAACTTCTACCACTTTATCCTTCAGTTTCTTGTTTATTATAAATCCAACACCACTAGTTCTGCCAGTATCTGTCCCACGATAATAGAAGAGATGTCCACTTTTCAGTTCAATGAGATCTTCTCCTTTTCTCCTTACCTCACTTAGCCCGACGATGTCCCACTTGATCCTTTGTAGTTCCTCTTCCAATTCAAGAAGCCTTGAATCAGAAGATAGGGAGCGTCCGTTATAGGTAGCCAAGGTCAGCATCAAATGGCAGCCTGGTCCGGTCCTCCGGGGATTCTTAGCACCCTCTGCCTTCATGTCGCACTGGCCGCTGCCTTGGCCAGGTACATTCCAGCTGCCGGAGACTGAGGGCCAAGATTTAAGTTGTAGAGTCATTTTGGAGGTGTTTGGCCATAACTCACCACGCTGGCCAAGCGGGTTGGTGAGTGTGGGATAGCATTTCCTCTGATCCCGATGGTATAGTTATACCGCTATTGGTGGTCGTCAGAGCCCCTTTAGTGGGAACAGGATGCACCACGAGAAGGCGGGGTTGACATTTGTCAAGGAGAGGCTGTGATGTTACGCATCACCTGACCTTACATCCCATATATATATATATATATATATACACACACACACACAGGGATGTAGAAGGGCCTTAGCGCGGCTTAGCGTCGTTAAGGCACATTTCATGGTTAAAGCGGTACAAAGCAGAAATGGCTATTGCTGTGTTTTATACGCAAACATATTCGTATATCAAACGAATGATCGTATTGCAATCGGTTCACGCACTATGACGTTTCATGAATCACAAGAGTTTTTGTGTTAAAAAAATAACTTCTTTGTTACGACCGCAATCTTCAAAATGACGTTATTGGAGATAGACTCTCGGTATGTTTAAAACTTCACTAACAAGAAATAAATCAACACAGAAAAATTAAACAAGTATATAGCGTAAGTGACAAGTGTTTTATGATTGCAGTGGGATTTTTTGATGAAGTCGTCACTGAGCACATCTGGTTCTTTACGGGTAACGCGAAAGGAGGAAGCCCCGGTAGACAAGTTGCCGGAGGCGTTGGCTTCTGGCTAACCACTGGAACTGGTCCCGGATCCGACACCAGAATATAGCAGGCCCGGGTCTCTACCATTTTCGGGACCGGTGGCCCCAAATCAGTGACGGGTGACTGTCTGTGACCCTGTGTACTCATGGTGTTCATTAAACGCCCCTCCCCCCATCACACACACAAGATAACAATCTTTCTGTTTTTGATTGGGTGTATAACGACCACCGTGAGCAACTCGATGAGCTATAAATAGTCGCCCTTCTTTAATTTAGGGCTACTGGCCCCAGGGAAGGGAGCGAACCAGTGCCTAAATTCAAACACAACATCCATACCTCACCGGGATTCGAACCCGGACCCAACTCGGACAAATTGTAAGAAGTCATCGCTCAGACCACTAGGCCACCTGGGTTGAGATATCCATTACTGCCTTCCCTAATTCATAGGAGAGACTGATAGGCCCAAATCAATGAAAAAACACCGAATATTTAAAATAGGTATTATTGATACTTAATATTTAAAATCGTTTAGAATCACGTTCATTGCAAAGGCACTTCCTTTCTTGTAGAAATAAAAAGAAAGTTATATTGGTATGTGACTCACACGTAACATTCCTTCTTTTGTTTTCAATTGCCTAAACTCAGCAGTTTAAACAAAAATTTATAAAATCATGAATAATAATATTTAATTAAAAATTAAAAATGATTAAAACAAGTCAAACTTGAAAAATACGTTTGAAAGTCTTCTTTCCGGGTTGTTTTTTCTAATCCGTTCACCGCTTAGGCACTTTTTTTATTTAGAACTACATCACTGTATATATATATAGATAGCATTTGTTTCACATTGTGTTTTACTTAAGTTGTACAGTAAGTGTTGATTTTTATTTCCCTTTTTTTTTTTTTTTTTTAACGAAATGCCATGTACTGATGTGACGTGCTGCAATACGCATATCAACACGAAAGGACAGGACATTGTTTTCACGTCCTTTCGTGCTTTTAAGAAGGATCTTTATCGGAACCCGATAAAGATCCACCTTTAGGAACTATTTCAAAATACTGCCCCGAAACTAATTCTGTTCAAGATAATTGGGCAAGACTAATATCTGCTGGCTGTTTGACAGTACCATCATGTTCTTGGGATAATATTATTAAACAGTTTGAAAAGATTTTCTGCGCAGTTCACGACAGGATACTTAAAAAAAAAAGAAAGGTGTTATTAGGGAACTCATAAATGATCTTGAAAAACGTTTTCTATCTGCCAACAAAGATGCTATTTGCCGGTTTTTCAGAATACAAACATTTATTCGAATTCGTTTTCTGAACAAAAATTCATTATTAGTGCAGCACATGAAAACTCTGCAGAAAATGAAGAAAGAAATGAATTGACTCAAGCGTAGTGAGAAAAAACATAAGTTTTTTTTTTTTTTTTTCATTTGGGCAATGAAGAAAACAGTTTTACATTTTGTACAATGAAAAAATTTTCCAGTTTGTGCAATAACGAACATACCTACATTTCATGAAGTAAATTTTATTCACCACTTTTTAAACTCAGTGACCTTCAGAAATCATGATGGATGCAAAATGTAAGTAAATAGTTTTTATTTTATACGTTAACAGAGTGAACTACTTTTGCGGAGTTTTTTTTTTTTTTTTGATTGGAGGTTTAACGACCACCGTGAGCAACTCAATGGGCTATAAGCAGTCGCCCGTCCCTAATTTAGGGTCACCGGTTCCAGGGAAGGGAGAGATCCAGTGCTGAAAGACAAACACAACATCCATGCCACACCGAGATTCGAACCCAGACCCCTTACGGACGAATGATCAGAGGGCAGCGCCTTAGACCACTGCGCCACCGGGGCGGCTTTGCGGAGTTTGAAGAATTCAGTAACTTTCCGTATCTTAAAAGTTTTAAACAACTAATGTTTTTGACAGAGAGAAAACGGGTTTAAACCACTAAACTTTTCTAGGGAATTACTAAAAAAAAAAAAAAAAGAATGATGCACTCAGTTTTTGACATCAGAAAAATATAGTATAGTAAGCAAAATACTTTTTAAAGAAAAAGCATTCATGACAGAAATTGCTCATTTAAAATTATCGCATTTATACTATTACATCAATGTTTTCTACTTTAGGACCCAAAATCCTTAACTTTTGTTTTCGAAAAAGACAATTTCTAATATTTGAGTGCGCACTGCAATAGATGACACACTTTAATACATGTATATCCCCTTTCTTATGGGTTCCAAAAGCTCAAACTTAAATCATTAGACAACGCTATCAGTAGACGAATAACGCACTTGAAAATTTAGAAAAGTTCAAATTTAGGGTGCCCCCCCCACCAAGTGTAAACTAACATATATAGGGTGCATAGGAAAGTCCTTTAGCCTGGAATAACTTGCGAACGGAAAGAGGTACAGTTATGCAAGTGAGATAACGGTGTAGTAAAGCCACTACTCCCGATCGAATGCAACCGATAGCAGCGCCGCTAGTGGCGAAATGCGGAAGTTAGCCATTGCAAATCGGAAACGAAAAGAGATAGAGTAAACTTTCCAACTACAAAGTTGTAGAGCATCAATAAATTAGTACAAAATAACATCTGTTTCACACGGATAAGATAAATTGTCTCCTGAATACCCTAAAATGTCCGAAATCGATGAGCGACGATTCGAATCTGCATATTCACATTTCGCAAATATAGCGGTATGCAAATGCAGATTCCGACGTTGTACCATACCTACGATATACACTGAAGAGCAATTGAATTAGAGACAGCTGGCGTAATGCAAATTTGGCGCTGTGGGCGGCCCTGTAAACGGAAACGACATGACGTATGCAGCGATCCGACAATATAAGGAGTGATGCGGCGGGAATCTGTAAGAGTCGGACGCAGTATGGGTAAGACGAAGGATCTAAGCGCATTTGATCGTGGGCAAATTGTCCGGGCCCGACGAATGGGTCACTCCATCTCGGAAGTCGTGCAGGCACTGGAATTTTCACGAGCCACTGTGTCACGGCTGCACCGTGAGTACATCGAATCCGGTAAAACCATCCCTGCAAGGGCCAAGTGCCGTGGACAACAGCGTGTGGATGAGCGGGTGTCGTCGTCGGCTAGCTCGCATTGTAACAGCGAATAGACGGGTCACATTGCAAGGAATCACTCGGCAATTTAACGCTTGTGCACAAAAACGTGTAAGCAGCCACACCAACCAGAACCATCTCCTCGCTATGGGGTACAGAAGCCATCGTCCCACGAGGGTACCGCTGCTGACCGCACATCACAGGGTGCGAAGATTAGCATGGGCACGGGAACACCGCCACTGGACCCTAGACATGTGGAAAATTTTTGCCTGGACTGATGAGTCGAGATTAACGATGGTACATGCGGATGGCAGGATACGCGTACAGCGCAAACCACATGAAGCGATGGATCCTTCTTGCCAGCAGGATACTCTTCAAGCTGGTGGGGGAGGCATTCTCGTCTGGGGACTGAAATGGGACCCGTGGTACGTGTGACATCGTCCCTCAAAGGTCAACGTTACCGGGATATCCTGGACGACCATCATTTGCTCCCGTTTGTGCGTCTTCAACATCCCACTGGGGACCTCATCCTGCAACAAGACAATGCACCGTGCCATCGCTCCCGAATTGTATCCGAATGGTTGGATGAACACTAAACCGACGTGATCTCGCTTCCTTGGCCAGCTGGGTCACCTGACCTCAACTGCAATCCAGAGAGATGTTCGAGGCTCTGACCCCCTCCATCAAATCTTCGTGAACTGTGGGAGCTTGTTCGGGGGTCGTGGATCCGTATGGCTTCCCAACGCTGCCGGTGTCTTGTCGAGTCCATGCCGAGACGAATCGCCGCCGTCATCAGGGCGAAAGGTTGTGTTACACGTTGCTAGACAGGTATCTCTAATTCACTTGCTCTTCAGTGTATATTAGTTTACAGGTTTGGGGGATAATCGCTTAAATTTCAACATATCTAAAAGAAAGTGCAATTTTTATACGGTCTATAAATATTTATGTGATCAGTTTTCCTACACTAGATCGTAAACCTCCTTCGATGCTACGTATTATCTACAGATCATTCATAGTGGGCAAGTGTCCGGTGGGAAGTGTCCGCGTGGGCAAATGTCCGGTGGGTAAGTGTCCGATGGGCTTTAGTCCCGACTCCGTTTCCTTTAGTCTTGTCTTAAGTCACCCTTTTGGGGAAGGGTCCACGACACATGGCACCCCATTAGTGCGCGGAGGAATACTGAAACACAAGAGATATCTTGTCGCTAAATCGGTTTCACAGCATTAGCAGGGTAGTCAGGTAGGTCAGCTTTGCCCTAAGTATAGGCCATCCGGGGCACCATGAGGTGGAACTCTCCGTACGCTCTTGTTTAAGTTGATCGGTCAGCTGTTTAGTGACCCAAATGGCGCACACTTTCCGGTATTTAACCCTTTAAAGCAAAACGGTTCCCAAAATTTCCTTCTTTCCGTAAACATATATGTTCACATAGCCGCCGGGTTTAACGAATGTTACTGCAAAACAATTCTCATCTCTTCCTTCTTATCTCAATGGTACTGATTAATAACCTGTCACTAATAGTAAATTTGTCTTCTAGACTCTTATTCTCAACTGCTAAACCAAAGGCATGATAAGGAGGGCTACTTTCCCAGCAGCGTAATGGGTGGAAACAAGTAATTCGAATATCTCATCTCTCAGGTACGTCGTCACTGCTATATTCCTTTTAACAGGTAAACAGTTAGAAATGGTTAGTGTCAATTAAAAGTCTGCACAGAACCTCATTTGGAAAGCCCCGACCTTGCCCGAACCGTTTTATTTACGCTTTCCAACCGTAGGTTGAAGAAGCGTATATGCTCCAGCTTTGTCCGTCCGCATGACAACATACGTGAAAATGGTTCGATTTCGACGAAATTTTAGTATGTGGTAGGGTACCACCTGGGGACGAACCCATTGAAAATGGGCGAAACAGGGTCAAAGGTCAGGACATAGGAGCAGGATCCATTCCATTGCTCTTATGCGTCATAACTTGCGTAAAAATGGTTCGATTTCGATTGAATTTTAGTATGTGGTAGGGAATCACCTGGGGACGATCCCTTTTGAAAATAAATGAAATGAGGTCAAAAGTCATTATATAGGAGCGGGATCCATTCCATTGCTCTTGCGCATCATAACTTGCGTAAAAATGGCTCGATTTCAATGAAATTTTAGTATGTGGTAAGGAACCACCTGGGGACGGAACCCTATTGAAAATGGGCGAAACAGGGTCAAAGGTCAGGACACAAGAGCGGGTTCCATTCTATTGCTCTTATGCGTCATAACTTGCGTAAAAATGGTTCGATTTCGATGAAATTTTGGTATTTGGTAAAAATCCACCTGGGAACGAAACATATTGAAAATAGGCGGAATGGGGTCAAAGGTCAGGACATAAAAGAGGGATCCATTTCATTGCCTTTATGCGTCATAACATGCGTAAATATGGTTCGATTTCGATGAAATTTTAGTATGTGGTAGGGAACCACCCGGGCACGAACCCTATTGAAAATGGGCGAATGGTGTCAAAGGTCAGGCAGGGCATAAGAACGGAATTTATTTCATTGCCCTTATGCGTCTTAACTTGCGTAAAAATGGTTCGATTTCGATGAAATTTTAATATTTGATAAGGAACCACCTGGGGACGAACCCTATTGAAAATGGACGAAATGGGGTCAAAGGTCATGGCATAAAAGAGGGATCCATTTCATTGCCTTTATTCGTCATGACAAGTGTAAAAATGGTTCGATTTCGATGAAACTTTAATATTTGGTAAGGAACCACCTGGGGACGAACCCTATTGAAAATGGACGAAATGGGGTCAAAGGTCATGGCATAAAAGAGGGATCCATTTCATTGCCTTTATTCGTCATGACAAGTGTAAAAATGGTTCGATTTCGATGAAACTTTAATATTTGGTAAGGAACCACCTGGGGACGAACCCTATTGAAAATGGACGAAATGGGGTCAAAGGTCATGGCATAAAAGAGGGATCCATTTCATTGCCTTTATGCGTCATGACATGTGTAAATATGGTTCGATTTCGATGAAATTTTAGTATGTGGTAGGGAGCCACTGGGGACGAACCTTATTGGAAATGGGGTCAAAGGTCAGGGCATAAAAGCGAGATTTGTTCCATTGCCCTTATGCGTCATAACTCTCGTAAAAATGGTTCGATTTCGATGAAATTTTAGTATGTGGTAGGGAGCCACTGGGGACGAACCCTATTGAAAATGGGCGAAATGGGGTCAAAGGTCAGGACACTGGAGTGGGACCCATTCCATTGCCCTTGTGAATCATAACTTACCTAAAAATGTTTCGATTGCGACAAAACGTTATGTTGTTCTGGAGGTATAGTGAACCGGTTCTGTTGAATATCAACGAAATGGGGTCATAGGTCATTGCACAAAAGCAAGATTTATTCATTGCGATTATTCTCATAACTTGAGTAAACCTGCTTCTATTGCGACAAAACTTTAGTATGTTATTCTTGAGGTATACTGAACCGGTTCTGTTGAATATCATCGAAATGGGGTCAAAGGTCAGGACACAGGAGCGAGATTTATTCCACAGTCATTATGCTCATAACTTGAGTAATAATTTCTGGTATGTTGGAAAGCGTATCATAATCAATGCATTGCATGATTTTACTAACTTGTCCTTTTATCAAACGTTCTTCGTCACACAGGGAGCAGTGCTTAGACGAGCCCGAAGTCGAGCACGAGGCCGAAACTGAGCTCGGGCTGCATATCACTTACTAGAGCTCGGGAGGAATTTTTTTTTTTTTTTTTTTTTTTACACTTTACACCGATAGTTTGGCACAGTATCCGCGTCGTCGGATACTGTGCCACGCGAAATTATGAGTTCTGTTGCAAAATCACGATTCCTCTGAACTATTTCATCAAAATACGTTGAATGTTGTCTGGGTCATGAGATTAGCATAATAGAGCAGTGCAAAGATCATATTACAAAATCCTGCTGGTATCACCAAATAGTTTGCACTGCCATTCCACCCGTCTTAACGACACAAAGTTCCCTTCGTATGATTCAGTTTTTCCATGGATATCAACGGTATTCCGCCTTTCGGACCACAAAAAAACGAACAACACTTCGCTGCTCATTCGACATTGCTGCTTCCAATGCTTGCGCCGTGTTGAAGTCACTGTTCAAAATAGAAAGCTATATTTTTCTTCAGTTCTTGTGGAAAGAAGTAGAGGGCGATGGGGAAAATTTAGAAGTAACTAATATTAAATGTAAGCTTCAGTACTTCTGAATTTATCCATCAACCTTAAATTATTTAACAGCTGAAGAAGCAGATGCTGATGGGACAAATTTAGAAGTAACTGGTAGTAAATAAAAGCTTCAGTTACTTCTGAATTTGCCCATCAACCTCAAATTATTTTACAGCTGAAAAATCAGAGGCTTATGGGGCAAATTTAGAAGTAACTAATATTAAATGTAAGCTTCAGTTACTTCTGAAATTTTCATATCGAACTCAAATTTATTTACAAGAACTGAAGAGGCTGGCTTGGCAAATATAGAAGTACGGGTAGATCTCGGTATACGCGATAGATACGTACACCGAAATCGCCGTGTATACCGAATTCGCGTAAAACGAAATGGCATTTTGTACGAACAATATAGGGTTAGGTCTCACTTATTCTCAAATTCAGTTTCAAATATTCGCGTTAAATATTATTTAGATTACAAACAAACAATATTCTGAAACTTAATTTTAATGCAGTAAATTTTAATATCCTCTTTCAAATATTTTTCATGTAATTTTAATGTCCTTTTCTTTCGTCAGATCTGCATGCAAACTCTTATCCTTAGCTTGAATAGCTGCTCCACTAAGACACATGTGCTGCTGGTTATGATGCTCGATCCAATGGCTCAGCGCCGCCCCGGTGGCGCAGTGGTCTAAGCGATGGCCTCTGATCATTCGTCCGAAAGGGGTCCGGGTTCGAATCCCAGTGAGGCATGGATGTCGTGTTTGTCTTACGGCACTGGTTCTCTCCCTTCCCTGGAACCAGTGACCCTAAATTAGGGACGGGCGATTGGTTATAGCCCATTGAGCTGCTCACGGTGGTCGTTAAACCTCCAATAAAAAAAAAAAAATGGCTCAGGATCTTCTCCATTCTTTCCATCGCATCCGAGCGAAATTTGGTCACTCCCCTTACCCTCAAGTCGATTGAAGATTGAGCACTTTTTCGAATTGATTCCGCATTGTCATGAATAGTTCTCACAATGGATTCACTAAGTCCCAAAGCACGCTGAATGTCAACAATACGCTCACCTTTCTCACAGTGATCCAGAACTTCTAACTTTATTTCTAACGAATACGACCTTCGTACACACTTCTCCTCCTGGAAAAACATACTTTCTTTCCTTTTGCCTGACATCCTAGATCCTCTCACACGCAGCTTCACAGCTCTACTGATCTGATCTGAGCGAGCACTCACGTCTTGACAAAAACATAGAAAGATGCGCGTCAAGATGCGCAAACCCATTATTGTTTCCTCGTATGGTGTTAACAGATGGCACCACTGAATCTCGTAAATCCGAAAACGCGGATTACGAAACCGCGTATTCCGAGATCTACCTGTAGAGTAATTGATACTTACATTTGCGCGATGGCCTCATCGAAGTAGAGAACGTACGGAACTTGAAGAAGTGAATAGGCGTATTTCAAAATCAATTTACCACTGCGTCTTTAAAAGAAAAATCAATATATTCTTCCAGTTCTTACTTATGGATCAGAGATATGGACCTTTAACCAAGAAATACAGGGTTATTCATAAAGGAGTATAGAGTTTCAACGCACTATAAAACAAGAACAATGTAAAATATTTTATGTTATCCGTAACAGAATTGTAGGGGAATGTTTCAAGTTTTTTTAGAGACAGTCACAGATGTTCTATGTGTGCACATTTAGTCACATGACACACATCGAGCCGGTATTCCATTTCCGCCCAAACGCGAGGTAAGATATCTGAATCAAGTGCAGTGACAGTAGCTGTGATGCGCATTTTGTATGGAATCATTTTCATCTTCTTTCTCAAAATTCTCCAGACAGTGGGCCGAGAAATCTGCACTTCACGACTAACCCTTCGCGTTGATTTTAACGGGCTTCGTTGAATGGCGGTACAAACACTATCGACGGCTTCTTCCGATACACGCGGTCGTCCAGGACTTTTAAATTTGCGCAAACAGCCCGTAGTTTTAAATATTGTATGCCAATCGTAGATAGATTTTCTGGTTGGAGGTTCTTTCCCGAATCGTGATCGAAAATGCCGTTGCACAACAGTTACAGATTTCGTTTTGCTCAATTCAAGAACACAAAACGCCTTCTCCACTGCCATTTCGCCTAACTAAACACGTGACACGCGCGCTATCGCCTACGTCACTTCCGTCAGTAGCGGGACACAAACTTTATGAGTACATGTACCTAACGTTTCGCAGTTTTGGTCCGTGTCTTCAACTGTTACTGTTTTACGGCATCTGGAAACTGTATACTTCTTTATGAATCAGAGTGTATAATACATACAGAGGCTTCGGACAACTCAAAGAAGCATAAAGAGATGCATGCTTCGTGTAAATCAAGCAAGATAAGAAAGTGACATGGAACTTATGGAACAGGAAAATGACAAGAGTTGATGGCATCATGATAAAAGTAAAGACACTCAAATCGCAATAGGTTGTACATAATGCTAGATGATCTGTCAACCATTGGACAACTGAAATACTGCACTGGATACCAAAGGACAGGAAAAGACTCGGTAGGAGATCACGTGGGACCTTTATGGATAAAACTGGAAAGTGTCACGATGTTACGGGTCCGATTATTTATGCCCTCTTGCAGCTCATTGTAAAAAGCACGAAACAAATAAATAGTTGAGAGAGTTAAAGTCACAAATTGTTTATCGACTCATACGTCTTATTCGTGCAGGTTGTCCCACATTGATCTTAGATGAAAATTTTTACTTTTAACGTCTCTGTTCTCTCGCTGCCTGTTTTGTTACTAACTTGTTCGCTGTTTTGTATTTGCAATCTAATTCGACGCACTTCATATTCTTCACTATTCTGGTCCCCAAGACCATACCAAGAAAAGGCTTCTTCTCCCATCGCTACCTCCGCCAACTCGGTGCAAGGCTAACCTGAGCATGGAGTTACAGGCACGGAGTGTGTACTTCCACTGCATAATATAGTTCCAGTTGAAAAGCTCGTGTTCGAGCTTGAACTGAGGCCTAAGAAAGCACATGCATATATAGATGTTCTAAATGTCGTACGTGCGTACGTTAGAAAAAATGAAGATCCAAGTGTCGGTTGCGTTCTTAAAAAATACCAATATTCGCATTTTGGCGACGTCATTGTCTCTTCTGTTTTGCTTCAGATAGGCTACACTATGCACGGGGGATATTTACCGTGAGGGTGAAGGGGAGAGGATAATTGTATCAGTCTGAGGGTAAGGGGGGGGTAATGACTTGACTGTCACTAAGCTTGCGCCTTTCTTCGTGGTTATTGTTTTAAAATACCCATTTAGAAATCGTTTGTCTGGTAGTCAGCAGGGTTGAGAAAGTGTGGGGGTTAAGGCAAAGAATATCTAACGTTAAAGAAGGTCAACTCTCATAGAGATAACGTAAAACAGGCGGCAACAGCGCCACCACATCTTAAGATATAATATGCTCTGCGGGAAAGTTAACATTCAGGAGCAAAACACGTTAGGGGGACAACGGCCTTGAAGCTTTTCTTTGATCCACGATGGTTTCCTTCGATCTGATGACTATTTCCTTAGAGCAGTTTTTTGTTGTTGTTGCTGTTTTCTGATATCCCGCCCATCCCTTATTTTGGTGAGAAAAATATGCAATAACATTAGTATTACTATTTAAATTAAAAAAGCAAATATTACAGTTAGGCCTAAGGATCTGTACAAAATGCAGACATTCCCTTGTATTTGGCATTACTGAAAATATTTCTGAAAAACTAAAGAACAAACAAAAGCCTTAACTAACCCGGCTGTCGTAACAAAACTAACATATCCGATTTGCGAAGTGATTATGCTACCGAGAAGGTTACAATCACGTGCTGTGAGTCTGGGTAGTTCGGCTGACGACTGACTGTTCTTTACCCAAAGAATTAAGGTCACCAGAAATACGCATGCACAGTTTGCTCCGATATCAGCCGATCAGCCTGTATGTTGGCTTTTGTGCACTGCATGTTTTCCCTGAAGATACGGCTGCGTTAGTTACGTCTCGCTGAGTCTTAACTTCTCGTTAGATATTCTTTGGTTAAGGGCAGGGCTATAAAAGAGACAAAGGCTGGTCCATCGCTTTGTGAAACAATGCCCACACGGTCCTCATGAGAGAATCTGGGGGCCAGTTGTGACATCACTGTGCGGTGCTTGGACATCTCCAGTGCTGCTGTGCTGTCATCGCGAGAAGAGGTTTCTAGATTGCGCTTTATTTCGTCAAACTAGATTATTTTATCGTTTGCGATATAGTTATTAGTGTACATATAAAAAAATTAATTGCGTGAATATTTAATAGTGTATCTATTGTGTGCATGTATATAAATAGTTAGTTTTAACTGCGTAAATCGGTGCCCCTGATTTACAACGTGTCGGAAAAAATACAGGTACCAGAAAGGAAAAAATATTGTATTGCGTGCTTTTTTACGAAATAAACCAGTGCTAGTAAAAGAATAAATAAAGAAGTGTCTAATACTGAGCTCTGTTAATGTTAAGTACGCCAGAATTTGCAGCGAACGTTTCAGAGTTGTGGTTATGAAGATAATATGACAAATCAAATCAATTACTTGGATTGCCTTTGCGAAAGATACTCAAATCTGACGCTGTGCCCAGCGTAAATGTACCTTCTTTAAATTCGGAAGAAATAACATAGACTATCCAGAGACACAGGGGGAGGGGGGGTATGTTCGAAGTGCTTTGGAACAATTAAGTGAATTAAGCCCGAAGAAAATTAATCTGGATACTAAAGGTGAAACGAACGCTGGAGTACGAAATGGGGAATCAATGGCATGTACAGACGACAGAATGCCGTAACTGCAATTTTTTTACAAATTTGTAATGATAATTTAATGAAAAACAAATTCAATGCTTGAGAAAGATCACCAAACCAAAAGTTAGGAAAAATAGATATCGCTAAGTTTCAGTTCAACGATCGAAAAAATGGGCAACTTTTAGGAGATCTCTAATTTCTGAAATTCAGCAATTGAAAAGCAAGATGAAAATATAAGTACTTTAGAAAATCAAAAGCAAGTTAAAAACTTTGAAGAAATGCTTCAACTGCGTTTTCACGAAGACTCAGCTCGATATGCCCAATGCTGTAATGTAGGAAACATATGTTTAGAGAATACTTTGTTTCTTTTAAATTGCGATGATGACAAAGAGTTTAGTTTCTTCTCGTTCCCTTTACTTCAGGGCTTCAGGTTTATGCGATTTGTTTGCATTTTTGCACTCATTAGTTCGCAGTTCCTGTGAAACAGTGGCTTCAGATCAGATCAGAACAGATCATATGTAGAGGATTTTAGGAAGGGAGTGTCTGACCCAGGTCTTAAACAACCCTCAGAAATAGGAAGCTAGGAGATTTGGGCTAGAGTGCCCGATAGGAAAGTGATCATTCGGAAGCGAGGTAGAAAGGGGGAGGAAGACGCCCTTATTTATTGCCGGGGAGCCGGTACCCGGGATCCGACGGTTTGAACGTGCCCATTCGACGCACGGCGGGTATTTAGTGGTTCGAACGTTCGTACCTGCCCAGGATTGAACCTGAGGTTATCTCCATGGCAGTCACGAACGCTAACCACTAGGCCACCCGCGGCCCCTAACAGTGGCTTCAGAGAACCCACCACCATGCCACTGATACAGCATGACTACGTCATCACCTCCAACTTCCGGCTTCAGGGGAGCTAGCTCTAAGGACCAGCCCTCCTCTTCTATAGCCCTGAGTTAAGGGTGGTCATCGTGATGGAACGCGGGGTTTCCTTTTGTCTTGCCTTAAGTTACCCTTAGGGAGAATGATCAGCGACACGTGACACTCCATTAGTGCGTAGAGAAATACTAATACACAAGAGCTTGTCGGTAAATCGGTTTCACGGCGTTAACAGTGTAACCAGGTTAGTTTTGCTCCGAGTACATCCATCTCTCTCTCTCTCTCTCTCTCTCTCTCTCTCTCTCTCTCTCTCTCTCTCTCTGACCTCTTCTGTCTGTCCTCGCTCGAAGGGCAATAGCGACGGACGCCTCTGATGCAATAAAACAATCACGCCCGTCCCGAATGCTCTGCTGATGACAATGCCAATATTGCAGCATATTCTAATTAAACAATTTAGGCACTTAAAGTTTTCTAAATTGACTCATCCGTACAAAGAACGATTCCGTACGAAACACATTTTTACAATCCAATGCCGCCTTTGAAAGTCTCCTCGAACACCGCAAAACCGGTTGACCTCACGTGAAAATGAATTAATACTGAAATCATTTAAAATCTCCGAAATCCTCGTGACAAAAGGATGCCGGAGAATCATCGGGGAAAAAAATTTTAAGAGAGATAATTTTTGAAGAGACTTGGGGAGACATTCATCCAGCAATTCACTGA
The DNA here is from genome assembly GCA_039090855.1 of Macrothele yani. Lineage (NCBI taxonomy): Eukaryota > Metazoa > Arthropoda > Arachnida > Araneae > Macrothelidae > Macrothele > Macrothele yani. The sequence goes on along the minus strand of CM077006.1, from coordinate 17,080,547 downwards.
GAATGGTTGATGATGATTGGCCTCAAAAATTTCATGCCCTCGCGTAAATCAATTAATTCATCATAGCAAATTCCGAAACGCGTTTTCGAGATACTTAAGCCTTTGAAAGTCTCCCCGAAGACTTACTTAGCTCATTCTTAAGTCCGGTTCAGATCACAAGGCCATATTTTCCCTTAATATTACAACCTTAATTGTTTTACAAAACTGATCACTATGCTCCATCGAAATAATTTTTCCATGATTAATTTTTCATAAACTAAGAAAAAAACAACAAAAAAAACCCCCAAAATTACTGCAAATGATGTAGCAATTTTCAAATGAAATTAGAAGGGAGAAAGCAAATTGTCGTGTAGCAGAAAATGACTTCCAGAGGCCATTGCTCTAATGAACCGGAAAAATAAGGATCTTGGAGTTCACCAGTTCAGAAAGCTCATGATTAAATATGAAAGTGTAAGTGCAGAAAATAATAATAAAAAAAAATGCTGATGAAGAAAACGTAAGGAGATGTGAACGGTGATCTTATCTTTATAATTTAAGCATGCTGCTAAAGATGGGTAACACGTGCCATTTTGAGCTTTAAGGTAAAAAGAGAAAAAACAGAAAAAAAAAAATGGGGAGGATAGGAAAGTAAATCGTCGTACGGCACGCGACGTAGGGAACTATCTTGTAGCAAGCGAAGCACGTGACACGCTCGCGCCTCTCTTCCAATAGCCAATCAGCGACGGTGTCAATGTCTCTTCCTGAAGGCAATCAGATGCGCGTACGAGACACGTGTAAGGCAGTACCTTTAGTGCTGCCAGAAATGTTTTTCCAAAGCAAAAATAAGTGAAAAAGACCGGTGATCGTCATCGCAACACCTGAAGATATATCGATAAATGGAGTCATTAACCGCCAGCGAAAAAGCGCTTTTTAAAACATATCGTAATTAACGCTTTTTCGCTACATTGGCCTTAATGTAACATGAATATAATTTCACATTGACAGAGATGGCTTCCGGATGAGAAATCTGCGTTCTTAGAAAGGAAAAAAAATAAAGAAGTTGAAATACACTCGACATGATATAAAAGAGAAATAATTGTGAATACCAAAAATAAAACCATTAGTTCCTTGTCACTTGCGAAAGTTCTGAATAATAATAATGATGATCGGAACAGGTAAGCCATCCCTCACAATCGGCCCTCCATCATTCTGGTTGACAAGGAGAAGAAGTCGACATATCTCATTGACATAGCCGTGCCCAACACGTACAACGTCCAGAAGACGCACGGAGAGGAGATGTCAAAACATAACGACCTTAGATACGAAGTCAAGAAGATGTGGCTTATGGAGAACGTCACCACCATCCCCATAGTGATATCAGTCACAGGAGTTGTACCTAAGACCATTCACAGCTCTATACAGACAGACCTTCAACCTATAACACCTACATGGAAATACAGAAGGCCTCCCCGGTGGTGCAGTGGTCTATCTCGGACGAATAGTCAGGAGCAGGCGGGTGCCTGCTCCTGACCTTCGTCCGAGATAGATCCGGGTTCGAATCCCTGTGGGGCATGGATGTTGTGTTTGTTTTACGGCACTGGCTCTCTCTCTTCCCCGGAGTGAGTTGTTCACAGTAGTCGTTACCGCACCACCACAAAAAAAAAAAACTACCGAAGGCAGTATTCTGAACACTTGTAGGATAGAAAGGAAGTTTGTGACGTGCCTGCACCGCAGGACGCATATGAGATAAAGGCAGATAGCAGTGAGAGCACATGTCCGCGTAACTTAGTTGGGAGAGCGACTTACTCCGGAGTGAAGGGACCCGGGTTCGATGCCCGGCGCGGACAAACTTGTACGTTATAAGTTCCTGAACAACTAAAAAAGAAATACCACTTCTCAGACTTGATACGTCGTACCTGTCCCGGAAGGAAGAGAAAACATCTCCTCAGGAAGGGGTGGAATCATCTTCAATAATGATAAAAGTAGTTAAGGACGAAATACCATGAAATCATTTTCCTTTACATTAGAATGAAAAAGACAAAATGAATTCCCTTCAGTAAATAAGTAAAAACTGCGTTTTATTTATTAACTGAAGGGGAAAAATCAGAACTCCAGAGTATATATCGAAGTTATTATTGGGTACTCTCAGGGCTGGCTGGATCATAAGGGCAAATCGCACGGTCGCCCTATGTCCTGCGCCTTCACAAGGCCCCGTAGTTTAGGAAATAAAAACAAAATAATTTGCAACTGTTTTTCACATTATTATTTTTTTATAAGTTTTGGAGAGCAAGGACATTAAAAAGATACTTTCTATAACCTTTTTTTTTTTAGTTTTGAATCCTCCCACTTTTAAATAGGTTAACGCTCTTCGTTGTACAGACGTTGAGATTAGCAGATCTCAAACGAATATCATAACCACATTAAACGTTTCCACGCTCATGAAATAGCAAATTACTTTCATCATTTTGTGGTTACCTACTTTTATATTAATATATTAAAAAAATTGTGTGTAAACCAGAAAATTAAATATAAAAAAATATATATAAAATAACAATGCCAAACTTGTTTTTGGTTTATTTATGAAGACCAATTGTTCAGTGACTTTTAAAACAGTACCGGAGATTAGAAAAAAAAAGACAATTTTCATATATGCCCGCGTATAAAAGTTAAAAAGGCCACTAATTTGTCAGTTATTCCACGTTGCATCAAAAATCAGTCATGAAAACATGTATCAGGGGAAAAAACTATTTAAACAAATTTATTTCAGAGGGATCTCTGTTATTCTCTGCGCAAAAATATTCGCTATGCAGATTAGTTGAAGAAATCTTTTTATCATATTGTGAAGAAGTTTTTACTAGTATCAGAATACAACCCCGCTCCCTCTCCTCGGAAAGAAAAACGGAGGATTTGACACATTTTGCTCTCTCTCTCTCTCTCTCTCTCTCTCTCTCTCTCTCTCTCTCTTTCTTTTTTCTCTTTTTCCTTTGTCTCTCTCTCTTTCTTGTTTTGTCTCCTTTTTCTTTCTCTCTCTTTCTTTCTATATCTCTCTTTCTCTCGCTCTCTGAACTTTCAATTCGTATTGAGGTCTTTCTCTAAAGCTTAGAAACACTTCTTTGAGATCATCACTTTTTCTTTACTATTGTTTTCCTGTGTGTGTTCTTCACGGACTACATTTTTCATGTAACGACTTTATTAAAATATGCGATGTAATTTCTAGGGCCTGCAATGAAAGTTTTCTCAGGGCCCCGCTATGAAATTTCGCTCTGGGCCCCGTAAAAGTTCCATCTGGTGTTTTACACTATTATCGCTGTCTTGTTCTTTGCCAATAAGAAAAAAATTTCGAACATGATGACTGCGTGAAAAGGAAATGCGCTGAAAAATCAATATAAACAACTTTATTTTTTGATACGTCTTTTGAATGACAAAATTTTGCGTAATTTTTAGCCGCATCTGACAAAAATCGTTATTTAGGAAACAAATTAATTGTAAGAGCCGTGCCGTCGTTATAAGCACCACATTCCAAAATTTTGTGAACTCTTAATTATCGACGTAAGAGATTCGGCAAATAACATCGCAACATGCCTGAATCACCATATGAATTGCCTGCATAATTTTTAAGTCATTTTCTCATAATTCCATAACATTTCATGTTATTTTCGATAGTAGCTAATATAAAAAAACACGTTGGCATTGCAAATCCTGAGTGTTGCTTCCTTTATTATCTTTCATTTATTTATTTGATGATGATTTCCAACTAGAAATTAATTTTTTACAGTATAAAATACCGGTGCTATTTTCAGCCGGTTTGTGTTATCAAAAAAATATGTGAACGAAAATGAAGTGAGAATTATGAAATAGCCATTCCTTATAGACGAATGTTCATGACAAAACAATACAATTCAGTAGATGAATGAAGCAGAAACGTGTTAGCAAGAAGAAATAGAAATCAATTCTATTTCTAATTTCAAGTACATTTAAAGCCTGTTTGAAAACCACAAATGCTATGTTCGATAACAATTTTAACCTGTTCTCTGGAATAACACTAAATGCTCAAAAGTGCTGCTGGTTGTGATATGTATGAGAGAAAAGGTCCCCGAACTTCATCACGTAGTCGTTGTCCTTCGCTTTAACCTCGCAGCTAAGCAGAGGACGAAAGAGAGAGTCCCAAGTGTCAGTAGTGTCGTGTGTTAGTGGACAGTGAGGTAGAAAGTGTCAAGAAAAACAGAGCGAGAGAAACCCTCAATTTGCCTCCTGCTTACCGTGGCAAAAAGTACTCAAGAGAGGGAAGGCCCAGAAACTGGAGCATGCAAATGGAAGACATATACTGCTAGAAGCAGTGTTTCAGAAAAAAAAAAAAAAAATGGGGTAAGCGCCGCATCGGCATAAGCCACAGGGCAGAAAATCCGAACTTTTTTTTTTTTTATTACCATAAAGAACCAGTGCTTAGCCAGAAAAATTACGATACTTTCTTTCTCGACACGATGTCACCGCATCAGTGAAAAAAAATATCTTTGTATTGAAAAGCCGTTATTCATCCCCATAACCGCGTGGTTTGTTTGAGATGGGATCCAGGTTCGAGTTCCGGATGAGGCATGGGTGGTGTGATTGTCCAGTGGCGTTGGCACTGTTTCTTCCCTGGAACCACTGGCATCGATTTAGAGGCGAACCACTGCTCCTGTAGCCCTAAGAGTTGTTTATGAGTTTCTCATGGAGGTACTAATGGCATTAAACGCGTACCCCTAAGAGTTACTCATGGCGTTTAACTCCCAAACAAACAAATTACTCATTTATTTTCAGGCTTTAGGATTCGCTGAATATCATGAGGCATAAACAGTCGCAAGTACGACCCATGTTCCAGGAATGAGACAGTTCTAACTCTTATAAGATATGCTCACCATTCATGCGTTACCCCAGGGCTAATCGTTCGAGCACAGTCTCACCTCCGCTCGGACGATTAACCAGAAGTGGTCCAAATTCCGTGGATCTGACCACTCGGCAACTCAGTTGCTTCAAGAACTCTTCACTGTAAAAAATAAGTGGTTTGAATTCACGGAGGATTCCTGAAAATAAGGTGCAGCAAAGTTGTCGGTAGGTGTACGACTTTTAACGAAATTTCTATTTTTAAAAGTTACCATTGTTTTCTTAACTTCCGTATTTTTACGCATTTTCCGTTGTCAGCAATTCCGTTTATTTTAGAAAAGTCCATTTAGGGTTTATCTGTATTTATACAGAAATTCGCAAAACCGAAGAAACTGGATTTTTTCAGCCCTTACACCAGACAATCCTTTCGCCCCTGTGGGGTTCGTTCCGAGTCGTTTAGGTTGACTCAGCAGAAACCGCGCGTTTTAACCTCTGTGTCAGAAAGACTCGTAAGTCCCAGTCACGTTCAATGTAAAGCTCTAATTGCGTGATGATGATTTTTTTTTCAATTCGATTCAATTCAGTTTATTTAGCTTTTACATTAAAACCAAAAATACAAAGTATTTTAACAACAGTGTAAATAAGTGCACAGCAAGGGAGATCTGAGAAAAGGCCATAAAAGTCCTGACAAAGCCCTGATCTCCTTATAGAAATGTAGGCAAGTCAGAGTTACATCTGAAAGCATGGCGCATAACATTCAAAGGTATTAGTACAAATTAGTGTTAGTACAGTTGACTCCTCTCCTCTTTTTCTCCATCCTCCTCCCAATCTTCCCCACTTTCCCACTACTTTGCCCTTTATGTGCCCATTTTTTCCTTTTTACCCCTTCTTCCCCCCATTTCATTTCATTTTCTTTTTCATTATTGCGAGTGAATTAGGCGTTTTATTTACTGTTGGAGCTTTTTGTTTTGTATTTTCTAAATCGGTTTGTAATAATTTTATTTTTTCTGGGAGGACTTCTCACAAATTAAGTATGTTTTTTCATCGTGATTTTTTCGAAGTAACAGAATGTTTTGGAAATTGAGATATTGTTAAACTGACAATGACTTTTATCTATATCTAAGAAAAGGTGGAATGTACTGCTTTATAGTATTATTTCACAAATATATATTTCCCTCGCCACCACAGAACTTTTGCAAAAATGGATTTTCTACCATCATAAACTACTGTACTTTTCGCCGTATAATCCTCAGACTGTGAAATTGTGGAGAAAAAAGAACTTCCCTTCGTTTAATCCTCCGTGGCCCATCCATGAAATTCAGAAAACAAAAAATAGGTTTCTAAAATTTTATTAAAGGTTTACCGTACAATCAGCACCTGCGATGTTGACCCCGAGCTACAATTTCCTTCAGAAAAGTGGCTATTTACGACATGATCGAGCAGTCCAAAGAAATAAGAAAAAATGTTTTCGTATTTAAAAAATTGCTGTCATTTTCAAGTGTTTTTGTGTTACTTCTAATTGAGTAAAGAGCAAAAATCATGATTTTTTTTTCGGCGTTATCGCGATTTCAAATCCACGAATGTGTGTGACACTGAGCTTCCCAGATCACGTGATCGTCAGCGAGAGCAAGTAACACCACCTTCATTGCATCGTATATTCTGTCAAAATGCTCGTAAGTAAAAAAAAGAAAAAACGCCTTTCTAAGTGTTTCCGGACCTCTATTTTATAAATTGTTTGTCATTTTTGGTGAATTTCCAAATATACCGCCTCTCCTAAAAATTGTGACGCAGAATTTTAAATATCAAAGTACCGCAAAAAGTGTCTTTTTTTTTTTTTTTTTTTTTTTCCTCATGCTAGTTGTCAGATGCGAGCACTTAGACCATCATCGCGTCCACTGGGATAGCAAATAAATATATAAATAAGAAATACCGACTTCACAATTGACTCTTCCTAAGACTATTATTACTCGCTATTGCGATATGGTAACATTTCTTCATTACTCGTAATGATTTAAGTTTCGAAACAACAAATTGTTAAACGATTTACGTTAATATTACCATTTTTTTTTTTTTTTTTTTTTTTAAAGTTTAATTTGCTCTATGAAGTGAATTGCGACATAGATTTTGATGCTGTTAGGCAAAACTCTTGTCATTCTCGCAGGGACGGAGGTGCAGAGATGAAAACGGGTCAACGAGTAGTGAGCTTCTTGCGTATCAAACGGGTCTAGTCAAAGTGATCCTGATCCGATTTCGACCCGGTTTTATTTCCGTTTTATTTTTGAAAAGAAAAAAATATTTCAAAGAAAAATGCTTGCTGTGAAATTTTGTGCTCAAAGATGGTGCCAGCGGAGTGCAAAATGATTTGTCATGCAAAAAATACTGCTGTCTCTTTCTTAAAGCAATGAAGATTTCCACCGACCGACGATACCATAGCGTAAAATGATACTCCCTTTGCGTTTGTTCTCAGTGGTGATTTAAGTTTCGAAAGGTACAGGAAAACGCCTGTCGCCTGCTTCTCTGCTGATTCGCTCTCTCATGCCGTCACACTGTAAAACTATATGAGTTTCTTTTTACGTCGTATCTTATGCATTGAGCATTCAGAGGTGTTTGTTTGATGTGCAAACATCGCATTCCCATTGGATGTCGTGTCGAAATGAGTGCCCTATTTATTAACATGTATGAATTTAATATTAAAGAAATTGAAAATGGCATCTAGATCAACAAATACGTGCTTGTTGAAAACAAAAAAGGGGAAGAGTGGTCGCTGGAAGTTGTTTCGTCTAATTAAGGAACCAGAATATGTTTCACAGCACAACACCAATATTCCCAAGCTTACGTTGCGTTGAAAGTTTCAAAATGTGAATATTGATTTCATGAGTATCCTTTCCCTGGTAGGGGCAATGATGAAATCAACATCCACATTTTGGAAACTTTCAACTCATCAGAAGCTGGTAAAAATTGATGTTTCTGTGAAACATATTCTGAAGCTTGATATGTTATCGAGAAAAACACAAAAACTGAAATTAGACATTCAAGAAGTTACTTAATTCAAAAAACTTTACTGTAGCGTCATCAGAATTAAGTGGAAGAGAATTAACATTACTCCGGGGAGACTTTTAAAAACATGCATCAAAAGAACCAAACTACTGTTTGATGATCAAACAGTAGTTTGATTATATCTTGTAAATGAAGGACGACAGTTTTCAACACTTCCTGTAAGTAAGTGAGTAAATTATACGTTCCCCCGAAACACATTTGTTTGATTTCTATACATGCTTATAACCTCTACAATACCCACTTCGAAGATACTTTTTGAACGCCTTGTGTATGCATGTATTTATACATGATTATGTGTAATCATAAATTGAGTTCCGAATTTATAGTCCAAAGCAGATTTTTCGGGGTCACGTCCGGATCAGTTACGGATCCGGGTCGGGTCCGGGTCCAAAATTTTTGACCCGTTTCCAAGCATGGTGGAATGTTTCCTGTCAGAATAGTCATTCTTGGGGCGTTATTTCACGCTCTGAGAGACATAAAAATGATAGCGCACAACGTGTGAATAAAATAACTGAAAAGTATAACTGAAAAATGAAAGCTATATCATTCAGCATTTTCGTTTTTTAAATACTTAAGTTAGTAGCATACAGTATTCCGCACGACAAACCAAGCTACACAGTAACCTACTCCGCGAGGAATGGGCCCTTCATATGCAGGAGTAATGGGTCGGAAACAGCGGAGAGCAGCATTTCGAACAATATTCCGAATATTAGAACAATATTATTTTCATGCCCCCTATCTACAGAAGGAATTGTCCAAAACAGCAGAGAGAAGCATTTAGAACATATTCGGAATATTAGAACAATATTTTTTGCATGCCTCCATATGCAGGAGAAATTACCCGAAATATCGGATAGAAGCATTTAGGAAAAATGTTCGTTATGAGAACAATATTATTTTCATGAACCCATATGCAGGAGGAATTGTCTGAAACAGCGGAGAGCAACATTTAGAACAATATTATGAATATTATAACAATATTATTTTCATGCCCCCCATCTACAGAAGGAATTGTCCAAAACAGCAGAGAGAAGCATTTAGAACATATTCGGAATATTAGAACAATATTTTTTGCATGACTCCATATGCAGGAGAAAGTACCCGAAATATCAGATAGAAGCATTTAGGAAAAATATTCGTTATGAGAACAATATTATTTTCATGAACCCATATGCAGGAGGAATTGTCTGAAACAGCGGAGAGAAGCATTTAGAAACAACATTCGGAATATTAGAACAATATTGTTTTGCATGCCCACATATGCAGGAGAAATTGCTTGAAATATCGGTTAGAAGCATTTGGAAAAATATTCGAAATATTAGAACAATATTATTTTCATGAACCCATATGCAGGAGGAATTGTCTGAAACAGCGGATTGGGAATAATAATATTTGGAATATTATGCTTCCATCTGCAGAAGGAATTGTCCGAAACAGCGGAGAGATGCATTTAGAACAATATCCGGAATATTAGAACAATATATTTGTCATGCCCCGAAATGCAGGAGGAATTGTCCAAAACAACGGAGATCGGCATTTAGAACAATATTTCTCCTATAACAGGGGTATGAAGGTATGGGAAAAAAAATCTTTGTACTATTTGAGTAGAAGTGGGGAACTTTTGAACCCGAATGGGCATACTTTCAAGCCCCCCCCCCCCCCTCTTCGCGGTAAGAAAAGCTTGCACCCCTGCACTCTGCTGAGAAACATTTGATACGAAGTAACTAGACAAAAAGAAAAAAATTGCCTATGTTTTGCTTAAACTGTCGGTAGATGTCGCCTGTGATCAGAGAATTTATTTCTGCTGGTGTTGCTGTAGTTCACCAAAATGTATTTTATTGCTTGAAACGAAAGTAAGCAGTCTTTTTTTTTTTTTTTTTTTTTTTTTTTTTTTGTTTCAACGACACCCATTTTTTATTTATTTATTCCCTTTCACAATTAGGAATTTTCGGCAGAAAATTTCTCACTTGTGATGAGTATAATTTGTTTTTCACGTCTTAAAACCATTGGTAAAGTGTGAAAATTTTTAAGCGACAAATCTGAATAACAAGTACGAAAAAGGTAGATTTTTCTTGCCCATAGTGAGCAATTGTTTCTGAAAACAATAAATAAAAACTCAAATATACAGGTTCCGTAATCATCTCTGAAATATTCAACAAAATTCCAGATTAACAGAAATAATGTGTTCGAAAGCCGATCTTTCGTACCGAATTATCTAAATAATTATTAAGGGAACGTCAATGAAAATTAAATATGAAATTTTGATGTGGCCTTGATAACAAATGTACATCATATAGTGAAAAATAAGTTTTACACACTAACAAGGTTTAAAAAACTGGGACAAAGCAGAATGAAATTATAAAAACTTAAAGCATTGCAAAAGAAGAGGTATAAAAAAAAAAAAGAAATGATGTCAACTTCAATGCTTTCCTCTCGTAAAAGCCCCTTCGTTGCTTGTTTTTTTTCTTTTTTTTTTTTTTTAACTTAATCAAATAAGCGCTGTATTACTATCATGTAGGACGAAAAAATGTGTACCAAGATTTCGGGAAAACTGTGCAAGAAACAACTAGAAAGTATGAAAAACGCATGGTGATTATCATTCCGGAGTACAAAAATAAAGTTTATAAAGTGTCGCAACTGCAAGATATACATCTATTTGTTTCTTACTTTACCAAGAGTTCACGCAATACACACATACATTTGCGTTCTTTAGTAGGGCAATGTAGCAATAGCATAAGGACAAAATTTGCGTGAACTCTTGGTAAAGTAAGAAACAAATAGATGAACAGAGAGTCAGACAGATTTATAACTTTGCGATTTCGTCCTCACTGCAACAAAATCAATACTTTGACAAATTATCGAAAGTTTACTAGATAGTGGATACCCTTGCGATTTTATCCCTACTTGAAGAAGACGGGAGAAACGATAACTTATCCAAAGTTTATGGTATGGTAGATAGATAATCTTACGATCGTATCTTTATTTGAAGCAAACAGATATTTCAGTAATATATTAAAAGTTTATCTTATAGGTATATAGATACTCTTATGATTTAATTTCTGTTTGAAGAAAAGAGGTATTTCAGTAATTCGCCTAAAGCTTTTCGTACACATACCCTTACGATTTCATCCACATTTGAAAGAACGGCTTTTCAAAGATAAATAGAAATCCTCACGTTCTCATTCCTACTTGAAGAAAATAGATACTCGCATTTTAACAATTAATCAAAAGATTACCATACAGATAGTTAGATAAATATATATACGATTTCATTTGTACTCGAAGAAAACATTTTAATAAATTATTACTAAAGACAGAGAGAGATGGGTACGCAATGGCATCTTTAATTAAAGAACGCAAATGTTTCAATAACCTAACAAAGATAGATAGATACCCTTATAATTTCTTCCTTATAGAGAGAAAGGAAAATAAATAAAGATAAGCTTATGATTTATTTCATCCACATTTTAAAAAAAAAACGAATATATCAATAACTTATCAAAAGTTCATCGTATAAGTAATCAGGTAACTTATCAAAAATGTATCGTATAGGTGGTCATTATGAGGGGTGCCAACTTCCCCAAATTACTGGGGGGGCAGGCGTGAAGAGATCAGACGTGGGAGGGGCACATACGGTGGCACAGCGTCGCGCCTACGTTAAATTCCAATTCTCTTCTATTTTTCTGGAGGAAAATGAATAAAAAAAAAGTCAAAAAATGAAGGACGAGATTCCACGTATATTTTAAAATGCAATTGTAATTGCTCGTCAGCAAATAAACTAGAAAACTAAAATGTTCTTTGCTGAACATTAATATTTAAAAAAATAAAATTCAACGTGTGGTTTTATAAAAACATTCAGAGAGCTTTTTATTTCGAAATGTTTATAAAATATGTGAGAAATTAGCGCGGTTACTCAAACAAAGAGCGAGGAGCGCAACAAATTAATAGATAAATAAAGACGCTAGAGATTACACGTTTCTGTATTTTGATTTATTTATTTTATTTTTAATAATTGTTTTAAACATTAACCACATATCACGCGAGCATGTCAAGCGCAATACGGGGCTGCCAATCAAATTTCTTATCAAATGAGTAATGCTGAATATGGGAAACAATTTTTTACGTAGTTTGTTTATTATTTTTTTTTTTTTTTTTTTTTTTTTTTGGAAATTTGGAAATTCACAGCTTTGACCTCATAAGATGGAGCTTGGTCAATCTTGTAAATACACAATACATTTCCATAAAGGAAAGAAAAGCATTTTTTTTTTTTTTTTTTGTAATTAGCGCAGCACACGACAGCCTGAAAAAACATTTTTTCTCTATAAAAATATTTCAAATCATATCTTTCGAAAATGTCATACATAATCAAAAACAAAAATAAATATTTATTTAAACAGGACGAAAAATGAGTGAGAACAAACCCCCAGCAAAATTATTGGAGAGAAAAATTCAGCTTGCGCCTTTATAGTCGGCGTATATACAGGACCGGATGTACCATAGGGGCAACCCGGGCGATCACGCCGGTTGCCCCGCGCCTTCAGGGGGCCCTGCAGTTTAGAAAACAAAATAATTTTCGGTAAAAAAAAATTAACTACATTCTTTTTTAAAACTTTTGGGGGCGCAAGGCCCTTAAAAATATATATTTGAAGTTTTTTTTTGTTTGTTTCCAATCTCCCCATTTTTGAATACGTTATTGCTCCCCCACCCCCAACCCCTGTTCGTCGTACGGACACTGAGATTTGCAATTTGAAATGATTTTTGTAACCACCTTAATCTTTTCCGCATTCATGAAATAGCAAATTAAATTTCAACATTTCGTGGTCCCCTACTTTCATATATCCAACAATTTGTGTGAAAACCTGATACTTAAATTTAAGGAAATAAAAAGAGCCATATCCAAGTTACTTTCGGAATACATATGGAGGCCACTTTTCCAACATTAAAAGAAATTAAAAAAAAGAAAAAAAAACCGGCAACTTTCATATATGAACGCATATAAGAGTTTAGAATGTCACTAATTTGTTAGTTATTCAACTGTACATTAAAAATCAATCACTAAACATGTATCAGGGAAAAACTGTTTATACCAATTTATTTTAGAGGGATCCTTATTATACACTGCCGGACAATTGCTAAGGACGGATGACAATACCAACGATAGCAACCATAAAATGGAAGGCAGGAAAATGTGGAAATTAGCATAAGTGCGGGATACAGTAAGACGTGTTGTGCGTATCCAAATTTTGGATTGCCGAGCTAGTTCGTGAAGTCATAGCGCTGATAAGAGATATAAAGGATTTGACGCGTATTGACCGTTGTAGTTCAAACGCAAAGTTGAAAGGGAAAGAATCAATTGACGAACTTGCAATTTTCAGTATGTCTTCCCGACATCACCTAGAGGATTTTACGCGTGGCCGTATTATTGGCAAGATTGAAGAAGGGCAAAAAATAACAGATGTTGCCAGGGAGTTCGACGTCAGCCACAGTGTTGTTTCAAGGCTTTGGAAATCATTTCAAACAAATGGAGAGTGTAGCAAACGTCACGGGGGAGGTCGTGTTCGCAGTACGACACCTGCAGAAGATCGGTACATAGTGCTATCAACAAAAAGACACCGGCGCAGCACAGCTAGTGAGGTAGCAAATCAGTTTATGGCTGCTACTGGCAAGCGGATCTCCCGAAAAACTGTCGCCAGACGTTTGCATGAAGGAGGACTATACGCCCGCGGTCCTGTTGTGTGCATCCCATTGTCCAGACGTCACCGTACTGCCCGTTTGCAATGGTGCCATCAACATCGCAATTGGACTGATAACGACTGGTCTGCTGTCCTCTTCTCAGATGAGAGTAGATACAGTCTATCGTCTGATTGTCGACGACAACTGATCTGGCGTGATAGAGGTATTGCATATTGTCCAGCAAACATACAGGAAAAAGACCGATATCTGACATGTAGTGTCATGGTATGGGCTGGCATCATGATCAATGGCCGTACGTCCCTCTATGTGCTTCCAACTGGGACTATGACTGGCCAACGATACATTAATGATGTTCTGCTACCTCATGCTCGCATGTTCCGTGGTGCTGTCGGTGATAGTTTCATTTTCATGGACGACAACGCAACATGTCATCGAACAGTCGCTGTCCAGGAGTGTCTTGAGAGCAAGGATATTCAACGCCTCGTATGACCAGCACGTTCTCCAGATCTGAATCCCATTGAAAATGTGTGGGATGCTTTGGGTAGGAGTCTTGCTGGTCGACAATGCCCTCCAATAAACAAGGACACCCTCATCCGTGCACTGACAGAGGAATGGGATAAATTACCTCAACAGCTGCTTGATAATGTTGTGCAAAGCATGACACGACATGTGGAATCTTGCATTGCCCTCCATGGTGTCCATATCACGTATTGACATCTTACGCCGGAACGCGTGCGGACGGTAATTGCATTGTTTTCACGTTTACGTATTCTGCACAAAATGGCCTGTTTGTCCTTTGAACACGTTTCAAAGCCTTCTGGATTTCAGAGCACAATAAATTGTCTTTGTTGTAATTTCCTGGCATTGTGACATTAATTTATTTCACTTGGCATCCAACCGCACTTACTTTTTTATGCGCTATATAGCCGTTTATGATCCCTCCTTAGCAATTGTTCAGCAGTGTATTTCTTATACGAAAATTTTCGCTACGTAGGTAAACTTTTATCATTTTGTGAATAAGCTGACGCTGTTATAAGAGTCACAATTCAACCTAAACCTCTTCTCCCGTGAAAGACAATCGTAGATTTTAACACTTTTTACTCTCTCTCTCTCTCTCTCTCTCTCTCTCTCTCTCTCTCTCTCTCTCTCTCTCTCTCTCTCTCTCTCTCTCTCTCTCTCTCTCTCTCTCTCTCTCTCTCTCTCTCTCTCTCTCTCTCTCTCTCTCTCTCTCTCTCTCTCTCTCTCTCTCTCTCTCTCTCTCTCTCTCTCTCTCTCTCTCTCTCTCTCTCTCTCTCTCTCTCTCTCTCTCTCTCTCTCTCTCTCTCTCTCTCTCTCTCTCTCTCTCTCTCTCTCTCTCTCTCTCTCTCTCTCTCTCTCTCTCTCTCTCTCTCTCTCTCTCTCTCTCTCCTCCCTTTCTCTATCTGTCTTCCTCTCTCTTCCCCTCTCTCTTTCTCTCTCCCTCTCTCTCTCTATTTCTCTCTCTATCTCTATTTCTCTCTGTCTCTATTTCTCTCTATATATATTTCTCTATTTCTCTCTGCCCCCTCTCTCGCTTCTCCTCTGTTTCTCTATCTCTGTTCCTCTATCTTCCCCCTCTCTCTTTCTCTCTCCCTCTCTCTTCCTCTCTCTCTCTCTCTCTGTCTGAACTTTCAGTCCGTATTATGGTCCTTGTTCTTAAGCTTAAAGCAAATGCTTCTTTGAGATGATTATTTTGTTTTTACGGTAGTGTTCGTGTGTCTTCCTCAAGAACGATAATTTTCAGAAACGACTTTATTAAAATATGAGATTTATTTTTTAGTTTCCGCAATGAAATTTCGCCCAGCAAGAGCTCCATCCGGCCCTGCCTCTATAGTCATTACTATATGCACTTGTGTTTTTCCTCACTTCAAGAAAACAAATATTTTAATGAATTATAAAGAAAAAATATTAAACTGATACGCACCCTTACGTTTTTTTTTTTTTTCCTACTTGAAAGGTAATAAATATTTTAATGTCTTTACAAAAGTAGATAGATCATACAGATAGTTAGATAAATAGATATCCTTACGATTTCATCCACACTGGAGGAAAAATATTTTCATAACTTATCAAAGATATACAGAGAGATAGATAGATGGACACTCATACGATAGCATCCCTAACTGAAGAAAGCAAATATCCCAATAACTGAACCAGATATACACTCGTAGGTACCCTCAGGGCGCCAATAGACTAAGAACATTGGCAGAGGAGGGCTTAAATATTTTCTCTTCCGTAAGGACAAAAACTAAATACGTCAATAATGAATTAATAGTTGTCACTTTCAATTTAATTGCGTTTTAAATTTAAAATAATTAAATCAATTGCATTAAAAAAACCAATAGCACCAAAATCTTCAGTTTTAAGATTGATTTTTAGCGCGGTATTTAACATGAGAGTCCTAGATTTACGATTAATTTCTTTCCAGGATTAGCAGAGAATATTCAGCAGTAGATCTACTTTTTCAATCAGCATGGGGAAGCAGCATTTATAAGGTGTTATCTGTCAAGTCGGAATTATAAGAATAAGTACGCGTTAGTCTGCGAAATAGGTGCTTTTATTGTTTTATCCATTTTTTTTATTGTTTTATACATTCAGAAGTGCACCGAGACGTCTAAATGAGTTTATTGCTCTTGGAGAGGAAGAAGCTCCTCTTTCGAGCTAGGAGTCGAGAGAGAGAGAGAGGAGGAGAAAGAGGGGTTACGGCAGGAAAGGTGTAGGACATAAAGGCAGGTTTAAGACAATACACAAAGCCCTATTATAATTGTTTAGATCCCGATCTACTTCCCAGTATCGATGGCGTTTTGAAGATTAATACAGACACTTGACGTGGACTAGGAACATCAAATAGAGGTCATCTCTCTTTCCACGCTTATAAGTGAGTCACGGAAAAATTCTCATTGGCCGCCAATGTCTGTATTAATTATTGATTCGCCTCCTAATTATTTGTTCAGTTGCTGCTTAGCATCTCTGGTGAATCTCCAGCATTGTGCGGAGCTCCGAGAAGCAACCTGCCGAATTGGTTTGGCAGTTAGTGTATGTGAGTCTGGAGGAATTCTAGGCCGCTGTGGTGCAGTGGAAGCATATCCGGCGTGTAACTGGAAGACCCTGGGTTCGATTCTCGGTGGTGGCCAATAAGAATTTTTCCGTGACTCTCTTATAAACGTGGAAAGAGCGATGACTTCTGTTTGATGTTTTGAAGATATGGAGATGGACCCCATTTGCTTTGCTGCGGTGAGGAGTGTTGAGCAGTGTTGCAGCGAAGCTAAGGGCATTTAAGAGTAAGAAAGAGAGAGGGAGAAGGGGAGAGAGAGGGAGAAAGAGAAGGAGAGGGAGAGGGAGAAAGAGAGGGAGAAGGAGAAGGGGAGAGAGAGGGAGAAAGAGAAGGGGAGGGAGAAAGAGAGGGAGAACGGGAGAGAGGGATAAAGAGAGGGAGAGGGAGAAGGGCAGAGAGAGGGAGAAAGAGAAGGGGAGAGAGAGAGGGAGAAAGAGAGGGAGAGGGAGAAAGGGAGAGAGAGGGAGAAAGAGAGAGAGAGAGAGGGAGAAAGAGAGAGAGAGAGAGAGGGAGAAAGAGAGAGAGAGAGGGGGAGAAAGGGAGAGAGAGGGAGAAAGAGAGAGAGAGAGAGAGGGAGAAAGAGAGAGAGAGAGAGAGGGAGAAAGAGAGAGAGAGGGAGAGGGAGAAAGGGAGAGAGAGGGAGAGAGAGGGAGAGAGAGGGAGGGAGAGGGAGAAGGGGAGAGAGGGAGAAGCGGAAAGGGGGGAGAGGGAGAAGGGGAGAGAGAGGGAGAAAGAGAGGGAGAGGGAGAAGGGAAGAGAGAGGGAGAAAGAGAGGGAGAGGGAGAAGGGGGAGAGAGAGAGGGAGAAAGAGAGGGAGAGGGAGAAGGGGAGAGAGAGGGAGAAAGAGAGAGAGAGGGAGAAAGACAGAGAGAGAGAGGGAGAGGGAGAAGGGGAGAGAGGGGGAGAGGGAGAAAGGGAGAGAGGGAGAAAGAGAGAGGGAGAGAGAGGGGGGAGGGAGAAGGGGAGAGTGGAAGAGGGAGAAGGGGAAAGGGGGAGAGGGAGAAGGGGAAAGGGGAGAGGGAGAAGGGGAGAGAGTGAGAAAGAGAGGGAGAAAGAGAAGTAGAAGGGAGAGAGAAAGAGAGGGAGAAGGGGAGACAGAGGGAGAAAGAGAGGGAGAAGGAGAAAGAGAGGGAGAAAGAGAAGGAGAGGGAGAAGGGGAGAGAGAGGGGGAAAGAGAAAGAGAGGGGGAAGGGGAGAGAGGGGGAGAGGGAGAAAGAGAAGGAGATGGAGAAAGAGAAGGAGAGGGAGAAGGGGAGAGAGGGGGAAAGAGAGGGAGAAGATGAGAGAGGGGAGAGGGAGAAAGAGAGGGAGAGAAAGAGGGAGAAAGAGAGAGGGAAGGGAGAGGGAGGGAGAAAGAGAATGAGAGGGAGAAGGGGAGAGAGGGAGAGAGCGGAGGAGAGACCCACCGCAGGGCAAGAAAACTACCTCTGCAGCTCCAAATTCATCGTACGGGATCCAAAATGTCTGATCGTCCGAGTGATCTCCACGTCCACCAGACTCGTACAGTGTTGCCATCTCTTGAAAAAAACATATGGGTAAAAAATATAAAAATATATGTATACGAACCACATTGCATACCCGACGATCTGAGGTACGTGTCCTTACGCTAGAGGCGATTCCTTGCTCGTCCTTCCGTAACATATAGTGGTCAAATGTAAATTTGCCATTGAATTTTTTATTCCATCGACAGTGGTCCGGGTTCGAATTCTAGTGAGGCATGGATGCTGTGTTTGTATTACGCCACTGGCTCTCTCTCGCTTCCCTAGTACCACTAGCTCTAAATTAGGCACAGGCGACTGTTTATAGCCAATCGCGTTTCTCTCGGTGTTCGTTAAACCTTAAAAAAGATCTTTTGTCTTTTTTATCCATATTTTGATAATTGATCACTGATCTAACAAAATAACATTACGAACTTAGTGAAGCCTTACAAGTTTATTTATTTTTTAACTTAAACGCGAAAAACTTATTTGAAGCAGTGCTCAGAATGGGCCGGTATACACCAGTATCGCATACCGACATTTCTTTTTTTTTTTTTCCTGGTATTCCATACCAGCACGTTTTATACCCGGAATTTTCATACCGGCACTAATTTTAGTAGTGGGAACTGAAGAAAGGATTTTTTTTTTCGTCGTCCCTAACACTTACAGGCGCGCATTCTTAAACATAGAAGGTTTGCTCTTGAGAAAAACCTGTGTGGGAACAGTAAAGGGTGGGGTGGGGGGGAATGATCAAATGTAGAGGATTTTAGGAAGGGAGTGTCTGACACCAGGTCTTAAACAACCTTTAGAAATAGAAAGCTAGGAGATTTGGACTGATAGGAAAGTGACACGGAAGCGAAGTGGAAAGGGGGAGGAAGACGCCCTTATTTATTTGGCCAGTACCCGAGGTCCGACGGCTTAACGTGCCCATCCGACGCACGGCGGGTATTTAGTGGATCGAGCGTTCGTACATGCCTGGGATCGAACCTGAGGTCCTTTCCGTGGCAGTCCCGAACGTTGCCCATTAGGCCACCCGCGGGTGGGGAGAATGATGTACACATGAGCTTATAAGTTCAATCCTTCGAAGGATGGAAACGAAACTACTCATAGCGCATGACCACATCATCCTCTTAAAGATATGTGTAATTTTTATTATATCATTAATTTAATATATTCAACTTGAAGAGCTATTTCCTAGAATAAGGAACTGGGAGTATCAGATAAACACAAATTTTAGTTCTGCAGCAGTGAGTATAAAATTTCTCTACTTCCGACTTTTTTTTTTTTTTTTTTTTTTTAGTGTGGTGAGAATGCTATTTATTAATTTAAGACTGGACGTTTATTCTGCTTGCTGATATTTTATTGCCCGCCTTTCTACTTCATGAAAGTCCCTTTTGGGAGGGGGCTGTCTTCCTGCTCGGGACCTTAAATTTCTGGGCTCAAGTCCAGTTGAATCATTAATGAGTACCCGAGGTTCGGAAGTTTCGTTAATCCGTTGGTCCCGGGGTAGAGACTCCTCGTTATAAGCAAGTCTAACCCCAGTCCATGGTGTAGCATAAGTAGTGCCCGCTGGATCCACAAACCAACCAACTGAAATCAACCGCCATCCTGACTGACTTAAAATCCACGGATATGTCAATTACATTTTCAAACAAAGGAGTTTTTCTTACAAGGAGTTTTTTTTTTTTTTTCTTTTACTATTTCAGTTTTTGAGATTTTCTGGCGAAGGTTTTTTTTTTACTATTTCAGTTTTTGAGATTTTCTGGCGAAGGTTTTTTTTTTACTATTTCAGTTTTGCAGATTTTCTGACGAAGGCATTTTTTTTTTACTATTTCAGTTTTGGAGATTTTCTGGCGAAGGTTTTTTTTTTACTATTTCAGTTTTGCAGATTTTCTGACGAAGGCTTTTTTTTTTTTTACTATTTCAGTTTTGGAGATTTTCTGGCGAAGGTTTTTTTTTTCCCGATGATTTTTTAGCTAAATGTGAACATACCGGCACTTCGAAATTCCCATTTCGAGCACTGATTTGAAGATTATTGTTAGATTATTTGGGGGAGGAGGTTCAGATAAGATTGCGGGATATCCCTCCCTGAAATGGTCTAATGACATCTCTGGATACCCTCATGATTTCGTCCTTGCAGATAGAAAGACAGATACCGTAATTATTCATTCTCCTTTAGAGAAAACGAATAGCTTAGTTACTTATCGAGGCGTTTTGCATAGATAGATAGAAACCCTTGTGTATGATTTAATCCTCACTTGAATACAAAAGTTTCAATATCTTAAAAAAAGTTAGATAGATGTTACACTTATGGTTGCATGCTTACAGACCTATGATACCCCTATGATTTCTCCCCCACTTGAGGTTCACAGCGCCACCTTTCAGCAAATAGACACATCTATTTCAGGTGTCAAAATAAATTCTTAAAGAAAAAATAACAGCTTCTCTTGCAATGGAGGCAAAATTGATCACGGTGTCAAACTCATGAGATCTCAGTGCGAAGAATGGGCGCTCCTGCATTCTGAAAACAGAGCGTGTTGCTTCAGAAGGAACTTGGCAGAAGAAAAGGAGGGGATGGGAAGGCGGCGAGAAAGTTGAAGATAGAGTTTGACAGCTCCGACAGAGAAATTGCTACTGGAACTTCTGTTTCTATGGCCTGTGACCGGTTATTGGAGGTCGAACAACTTGTGATTAATGGTTTTGTGCCCTGTTAGAGGAAGACGTCACAAATGGTCTTTCCCGTCTTGCTCCAAACAAAACTGCAATGTAGGACTGGGAACGTATTTTCGGGCTACCTGTATAGTCTCTGAGGTTTAGTGTCATTTCTGCGATCCAATAAAGCTGTCATTCATTTTTACGCTTTACTTCGCCGCTTTGAAACTATAGCCTCTGTCACTTCGTACAAAATTCCCCTCTCCCCCGTTCAGTGGCGTATCTTGGGTCTGAGTGAGACCCGGGCTATCTCACCACCTAACTCCCCGTCCCCAGTACCTTTTTTTTTTTTTTTTTTTTTTTAATTGTGATGTTTATTTTTTATTTGTTAAGTAATGGAAGTAACTTTTTTCTAAATTTTAGGTACATGCTAATATGATAGATATCAAATAATTGAAGGGTTCGGATGTAAACCATGGTAACCAACAGTTTTGTAAAAACATGAGTTGCGTACGAAAAACAACTGCGGTGCTAATCTGAGTTTTTTAGAGTATTGATTATACATTTATGGCTACATATGGCACCACAATACAACTTTCGATTAGTGCAAACGTTTATATTTTTTACTACTTGTAATCCTCACAACGACAGAAGTGTTGGTTGCCATGGTTTACACCCGAGTCCTTCAATTATAATGAATAGGATTTGAACACTTGATTCTACACAGTGGCGAATCCAGCTGGGGGAAATTGGGACGTTCGCTCCCCCCTAAACCTTAACAAAGTTTTAACGTTTAAAGTAACGAAGATCGCAAATAATTATCTTTGCATATTTTGTTTTCAGTTTTGGTAAAAAAAAAATAACTATTAAACTGAGAACGGAGGAATAGTTATTACTTTGATTTAGGTTCAGTAAAAAAAGAAAGAGAAGGGAATAGAATAAAAACAGAGAGAGAGAGAGGGGAGGGAGAGAGAGAGAGAGAGAGAGAGAGAGAGAGAGAGAGAGAGAGAGAGAGAGAGAGAGAGAGAGAGAGAGAGAGAGAGAGAGAGAGAGAGAGAGCGCAAAAGATAAAGGAAAAACAGAGACAGAAGGGGGAAAACATGGTGATATTCTTTGTTAGTTTTTTTGCTTTTGTCATATTGTCTAGCATCTGTAACGTCTCGAAACAGGGTAAGGCAGAGCTCGGCACTGAAATCAGAGTAGGTGGGAGAAACTGTGAATAACAATCTGATCTACGTACGTATCTTAATTGGGTCATAAAGAAAATTCATAAAAATGTCCCCACCGCTTCCTCCCAGATGGCCTTTACAGGACTTTTTTCTTATTTTTCCTACTCCCTCACGCCTCACAGACGCTTCCTGTTGTTCCACCCACTCCGAAGTCAATCCCCGCTTGGGTGGGGTGGGCAGGAAGAAGGGCAGCGTGGCTAACACGGGGCAATTTTCGGCATATATATATATATATATTATATCTAAAAAAATCTTTCATAATGGCTTCTGCCCCCTTTTATACCTGAAATACCGCCTCCCTAGAGTAAACTTCTGGATCCGCCCCTGTTTGTACATGAACTTCATACTTCTTCTGAATACTTTATTTGTACATGAGAACCCCATTCTTCTTTCCTTTCGTGTGAACTTGAGTGTTACGTTTTCATAAAAAAATTCTTCCGAGTACTTCTTGATATTCAAAAAGAATGTTTTGCTCTATTGACAAAATAGTCAATTTGCTCAAAGATATGCCTTGATTCTTTTCAGTGCAGAAAAATTTCTTCCGGCAGTTGCAGTTATTGATGGAAACTTTAATATTAGGTCTGCTAATTTGTACACCTCATTAAACACAATGTCCAACTTATTCATTTTCATGTAACAAGTAATGTCTCTTATTGATTTCTTTTTGCATTCATCAAGGGAATAAAAAACCTTCAGTTCATTTTTTATTCGAGCTATATAAAAATTTGAAGCACAGAGTTCTTCAGGATCTGACAGCTGATGTTCAGGAAAGCTTTCACAAAATTTCTCAAAATAGTTCAAATCCAGCAAAGCCACGAATTTAAGATATAATATCACTGATTTTAATTTATTCACACTTCATACAAAACGAAACAACTCTCGCAAAACACGTGCTGTTACGGCCGGGAGAATGCGAGTGACTAATGTAGTCCCAGGTCTTCTCTCTTCTGAGCGAACCGTTGGCCAAAACAATGGCCCCTTCACCCGCTCATTCGTGTTGTCATGGGAAGGCTATCTGGCGATCGTACCGAAGGTCTTTGAATCAGAACAGCTAAGACTGGTAGAGCTGGTTGTGTTAGTATGACACCATCCCTCCACTAGGAGCCCCATTGCTCTTCACTCGCTAGACTGATTCTTTTAGTCAAAAGAAGCGAATCCGAACGTGATTTTTTTTTTCGTAGCGAAAGCATAGACATATCTTAATACCGTAGATAATAAACTTTTATTTGTGCATATCTAATTCACTTTTATTTGTGCAGTATTTGGGCTTAGTCATGTGGTCCAATGAGTCCTATACGGAACCACTGATTGCCGCGAAGAACAGGAAAGTTCGTCTACAGTGGTGTGACGGGACACTGGAAAAAGTCATGTGTGGTCCGACGAGTCCTGTACGGAAACTAATGTTTGCCGCGGAGAACCGGAAGGTTCGTCTACAGTGGTGTCAGGAACAACGTGATTGGACACTGGAAAAAGTCATGTGGTCTGACGAGTCCTAAACGGAAACCACTGATTTCTGCGAAGAACCGGAAAGTTCGTCTACAGTGGTGTCAGGAACAACGTGACTGAACACTGGAAAAAGTCATGTGGTCTGACGAGTCCTAAACGGAAACCACTGATTTCTGCGAAGAACCGGAAAGTTCGTCTACAGTGGTGTCAGGAACAACGTGACTGAACACTGGAAAAAGTCATGTGGTCCGACGAGTCCTATACGGAAACCACTGATTTCTGCGAAGAACCGGAAAGTTCGTCTACAGTGGTGTCAGGAACAACGTGACTGGACACTGGAAAAAGTCATGTGGTCCGACCAGTCCTAAACGGAAACCACTGATTTCTGCGAAGAACCGGAAAGGTCGTCTACAGTGGTGTTAGGAACAACGTGACTGGACACTGGAAAAAGTCATGTGGTCCGACGAGTCCTATACGGAAACCACTGATTTCTGCGAAGAACCGGAAAGTTCGTCTACAGTGGTGTCAGGAACAACGTGACTGAACACTGGAAAAAGTCATGTGGTCTGACGAGTCCTAAACGGAAACCACTGATTTCTGTGAAGAAGCGGAAAGTTCGTCTACAGTGGTGTCAGGAACACCGTGACTGTACACTGGAAAAAGTCATGTGGTCCGACGAGTCCTATACGGAAACCACTGATTTCTGCGAAGAACCGGAAAGTTCGTCTACAGTGGTGTCAGTAACATCGTGACTGAACACTGGAAAATGTCATGTGATCCGACGAGTCTTGTACGGAAACCACTGATTGCTGCGAAGAGGAGGAAAGTTCGTCTATAGTGGTGTCAGGAACACCGTGACTGGAGTCTGGAAAAATTCATGTGGTCCGACCAGTCGTATACGGAAACCACTGATTGCTGCGAAAAACTGCAAAGTTCGTCTACAGTGGTGTAAGGAACATCGTGACTGGAAACTGGAAGACTGGGAAAAAAATCAGGCTGTTTGGCGCGTCGCGGTTGACCTTGTTCTGTACCGACGGTCGACAGAGAGTTTGGCGGAAACCCCATAAAAGCAATGCCCCTAGCTTGCCTCGAGTTTCTGGAGGTGGTGTCATAATGTGGGGCACGTTCTGTTGGTGAGGAGCGCGTCCTCTGGTATTGCTGGAATGCCGGGTGCCCCCAATCAAGGGCGGCGGAAAGTAAGGGACGCGGTGGTCAGGCCCCACCCAGAATTTCATGGTCTCCCCTTACTGGTGGAGACTTTCAAAGAAACGTCTTAAAAATGTGTGGTTCACATAAAATTTAACGTTATTTCTTTTTGTTTTTTTATGAAGATTTCGCGGAGACCGTCACTACGTTTCGCAGTTTTCTGGAAAACGCTTGGAGTACCTTTTTGAAAATTGTTTTTGCAGATATAAAATGAAAAGTTTGCGTTCTTCGCTTAAAAAATATCGTTAAATTATTCTCATGTTGGAATGGTCTGGACGGATATATTGCTGGATCTGATGACCGATGGACAACTGAACTATTAGAATGGATACCAAGGGGCAGGAGAAGACCTAAAAGACCACCTGATTTGAAAGCATGCTCCGTAGACTTGGAAAAGATATACTCAAGCCAGAAAGTTGTGGAAGAGACTTGGGGAGGCCTCCATCCAGCAGATGATTGATGACTGTTGGTGAAGATATGTACGAGTATAAACATATACTGCATATCCTACTAGATGACAATCCGTCAATAATGACGGGGGGGGGGATATGATACTATTGCTATTGACATTTATTTATTGAGTTTTTGAGTTCCCCGTCAATAGTTGGCTCACAGCTTTCTGAAAATTTCCCGAGCAGTCGGTTATGGAATTTGATACGACGGGCTGTCTGTTTGTTATGTGTTTCGTAAAACCTTTAGTCCCTATTTCGTCAACACTTCCTTGTACACAACATTTTTCGTGTACACGGACTTTGAACCCTGTATGAATTTCTCCTTTTCTTTTCCGTGAACTATTTTTATGTTGACGTCGTCAGATCGTTGTATTCTTGACGTTGCCACATACAGATGGCTAAACACCGGTTCAGGTAGTGAACCAAAATTCCTGATGTAAAGTTTTTCGTAGCCGCCCCAGTGGCGCAGTGGTCAAAGCGATGGCCTCTGATATCATTCTTCCGAAAGGGGTCCGGGTTCGAATCCCGATGAGGCACGGATGATGTTTTTTTCCTTAGGGCACTGGCTTTCTCCTTTCTCTGGAACCAGTGACCCTATATCAGGAACGGGCGACTGCTTATAGCCCACCGAGTAGCTCACGGTGGTCGTTAAACCTCCAAACAAAAGAAAAGTTTTCGTATCTCTGGAGTTGTCCGTGTAACATTAAGCATCTCAAACGTCCATCCGTTCGATGAAGCAGAAAACGGGACTCGTTGGAGAAGGCAATCGTTTGCCAATCAGCGGAGGTCCAATACCAGTACTGCCGTGCAAATGTAATCACCTTCGTTAGCAAAGGTGCAGTGATCCTCCATCTGCATCGGAGCCCCATACGCAGCAGGGTTTGCTGAAAAGTCGGTTTTAGACCCACTTCCGGTATCCTCCTGGTTCATTCTGCCAGGTAGTTGTTCCTCTGTAGCGTGCCGATCGGCCCTCACACACCTTTGCAGCCTACGTTCACCCCTCACATTAATGGCACGTGGTTATCCGCAGTTTCCACGTCGCTTATTTGCAATGGTGCCATTTCTCCAATCACTATACACTCTAACCACATCAGCACGCGAACAGTTCACAAACAGCGCTGTATTAGAAATACTGCTACCTTTGGCCCGAAAGCGGATAATCATCCCTTTTTGCAAATCTGATAAATCGCTCCTTTTGTCCATGATAGCAAGGAATGATATGTTTTCAGATCAGATCAGATCATATGTAGAGGATTTTAGGAAGGGAGTGTCTGACACCAGGTCTTAAACAACCCTTAGAAATAGGAAGCTAGGAGATTTGGGCTAGAGTGCCCGATAAGAAAGTGACACGGAAGCAAGGTAGAAAGGGGGAGGATGACGCCCTTATTTATTATCGGGGGCCAGTACCCGAGGTCCGACGGCTTAACGTGCCCATCCGACGCACGGCGGGCATTTAGTAGTTCGAACGTTCGTACCTGCCCAGGATCGAACCTGGGGTTATCTCCATGGCAGTAACGAACGCTGACCACTAGGCCACCAGCTGCCCGATATGTTTTCAGATTGCCTACAGTACACCTTATATACCCTCCAAACCAACTGACGACACGCGCCTTCTATCATTGGCTACGCACTGTTCACGTCAAAAGTTGGAGGTGGTCACAATAATGTGACTCAACTGTATATATCGCGGTGCACAATCCAAATACGAATCAATTCTTGTTGCTGTATTTTTAAGTTATGCAAAAAATCAGGGGCGTCGTTAGGCAAATTCAGCTGGGGGGATGAAGCCCTTCTAATCGTTTCCGGATCTCCAAATGCCCGGTGCCCAAATGCCCTCCTAATCTTACAATAATCTCGAAACAAGTTCTTCGTTTAAGTTAAAAATAATAAATTTCTTAACCTTAACTAAATTCGGAATGTTATTAATATTATTTAATTTGAATCAGTGATCAACCATCGAAAAGTAAATAAAGATAGGCCGCACCGGTGGCGCAGTGGTCTAAGGCGCTGGCCTCTGATCATTCGTCCGTAAGGGGTCCGGGTTCGAATCCCGTGAGGCATGGATGTTGTGTTTGTTTGTCTTACGGCACTGGCTCTCTCCCTTCCCTGGAACCAGTTACCCTAAATTAGGGACGGGCGACTGATTATAGCCCATTGAGTTGCTCACGGTGGTCGTTAAACCTCCAATAAAAAAAAAAAATAAAAAAATAAAGATAGCAGAAAAGTTAACGACGATTTTACATTTGACGATTATATGTTTTTGATGGGCGCGTAAAGGAAACGTTTCTTGCTTACTAGCCTTCTGCCGCCTCAGATCACAAAGTACTGATAGTTGCTAGGCCAATATAACCATAAAACCATTGAACACTTTGTCAACATAGTAAGTTCGATTTCCATGGGCAACGCTCCTGCTTTACAATTCTATTGGTGACCCTTGGCGATGTACCTCTTCTTCAAAGTGGTCGTTGAAATTTCCCATTCCGGACTACTGAAAATATTTTACTTGAAAATGGATTAATACTAAAACCAAAAAATATCTGTATCTGTATTGAATCTCCGTAACATTGACAACTAACAATTTTAAAACTTTTAAATTTTACCGAAATTAAGGTGGACGTCAAGTAATTTTGCTTCCTATAATTCCAATGGGAAAACTTTTGTACACATTTACTTCACAATTATTGTGTTCCCAAGGATGAAACTTTGAACGTCGATTAAAATAACTTCATATTATAACTTGGAATACTTAATATTTTCTAAAACTTAATAATTATACAAAAAAATCGATAACTTTTCCTTTGGTGGTGTTGGAACCAGAAAAGAGATGGCGCGACCTGTACTTTGATGACGTCAGTAGACAAACAAATGTTGGATTACGTAAATATGGTTATGTTTTAGAAAATATTAAGTATTCCGAGTTATAAAATGAAGCTGTTTTAATCGGTGTTCAAATTTTCATCCTTGAGAACGCATTAATTATGAAGGAAATGTGTACAGAAGTTTTTCCATTCGAAGTATAGGAAGCAAAATTACTTGACGTCCACCTTAAGGAAAAATATTCCTCAGAAATGGGGTTCGGACATTTGGGCACCCGGACATTTGGGCAGATTCCTTTTTAAAGCAATGAAATTGCGCTGCGTTAAAAATGATAGTGTTCCTATATTTCTCCCTACTTGAGCAAGTGGTGTGCACAAAATTTTGTTCACTTATATCTCATAATCATTAAGAAATTGAGACATATTTATGATTTTCTGTCTGAAAGACGGAGCGGACATTTGTGCACCGGGCATTTAGGCACCCGGACATTTTGGCACCCGGTCTTTTGGGCACAAATGTTTAAGGGGCCGTATAACAATTGCAAGTCGACAGATTAGGGATGTAACAAGTCGACAGATTAGGGATGTAAGGTCAGGTGATGCGTAACATCACAGCCTCTCCTTGACAAATGTCAACCCCGCCTTCTCGTGGTGCATCCTGTTCCCACTAAAGGGGCTCTGACGACCGCAAATAGCGCTATAACTATACCATCGGGATCAGAGGAAATGCTATCCCACACTCACCAACCCGCTTGGCCAGCGTGGTGAGTTATGGCCAAACACCTCCAAAATGACTCTACAACTTAAATCTTGGCCCTCAGTCTCCGGCAGCTGGAATGTACCTGGCCAAGGCAGCGGCCAGTGCGACATGAAGGCAGAGGGTGCTAAGAATCCCCGGAGGACCGGACTAGGCTGCCATTTGATGCTGACCTTGGCTACCTACAACGGACGCTCCCTATCTTCTGATTCAAGGCTTCTTGAATTGGAAGAGGAACTACAAAGGATCAAGTGGGACATCGTCGGGCTAAGTGAGGTAAGGAGAAAAGGAGAAGATCTCATTGAACTGAA
The DNA here is from genome assembly GCA_039090855.1 of Macrothele yani. Lineage (NCBI taxonomy): Eukaryota > Metazoa > Arthropoda > Arachnida > Araneae > Macrothelidae > Macrothele > Macrothele yani. The sequence goes on along the minus strand of CM077006.1, from coordinate 17,051,537 downwards.
AAGTGGACATCTCTTCTATTATCGTGGGACAGATACTGGCAGAACTAGTGGTGTTGGATTTATAATAAACAAGAAACTGAAGGATAAAGTGGTAGAAGTTGAAAGTTCCTCTGACAGAGCTGCACGACTCGTTATCCAACTATCGAGAAGATACCAGGCTCAGATTATTCAAACTTATGCACCCACCACAAGTCATCCTGAAGAAGAAATTGAAGAATTTTATGAGGAAATTCGTCATCTAAATAATAAAGGTAAGCAGCACTTGAAGATAATTATGGGAGATTTCAATGCAAAAATAGGGCACCGGCAACAGAATGAAACTTCAGTAGGTAAATTCGGTCACGGCAACAGAAACCAGCGTGGAAATACTCTCGTTGAGTTTGCAGAGGCAGAAGGATTTTTCATCTTGAATTCCTTTTTCAAGAAAAAGCCACACAGGAAATGGACATGGAGACATCCAATTGGGACGACAAGTGAAATTGATTTTATTATGTGTAACAAAAAATTCGTCATCGAAGACTGCAGTGTGCTGAACAAGTTCAACACAGGTAGTGACCATAGATTGGTGAGATGTAAGATGCACCTCAACACTAAACTGGAACGTGGCAAGCTCATAAGACAAACAAAATGTATTGACATAACCAACCTTAAAAAACACCATAATACTTTCAAGTTGGAACTGAAGAACAGATTCTCTGCTTTAGAAGGCCTAACATCGGAAGAAGTGGATATTTCTGAAGTTAACAGAAAAGTAACCAAAGCTCTTATGGAAACAGCAACAAAATTAGCTGGGTCTAAGAACAAGTTGCATGTAAACAAATTATCAGGAAAAACCAAAATGTTGATGCAAAAAAGAAGAGAGATGAGGACAACTAAAGAAGATGTGACTTCCAAAGTGGAATATATAGAGCTATGCAAGACAGCACGAAAAAGTATCACTGAAGACGTAAGGAAATTCAACTGTGAGCTAGTGAGGAAAGCAATTGAAAACAACCAAAGCCTAAAGATAGCAAAGGGACATCTCAGTAAGGGAAGAAAACAGATTATGGCTCTGAGAAAAGAAGATGGTTCTATAACAAGAAATAGAGGCGAAATTTTGACAAGAGTGAAATATTTCTACTCCAAATTATATGAAAGGGATGATACATGTACTCCAGACATCATGAAAGGTACCAGAGTTCTTCCAGTCCTCCCAGCAGAAGTTGCTCATGCAATCAAGAACATGAAGCTGGGGAAAGCTCCAGGAGAAGATGGAATTACTATAGACATCATACAAGAAGCAAGTGGAGAAATTGAAACAGTACTCGCCCAAATTTTCACTCGATGCCTTAATGAAGGGAAGATTCCTGAGGATTGGAACAATGCTACAATGATCCTGCTACATAAAAAAGGTGACATTGAGGATCTCAGGAACTACAGACCTATCAGCCTCCTATCAGTGGTTTATAAAATCTTCACTAAAGTTCTTTCACACCGCTTGAAGGTAACACTGGACATGGCTCAACCGAGAGAACAAGCTGGATTCAGGAGTGGCTATAGCACAATAGATCATATCCACGTACTGAGAGAACTAATTGAAAGAGCGAGGGAATATGAACTTCCATTGTGCATGGCTTTTATCGATTATGAAAAAGCCTTTGATTCGGTGAAACCATCAGCAGTTACCACGGCTCTGAAATCCTGCGGTATTGAAGATGCATACATTAATATTATTAATAACATCTATGAAAATGCAAGTGCAAAGATTCGGCTGTTTGAAAATACAACACACATAAAAATTGGAAAGGGAGTGAGACAAGGTGACACCATATCTCCGAAGCTCTTTAATGCCACATTGGAAAATGTCTTTCAATCACTGAACTGGGAAAACAAAGGGATAAAGATTAATGGAGATTATCTAACCCACCTTCGTTTTGCTGATGACGTAGTCATTTTTGCAACTACCCCATCAGAGCTGCAGAGTATGATCCAGGAACTTGCTGACAAGAGTAAAGAAGTGGGATTAAAAATGAACTTTCAGAAGACAAAAGTGATGTTCAATGCTTTTACAAGAAATGAAGATTTATCGATTGATGGAGAAAACTGGAGATAACAGATACGTATGTTTATCTTGGACAGCAGATATCAAGTGAGGGTCACATTGATGAAGAAATTAATCGGCGTACAAAACTTGCCTGGAGAGCTTTTGGAAGAAACAGCATAATTTTCAAGAGCAATATGCCATTATGTCTTAAAAGAAAAGTGTTTAATCAATGCATCCTTCCAGTGCTTACGTATGGTGCAGAGACGTGGACCTTAACTAAAAGAGACATACAAAGGCTGCAGACAACTCAAAGCAGCATGGAGAGGTGCATGCTTGGTATAACCAGGAGAGATAAGAAGAGGAACTCGTGGATCCGAAAAATGACGAGAGTGGAAGACATCATGATCAGAGTTAAATCCCTGAAATGGCAATGGGCTGGACATACTGCCAGAAGGACAGACCATAGATGGACAGCCGAAATTTTAGATTGGATTCCAAGGGACAGGAAAAGACCCAGAAAAAGACCACATGGGAGATGGGTGGATGAAATTCGTAAATATGCGGGAGTGACATGGAGGAGACTGGCACAAGACAGACCGTTGTGGAGGAAACTTGGGGAGACCTTCGTCCAGCAGTGGATTGATAATGGTTGACAATGATGATGATGATGATGATGATAACAATTGCCGTTTCTTGGCCCAATAGTAAGAGTTTGGCCGAGGAAATATTCGCCGTAAGTTACTTCGGCACTAAATATTTACATAACATGTGAAGTTATTAATATTTGTCTTTTACTTAATTAGGCACTAAATTATTATGCCTCATTCGTAGGCCCTTTCGACAGTCTTTTTTCTACCGATGTCATATTCATAACGTTTACGTATCAACTCAAGTTAATAGCATTGCGCTTTTACTTAAGCACTAAATATTAATTCATAGGCCCTAGGCCTTTTTAACAGTTTTTGTTCTAAAAATTTATCGTCCAATCGGGAGATTTTCAACATTTACAACTACAAGTCGACAGATTATTTGAGGGCCCGTGCCTACTCAGCAAACCTGTCGGCGTGGGGGGGGGGGGTGGAGTATACCCAAAGTGTAAAATATGAAGCATTTCTCGTCCGATCGGGAGATTTTCAGCATTTACAAACTACAACTGGAAACATTATCTCAGGGCATGAACCTACTGAGCAAACCTGTCGGAGGGGGGGGGGTGTTACCAAAACTATAAAATTCGAAAAATTTGTCCTCCAATCGGGAGAATTTTAGCATTTACAAGGTACAACTCAACAGATTATTTGAGGGCACGTGCCTACTCAGCAAACCTGGGGCCTGGGGGGGGGTAAGAAAAATCCTTACCTCCTTCAAGGTTGTCAAATATTTAAAAAAAGGTTTCGCCCATTTTAGTGTTTCAAATTTATCAAAAATTTGGCTATATTAACGGGGTGGGGGTGGGGGGGTCTCCCCATGGGCGCCCTTGGTGATATGTAATCATGAATATGATGTAATTCATATTCATGATTATGAGCTATGTAATCCCGATCCAGGACGAAGAAATTGTCAAGTTTTCGGATATCATGCTTGTCATATTTACACCCAAAAAAACGTATTATCATCTTCAAAATTTGTGCATTGTAATTTTTTTTTAAATTCAATTATAATTGTCGTTTGTCTTACTGCAAACGTTTTCTCCATTCAATTCCCCTCACAGCGCCAAGAAACGGCAATTTTTGTACGGCCCCTAAAGATTTGTGCCAAAAGTGGTCCGGGTGTCCAAATGTCCGGTGCCCAGAAGTCCGGTGCCCAAATGTCCTAAACTCCTCAGAAATATATGGGAGATTCACTGCAATATCAATTGTTTTCCCAAGTTTTCTGAGGAGATGTTATACGGAAGAACAGTAAAACTTTGCTTTGAATATTCAGCAATTTTATGTTTCGTTTTACTACGGAAGAGGATTGATGAGAGATATTAAAGATATTAAAACAAATTAAACACTGTTGAACGCCCCCAATGTTTAGTTCATCGACGCTCCTGCGAAAGAAGAGCATAGTGAGAAACATTACGCTTAAACCATCCACTCTCGCTGGAGAAACATCTTCTGATTCTCAAACTCTACGACACTTCCTGACGCAGATAATTAAGATCTATTAACCTGGGATAGGTCAATGGAAAGATGGGTCTTGTTTCCGAAGACTACTACGAATACTTGCTCGAGGCGATGTCGTGGACCATCATAGCAAATACTGTTCCTCAAGGTTGCGTTACCGTCCCCGAGGCAGATGTTTAACGCCTGCCTTGTCTGCACAATGCGGCCACAAAATCGGGGTGGCTATTTATTTGTTGTTTTTTTTCGTTCTTTCTCTTTCTTTTGTGCTCCGTAACTCCCGTTGTCTCTCTCTCTCTCTCTCTCTCTCGTGACCTATCATTATTCAAACGCAGATCCCACGGTTATTCATGCCTTATGTTTCAAGAACTTATACTAATTGCTGCTCATCTGAGGTCAGTTTAAGAGAAGAAATTAGGTAAGTGCTTTGACACGCATGTCCGCTCTTCTTTAGCAGAAGTTGTTACATGGGAATTTTCTCTTTGGCGGTTTGTTGATGATTTTAACATGTGGTTCCTCCTTCTTAAATAACGCATGCGCTCAATCGATTTTTCTCCCTGTTACGTGCTGATTCGATAAGTGGCACGTACGGATATGTTATTAGAGTCCTATAAATTTGTTGAACACGTAGACACTGCCGATGACGGTGCAGTACTGGCAGACGAGACTTCGGAATCGTAGACCTGAAACTTTCATCTATTTTATAAGCTGCTTAGCTCTGCCGGCGCATAAAATTAAGGGCACAAAAATTCGTTGATTTAAATGAGGTATAATGGTTTAGTGTTAAGTACTTGGTCACTTAAACATTAGATGATTAATAGAAACTCTTAAATAATCTATAAGGATCGATATACCCAGTGCTCGAAGTGGGAATCTTGAAGTCCTGGTATGTACATATTTAGCAAAAATCATTCGGAAAATATACTTTAGCCAGAAAATCTCCTAAACTGAAAAAGTAAAAAAAAAAAAAGAATTCCTGGAATGAAATCTCCTATGTGTGAAAATGTAAATGACAATTCCATGGAGTCCCAGCAAAAACAGTTTTGCTGGCAGCCAGCACTGCCAGCAATGGCACAGCACTATGTTGCTGCTGCCGACCCGTCAATAAAATGTACGGGCGGCCAACAGTTGGATCCATCAGTTGTTATATGCCACAACAGCGCCATCAGTGGTCCATCACAGGCAGTAGCTGCCACAAGTGGCCCTTCAAGCACGTGCCAGAAATGATGGCTATCCTAATGTGCCGTTAGTGGCAGCCGGCAACCACGTGACGTAACTGGTGGCTTGCCGAATCTTGTCCACCAATTTCCCAGTAGTAGCCATAATAATAAAAGCAAAGATAACCGCAGTTTCCCAAAGCTACATTTTTTTCTACCCTTACGAATTAACGAACTGCGCTGGAGAAATTTTCTCAACAGATCGGAAAAACACCAGCTTGTATCTGAGTAGATTTGAACCCGGGCCGTTGTCGTGATAGCTGAGCTCCCTGCCGACTGGACTAATTTTACACGCTCGAGAATATGCTTAAAGCTGTCTGTTTGCTATGCAATGTGTAATCGAATGATTCCCTCTTTCATTTTGCAATTATGCGAGGTGTTTTTCATAAAAGTCTGTTTCATATAATGGATAAATTAATTTTTTCAACGTAACGATAGTTTTTTTTTTTTTTACCTTAAGGGAACTTCACTCATTTTCAAGGCGTGTACATACTTAGAGTCGCTTTCCAAAGTTTTGTGCTGTCCTTGCCGTCTTGAAAAGAGATTGTTGAATAAATATATATTTACCCGGGTTCATGTCACATTCTGTTACATTTTTAACGTTGTGTCTTTCCTTTCCGTTGTCCGAAGCTACATTTGTATTAAAGAGGAAATATATTTTATCTTACTTCTCGTTATTTTTAGAAGCGAATTCCTCCCAGTCTTGTGTATTCAACCCATGGATGAGTACACCACATAGCGTTGCTTTTTTTTTCTTTCAAATAATTAATAAATTTTGTACGCGTATAATTCTTTTTTTTCTTCCAACAAACGTTGTTTTAATGGTGGTTTTCCAGGATATGTGTTTCAAGCAGTTTCAAATTTTTTCTTGTTATTCATCCACTCCATTCCATGAATTGTTATTCATGGGAATGGAGTGGGTGTATTTCATGGCTGTAATCTAGTATTTCACGGCTTAATCTGATATCTTCGTCGACGTAAAATTTCATTAGGAAATTAATTCGCCTCTCCACATATGGATTTTTTCTTAACATCTACTAAAATAACACGATGGCGATAGCGTCGTCTTCAACTAACTGGTACCAGGCGAGACACAGCAAGTGTTGCTTCTGCGCATGCGCAGTCCCATTGCTTCCACCTGCTGTTGGGGGTTGCATTGGTTGCCAGCAACGGGCCACTAGTGGCACTTGCTTGGAGGCCCACAATTCACGGCGATGCTGCAGGGCCATCAATGGCTCGCCATGATAGCGCTGCCACCAACGGACCACTACCGGGCCGTGAGCGGCAGATTTAAGCCAGCAGTGACCCGTCACTGCCAGCTGGTGGCCAGCAGTTTCCCAGCACTTGTGTTTTCGCTGGGATTCTATTACATCATAAGTCACAAACGAGGGCGGTCTATTTCAGTTGGTTGATTTGTGGATTCAGCAGGTACTACTTATGTTACACTCAGGACTGGGGTTAGACTTGTTCATAACGAGGAGTCTCTACCCCGAGATCAACGGATTAACGAGACTTCTGAACCTCGGCTAATCATTACCAAGCAAAAACACAAGTGCTAGGAAACTGCTGGCCACCAGCTGGCAGTGATGGGTCACTGCTGTCTGAATGCCGCTCACGGCCCGGTAGTGGTTCGTTGGTGGCAGCGCTATCAGTTGGCGAGCCATTGATGGCCCTGCAGCATCGCCGTGAATTGTGGGCCTACAAGCAAATGCCACTAGTGTCCCGTTGCTGGCAACCAATGCAACCCCAAGGGCAGGCGGAAGCAACGGGACTGCGCATGCGCAGAAGTAACACTTGCTGTGTCTCCTCTCAATCATGGTACCAGTTAATTAAAGACGACGCTATCTCCATCGTGTTATTTTTGTGGATATTAAGAAAAAAATCCTTACGTAGAGAGGCGAATTAATTTCCTAATGAAATTCCACGTCGACGAAGATATCAGATTAAGCCATGAAATACTAGATTACAGCCATGAAATACACCCACTCCATTCCCATGAATAACAATTCATGGAATGGAGTGGGTGAATAACAAGAAAACATTTGAAACCGCTTGAAACTAATGTCCTGGAAAACCATTAAAAAAACGTTTGTTGGAAAAAAAAAAAAAAAGAATTATACGCGTATAAAATTTATTAATTATTTGAAAGAAAAAAAAAAAACCTACGCTGTGTGGATATAATGTACTCATCCATGGGTTGAATACACAAGACTGGGAGGAATTCGCTTCTAAAAATAACGAGAAGTAAAATAAAATATATTTCCTATATTTTTTTTACTTCTCGTTATTTTTAGCTGAACAAAGATGGCGTACTACGGGGCATCCAGGACCTACCTCACCGCTGGCAAGCTGTTATTATCAGCGGAGGGGAGTATACTGCATGGCAATAAAGTAAATTTTGCCCGTTACTTCACTCTTTTTTCAAAAACGGACAGTGTGCAGAACTTTTGTGATGACCTCCGTACATGCCATACAATTGCGCCACCTCTAGAACCCGTTTTGGGAAAACTGTAGGGATTAGTGTTGAATCCATGTCTACAAGGTGACTTGATGACTTTACGTAATCAAACCTTTTACCCAGAACGACTTTTTGAACTGGGATGAATAGCTGAGAATCCGACAGAGCTGAATCCAAGCGGTATGGGGACATGTGGAATCGCAGACTTGCCCAGTTTGCAGTTTTACAATTTTCAGCAATATTTATATGTGCTTGTGTGTGTGGACTGGCGTTGTCATAGATGAAATAACACCACAAAAGTGATCAAACCTTCGTCCACGAACTCTCTTCTCCACTGGGGTGAACAGCTGGAAATCCGACGGTGGTGAATTCAACCTCTAAGGGTGGACTTGAAAAAACAGACTAACCCGTCTTACAGTTTCCGAATTTATGGGAAAATTAGTTCGTGTGGATTGACGTCGTAATGATGAATTTGAATATCGTGCGGAATATTCTTCCTGGAGACTTCACAAATTGTCACAGCATGGTGAAAATCCCTCAGTGAATAAACAACGACATCGCTCTTTCCACGCTTATCAACATATAACAACCGAAAGATTGTTATCTGGCCACTGCTAGGATCGTACCCCAGACCTCTCGATATCTAGCCGAATGCGTTCGCCTTACATCCTACGGATATGTGATGTCAGAAACTGACAGATAAACGGACATAGTGCCGTTGATTGTTGGCCATTGTAGCGTAAGGCGAACGCACTCGGCTAGAAACCGTGAGATCTGGGGTACGATCTCAGCAGTGGCCGGAAAACGATTTTTCCTTTGCTATTTGTTGATAAACGTGGAAAGAGCGCTACCTTTGTTTATTCACTGACACCACGTGTTCAGAGGATTTTCACAATTGTTCTCGCCCATTGGATTTATTTGCTAAAATTAATATATAGCTTGTGCCGTTAATGCCCACCAGATGCAGACGTCTCAGTTTCTGAGCCCATCCTACGGATATGTGATGTCAGTAGCTGACAGATAAACGCACATAGCGCCGTTGATTGTTGGCCATTGTAGCGTAAGGCAAACGCATTCAGCTAGATATCGATAGATCTGGGGTACGATCCCAGTAGTGGTCGGATAACAATTTTTCGGTTGCTATGTGTTGTTAATTGTGGAAAGAGCAATGTCTTTGTTTAGTCACAGCATGGTGTGCACTCTTTTTCTACGCGCATGGGAATTCATGAATATGGCGGCTGTATCGTAAAAAAGGTGACATTGAGGATCTCAGGAACTACAGACTTATCAGCCTCCTATGAGTGGTTTATAAAATCTTCACGAAAGTTCTTTCACACCGCTTGAAGGTAACACTGGACATGGCTCAACGGAGAGAACAAGCTGGATTCAGGAGTGGCTTCAGCACAATAGATCATATCCACGTACTGAGAGAACTAATTAAGATAGCGAGGGAATATGAACTTCCATTGTGCATGGCTTTTATCGATTATTGAAAAGCCTTTGATTCGGTGAAACCATCAGCAGTTACAATGGCTCTGGAATCCCGCGGTATTGAAGATGCATACATTAATATTATTAATAACATCTATGAAAATGCAAGTGCAAAGTTTCGGCTGTTTGAAAATACAACACACATAAAAATTGGAAAGGGAGTGAGACAAGGTGACACCATATCTCTCAAGCTCTTTAATGCCACATTGGAAAATGTCTTTCAATCACTGAACTGGGAAAACAAAGGGATAAAGATTAATGGAGATTATCTAACCCACCTTCGTTTTACTGATAACGTAGTCATTTTTGCAACTACCCCATCTGAGCTGCAGAGTATGATCCAGGAACTTGCTGACAAGAGTAAAGAAGTGGGATTAAAAATGAACTTTCAGAAGACAAAAGTGATGTTCAATGCTTTTACAAGAAATGAAGATTTATCGATTGATGGAGAAAAGCTGGAGATAGCAGACACGTTCGTTTATCTTGGACAGCAGATATCAAGTGAGGGTCACATTGATGAAGAAATTAATCGGCGCACAAAACTTGCCTGGAGAGCTTTTGGAAGAAACAGCATAATTTTCAAGAGCAATATGCCATTATGTCTTAAAAGAAAAGTGTTTGATCAATGCATTCTTCCAGTGCTTACGTATGGTGCAGAGACGTGGACAGTAACTAAAAGAGATATACAAAGGCTGCAGACAACTCAAAGTAGCATGGAGAGGTGCATGCTAGGTGTAACCAAGACAGATAAGAAGGGGAACTCGTGGATCCGAAAAATGACGCGAGTGGAAGACATCATGATAAGAGTTAAATCCCTGAAATGGCAATAGACTGGACATACTGCCAGAAGGACAGACCATCGATGGACAGCCGAAATTTTAGATTGGATTCCAAGGGACAGGAAAAGACCTAGAAGAAGACTACATGGGTGATGGGTGGATGAAATTCGAAAGTATGCGGGAGTGACATGGAGGAGACTGCTACAAGGCAGACTGTTGTGGAGGAAACTTGGGGAGACCTTCGCCCAGCAGTGGATTGATAATGGTTGACAATGATGATGATCATGATCATCATCATCATCCCAGAAGACTGCGAAGATGAACTTCTGCGATGACCATTGAGTTTTGAAATTCTTAGGCCTGAAGAGCGGGTTTTGATTTCTCTGCCCTACCTGATTGATAACCTCTGGCTCACACGATGGCTTACGCACGTCTCATCTGATGTCAAAACGTTTAAAAAGAGAAAAAGATGTCTTCTTGGTCATTAAACATTGCCAGCAGTATATACGGTGCACTTCCACTCTCATGGTTTTCAAATTGGATGTCAGCTGACGGTGAACTCGTTTGTCACCTTCTATCCGACAGCCAAACACACTGATGATTGTTTCCACACATCACCACTTGAATGCAAATGATAAGCGGTCTCTTGAACGGTTGTTCGTCTGTTTGCGGGATTCAAATCATCCTTCCGTTGTAATTTGTCATCAATAGCTGCAGTTGGCAGCCTGGTACTTCGTAATTTGTTCTTCGTGATGCGTACCAAATTCTGCCGAGAATTCGACAAAGTAAATTTGTCTCTACACCCCACACACACACACACATTGGTGCTCTTTAAAAGATTATTTTTTCTGCAGCGACCAGATTTTTAATCTCTCGGTGTCATTTTTCTATAGTTATCATCCTCTTGCAGAACACTACCTACCACCATCTTACTTTTCTTATGTCATAGCAGGACCGTAGTAAGCTTTTCTTATCTGGAAGGACGAGACTTGAAATGATGTACCTTCGAGTTATGACGTAGAAGTCTTGTCTTTCTTCTACGTTAATTTAAAACATCAACATACTAAGAAATAGTTCCTAAATGAAAGAAAACCTTAACGGCCAGACGAAACATGTAAACAACAGAAGTCAAACTTACGGAAAAGATGCTTTATTCAGGATGTAGCAAACACATCGTAGCATAGCATATTGCAATAAACTCTCCACACAGCACACAACTCTTAACACAACGCTCTTTTCACCAACGCTCCTTTCAATAATCAGTTTACAACCCAACGCTCTCTAAGCCACAATTTAGTCGTCGCTTTTATCTCTTGTTCTTATCAAATCAGGCATACGTCACGTGCATTCAACCTCAATTGTGTTGCCAAACGTATTCGTTTGAGAGAAAAGATATTACGTTAAGAGTGAAGAATAACAGAATAAACTCAAGATTTACATAGGGAAAGAAACGAAAAAGGAAAGTTAATTTAGAAGATACGTCACAGAGTTCAAAATTGCACCCCTTCAAGTGCACAATTACGCCCCTTCAAGTTCCGCTCAAATAATACATGGTTTTTACTTTCTCGCCCACCGCCGTTATAGGAAAGCATTATGATCGTTCAAAAATTGCACTTTAAGTTTTTGACATAATTTTTATTAAAACTGTAAAAAAACGGGTACGTACCCAAGAACCACAGTTATAAATACCAAGTAAGCGTAAACGTTATGTGAACGCCAACAACACAGCACTCTACAGAAATGCAGAACGAAAAACAAAACGGAAAACAAAGCAGCGCAGAACAAATGAGTATCGAATAATGAACGTAACAACGGGAAGAAGCTTTAGGGGTAGGGCTTGGAAAAATTCCGTCCGAGATTAAACGCTCAGACAAGTTTCTGCGGCAGAGCACAAATGATTGATTAGCTCCCCATCCCAACGAAATGTTCCAAAAGGTCACGGAGGTTATAGGCATAACAGCATATTGTTTTCTGTACCTCCGTTCACTGTTTTGGAAAATTACCTTCAAGGATATGAGATGTTCACACTTCATAGTGTATGTTACTTTGTACCCTGGCTAACTGCATGGAATACTGTATGAAACTAACTAGTCTTTACAAAGAAGATATTGAAGGGTGTAACTTTCTTTTTTACTTACCATTTCTATTTTTTACATCCCCCAGACCAAGAATTTACACCCCTGGGGCGACCGTTCTGGGAGGGCAATAGCCCTCCCTGCCCTCCTTGTAGCTATACGCGCTACATCATAGGTTTCTTTTTTTTTTTTTTTTTTTTTATTGGAGATTAAATGACCACCGTTAGCAACAGCAGCCACCCTTCCCTAATTTAGGGTCACTGGTTCCAGGGAAGGGAGAGAGCCAATGCCGTAAAACAAACAACGTCCATGCCTCACCGAGATTCCAACCCGGACCCCTTTCGGACGAATGATCAGAGGCCATCGCTTAGACTACTGCGCCCCCGGGGCGGCACATTTCCTTTAGAGTTACGTCGTCTTAACATTTCTTGCCTCATAGGTTTTTAGTTGCTCCAGTACATTTCCGAAAGATGATACATTCAAAAACAATTGAGCCGTTTGTTAACTAACCTAGGGGTTCATAACCTTTTTTGACCACGACGCAGCATCAAAAAGACTATGAACTTCACGACCCATGGGTTTATTTTGAAATTAAAAATGCTAATGCAATAATATAAATAAGTGTCGTAATTATTCAGTATTATCCAGAATGTAACAAAATTTTTGGTTTTCGAAATTACAGTCAAACCAGTGGCGCCACCAAGTAGGGGAGGGGGAAGAAGGTTAGAGCTATTTACATAGTGAGAAGGAATTAATAATAACATTCTGTGAAACAAATAATATGAATAATTGGAAATTTAAAGCCTTTTATAAAACAGATTTCAAAAATAATTACAGTAGTTCAGTGCGATCCTTGACCTGGTACTACTGCTGAATGCTCTTCAAACCAGTGACGTCGCTAGGCTTCGAAATCAGGATGGGCGAGGGGTGGGGGAGCATTATTTTTGATGGGGCAAGCTTGATAGCAATTTTTATATTATGATGAATGGAATACGGGGTTACACCAAACAATAAAAAATTTTTTTGAAGATAACAATCCGTTTGTGTGTGTGTGTGTAAATACGACAAGAATGGTAAGTCAAATAATACCCGAAAACTTAAAAATGTCGCCATCCTGGAGCGGAAATCGAACCCGCGTCTCCCAGATGGCGCCCGGGTATGCTAATCACTACACCACCCAGAACAACGACAAAAAAAATAAAAAAAAATAACGGATTGTCGTCTTCAAAATTTGTATTGTTTTTTTGTAATCCCGTGTTCCATTCATGATCTATCTGCTCCTCTGGGCAATCATGGAATATAATTCTTAACCTCCAGATTCGCTAAACATGAATGCCGGTTGATTCGACTAGCGAATCCTGTAATGGTTATATTCAAATTAATCGGAAACTTGAGACTTGGTCGTTCTGGGTGGTGTAGTGGTTAGCATACCCGGTCGCTATCTGGGAGACGCGGGTAGAGGATCTTTGGGACCACCCCAAAGATCCTCCACCCAATTGAGCATCTTTGGGACCACCTCGATCGTGTTGTTCGCTCTATGGATCCTCTACCACGCCCCTCCAGCAGCTGTCAGATGCACTGCAGTCAGTATGGCTCCACAAACCTGTGAACACCTTCCAGCACATTATTGAGTCACTCCCAGCTCGTCTGGCTGCTGTCCGCTCTGCACACGGCGTGTACTCTGGATATTAGCTGGTGGTCAGAATAATGTGACTCGACAGAGCCGCGGATGGCTTAGTGGTTAGTGATTCAGACTATCGATGCAAGGTCCCCAGGTTCAAGCCTGAGCTGATCTTTCGGAGATGGTGTGATTTACTAACAATCGCTGAATATCCGCCGTGCATCGGACGAGCACGTTAAGTGACGGCCTCCCGGGCTGGACCCACTGGTTAAATGGGTATCCTTTCCTATGTCCCCCCTGAAATTCTCTCACCCCTCTATGTGCAATATCGTACTTGTACGGTGGCGCCATCTACTGTACTCTAATCTCACTACAAACTGTTCTGTCAAAGTCGCTAGACTTGCTCTCATTTCTTCCGTTTCTGTGTCCTCCCCAAAAGGCGATCTCGCTGTAGGTGGCCGGGACCTAAACTTTACTCACTGTGGACGGAAGTCCTACAAGAAAATGACAAATACAACCACAAGTCACAGCGGTCCGTGTCAGTATAATGTGACTCGACCGTGCATATATACACAGGAAGTTCAAAAAGTCTCTCCGCAGTGGGTAACGTAGGTTGTATTGTCGTAGGTTATATAGAAATCATATAATTATTTTACGGAAACGTATAATTTACTCACTTACAGAAGGAGTTGAAACTGTCGTCCTTCATATAACCTAACAGTTTTACACATGTTTTCAAACACATCTACGAGAATCAAAAAATTCCTCCGCAGTAATGGTAAGGCTGTTCCGTTTAATTTTGATGATGCTACTGTCAAAATCTTTGAATTAACTTGATGTATGTTTAATTTCAGTTTCTGATGTTTTCTTGATAACTTATCAAGCTTCAGAATATGTTTTCACAGCAACACCAGTTTTCAACAGCTTCTGTTGAGTTGAAAGTTTCCAAAATGTGGATATTGATTTCATCATTGTCCCTCAGAAGGAAGAGACACTAATGAAATCAACATTCACAATTTGGAAACTTTCAACACATCACAAGCTTGTAAAATTTGCTGTTGCTGTGAAACATATTCTGTTTTTTTAATGAGACGAAACAATTTCCAGCATACACTCTGAGGCTTTTTGTTTTCATCAAGAACGTATTTACAAATTTGGAAGATGTGGCTTACGTTTATTGGTGTAAATATGACATGGATGTCAAGTCAGATAATATCCGAAAACTTAGCAGGAATCGAACCGGCGTCTGCCGGAGAGCACCCGAGTATTTTAACTACACCACCACCCAGAACGACCAAGTTTCAAGTTTTCGAGTAATTTGAATACAACCATCACAGAATTCGCTAGTCGAAGCAATCGGCATTCATATATAGGGAATCTTGAGGTTTGGAATTCATTCCTGTGATTGCCCGGAGGCGCAGAATATCAATGAATGAAATACGGGATTACCCCATTGTAATCCCGTATTCATTCACCTCATCAATTAGTGGGGCGCGTTAGGATTTAGTAGTCAAACACCGCACTAACATGCTCAGAAACCGGAGTTTGATGAGCAACTTTTTTGACACGTAAAATAAACTTAATTATCTGAGTTTTACGAATCTCTGCAGCAGTTCTGCAGTCGACACCTACATTCCTGGAATCATGGTATGGTAGCGCCATCTGGTGTCAAAACTTGGAAACGGAATAATGTAACGATTCCGAAATTTTGACATTACTTTAAACTAATAATAAAATTTAGAGCTTTTTGTTGTTGATTAAAGTTGTAAGTGACAAAAATTGGCGCTTTTCCTTTTATTTGAAAATACCCCCCCTCCTTCAGTCGCCATTCATCGAAGCATTATACGGCACAAAAAACAGCCGTCGTTTTGCTTTCTCTTTATTTTCTTTTTTCTTTATCTTTTTAGAGGAAGTCTTTACAATATTTTATTTAAAATGCGGGCATGGAATGCAGTAACGACGCCAGTCGCTCAGAACTGGGTGGGGCTAAGCATGATGGGGGGAAGGGCATACATTTTGAAGTGCTAGACAAAAAGTACCTTTCAGTGCTAGACAAAAAGTACCTTTCAGTGCTAGACAAAAAGTACCTTTCAGTGCTAGACAAAAGTATTTTGGCAAAAAAGTACCTTTCATGCGGATTTTACCCGACGCTGATAATGTTCTCCCTAGTTCAAAAAAGTTCTCAGGTGCATACTGTACGAAGTGTTCATTCCACATATGTGGTATGGGAACCATGGATAGGTATCTCTATGGCAAGTTACTATTTCTTCGCAATTTTAGTTTCCTTGCGTAGTTTTTTTTTTTTTTTTTTTCTTTTTTGTCTTAAGGCTGTTCGTGAATTTTAGTTTGTAACCTGACAAGGATCTCTCTCTCTCTTCTCTCTCTCTCTCTCTCACACACACACAAACAAACAAACAAACAACACATATACATCTTTAAACTATAATTATAAAAATGGTGTGATTCTACTAATCTCTTAGAAATTTGCTTAGAGGACTTTCTCCATTTCCCGTAAGTACAAACACTAAATCACCAAATTCAACAAAAAAATTATTTTACATAAAAATTTCTGTGAATTCGAAAAATTCAGGTATGTTCATCTAAGTTCCCTAAAATCTTGGACGGTTGCACCAGCCACAAGCTGATGGCGTAAATATTTGAGGGGGGGGGAGCGCTAAAGGATGGATTCAAAGAAAAGTTGGATGAGATAAAGACGGTGTTGCCGTTCTACTGATTTTGACTTCTGTCTACTGAAAATGTTTCGTAATCAACTGATTTTTCTCTGTTTTAAGGCCACCTTCTGAATTTTCTACTATTAGGGCTGATCGATGTTTTTTTATCATTTGACACATGTCTTCTCACCTACAAACTGTAAAACAATTTCTGTAATGCACCTCTTATGCTAATGTATAATTTTCTTAAGGAGGTGGTTATTGAGCGGAGTTCTCTTTATGAGACTCGAGGCAATTAGTTGTTCGGGCATAGGTACGAGATGGCACATCCGATCACCGTGATTTTTTGCATGCGATTGGGCATCGTCCATGGTTAGGTTTTGACGCCTTCCGATTCCCGAAATTCTGTGTCATTGAGGAATAATCATCCAAAAACTTGCATTTTTAGGGGAGTTTTGTGGGTTTTGAGAAGGGGTCGTTTGTTACCTATCTCCTCCAAAGATCTTCAGCCGATCGTGGTGACATTTGCCACAGAGAAAGGGAAGGACATGGTGAGTGGCATGGGGTTGGCATCATAGTGATTGGTCGTGTCGTATAAAAATAATGACCATTAAAAAACTGACCAATTTTAATAATAATTGAAAAAATCCGCTCTCTATATACGAGACTCGGGACAATTAATTGACACAACCGATCACCGTGATTTTTTGTATGCGATTGGACATCGTCCATGGTTAGGTTTTGACCCCTTCTGATTCCCGAAATTCCGTGTCATTGAGGAATTTCAATTAAAACTAGATGACCTTTTACTTGAACGGTTGCACGAAAGTCGGCTCACCAACATAAATTAAAAAATCGTTTGAATTGAAAAACGAAGAAATAGAAAGACTCCGTTTGCTACCTCAACACTTGCTTAATCTATAATAATAAGAGGAAGTTTGTGTGTCAGTCTTTTGCGATACAAAATGAAAAAAGTGGTTCCCGATCTGAGTGTGTTTTTCCGCTTTGTTTACATGCAACCTGATCGTAACCAACGTGAAGGCGTGAAAGAAAGTAGTTCATGAAACATTTTTAGGCGTCATAAATTTTACGCGTTCGTTTTTTTAGAATTTGTTATAACAGACGCCTTAATGAGCTTCGCTCAAAATTTGCCAACTGTACGCGAGTTAGTGGTTACCGTTGGCGGCTTGTCCTAGTGGTTTCTGTACTAGTGATCCGATTTATTTTCGTAGGTTATGTAAATAAGCGTTTCCAAGCTTTCGCACATCAATCAGATGGCTTTTTCAAGGAAGTTAGCCTGAAACTTTCTTGAAAAAGCGATCTGGTTGATGTGCGAAAGCTTGGAAACGCTTATTTATACATTCTTGCGCCAATAAATCGGATCACTAGTGTAGTTTTACCATTTTCCACATAACTGGTGTTATGTTCCTCGTTATTGATTGGTTAAGATTTCTTTTATCAAATTTCTTAGAAAAGTAAAAAATCCCACAGTTATTTCAGCAGAATTATATTTTTTTTCGAAAGTTGATTAAGAGTGAACGATGAATAAATGCTATTGGAGAGGAATTTAGGAACGAAGTAACTGACCCTAAATCTTAAACAGCTCTTAGAAGTAGGAAGCTAGGAGATTTGTACTGGAGTGGCCGATAGGAAAGACACGTGGGAGTGAAGTACAGAAAGATACGTTTTATGTGCCAGTTCTGACTTTCACGGAGTGTAAGACGTATTATACTCGGGGAAAAGCTAACCTGACTACACTGCTAATGCTGTGAAACCGATTTATCGACAAAATATCTCTTGTGTTTCAGTATTTCTCAGCTCACTAATGGGGTGCCATGTGTCGTGGGCCCTTCCCCCAAGGGTGACTTACGGCAAAAGAAAACTTCCCACGTTCCATCACGATGTCCTTCTTCAAACCCCACACCTTCTCAACCTCGCCGACCACCAGACAAACAATTTCTGAATGAGTATTTAAAAACAGTAACCGCGAAGAAAAGACCAAGCCATTATCTCCCCCTTACCCTCACGATAATACAATTCCCTTCTACCGCTCGCAGCAGATATCCCCAGTGTGTCCTGTACAGCGTCTTTGAAGCAAAACAGAAGTGACAATGACATCGCCAAAATGCGAATATTTGTATTTTTTAGAAACGCCACCGAAACTGGGATCTTCGTTTTTTTTTATGTACGTACGTACGACATTTAGAACATTTGTATATCCATGCGCTTTTTAGCTACACTTTAGACTTCGGCCCCTGTCGTCTGCTTCAGCCAATGCGGCCCTGGAATGACGGGAGAAACGTTTCGCGATAGGTGGCGCTGCAGTTGCGTCGGCGTTTTCTCCCGCTCTGTGTGTGTTACGTAATCGCTGTTTGCTGAGTGCATGAGCCGTGAATCACGTGTACTTACTTCTGTTCGCCGTTTTCTAAGCGATACGTGGCTTGTGTTTTTTCCAGCGTGCGTTGTAGCTCTGTCAGTCGCCATGTGGAACTGGTGGCGTTTCTTCGACGAAGTTGGGAAGGATGAAGAAACATGTATTGCATGGTATGAGCGGAAAGGATTGCTTCCAACCGAACGAAGCCGGCGCAGTGGTGTAAGCGATGGCCTCTGATCATTCGTCCGAAAAGTGTCCGGGTTCGAATCCCGGTGAGGCATGGATGTTGTGTTTGTCTTACGGCACTGGCTCTCTCCCTTCCCTGGAACCAGTGACCCTAAATTAGGGACTGGTGACTGCTTATAGCCCATTGAGTTGCTCACGGTGGTCGTTAAACCTCCAATCAAAAAAACAAAAAAAAACCGAACGAAGGTGTTCCGCAGTTCATCCAGTGAGTTTGCGAGTGGATATGTGTCATCGTTTAGGACAATTCAGGTGTAGGAAGAATCACGTTACAGGGAAAAGTGAGCAGTGTTCCCGTTTACTTGGGACGTGGTTTGAAGCTGCTTGTATTCCTCTTGATAAGGTGATGACTCGTTTATATTGTTTCACTAAAAGATTGTCCTACGATGATGCAATTGAGGAACTTTCCCAGGGTGGGGTTTCCACATCCTCTGCGACAGTCAGTGACTATTATCAGTCATGCAGAGAACTAGTCGCAGAGTTTATGGTAGCCTACGAACAAGACGAAGGACAGCTTGGAGGACCTGGTGTAATCGTAGAAGACGATGAGGCGAAGGTTGGGAAGCGGAAGTATAATCGTGGTCGTCTTGTTGAGGGCACCTGGATCCTTGGCATCTTTGAACGAGATTCGAAACGATTCAGGGTTGAGATCTGCCCGGAGAATAAACGCTCTGCTCAGACATTGCTGCCGCTCATCCGCAAACATGTTCAACCTGGAAGTACTGTAATGACGGATCAGTGGTCTGCGTACCGCAATCTCCCATCCTGTGGTTTCCAACATCTGTCATTAAACCACTCGCTCAATTTCGTCGATCCGTCTACCTGGGGCGCATACGCAAGGTGTTGAGAGCAATTGGCGGCCCCTCAAACGCACACTATCTAATGGAATTCACAAAGACCACTTGGCAGACCACATTCTCGAATATTTATTCCGACGAAATTGTCGTCTTTCCTCTGAATACTGTTTTGAGGTGATGATTGATATCATCAAACAGTTCTTCCCTAGTACGTAATGTTTTCCACTTAAATATTCGTACTAGATAGACAGGTTCTCACTGAGGAGCAAACACTTCTTTTCCGTCGTTATAAATATTTAACACCTGAACTACTCACATTCCATAAAGGTCCTTTTCAGGGCCAGCCATATTACAAAATAAACCCATTACTTTCAAAAATACCCCCCGCCGCATATTTCGTGTCCTTAACACTCCTCCCGCGCAACACGCAGCGAATGAGCAAAAAACGCCGACGCAGCTGCAGCGCCACCTATCGCGAAACGTTTCTCCCGGTATTCCAGCGGCGCGTTGGCTGAAGCAGACGATGGGGGCCGAAGATTGAAAGTACACCCAAAGTTGTGAATAATGATTCTTGCTTTCGAGTTGTTGTTGTTATTTTTCGATGCAAATCTTTGCGGCTAGAGGGCGTAAACGCAGATGATATCGAATTCGAAATAAAATTTATTGCATTTATTTGATTCTAAATATCCTACTGAAAAAAAACATATTTCTTCCATTCGATGACATTTATAATTAACACTATTTTGGGTGCAGTTCCTTTTTCAACCAATGTGTAGATTTTGGGGCGCAAAGGTAAATTGCGTTTTCCCTGATATCTCTGCTTCTAAATGTCCGATTTGAAAAATTCCTTCTGCATCGGAAACAGTTCCTCGTGGGAATTTTTTTTTTTTTTGCATATAATTTCATATTTTTTAGTAAGGAATACTTTGGCCACCAAGGAGCATCAGTGTTTATTTCTGCTTCTGATGTACCTGAAGAAAAATCTAAGCTTCTGTTAACTTGATTGAAAAAAAAAATATTCGTGGACCGATACAGCTCACCTTGAAAAACCTTTTGAAAATATCTCCTGTTAAAATAGCTCAGAGTTTTCTCACCAGGAGGCATAGATGTATATCTCCTTTTTATCATTGTCTCTGCTTCTAAGAGACCGATTTGAAAAATTCTTCCTTTGTTAGAGAGCGTTTCATGTGCGAAGTATTTCTCGTATACTTTCAAAATCGTCAAGCAATGCATAGATTTTCCTCTAGGGGGCGTAATGATAAACTGCGTTTCCCCCTATATCTCTGCTTCTAAAACTCCGATTTGAACATTCTTCCTGCATCGGGTACAATTCCTGATGGGGAATGTTTTGATTATAATTTCGGATTTTTTATAGAGAATGGTTTGGCAACCAGGCGGCGTAAATGTTCGTTTGCACTTCTGATGTATTTGCAGCAAAATGTAAGCTTCTGAAAACTCGATTGAAAAATTTCTTTCGTGGGCCGATACTGATCACCTCAGAAAATCTTTTTAGAGTACTTTCTTGTTAAAATACTATATAGCTTTTCCGCCAGGTAGCGTAGATGTATATCATATTTTTGTCGATATCTCTGCTTCTAAGAGGCCGATTTGAAAAACTATTATTTTTTTATTGGAGAGGGTTTCTGCTGCGAAATGTTTTTCCTATATTTTAATATTTTCCTTAGCGCAAAAGCTTGCTACTATAAAGCGTAAGCTCACGTTTCTGTTTGCTGCATTATCTGCGGGACTGAAAACCCGATTGATAAATCCTTTTTCAGTGAAGTACTAATAATTACCCTTTGTGTGTATGATGATTCCCAAAATAATGCATAATTTCGCCGCTGGGGTGGGGCGCCAATGTTTAATCTGTTTTTCTCAATATCTCTGCTTTTACATGTGTCATTTAAAAATTTCTTTCAACACCGGATGCCATTTACCTTGTAGAACACTTGAGGGTTAGCATTTGAAGAATTTTATCGTTCGCTACAGTAGAGATGTGGAGCATTATCCTCTTTAAATAATGCAGATATTTCCTGCTAGGGCGCGTAAAGGTCAAAACCTTTTTCTCGCTATTTCTACTTCCAGGCGACGTATTTGAAGAGTTCTTCTTCCTCAGCGTAGCCTTCCCCATGAATAACATTTTTCGCCTATTTTCAGCTTTCCCATTATGCAAAATCCTTCAGTTAGAAGGCGTAGAATTATATCATGTTTCCTTCTGTATACACTCACGGACAATGAAATTTGCGCACCTATAAGAAAACATGCTACAACCGCGGAACTATGCAAATAGCTAGAGTGCGCGCTGGTATGCAAATGATCCACGTTTGGTGTGATTGCGCATGTCCGCACACCCTGTGGTGGCGCTGCAAGAACGAAACAGCAGCCTTATAAGCCGGCGTGTAGTCGATTCCCCATGAAAGCCGCGGGTGGCCTAGTGGGCAACGTTCGTGACTGCCACGGAGAGGACCTCAGGTTCTATCCCAGGCAGGTACGAACGCTCGATCCACTAAATATCCGCCGTGCGTCGGATGGGCACGTTAAGCCGTCCAACTCCGGGTACTGCCCCCCTGGTAATAAATAAGGGCATCTTCCTTCCCATTTCTACTTCACTTCCGTGTTACTTTCCTATCTGGCACTCCAACCCAAATCTCCTAGCTTCCTATTTCTAAGGGTTGTTTAAGACCTGGGGTCAGACACTTACTCTCTAAAATCCTCTACATATGATCATGATCATTCCCCATGAAAGCCGCGAATGGCTGAGTGGTTAGCTGTTCAGACTGCTAATGCAAGGTCCTCAGGTTCGATCCTGGGATGATCTTGCGGAGGTGGTGTGATTTGCTAACAATCACTGAATATTCGCCGTGCATCGGAAGAGCACGTTAAGTGACGGCCCCCAGGCTGGACCCACTGGTTAAATGGGTATCCTTTCCTATGCCTCCCCCCTGAAATTCTCTTACCCCTCTATGTGCAACATCGTATTTGTACGGTGGCGCCATCTACTGCACTCTAATCTTACTGCAAACTGTTCTGTCAAAGTCACTAGACTTGCTCTCATTCCTTCCGTTTCTGTGTCCTGCCCCAAAAGCGAACTCGCTGTAGGTGGCTGGGACCTAAAATCTACTCGATGTGGACGCAAGAAAATAACTCATACTTATTCCCCATGAAAGCGAACAGCACCGGCCGATGCAAGCAAGAGTACATAGTGGCAAGAATGCCGGGTAGATGCCAGAGACGTCGATTTACGCAACTTACGGACTTTGAGAAAGGCCGGATCATCGTGCTTAAAACCGCAGCGTTGTCGACGCGCCGTACAGCTCCCCACGTGGATCGTTCTGACCATACCGTCAGACTGTGTTGGGAGTAGTGGACACGTGACAGCACTACCACACGGCGAAGCGACTCCGGACGGACCAGGATCCCACGGGGACCCGGTCCACTATACAGGCAGATGTATCGGCTCCTGTGTGCCCACGAACCATTTCCCGACGCCTCGCGGTAGCGAATCTGCGATCTCAGCCCCTCTTACGTGTTCTTTCATTAGCAACGGAACATCGCCGGCTCAGTGCACAATGGTGCCAGGCGAGAGTGACTTGAAACGCCATAGACTGACGACGTGTGGTGTTTATCGATGAGTACCGCTTCGTTTTGGGGACAGATGATCATCGTGTCCGCGTGTGGAGGTCAACGACACAATCCCAACCTCGCTATCGAGCGCCACACCTCCCTACTGCAAGCATTACGATCTGGGAAGGCGTAACATACGGTAGCCAATCAGCTCTAGTAGTGGTACGTGGATCATTGACGGGCCAGCAGTATGTGGATGAGATCCTACGGCCCCATGTGCTCCCATTCCTGGCCGGGATTCCAGGTGCGCTATACCAGCAGGATAATGCCCGCCCGCACACGGCTCGGGTTGCCCAGGATTGCCTACGTCATCTCCAGACACTTCCATGGCTTTCCCGCTCCCCGGACGTGTCCCCTATCGAACATGTATGGGACCATTTGAACGCCAGGTGCCTCACAATCCGGAATTTGGAGCACACCGTCCAGCATGTGTGGGCCAATCTGCCGCTGGACAGCATCAGGCGCCTTTTCGCCTCTATGCCGGACCGTATTGCGGCATGTATGACGCGCTATTGGAGATGACCGGACTGCGTGCCACAGATCCCTCTGTAATTGTCTTGCAGCTATGTTTTTGCCATCATGTATATCATTCATGTGTATCATTGCATCCATAAATTTTTAGCTCAATCCGATGCTTCCTTCTTGGTGTGCACATTTTAATGCCTGTGAGTATATTTTCTTTTAACTTTTCGATTTAAAAATCATTGTTTCCGATACCATCCTCCTGCTATATGGGAAGCTTTTTAAGCACCGTTTGCAAAATTTTGTAACATACCTTTTAGTCGCTGTTGTCAGTAAGTAGCGGTTTCTATTTCTGGATGTTTTATCGATTGCATTAATACGTTTTTTTTTTCTTACCGGTTGCATTGACTTTGAATAATATAATTTTATATGCAGATGATACAACTATTCTAATTCATGGCAATCATATTGATGAAATGATCAATAAAGCAAATATACTGCTCGAAAAATATTCTAATTGGATGGCAGCAAATAAAATGCTAATAAATTTAGAAAAGACTAAAGCAGTAATATTTACTCGGAAATTATCTCCTCTACAAATAATTGAAAAATTGGTAATTGACAAAACAGTAATTCAAATAATAGATAAATTTACTTACTTAGGAATTACACTTTACAAAGATTTAAAATGGACTAGACACATAGATACAATACTAGCAAAAATATCTCAAAATATAGGAATAGTCAGTAATGTAATAAACAACCTAACTTTTAAAACCTTAATGTTATTATATTATGCCTTGATTCATCCATTTAAATTATTGCTTTTTGGCCTGGGGCCAGAAAACGAATACTAACCTCAGAAAACTACAAATACTACAAAACAAATACATCAGACTAATTGATCTCAAAATTAATAATAACAAGGATATTATACAAATAAATAATTTTAAGTACTCTAAGGTATACCCTCAAAAATATAAAATATTAAACAATTGTATAACTTCAACCTGGGAAAAATTATGTTTAAACGTATAAAATCAGATAATTACAATCTTACTGAAATAATTAAAATAGCACCAATATTACATCTATATCACACAAGATCAAAAGTATCTTTACAAATATCTACACCAAGAACACAAATGGCACAGCAAAATATTACACATAGTGGTCCAATGTACTGGAATGCACTCCCAAACGAATTAACCAATATTAACAATTTCAATTTATTTAAGAAAAAACTAAAATCATATATACTTCAACAATAAGAAAATTGATTCTCAGTTTAAAATGTTATATGAGCATGCAGAGAATTCAACACTGTATAATTATATAATTGACTTGACTATTATCAAATGATTACTGGGAAGCCTGAGCTATGTCAGGACTCTTGAAAGAGGCATTTTCTTAGGCTTCCCATAATGTTACAAACTTTAAGTTACTCTGTAAACTAACTTACTCAATGATTCTATTGTAACAGTTAAACAAATAAATAAATTAAAAAAAAAAACTTTGATAGATTTAATTCGCGTCAGAAGGAATTCAAAAGACGTGCTCAGTACAACCAAAAATTCGGTGTCATCTTTCTTGTTTGATATGATGTGGAACTTGTAGAATCTCATATTATAGTGTCAAAACAAAATATGAATTTTATGCCATAAAATGGGAAAAGCTTTACATCAGAGAACTCTGCAGAATGCATCGAAAAAATTAGCGTCTGATGAGCACCACTTACACAGTAAGAAAACAGGGAGAAAGAAAAATAAATAAATAAATCGTCCTTCATTAGTAGCAACAACGCGGTTGGACGTAACTGCGCAGTCGCATAAAAACGGTTAGAAAGGAAGTGTAGCCAATTGAAATGAACTTTCACTCTTTTACGATTCTTTTAACCCACGTATATCCCCAGATGGTTCGTCGTTGCTGTTTATTGCCCGTTTTCGTGCAGCTCATTTTCTTAACCTAAAACAGCAAGTGTAATAACTCAGGAAATGCTTGCCTATTATGCCACATCGTATTAAACCGTGTAAAGTAGAGAATTAGTCACAAATAACAGTGAGCTGTAGGAAATGTTGTACGTAGTTTGAGACAAAGGATACATCTGCTCTGGCAAATCAGTGGTCAGCGCACGCAAATACATCCATTTGCAGGCAATTGATAATCATTCACCGAGAATGAATGGTCGAGAAAACCATTAATTTGAATCTTCAATTATTTGCCTTATGTGTTTTTAACGTTTTTCAATCGATTGCTTTTTTGAGCACGTACAATCGAGTGGGCGTATCGTTTCATTTTATTTATTCGTAAATCGTAAAATGAGAGACTTAAATTATTCCTTTTTTTTTTTTTTTTTAAATGTTCTTCTAACTTTCGGGAACTTTTCGGGGAACCTCCGTTATGTGGTGGAGTCGATACCCCCGCGTGTATAAGAAATGGAAACGAAAATATGCTGTAATTTTGTGCTCGATACTGATGCCCACCGACTGATAAATGATTTGTTATGCAATATGAAGGAAGAGTGTCCCTCAGGAGGAAATAAGTCCCTTCCTTCTGAGGGGCAATGATGAAAACAACGTCCACATTTTGGAAACTTTCAGCTCATCGTAAACTTGCGAAAATTGGTGTTGCTGTGAAACATATTCTGAAGCTTGCTATGTTATCAAGAAAACAGCAAAAATTGAAGTTAACTGAACTTAATTCAAAAAATTTGACTATAGCGCCATCAAAATTAGGTGGAGCAGTACATTACTGCGGAGGGACTTTTGGATATCGCAGATGTGTTTAAAAACACGTGGGCATCCCCGGTGGCGCAGTGTTCTAAGCCATGGCTTCTGATCATTCTTTCGAGATGGGTCCGGGTTCGAATCCCGTGAGGCATGGCTGTTGTGGCTCTCTCCCTTCCCTGGAACCAGTGGCCCTAAATTAAGGACGGGTGACTGCTTATAGTCCGCTGAGTTGCACACGGTGGTCGTTAAACCTCCAATAAAAAAACAAAAAACAAAAAAAAAAACGCTTGTAAAACAGTTAGGCTATGTCTTGCAAATGAAGGATGACAGTTTCAATACTTCCTATAAGTAAATGAGTAAATTATATGTTCCTATAATTCATGTAGTAAAGGAAAAGGGGGAGTTATATCGCAAAGGAAAGCTCCGCACGGCTCCGCTTACGCCTGCCCACTGCGACCCACGTGCTTCCCTCAGCTGCCGTCCACGGCTCTTGTCCTACCGATGTGAGTGTGGTCGATTCCTGGTCAATGATGACGTCAGTCGCAGCCATTTTATTTCCCACGTGATCTTTCCAACCATCTTTTGTCCATCATTTTATTTTTTGTGTCCAACCATGTTTGTGCGCCACGTGTTTTGGGTGAGTCGCCATTTTCGCTTTGTGTTCAACCATGACATTTTGTATGTCACGTGTTTTGGAATGAGTCACCATTTTCCTTTTATCTCCGACCATGCCATTTTGTATGCCACGGGTTTTGGATGAGTCACTTTGTTGGGTGACATCGCCGTGCTAGCAGGCAACGTCATTTTTCTCCCACTGGGTCGGTGCTAAGCTTTTCTTGTGAACAAATGGAAGGAATTAAGAATGGGGTAGGAAGGGAAGTTGATGTCACCCGAGATTCTGTTAGACACATTAAGCCCCAAGACTGATTTGTTTTTTCAATGACTTGATTTCCATGTAACCGAAGATACCCAATGCTGAGAGACGTTTTGAACACCCTGTATGTATTATAGTTCAAAGTAGATTTCTTCAAGTCTGGTCCAATTATATTGCATCCGGGTCCAAAATATTTGTCCCGTTTCCAACTCTGGTGTGTATAGGCTGTTATTCGCGCTCGAGAAGGACAACACGCCATTAGGTAGGTGTCTCTAATGTTTTATCCATTGAGTGTATAATTATGTGGTGACAAAATATGTATTTTGAATGACTGTAAAAATACAGTAGAACTCGCTTATAACGAGGAGCCTTGGACCAAAGGAAATCGTCATTAAATCCAGACCCTCACTGAATCCGTTTTTGGGTGGAAAATCCCACCATGTAAAAATTTGCTCACTTGACAATATGCATATACGTTTACATTAAATATCGATATATTCCAGCAAACACAATCTTGTTGGATCAGCACTCAATCCAGCGTTGACAGCCAACAGTGGTCTAGCACCATAGTGAGGGGCTGAAAAGTCAATAAAACATCCCGGCGTGCAGCACATTGGTCAGCACTTGGGGTCAACAACTAGCACCCCCGTCAGTTGTCATATGCCACAACAGGGCGATTAGTTATCCGTCACGGGATAACATTCGAAGAAAATTATGAAATCAGTCACAGGATAAATGATGCTCCACGTTTCACAACTACTTAACGCTTCACGGACAGCATAATTTGGTATGCACCACGTGTTGAATGCTCCTTCATGTTGGATTACATCACTGTTCTGGTCGAATGATGACGACATCACAACTTCGACGCTTCTGAGTCAGCGCCATTTTTTACATTTTTTTTTTTTTTTTTGATTGGAGGTTTAACGACCACCGTGAGCAACTCAATGGGCTATAAGCAGTCGCCCGTCCCTAATTTAGGGTCACTGGTTCCAGGGAAGGGAGAGAGCCAGTGCCGTAAGACAAACACAACATCCATGCCTCACCGGGATTCGAACCCGGACCCCTTTCGGACGAATGATCAGAGGCCAACGCCTTAGACCACTGCGCCACCGGGCGGCTTTTACATTTTCCAACAGTAGGTTGAAGAAGCGTATATGCTCCAGCTTTGTCCGTCCGTCCGCACGATAACTCACGTGGAAATGGTTCGATTTCGACGAAATTTTAGTATGTGGTAGGGGACCACCTGGGGACAAACCTTATTGAAAATGGGCGAAACAGGGTCAAAGGTCAGGACATAGGAGCGGGATCAATTCCATTGCTCTTATGCGTCATAACTTGCGTAAAAATTGTTCGATTTCGATGAAATTCAAGTATGTGGTAGGGAACTACCTGGGGACGAACCCTATTGAAAATGGGTGAAATAGGGTCAAAGGTTAGGACATAGGAGCTGGATCCATCCCACTGCGTTTATGCGTCATAACTTGCGTAAAAATGGTTCGATTTCGATGAAATGTTAGTATGTGGTAGGGAACCACCTGGGCACGAGCCCTATTGAAAATGGGTGAAATGGGGTTAAAGGTCAGGCAGGACATAGGAGCGGGATTTATTCCATTGCCCTTATGCGACCTAACTTGCGTAATAATGGTTCGATTTCGATGAAATTTTAGTATGTGGTAGGGAACAACCTGGAGACGATCCCTCTTGAAAATTAATGAAATGGGGTCAAAGGTGAGGACATAAGAGCGGAATCCATTCCATTGCCTTTATGCATCATAACTTGCGTAATAATGGTTCGATTTTGATGAAATTTTAGTATGTGGTAAGGAACCAACTGGGGACGAACCGTATTGAAAATGGGCGGAATGGGGTCAAAGGTCAGGACACTGGAGTGGGATCCATTCCATTGTCCTTGTGCATCATAACTTACCTAAAATGCTTGGATTGCGACACAACTTTAGTTTGTTGTTTTAGAGGTGTACTAAACCAATTGTGTTTAATATCATCGAAATGGGGTCAAATGTCAGGACACAGGAGCGAGATTTATTCCACAGCCATTATCCTCATAACTTGAGTAATGATTTCTGGTATGTTGGAAAGCGTATTATAATCAATGCATTGCATGATTTCACTTGTTACCTCTCCACGTGGTCGATGTCACCACTCAGTCGGTGTTATTTTTCCCCCATCAAGAAATTTTACTTCATGACATCCCAGAGCTGCGAAAATTTTCTTCAACGATCTGGAAAAATCCGCTGTGGTCAGGCTAGCAACGAACCCACTGAGTATGGTTGCAAAGCAGATGCTTTAAGCAAAAGACCGCGTTCTCAATTGAGGGAGTTTGCTTGGAAGTGAGGCTCTTTCCTGCGCGATGTGAAACGAATTCTCTTTTTCAATTTTATAATACTGAGAGTTTTTTTTCATAAATGTCCGTTTCATGCAATTATTCATAAATTTATTTTTTCAACGTAATGATTTTTATTATTTATATTAAGGGAACTTCTCGCATTTTGTCCATGTGGTCTCGAAAGGCCATTGTTTAATTAAAATATTTACGTTTTCATGTCACATTTTATCACATTTTTGGTATTGTATCTTTTTTTTTTTTTTTTTTTTCCCACAATCCGCTACATTGTTCTAAGTAGGAACCATATAATTTCTTTTATTTCTGGTTATTTTTAGCAGCGAATTTCTTCAGTCTTAAGTATTTAACCGATAAATGAGTGCATTACATCCACATAGCGCTGGGGGGGGGGGGTCAAATACTTGATCATTTCATAATGAATTTGTACTCTTTTTTTTTTTTTACGAATAATCATTTTATACAGATTTTTTTAATGTTTTTCAACATAACGATTTTTTTAATGTCTTTGGAGGATTTCTTTTTAAGTGCTTTAGTTTATAACACACATAAAATTCAGTCTTCTTCCTCACGATTTACTAGATAAAAAAATACTTCAATATAAAAAGCAATAAGATTAAAAGCTTACACATAGTTAAAACACACAAGAACTTTCGAGACTGCCTCAGTCTCTTCATCAGTTGTGGTTCTTATCAAGATGACGTCAGACTATATATTTCTTTAAAAGAGGCCCGCTGACACATGAACATTTGCATTGATTTGCTGCTTGAACTGAATCATTTTAGCAGAGCTTCATCTATTTAAATGCGATCAGAACGACGGATGCGTTTTAGTTTCGGGCCATTTGCAAATTTAAGAGCCCTTAAAATTGCATCCTTGTTTTTCCAGTTGGTACAAACTGTAGAATTTACCAAATTAAATTCACGGCAAACGTCTGATTTTTTTCTACTGCTTCCGACTTCTTCTATAATTTTGACTTGCTAATCAATGGTTAAAACTTTCCTTTTTAAACTATCCATACCAAAATTGTTGTTACTCAGTAAACTGAATGCAAAGGCAGATATGAGAGAGAGAGAGAGAGAGAGAGAGAGAGAGAGATTAACTCACTTCCTGAACATTCACTGAAGATTAACCTTTTACCTAATGTGGTTCGGGCAATAAATGCATCGTTTCCTTGAAATGTATTTAGTGTAGTCAGAAAGTGTATGATTAATGACACAGTCAGGGTGGGTGTTAAAGCCTCTGGTGTATTTCACATACAAAAAATCAGGCGGGCAGTGGGCGCTTTTCATTTGCGGACAAGGTCACAGCCAGGAAAAGGGATAACCGACGGAGGAGGGGCGAAAAGCTCAATAATCATCAAACGACCCCCGCATACTGCAATAATGGCTGACAGCGTAGCACGCTGAACACTGAGGTGAACCAAAGTTGTTGACTTTGCCAATGACAGTCTAACGAAGGGTTGCTCCGTTTAAGCGATATGTTTGGGGTAGGGGGAAGAAAGAGAGGAAGCACTTGCCTCCAGAGGGTGTGAGCTTTAGCAACTAGTAAAGCTGAAAAGACTACAAAAATTGATCTGAGTTTAATTCAAAACACTTGCCAAAAAAGGCAGCAAAATCTTACATTTTACTTTTCTGCCTCAAACACAAAAGGTACATACACTGTATACTGAAGAGCAATTGAATTAGAGACAAATGTGGCGCTGTGGGTGGCCCTGTAAATGGAAACGACATGCGTACGCAGCGACCCAACAATATAAGGAGTGATGCGACGGGAATCAGCAAGAGTCGGACGCAGTATGGGTAAGAAGAAGGATCTAAGCGCATTTGATCGTGGGCAAATTGTCGGAGCCCGACGAATGGGTCACTCCATCTCGGAAGTCGTGCAGGCACTGGGATTTTCACGAGTCACTGTGTCACGGGTGCACCGTGAGTACATCGAATCCGGTAAAACCATTCCTGCAAGGGCCAACTGCCGTGGACAACAGCGTGTGGATGAGCGGGGTCATCGTCTGCTAGCTCGCATTGTAACAGTGGATAGACGGGCCACAGTGCAAGAAATCACTCGGCAATTTAACGCTGGTGCAGAAAAACGTGTATGTTGCCTCACCATCCAGAGCCATCTCCTCGCTATGGGGTACAGAAGCCATCGTCCCACGAGGGTACCGCTGCTGACCGCACATCACAGGGTGCAAAGATTAGCATGGGCGCTGGAACATCGCCACTGGACTCTAGACATGTGGGAAAATGTTGCCTGGACTGATGAGTCGAGATTCACGCTGGTACATACGGATGGCAGGATACGAGTACGGCGCAAACCACATGAAGCGATGGATCCTTCTTGCCAACAGGGTACTCTTCAAGCTGTTGGGTTGGCATTTTTGTCTGGGGACTGTTTACGTGGACTGAAATGGGACCCTTGGTACGTGTGACATCGTCCCTCACAGGTCAGCGTTACCGGGGTATCCTGAACGATCATTTGCTCCCGTTTGTGCGTCTTCAACATTCCACTGGGGACCTTATCCTGCAACAAGACAATGCACCGTGCCATCGCTCCCGAATTGTATCCGAATGGTTGGATGAACACTCCACTGACGTGATCTCGCTTCCTTGGCCAGCTAGGTCATCTGAACTCAATTCCATCGAGCACATCTGGGGTGCCATCGAGAGAGATGTTTGAGGCTCTGACCCCTCCATCAAATCTTCGTGAACTGTTTGAGCTTGTTCAGGAGTCGTGGATACGTATGGCTTCCCAACGCTTCCGGTGTCTTGTCGAGTCCATGACGAGACGAATCGCAGCCGTCATCAGGGCGAAAGGTGGTGCTGCACGTTACTAGACAGGTATCTCTAATTCAATTGCTCTTCAGTGTATAGCAGAGCATACAAAATACATAGTGCACATCTTTGTCGCTTTAACCGAGGTTGATGTGACGCTAAAACTGAGCATGAATAGTATTATTCCAATGGGAATTTTGGCAGGACTGCCTGGACTTTACGCTATAGCCGAGGTGTCGGTTTAGGCGAGGACGCTGTAACCATGTTCAACTTTAATAATAGCCAACCAACATTGCTGTAATGATGACTTTTCTTTTGTGGTGCCAACACCTTGAACTCTTTCATATCAGAATGACTTACAAAATATTGACATTAATTAATTAATTACAAATGCTTTCAAAAACTGACACGTATCATGTTATTACGATTCAATAACACTGCGCATGCCCATCGTCGACACAACCCCATCTAACGCTATATATATAGTCTGCTGTCATCTTAATAAGAACCACAGCTCATGAAGAAACTGAGGCAGTCTCGAAAGTTCTAGTGTGTTTCAACTATGTGTAAGCCTTTAACATTATTGTTTTTATGTTAAAGTATTTTTTATCTAGTAAATCGTGCGAAAGACGGCTGAATTTTCTGTGTGTCATAACGTAGCACGAAAATCGATCTGTAGGTTTAGTTTATGTTAACGAAGGATTATTCGATACATTTACTAAGTTTCAGAAATTATTTTCTGTTCTGCATGGGAGTGGAGTGGGTGTGTTTCATGGCTGCGTATATTCTCGTATTTTCCTGTATTACTGAAAGAATTTTGCTGTGAAATGAGTTCTATAAACACAAGAGAGTAATTGATTATTTCTTACAATTAACCATGTAATTTTCCTCCAACGTTAATCTCTGTTAACGCCACATTTCATAAAGAAAACAATTCGTCTTTCTATGGCTTTATTTTTCTCTTAACATCCATTAAAATTACACGATGGCTATGGGTTTACGTCAAATCTCGCTGCTTGCATCACGTGTTGGATTGCTTCGAGTGCCAGTCTCGGACCACTTGTGGCGCTAGCTTGGAGGCTCGTAATTCACGGCGAATCGCAGGACCACCAGTGGTATTCTATAGGCTGCTACCAACAGATTGCTACCATACAGTGAGCTGCAGAATTCAACCAGCATTGATTCATTACCGCCAGCAATATCCCAACACTTGTGTTTTTTGCTGAGATATCATAATAGATGTCAACATTTTTTTCACCATTTCCTAGATCTTTAATACCTTGTCGTTTACGGATGACCTTTTTCTCTTAGATATCTTGTTCTTTTATAAAAGTTTAAAATTTCCTTCTTAATGACTACATGAGAGTGACTGCTGTTTAACTATAAAACCAAAGCAAAACCATCGCAGATCTTCCCAGTGCAACGCTCACTTGGAGGGTAAAAGGGACAGTGGACGCAATTCCAGGTATTATCACCTGTATCCCGCTCGGGCAACATCCCCATTCCATTACTCCACTATTCTTCTCTGCAATCGTCGCCCAGAAATTCACCAAATACATGTGCATGAACCTAATTAACCTCTTTTTGCCAGGAGTAGGGTGCCTGCTTTCAACTCTGCTGCTCAATACTCCCCAGGCATAGCCCCTTATAGTGGGTGGCGGAGGTTCTCTCGTACAACTAGCTTGTTCATCATTTGATCTACTCCCTTTCAATTGCTTTTTCCTGTCTTCACCGATGGCTCGAAATCCGGTGATGTTGTAGGCTCTGCATTTGTGTATGGTGATACGACCTGTGCTGAGAGGCTTCCTGCGGAAGCGATAGTCTTCTCGGATGAGATGTATGCGGTGCACCTCGCTTTGCGTCACATCCAGTCTTGGATCCCCATCGTGACGCCATGCTTTGCATTGACTCCCAGTATGCCATCCAAGTTTTATCTTCTCCTGGGGGCATTGATTCTCCAATCACGAGAGGTGTTCGTCGCCTCCTGCGGACTTTGACTGGTGCCGGATTTTTGGTCCGATTCTGTTGGGTTCCTGGTCATGTTGGAATTCGGGGTAACGAGCTGGCGGATACCTCTGCCAGGTCCGTCGCCTCCATGCAGTTCACTCGATTGCAGCTGTTTTTTAGAGATTTTAGTCCTGGCATCCTTGCATTCATTATGACAGAGTGGCAATCCCTCTGGTCTCAACAGGGCAGGAACAAACTTCTTTCCATCAAACCACAGATCGGACTATGGCCATCAAGTTTGCTAGCAAACAGTTTCGAGGAAGTTGTCCTTGCGCATTGGGCATTTTCGTTTCACCCACCGCATCTTGGTGTGTGGCAACACTGCGCCGATGTGTCAGATGTGCAATTGCCGACTCACCATCACTCATATTCTATGTAGTTGTGTTCGTTTTCGTGCTGTTCATTTTCACTTTTTTCATTCTCATTTGTAGAACGACGACGCAACTACGTTACAGCGACTCCCAGATGACCACTGCGTTACAGTCGCAGTCTTTTCATTTTTTAAACAAACTGACTTTTTTAAACTTCTCTAGTTTTTAAACTTTTCGTCATTCTCATTTTTCACTTTTGCCGAATCAGCCCGATTTTAACCAATATACCGCGTTTTTAAAATTGTTTCTTTGACTGTCTTGTGTCTGGCGTTCTTTGGCCAAAAAACTCCACCAACCAACCAACCAATTGCTTTTCTGTCAGCATTGTTCCACTGGCACACCATGTGTTGGTGGAAAATTTGTCCTGCAAGTCATTATTTCTATTCATCCATTCTAGAACAGTGGCAGCAGGTTCTTTCTGCCTCGTTAAATATATAACTTCATTAAATCTTGTTACTTTGCTAGTTAAAATTGATCATTTTAATTGTTCCCTCCCTTGTTAAATTCTCGGATTTCGTTAAATATTTGTTCGTTAAAAACGATCAAATTAGCTTTGAATTAACATTATATCAATCAAAAGTTTCTGTTTCGTTCGTTAAATTAGGGACCTCGCTAAATACGAGCTCGTTATAAGCGGGTTCTACTGTAATAAAAAGCTTGAAAAAATGATGAATTTCAGCTAATCGCAGCTAATCGCAGCTAATCGCAGCTAATCGCAGCTTCCTTTTTCAGAAGAGCTGAGAATAGCAAAGATTATATTCTTCACTACTATTTTGCGAGCAGGATTTTTCAATTTATTGGCAAGAAAAGATACTTATAACAGGGAAAATATTCATTGCAACCGATCATTACGATTATGCAGAGTGGACTCCTTGTGGATTAGTAGCATTTCCAGCAAAAAGACCATGAGTAGTAAAGATATTCTAATTTCCGATTGTTCTCCTCTTCATTTCACCATCTCGTATATTATCATCGTTTATGCGCGATATTTATTATATCTAACTGGCAAAAGGTGGATGACTTTTTCACCAGCATCTGGGAGTATATAAAATCGATAATAAAACCCATTGGAGTGTATAAAAAGAAAACTGCAGAAGTATTAATTAAACATGAGAATTTAGATATTACTAGACGCTATAAATTAGCATTTATTTACTGTTTAGAGAATGATATTCTGGAGCTGCGCAAGCGTATATCAGTTTGGCAAAGGAAAAAAAATGAGGTATATGGCTCACGTCAGTATCTGGTACCACATTGGATAAAGAGGCGTTGTAAAAATTGGCTATTTTTCCACGCTGGTTATCGAAAACTTACTTCTCACTACGGCATAATACAGGGTGTCTATAAAGTCCCTCCCACATTACAAAACTTAATATAAAAAAATGTATTACATGCACAAGAAAGGGATTGCACGATAACGATGATACACAAGTACAGTTTTTTTTTTTCAGTGTCAGTTCACCTCCACATGGGGGCCATTCGTGGTCCGGAGGAAATCTAAGCGATATTCGATTTCACGCCATGTTTTGTTTAACATCTCAGCAGAGACAGAACCAATGACGTCCATTATTCTGCTCTTCAACATCTCGAAATCCGGAACACTGCTAAAGTAAACTTAGCAGTGTTCCGGATTTCGAGATGTAAAAAAGAAGAGAGATGAGGACAACTAAAGGAGATGGGACTTCCAAAGTGGAATGTATAGAAGTATATGTATGCAAGACAGTACGAAAAAGTATCACTAAAGACGTAAGGAAATTAAACTGTGAACTAGTGAGGAAAGCAATCGAAAACAACCAAAGCCTGAAGAGAGCAAAGGGACATCTGAGTAAAGGAAGAAAACAGATTATGGCTCTGAAAAAAGATGGTTCTGTAACAAGGAATAGAAGCTAAATTTTGACAACAGTGAAAGATATATGAAAGGGATGATACATGTACTTCAGACATTACGAAAGGTACCAGTACCAAAGCTCTTCCAGTCATCCTAGCAGAAGTTGCACATGCAATCAAGAACATAAAACGGGGAAAAGCTACAGGAGAAGATGGAATTACGGTAGACATCATACAAGGAGCAAGTGGAGAAATCGAAACAGTACGCGATCAAGTTTTCACTCGGTGCTTTAATGAAGGGAAGATTTCTGAGGATTGGAACAATGCAACAATGATCTTGCTACATAAAAAC
This sequence comes from Macrothele yani, assembly GCA_039090855.1. NCBI lineage: Eukaryota > Metazoa > Arthropoda > Arachnida > Araneae > Macrothelidae > Macrothele > Macrothele yani. Next base: position 17,014,303 of record CM077006.1, on the reverse strand, counting down.
GGTGACATTGAGGATATCAGGAACTACAGACCTATCAGTCTCTTATCAGCGGTTTGTAAAATCTTCACTAAAGTTCTTTCACACCGCTTGAAGGTATCACCGGACATAGCTCAACCGAGAGAACAAGCTGGATTCAGGAGTGGCTACAGTACAATAGATCATATCCACGTACTGAGAGAACTAATTGAAAGAGCGTGGGAATATGATCTTCCATTGTGCATGGCTTTTATCGATTATGAAAAAGCCTTTGATTCGGTGAAACCATCAGCAGTTACAATGGTTTTGAAATCCTGTGGTATTGAAGATGCATACATTAATATTGTTACGATACCGGGCCGAGCTGAGTTAATAATCCCACCGCTCGCCACCAATTGATCAGATCTACCGTGGGTAGTTATCCCACCGTTGACCACCAATTGATCAGAACTTGCCGAGCGGTATAAGTATATTTCTTCACTGATCTCTTTCGACGTAGTTCTTGGCGCGAAACTGTATTATAGGGCATACACTTAAACAATTTTAACCAATCACAGGCGTACACATAAATAATGTGTTCTATGACTGCGCTGACTGCCTAAACAAATATTTAATTGGCTATAAAAACATAACAATGGCACACATATGAATGAAATTTAGCTGTCTTCTGAACATGAGTATTGGGTCAACTTTGACCTAAATCAGTTCCCGCGAGATAGTTTTAATGAACTTAAATTTCATAGTTCAGTCTCAGTATTTCTCAGTTCAGTTCTTGAAATATATTAGTTCAGTTCCTCAACTAACTTACGTAACAGATGTAACAATAAAAACAAAATGTTTCTACTTACATGGATGTTGTCAAGAATAAATCCAATTTGTGATTGCACTAGTAAAGTAAAACACACCTTCCTTTTTTTACATGGAAGATTTCATTGCAGGAGCTGCGTCCCCTGGGCGCTACCGTACTCACACACACACACACACACACACACACACACACACACACACATCCAGGCGTTTGTTGAGGGAGCCTCGCTTCGTTAGAAAAGCGCGACTCTTCACTTCCTCTACAGTAAGGGATGAATGGGGGATGGTGATTCCACACTGCAGTGGTTGGCATTCGAGCCCGACTTCGCTTGGCTTCGCTTCTCATTGGAATGACCACTGTACACTCGCAGATTTCTTAATTCCCCTGTAACTTGGCTTTCATTGGGCCAAACAGTCGCTGATTTCCATTACGCTCCAGCCTAGAAATTGCTGCTTTATCACGCGGATTTAGACATTCCGCTGTCTTTATGGCAAACTGGCATCTCCATCAGCCGCCTCGAGTTGTCGTCTCCATTTCTTACCCAATGAGGGGAGATTTGCTGCTTCATTTACCAATTCATATAGCAGATCCAAGGCATCCATCCAGCCTTTCACATCGGAGAGCGTACAGACAACTAAACTTTCTTCCTTATTTTCACGCTAAGTTCGAAATCTTATTTTTCTGCACGGACCACACCGAAAGCAATTGTTCTCGAAAATGCCCCAAACAATCGACGAATTTACGATTATTCGCTAAACTTTTTGTCCCCCATCTTCATTCATTTACTCAAGTGGACCCTCTTCGAAATGTACCATGTTTAGATCAGCCGACAGCTGCACCCTGATATTTATGACCTAACAGAGCTATTCTGAGACCACCCAGCCAGAGGCAAAATTCTTCGCCTCCTTTCTTTCCAAACCCCCAGATAAAACTTTATCTGATGTTTACACTTTTAAACTCCAATCAAGCCTCGAACATAATTAATACTTAATTAATTCCATATATCCAGCACGCCCATTAATTACTAAATTAATGGCGGGGGTGGTCGTAACAATATTATTAATAACAACTATGAAAATGCAAGTGCAAAGATTCGGCTATTTGAGAATACAGCACCAGTAAAAATTGGAAAGGGAGTGAGACAAGGCGACACTATATCTCCCAAACTCTTTAATGCCACTTTGGAAAATGTCTTTCAATCACTGAACTGGAAAAACAAAGGGACAAAGATTAATGGAGATTATCTAACTCACCTTCGTTTTGCTAATGACGTAGTCATTTTTGTAACTACTCCACCAGAGCTACAGGGTATGATCCAGGAACTAGCTGACAAGAGTAAAGAAGTGGGATTAAAAATGAACTTTCAGAAGACAAAAGTGTTGTACAATGCTTTTACAAAAAATGAAGATTTATCGATTGATGGAGAAAAGCTGGAGATAACCAACATCTACATTTATTTTTGACAGCAGATATAAAGTGAAGGTCACATTGATGAAGAAGTTAATCGGCGTATAAAACTTGCCTGGAGAGCTTTTGGAAGAAACAGTATAATTTTCAAGAGAAATATGCCATTATGTCTTAAAAGAAAAGTGTTTGATCAGTGCATCCTTCCAGTGCTAACGTGTGGTGCAGAGACATGGACCTTAACCAAAAGAGACATACAAAGACTGCAGACAACTCAAAGAAGCCTGGAGAGGTTCATGTTTGGTGTAACTAAGAGAGATAAGAAGAGAAATTGTGGATCAGAAAAATGACAAGAGTGGAAGACATCATAGGCAGAGAAAAATCCCTGAAATGGCAATGGGCTGGACATATTGCCAGAAGATGCGTTTCTTGAGTATTCACATTGTGGTGTATTAAAAATAACGCCAGCAGTCTTTAACGGCAGATTTGAGTGAGTATTTAAAAGAAAAGCAATTTTTGGTAATTTTTTCAGTAAATAAGTAAAATCTTCAAGAAGCCATTTTCGCTTTAGTTTGCAAAAACTAGGTGACGGGAAAGCAGCGGTTTCAGAGGAATTGAGTCCCCTTTTCATAGCCATACCAATAGTTCCTATGCATGTACGCTGAAGTGCCAGAAAAACTGGTACAGACGAGCTTATGCAAAATAAATAGCAACGTCACCTATGCGCGTACTCGGTTGCGTCCGCCAGTGCATATATAAAGCGATAGACATCCTTGCCAGCTGTCATAGCTGTTTTCGGCATGAGAATAACAAGTAATAACGATTTGAGCGATTTTCAACGCGGTGTCATAGTTGGAGCTCATGAGATGGGCCGTTGTATTTCGGAGGTAGAAACGAAGTTCCGATTATCAGGGACGACCATTGCAAGGGTGTAACGTGACTACAAGAATTCCGGCAAAACCTCCAACCTACGATACCAGTGTGGCCGTAAAAAGACATTGGGCGAACGTGACCATCGTCGGCTGTCAAGAATTGTTTCACGCGATAGGCGTGCAACACTTTCGCAAGTATCATCGGAATTCAATGCTGGAGCCTCAACAAGCATCAGAGTCCGGACTGTGCAACGTACCCTGCACGATATGGGCTTTGGGAGCCGACGCCCAACTCGAGTCCCCTTAAAGGGTGCACGACACAGAGCTATGCGCCTCGCTTGGGCACGGCAACACCGCCACTGGACACTTGATGTCTGGAAACGAGTAGCCTGGTCTGACGAGTCCCGTTTCCAACTGTATCGGGTAGATGGAAGGATTCGTGTGTGGCGCATACCCCATGAAGCCATGGATCCCGCCTGTCAACAGGGAACTGTACCGGCTGGTGGGGAGTCCGTAATGGTATGGGGTGTGTTTAGCTGGACTTCACTGGGACTCCTGGTACATCTACAAACGTCTGTAACCGGCCAACGCTATGTGCGCATCCTTTCTGACGAGGTACATCCGTTCATGTCCTGCATTCATGTTGATGGGTTGGGACTGTTTCAACAGGACAATGCACCTCCACACAAGTGTCGGGACGCCACATTATGGTTAGAGGGGCATTCATCTGAGTTTGCGGTGTTGCTATTTCCACCCAAGTGCCCAGATCTGAACGTGATAGAACACATATGGGATGCCACGCAACGCGCTATCGAACACAGGAATCCGAGACCTCGGAATACACCCGAATTGTAGAACGCTCTGCACGACACGAAGTATGGTGTGCATTGCCTACAGCATATTTCCAGAAACTCCGTCGTATTTCTGAAGTCCTGTGCTCCGGTGCAGTGGTGAAGTGTGACTTTTTAAGTAAGGGAAGCAATGCAGTTAATATGCGATAAATAGATGGCAAAAGTGATATGAATGAAAATTTATAATAATTAAAATCAGCAAGTGACCCGTAGTTTATATGCTACGTTGACAATAGGGCATGGCAGAAAGCATCGTAATACCCCCCCCCCCCCCACCCTCTCAAACGCGACCACGCGCTGTACCACCAAAAAGAAATGTCTATGTATAAGTTCAAATGCAAAGATTTATAAAAAAAATGTTCAATGAAAATGTTGAAAGGGAAAGAAACTTGTCTACCGACACAACGAAAAGAATTGGGGGGTTGCTTCTATCAGAGCTCAGACGGGCTGAGTCCGAGCCCGAAGCAGAGCCCGGGCCCGAATCGGGCTCGGAAAGTCTCTGGCTCTTAGAGAGAGGGAGAGCGAGATAATTTTTTTTATTTATAAATGTGATTTTACATGATTTACATATAAAATTACATATAAATTATCATATAAAATCACATTTATATAAATTTTTTAAAATGATTTTTATAGATAATTTTTTTTATTTATAAATGTGATTCTATATGATTATAAAAATGATCCAAAAGACAGAGAAAGTATTTTTTCTAGAATGCAGTCTTCGGAGTTTTGGGAGTTCACGTGGCCATGTATTGTAGATATGCCAGAGTCCATTGCCTCCATGGCGCTTACATTCCTCAGAATAGTCACAGAAACAAATTGCTACACTAATAAAAGTAACGCTTACTTTTATATTCCTGAAATAATGACACGTCACCACTAAAGAACGTGCGAAATAAAACTACTGAGACTTCAAACCATAAGCCAATAATGGAACTGAATCAACTAATTACACTAACACAGAAAACTTTTGACATATTTCAACTTCAAACTATTGTTACGGGAGTCCTCTGAGTGCAGAGTCTGATAACTGAACGTTTGGAAAGAGCGCATGCTCAAGTTAGTGGCTTTATCCTTGAAACTTTCTTGTGTGGTTCTGACTTCGGCGCCGTGGAAGCGTCTGGGAGAATGTTTCCCCACGCTCTATGCTTAGCATAGCATTACTGGCTGTGGCTGGCCACTCTGCGGGTGGGCATGTCATGTTACTGAGATTCAGCTGGATGCATTATCTGCGTTACTTCCAACGAGCGACTTACGTACGAGACATTTGCTCTTGTTTTCTTAAAAATACAAATATGAATTTGCTTTCTTAAAAATAAAAGATAATGTTGGTGTGATATTTTTATTTTACTTTAATGCTACATATTTTTAATTCACGCAAAAGAAAGCGCATGAACAAATTGCTTCCCTTGCTTCCATTGACGCTTCGTCACTGCTCCCGTGGGGGACCTTCCAAGTATTAGACTGGTGTACCAGTTTTTCTGGCACTTCAGTGTATATGTTCAGTTTCTTGGAAATTCCTTGTCCCGGGTAGTGTAATGACTAGCGGGCTCAACGTGAAATCGGGAGGTGCGGGTTCGATTCCCACTCCATGACAGCGAAAAATTTTCAAGTTTTCTGAATGAAGTAAATACATGGAATGCAGTGAAAATATGTCACTAATCAGTGGAATATTTCTCTAGCCATGATTTGGTGATTGTGGATGTGTGCGGAAGCACATCAGCTTTAAATGCTACCATGTATAAATGAAGAATTATTTCTTCGGATATATTGGTTTCTCAAATATAGGCTCCAAAGAATCTGAATTATTAAAACGCCCTTAAAACCGAGTTAATAATATGGAATTTAAACATTTCTGCTATCGGAAACAAACAAATTTTCGCAAAAAGGCCTGAAAGATGTTTTGTTTTCTGCCGGGGGCAGCGAGTTTTTCAGGTAAGCCACTGCCCTCACGACCCTCCCCATGGCTGTCATCATAACTTTAAGAAACACGGAAGGGAGCCCTGAATGGCAGCAACAAATTAGCGCATGGCGTATTTTGGCAAGATTTGTAAGAAAAATATTTTCTCTCTCTTTCTAATGGCTACAAATGAAGTTCTCAGAATCATCAACGTAGAAAACTTTTCAGTATTTTTTTGTTTTTAATATACGGGTTTAAACTTCTGTAAGACAACCAACTAAGAAAAATTAAATGACTGCCTTTCGATTTCCGTTCGGTGACTTGTGAAATAAAAGCGGACTTATAAATTAATTAACGAAAAGAACACGGAAGCTCAGGGTCGAAGATCATCACGTCTTTAGTAAGTTACAAACACATTTCTACAAGTTTTTCCAGTTAATTCTTCAACGTGTTAACTGACACTGCAATCAGCTGTCAGTTTCTTTAAACCAGAACCAGTTTCACGACACTGAATAAGCTTAACTTAACAGGGATCTCACAAGCGTACGCTCCATCAAAGGAGAAAGAGAAAACCACCATGCCACAAAATAGGCCCCGGTTTTTATCCAGTCGGTAATCAAACTCAGTGATGTCGAAGAAGAAAACTAGGTACAGATGGAAGACGTCGAGCGCGAGATAGATTGAGAGGAAGAGAAACAGAGAGAGAGAGAGAGGGGGGGGAGGGGGGAGGGAGGGGCTGTAATGTCAAGTAATGTATGAAAGAAGAAAAGAAGCACATGATGCTATTGGCAAAAATCCCAGAATGATCCATCTGTTGGATTGATTTAAAAATGTCCAGGCTTGATGAGGTACACACCGCATACATACGTGATCAGGGAGGAGCGTGGAGCGCAGTCCACTGAATGCGCACTGCCCAGTAGAAATTGCGATCTGACGCGAGCCCTCTCATTACACGCACGTGACCAACGAGCTTTGAGTAGACGTGGCAA